>CM076677.1:103083577-107883577 GCA_038501925.1 Xenopus petersii
TTCACCAGTGGCAAAAAGCAGTAATTCGCCGCAAATTCACGCCTAGCAAATTTATTTACCTATCACTACCGTAGGTTTCTACACACATTTTCCTTTTGAAGCAAGGAGACCTGCAGTTGCCACAAATGATGGCTACCGTTGGCAGTGCTGTATTCATTCAAGGGTAGCCAGAGGGAAAGCATCCCTCCCCTCTTGACCCCTACCCATCCCATAATTTGCAAATAATACAGATTTTTGAACATTTAGAAACATTAGTGGTCCTATCACAGATGGTAAGGGCAAGGCCAGACGTGGCGTTTTTACATTGCATTTTTAAAAAAGCTCAGTTGGGAGTAAAAACGCATAAACTGGACTACCACTGCAACTAATGCAAAACGCACTATGCCAGTTCTCACAGGGCGATTGCAAGCTGAAATCCACCAGGGGGCGCCAGTATTGGCATTTTTTAGCAGAAACGCCAATACGTCAAGAAACTACTACATCAATAGACTATGGGATCTGCAATTTTTAAACCACACTTTACGAAGACGCAGTGTATTTTAAATAAGACGTCCACATTCTCGCAAGATAAATGACGCATATATACGTTTGACGTAACTATGTTGCATTTTGATGATCATTCCTGCTCCATTAGTCATGTAAATAGTTTTTCTATTTCTAAATAGCTTCTCTATTTTCAGCCAGCGGAATTATGGGAGACGAGAACAATGAGAAGCGAATGTTGGGAAAAGAAACCTATGTGCTGAAAAACGCATGAAAAACGAATGTTGACAGTCGCGTGTGGTTTCAGTGGCGTATTTACCCCGATGGAGTTTTTTAAAAATGTAACGTAAAAACACCATGTCTGGACTTGCCCTAAGGGCACGGCTGGCCTGCATCTGCCAATGCTACACTCATGCCGTATTTATTTATCCAGCATGAGGTGCCGAATGTAGTTAGATGCTGGACATGCTATCTACTTGCACTCTAAGAGGTGCTCTCTTGTATCCCCTAGTGCACTTACCCTTCTGTCCAGAATGGCTACACCACCAGCTACTCTTATCATAAAAATAATAAATAGCAAATAATCTTGTCAGTCCAACAAATCCCTAAAATCATTATGCATGTATTTGTTGCTGCTATATCATGGCAGTATGTTGCATATATGTTTATGTTTTAATGATCTTAAATTAAAAGAATATTGTTTAAATACATTTTTCCCACACAGATATAACCCAAACAGATTGCTTCCTAATCAACAGAATATTGATACTCACTGATACACACACAGTTGCATGGAGCATAAGTACCCTGGAGAGATGCCATATGGAAGGGACTTGTTTATTAATTCTGTTCCTAAATGTTCTGTAGCCTGTTGGTTCAGGATTCCAGCCAAATGAAAATGTATGTGGGTAAATTTCACTTGCCAGCAATAAATCTTCCCATCCCATGATAAATAAAAGCTACTTTCGCATCTGTACATTCATCTGACAAATGAGCAGGAAGGGGGCAAGAAGAAGCAAGCATGTGAGAGAGACGCTCCAGCTATCAGGCCAAAATCTGTTTTATATTCATTGCATCTATTTTCGGCCTTCATATTTCTGCCTTATTTCTATCTCTCACATTTCACATTCCACAAAGAATTTGTCCAATGCTTCCCTCTCTCGGTCTCCCTCACATTTCTCTCCTGCTTTGAACATGATTTATCAGTTAGCAGATTTGAAAAACATAGCAGAACAATGGTCTGTGAGCAAATCACTTATCAAGCAGTCCCGTCATAAAATATTCACATTGATAAGCTCCATCTAATGTACATTCAATCCAAGAGACCAGGGGGAAGTGGATGTGTGATTTATATTGTGTATATAACCCCACTAGCCTTATGTTTCTCTTGCAGCACTAGAAGTGTCTTTGCTCAGCTCGCATCCAAAACAAATGCAATCCTTGCGTAAATCAGGCTTCCAACTTAAAGTCAGAGAGACTTCATTTTTACATGTTCCTCCTGAATGCACCCACAATAGTTACTGGGCAAATTAGTGCCTTTTATTACATCACCTCTATTGATGGCTAATTTATTCGCCAGGTGCAAATTCACAGCGGATTTGCCTGTTTCACCGCCGGCAAATAAATTAGCAAATTTGCCACAAAAATTCGCCTGCATCAACTTTTTTTGACACCGACGATGGTTCCGATGGATAAACGGACGCCCATTGACTTTAAGTTTTGCGAATTTCTCAGGAAATTCTCGAAATTTCAAATTTCGAAGTGTTTTTTTGGCTACTTCGACTACGACTTCGAATCGTTCGACCATTCGATAGTCGAAGTACTGTCTCTTTAAAAAAAACGTCACCACCTAAAACCTACCGAGCATCAATGTTAGCCTATGAGGAAGGTCTCCATAGGCTTTGCAAGCTTTTTTTGATCGAAGGAATTTCTTCGATCGATGGATTAAAATGGAACGATTATTCCTTTGATTGTTTGATCCAATATATTGCGCTAAATCCTTCGACTTCAAAGTCAAAGGATTTAACTTCGAGAGTTGAATATCGAGGGTTAATTAACCCTCGATATTCGACCCTAAGTAAATGTGCCCCTAGGTGAAGGATTTACACCTACAATATATGGCTAAAAGTATGCTTACACCCCTTGTAATACCTGCCGACACAGGTGCCACTACATTATACAAAGACATGGCTGTGCCTCATCAAGCTGGTAGGCTGACCATTTTTAACCCTCAAACCATTCACCAAAATCCACAGACAATGAGGACAACCAGGTTGGGATGTAACAGGCCACAGCTTTATTAACAAAATTGTTATTAAATGTTACATTTTACCAGATCATAATTTAAGAATAACAATTGTCTAACATGCATGCATTAACACCACCAACTGGGCTACCTGCTATGCCAGCCACCTGTCACAAGACCAATAGGTGGGCAATGGGGACCAGGCAACCAAAAAGACCTTTGAGGAGACTGTAATAAGCTTGGCACACTTTTGCGTAAAACTGGGCCTAAACCCAGGAATGGGATATTAGACAGGCAAGTGTTCATATTTTTTTGTAATGTAGGTTTAAGATACAATCTATCGCTATTGATTTAGTCTGCTTCATCTTGATACTAAAGTCATATTCTTCCTTACTGGCATAGCTTTTGCATTATCATGCCTTACTGATAAATAGTCTGCCTTATGTGTAGCACACCTGTGATGTAGTGTAGGCTGTGTGACTGTCTGACAATGTACCTGGATACCCTTAGGCTGTGGACAACTCCCCTCAGTGTATAGTGGCAGCTTTAAGCACCTTACCCTCAGGTGGATCCAGGGTGTCTCCTGGCGCACAGATCATTCAGGCTGAAAGTAACAGCAGTCCAGGTTAATTGCTTCAAACAAATAACTTCTTTATGGGACAATGGCAGATGATATGGCTTACAGCAGTCAGGCAGTATAGCTCTTCAAGTACAATCACAGCACACAGGAAAAACTTTTCTAACGGTATATTGCCAGCAGATTCTGCAGCTTGTCTTGGTGATTTCCCCCATCACTAGGAATCCCATGGGGTATATTGCTCCTTGGCACTTTCCCTGCTCCTGAACTCACCAACTTGTGTCCTTGTCTGGTGGCTTGATCACTGCAAGGGTACTAACCCTAACTACTCTAACTACTCTCCTTGCTGGAGCCAGAAAGATGCTCACTAAAATAATCTGCCACTCAGAGCCAGGCCTACTCTACCTACCCCTAGTTCCGGCCCTGCTGCCACTATCTTTCACTACTAGAGCGACTATAACAAACTCATACCACTAAATAAACTTTTCATAACTTGGGGCCTAATATTGTCCAGACCCATGCCTGTACTCACATTTCTGCAAGGTGGGATCCAGAGAGAGAGAGCCCTGAGCATGTGTGCGCTCCCATAAATAAACCTCAGGGTCTTTACAGATGTATAGTGGAAGACATTAGAAAGACAGACAGGTGATTGCAAGCTTTACTTCTAAATTAATATATTCTTTTTTTTTGAGGTGATAAAAAGTTTTAATTTATTTTTAATACATTTCACCATACTGTGTCCATGCAGTCATCACCCAGTAGTCTTGAAATTAGTGATGGGCGAATTTATTCGCCAGGCGCGAATTTGCAGCGAATCTGCGCGATTCGCTGCCAGCGAATAAATTCGCGAAACTCCCGTGAAAATTCGCGTCAAAAATTCGCCGGCGTCAAAAAATTTTTTTTCGAAAAAAATGGACGCCGGCGTCAAAAACGGGACGCCGGCGCCGTTTCGTGAATTTTTCGCCGTTTCGCAAATTTCGCGCGAAATTCGTGAATTTTTCGGCGAAGCGAAACGGCGCAAATTCGCCCATCACTACTTGAAATATGAAGATGTCAGAATCCTCAAGTGAATCTTTTTCAATCCCCTAAATCACCTTCTAGATTTATTGAAGCTTGAGCAGTGACAGCCAGCGGACAGGTCATTAGTGAGACTGCTTTTGTTTTGTTTTATGTGTTGGATTTGGTATCTTTGGTAAAATTCAGCACATCCCTGAGAACAGCAGAAATGCCAGTTCTTTCTCATTGAAGAAGACTGAATGGCAGACATCCAAAATCTTAACCCCTGCTTAATGGTTCTTTCTTGAGCCAATATAATATTTAGTATATAATGTTTGTGCTGGTCCTTTACAAGGTTTTATTTTCTACTACTTACTACTTGCTGTAGTAAATAATTTTACTGAACAAAGAAAGATCCTATTTGGCCAATGTCCAATCTTTGCAATTGGGAGAATATATTGTCCTTTTCTTTGAGCCGATAAATTACCTCTTCACTTTGAATGTAAGCTCTTTATTCCTCTTTGACACATTTTCTCTTTAGGCCTCAGCATTTCTATTTCTAGATTTGTATTTTATCTTAGATTTCAAAGAAGGACTAAATCAGTAAAAAAAATATTTGATAATATTTGTTTGATGTTACCTACTGATTTGTTGTTGTTAATTAGAACTCCTGGAGTTAATTTTGTATGTTCGGTTTTGCTACCAAATTCTATCCTGTGCTGTGCTGAGCCATTCATCTCTGAGCATATGGAAGGGCCAAGAAAAAAAAGGTAGCTTAATAGATGTCATTTAATTTGTAATTACAGAACAATATAGCATATTTGCATATTTTTAGCATATTCAGCACATTTGTTTTAAAACATCTGTAACGCATTAAATGAATATAATAATAATAATAATAATAATAATAATAATAATTATTATTATTATTATTGGTATTCTTCTTCTTATTATTATTATTATTATTCCCAGTGCTCCCGACCTTGTTACGTAAAAATTATTCGGACACCCGTTGACTTTAATGCATTTGGACAAAATAGTCATGCATATAAAAATTGTCGCTTGCATCAAACTTGACGCATGTCAAAATTATTTAGATGCCCATTGACTTCAATGCATTTTGCAAATTATTCTCCGTTTCACTTAAATTTGCAAATTTACCCACAAATTGGTGAATTTACCAAAAAATTTGCGAAACGCGTTCAAGTCAATGGGCATCAAAATAATTTTGACGCATGACAATTTTGACGCAATGGACAATTTGTTTATACATGCGACTATTTCGTCCAAATGCATTAAAGTCAATGGGCGTCCAAATAATTTTGACGCACAACAATTTTATGAGCGTGACTATTCTGAAGTGTGACGAAAGTGCGGGCGAATTGTCGCCGCAGTTTCGCAAATTTATTCGCACAGATTCAGTTTCATTTTTACAATTAGGAAGAGTTCCGCAGGTGCAGAGAGCAACTTGCGTTTTCTTCGCAGTGAGTTGAATCTAAAACCACTTTCATTAAAGTACTTGTGCCCAAATGTGTTCTGCACATTTCCGTATAGTTGTGCTCTGTGTCAATCAGTCCTTCCTGCTGTAAATATAAAAATATATATCTGGAACGGTCCAATTCCTAAGACGGACGAATGGCTAGTGTCAGAGGGTTGATATTTGTCACCCCCACCCTCTATGATGCCATAATGCTATAGGGCCCAAGGCAGGATGGACTATATAAGGGCTAATGGTCTACTGTGGACAATGGTCAATCATATAGCTAATACTAGGCCATACAAACAAAAGATCATCACTCTGTTACTTAAATTCCAGAGTGTCAGCATAACGCCAGTCTGTCTGTTGGGGCCCCTTACTGCTGAAGTGCGGCTCAGATCACTGGAAATACCACAATGGCCTTGGTTAGCCGATAGCTGATTGCGAGGCTGTGGACCGTTGGAGCTAGGCACAGTATGTTACAACATTCCTTTGATAACATGTAAGACTAAGTAAATCATTTAGACATTAATAGTACAAGGAGGAGACAGACTATGTATGGTATTTCCGTGAAACCCTTGTCACAATTATTGTAAAAGCCTTCTGAAAGCTATATAATGCCTGGACCAAGAGGAGGGTCTTTGGTAAGTCCTTGGCTGACATTCTGTGTGTTACTCCAACAGCTTACCCAGACAAAACTGTTATGTTGTATTATGTAAGAATAAATTGCCTGACTATTACTAAAGGTTTTCCTTTACTGAGTTTTGTCTTACACGAGGTCAAAATGGTACTACTAAAAATACCATCATATGGTGACCCGCCGACTGTGATCCAGTTTTTTTCCAGTCATTTTTTTCAGGCAATGGAGGGCTCCAGGCTGTGTTACTGGAGTGTACCTGAGGACCTTTGTTCTCGGATGTCTGTAGATACCCGTGGATATTTTCTTTTCCAGGATGGTTTCCCCGTAAAGCTTTACTTTAACGGATGATGGATACACGCGCGTAAGTACCCCCCTGGGTGGGGTATATATGTTTTTTCTAACTTCTTTTTGCCTATTGTTTTGTTAATTGTTGTGTTCATCAGCTGAAATTATCTGCCATTCATGATAGGAATCCGCAGTTTCCTTCCTGTTTTTGTATTTTGTATGTCTCTTATTCCTTATCATGAAGTGTAGTCTAAAACATCTTGAAATAGAAATTACACGTGTATGTTGTTTGATGTATGCAAAAGGATCCATGAATGTTGATGTTTGCCTAGCTGAGTGCGTGAATAACTTTAGTGTAACTGTCATATGTGTGATGGTGTATGAGAGAATTTGTGGCTCTATCTCAGAGTCTGCTTGTTGTTTAGGAGTTTTTCTGCGGTTCCTGTTTATGGGGCGACCTAGCAGGCCAGAAATATGGAAAACTAGGTTTTCTGAAGGAAATTCTTTAGAGTGTGAAGTGTGAATCACTTTCCTGTCCGTTTGAATTGTCAGAAAAAAAACGAGAGCCATACAAACATTTAGGTGTTGTCCATCTGCAACTTCAAACCTGTTTTCTCCCTTTACACTCAATTGTAAGCCTGTTCTAAATTACAGGGAAAAGTATAACATCATTTTTCCTGCAGGTGACTCCAGTTTATATGTCTGTTTGTTTGCCCTGTTTGTTTTATAAACCAATGTTAATTGCTTGCTGCTAAGCTTTTTTGCATCCTACAGGTCTGTTAGAGCAGATTTTGAATGTAATACTTATGTGTATGTTAGAAAGAAAAGGACTTGACTTGACGGTTATATGACTTTGATGTGTCTGTAATGAATATGTTTGCATAACTGTTTTTGGTTCTCGTTAATGTTTATAAGTTTTCATAGGTACCTCTTGTAATATAATATTTGTTCTATGTGTCTGTCACTAAAATATTGTCATTTTGTCTTAGACTATCATGTCACTATTCTTATTTTATCCTAACATTGTCTTCTTTGTTCTTATTCTCATAGTAACATTAGTTCTCTTGTGTATTTCTGTTTGTGAATGGGTTACTCGTGAATAAGGTTAATTCACTCCACTTGTCATTCTATTTTAACAGAAATATTAGTGTTGTCTCTTTAAATGTTCTCTGTTGAAGTTTTTTGTCTCAAACAAACCTTATTTCTCTTTTTTATCTTTATGTGTCAGATTGATAACTCTTTTCTAAGTGTATTATGTTTTACTTGTGATCTGAAAGAAAAAAAACATGTTCCATCAGTTTGGAATATCTAACAATCCTCCTAGATATGCTAGTTGAGTGCCCAAAACATTTTAAGTTTCAAAGCCTTTGTTAAGTGTCACAGAGGGGACAAGACTGCGTTTTCCTGGCCAGAAGGCGATAGTTTTCTTCCCTCACAACTTGAAATTCTACTGTGACAGATGTAAAGGATAAGTTTAAGAGTAAATATTTTACTATACTAATTGCATGCCATTAGATCTAGCAGGCTTTTGCCAACAATAGAAAGTGATTTTTCTCACATATACTACAGCTGAGACATTACACCTATTTTCTGCTCCTTGTTCATCAAACTTGGATCCAGTCCTTTATATGGATACCCAGGAGCAATTAAATGCTATTTTGAATGTGCCTATTGACAATTTTAGAGTGATACAGGGTTACACAATCTCAGAACTTTTGGTTTCACAGACGGTGCAGCCCCCAGTAATGAAGATTCTTATTGAGCTAATGGTTCAGAATGTTTTTAGCTTATTCACAGTAGTACTTCCCCTGAATATTCTGAAGACGAATGTCCTGACGACCAAATAATTCATGGTCAGTTGTTTCACACTGAAGTACTTAATGGTGCATTAGATTTACAGCACCCTTTAAGAGGAAATCTAGTTCATAGTTCAAGAAGGATTCTATTTGCTGGTACTGTCATAAAAACTACACTTCCCAGAATCCTCTGTTGCACAATATTTCAGATGCTTAACTTCTCTCACTGTTTTGTAACTTCCTCTTTTGTCAGGCAGCTGGCTCAGGAACTTTTAACCACAGCAAATATTTTTAACTTTACTGTTTCATACTCATCTGTATTTTTTTTGTCTCTCCTGCATCTGGATCTTTTTCACCACCATGAAGGTAAACTTGATGCAGTTTGGATCCATACCCGATTCATTCATTGGTACAGGTTAAATTCCTTTAGTTATTCTCTAGACAGCTGTGAATCTATTATTTCATATTATTGTACTGCATTTGCAGTACAACAAGAGAGGAGTATTATATTGTGGGTTATGTTGTTGTTACTATTTTTTCTAATTAAATAAGTTTCAGTTCATAAAAATGCAGCTTATGTGCTTGTGCCGCTGCTAAAAAAAAAATTCTTCCGTAATCTTTGCACTTGTGTATCTTGTATCACACGTCTGCAAGTGTAAGAAAATGCAGAAGTGACTTAAATTTATTGTTGATTTCATCTGATAACCAGTAATTTCACTATTTAATTTGTAGAAATAAATGATGCTACTAAAATGGGTCTATGTCATTCTCATTTAGGCTAAAAATATAAATATATATATAAATATATAAAGGTACAATAGACGAACTTGTTAAATGTTTTTCCTGGTTATGATTAATTAATATTATTTTGTTATAAGAAGGAAACAGTACAGGTTGTATTTGATAGTTTAAACAATTCAATTTTCGATTCTATTACAAATTTGCAAATTACACTGATCTTAAGTGGAATTGTGTCTTTGTACCATCCCACTTCCAACAAAACAGTTACTGGCAGCATTTGGTTGGATTTACTCCCAGCTGTCCTATCAATTCTCTGCAACAATCCTATCAGGTGTTGTGGACTTTCTTCATATGAATTAACCACAAGAAAACAAAAGTCCTTCACTCATATCATATATGTACAACCACTTCTCATTACTGACAGTTCATACAGTAGTTTCAGTAGAGTTCTTTAGCTGGTACACTAGACAAGTCAGTATTACCAGAACACCAGATATTGTCACATTGTCTCTTTGTTTCCAGGTTGGTGATCTGAGCAAAATTCCATCAGTAGCTGTTGAGACGATTCCAATCCATTCTAAATAGAACAGCTATCATTGATCACACCACTCATTGAAAGAAACTCTGCATACATACAAAGAGTCATTTCAAAGTTTGCCATTCGTATCTGTGATGCCCTTACATTTTTGCCTATCCTAATATCGAATCCATGGACTGATTATGAACTCTTAAGAACTGTACAGAGACTGCTGCATTGACTGAATACAAGTGACTGTTGAATATTTCTTCATATGTCTATCCACCGCCATGATGTTTCTCTGATTGGACTTTCCCCTATAATGAACTGATGGACTGATATTGAAACGGGTTAATTTTAAGTTTAAGATTCATGCAGTATTGGCCAACGCTCGATGCGACGGGAGGCTAACTAGAGAGCTCCGCGCAGGGGAACTTTCAATAAGCAGGTTTGAGAGCCGCTAGCTGCCATACAAAGCCGGTGCACTACCGATATCTACCCGCTGACCATGGGGAAACTGCGGAAGAAACCGTCACCGCAAAAAATGACGGCATTCTACCCCAAATCGGGACCGCAGCAGGAAGCTGGCCTCTCCTCCCAAGATGGCGGCGGCTATGGGGACAGCAGCCCCACGCGCACGGATGACGAGGCAAGTACAATAGTACAACCACAGATGAGCGCTAGTCCCCCACAAGCCATAACGCTCCCCATTCTTAAAAGCCTACTTACCACACTCCGCACTGACCTCCAGGCAGACTTGAGAGGGGCGATTGCGGAGCTCCACAAGGAGGTTCAACAAATAGGTGACCGCACTAATCACCTAGAAAACAAGATGGCAGAGCTAGTGAGCTCACACAATGAACTTATTGACTCAAACACAGCGTTAGAATCAGAGCTGCACCATATAAGTGACAAAATGGCGGACATAGAGGACAGGCATAGGAGAAACAACATAAGGCTAAGAGGGATCTCTGAACAAGTAAAAATGGAGGATCTGCATCAGTATCTTAATGATATGCTCCAAGAAATCTTCCCTGAAGAAAACACTGACCTCCTCCTCATTGACAGAGCCCATAGATTGCCTAAAAACAGAAATGCCCCTCCCGACACTCCCAGGGAGGTAATACTGAGAATGCATTTCTTCCATATTAAAGAACTTACGCTAAAGGCATTCCGGGAGAAGCAAGCCATTCCCGAAAATTACTCCACGCTACAATGCTACCCTGACCTCTCGGCTCACACTATGAAGAGGCGTAAAGAATTTAATGTCACAACAGCTGCCCTGAGAGAAGCTGGGATCCCATACCGATGGCTATTTCCAGTTAAGCTCAGAATTTTCTACAAGGACACACCTTATGTCCTGCATACCCCGCAACAGGGTATACAGCTACTGAAGCAGTGGCAGCTACTGCCCCAACAAGACCTGCCACAGAGAACAGCCTCTAAACCAGCCAAAATACCGCAAGAATGGCTAGTGAACAAGCCCAGCCACCGCAGGGCCACCAACAAGCACATGTTACAAACCGACTACGACTCGGAGACTAACGCTAATACCTGAAATATGCCTGCGAGTCTCACCCAGTGAGTCTGATCAATAGCCAAGCTAATCTCTTCAAACCTGGCTGCAACATCCCCAACCGTCAATCAATCCCCCCTGACGAACGCTCTTATGGAAAGTTCTACCCCCCCATCCATGGCTTCTGATGTGGAGATGTCATACATTATAAACTATACCCTCCTACAGGCCTGGAAGAACTCTCTCACACCGAGTGAAGCCACCCTAGGCAATGCCACATGCTGCATTGCTGTAAATATGTTGATTTGTTCAAATGTTTTGATTTGGATGTCTATACCTTTACCTTTTCTCTCTATCTTTCACACCTCTTCTCTCCCCACCACCGTTCCCCCTTTCCCAAACAGGGTACCAACTGCTGCTGCTTTGTCTACACCGATGCACTGCAAGGGACCAAGCACCAGATCGCGAAGGAGGACAGCCCTACCACAGCGACCGCCACTCTCTCACGAGTCACAAACTGTGAGTAATACAAAACTGCATTACACCCCCTGCAATTCACAATGACAGTTTCAATAACTACTGTAAATGTTAATGGACTTAATAGCCCGCACAAGAGGTCCCACTTACTGACTTGGGCCAAACAGGAGAAAATTACAATCCTTTGCCTGCAGGAAACACATCTCAGAGCAGGACACCCCACTAACCTTGAATGCAAACAGTACCCACTACAACTATATGCAAGCAGCAATACAAAAAAACGGGGAGTTGCTATCTGGTTCCACTCCACAATTTCCCCTCGGATCATCAAACAACAAACTGATCCACAGGGCAGATATGCAATAGCTGTAATAGAAATGCAAGGCCGTACCTACACCATTGCCTCTGTCTACGCACCAACGGCGAAGCAATCTTCCTTCTATCGCACCTTTTTTAGAACCTTCAACAAACTCAAACAAGGCGACATTTTTGTAACAGGGGACTTTAATATTCCACTGTCACAGGATTGGGACACCAAAGCAGAGAAAATTCAAAAACCTAGACAAGAGACCCTCACCCACGCAACTAATCTGAAAAACCTTCTAAATTATCACAACCTATTTGATACCTGGAGAGCTTACCATCCCGCAGAAAGGGACTTCACCCATTATTCACATCCTCATGCAAAATACTCCAGGATAGACTATGTATTTACGGATAAAGACTCTCTCCAACGCATTACGCAGACACAGATTGGAGTGATAACTTGGTCTGACCATGCACCTGTCACCATCAAATACAAGATAGCCAACACTGCCTTACCCTCCTCATACTGGAGGCTTAACGAATCTTTGCTCCACAATGATGAAGTCATCCAGCAATGTACTCAAACGTTGCAAGAATACTTCACTCTCAACGCCACTAATGACATCTCCGAAACTACTCTTTGGTGTGCACACAAACCAGTAATTCGGGGGTGCCTAATAAAATATGGATCCAGGGTCAAAAAACTACGGGAAAAAAACCGACAAGACCTGCTCCAACAATTGCTTGACTTGGAAAAACGTAACAAAATTCACCCTACTGCGCAAATAACTAAAATGATCAGGGAAACCAGGAATAAACTGCACGAACTGGACCTAATCAAACTAAACTATCATCTGCAACGACTAAAACTATCCCACTACACGAAAGGAAACAAGGCATCCAAGCTACTAGCTAACACCCTAAAAAGGAAACAACAGAATCACACTATAGACCACATAATAGATAGAAACAACAATAAAATAACCAACCCTAAAGATATAGCAGATCAATTTGCAGAATTCTATGCGTCCCTGTACAATTTAGCACGAGACGAGGACACCCCACAACCTTCTCAGCAGAGTATCAATGCATTCTTAACGAACGCAAAGCTTCCACAAATCACCCCAGAGCAATTGCATCTATTAAACTCACCCATTATTGCACAAGAAGTACAAGAAGCAATAAACACCACCCCGTCAGGAAAAGCACCAGGACCAGATGGACTCACAACTGCCTACTACAAACGGTTTAAGGCAATCTTGGTCCCTCACCTAACCCAGCTATTTAACCATATCCACAGCCAAGGTACACTGCCAGAAGAAATGCTGACAGCTACTATATCTACCATTCCCAAACCAGGCAAGCCTACAACTCAATGTGCCAACTTCCGCCCGATCTCACTACTCAACGGTGATACAAAGTTATATGCGAAGGTGTTAGCAAACCGGCTAAAAGTCATATTACCACACATAATACATAATGATCAGTCGGGCTTCACGTCAGGACGCCAAGGTACAGACAATACCAGAAAAATCCTATCCCTCATAGAACAAGTCACACACCAGAAGACGCCAACCCTGCTCTTAGCGTTAGACGCAGAAAAAGCCTTTGACAGGGTACATTGGTTGTATATGGAAAAAACACTTCAAGCATTCGGTTTTCAAGGACATATTCTCCACGCGATACTGGCATTGTACTCAAAACCGTCAGCCCAGGTCAACAATATGGGATTTCTATCGCAACGCTTCTATATCACCAATGGAACGAGACAGGGCTGCCCATTATCCCCACTGATCTTCAACCTGATTTTGGAACCTCTAGCCAAAACAATTAGAGACTTACCAGATATCACAGGAATTGTTATTGGGAAAATGGAATACAAACTAGCATTATTTGCAGATGACATATTGCTAACGCTCACAGACCCGGAAAAATCACTTCGGCATCTGACTCACATCCTATCACTTTACAGCCAAGTCTCTTACTACAAATTGAATATAACCAAAACACAAGCTTTAGCGCTGAATGTCCCTAAACACGTAAAGACAATACTACGGGAAACTTACCCTTTCCAATGGCGGAAAGACACTATCACCTACTTGGGAACGGAACTCGGCGGCTCAATAGCAAAAACCTTCGCCAACAACTTTCCTAAAACCCTGAGAGAAATCCAAGTACAGTTGGACAAGTGGAAGCCACTATTCCTATCTTGGATGGGTCGCATAGCCGCAGTCAAAATGATGTCACTGCCCAAACTACTATACCTCTTCCGAACCCTCCCGATAGAAATCCCCAAATCTTTCCTCCAACAGGCCCAAAGAACACTAGACTCATTTATATGGGGGGGAAAGAGACCGAGAATTAAACGATGCCTAATGCAACTCAGACAACAAGAAGGCGGTTTCGGAGTTCCAAGTATAGAATACTATTATAAGGCGTCAATCCTGGAACAACTCACACTTTGGAACCTCCCACCAAACCACAAACAGTGGCTAGAAATTGAACAACAACAACTATCCCCGTATACACTTCAGCAATTAGTATGGGCCAAGACAATGCCGCAAATCACGAAATCCAACACCCTATACCATACAACAAAGACAGCCCTGAAGATATGGAACCAAGTTAAAACCAATAGTCATATACATGCATTTCCAGCAAGAAACTCTCCCCTCAGGATTTTAGAAACCGAAATTGAAGATCTCTCCTTAAAAAATTGGGTAGCATCAGGAATTACAACACTATCCCAGCTCCTCGCCAATGATATTTTCAAATCATTTTCAGATCTGCAGCTGGAATTCAATTTACCCAAACAAGATTTCTACAAATACCTGCAACTGAGACACTACCTAAGTCCGTATATAAGTAGTCTATTGCGACCACAAACGCGCTTTGAGCAACTATGCTTCTTCAGAGCAGGTAAAAAGAAGGCCCTATCCAATGTCTACAAATTAATTCTACCAGACTTAAGTGAAACTAAACCACTGCACGTCCGACATTGGGAAAGGGACCTTCATTTCGAACTCACAATGACACAATGGACCAGCTTAATGACTATAGCTTCTAAATACACCAAGTGTACCAACCATATAGAGAACAACAAGAAAATAATCTACAGATGGTACAAAACACCATCGGTACTCGGCAAAATGTTCCCAAATGTATCTGACAGATGTTGGCGCTGTAACACGGCCAAAGGCGATATGCTGCACATCTGGTGGTCATGTCACGTATTGCAGCCCTTTTGGCATGTAGTGAATCAGCTACTATCGGACATCTTCGACGCAACAATACCCTTACAACCAGAAATGGCACTGCTGAATTACGGATTGGACAACATAGCACAACCAAGCAGAAAACTATTCTTCCACATACTAACAGCAGCTCGACTATTGATACCGCGACATTGGAAATCCACTGAAATTCCAAACAAGACACATCTAATTAATCTTATTGACTCCAATCTTGTATACGAAAGATTCGCTGCGACAACCTCCAAACAAGTATTATCAGACCAACTCACCCACAAACTATGGAAACAATGGAAACTGAAATCTCACATCTGACATAACTTAGATAACGAAGATCCTCCACAACAACTCGAATTCAGCATAGAGTACTACTCCTCTGCGGTTGTGTAGCCCTCCATACAGATGACAATCTACGGTACCCTCCCTTCCTCCCCTCCTCTCCCCCTCTCTCCTTCCCCCCCGTTCACTACTCACCTTCTGAGACTCACCACTCCTCTTTTTCTTTCTTCTCTCTCTCTCTTGATTATTTTCTGTAAAACAATAAAAATTGTCAAATTGAAAAAAAAAAAGATTCATGCAGTATTGAATGTGATATAGTTAAATTGTGTGCAATTTATGAGAACAATGGGAATGTGATAATGTAACATTTTCTCTATATATTTAATTTTAGATTAGTTATGAAAATAACAAAGGTAAAATTGTATCTGTTTAAAAAGGTTTTAGAAGGAAAGTTTCCTGTAATTACTCATTATTGTATTATTACCCCAGGTCCTCAGCTCTATATGTAACTGGTTGTGTGTAAACAGCACTGACGTAGAAAAAATGATAGACCCCATAATAATAGAACTCTGTCATGTGCTAATGTTAGAACTGAATAGAGTCTAGATTCCAAGACCAGTCCTGCCCATAATGTAAAATCTATAAAAAAAATAGAGTAGCTGACCAAAATAGTATGATTTTAGATTATCATGTGTTTTGATAGGAAAAAGAAGGTTGTACTCATATTGTTTCTGAAATGTTTGTTGAATGTCATATAGTCAAAGTTTTAGAGCTGCTACAATAAGTGTAATGTTTTTATAGAACAGCTCAGTTATTCCAAATGATTAGGTAACATTTTATAGCTGGTTAAACAACTCCATTGGAAGTTTCATTAAGTCTATCCATGTCATCCTAGCATTAATACTTGCTCTATATTTCTTTGTTAGAATTTGTGCTATAAGTACCTTCCAACTTCTGCTCACATTTGATTTACATCTATAAGATAAAACTTTTTGCAGCCTTATGGGGGAGGTTTGAGAAAAAAAGAGACAAACAGCTCAGAGATAAGTTCTCTGAAAGTTATAGCTCAGATACAGATGAGCAGGCTGTCCCCAGACCCACAGCTAAGCTCTACCCCGCCCGTACAATACAAAGTAGAGAAAAGGGGGGCGACGGGGGATGCTGCAGAAGTGTGTCTGACTAAAAAACACACAGATTAACTCATAAGGCATACATAGAGCTGTCAGCCTCCCCACTCTATGATGAGTTGTTTTCCCGTAATAGCTAAGAGAAAGAGAGAGGCAGCAAAAGAGGTAAAAGTCAAGTATGTGCCCTAGAAAGTCAGGAAAGTGCCTAAGAATCAAAGGAAGCTAGAAAGCAAAGAGAGGAACAAGAAAAGTTGATAGCAGAAGGGTTACGTTAGATAATAGAGAACTGTAGAAAAAAAAGTTTGAATTTAGCATTTTTAGCCTCATTTTAGTATTTTTCATTTTTACTAATCTTCATTTTTACATTTTTATCTTACTCAGGATGATTATTACTATGTCTCATTATCTCTATGCAATGATTTCCTTTTATTATCTCTCTGTAATGCTTTATTTTGCTTTATTTTGAAACCTAACTTCACTATAATCATATATTTGCTTAAATCTTAGGCTACATGTTATATTCAGACATCTCTTGCTTCATTGTGCGGTTCCAGCGGTTCGTAGTCACGTTAGTTCCTCAAAAACAGGAAATACCTCTAGCCCTTTAGCTCCCTGTTTTCCTTGTTTTCATTCATTTCAGCTTTTCAGCTGCACTTCTGTATTGGTGCTGCCACGACAGTTGAACTGTAACTCACAGTAGTGAACACCACTGTCCCATTTATAATAGACCTCCCTTGTTCCTGGGGGTCCTCTCAGCACTCTTACTGTGCCTGTAATTACTAATGTGAAACATATTTAATGTTTCAAGAGAGGTAATGTAAATATAAAAATATATATCTGGAACGGTCCAATTCCTAAGACGGACGAATGGCTAGTGTCAGAGGGTTGATATTTGTCACCCCCACCCTCTATGATGCCATAATGCTATAGGGCCCAAGGCAGGATGGACTATATAAGGGCTAATGGTCTACTGTGGACAATGGTCAATCATATAGCTAATACTAGGCCATACAAACAAAAGATCATCACTCTGTTACTTAAATTCCAGAGTGTCAGCATAACGCCAGTCTGTCTGTTGGGGCCCCTTACTGCTGAAGTGCGGCTCAGATCACTGGAAATACCACAATGGCCTTGGTTAGCCGATAGCTGATTGCGAGGCTGTGGACCGTTGGAGCTAGGCACAGTATGTTACAACATTCCTTTGATAACATGTAAGACTAAGTAAATCATTTAGACATTAATAGTACAAGGAGGAGACAGACTATGTATGGTATTTCCGTGAAACCCTTGTCACAATTATTGTAAAAGCCTTCTGAAAGCTATATAATGCCTGGACCAAGAGGAGGGTCTTTGGTAAGTCCTTGGCTGACATTCTGTGTGTTACTCCAACAGCTTACCCAGACAAAACTGTTATGTTGTATTATGTAAGAATAAATTGCCTGACTATTACTAAAGGTTTTCCTTTACTGAGTTTTGTCTTACACGAGGTCAAAATGGTACTACTAAAAATACCATCACTGCCTTCCGTTCTCAATTTAGAACTGCTCTACCTTTTGATACCATCACCTTCTGACCAGGCAGTGGCTCCAGGGTTCCCTCATCGCCCTGCATCAATCACCACAGTGGAAATTACACGAGGCAGAATTTAAAAATATTTGGAACATTTACAACAAGGCGCACATGTTGAATCAATGTTAGCATCACACACACATTAACTTGTCTCTCTACTATCTCTCTGTCTGTCCTTCTCTCTCTCTATCTATCCATCTATCTATGTCTATATCATCTATTCTATATCTATTATCTATAATATATTTTTATATCTATCACACTATTGCTTTATCTACCATCCATATATCTCTCTAATGCTCTCTTTATTGCATTATCTATCTATCTGTCTGTCTATTATCCATGTATCTATCTATCTATCTATCTATCTATCTATCTATCTATCTATCTATCTATCTATCTATCTATCTATCTATCTATCATTTAGCCTCTCTGTTTGTTGTCACTGTTACAATTGCATAATTTAAACAGTTTTTTTTTGTACAGCATCATTAGAAAAGTAAACAAACCACCCATGTCAATACACATTGACCAAGAGACACTGCCTATTTTATAATAGACAAGAATCATCAAACGGTTGCCTTATCTTACTTTTGAAATAATTTTTATCAAGTTGGCACCTCTTGTGTGTATTGGAAGAGAGAAGCAGAGAGCTAATGAAAAGGTTTAAAGATATTTGACCCAGGTGAGAACTTGCATTTGATTTGCTCTAGAAATAGCTGCCTTTTCTCTGTTGAGTGTTTGTGGTCTGCCGTTTGCTTTTACAAGTTCTTTTAAGAAGTGGACTGGGAGATTTTCAAAGCTGCATGAAGCATATTTCAAAGTTATAGCACGGAGAGGACTGATGAGTAATGTGAGAGAGGCGGTGTACCTTGTACAGGTTGTACTTCTTCACTTTAATGGCTTTTGGGGCAAATGCTCAGCAGATTCTTCTTCCTATGACTCTTGAATGCAATGAAGCCGTAAAATACTTGTTTTATAGGGGTTTTTTTCTGTGAAGAGATAAAACAGTTATGATTTTACTAGGATGTGTTTAGCACCTTTACCCTTTTATTTCCATCAGAAATAAGGAGGAAATTGCAAAATGACCAAATCTATTTTTTCAGACTTGTTGATGTGATGGTATTAGTTTCCAATGTTTACATTTGCAGATCATAGACATATAAGCTTTGCAATAAACAGCAACATTAAAGTGATATTGACACTAAAAACTAAAATATTAATGTACATTAACAATAGGCCATGTTGACTGCTTTTGATTGCTAGGTCTCCATTTGTGAGATTTGTGAGTAATAGTCCTAAACCTGACTGTTTTGCCATCCTGACTGTCCCTTCACATCCTATCAGCTAGATTTTTTAATGATAACAGACTATTGCTGCATAAACATGGCAGCCCCCTCACAGAAGTACATGTGGGAATCAAACAGGTATTTAAAACCAAGGGAAAATACTTTTATAGCAAAATTATAAATAGCATACAAAGGCAATGTTATTCTAGATGTTAAGAAATTTTACGTTTTTTTCTAGTGTTATTATCTCTTTAACAACTACCATCATGCCATTAGGAAGTTGCTACTCCTTTTCCAAAGTAATATGTTCTTAAAATTTTATTTTTCTTCTTTAGCATTCCCACCTGCATGCTGTACTTCATTGGAAATGAAGATGCAGTTGCCCTTTTATTGTATTCTATGCCCATGTGTCTCCTCAAAACAATGCAGGTTTTGACCCAGAGAGTTGGTTTTTGGAAGGGCTGCTTGGGTCAAAACTGCCTGCCTGGTTTTCCAAACTAGGAAAACTGGGCAGGCTTCTCCTAGATTGACAGAGCAAACACCCAATCGATGATCATCTTATCAAAGCCCACCCTGTGATGTCACCCAGTCCATCCCCCACAACATCCCCTGTCCACTCTGTGATGTCACTGCCCCCCAGCCGGACCACATGGGAACAAAAGGTTGACACCCTAGTGGTATACAATCTCTAACTCTAAGTACCTACAGTAGTTGAGTAGGACACTATAAGACAGTGAAGTCCAGTTCCACTCCTGGGAGCAGATGAAGGATTACAAGTGGTGGTCAAGCAGAGATCATTTCAAACAAAATAAAGAAAGGGCAATTTGGCCACATGAAGTTAATTCTTTGAATAAGAGCAACAAAACAATAGTGTTGTCTTCCTTTTAGCATTCAGAAGAGTGAAGATCTGAGGTTAAGAGTTTTTAATGTAGTACATTACCAGTTTGTGTGACAGTGGAAGTGAACCTGGGGCACTGTTTCATAAGCTTTCCCATGAACTTTGCTGAAGCTCAGAAATACGGCAGCAAGAACTGTAGGATAAATAAATTAAAAGCAGTGGCATACACTTATATCTGCTCTGAATCTTGGCCCATGGGTGATATGTTTCTTAATGCCAGTAGAAACATATTTTCTTACTCTAGTCCAAATGCCAGGGAAGAATTTACATTCTTCTGAATGTTCTCATCCAAAAGTAGAACAATGTACAATGACCATAGCCATTAACCTTTGTATTACAATTTAAGAAACATTAGAGAGAGAGTGAGAGAGTGAGAGAGTGAGAGTGAGAGAGAGAATATAATATATATAATACAGATGAATCAAATATGGTTTTAAGAAGGCAAACCTCTAAAATATATTTATGATTTTCAGGGAAAACATTTTGTTTCATTTTTATTAGAAGGAAATTCAGCTTGTTCCATTATACAGGTACGGGACCTGTTATCCATAATGTTTGGCACCTGGGACTTTCTTGGTAAGGGACTTTTCTTTAATTTGGATCACATTACCTTAAGTCTGCTAAAAATTAATTTATTAGACCCAATATGATTTTTTTTTGCGATAAATATTTATATCTTCGTTCGGTTCAAGTTAAAAGGTACTGTTTTATTATTTAAAAATTTGAAAAATGTGGTTAAAATGGAATCTATGGTCTAATGGGTTTTCGGATAACAGATCCTATTCCTGTTTATTGTAGGGAAGTTAAGTGACAATTGTGTAGGGAAAAATGTAAGAGAGCATAGGGTGAGTATAAGTCTGTTTTCCAAGGAATTAAATGTATTTAAAATGTATTCAAATGTTGTCTGACAATTAGTAATGAGAAATGCAATTTTTATAGTGGGGGTTAATCCACTTCCGGGGCACACATTCAAAACTGCTTTCACTGGATGCAAGTCTATTGCCTATTGTCACAAACCACTGTGGGAACCATAGAGCTACCACCAGGTCCAGAGTGGTGGGATCTCCAGGGATCCACAGTGTCTGTAGGCACAGTTGTGCACCATTCATCAGTAGAGGCAGTAATAATGCAGTGGCAACCTCTGAAGTACAGAAGTAAGTATCCAAATGAATGACATAATTTTCTGATCTTCATTGTGTCCATTTTAGAGCCCTGCATACGTGGGTGCATTCATAAATGCCCCCTAAACATCTATAGTTACCGATCTACTGAGTTTTTTTTTTCTACTGGGGCATCAGGAGCCCACTGGGGCTGTGACTTCAAGGGATACCCTGTTCCCTGCACACACACTGTCCCATATTCTGTATCTCCCTCCTCCTTAAAGGGATACTGTCATGGGAAGAAACATTTTTTTCAAAATTAATCAGTTAATAGTGCTGCTCCAACAGAATTCTGCACTGAAATCCATTTTTCAAAAGAGCAAACAGATTTTTTTATATTCAATTTTTAAATCTGACATGGGGCTAGACATTTTGTCAATTTTCCAGCTGCCCCTGGTCATGTGACTTGTGCTTGCACTTTAGGAGAGAAATGCTTTCTGGCAGGCTGCTGTTTTTCCTTCTCAATGTAACTGAATGTGTCTCAGTGAGACCTGGGTTTTTACTATTGAGTGTTGTTTTTAGATCTACCAGGCAGCTGTTATCTTGTGTTAGGGAGCTGCTATCTGGTTACCTTCCCATTGTTCTTTTGTTTGGCTGCTGGGAGGGAAAAGGGAGGGGGTGATAACACTACAACTTGCAGTACAGCAGTAAAGAGTGATCCAAGTTTATCACATGACTTGGGGCAGCTGGGAAATTGACAATATGTCTAGCCCCATGACAGATTTCAAAATTGAATATAAAAAAATCTGTTTGCTC
The DNA here is from genome assembly GCA_038501925.1 of Xenopus petersii. NCBI lineage: Eukaryota > Metazoa > Chordata > Amphibia > Anura > Pipidae > Xenopus > Xenopus petersii. Next base: position 103,105,963 of record CM076677.1, read on the forward strand.
TTTTGAGAAATGGATTCAGTGCAGAATTCTGCTGGATCAGCACTATTAACTGATTCATTTTGGAAAAAAAAAATTTCCCCATGACCATATCCCTTTAACTTTTGCTTGATGATCCAGGTGGGGTAGTGAGCCGGGGTCAGGTAGAGGAGTGGGACCTGGGGCAGTGGGGACTGTGAGAACCAGGACCTACCAGGTTTTTTCTAGGTGTCCCACAACCCAGTCTGACACTGAGGTGATGCATGATTATATGAACAAAACTCCATACATGAATGTTATTTGGCAATAATATTTTTATCAGAAGCTCTGCTGACACAGCAACACAATGTTAAGCAGAATCCCAGCTGTATCTCATTTAATTCCCCAGGGTCTGTCCCTTAGAAAACCTGAGGCAGCTCTTGGTACTGTATTGTATTATGCTAAATAAACACCAATGCAGCCTTTGGAGTGTAGGAATAAAATGTTTGAAAGCTCATAGGTAAATCAAGCCAGTACTGTAGGGATAAAATATTCTGCAATCTCTCGGGTTAAAGGATTAAGCCTTAGACATTCTGTCTCCCGAGCAATATAGGAACAACAAAATAATAAAAAGGCAGACAATTTCAGCATCTGATATATGATGCATTGGAGTCCTTGTTATCTCCTGTGACTGCTTCATGCTGTGCTTCAGTAATATCTATATATATATATATATATTTTCAGAGTGGGTTAAGGGCTGAAGACTTCTAGGCCTGAAAATATAATGGTCCTACAATGAGCACTTTAACTCCGCACACTTTGATTTCCTTTACAATCGTACCTTGTTCTGAGCCCCTCAAGCGAGTTACAGTTTTATTGTGATCTTTTTATACTTAGCACCTATCTTTTGTGCTGGCATTTATCACTCACATACATACGGAGTGCGGAATACTCCGAATGAAAGCTCAGAAATACATTTAAAGTGGCTTGTTCACCTGAACAATAACCTTTACTATCAAAAAGATACATTCTAATGGGTTATTTAATATCTGCAATTTTAATTATGATCTGGTTGCCTGGGACCCACTTACCCTATAAACCTAGGGCTGACAGACTAGGAGACAAATAGTAGGGAGCTGCATAAATTTATACACGAAAGAAATAATAAACACACATAGGGGCACATTTATTAAGGGTAGAATATCGAGGGTTAATCAACCCTCAAATTCGACCCTCGAAGTTAAATCCTTCGAATTTGAATATCGAATTCGAAGGATTTACCGCAAATACTTAGATCGATACTCTGGCCTTGAGGGTCTCTCTCTCTCTAATAGCTCCTCAAATGTATATCAAAAGGCTTTTATTAGTGCATGGTGCATCAACGCGTTTCGACTCACATGGAGCCGTCGTCAGGATGAAAAAACAGGAAGTGAGGCAAACCATTAAATCAATCACATATCCAATCAACTTGTCAATGTTTGAAACACTACACATGTGAACTAAAAAGTGTCCACCTATTTGCATATATTAAGTATGAAAAAGGATCCACTTAGTACTATTAAATATCTACTAAGACCAATCTATTAAAAGTGACTATTAAAAACATTATGGTTTCAGGCCCTACAAAGGCCATATACTAAACCCAGATAAAATGAGTATATTATTGCATAATGTGTATAACTCTCAATGAAACCCTTCAGTGAACACATATCATTTTAGTGTAACAAATGTGACATCTAAAACCGTTTAAAATCAATAGGACTCGGAAACTCTGTATCGAAAAGGCAATAGTTTCAAATAAACTATAGAAGTGACTGCTCTCTGGGAGAGTGGTTTAATAGGCTTCTTCTATCTCAGTGTACACCCCTACCTCAGGTGTAGAGTAAATCATTCTTGGCTTTTTCTCTCAGTAACTCCAATTTCAATAGTTTCAAATAAACATCATTGTAACAACTTAGCCTGTTTCCTAATTATTTGTGTTAGAAGTAGCTGTATCACTAGAGATGGCGCGAACTGTTCGCCGGCGAACATCGGGTGTTCGCGCTCACCGGAAGTTCGCGAACGTCGCGCGACGTTCGCCATTTTGGGTTCGCCATTGTTGGCGCTTTTTTTTGCCCTCTCACCCCAGACCAGCAGGTACATGGCAGCCAATCAGGAAGCTCTCCCCTGGACCACTCCCCTTCCCTATAAAAACCGAAGCCCTGCAGCGTTTTTTTCACTCTGCCTGTGTGTGCTGAAGAGATAGTGTAGGGAGAGAGCTGCTGCCTGTTAGTGATTTCAGGGACAGTTGAAAGTTTGCTGGCTAGTAATCGTGTTGATACTGCTCTGTTATTGGAGGGACAGAAGTCTGCAGGGGTTTGAGGGACATTTAAGCTTAGGTAGCTTTGCTGGCTAGTAATCTACCTTCTACTGCAGTGCTCTGTATGTAGCTGCAGTGGGCAGCTGTCCTGCTTCTGATCTCATCTGCTGACTGCTGCAATAACAGTAGTCCTTGTAAGGACTGCTTTTATTTATTTTTTTGTTCCAATACAGAGCAGTATCAAGCAGATTACTAGCCAGCAAACTTACTATCATCTGTCCCTGAAATCACTAACAGCTCTCCCCCTACACTATCTCTTCCAAGCACACACAGGCAGATTTTTCAGATACATTTTTGCCCTTAATCCCCCTCTGGCATGCCACTGTCCAGGTCGTTGCACCCTTTAAACAACTTTAAAATCATTTTTCTGGCCAGAAATGTCTTTTTTAGATGTTAAAGTTCGCCTTCCCATTGAAGTCTATGGGGTTCGCGAACCGTTCGCGAACCGCTCGCATTTTTGCGCAAGTTCGCGAATATGTTCGCGAACTTTTTTTCCGACGTTCGCTACATCCCTATGTATCACCATAAATCTACTGGAAAAATGGCTGGCTAGCTAAAGAATATACTTCATTTAGTCCTCTAGGTGTATTACATCAAGGATCCACGTCCACTTGACTACTCAAAGATAGCTAGCTAGAGAGTGCATTTCATTTAGTCCTCTGGGTGCTACTGTGTCGAGGGTTCGCATCCACTTTGCTTCTCGTTGCAATAGGAGTTTCGATCTATCACCCCCTCTGTTTGGAGGTGGAATATGGTCAATCAAAATTGCACGTAAAGAGGGTGATAGATGTTTGCACCCCAGGAAGTGTCTGGCTGTAATGGAATCTGGCACGGATAACCAAGATGGCGTCCAAGATGGTGGCTCCCTGGGTCTTCACGGACGCAGACGGATGATGTCAGCTTCTTCCCACTCCCTGATTGGTCGCCGGCGTCCGCGCATACGTCATGACGCCGATGCGTCCGAAATTGGCGCCAAACTTGGGCCTTTATAAGGGAACTCCGGACTGTAACCTGTGCCCAATTATAGGTTTAGTTTTCTACTCCTGGGTGTGATTCATTGCGAACTTCTTGTCTATTGTGTACCGACCCTTGCCTGGAATTCTCGACTTCGAACCTCTTCTGCCTGGACTGATCTTGTTGCCTGTTTTTGACCATTCTTCTGTCTCATCCTCTACTGTACTGCGAACTTGGACATTGTTATTTTCCTCCCTTGGTCCTCACTACTCCTGAGGCCTGTGGCCTTACATTATAATTGGGCCATGGACCCGTTGGAGGAGAATCCTGCGCCGCCTGATGTTGGTGGGGCGCTTCGTGGTCTGGCATCCCGTATGCAGTCCTATGAGGTACAGCAGTCTCACTTTGGTCAGGCTTTGGAGACCATTCTTGCCAAGTTGTCGGCGTTAACACCTGCCGATCCTACTCCAGCCCCTGCACCTGTGGTTCTGCTTCACGCCACCGAACCCCGCATTCCGGCTCCCCCACTCTACAGTGGTGATCCTACAGCCTGCCGTGGGTTCGTGAACCAGTGCGAGGTCCACTTTGCACTCACACCCAGCCAATTCCTGTCGGAACGTGCTAAGGTGGGCTTCATCTTCTCCCGTCTGCAAGGGAAGGCACTAGAGTGGGCGTCGCCTCTATGGGAAAAGGAGGATCCCATTATTGATAATGCCCGAGCTTTCATCCGGGAACTTCGTGTGGTCTTTGATGCTCCGGGTCGTGCCACTGCTGCCTCCGCACGCCTGTTCCACCTTCAACAGGGAACTCGCTCAGTGTCGGAGTATGCCATTGAGTTCCGCACCCTGGTTGCAGAGACTTCGTGGAACAACGACGGGTATCACGCTGCCTTTTACAACGGCCTGGCGATACGTATTAAAGGAAAACTATACCCCCAAAATGAATACTTACGCAACAGATAGTTTATATCAAATTGAATGACATATTAAAGAATCTTACCAAACTGGAATATATATTTACATAAATATTGCCCTTTTACATCTCTTGCCTTGAACCACCATTTCGTGACTCTATCTGTGCTGCCTCAGAGATCACCTGACCAGAAATACTACAACACTAACTGTAACAGGAAGAAGTGAGGAAGCAAAAGGCAGAACTCTGTCTGTTAATTGGCTCATGTGACCTAACATGTGGTTTGTATGTGTGCACAGTGAATCTTACGATCTCAGGGGGCGGCCAATATTTTTTAGAATGGCAATTTTCTATTTATGATTACCCAATGGCATATACTACTAAAAAAGTATATTATTATGATAATGGTTCATTTACATGAAGCAGGGTTTTACACATGAGCTGTTTTACTCAGTATCTTTTAATAGAGACCTACATTGTTTGGGGGGTATAGTTTTCCTTTAAGTCTGATCTGGTGTCCAGGGAAATTCCATCCCGTTGGGAAGATCTAGTCGCCCTGGCCATAAAGGTGGATACTCGGCAGAGGGAGTTTCAAGCTGAACTCGACAGAGAGCGCTCCCCAACCAAAAGATTCCACAGGTTCCAACCTACTCTGGCTCCTCGTTTCCAAAGACCCTTCCTTCCTAACCCGGCTCCCATCCTGTCTTCTCCAAATCCTGCGGTTCCTGCCTCCTCTTCCCTGCCTTCGGAAGAGCCAATGCAGATTGGACGGGCTCGTCTGACCGAACAGGAAAAGCTTCGGAGAAGGGCTGCTGGACTTTGCCTCTACTGTGGTGGAAAATCCCACTTCGCCTATGAGTGTCCAGTGAAGCCGGGAAACGCCAACACCTAGGTAAGACTGGGGAGACTTACCTGGGTGGAATTGGTCCCTCTCCCCATTCTTCTGCTCAACGCTTCCTCCTTCCTGTGCAGATTCGTTTTGGAACCCAGTCGATCTCTTCTAAGGCTTTCCTTGACTCCGGTGCAGCTGGGAATTTCATCGATAAGGTCTTCGCAGAAAGCCATTCCATTCCTCTGCGATCTCTGGCTGTTCCTCTTCGAGCATTGGCGATTGACGATCGTCCACTATCCTCCGCTACAATTTCCCACTCCACCGATGAACTTTCCGTTATTGTGGGGTCCATGCACCTGGAAAGATTGTCCTTCCTCCTCATCGATTGTCCTTCTACTCCCATTGTACTTGGTCTACCCTGGTTGAATATTCACAACCCTGTCATCGATTGGGCTTCTTCTCAGATCTCCCGCTGGAGTTCTTTTTGCCAACAGAACTGTTTACCTACCAAGTCTATTATTAAAGTTTCAACCGTTTCTTCTAATTCTTCTTTGCCCCCTGCTTATCAAGCCTTCATCGATGTCTTCTGTAAAAAGTCTGCCGAAATCCTGCCTCCTCATCGTCCTTATGATTGCCCCATCGAACTTCTTCCGGGAACCATGCCTCCCAGGGGTCACATCTATCCACTGTCTCCTTCTGAAACCGGTGCCATGAAGGAGTACATTCAAGAAAATCTGCAAAGAGGCTTTATTCGTCCTTCTTCTTCCCCGGCTGGAGCCGGCTTCTTCTTTGTAGAGAAAAAAGATGGAGGTTTGCGGCCCTGCATTGATTATAGAGGTCTGAATAAAATCACAATTAAAAAACGTTATCCCCTTCCTCTCATCTCTGAACTGTTTGATCAACTAAAAGGGGCTTGTCTTTTCACCAAGTTGGATCTTCGTGGGGCTTATAATTTAATTCGTGTCAGAGAGGGAGATGAATGGAAGACCGCGTTTAACACCCGGGACGGGAATTACGAATATCTTGTCATGCCTTTCGGTCTCTGTAACGCCCCCGCGGTCTTCCAAGAATTTGTGAATGACATTTTCAGAGATTTACTGGGCCAGTATGTGGTGGTGTATCTGGACGATATTCTTATTTTTTCCAAAAATCTTGCTCAACATCGTCTTCAAGTTCAAGAAGTACTTTCTCGTCTTCGAAAGAACAATCTGTTTGCCAAGTTGGAGAAGTGTTCCTTTGAGGTTTCTTCCATTTCCTTCCTAGGATACATCATTTCCCAACAAGGCTTCAGGATGGATCCAGCCAAGGTTTCAGCGATTCAAGATTGGCCTCTCCCCACCAGTGTCAAGGCTGTTCAAAGATTCATCGGCTTTGCTAATTATTACAGACAGTTTATTAAAGGTTTTTCTTCTAAAATTGCTCCAATCCTTGCTCTTATTCAAAAAGGGGGTAAACCACAACATTGGCCTCCTCTAGCCTTGGAAGCCTTCAGGTCCCTTAAAGAGTCCTTTTCTTCTGCCCCAATCCTCAGGCACCCTGAACCTCTCCAACCTTTCTTCATTGAAGTAGATGCCTCGGATATTGGAGCAGGAGCAATTTTATCCCAAAGGTCCTCTGCCGATGGTAAACTGCATCCGTGTGCCTTCTTTTCCAAAAAATTTTCCTCCTCCGAAAGGAATTATGATGTTGGAAACCGTGAGTTACTGGCCGTCAAACTTGCTCTGGACGAGTGGAGACACTTTCTTGAAGGATCATCGATCCCTGTGACCATCTTCACGGACCACAAAAATCTTGAATATATTCAGACCCTTAAGCGCCTCAATCATCGACAAGCCAGGTGGGCATTGTTCTTCTCACGTTTTAACTTCATCTTAACTTTTCGTCCTGGTTCAAGAAACAAGAAAGCGGATGCCCTTTCCAGAAGTTTTGTTCCTGAAGATCCCATCTCCGAAGACCCTGAATCCATTGTGCCTCCTACAAAAATCATCGCTGCTCTTTTTCCATCCTTGGCCTCCCAGTTATTGTCTGTTCAATCTTCTGCTCCTGAAGGAACCCCTCCTGGTGTTGCCTTTGTTCCTCCTGAACTCCGTCATTCCATGTTGGTCCAGTCCCACAGCTCCAAGCAGGCCGGGCATCCTGGAGTCAAGAAAACCACAGAACTTCTGTCTCGTCTTGTATGGTGGCCTTCCCTAAGAAAGGATGTTAAAGACTTTGTTTCCTCTTGCTCTGTGTGTGCTGTATCCAAATCTGGGCGTTCCCCTCCCAAAGGGTTACTCTTACCACTACCCATTCCCTCCCGCCCATGGACTCATTTATCTATGGACTTCATCGTGGACCTCCCTAACTCCTCTGGCTACACTGTTATTTGGGTGGTGATTGACAGATTCACTAAAGTTGCACACTTTACTCCCCTTCAAAAACTTCCCTCTGCTCCTGAACTTTCTTCATTATTCATTAAACACATTTTTCGCCTCCATGGTTTCCCTGCCGAAATTGTCTCTGATCGTGGTTCCCAATTCGTTTCTAAGTTCTGGAGATCCCTGTGTAAAGCCCTTGGTGTCTCTCTTCAATTTTCATCTTCATACCATCCCCAGTCTAATGGAGCAGCAGAAAGGGTTAACCAGGCCCTTGAACAATTTCTTCGATACCATGTATCACTGTGCCAAGATGACTGGGCGGACCTACTTCCATGGGCAGAATTCGCACATAACAATGCATTACACATTTCTTCCGAAAAGTCCCCTTTTTTCTGTATGTACGGTCTTAACCCTTTGGCTTTTCCCCAGGATTTATTACTTACCAATGTCTCTGCCGCCAACGACCAAGCTGCTCACATGTCAGCCATTTGGCACGCCACGGTCATCAATCTGGAAAAGAGTTCCCTGGTCCAGAAAAGGTTCGCGGATCAAAGAAGAATCCCTTCCCCTTTGTACGCACCCGGCGATAAGGTTTGGCTATCCACCCGAAACATCCATCTTAAAGTCCCCTCTCCGAAGCTTGGTCCCAAATTTATCGGTCCCTTTTCCATCTCTGAGATCATCAACCCGGTGGCTGTTCGTCTACAACTTCCCTCAGAGATGCGGATTCCTAATGCATTCCATGTCTCCTTGCTCAAGTCTGCAGGTACTTCTTCTCCTTCTTCTTCCTCAGCTCCTGTCTTAGTGGATGGACATCAGGAATTCGAGGTTAAAAGAATCCTGGATTCTCGGATTTCGAGGGGCACCCTACAATACCTCATTGAGTGGAAGGGGTTCGGCCCGGAGGAGTGCTCCTGGGTAAGAAATTCAGACGTCCACGCCCCTATCCTGGTCCAAAAATTCCACCGGCAATTTCCTTCCAACCCAGGTGGTCCGGAGGCCCCCCCTAGGGGGGGGTACTGTAATGGAATCTGGCACGGATAACCAAGATGGCGTCCAAGATGGTGGCTCCCTGGGTCTTCACGGACGCAGACGGATGATGTCAGCTTCTTCCCACTCCCTGATTGGTCGCCGGCGACGGAATGGACGTCGGCATCAATAATGGGCGCCGGCGTCCGTCGCACACGTCAGCGCGTCAGTCGCCGACGTCAGCGCGTCCGCGCATACGTCATGACGCTGATGCGTCCGAAATTGGCGCCAAACTTGGGCCTTTATAAGGGAACTCCGGACTGTAACCTGTGCCCAATTATAGGTTTAGTTTTCTACTCCTGGGTGTGATTCATTGCAAACTTCTTGTCTATTGTGTACCGACCCTTGCCTGGAATTCTCGACTTCGAACCTCTTCTGCCTGGACTGATCTTGTTGCCTGTTTTTGACCATTCTTCTGTCTCATCCTCTACTGTACTGCGAACTTGGACATTGTTATTTTCCTCCCTTGGTCCTCACTACTCCTGAGGCCTTTGGCCTTACACTGGCTAACAGAGTAGCAGCTTTGCCTGTGGATAGAGCTGCACGTATCGATGAGCTTTGATTGTTCATTCGCATCCGGAATGTCGTTATACACTTTCCAACATAGTAGAGGCCACATGGGCATACTATACAGTATACAACGAACTCAGAAGTACAGATCAATAATTTCATATCATTTTCCAGTGTGTGGGTGTGAAGAGGTCCCACCAGTTGGTAAACAACTACACCAACAGCCATTTTTGTTCCTCCTCAGCCAAGTGCCTACATCAGTATTCCTTAAATCGGTTATCATTAGGATGTCCCTTAATGATCGACTTCTCCGATGAGCGCATATTGGTGCTGACATTTATGAAAACGAACACCATTTTATCATCATTCTTTTTACAATTTTTTTTTATATGGATCATTTTGAACGCATATACATTTACCCTAAGTATTCTGAACACCTTATATTATACTGTAGGTACATTGATGATATTTTTATGATTTGGCGAGGGGGCCCCACTAGAATACAGGCATTCACAGCTGAGTTGAATGCACTACCCACCCCGGTCAAATTTACACTGACCTGTGATAAAGATAAGGTTGATTTTTTGGATGTGAGGATTTTTCGCACTGTAGGGGGAGTGGGCACTACTTTATTCCGTAAGAGTACAGATCGGAACACGATCTTACACGCCCACAGCTACCACTCTCCCTCCATTCTGAAATCAATACCTTATACACAGTTTCTGAGAGTGTTTAGGATTAACTCTAATATGGCTTTGGCTATACAGCAGGCTCAGGAAATGCGGGACTGCTTTCTAGAGAGGGGATACAAACTTGCTTTCCTCAATGCTGAACTTGAATGAGCACAAGGAGTGTCCATCGTGGGCGAAAAATTTGTAAAAAGAAAAAAGAATGTACAGAAAAAGAATGATGATAAAATGGTGTTTGGTTCAAATTTTACACCAGCCAGCCAGAGGATCAATGCCATAGTTAAAAAACATTGGCCTATATTACAAATGGATACCAACCTACCTTTTTCACAAATGTCAGCACCAATATGCGCTCATCGGAGAGGTCGATCATTAAGGGACATCCTAATGATAACCGATTTAAGGAATACTGATGTAGGCACTTGGCTGGGGAGGAACAAAAAATGGCTGTTATCGCTGCGTGGGATGCAAGACATGTAATTGTTTACTAACTGGTGGCAACTCTTCACACCCACACACTGGAAAATGAAATGAAATTTGTCACAGGTTGATCTGTACTTCTGAATTTGTGGTATACTGTATAGTATGCCCATGTGGCCTCTACTATGTTGGAAAGTGTACAACGACATTCCAAATGCGAATGAACAATCATCGCTCAGCGATACGTGCGGCTCTAGCCACAAGCAAAGCGGATACTCCGTTAGCCAGACACTTCCTGGGGTGCAAACATCTATTACCCTCTTTACATGCAATTTTGATTGACCATATTCCACCTCCAAACAGAGGGGGTGATAGATCGAAACTCCTATTGCAACAAGAAGCAAAGTGGATGCGAACCCTCGACACAGTAGCACCCAGAGGATTAAATGAAATGTACTCTCTAGCTAGCTATCTTTGAGTAGTCAAGTGGAGGTGGATCCTTGATATATAGCACCTAGAGGACTAAATGATGTATATTCTTTAGCTAGCCATTTTTCCAGTAGATTTATGTGATACAGCTACTTCTAACACAAATAATTAGGAAACAGGCTAAGTTGATTGGATATGTGATTGATTTAATGGTTTGCCTCACTTCCTGTTTTTTCATCCTGACGACGGCTCCATGTGAGTCGAAGCGTGTTGATGCACCATGCACTAATAAAAGCCTTTTGATATACATTTGAGGAGCTATTGCCGTGAGTGCTTTCACTGGACTGATGCTTATGAATTTGGTTAGCACCCGGCCTTTAATTAGATGAATGGTGAATGCTGATTTTCGAGATGTAGAGAGGTGATAAGAGAGGAGATACACACATACAGTATATATATATATATATATATATATATATATATATATATAGATATATAGATATATATCTATATATATATATATGTATATCTATATATATATATATATCTATATATGTATATCTATATATGTATATCTATATATGTATATGTATATCTGTATATCTATATATGTATATGTATATCTATATATGTATATCTATATCTATATATGTATATGTATATCTATATATGTATATCTATATATCTATATCTATATATCTATATCTATATCTATATATCTATATCTATATCTATATATCTATATATCTATCTATTTATCTATCTATCTATCTCTATCTCTATCTATCTATATATAGATATATATATATAGATATATATATATATAGATATATATCTATATCTATGCTCTCCCACTAACTAAGAGTGTTTTGTCTTTCTCTCCTACAATACATATGGACCCAATGCAGGAAATTTGCAGATGCTTAGTTTGTATAAGGAAAAGACGATTTAGTCGACCAGCTGACATTCCATCAAAGTGAGATAAAATTTGGAATAAAGATTTTTTTTCTTTTCCCAGGATAGGAATGAAACACTGCAACGTTACTCTTAACATACTACATTTAATTATGCAATGCAAATGACTGCCTGCGACAATTAAATACATTTCAATATGCAGCACAATTATTCGCCTGGAACCGATGTGTAATTATATGACTACCTTCTGTACAGTGGAAACTTTTCCCGAAATTTGTTTATCTATTCTGGGTATTTATATCTTCCCAGCTTGTAACAACAACATGGGCGTATTTAGTGGCCCCTTCTGTAGCACAATTTGTGAGCGGCGCTGGCCTGAAATGAGTAATTCTCTGTTTTACTACACTTTATAAAATGTAAGAGATCTATTATACTACTAAAACATGCACACAGGGCATATTTTTCTTTTTAATGGTGTTGTATAACTTAAGAAAATGATTAGACAGATGCACTTTGTAGGTGCGGAAAATGAAAAGAGCAATGCTTCTTAGTTAAAGAGCATTTCTCCACTCCCCCCGAAATTTGGTTTTGTGCTTTTGAAAATGAAGGGGAAAGTATAGGGAGGGCTTAACATCTTTAAGGTGAGATCTGCAGTGGGATCCAGGATTCTGTAACTGCTGCACATAACACATAGATGATAAGTGGTGATGGGCGAATTTGTCCCATTTTGCTTCGCCACGAATTTCACAAATTTCCGCGAAATTCATGAAACTGGCAAAAAAAAAGCATGAAACAGTTTTTGACGCCAGCAACAATTCGCAGACGTCAAAATGGGCGCTGGCGTCAACGTTGATGGCAGCGCCCATTAAAGTCAATGGCCGTCCGTTAATACATTGCCGGTGGAGGAACCGTCAAAACCTTTGCCGCTGGTGAATTTTCGACAACAAATTTTTGCGGCAAAACGCTGTAATTCGGTGCAAATTTGTGCCTGCCGAATAAATTCGCCCATCACTAATGATAAGCCCCACTCCCTGGAAAAGTTTGGCCTCTCCAAGAGGGTCATTGTTATTATTAATGACTGTTCGGGGCCCATTTACTTAGTTCGAGTGAAGGAATAGAGGAAAAAAAGTTCGAATTTTGAATGGTCGAATATGGCTACTTCGACCATCGAATGGGCTACTTCAACCTTCGAATCGAATGATTCGAACTAAAAATCGTTTGACTATTCGACCATTCAATAGTCTAAGTACTATCTCTTTAAAAAATTCTTCGACCCCCTAGTTCGCCACCTCAAACCTACCGAGGCCAATGTTAGCCTATGGGGAAGGTCTCCATAGGCTTCCTAACAATTTCCTGATCGAATGAATAATCGCTTGATCGAACGATTAAATCCTTCGAATCCAACGATTCGAAGATTTAATCGTTCGATCAAACGATTATTCCTTAGATCGTAGGAATATCGCAAAATCCTTCGACTTCGATAATCAAAGTCGAAGGATTTTTCTTTGACGGTCGAATATCGAGGGTTAATTAACCCTCGATATTCGACCCTAGGTAAATGTGCCCCTTAGTGTTTGTTTCTTTCTAAAGGTCATCTCATACAAGCTTTATAATTTGCCATCTCAAGACAATGCAGAAATATCAAGTCCTTAGTCTTTCAGGTTGTACCTTAATTCTAACTTACTGTTAGGGATGAGAAAACTTTTTCACCGGTACAGTTCTGCTGTGGAATTTGGATTCTCAACAGCTGTGAAATTGTTCAGGAATCCACACTAGAAAGTCACCATGTGGTCTGTTTTGCTGGAAAAAAGGTTTCTGTTTGGACAGAAAAAAATTGTTATTATCCAACCATTGCCTTCCACATCAACCATTGATTTTGGGGCCCTTCCCCAGTCTACATACTGTCTAAGTAAGAAGCTGTTTGGGCTTGCACTAGAATTTCAGCAGGTGATCCATTTCTTTAAAAATAAAAGTGGACTGTTATGAAGAAGAGTTGAAGCACAATCAGAAGGAGCTTATTTTTAGATACATTTAATGGTCATTAGTCACACTTGAAATTTGGAGCTAATACAAAAAAAAAAGATTTTAGATTGATCTATGCCTAAAAGAAACCTTCTAAAACTAATTTATTTATCCATAATCCAGTAAATTCTATGATCATTACAATAACACTGCGCTCTTTGTTCACGCTAACTGTACTTTAAACACAGCTTGCCACCAACTATGCTTCCTGCATGCTGTCCTTTGAGCACCTTAACGATATCTAATTAAGTCTTTTGCCTCCTGACTTGGAACTAATTGAGGTTAATTGAGCTTATTACCACTCCAGCACATGTTCAGGGAATAGGAATTTGGAGAACAAAATCTGTCCTGTTGCCAGGTAAATATTTCATCCCACCCCACACACATATTTATATTGGCAAGGATACAAGAGCGTGACCCCTGTGTGTGGACAGTGGACAGGGGAGCAACTGCTTTTATCTCAGCAGAGGTTCCTAGGAGAAGGTAGTTCTACCTGGGGTAATACAAGTTCATGGGAATGAACATACGGCATGGTGCATTTATATAATAAAGTTGTAGGACTATGATATTGAAAGGACTATGGTAGTTAGTCAGTCTTGTCAGACTAGTGGTTTAGAGATGTCCACACGTGTGCCCATAATTATTATTTATAATAGATGCCATTTCTTTCTTTTCTAATTAAAAGTTCATTATTCCTGCAAATCTGTTGATTTTATTTTCCTTGTGGACCCCCCCCCCCAAGCTTGTAGAGACACTGCTCTGTAAACTCCAGTCTCCCAGTATCTTCCACAAGCGATGAGGCCAGGTCTGCTGCACATAATGCACCAGGTGTAAGTGAGTATGATCCTGTTCTATAAGAGACTGTCAAGAAAGGGTTACAGAACCATTATGGATAGCTGGTATTCAAAAATAGCAGCTACTGACTCTCAGCCTTGGGGTTACATAAGGCATTGCTGTGACAGTATATAATGCATTGTCAATGAATCATCATGGGGGTTCGTGATTATACAGTTTAGTCAACTGCCCTTGAGTTGCAAAACATATTCAAAACACATTTCTGTTGCATATTATGATATATTTATGTTCCTTGTGAAAATCAGAACAATCATTCCATTTAGGATCTTTCCCTTGTATAGCCTCTGGCTTTTAACATGCACAGTACAAACTGAAAGTACTGTACCGAGCATTGCAGAACCCACTGTTGCAAACACCGGCGTGTGATGTAGCTTACTTAATAGCCTGTTGGAATCATAGATCACGTACAAATTCTTTGCCGTTTATCCTTATCTAGGTATAAGGGATGAATAAATAATGAACAGCTCCAGGCAGTTTAAAAACAGAACGATAGCAACTAAGGAAGCATTAAGGAACGGCTTGGCCGGTGAACCTGAAGTTCTATTCTAGAGGACACCGCTGGATGGCTCACATGCTCAGTCAGCTCTTGAGCTGTTCATTTGGAGTTCCAGCTGGGCCCATCCATCTTACTGTTACACACACAGTGAACTTGAATGTGTTCCACTAAGAAAAAAGCAGGGAGGTGCAGTAGAGACACAAGGGACTCAAACCGTTTCTGCTGTACCAGGAGAAAAATGCGAATTGTTCTTTTTAATTTAAATGCACTGTTTTCCAGGCTCACCAAACACGTAAAATACTGTAGATCCTGGGGAATGATTTTCTAACTTCCCACTGGGCTGCAGTCACACATTTCTAAATGGCGAGAGGATTGCTGTTAATGGAAACAGGCTTAATATGAGAATCCTGGAGCCACCGTGGGCTTTAAATGATCCAACTTTACATGATTCAGTGGAGTAGCTGCTTTAGATGAATTAGGGTGCATAATAAAGCAGTTAAGGCTGCTAACTGTAACACTTTGGCACTAAATATAAAACATATATAACTTTTATATAAATGTATTTATATAAATATTATAATATTGTACTTTCCATTTATCGGAACATTGAAGGTGTAGCCCACATGTATGTCTATTTTATAAAGGGGAATGCCATGAGCAAAGTGGTACATTCTGCCCATATTATTTTCCACAATATAACAAATACATGTGAACCCCTACAGGGATAGGGATTGATCACCTTACAAAATAAAATGTGCAGCCTACTGAAAGATAATTTCCTGGGACAACAGTTGCAGTTCTTGCCTCATTAAATATTCATGTAATGTCCGGACTCCAGATCCGTGTCAGGTTTCTTAAGACCATTCTAGGGATTAGAATACTGTTTAAATGCCTTTCAAAAAGGCAGTAGTTTTGATGGCCAGAAATGTTGGGCTCATCTAAATGGCAACACTGGACCATCTCTAACCGCCCTGGAGAAGAAGACACATTGGCTGGAATATGGTAGCAAGACATCAATCAAAAATGAGTCCAGTCACAGGCAGACATCCAAGAAGGTATAGCAAAATGGCACAAGCTAACTGGTTATAGGTATCCTCATAGGAATGTATGCATGGACAGTATGTAACAGCACCCTGTACTGTAGGCCTCCATAGCTTAACATAACACCCTAGTACCCATACATCTTATTATGCTTTCCATCCATACAGCATGACTAGTAGTAGCACAGAAGGTTCCTTTCAACAGCTGCAATACATTTCAGTCCTCCAGGTACAAATACTCAGAATAAATCTAAGCCTCTACAATGCCTTTAACAGTATGTTGAAGAACATTGCCAAGCAGGACACTTGGTAACTTGCACACTTGTGTTCAACTGATTATACAGGTTTGTCCCTTCCATTGCTGTTTGATTGCAAGGTTTTCTTAACATCTATTCAATTAACTACCCAGCCACTTTGGTTAATAGTGATCAGGGAAAGCTTCTTGGACATAGTTGTTGACTACTGGCTGATTTAAGCAGAGCTCTCTGCCTTGTACCAATTAAAATCCAGTGGAAGTTTATGAGAGCAGAGCTTTTGAATCTACTGTATGTCCTCATCATGTGCCGACCATATGCAGTAGCAGTTTCAGATGGGTCCATCAATATTCTAAAAAAACTGATCATGGTGGCTGCTCACCCAACCCTTTGGCCTTGTAGGCCTATACCACAGCCATTTCATAGAATGGAAGGGGGGAAATAAGTTGGTATGTGAAGCAAAGAGACTAGAAGTATAAAAAAGTTGAGTGAAGACAGGAAAGTCTTCAGAATGGGCCCCTGGGCACAAAGATTCCTCGTGGGTCACTTGTAGTAGGGTAAAATGGTTAATTGTTTAAGTTTAAATGTGTGATAAATAGTTAATACAGGTATTTACAGGTCAACCACTAGAGGATAGCTGTTGCTAGGTAAAGTCCCTAGTGGGTGGAGGAAGGGAAGTGATAAAAGGGAAGTTTGCAGGCAGAAATAGTCAGATGCGTCATGGGAAACAAAGAGAGCCGCAGGCTCTCTGATAATTTAGTCATTCCCTAGAAGAGATAGTGACTTAGATAGTGAGGAAGCTGTGGTAATTAGTACACTTTAGTGGGCGTAAGTTAGCCAGGGATTAGCATGGGCAGCTTTGGCCCCTACAAGGAGTGAGTGGGCAGTGTGTCCAGCGGGAACCTGCCAGTCAGGGCCCAAGAGGCTTGGTTTGGCTTATAGTGCTGGTAAGGACCCAAGGAGGGGTGCCTGAGAGAGTGAGTAAGCCCCCCTGACAGTGTGCAGACCAATAAAAGGAGAAAACTGAAGGACCAGGGAATAGGGCTCTAATTCTGAACTTCTGTACTGATGCATACCTTGATGAATAAAGAAGGAACTGTTTGACTGCACATCCCTGCTTGCTGTGTCTCCTTCCAGGTGTTCCCCCACCTGACGGACGGTGGTTCATCCAGGTAATGAAGGGTTGATACTAGTGATAGGCAAATTTATTCAGCAGGCAAAAATTTGTGGCAAATTTCCGAGTTACGCAACAATTTAGACGCCAGCAACTTTTAACTGACGCCCATTGACTAATGCGCGTCAAAAGACAAAAGGATTTCTCTGTCATATGACTCACAGATGGTGATACTGGTGTGTTGTTGGGGGATCTCCTGAGTAATTCTGTTCTCTTCCTGGCTGCTGTTTGATTAATATTAATTGTTCTGCAAAGTTCTTCATGTGTTAGGCATCAGATCAAGATTTTCCATATAAAGCTTTGTAATATGAACATCAGCAAAACAGAGGGGGTAAAGGAAAAACTTTTAAAAAGTAGCTTCAACTTTATTGCACTTTTCTATCACCGGGTCACATTGCAAAGGGGGCTTCTACGATCATCGCTCAGAATTGATTCTTTATCTTCTCCTCTGAGATTTGGAATGACAGCGCTGAAGGACAAGAAACGGTGTTCTAAGTACTGTGGATAATCCACCAAAGGACAGATAATGTTTGTTTAATGCACTTACTTTAATCACTAATTAACTCATACAATTGCCATTACCATTAAAGAGAGATTACAACTTTCTTTAGATTTGCCTATTATAAATATAAGAAGCTGCATGCATTTTTTTTTTTGGCTGCTCCTGCCCCAGCTATTATGAAGTTCGTACTGCTCAATTTTAAAAGGGTTGTTCACCTTTAAGTTAACTTTATTATAGAATGGCTAATTCTAAGCAACTTTAAATTAAATAGCCCTTAGTTTTTGAATGGTTTGCCTTTTGTTTCTGACTCTCTCTAGCATTCAGATTGGGGCAACTGACTCCATCTAAAAACAAATGCTCTGTAAGGCTACAAAGATATTGTTATTACTACTGTTTATTACTCATCTTTCTATTCAGGTCCTCTCCTATTCAAGTCAGTGCATGTTTGCAATGGTAATTTGGACTTTGGAAAACAGCCAGAATTGTAAACTGGAGAGCTAGTGAATAAAAAGCTAAATAACTCAAAAAAACAAAAATAATAAAAAATGAACCCCAATTACAAATTGTCTCAGAATATCACTCTCTCCATCATACTAGAAGTTAATTTAAAGGTGAACAACCCCTTTACCTCTTTGTCCTGATTAACTGCCAATGTCTCTCTGGCTGACTGGTTGGTTGGTTGGTTATTTATCGCCTCCATAGCTCTCCTAATGTGTTTAATTCTTTTACAAGAAGCCATAAGAGGAGGTGGGTGACATTTTGGATTTGTGAGGCTACCAATATAAGGCTGTCCATTTGAGCTTATATATGAATATATAGTAAGTGATTCCTATTTGCAGAAGCTTGACAGCCCTATATCTTCATTATTCTCTGATTATAAACATGGAGGTATGACATCAGTGGAACCTACCCAGAAGTTCCACATAAATATGAAGTGCTGGCTATCCCAAATGATTTCTAGGAATATCCCATATATTTTAATTTTCTAAGATAGATTCATAGGGGTTAATTAATTTGATTAAGCTGCACCAGATAATATATAAACTTTTTAACCCCTAGAAATTCATCTTAGGAAATCCTGAGATATCCTAATAAATCATTTGGGATAGCCAGTGCTCCATCTGTAGGTAGAGTATCCCCTGGTTCTAAGTATAGTTCTGCATGAAAATATAATAGGTACCCCTTTAATACTACAGGTATCAGTAGCAAATTGTAGTTTCCTTGACGCTATAGTCTTGATTCACTCTTCTTTTATGTAGTCCAAAAACATGCTCGTCATATTTACCAGTGATTGCCATTACTTGTGGCTATGATCAAAACCTTGGTCACTTCCCTTGGATTTAAATGTGAATTGCTGTGGGTTACCCAGTGGTGTCAGTGCTAATTTCAAGTGGTGACTGACATATAGTGCTTCCAGGGCATGGAATCCGTTACTCAGAAACCCATTATCCAGAAAGTTCTGAATTATGGACATCCCTCAAACTCCATTTTAATGAAATATACATTTTTAAAAATGATGTTCTTTTTATCTGTAGTAATACTACTACTACTACTACTACTACTACTACTACTACTACTACTACTACTACTACTAATAATAATAATAATAAAAATAATAAAAATTAAACAGTACCTTGTACTGGATACTGACTAATATATAATTAATCCTTATTGGAGGCAAAACAATCCTAGTGGGTTTAATTAAGGTTTAAATTAATTTTACTTTTAGCAGACAAGGTATAGAGATCCAAATTACAGAAAGACCCCTTATCCAGAAAACCCCAGGTCCCAACCAGTCAGGATAACAAGTCCCATATCTGTATTGCCATTAATATTATCGTGTCTTAAAGTAATTGTTCTCTGTGCCCTCTTGCTCTTGAATAGCAGTGATTTCATATTAAGTATGCATGAAGGCTTAACCAATCACAAGTGTTAATTTCCAGTAACCAGCTAGTTTCAGTATATGTATTCCTGGTTTAACTAGCTTGGTAAAGATATTAGGCAAGGCTAGGAAAAACTGCTTTGCATTTCCAGGTTGACAAAGGCCACACCTTTAACAAGTATGTTAATGCCCACGGACAGTACCAGTTAAAAATCAGTGCATTTAAACTGATGATGCTTTGCTTTGAGCACATTGCAACATTCTCACTAGCATACGACATATAGGACTGTGGGATATGGCGATGGGAAGAATTTAATCTGTGGTGTGCAAAGTTGTCTGTAACATCGATGCCCACTTGTCTATGAGCAGAAAATATGTATTTTTCTTCATCTTTGTGGTTTTGGAATTCAACCTTTTCTGCAGGGTGACATAGGAACAGGAGACAGCGTGAACAGAAATAAACAGTATATGATAAACCAAAAAAATGACAATTAGAGGGGTGGTTCACCATTAAGTTAACTTTTTTCCCTAATGTAGGTCTATTTTGATGCGGCCTTCATCTGATTTATTGTTCTTGACCCTTGTCTGTCCTTGACCATTGCTGTTTTTCTGCCTCAACTGACCATTGCCTGTTGACTTACTACTCTTCTGGAACCTGATTCTGTACTGCTCTGTTAGATTGGCTATTGACTACGGGCTGTTTTACACTTTGCCCTTTCTCCATTACTCCAGTCACAAGTTCTGTGTGAGGGCTACTCACCCTGGTGGTCTAGTGAGCCAGCAGGGACACCCACTGCGCTCTTGGCGGGGACGCCCGCCGGTCTTCTCTTCCTGATGCGCTGGTTAACTAAGGGCGCGCGCCTCTGCTGTTTTTATAGGCGCGCTGGCGTATTGACGTCAATGGCGTGAAAATTCAAAAGTATTTAAAGGGCCATTGTACTTTTCTGCATTGCCCATTATAGGATTGTGTTCCTGGTGCTTCTGAGCTGTTAAGCTGTTATCGGATTCTTGATTCCTGTTGTGACCCCCGTCTGGCTTTTTGACTATTCTGACTTCTGGATCCTGACCCTTGCCGGATATCCGATTTCTCTTATTCTATATCCCCTCTGGTTTGACCCTTGCCTGCCTGACTTTGTTCGTACTCTGCCTGCCCTGACCCGGTCTGATCTGACTACACTTTGCCTAACACCTTGTACCACAACCTTCTGCCCAAAGACTTTGCATTTACCGTTGAGCCCCTGTGCTTGTTCAGAACCCTCGCTTTGCACCTCTCTTAATAAGACCTGACGGCATCCGACTAGCCGAGGCCTCCTCCAGAGGTGAAAGGTGGCTGTTAAAGGCAGAAGCAAGAGCTGAGAAACATGGTGCTTAGCATCGGTTACATTCTGGTTCCCTTGCCTGACTACAACCCTCACCTTAGTTCTCTGATTTTTAGACTTGGCAACATCAGAGTAACAAAGTTCTCATCCTGACATGAAAGGCGGCTGTTATAGACAGAAGTGTGAGCCATGCCTCTTTTTGGGGATTTGGGATACCGAACATGTCTCACTCAAATTGCTGAAACTGCAAACCGGAGAGCTGCTGAATAAAAGACTAAAGTCAAAAACCACAAATAATAGAATATGAAAACCAATTGCAAACTGTCTCAGAATATCACTATCTGCATCATACTACACATTCATTTAAAGGTGATCAACCTCTTTAAAGATTAGCTTCAGAATGTGTTTGCTTTCTGGTTGCCATTCATTGCTGAAAAAGCTCTGATTGATTGAGCTATAATGGAGTAGATTATGTGGGGGATCACTCTTTTGGTAGTAGCAGCAGCAGCAACTCCTTTCACACAGATAGTAGACAGTAGACAGTACACAGGTTTCCAGCTGATCTCACATATGCATTTATTTAACACAGCAGCTTAAACACCAACATAACAGTTCATACCCTTTGGGAAGGCAGTAAACAAAAATAGTCCAGCTGTACTGGTAAATGAAAATGTCCTTTTCCCAAAGGTCCCACAGTCTCCCACTTGGGCAATATAAGTCCAGCAAACAAAATGAACTGTTAACTCACAGTCCTTTGGAGATTCCTTGTGCTTTTCTCCTGGAAGCAGCCGCTCCCCAAACACTTAAGGCAGTAGCTGGTAGCCAGTCCTTGCTACCAGATAACTTGTCTCTTTCTGGAAACTTGTGCCCAGCAATAAAAGTCCTTATGCCTTAAACACAGGTACACTTTTAACACAGCTCTCCTTTCTCTCTCTCCAGGGCAGAGAGTAGCCTTAATTGAGCCCCCACCTTTTTACTCCAGGTGAGGCTAATCACCTCCCTGCTACTCAGAGCCTCATTTTCACATCCCTCTGCACTGCTTCATAGAGAATTCTGGGAGGGATATACTTTCCATCTATGATTTTCCCAACCATGCTACACATACTAAAAGTTTATTCTGAGAATGTTCCCTTTAATGGCGGCATTGCAGTAGTTTGCAGAGGGAATTATTCATAAGCCTCTCTTACTTTATGTTACACAGTTCTTGGCAATTGTTCTCAAGTGCTACTTGTTTAACTGCTAATGCCATCAAATAAACTGTATATATTTAGATGGATCTTAGGTTTCCTTCAGTGCATTTGCTGCCATTAAATGTCTCTCTGGATTTGCCCCATCATATAACATAGTGCTAAGTCTCTGTCTCATTCCATTTGCATTCCCTAATATATGCAGACGGCTTACTTATGGGCTTCTAAACTATTGAGACAGGGTTATTCTTGTTGCTCTAAGTGCTCTCTCCTGGGAATATGGAACGTAATTGATCATAAATGATGACCAAGAAGATATCTTTAATGCGCAGCTTGTTAAAGAAGGAAAACACAAACATCATTTGCCACTTGGTTTTAATTACCACTTAGTGTCAGTTTCAGTGGACATTCATCCATGCAACACCTCCCATATGACTTACAGCAGGACAATTAATAATGTTTTATTTATTGTTTATAAAGAAGCTGTGAAAAAACGATATATATTTAAGGAGGAATTGCAGTTTTTGAGCAGATTGTTGATGGAGTGTAGATTAAGTGACTAAGTCAATATTTGGGAAAATGTATCTTTTCGGTTTTATTAACTATTCAGTAGATTTTCTAGGATTCCCAGAAGATCAAATGTTTCCACAGTTAGAAAACACTTTTTTGACTCTCAGGACATTTAGTGATTGTATTTGAGAGGGGTGTTAGAGCTCTATGGCAGGAGCAAGCTCTAACACCCATTCAAAATCCTAGATGCAAATAACTAAATGGAAATGTTAGTTGCTAATTAAGAAACAGTGGCATACTATATATATTTTTTTAATTCTGCCCATATCTGCCATACCCACCGAATTGGAGGTAGTGCTATCATTTAATAGGATGTTTACATTTGCACTTCCGCCCCACTGAAAAATATCACACTGTCACCCACCCAAACCTCTTCAGCTAAATACCATGACTCAGGGGGGCAAATTCACTAAGATTCGTAGTTGCTCCAGGCGTAACTTCGCCGCACTTCCCCACACTTCGCCAGGCGTAGTTTCGCCAGCGCTTCGCAAATTCACTAAAATCCGAAGTTGCGCTCAGGGGTAGGGTAAGGTTGCGAAGTTGCGCTAGCGTTGATTTGCTAAGCGAAGAAAAGTTACGCTAGTGATGGTTAATTTGCATACGGCGCCAAATTCCAATTTCAATGGAGGAATACGTACAATCACTACAAATGCCTGGGAAACCTTCAAAACATCAAATTATTATTTTTTTTTTTGCCCTACACATGTGCCCACTGTATAGTTAAGTTGCCATGAGCTAGGAAATGTAAGGGGGAAGGAGGGGAGCCCCAAACTTTTTTTTCGATCTTTTTCACCCATAATATAGAAAAAACCCCAGAGTTTTATGGGACTTAGAAAAAATGTGAACTTTTTTTGAAGGAATCCCTATCTACTCTATTGCGCTTTGCCTGGTCTGAGGTGGCGAAGGAAGTCTAGCGTAAAAGGCGTAAGGGTGCGAAGTAACACTAGCGAATTTACGCCAGCGTTCGTTAGTGAATTTGCAAAGTAATGAAAATTACCAATGCTAGCAAATTGACGCTAGCATTAGGCGCTTCGCCGCATAGTGAATTTGCCCCAGGGTTGTTTTGTAGAGAAGAGGTTCACTGACAAGATGCCCCAACAATTGTGCACCCCCTGGTGATTTAAAGGATTCCTTCTACTCTAATGACTCATTCACAGTAGATTACTTTTTTAGTTAATGTTCTAAGTCGGTCTTCTGTAGTCCTCTGAAGGGACCATTAAAAAATAAATATCAAGAGCATGATATGTATAACCAGACATAACCTGAGGTCCATATGTGCTGTCACCTTTAAACACCTATATCCAATGTGCCCTCTAAGGTGTACTTTCATGTGTATGCACACAATTTTTGAGGGCAGTGCACAAAGAATTTTGGGTGAAAACACAAAATGTTGTATCAATTCTGTCCTGAGCACACAATTTTTAAAAACTGCGCACACAAGTTTAAAATGTGCGCACAAAAGATTTTGTTTGTGCACATAGCCAAGTAGGAATTAGAGGGAATATTGCCTATATCCCTAATCACCCCCAGATTGTTTATTGTTAAATCTCTGCATATACTGTAAATCAAATCACATGATTAATTTTACATTGGTCCCTTCATTGTTTTTTGAAAGATAGAATTCTTTGTTTCCATGGTACTCTCCCAGCGTTTATAATGTGATGAACCTAAAAAAAAAAAAAAAAAAAAAAAACCTGACAGTTTGTTATACCATTTAGCTTCTTTAAAACTCATGTTTTTACCATCCAATGTCTGGTTTCAAACAGCTTGATTGCATTTCATCGGTTTCAAGATATTGCTAAACATTAAGTGACAAACACATACGAAATAATACCTCCTGTATCCTATTGACTATTAATATTGATCTTCATTTAAGTTTTACGAGGAAGTTGTGCAGAAATGCCACTTTTTATTTCTCGCAGTGTGAAATTAAAACATATTTAATTTATAAACGCAGTTGACAATGTTATTCTTTCTTTGCTAAATGTCACACTGCTTTTGTAACAAGTACACCTAACTATTAATAACTGACAAAGTTCTTTTCTTTAAATGTTAAACTGGACTTATAGCTAACTCACATCCAACAGTCTGACTACTGGCTGTGGGCAGCCTCCTACCATGGACAATTCTATGTATAGAGTGAAGCCCTTGTTTGTCTCCTTTATTATTACCCTTGTGCCTGGCAAGAGGAGAGATTTGAGTACAAATTACAATCCATATCCTAAATTATCTTAGAATTAACTAACTATAATGGTTTCACTGAAGAACAATAAACAAAGTGGTATACAGGTATGCGATTCGTTATCCGGAAAACCGTTATCCAGAAAGCTCAGAATTAGGGGCCGGTCTTCGATAGAATCCATATTAATAAAAAATATTCAGATTTCTAAACTGTGCTTCCTTTTTTGCTGGAACAATAAAATAGTACCTTGTGCTTGATTGAAGACAGAAGTAATAGTTTTAATCGGATTGATTAACCCCTCGATATTCGACTGCTGAATGGAAATCATTTGAGTATTTACTGCAAATAGTTCAATCAAACGATCAAATAAAAAATCGTTCGATCGAACGATTAAATCCTTTGAATCGTGCGATTCGAAGGGTTTTAATCCATCGATCGAACGATTTTTCTTCAACCAAAAAATACTTAGAAGGCCTATAGGATAACATTGACTTCAGTAGGTTTTAGGTGGCGAACTAGGGGGTCGAAGTTTTTTTTTAAAGAGACAGTACTTTGACTATCGAATGGTCAACTTTTAGTTTGAATCATTCGATTCTATGTCAAAGTCGTAGTCGAAGGTCGAAGTAGCCAATTCGATGGTCGAAGTAGCCAAAAAAAACATTCGAAATTCGAAGTTTATTTTTATTCTATTAATGGGCCCCCTAATGTTTAAAATAATAGAGTAGACTCAATATATGGATGTCCAAATTACAGAAAGATCCCTCACCAGGCCCTGAGCATTCTGGATTAAATGTCCCATACCTGTACTTCTCTGAGTACACCATCAAGTGATGTAAGTGATTCTTTAGGAGTATTTCACAGATCTTCAGGAGATTTTTAGAGGATCGTACCCCCAATTGTGAAGAATAGTCTCACCACTCAGGAACAACTTTTCACAAATGAAAGATAATCCCTTTTGCTTAAGCAGGTGTCATTGGTGGAGTGAACTACTGTTTTTATTAAACTCTACAGTCTCCTAGAGATGTACAATGGAAGAACTTTCTACCACTATCTTTTCTTCTATCATAGGGTCCTTGTTCCCCTCAGATCCTAAATCTTGTTACTGGTGCCTTCTTCTCTAGACTCCCTATCATGTCCATTCCTGATGCTAGGTAATGAGCAAAAATGCCAAGCCTTGAGCTTCCTCCCTTTATATAAACTAAAAACAGGAACTGGTCACACTAACCTGAGCCAATTAGGAAACTACATACTGTACATATCCTGTTCTCTGCATTTTTCTTTCTTTGACAGCTGCCATATGCAAACAGCTCAATAATAAAGATTTCTGACAAGAACTGATGTTTATGATAGATTTCTCTGTTATAAAGATAAATAGAACTTTGGCTTTAAAGCACAATTGGCAACAGCGCACCGGTAATGGAGCATACGCGCTTCTCTTCAAGCACAAAAGTTGATGCCTTTTGAATACTTTGATAACTTTTCCCATTTAATCCTATTTTCATGTATCAGTAAAAGAAAAAGTCTGATGATTGCGCCCATTAAAAATGCAATAACCTGGGTCTTGGATCTGTCACTGTGGAAAGGTGATGTGTAAATGTTAGGCTACGAGCATGTTGTGTACAAGGTACCTTTCAAATTGCTGTATCTTTAATACGGCACAAAATGTTTTAATGATCAGCATAAAACACTGTCCAGTGACTAAAGACAAGGAGATGCCACTGCCTTTGAGAAAAGAAAAAACAATGGAGAATAGAGTTTTTTAAGGTCAGCAGATGCAGACGTTAAAAAAGCCATACTGTGAACTGTGTGTTGTCTACAGAATTTAACAACAGACACAATAGAAAGTATTTTTTGCTTTAGAATCAGTCTGTGAGGGGCATCAAACAAAGCTAAGGCTGAATTGTTCCGTTCTCCTAAATAGTCACTTGCTGCATTATGTGAAATGATTTCTGTTTCTTTCATTTCCCCTGCAAATAACTGACAAGGAGCATAGAAGGAATGGTGTGATGCTTCTCATGACAGCTATTGCCTCTGTAAACAAAATGAGAAATGATCAGGCTCCTGTCTGTTTCTCTCTCTGTAAAATATCAAACGTGAATCCATGTTAGCGAACACGCCAGCTATTCCGCTGCCACAATCATTCTACCATTCAAATGAACAGAAGGCAAAAAGAGTTGCTGGATTCTTCATCAGATGCCTTCTCGCTTCCCTCTTCATGTTAGTGTAATGCCACTTGTCTTGATTGGCATTGTAAAGTCTGTCTTCTGATGTTCTGAAATAGGATGGAAAGGGAAATATATTTCAGTCGTTGCTCAACTTAGAATTATCTCTGAATGTTGAAATGTAATGGAGACAAGGCTAATCCATGGAAAACAGTGAGATGGGAAGAAGTTTGTTATAGACGTTCATCGTTATTCCCATTACAATTTGAAAATTATGAAAGGACCAGGTTTAGGGAAAGAAATTCCCTATACCAAAATAGTCAACAAAATAAGGGTATAAGGCATATGGAACTTTCCATGAAATGGGGTGATCCCCCTTTGTTTTCTGCTTCACAATCATTAATGTAGGGCAACGGCTCACAGCAAATTTCTTCTGCCTGCTTTGCTTTTTTCTTGGACTATATTGGGCTTGAAAAAAGCTACGGATTAAAGAGTACCTGCATGCACAAGTAAGTGGTTTGCAGAAGTTTGATTGTGTTGATACCTGAACCCAAAGCCTCAGATGGAGCTCCTTAAGCTGTTATTCTCCTTTAACTTCCATCCATCAGTTTACCACAGTGTGAGTCCTTCTACAAGATTATGCATATTTAGGTTATTTGTTACTTTTGCAGTCTACCCTTCAAGATAGTGTGCTAGACTGTAGCCACTTCATATGCTCTAAAATGAAAAGCAAGTGAGGTTTAGCAGGGAATGGAGTTGTGGGCCTTCCAGCTTGTGGCTTCCTTTTCCTAACCAATTTGTTTATAGACCCAGTAAGGCTCCTATGGCTTCAAAACCCTAACAGTGTACAAAAGCTCATGTAACTAGTACTACATATTTTTATATCTAGAATATTGGCACTTACTGTAGGTCGATGACCATTTCTTGCCTCATTGTAACTGAGGACTTGGCAAGACATTGCAGCAGTTAATCTGGGTTGAAGTCCATTGAGACTGAGATCAAAAAGGCCCCAGAAATGTTTTGCCCTAAATGGACAACCCCTTTAGAGAAGTTGGGTAGCAGGCACCCACATAAACAATGTTATCTAGTGTCTAGGATAGCAACTGTTATAGCACTCTCTAGAGAGAGTGAGCTTTATTTAGCAATCACAGCTTTCAGCTCCACCAAGGAGGATAGAAGGGAGTAGCTCTCCCTTGCCTGTAGTGAAGGGGCTACTGTACCGACAAGGGAAACAAGCTATACTTTCTCCCTGTTCCTCATCTACTGTAGGGGATCTGGATCACATGAGGTATTGACAACCTGGAAGGTGAATACTTTTAACTCCCACAGCTATCCATTCAGTGGTGCCATCTGTGCTGAATCTGCTATACCTGTGATTGTACCTGACATGATTTCAACTACCTCATGTGCTGTGAATATTATCAACACGGTGGCACATTTGTTAAATAAAGCCTGCTGTTACTTTGTTTGCAAAAAACCTTGACATATACAGATGAAGCCACTTGGATTTGTGAGTTAAATGCGTCATGACTCAGGGGTAATTGAAGAAACTGTGTTATCTTAAGTCATCTTAACTCATTTAATGCATTTAACCTTTTCATTAGCATACCAAAGCTCCATTGTTCACAATGGTGAATGCTTTAATTAGATGGGATGTTGTGACGCAGTTTTCTGTGTTAAATGAGATAAATGGGATATCTGTGTTTAGTTATTCTGTGTCAAACAGACAAACCAAAGTGGCTGCATCTGTATTTGTTTGCATTTTTGGCAGTGTTGAGGTGTAGTGCAACAACACCCTCACATGTTCACTTCCACTTTGCAAAGGCCCATACTAATGAAAGAGGGTCTAAGTCAGTGATCCCCAACCAATGGTTGGCAAGCAACATGTAGCTCACCAAACCATTGGATGTTGCTCTCAAGCTTCCCAAAGCAGATGCTTGCTTATTTTTGAATTTCAGGCTTAGAGAAAGTTTTGGTAGCATAAAAACCAGATGTACTGCCAAATACAGCATCCATCATGCTCCACAGTAAGAATATCTGAATGATCTCCATGTCCTTGACCTTAAAAGGGAATATGTGCAGGTGTTCACATATGTTTATATTTAACCTCTGACCCTTGGCATATTTCTAAGGTATACATATTCAGTAGTTTAGGCTATATACAAATGTACCAATCAGGATATACCACGTTACCATCTATCCAAGGGTTTTAAAACATGTTAATTTGGATCATTGTGGAAATGGTATAAATATATGTCTTAAAATTGTATCCAGTATCAGCGATTATTTTTCTATTGCTGGTTTATGCATGTGTGTGTGTAATAAATTTTCTCTGAACAAAATGTCTTTGTCTAAAAGAGTGGTGGTTTATTTGAGAGACTAACCTTTACAAACCCTTAATGCTAGCATAGGGTTAAATTCTTTTCACTGCTTTAAGGTGACAAAATTTCAAATAAAAACATATATACATTATGTACTTAGTTTTCCCATTTTGTGTATTTTTTTTTAAACTATGTCTAAGAGCTGTCATTTTTATCTTAAAATAAAACTATCTTTCTGATGAAAGTGCACTGTGCTTCCTGCTGCTCATCCATTATGATGCATGCCTCATCACCCGCTGTTAATCTTGAGTGTGAAACCAATAAATGTATCATGGGGTAGCAAAGCAGTTCTTTTAGATGACTGATACTTTTAGAACCGTCATGGAATTGGCTAAACTTTACCCTGTTTTTTTACTTTAAAGTCAACGGTATGTATCTGAAACTGTGGTAAAAGCTCAACAAATAGAGTATCAGGTTTATTTGTAAAAATGAGGTCTGTCTGCCTCAGGGTCAGACTGGGCCAGAGGTATACAGAGAAAAAAACAGGTAGGTCTCAGCCTTGGCCCTACACGACAAGGAATATGCGGACTAGTGAATCCTAGTGAATCCCGGGCTCCTGGGTCAAACTAGACATAGGGGACTAACTGGAAATCCTCCCAATGCCCTGCAAATTAGCGATGGGTGCATCTGTTCCCACGAAATCCGCAAAATGGCAAAAAATTTGCATTGAAGTCAATGGGCGTCAAAATTTTTTTGACACGCGCCAATTTCGACACCTGCAACATGCCTATTTTGGCCAAATGCATTAAAGTCAATGGATGTCCAAATATTTTTGACGCACGACAATGTTTATGCTGAACTATTCTGCCGCGTGCCTAGATTTTTTTCAACGGGGCGGATTTTTCTACGGCGAATTTTCGCCACAGTTTCAGGAATGTATTTGTTGGCGACGAGATGCGGAAATTTGAAGCAAATTCATGCCTGGCGAATTTATTCGCACATCACTACTGAAAATAACAAACTCTGATCAATTCTGCTCTCTTGAAGGGCTGTTCTCTACTGTCACAGATTGCCACATTTCCATTTGTACAGCTGAATTGGCTCTCATTTAAATATCTCAGCCTAACTGCTAGTTGATCCCGTCAGGCTTCTCCATAATGGCCTCTTGCTGAAATGTTTACGGGGTGCTAACTCTATCCTATTGCTGCAAGAAAGCTCTTAAGTAATGTGAAGGACCAAGACAGAACAGCACAATGTAGCTCCAACAGAGATCATGATGTTTGTAGTACAGAGGCTGTGGAAGACCCCTCCGACTGTTATTTATGTAAAGGCTAGCTTAATTAACCTGGCTATGAATCCATTAGCAGAGTTTACATTCTACATTTTTTACATTTAAGTAGTAAAAAGTAAGTAGAACAGAACCTGGTGAAGACATCTTCAGCCTCCCTACACTCTCCCCTTACTAAAAAGGCCTGACTTACAAATAAATAAAGGACCAATGCCATGCATAAAACATAATACATAAATAGGCTTGTTCACTAACATAAATGCAAAAAAAACAAAACAAACACTTATTTGCATAATCAGGGATAATACATAATTAATAGTATACATGGAGTTAAATTATTATAAACAGACTAACAGTATAATCCTCTATTAACACTTATGAAATCTGTGTTGTACAATGGTAATATATATATATATATATATATATAAAAAATATATATGTAAATCCAATAACATTTAAAAGTAGAAGAGGACTTTGCTTGCAAGATTAACATTATGCAGCTTGAAAGAGTATTCTGGAAACCTTGCTCCTACTTTAAGCAGAGAGTACTGCAGTCATGGGATAGGTATACTACTTTGTAGCTAGTTGATTAATTTTCCTATAAATAGAGTAACATACACAACAATATCAGGCACTCCCTAGTTTAGAACCAGGAACCTGAGCTATTCTGATCACTAGAAAAATTGAAGAAAGAACAGGACTGTCTGTCACTCAACTGAATCCACAGGACCAGAAAAGTTTTAAATTAAAAATGTATACTTGCATCTCCATCCGCCCTACACGTTTGGTACCCACCAGGGCACTTAATCATGGGCTATTCTGATCACTGCTTCTCCAGGTTGAGTTACAGTATTTGAAGGCTGCCACAAAATGTTAACATCTTTCCCTGCCTGTAGTTGCTGACCCATGATAAAGGGTCTAGAAATAGTCTAATTAAAGGGATACTGTCATCGGAAAAAACATGTTTTTTTAAAAACACATCAGTTAATAGTGCTGCTCCAGCAGAATTCTGCACTGAAATCCATTTCTCAAAAGAGCAAACAGAATTTTTTATACTCAATTTTGAAATCTGACATGGGGCTAGACATGTTGTCAATTTCCCAGCTGACCCCAGTCATGTGACTTGTGCCTGCACTTTAGGAGAGAAATGCTTTCTGGCAGGCTGCTGTTTTTCAATGTAACTGAATGTGTCTCAGTGGGACATGGGTTTTTACTATTGAGTGTTGTTCTTAGATCTACCAGGCAGCTGTTATCTTGTGTACTGCAGTACAGCAGTAAAGAGTGATTGAAGTTTATCAGAGCACAAGTCACATGACTTGGGGCAGCTGGGGAATTGACAATATGTCTAGCCCCATGTCAGATTTCAAAATTGAATATAAAAAAATCTGTTTGCTCTTCTGAGAAATGGATTTCAGTGCAGAATTCTGCTGGAGCAGCATTATTAACTGATTCATTTTGAAAAAAAAAAAAAATTCCCATGACAGTATCCCTTTAAGGTGCTATTTAAGTCTCCCTCTTCCTTCAACCAGGACTGGATCATTGTGTTAGAAAATGTCTGTTTGTATGGAGCCAGTTGTGGAATAACCACTACAAATAACTGAATTTTAGCAACTGGACTTTATAAACACAGAAAAAACACAAGCCTCAATATAGGGAATAGATGAAAATGAGTTCAAGGTCAAAATCAGGGAGTCAGAACCAGAGAAACAAGGATAGGGCAGGGATAAGACTTATGGAATTCAGGAACACAGGATTCAGGACAGAAATTCAACCTTGTAATAGGCATATGGGCCAATGATCTAGCCCTGGCTTAAATATCCCCCATTTGAGCTAATGCCTGCAGTTGGATCAAGGGTGTGGGCCAGGAAATACAGGCAGGAGAAGATGTAAGCATTATCTGGCAAGCTTTGGTCACAGTGTAGCTCAACCTGGAGAAGCAGTGGCCAGAATGCCTCAGGTTCCTTGTTTTAAACCAACTAAATCCTCATAAGTAAACAAATAGCATTTAGCCAATGAGACCTTAATAAACTGTACCTTAGCTAATCTATTTTAACCTGTTTAAAACCCTTCATAGTGTTTTTCCCAAGGAATAACAAGGCTGAAATTGAATGTACTTGATAAACGCAAGGACAGTTAGGTAATTCCTTTAAAGGGATACTGTCATGGGAAAAAAATTTTTGCACTGAAATCCATTGCTCAAAAGAGCAAACAGATTTTTTTATATTCAATTTTGAAATCTGACATGGGGCTAGACATATTGTCAGTTTCCCAGCTGCCCCAAGTCATGTGACTTGTGCTCTGATAAACTTTAATCACTCTTTACTGCTGTACTGCAGTACACAAGATAACAGCTGCCTGGTAGATCTAAGAACAACACTCAATAGTAAAAACCCATGTCCCACTGAGACACATTCAGTTACATTGAGATGGAAAAACAGCAGCCTGCCAGAAAGCATTTCTCTCCTAAAGTCCAGGCACAAGTCACATGACCAGGGGCAGTTGGGAAATTGACAAAATGTCTAGCCATATGTCAGATTTCAAAATTGAATATAAAAAAAAAATCTGTTTGCTCTTTTAAGAAATGGATTTCAGTTTTTTCCCATGACAGTATCCCTTTAATTAATAATTATGTCTATGAAAGCATTTTCTTCTAAGAAATGTATCAATCAATTTGACCAAATTGACAAGTTTATCTTTATCACCTGTAGAGATGAGTGAATCTACTGAAATCCAGTTTATCTAAAGCAGCGAATTGTAATTCATTGTGATGGTCCAAATCAGTTCTTGTGGTGGTTCTTTGACTATTCTTTCTCCAGCCAGTGCATCAGAACCATGTCAGATGATAGACAAGACCTGATATTTTGAGTACAGCTGTTGCTTCTCCTTTGCGGTCAACACTTATTCAGAATCTAAAGCAGTCATGGAGAGAACAGTTTCTTTTGGAGGCATCTCCTCCATAGTCAGTTAACACTCCTGTGGTCAGCTGACATAAAAGATCAAAGCTGCTGGGCCAAAGCAAAAAAAAAAAAAAAGAAAGAAAAGAAACGTATTGTTAAATTGCAATTAGGTAAATAAAGAAAATAGCTGAGTAAATAAAATATTTTGCATTAACTGTTGCATTTTTGTAAAAGAGCCTTTATGTGAATACTCTCAATTTTTGGAAGTCACTGAAGCATCAAAGGTTTCTGGTTCACCAGGATATTCTGCAAAGGACTAGTAAGATTTAAAGTTTGCAACTGTTTATCCAGCACCTAAAAAGAACATATTTCATGGATGCAGTCTTACAGGAATCCCTCTGCACAGTTCCTACCATTATATAAAGAAGGTTTTTACAGACAGTTCTGTTACATTCCTGCTTGACATGTACCGCCCTCTTGATTTAATGTGCAATTACTGTACAAAGGAGGTATCAGAATGCTGTTGATGAGACGTTTTAGGCAGCACCTGTCTGTTGTGGGGGAAGGAAAACAATAAAGAAGAACATACTGTAACAAAGCTGCTCTCGACACATTATACAATTACATCATTTGTTCCTATCCACATCTCGCCTACTGAGGCCCCATCTCTGGCACGCCAAGCATTTTGTTGATAAAAGAAAGGTGCAAATTGCATGATAGGTGTGAGAAACCTGCTGCTTCCCGCAGCTGCCGAGGCCTGTGATTTCACTGTTGGCTAAGAATCTAACATAGAACGTTGGATATTTTGATAGATATTATTCAGTAGGATTTAGTCATACGTACAGCATCTCTGACTATACTGTGTTCTGCAGACAATGGTTCTTTTTTAATATATGTTGCCGCTGTTACACTGAACAGGTAGAGCCAAGGTCTCTATTTAGCCAGAGAAATCACGCAGTGTAGGCAGATGCATTTATCATTCTCATCAGAAAGTTTAAACGCTCTACTGGGCTGGGATGGCTGGGACCTGTTCTTATTTGGCAGAGGCATCCAGGTTTGTGATGAGCCTTTGGAGCAGTCATCTCTGAAGTGGTTGAGCTTTGAGGATGACACTGTCAGCAGCCCATTAGCAGGTTGTTTTATCTTTCTGAGTCTCATCTGTCAAATTAAATTGTACTTTTTTTTCAAGGCAGAGCATTATTCCATCACAGGGTAGAAAGTATGGACAACATTAAGGTTTTTAAAGTAGGAAATTGGAAATGCATTGACCTTGCTGGTACCACTGTGTTTAGTATGTTCAGCACATTACAGAGAAGATAGCAAGTATAACATATCTTAGATATTAGTATTCTAAGGCTTATATTTATACATATATGAAGTTGATTGTAGACAAAAAATGTGAAATATCACATTTTTGTAAAGATTTTTTTTATGTACATTAAGCTCGGGTGCACATATTTCAGAATTTACATCAACATTTTTTCACTTAAGTCCATTGGCTAATAAACATGCAAAGAAATTAACCTATCAGTTAGTAGAATGCCCTTAACAGTCTTTGTCAACATAATTGAATTAATGTATTCATTTATTTAATGTTTTCTATATTTTGTTCCACCCTTTAAGAATCTTATATCTAGTTGCTAAGGTCACTAATCATGATTACTGCAAGTATATACTGGACAGTCTCCTGACCTTCCATCTTCAATTTTCTCTTGTGTGAATTGCAAATTATCTTGTTTTCCTTTGTTGGTTTTCATGGCTTTCAACCCAAAGAAAAAACCCACTTTTTAAGTTCATCAGTCTTCTGAGCCTCACTTTGTTTACAGATGTGGGCATAGTGCAAATAGCAACATGACTATGACCAAAGCAACATCAAGATCATCAGGACCCTACTAAACCTCTGCCATTTCTTTGTTTGGCTCAAGAAAGTATACAATCTAGATGATCTACTCCCCTTGAATGCTTGCCTATACCACTGGAGTAAATGGGCCACCTGCCATGTAAGCCACCCAGCTGCTTTCTATTAAGGGTGGCAAGTGAAGGTATAAGTAGGCCTCAATACAAACTCCTATCTTCTGGGACCATTACCCAAGGAAAAGAGGTTGAGCCAAACACCATTACACCAGGGGGTACTAGCCTTTTCTCACTCTGGCAAGCATTCCTCTGCCAACCCTCAAAAAGTGACTTACCCAAAAAATTCTACAATAGAAGCCAAAACTCCTAGACACCATCAAATTCCCCTTACGTTCTGCCGAACCAATTTTGAGGCAGGTGGATAGGGTGCTAATCTTCATGCTGATAATGTATGCTGACTCAATTCCTGCTGCTGGTATCCTGGCAACCCAAGGTACTACTTCCCACTATAAGCCCATTCTGCTTCTTCTGCCTCTTTGCCTTACAAGCCTTGTCAAAGCTCCCCTTCTTTAACCATTCCTGTCCAGGTAGCTCCACTATCATTGCAATAGTATCTCATTGTGACCTCAGCAGCACAATATTCGTGGTGCCGAATTAAAAATAAACATCCACCAGAGAACCAAATTCAATGGCCAATTTTAGGTCTTTCTTTGAACATTCCTGGCAGATTTCAACAGTTCTGACCTTTGCCTGAGTGTGTGACTTTGGATACATTGCATTCTGCTTGTTCCTCAGTGGCAGCTTCCTCCTGACTGGTACTATAAACATGCTCCTACCACTTCCCAATTGTGTCTGTAAATTATCCACCAATTTAAACTTAAAGTTTAACAGGGCAAGGAGCCTTCTACTCATCAATGTTTATGTTTTAGTAATCAACTAAGTATTTCCTTCACTATTGATTCCCCTATATGTGCGGTGAAAAATGTGGACACACATAGTACCATAGGAATTAAACTGTACATGCATATATACAGGATATTGGTCCCTACAGCTTGCTTATATACATTACTTCTTGCTTTGTGCTATCTCCCTCAAACTGGACTCTTCTGCTGTTTGACACTGGCAGGAGTTGGTCATATATAGGGATGGGCGAATTTGACCCGTTTTGTTTCAATAAAAATTCGCCACCGGCAAAATGTCACAGACGCCCATTAAAGTCTATGGGCATCAAAAAAATTTTGACGCGCAGCGAAATTATTTTGATGCAGTCTTTTTTTTTTTTTTTTTTACAGAAGATGCTATACAAGTCTAGGGCGTCATTTCCGTGGCGAAACAAGCTTTCAAACTTTCAGCTCAAGAAGGCAATATAGCAAATAGAAAAATAGTGATGGGCTGGCACCAACTGGATCACACTCCAAAAATAGATGTAGTAAAAAAAGTTTGTTTATTGTAACAAAAACATCCCAGCAAAGGCCTTACATGTTTTGTGCCATGGGGGCACTTAGTCTTTCCTCATAGCTAAGATTTTCCCTACCTTTTACCAGCTTAGTTGCCCTTCTCTGGGCCCTCTTTAATTCAATAATGTCCTGTTTGACTGATGGAGACCAAGGGGCAAATCCACTAATATCCGAAGTTGCGCCAGCGACAGCTTCGCTGTACTTCGCCAGGCCTAGTTTCGCCAGCGCTATGCAAATTCACTAAAATGCGAAAATTGCGCTCAGGGAGTTGAACGGTAGCGAATTTGCGCTACCGTTATTTCGTCAGGCAAAGCGAAGTTACGCTAGCGTCACCTAATTGG
The DNA here is from genome assembly GCA_038501925.1 of Xenopus petersii. NCBI lineage: Eukaryota > Metazoa > Chordata > Amphibia > Anura > Pipidae > Xenopus > Xenopus petersii. Next base: position 103,143,127 of record CM076677.1, read on the forward strand.
CATATGGCATGAAGTTAAAATATAATGGACGTATATGTAGCGGCAAATACATTACACTACAGAAGCCCAGGAATCCTTTAAAAAATAAAGGTGTTCTATTGCCCTATACATGTGCCCACTGTATCGTTGAGTTGCCATATGTTAGGAAATGTAGGGGGGAAGGAGGGTACCCCCAAAAAATTTTTTCGATCTTTTTGAGCCTATCACCCTTAAAAAAGTAAAAGATGCCAGCGTTTTTTGGGACTTAGAAAAAATGGCAACTTTTTTTGAAGCAAGCCCTATCTACTCTAATGCACTTCGCCTGGTTCGATGTGGCGAATGCAAGTCTGGGGCAAGAGGTAATGTTCAGTAAAATGCACAAGTTAGTGAATTAGCGTAGTTAGGTCCCTTCGCCATAGCGCAACTTCGTCTGGTGTAAGAGTGCGAAATAGTGCTAGAGTAGGTCCACTTCACTAGCGAATTTATGCCAGCACACTTTAATAAATCGGCAAAGTAACAAAATGACGCCACACTGGCGAATTTGCGCTAGCGTTAGCCGCTTCGCGCTTTAGTAAATTTTCCCCCAAAACTGTACAGTATATTCTAAATGAGGCTTTACCAGCGCTCTGTACAATGGAAGAATAATCCCCTCCTCCTGTGAATCTATGCCCCTTTTAATACAGCTCAAGACCTTGCTTGCCCTTGAAGCTGTTGACTGACTTTGTGTGCTACAGTCAAGTTTATCATCTACAATATTTTACATTATGGATTTGCCTAGTGAAGCCTCATTAAGGGATGCATATTTTTACATTCCAGGTCCATGACTTTACATTTATCAACATTGAATCTGCAGTGTAAAGTACTGTACTGTATGTTATTCAAGATTCCAAAATGCTAAAACCAGGTTGCAATAGAGAGCAAAATAATTTCAGCATTAAAGTTAGATAAATCTTCCCTTGAATAGGTGAAAGTCAATTTTAGTGTAAAGATGTACCTTGCATTAACCAGACAGTCGATATCACTGCTCTATTACAGTGATGAAACATGCCGTAATGGACAAAATGTTGGGGTGACTGTTATTTGAAAATGTCATAAAGCTTATTTTTCTAGGGTAGAGGAAAAGACAGAAATCAGACAGTACATCTTTCAGGGAACAATGACATTACCACAAGGTGGCAGTTAATGTGCTTCTACAAATGAAAGTTTGACAGTCACAGAATGATGGTAATGTAAGGCTAGGATAGTAACAGATCCTGAAACTACTTTCTCACAAGGAAAACAGTTTTTGATAATAAAGAAAAGGACATGTTTACTTATTATTCCTCGAAAATTGTTAGAAATGCATGCACCTCATACCCCACTGTATGTAAGGAAAGAGGATTTGAATGCTCTTTCTGCTGATCCCTATAGTGTTCCATGCAGCTGCAAACATTTTATATCATATTAAACTAAAGTAGAACTCCCTGTAAAGGACAAACTGTGTGTTATGGAGGATAGGGAGGGAGGGTGTCATTGCAATAGACAGAATGAAGGAAGAGGTGCAGAGTGAGCAGGAATTAATCTTATACTTGGAGTTTAGACGTGGCCCAGTTTTGTTATAAAAAAAGTAGAAAGAAAGGATGAACCAGCCAGAGTAATGAAACAAAGAAAAGAGCTGAATCAAGAAATCTGGAATCATTAAGGTTTGCGCTATGCAGTTTCCCGTAAGTGTTGGGGACTAATTGCTTGGGAGCATCAAGAGGTGGCAGCTCAGTTCTTAGTAGGAGCCGCTGCCAATTCTGAAATGAAAAAGCAAAAGCATCTGCCCTAAAGGTCTAGCTAGTTGCTGGACAGTTATATATAGGGTTCTTTATATGAGAGATGCCTTGTCTTTAGCACTGACCTTGACAAACTTTGTGATCTGGTAAAAATCTGGTGCATCCACCAAAATATATTTTATTTCTGTCTAAATGGCAATATCATGACAAAGACAAGAAAGCTATGGAGATCCTTAGTGTGATGTCTCCAGGACACCAGAGATTAGATTGTAACCAGACTGTTGCTCATATTACCTGAGTAGCCTAACCCCTTGAGTTCCTTGATTTGGATAGGTAGGTAACTATTTTCATCATTTTTGATGTATGTATGCATGTATGTATGTTTATATTTGTATAGTGCTCCTTGAGGACAAAACACTGGACAGTAGAACAATAATTTAGTAGAAGAAACAGGGGGTCTTTGGAATAAACACAAACATACAATTAAAATAAATATAAATTACAGTTCCAATACAGATTACGTGCTTAGGGTCAAGGAGACAAAAGGATGTAGGCCCCTGCCCCATAGAGCTTACATTCTAAATGGAAGGGCAGGGTTGGACTGGAGCCATGGGGCCCACTGGGGCTGCACAATGAAGGGCCTCCTGGCAGTCCCCAGGGCCCCCTCTCGACCTCTAAACCTCTGCGCATATGCACGGAAAATCAACTTTCGCACATGCACGAAAACCGCCGTGCATGCATGCATGTGCATAGAAACAGCTAGCCAGGAAGCAGTCTGACCCTGTGGAAGGGTAACTTACCAGAGGGATATTACGTGCATTATAAGGCAACTCCTTTCTTTAGAACCCAACAAAGGAAAAAGATTAAAGATTCTAAAGCAATTATAGAAAGAAAGCCTTAGCCCTAGTAGTTAAACAGCAACTAGTTGCGTGTGCCAAAAATTAATGTTCATTGATGTATGATTCATAAGCCGAGAGAGACAAAATGCCAGTAAATAGCATTTACATCTAGTTCAACTGTATATTGAGCAACAGCCATTAGTGAAGTAGAAAACTGGTCTTTCCAATTGTGTCTTAGATTTCAGTGACAATGGTTATTCATTTCCTGTTACTTTAAGAATATGGTTCTTACTGCAAATGCATTAGAATGACTAAATGACTAGAAAAATTACTCTCCAAATATGTATAGTTAGCCCTTCAGCAGGTGGGGGGAGGGCTAGATCAGTGGCTGGGGTGGCTCTGTGATTTGGGGGTTACACTTATTTGCTCCTTCCAAAGCACAGTTTGTGTCTTAGAACAGAGAATTTGTCCTGTTTTCGCTTAGCCACAAAATTTGCGAATTTCCTGTGAAATTCACGAAGTTGACTCCAGTGCCCATTAAAGTCAATAGGTGTCCGTTAATTGTTGACGGTCAAAAAAAACTTTGCCGCCAGCAAATTTATTAGTTGGCAGCTAAACACAGAAATACACCACAAATTTGCGCCTGTTGAATAAATTCGCCCATCACTACAGAGAACCATTGGTCTGTAAGGTCATTATTAAATCACTTTGCATTGGCAACTCAAATGGTACTTCAAAAGTAAGCTATAGATGCAGGTGATTCGTATTAGACATACTTTTAGATTAGGGATGATTGCATGCACTTATTGGAAGCCTTGTATCTCAGTTGTATCGCTACCTTATCAGGAACATGTCTGGGTACTATACAAAAAATAATAAACTTAATAAAACTGACAGTTGTCATTACTGATTTGGGCTGAGAATCTAGCTTTGGCTGCATTTTACATTGGCTGAGATGCCTGAGTTTTAGCTTGGAAATCACCTATGAAACCCATGCATATCATAAAGTCAGCCTTTTTAAGCAAGGCACAGAGAAGCACTAATAGATAGCCCCTCACTTACAGTCTACTAATGGGGGCATTTATCTCAACACCAAGGAAATAGTTATTAACAGGGTTCAGCTGAATTCTGAACTGGTATTTTGCTACGTCTCCTTTATATGACATTTAGCAAGAAACCAAGATAATTAGCTTCACATTTATATTTTATTTCAAAATAGCTGCTTTATCACATTGTATGGAACCATACTAAAAGGGAACTAAAATGCTTCAGTAAAATGTAAATATTCCATTTGTATGTGAGTAGAGTCAATTAGTTACATAGTTAAATTGGGTTGAAAAAAGACAGTGATGAGCGAATATGTTTCAATTCGCCAAAATTAGCAAAACTGCAAAAAAATCCTCGAAACAGTGAAACTGTGTAAAGCACTGAAGTTGTTAGGTGTCAAAAAAATGTTGTGTGACAATTTTTCCTCACTTCATGCATTGAATTTAATGTGTTTTTTTCTTATGGTGACTTTTTTTGTCATGTTGAAATTTTTCACATTGGATTTTTGATGGCGTCTCGGAGAAATGCGAAATTTTTTCACAAATCCATGCCTGGCGAAACAATACGCTCATCCCTAGAGTCATGCATGTCAATATGTCAATATCATGAGTGACCAAAGTGCAATTTTGAGCATTATAGCAGCGTTTTTTGCCCAAAATGCAGTATTTTTTCCATATTATTGCAGCATCAATGTGGATACAAATGGGCAATTCTTTTGATGTGTGTGAGTGATATGTCGCATTCACTTTTTGAGACACGGAGAGCAAAGTGCAATTTTAAATGCTACCGCAATTTTTTTTTTCTCACAATGCACTGTTTTTTCCCAAGAATTCCAGCATCAATATCTTGATGCAATTGAGCTGCATCTGAATCGCCAAAATGGATGCAACTTTGATTAGTGAAGCCAAATAGCCAAATATTTTTTAAGTCTATCTAGTGTAATTTCAGGTGTATGTTGGCATCATTTCCAGTATTTGCTGTGTGAGTTACGTGTGTGCCCAATTCTTTTAGCACAGCTAAGGTGTACCAATTGAAGCAGGGTGCTGAGAAAACCCTGGAACTACTGTCACCCACCATCACCAGGCAGTATCCTGCATTGTGGAAAAAAAAAACATTGCTATAGTGCTTAAAATTGCACTTTGCTCACTGTGTGATAGAAATTATGAATTTTTTTTTTCATTGTGCATTTTCTTTACTAAACATCTACTGAAAAAAATTATAATACCAAATAGAGGTGGTACATTGTCATAATATTGTAAATTGGCATCACAAGCCTAATCAAACAAATAATTTATGCTTTCAAAGTTGGCTATAGGGGGTCACCATCTTGTAACTTTGTTAAACATCTTTGCAAGACTAAGACTGTGCACATGCTCAGTGTGGTCTGGGCTGCTTAGGGATCATCATAAACAAAGCTGCTCGAGTTCTGCATGGCTGGGAAGTAAGGCGGGGGCTCCCCCTGCTGTTCATAAGTATGATTGTTTCCCTGCTCAGCAGTTAGGGACCATCTGACAATTCCTATCCACAGCAGTAAATGAAGGGAGAATATCACTGCATACAGTCAGGTTTATGTACACATTTTTTTAATTTTTATTAAAGAAGTTTATTTTTCATTAAAGAAAGTAAAAATGGGGTTTTATTTTTTTTGCCTTTACATGCCCTTTAAGCAAGGTGCATGTTATGTTGATGCAAGTGGTTATCTACTAGCTATGGATCAGATACAGATAGTACAACCTTAATGTTTTGCTTCTAGCATATATGGCACCTCAGTTATTGTGAAAGTAGTGTATCCATACACATATTGCACATTCTGGATGGATTATATTTTCCTTTATAATTTTGTGTCATGGTTTCTCCCAACACAGATACTGTTCAGATTGCCACGTTCTCATCCAAGTCACTACATTACAAATTAAATATATGTGGACTCATTAGTGATGAGTAAATCTGTCCTATTTTGCTTCCTCCAAAAAAATCTATGAAACTGCTAAAAAATTTGAGAAACGGAAAAATTTGCAAAACCCATTGAAGTTAATAGGCGTCTTTTTTTTCTGACTTTAAATACATTAAAGGAGAACAGTCACCCAAAAAAGTATTCGAAATCCTATTCTATCACATTAGCCAAGCAAAATGAACTTTAATTACACTATATAAATTATTTGAATCTTTCTTCCTTCAGTGAGAATTCATAATTATAGCAAGCAGGTAGCAGCCATTTTGTGGACATTGTTATTAAGACAAGCCTTGTATCAGCTCAGAATGTTGTTTGTGCACCAGAATGGGGGACCTGATGTCCATCCCCATGTCCTGGCTACACAATTAAATGGTGAAGAGAACTGGGGGAATGTGTGGAAAGCAGTGACATCTAGGAAGTGCTGAATGGAAAGTGAAAGCAATTGTCTGCCCCACCTCTATGCCCAGGGCATAGAGGAGTGGCAGACAATATTTGATTGACAATTGAGCTTACAACAGCTATAAATGCTTTAATAAAAAATAGAAATTGGATTTCATGTTTAATTTGAAAAGGTCTTTTATTATACAGATTTTTGTGTCTGGGTGACAGGTCCACTTTAAAGTCAATGGGAGATTTTTCTTGTGGATTCTTTTTTGTCAGGCACAATGCACATTTTTTTTTGCCAGGCGTATTGAAATTCCACATTTTGCCATCTTCAATTTTTTTTTTGCGAAACTGCACCAAAAATCCACAGTGAAAAATTGTCACAGAGACAAGAAAGATTGTGCACACAATAGAAAAACGTCAATTGACTTTAATGCATGTGGACAAAACAGTGGCCAAGACAAAATTGTCGCCATAAGAAAAAATGCCGGTTGACTTTAATTTCTTCGAGTACCCACAAAGCAAATAACTGGAGTCCCAGAAAAAATGTAGCCAATTGTATGGATTAGATATACTCTGTTGGGAATAATCTTCATAGGAATACACCTGTTTTCTGGAAAACGAAGGACCAGAAATCCACTTTAACTTACTAAGAAGATCAGTGGAGTAGGACACAGGGTTCTTAAGTTAATATACGAAAACAATTCTTGAATAATGTTTATATTTCAAAGAGTGCTGAGAGATATTTATGTAACTGTACATTAAGATATACATTGCAGGATGGAGGATGACATAATGATTTCCTAAACTTTTTATTACCCACCATCCTGTAATTTTTCTTAATAATGGTAGGCATGAGTAGAGAGCAGTCTATAAACGCTTGCTCTCAAATGATGCTGTTCCCTTTTATTCAGTGCTTACTAAGTATTCAGAAATAGCAGCATCAATAAAATCTGTCCTTACCCAGTTCCTTATCCCATATGTCAGAAGCAAATACCATTGACTTGAAATAATGAGAATATTACGAGACCCTCTCAGCACCAACAAGCATGCGTTCCTTGCCATCTGTCAGTCAGTCCACGGCTCAATATTGGCACTGAAAAGCTCATAATGATGGCAATTGTACGTTTAATACATTTCACCGTGATTTTATTATAAGTAATTAGTTTACATTTCGATTGACAGACAGAGAAGTTGTTAATAAGTTCGTTCTTCTTTGCACAAATGAGAGGAAGTAGAAAAATGCAATGCTGAAAAGGGAAGGAAAGAGGTTAAGTGGTTCTAACTGGCTTCATGTTTTCATGTTCAGTTTCCATTCTCTTTGATGGGCTTGAAGAACAACTCTTTGAATTCTATTTTCTTAGCAGGCCATCACTGCTGCTTGGTAGTTGGCTGCAATGCAGTCTCTCCTGCAGAGTTGGTTTAACCATTCATTTGCTGGTCTAAAATATCACTTTATAAGTGTTCTAAGAACAAGCCAGATTTTCGTGAGGATGCCTAAGTCTGACTTGGGAATATTGTGTTTTCTGTGTGCTGTCAACAGGTAAAAAGAATGGTAAAATCCATAAAACTTTATGATACCTATAATCTCATAGAAAATGCCATATGATTGAGTTACTGTTACTGTTACTGTAACTGTTATGAAATGTTTAGAATGTATGTACTGTTTTTAGATGCTCATCCTTGGATAGCTGGTAATAATATGCATGTTATTTTAAATATTGGCTTTATGGTGAAATCATTAAAGGGATACTGTCATGGGAAAAAATTTTTTTCCAAAATGAATCAGTTAATAGTGCTGCTCCAGCATAATTCTGCACTGAAATCCATTTCTCAAAAGAGCAAACAGATTTTTTTATATTCAATTTTGAAATCTGACATGGGGCTAGACATATCGTCAATTTCCCAGCTGCCCCAAGTCATGTGACTTGTGCTCTGATAAATTTCAATCACTCTTTATTGCTGTACTGCAAGTTAGAGTGATATCACCCCCTCCCTTTTCCCCCCCCCAGCAGGCAAACAAAAGAACAATGGGAAGGTAACCAGATAGCAGCTCCCTAACACAAGATAACAGCTGCCTGGTAGATCTAAGAACAGCACTCAATAGTTAAAACCCATGTCCCACTGAGACACATTCAGTTACATTGAGAAGGAAAAACAGCAGCCTGCCAGAAAGCATTTCTCTCCTGAAATGCAGGCACACGTCACATGACTTGGGCAGCTGGGAAATTGACAAAATGTCTAGCCCCATGTCAGATTTTAAAATTAAATATAAAAAAATCTGTTTGCTCTTTTGAGAAATGGATTTCAGCACAGAATTCTGCTGGAACAACACTATTAACTGATTCATTTTCAATTTTTTTTTTCCCATGACATATGCATTGTTGTTGTTTGAATTGTTCTTGACATATACATTCTTGTTGTTTGAATTGTTCTGTTCTACATTATGTGGTTTGCATTACTATCCTGAAAAAGTTCTCATTTATAACGGAGTATCAAAATAAAAAAATTCAGCATTCGTTTGCAGTTCCAGGGTATCTGGGATATTTTGGCTGGTTTGTTTTTTGAATCCAGTTTAATGTGGTTTTTAATCTTTCGTGAAGGATTCGGGGGTTCAGCCAAATCCAAAATAGTGGATTTGGTGCATCCCTAATAGTTTCCCAATCAATAGTGATGAGCGAACCTGTCCCATTTCGTTTTGCGTAAAAAATTTAGAAACTCGTTCAAGTCAATGGGAGTGTAAATTTTTTTAAGCCCGCGGTTATTTTTTTCTCACTTCAAATGCAATGGCGTTTTTTTGTTATGGCAACTTTTTTGTTTCAGTGACAAATTTGTCTTTGCGACTTTTTTGTTTTAGTGACTTTTTTGTCCAAATGCATTAAAGTCAATGGATGTTTTTCTTATGGCGACATTTTTGTCTCTGCAACAGTTTTATAGTGTCAACTTTTTTATCAATGCAAATTTTTCCGTGACTAATTTTTGCCACAGTTTTGCGAAAAAAAATCACAGATGGCGAAGTGCAGAATTTCACCACAAATCCATGCCTGGTGAATAAATTCGCTCATCACTACCAAGCAACAGTGGTAGAGTCAGGGAATTGAATCCACTAGAAAACCATTTTGGTTTGGGCGAATCAAATCCCTAAATTCCTGAATTATGAAAATTATGAAATCAGTCAACGTGATTTCTATGTACTCAAACTCTCCATCTTTGCTCATAATAACTCAACACCAGAATATCATTGGAGATAAAGATTAAGGTGTCTGCAATGTAATCTGTGCAAAAGTGGGATCCAGACCAACAATTTATGGCAAACAATTTGACCTTTCTTGATTATTTTAAATGTTTAGTTTTAGTAAAGGCTGACTTATTATTATAGAACTCTCAGGTGGTTATTTGCTAAAGTCTGAATTTTTCTGAAGGAAAAAACATTTTTGTGGAAATTTTTTTTTATATTTATTATACTGTACCTTGAGCAGTCCAAATAAAAAAGTACTCCATCTCAAACTTGCTGAGGTCATGTAGAAGTTAATGGCAGATGTACCTTTTACAATTGTAAGATATCATGATCTGTGCTGGGTTTCGTACCAAAATCCAAATAATTTGTGGTTTTCGGACAATAATCTGAAAAAATCCGGGTGTCACATCCGAAACACTCATAACATTCGTATTTTTTCAAGATTTTATCATGTCTTTTCCCGCACAAGATTTTTTCAAGTTCATTTGTTGATAAATAAGGTAAAATTGTCGATGGGGGGTATGGTTGAAGTTGTTTTAATAGAAAAAAAAGAAAAAAAATCTTATTTTAATAAATAACTCCCTTACTATCTTTTTATTCTGAATTCTCCTCAAATATTATATTATAATTAAAAGTGAATTGCAAGTTGAAATTGCAAGGACTAGAGAAAGCTGTTCTGGCTATTTCATTAGAAATATCACAAACCTATATACTGTTAAGGGAAAATAGGATTTTAGGGATATAGGATTCAAGGTGCATATAATATAGAGCTCCACTAAAGAGGATGCAGTAAAAGTGTAGCAAAAGTGCCACCTGAATTTCCTTCTTCATCATAAAATTGCCTCAGTCAAACATGTCATGTCATCAAGTGCCCTTTGCAAAGTGAATGAATGATACCAGCATGAGTTTCATTACCCTTAATTAAGCCCTTGCAAGCACTTTGGAGCAAGAATCTATAGAGTCTGCATCATTCAACTTGTCTAACTGACATGATACCAAATGTTCTCTATTGGGAGATACAAGTTTGTTTCAATAATGTATTTTTCAAAGTCATTTCATGCAAAAGCAAAGTTGCATCTCATAGAGGGGCAAGAAAACTGGAGAGGAAGGAACTTTTAGGTAAGAAAAGACAGTTGTGTCGAAGCTTTATCTTGCTTTAGTTTCTAGTTTAGAAAGTTAAGGGGGTTATTTATCAAAATCTGATTAAAACTTGATTTAATCGGATTGTGGAAAAACACAATAAAATTGAGCAAAAAAATGAATCATGCAATTTTTCAGACTTTTGCCGGAAAAGCTAATTCCAGCGCAGACCACAGAAACTTCCAAATAGAATAGGGACCTCTCCCATTGACTTATATACAACCTTGGCAGGTCTAAGATGGCTGATTTTCGGATTCTGAATTTTTGCATCTTCGGGGGTATAATAAATCACGAAAAATTCTATGTTTTTTTCCACAAAGGTTTCTGTTTTTTTATAGTTTTTTGGCATTCAGACTTCAGTAAATAATCCCCTTAGTGTATGAACTGTATGAATCTTTGACAATATAAGAATGAGATCCATTTTCTGGAACCTGCTATCCAGAAAGCTCTGAATTATTAGAACCTCATATCCCAGAGACTCCATTTTAATCAAATCAATACAAATTTAATTTCCTTTTCCTCTGTAATAATAAAACAGTAGCTTGTACTTGATCCTTTAAATTTGAAACAATTCTATTGGGTTAATTCTAGGGATGAGCAAAATCTTTTCCAATGCTAATGGTTAAAACAATTGTCGCTTGTCAAGTCAAATAAAAAATGTTCCCATAGACTTCAATGCATTTTGGCGATTTTCTGATGTTTTGCAAATTTTTGGTGAAGTGAATCAGGAATGATTTGCCCATCACTAGTTAATTCAATAAAGACCCCATGTCCCAAGCATTCTATATAACAGGAGCCATACCTGTATGTCTAATTTGCATTCAGCCTGATTTATTTCCTCTAGTGTCTAGCAGTGATCTTTTCTTCTATATTCAAATTAGTATTTGACTCATCAAAACTAACTGCTGCTTGCTTGATTTATGCAAATGCACCTCGGCTGTTTAGCACCTGTATTTTTAAATGAGCATTTAAAATGTGTAGAATACCATCCTGTCAGTTATCTTAGTCTTCCCTACCAAAGTAGAATAGTTAGGCTCTGTAAATAATGTAAATGTGTCTAGCTGTACACATGTACTGTAGATTCAGTTGTTCAGATTGATAGAATTAATAAAATAGAATGCGTGATGGGTGAATTTATTAAAAAATAAATTCACGAAACCGCAGCGAGAATTTGCACCGGCGTAAGAAAAAAAAAACGGACGCCGGCGTCAAAAAAATGAACGCCGGCATCAAAAATGAGACGTTTCACTAATTTCGTGGGAAATTCGCAAATGTTTTGGCGAAGCGAAATGCCCCAAATTCGCCCATCACTAAACAGAATATATTTAAGTATATTACAACCCACAAAACCGTTTAGTTTAAAGTTTCCCCTAATATTTCTATTGTTGAACTTCCCTTAAAACTCTTGTTATGATTTAGCAATTATCTTTTTTTATTATTCAGTTTCCCTCCAAAGCTTTCCAGTCTTTCTTAGAAGACTATTGAATGAAATCAGGAGGAGTTATTATCCAATAATTTCACAATGATAACAATGGTTATTATGATTAGGGATGGGCAAATTGTTTTGCCGAAAAAATGACACCCATAGACTTGTATGGCGGCGTGCGTGAAAAAAATAAAAAAGACGCGCGTCAAAACAATTTCCCCGCGCGACAATTTTTTTTTGACGCCCACAGACTTTAATGGGCGTCTGCGACATTTCGCCGGCGGCAAATTTTTGGCTAAGCGAAACGGATCAAATTCGGCCATCCCTAATTATGATTTGATAATGATAATCATTTTGGATGATTTCTTGGACAAGCATAATATCCAAGGCTACCGTGATGCTAAAATTTAAAATTAGTATAGGTATTAATATATTTAGTTTATGTAAGTGTATGGAGGGGATGGTGTGTGTATGTATGAGCACTGGGGATCATATGGGGGATTTGAACTTAATGGACTGGTCTATAACTTTTTAAATGTGTTGAAAAATTTAAAAATTGTCATGGAAAAATTGCATTAAAATTGCCATAGACAGCTCCAATTGGCTTTTACATGAACTCTGCAGCTTGTAGATGGCAAAGTGATACAAATTTGCTCTTTGCATTATTTGTTTGTGCTTTGTTCTTAATAAATATTGTACATACCGTATATACTCGAGTATAAGCCGTCCCGAGTATAAGCCGAGGTACCTAATTTTACCTCCAAAACTGGGAAAGCTTATTGACTCGAGTATAAGCCGAGGGTGAAAAATGCAGCAGCTTCTGGTAAGTTTCAATCAAAAAATTGAGGGTTTCTGCTCCCATTGCAGTTGCCAGCGTCTCATTTTTGGATGCCGGCGACCAGTCTTGGATGCCGGCGAATATTCCTGGCGACTATTCTTAAGCGCCGGCAACTATTGTTAGACGCCGGCGACCGTTTTTGCGCTTGACCCGAGTATAAGCCGAGGTAGAGTTTTTCAGCATATTTTGGGGGCTGAAAAACTCGGCTTATACTCGAGTATATACGGTATGAGTTTTTCTAAGCATAATTCCAATTCATGAGTTTTAGCAACAACAAAAAAAATGTGACTTGCTGAAAAAAACAAAACAAATTGGCTGTAGTTGAGAAGGCTATCAAAAGACCAAACTTCCCAAAAGTCATGTAAATGCAAGCTAAGGTTTATTTTATACAATCAAAGCAGCCTCACGCATTTCATGAGGGTTATTTATCAAAATCTAAAAAGTTCTCTCGATTTTCTGAAAACTACTCTGACCAAATCCGCACAGGCTTCCCCCCTATTTATTAATACATTGTCACACGTTTTTCTTGTGCGGAAAAAGTCACTATAAAATCATAAAAAAATCTAAATCTTATGATTTTTTCAGATTTTGCTCTCAAAACCTATAATATTTTTGCAAAATCACACGAACACTACCATTTTTTTGGAAACCCAGCGCAACTCAGAAAATCTTCCAATTGTTAACGGGACATCTGACATTCATCTTTTACATGTTTTCATCTGACTTTTAATCCCCCAAAAAATCAAGGTTTTTTTTTTTCTTGAAAATATGTCATTGATTTTCTCAAAGAAGTAGAACCTTGAATTATTCAAAGGTACTCTGCACCACCAAGCTTTCCAACTCCTCTTTTGCAAAGCATACATCAATTCTTTCCTTTATATAACGAAGTAAGGCTGACACGATTTACATGACAGAAAAGCAAAATGACTGTGTGTAAAGCAGGATAGGATCAGAATGACTGCCGTGCATACATCTTACTGGGAATGATGTAAAGAGAAATGGATCTTTCAGAAGTATCACAGCACAGTGAGTAATAGAAAGGCATTTGGCAGAAACAATATATAATGCCCATCAAAATATCCATGGCCTGATCTAGAAAGCATAATAGAGGCGCAGCATGGACACACGCTGGCTTATACAAATACTGCAGACCTTCTGCAGCCATTTAATATGTACAGGATCCAAAAGATTTATCTCGGTATAAGGATAATTCATTGCAGCTTCCCTTCATTCATAGTCCCAGAAGATGACATATCTGCAAAGGGAATCCATCAGTTGCATCATTCTTCTTCAAGCTTTCGAAAGGCCATCCATTTCTATCAAGTGTTGGGTGGCTCCAGAAGTAATTTCACTTTTTTTTCCCCCAGTATTTTTTCCCATATGATTTCTAGCCAGAGTTACTGACATGCTTCCAAACAGCTTTAGCCCTGAGTGGTTTAGAGAAATTAAAGCGGAATGCAGGCTGGCTTATTACAACTGGAGCGTGCCCAAATGCCTAAGTGTTTAGAAACACACTGTCACTCCTGGAGTGAAATTTACATGTATAATCATTTAATTTCCAGGGAAATTGACTAATGGTCCACGTCTCGAATACATAACCCAAGGCTGAAGCTTGCCTTCAATGAAATGTGTGATTTTCTGATTGCCACAGAGCCAATGGCACATTTTACACAATCTCTAGCCAACTGCCATGCCAGTGTGTGACAGCTTGTGGATAGCTACCAGTTGTATAAAGAGAGGAGCTAGAGATGTATTTGTTAATCAAAACTGTCTATTTATTGGATATGTCTTATGATACAACAACTGGCATTTAGATGCTGGTCACTTACATCATAATATTAGGTTACAGGCCTTCAACGCACCTTAAGGACTCATCCATCTTTGATTCTGTTTAAAGGACCAGTAACATCAAAATATTAAATTGTTTTAAAGTAATAAAAATATAATGCAGTGTTGCCCTGCACTAGTAAAACTGCTGTGTTTGCTTCAGAAACATTACTATTGTTTATATAAATAAGCTGCTGTGTAGCCATGGGGGCAGCCATTCAAAGGAGAAAAGGCTCAAGTTACACAGCAGATAGCAGATAAGCTCTGTCTGTCTAATGGTGTTATCTGTTATCCATTATCTATCCTGTGCCATTTAGCCGTTTTTCAATTTCCGCCATTGCTCCCCAGCAGCTTGTTTATATGAACTATAGTAGTGTTTCTGAAGCAAGCACATCCGTTTTACCAGTGCAGGGCAACACTACATGATATTTTCATTACTTTAAAACACTTTCAGTTTTTGGTGTTACTGTTCCTTTAAATGCCAAAGAACTTATGAAGGAATTAAGCCAGAATCTTAAATGGATACAATCATGTTTTAACAGATTATATCCATTTCTACAATTTAGAATTACCCATTTACATTTTTTTTTTTTTTTTTTAAACTTGCAATTTTATTGTGAAACAGCAATAGTCAAAGTGTACATAATGAGAAAATATACACAAGTCAATAATACTTATGACATAGTCAGCTAGTACCATCTCAAGCAATTTACACAAAGAAACAAAAGAATGAAAGGAAAGAACAGAAAAGAAAAATCATGATAAAACAGGAGAAAGTAAAATAAAATAAAATAAAATGAATCGTACATGGTATACGGATAGTCTCCCAGATCATGAAGTAAACTTGTAAGGAGTAAAAACAGTCAGGATAACAGATAGGCTAACTGCATGAGTCGTAAACACCTTTACAATAGTTGCACAGAGTGCCAGTCATCCCAAATTTGCGCACATCTAGTTTTGGCTTCCGGTGTCCCCGCTGCCAACCGCTCCATAGACTCCCTATTGTCTAGCTGCTTGAGCAAGTGCTGAATGGTAGGAGTCTCCGACTGCTTCCAGGTTTGTGCTATCAGAGTAGCTGCAGCATTGAATACATGAAATAGAAGCTTACGGTTCAGTCCAGCAAGATGTGGAGGAAAAAGTTGAAGAAGGGCTAACTAGGGCTGAAAAGGTAGTGTATAACCCAATCTAGTCTGCAGGAGGTCAAAAATTGCAGACCAAAATGGTCTAACAACAGGGCATTGCCACCACATGTGCAAGAACGTTCCGAGTTGCCCACATTGTCGCCAACATTGTGAGGAGTACCGTGGATTCATGGAAGCAATACGTTGTGGGGTGAGGTAACACCTGTGCGTAATTTTGGTGTGCGTTTCTATATGATTGGTGCAGCTGGTGGCACCCATAGTAGCAGCTAAAACCTTACCCCATTGTTGCGGAGAGATTTGAAGTTGGAGCTCCTCCTCCCATTTCAGCATATATGAAAATTTAAATTCTTCAGGCAGCTGGAGTTGTTGCCGATAGCAATCCGAAATAATACCTTTACCGTTCCACGATTTACCACATAAATGTGTCATTCCAGTATTGTAACTTGTGTCCGCAGCTGTTGAGGAATGAGAACGCAACAAATGAGATATTTGCAGGTATGCATAATACTGAGAGTGTGACAATCCAAAACCAGCAACCAAATCTTCAAACCGTTTTATCGTAGAGGCAAGGTACAACTGACCTATATTATAAATCCCACAAAGCTCCCAAGAACGAAGATTTACAGTAGGAATAATATATTTCAATGCTGCAATAGGAGTCAAAGAAGATGGAAATGTCTTAATCCTAAGCTTGTTAGTCATAATGTCCCACACATGCAGGGAGAGCTGAGTGGTTGGCAGCAGGGTGACGGTTGAAGGCCTATTGCGCTTAGGAAACCAAAACAGCTGGACCAAATTTTTATCTGCGGCAAAGTCGGTTTCCAAATCCACCCAGTCTCGCAAACCTGGGGGGGAATGTGCACGGACCACCGTTTCCGGTATGGTAGCTAAATAGTACATTTTGATATTAGGAATTCCCAGTCCTCCAACATTTTTTGCGTACTGTGAGCAACGGAAGGCTATACGCGGGGGCTTATTTGCCCATATATATTTATTGATGACACGTTGCATAGCAGGGTTAAAATGTGAGGGAAGTGTTATATGAAGCGTCCTAAACAGGTACAGTATTTTAGGGAGGATGGTCATTTTGATTGACACAATTCTACCTAGCCAAGACACAGATTCCCCCTTCCAGCGAAGGCATTCAGCCTCTACCAGTCTAAGAAGTGGCTGATAATTTAATTTGTAGATATTGGCAGGGTCCCTGGGGAGTTTCAAGCCTAGGTAATGCAAGTAAGAATCTCTCCATTCAAACTCATATTCTTGTTTAAGCCTTTGCAAGGAAAGATGTGGGATGTTAAATGGAAGGGCCTGGGATTTAGACTTATTGATTTTAAACCAGGAAACTGATTGGAACTGCAAGATTTCCTTGAATACGTTAGGAAGTGAAATCGGGACATTCCTAAGAGTGAGCAAAATATCGTCGGCGAATAGCCCTATTTTATGTTGGTCAGCCGGGGTGGATATCCCCATGATATCTGGGTTTTCCCTAATTTTAGAGGCCAAGGGTTCGACCATCAAAGCAAATATAAGGGGGGACAAGGGACACCCCTGCCTTGTACCATTCGATATCTGGAAGGCGTCCGATAGGGCCCCCGCCGTGGATACTCTAGCAGAGGGGTTAGTGTACAAAGGGTGTACTGCTTTCAAGAATGTTGGACCTAATTCAAAGTGTCTAAGAGTTTTGGCCATATAGTCCCAGTTGACCCTATCGAACGCCTTCTCTGCATCAAGCGATAAAACCAAGGCTGGAGTCTGCTGTTTTTTCAGAATGTGTATGATATTGTGAAATCTACGGGTACTATCGGGGCCCTGTCTATTTAAGATAAAGCCAACTTGGTTCGGGTTGATAAGCGACGGAAGGACCTGATTCAGGCGAAGGGCTAATATTTTGGCATAGATCTTCAGATCCGTATTTAGAAGCGCTATTGGGCGATAACTCTGGCATAAGTCCGGGGGTTTCCCAGGTTTAGGAATCGTTACTATATGAGCTTGTAGGTATTCCGGGGTAATCAACCCCGTGTCCATAATGTTCCGATAGGCTTGAAGTAAAAACGGTGTAAGTATATGTGAGTACAGTTTATAGTAGACATTAGAAAAGCCATCGGGGCCAGGGGATTTGTTAGGTTTAAGGTCCTTAATTACCCTGGCAATCTCTTCCCCCGAAATAGGTGCGTTTAGAAGGTCTATGTGTGATTGGGAGGGGGGAGGGAGCGTCAAGTCTTTTAAGTATGTTTTAATAATCTCGAGGGTAGGCTTCACCGTGGCAGCGTCTGTGCCCAAATTATATAGGCCCGAATAATATTTAGCGAACTGATCAGCAATTGCTTTGGGGTCTGTTATGTTCCCCTGGTTAGAAGCCAAGTGACTAATTCTAGACTGGGCTTGCTTTCTTTTAAGTTGTGCTGCAAGCAATTTGTCCGCTTTGTGTAGAATAATTTTTTAAGCAATTTCAGCCTATAAGAGGTTTTAGCAAATAGAAGGTCATTCAATTTTTGTCTCGTTTCAATCAATTCCGGCAGAGATGGGGAAATTTTTTGTTGGAATGCTAATTTTTCAAGATCTCTAAGCTTCGTTTCCAATTGCAGTTGAGTCTCCTCCCTAGATTTTTTAAGAGTCTTTGCAAGGGAGATAAGTTCCCCTCGGAGGACTGCTTTATGTGCCAACCAGACTGTTTGCGGATTGACTGTACCTCCGGAATTTTCTGAGAAATAACGTGTAATAGTCTTTTCTATATGTTTTTTGTGCTCCTCTCTTAGTAACAAGCCCCCGTTCAAACGCCACGGCAGCCTGTCCCCAAGAGGGGTGTTATTTGGTATCTCGAGACCTATGGGGGCGTGATCAGACCATGTCCGTAACCCTATCCAGGCTTTGATAGTTTGGGTGCAGGTCTGGGGGTCTGTCAAGAACGCATCGATTCTCGTGTGGGTAAGGAAACGGGGAGAAAAATATGTAAAATCCCTGGCTTCTGGATGTTTAGCCCTCCACACGTCAAGCAACCCCTGAGCATGTAACAAAATAGTAAAGGCTTTAGATTGGCTGCTCTGTGTCCTAGAAATAGGGCCTCTGTTACCTTTAAGACAATCTACAGTTGGATTAGAGATCATGTTAAAATCCCCTGCCACAACACATTTCCCTACTCTATACTGAAGGAGTTTGGACAGGACCTTACGCAGAAAAACATTTTGATTGTCATTAGGGGCGTAAATATTAATCAGGGAGAACGTGGTGCCAGCAAGTTCACAAATTAACATCAAGTATCTACCTGCAGGGTCAGCGTGCATGCCTTTGAAAGCGAATGGCATCTTGGACGATATAAGAATCGAAACCCCTTTAGATTTGTTACTGGCATACGCGTGGAAATTATGGGGAAATCTCTTACTGTGAAACTTGGGAGGAGCTGACTTGCAGAAATGGGTCTCCTGGCAAAAGAGTACATACGACCTGGATTTGTAGACATCGTGAAGGAGTTGGTTGTGCTTGTTGGGGGAATTCAGCCCTCTGCAATTTAAAGAATAAAAACGTACCATTTGTATTCAGGGCATGCACGCTCACCTAAGAGGGAAACAATACGTCGTAGTATAGTAATCTGATAAAGCCATGTACGAAAGAACAAAAATCTCAAAACAACTCTAACAAACAGTAATGAAGCAATAAGCAAACAATGCATAGGTAGTACAGAAAACCTGTGAAATGTGGTTTTCAGCAGGTAACCACTGGACGACTCCTGAGGAAAAGTACTGGAGCCTGTGGGGTAAGAGAACGATGAACAGATCTCGTCGTCAAAGGAGTAAACAGCTCTGCAAGAGCTAGACAACTAGGAGAGAATGCTCTGAAACTCAAGAAGAGCGTGAGGCTTTGTGCCACTCCTGTTGCAGTTTCCTCGGTGGCTGTGAAGACGATGGCTTCCGCGTGGGAGACCCAGGGTCGGTGGCCGGGGTAAGACCCCATCTCTCGAGAGCTTTCCTGGCGTCACTCACTGTGGAAAGAGTGGTGGGCGTTCCATTCCGTTGTATGATCAACTTAACTGGATATCCCCAGCGATACGGGATGTCTTTGTGTCGCAGGAGTTTTGTAATCTCTGTGAAAGCTTTGCGCTTCACCAGGGTTGCAGGGGACAAATCCATATAGATTTCAAGCTGTTGATATTGCGCACGCCAGTTTTCCTTCTTGCGTGCAAGAGATAGCAATTTTTCCCTTGTTTGGTAAAATACAAACTTGGCGAGCACGTCACGGGGTACATTGTCCGGTGCAGCCCTAGGTTTAGGGACCCTGTGTATACAGTCCATAGCCAGTTCCAAAGTGTGGAGATCAGGCAGGGTCGCTTTAAGCAAATCAGTTACGTGTTGCTCCAAGTCCCTCGGTAGCACTGACTCAGGAATGCCCCGAAAACGCAGGTTGTTCCTGCGGGACCTGTCCTCCAGATCAATTACTTTGTCAGAGAGGCGCTCCAGCTCAGCTTGGGCCTTGGTGTGTCCGTCTGCCAGCTCATTGTGCGCTTCCGCAAACTCACCCATCCTGTCCTCCAGATGTGCCGTACGCTCCCCCAGATCTCTGATGTCTTTCTTGAGATCATCGGTAAGTAGTTTCACGTCGCTCCGCAACGTCTGCTGCATGTCCTGGAGCATATCTTTGATCTGCGCAGCAGTAGCTGGAGAATGGTCCGCAGTACTTTCCGCCATGCTCGCTGCTCGAGGAACTTTGGAGGTGCATGGCGGATCCAAGATGGCGCTGGAGTCCGCGACCTCACATGCGGCTTTAGGAGAGGCCAAAGTAAAGAAAGCAGAGACCGCTTTTTGGCTCTTCTTCTGCTGGTTTGAAGTCGCTGGGGGAAGCCGTTCCGCATCACTCCCTCATTCCTTTCTCCTCACAGATGGAGCGCTTGCATCAAGCGTCCATCTTAGTCAGCAGGCAAACTCTGCCCCCCCATTTACATTTTTTGATATAATATATAATTTTTGTTTATTTTTATAGATTATGTTCTGCTCCTAGGTGAGGTAAGCAATAATGGCTTCATGTATACAAAATGGAGATAGGTGCAAAGTATGAGTTCATGGTGCCGTGTTGTTTGCACTTTAAACCTTGACCATGTGGAACATGCATTTTGTCTAAAGGTTCTACTCTTTGTGCTGCAAGAATAGTTCTTCAACCAAGTGAGTTGAGAAAATGATCTTACCCTGCCATAATAATATATACCTGAACTCTTTATCATGATATATGTTCATCGTGAGATTTGGAGAAAAGAAATCAAATTTCTACGCCGTCAAAAGTATTCGGACGTCCATTGACTTTAATGCATTTGGATAAAATAGTCTTGCGTATAAAAATTGTCGATCGCGCCAAAATTATTTTGATGCCCATTGACATCAATGCATTTTGGGAATTTTTTGCACAGATTCGCCCAACCTTAGTTCAAATGTGATACTGTAAACTTGACGGTTGCATACTATGGAAAACCTGTGCAGAGACTAAAAATAATGTCCAATTAACTGTGACATTTGTCAAAAAAAAAGATGGAAAGTTATTTTTAAATACTTGTTGAAGAAATGTCTTTATACATTGATATACTGCTTTTATAAATAAGTATATATAGAGAGAGAGAGATCCAAGTAGAGTGCACATCGGGAACTTTTTTTTTTAAATTACAAAAACAGGCCTGTTTTAAACCTTTTCTAAATAAACATGTAATTTAAAAAAAAAAAGTTCCCGGTTTGCTTTCGCTCTACTTGGATCTACATTTACACATCATTTGTGAGTAGCACCTGGGTCAATTGTTAAGATGAGTGGTGTGTGGTTGCACAATTACTATATATACTGTATATATATATATATATATATATATATATATATATATATATATATATATATATATACAACATATATATACAACAGAAGGTAACAGCACTCTCCTTCAGTTATATGAGCGTTTGTGGTGCACATGAACAGCCTTATGAGGGAATTGCTGAATCTCTCCTCCTCGTTATATATAGAATAGCACGAATGAGGCAGCAGTCACATTTTTGGCGATATATACAATATACAATTTTGACATGCCCGAAACGTAGCCTGTTTTTAATGTGATTTTTTTGCAAAATGCAAGTGCTGCCTCATTTGTGCTACATATATTTATATACAACAAAATTCTTTGCGGCAAAGGCCCCAGTGAGGGCTGAAACATTAATATCAAATATAGATCATTTGGAAGCAAGACCCCAGAGTGCAGCACAGATCTTTTTTTGTCTGTATTTTACTATATGCTGGCAAAGTGCAAATGGCAAATGGCCAAATTCAGTAACCTCCGGAAATTCGGCAGCGTCAGTTTAGCTCACATCGCCACACTTCGCCAGATGAAAATTTGCCAGGTCAACGCTAATTCACAAAAATGCGAAGTTTCGCTAGTGTTAATTCGGCAAGCAAAGCGAAGTTGTGCTAGCGTTGGCTAATTTGCATACGGCGGGAAGTAAAATTTCAATGGACTTCGCCTGGTCTGAGGTGGCGAAGGCTAGTCTGGCGCAAAAGGTAACGTTCACTAAAATCCGCATCCTATTGAATTTGTGTAATTACGTTCCTTCTCCAGAGGGAAAATTTGGTGTGAAGTAGCGATACAGTCTATCTCGATACGTCAGCACCCATTAGTAAATTTGTGAAATCCCAAAATGACGTCACGCTGGCGAATATTCGCCAGCATTAGTCACTTTGTCCTTTAGTAAATTTGCCCCAAAGTGTCTCCTTTTGAAGTGAGTGCAGAGGTAATTTTTCCAATATAGATACATATAGATATAGTTTTTTTACTGCCAAATAAATCAACATATGCTGATCTCCTTTCAACCAGGGGTAATAGAAGCATATTTCAGAGACTAATGCTTTAAAGGCCATTGTAACAAGGGTTTCAGATGATGGTCCTGTGTAGGGATGTAGCGAACTGTTCGCCGGCGAACTAGTTCGCGCGAACTTCGACTGTTCGCGTCCGCCGCAAGTTCGCGAACGTCGTGCGATGTTCGCCAATAGGCGTTCGCGCCAAAATCGTTCGACCATTCGACCATTCGATCGCTAAAATCGAACGATTTTCGTTCGAAACGAACGATCGAAGCCATTGGATTGAATGAAATCATTCGATCCAATGGCTTCAATCATTCGATTCGAACGGAAATCGTTCGATCGAACGATTAAAATCCTTCGATCGTTCGAATCGAACGATTTTCGGATGTTCGAAGTTCGCGAACTGTTCGCATTTTTTGCCGGTGTTCGCGAACGGCGTTCGCAAACACATTGTCGGCGGTTCGCTACATCCCTAGTCCTGTGCATTAATCATTCAGCAGGATTCAGCACAATACCGTATAGTAAAATACCTTTAAAACAACAGATTTTATTTGGTGAGAAGTTTATTTGTTAACCTAAAAGCCAGACTGAATGTCACAAAAATTTTGGGTTAACACTTGTTTGATGTCCTAGCCTAGATATTCTAGAGGGCTGAATGACTGATATACTAATGTTTTCCTTTATCTGGAACTAAGGTGGGACCCTAAACAATGACTGAAACTCTATAGGGAGCTTGAACTTTAAAAATCAGACATCCATTGCCCTAATATCAGATATGGGCAGTCACAAGACAAACGCATCCTCTCCAAATGATGGTACATATAAAGAATGGGAAATAAATGACTTTGCTTTAAAATACATTATCCTACTACTGTGTACGATGGCTATGATACAGAATCTCACCATTACTGTCACAACCAACATTCATATATTTTTACTTCTGCACCAGAGAATGCAACTGGCTCCTTTATTGATATTTTTAAATTATAAGTTTAAAATACAAGTTTGCACCTCCTCGGGCATCATATTTTGTATAAAAAGCATGTTCTCTTATTTGTTATTATAATATAAAGTAGCTTATTGGCTTGTTTATGTAGGATTATTTTTTACTATGAAAAAAGCAGCAGCATCAGCAGCAGGAACATGAGGTTAAAGAAGTGATTCATTTGTAATAAGATTATTTATGGTCACCAGAGACAGGCCTCCATCCAGCACTGCCTGACAACCCCTGGCAAGGATCTGATTAACTGGAACACTGCACATAGACAATAAAACATGAGCATCAAATGGGTTAATTTGCCAGAAAATTACTCTGCTAACACTAAACAATCCCTGAGCAAGCTCTCCATTGTACGACTGACTGTGCTACTTCAATGCATAATAAAATGAGCTAATTAATTAGTTTTTAACTGCCTGTGTGTTTTTATTGCATGGATTTGTGTGTAATTATGATAATATGCAGTCTGTGCTGTGTGTTTGTTACAGCAGCCATCTAGTCCTTCTTCTTGCAGAGCTGCTCTCACTAAGTTGCTCCCCTCCCTTCTCTCTCAGCTGATTTGGATAGCAAGATGGATGTTTCTAGTTTTTCTTCATTCTATTTTTGTTTGGGATGCGGCTAACATATTGAATGTGTAAACGCCTCTGAAGTCCTAAGATGAATGGTGGTGACACAACAAGGAAAGCAGGCGCTATGCAGGTTTCTCCCTCTTTCACCATTGGAAGCTTGTTGAACCGGAAGCCACCCTTTGTTGTTCATTTTGTAAATTAAATAAATCAAATCCTTCTTCTTTTTTTGTAGGAAAAGGCCAAACTTTGGAAGAGGAACGTGGAGTTGCAATTTTCAATAATTGGATGGCAGTACATGCTAACATCCTTGCTTTGGGGGTGTTTAATTATTTTGGGTCAATGGTTTCATCAGAGACAGAAAGCTTCAGACCTGAAATTAAATTGTGTAATAATCTGGCTTAGTATACTAAAAACAAGAAAAAGCAGTAAAACCCCACACTACCTTATTAAAATTAATTGAGAACTAATTATATAAGTGCTTAGTGCTATTATAAACATATGCTTAGTTCTCAATCAATTTAGCACCAACATACAATTAATGGTATTTCAATCGATTGTGTTATATACAAATAATTAAAATGATTAAAGTGTTTAAGTGCTATAAATTCGGTGCTGTGACTTTCAATAAAATGTATCTACACACAATTGATGAATAATCTAAGAGTTCATGGTTCTTATATGGATTAAATAAGGTGCTAGTGCTGTAATTATAATTTTAAAGTGAGTTCATGCTGTCAAACAATTAAAAATAAAGCATCAGCAATTCATGAGTAAAAGTTAGAAATTAGAAAATAGTATAGAGGTGGAGTTGTCCTGAAGATTCTGGCTGCGTTGTTCTAAGCCCTGGGACACCACACATGGGAGAAACAGAGGACTGTGGTCTCGTCTTGTAAGGAGAGCTATCAATCCTCAGCAGTGCCTTAGAGATATAGGAGAATAAAAGGGTTTGAAGGCTCGACGACGCACGTTTCGCATATGCTTTATCAAGGCAAATGGGCTTTACATCCGTCGCATGGCTTTTTAAAGCTTCATCGTTTGACGTGATAGAGATCTCACGAGATTCTCACACTGTGGAGCCTCATTGCTGCACACCTGTCAGCATGATACTCACGGCTTTCCTAACATGTCAATCACTCCAGTTTGTCTCAGGAATACAACCGGGCTCAATGATTAGGTAATCTCCTCCCATAAGGGGAGGATGTCAGGGTTTTTACCACGGATCTATGGGGAAAAGGGTTACCAACGAGATTTACCATGACAACCAATATAATGTCAAGAAGTAACATTTCGGTTCACAGGTTTTAATCAAACCGTTAATATGGGTGTATATAGACTTAGATGAATGCCTGGAAAAGTATATTTTCATTTATACCATTAGGAGAGATTGTATTTAATTTAAAAATCCAGTAACTTTCCCTTCTTAGAAGTGCTTGTTCCAGATCACCCTTTCTGATGCCTAGATTGGTTTTTTCTATGGCCCAGAACTTTAAAGGGATACTGTCATCGGAAAACATGTTTTTTTCAAAACACATCAGTTAATAGTGCTACTCCTGCAGAATTCTGCACTGAAATCCATTTCTCAAAAGAGCAAACCTATTTTTTTATATTTCATTTTGAAATCTGACATGGGGCTAGACATTTTGTCAATATCCCAGCTGCCCCTGGTCATGTGACTTGTGCCTGCACTTTAGGAGAGAAATGCCAGTTTCTGGAGAGAAAAGCCAGTTTCTGGGGATTTTTAAAATGACTACTAGACAATATGTCCTTTAAATTCGGACTTTGTTTGTAGCAAATTCGTTTAAACACTGGTACTCAGTGTTTCATCCTCTTTTAGAATCGACCAATGTTTATTGATAATATTTTGTATTTGACTGTGTTGTATGTGGTGATAAATCTCACTGTATTGTAGTCATAGATTTTATCTGTAATAGTTGTGACCTCTAAGTACATAGGGCTCTATGGTATGCCTTTTTTACCAGTTTCCCCGAGTACCCTCTTTGTTTTAATCTGGCTTTTAGTTTCCCGGCCTGTTCCTTAAATATTTTAAAGGAAGAGCAATTTCTTTTCAGGCGTAGGAATTCACCTATTGGGAGAGACTTTTTCCCTGAATAGGGATGTTAGCTGGAGAAGTTAGTAGCGGTTTCCTTGTCACTAACTTGCCCCCTTCGTTATTGATTATCATGAGGTCCAGGAAGGAAATCATGGATTCTGATACATTGACAGTCAGTTTTATATTGAGATTGTTCATACTAAGTTTGTTAACAAAATCTAGGACCTCCTCTTTTGTGCCCAACCATATTAACAGGATATCATCAATGTAGCGAATCCATTTTAATATCTTCTTGGTAAGCAGACATAATTTTTCCATATACTATTGTCTCCTCCCAAAACCCCTGAAATAGATTAGCGATAGGGCACAGGAAGTTCCCATCGTGGTCCCCTGAGTTTGTAACTAGAACTTCCCGTTAAAGGTAAAGTAATTATCGTAAAGGATAAACTGCATTAATTTCTCCAGAAATATAATAGTTTCATCTACTTCTCCCATATATTTCATAAGAAAGTAGTGGAGAGCACTTAATCCTGAAACATGCTTTATAGAAGTATATAAGGATTCTACATCCAATGTGATTAGCAATGTTCCCTTGGGTACTTCTAGTTCTTCTAACTGGTTTAAAACATCCATAGTGACTCTGGCATAGGATTCTAGATTTTCCACTTTTTTTCCCGCTAGTTTGATTCTAATATCTAGATACTGGCTAGCCTTTTCAGTAAGGTTGCCATTGCCAAAGATGATTGGTCTTCCTGGTGGTACTTCAATGTTTTTATGTATCTTAGGTAAAAGTTAAAAGGTGGATATTCTTGGGTGATCCACAGTCAAAAACTGTTTCTCTTTTCTATTTATTGTATATGCTTTAAAAGCTTCATTGACCATTATATTGTAGCATTGTTTTAAGTTATCCGTTGGGTCACCCAAAATTTCTTTATAACTGTTCGTGGAAAGTTGTTTATAAGCTTCCCTTAGATACATATCATTCGGCCAAATAACCACATTGCCATCCTTAGCAATTGTTTTATTTGTACATCATCCCATTTTTGCATTTCCTTAATAGCTATTTTTTCTCTTACAGATACATTTTACTCATAAACACTGTGTTGAAGTTCTAAGATATCATTAACCACAAGATTCAGGAAAATTCCTACATTAGGACAAATGGAAGAGGCTGGAGAAAAATGTGACTTTTTTTACATCCCAAGTGCATGACAGTGGGGCACTGTGTCATTGATTAAGATAGTGTCTGTAAAGTAGTGTTTTCTGGATTTGGATAATGAAACCCATATACATTAAATTTTGATATTTGATATTACTAAGCATAGTCCAAGGTGAAAGATTGACAAAGTATCAAACCATATGTGAACCTAAATAGAATACACAAATTTGAGCTAAATTAAAAAAATAATTGCCCTTCAGTTTCCCAGTGTTTTTTTTAGTTCTGTACCTTAGCCATAACAAGTAGATGAATAAGACAATATGGTAATGTTCAATCAGCTATCTTGTAAAAGTATGCCCAAAACTGAACAGTGTGTGTGCTCATAAAATATGTTTAGATATCTTTGAAAATAACTCCAATGGCACACAGAATTGCTGCAAGCAAGGAGTAAAGGTGGCCATAGATGCAAAGATCCGCTCGTTTGGCAATGTTGCCAAACGAGCGGATCTTTCCCCGATATGCCATTAACAGGCATGGCTATATCGGAGGTAATCTGATTGTTCGGCCGTACGGCCGAACGATCAGATTACGATGTGCCATGAGCTCCGGCGGGATCGGTTGGGTCAAAATCAAACCTGACCGATCGACCAAACGACCGATCTCCGCCGGAAGAAAGAAGTCGGCACATGCCACACACGATCCGAAAATCGTACGAATCCTCGATTCATACGATCGGATCTGTGTGTCTATGGCCACCATAACTTGTGTGTTTAATGCGGAAGTGCAATGTTTCGGGGACACGTGCAAGGTTCTCCTTGCTTGCAGCAGTTCTGTGTGCCATTGGAGTTCTTTTCTACTTTGATTTGTGTTTTGAGGTGGCCAAGGGGCAGATTTACTAAAGGGCGAAGTGGTCTATCGTCAGGTGATTTTTTGTTGTTCCTCTAATTCACTAAAGTGCAGATTTTACTGAATGTTACCTCTTTCATTAGAGTTTATTTCGCCACCTCAGACCAGGCGAACGATAAGATGAAGCTACCTCTTACATCATATCCTGCCTGCCGAAGTGCAGTTGAAAAAAGCTACTGACTTTCCCTTTTTTAAGCGGGATTGCCTGCAAAAGTCCTAACTTGAACTTTTTGGGTTAACATTTTTCCCCAGACATTTGAGGGCTAAGAAACATTAATTTTACAGTGGGATCATGTCTAGAGCATTATATGATCTCTTTTGTCTTCATTAAGGTTCCTTGGACATTTGTAATAAAGTGGCCACTTCCAGCATTTGCACCAACATCTCTAATAAAGACGTCCATACAACTTTAATGTACCCGCCCTATTCAAATTGACCTAAGCGTAAGATTACTAGCGACTTTTCGAAAAGCATAAAAGAATGCTAGTGAAAAGTTGCCAACGTTTGGCGCCCATTTTAGTGAATTAGCGTAGTGGCAACACATTTTTGCCTGGTGAATTCACCCTTTAGTAAATCTGCCCCCAAGCCTCTTCCATTGAGCACCAGACATCTCTTTTTCAAGGAGGCAAGGATGTGTGAGAGCCTGGTGTGCTGCAGCCATTAGACATCTTTGAAAGACAATGCTCTCAGCTGCTTTCAGTAAAAGTGGTATATATATATATATATATATATATATATATATATATATATATATATATATATATATATATACAAAGACCAATTAATTATTAATAATTCATTATTGATGTTACAATTCCTTTAAGAGAAATCAGCTGGTGTTCTTGGACTGGAAGGTGTTTGTATGTTCACCCCAGGTGTGTGTGTTTGTTGGTTTCTGCTGGGTTCCTCAGTTTTCTGACATACACATAGGCAGGTTAGCTGACTCCTGAAGAAATTGAACATACTGTGTGTGAAAGTAATTGGGAACTTAGATT
The DNA here is from genome assembly GCA_038501925.1 of Xenopus petersii. Taxonomy (NCBI): domain Eukaryota; kingdom Metazoa; phylum Chordata; class Amphibia; order Anura; family Pipidae; genus Xenopus; species Xenopus petersii. The sequence continues at coordinate 103,172,193 of CM076677.1, forward strand.
CCACTAGAACTAGTTCCACTAGAGCAGGGATGGATGTTGATATTGTATAATCTAAATCTCTGCACATGTTGGCACTATAGAAACAAAATAATAAAAAGTAGAGAAACTAGAAAAAAATGGATCAAGAAGACCCAGCAAGAAACCACAGCTAGGGAATGAGCAAGGGGTGTTCACTGAGATATTCAAATAGATTGTCTCATTGCAGGTATGCACCAAATGTGCTTTTGCAAGAAGAGTGTTGTAGTAACTATGCAGCAATCCCCTGAACAGTGGAAACATGTAATATAATTAAATGAATGATCTTTGGCCCTGTTCAAGCACACTTGCTTCTCATACTAAAATAACTCTCCTTTTGCAGCAATAAACAATAACAAAAACATTCTGCAAGCTGTAACCTAAGAGCACAGGCAAGGCATTGTCTTCAGTCCCAACTGCATTGTAAGCAACTAACAAGTCAACTTCAATAGAAATACGATGGGTGAGAATTCACCATGGCACACAAAGGTAAATGAGCAGTGCCTTATTAGTGCAACCAAATGTTTGTTCATGTATATCCATGTTGATAAAGCATGTTGTATTTTTGTCAGTGCTGTGCAGCATAACTGGTGCTGGGTTACAGAGGACAACAGCTTGAGTTAACAATTTTATAAACAAAATAAAGTTTAGGTCACAACAATCCAACAATACCAAAAACACTTCCAAAGGAATGCTTGTCAATACATTTCTTTTTTTGGGGCCAAATCATGCCAGCCATCCAACCCCAAAGAATCCAATGGACAAGTTAAGACTGACAAACGATTCACTGATTCACCCATGCCCACGGAACATATAACAAATCTCTTTTAGCTACTTAGCATAATAGCATTTGAGGCATAATCCGCCAAATAGTACATAGTTAAATTAGGTTGAAAAAAGACAAAGTGCATCAAGTTCAACCCCTCCAAATAAAAACCCAGCATCCATACACAAACCCTCCATACCAACCCAAGCCATTATTAAAGGCATTAACTGAATCAGCCATCACAACATCACCCAGCAGTGCATTCCACAACCTCACTGTTCTGATTGTGAAGAACCCCCTATGTTGCTTCAAATTAAAGTTCTTTTCTTCTAGTCTAAAGGGGAGGCCTCTGGTACGGTGATCCTCTTTATGGGTAAAAAAGTCCCCTGCTATTTGTCTATAATGTCCTCTAATGTACTTGTAAAGTGTAATCATGTCCCCTCTCAAGCGCATTTTTTCCAGAGAAAACAACCCCAACCTTGACAGTCTACCCTCATAATTTACAGTACCGTATATACTCAAGTATAAGCCGCTCCGAGTATAAGCCGAGGTACTTAATTTTACCTCCAAAAACTGGGAAAGCTTATTGACTCGAGTATAAGCAGCTTCTGGTAAGTTTCAATCAAAAAATTGAGGGTTTCTGCTCCCATTGGAAGTGCCGGCGTCTGGTTTTTGAATGCCGGTGACCATTCTTGGACGCCGGCGAATATTCTCGGAGACTATTCTTGGACGCCGGCGACTATTCTTAGATGCCGGTGACTGTTTTTGCGCTTGACCCGAGTATACCCGAGTATAAGCCGAGGTAGAGTTTTTCACCATATTTTGGGGGCTGAAAAATTCAGCTTATACTCAAGTATATACGGTAAGTCTTCCATCCCTCTAACCAGTTTAGTTGTACTTAGTCTCTGTTCAAAAATTCAAAGATATATTTCCAGTCAATCCTCAGTTAAAAAATCACTTTTTATTCATCATAAATATTTTAAAAAAGTAGGCATACAGACCAACCGATACTCCGCCCTATGCGTTTCGCACCCACAGGCACTTATTCATAGGCATTACTATTGTTACATTTGGTCACAAAATTTATACCCCAGGAAATCCCTCCCCAAACGTTAAAACCAATCACGTGCTGCCACCTCACGTCTCTTTTCTTAAAGCAACATATATATCAAATTGGTCCTATTAGCAATGTTTTTCTGCCTATACTCTGTTTCCTCCCACAAGCATTTTATTAGGATACACATATTTAAACAGATATTTAAATAGCAATTACTGCCCCACTGCATTGTATTTTCCTCCTAATATTATTATCAGTATACATCACATTCTTTTAGCTGCCCCATACACTTCTATAGATCCACCTCATTGTATACACAACTGGTCACATTATAGTATTTTACGTAAAGCATGTTACATCAAACTCGTAGTTTAACCCAAGTGGTAACCGAGTATGCAAATAAAAAATCCAAAAAAGTTCCCTTTTTGCTAACAGCCCTGCTAGATTACCCCCTCTCTTCCCCAATCTTACTTTCTCTATTCCCTGTACAGAAAAATATGCTAGATCACTCCCATTGCATCTTGAGAAGTGTCTTGTTATATTACTCTTTTCAACTGTTTTTGGATTTTTTATTTGACCCAGATGTTCCCGTATTCGCTCTTTTAGCGTTCTACTTGTGCAACCCACATATTGTTTCTGACATTTCAGACATGTTATCAAGTAAACCACTGTGGATGTATTGCAATTTATATAATCTCTTATTTTGAAACTGGTGTTTGTCACAGTAGACTTAAATTCTTTTGAAATTTTCATATGTCGACAAGTTATGCATCTATGACTACCACATTTGTGGCTCCCTACCACCTTCAGAAAGCTCTTATTAACTTGGTCCTCCCTATTCATCTCTCTATACATACTTGGTGATAGGTGGTCCCTCAATGTATGAGACCGCCTTGGTATGCTACTTACTCCTCCTTTAAGTATTCTATGAAAATCATCATCCGCATACAAAATCGGGATATATTTCTTAACTATATCCAGTACCATATAGAACTGTTTACTGTACCTAGTTACAAATGGGACCTTTTCTAATAACCCCTGTTTTGCTCTTTTCTTTTTTCCACCAATTAGATTCACACTCAATAAATTCCTCCTTTCTGTTTGTCTCGCTCTCCGATAGGCCCTATCTACAACTTTTCGCCCATAGCCTCGATCTAGAAACCTCTCCTTCATATCCTCTGCTTGTTCCTGGAATGTCTTATCTGTGGAGCGGTTCCTCCGAAGCCGGAGGAACTGGCCCACAGGTATCCCGCCCACCAAATTTTTCGGGTGGCAGGAAGTGGCATGCAGAAGTGTATTCCCACTACATGGCTTTCTGAAGATAGTGGTCTGTATTTCTTCATCCACCACAATTAATTTTACATCCAGAAATTCAATTGTTTTTGGCCTGTATTCACTTGTGAACTTCAGATTTAATTCATTCTGGTTTAACTTGTGTACAAAGGTCATGAAACTTCTTTCACCCCCTTTCCACACGCACAGTAAATCGTCTATATAGCGCGTATATAGTTTCAAAGATTTCATCATATCTGCAGAGATGTGGGTCTCCTCCCACCATCCCATATATAGGTTGGCGTAGGAGGGAGCAAATTTCGCCCCCATTGCTGTCCCACATCTCTGTAGATAATATGTCGAGTCAAATGTAAAATAATTGTGCTCCAACAAAAATCTAATGGAAGCCAACAGAAACCTCTTGAGTTCCGCTGAATAACTACTATACCTATCCAGATGATAATCTATTGCCTTTATACCAAATTCATGTGGGATCGAGGAGTATAATGAGGCAACATCTAGTGTCCCCCAGCCACATCCCTCCTCCCACATGAATTGGTCCAACTTGTTAAGTACATGTGTGGTATCCCTGGTGTAACTATCCAGGCGCTTAACAAGTGACTGCAGGTGGGCATCCACCCATTCCGATAAATGCTCATTCAGCGACCCTATCCCTGAAATTATTGGTCTCCCCCGTGGTGGCCTCTCCTCTTTATGGACCTTTGGAAGGTGGTAAAAGGTAGGTATTGTCACAGTTTTTGGGACTAAATAGTCCCTCACTACTGAGTCAATCAAACCAGCCTCCAAAGCCCCATCCACGAGATCCACCAACCTCTCCATAAAGATCTTTGTTGGATCACTCCTCAATACTGCATAAGATCCCTTATCATTGAGCTGCCTCAAGGCTTCCTCCTTATACATAGCTGCATCCTGCACAACAACCATTCCTCCCTTATCTGCATTCTTAATCACCAGACTCTTATCTTTCTTTAAATTCCATAGCTCCTGTTTTTCCTCACTACTCAGATTATCGAATTTCTTTTTCCCAGTTGATATTTTATCTTTCAAAGCCCATAGATCTGCTTCCACCCTCCTTTGGAACTGCTCCACTAGGGGACCTCTAAGTTGAACTGGGTAAAAGTTACTCTTATTTTTAAATATGCTTACATCCACAGGGTTTACTACATCAACCATGTCATTAACATCATTACCTGCCGGGGACTCCTCCCGTGCCACCTGCAAAAAATATTTCTTAAGTACTATCCTTCGTACAAGATGATTAACATCAATTACTGTTTCTAAATGTTAATTATGGAGAGGTTGGTGGATCTCGTGGATGGGGCTTTGGAGGCTGGTTTGATTGACTCAGTAGTGAGGGACTATTTAGTCCCAAAAACTGTGACAATACCTACCTTTTACCACCTTCCAAAGGTCCATAAAGAGGAGAGGCCACCACGGGGGAGACCAATAATTTCAGGGATAGGGTCGCTGAATGAGCATTTATCGGAATGGGTGGATGCCCACCTGCAGTCGCTTGTTAAGCGCCTGGATAGTTACACCAGGGATACCACACATGTACTTAACAAGTTGGACCAATTCATGTGGGAGGAGGGATGTGGCTGGGGGACACTAGATGTTGCCTCATTATACTCCTCGATCCCACATGAATTTGGTATAAAGGCAATAGATTATCATCTGGATAGGTATAGTAGTTATTCAGCGGAACTCAAGAGGTTTCTGTTGGCTTCCATTAGATTTTTGTTGGAGCACAATTATTTTACATTTGACTCGACATATTATCTACAGAGATGTGGGACAGCAATGGGGGTGAAATTTGCTCCCTCCTACGCCAACCTATATATGGGATGGTGGGAGGAGACCCACATCTCTGCAGATATGAGGAAATCTTTGAAATTATATACGCGCTATATAGACGATTTACTGTGCGTGTGGAAAGGGGGTGAAAGAAGTTTCATGACCTTTGTACACAAGTTAAACCAGAATGAATTAAATCTGAAGTTCACAAGTGAATACAGGCCAAAAACAATTGAATTTCTGGATGTAAAATTAATTGTGGTGGATGAAGAAATACAGACCACTATCTTCAGAAAGCCATGTAGTGGGAATACACTTCTGCATGCCACTTCCTGCCACCCGAAAAATTTGGTGGGCGGGATACCTGTGGGCCAGTTCCTCCGGCTTCGGAGGAACTGCTCCACAGATAAGACATTCCAGGAACAAGCAGAGGATATGAAGGAGAGGTTTCTAGATCGAGGCTATGGGCGAAAAGTTGTAGATAGGGCCTATCGGAGAGCGAGACAAACAGAAAGGAGGAATTTATTGAGTGTGAATCTAATTGGTGGAAAAAAGAAAAGAGCAAAACAGGGGTTATTAGAAAAGGTCCCATTTGTAACTAGGTACAGTAAACAGTTCTATATGGTACTGGATATAGTTAAGAAATATATCCCGATTTTGTATGCGGATGATGATTTTCATAGAATACTAAAAGGAGGAGTAAGTAGCATACCAAGGCGGTCTCATACATTGAGGGACCACCTATCACCAAGTATGTATAGAGAGATGAATAGGGAGGACCAAGTTAATAAGAGCTTTCTGAAGGTGGTAGGGAGCCACAAATGTGGTAGTCATAGATGCATAACTTGTCGACATATGAAAATTTCAAAAGAATTTAAGTCTACTGTGACAAACACCAGTTTCAAAATAAGAGATTATATAAATTGCAATACATCCACAGTGGTTTACTTGATAACATGTCTGAAATGTCAGAAACAATATGTGGGTTGCACAAGTAGAACGCTAAAAGAGCGAATACGGGAACATCTGGGTCAAATAAAAAATCCAAAAACAGTTGAAAAGAGTAATATAACAAGACACTTCTCAAGATGCAATGGGAGTGATCTAGCATATTTTTCTGTACAGGGAATAGAGAAAGTAAGATTGGGGAAGAGAGGGGGTAATCTAGCAGGGCTGTTAGCAAAAAGGGAACTTTTTTGGATTTTTTATTTGCATACTCGGTTACCACTTGGGTTAAACTACGAGTTTGATGTAACATGCTTTACGTAAAATACTATAATGTGACCAGTTGTGTATACAATGAGGTGGATCTATAGAAGTGTATGGGGCAGCTAAAAGAATGTGATGTATACTGATAATAATATTAGGAGGAAAATACAATGCAGTGGGGCAGTAATTGCTATTTAAATATCTGTTTAAATATGTGTATCCTAATAAAATGCTTGTGGGAGGAAACAGAGTATAGGCAGAAAAACATTGCTAATAGGACCAATTTGATATATATGTTGCTTTAAGAAAAGAGACGTGAGGTGGCAGCACGTGATTGGTTTTAACGTTTGGGGAGGGATTTCCTGGGGTATAAATTTTGTGACCAAATGTAACAATAGTAATGCCTATGAATAAGTGCCTGTGGGTGCGAAACGCGTAGGGCGGAGTATCGGTTGGTCTGTATGCCTACTTTTTTTAAACATTTATGATGAATAAAAAGTGATTTTTTAACTGAGGATTGACTGGAAATATATCTTTGAATTTTTGAATTGAGTGCCCTTTTGGAGTTGGGGGCTATGTTTCCAGCACGTGGCCCTTTTTGACAGGCCTATATAGACTGCAGCAGTTGAGTAGTAAAGTTTTTGTACTTAGTCTCTGCACTCTCTCCAGCTCATTTATATCCCTCTTAAGGACTGGAGTCCAAAATTGCACTGCATACTCCAGATGAGGCCTTACTAGGGACCTATAAAGAGGCATAATTGTCGTTTTTTATGCAAGACAGAACTTTATTTGCTTTAGTTTGTTATCGAGAAAAAACCCTAGATCCTTCTCATTTAAGGAAACTCCCAACACACTGTCATTTAGTGTATAACTTGCATTTATATTATTTTTGCCAAAGTGCATAACCTTGCATTTATCAACGTTGAACCTCATTTTCCAGTTTGCTGCCCAGTTTCCCAACTTAGACAAATCACTCTGCAAAGTAGCAGCATCCTGCATGGAACCTATAGTTCTGCACAATTTAGTATCATCTGCAAAAACAGAAACAGAACTTTCAATGCCCACCTCCAGGTCATTAATAAACAAGTTGACAAGAATTCCCCTGACAATTGTTACAGTTAAACAGAACTCATACTTGACTTTCCTTGCAAATTCAGGGATGGCAGGTGGGACTTTACCTGAAGTGACCCATTACACTACCTATGGCTCCACCACCTCCTCCCCTTCCTGTGATGGCAGCTAGTGATGTGCAAATTTCTCCCATTTTGCTTCTCGAGAAAAATGAATTTCCTGTGAAATTCGTGAAATGGTGAAAAATCAGCGAAACTCGAAAATTGACACCTGCATCAATTTTGACGGTGTTGAAGTCAATGGGAATTTATTCACCACCAATGAAACGCGAAAATTTTCTGCAAATTTGTGATTGCTGAATTTATTCGCCCATCACTAATGCCAATTCTAAGGCCGTATCTACTCCATTAATCAAAGTGTTATGAACCTTATATTTATCCATTACGTATGCCAGGGATAGGGATGTAGCGAACGTCGGAAAAAAAGTTTGCGAACATATTCGCGAACTTGCGCAAAAATGCGAGCGGTTCGCGAACGGTTCGCGAACCCCATAGACTTCAATGGGAAGGCGAACTTTAACATCTAAAAAAGACATTTCTGGCCAGAAAAATGATTTTAAAGTTGTTTAAAGGGTGCAACGACCTGGACAGTGGCATGCCAGAGGGGGATCAAGGGCAAAAATGTATCTGAAAAATCTGCCTGTGTGTGCTTGGAAGAGATAGTGTAGGGGGAGAGCTGTTAGTGATTTCAGGGACAGATGATAGTAAGTTTGCTGGCTAGTAATCTGCTTGATACTGCTCTGTATTGGAACAAAAAAATAAATAAAAGCAGTCCTTACAAGGACTACTGTTATTGCAGCAGTCAGCAGATGAGATCAGAAGCAGGACAGCTGCCCACTGCAGCTACATACAGAGCACTGCAGTAGAAGGTAGATTACTAGCCAGCAAAGCTACCTAAGCTTAAATGTCCCTCAAACCCCTGCAGACTTCTGTCCCTCCAATAACAGAGCAGTATCAAAACGATTACTAGCCAGCAAACTTTCAACTGTCCCTGAAATCACTAACAGGCAGCAGCTCTCTCCCTACACTATCTCTTCAGCACACACAGGCAGAGTGAAAAAACGCTGCAGGGCTTCGGTTTTTATAGGGAAGGGGAGTGGTCCAGGGGAGAGCTTCCTGATTGGCTGCCATGTACCTGCTGGTCTGGGGTGAGAGGGCAAAAAAAAGCGCCAACAATGGCGAACCCAAAATGGCGAACGTCGCGCGACGTTCGCGAACTTCCGGCGAGCGCGAACACCCGATGTTCGCGCGAACAAGTTCGCCGGCGAACAGTTCGCGCCATCTCTAGCCAGGGACAGTGATATACTTAATTCCCAACATACTGGCAAAAGAGGGAAGGCACAGCAGCACACCAGTTGCTCATGTGTTGCGCCTTAATACAAAAGCCCCTTTATGATGCTTTATTTTAGAAGTTGCCTTTTTTAAATTTCTCTATTATAAAAATAGAATGTGAAGGTCATATCAATATTTCTATCTGCCTATTTTGCCGTTATCATTAGATCCATAACACAGCAAGGTGTTAATATAGATGAATTCTGAGCCATAGTGTTTACTGATAGTCTAAGACTTTGGTCTCAATTCTTATTGTGGTTGATTTTAACAGTAATAGGACAATGCAGAAGCCTGAGGGAAGCAGGACTCAATGAGCAATTCATTCAGTTAAACTGACTCTGTTACTGTGTAAACTGACATTTTATATAAAAGCAGAGAAAATACTGTGTATTTGCAATAAATCCCCCCTTTCATCTTTTGTGATAGGTAGATGAAGGAACAAACTCTTGTAAAGGTATAGGATCCCTTATCTAGATACCCAATATCCAGAAAGCTCTGAATTACGTAATGCCCATCTCCCATAGGCGTCATTTTATCCAAATAATCCAAATTTTTAAAAATGTAGCTTGTACTTGATCCCAACTAAGATATAATTAATCCTTATTGGAAGCAAAAATAGCCTATAGGGTTTATTTAATGTTTAAATGAATTTCTAGTAGACTTAAGGCACAAAGACCCAAAGATGGAAAGATCCGTTATCCGGAAAACCCCAGGTCCCGAGCATTCTGGATAACAGGTCCCATACCTGTACAATGTATTGTAAGGAAAATAACAACAGCCTTGGACACTTTGAGGGTGATGCAATAAGAGAGAGGCAGTTATGTTACTGGTTGCTATGGGTAGCTAGACCACTTTCTTTAGATTAGGATGCAGATCCACAATACTCTGGTGTTGGACAAAGTAGGGGCTTTCTTCTGTGTACTGCCTATGAGTAATGAGCAACTCCTTTCATGTGTTTCTGTAGTAATGACTTCTACTTGCCAAAGCACCATGACTACAGTAATGCCATCTTACCAAGCTTGGAAATTAGTGTCCTTCCCTTGCTAACTCTACCTCTATGTGCTAAATGCTATTTCTCTTTATATTTTGTACATGATGAAACTCAGGCAATGGCTCATCATAAGCAATTTCATATTTTTTTCCATGCAAACATTTTCACTATACATGCATTATTATTATAGAAACACAACTTAGATGAAAAAAAGAGAGATTTGATATAAAGGAAACATTACAATATGCCAAGGGAATTAACAGTGTCCATAAAAGAAACATTTTTCACATGTGAAGGGTGGCTACAACCAGGGGACACATCAACTTGAGGAGTTTGAAACTGGGGGCAGGAAAACTCAATGATCAAGCAAGTGTGCATTTATTTACAGAAAGTGGGATAAGTACACATAATACCAGTAGATGGGATAAGGTTGAATCCAACAAAGGCTTCCAAACACGCAAGGCATACATATGGGGCAATGAAATAAACTATTTTGCACATGATGGGCAGTCTAAATGGACCAAGTGCTTCTTTTCTATTATCATATTCAGTTTCAGATTGTATCCATTAATTCAATTCCAGACAGGAGTTTGCTCTTTTACGAATCTTGGCCAACACTACTGATGGGCGAACCTGTCCTGTTTCACTTTGCCGAAAAATTTGCGAAACTCCAGAAAAAGTCACTAAACGCATTGAAGCCAATGGGCATCAAAATTATTTTGACGTGCAACAATTTTGACAATTTTTTTACACGCGACTCTTATGTCCAATTGCATTAAAGTCAATGGGGGTCATCTCTAAAGTTTGCGCAGTAAAAATCAGGAAATCAGAAGAGCAAGTACTTTAACATGATCTGGGTTAGACAGTAGTCCATCTTGTGAATTGATATGACCCAGAAATTACACTTGAGTTTGACATTTAGAAAGGATCAGCTTTAGCCCTGCTAGTGCTAAATCAGTGCATTGCACTTAACTTGAAGATCCAGACAATGATATCTTCCAAGTAGCACTGTATAACAGGTATGTCACAGAGTAGAGTAGGCATCAGTCTTTCAAGGTACAATTCAATCTAAGCAAACCATCATGGACAATAAACGCAGTTAGCCTTTGTTTTCCACATGCAGGAATACATGACGATAGACACTTTGAAGACCTAAAGTAGAAAAGGATTTTTCTCCTCGGAGCTCAGAAAATGCTTCCTCTATGTGTGGCAATGGGGGGACAAATCAATGACAAATGCTTTATTCGTTTATAGTGGACAAAAATCTGTATAATAAAAGTCCTTTTCAAATTAAACATGAAATCCAATTTCTATTTTTATTAAAGCATTCATAGCTGTTGGAACCTCATTTAAAAATCTCAGCTGTCAATCAAATATTGTCTGCCCCTCCTCTATGCCCTGGGCATAGAGGCAGGGCAGACAATTACTTTCACTTTCCATTCAGCACTTCCTAGATGTCACTGCTCTCCACACATTTCCCAGTTCTCTTTACAATTTAATTGTGTAGCCAGGGCATGGGGATGGACATAGGGTCCCCCATTCTGGTGCACAAACAAGATTCTGAGATGATGCAAGGCTTGCCTTAATAACAGTGTCCACAAAATGGCTGCTGCCTGCTTGCTATAATTATGAATTCCCAGACTGAAGGAAACAAGATTCAAATAATTTATATTACACCAATTAAAGTTTATTTTGCTTGACTAATGTGATAAAATAGGATTTTAAATAATCTTTTGGGTGACAGGTCCCCTTTAACGTAGGGCAACACACAATCAAATACCTCTGATTTTCTTCATTGTCACTACAAATCAAGCACATACAATTGGAACCTTTATGTAGCTGTTCAGCTTTAGTGCAGGTGCAACATGTGGAATGTTTTTCTTGCAATGTATTTTCAATATATATCCTCTGGTAGCATAGAAACAGCTGAGCCTGTGTCAAGCATCAGGTTAATGGAGTTACAGTACTGACAGTAAGAGCGCATATAAGCTTGTATGGAATAAATGTACCAGCTTCATCCACACTTAAGATTGTCAATACTGCATGGAGCAGTGACTTCATGAACTCCTCTAGCAGCAGAACTATTGTAGATCTATTGTAGATCTTAGCAAAATATCCTATTTTTTTTTACATTTGCTATCCATTAGAGTCTATGGCCATTTTTTCTCTGCTAGATGCGGAAACATTTTTTGCTCATCACTAGTGTTGTGTGTTGTGTTTTGCAGTATAAGTGAATCAATTTTCTCAACATTGTACTTTGCCCTATTAAGATAAGGTACTGCATTCACAGTCTGTATATTCCCAACAGCAGTCTCTAACTTAGAGTTTTTGCCTCTGCTGCTTCAACTTGGCTTGCAATTGTGATAGCCTTTGCATGGTTGTGAGGTTTAAATCATGTTATAGGAGTAGTCTTTCTGTAAGAATATTTACCGGCCATGTTCCTCAGATGGTTCCATTCAGCGTCTTGACACAGGCATCTTTGCGGCAATGGTCGCTGGCTTCTCTCCACTCATGCTTCCCCATCTGTTGTCCTCGGGTGGGCTCCTTGTAGTGTGAGCCGTGTAGGTCCTTCTTATCCAGAAAAGATTTCCCTAATGCTGAGTTTGTTTTTTCCACCAATTGGTCATTTAACATGTCATCTTTTAATTACCTAACGTACAGATAACAACCAGTTCTAAGGTTAGCGTATATTTAATGCAGGAATGATTCTTCTAATTTCTGATTATATAAATAAAGGTCATCTTCTTGCTTTAAGAAATAAATCATAGATAAATCATTCAAGTAAGTACTTTAATTTCCAAGCAGCCCTCTACCCACAAAGGCTGAATGCAATCTAGGTAGATGAGAAAATGAAAGTGTAACATGGATATACAAAACAACCCAAATTTAATCTGTTGAGGGGGCCTCCTCTCCCAATGAAATGTTCCCCTGCTTCTCTGCAGTGCCCAGCAAACAGTGCCCAACCTGCCCTCAGCTGTATAACTACAGCCCCTAAGTTCCCTCTAACCTACTCCAGAACACTTTAATTCCCTAACTAGTGGACAATCTCTTAGGGATGCTACTCTCAAATACTAACTTAGGGACTAGGTTGTCCTTGCTGGAAACAACCTTCTGCCTCTCTGTCTAGCCCTAGCAGGGAACAGGTACCCGCCTAGTCTGACTGTGTCACGAACGGCACCCAGAATCCAGAACCAAAACTAGGCTCGCTGGTCACAGCTCCTTCTTCCGCCTTTAACAGCCGCCTTTCACCTCAGGAGGAGCCCTCGGCTAATCAGATGCCCAGGTCTTACTAAGAGAGGTTCTGGAAGAGCAATGGGGCACGATCGTTAGCAAGAATTAGGATGGAAAGCACAGTTTTAGGAATAGACAAAGCATAGTCAAACAGGGTCGTGCAGGCAGAGTTCAATCAGCGTCAGACAGGCAAGGGTCAGGAACCAGGAGATCAATCAGAATAGTCAGGCAGGTACGGGTCAGGATAATGGAGTTCGGAATGTCAGACAGCAGTCAGTATCAGTCCTGACAGACTGATATTGTCTGTATCGCCTGCTGATGATATTAGGCCAAATAGGAAGTGGGGGAGGGGGGCTTAATTATAGGTTTCTGAAAGGGAAAAAACTGTACTGGCTGGTGCGTCCTGGTGAATAAGCTACAAAATACCTACAGTTTCTACAAAACTGTAGAATTTGGAAAAAAACAAGTTCACCCCCATTGGTTGCACGATTAAAGTCAATGTATCATAATATATTTGTACAAAAAGATTTAACTTTTTCAATATAGTTCAAATGACAATCATACATAAACAAACTGACAAAGAGAGGGGACAAGGAGGTATTATTACCACAGTGCCGAGGCAGCATACACATAAATTTTACATTTCCATTAAATTCCCATTACATTTACCACTGAAGAATACACTACAGGGACTTGGTTTTTTGATGCTTAAAGTCAATTTGGTTTTAATCTGTATTTTTCTTGTATAAAGATTTGCAGGAGCTCCAAACCCATGCCAGTTTTTATACAAAAGGATATATTTGGAAGAGATCTATGAAATGAACACTTTGCTATTGCATTGAATCATGTAGTAAGAAAGAATAAACATTCATCTTGCAAAAAAAAAAAAACAATGACAAAAAGACATAAAACCAGATGGGTCTCAGGGATCCGACCTCTGTAGAAAAGAACTTGGTATTGTTCAGTCTTGTAGAGCCGGATAAATGCTGAATTATTTTGTCTTGTGCACCTGGGTCTTCTTTCATTTTCAATGTAAGTCTGCCCCCTCCCAACAAGCTCTTATACCCATGAGAACTTATAACACAAACACCAGAAAACAAAACAGTTCTTGCTAATGTTGCCTAGTGAAGGCTTTTGTCCGGTTCACTAAACATAAGGAAAGACCCAAGAGATTATTCATGCTCATAACAAAGAGGTAAAAGGGCACTAATAGAAAACATCGCCTTTTTCGTTCATTTACAGTAGATAGAACAATGGATTTCTGTCCTGTTTTTGAAGCAGAGAAAGTGTCATGGAGATCCAAGATATTAGGTAATGTAAGTATGTAGGAACCAAAACAAATTTGTTTTCTTACTGAACTGTCCTTAAAAGGGAAGAGCTAATAGAGATTTGAAAAAGAGAATGCACGGATAAAAGAAAAATGTAAATGTAAATGTAAAAGACATTTAGGGATAAGAGAGGCTAGGACTGATGGACATTAGCAGTGATACTGTTGTAGCTTTATAAATGAAAGGCAGTGTCTTCTCTTGCATGACGGTTACTGCAAAAGTTTTTTTTGCAAAAACTTTAATACACCCCAGAATGTTTTACAAAATAATCTATTTAAATAAAGAAATATACTTTGATATAAATCTGATGCAATTGTCCTGAAATTTTGTCTGGTTAATGTGTTGTGGGCATTTGCCCAGTTCTTTAGATGCACTTGTCCTGTGCCAGATGTGCCAGCACAGAGGAAACCATGAAGCTACCGCCACATTGATCAGGCAATTCTTGGTTCCTCTGCATCAATAGATGCAACTGTGCTCAATTCAGAAGAAGGCAGGGAGGATTAAATGGCACTGAGTACAATTAGATGTGCAAAAGTATATGTTTATTTAATGAATAAGGTTTAACGCCCCACAACTGACTTTGGGGCAATTTGCACAAACACAACTGCAAAAGTGGATCTAAATGAGCCCACCAGTCTTTGAACCATGTGCTGTTTGCACAGTATTCCAGATTTGGTTAGTACTTGGGTGTCAAAATGGTACCAAAAATGGGGCAAAGGGCCACTTGCTTGGGAGTTTGTCAAACGATCTTCCCTTGTAGGGCTAAATGTACTGTTCCATTATCGGTAGAAAAGGTATATTTGTCCCACAGCAAAGGACTTTTATCCCCAATCCCATTCATACAATGATGTGAATATGTATATGTTGATACAGTATAAAGAAGAAGAAAAAGAATAATTACTAACTGCCTACATCTTCGTCTTATGTGGCCTCTGTCTAAGGCTTTCTTCTAAATACTGTTTTTTTTTAATGGACTTCTTAGTTGCCATTTTCCTACTTCTTCTTGTACTTCCACAGTGGAGAAATGCAAGAACAGGGGTCCCCAACCCATGAACCACATTCAAATGTAAATAAAAGTTGAAGAGCAGCATAAGCATGTAAAAAGTTCCTGGGGGTGCACAATATGGACTCTGATTGACTATTGATAGCTCCAAAATAGACAAGAAACAAGAGGCACACATGTTTTTATGCACCTAAAGTTTGCCTCAAGCCAGGAATTCAAAATTAGCACCTGCTTTGAAGCCATTGGGAGCAACATGTTGCTCACCTGCCACTAGTTTGGGATCACTGTTTTAGAATGTCAGAGATCATCTCAGCTGTAGAAATATAAAACCCTATTCTTAACATCAACCTTGACCAAACTGTGGCCCTCAAGCAGTTATGCAGTTCAATAGCTGATATGCTGTAGAATCATAATTCCTGTCTATAACATTTTTTACGAGCCACAGAAAATTGCCAATAGTCAGTTTAAGATTGAGTGGAATTTATTAGGACTACTATGAGCAATAGAATATAAAAAAATTAATGAGAATGATCTGCCAAATGGCATTAAAAAACAGAAACAAATAAAAGGAGACCCGGTAACAAAATTAATATATAAAGGGAAGAAGAGGGAAGCGAACAGCTTCCTTTACACAATGAAGTCTTTCTAATGATATTCAGTGTGTTGGCTTATTCTCACAAGGAATCACAAAAAGAAAACTGTCAGGCCCAGAGCATAGATGGGCAAAAACAGTGGCGTGGAACGGTAACCTGGCAACCAATTCTAAAAAGGACAAAGTGGGAATTGCTGTTATTCTAACTGGAGATTTTAAGCTTTATCTACCAGATTTTAGCCACACAAAAAGGCTTTTCTTCAAATTCTCCAGCACTTATGGTTTGACATTTTCCAACTGCCATTCTATTTTAGGAAGCACAGTTCCTCATTTTTGTTCACTTTAGAAAATGAATGTTGCAGACAAAGCACAGCACATGTACTAGAAATTACTATTGTCCTGTAATTATACAGCTCTGACTTGCAATGAAAATGTCATGTGCAAACAGGTAAAAATGTGCAAAACTATTCTTTTGGTTTTGAGCAGAAGCTGGGTGGCAATATGTTTTTTATTGGGGGTGTTCTCCACAGTAACCCACAACCCTAACCCCACATTTCGACCTGCATTGTCCCACATCCGACCAGCTTGCTTGCTTCCTGAACTGGACAAGGTTTAATGCCCGCAGAGACTGTGAGGTGATTGGGCCAGCGAGGCAGGCAAGAGGCACATGTGGTCCAAGCAGGCCAGCAGGTAGGCAGTAGCAGCTACTGAAGCCAAAGCTGGGCAATATTGATGGGCGAATCTGTGTCATTTAACTTTGCCGAAAAAATTGTGAATTTACCATGGAATTCTGGAAATGGCGAAAAAAAATTTGAAATGCATTGAAGTCAATATGCGTCAAAATTAATTTGACGTGAGCAACAATTTTTCTACAAGCAACTCTTTGGTCCAAATGCATTAAAGACAATGGGTGGGCAAATAATTTTGACGCACACCAATTTTTATGCATGCCAATTTTTATGAATGTAATTTTTTTGAAGCAACAGATTTTTTGCCGGCGAACTGTCACCGCAATTTTGTGAATTAATTTGCTTGTTCGCCCATCACTACTGGGCAAAGGTCAGGTACTGGGTGGCAGCAAGGAGACTGATGGATTCTAGCTGCAAGAATGTGTTGATATCCACGTTATCTGGAGGGGAGAAATTGGAGCTGACCATGCCTGGCAGAGAGAGAGAGTGACAACAAAAATTCAGTGACGTGATGCAATGACCCACTCTTCTCGGCGCTCACTTGCATGATGTTGCAGCTGCATGCCACATACAGTAGGAAGCCAGCCAGGGCAGGAATGGAAGGAAGCAGCCAGGAAAGTTTAAATTTTAATTAAAGAGAATGCTCACCTGAACCAGACCTGATCTGGAACAGGGGGTATCATCCGAAAACGATCCATGTTAAGATGAAGATCTGAATTTCTGCCCACAACCCTGCTAGATGTCAAGTATTCAATGGGTAACCAAACCAATGCAGAACTCTACTCAACAGTAGGTAAGGACCATCTGTAACCTTTCAGATATTGTTAAGAGCTCACCAATTTCCAATTGCCACCAGGGTGCTGGCATTAATATCTAATTATTCACCCATTTGCCTTCCATAATGAAAATATGGAAAAATATATATTGTATATACTCACAAACACTATTTAGATTTATTCTCACAATAATAGTACTTCCATCTATGTGAGGAAGTGTTGGTAGACTTAAAAATTTAACTGCTCTTTTTATTTGATGAAAGACACATAGAGATAACTGAGTCTGTAACTTTACTGTTATTCTTTAATTAGTGCCAACATATTCCATAGAACTTTATTGAGATTATATTGTACAGTTCATCAGTCTCTACCCCATTGGATCTTACATTCTAAGGTCCCTATCACACACACTACAGACAATTTTATTAGGAGCCAGAAAAGCTACCTGCATGTTTTTGGAACATAGAGTAGCCAGAGTAAACCCACTCGATTGTGGCCTTGCTGGAAATGTGTGTGTGTGTAATTGGCATTGATAGCACCATGAGAATATGCACAGCAAGGTCATACTGTACAATGTTGAAGGCATATCTATTCCTTGTTGATGGACCCAAAGGGAATACGTAAGGGGCTGGCCTTTAGGGATGAGCTACAATGATGATTTGAAAAGGTCAATGGCATATTTGTTGGTGTCCTTAACAAACACATCTGTAGTCAATAGCTTACTAGTTCTGATTACTGCAACATCCTAAAAGGTTATTGACCATTCACCTTCAATGTAAATCTGATATCCAATAGACAGTAATTAGAACAGACCAGAGATTTCTCCATGGACCTCATATCAACCTACCAGAGAACAAACATGCCATTCATGTATCTCCACCAGACTGTCTTCTCAAGACCACATGCATTTTTAAATCAATCCATATAGGCACTGGCATATAGCAGGGACATGACCAGAGCCTATGAAACAGCTTTTATGATGATTTTTCTATTATTTGATAGAACACCAAAAATTGTTTTATGTTCCAAACCCTATTTTCTGATATGGTGGTATAGAGGCTAGATATGTCTAAACTTGACAACACACAATCCACTTTCTAAATCTTCAAGCTCTCGCTACTAGCTAAGAAGTGATTGACATGAGTGACAAGGGTTTGCCCTGAGCAACTAATGGGGCAAGGGCCCTGTGGCTCACAATTCTCAAGGGAAGTAAACAAGCAACAATAGGGTACCCTGATGGACAGGTGAATTTTAGGTAAAATAGCCTAAATTGAATTTTTTTTTGAAGATACATCACCATTGCAGCATCAACAATAGTATTATTAAATATATAATCTTCAAAAGTAGAAGTATATTTCTGAATAACATACAAAGGTTTCCAGGGAAGAACTTCATAGACATTATCATCAGTCTAGTGTCTTAATATTTCCTGGCTGTAATACTCTGTGTACATCACAACTGTTGATCTGTCCTTGTCAGCAGGTTATACGGTAAAATCTATTTGATTAGCTACAAATTGCTCAAAACAGATATGGATTACTGTCTGTGTCAAAACCATTATAACAAGCTTAAGGAGCAAAGCTCAAGCCTGTAGATAATTAATTGAGTTCAGTCTCATCCAATAGTATTGAAAAATATAAAACTGCTTGTTCTTTACCTTCCCTAATTGTTGTTGATTGCATAGAAGCAATCTTGCTGAACTTGCAATGTCTTTGCCTTACTTTTTCTAGCTGTAATTATTAGATCTGTGCATGAAAAAACAAGCAGCTGAATTACGTATTTAAGGAAACAATCCGTGTTCTGTGTCTCTGCTGTGTCCACACGCTCATGCTCTGACCATCCTCTTTTGATTGGATGATGAGTCTGTCCTCTGAGAAATATGGTTTTTATCATTGTCCATAGTCCTTGTGATCCTAGTTGAACTTGGATCTTCTCTGATATTTAGCAAATTTCAAGATCCCGTTGTGTTTTCACTTGACTGTGAAAGTCCAAGGCCATGTCTTCTGACTGACTTATTATTATAAATAAGCAACTTTAAAAGAAGCCCTCAGATTCTATTTCTGAATCACCATGCAAAAATGTTCTTCATTTCAATAAATGTATACTTGTGTTTCAAGTGAAAAGGCAGATTTAGAAGGATTAAACTACAACTAAAGGCACAATTTACTAACAATAGAATGTTGTTTTTTGTTTTCCTATATTTCTAAAAAAAAAAAAAACTCTAAAAATTCAAGATTTGTAAAGTGTAAAAACCACGAAAACCTCTAAGGCGAAACTTCTCTAAGTAAAATCTGCCGAGTAGTGATGGGCGAATAAATTCGGTGCTTTGTTCTTTTAATTAGCTGAACTTTTATTAAATTCAATGACAAACGTGGAGTGTGTGAGTTTAGTTGTGGTTTCAAAAACCTCTAAAACCACTAAAATCTGACCTTTAATAAATAAGCCTCCTTGTGGCAGTGTTTTGTACCTCAGTATTATTGTTTGGGTGATTTGGCCACTTCTTTCTCCCAGACACCTGTGCAAACACTGGCTACCAATGAAATGTGTCTCTTAAATTTACAGGGGTGCCTGTTTGCTGCAATGAACACATACTGCTAGGGTCGGAATGGTCGGAACTGTCTAGCTCTGTGTTGGTACAGAGTCACACCAACCCAATAATTAGTTATTCTAAATCCCTTGCTAGCAGATACAGTTAATTCAGATATGTAGCTCCTAGCATCAATATTTCTTCACTGAGGATGAGACAGAAAAGGAAATGCCTGTTTCAATCATAACCCATCTTGTAAAAGTATGGGACCTGGGGTTTTCCGGATTTTTGATCTTTCTGTAATTTGGATCTTCATCCATTAACTCTTCTAGAAACATTAAATAAACCAAATAGGCTGGTTTTGCTTCCAATAAGAATTAATTATATCTTAGTTTTGATCAAGTACAATGTACTGTTTTATTATTACAGAGCAAAAGGAAATCATTTTTAAAAAATTGGATTCTTTGATTATAATGGAGTCTATGGAAGACAGCCTTTTCGTAATTCGGAGCTTTCTGGATAATGGGTTTCCGGATAACGGAGCCCATTCCTGTATTAAGTCTTACTACACTGTGCACTGTACACACCTCAAGCTTTTAAATGTATTTACACAAAATTGTTAAACAACGCAATGTACACTTCAGCGCCATCTACAGAGGCTGTAAATGATTTTCTCATTATAAAAGTTGGCAGTTTGCTCAATATTTCATCCCAAAAATGCAAAGGAAATTAAATTTGCTTGTGGCACAGCAAGGATATTGCCAAGCAGGTACCTTACCGATATGATGGCCACATTCCCTTTGTACAAATAGTTTTATAGAGATTGCAAGAATGTAATTACTGGGCAAATTATATTAGAATAAGCCTAAGCCCTACTTCAGCTAGAAAGCCAATATTTTTTACAAACTGTTATTGAATCTTTCCTGATTTGATCCCACCTTTCTGTTATAAACCTATGTGTGAATATTCGTT
The DNA here is from genome assembly GCA_038501925.1 of Xenopus petersii. NCBI lineage: Eukaryota > Metazoa > Chordata > Amphibia > Anura > Pipidae > Xenopus > Xenopus petersii. The sequence goes on from CM076677.1 coordinate 103,192,898, forward strand.
AACTGAGATTGAAAACGTGGGGTGGTAACAAAAGGAAAGGTGCATATTGTGGTGTTTATACAAATGGCGGGTGTCAATGTGCAAAGGACTTGTACTGTACATACACAGGACTTTCTGTACAGCTTGGAAGTGAAAGTGAAAGCTTACTGTTGTGTAAGGCCTGCATAAATCTGCTAATAAAACACTGTTATACTCTACTCATCCTCAGCTACCCAAAACATAACAAATGGCGACAAGGATGGCTCTTCTACCTCTGCAGCAGCCTGCACCTTTTCTTCCAAACCCTGGTGAGCCTACCATACCTTTTACTGCTTGGATTCGTATGTTTGAAAATTACATTATTGCTGACCAAGGGGAGATTTTTGCTGCTAGAAAGCGTGCTTTTCTTATTCACTGCCTGGGAGCAGAGGGACAGCATATATATTCTATACATTACGATTACCTGATGAGACTTATGAAACTGCTTTTACTGCTATAGAGAACTTTTTTGTGCCAAGAGTAAATGTGGTTGCTGAAAGATATAAATTCCGCCAATGTGGACAACGTAATGGTGAATCCATAGAACAATTTGTAGCAGCTTTGAGATTGATTGTCTGGGGATCATACTAAAGAAAAAATACTTCAAGGATGATAATAGCTTTTATTCTCAGTCTCAAGGTACCTCAATGGGGTCTGCAGTAGCTCCATCTTTTGCTAATAACTTCATGTACCATATCAAGACCAGCCTTTTTCTAAAGCAGCCATATTTACAACAGATTACGAAGTATTACCGCTTTGTGGACGATCTGCTACATACTGATACTGATAGTTTTCACAATCCAAGAATTATTAAAGCTATACCCAAAGGTCAGTATTTAAGAGCCAGAAAATAATTTTTATTGTCAATGCCTCAAATGATTTATTATTTGAACAAGCTGCGAGTGACCTTAAACAACACTTCAATACAAGGGGTTATTCTAACAAAAATCTTAACAGGGTATTGTATGATATAAGGGATATCCCACTGGAAAATTTACTGACCCAGAGGCCGAGACATCAAGACCCTCAGAAACTAACATTTTTTTAGTAAATATGGTAATCAAAGCCAAAAAATAGAGACTCTCATAAAACAATTTTGCCCATTATTACAGATGGATAAAGAATGTGGGCACTTATTTAAATAACCCCCACAATTCTCTTACAAAAGAGGCTCTACATTGAAAGATTTACTGAGTCCCACAGAAGGTCCAAGTTACACACAATAAGACAGGAACTTTTCCCTGCTACAACTGTAATTGTTGTACATCAATGATAAAAGGCCCAAATATCCACCATCCTACAAAAGGTACCGAGATCACATTGAGAACATTCACTACCTGTACTAGCACTCATGTCATCTATGTGCTAAAATGCCTGTGTGGTATGTTGTATGTGGGTAAAACTATTAGAACTGTGAACACACGGATTAAGGAACATAAGAATACTATCCGAAATTATGAACCAGATACTTACATCAACACTTTAGTATCAAGGCATTTATTTTGTAGCTAAACACATTTGAGCCAGCTGAAGTACTTGAAGTGCTAAAAAGACCTCTAAGGAGAGGTGATTGGGATAAACTTTTGCTTCAAAGCGAAACACGGTGGATAGGAAAACTAGAGTGTATCAAAACAAAAGGTATGATTGATCACAATAGCTTTAATTGTTTCCTGTAATAATGTTTCCTTGTAAATATTTACCAAGGTTGGATATCATATCATATTTTTCTTTTTAGCCCTGGAGATTCATGGAACTCCTGCCGTGTAAGTAAATTGAAATAAATTGAAATAAATGATACATTGATAAAGGAGCTATGTTTGATTGAGCTGGTGCTATGTATATATATATATATATATATATATATATATATATGCAACGGGTATCTACATGCTTCTGGTAACCCTTAAGAAGGCTTATATTGCAGTACTTTTGATTTATGATTGTCCCTGCTATGGACTTTAAAAAGACTTTAAAAGACCTTTTCTTGGAAACCGATACACAAATGGATGACCACTTGGTTACACTGGATTTGATCAAGAAAAAAGTAAAAAGAGTACAGACCTATGTTTTATTTTGGTACTTTTTTGAACTTTGCAATTACAGTATTTTACTTCACTTTAGTGAGGTGAATGGGGGAGGTTCCTGGGTTGGAGGAGGGTATTTAATCCCATAATACCTTGCACTTTTATGACTTGAGAAAAGGGTTGTACCTGAAACATGTAGTGTTTACACTGTTAATAAAAAGAACACTTGCAGTTTGAAAATACTGCCTTGACGCTGTTTATTCCTGTTTCTATAAATTATCCTGAAGCCTGTTAGGCCTTCAGATAAGAAGAGGCGGGTTATACAGAGGGTTTCTTGCTCATTCTAACAATTAAGACTGTATGATCTGGAAAGATAATTAACATTAACCTATTGCAAGCACATAATAGTCTTCACATTTCTATTTTTGATACTGTACTTTTTGTTAAAATATATTCATTTTAAATAAATAGCTATAAATTGGTTCCTGACAATATTAAGATGAAATCACCCTTGAATATTAATATTGGTTTTGGCGAATTTTTTCGCCTTGTCTTGCCACGGAAATGACGGCCATAGACTTGTATGGCATTGTGCGTCAAAAAAAAAATGCAGCACATCCAAAAAATGTTGCCACGCTTCAAAATTTTTTTTGACACCCATAGACTTTAATGGGCATCAGCGACATTTAACTATGTTACTATGTAATTGCGGGTGCCAAAAGTTTGGGAACCCCAAGTGATTATAACAGGAGCATTCGGCTTCCTTCTTCGTTTTTTTTCAAATTTCCTGGGGCAGACACATGCACAGTAGAACTAAATAGCCGACTTCTTTGTTATAGTTCAGCTTTTTGCACTACTGTGAATGTGCACCTGTGTGAAGAAGGAAGGAGCCAGAAGCCGATCACTCCATGGGGCAAGCTGGTAGAACCCCGGGCCGGTGCAGTTTTCTCCTGATAGGAGCACCGGCCCAGGGTGTGAATTAAGTATATACGATCATGTGGGGGTACCTAACTTTTGGCACCCCCAAGTAAAGAGCGCCTTTCTTTCACCTTTAATAAGTCTGGGGTATCTGGTTGTAGACATTCTGTTAACCAAAAAATAAATTAAATATAAACTTGAAATGACAAGTAACCTCCCTTTAAATATTAAAGAAATGAATGTATCATTTTCTCTGGATAGACACAGAACCTTGTGCAGTTATTGTGCAGTACAGTATTTGCATTGAGCTGATGTGGTCAAGGTCCACTGCTTTTCTTAACTAGACGAGCCTGTGAGAATCTCTACAAACATTGTTACCTTTAGATTTACTGAGCATATAACAGAGAGACAATAGATGAGAGCAACGGTGGACACATCCTTCTGAGGGGAATTAAAGATAAATGAAATTGCAACACTATAACATGCAAACTGGGTAAATAAATTAGCTGTAAGAACTCGCCGATGTCTCCCAGACAAACAATCCACCCCCCCAGGTGGGCACATCTGACATATAAACTCTGTTTCTTGTTCTGTTAAATTAATTGCTCTTAGGCCAACTACATCTGTTGCTGAGAAACAGGCAGAATATCATACTAGTGTTTCCCTCCCCCTTTTTAATGACTTTCTTCTTCTCGTTTCTCTCTTTAGTGTGATGATAGTGTCCTAGAAGCATTAAGACGTTCACATAGTCTGCACTAGATTTTTTGTTTTAAGATTTTAATTTGAAAATAGCTGTTGTTGTTTGGTTGAGGTTTTTGGGGGAAGTACATGTTCATGTATTATCTAAAGTTGCCCTAAACACAAAAGTACAAATATGTTTTTGTTAAGACAAGTGCTCTCCGATATTTTCCATACCATGGGCCATGATGCTCTATTTTGTGCATGTTAATGACTATATAAAACAATAATATACATAGAGGTTTGTGGAGATCTTGAGCATGCTGGAGGCTACATACATTTTTTAAAGGACCACATCTGGTCCCCTGATATTTGTTTCTTAGCTGTTGCTTGGCTTGTTGCTTTTTAGACAGGCTTTGTTTGCTTTTCCTATAAATGGAATGCATTCCAGATGGGGGTTTAATTGCATCATTAAAATAAATATATGTATTTTCATTATGGTGTAAATTCAGCACATTTTTCCAAGGAAAAAAATACATTTTATACCAAGCCTGGAGAATGATAGCATTTGCTCTATTTTTGGTAAATAAATCAGTATTCTTCTTCAGTAGTGATGAGTGAATCTGTCCAGTTACATTGAAAAATGCTGAAAAAAGTGTGAAACTCCAAAGTCAATGGACATTTTTTTCTGCTGCAACCTTTTCCATGCAAAATATACTGCAGTCCATCGGTGTGTTTCACAGCGACTTTTTCCATGCGGAATTTGGGTGTTTATTTGCAGCAACTTTTCCACACAAATTACATTGGGGTCCATGGACATTTTGTTGTCAAGGTTACTAAGAAAATTTGTGACAGTTTCATGAAAATAGTAGTCAATGGAGCAATAAAAATTGCTTAAAAATTGTGCTCACCATTACTCTTCAGTTTTCATGAATACAGGATTTAAAACTCTTTACCACCAAAAACAACACATCTGTGATATCAGAACAGAGTAACTAGTAGAGAATTTCATAATTTTTCTTTTGATACACATGTTAATCTGGAATATTGCTGCTATAGAAGGCAGACCAACAAATAAATAAACAACCAGCATGCAAGGGCATTTACTGAGAATCATGGGGAGGTTTCGCTTTGGCTAAAATTTGCCTAACTCGAAGAATTCCGCCAAATGCATTGAGGTCTACGGGCTGTAACTTTTTTTTGGAGAGCACCGATTTTTTTTCAGACATTGAAGTCTTTGGGCGTCTTTGAAGTGGCAACACTTGGTGAAAAATTTTGCTCTCCACTAGTCGTAGGAGCAAACTACAACATTTCAACACTTCAATATTATAGTAAGCAGGAGCAAGCTGCTCTGCAGTCCTATTCTAGTGTGGGAGCACCTAACTTGGATAAATTACTTTAAAAAAAATGGCCTGCTATATTTGGGGCAAGGCCAGACTGGCACCACCTCTTCTGCATGTGGAATGTTGCAGTTAAGGTTTCCCTAAGGTGTAGTACAGGGCCCAAGAAATGGCAAAAAAACAGTAGAATCTTACTTACTAATTCTATACCAGTGTCCCACATTTAGTATTAGTGGATGCAAGTACTTCTGCCACAAGTTCATAAATAAAAAATGTCTAAATAAAAAACAAACAAATCTCTTGATTACTGTGAAAGGGATTTTGAACACATTTAGGCGTATGTTGTTTCTGCTGGCATTTTACAACTGGCAGAGAAGCACCTCAACCTGGATGTTGTCATTAGCATTAATTAAAACTGTCACAAATGGTGTCAGTTTTCAATCAGAAAAACTCATTAAAAGACAAGATCCTAGGCACAATTCTGATGCCTAGTGATGATGAGAGAAACTTTTGTCAGGTTTCTGAACAAAAAAGGCACCCATAGACTCCAGTGTCTATTGCATGTCAAATAAATTGTCATGTGTCAAAAACATTTGTCACCCATAGACTTTGGGAATTTCAGCAAAGCGAAAAGGGTCAGATTTAACCATCACTACACATAACCTCCAAGGACTATTTAGTGCTTCCATTTCATACACTGTGTCCACCTACAGCTGTGAAGGCCACTGGTAGGCAATCCATCAATCAGGAAGTTTTATAAGCCTTTTGCCTCTAACTGCTTTCTATGCTGAGCTTAGTTAACTATTTTATTCTGATCTTGTGTTCCTCAGTACCTGCAATTGTAATTGAATTTATTTAATTTCTTTTGCCTGCAGTTGATTTTTGTTTACATTCAATATTCTTTTTCTGTGTATCACCAGCCCGTTTACTGGGCTTTGCATATGTGTTGAGGGCCAGGCTGTCCTTGCGCCTGTAGTCCCCCCCTCCTTCAAATGAATGCGCTGGAGTACTGTGGATCCCCCAATATTTTGCCACCCTAGGTCCAAGCCTTTGTAGCCTCACCACAAATCCGGGCCTGTATCTGTTTGTTGTCTACCCTGACTGCTGACCATATTACTGAACTCGCTGTTGGTTTGCGACTTGACCAGGCTATTGGCTTGTCTCATTCTTATTAAATTCAGTTAAAGTAAATAAAAAAGAATTGGAGCAACCTGTACCTGCGAGGACATTCAACCTTGCTCATTTACATTTTAAAATTGCTTGAATGAACTACAGATCCCCTAATAGAATGCAATGGAAATCTTTGCCATTGTGTATATTGTCTAAACAGTAATTGCTCCAATAAACGTGTGTTTCTACATCTGGTGGCATCCACTGGCTTAAGGAACAAAATATAACAACTAGCTGCAAAGTACAAAAAGTAATCTCAATTCATTGTTTTTCTTCCTCACAATGGAACAAGAAAAAACCTGCATCTATTAGTGATGGCGAATTTGCCCGTTTCGCCAGTGAATAAATTTGGGAATTTGCAGCAACGCCATCGCTAATTTAGATGCCAGCACCCATTTTGATGCCAGCGAATTGTCGCCGGCGTCACAATTGACGTTTTGCGGATTTTTCACCAGTTTCATGAATTTCGCTGGAAATTTGCAAAATTCGTGGCGAAGCGAAACTGGATAAATTCACCCATCACTACCATCTATTAGACATTAATGGGTGCCGGCGTCAACTTCGAATTTAGTGGCGAACCGAAACTTGAACAAATTTGCCCATCACTAGCATCTATTTGTAGGTATCATGCAAGTGGCATTATGACATCAAATGATTGTGTATGGTTGAACTTACAAGTCCTTCAATTACATGTGATTTTGCAGATGCAAAGAAAGTTAATGAGCGCTTGGGATCCAATATTGTGTCCTTGTGTGCCGGTTATTGAGGGTCCCACGATCACTTTTGATAGGATGAACTTTCCTTCATAATAGCCTATAGTAATAAGATAGTAAGGAGAAAGGTATTTAATTCTATTGTTAATCTGTGATCCCAAGGCACAATTCCAGATATATTCAGGGTCTCAGGAAAAAAAAAGGTTAAAGGGATTATTTTTATGGTGTTGTTTTTATTTCTAAATTACACTGTTTACACTGCAAATAATTCACTTTACCATATAAAATGGTATTCCTGAATAGGGATGGGCAAATTTGACACAAATTTTGACACAATTCGTCGGCGGTGAAATGTCGCAGATGCCCATTAAAGTCTATAGGCGTCAAAATCATTTTGTTGCGTGGCGAAATTTTTTTGACGCATGTTTTTTTTTTTTGACGCACACCGCCATACAAGTCTATGGGCGTCATTTTTTCGGCGAAACAAGGTGAAAAAATTTGCCCATCCCTATTCCTGAACCAAGAAGTATATTTTTTTACTTGTAATATTGGTGTGTGGACAGCCGTCTCAGGTCATTTTGCCTGGTCATGTGCTTTCAGAAAGAGCCAGCACTTCATGATGGACAGGTGTATTTCAGGGGCTCCTGCCGACTGAGACAGCAGCCCTGATGCAGCCCCCCCGCTTCGTGCTTCAAACTTTTTTTTAATTCCTAGCTTGGATTTGGTGGCATAAAAAACAAATGTACTGCCAAACAGAGCCTCCTGTAGGCTCCCAGTCCACACAGAGGCTACCAAATAGCCAATCACAGCACTTATTTGGCAGCCCCAGGGACTTTTTTTCATGCCCGTGTTGCTCCCTAACTCTTTTTACACTTGAAGGTGGCACACGGGTAAAGAAAATTGGAGATCCCTGTTCTATTGTTAGGCTGCTGGGGGGAGAAAGGGTTGATATCACTCCAACTTGCAGTGCAGCAATAAAGAGTGACTGAGGTCTATAAGTCTATAAGAGCCCAAGTCATATGACATGGGGCACCTGGAAAACTGACAATATGTCTAACCCTATGTCAGATTTAAAATTAAATATAAAAAAATCTGTTTGCTGTTTTGAAAAATGTATTTCAGTGTAGAATGCTAGCAGAGCAACACTAATAACTGATGCGGTTTGAAAAAAACATGTTTTCCTGTGACAGGATCCCTGATGTAGAGAAAGCCCTATATTTGTCTCCTGGTTGATAGCAGAAATAGCCCCATATATAATAAAAGGCACTAAGTTTGCACAGCAGCGCTAACCCATAGCAACCAATACGATGTTTGATTTTAAACACGTGACTGGTAAATTCTACTTGCTAATTGGTTGCCATGTGTTACTGCTCCTGGGCAAACTTATTGCCTTTTATTACAGAACTCCAAGATTGTCATGGTGTACCTTGCTGTGCAGTCACAGTAATGAAATGAGTGAATTGACACTATCATGTAAAACAATAAAGCCTTACATACTTTATGTATGCTGATTTGCTGGACTTGATTTTGGACCATGCACAGCACTTGCTGTTAGTGTATAAAGTGCCGTAACTTATTCATATATTATACATGTACCCCAGTTGTCCAATCAACATTCCAGAGAGAGCCTGATGGAGCCTACTGTTCTTGTTTATACATTTTATTTTCATTATTTGTTTAAGCCTCCTCTGGATTTGCGGTTTCCCTTATCAACAATAATTCCACTGTGCATAAATGATTATTTTTACAGTTTTTTTGTTTTCCTGGTGACCTTTTTGAACAGACGGAAGTGTTCCCTACAAGGCTTATATATTGCTGTGGGCAATCAAGACTATTCTTGTTTACAAAATCCCTCCATAAAAAAAAAAAAGAAAACCCATATGAAAATTGAATGGCAATCTGTAATCTCAGTTAGACGTCAGATGTCCAATACAGAGGTGTAATGAATGCTATTCACTGAAAGCTGTTCCTTGATTCTCTGCCCATAATCTTTTTTTTTTTTTTTTTACCAAGCACAAGCCTTGACAGGCAAAAGAGACAAGCAACCATGGGAAATCAATCACATTTGAAACCAACTTGTGATAAATAATGAATCACAGACAAGATACTGTAAATGGAGAGAGTTATTGAATTAGGCTCATTTACAACTGTTTCATGTTATTCCCCTTGCCAAAAAGAGGAAAAACTCTAGATTTACTTAAGAGAAAATGTGAGGGAGCTTTAATAATGAAAAATATGTGTAATCCACAGGCATACCTTCCAACATTTGAAAATTAGAAAGAGAAACTAAAAGATCTCCCGCTAGGGAAAATTTTGTTTACTTTGTGACAATGCCCCTTAATTAGGGATGGGCGAATTTTTTCGCCTCGTTTCGCCGAAAAAATGACTCCCATAGACTTGTATGGAGATGTGCGTCAAAAAAAAAGACGTGCAACAAAATAATTTCGCCGCGCGACAAATTTTTTTTGAGGCCCATAGACTTTAATGGGCGTCTGCGACATTTCGCCGGTGGCAAATTTTTGGCGAAACGAAACGGGTCAAATTCGCCCATCCCTGCCCTTAATGCCAGACCCATTTGATCAAATCACATCCTAGATATGCCAGTATAATTGCTACAGACATGTTAACCCCAGACATGCTAGTATAATCACTTAATAAAATGGATAACGGGCAAAATAACTCCAGATGCACCAGTATAATTACTACAGAAAATGGATAATCAGCATATTAACCCCAGAAATGCCAATAAGATCACTGAAAATGGACAATGAGCCCCACACAAGCCAGTAAGATCACTGAAAATGATTTAATTTAATTCCAGACATGTTAGTAAGATCAGTGCAGAAATGAATAGACTGAAAGTATTACTCATCTACACTTACACAAGCAGAATATCAGTATCAATGTGTTCTTTTCTAGTGCTTTCACACTGCTTGTTTCTCTCACTCTCTCAGTCTTGCTCTGCCTGCCTGGCTTGAAGGAGAACTAAACCCTAAAAATAAATATGGCTAAATGCCATACTTTATATACAGGTATGAGATCTATTAGTTCTAAATTATGGAAAGGCTGTCTCCCATAGACTCCATTTTATCAAAATACTCCAAATTATTGTAGGAGACAAATCCTTCCCCTGTTTTTCTGTCTGTGACATCACCCAGTCCAGTTACAGGCTGGAGAGCCATCCGATTGGCTGGGCACCCAGTGCAAATGTACAGGGTTTCCGACAGAGCTTATAAATGGATCCCTGCTGCAGCAGCCAGAGAGAGCCAGATCTGTGGAGTTTGATAGCGCTGCTTGAAAGGATTTTCCAAGGAGAAGGAAAGGGATGCATTTTTCTCTGCCTAGATAAAGTATTTGAGCACCAGGGAGAGCCAGTTTCCTGCATGTGGATACTTTGGCCACTGTGTGTTTCCCCAGGGTGAGGACAGGTCTTGCTTGTGTACCTACCACATGGGAGCAGCTACTACTTTCAAAGGGATCTTTGGAGACACAGATCTTCCCTGCTAAAGGGTTGTGGTTGCCTTGGGCTGGTACATAAGCCAAAACTTCTTTAGTTAAGCTTTAGCTCTCCTTAAAAAAGCCTGTAAAACAATCCAAGATGGCAATGGTTTCCAAGGTGGAATGCACAGCCACCTTGGATTTGTTTTCTGAGCAGCAGGGAATCAAGAGTGGGACATTTATAATTCAATCTAGGACAGTGGACTATGCTCTGAAAATTTGAACTATCCTGCTACATGTGGCAGATCTTTTTGTCCCTCTTACTATTTTTTTCAAATCTTGTTTGGTATGCATTGTTCAGTTGCTTGAGGTGATTGCCTGCATGATTTCAACTGCAGGATGTGAAGAGAAGCTGTGGCTCATCTACCAATGTGTTATGCACAGCCAACATGGGCCATAAACTGTACAGTGTAATCCTCTCACTTTTCTATCCCCCTTAAGATATTTGAGTTAAACCTCCTGCATTTACCTTTTGAAACCAATAACAAATTTGAGCACAACCTATTCTAAGAGGTCATCATATATGACGTGGAACACTGTAAACATGGTGAAGGACTCCTGGACATATAGGTCAAGTTGACAATGGGAGTGGACATATAATAGGATAGGGTACCAATTTTATTCTTTCAAATTTCACAAACTTTTTCCCTTTGCTTTATTTGTCATAATATATAAATAAGTTCCAACGTAAATATTTCTGCAGTCAGAGTCAGCTGAACGTTTTTGAGGGTTATTCTCTTGTTCTCTGCCTATATTTCACCTGCAGCAATAGAAATCGATGACCACAAACTTCTAGTAGTAGTACATGTAACCTTCAAAGATAATATTCTAATATTATATTAGGCTTCTGTGCAAAATAATATGAGAAGTCTATGGGATTATTACATTCATATTCGTCTGTCTTAAGTATGAACATTTGCTGCAGGGACACTTCTGTTATTGCCAGTTCCCACTCAGGTATGGGACCTGCTATCCAGAATGCTTGGGACCTGGGGTTTTCTAGATAACAAATATTTCCATAATTTGGATCTTCATACCTTAAGTCTACTAGAAAATCATATAAATATTAAATAAACCCAATGGGCTGGTTTTGTCTCCAATAAGAATTAATTAAGAATCTTAGTTTGGATCAAGTACAATGTACGGTTTTATTACTACAGAGAAAAGGGATATCATTTTGAAAAATATGGATTTGGATAACTATGGGCTAGGTTAACTAAAGGTCATTACCACTTTCAAGCACTTTGCCAATTTACTAACAGGCGCAGGCGAAACTTCGCTAGCGAAAGAGACAGACGATAGTGGTCATTCGCACTCTATCGGCAGGCGAATTTTCGCTCTGGTGAATGGACGTTACTCCGCAAATTCACTAAGATGCGGATTTTACTGAACGTTAGGTCTTTCACCAGACTTGCCGCATAGATCTTCCTCATTCTTCTGTTACTTACATTATATTTTTAGTGGAAAAAGTCCCAAAAAACCCTGGCGTCTTTTCCTTTTTTCAGAGTAATAGCCTGCAAAAGTCCTTAAATTTTTATTTGGGTAACCGGGTTCCCCCATACATTTTCTAACATATGGAACATAAACTATACAGTGGGCTCATGTGTAGGACATTATAACAACTCTATTTTCTTTATTAAGGTTCCCTGGACTTATGTAATGTAATGTATTTTCTGTAACATATACTTCCATTCAACTTCATAATTTCCCGTCTAATGCAAATTAGCCTGAGTGAAGACCTCCAACAAAGTTGCGCTAGGCATAATTGAACGCTAATGCATCTTTGCTTTGATTGCCAATGTAACGCTAGCGAAAATTCGCCAGCGTTCGGAGCCCTGGACACAACTTCACATTTTAGTAAATTAGCTATGTCTGAGCGAATTTTCACCTGGCAAAGTGTTTCGATGGCTGTAAAACCGTCAATGGCGAATTTTCCCTGCTTAGTAAATTTACCCCGATGGGAGATAGGCTTTCCATAATTCGGAGCATTCTGGATAATGGGTTTACAGATAACGGATCCCATAACAAAACGATCACAAAGTTTGCACCAGGAACCAATTAGTAGGTAGCAATAATATCTAAACATCTAACCGGTTGCTGTGGGTTACTAGACGGGGGCAAACTGTGCAGCTATTATTACAGTACCCCATTACTGCTAAGAGCTAAGCATTAATCACCTAATTTATAAACGCAGCACACAGTGCTCAGTGAGTTTTTGGATTCAAAATTCCATGTGTTCCCTCCATAACATGTTCCTTGTCATGAAACATTAAGGGGTATATTTATCAAAGAGTGAAGTTAATAGTGAAGTTCCACCACTAAAGTGAAATTCCGCCACTCTCCATTCATTTCTATGGGATTTTTATAGGCGTATTTATCAAAGGGTGAACTTTCACTTTCACCCATTGATAAATACGCCTTTTAAAATCCCATAGAAATGAATTGAGAGCTGCAGAATTTCACTCTAGTGGCGGAACTTTACTCTTTGATAAATTTACCCCTAAGTGTGATGATTAGTGTGCACACTTCATAAATGGCTGAATTAGCAAAAGTAAATGTCTATTGATGCAACCTGCCAGTTGGACCCTGGCACAAGCAGTTTATCCAAGTTGGTGGTAATACCAGGGTTCCTTTGTGTCATCATGAGCAATTGTGCTCCTTATGTCCCATTGTGAATGTGGCTGCTCAATTTTGCTTAATGTTTCTTGCAAACGAACTTTGCACTTTTTAAAATGCCTCCTGAATTGATTGCCAAAGTTTTGTAGAGTCTTTTTTTTTTTTTATCTTTATTGCATTAAAAACTGCGTACAGATTTCAAATATCTTAAACACTGCAGAAGGTGTGAAACATTACACTTCAGGTGTAATTTACTTTAATAATACAGATTTTTGTGCTGATAAACTGGTGATCTCATATAAATGTTGCGGCTGTTTCACACACAGAAGCTGCAAAATCTGCACAATTAACTGTATGAACCTTGCATAAGTACACTAACCTTAAATTACATCAGGTACATTACCTATAGCCCTACTATCTGCAATCTCAAATTGTCTGTCTCATCTATCGAACATACAGTATACTTTCTATGCTTACAGAGTGTGTGTAAGCAGAAGAGCATACAGAATCACTGGTGGGTCTGCATTGTTGATGGTATACAGGCTGGATATTGACTTTCTCTATTGCCAGTAGTGAGGGGCGAATTTCAGGCGTTTTGCTTCGATGGAAAATTCGCAAATTTCCCGCGAAATTTGCGAAACGGCTAAAAATTTGCGAAACGGCGCCCACGTCCCATTTTTGATGCGAATTTTCACGGTGGTTTCACAAATTTATTTGCTGGCGGCGAATCGTGGGAATTCACAGCGAATTCACGTCTGGCGAATAAATTCACCCATCACTAATAGCCAGCAGACCATCTGCTTACACTTTCGCTTTGCAGGATGTTTTCCTAAATATAATTAGAGTCCCAAGGTTTAAAGGTAAAACAGATTGTAAAATAGCAAAGGGGATCTGTGGGAAAGAAGATGCTGCTTAAACCTTGAACCAACTGAATTCAGCAGAGACACCTTAGTGTGATACAATTATTTAATACTGAATACTGTCTGTAATTAGTAGCTGATTAGAAATGTAGGGGTAGAGGATCCATTATCTGGAAACCTGTTATCCAGAAAGTTCCAAATTACAGAAAGGTCGTCTCCCATAGACCCCATTGTATCCAAAAAATCCACATTTTAAAAAAGTTTTTCCTTTTCCTCTGAAATAATAAAACAGTTACTTGTACTCAGATATAATTAATCCTTATTGGAGGCAAAACCAGCCTATTGGGTTTATTAAATGTTTACATAATTTTCTAGTAGATTTAAGGTAGGAAGAGCCAAATTACAGAAATATCCATTATCCGTAAAGCCCCAGGTCCCCAACACTCTGCATAACAGGTCCCATACCTGTATTTTAATAGTTCAGTACTCCGTGAGGCATATTTATTATTATGCTGTGTAAAACAAAATTCGCAGAAAAAAACGTGTAAAAAGATGTGTAAAAATAAATGGCAGTGTTTATAATTGTACGCCATGTGAACACCAGATTTGACACCGTTATTTGACATTACTTCCAGTGGAAGTCAAATAAGAATAAAACTAGTAAAAATGTGATGCTGTTTTTACACCTTTTTTTACACTGTTTTATGCAGTGTGGCGTATTATCAAGACTTTTTTTTAAACTGCATAATGAATAATAATGTCTCTTGAAGTATCCATTATCCATCGCTGAAGTGAGCATTAACTACAGTGCTAAAAGGTGTTCTTTGTTGCTATGATATTATTAAGAACAAAATACATTAACAAGACTAAGGGGTTCATATAAAATCAAGTGCAATGTTTGCTCCCTTTTTATTAACACAGTAGTCAAGATTCAGGCAATACACAGGTAAAGATGCCTGTTTTTTATAGGTTAAAAATACTAGTGCAAAGCTTGCACCTATTAAATTACCCTGTGATTAACTCTAGGCATATAGTATGTCTTAGCCTGCACTTATCTCCTTTCAGCAATGACCTTTGGTGGTAGTGGTTCATATTGAGAGTGGAATCAACCTGACATAGGAAGTGAAATCAAGGGAACCAAAAATATGGACCCATTGAAAGGATGGAAACTTGGAAGAGGATGGGTTGAACTCATGTTATAGATGACTGGTGGGATCAGGACTGAACAGCAATGTCCAAGAGTGCTATGGACATTCCTAGAGCAGGAGGATCCTTGGTGGAGAAGTTGCAAAGCAGTAGGGGACTTCCACCTTTGCTAGAACAACATAAAATGTTTCTTCACATGACAAATAATGTGTAAATAAAATAAAAATATACAGGTCTGCTGATGACTCATTCCATTCCTGTCTCTTTATCTCTTAATAGTTAATGGAATATTTTGATCATATTTGTATTTTGCAGCAGGCCAGGGTCCACAGGTTCTTGGACAGTTCCATCTGCTAGAAAAGTGACTTTTAACTGAATGTGTGAATAAAATAAAACATATTGAAATCTCCCAGATTTTTTTTTTTAATATCAATACTCTATTTCCTAACTAGTGATGGGCCGAAAAATTCCAGCGAAATTTGCGAAACGGCGAAAGATTTGCGAAACGGCGCCGGCAACTCGTTTTGATGCCGGCCTCGGTTTTTTTGACGCTGGTGCAAATTCACAGTGGTTTCGCGAAAATTATTTGCCGGCGGTGAATCGTGGGAATTTGCTACGAATTTGCGCCTTGCGAATAAATTCGCCCATCACTATTCCTAATTGGGTTCCCCTCATGGCTCATTAGATTTCAGGCTTTTATTAGTATGCATTCCGTGGAGGAAAAGGCACCTCAGGTCATGTCTCTTTCTCGGAATGTTTTGGACACTCTGTTTGCAATATGGACAGGTCTATTTTCCTTCCATTATACTATTTTTCTACATAATAAAACTGAGTGAGACAAGGAAAAAGAGGACACATAGAGTTATAAACCTGCTTTCATATTAAAGAAATATTGATGCTGCTTCCAAAGTTTAGGCCTGAGTTGGTTTCATGATTCATTTATACTGTGTTTTCCTACCTGAGCAGACTGCTAATGCACATAAACTTCAAAATTTACATCCACTTCATCCAGCAAAGGCTGTTGAGTTATTATATGTTTTGGGAGAAACGTTCAGTATGTATCGCTGTTTCTACCTCCTGGAGATGAGAAATGTTCTTGCTATATCAGGCAGCAAATGGAAACATACACAGCTGTCAAGACTCATAAAGATTAGCTATTTTTCCTCCTCTATTCTGGAGACTTATACCGAATGAAACCATCAGCCCAAGAGTTTTGCTCCTCAGTTCTTATCAAGGGGAAGGAAGTTCTTATCAAGGGGAAAGACAGAATCAGTGATTACCCTGAGCAAAAAAAATGTACTGCAGACAAACAGTTCACTGGCAGAGTTGCACTGCATAAGATAGTGAATCATTCTCAGGCAGCTCCTTCTAAGCCATCATTCATCTGCTCCCAGAGAACCAAGATACAACATCTTCTCGCTGTAGCATCTATATTCCATGTACCTGCTGATTTTCACACATTCCTTCATCAGTAATGAAAGCTCTGTATTCTGTTTCTGCCATGGAATATGAAAATAGTTGATGGACACAAAGTATAATATGGTAGTTAAGGTCCTGCAAAATTCTGGGTCTCTCATAAGCCCTGATGTGCTGAAAGCTATTAAGATGAAAAAAGTGTTTTTATATATTAAAGTAGTCCAGGACTGCAATATTTTTGGTCTAGACATCAATCTATATATCATTGTAAATGGTATATGCAGTAGACTCTATAAAGAACCCCAAAGACTCTACTGTAAGTTTCTTGCTAGTAAAATGATCCAGTTTTCATAAAAAATGGACTTATTTGAAAAGTTCTATAGTGCTAAAACGTAAGTGTTTTTGTAAGAAAACATACCTGCCCTGGTGGTCTAGTGGGGCAGCGGGGACGCCCGCTGCACCGTCATCGGCGGGGACGCCCGCCGCATGGTCCTCTTCCGGCGACATCTTGCCTGCCTTAGGGCGCGTGCGGCGCGCCTGCGCATTGTTTATAGGCACAAACACGCTGGCATGTTTGCGTCAGCGCGTTTTGGCGCCAATTCTATCTCCTATAAAAAGCCCAGACAGATGCCCGTGATAGAACTTGTTTCTAGTGGTTCCTGAGCCTTGTGCATCTGATCTGTTCTGTATCTAGTCTGTTTGATTACCCGTGTTTGACCCAGCCTGTTCCTGACAATTCTGCATTCTGTATCCTGACCCTCGCCTGCCTACGACAACTCTTCCTGCTTAACCCCTTGATTGACAACCCGGTTTGACCTTAGCCTGCCTGACGATTCTTGATATCTGCCTGCCTCGATCCTGCCTGTCTGATGATTCTCTTGCCTGCTTGATTTGTACCGTGACCTTCAGCCCAAAAGACTCTGCTAACAGCCGTGCCCCTTCGCCAGCCAGAACATCTTGCCTTGCACCCCTCGTTAAGTCCAGGTGGCACCCAATTAAGCTGAGGGCTCCTCCCGAAGCCCAACGGTGGTCACACTACTGGTGAAGCCGAGCCGAGACCAGGGTGCTTGGCATTTGTTCTGATATCGGGTGCCGGCCGTGACAGTTTTATTTGGATCTCAAACACAATGTTTTGGAGGTACATGGTTTCATGATTCATTTATACTGTGTTTTCCTACCTGAGCAGACTGCTAATGCACATAAACTTCAAAATTTACATCCACTTCATCCAGCAAAGGCTGTTGAGTTATTATATGTTTTGGGAGAAACGTTCAGTATGTATCACTGTTTCTACCTCCTGGAGATGAGAAATGTTCTTGCTATATCAGGCAGCAAATGGAAACATACACAGCTGTCAAGACTCATAAAGATTAGCTATTTTTCCTCCTCTATTCTGGAGACTTATACCGAATGAAACCATCAGCCCAAGAGTTTTGCTCCTCAGTTCTTATCAAGGGGAAGGAAGTTCTTATCAAGGGGAAAGACAGAATCAGTGATTACCCTGAGCAAAAAAAATGTACTGCAGACAAACAGTTCACTGGCAGAGTTGCACTGCATAAGATAGTGAATCATTCTCAGGCAGCTCCTTCTAAGCCATCATTCATCTGCTCCCAGAGAACCAAGATACAACATCTTCTCGCTGTAGCATCTATATTCCATGTACCTGCTGATTTTCACACATTCCTTCATCAGTAATGAAAGCTCTGTATTCTGTTTCTGCCATGGAATATGAAAATAGTTGATGGACACAAAGTATAATATGGTAGTTAAGGTCCTGCAAAATTCTGGGTCTCTCATAAGCCCTGATGTGCTGAAAGCTATTAAGATGAAAAAAGTGTTTTTATATATTAAAGTAGTCCAGGACTGCAATATTTTTGGTCTAGACATCAATCTATATATCATTGTAAATGGTATATGCAGTAGACTCTATAAAGAACCCCAAAGACTCTACTGTAAGTTTCTTGCTAGTAAAATGATCCAGTTTTCATAAAAAATGGACTTATTTGAAAAGTTCTATAGTGCTAAAACGTAAGTGTTTTTGTAAGAAAACATACCTGCCCTGGTGGTCTAGTGGGGCAGCGGGGACGCCCGCTGCACCGTCATCGGCGGGGACGCCCGCCGCATGGTCCTCTTCCGGCGACATCTTGCCTGCCTTAGGGCGCGTGCGGCGCGCCTGCGCATTGTTTATAGGCACAAACACGCTGGCATGTTTGCGTCAGCGCGTTTTGGCGCCAATTCTATCTCCTATAAAAAGCCCAGACAGATGCCCGTGATAGAACTTGTTTCTAGTGGTTCCTGAGCCTTGTGCATCTGATCTGTTCTGTATCTAGTCTGTTTGATTACCCGTGTTTGACCCAGCCTGTTCCTGACAATTCTGCATTCTGTATCCTGACCCTCGCCTGCCTACGACAACTCTTCCTGCTTAACCCCTTGATTGACAACCCGGTTTGACCTTAGCCTGCCTGACGATTCTTGATATCTGCCTGCCTCGATCCTGCCTGTCTGATGATTCTCTTGCCTGCTTGATTTGTACCGTGACCTTCAGCCCAAAAGACTCTGC
Source organism: Xenopus petersii (assembly GCA_038501925.1). Classification (NCBI taxonomy): domain Eukaryota; kingdom Metazoa; phylum Chordata; class Amphibia; order Anura; family Pipidae; genus Xenopus; species Xenopus petersii. The sequence goes on from CM076677.1 coordinate 103,211,855, forward strand.
TAACAGCCGTGCCCCTTCGCCAGCCAGAACATCTTGCCTTGCACCCCTCGTTAAGTCCAGGTGGCACCCAATTAAGCTGAGGGCTCCTCCCGAAGCCCAACGGTGGTCACACTACTGGTGAAGCCGAGCCGAGACCAGGGTGCTTGGCATTTGTTCTGATATCGGGTGCCGGCCGTGACAGTTTTATTTGGATCTCAAACACAATGTTTTGGAGGTACATGGTTTCATGATTCATTTATACTGTGTTTTCCTACCTGAGCAGACTGCTAATGCACATAAACTTCAAAATTTACATCCACTTCATCCAGCAAAGGCTGTTGAGTTATTATATGTTTTGGGAGAAACGTTCAGTATGTATCGCTGTTTCTACCTCCTGGAGATGAGAAATGTTCTTGCTATATCAGGCAGCAAATGGAAACATACACAGCTGTCAAGACTCATAAAGATTAGCTATTTTTCCTCCTCTATTCTGGAGACTTATACCGAATGAAACCATCAGCCCAAGAGTTTTGCTCCTCAGTTCTTATCAAGGGGAAGGAAGTTCTTATCAAGGGGAAAGACAGAATCAGTGATTACCCTGAGCAAAAAAAATGTACTGCAGACAAACAGTTCACTGGCAGAGTTGCACTGCATAAGATAGTGAATCATTCTCAGGCAGCTCCTTCTAAGCCATCATTCATCTGCTCCCAGAGAACCAAGATACAACATCTTCTCGCTGTAGCATCTATATTCCATGTACCTGCTGATTTTCACACATTCCTTCATCAGTAATGAAAGCTCTGTATTCTGTTTCTGCCATGGAATATGAAAATAGTTGATGGACACAAAGTATAATATGGTAGTTAAGGTCCTGCAAAATTCTGGGTCTCTCATAAGCCCTGATGTGCTGAAAGCTATTAAGATGAAAAAAGTGTTTTTATATATTAAAGTAGTCCAGGACTGCAATATTTTTGGTCTAGACATCAATCTATATATCATTGTAAATGGTATATGCAGTAGACTCTATAAAGAACCCCAAAGACTCTACTGTAAGTTTCTTGCTAGTAAAATGATCCAGTTTTCATAAAAAATGGACTTATTTGAAAAGTTCTATAGTGCTAAAACGTAAGTGTTTTTGTAAGAAAACATACCTGCCCTGGTGGTCTAGTGGGGCAGCGGGGACGCCCGCTGCACCGTCATCGGCGGGGACGCCCGCCGCATGGTCCTCTTCCGGCGACATCTTGCCTGCCTTAGGGCGCGTGCGGCGCGCCTGCGCATTGTTTATAGGCACAAACACGCTGGCATGTTTGCGTCAGCGCGTTTTGGCGCCAATTCTATCTCCTATAAAAAGCCCAGACAGATGCCCGTGATAGAACTTGTTTCTAGTGGTTCCTGAGCCTTGTGCATCTGATCTGTTCTGTATCTAGTCTGTTTGATTACCCGTGTTTGACCCAGCCTGTTCCTGACAATTCTGCATTCTGTATCCTGACCCTCGCCTGCCTACGACAACTCTTCCTGCTTAACCCCTTGATTGACAACCCGGTTTGACCTTAGCCTGCCTGACGATTCTTGATATCTGCCTGCCTCGATCCTGCCTGTCTGATGATTCTCTTGCCTGCTTGATTTGTACCGTGACCTTCAGCCCAAAAGACTCTGCTAACAGCCGTGCCCCTTCGCCAGCCAGAACATCTTGCCTTGCACCCCTCGTTAAGTCCAGGTGGCACCCAATTAAGCTGAGGGCTCCTCCCGAAGCCCAACGGTGGTCACACTACTGGTGAAGCCGAGCCGAGACCAGGGTGCTTGGCATTTGTTCTGATATCGGGTGCCGGCCGTGACAGTTTTATTTGGATCTCAAACACATTGTTTTGGAGGTACAACCTCGTGTTCTCAAGGAGGGTGGGATGTTGCCTAAAGAGATCCATTACCCTGCTTGCTGCTCGCCTCCACTTCTAGCTGCTTGTGTGCTCTACAAGCTCATTCCCTTCAAGTGCTGCTATTCCTTCTCCTAGCCCTATCAGCACCACCCTATGCTATTGTGCTCTGCACTCCATGTGGACAATTCCCTTTGTTTCTTTAAAAATAAACTCAAAGACTACCTCTTGGGGCACTCACTTAACATCTTGCTTAACATAGGACTTATAATATAGACAATCACTGTAAATTACAGTACATTCTATTTGTGTCTGTAAGTTTCCAATATGTCAGAGCCCCCTTCATCTTGCTTCTTTAACACTTAGGATTTAATTTTGAATGTAATTGTATTTATTTATATTTTATTATTGTATTTACCTGTCAGTTCTATTAATGTATAGTTCTGCTGTAATATACATGTATACATACATACAAAGTTGGTCCTCGCTTTGCTGCTATAACAGACTCTTTTCTTCTGGGAAAGGTTTTTAAGTATTGGAACATTTTTGGTGGAACTGGCTAGCATTGATACATGAGAGGTTGAGCACTGATGTTGCTGGATCAAGCATGACTCACAGTCTTGGTTCCAATTCATCTCAGGTAGTCAGGCAGGATTTTTATGTCCCCTTCAACAATCATTACAGTTGGCATTACACATTCAAAAAAGTAGTGCTCTCCTGTTATACCCCAAATCAGGGTTCTTCAGCAAGTTTGCTAGAGGTTCTAGAGAGCACATGTCTACCGCTCCAAGACTAATGACCAAGACCAGTGAAGGCAATCTTTAATCCAATCCATGTTTGGCACTGTGCATGGTAATGTAAGACTTGTGTGCAGTCTATACTGAAGTTCACTTGAATTAATCATGACAAAAGTTTCCTTTCAGTTAGTGTTGAGATGTATTCTTCTATAGAGCTTTCTTTTCAACAAAATTTGATTCTACAATGTAACCAATAAGTCTTCTCACAAAAAAACATCTTATCTACCTTATAATAGACCATAACAATCATATCACAAAGTAATTTTAGACTTTTTTGTAATAAAGTTGAATTTGCCATCATCTCTCCGAAGTATATTAAATGCGAGAACAATCTGAATAATTGAAGTAAGGGCTAATAGCTCTGTGTGAACTGTCTTTGGTTGCAAAGTGCTTTGAGTCCCCTCTGAGAAAAGCACTAAATATATCAAGCGTTAATTAAAGAATAATTTTGAGGTAGCAAAATTGGAATCCATTTTGGGTTCTCTATATGGAGTGAGGGATTAATATGACTTTGTAAAGTTATTTTTGCTGCCACAGTTAATAGATGTTAGAATTATGTGTTTAACATGGAATATTTCCTATTTTTATATCCTGTCCTGAACTGTTTTAGCTCTTCTGTTTAACTGAAGTAGCTCACCTTTAGTAGGTTTTAGTATGGTAGATATATTCTAAGACAATGTGCTGTGGTTTTATAGCTTTTTTAATTATCTTCCCTTTTTTGCTGTACATCTGTCAAGCCTGAATTTAGACTGATATCTTGTTGGTAATAACTACCAACATCTCACTCCATAGTTAATACCCTTGCATGTATATACTATTTAGTACCGCTACTTACCTACTATCTTAATAACTCTATACAGTATATATCTCTATAGGATAGTATGTCTATACTATCTTAGTATAGTTTCTAAAAGTAAGATCTGTGTAACCTAGTAAAATAAATTGTTGAATAATTCAGTTAACTGGGTTTAAAACTGTTTGTTCTCAAAGTTATTGTAATGCAGTAAGCCAGTGCTGTCCAACTTCTGTGGTACAGAGGGTCGGAATTTTTCTGGCCTACATGGTGGATAGCCGATAATGGAAGTCACTGTTGTCCACTCCCTCTTTAAACCACACCTTTTTCAACCACACCCATGTTATCTCACAACTTTTAACACCATGTCCAACATATGTTGCCTCCTCCCATATGGATTGAACAGCACCCATTCAGCACATGAACACCCCCTAACAACAATTTCCAAATGCTTACAAACCCCCAAAACAAACTCTGCCAGACTCATGTCCCAAAAGATAGAGAGTATGGCAGGCAGAGTATGGCACACACAGGGAGCGTATGGCAGGCAGAACATGGCATACACAGGGAGGATAGGGCTGGCAGAACATGGCATACACAGGGAGCATAGGGCAGGCAGAGTATGGCACACATAGGGAAGGCAGAATAGAGCAGGAGACAGGGAAACCTATCAGGACATGGACAGTTCATACTGTGCTACATACAGTGACACAATTCTGTTGCCCCTCCTTTTGTATGAGCTGTGAAAAGATGAACAATATGCGCTGTTTCAGTCTGGGTCTGAGGTGTGTGAACAATGCAGGGTGGATTACAGGTGTGAACAAAGCAGGATTTTACAGTTTTAAATCTTACACAAGGTAAGGAATCACAGTAGGCATACTTTCATGTGGGGGCCACACAAGGGGGCCACGGGCTGGATGCAGCCTTTGGGCCACCAGTTGGACAGCCCTGCAGTATTCTGTTCAAAAGCAATATCATGTTGAAAAATCTTTGCTCCAATGCTACAGTGAGGACCCATCTGAGAGAAAGTCATGTGCAATACATGTTCTGCTAGGAGCAGCAGTGGAATAGTCTCAATAGTGTTTCACTACATATTCTCAGTTAGCCAGTGACTAGATAAGCTTCTTTAACAATGGAGACACATCTTGTCTCTCCCACTGTGAAATTACATTTACTTTATTGTGAGATAACAATAAAGTATGTCTTCTTGCTCTGTATATAACTTCTACATACACATCTGTTTCTAAGAGAGGAACAATGTACACTTCCAGTCTGATCCACACCCAATCCACTATTGTTGCCTAATGTCAACCCACACCACCATACGCCCAACCATGGGCCCCACGGTTTTTAGGCCAACTCACACACCATTCTCCAAAACCACTAGGTTAATTGCATGTGATAATATTGACAGTATCAAGAATTTGGAAGTGCTCATCAATAGTTGTTGAAAGTCCTTGTTGTTGTATCACACTGTTTTAGATTTACCTATACTAGATACTGTGAAGTGTATACAGGTGTCCCTTTTATCAACCATCTGATGGCCCTTCTTCCCAGCATGTTCTGCTTGAGAGGCATGCTTAAACATGCAGGTCTAGATAATCATTCTCTGCTCGCCCTCTCAGTACCTGTTGTTCTCACAGCGGCATGCCTAGACATTCTGTAACCTGTTGGGGGTAGATATCAATTATCAGATACAAATTATTGCCTAAACACATCTTGTAACTCTTTGAAGGCAAGCCTTGTATTAGGTTTAGAAAACTGTTCCCACTATTCCATAAAATTTGATCACAATATACTGAATTTTACATAGCACCCCACAGCTCACTATACCGTGCATTTTTCTGTCCATAAAATGATCTCATCACCAACTGTCCCATCATGCAAAAATAAGCATCATGACCTCAAGACAGAAACCATATCGACCTCCAGGATGCCACATAACAAGCATTACATTATACACACAAAATGTCAATAACTTATGTGCAACACTTATTCTTATTAAGCTTCTTCATACTGTAGCTTGCACTTATTTAATTAAAGTGCAATAAATATTGCCCCCATAGAGGACGTTGATCTTCAAGTAGTGAATGGCATTTTCTTATCCAGTGGCCCTAAAGTCAAGGTATCTGTAGTAAAATGCATTACATACTCGACACAGTAGCTCCATACCCCACTGTGCCCTTAACAGAGCATTAACAAAATATACAGTGTATTTAATTGGTGAGCAGTGATTACATTCTATACCATACAATCACAGTGTCCCTCTTTGAATGCATTGAAACTTCAAAGGCATTATATGGAGGTGATGTACAGTATGAATGTATGCCAGTGATGCTGCTCAATCAACTGTAAAGGATCTTGCCATTAAAGAGTAATAAAAAACATTAATTTGTCCATTCTATTTAATTATCATTGTCTGTTGTACCTTTGCTCCATACAAGCCTCATTTGTGAAATTCTCAGGCTTAATCCTCAAACATGTCAGAAAAATGGCAAGCACCGGATAACTATAAATAATGGTTATTGTGCTTAGCAAAAAGCAGAAAGAACAACTTCGAAGTCTCATTATTCCCATAGGGTCATAGCGAGAGTGTTAGCAGTCAGCGGGTGAACTTTGGTTGCACTGTGAGATGCTACAAAATACAGAACCTGCTTAACTCCGCTTTTACATATTGACATGGAGAATGCTAGCCCATGAGTTACCCCAAAGCCCTTGAATGATCACTTCTGTGGCCTTCTCCTGGCAGGTGGGGAACTGCAATACATCATGGAAAGCTGAGCCGTGCCTTCCACTGTATTAGAAGGGTTAAGGGTAATTATTTGAAGTTCTCTTTTCAAGTCTTGTCTCAGAGCAACAATATCTAGTTCAAAAGTAAGAACCTGCTGATTCAATCAATGGAAACAAGACACGGGAACCTTGAAATATGTCTCGATTTTATTTGTAAGATAGGGACCCCTCAGTTGCCTGGTTAATTATCAATGCAAGATAAATTCACAGATAGAGGTAAATGGACAGCCCAGGGGTGAATGATGCTTTGGCTTTTCTGCATATTTGCTTTTAAAATTTCAATGTATGCCACTATATAAACAAAAGTATGTCCTCCCAGAAAATAGAAAAGTTGTTTCATTTTCTAATACACTTTGTTTCAATCTGACTAAAAGTATCTAGAAGCATATTTAACCAAAAGTACTTGGACATTCCCTTAAAAATTACATGTCCTCAGTTTTTTTATAACTTTTCTTATTGAAGCAAAATAAAAAGTGAACCATTGTACGTTAGTCTTCAAAATATGAACATAATTGTCACAGCTTTGGTAGGATAATACATTGCGTTTGAAGTGTTTGATGTACCAAACTATAGCAATACGGGTGTTTGACTGTTCCATATGTTTAAGGTGTGTGTAGTAGATTGGAGGAGTCTGGATGAAAAAGTTGTAGATCTGGTAGAGACCATATCCAGTGGTTTAGATGACCCTCCTGAGACATTTCATTTTCCATATAGCTGAAGGGGGCTCCCATTGATGTGTCTTCAGTTCCAAACTGCCTCTGAAAGCAACCCCAGAACAAGATCTAATGAGTGTGTGTGTGTGTGTGTGTGTGGGGGGGGGGGGTTATGGAAAAGCAGCCACACAAGCCTAACATCACCATGCACTATGACATTCAGGGGTTGGAGAGATAAATTGGGTTTAACTATCTGGCAGTCTGGGATTGGCAGATACGGGGTCAATGCTACCTGCATGAATGTTTGATACCTGTGATGAAGTTTGGTGGAGGAGGAATAGGGTAGGCGGCTATTTTCCATGGTTTTGTATATGACCCCTGATTCCAGCGAAAGCAAACATTCAGTCTACAGTGTACAAGACAATCATGACAATTCCTACTTTGTGGCAACATAATAGAGAAGGGCCTTTCATGTTCCGGTAATGCACAATGCACAGCTGTAGTGCACAAAGCAAGGTTCTTACTAAATGGGTTTGCTGAGATGGGATTGGAAGAACTTGGCTGACCTGCACAAAGCCCTGACCTTAACCCAACTGAATATCTATGGGATGAATTGGAACAAAGAATGCAAACCAGGCCGGCTCCCCTACAATATTTACAAACCTTACTATTGCTCAAGTAGCTAAAGGAAATCTAACCAACAATGTTCCAAATCTAGTGTAGACCTTTCCAGAAGGGCAAAAGCTGATATAACAGTAATGGGAGGACAAACTGCATAGTGTAATAGGACTAAGGACTGTAAACGCAAGACCCTATACACAAAATACTCATGTCTAGCCCTTGCTCACTCTGCTTCTTGAAATTATTTTCTGTACTGCTGCCATTTCTAACATCTAATTTCTAGATTATTTTTAGAAATTCCTTAATTTGTCTTTTTAGATAGACCCAGACAATGGTAATTACATAGAATGGACACATTAATGTTTTTTTATTATTCTTTAATGGCAAGATCATTTACAGTTGCTTGAGCAGCATCACTGGCATACATTCATACTGTACATCACCTCCATATAATGGCTTTGAAGTTTCAATGCATTCAAAGAGGGACACTGTGATTGTATGGTATAGAATGCAATCACTGCTCACCAATTAAATACATTGTATATTTTGTTAAAGGAAAACTATACCCCCCAAACAATGTAGGTCTCTATTAAAAGATACTGAGTAAAACAGCTCATGTGTAAAACCCTGCTTCATGTAAATGAACCATTATCATAATAATATACTTTTATAGTAGTATGTGCCATTGGGTAATCATAAATAGAAAATTGCCATTTTAAAAAATAAGGGCCGCCCCCTGAGATCGTAAGATTCACTGTGCACTCATACAAACCACATGTAAGGTCACATGAGCCAATTAACAGACAGAGTTCTGCCTTCTGCTTCCTCACTTCTTCCTGTTACAGTTAGTGTTGTAGTATTTCTGGTCAGGTGATCTCTGAGGCAGCACAGATAGAGTCATGAAATGGTGGTTCAAGGCAAGAGATGTAAAAGGGCAATATTTATGTAAATATATATTCCAGTTCTTTAATATGTCATTCAATTTGATATAAACTATCTGTTGCTTAAGTATTCATTTTGGGGGTATAGTTTTCCTTTAATGCTCTGTTAAGGGCACAGTGGGGTATGGAGCTACTGTGTCGAGTATGTAATGCATTTTACTACAGATACCTTGACTTTAGGGCCACTGGATAAGAATATGCCATTCACTACTTGAAGATCAACGTCCTCTATGGGAGCAATATTTATTGCACTTTAATTAAATAAGTGCAAGCTACAGTATGAAGAAGCTTAATAAGAGTAAGTGTTGCACATAAGTTATTGACATTTTGTGTGTATAATGTAATGCTTGTTATGTGGCATCCTGGAGGTCCATATGGTTTCTGTCTTGAGTTTGTGATGCTTATTTTTGCATGATGGGACAGTTGGTGATGCGATCATTTTATGGACAGAAAAATGCACGGTATAATGAGCTGTGGGGTGCTATGTAAAATTCAGTATATTGTGATCAAATTTTATGGAATAGTGGGAACAGTTTTCTAAACCTAATACAAGGCTTGCCTTCAAAGAGTTACAAGATGTGTTTAGGCAATAATTTGTATCTGATAATTGATATCTACCCCCAACAGGCGACAGAATGTCTAGGCATGCCTCTGTGAGAACAACAGGTACTGAGAGGGCGAGCAGAGAATGATTATCTAGACCTGCATGTTTAAGCATGCCTCTCAAGCAGAACATGCTGGGAAGAAGGGCCATCAGATGGTTGATAAAAGGGACACCTGGACACATTTCACAGTATCTAGTATAGGTAAATCTAAAACAGTGTGATAAAACAATAAGGACTTTCAACAATTATTGATGAGCACTTCCAAATTCTTGATACTGTCAATATTATCACATGCAATTAACCTAGTGGTTTTGGAGAATGGTGTGTGAGTTGGCCTAAAAACCGTGGGACCCATGGTTGGGCGTGTGGTGGTGTGGGTTGACATTAGGCAACAATAGTGGATTGGGTGTGGATCAGACTGGAAGTGTACATTGTTCCTCTCTTAGAAACAGATGTGTATGCAGAAGTTATATACAGAGCAGGAAGACATGCATGTGCATCTTTTAATGGCAACATTTTACGGGTTAGGGTTGGGTGTGGGTTAAGGTGTTGTGAGTTGATGTGGGTTGGGTGTGGGTTGAGTTTTTCCTGACCCCTGACTACAATGTATTTCATTGAAAATGAAATACAAAGTACAACAATCCAGTTTTTGTTTATATTTTGGTTGAGTAGGTGTGAAGTATTTTGTGGTTAATGGTGGGCTCTTGGGGAATTGCATTGTGTATACTGTTTATTGGAGAATTGTAGGGCATAGGGCTACTGTAAATACTATGCAGTCTAGTTTATGGGTTTCATTGTGGATTATAAATGAACTTAACTATGGCCACTGTTGTCAGTGTGGGGAATATGTAATGTACTTTGCTGGGGACAATGTAGGCTACACAAATAAATATATAAATTAACTTTGGAATGTGGAAGATTTGTCAACAAACATTGAAATAAAAAATATTTTCATTTCACATTTAGATTATGAAGCAGAATACATCAATATAACTGAAGGAGAAACCATGCCAACAACCTGTTATGTAGCACTTCCAGACCCAGTTAAATGGCCATAGTTCTGGTCTGCAAAACCTGGTAATGTTTGCTTACATAATGTACACTGAGACAAAAACTAGTTATGATCCTAACCCTGAGACAAAAACTAGTCATGATCCTACCAAACTTTGGGAAATTCCACACTGGGTAGTTGTGTTTGTTAGCACTGCATTATCAAAGTTGTGCTTTTAAATGTATGTCTGCAAAACAAAACATTGCTACCAGCTTGGCACTGATGCAGAATGCCAATGAATATGAGTGTGGCACAGTAAATCAAAGCATCAGTAATAGAGCAAGAGAAAGCATAATACATGGAGCTTTGGCAGCATGCAAATATGTCTATGCCCCAAGCTTATTCCTCTTCCTCAGGCCAGATGCAGGCCATCCCTTTGCACAAACATCAAAGCCAGTCCTTTGTTACATTGTTGTTTAAAACACTGTGGGCTCTGACTACCAAATAAAATTTTAATTAGTAAATGAAAGCTAAAAGTGTTTGATGGCATGGGATATTAAACCACATTTCGAAATGCCTGTTTTGAAAGTAAAGGGGTTTTATAGAAGAGAGAAAGACATATGAGCAGATGGTTAATTACCATTATTGATCATTTATAATGTTTTTAAAGTGGCTTTTCAAGGTCACATGAGCTGACATAGGAACCCGGCTCTGAGATTTCTAAATGCGAGTCTTTGTTCTCAAGTGTAGTTGATATGTAATTATCCAAGCATATTGTGTACTGGGTATAAATATTCAAGTGCTTTGCTGTACACTCAAAATAAGGGCACTGTTCTAATAATATATAGTATAATAATAACAGAGTGTGTGCTGTACGTTATAGTACAAACTAATAGCACTTACAATGGTCGATGTTCGGGTGCCTTCAAAGGCAACTGATCCCAATTTTTCGTCCCGCCAGCCGACCAATATCCAAGTCTTCTGCCGATATCGGTTGGCTCATTTCCCACCATACAAGCACCGAATATTGTACAAACATTTGTTTTGTACGATATTATCTGTGTGTATATGGCCACCTTTAAGCAATAAACCTGTATACAACCTGTATCCTTATATCCAACAACCTATATCCTTCCCCCTTTGTTGTGACTGTTTCGTAAATTTAGGGGAATTATCTGAGCTCTGGTAATTTAATTATCTTGCAAGGATAAATATGGAGTTAATTTAGTGTCCTTGTTTAGGCCAAGAAACAACAAAAACATAAATGTTTTGTGATTAAAACACAAAAGTCTGTTCAGCACAAGTCCTATTTATTGCACTTATGTTGAACAAGGGAATATACTGTTCCTTTAATGTAGGACTACTGCATGCCGCAAGTGATAAGATCAGAGAGGGCATAAGGTCCAGCTCATGAGGCACAGAAGGGTTCCCCAACTACTGTATTTTTACTCATGAAGCGTGTTTAAACATTAAACTGTTGGGGAGCCAAACAAGCATGAAGAAAGTTTCCAGGGTTTCTAAAAAATCTATCAGACAGATTTGGGCTGCCTTGGATCTGTTCCACACCTACACTACAGTTCTGCTAATTGATTTGGGTTATCGGACACAGGATACCCGTGGACAGGTCTGATCTTAGTATGTGGTGAGCTCCTTTCATACTACTTTCTGTGTATCACTGATGTAAAGGAGTGTTCCACCAACTGCTCTCCTTCAGTTGTAGAGCTGTGATTACTATAATACCCAGGCAAAGGAATTCTGTAGTTTTGGCAGAAAGATCTGAAGCATAGCTAGGTAAGGTTAAACAAGATATAGTTGAGCTTTGCTTTAAGTATTTGGAAAAAGGATAAGAAAAGATGTCTCTATTATAGTTTATGAACATCAAAGTCTAGTTCCTTTTTCATAGCCAGAGGCCTACTGTCTAACCTCAGGCCCTGGTTCTATAGGCAAACTCGGTGATGCTCAGTACTCGCTTAGTAATTTCACACTGTATGCATATGTTTCATCAAAACCTCATTTTAAGAGAATTTAAAAGTATTTGCTTTCCCACTCTACCAATTAAACTGAATAGTGCAACACTGAATTAGGTTTTCTTGAGATGAAATACCGATAATATTGGACACATGAGGAAATGCAAGAGGGCATCTTCCAGCTAAAATATTCTGTAATGCATATAAAAATATGTTTCCAAAGGACTAGATGTTTTTATTTAAAATGGCTTAATGTCACATCTAACTTCCAATAAGATAAGGTTTTTTTCTTTAGATTTCCCTGAAGCTTCATATTCTAAACTAATGTATCATATTGTACTTCTCTTTTTGTTTTACCCCATTATTTAATCTTAAACAAGTTCTCCCCAAGGTGACATAACACTATAAATTGTAATAAGCATGCCTACAAGTCACACACAGTGTATTATGATAGATAACCAACAAGACATCTTGTTGAAGGAATTCTGTTTCAATTATTATGAATCCTTTTTTTTTGGTAGCTAGGTTTTATTTTGCCTCTCTTAGGGGCAGATTCACTAACTTCGAGTGAAGGATTCGAATGAAAAAAACGTTGAATTTCGAAGTTTTTTGGGTACTTCGACCATCGAATTGGTTAAATTCGTTCGAATTCGATCGAAATCGAACGAAATCGAACGATTTGAAGTAAAAATCGTTCGACTATTCGACCATTCGATAGTCGAAGTACTTTCCCTTTAAAAAAAACTTTGACCCCCTACTTCGGCAGATAAAACCTACCGAAGTCAATGTTAGCCTATGGGGAAGGTCCCCATAGGCTTGCTAAGCTTTTTTTGATCGAAGGATATTCATTCGATCGTTTGATTAAAATCCTTCGAATCGTTCGATTCGAAGGATTTAATCCTTTGAACGTTCGATCGAACGTTTAGCGCTAAATCCTTCGACTTCGATATTCGAAGTCGAAGGATTTCAATTCGAGGGTCGAATTTCGAAGTATTTTTAACTTCGAAATTCGACCCTTAGTGAATCTGCCCCTTACTGTTGCAGTTGTGGAATCTTTTAAATATGGGAAGATTAGCTTTTGTAATGGTAGACAAACAGGTATCCTATGCAGAGAAGAGACAGGGACACACAAAGATGCTGAAAAATAAAGACTTTGCATTTAATTGTTAAACAAAAAACACATTAACAGAGTGATTGTCTTCATATGGCAATATGGCATCAAAATATAGCAGTCTCTCTATATGAAAATGTAGTCTTTCTGACTACCCCAGGGCATCTCCCAGACTGTGGTCCACTTCAAGGCCAGCACCCTGTTACTCACAGTTATAAAGTCAACTTCACTGTTGCATTTTCATCAAAACTTTCAGCCCCATTTCGGGCACCCTTGAGAGTAATTATGAGGTGCTAATCAAAGGAAGGCTCCCCATAAGGGTCTCCAGAACAAACAAACAAAAATCAAAGAAAAGGATTGCACTCTTTATTACATCGGAAAAAAGGGGGGTTACAAAGAATTTCCAAAATAGCTAATGAGCCCAACGCGTTTTGACCATATCGGTCTTCCTCAGGGGCACATATAATAAAAAAATCAAAAGAAAAGGGCAATTTCAGGCTCAGTCACCAGTCCCTTGGCACTTGCTTTCTCTCAAGCTCAGGAACTCTGTCTCTCTTTATCAAACACTCTATGGGGCAAATTCACTAAGATTCGTTGCACTTCGCCACACTTCGCCAGGCGTAGTTTCGCCAGCGCTCCGCAAAGTCTCTAAAATCCGAAGTTGCGCACAGGGGTAGCGTAAGGTTGCGAAGTTGCGCTAGCATTGATTCGCTAAGCGAAGCGAAGTTACGCTAGCCATGGTTAATTTGCATACGGCGCCAAATTCAAATTTCAATGGAGGAATACGTACAATCACTACAAATGCCTGGGAAACCTTCAAAACATCAAATAATTTTTTTTTTTGCCCTACACATGTGCCCACTGTATAGTTAAGTTGCCTTGAGTTATGAAATGTAGGGGGGAAGGAGGGGAGCCCCAAAAATGTTTTCGATCTTTTTCAGCCTATCACCCATAATATAGAAAAAACGCCAGCGTTTTTTGGGACTTAGAAAAAATTTGAACTTTTTTTGAAGCAATCCCTATCTACTCTATTGCACTTCGCCTGGTCTGAGGTGGCGAAGGAAGTCTAGCGTAAAAGTACAGTGCGCACGTTAGTGAATTTGCGTAGTTGCCTCCGTATCGAAAATTCGCCAGGCGTAAGGGTGCGAAGTAACACTAGCGAATGTACTCCAGCGTTCACAAAAAAACTCTCACAGCGTTACTTGTTGGAATTTCAAAAATAATTTTCCTTTCTACGAGTCCTGTGGTAAATTATTTATCTGTTTAGTATACATTAATTTGTTTCCTTAATTGTTCTATTTTTATTTTCTGCTTAAATGCCGGTTCCAGCTCACCCTTTGTTGGTCCGGGTGCACAATGCCCCAGACCCCTCACAAGTTCGCCGGATTCAGCTCCCCAAATGGATGAAGGTATAAAATCTTACCCGGACTTCGTTGTGACCCAGGTGCAGCCGCCCTGAGTCCATCGCTAAGGGAAAACTAAATGCTGCACACACCAAAGTTCTGGACAACGCACTCTTCGGATCACCCAAGGAATCGCTTGGTCATCAAATCATTGGTAAAAAACTTGATTTTATTAAAGATTTAACATTTTAACAAACTGTATAGCCCTGCGCCATGAGGTCTGACGTGTTTTGTGTCACTGCACTTCATCAGAGACCTACTAAAATTTAACCGTATCTGGAGTAGGCATCGTCCTTCAGCCCATATCATATAGGTTAAAGGCCTGCTTTTATGTACATTTTCTTGCAATACAGATGGGTTTATAAACACACTGTCACAATATTATTTGTTTATCTACAAGAAAACATAAGGTAAAATGGGATTCACATGCATTACTATAAAGGGAATAATCCCAACAAGAACTTGTGGATGAAACTGAAAGGTAACTGATTAAATTAAGAGTTATTGTGCTCTTCCGGGATTTAATTCATTGATTTGCAATATTTGTAAATTTTTCAAATATATTTTTCAAATATTATTGGAGAGCTGCAAACTCTGTGATAAAAAAGAGGTTTAGTACTTGTACTTAAATGAAAAGTTATGGCAAAGTGGCCAAGTGCAAGCCTGCTAATCAGTCATGCCATAAAAGTTATGAGCCAAATATCTGGTGGCTACTAACGAACACTTGATCATCCTCCTGCAAGTCTGACTTATATCACCACAATTTTGAGTAGGTTCCAATTGTAAAGTCTGTCCTTTATCATGTCAGTTTAATCAGAAATTCTAATACTCACTAGTCTTTAGTGATCAAAATTCTTCAGTAAGTTTCGCTGCTTAAAAGACGTCCAGTGGGTGGAAAAAATTGTCACTTGTCAAAAAAAAAAAAATGTCACCCGTTGACTTCAATGCATTTGGTCAATTTTTCACTTTTTCACAAATTTTTGCCCAGATTCACCCATCACTTCCGTGATCTTACCTACCCATCTATGACCAGCATAATTGTGTATTTATGTGCGAAGTTAAAGTACAGTGCGACTTGGTTTTGAAGCAGAAATTACTATTGATGCATTCTCTCCTCTCTACAACAATCTATGACCTACAGGTCCTCTCTACAAAGAAGTAAAGCAGGTTCAAATCTGTTTTCTCAATGGTTTCAACTAGCAGGGAAGCAGTAGCATTTCCCAGTTGTCTGGAAGAGTTAAGGTGGCCATAGAGCAGATCTTTCCCCGATATGCCACTAACGGCATGGCTATATCGGGGGTAATTCGAACGTTCGGCCGTATGGCCGAATGATCGAATTACGATGCGCAAAGGGGCTCCGATGGGTCAGTCGGTTAAAAATCAAACCTTCCCGATCAATATCGTGGCCAGATATCGATCGGGAAGACCCGTCGGAAGCCCCCATACACGGGCAGATAAGCTGTCAAATTGGTCCAAACGACCCAGATCGGCAGCTTTATCTGCTGTGTATGGCCACCTTTACTGGTAGATCTATACACTATAAGGAAAGGAGAAGGCAAATGGTTAAATAGTTACAATTATATTCTGTATAATAGGTTTGGTGGCTGCACATCTATTTCTGAATTGTTTTGTGCACTTACACTAGACAAACATAATTACATTGCTTTTTAATGTTCTCTCTTGGCCTGAAGTGGCAGTTCCTCTAGACTAAATTTGGAAGCCAGCAGCTATGGTTTATCTAAAATACTTTTCTAAACTCTTTCTACCTAGTATATGAACAGTAAAAAACATGAAATAAGTCAGATAAACAGGTTTGTTTCAATAAAATGTTATCTTGTACCTGGGCATGCCACGTACAGTACAGTAGCAGGACAGGACTTCATGGAGATCAGAGTTAGATGGAAAAATGTCTTGCAGTTCATGCCAAATATTCCTTCAGCAATGCTTGACACCTCTTCCATCTGCCGTCCTCTCTGGCACTTAATGCTGTGCAGACATCTGATGCCTCGATCAACCCCAATGAATGCATCCGAAAACAGCTCTCAGCATGTAATTATTTGAAGGTGATTTGATTATTGTTAAAATGCATCGCAATGTGCCTGACACCAACTAACAGGCTAATGTTAACCACCATATAATGGCAAAGGAAATTAAGTGTGTAGAACTCTGAATTCACCTCTTTATGATGTGTACATCACCCTTAAATTGCTCAAGAATTGGCTCCAGATGTTCAGCACATAACCCTTTTTGTCTAACACTTAAATAGATACTTTGCATTATTTACTAAGGGTCTGCAACCATATTGGCACTGCTAATTAGCAACACTTTTCTTTATTATAACATTCTGTTCCTATTCCCTGCATCTAAAAATTTTGGATGCATCGGAAAAGCTGCTCGCGTTACAACCGCCACGCGTCAACATTATTCGGGCGCCCATTGACTTAAATGCTAGTGTCAAAATTTACACGTGACCCAACATGTATGGTATGTTTAGTTTGTTTGTGTGCACCGTGAATCCTAGGATCCCAGGGGTGGCACCTATTGTTTTAAACAATATACTGTATATTTATAGAAACCTACATTGTTTGGGGGTATAGTTCTCCTTTAAATGATACGGTTTGTGGCAATAACAGACTATATATGTATATGAGACAATGTACTATATAAGTATGTCCTATAAAGGCCACTTGGTTGCATCCCTCCGCTACTACTGCTGCTTCCCACCTTAAACTTCAAAATTTCTGTCTTGCTGCTCCTTACATTTGGAATGCCATTTCTGAATTCCTCCAGAGAGGATCCTCCCTGTCTTTTCAGAACTAAACTCAAATACAACCTCTTGGAGCAATAACATAATTTGTATTTAATATTATTTGTATTAAGTATTGTACTGTTTATTTATTAATGTAATGACCCCGTTGGTTCTATTAATTTGTTTTACTTAAATTGTTCTTCTGTACACTGCTTTGTGCATAAGTAGCAATATATAAATAAATATATACAAACATAAATGTACTCAAGTGCTTAAATCATCAGAATTTACCATGTTGCTTTTCCCTGGCTCATTTACTTTTGGCAGGGATGCAAGTAATGCTGTTTTAACGGATAAAAAATGGTTCAGTGGGTTGTTTTTTACTGCATTTTTTTCTTGAGCTAAATGCTATGGAGGTAAATGGCAGCTTTTCTTGTGCAAGTCAATAGTTTCATCTCTCACACCAAATGCATATGGTTTCTGTGTTTTGTAGATGTTCCGTGAGCATTCTGTGTTATACAGTATTTTGGGTGCTAATGGATCCCAAGACTTACCCTGTGCCTAAAGACAGGTGTTATGTTAAGGGCTTGTTATGGCTTAGTTGTCTTATGTCCAACAGGCAGCATATTTATGGAAGGTTGAAAAGACAGTTCACCAAAGAAGAACTATAACAATTATACACAGTCAACAAAAAGCTATAGATTCCATCTATTACAATAGAGAAATGATTAATTTTAGATGAAAAAAACTCAAATTTAATTTCATCACTCCATAGGAGATAGTGATGGGCAAATTTGTCCCGTTTTGCTTTCTCAGAAAATTTGTGAAATGAGCGAAAAAATTAGTGAAATGCTGTTTTTGACATCCATTAATCCTCACTGACGTCTAAATTGTTGCCTGGCGAATAAATTTGCCCATCACTATTGAAAAGCATTTTGGCTTGTTCAAAAGTCTTTTTGATAAACTCCAGTTGGGTTTTCTTATGTTTCGCTGACATTCGTGGGGTCTCCTTACATTTTCTTTTGTCCTCTTTTGTTGAATTGGCAACTGATGGTTTGCGTTGAAACTGTTGTAACTTGATCTTTCACCACAGTTCCAACAAACCTTCCATCCAGTCTTTGATTTTTCTTTCTCTTGCATCTATGTCCAGGTAGATTTGTCACAGTGAAGTAGGCCACAGACTTCTTGATAAAATTGCATATGCTGGACATAAAAACATAAAGGTCTTAGGAAATGGACTTTAAGCCTTGAGACTGTCCATGACTTCTTACATTTTTCCTCACCTCCTTTGATAGTTCTATGCTTTTCTTTTTTTTCTAAATTTTCAGTGTAGTGTAGTGAACAAACACAGTTTAGTTTACTTACAAATTAATGGAGAATCATCTGCATGAAATAAAAAAATTGTTGAGAATTCATGAAATAGTTTACAATTTTCATTTTAGGATCTCTTTGTGGAATGAAATAATTATTTCACTGCAAAAATAGAAAATTTACTTAAGTAACTTCTATAAAGTTGTTGTTTTCATAAAATTTTGTTTTCCAAGAATACTTTGGGTACTTACAATTACTGAAAACATATAGTGTAATAAGGAAAAAAAAAAGTGTTTTTGTTGTGCGAAATGATTTCTAACTGACTCTTAACACCTTGAAAATATATAATACAGTTTCACAGTGTAAACACGGAATCTGATGGACAGCCTTGATTGTCAATAGTTAGCTTCTCTGGGTTCTTGGGCCAATTTTTCTTCTGTCACCTTTCCTATAAAGTTCTCTTTTGGTCTGATCTGTCAGGTGCAAGATCAAAGCATAGCAGAAGCAGCTGGAGTCATCATGTCATAGATTTGTCTGCATTCCTTTGTTTCTATTTCTTAAATGAGCATCTCTAAATGTTCAGAGCTCTCCAAATGTGACACTCTGGTTTTTCAATTCCTATATGGTTTACCCTGGTCGATTTTATGGAAGATGAAGTAAATATAACCAAATATATTCAATCTCTGAATCCTTAGAAATTCCATCTGTGCTTTTCCACAGTTCAAGAATAGCGAGGCAAAATGTAACTTAAATTTTCCACATTTTATCTATTTAAAAAATATCAAGAACACAAATAAAAAAAAATTCATTTACAAACTGGTTTCCTATAGAAGTCAATGGGAGGCTGATGAAGTAATTAGGAGAATGGACCACCAATGACAGGTAAAAGTCTGTATAAAGGGACTAATGAAATAATATAATATGATAATCGCACTTCCCCAAGTTCCCTAATAGGGCAAGACTGACCTAAGACAGGTGAGTGCAGGAGATTGAATTGTGGCCCCTATAAAGTCATATCAAACTGTGTTCACATAATGTCAAGGCTCTGCTGCCAGAAGCTAAAGGGTCAACGTCAGTTAGGAACACAAGATAGAATTGTAGCTATAGAACTGCAAGTACACATCCTGACTATATCTTAATAGCGATAGCCAGAAGGCTTGCAAACTGCTGGGCACAGGAAACCGTTACTTGTGCAAAATGTTTTCCAGTAATGCTTGCACCTGCTCAGATGTAACCAGTGTCTTGACCATGTATGGCAATTCCGTGTACATTTTCCTTATAGTGAATGCTCTGTGAAATGTATATAAACTTGGTCAAAGGCGTGACATTTGAAGCTCTGCGTACTAAGGGGCAGATTTATCTAGGGTCGAATTTCGAAGTATTGGGAGTTTTTTTTACTCCCTTAACTTCAAAATTTGAATAAAAAAAGACCAATTGAAATTTATTTAAAAAATTGAGTAAAAAACAAAAGTTTTTAACTTGAGGTGAATAGGCTGTATTTGAATCGTTCAAATCAAAGTTTTAGCACATTCAATCAAATTCGAATCAAAGTATTTGTCCATCAAATTACTCCAAATAGGTTCTAGGAGGTCCCCCATAGGCTAAAATAGCAATTCAGCAGGTTTTAGATGAGTCAAGTTTTTAACAGTGCATGATAAATTTCAAATTTGAATCGACTTTTGGCCTATTCAATAGT
Organism: Xenopus petersii; assembly: GCA_038501925.1. NCBI lineage: Eukaryota > Metazoa > Chordata > Amphibia > Anura > Pipidae > Xenopus > Xenopus petersii. The sequence continues at coordinate 103,232,133 of CM076677.1, forward strand.
CGAAGTACACAAAAATAGCTTGAAATTCATTTTTTTTTTCATTTAAATCTGCCCCTAAGTGTGACATTGTGACAAGCTTCCCAAGATTCAAATGTTTCGTCTAATAAATAAATCAGTTATTCTGAAGAACCTTCCTTGTCTTGGAGTCTTGTGGTAAGCAAATTACCAACAAGGTGTATTTTCAACATTCAAGCATTTAAATCTTTTTTTAAATAGACATTTTAAAAAAAATAATGGAACAATTGAGCCTATGCTTTATCTAAAATTCAAAAAGACATAAACACATACTGTGCATACCCAGTATGATAAATGCACTCTTAAAATGAATGAAAAAAATGATTCCATTGTACATCCATAGACATATGCCTTTATGCTCAGTACATCTGCAATAAACAATCTGTTGAATGAAGCATAACTTACAGCGAAGATCAGTAGGGTGATTAGAGAAGCAGGAAGAACACTAAGAAGTAGAAGGGAAATATGTGATGATATATTAAAGACTAACTGCTGATGTGACTCCTAAACTTAAAATGGTACAGTAACATAATGCTTCACAGTACATGGGCAGTAAAGTGAATCCTATTTTCACACTGAAGCCATTCTGATTTGAATGATGTTGATCACTAATGAGCACCAAAGAAGAACATTTGCAGGGAATAGGGATGTAGCGAACTGCCGATTTGATGTTCGCGAACGCCGTTCGCGAACACCGGCAAAAAAGCGAACAGTTTGCGAACAGTTCGTGAACTTCGAACGCTCGATAAAATCGTTCGATCGAACGATCGAAGGATTTTATTCGTACGATCGAACGATTTTCGTTCGAATCGAACGATCGAAGCTATTCGATCGAATGATTTTAATTCAATCGAATGCTTATAATCGTTCGAACGAATGGAAATCGTTCGATTTTAGCGATCGAAGGGTCGAATGGTCGAATGGTCGAACGAAATTTTACTTCGAATCGAACGCGAACACCAATTGGCGAACGTCGCGCGACGTTCGCGAACATTCGGCGGACGCGAACAGTCGAAGTTCGCGCGAACTAGTTCGCCGGCGAACAGTTCGCTACATCCCTAGCAGGGAATTATTGTTTTTATTGTACACAGACAAAGGACTTCCAACCTCAGGGAGCAGGCATTCCCAGTTGTAGTGGAGTGACTGTCTGGCGAAGCACTTAATGATGTCTGACACCCAAATTTTAACAGTTTTAACTTTTAACTACATTTTACTATTTTGGAGCTTGCACATTTTGGTGAAATACTATTTTAGATCATTTTAGGACCAGGCCCGGACTGGCAATCTGTGGGTTCTGGCAAATGCCAGAAGGGTTGCTATAAGGTGCCATATAAAGTCAGTATTTAGTGGGCTGGTGGGGCTGTGTGGGCCTCTGTGTGGGCTGATTGTGCTTCTGTGTACCTAAAATGCCAGGGCCTATTTTAATTCTCAGTCCGGACCTGTTAAGGACAAATAACAACCCACAACCTTTCCCATTGCCCTGAAGAAGAAAGAGACCCAAAAGTTGGGCAACTTTGGGGTCACTCCTAGTGTACCTTAAAGAAAAAAAAAACTATATTAACAGGAACCTTAAAACAAAAACAACAGGAAGACCCTAGGCTAGATTTAAACTTCCAGTATATTTAGCACAAAATGTTTTCTTATCCCTTTAAAAAAATAGGTGTTGATCTTGGATCTTGGAGAGTCCTCACCTATATAACCACAGCAGAGGAGGTTTGAGGATTGATCAATCCAATCTCTCTTCTGCATGTCAGTAGTAAATTTGATCAGCTTAGATACACTTCTGTTATACTCTTTTTTTTTGTTTGCCTCAGAGTGCTCCAACATCATATAAGGGCAGAAGTAACAACCTGCAAACTACAGTACTAGTCTACATATACAGTATATATTACAACCATGGAATAGTTAGTCACATTTTTGTCAAAAAGTCAACCCTTCCAATCACCTAAGTTTAAATTCTATGAAGAGGAAAAAAATCTGGTTAAATTAATTAGTTAGATTCAATATGACACGAATCTTAGGGGTCTATTTATCGAGCCTCACATTTTTCTAGTCGAGTTTTAAAGGGGAACAAATCTGAATTGAATATGCTTGGAAGCTGCTAAAAATCTGAACCCAAAAATACTCCAGATAAAACCTGTCTAAATCATGTAGAAGTCAATATCAGATGGGTCCCTTTAACAATTGGAACATACATTATGTATTATCTTCTCAATAGTTTCGATTTGTTTGCACTTTGTTCAATAATATGATAAATTTACGTTGCCTTGTTCATGTGCACTAACAACCTGCACTCTGAGGAGTTATCTTTCTTTGTTATCAAAGGTTCTTCTTCTCCTCTCATTTTAGGTTTACCTTGGTTACAGGTTGATAACCCACATATTGATTGGGTAACTGGGGAGATTTTTCAATGGGGTCAAAAGTGTAAGGGCTCTTGCATAAGTGTTCCTCAATTGGTGGCAGTCACGACTTTAGAGGGATTACCCGCAGCTTATTCTGATTTTTCTGATGTATTTTCTAAAAGAGCTGCAGAAACTTTGATCCCCACACAGCCTTTATGACTGCCCAATTGACCTCATTCTTGGATCTACTCCCCCTAGAGGGAGAACTTATCCTCTTTCTTTGCCTGAAGCCCAAGCAATGAAGGAGTACATCAAAGAAAACCTTAAAAGAGGTTTCATTAGGCCTTTTAGTTCCCCTGCTCGTGCTGGGTTCTTTTCCGTGGGCAAGAAGGGTGGAGGTCTTCGCCCATGTATCGACTAAAGAGGTCTTAATAAAATTACCATCAAGAACCGTTATCCCCTTCCACTGATTTCCAAACTATTTGATAAGGTCAAGAATGCTACTATTTATTCCAAACTTGACCTTAGTGGTGCATATAACCTCATCCGTATCAGGGAAGGGGATGAGTGGAAAACGGCCTTTAACACCAGGGATGGCCACTACGAATATTTAGTGATGCCATTTGGTCTTTGCAACACCCCCGCAGTGTTCCAGGAATTTGTCAATGACATCTTCCAGGACCTGTTGTGGTTATTCGTAGTGGTATATCTTGACGATATTCAAATTTTTTCCTCTAACTTGAGTGACCATCAAAAACATGTCCAGGAGGTGTTGCTCAGGTTAAGAAAGAATAATTTATTTGCGAAGCTTGAGAAATGCACCTTTGAGGTTTCCTCTGTCCAATTTCTCCGGTAAGGGTCTTGAAATGGATCCTGGGAAGGTTTAGGCCATACTGGATTGGGCTCAGCGTGCAACTCAAAGATTCTTAGGCTTTGCTAATTATTATCGTCAATTCATTAAAAACTTTTCTTTGGTGGTGTCTCCAATCACGGATCTAACCAAAAAGGGTGCAGATCCAAGTATGTGGCCTCCAGAGGCTATTCAAGCTTTTTAATTTCTTAAAAAATAATTTGTGTCTGCCCCCATTCTCCATAACCCTGCTACCACTCTTCCTTTTATTGTAGAGGTTGATGCCTCAGATGTTGGGGCAGGGGTGGTCCTTTCTCAAAGGCATCCGATAACCAACAAGGTGCATCCATGTGCATTCTTCTCTAGGAAATTTCACCTGCCGAAGCCAAATATGACATTGGGAATAGAGAATTGTTGGCTATCAAATGGACCTTTGAGGAATGGAAACACTTGTTGGAGGGGGCTAAACATACTATAACAGTCTTTACTGACCACAGGAATCTGTTATACATCGAGTCTGCCAAATGATTGAATCCTAGGCAGGTAACAAACTAGATGTGACTGTACTGTTCTATATATATTGCAGTCATGGGACAGTTAAAAACAAAGATTACATACTCTGTGGGTCAGTACATCCTCAGCTCTTAGGTTGAAATGATACTGATTTCTAATAGACATACAGCAGCAGTAATAGAGTTCTCTGCCTCTGAAGAGAATTTCCAGAAATTGCATTCTGCCTTCTCAACTAATCATCAAATTAGTGCTGATTTTTTTTTAATCCTGTTGAGAGCTTTGTTAAATAATCATTATAAATGTAATAAAAGGCTGCTCTATTTCCAAGGGATGTTGTTGCTTTTAGCAGCATTTTATAAGTTGTTCCATTATTACACGCAAACACTGTTGTAGAGTGTCTAAGGATGAGTTAACTGTATCGTGCGTATTGAAATGGGATTCCATAATGAGATATAATAGTCAACCTCTGGGACCCCCAAGCATTTACAATACTAATTTTTGGGTCAAGGTACTTGCCATAGAGGTCATACATTAAAGTTCTTACCAGTAGTTCTTTTAGCAAGGCATACAAAACATCATGAACTATGAAAATTGTATAAGGGTTCAAAATGTCTCCCTTTAGTGAGCTGATTATAAGAATGAATCTTTATTTACATGACATGACATTTGTCAACATTGTGACCCCTTTAGATAAGTGGAATTTTTCCATTTGCCTTAATATGTGGGTAATTCTTGAAAGTATCTTTTTTAACACGATCATGGGTAAAAAGACATAATATTACACATACAACAGCCATTGGTCTTCTACAAACTAAGATGGCACCAGTTTGTCATCCAGTGTCATCCAGTGTACTTAGTGTAATAAGTTTTCCAATGCTAATGATGTCTCCATCCATTGCTTCCAACAGCAGCTGGTCTGACGGAGTGCGATGTTCACTGGAAATGCATGTTCAGGTTGAGACTGCCTTGAGGGTAATGTTTCATTCTAGAGTCCTCCTAAGAAGAACGGAATTAGTATTCAGGATATGGAGTATAGATGTGCCAGAAAAGTTGGGCAGTACTTTCCATGGATAAAGGAATTAACTAAATTAGATTGGAGTTGCATGATTGTGAGTTGATAATTAGTGAAGCTAACCATAGTTCCAATGAACAAACAATAGCTCCAGCAAGCAGATAGTCAAAGGGGTTGTTTGTCTTTGAGTTAACTTTTAATATGATGTAGAGAGTGATATTCTGATATAATCTGCAATTGGTTTTCATTTTTTATTATTTGTGGTTTTTGAATTAATTAACTTTTTATTCAGCAGCTCTCCAGTTTGCTAGGGTCCAAATTAACTTAGGAATAAATAGGAGAGGCCTTAAGAGAAAGATGAGTAATAAAAAAGTACCAATAACCATAACTTTGATGTCTTAATGAGCCTTTTTTAAAGATGGCGGCAGTGAACCCCATTAGAAAGCAGGAAAGGATCAGAAGAGAAAAGCAAATAATTCAAAAACTTTACAAAGCAAATAATAAAGACCAATGTAAAAGTTGCTTAGAACTGGTGGTTCTATAACATACCAAAAGTTAACTTAAAGGTGAACCGCCCCTCTAAGCTAATATCTAAATTCACTCCAGTTATACCTCAAATTCCGGATCGAAATTGTTCCTAACACTTTTATATTGCCAAGGTCTTCTCAGGTAGTTAGGATCCAGAATAACCCATGACTACAATGACGACAATGAGGCAGCAATAATGGGCTTTCTGGCATTATAAAATATCAGCATATATAGTTTTGAAGTATCTAAAAGTATCCCTTGAAGAATAAAATCTAAATATTTCAGTTCAATAAAAAGGCACCATCTACAACTTAACATATATCTTACTTGGAGGATTTCTTGCAGCACTGCCAGATACAAAGAATTACTGCCTTTGAGCCTTCTCACCCTTTTTTTTAATCTTCACATTTAGCTTCCAGTGAGTTAACTTATGTAAGAGCACGACAGCAAGAATAGCGTATTATATTTGAAGGAGATCTTGCAGCTTCCTTGATGTTCATTAATAGCCAGTAATGCATCTGCCTCTGTCACCTTAAGCTGTAAAAACCATCCTTATACAGCAGCCCTCACCACGCAGACTATAAAGAGAGGCTGATAGGGTGATAGATCTTTTTTTTAAAGACTGGGGCATTGCAGCATTTTTATGAAGCATTGAAACGTCTAAAGGAATGACAAGTGTAGGCTGATGCAGACGCCTCTGTCTGTATAGCATTAAAACTGTAAATGGCACGTTATACAAGCATAATTGAGGGAACACAAGCATCACTTAGCATTCACAGATAAGATACAGCTTTTCTAGGAGATTGCGTGGATTCAGAAACTTATTGGGATTGGGACACTCAGTAGAATTGAAGGGAATGCAAAACAGCATTATGTTCTCATGTTTAACTCTACAGCATCAGCAACAGTCGGTGCGGATTAAGGTTTTGCGGGTTTGTATGGCACCAAAGTGATTAAGGGTGCTGGGGACTGTGGGGAGGTGGGGTGCAGAGGGAACTCTGGGTATAACTATGTGGAGGTGAGGGATTGTGATGGACACTAATAGGAGGGCTGATATAAAATGGGAGACCACTTGTGAATCTATATGATTAAACAAGGGCAAATAAGGTCTTGAGCTGTATTAAAAGGGGCATTGATTCACAGGAGGAGGGGGTCATCCTTTCACTGTATAGAGCACTGGTCTAGAATATGCCGTACAGTTTTGGTCTCATACAGGACATTATTGTATTAGAGAGGGTACAGAGAAGGGCAACTAAGCTGGTAAAAGGTATGGAAAATCTTAGCTATGAGGAAAGACTGGCCAAATTGGGGTGGTCCACTCTGGAGAAGAGGCGCTTAAGGGGTGATATGATAACTATGTATAAATATATAAGGGGATCATATAATAATCTCTCTAATGCTTTATTTACCAGTAGGTCTTTCCAGCTGACACGAGGTCACCGATTCTGATTAGAAGAAAAGAGGTTCTGCCTAAATATTCAGAAGGGGTTTTTTACAGTGAGAGCTGTGAAGATATGGAATTCTCTCCCTGAATCAGTGGTACAGGCTGATACATTAGATAGCTTTAAGAAGGGGTTGGATGGTTTTTAGCAAGTGAGGGAATACAGGGTTATGGGAGATAGCTCATAGTCCAAGTTGATCCAGGGACTGGTCCGATTGCCATCTTGGAGTCAGGAAGATTTTTTCCCCTTCTGAGGCAAATTGGAGAGGCTTCATGGTTTTTTTTTTTTTTTGCCTTCCTCTGGATCAACTAACAGTTAGGCAGGTTAAAATAGAGCTAAAAGGCTGAACTTGATGCACATGTGTCTTTTTCTAACCTAGCTTACTATGTTACTACGTCAGTTACCTTCCTTATGCAGCTTGAAAACATGTCTGGTCTCCCATAATGATGTCTGATAATTCCCCCCCCCTGCGCCCTACTGCATTGTTATATTTTGTAATATGTGTTAATTTAAAGGTTTTTATTGTTAAATTGAAAAAAATAAATCGCTTACATATGTCAATATGGAGTTACTTGTTCCACTGTTTTGATGTGTTATGTCTCAGCTGGTGGTGGGTAATTGATTATGGTCCTTGCCATTTGGGTCTGGTTAATAAAGATTTTTCTCTTTACACACCCAACGATGGCTGCCATCTGGTGTAATTTACATTTTGGCATAATGTGGCACACAATTGACTCCCCACAGTCACGGTCAGGTATAGGTTGAGTTTTTCTGAATACATCAATAATAACAGGTGCACTTATGGTTTTTTGTTTGGTAACTTAAATTTTTACTGGATTTTTCACAGGTACATTGAAAATATACCTCTTTTTTCTGTAGCTCTGACATGATTATGGTGTTTAACTAAAAGCTTAGGTTTGTACCAGTACCCAAAATAAGAGAACAGGGGGTGGGGACCTGTGCCTTGTGTACAAAAAATTTGCTCACATCTATTTTTTGCAAAAAATGTTTAACCAAACTCAGCAAACTCTTGCTGATCTCAAATGCAAGTTTTTCTAGTCATGATTATTCCTTGAACTTTAATTGATATTCAGAGTATCCTTGGCTTCTAATTAAAATTCTTTGCTACTCTCTTGCTAATGCCAGTAAAAATCTATGCTCCACTTTAACATTAAATGTGGACCTTTGGGTAAAAGTTGTTTTTAATGGGAACTTTTTCCCCCTTAATCATGAGTTTACTGCCAAAATAGATTACACTTTTTGTTGATTTGAAAAGTAACTGCATCAATTGATTTTCAATGTTTTTCAGTTTTAATATTATGGTAAATACTACTTCGCTATTGTATTATTGACAGTACAAAAGGTTTCATCCTCCCTCTAACTATAGTGGGCATACATGCTGGGGACACAGTACTGCAGTGCTGGGATATTCCCAACTTCATGTACATTTTATATAATTATTGAGTACACATGCACTGATGGGCTAGAGGTTGAGTGAGCCCAAGTCAAGGCCCCACCAAATTTGCCCAATCCCCCCTACCCGACTTGTGTCTTTGGCTCAGCCTCCCCATTCATGACTTCTACATCAAGTCCTTCTGCATCAAGAGACAGCAGTGCATTATTGCAAAGATACTTTGCAACGAAAGTACAGATTGGCTTAAACTAGTTTCAGCTTCAGGTATAGGATTAGTTATTGAGAAACTATGACCGAAATTGTTTGCCATGTTTCGCCTCAGTGATGAACATAGACTTCAATGGGTGTAAAAAAAATGTTGTGCGGCCCAAAAAAATTGATTCCCTTTGACTTTAATGCATTCTTTTTTTTGTGAATTTTTGTTGAACTGAAACTGGTCAGATTTGCCCATCACTACCGGAAACCCTTTATTCAGAAAGCTCTGAATTATGGAAAGGACATAGACTCCATTTTATCCAAATAATCAAAATTTAATAAAATGGTTTCCTTTCTTCTCTGTAATAATACAACAGTACCTTGCACTTGATGCAAACTAAGATAAAAGTAATCCTTATTGGAATCAAAGCCAGTCTATTGTGTTTGTTTAATGTTTAGTCTAGTAGACTAGACTAGTAGACTAGACTAGTAGATGTAAATTATGAAGATCCAAAGAATGGAAAGATCCATTATCTGGAAAACCTCCTGTCCCAGGCATTCTGAATAACAGGTCTCATACCTGTACTTGTATACTTGCCAGTGTTGTACCACACCCTGTTCTGAGGGGGACGGGGTAAAATGGGGTCCGGATTGTGGTGTCTACTGTATAGTAGTTCTCCTCTCTCAGCCACTACAAACATTGCTGCTGCTCACTTTACTGCAGGCAATGACACAGCAGGGGTAGGTGGGATGAAGGGTCTGCATGTAGACTTCAGGATCCCTCTGATGATGTTTTCAGGTCCTGATCCCTTTAAGGTACACCATTGAAACTTCCTGTGCCAATGTATTAAAAAGCTCCCTGTGTTAAAGTTGATTTTCCATGAGAATTAACCCTATTGCTTTCCTTTTACTCCAGCCAAAATGCATTCTTACCCAAGTGTTTATTTCTCTACTGTATATTCAGCTTCAGTTAAAATCAATGGTTGACCCACATATCTCACCAAGAGTACTATATGTGGCTTATAAATGTTGTCAATGAATCTCTCTTTGAAGATTTTGAAAAAGAGAATAAGAAAGCCATGTAATAGTGAAGCTGAAATCACCAGGCATTGTTTATTACATGCACTAAATCCAATAATATCTGCAATGCCATTGTGCCATTTAATTCATGTCTTCAGACAGGATATTGAGTCAAGTGTGGTCAATCGCCACCAGTATTTATTTGTTTATTCCCATGTTCCTTTAACTTTTTTGTGATTTGATCAGCAAAGCTCAAATATACCGCTCTGTCTACGAAGCAATATAAGCAGCACTTTGTACTATGCTATTTCCCACATAAGCACAACATGATAAAACCCTGAGCAAATGGCTGTGCTTGTTTAGATCAGGGGGGTGGGTGAGGATGTTTGAATTTGCATAAAGGCACCTAATCATGAGCATTGTAAACAGTCTCAAAACAATAAGAACAGAAAAGAAACAATGAAAATGCTACCCCAGGGGACCAGGCGCCTTAGAATACACATCTCTTTTATTGCCTTGATACATTGAATGTTGATAGTTTGAGGTTAGCTATTAACCCTCTGCTCTACTGAATGTATTAGAAGTTGTGCTGCAAAAGCATTGATAATCAGTATGTTTCATCCCAAAAAGTGTTAAAAATTAAAACACATAACTGAAATGCCGAGAAGTCACCATCCCTCAAAATGATCTATAGCATTTACATGTATGTACAATGTTTGCACATCATCAGAAGCTCCCTTGGGCATTCTATACTCCAGCCCCTCTAGCAGCTGCTGGGTCTGCTCTCTCTACAGTTATGCCCTTGAAGCCGAGCTGGCATACTGTATAAAGCTCTGTACAATGCTGCCGCTTCCCATAATTATCACGAGTTGTATTGTGACAGCCTTCTGTTCTTTAGATTTGGGGATGCTGCCATGTGTTCACCCTGGGGTAAATATTTGGACAAGCGTTTACATGCCAGAAAGTGTCAGCATATATTGTTTGTTCCATGCAGAATGTGATAGGGACAGGTTTTTCTGTTAACTGGCAGGCAAAGTCATTCTGCTTCTCCACGCACCGATTATAGTTGTTGATTTGAGCTTCATGATGTGCTCTTACCCAAACCTATGAAATATGTGCTACTTATCATAAATAGATCAAACACATAATTAAAAACCAGGGATAATGTTATATGAATTCCAAGAAAATGTACCCCTTCCCCTGCACTCACCCTTAGACCTTCTATGCATTTCCAATTCCCATCTGCCTCCTTGTGACCACCTTTGCCAATCTACTTTCTGCTTCTCCATCAACCTCTTCACCTTGGGCTTTGAGCTTTGCTGTGACCTCTTTCCTTGCCCTTCATTACCTGTCCTTTGACATAGTTATTTACCCTCTTGTTGATATCGATGTCTTCAATTAAAGAGGCAGTTTACCCCCATATATGAGCGCAATGAATAGGGCTTGAGCAGAACATCATTTTTGCCTATTGTTCTTATCACTGAATTTAAGCTCCGAATTTTTCTGGTAGAATTTTTCAAGAGGAAAATACAATTTTTTCGGGATTTATCCGTTGGTGTTAAAAGTCAGATGAAAAAGTACTCCAAATCAGACCTGCCAAGAACATGTAAAAGTCAATGGCAGATTCCCCTTTAACAATTGGAAGATTTTCTGAGTTGTGCTGGGTTTCAGAAAAAATTCAAGCTTTCGGCAATTGGATGAAAAAAAAAATCAGACGTTCTGAGTCCAAAAAAAATCTTAGGATACAAATTGTTTAATAATTTTGTTGTGGCTTTTTCTGCACAAGAAAAATTTGTGAAAATGTATTGATAGTTAAATGGAAAAAGTCACTGCAGCTTTGGTTGGACTCGTTTTTAGAAAATAGTGAGAACTTTTCGGATGAGCTAAACAGGACAAACAGGGAAACTCAAGCTACTCCATATTTGGTCCTTGCAAGGCAGATAATTAGATTCCCAGTATACAACCCCCCTTCCTTCCCCCTTAGTTGTGACTGTTTTGTTAGCACTAGCAGGAGTCCTTAATGTAGGGCAATTGTCTGTGACCTCACAATCTATTTAAAAAAAAGGAGTAGCTTTAGTTTGCCCTTATTCCCTCAAGTAACAATTTTTTAAAAAAAAAAAAAATGTGATTAACACAACAGGCAAAACATTGTTCAGTATAAGCCTTATTCATTTTACCAAAGTTAAAAAGCCCTTTACTATCATCATAATCATATTAGCAAGTTCTCTTTTTTAATTTTAACATTTTATTCATGTCTTACTAGTAGTGCTGCTTAGTTTTTTTAATTACTAAATGCATCCAGATTGCATTAATTTGCAAACTGCAATGGAAATATTTGCTTTGCCTTGCTAACACTTCTTGCTGATTTTTAGTTGCTGTTCTTTATACTGCAATTGGCTCAAAGCAGAAGTCCCAATCCTCTTGAAAGCATCATATTCAGTGGCTGAGCTGTGTCCTGTGCAAAACAGGAGACATAATTGATGGCTATGAGTGATCATATCAGGGAGTGAAATAAAGATGTACTGTATGATGATTCTATATATATATGGATGCTCACCGCGGATAGTGGTGAAATTAAAAGGCACAGACAGAAATGCACATGGGATTAAGAATGAATAAAATGCATGCTCTATAATACTTTGAATGCTTCACTCTGAATAACGAGTTTGAAAATGTCAGAGACATTATAGTTCTGCATTGTTATATCTTCCATACAATCCATCTATGTTATTATCATTCTCCGATTTTATCTTTTCTACACACAAAACTGTTCTTCTTTCCTTTTATATGTAAAACTAAATGCAAATCTTGTGGTCACTGCATCCACAGATATTGTGCTTGTCCAAAAAAGTCATCCAAGCAACTCTTAAAGGAGAACTAAAGCTTAACTAAAGAAGTAGGCTAGAAATATTGTTCAACATGTTTTTGGGGTTGTGTACCAGCCCAAGGCAACCACAACCCTTTAGCAGTAGATCTGTAACTCAAAAGATGCCCCAGTAGCTGGCCATCTGTTTCTTCATGAGCTACTGCACATGCTCTGTGCTGCTTTCATTAACTGAGCTTAGGGACTGACTCAAAATATACAGTACACATAAAATATAAATGTCACAATTTAAGGCTGACTAGTAATTAATACAGATAATTACTGCATGGCACAGAAACCAGTACAATTAGCATCAGAATTTAGTAATGAGCCCTGTAGCATCAGCTTATATTACAGGCAACCCTCAACCTTGTCTATGGAATCACTGTTCTGCGCATTAATAACAACCACCTTGATAGAATGGGTCAACCATATCAAGAGCTCTCCATAATACAGGCTTGCTTGCAGGATGGATGCATAGGCAACTGCTTGCAAGTGCAGGAGCATATTTGGATGCAAGTCATTGTGTCAATATGTGCTCTTCACAGAGTCCATTTTAGAGCACCCACAGTTGTGGGTGTGTTCGTAAATGATCCCTAATAAATTAAAGGATCAAAAATAAAATTCATTAGAAGTAGGCTGGAATTTCAGTACCAATGGGGAGGGCTGGTTCTGCCCTCAAAACAGGTCTTGGTGGATGATCAAATCAACCCTCCACTAACTCCCAATATGCTAGGGTGCTCCAGTGCATGCGTGCGCCCTCGTGTGGAGTGCGGGCAGCCAGGGGCTAGGACCACACGGTCTAGGGGCGCCCGTGCAGGAAATCCGGTTCTGCCAATATGGGCCAATATATTTTACTGAGCCACGGAATTTTTGCTGCAGATTGTGGTCTGCAGCTATAACTCTTAAAACTTTGGGTGGCAAAATAAAGAATCATAAGGGAGGAACAAGTAGGCCACAAATTAAAAATATTTGTATTTTAGCTCTGTTCCCTTTGGTTTCTTACAGCTGCCTGGGAGCCGAGCCATACAGTGGTTAACAAACAAAAAACCTAAGCAATTTTCCTGCAGAAGGCTCTTGGAGGTAGAGAAAAATCAGGAAACAAAAATCAATAAACCGTGCAGTGTATAAGAATAATTGCTGAAGCATGTTGGATAGCGTTTCTGACCAGTTTATATAATTGCATCATGTACTCTTTTGATGCTCGGTTTTCTGTTCTTTTGCTTCCACATCTGCCTTGTCGCTGTTTAACTGTAAAAATAAGTACTTGGCTAAGGGGGAAAAAAAATGCGGTTATTTATTTAAAGATGTGAAAAATCCTCACCCACAGCAATACTGGTGCGAACCACATCTTTCAGATAGATAGGTTGTTACATTAACCTAAATGACCTTCTATTTTTTTGCAGTCAAAGGAGAACTAAGATTTGTATTTCAGAAGGTAAGAGATGAGTGGAATTCTACAGAACACACTGAAAATGCAAATAAACCAGAGGGTGTCAAAGGCTTTTGAGACTTATATGATTCCAGTGGATCTTCTATTACTGCATATGAGCCTAAGAGGAAATTCACAAGCATAGGTATAGTTTTGCATCATACGATCAGCAATTCGTTTATAGGAAACATTTATAAAGGCAAAATAGCTTATGGGTTATTGTACTGGTGCACCTGAGTTAGTGAATTTCCTCCCCAAAAAGCTTCTTCGCTCTTCAGTATTAATTTCAGAGCATTCCAATGCAACCAGTGACTTCTATTGATGTGCCAAGTGTGTCAAACTAATAACCTACTGACTCATATGAGTGGCAGAACTAGATTGTGCTTCATGACATTTTGGGGACCCCAGTGCTTGCAAGTACCACTGTACTGTTTAAGGGGTGCAAATTATAATTATAGGTACTCATAGAAAATGTAATCGGAATCTGTAAAAAGAATAGTCTCTATTACGTCTCCATAATCTGCCAGAATCCATACTTTTCAGTTCAATTATTATCTGTTTTAGCCTATGACTTTAATTTTAAAACTCAGCAATTCCACATGAAGCCATGCACATACGTACTAGTTTTACTAGCCATTGAGTTTGATACAAGGTGCTGGAAAAGAGTTGCAGCATTAGTTGTGCTCTGTTCCAGCTAGATAGAGAGATGTGATGAGTTGCACAGAGTCATTTCAACCTGCAGTTCATAGTCTATATATCAACTTGATGGGCTTTGTTGTCTGATTTTGGTAGAATTTAATGAGTGGAGATTGGGAGCAGTAATATCCCTCCCATTTGAAATAGAACGTACAGTATATGATTCGGTATCTGCCTGTCATTTCTGCTCTTTTACTACTAGTCTGAACTTCTCTGCCAGGCCAGAAATGGAATGAACATTTCGTATCAATAAAGAGCTCATTTAACAAGCTTCTTACTTTTCAAGCAGCTGCCGGGGGAACATGGTACAGATTGACTATTATCTGGTGAAGGTCATAACATCCTTGGACAAAACCCCAAAGTCTCAGAAGTCTTGGACTGCGTTCAGTCTTTTTTTTTTTTAAATTCTTTTCAGTGCTACATTTTAAACCCTTTTCCATAAGACATTTTGCACCTTTAAAAAAAATCAAAACAGGATTTGAATGTGGCCAGCAGAGTTGAGCATCTACAGTATGTCCCCATTGATTTTGGCTAAATACAGCTCAGGCTGACCCTGAAACCAACAAAAAGGGTTTGGCCCACGTGACCACTTTTTTGAGAGCCATGTTCACTTGTTTAGGAAAAGGCAGAAGCGGTCTCACAGTAACCATTGTGGAGCACTGCCTAGGTGTGATCATTAAAGGAGAAGGAAAGCTCCCAGACAGTTTATTGCCAATAAATTAACCACAATAGTGCAAGCTAGAACGCTATATTTATTCTGCAGAATGCTTTACCATACCTGAGTAAACAGCTCTAGACACTATCTCTGTTTGTTTAGGATAGAAGCTGCCATATAAGCTTGGTGTGACATCACTTCCCGCCTCTCCCTGCTCAGTTACAGTTCTGAGCTCAGATTACAGCAGGGATGGGAGGACGGAGGGGGGGGGGAAGGAGCAAACTGAGCATGCTCAAGCCCTGCCCTGGAGGTTTATGCTGAAAACAGGAAGTCTGATACAGAAGCGCATGTGTACACAATAAAAGGAAAGAATTGCTGTGTTTCTTTTGACAGAGGACTCAGAGCAGCATTAATTACTTTGAGGGTTTACTGGTGTATTTATATAGACCTTTCTGATAAAGCTTACTTAATTTTAGCCTTTCTTTCTGCTTTAAAAATCGTGGTATTGGCACTGAACACCAATGGGTTATAGATACAGTTATGGAATAAATAATCTGGAAACCAGAAAGCTCCGAATTATGGGAAATGCCTTCTCCCATTGATTTCATTCTATCCAAATAATTACATGTTTTAAAAATGATTTCCTTTTTCTCTGTTATAATAAATTAGTACCTTGTACTCTATCCCAACTAAGTTATAATTAATCGTTATTGGAGCAAAACAATCACTATTGTGTTTAATTAATGTTTACATGGTTTTTTAGTAGACTTAAGGTCCAAATTATGGAAAGATCATTTATTTGGAAAACCGCAGGTTTTGAGCATTCTACAAATCTATCCTATCAAGTGTTCTAAATTGGCACTGTGTCTGTCTTGTTATGTGTTGTGGGATATTATATAACAAATTGACTCTTCATCTATCCAGCTATGTTTTTGGAGTATTAGAACTTAAATTGGTCTTTGGATACTGTGAAAGAATTAGACTAGTGAATGTTCTTGATAAGCCTCCCCAAAGATAAAATTCACCCTCCAACTATGTTCATACAAATGTTTTCCAAGTGTTTCTACTATTTTGTGACCTATAGTAAATGGCTTATACAGTACATAAGCTGATGTATCAGCAATCAAAAGGATTTGCCAATTTGTTCTTTTTTATTTCTAGGAGATTCTAATTAGAATGGAAGCTAACAATGGTAGACATAAGGATATATTAGTCCACACTGCCTGTTTGCTTACCTGTAGGTGACCAGCATTAGGAGAGATATATACAGTAGCTAAGGTTGAGGTTATTGGATGTTTATAGCCTCTCAAAGGAAATATGGTTCACAGATTACTCAATTATAGCCTGTGCATATGCTTGTTCACCCAGTGTATCTATCATAGTGCAGCTAAATTAAAATAGCCGGTAATAGACAGGGGCGATCCTGGCCCCTCCGCCGCCTGAGGCAGCAGCAGTTGCTGCTGCCCCCCTCCCCCAAATATTCGCTCTTAAAGTACCAGGAACAGCATTTTTGCTGCCCCTGGTACCTAGAGGGGTGCTGCCGCCTGAGGCGACAGCCTTAACTCGTCTCATTGGCGAAGCACCCCTGCTAATAGAGGGAAGGTTGATAAAATAGAGTGGCAGAAAGTGAAGGGAGCAGAAACATTCTGAAAAGGTCATTGTCCCAATTCAATATGCAATTTTTGCAAAATTCCTAGGATAATTGAGTGTTTCCAAACTAAAATGTTGAAGCTTTAAAAAGGTTAAAAGGCTTTAAGAGAGCTGGGAAAAACGACTGGTTTGTAGTCACGTCTTGATTTAACCTTTTGTTTGGCTGTTGTTCGCACCAGTTTAACATTTACTGAATGCTTTCTCTGCAGGATAGCCCTTTCATTACAAGGCTCAAAATAAGTTATACCAAATATGATATATGCTGTTATATATAGTTATGGGTGAACCAGCGAGAATTTGTGAAATGCATTGAAGCCAACGGGCATCAAAATCGTTTTGATGCGTGACAATTTTTCACACGAGTGACAATTTTTATAAGTGCGACTATTTTGTCCAAATGCATTAAAGTCAATGGGCATCCGTATAATTTTGACGCAAAAATGAAGTCAATGGGAGAGGTCCCTATACTGTTTTGAAGTATCTGTGGTCTGTGCTGGAATTAGCCTGAAAATCCACCTATTTCCGACTTTTTGAGCAAAAATCAGGAAAAAAATTGTACGATTCAGGAAAAAATGCCTTGTACGATATGATTTTTCGTATTTTTGTTTTTGTTTTTTCCCCAAAACCAAATGTGTGTTTTTTAAATAATAAATAAGGTCAAATCATGGATTATCCGCGTTTCGCCACCGGCAAATAAATTCCCGAAACTGCCACAAAAGTTCGCAAATGACAATTTAATGCACGCCCATTGACTAATGCAATTGTACAAAATAGGCGCAAGTTGGAATTGTCGCTGGTGCGGGAATTGTCACTGGCGTCAAAAGTCGTGTTTTGCGAATCTTTCACCGTTTTGCAAATTTTGCTGGAAATTCAAAATGTTTTTGCAAAATGGGACAAATTCGTCCATCACTAAACTTGACAAAGAAACAGTTGATGGTTTCACAAGTACCCTGTAATGTTTAAGGGTCTGA
This sequence comes from Xenopus petersii, assembly GCA_038501925.1. Taxonomy (NCBI): domain Eukaryota; kingdom Metazoa; phylum Chordata; class Amphibia; order Anura; family Pipidae; genus Xenopus; species Xenopus petersii. Next base: position 103,249,731 of record CM076677.1, read on the forward strand.
TTTTACAAGTACAGGTAAAGGATCCGTTATCCAGAAACCCGTTATTAAGAAAGCTCTGATGGACTTCTCCTATAGAATCCATTTTATCTTAATAATCAAAATTATTTTACATTTTTTCTCTGTAATAACAAAACAGTGCCTTGTACTTTTATCTATTTAATCATATATTTTCTAATGCAACATTGTGTTTATTTAGTATTTACATGATTTTGGAATATCCCTGTAGATACCTGTTTCTGTTTTTTTTTCTGTGCAGGTATGACTCCAGCACATACAAATATTGTCTGAATGATTAAATCCCTGCGTTGAGAATTAATATTCAGATGAGTATTGGTACTTAAGCTGGCCATAGATGCAAAGATCCGATCGTACGAATCATCGTACGATCGGACTTTCCCATCTCCCGACCCGCCACTAACCATTCAGATCAAAGTCTTACCAGTCAGATTAGTTAAAGAACAGATCAGCAATGTTCTGCCCCTGACAGCAATCGTACGATATCTATGTCCAACCTAAGCTAGTGACAGTCTCCCACTGAAAATCGTACGATCGGCAATACACGCAGAGATATTATTGGCAGCCGACAGAAATCTTTTAACCTGTCCGATCGACCAAACGACCGATCTCCACAGGACGAAAAATGACGGGACTCTCCACACGCGGTCCGAAAATCGTACGAATCCTAGATTCGTACGATCAGATCTTTGCGTCTATGGCCAGCTTTAGTGCTGATTTGAATTATTAATCTTGGCCTAATTAAAGATGAAGCTTGGCAGTTCTTTGTTATAGTCATTGTGTTCTAGGGAAATTATGATTTTGTGTTTATTATCAGAAAAGCCTTCCTTACAGATAAATGCAGCAGGTACTACTGATAAATATGAAACGCTTACAAAATATTGATTATGTCTTGGATGTTTTTGTATATGTCAATCATTTTTAATTGACTTCCAAGATAAATGTGGAGCAACCAATGTATCTAAGAACTGCTCAGATTCTGCCTTGATTAATATGTTCAAGTTATTAGGGATACAGTATGTGGTGCAAGATAAATCCTAATCCAATAAACCATTATAACTAGATCAGTAAAACCATACTGTATATGAGCACTGACTTTAAGAAAACATTGTCCATGCTTCTACATGATACTCCTTATTAAGTTGCCTTCAGAGATGAAAGGGTCAGTGGGTATTTGACTATGTATTAGCTGTGCTACATATCATGCATCTAAGATATTCTTTGTAAGGGTTTGTATGTTTATCGGCTGATAGATCAGTGTGTCATTCTTCATTAGAAGTAATGTGCCCTTTTTTATTACTCTATCACATCTCCATCCATAAACAATGACAGCATGAAACCATTGGATGATTTCAGGACATTGCAGATCTATTAAAAATGAAAAACGGTAAAAGGGTTTTGAAAATGAAGCCTCTCTGCTGGTTTTCTGTTTGATACAGAGGATATGAGAATAAAGTTAAATGTTTTCCGCATTCACCTCCCAGACAACATCAGAAATAAGCAGATGAAATTTGTCACTCAAATTAAATTGACAAGATTGTCGTGAATGCTGTAGGCAATAGCAAAGGGTTTACTCAATCAACCAACTGTTCTGTGTCTTAGGGGAATGGCTGAACTTGCCACCTCAAGGAACCAGGCCATTTTTTTCTTTAGAAAATATATGAGTATCATGAATCATGGCTTGAGCAGAAGTCTCTAATTGCCTGTTTGGTTTGACTGTTCTCGGGAAGATTTAGAAAAGCAGAAAACAGATAGTGAGTTGCTTTTATATGGGAAATAAAGGGGTGACAGGCATGAAACAGAACCTATAAATAAGGCCCATATAAAGCAGCAGGCATAGATTTAAAGGTTTGAAAGCACAGTGGTGTACTAGAGATTGGGGGACATAGGAGGTCACCATGACCTTGATTATATAGTTATAACGTTCATATTTGTTTTTCAAGAATCATAATTTTTCTGTTGAAAGTTGCGTTTTTTTATTTCTCTATAACTCGGAAAATATGAGATTTATTAAGTGTAAAAACTATGAAAACCTCTAATACAAAACTGTGCCAAGTAAAAGCTATAGAGGTCCCATTGAAGCAATAGGAGCTGAGGAGCTGCGCTGTTTGACTATTTTTAATTAATACGGATCAATTCGATTTTCCGATTTTTTCTTTTAGTAGTAATTGGCTGAAAACTACAATTTGCAGAGGTTTTAGAGGTTCTTATATTTTTTAGCGCACCATTTTTTCCCATTCATACTTTTTATATTCGAATCTTTTAATAACGTTCATGGCAATCGTAGTTTTAGAGAAATAGAGTTTAATTATAGTTTCAAAAACCTCTAAACCCACTAAACCACTAACCTTTAAAAATAGGCCTCTGGTAGAAACAATTACAGGAGGGTAAGAGGTAACTCACAGTAATAGGACATCCATCCTATACATATTTATGATTTAATTTATGATTTTCTTTGACAATGCAGTCCTTTTCATTATATATGTTAGTCTGACCACTGTTTTCCAGTATAAACTGTACAAACACTATAGGGTCCATTGCGATTGATTTCCTATATTTCTAAAAAATGTTAAAAAAAATTGATTTATTAATGTAAAAATCAAAGTTGTTGAGGTACTATAGAAGGCAATGAGAGGTGCGCTGATCCTGTTGGACCGCTTTAAATTAATTCCGACTTTTAGAGGTTTTCTGATTTTTTTTCTCCACTAGAAATTATCCATAAAACTTGAATTTTTCAAGATTTTAGCATTTTTTTCCGAATTGTTCAGTGCTTTTTTTTAATCAGAACTTTTAATATTTTTTTATTTTGAAAATATTTTATTAGATTTTCATGTTAAACAAGCAATAACAATATAGCAACAAATATTTTGCAGATGAAGACAGAAATGCTGAAATCGATACAATGACATAGTATTATTAAAGACTACATATCATTTAAAGAGACTGACAACAATGAATTGAAATTAAATAAAATTAACTAAACTAAACCAGTGGATGTGTACATATTGAAAGAAAGAAAGAAAGAAAAATGACCATTCGTCGAAATGGAATGTCAGAAAGTGCATCTTACGACTGGAGAAATCGTCCTATTTGTTCACCTGTGTTGGAGGTACAAGCTTCAAGATAAGGAGACCAAATCAGTTTAAAAGAGTCTATGGAATTATTTTCTTTAGTTTTGGTTAATAAGGCTTCTTGCCAACTAAGTTGGTTCATAAAAGAAATAGCATCTGCCAACAAGGGGGGTTCATTTTGTAACCAAGAATTAAATAAAGCTTTCTTGGAAGCAGCTAGAAAAAAAAACTATCAATAATTTATTTTCATGGGAAATTAAATTTGAGTTAGGAATTGAAAAAAACTCAACATCACCTTTATGTAAAAAGACAAAGCACGGAGATAATTTAATCCTTATCTTCAATATATAACTCAAAAACCTAAAGATTTCTCTCCAATATAGATTTATCTTTGGACAGGACCATAGGTAATGGAAAAGTGACACATTAGTCTCGTCGCATTTAGGACAATATGAAATAGGGCTGTTAGAAGAATTTTTAGAAAACAATTTTCCATAGCCTAGGTGGGTAAGCTTAAAGTGTTGTATCCTCCAACTTTCTGCTAAAATTAATTTATTATAATCCCTAAAAGATTTTACCAAATCTGAAGGAGTTATTTGACAATGCAAAAATTCAGACCATTTAGTAGAAGGTTTCAATAACGGGTGTGAATCTGTACTATAGGCATTCCAAAAATTTTTAGAAAAAGATCTAATAGAGATCAAATCAGGGGATTCCAAAAACTCTTCCAAATCGTCTGCAAGCTTATGTTCAGTTAAAACCAGGTTTTTATTATTACGTAGCAGGGAAAGACCGCATTGACACGCTAAATAATAGTATCTATCAGAATCTGAAGCTTGTATAGTTCTTTGAGTTTTGACCAGGGCTTTAAGGTTTTCTTAAGCGGATCAAATATATCTTTTACCAAAACCAGTGACTTTCTCTTAATTGAAAATATAAAAGTATCAGTATTTTGAAAATCTGAAGGTTTAAGTAAGAGTTTGGCTGGCATGTAAGGGGTTACTGTATAGCTATACCTATGTCGAGTGAATAAATGTTTCCACACAAAAATAGAATCACGATAGATAGGATTCCTCTTAAAATCATAAGGAACATTACCCCATTTGCTATGCAAGACAGATAATATATCAAAAAAGGGTTCTTGAAAGATCTCAATGTCAGGGTTTGTAAATTTATTTGTTTGAGAGATCCACTCGAGAAGGTATCTAGTAAGGGCTGATAAATTAAAAGCTCTGAAATCAGGAAGGTTTAATCCTCCAAACTTAACTGGAACTCTCAATTTATAGAGAACAATTTTTGCCTTTTTACCGTTCCAAATAAATTTAGTTATGGCAGAGTCAAGTTTCTTAATATCACAGTGCTTTACTAGCAAAGGGAGATTAATTAATGTATATATTAGTTTGGGAAATATCATGGATTTAAAAAAAGCGATCGTCCCTTAATATTAAGGGGAGAATTGGCCCATTTTTCACACATGGAAAAAACCTTTTGACAGGCTGGGGTAATATTCAAAGAATATAAATTATTGAGATCTGAAGGAATTATTAATCCTAAGTATTTAATTTGATTCTTTGGGTTTTTTAGTTGGAATTTCTTAAGTAGTGAATTGGAAAACGAACCATATATATTCATTATTTCCGATTTCTCAGCATTAATTTTGTAACCAGAAAAAGACTGAAAGTCTTGAAATAAATCAAAAACAACCTTTAGTGAAGACTCAGGATTTTTTAAAATTAATAATAAATCATCAGCAAAGGCTAATACCTTAAGATGTCTATTATTAATAGTAATTCCTTTAATTAACTTGGATTGTTCAAGGAAACAAATTAAAGGTTCTAATGCAATATTAAATAAAAGGGGCGACAAAGGACAGCCCTGTCTCGTCCCTTTAAATATTTCAAAAGGTGACGACCTAGCTCCCCCCAAAAGTACTTGAGTCCTGGGATTTTTGTAAAGATATTTGATGTATTGGAAGAAGGGGCCTATGATACCAAATTTTTAAGGCAAAAAAATAGATGTTCCCAGGTAATATTATCAAACGCTTTTTCAGCATCAATACCAAGAATAGAGCTAGGAATTTTATGTTTTTTGGCGTAATATAAAATATGAATCAGAGCTCTAATATTTTTAACTCCTGATCTATTCTTAATAAAACCATTTTGGGCCTCGGAGATTATAGAGGGAAGAATTAAAGAAAGCCTATCAGCAAGGACCTTAGATAGTATCTTGATATCTTGGTTTAATAGGGAAATAGGTCTATAGGAGGAAGGAAGGGATCTTTGTCTTTTTTCGGGATAACTCTAAGATTTAAAATTTCACTAGAAGGTAGACTTTTTCCAAAAAATAGTACATCATTAAATAAGTTTGTCAGAAAAGGTGATATTTTATCCTTCATAATTTTGTAAAAAGAGGGAGTAAGGCCATCAGGGCCACCTGCCTTTGCTGTTTTTAGATTCTTAATAATAGTGGACACTTCCTCTGAGGTAATTGGACTATTTAGCTTTTGTAACTGAATTTTCGAAATCTGTGGGATTTTACAATTTTCAAAGAAATTCCTCATTTTTCCCAGAATCTATACTTGGATTAGAGTATACATTTTTATAATAATCCTTAAAAATGTCTACAATTTTATTGGGATCATTTGTTAGCTGGTTATGAATATCTTTAATCTTAATAAGTTTAGCCTGTCTATTTTCAGCCTTAGTAAGATTAAAGAGTAGGTTATTTGCTTTATTACTCTTTATTACTCTTTATTACTGCTTTATTGAGCCTAGCCTGCGAAAAAGATGTAAAAAAAATTTGTCTCACTTTGATCCAAATTTTAAGTTGATCCAAAATATTCTTATGTTTTTGAGCATTTTCAAATGAAGGATGTTGTTTAAATCTAATGTAAGAGACACTTTTTTCACAAATTTTTATGAACTTTTTTAAAGAAATGAGATTTAAAAGAGGATATTTCCCCTTTAGCCACTGCCTTCCCAAGTTTCCCAAAATAAGGAAGGGTCTTTCAAGTGTATTTTGTTTTCCTTGAAAAACAAATCCCATCTACTATGTAGCATCTTTATGAAGTCTGGATTATCCTTAAGCAAATCTGGAAAAGACCAAGAGACAAAATTTCTGGGAGCAGGTGAAGTGGAAACCACCAATGAAATTAGAGCATGGTCTGAGATATTAATATACCCTATATTTGTTTCACTAGTTCTATTAATCAGGTTATTGGAAATTAGAGAATAATCTATTCTTGTACCTACATGATGAGCAGATGAGAAAAAGGTGAAATCTTTTTCAGCAGGGTGAAAAAGTCTCCAAACATCATTAAGGTTAGTATCTCTGCAAAAATTATGTAGGAGCATAGACTTCTTACAAGGATTATTCAATTTCCAATCAGATCTGTCCAAAGAACTAAGAAATGACTCATTCAAATCCCCTGCTAGAATTAAATTGTTAGCAGGAAGCAGAGAAATTTGTTTTGTGAGCCAAATAAAATAATCAGACATTACTATTTGGAGCATATACAGAACATAAATGCCATACAACATCATTAATGAGTACTTCAGTGTAAATAAATCTGCCAAGCTCATCCTCAACCGACTTTGTAATAGCAACATTCAATTTACGATGGAATAAAATAGCCACTCCACATTTTTTATTAATAGCAGGGGAAAAGGCAAGTTCGCCAACCCAATCTTTTTTCAACCAGGCATTCTCTGGACCATTAAGATGGGTTTCTTGTAAGAATGCTATGTCACATTTGGTGTTTTTTTAAATTTCTGAGTATAGTTTTTCTCTTAGAAAAGTGATTCAACCCATTAACATTCCAGGAAACAAAGGACAAAGAATGTGATCTAGATGAAGACACCAACCTGAAAGATGAGCTTGAGCTGATTTAAGTAAAATAATACATATATAGTTACATCCACTGGTATAAACAAAACAGAGCAAACAATACTGATCAGTAATAACATGTAAAATTGAAAGATAGTGACTTATAGAACCGAATAACAAATTTGGTATACTAAGTAATAGGACACTTCCTTTTTTCCCTAAGGATGGAAAACTAACAACTCTCTCTCTATGAGATGAGTTAAACAGAGAATATAACACCCACTACAGGGTCATATTGAAAAAAGTGTATTCCCTTTTAGAGTCAAGTATTAGGGATCGTATCTTCTTCACTGGAATGTGGAAGACTGCCTGTTCTAGGAGGAAGTGGAGATCTCGACCTAGATTTGGTCTGAACTTGAGAAGGTTTTGAGTCCTCTCTTCCATCTTTGATCCTTTGGGGGAGAGCCACATTTTGAGTAAGATGGTGTTACCAAAGCAAGATTTCCACTATTCTTCTTTTCCAAATGTGAAACAAAAGTGTGCGCCTCTCTAGGATCACTAAAAACCCTGGCTCCAGAAGGCAGAAAAATCTTAAATTTAGCAGGATACATCAAGGCAAAATTGATATGAAGATTAGCCACTGATTGGCAAGTTTTGGAAAATTCCTTTCATTTTTGAGACAGAAGCAATGAGTAGTCTTGAAATATCAAAATTTTATTTCCTTCAACATCAAGTGCATTCAATTTTTTGTAGGCTTGAAATAATCTATTTTTATCTGAGTAGTCCAGGTATTTGACAATTACTGCTCTTGGTCTTATGGGTTGGAGATCTTTAGGTGGACCAATCCTATGAAGTTTCTCTATTTTGAAACATTGACAATCCTGAGGAAGACCCAGTTTGATGGGAATTGTTTTGGAAATTAATATGCTTAAGGAATCATTCTCGAAAGATTCAGGTATGTTTATAAATCTGAGATTGTTTCTCTGAGATCTATTTTCCAGGTCATCCACTTTCAAATTAAGCTCTTGATTTTGTTTCTCTAAAGAGTCCAACCTGGATGAAGAATCAATCATATCATCTTGGAGTTGAGAAACCACGTCCTCGATCTCGCCAAATCTTTTGTCATGTGTAGAGAGCTTTTCAGAGATGCTAGTAATTTTGATCTGCAATTTGTCAATGGCCTTACTAATTGTTGACTCTATAACTGGATTAATGAGTCTGGCTACTTCTGCAGCAATAAGAGAGTAGTCGTCAGATAAAGATGTTCTTGTAGGAGCAGAGTTGTGAGATAAGAAAATACTATTTGTATCCCTATCCCTATCCCTAAACTCAATGACAATTGTAGCTTTAGAGTTTGTGAGTTTTCTTGTGGCTTCAAAAACCTCTAAAACCACTAAAATCCAACCTTTAATACATAAGCCTTCACAGGGTCAATTTAGTAAAATTCATATTTTTTTTATTGAATCATATTTTTTATGTAAAAATTCCTGTTTATTGCTGTACAGGTCCCATAGAAGTCAATGGGAGCTACACTTTTCCTATTGGAAAAAAACATGATATTTTTAGAGCATCGATCAGCACTTTTTTTGAACTTTTTATAATCAGAAATTTTAATAAATTCCATGGCATTTGTTGGCAGTTTTAGATAAATAGAGTTTAATCATATTTTCTAAAACCACTAAAATGTGAATAAATTCACAAAACGGGGGCGAAAATTCACTGGCGAAAATTTGATTTTCTACAACACTGTATTAGTCTGTAATATTGCCTATTTCTTATATCATATGAAGTTTTTAAGCAAAATACATTTAAAAAAATGTCTCACTTTTAGAGACATTAACAGGAAACCTTTCCTACACTAGGTTGGAAACCCCCTGCTATGGCCAGTTAACTGTTGGAACTTAAATTTTATCTGGGAGGGGGAGTGAGTCCATTCTCCTTATTGATGTTAGCCCTGGCAAATTCCAGACTTAAGCTGGCCATAGACACACAGATCCTATCGTACGAATCAAGGATTCGTACGATTTTCAGATCGTGTGTGGAGAGTGCCGACATCTTTCGTCTATGGTCACCTTTAGCGGAAAGGTGCCACAGTTGTGCAAGAAAAAAAAAAGCTGAGCTGACATTTGCTCAGTCTCTCTGTCCATTTTAACCCCAGGAGGGATGCAGAGCTCAGGGGTGGATTGGCCCTTGGAGGGCTTAGGGTACAGAGCCCAAGCATTTTAAGCTTGACTATGGAGAGTCTGGAGCTAGGAGGCAGTGGAGAGAATGTGTAGAGGAGCTGTATGTGGATGGATGCCAATTTGAAAGGGGCTTGTCATGTGTTTGCTCTAGAAACTAGGCATGGGGCAAATCCATCATTTTTGAATTCGGAGGATACCAATCATAACTAAAATCATTTACTAAGTAAAGACACTATGTGAAAGTTCAAGAAATCCGATTTTTAGTTAGAATTGTTTGTATAATGTTAATCATCAGCTCACTATACCTTCTGCAAAATCTCCTCTATCTCCATTACAGTTTTAGTTGAGGCAGGCATCTTGGATTTCACTGTCTCCTCCTACCTATATCTTCACAACCAACGGCAGCTCTGAAATTTCGCACATGCTCAGTTGAAATTCCTTGGTTGCCTAGCAACTCTTCTAAGCTATTTTCAAATCAGGTAAACTTCTGTGTTAGCTGCTGTTCAGTAGTGCTGTCTCCTGTATGGAAGTTAGTGTGTGCCTTTTATTTGCATAATGACATCACCAGCAGGGGACAAGACAGGGAAATTGTGTGATACTTCTAGTGGAGGAGTTTACTAAAGCTAGGAATTCTGGGTAGAATACTCAGGGCAGTTCTACAATCTGAGCATGCTTGTGAGCTCATTTGCATATTATATATAGCCACAGCATGGACTCCCTTAGGGAAAGAACCCATTTTAAGTATGTCATTTGATTAAACGTGTTTTAGGTTGTACTGGTCAGATTGTAAATATGTGTTTGATTTTGGATGTGATAGGTGCCCTTTAATCTTTTCAGAATGATTCAGATAAATCTGAGCACAATCCAAAATAAAATTTAAAATAAAAGTCCATAATTTGAAGGTTAAATGGTAATCTTCAATTATCCAGTACTTTAACATGACTTTAAGGATTTGTAGGAAGATCAAGAGAGGAGTGCTGGGGACACAACACACATACCGTATATTTATGCTGGTGTTTCATGAGCTCTTCAACTCTCTCTTCTCTTCCTGCTCTCCTTGACTTCTACAAAATTCTCATATTGGAGCAAAGTGAGTATTGCACCATGCACGGACAAGGCACTTTGGGGCACATTTACTATGGGTCGAATATCGAGGGTTAATTAACCCTCGATATTCGACCGTTGATATAAAATCCTTTGACTTCGAATATCAAAGTCAAAGGATTTACCGCAATTCCTGCAATCGAACGATCAAAGGAAAAATCATTTGATCGAACAATTAAACCCTTTGAATCTAATGATTCAAAGGATTTTAATCCATCGATCGAACGATTTTCCTTCCATCCCAAATTGTTAGGAAAGCCTATGGGGACCTTCCCCATAGGCTAACATTGGTGCTTGGTAGGTTTTAGGTGGCGAAGTAGGTGGTCGAATTTTTTTTAAAGATACAGTACTTCGAATATCGAATGATTTTTAGTTTGAATCGTCCGATTCGTAGTCGAAGGTCGAAGTAGCCAATTTGATGGTCGAAGTAGCCAAAAAAATACTTCGAAATTCAAAGTATTTTTTATTCTAATCCTTCACTCGAGCAAGTAAATGTGCCCCTAAGTGTATGGGGTTCATAAACATTAGCCCAACCAAGTCTTTTTTTTCTTAAGTAACTGTGAACTTCTCCAATATGCAGCCCAGTACAAAAGAAAATCTTTTTTCGAAATATTGACCTGTAATCTTCAGTCAAAATGTTGGTGGAAAGATTAATAATACTAATATGTCTTCCTATCATGGATTCCTTGTATTTCACATTGTATTGCTCCTGTTCTTCTTTTTCTTTGAGTTCTTCTTTTGCATATAGATGTAAAAAAAATACATTTGCACTTGTGATATGGTCAACACTGTAGATACAATATAATTTCATAATGCAAAAAAGCCATCATGATCCTGTAAAATATAGGGCTCATTTACAAATGCAAGCGCAGTGCGCAAAGTGTAATTCCAGATCCAATGCGCCAGGTTTTTTACCTACAATTCAGCATTTTCTCCTCACAATTACAGCATAATCACATCCACAAGAAAGAGGTGTGTCTGATGCAATTACATCAAAACTCAAGCTATTGCAAGAACTCATTGGACCGAGTCAGGACTTTGTCATTTCCACTGATTGATGTCAAAATGACGCCTATGCATGATTTTATGACTTTATTGGGCCTATTGATGCAGTTCACAGAAGGAATCCTGGAATTGCTGGCAGTCAACTGATGCACTGGTGCCAAGCACAGCTATGGGGGCACAAGTACTTCTAATGAATAAGGTCAGTTTGCACATTGATTGTGTCAATGTTTGGTCCTTACTGTATATCTTTAAATGCCTACTGATGTCATCATTTATATATTATATATTATATTGTTGTCATGTTGTCATTATTACTATATAGATATATTATTATAAGGTATAATGTACCCTCTTTAAAAAAAATATTTAGAGGATAGTAGAGGTCAAATATGGATTTCATCTCTAATCCAATCAGCAGTTATTCTGTTTCTGTTCGTGATTCCCAACCTCCATTTTTGCTATGGATGCCATAACCTTTATATGGCAATGGCAGTAAGGATACATTATTCCTTTTATTCCCTTTAAATATAACTGATGCTCTCTCACTAACCTTTACTTTTACCTGGTACAACCAATAGCTCCTTCTAATAGACTGGAACTCACTGCATGAGTACCTTGTCAGTAGAAGGAAAATGTTAGGTAATAAAAAATCTGAAAAACTATAGCTATAAAATAATGAAATCCATTTTAAGTGTAAAAATCTCGTACAATCGGGTGTTTTTTTTAATTTTTTTTATCATAGTAACAGATATCCTTTAGTGTTTTTGGGCACTAAGATAGTAGGTAACAAAAAATAAGCCTCCGCACTATATATTGTGTCTCTTTGAGGGATGAATGCATGACACAGTTATGGAAGGACATATGACTTCTGCTGTGTTTGCCTTTTATGGTTCATTGACTGTTTTCTCCTTACCATGTTATTTCACAAAAATACAGATTATGTATTAAAATCTACTAAGTGGCTTTAGAAAATCACATTATGGCTGTCTTCACAGTAAATGCAAGGAAGGATAATCCTGCTGTGATAGCATTATCTGTCCAGGGGGCTTGTTTTAAGCTGTTTCTCCTTGCTTTGTTCTACAACTTATTTCATCTTTAGTAATGTCTTCAAAGCAGTTAAAACAGATTCATTTTGTGTTTAGCATGACTGCAAAAATATCCACTCTTTCTAATAAAGAGCATTTCCTATCCATTAGCTGGGCAAAAGGACAGCAAGTCCGTCACTGTGTTGGCAAAACAGCAACATACAGCATCTTAGTGGCAGCAACAGGGTCATCTTGACTATGCAAAGACAAGGGTAGTGATATATACTGTGCAAGGCACTTAGAGATTGTTTTATTTGGGTTTAAAGCTGAGACAAAATCCATCTGCCTTCGTTGCAGGGGATTTCAAGGATGACTTGCTCCCAGATGAAGGATATGAGATGCAGGTGGAAGATCACCTTTCTGTATTAGCTATACCTAATCTTCCCATAAGGCTTCTAGAGATGAAGCAATGTATCATTGGTTGTCAGTGTGGTCAAGGACAGTAGGCGTGTATTGAACTAGCCATCCATCCATCCATCTTCTCCATTAACAGAATATATATATTCCAGAACATAGCCAGGATATCTGGAATATTTGAGGCTTCTGTAAGATAACTCCCCTTTCGATAAGTGTGCATGAATGTGCATAAGATTGGAATGGTATTCTAGCAATTTAGAAGCTTGCAAAGGCATCAAGAAGAACAGTAGAAACAACAGAAAAATTTAAGTATAGTTATGGGGCCTGTTATCCAGAATGCTTGTGGTTTTCCAGATAGCGGATATTTCCATAATATGGATCTTCATAATTTAAACATTTAAAAAACCCAATAGACTTGTTTCCCTCCAATAAGGATTAATTATATCTTGATTTGGATGAAGTACAAGATATAGTTTAATTATTACAGAGAAAAAGGAAATTAAATTTGAAAAATGTAATTATTGAAAATGGCCTTCCTGTAATTTGGAGCTGCAGCTGGATAATGGGTTTACAGCTAATGCAACTTATTATATGGTCTTTACCACCTGTATGTATTCCAGGTTAATAATCAGATGATATTCTAGAAATCAAATAGGCAATACAATTTAAGCCCTAGAGGAACATTTATTAAAGGTCAAATTTTTGAACTACAGTTAAACCAATTTTCTCTAAAACCATAAATGCCATGAAAGTTATTAAAAGATTCAAATATAAAAAGTACAAACAAAAAAATATGCTGAAAGATGCGCTAAAAGATAGGAAAACCTCTAAAACCTCTAAAAATTCAGACAATTTCTAGCGAAAACCCCCTCAGGAAGTCTAAAAAGAAAAAAGTCCAATAGGATCAGCACAGCTCCCATTGATGTTGATTGGACTTTTACTTGGCAAAGTTTTGTATTAGAGTTTTTTTTAATTATTTGTATTAATTAATATTGAGTTTTAGAGAAATAAAAAAAAAACTGATTTTTAGAGAAAAAAAAATATAAATCCAGATAATCCCCATAATGTTGCACTGCTACACTAAGCAATGTTGAATTTATATGAAATAAGTATCATACAATCAGAATCTGCATTAGGATATTCTGCAAAATTTAGACATTGACTGAGCAAGTATAAATTCAGCATAAAGGAAAAGAAAAGGCTATCTGGAAGACAATTTTGATACATGTCATTCTATCCATTATTTCATCCCACCCTTATTCTTCCATTTGTATTTTACAATTACTCCCATTTGTTATCATACACATCCTTCACAGCTAACAATTTGGAACATTATCTACAGTATTATAGGCTCTTTTTTGATACTCTTATTCTGCTGGCCTTATTCAATCATTTTCTTCCAAATTTTCAATTCTCCTTCCCTCACTCACAGATAAGCCTTTCTTTTATCTTGTCCTGTTCTACAAATGAGCTCTTGCATGTACAGGATTGTGAGCTACAGAGGTGCAGCAGTTTATTGTTGGACTTTATCTAATCTCAAGCCCTTGCTCACCCCAGGTTTATGTATCAGACCTTACTGCCTTGGCATAGCAGCAGTAAAGTATATTGTTCTTGGTTTGTATCCTATGGTTGTCGCTTGTGTTACTTTTCCACAAATAAACAAATATTTCTGCCTCTTGCCTGCTGTAAGTCATTTGTTTTTATTAGACTGTTAGTAGGTTTGCTCTTCCTGTAGCAAATGTACACCTATCCATGAACTTTTCATCTTCAACCTTTTCTTGAAAAAATGTCATCAAAATAATAGCACTTCAATTTAAGCCATGGCACTATATCTTTTTAATATAAGGCTACACAATATGTAAATGCTAATGTTCCGATAACATCATCCAATGGGTATTGCCATCTTGTAGGATGAGTGGCATTTAAACACATCAGCGCTATTAGTATGTTTGTTTACATAGTTAGGGGAAACCAGAGCAAACTCATGCAGACAGGGGAGGACATTCAAACTTTTGCAGCGAGTGTCCTGGCTGCTACCAAACTTAAGACCCCACCAAGGGGACAGGTCAATGACATGGCGGTGGGCCAGCAGCAGAGATATTATATGGCAATTGGCATCAAGTACGGTATGGAATAGAACTCTGGACTTGATCCGTACCTGTACTAATCCACTATGTCACTTAAGGCTTACTGAGTTGGTATGATATGGGTCAGTCATCTTCATGGTTATGTTTCCTCTCCCTGCTGCACTCTCAACTCCAGCCACCTCTTTAACCTCCATAGGTATTATTAACATGTATTTTTGAAGCACCGACATATTGTGCAATGCTGAGTTCCAAATTTATTTGTTTCCTGCTTGTCCCCCACCTGGGTGCTATTTTTTCCTGCCTTGATTCATGTTCCTGGGTCCTGAGCTCCTAGTCCTTGCCTTGTTCCTGATCCTTGCCTGTTTTTGACTGACCGCCTGGTATTGACCTCGGTCTGTTTTCTGGAATATCCTCTGTCTTCAGCCAGACTTACTTTGCTAGCCGCCTGCCTCTGACCATTAGTTTGGTAAAATGTGCATGCAGTGCATCAATCTGAGTGAGGGTTTGCATTGGCAATGTCTGTTCGCTGATGTGGGTGTGCACTTGCATTTAATACATGCACCAGTTAACCCCAATCTGCACTGGAATGTGCCAAAAGCTGCTCAGACTGAAACATAACCTAGAGGGTACATGACAAGAGTCATCAAAAATGAAAGAGCAGGTGTTGTTTGTTGCTTTAAATGTGTTATATTAGCTGTTTAAAAATTACAAGTACTTTTAATTTGCTTATTATTGGCTATTATTTCTCACAATTCCTCCCCATCATTTTTCTTCTTTCAGCAAGACTGAACTCAAGACTGACCTCCCCATAAATCTATTAAAGATAGATCTATAAAAGATAGATGAATATAAATAGAATATAAATATAAATAGATAAAGATCTATTAAAGATAGATGAATTTTATTATCTGCCCTCTGTTTACAGTAGTCTTTTACTATTTGTTGTAGTCAAATCCCACCAATTCTGTTATGGGGCCTCCTTAAATAACATAGATACTAAATTTTATCAATGCAGCAATTATCATCAGTCTTTTCCAAGTTAAAAATAATAAAAGCAAAGATCTAATTGGCTACCACAAATAACTACACTGGTACAGTTGAGAAAATATGTAAGCAAATTATCCCCATAGATCTCCAATAACTTGGAAATTCTTCATAAATAATATGAATACTAATTACCTAAAAATGTACAGAGGAAAGTTTATGTTTTAAATCTTCATCCAATACATTGGTCACAGTTTCATGCTTAAAATGTATATTTCATTTTCTACAGCATTTTGTTGTGGTTGATATTTAATTTTATGAAATGCCTTTGATGTTTCTGTTGCCAACACTCTAAGGGCTCTTACTGACGAGCGTTTTTACCTGCACTCCCCTGCGTTCCGTTTTTCTGCGTTCAGCCGCAGGAATAGACGCATTACATTTTTTCCAATGGGGCTGTACTCACACAGGTGCCTGTAGGCGCCGAACGCAGGAAAAATGCAGCATGTTGCGTCTCAACCTGCGTTCGGCGCCTACACGCGCCTGTGTGAGTACAGCCCCATTGGCAAAAATGTAATGCGTCTATTCTTGCACTCCCCTGTGGCTGAACGCAGAAAAATGGAACGCAGGGGAGCACAGGTAAAAACGCTCGTCAGTAAGAGCCCTTAAAAACTGTGGGACATTTTTAATTAGTGCAAGATGTTTCTGGAACAGGTATTCAAACTCACAAATGCATTTAGCAAAATGGATACACTAATTTGTATCATATATATATATATATATATATATATATATATATATATACACATACACACACAGTATATATTCTGCTGAAATATCCATTGTCTTGTGAGTCATTGCATTCTTCCAAAAGGGCTTCTAGCTTCAATGACTCACTGGCCAGTTTTGCACCTGATTAATTATAGTTGTTACGGAGTACAACAAGGTCATTGATCATGTACGGTTTTAGTTCCATTGTCCAGCATCAAAGTAGAAATGTATTATTAATTATTAGATTATAGAACTGGTGGATGATTTTTATATTTTAAAAATAACCTGTATAATTGGAAAGCAAATTCAATTGCTAGTGAGCCAGAATTATTATAGTTTTTAAAAAAACAATAGTCCTTCCAATTATGTAATTTCATGCTTGGAATTTGCTTATGAGAGATATTCAAATCACAAAATTAAAAATGCTGCTATATTAATTCAATGCAAACACTATTGTCACTCTTGGCACAGTACAGTTTAATTGACTCAATATGAGTTTATCATTTTTTTCTTGTAAAACTGTATTAGTTAAAATTAATAAATCATATAGGTTTTTTACTGTTTGTTTTTTTTCTGGAAAATGTTTAACCGGTGGACTTATCAGAACTGGTAAGATCAGAATGTGTTTGATGTCTTTGAGCAGTTGAAATTCATTTACTATTGGGTAGGTGTTAGCGCTCAGTACAGCTCAGCAGCAGTGCTGAAATAAAACATCCATACTACCCAAGGAAAGTAAATGTGGCGAGAAAAAATTGGGGCCCTTAGGAACACCAAGGAACAAAAGTGAATTTTGCTGAGGATAAATCCACCCCAAGATAAATATAATTGTTTATAATAAAGCATTTTCAAGGTAAAATAAGAATTTAAATGCACATTTTTGGAAATGAGGAGTAATATTAAGAAACACCTATCTGTTATCTAACCCTACTGCTTTGGAAATGTAATTTAACCTGAATCTACATTGGAGCAAATTCACTAACCGGCGAAAATTCGCCATCGCTGGCTTCACGCACATCACAACACTTTGCCAGGCGTAAATTCACCTGGACAGCGCTAATTCACAAAGATCCGAAGTTGTGTACAGGGTACTGAACGCTGGTGAAATTTGTCAGATTTCAAAATTGAATATAAAAAAATCTGTTTGCTCTTTTGAGAAATGGATTTCAGTGCAGAATTCTGCTGGAGTAGCACTATTAACCGATTCATTTTGAAAACATTTTTTTTCCCATGACAGTATCCCTTTAAGTGAAAAAGAGATAAATAAAGGAACAACACTAATTTTAAGAGATAAGTCAAAATGGGTGTGCTATAATGAGTTACACAAATTACACAGAACTATCATTTCAGATCTACTTATATAGATTTTTTTTGTTTTACAATTGTATTTGTTGAACTTTTTTAGTTGCTGTGACAGTTATATTTGTAAGTCAAATTCTTTTTCCACTTAGCAGCCTGTACAGGAAACATGAGAACCTCAACTGGGCAAGCGCCAGAAAGTCAGCAGCCCACAGGACAAAATGTTCTTAAAGGAGTTGCTCATCATTAAATGATTTATTAGTATGATGTAGAGAGTAGTGATGGGCGAATTTCTCCCATTTAGATTCACTGGAAAATTTGTGAATTTCCTGTAAAATCTGCAAAACAACGAAAAATTCACGAAAAAACGTGAAATCGAAAGTTCACGAAAAATCCTGAAAATCGAACGGTTTCACGGAAAATCCTGAAATTCAAATGCTTTCATGAAAAAATTGTGCAATTCGAACGTTTTCACAAAATAATCAAGCAATTCGAACGTTTTCACTAAAAAATCAAGCAATTGAAAGTTTTCACTAAAAAAACTAGCAATTTGAACGTTTTCACTAAAAAAATCGTTTTCACAAAAAAAAAAAAAAATCACACAATTCGAATATTTTCATAAAATCGTGAATATTGGAAATTGACGCTGGTGAATTTTCACTGGTGAATTTTTGCAGGAGATTCGCGAAGCGCGGAAATTCACAGCAAATTCGTGCCAGGTGAATTTATTCGCCCATCAATAGTAGAGCGTGCTTGCAAATATTTGCAGACAATTTGCAAATATTTTTTTTTATTTTTTATTATGTGTAGGTTTTGAGTTATTTACCTTTTTATTCAGCAGCTCTCCAGTTTGCAATTTCAGCAATCTGGTTGCAAGGTTCCAAATTACCCTAGCAACCATGCATTGATTTGAATAAAAGACTGGTATATAAACATGCCTGAATAGAAATATGAGCAACAAAGTAGCAAAAACAATACATTTGTAGCTTTACAGAGAATTTCTTTTTTAGATGGGGTCAGTGACCCCTTTTAAAAGCTGGGAAGTGTTAAAAGAAGTAGGCATGTAATTAAAAAAATATAAAAAATAAACAATGAAGAACAATTTACAGTGACTTATAATTTTTCATTGTATAACATACTAAAAGTTAACTCAAAGGTGAACCACCCCTTTAATGTAAGAGATCACAATAAGCTCTCCATGTCACAATATGTTTCAACCATTTCTATTCCTGATCCCGCAAAGAACATTGCCCAATTCTCACATTCAGGCCAGATACAGATAAATGAAAGTACTAAAACTACATTGATCATTTTCTATGCAAATTTGTAATAATTAGTCTTCTCCGTTTATTTATCTGCTTATTTATTGTTATAGTTCCTACACTGCTGTGCCTCTGCTTGACACTACTATAATTTCATATCACTGGGGTTTTTGCAATTTTACTGGGTATGTTAATATAATTTGCTATATTTTTCCCAGCAAAACAACTTCTATATCAATTTTGTATGCAAGGTGAGCAGCAACTTTGTGCCAAACCATTGTAATTAAAACATTGTGCATGGGTAAGCAGAAAGTATGACTGTTATTGTTTTATTGTGTACCTAAAGCATAATATTTCCCTTGTACCTTCTTTCTCCAGACTGAAGTTGTTTCATAGCCCCCTGCCTCTCAGGGAGAATATCTCAGGTTTTCAGATTCTAAATTGCTGGGTTTCTCTAGTGTCAAAAAAGTGTGATTTATGCGGAGAGGCTTAACCCCCTCCACAGACCAGAGGGCTTCTATTGATTAAATTAGGCTGCAGCAATCAGTAGGATATTTAATGATTTTCTTTTTCTCACACTCCCCAAAGTTCATCTGGAGTTTTATTTCCTACTTCACAACATTATACAAATCCAGCCTTGCAGAATGTTGATGTCTCCTAATTCTGGTGTGTGTGTCTGTAACAAAACCAGTCTCTCTAATTAATGCCATGTGGAGTTTAGCAAAAATGTATTTGTAGAAATTATCCCGGGTGCAAGCGCTAGAGCACTTGTATCCAGGATCAGGTTCTTGGACATCTTCTTGCCTCCCCCTGGTTACCTCTCATGAATACAACTCTGATGAAGGCAGCACTTTATTCATAGGGCAGATGTAGTTCTTTTTTCTTATCTTTGAGGCACAGAGATTTGCGGCTAAAGTGCAGGGCAAGGATCAAATGTGCAAACTGTACCCTTGTACCCTAAACTGGATTCTTCATGTGTTATTCTATGGTTAATGTATTCTATCGTCAATGTAAAGAGTTTATAGTGGAAGACCTAATGGTATTTCAGTCCTGCACAGGAAGAACTTTTCTGCGTATTCTCTCTTCTTCACCTATCCCAGTTAAAAATACCCCTTAAATTTGAAATGTAGATGAAGATTAGCAAAAACCCAAAAATGTTATTCTTCCACTGCATATATTGTACCATCGGATCTTTAAATTGCAAAAATATTTATACCATGATCCAAATCTGCAGCACTTAATGTGCTGTGATATTAGCACTACTTTTTAGGCTTCATCTATTCTTGTATTTCTATTTTCTCTTCTATTCCTACACTTTTCTTCTCATAATAGTTATCTAAACCATTATTCATGTTTGATTTAATTTTATGTCTCCAATATTTTGCCATGAATTGATCTCATCGCTGGTCATAACTTTGGGAAAAACGGATTATTATTTAATGAGTTCTACCTTGAATAACTTTAACTTTAGAAACTCACTATTTTCCTTTGTGTATTTATGATCATTTTATAATTTGGATACTCTTAGTTCAGCATCATTTGCTCATATCTTTCTTTCCACTGTAAATAAGAATAGAAGTGGAGAAGAGAGAATATTAGTACACCAAGCTGCTAGCGATAATGATTAACTTTGTTTGAACCTCAGGGCTATGAATAGATTTGATTTCTAATAACAACACATTCATTCAAGTACAAACATCTACATGGATACCCAAGAAAAATGACAGAATTTTAGAACCATATCTAAAAGTTTGTTTTACAAGATATAATGATAACTATTACACCACAAAGTTCAAATTGAACAACTTCTAGTTCTACCTGGACCTATTCTAAGCAATTCTGCTAGGATTCTAATCAGTTCTAAGCAGTTCTGCTAGGATTTAAATGAGAACCTTCTGGCCGGAGGTTTCTGGTTAATCTGGTCTGTTTACCCACCTTTCCCACTATATCTCTGAAGCTTCATTGGTTATTTAGTTAGAGTTGGATGTGCCCTATTTAAACCCTTCTCTCCAACATTTCTTGGCTTGAGCATTAGCATTGTTGTGGCTTGATTGAGCACTGGGGCATGTTCCTTGCTTTTGCTTCATCCTGCCTGGCCCTGTCAGCTATTCCAGCCTGTTTCTATACCCTCTTCAGCAGGTCCGGACTGAGAATTAAAACACACAGAGGCCCAATCAGCTCACAAAGAGGTCAAAACAGCCCCCACCAGCCAACTAAATACTGACTTTCTATGGCACCTTATAGCAGCCCCTTTGGCATTTGCCAGAGCCCACAGATTGCCAGTCGGCCTGCTCTTCAGACTGTTTATCTCTATGCCTGCTCCATCTCTATCCAGTCTGTGCTGTCTCTACACCTGCTATAAACTATTCTGTCCCATTCCAGTCTGTTCTATGTAATTTTTTGGGTACTTCAACCATCGAGTTGGTCAAAATCGAATTTAATGATTTGAACGTTTCAAAGTAAAAATCGTTTGACCATTCGATAATCAAAGTACTGTCTCTTTAAAATATCCTTCGACTCAATACTTTGCCAAATAAAAGCTACCAAATTGAATGTTAGCCTATGGGGACACTGTAAATAGGTTTTGTACACTTTCTTTGATTGAATAAAAATCATTCAATTGATCGCTTAAAAGGATTGTATCGTTCGATCAAACTATTTTTATTCGATCATTCGATATTCGAATTCGAAGGATTTTACTTCAAGGGTCGAATTCGAGGGTTTTTTTACCCTCGAAATTTGATCCTTGATAAATCTGCCCCCTAGTACCATTTCTTATCTGTCTTTACCAATTGACATACATCAAAATCTCAGAAAGGACCAATTACAGTACTTAGAATTTAAATTACAAGGGCATAGAGGAAGAGACTAGTGATGGTCAAACTTGCGCGATTCGCCGCCAGCGAATAATTCGCCAGCGTCAAAAAAACAGGCGCTGGCATCAAAAACGGGCATCGGCATCAAAAACGAGACGCCGTCGCTGTTTCGCGAAATTTGCAAATTTTCCGGCGAAGCAAAACTGAAAATCACTAGAAGAGACATCAATGACTTTAAAGGAAAAGATGATCATTTGTGCAAACTTGGCAGGAGAGACAGTAACACCTCATGATGTTCCATGAGATAGGATATTAAAGGAAAACTATACCCCCAAAATGAATACATAAGCAACAGATAGTTTATATCAAATTGAATGACATATTAAAGAATCTTACCAAACTGGAATATATATTTACATAAATATTGCCCTTTTACATCTCTTGCCTTGAACCACCATTTCGTGACTCTATCTGTGCTGCCTCAGAGATCACCTGACCAGAAATACTACAACACTAACTGTAACAGGAAGAAGTGAGGAAGCAAAAGGCAGAACTCTGTCTGTTAATTGGCTCATGTGACCTTACATGTGGTTTTTATGAGTGCACAGTGAATCTTACGATCTCAGGGGGTGGCCCTTATTTTTTAAAATGGAAATTTTCTATTTATGATTACCCAATGGCACATACTACTAAAAAAGTATATTATTATGATAATGGTTCATTTACATGAAGCAGGGTTTTACACGTGAGCTATTTTACTCAGTATCTTTTAATAGAGACCTACATTATTTGGGGGGTATAGTTTTCCTTTAATAAATAATATATCTATTAGTGGGGTAAGATATTTTACCACAATTCTGTATTGGTCTTGCTAAAAGCCACCCAAATCACATTTAGCATTTCACAAGCCTAGAAGGAAAAAAAAATCACTATCTAAGGTAAAATCTAAAAGAAGCCCATTCTTCTTGTCAATGAAGATTTGACTTATAAGGCAAATTAAAGGGAAAACTATGGAACAGTACAGTGCAATATATTGTATCGATGGTGTGAGAAGGGATCTGAGATTCCAATTCATTATTTAGTTAATATGCATTCTGCAGCTACAACAAAAAAAAAGTTTTTGGGTTGAAGCAGATCCCTAAAGAAGAAAGGAGAACAAGACACAAGGAAACTGCTAAAAGGGGAGGGATAGCTGTTGACCTTTTTCTTTCATTATCAAAGCTTTATATAATTGAACCACTTTTTATCAACTGAGCCATGCTGAAAAAGGAAAGTAAAGAAGAGGATGTATTCTATCTTGGTCTGCAAAACACTCATTTTAAAAGGTTTTAATTGTGAAGCGCCAGCAGAACAGGCAATGAACATTCAGTTGGGAAAAAACAGTGAAAGCTTTTTTTTTTTTTTTAAATATATAAGCAGTGTAGTACACCCGTGAGTGTGTTATGAAATTGTGCTATTGGGTATGATCTTGCAAAGTATACTGGTGACACCCCAGATCCAGTGAACAGACAAACAAGAATGGCAATGCAACAGGCACAGCCTTATTTTATTTAACAGCTGAAGCGGTAAGAAAAGAGATTAGTTGCTTAGAATAGTAGTAAATAATAATATAACAACAATAACAGCTGTAAGAATAGCCCTGGTGTGCACACCTAAGTCTCTCCCAACAAGTTGCCAGCTAGATATAGTGTGTGTACCGGTGGGGGCCCCTTGTGATGAATGCAATGCTGTCAGCCTTACTTATAATCCTTGCAGGTTGATGAGGTGACTATGCAATCCCTGAAATCACCTTCAGTAACTTTGCTGGTTCACTACAACACTCTCTCAACGCTGATGATTGTAATAACAAAAAGGAGGCACATCTGAACACATGTGACAACATCCAGCAACTTAGGGGCTCCTCTGTCCATAGACAGATAGAATAAGGCTGAATATTAATCTTCCAAACTGGCAGGGCAGGGGTTAATGATGACTCACAGTTTATCAGGAACTCTGCTTCTCCTCTCACTGGATTTTCCTCCTGATCAAAAATGGCTGGAAGGCCACAACCCAGGATCACACTGGCTACTGGGACCTTGTGCACTTTCCCTCCAGGGAATAACAGGAATCAACTTTCAGCAAAACTGCAGTGTCTTCCTCTGCAGATTAGTGACAGTTTCTCTTTCTGACTAATCACTAATCCTGGCTGCAACACAACTGCCCCCGTCACAAAGTCTTCCAGCACAGCACAGTCCTCCTTGCTGGTTAATTTGCCTTCTGGTTCCTGGGTTGGGCTCCTATTGGCTGTCTCCATGCACTTCCTGTAGCAAGGGCTTGTTGGAAATGTAGTTCTTAACCCCAAGCAATAGTTCTGCCTCCAGAAATATCAAACGTTTGCAGTCTCTGTTTTATCACATCAGGGAGCAATTTAGTAATCCATTGTCCATTAATACTAATTATTGTCCCGCATTATAATGTTCAAACAGTCTGCACACATAGTAGGGTGCTACACTCTCCCCCCACCATAACTCTTGAGCCCCATCAAGATGAACATGGCATTAATATATTAACCACATACATATTATCTAGCACATAGGTACATAATAGTACACCTAAAATACTTTATACGGTTGTTTCAATCTTATGTTTCACATTGCAAACATGAGTCTTATATGGGGTGCCACCAGATTTTTCTTCAACGAATGTTTCCTGGGCAGAAACCAATCTGTGTGAAGTGAGAACGCTCTCTTCAGTACTATTTTCTAGAGAATTGTAAGTCAGTCTTTGAGGAGGTCTAATAGTTCTGGGCTCCCTTGGATTGACTACTTGGGCCTCATTGAAGTCTCTTAAATCTTGACCTTCATCTTGACCTTCATCTTGACAATTGAGTCAATTGATCTCTTGAAGAGGGATCAGTCTCTGTAGAATGTATTACGCCATTTGAGTCACATTCAAGCTCTCTGAAGGCTGATTGAGAAGCCCCTGAATTTACTATATGTAACTCTGGCATACATGGGACAAACTCAGTTGCATTGGCATTTAAGTTCCTGTTGACTTCAGAGTTATTATGGAGAGTTCCTTCCACTGCACCATCTGAGAAGAAGTAATCTAACCCCCAATCATCATCATCACTGCTATCTTCACAATGCTGTTCAGATGTGGTATTATCATTCCTTGAGGGAGTATGTCCTTGTAGTCTCTGAGATTTTCTCGGTTTAGTATTCGTTTGTCTCTTTGCAGATTGAGACCTTGTCTCCCGTGTGGCTTCCCTTAAAGGTAAAATGTGATTTCTGTGCCAGGTTTTTCTAGGATTGTCCTTCCCTTCTGGGCGAAGTTGGTATACTGGTAGATTTGGTAGTTGGGAGCAAATAATATATGGCTGTGATCCCCATCGATCAGCCAGCTTGTGTTTGCCTGGGATTCCCATATTCCTTAGAAGTACTCGATCACCTGACTGCAAATCATGATATTTCACTTTTTTGTCATATCTGCTTTTGTTTTGCTTGCATTTTTTAACAGCCGCTGTCTCAGCTCTTTCAAAGGCTTGCTGGAGGTTTTTCTTTAGCCTTTCTACATAGCTCTGATGCGATTTGACAGGAGTGTCATCAGCTGTGACCCCAAATATTATGTCAATAGCTAATCTGGCCTCGTGCCCAAACATTAGGAAGTAAGGTGAGTACCCAGTGGAATAATTTCTTGTGCTGTTGTATGCATGAACAACTGTGGCAATATAGTGACTCCAGTGGCATTTCTTCTCTTTGGGCAAGGTGCCTAGCATGTCTAACAGGGTCCTGTTAAACCTTTCAGGCTGAGGGTCACCTTGTGGACGGTAAGGAGTGGTTCTTGATTTCTGAACTCCCAGCATTGATAACAGCTCATGCACTAGCTTACTTTCAAAGTCTCTTCCCTGATCTGAATGGATTCTTCTAGGTAAGCCATAATGAACGATGAAACGTTCCAGAAGAACCTTTGCAACTGTAATGGCTCTTTGATCTTTGGTGGGAAAGGCCTGGGCATACCTGGTGTAATGGTCTGTTACCACCAAAACATTGCTAATACCACCCTCATCTGGCTCAATGGATAGGAAGTCAATGCAAACTAGATCCATGGGCCCATGGCTTTCCATATGCAGAAGATGAGCAGCCCTTGTTGGCAAAGTTTTCCTCTGTATACATCTGAGGCAGGTACGACAATAGTCTTCTACATCTTGTTTCATACATGGCCAATAGAAACGATCCCTTACAAGGCCTAGAGTTTTCTCATACCCCAGATGACCATGTTCATCGTGAAGGGCCATAAGAACAGAGTCTCTGTGTTTCTGTGGTAGCATCAATTGCCATTTCTCAGTGTCTGCTATACTTGGAGCCCGTCTGTATACTAAACCACCTCGTAGTTGCAGTCTGTCCCACTCTTTCAGAAGCAATCTGGCCAGAGGATGAAGATCAGTTCTGAGTAAATCAGCTTGTTGTTTCCTTAAGGCCTCCAGGGCCAGTTGACATAGGGGATCCTCACTTTGATCTCTCTTGATGTCTCCTTTGCTGAGAGTTGGGATGGTGGATGTCTCAACAGAAGTCACATTGCAATAAAGCCTAGGAATCCCACTAGAAGTCATTCCAACCTTCTCTGCGAAACATTCACTTGTTAGTCTAAAAGTCACCCCTTGACACATGCTTCTCACTCCAGGTGCTGGAATCTCAATCCATTCATCATCTGGATGCAGATTTTCATGAGGTCGTCTAGACAGCCCATCAGCATCCTTATTATTCCAACCTGGTCGGTAAACTTGTAGTGTGCTAGTGCGGCCAACCATCTATGACCAGTGGCATCCAGCTTTGCAGTGGTTAAGATATAAGTCAGTGGATTGTTGTCTGTCTGTACTTTGAATTCTGCTCCATATAAGTAATTGTGTAGCTTATCCACCACTGCCCATTTTAGTGCAAGGAATTCAAGTTTATGAACAGGGTAGTTCCTCTCAGAGGGTGACAAGCTTCGACTGATGAAAGCTACTGGTCTTAGTTCCTCATTATACTCTTGGTATAGAACACCTCCAAGGCCCTCCCTGCTGGCATCTGTATGCAACACATAGGGCTTAGATGTATCAGCATAGGCTAGCACAGGTGCATGAGTAAGGCAATACTTTAGCTGGTCAAAAGCTTGTTCACATTCGATTCTTCTGTCTCAGAGCTGTTTTGAAGCAACTGATTCAACGGTTGAGCCACTTTTGAGAACCCCTTCACAAATCTCCTGTAATACCCACAGTAATCCAAAAAGGACCTCAGTTCAGTAATTGTTCTGGGTTTGGGCCATGATGAGACAGCTTCAATCTTGCTGGGGTCAGTGGCTATTCCTTCTGATGACACCACATGGCTTGTTCACATTCGATTCTTCTGTCTCAGAGCTGTTTTGAAGCAACTGATTCAACGGTTGAGCCACTTTTGAGAACCCCTTCACAAATCTCCTGTAATACCCACAGTAATCCAAAAAGGACCTCAGTTCAGTAATTGTTCTGGGTTTGGGCCATGATGAGACAGCTTCAATCTTGCTGGGGTCAGTGGCTATTCCTTCTGATGACACCACATGGCCCACATAATTCACTGAGGGCTGACAGAATTGGCACTTTTCTGGGGACAACTTCAGGCCTTCCTTCTCAAGCCGACTGAATACCTTCAACAGTCTCTGTTCATGCTCCTCTAAGGTCTTGCCAAAGACTATTAGGTCATCTAAGTATACAAGTACTTCCAAAAGGTGCATGTCACCTACTGTGCATTCCATGAGGCGTTGAAAGGTGGCAGGTGCTCCACAGAGGCCTTGGGGCATCCTATTAAATTCATAGAAACCCAAAGGACATATGAATGCTGTCTTCTTCTTGTCTTCTGGGTGCATAGGGATCTGATAGTATCCACTTCTCAGGTCCAATACACTGAACCACTTGCTCCCAACCAAACAGTTAAGG
Source organism: Xenopus petersii (assembly GCA_038501925.1). Lineage (NCBI taxonomy): Eukaryota > Metazoa > Chordata > Amphibia > Anura > Pipidae > Xenopus > Xenopus petersii. The sequence goes on from CM076677.1 coordinate 103,277,521, forward strand.
GCATCCTCAATCCTGGGAGTGGTATACTGGTCTGGAATGGTACGCTGATTTAAAGTGCGATAATCCACACACATCCGGATTGAACCATTCTTTTTACGTACCACTACTATTGGGGATGCACAAGGGCTTCGTGATTCTTTAATGATTCCAGCAGCTTTTAGCTCTTCCAGGTGCCTGCGAAGATCTTCTAGGTCTCCTGGAGCAATGAGCTTGTTGGAAATGTAGTTCTTAACCCCAAGCAATAGTTCTGCCTCCAGAAATATCAAACATTTGCAGTCTCTGTTTTATCACATCAGGGAGCAATTTAGTAATCCATTGTCCATTAATACTAATTATAGTCCCGCATTATAATGTTCAAACAGTCTGCACACATAGTAGGGTGCTACAGCAGTAAATAATAAATGGCATATAAACTTGATTTTTTGACTGTAGGATTACTAAAAACATTTTAGTTTAAGTTATACACTAATAAAGCATGTGGCATTTCTGATCCTTACTCTTTATTTTGGGTTTAAACATAAAATAATTTACAGTGACATTACTGTTGTTGACATTGGTAAAAGTTCTGTTACCAATTCTTAAAATAAAGACAAACTGACTTTAAACTATTGTAAATATGTCTTCCTTATCAATGGAGGGACAGTGAATATGCTGGCTATGAGTTGGAAACCGTCATAAGATGTATTGAAGTACAGTCTTAAAACCTTTTCAGAATTACAAAAATAATATTAAACTATTCCATTTTCTTGTAGCCTCTCATTAGTGTCAAAAAAGATGCTGTGACACGGACATAAACTGCCCACTAGAGGAACCTGCCCTGCAGTTAGGTTAGTGAGCAACCTAAATAATTTATGTGAAGTAATTTAGATCCTTCAGTGTTATTCCATCTCCTTTGAAAACAATGAAAGTCTACATGAAAATAGGCAAAGCATCTTACTCATATGCATGCTTGCTAGGATAAATTTATCCATTAATTTTCTATATATTTATGTACCTTATGTTTTAAATATCACTCTATAGATTCTATACACTATAGATACTCTAAGGGTTTAGGTATGGGAGCAGTTTCCTGGAGATAGCACAGCCCATGGCACAAGCACAACTCGTGAGAATATAGTCTCTTTTTGGCAGTTTATTTTCACTTGCAGCAGAATAAACAAAACAAACAATTCAAAATAAAATCCTTGCCACTTAATGGGCTTATAACTAATACAGGTCAGTTCTCCTAACTAACCAGGAGTAGGCCTACTGCCTGTCTCCTCAAACCAAATGAAAAGGTAGTACAAACAAAAATCCAACCTTGTAGGGATTCCAAAATCTCTCTGTGCTCACACAGACAGCTTCCCTGTGTCTTTCTTTCTGAGACTGCAGCTCTCCAACTCTGGCTTGAGCTGCCTTTTTAATTATTCACCTGAGATGCCTCAGGATAACACAAAAAACCCGGGCTGGATTAACAGTCCCGGAACCACTCTGTTAGGAACCTGGCGCAGGTATCCTAGTGGTGACCTTACCACAATACAGGCCTTGTACCTGTAATTGCTTCTGTATGTTTTATATCATAAGTCTGTTAAACAATTGTTCATACAAGTATTGAACTTGTTGTCTAGAATGAGAGAAAAGCAATGCTGTAATCTACAGTACATTGCACTTTGGCCAAAGTAGTTAAAGACTGACCACTAGCATGCATCCTTCATAGGGTTTTCCTCTCTACAGAACTGGCATTCAGTTTGTAGCTCCTATCATAGAGTACTCATGTGAATATGTAGTTTCTAAAGCCTCATGTGACAGAAAACCATACATACACAGTGTAGGATACACTAAATTAGGGATTGGGAGGGAGTGAACTCTAAGAATCCCACCTCAGGTGATGATAAAATAAATAAAAGATCTGATAAATGCTCATAGAGTGATGCAGATATATTTTGGGGTTAGGCCTTTCCATTGGCCAGCATATGGTCAGCTTCATTAGCTCCTCTCCTGCCACAAAGTTTGACCTAGAAGATAGTCAGAGATCAGCCTGAACTTCACCAAGGAATAGATGTGAGGTACAGTAGGTACAATAGTTCCTTTGGAGATGCAAGATGTTCCTAAACCCACTGATAAATACATTAGTTTGCAGATAATGGGCTAGATACCATTCAATGTGCTATGGTACATTTAGAGGGCTATTTACTTAACTCAAATGCAAAAATCACGAAAAATTTGTGTTTTTTTTTTTTTATAAGATCTGACTTTTAAAAAAATCACGAATTTTTCAGAATTTATTAAACCCAGAGGAGGGAAAAGTCCGAATCAGAAAATCCAGCATCTCAGGCCTGTCGAGGTTGCATATAAGTCTGATTTTTTTTTCCCACAAAGCAAATTTTCTGGAAAATGGAATAATAAATAAATGTAAAAACCAGAGCGGAATTTGATTGGAGTTTGTAGCAGAAAATATTGAGATAAATTCGGACTTTGATAAATAACCCCCTTAGTGTGGTAAGTGCAACTTTTTGTGGTTCCGCTATGCGGCCAATTAAAAGTAATGTGAATGTTTATTTTTCGAATTTCAACCGGAAACTGCTTATTGTGAATAGTATTTTGTGATAACTTCTGGTTTCCCTTATGCCATTTTGAACTGGCAGGAAATCTCACCCAACACCCCTCCCCCAGTGGATGGGGGGTGGGAACAACCGAGGGTTTTGTCAGACAGCCTGTCCCAATCCCATTTGTCATCTGGGGGTGGGCACAGTGTGATTCCCATTCAGCTAAGCCCGCCAAATCATTTCGGGAACTGCAAGCCTAGAGAAAGCAAAAAAAAAAAAATGGAATATTTCGATATACAATTAAATTGTGCTTTTTTATTAATAAATAAGGTCACATTGTGGATTCATATTTTCATCATCTCCCATTAAGTGCATTGAATTGAATGGAGCCCAATGTCCGATAATCTATAATGGTCTGTTTAAAATAAATTATCTAGTTTATTAGTAGACACGACAATGCCCAACGTGTTTTGTATTATAGTGATATGTGCATAAATAAATGCATACAGATGAAGCCACTTGGATTTGTGAGTTAAATGCGTCATGACTCAGGGGTAATTGAAGAAACTGTGTTATCTTAAGTCATCTTAACTCATTTAATGCATTTAACCTTTTCATTAGCATACCAAAGCTCCATTGTTCACAATGGTGAATGCTTTAATTAGATGGGATGTTGTGACGCAGTTTTCTGTGTTAAATGAGATAAATGGGATATCTGTGTTTAGTTATTCTGTGTCAAACAGACAAACCAAAGTGGCTGCATCTGTAGGTATAAAGCCTCACATAAGTTAAGAAACCTACCTTCCATACAAAATATAATGATTACTATCTGTATTGTGAAATTATGTGTGGCTGACTACCAGTGTTTATTATACAAAGTAACATCAATTTTTCATGTCACAGCTGGTTCCTAGGGATTCTCAAAGCTGAAGAATAAAGTTCTGAAACATCCTTGAACTCAGGAATACTTTGCACTTCATTCATACACATTCATTAAAATATGACCTGATATTGCTTTGATGTATTTTATTGTTGAGAATATATTTCTCTCTCATTTCAGCTGGCATACTTTGGTCTGCAGAGAAATGCCTGAAACCATCAAAGCCACCATTTAATGCCAAACGGTGATCACCTTTTTGCGAAAATTATCAAATGGGCGATTTTTGAGCCAATGGACACCTTTAGCACTGGTGGCAGTCCTATATTGGCAGCAATGGTGGTTTTGTTAATTTACTTTAAAGAAGCTTAAACTCACCTTAAAAGTTACCCTAAAATAGGTGTGAGCTGTTAGAGCTTACACTCCGGTTTAGAGAAACAGTAGGTTTTTTTAAAATTGGCCCCACCAGTGCTAGGACACCCATACTGGAAGGGAACTCGCAGCACGAGTAGCCATGTTGGGTCACACACATGCACATGTAACATCAGATTATGAGGGGCTACGTTAGACGTTCACCATGCGCATGTGCACTTCCCAACATGGCGCTTGCACAGGGTATCCACAGGGCGGGACAATTTAAAAAAAAAACTACTGCTTCCCCCAACCAGAGTGGGGGCTCTAATAGCCAACACCTTTGGTGGTGGTTAACTATTTTAGAGTGAAAGGTGCCCTTTAAAATTAACAACATTGCAGTAAATTAAATAAAGAATCTAAACAATTCAATTGAAAAAAATGCATTACCTCATTTAAGCCAAATCAGTTAATTGCAGGTAAGTTAGTAAATGTAAAAGCAAAACACAAATATATCAATGTGTTTATACACAAATGTGTATATAGGTTCACACTGCCCCTCTGCAGGCCAATTGTATCTCTGGCTATGATTAGTGCTGAGGGAATTTCTCCAATTTTCGCTTCCCCAAATTAACAGAGCCATTTTCTAAACACATTAGGGTGATTTTTTGGGCTACCAATAAATAGGGATGGACAAATTTTTTCGCCTTGTGTTGCCGCGAAAATGACTTGTATGGCGCTGTGCGACAAAAAAAAAGACGCGTCAAAAAAAATTCACCACATGACCAAATTATGTTGGCATCCATAGACTTTAATGCCCATTGGCGACATTTCGCCGGCAGCGACTTTTTGGCGAAACGGGTAAAATTCGCCCATCCCTAATAAAACTTTTCTTCATTATTTTTATGTCTTGTTGACTTTGTTGAGCAAATCTGTAATGTTTTGCTTTGTGTCAAAATTCGCAAACTGGCATCAAAATTAGTCGAATTGCATTGGAGTCAATGGTAAGGCAAAATCACATGCATTTTTCGATGACATTCCCTACATATTTAGAGGACCTCCTAGCCACAGCTTTTTCATAGTAAAAAAGACTCCCATGTTGCCAATTTCTTAAAAACATGATGTTTTAAATTATCTCTGTGGACTGGTAACAATATCTAATACTACACTTATCTTTTCAAAACTTTTTATTAGATAGCAAAACAGTATATACTTTCCACATAACAAAGGTTTTTATGCATTCTTACATGTAGAAAGTGTATATCCTCCTACACAGAGGGGATTATCATCATAACATTCAAATGTCTTGAGAGTGATGGAAAAACATTGGTTTCAGACACTCGACATAATTACACATTGGAAAACAATATGTATCAGCAATAAAGACTATGTATTTAATAAAATGAAATAAAAAGAAAAACTGAACAGTAAACTTAATCAACCGTGTCCGTGGTTATTATACTATTGTTATTTAGCTCTTAATTCAGGATTTGAAGCTACCTTAAATTCCATCATATAGGTTTCAATTCAGTACAAATCAACAAGTGAACCAGATATTGAGTGATACAGGAGAATCGTAAAATTGTAAAGCCTGCACTAGACAAAAAATAGCGTAGTCTGGTGTAATGCATCCAGGGAGTCCAGACCTTAGTAAAGTTAGTATAGGTATCAGTAGATATACTCAATAATCTTTCATTTACCATGATCCAGTTCATTTTCATACGAAACATAACCATAGGAATAGAACTTTTCTTCCAAGAGGCGGCAATAGTTTGTTTCACCGCTACAAAAATAAACTATATCAATTTGCGATGATATTTGTCTGAAATTGGAATAGCAGTATTGAGCAAGGCTAAAAGAGGATCTTTTCGGAGTCTAATTCCCATTATTGAATCAATTAGTGTGAATATTCTGGACCAAAATCTGAACACCTGTCTGCTCTGCCACCAAACATGTATCATAGTACCGTCCATTCCACAATTATCGGAAACAGAGTGGACTAACAGTGGGATAGTATTTATGTAGCTTGGCAGGAACCATGTACCATCTAGAGATCACCTTGTATAGAGTTTCCTGTGCCAGTGTATTTATAGAGGATTTGGCCGTATTCACCCACGTTTGTTGCCAGGAAGTGTCATCTATTATATTACCTAGATCCCGTTCCCATTGGATAGTATTTGTCGGAGGGGAGGTAAATGATGAATTTAGGATGTCCTTGTACAGCATCGATATTATACCCCCACTACAAGGGAATTTGATACACATTTGTTCGCAAGCTGAAGAGGATAGGATATTAGTACACCCTTTAGTCACTTCATTAAGAAAATGTTGGATCTGTATATAGCGGAAGCATTCCACTCTTGGAGGATTATACTGTTCAACTATAATGGACCATTTCTTGAGGCCTTGTAAGCCAAAAAACCGAGTTACAAAGAACATGTTATGGGAGTGCCACCAGTGAAAATCATTACCCTGTAGACCTGGTCGAAAGACAGGTTTACCAACAATAGGCATAGCTGGACAATGTGGCGATTTCAAAGGGGCTTTAAGTATAACCTGATCCCATACGGCTAGCTCCATTCTCAATATTGGGGTGGAAGTAATGGGCCTCTCACATTTAGAAATCCATAGCAACGCTTCAGGATTATTCGGCTTGAGCAGTGCCACTTCTATTTGTGCCCATAATGGAAGGGTAGGTCTATAGAAATGAATTAACGGCGCAATTTATGCTGCTTGATAATAGAAAAAAATGTTAGGAACACTCAGACCACCCCTATTCCTGGGTAAAAATGAAGTTTTTTGGGCTAAACTGGTTTTTTTCCCAGCCCAAATAAAATTCGTAAACTTGCGTTGTAATTTATGTAGATGGGACCTTGCAATTTCAATTGGCAAAACTCGAAAAAAATATAAAATTTTTGGTAAAAGAACCATCTTTATTGCATTTATTCTGCTGAACAATGATATATGTAATTTAGACCAGGCTACTAGAGACTTATCAATATCTATCCAGAGAGGAGGGTAGTTAGCCTGATATAAACCTTCGAGGGTTGGAGTTATTTTTACCCCTAACAGTAATTTATCTGTTTGTCTGTCCACTGCAAATCAAAATTAATCTTAAGCAATTTTACCTGTGATGGAGAAATATTCAAGGGAAGGGCTTCAGATTTAGTCGAATTAATCACCAGTCCAGATATTCACCCAAAGTGATGGAGGATATTAAACAAATGTGGGAGAGATGTAAGTGGCTTCATCAGAGTCATCAATAAATCATCAGCAAATAGCATTTGTTTATGAGTTTGGTGAGCTATTGTCATACCAGCAATTCTTGGGTCCTGTCTAATCAATACTGCTAGGGACTCAATCGCTAGGATAAATAAGAGTGGGGAGAGGGGGCACCCCTGTCTCGTCCCCCTGTAGAGTGTAATCTTATCAGAAGCAAAGGGACCCCATTTAAGGAAGGCTTGTGGAGTGTTATATAGAGCCTGAATCGAAGAAATAAATTTATCCCCAAAGTTCCATTTGTGCAAGATATAATATAAATATTCCCAGGAAACTGAATCAAACGCCTTTTGAATATCTAGCGCTAATAGCACTGCTGAGGTTCGGGAGGAGTTCAGGGTGTATAACAATTGCAACAGGCGTCTAATATTATCGCCTCCGTCTCTATTAGGGACAAATCCTACTTGATCAGGATGAATTAGGGTTGCTAAGAATGAGTTCAGGCGCGTAGCCAGTATTTTCCCCAGAATTTTAACATCATTGTTTAATATGGAAATGGGTCGATAATTGCCACAATCCAGTGGATTTTTATTAGGTTTAGGAATCAAAGCGATCTGTGCCAATATAGAGTCCGAGTGTAGTTTACCTCCTTGCATTAAGCTATTAAATAAATTCGTAAGATGTGGAGCCAAGATCGGGGGCAAACTTTTTACTCTTTTTTTTTTCACAGTCCAAATAGCATAGTAATACGTCAAAAGTCCCCTTCTTTACTGATGTCTCAGTATAGAGATGGTCGCTCCAGCCCAAGAGAGGGCAAGACACAATGGAGTAAGTCACTCAGGGGAATACAAAATGCATAGGCCGCAATGGCGCAGTATTTCCAACTACGCAGCGCCACAGCGCCGGATAAGCTGTCTCCCTGCAGCGACACCCGGAGTGTTTAATAAACAAGCGTTCTCACCTGCTGACCATCCAATGCAATGAAGATTGAGACAAGCACCGTGCACTATCTATGGAGGGACACCATAGGCCTCAGTGGCGTCGTCGAGCAATGCAAGCAGAGAGGTAATTGCCACCGTAATTTGGGTACAGCCGACAATAATAGGACTCCAGAGGAGTATTTGCTGTAATTTCTCAATACTACACTTATCTAATATTATAAATTTATTAATGTTTGTATTCTGTTGGTTTCCATGAACCGTATTTTTTTAGAGCTAACAGTTGTGTATTATACCAATTATTCAAAACCCTGAAAAATTTGTAATTTATTCATATGTGTAAAAACCTCAAAAACCCCCAATAATATCAAACTTTGCCATCTAAAAGCTACCAGGGCCATTTATAAGTTAAAGAGAACTGTCCTTTATCATTTAGCAGTGCTATTCATAAAAAAAATAGGTGAGTTAAAGTCCACTTTCACATAGTTGCACTTGGAGCTGGTGCATCCTTCTAGTCTCCTGTTGGGAATTGCAATAAATGGGCCTTCTGGGGAACCCTGGAGCTTCCATCATCTCAGAGGTGGCACATTTTGATGCATCAGAAGCAAGTGAATCAGGCACATCTCCTCCTCACCGTAGCAATTAAGCTGGAATTATGGGGGACAGAGCTGCATTGTAGGTAAACAACAATAAGTAAAAGTCCAAAATAGTACTTTACATACCACATTTCAACCCATAAACGTGCCTTTATGGGGAAGAGGAAATTTGCTAATCTTAGAAAATTGCTTACTTAATAGGGAACTAAGACTTATGCACACACAAAAACATAGTTTGTATCACTGAACAAAACTAAACTAAAACTAAAAAAAAAGAAAGTAACATTTGAATACCATTTAGGAGAAGAGCATAAGCTGGAGATTCACACTAGAGATGGCGCAAACTGTTCGCCGGCGAACTTGTTCGCGCGAACACCCGATGTTCGCGAACGTCGCGCGACGTTCGCCATTTTGGGTTCGCCATTGTTGGCGCTTTTTTTTGCCCTCTCACCCCAGACCAGCAGGTACATGGCAGCCAATCAGGAAGCTCTCCCCTGGACCACTCCCCTTCCCTATAAAAACCGAAGCCCTGCAGCGTTTTTTTCACTCTGCCTGTGTGTGCTGAAGAGATAGTGTAGGGAGAGAGCTGCTGCCTGTTAGTGATTTCAGGGACAGTTGAAAGTTTGCTGGCTAGTAATCGTTTTGATACTGCTCTGTTATTGGAGGGACAGAAGTCTGCAGGGGTTTGAGGGACATTTAAGCTTAGGTAGCTTTGCTGGCTAGTAATCTACCTTCTACTGCAGTGCTCTGTATGTAGCTGCAGTGGGCAGCTGTCCTGCTTCTGATCTCATCTGCTGACTGCTGCAATAACAGTAGTCCTTGTAAGGACTGCTTTTATTTATTTTTTTGTTGTTTTACTACTACTACTACTACTACTACTACTACTACTACTATAAGAGCCCAGTGCTATTAGTCTAGCAGTGTTGGGGAGTGGGACTGGTGTGCTAATCTGCTGCTCCTAGTAGTTCAGCAGCACCAACTGTAATTTTTTTTTTTTAATATTCATTTTTTTTTTATTTTACTTTTTTTTATTTTACTACCGCTGTAGTAGTGTATAAGTTGACCTTTTAGGCATTATTTGCCCTGTAGGCATTTTTTGCCCAGTGTGTTATTCAACCAACAGCCATCTAGCTGTGTGACCTTGTTCACATTCTGTCTAAATATCCATAATATTACCGTCTCCAGAAAAAACACCGGAGTGACTTTTTTCAAGCAGCCATAATAAATTTTACGTAATCCGTATCCATCGCTGTAGTAGTGTATAAGTTGACCTTTTAGGCATTATTTGCCCTGTAGGCATTTTTTGCCCAGTGTGTTATTCAACCAACAGCCATCTAGCTGTGTGACCTTGTTCACATTCTGTCTAAATATCCATAATATTACCGTCTCCAGAAAAAACACCGGAGTGACTTTTTTCAAGCAGCCATAATAAATTTTACGTAATCCGTATCCATCGCTGTAGTAGTGTATAAGTTGACCTTTTAGGCATTATTTGCCCTGTAGGCATTTTTTGCCCAGTGTGTTATTCAACCAACAGCCATCTAGCTGTGTGACCTTGTTCACATTCTGTCTAAATATCCATAATATTACCGTCTCCAGAAAAAACACCGGAGTGACTTTTTTCAAGCAGCCATAATAAATTTTACGTAATCCGTATCCATCGCTGTAGTAGTGTATAAGTTGACCTTTTAGGCATTATTTGCCCTGTAGGCATTTTTTGCCCAGTGTGTTATTCAACCAACAGCCATCTAGCTGTGTGACCTTGTTCACATTCTGTCTAAATATCCATAATATTACCGTCTCCAGAAAAAACACCGGAGTGACTTTTTTCAAGCAGCCATAATAAATTTTACGTAATCCGTATCCATCGCTGTAGTAGTGTATAAGTTGACCTTTTAGGCATTATTTGCCCTGTAGGCATTTTTTGCCCAGTGTGTTATTCAACCAACAGCCATCTAGCTGTGTGACCTTGTTCACATTCTGTCTAAATATCCATAATATTACAGTCTCCAGAAAAAACACCGGAGTGACTTTTTTCAAGCAGCCATAATAAATTTTACGTAATCCGTATCCATCGCTGTAGTAGTGTATAAGTTGACCTTTTAGGCATTATTTGCCCTGTAGGCATTTTTTGCCCAGTGTGTTATTCAACCAACAGCCATCTAGCTGTGTGACCTTGTTCACATTCTGTCTAAATATCCATAATATTACCGTCTCCAGAAAAAACACCGGAGTGACTTTTTTCAAGCAGCCATAATATATTTTACGTAATCCGTATCCACCGCTGTAGTAGTGTATACGTTGATCTTGTGGGCATTATTTGCACAGTGTTTTCTTCAAACCGCCATCTAGCTGTGTGAGCTTGTTCACATTTTGTCTAAATATTGATAATATTATCGTCTCTAGAAAAACCACTTGAGTTACTTTTTTTCAAGCAGCATTCTTATATTTTACGTAATCCGTATCCACCGCTGTGTATACGTTGACCTTGTAGGCATTATTTGCACAGTGTTTTCTTCAAACCGCCATCTAGCTGTGTGAGCTTGTTCACATTTTGTCTAAATATTGATAATATTATCGTCTCTAGAAAAACCACTTGAGTTACTTTTTTTCAAGCAGCATTCTTATATTTTACGTAATCCGTATCCACCGCTGTGTATACGTTGACCTTGTAGGCATTATTTGCACAGTGTTTTCTTCAAACCGCCATCTAGCTGTGTGAGCTTGTTCACATTTTGTCTAAATATTGATAATATTATCGTCTCTAGAAAAACCACTTGAGTTACTTTTTTTCAAGCAGCATTCTTATATTTTACGTAATCCGTATCCACCGCTGTGTATACGTTGACCTTGTAGGCATTATTTGCACAGTGTTTTCTTCAAACCGCCATCTAGCTGTGTGTATTATCGTTTCCAGAAAAACCAACTGAGTTTTTGTTGTTGTTGTTTTTTTAAAAATAATGCCAGGCAAAGGCAGGCCGCCACGCAGAGGCCGTGCTAGGGGCCGTGCTGCTATGCAATCCTGTGGCCCTAGCAAATTGCCCAGTTTTAAAAAGCCAATGACCCTGAACTCCCAAAATGCTGAAGAGGTAGTTGACTGGCTTACACAGCACACCCCATCCTCTACCGTTTCTAACTTTACCACAACATCCTCCTCATCCTCCACTGCTATGGCCACCCCACGTAACACTTCCTCCACCACCGGTGCCCCTTCTTCACTGGAGTCAGAGGAGTTATTTTCCCATGAGTTTCTTGAACTGAGTAATGCGCAACCATTATTGCCAGAAGAAGATGAAGGAGATGAGGACGTTACACCAGATTTAATTCTGGCAGAGAACACGACAGAGATGGACATAATGATGAGTGATGAGGAGGAGGTCCCCGCTGCTGCTTCCTTCTGTGATGTGTCAGAAGAAATTGATGCATCTGAGGAGAATGATGATGAGGAGATTGATGTTTTGTGGGTGCCTAGTAGAAGAGAGCAAGAGGAGGGTAGTTCAGATGGAGAGACGGAGAGTCAGAGAGGCAGTAGGAGAATAAGACTTAGAAGAAGCAGGGAGGACAGCCCGCAGGGATCAGTAGGGCAACAACATGTATCGGCACCTGTGTTCAGCCAGCCAACGCACCCGCCATTGCCGCCAATGCCGCCAACTTCTACTGTTACCGCCAGATCGCACACTTCCAAAAAGTCAGCAGTGTGGGATTTTTTTAATGTGTGTGCCTCTGACAAAAGCATTGTAATTTGCAATGAGTGCAGTCAGAAACTGAGCCTTGGTAAGCCCAACAGCCACATAGGTACAACTTCTATGCGAAGGCACATGAGCGGCAAGCACAAAGCACTTTGGGAGCAACACCTCAAAGGCAACAGGCAAACTAAAAGCCACACTCCTTCTGGTCCAGCATCTTACTGCTCTACCTCTGCTCTCCTTGACCCATCTGAACCACCCTCCACTCCGCCTTCCACCTTGACCACCTGTTCCCATTCCCAGTCATCTGCCACCAGCCAAGTTTCTGTGAAGGCCATGTTTGAGCGTAAGAAGCCAATGTCTGACTGTCACCCCCTTGCCCGGCGTCTGACAGCTGGCTTGTCTGCACTCTTAGCCCGCCAGCTTTTACCATACCAGCTGGTGGACTCTGAGGCCTTCCGCAAATTTGTAGCAATTGGGACACCGCAGTGGAAGGTACCCAGCCGCAATTTTTTTTCTAAAAAGGGAATACCACACCTGTACCAACATGTGCAGAGCCAAGTTACCGCATCTCTGTCACTTAGTGTTGGGCCAAAGGTCCATATGACTACTGACGCATGGTCCTCCAAGCATGGTCAGGGCAGGTATGTCACCTACACTGCCCACTGGGTGAACTTGGTAATGGCTGGGAATGGGAAGCAGGGAATGGGTAGCTCAACAACAACAACAACAGTGGAGTTGGTGTCACCGCCACGGATTGCACGCGGTTCTGCCACCACCTCTACTCCTCCATCGCTCTCTACCTCGTCTTCTTCCTCTTCTTCTTCTTACTCTGCTGCTGGGTCCTCCTTCTCCTCCTCCACACCTGTGCACCCCCAGCTCCCCCTAGGCTATTCGATGTGCCAGGTACGCCGTTGTCACGCTGTCTTGGGGATGACGTGCCTGGAAAGCAAAAACCATACCGGATCTGTACTCCTGTCATCTCTGCAGTCACAGGCCGATCGGTGGCTGACCCCACACCAACTGCAGATCGGAAAAGTGGTGTGTGACAATGGAAGCAATCTGTTGGCAGCGTTGAGACTGGGAAATTTAACACATGTGCCCTGCATGGCACATGTGTTAAATTTAATAGTCCAACGTTTTGTCTCCAAGTACCCAGGATTCCAGGACGTTCTCACCCAGTCCAGAAAGGTGTCGGCCCATTTCAGACGTTCCTACACAGCCATGGCACGCCTTGCTGACATTCAGCAGCGCTACAACATGCCAGTCAGGCGTTTGATTTCTGACAGCCAGACTCGCTGGAATTCAACGCTCCTTATGTTGGAACGTCTGCTGCAACAACAAAGGGCCGTCAACGAGTACCTTTTTGAACTGGGTGGTAGGACTGGATCTGCAGAGCTGGGGATTTTTTTCCCCCGTTACTGGGTGCTTATGCGCGATGCCTGCAGGCTCATGCGACCTTTTGAAGAGGTGACAAATATGGTCAGTCGCACCGAAGGCACCATCAGCGACCTAATACCCTTCGCTTTCTTCCTGGAGCGTGCCGTGCGACGAGTGACAGATGAGGCTGTAGACGAGCGTGACGAGGAGCTGGAAGCGCACGATTTCTGGTCGGAATCACCAGAACGAACCCAGGCACCTGCTGCAACGCAGGGAGAGGTGCCAGAAGTGGAGTCAGAGGAGGAAGGTGGCTTTGTGGAGGAGGAGGAGGAGGACCAACAGGAGCAGGCTTCCCAGGGGGCTAGTGGTGACCTTTTGGGGACCCCTGGTCTTGTACGTGGCTGGGGGGAGGAGACCGTGGATGATGCAGTCCTTGATAATGAGGAAGCGGAGATGGATAGCTCTGCATCCAACCTTGTGAGAATGGGGTCTTTCATGCTGTCATGCCTGTTGAAGGACCCCCATATCAAGAGGCTTAAGGAGAAGGACCTGTACTGGGTCGCAACGCTACTAGACCCTCGGTACAAGCATAAAGTGTCAGAAATGTTACCAACATACCACAAGTCCGAAAAGATGCGGCATTTACAAACCAGCCTGCAAAACATGTTGTACAATGCTTTTAAGGGTGATGTCACTTCAGGAACTCATCAACATTCCAGGGGCAGAGGTGCCAGTAATCCTGCCACGAGCACACCTGCAAGGACAAAGCCCTTTGGCCGGTCTGTAACATCAGACATGCAAATGTTTTTCTGTCCAAGGCAGCGCCACAACCCTTCTGGATCCACCCTCAAAGAACGCCTCGACCGGCAGGTAGCGGACTACCTGGCATTAACTGCAGATATCGACACTCTGAGGAGCGATGAACCCCTGGACTACTGGGTGCGCAGGCTTGATCTGTGGCCAGAGCTGTCACAATTTGCCATGAACCTCTTGTCTTGCCCAGCCTCAAGTGTGCTCTCAGAAAGGACCTTCAGTGCAGCAGGAGGGATTGTAACTGAGAAGAGAACTCGCCTAGGTCACAAAAGTGTCGATTACCTGACCTTTATTAAAATGAATGAGGGGTGGATCTCGGAGGGTTACTGCACGCCGGAAGACTTGTTCTGACTTCTATGCAGCTGTCCTTCTCTTCAAGCCTCATGACTCCACACACAGCTGTCCTTTAGCGTCCTCCTCCCTCCGCCACCGTTACAAACTAGGGTGCAAACCCTACTGGTTTAATTTTTTCTGGCCTCTGTGCTTCAGTGGCTGCAACCAAAAAAACTGGGCAAACAATGTCTACAAGGTCAACGTATGGCGAAAAATGACTATTTTCAGCATTTATATGGCATATTTTTTCTGGCAACTGTGCTTCAGTGGCTGCGTCCAAAAAAATGCATATTTTCTGCATTTATATGGCATAATTTTTCTGGCCTCTGTGCTTCAGTGGCTGCAACCAAAAAAATGCATATTTTCTGCATTTATATGGCATAATTTTTCTGGCCTCTGTGCTTCAGTGGCTGCAACCAAAAAAATGCATATTTTCTGCATTTATATGGCATAATTTTTCTGGCCTCTGTGCTTCAGTGGCTGCAACCAAAAAAATGCATATTTTGTCCATTTATATGGCATAATTTTTCTAGCCTCTGTGCTTCAGTGGCTGCAACCAAAAAAATGCATATTTTCTCCATTTATATGGCATAATTTTTCTGGCCTCTGTGCTTCAGTGGCTGCAACCAAAAAAATTTATATTTTCAGCATTTATATGGCATAATTTTTCTGTCAACTGTGCTTCAGTGGCTGCGACCAAAAAAATGCATATTTTCTGCATTTATATGGCATAATTTTTCTGGCCTCTGTGCTTCAGTGGCTGCAACCAAAAAAATTTATATTTTCAGCATTTATATGGCATAATTTTTCTGGCAACTGTGCTTCAGTGGCTGCGACCAAAAAAATGACTATTTTCAGCATTTATATGGCATATTTTTTCTGGCCTCTGTGCTTCAGTGGCTGCGGCCAAAAAAACTGGGCAAACAATGCCTACAAGGTCAACGACGTTGACCTTGTAGGCATTGTTTGCCCAGTTTTTTTGGCCGCAGCCAATGAAGCACAGAGGCCAGAAAAAATATGCCACATAAATGCTGAAAATAGTCATTTTTTGCCATACGTTGACTCAACGTATATGGCAAAAAATGACTATTTTCAGCATTTATATGGCATATTTTTTCTGGCAACTGTGCTTCAGTGGCTGCAACCAAAAAAACTGGGCAAACAATGTCTACAAGGTCAACGTATGGCGAAAAATTACTATTTTCAGCATTTATATGGCATATTTTTTCTGGCAACTGTGCTTCAGTGGCTGCGTCCAAAAAAACTGGGCAAACAATGTCTACAAGGTCAACGTATGGCGAAAAATGACTATTTTCAGCATTTATATGGCATATTTTTTCTGGCAACTGTGCTTCAGTGGCTGCGTCCAAAAAAACTGGGCAAACAATGCCTACAAGGTCAATGTATGGCAGTTGTTTAAAGAGAACAGTAGATTACTAGCCAGCAAAGCTACCTAAGCTAAAATGTCCCTCAAATCCCTGCAGACTTCTGTCCCTCCAATACAGAGCAGTATCAAGCAGATTACTAGCCAGCAAACTTACTATCATCTGTCCCTGAAATCACTAACAGCTCTCCCCCTACACTATCTCTTCCAAGCACACACAGGCAGATTTTTCAGATAAATTTTTGCCCTTGATCCCCCTCTGACATGCCACTGTCCAGGTCGTTGCACCCTTTAAACAACTTTAAAATCATTTTTCTGGCCAGAAATGTCTTTTTTAGATGTTAAAGTTCGCCTTCCCATTGAAGTCTATGGGGTTCGCGAACCGTTCGCGAACCGCTCGCATTTTTGCGCAAGTTCGCGAATATGTTCGCGAACTTTTTTTCCGACGTTCGCTACATCCCTAATTCACACACCTGTCTTCTGCACAATCTTGGGCAGCATAGACTGGAAAGTCTTCATTCTGACCAGCAAAGATTACATTTGGATCATTTCTTTAAAAAACTAGAAAGTCTTAAAGGAACAGTTTATAAAAACTGGATAAATACATAGACTGTGCAAAATAAAAAATGATTGTAATATAATTAGTTAGCCAAAAAAAAAGCAATTTATAAAGGCTAGAGTGTGCAGATGTCTAACAGAACAGAACCCACTTCCTGATTTTCAGCTCTCTTACTTTGAGCTAGTTAGTGACTTGAACGGGGCCCACATGGGACATAATTGTTCAGTGAGTTTGCAATTGATCCTCAGCATGCAGGTCAGATTCAAGAGCAACAGTTATGACCCATGTGGCCCCCCTCAAGTCACTGATACTGTTACTGCCTGGTAACCAGTGGAAACCAAGAGAGCGGCAAAGCAGGAAGTAATGTTCTGTCTATTATGTTAGACATCCAGTCACTCCAGCCTTTATACATTACATTTTTGGCTAACTAACTATATTGAAAACATTTTTTATTTTGCACAGCCTATTTACCCAATTTTTATTTTTAGACTGAACAATTCCATTAATTCAGACTAGTTATAACATATGTCATAATACACATTTTTTTATTAGTCCCTAAAAAAAGTCTGCAGAAAAACATCCCTTATAACCTTAAGGGGCCGATTCACTAACTTTGAGTGAAGGATTCGAAGTTAAAAAACTTTGAATTTCGAAGTTTTTTTTGGGCTACTTCGACCATCGAATGGGCTACTTCGACCTTCGACTACGACTACGACTTCGAATTGAAGGATTCGAACTAAAAATCGTTCGACTATTCGACCATTCGATAGTCAAAGTACTGTCTCTTTAAAAAAAACTTCGACCCCCTAGTTCGCCATCTAAAAGCTACCGAAGTCAATGTTAGCCTATGGGGAAGGTCCCCATAGGCTTGGCTAACTTTTTTTGATCGAAGGATATTCCTTCGATCGTTGGATTTAAATCATTCGAATCGTTGGATTCGAAGGATTTAATCGTTTGATCGAAGGAATAATCCTTCAATCGTACGATAGCACTATTTGCACTAAATCCTTCGACTTCAATATTCAAAGTCGAAGGATTTCAATTCCCAGTCGAATATCCAGGGTTAATTAACCCGATCGTTCGATTCGAACGAAAATCGTTCGATCGAACGATTAAAATCCTTTGATCGTTCGAATCGAACGATTTTCGGATGTTCGAAGTTCGCGAACTGTTCGCATTTTTTGCCGGTGTTCGCGAACGGCGTTCACGAACACATTGTCGGCGGTTCGCTACATCCCTACTCCTGCTGCATAACTGTAATTTAACAAAAAGATGAGCAATAACCATACGAGGAGCTTGATGCATCCCCAGCCCATTCCCTTCTTTTATTTCTCCTTCTGAGTGGGGAGCCTACACTGAAAAGACCTGCAGGCTTCTCTGGCATTCTGCATGGTGCTCACCTCGCTGCACACTAAACCACTAAATTCAATTTAATTCAATTGGCTGTTGCTCAATTTTCCAGTTCAAGCATTCAGCTCCACCTCAGAGCAAATCATCTATTAGAAACTTTTACTGACAAAACAGCAGCAGTTAATAATCCTGTCAAATGCTCATTGCTATTTGAAAGTGTCCGACTTAGGGTCATGTTTTATAAACCCTGTAGCTGCTGGAATAAAAAAAAAAAAAGGCACAATTCTCAAGAATTTGATCCGTATGTATAAAATGTCCACTGGTACAACTTTTCCATACATAGGAACTCAATAAATTATAAATATGTAACTATTAAAGGATAGTTAAAGCCCCAGTTTAAGACTGAATATAAATTAGGGCTGAATTCCAAGAAGAAGAAATTCTATATGATCTTTTAGTGCAGATCCACTGACCTGGTGCAGGCCTTTCTTAGTCCACATAATTAGCCATAAATCCAAGGTCCAGTTTTAGAGGTCCGTTTACGAAAGCACGGCAAATTTGACGATATGTTTCCGCATTTTATCACTGTGAATATTTTCCCGCCAGCATATTTGCAGTGACTAAGTTTAAACAGCGATTCGCTCAGAAGTCATTGCAATCACTCGTAGTAACTACGTTGGTGAACCAGCTTACGTTAGCGGTAATTTTGCAAATATTTATGCTACAAAATAGTCTTGTTTTATGGCGTTTATTATGGCATGATACATGGCCAGATATGTATCTTCAAAACTGCTAAACTTTATAGATATTATCAACAACACAGTAAACAATTTCACCCAATCAAACATGTAGGCATCATATAAATCCACATTTCAATACATCCAGTCACACGACTTACCCCCTGCCAATAGAATCATATAAATAAAATTCATAAACAAGTTTTACCAATAAATCTGTGTTCATCATATAAATGTAGTTTAATCTAGGCTGAAGAAGCCTTTGGTCCCTCCTAGCCATAGTAAATCATCTTTCAGCTGAAAAAGCTGCTGTAGCAGCAGACAAAAGAATAATCCAAAACATCTTTGATTATCCTGTCACTTCTCTCTTCTCTTATCAGGAACAGAATGATGGGTAAAACAAGGTGTTATGGGATATTTCCTGTCCCCTTCAGAATTCTGGCGAAAATAAATTACCGCCACTATATAGATAGCGGTAACACTTTGAGAATATTCTGGCGTTCATTTTGTCTTTTGTACATTGATGTGTACGTAGCTTTGCTTTCAGCAAATGCGATAACTGGCGAAAACATATTCTTGCGCAAGAAAATTTGCAAATTTATATTTACAGCAGGTTAGTGAACTGGTGAAAACATATTTGCCGACAAATCTGTCTATATTTTGTGAGCATATTTTTACCGCACTTTAGTAAACGGACCCGCAAGTCCCTTCTTCAAATAATTAAAAGTTCCCATTAGTTTGTATTCCTACACTTTTATTTCATTATCTGTTTTAAAATTGCCCTTAAAAACCAAAATTCTTAAATCCTTTATGGAGTGATGAGGGTCATTAAAATGATTTCCTATTGGTGTGTCCAGTTTTTTTTATGAAGCGGTGTTGTGTATTTCTCTTTATTCGACTTTGCTCAGTCTACTGTATATACAGTCCCCATCTTATGCATTTAGTGCATTGTATTAAGTACACTACATTGGAAGAAGAACAGGTGTAGTGGCCATGGATGCTGTATTCCTCTAATGTGTCCGGAATTGGTATTTTATTGGTATACATTTCTCATAGGGTGCAATAAGGCACTTCTTGTTATTGGTGTCTTTAGATTGGAAGGTTGTCTGAATGCTAGGAGTGGTGGGTCTGAGAATATGCTTCTGAGCCTCTCATCCTTATGAAGTGTACCCTGTGGATCTCTGGCTATTTTTTTTCCAAGCACACATCCATACTTTTTTCGGCGCATCAGAGTGACCGGGGTCAGGGAGGGAGGTAAGGAGAAGAAGTGCAGGGAGCGGGTCTGGGCAAACGGGGCCAAAAAGAGCCAGGCCCCACAGGGTTTTGAGAAATGGACATAGACTGAGGCCATTCTCTGCTAGGTGATATGTTCCTTATTGCTGACATGTTTTGGTGTAATCCACACAAATACTACTTGTTTGACCTGTGTGGGGTAATAGGTAAAAAGTTCATTACTCTGTATAAATTGTTTAGTTGTCTTTAGGGATATTTGCATAGAACTGGTTTGTGGTTTAACTAGGGATATTATACATATAGGAGGTTAAAGGGTTTTCTTAGCTTTACTTAGCGAAGTCCCCTTAAAAAAATGTTAGAGAAGAAATGTTATACATTATGTTTTGGGCTTCTGTACCAGCCCAAGGCAACCACAGCCCTTTAGTAGTGAAGACCTGTGTCTCCAAAGATGCCCCAGTAGCTCCCCATCTTCTTTTCTGCTGATTCACTGCACATGCTCTGTGCTGCTGTCACTTACTGAGCTTAGGGACCCACTCACAATATACAGTACACATAGAATATAAATGTCACAATATAAGGCTGATTAGTACTTAATACATATTATCAGTACATGGCAAATCTGAAACCTTGTAGAGCCATCAGAGTCATAGACCTCAGAGTCCACCGACACTAACAGAATCCAAGATGGCGAGCTCCTGTGACAACTGGAAAGTCCTAGATCATTACTATTATAGAGATTCTGAACCCTTAGGCTGGTTTTGTATGATAAGTATGTAAAATATGTCATTTCTAGCCATATTCATTTTTAGGGTTTAGTTGTCCTTTAATTGTTTACCCTAGAATTGATCTGGTTCTATTTAGATAGGGGAGTTTATTCTCTTTTGAGGCCCTAGGAGTTTTTTATTGGCCAGGAGTGTCATGGCCAGGAGTGTCATGGGTCAGTCTTTAAAAGAGGAGGCAGCATGAGGTTCTTTTTCTCTTTTGACCCAACCTCATACAGTAGGTGGACGGTGCTAAAAAGCCTGAAATAGGAGACCTCAGTAAGAAGAGTAGATATGATTATTTAGAGAGATATTACATCTTGTAATAGTTCACTAGGAGTTAGAATCAGACTGAGCGTACTTAGTAGAGCAGACAGAAGCTCGCTGAGAGAAGCAGAAAGATTAGTACCGTGGGTGTTACTGCCAGCATATTGACTCAAGCGACTAGAAACGCCATATTTTACATACACAGGGGCAAATGTACTAAAGGGCGAAGTAACTAATGCAGGCGAAAATTCGCCAGCATAACGTAATTTCAGTACTTTGGCCGATTTACTAATGGTCGCTGGCGTAACTGTTAGAGAAGGAGATAGACTCTAGCTCTCTAACGACTGGCGAATTTGCGCTCTGTCGAATGGACGTAACTACGCAAATTCACTAAGATGCTGATTTTACTGAACGTTACCTCTTGCCCCAGACTTGCCTTCACCACCTCAGACCAGGCAAAGTGCAATAGAGTAGATAGGACTTCCCAAAAAATATTTTTTTCCTAAGCAAAAAAGTACATTTTCTAAGTCCCAAAAACGCTAGTGTCTTTTCTTTTTTCAGGGTGATAGGCTGAAAAATAGTGTAAAATTTTTTGGGGGTAACCGGCTTCCCCCCTACATTTTCCTAACTTATGGCACATAAATTATACACTGGGCTCATGTGTAGGGCAATATAACAATTTTATTTTATTTTATTAAGGTTTTAAGGGCTTCTGTATGTATGTATTTGCTGCAACATATACTGTACGTCCATTGAACTTTTACTTTCTGCCGTATGCAAATTAGGCAACGCTAGCGCAACTTCGATTTGCTTGGTGCAGTAATGCTAGTGCAACTTGCCATTGTTCAGCGCCCTGGACTCAACTTCGGATTTTAGTGATTTATTGTTGTTCTGGCGAATCTACGCTTGGCGAAGTGTTGCACAGTGAGCGAAGTCGTCGCTGGCAAATTTTCGGAGGTTAGTGAATTTGCCCCTAAGGGCTCAGCATCTCCATAACAGTAATGATCCAGGCTTTTGCAGTTGTCACAGGAGCTCCCCATCTTGGATTCTGTTATGGTTTGATATCAGTGGCCTACATGAGGGTAATATGCACTTAGCATATTAATTATTTTCTTTAAAAGGGATGGGATGAGATTAGTTATCTCAGTCCAGATAGTTAAATATCAAATTAATTTTGCTTGTGTCCAGTATATTTTGGGGTTTCTTTGGTGCTGGGGAGAACATCTCACTAAGTATTGAGCTGACCATCACTCTTAACAAATCATTTTCTCTTAGTTCATTGCATGTATTTCCATGAGAATAACACCTTCTTATAGATTCAAATCCATCCTTTTCCAGCACAGAGGAATCGATTCCAATGCATAAAAAGGTGCATAGCTATAAGTACTTATAAGAAAATTGGATGTGACTCAAACTGCAGATCAATGTTATAAAAGCAAACAAAACTGTAATCATGCTTGCCTTGAATACCAAATGTAAAACTGCCAAACCAATCACTTTAATTCAGAGGGATTGTATGGGTTTTCCCACTCAGCACATGCAAAATACTCCATTGTAAGCTCAAAACAAATCAATAAAGGAGACAAGTCTTTCCTTTTTTTTTGTAAAAATTGATTGGAGTTTTACAAATTTTGCTTTGAACTGCAAATAGTTAGTTGTTATCGTCTTTAATAACAAAGGGTCTATTATACAGAGGGGATTTTCTGGAAAATTAGAAGAAAAAAGATGCTACATAGATAAAGGTTCATAGTGTAATGCTTAGACACTTACCTGTAGGTAGATTCCACAATAGAACCCTGGCCTCAGGTTTTAATCAGAGCTCTTTGGGGTTGTCCATTTAAAAAACCCCAGTAAAACCAAGGCATGACATGCTGCCTTTAGAAATAAATGCTACAAAATTACTTTAAACTAAACAATGTATTAGCAGCCCCTGCATGATCTCTTTGTATTACTAGTAGTATGTTTAGGGTATACTGTCATTTTATTGTTAGCAATAAAATATTTTACAAACAACTTAAAATCACAAAAGACCAGTAACTCAAAAACCTGAAGGGCTGGTTCTTTGATCTGTTGTGGGGGATGCTTAGCCTGAAGTCTAGTTAGGGTAAGTACTGTGGAGAATGCTCTCCTAAATACAACTAAAAGCCCAGTTTGAAGGTCAGTTAGGGAAAGATTTGGGATAACCATGAATTTGCTCTCCATATTCTTGAAACTATGGATCATGCACTGATATTCTTATATATTTGTACTCACTTCATGACCAACGGTGGCCCTGGCCAAAGGTTGGGCCTTAAGCGGGGCTTTAACTGAAAAAGAAAAGACCATACTTTTTAGTATTGAGATGCAGGGCCGCCATCAGGGGGGAGAGTTGTAGGGGGCCCGGCCACGCCACACTTACTTGATTCACCATCTTTCTGAGAGCTGCTGACTTCGGGAAGGCATGGATGTTTAAGGGGCCCTGGGCACCAATTTTCTTATAATGTGGGGGGGGCACCAATTTTCTTATAATGTGGGGGGGGCTGGGCACCAATTTTGGCCACCATTTTTTTTTTCTCATGTGGGGTCCTAGCCACCAATATTTTTTAATGGGGGGGGCCTGGCCACAAATGTTTTTTCATGGGGGCCCTGACCACCAATATCTTTTTATTTTTTATTAACACGTGGGAACCCTAGCCACCAATATTTTTTTTTTGTTTTTTTACTGTGTGGTGGGGGGGCGGACCTGTGGGGTGGGGAGGGTGGACCTGTAGGTGGGGCTTGTGGTGGGCACAGCCCAGGGGGCCCAGGAAATTTTGTCGTATGGGGCCCTGCGATTTCTGATGGCGGTCCTGTTGAGACGTAAATGGTTTTGAGATAGGCAAAGCAAGTTAGTGTATTGTATTTATTCATTGCTAGGGAAATATTTAGGAAAGTTGCAGGGGAAAACTGGTTTATGATCTTCAAAGTGAAAATACCAATTAGACTGTAGAAACATGCAACATGCCTTGGCAGTTATATACAGGTATGGAATTTATGATCCAGTAAACCCATTATCCTGAATGCTGCAAATTACGGGAAGGCTGTCTCCCATAGAGTCCATTTTAAACACATTTTTAAAAATGATTTCCTTTTCGACAGTAATAATAAAACAGTACATTGAACTTGATCCCAAGATATACAGTCATATGAAAAAGTTTGGGAATCGCTCTTAACGAGTTTTGTTTATCATTGGCTGAGCTTTCAAAGTAGCAGCTTCCTTTTAATATATAACATGCCTTATGGAAATAGTAGTATTTCAGCAGTGACAAAGTTTAATGGATTAACAGAAAATATGCAATATGCATCATAACAGAATTAGACAGGTGCTTACATTTGGGCACCCCAACAGATATATTACACCAATACTTAGTTGAGCCTCCTTTTGCAAATGTAACAGCCTCTAGACGCCTCCTATAGACTTGATGAGTGTCTGGACTCTGGATGGCAATATTTTTGACCATTCGTCCATACAAAATCTCTCCAGTTCAGTTAAATTTGATGGCTGCCGAGCATGGACAGCCTGCTTCAAATCATCCCATAGATTTTTGAAGATATTCAAGTCAGGGGACTGTGACGGCCATTCCAGAATATTGTACGTCTCCCTCTGCATAAATGCCTTTGTCGATTTCCAAGTGTGTTTAGGGTCATTGTCTTGCTGGAATATCCAACCCCTGTGTAACTTCAACTTTGTGACTGATGTTTGAACATTATCCTGAAGAATTTGTTGATATTGGGTTGAATTCATCCGACCCTTGACTTTAACAAAGACCCCAGTCCCTGAACTAGCCACACAGCCCCACAGCATGATGCAACCTCCACCAAATTTGACAGTAGGTAGCAGTGTTCTTCTTCTGCCATACAAAGCGCTTTTTGTTATGACCAAATAACTACATTTTTGTCTCATCAGTTCAAAGCACTTTGTTCCAAAATGACTGTGGCTTGTCTAAATGAGCTTTTGTATACAACAAGCGACTCTGTTTGTGACGTGAGTGCAGAAAGGGCTTCTTTCTCATGACCCTGCCATACAGATTTTTTGTGAAAATTGCACTGAATTGTAGAACAATGTAAAGATACACCATCTGCAGCAAGATGTTCTTGCAGGTCTTTGGAGGTGATCTTTGTCTGTAACCATTCTCACAATCCTCCGCATATGCCACTTTATTTTTCTTGGCCTGCCAGACCTGGGTCTTATAGCCAATGTGCCTGTGGCCTTCCATTTCCTGTTTGCATTCCTTACAGTTGAAACTGACAGTTTAAACCTCTGAGATAGTTTTTTGTAGCTTTCCCCTAAACCATGATACTGAACTGAACAATCTTTGTTTTCAGATCTTTTGAGAGTTGCTTTGAGGATCCCACAA
Organism: Xenopus petersii; assembly: GCA_038501925.1. Lineage (NCBI taxonomy): Eukaryota > Metazoa > Chordata > Amphibia > Anura > Pipidae > Xenopus > Xenopus petersii. The sequence continues at coordinate 103,302,906 of CM076677.1, forward strand.
TGTCACTCTTCAGGGAAGAGTCACACAGAAGCACAACTTGCAATTGGCCACCTTAAATACATTTTCTCATGATTGGACACACCTGTCTATGAAGTTTAAGGCTTAACGAGCTAATCCAACCAATTTGGTGTTGCCAGTAATCAATATTGAGCATTTACTTGCATTCAAATTAGCAAAAGTACAAGGGTACCCAAATTTTTGCACAACCAGTTTTTAACATATGATTTAATTCTGGGGATGCAACGAATCCAGGATTCGGTTCGGGATTCGGGCATTTTCAGCAGGATTCGGATTCGGACGAATCCTTCTGCCTGGCCAAACCGAATCCGGATCCTAATTTGCATATGCAAATTAGGGGTGGGGAGGGAAATTGCATGACTTTTGGACACAAAACAAGGAAGTAAAATGTTTTTCCCCTTCCCATCCCTAATTTGCATATGCAAATTATGGTTCGGATTCGGTTCAGTATTTGGCCGAATCGTTCACAAAGGATTCGGGGGTTCGGCCAAATCCAAAATAGGTGCATCTCTATTTAATTCCATACAACTGAATACTGCTTCACTAAAAATCTTTGTTCAGAAAACACCCCAGTACTCAGATTTTCCTGGGAAATGAAAGACATGCCACTGTTATCTTTTTGTTGAAAGTAGCAGGCTGAGTATGGGGTGCCGTTTGTCCCAAATACATTCTGTATACAAAACTATCCCTAATACACAGAATGAATGTCTCTCATGTTACAGTATATAAGAATTTGTGACCATACACAGAGAAAAAAAATATACAAAAGACTTATTTCTATTAAAGAATAAAAACAAAATCTGATTAGTGCACAAAAGGATGTCATTATATCACAAACTCCATTCTGTACAGTTTAACAAGCAATCTGTCGCACAAATGTATAACCTTCATGTAACGGACGCACTTATGTGCAAAGTTACTTACAGAATGAATTATGTAAAAACAAAGTTGGACATAATATATAATAGTGTAACTAACTAGTGCTTGTCAAGCTAGATTTGACTGACAAAATAGATATCTGTGACAGAAAGCAAGATTTTATAGTACAGGATTCCTTCTTTCCACAAAATGACAGTTTTGTTTCACAAAACAGATAAAATAACCATTCTGTGAAGCAACACTGTCAGTCACATTCCTGAACCAATAAGAACAAAGCTTATTGCCATATACAAACAAGATGAGAAGTGGCCAGCTCTGCTCCACATGGCTAAGGCAAAGTATCTGACCTGCTATAGAGGGCGCCCTCTAATGTCCCCTCTGCTGCATAGTAATAAACATGAACAAACCTTTCCTAAAAGAGCTGCTGTTAAACACTACAGGTTCATAAATGGAAGTTTTCACAAATAGCTGAGAAATATAATGCTGCACTTATAATGATTGTAGAAAATGAAAAGTATGCAAAACATAAATATGATCATTTTAGGTGATATGGCTATTCTTATTGTAGTAACCTGCTTGTGTGGCCATTTTGGTTAAGGGCATTCCTGCTATTTTGCCATTGTCTTATGACTCACTCCTGTTCCTCTTCCTGTCTAAGCTGAGAGCAATAATGGGACAGGCCACACCCACCTGCCATCTTCTATTAAATGTACCAGAAGTTACTGTGCTTATCTGGCTGTTTTGCCTGACTCTCAGAGACAGTTATAAGTTTAGTATATGATAGTTAGACTCCAATGTCTCCTCCTAGCTGTAATCTTGCACCAATTAGCTTGTAGTAGTCTCTTAATAATGTGCTTAGCTATAGTTCAACTACTACATAATAGCTTTAGCCAGAGACTTGGGACTGATCATGTGCACACATACCTCCCAACTGTCCCTTTTTCAGAGGGACAGTCCCTCTTTTGACAGCTCAACCTGAGGCCCCTCATTTGTACTGGAAAGTCCCTCTTTTCTCTACACTGAACAGCCAGAAAAAGAAACAAAGTTTCTAACTTAATTGGCTTTTGGCAGAGAGGCCAGTACAGCTAACAGGTGCAACTAAAATGCTTTATAACAATTTTGAGATAAGAAAATAAGTAATTTTAACAGTTTAGATAAGGAGAAATATTTTCAAATTTTTATAACCTGCCAAACTTTGTAAAATGAACATAGTAATTAGGGGGTGCGGCCACAAAATGGGTGTGGTCAAAAAAAATTGCTGCACTACATGCAAAAAATGTTTTTGTCTTTTTATTTCCAAAATGTTGGTAGGTATGGTTCAACTACTACATAATAGCTTTAGCCAGAGACTTGGGACTGATCATGTGCACAGGTCCACACATTCTGTATAATATGATGTGTAGGTTATATGAGCAGCCACTCCTCCTGAGTACTGTGTGCAAACAAAAGGGGGTCATTTAGGCAGGGGCAATTATAGGGGATCATAATCTATTTATATAGAAGCAACAAGCTATACAATGCTTTATATTTATTTATAACAAAAGACTCTAATGATGCCTTCCCCTTACCTGCCCAGTGCTTAACCCTTTCACATCAGAGTGGGTCGAGGGGGGCACAACACTAGAGCAGAGAGCACAACTGTGCCCATGTCACATGTATGTCCAGGGCCGCCAGCAGGGGGGGACAAGTGTTCCGGGCCTGAAGGGGGGCCCAGAAGTGCTGCATTTTTCAAAGAGCCGGTTCCCCTTTACGAGCGCCCGAGCCGTGCGGCCATTTCGCATATTAGCTAATGCGGAAGTGCTGAAAAGACGAAGCTGAAGTCACGAAGCGGTGAAAAGACCCGAATTCACGAAAGGAGGTGAAGTTGAAGTCATGAAGCCTTTTGTTTACACACAGTACTCAGGAGTGGCTGCTCATATAACCTACACATCATACTAAACACAATGTGTGATGCACATGATCAGTCCCAAGTATGTAGTAGTTGAACTATAGCTAAACACATTATTAGGAGACTACTACAAGCTAATTGGTGCAAGATTACAGCTAGGAGGAGACATTTTAGTCTAACTATCATATACAAAATTGATAACTGACTCTGAGAGTCAGGCAAAGCAGCCAGACAAGCACAGTAATTTCTGGTACATTTAAGATGGCAGGTGGGTGTGGCCTGTCCCATTATTGCTCTCAGCTTAAGGTGGCCATAGACTCAAAGATCCGCTCGTTTCCCCGATATGCCACTAACGGCATGGCTATATTGGGGGTAATTCGAACGTTCAGCCATATGGCTGAACAATCGAATTACGATGCGCCAAGGGGCTCCGACGGGTCGGTTAAAAATCAAACCTTCCCGATCGATATCGTGGCCAGATATCGATTGGAAGACCCATCGGAAGCCCCCATACACGGGCAGATAAGCTGTCAAATCGGTCCAAACTACCAATATCGGCAGCTTTATCTGCCCGTGTATGGCCACCTTTAGACAGGAAGAGGAACAGGAGTGAGTCATAAGATAATGGCAAAATAGCAGGAATGCCCTTAACCAAAATGGCCACACAAGCAGGTTACTACAATAAGAATAGCCATATCACCTAAAATGATCATATTTATGGTTTGCATACTTTTCATTTTCTACAATTATTATAAGTGCAGCATTATATTTCTCAGCCATTTGTGAAAACTTCCATTTATGAACCTGTAGTGTTTAACAGCAGCTCTTTTAGGAAAGGTTTGTTCATGTTTATTACTATGCAGCAGAGGGGACATTAGATGGCGCCCTCTATAGCAGGTCAGATACTTTGCCTTAGCCATGTGGAGCAGAGCTGGCCACTTCTCATCTTGTTTGTATATGGCAATAAGCTTTGTTCTTATTGGTTCAGGAATGTGACTGACAGTGTTGCTTCACAAAATGGTTATTTTATCTGTTTTGTGAAACAAAACTGTCATTTTGTGGAAAGAATGAATCCTGTACTATAAAATCTTGCTTTCTGTCGCAGATATCTATTTTGTCAGTCAAATCTAGCTTGACAAGCACTAGTTAGTTACACTATTATATATTATGTCCAACTTTGTTTTTACATAATTCATTCTGTAAGTAACTTTGCACATAAGTGTGTCCGTTACATGAAGGTTATACATTTGTGCGACAGATTGCTTGTTAAACTGTACAGAATGGAGTTTGTGATATAATGACATCCTTTTGTGCACTAACCAGATTTTGTTTTCATTCTTTAATAGAAATAAGTCTTTTGCATATTTTTTTATCTGTGTATGGTCACAAATTCTTATATAACATGAGAGACATTCAGTCTGTGTATTAGGGATAGTTTTGTATACAGAATGTATTTGGGACAAACCCCATAGCTGAGAGGGGTTCACAAACGTTTTCATATGACTGCAATGAATGCTTATTGGAGGCAAAACAATCCTCTTGGGTTTCATTTATTTTTTGTAAACATAACATATAGAGATCCAAATTACAGGAAGACGCCTTATCCAGAAAGTCCCAGGTTCTGGGGATTTTGTATACCAAGTCCAATACCTGTACTAGTGAGTGTGAGTGAAGCTATTACATACACGTTTGTATTTGCATGAGTAAAAGTGAAGCTATTCCCTCTAGTAAGTATAAACATTGACGCATAGGGTTAAAATAATAGTGAGTACAAGGGTGAATGTGGAATTACCTTATATTTGTTAAGAGATTGAGAAAAGTGTGTTATTTATAAAATATATCATAATAATGAGAATTGATTCAACCATTAATAACATTTATAGCCCTCAGAGTAAAAGAAATAAAATCTGTTGGGTTAGGTGGACCAAGATGGTACTTATTTGATGAAAGTGCCACTTTGTTTTATCACCTAATAATAACTTAGATATAGCTCCCAAAGTCATTTCTAAAGAGCATCAGACTTAATTCACTTCGGCCTGTCCACTCTCGCTATCCAATTTTGCAGCCACAGCTCCTCTGATATTAACAATTAATGTCCAGGTTTTCTATGGCTTCATTTTAATTTTAATAAAGGGCTTCTGCAGGAAAGGTCATTGAACTGCTCGGAATCAATCATTCATGAGGAGTTTGTGGCCATTAAAATATTTATGAATGATAACGTTCTCTTGAAGTTCAACCATGAGGCAAGTATGACATCCTAACAAGGGTCCAGAAGAGTCATGGGATATTAATAGGAACTCAGAAAAAACATAGACGGATAGTAAAATAAAGCAACACACTATAGCTACTGTGTCTACCTAATATAAGCAATATGTGTTACAGACGGTAGTGGTCTCCACATCCAATTCCATTCCATTCTCATGGAATTCTTGGATGATGGCCAAGGACACAATAGAATATTAGTCAATATATGGCAGCCCATAACAGACAGGAAATATTCCAGAATATATCACGTGTTTCTGAAACTCAGTCAATCATTTTCTAGGGTTATTTCATGAAACCATTGTAAATAAAGTATAGCAGATTTTCTTTTGATGGGAATTTTTTTTATTTTAAGATTAATACGTCCTTTAAGAATAGGATGATTAAATAAAGAAAACAATAAGGGTGTTATTTACTAAAATCAGAAAATGTCTCACTTTTCTTAAAACCACTTCGACCAAACTCTTTCTTTAAACCACTTTGACCAAACTCTTGTCCACTTTTAACAGCGTCTGGGCAAAATAAATCTCAAAAAAATGTGAGTTTTTTTTAATGAAAAAATTGTGGTTTTTACCTTTAAAAACTCAAATTGGACTTCAATAAATAACCCCCTAAGAGTCAGTGACTTTAAATTCCTCACCTGCCTTGAGCCCAGGCCCTCTTTCATATCATCTGATGACAATTTACCAATTAATTGGCTATAGATGTCCGTCATGTTTACATGAATTCAGGATGTTTTAGATGGTGTATTTTCGAATTTGGGTTAGAACAGCTTTGGGGCATAATAATCGTGAAAGAATTGCATCTTTTTTACCGCAACTTTTTTGGCTTTTCGTCATCAAAACGGACACCGCAAAAAAATCACGCCTTAATAAATAACCCCCTTAGTTTACCAAGGGAGTACTCTTTTGTTCTCATGGTTCATGGTTAAGAACCACTTACACCTTTTCTTTTTACTTTCACAGCATTTAAGCGAGAGAGAGACATGGTGGCAATGTAACAGTGCTCTACTTATAAGGAAATCCCATCCCCATTGATGATTAAATCTTCAGAACTTGTAGAAAAACATAGTTTTACTTTGAATGTTCCTTTCCCTGATCCCTTAATGTCCTTGTCAACTGCAGCCTGTGACTGTCAGTGATTTATATGTCATCGAGGTGATCTTTGTGGTCGTGTCTGGTGTCCGTTGCACTTCTTCTCCGAAAAGATCAGATAAAACAAACCTGGAACTCAACTGGGTTAATATGCTTAAGAAGTGATCTAATATGGAAATGAAACAAACGAAAATATATACATTGAGTTGGTCATTCAAATATACTGTTTTATAATGACCTATCAACATATGGGTTTTATGACTGTTACCCATAAACTGTTACCATTTATTAACAGTAATAATGAATCTTCTGGAATGAAAATATATATTTTTTTTAAACACAGAATGCAAATCTGTTCAGAGACATACAGATAAGCTCATACGTAGAGCTCCCTCATGCAGCACACTCTGGGGCACATTTACCTAGGGTCAAATATCGAGGGTTAATTAAGCTTCGATATTCGACAGTCAACGTAAAATCCTTCGACTTCGAATATCGAAGTCAAAGGATTTACCGATATTCCTATGATCGAACGATCGAAGGAATAATCGTTCTATCGAATGATTAAATCCTTTCGAAGGATTTTAATCCATCGATCGAAGGATTATCCTTCGATCAGAAAAACCTTGTAAAGCCTATGGGGACCTTCCCCATAGGCTAATATTGGCCTCGGTAGGTTTTAGGTGGCGAACTAGGCGGGTCGAAGTTTTTTTTAAAGAGACAGTACTTCGATTATCGAATGGTGGAATGGTCAAATATTCGAACAATTTTTAGTTCGAATCGTTCGATTCGAAGTCGAAGGTCGTAGTCGAAGTAGCCAAAAAAAACATTCAAAATTCGAACTATTTTTCCTCTATTTTCCTCTATTCCTTCACTCGAGCTTAGTGAATGGGCCCCCTAATGTTTCGATACACTCAAACATATCTATTGATGATAATGTAAGGCAGGTCCAATTGTGTTTGTTGCTTTTGGCGAATGTATTCGAAAACCCTAGGCATTAGGGATGGGCGAATTTGTCCCGTTTTGTTTCGCCAAAAATTTGCCGCCGGCGAAATGACGACGACACCCATTACAGTCTATGTGCGTCGAAAAAATGTTGGCGCGCGGCAAATTTTTTTTTTGACGCACGTCTTTTTATTTTGACGCACAATGCCATAAAAGTCTATGGGCATTATTTTTTCGGAGAAACAAGGTGAAAAAATTCGCCCATCCCTACTAGGCATCTGTCACGCACTGTTTGAAGGTGAGGTGTTTGCACGAAGTGTAGAGAAGCCTTTTATTCCAAAAGTAGCCATTTAATCAGCTAGACGAATCTTTCTTGACTAAAAAATGATTTCAGTAGCTCAGTTGTGAAACGGGATGCAAGGATGGAGCTGCAGTTTTCTCATTTGAGATTGAAATTAAAAGGCATTGGGTTATCAGCTTGGGGTGGGGTGGGCACACTGTTTCCCATGAGGACTTTTATTCAAGACTATACATATACATGATAGCTTCAGCTTCATTATAGCATTTCTGGAGAACCACACTCTCATTTATCACTGTCTCCTTGTGGACTAGCTTAACTTATAGGTTTGTTGGTGCAACACTGCTTACAAGATTTCACTTCCGATGCCATCTAATGCATTACTGATGATTTCCGAAACAAAGTAAAAGGGGAAATTTTGTTCACCATTAAATATAAATAAAACAGGGGTGCAATAAGGGTTTGATTGCAGATACAACTTGTTCAAACAGGTATGAGATTTGTCATCCGGAAACCTTTTATCCAGAAAGTTTAGAATTACGAGAAGGCCATCTCTTATACGATCCAAGATACTCAACATTTTAAAAAGTATTTCCTCTTTCTCTGTAAAAATAAAACAGGACCTTGAATTTTATCCCAACTAAAATATAATCGATCCTTACTGGAAGCAAGACAATCCTATTGGGTTGATTATGGAAAGATCCCTTATCCAGAAAACCCCAGGTTTTTTGGATTATATGTTCCATAACTTTATATTAAAACTGAGGAACTTTTTGTCATGTTGCGCCTTAAAAAAGAAGCCCATAGACTCCAAAGGGTGAAAAAAATTGTTGCAGGTTAAAAAACTTGTTGTCCATAGACAAACAGGTCAGATTCGCCCATCACTAACAATAAAACAATTCCATTTTTATAACTCCATTTTTATTTCTGCTATGATCCCAGAGAGGAAACAGAAAGAGAAACATAACATTACTGTAATTTATATAGATGTACAGCAAATGGTTTCCAATACTATGGTTCATTACATAGCACTACAAATTATATTCAGTTATAACAAATATCTAAACATCTTTTTTTTATTCTGACAACAGTTTCCCTTGAATGTATTTTGTGCATTATAATGCGAGCTGTACCTTTGAGTTCTTACAGCTGTATTAAATAAATGATTGTTGCTTCAAGTATATTTTATTATGAAGAGGATAATTTTAAGTGCAGGGCAGGGTGCAAGATACAAAAAAAGGAGAAAGACCCACCATGTTTATCTCAATTTTATAACTACACCCCAAATGGCAGTGCATGTGCCTCTTAGTGTGCTAGCAAGTGCATTTAGAGTAATAATAAATAACACCTATGTGATTCATTTAGCGAGCCGTGTCAATACCATTACTTGTCTGTCTAGTCATACTCTTATTTGCTATGTGGGCCAGTTGAAAACTAATAAGCAACTTTATATACCATGTGTAGTGATGGACAAATTTGTCCTGTTTCTTTGTCCAGGAAATGGCAAAGACTCACAAAATACCTTGAATCAGTGCCTCAATGGGTGTTTTTTTTCCCAAACTGCATGACTTTTGTTTTTACTATAGATTAGAGCAGTGATCCCCAACAAGTAGCTCATGAGCAACATGTTGCTCCCCAACCCCTTAGATGTTGCTCCCAGGGGCCTCAAAGCAGGTGCTTATTTTTGAATTCCAGGCTTGGAGGCATAAAAACAGGTGTACTGCCAAACAGAGCCTCCTGTAGTCTGCCTGTTCACATAGGGGCCACCAAATAGCCAATCACAGCCCTTATATGGCAAACCCAGAAACTTTTTGCATGCTTGTGTTTCTCCCCAACTCTTTTTATTTTTGAATGTGGTTCACAGGTAAGAAAAGCTTGGGGACCCCTGAATTAGAGTCTATAGTGTTTTATTGCCGGTCACCTTAATTTGTGATGAAACCTGCTTTATGACACAGATACAAGGGCTTTACATATTTATGGGATTCATTAATGGTACTTCCAGCCAAGCACACTCTTGGGGCAGATTTACTAAAGGGCAAAATGGTCGTCGCTAACGAAATCTCATCCGCAGGAACATTAGCAATTTTCTAACAGGCGTAGACAACAATTCATTAGTGAAAGAGACTGTCAATCGCGCAGTCTCGCACCCTATGCCAGGCAAATTTTTGCTCAAGCGAACAATCGTTACTGTACATATTCACTAAAGTGCAAATTTTACAGAATGTTACCTCTTTCACCAGTTTTTTCTTCACCACCTCCTCCATCCTCCTCAATCTTATGTCAGTGACATCATATCCTGTATGCCAGAAAGTCATAAAAGTTGTAAAAACCGCTGGTCATTTTTTTCATGTATTAAGGTGGGATTGTCTTTAGAAGTTCTAACTATTAAACATGTTGGTGTTAACATTTTTTTTCAACCATTTGAGAGGCATGCCACATTTGTTTTAGGGTGGGCAAATGTCTAGGGCATTAGAGGATCTGGCTATCTCACATTTATTTAGCTTCCTTGGACATTAGTAATAATAAGTGGCCACTTCAAGCATTTGCACCAACATCTCTAATAAAGATGTCTATACAACATATATGAACCTGCCCTATTCAAATTGACCTAAGCGTAAGAGTGCTAACGAAGTTTTGCTACAAAAGTTTTCTATGAAATGCTCATGCTGATGAATTAACACTAGAGAAACGTCCCCAGCGTTCGGCCACAGAGACCCAACTTTGCATTTAGTGAATTAGTGTAGTGATAGCGAATTTACTCCTGACAAAGTGACACGAAGTACGGCAGGACCTTCACAGGCAAATATTTGCTCTTTTGGGAATTTGCCCCTATGTTCTTAGGGGACATTTGTTTAAAGCGCCATTGATTTTCGCTAGTCTGGTCTGATCAACTATGTGCAAGTGTGCCTAGTGACTCTGAACCATGAACATACTGCTACCTCGAATGTGATGGTAATTCTGTTGCTGCACCTAAATAATCACATGATAACTGTGTTTTAACACTGTACATAAAAAACGTCAACATTCATTTTCACCTCAGCTGCACACAAATTAGCTGTGGTTATATGGCTATGTGCGGTTCTCTTAAAGGGATACTGTCATGGGAAAAAAATTTTTTTCCAAAATAATCAGTTAATAATGCTGCTCCAGCTGAATTCTGCACTGAAATCCATTTCTCAAAAGAGCAAACAGATTTTTTTTATATTCAATTTTGAAATCTGACATGGGGCTAGACATTTTGTCAATTTCCCAGCTGCCCCAAGTCATGTGACTTGTGCTCTGATAAACTTCAATCACTCTTTACTGCTGTACTGCAAGTTGGATTGATATCAGCCCCCTCCCTTTTTCCCCCCAGCAGCCAAACAAAAGAACAATGGGAAGGTAACCAGATTGCAGCTCCCTAACACAAGATAACATCTCCCTGGAAGATCTAAGAACAACACTCAATAGTAAAAACCCATGTAACACTGAGACACATTCAGTTACATTGAGAAGGAAAAACAGCAGCCTGCCAGAAAGCATTTCTCTCCTAAAGTGCAGGCACAAGTCACATGACTGGGAGCAGCTGGGAAATTGACAAAATGTCTAGCCCCATGTCAGATTTCAAAATTGAATATAAAAAAATCTGTTTGCTCTTTTGAGAAATGGATTTCAGTGCAGAATTCTGCTGGCGTAGCACTATTAACTGATGCGTTTTGAAAAAAACATGTTTTCCGATGACAGGATCCCTTTAAGTTGTGATGGAAACCCCACTTTGCTGAAAAACAATGGCGATCAGCTATGGTATAGAAAGAGAACAACATGCCTATAACAGCTGCTTGAGAGGTACCATTAAAAAGTTTAATATTTGAGCATCCAGGGGATAGGGGGTTAATATCACGTATATGCATATATACATAGAGTACTCATTGGAATTGAGAGAAATGTCCATAATACAGTTCTTTACATTCACAGACTGGAAACATGTCTGATGGTTTACAACACACTGGAGAATTAAACCATGTTTTCTTTGAGATTCTACTAGAGGTCCGATCAGAAACATTTCAATCTCTGGTTGGGTTCTTATTTGTTTAGAGGAAAGGGACGTTTGCCAAGCTGCATTGTTTTCTCTCTTTCAGTGGTCAAACCTGATAGCACTCAAAATATCCAAGTCCAACGCCTATTTTTCTGAAAGCATCCTTATTATGAACAAGAGGAAACGTACTGCCTTTCTGATCATACCGGACTTACAATAAGGGTAATTATCATATTCAATATTGCTTGTGGCTCTTGTAAGTCAATTGATTCCATGTAACAAGGCATTCAGACAGAGTTGTCAATAATAATAAATGTGGATAAGAGTTTCAGATAAGAGGGAAGTTGCTTAATTAGCTCTTGTTCTGTTACTGACTGAAAATTAACCCTGCAAAACGTTGGTTATTGGGTCACTCTACCAGGCTTTGGGTTAAGTACATCCAGTAAAGTTGTTAACACTGCACAGTTCATTAACTTCCCATAACATAAAAACACTGGAGGAAGCAATTTTATATTCATTGCTATGCACTCTCCTTTGTTTTGCCAGCGAACAAGTCATTGCAAAGAAGTTATTATGGACAACCTGTAGTCCGCCAGATGGTGTTGAACTACAACTTATCGTTTCCCAACAACAGCCAACTACCAGTATGAAGATTAACTGGATGTGAGAAAAATATAGACAATATAAAATGTGGTTGGAGATTTTTTGCTTATTTTTTTTTTTTTACCTGCTGACCGACTGGAAAGCTCATTGGACAGAAGTGTGGACCTATATTTTTATATTTTTATACTCGTGAATCAGTGATTTCACCAGTTTTTTGTTTAATCAAGTAATCAGCAACAAGAAATTGAATGGCCAATTATCAGTTATTTTTAGGGTAGGCAATGGATAATGTACCCAAAGTAATTCTAAAAGGCCAGTTTATTAAAATAAGTCTGTAGTAAATAAATTAATCACACCAGCCGTTTATTGCTTTTCAGACATTTAAGAGTTGGGGCTATAAGACCAAAATACACTAAGGGGGTGTTTTATTAAAGTTAGTAGAATGTTTATTTCTCAGAATTGTACTTTTTACTACAAATGAAAAACATTTTTGTATAGTTACTTAATCCACAATTTTTCCCATAATTTATCAAATGTAAAAAATAAAAGCTCTCAAGGTCATGTAGAAGTCAATGGTCGTTCCCTTCCTTTTTTTTTTTTTTGCAAAGATCAGCCTTTTACTTCAAAGAGCCGCCTGCTCTTCTAACTTCCAGCGTCGGAGCGGGTGGAGGAGGGGCCGCATTCCTATTGCGCTCGCTGCACTAGAAGAGACAAATTTCCGTTTTAAAAAACGGAAATTTGTCTCTTTAAGTTACCAAAAGCGGATTTTTGCCGCCCTTGGTAACTGGCCGCTCCTTTCCGCCTGAGGCAAGATTCTCACCTTGCCTCATGGCCGGAGCGACCCTGCTTGTGACAAAAGAAAGTAGCTCCCAGCCAAAAAAAAAACCCCGACTGGTCTGACATGTTCAATCCCACAGAAGGATATAGCCAATGATATTTTATGTTTATTTTTTTCCAGTGGTTTTGATCAACATCTAGTGAATCTACCTTCTTGGTAGCACAAACTCAACTTCCCTTGATGACCTTTAATTGCAATTACAATCCTTTCTGATCCTATTTGTTATGAATCAAAATTGTAATGAACTGATCAGAACAGATCCATAACTGCCCCTAAAAGTAGAGAACAGAAGCTGTTGCCAATCTAAACAAAATAAACTTTTATCCGGTTCCATGTCAGGATTTTGCCTTTGAGTATGAGCATAAAGTTGGCCGTATGTGTTTTTTCCCAGACCGAGCCTTGCTGGATGTGGATTCTGCCTTCGGTCATGTTCGTGCATTATCGCTACTATGTGGTATTCAGTGTGATTAAAAATAAGCCATTTGATTAACCTGTTCCATAAAGGGCCCTGCTGCCTCTAGGGAATACACTGCCAAATGGTGGCATGAGGATGCAGGTTGGCCTCTATTAACTTATCTTCTGTGAGTTTTAGTAATTAGTGAATTTGCATACACATGAGCACTGATAAAAGGCTTTAGGCATTTTAGTCTAAGTGAGATATTTTATTTGTCTTCTTTTTTAAAAGGACATGTTTGGATGCCTGTAATTCTACTTCACAACTTAGTGATTATTTGTAAGATATTTCCTTATACCCCTTTATCTTATTATAAGTATATCAAATGATAATAAAAGTTGAAAAGAGAAAAAAAAACAAATTGCATGAATAAGAACACAAATTAAAATGTCAAAATATATCGTTCATCATGCAGTTCAAATGCTAATTGTGCATAGCACATTATTAAGACTTGCTTGAAGGTGGTGTACATTTGAAAGAAAATAAGTAGTGATTCGTATTTTTCACCCAACGGAGTCTATGGACATCTTTTTAGCTGGGAAACCTGGTGAAAAATTTCACTCATTACTAAAAATAAGGACTTTTTCAGTACAAAGTTTTACTACATGACTATCCAAACTTAACATTTTGTAATCTTTTTAAAATGGGGTCGTTAAATGTTTTTGGGTTTGAATAGCGATATTAAATTCAAAAGAAGAATTGTGTACTTAATGGAAATCTGTTTTAGACTAGGAATTGTCAGGAACTCTTACCCCGGTGGTCTAGTGGTGCGGCTGGGAACCCCGCCGCGCCGCTCCCCTGCGTTGCGCGCATTCTCGCTATTTAAAGGCGCATGCGTGCTGACGTATGACGTCAGCACGCAATGGCGCCAAATTCAAATATATTTAAAGGGGCATTGTTTGCTGTGTGGTTGCCCGTCATAGGTTTATTCCTGGTGCATTGTACCTTGTGCTGTAAACTTCTAGTCTGTCTTGATTCCTGTGTTTGACCGTGCCTAGCTATTCTGACTACTCTGATCTCTGAAACCTGACTCTTGCCTGAAACCACCTTGATTCTGCTTAAATACAGGGCAGGAGTTCTGGCCAGCAATGGGGCACGACTGTATAAGTCTTTAAGGCCAAAGGTCACAGTACAGACAGGAGTAGGCAAATCGTGGTCAGACAGGCCGGGTCGAGGCAGGCAGAAAGCAAGAGTCGTCAGGCAGGCAAAGAGTCAAACCGGGTGATCAATCAGGAGGGTTAAGCAGAATCGAGGTCGGTTTCAAGCAAGGGTCAGGTTTCAGAGATCAGAGTAGTCAAAATAGCCAGGCAGGGTCAAACACAGGAATCAAGACAGACTAGAAGCTTTACAGCACAAGGTACAAGGCACCAGGAAAAAACCTATCACGGGCAACCAGACAGCAATCAATGTCCCTTTAAATATATTTGAATTTGGCGCCATTGCGCGCTGAAGTCATACATCAGCGCGCCTGCGCCTTTAAATAGCGAGAATGCTCTCAGCGTGCACACTAAGGAGGAAGCCGGCAAACGGATCGGCAAAAGGATCGGCATGGCGGGCGTCCCCGCCGATGGCGTGGCAGGCGTCCCCGCCGCACCAGTAGACCACTAGGATAAGAGTTCCTGACAGGAATATTGCATTTTTATTTTTCTAAATACAGGTATGGGCCTTTCTGTAATTTGGGTCTCCCTACCTTAAAATAGCATTTAAACCTTAAATAAATCCAATTGGATTGTTTTGCCACTAATAACCGAGTACAAGCTAATGTTTTAATATTATGGAGAAAAAAAATAGTTTTTAAAATTTTTGAATTATTTGATTTGATTTGGAAGGTGGTCTTCCCACATTACTGAGCTTTCTGGATAACAGATTTCTAGATAATGGATCCTATACTTGTCTATACATTTTAATGGGGGTTTAAACAGTCCTAAAATTGGGCTATGCTGTTTAAAATAAAACACTTTGGGTCAAAAATTACAGAAACGTTTGGGAGACATACATTTTTAAATACAGTTAAATGCCTGGATTTTACAGTTTTATACATTTTATGCATAGTTTTCATAGTCTGTATCCCATTGCATTTTCCCATTTTTTAGTTGCAATTTCCAACATTTTTACATACAATTTTGTCCACTAAATCTCCAACACCCAAACTGCCATTGTAACTTCCCCCAAATGTCTTACTTTTCCATTAATCTATCATTTCTTTTGTACAAGAGCACACAACAATGTACTGTATGTGTATTACAAAATGGGATGTGTAAGGAGGGAGAGTGGACAGCAGACACTAGTGGCCACCCAGTGAATAATGCCTGAGTTTTATAGCACTGTATTCATGAGTTGGGGGGGGGTATGTCTGCATTCCCTCACCCGTGCCTTACCCATTCTTTAACATTTCTGTCATTCAGATGCACAAGTTAGTAGTGGCAATGGCTTCAGGCCAATGTGGGGATCTGTCCTTATCAACTTTCCCCATATTGCTCTTTGGGTAGCTCTCATGTAGCGAACATAGTGGATTTGAAATGTTGCCATGAATTAATGTTTTAAAATGGCAATTGTAGATTATACAGGCATAATGATTTGCTATTGAGTAATTATGAGAAGATTTAGAAGATCTGGTCCTAGTGATCTGCATGGATTGAGGAGGGGGGCATTGAACATCCTGAAGAAGTATTTGCCATTGAATTAAGGAAAACGTGCATGCAATATGTCAAGAGGTGAAGAGTCAGAGAGTGTCAAACACCACATGAAAGGTCTGAGAGGAAAAACATGATTGTATGATTTATTCCAAAATATGCTGTATCATTTGGTAAAATCAGTATCAGTTAAATGTTGCCAAGACTCACCTAACCAAAGAGGACAGTTGAGTGTTGTTAGCCTAAAGGCTAGTTGATATGACAGTTGAGTTTTAACGACTTGTGAAGCAATGTTTTCCCAAGATCAAAAAAAAAAAAGATTAACTGAAGTCAGCAGTATATACAAACAACTTTCTGTTTTCCACCAGCAGCGTGCAACGTGAGCGATGTGACTTAGAAACCAATCCACCCTCTGATCTGTCAGGATTTAAGGTTAGACAGCTGCACAGTGCCCAGAATCATTCTTGATGTTCAAATGACTGTTTTATCCAAGGAGCCTTAAACAGACGACAGAAAATGGATTTACTGGAGATTTCTGTGTATGTTTTCCTCCCTGTTCAGACTGTTAAAAGTCAGCAAGTTTCTGCTAAAGAGATATTTGTCCATTGTTAAAGAGATCTGGGCTTGCAGGGTTTTCTGCACAAGTGACAAAAACCATGGTTTCATTTATAGGTTGCTGTCTGAAGAGCTCTCGACTGATAGGGAGAATTGATCGTCCTTCGCTCCGTGTGCTACTCTCAGGTCAGACTGACAATGGGTAGGGATATTAACTACCTCTTGGCTACTAGCAAACAAAGCTTTACACCTTGGATTGATAATATCTTCAAATCTTGCATGTTTATATTCAGATCACTATAACAGCACCATAAAACACATTAATATGAAACTGAGAAGTTTATTAACAAGGACAGTGTTAGGTGCACTGGAGGCCATTGACATTGCATGTGCAGTGGCGCATAGTGGTGCACACGTGCCTAATGACAAATCTGTGTCATGTCATCACCATGTATTCTGATGCTCTTTAATTTCCTTTTTTGAAAAATGTTTCCAATCATAGACTCATTGCCCAAGCTGGCTCTCTGTATACTGTTCCATGCCTAACCCTTATTTCTGTATTATTGCTTCCTGGTTTGCCTTGCTTCCAGTCGGTGAAGATAGCGTTGGACTGGGGGCACATAGTGTTCTCTGGCCCCCCTCCCTGAGCTGCAGCCCCCCTGTGCCTACCTTCTATTTCTTTCAGCTGCACCATGGATGGAGGTCGGAGCTGCTTCCTGCTTTCTCTCAAGAACCGAGTCTGGGCCAGTGGGGCCACCGGCTTTTTTCCTGGTGTCCCGCCAGCCCAGTTCGACACTGGGTGAAGACGGAGTTGCAAGCTTTCCTGAGCAGTATTGTCTCTAAACAGTTAATAATGATAATTTTGCTATCACAAGAGCAGGTATTATTATTTATAAAGTATCAACATATTTCATAATGCCTATAGAGATTATACATCATTCATATCAGTCCCAGCCCCACTCAGACACATTCACACACACTACGTCCAATTTTATTTGGAGTCACTTAATTTGCCTATATTTTGTTTTTTGAGTGTGAGACAAAACCCACACGAACAGAGAGGACAAACAAACTCTATGCAGATGGTGCCCTTACTTGAACTGAACCCATGTGCACATGAATGGTGGGACTATTTTTCACCCTTTTGCTCAGAAACTCCAGTTAGACCAGCAAGGAACATACACCTGGCTGTGCCTGAATCTTTTTTCTATAGGCAGCTTGAAGTGGCAGCTTGAAGTGGCAGCTTGAAGTGGTCACAACAAAGTTTAGACCTAGTTTTTGCTTAGGAAATGGTCTATTACCTTATTATAATGATCCAGATACACAGGGTTGGTAGGTCGCAAGGACCATGTTGACCCAGGTAAGTAATAATGACACTTAGCAGCATATTTATAGTGTAAAGAGCTGTGTACAATAAATGGCGATGGTGTGTGTAATTTTACACCATACCAACAACAGTTATTTTACAATGCTGTCAGTGGAAGTCACATAAGAAAAAACACATCAAATATTTTATGCCCTTTCTACTTTGTTTTTTACACTTTGAAGTGTGCCGATGTGTGGTGTATTATCCCACCATTTTAAACACAGCATTAGGGATGTAGCGAACGTCGGAAAAAAAGTTCGCGAACATATTCGCGAACTTGCGTCAAAAATGCGAACGGTTCGCGAACGTCGCAAACCCCATAGACTTCAATGGGAAGGCGAATTTTAAAAGCTAGAAAAGACATTTCTGGCCAGAAAAATGATTTTAAAGTTGTTTAAAGGGTGCAACGACCTGGACAGTGGCATGCCAGAGGGGGATCAAGGGCAAAAATGTATCTGAAAAATACATTGTTGACACAGCGCTGCGTTTTGTGCTGTAAAGGGCAGAAATCACACTACATTTCTAAACCTGTGTAATAAACTGCTTTAAAACGTCGGGCGTCTACATGCCAATCAAGTCGTGTAAAGGTTACAGCCTGTTCACACGCAAAGACAAAACGCGGCGCTTACTGCAACGCAAAAAAACGCAAAGAGCTTTAATGAATGATACCGTCAAGTGAGCAAATAATAGTTGTTAATTACTAGTTGAGCTTGTCACCTCCAGGATGTTCGTCCTGTTGGCGGCAATATTTCTGTAGTGGTGTGTTTAGCAGTCACCGTGCTTGTGCGCACGTGCACGGTCAGGCAGAGGTAATTCAATGTACAGTGAAGTGAACCAAAAAACACTGATTCTGCAGTGTGGGCCCAGTTTTGGTCTACTTTATTGATCACCTGCGGTGACCATAAAAGATGCGATTTTGCCACTGTTGCAGAACCCTGAAAAATTAGGCATGTGTACTTTCCTGAAAAATTATGTTTTTTTTGTCGCAGCCACTGAAGCACAGAGGCCATAAAAAATATACCATATAAATGCTAAAAATATAATTTTTTTTTGTCGCAGCCACTGAAGCACAGAGGCCAGAAAAAATATGCCATATAAATGCTAAAAATATAATTTTTTTTTGTCGCAGCCACTGAAGCACAGAGGCCAGAAAAAATATGCCATATAAATGCTAACAATATAAAAAATTTTTGTCGCAGCCACTGAAGCACAGAGGCCAGAAAAAATATGCCATATAAATGCTAAAAATATAAAAAAAATTTTGTCGCAGCCATTGAAGCACAGAGGCCAGAAAAAATATGCCATATAAATGCTAAAAATATAAAAAAATTTGTCGCAGCCACTGAAGCACAGAGGCCAGAAAAACTCAGGATTTACCTGGATTCAAATGAAACCAGTAGGGTTTGCACCTTAGTTTGTAACGGTGGCGGAGGGAGGAGGACGCTAAAGGACAGCTGTGTGTGGAGTCATGCGGCGTGCAGAGAATGACAGCTGCATGGGGAGTCAGAACAAGTCTTCCGGCGTGCAGTAACCCTCCGAGATCCACGCCTCATTCATTTTAATAAAGGTCAGGTAATCCACACTTTTGTGACCTAGGCGAGTTCTCTTCTCAGTTACAATCCCTCCTGCTGCACTGAAGGTCCTTTCTGAGAGGACACTTGAGGCGGGACAAGACAAGAGGTTCATGGCAAATTGTGACAGCTCTGGCCACAGATCAAGCCTGCGCACCCAGTAGTCCAGGGGTTCATCGCTCCTCAGAGTGTCGATATCTGCAGTTAATGCCAGGTAGTCCGCTACCTGCCGGTCGAGGCGTTCTTTGAGGGTGGATCCAGAAGGGTTCTGGCGCTGCCTTGGACTGAAAAACATTTGCATGTCTGACGTTACAGAGTGGCCAAAGTGCTTTGTCCTTGCAGGTGCGCTCGTGGCAGGATTACTGGCACCTCTGCCCCTGGAATGTTGATGAGTTCCTGAAGTGACATCACCCTTAAAAGCATTGTACAACATGTTTTGCAGGCTGGTTTGTAAATGCAGCATCCTTTCGGACTTGTGGTACGTTGGTAACATTTCTGCCACTTTATGCTTGTACCGAGGGTCTAGTAGCGTTGCGACCCAGTACAGGTCCTTCTCCTTAAGCCTCTTGATACGGGGGTCCTTCAACAGGCATGACAGCATGAAAGACCCCATTCTCACAAGGTTGGATGCAGAGGTATCCATCTCTGCTTCCTCGTTATCAAGGACTACATCATCCACGGTCTCCTCCCCCCAGCCACGTACAAGACCAGGGGTCCCCAAAAGGTCACCACAAGCCCCCTGGGAAGCTTGCTCCTGTTGGTCATCCTCCTCCACAAAGCCACCTTCCTCCTCTGACTCCACTTCTGACACCTCTCCCTGCGTTGCAGCAGGTGCCTGGGCTCATTCTGGTGATTCCGACCATAAATCGTGCGCTTCCTGCTCCTCTTCACGCTGGTCTACAGCCTCATCTGTCACTTGTCACACGACACGCTCCAGGAAGAAAGCAAAGTGTATTAGGTCGCTGATGGTGCCTTCGGTGTGACTGACCATGTTTGTAACCTCTTCAAAAGGGCGCATGAGCCTGCAAGCATCGCGCATAAGCACCCAGTAACGGGGGGAAAAAATCCCCAGCTCTGCAGATCCAGTCCTACCACCCAGTTCAAACAGGTATTCATTGACGGCTCTTTGTTGTTGCAGCAGACGTTCCAACATGAGGAGCGTTGAAATCCAGCGAGTCTGGCTGTCGCAAATTAAACGCCTGACTGGCATGTTGTACCGCTGCTGAATGTCAGCAAGGCGTGCCATGGCTGTGTTGGAACGTCTGAAATGGGCCGACACCTTCCTGGACTGCCTGAGAACGTCCTGGAATCCTGGGTACTTCAAGACAAAACGTTGGACTATTAAATTCAGAACATGTGCCATGCAGGGCACATGTGTTAAATTGCCCAGTCTCAGTGCTGCCAACAGATTGCTTCCGTTGTCACACACCACTTTTCCGATCTTCAGTTGGTGTGGGGTCAGCCACCGATCGGCTTGTGACTGCAGAGATGACAGGAGTACAGATCCGGTATGGTTTCTGCTTTCCAGGCACGTCATCCCCAAGACAGCATGACAACGGCGTACCTGGCACGTCGAATAGCCTAGGGGGAGCTGGGGGTGCACAGGTGTGGAGGAGGAGGACCCAGCAGCAGAGGAGGAAGAAGAGGAAGAAGACGAGGTGGAGAGCGAAGGAGGAGTAGAGGTGGTGGCAGAACCGCGTGCAATCCGTGGCGGTGACACCAACTCCACTGTTGTTGTTGAGCCACACATTCCCTGCTTCCCAGCCATAACCAAGTTCACCCAGTGGGCAGTGTAGGTGACATACCTGCCCTGACCATGCTTGGAGGACCATGCGTCAGTAGTCATATGGACCTTTGGCCCAACACTAGGTGACAGAGATGCGGTGACTTGGCTCTGCATATGGTGGTACAGGTGTGGTATTCCCTTTTTGGAAAAAAAATTGCGGCTGGGTACCTTCCACTGCGGTGTCCCAATTGCTACAAATTTGCGGAAGGCCTCAGAGTCCACCAGCTGGTATGGTAAAAGCTGGCGGGCTAAGAGTGCAGACAAGCCAGCTGTCAGACGCCGGGCAAGGGGGTGACTTGCAGACATTGGCTTCTTACGCTCAAACATGGCCCTCACAGAAACTTGGCTGGGGGCAGATGACTGGGAACTGGTGGTCAAGGTGGAAGGCGGAGTGGAGGGTGGTTCAGACGGGTCAAGGACAGCAGAGGTAGAGCAGTAAGATGCTGGACCAGAAGGAGGGTGGCTTTTAGTTTGTCTGCTGCCTTTGAGGTGTTGCTCCCAAAGTGCTTTGTGCTTGCCGTTCATGTACCTTCGCATAGAAGTTGTACCTATGTGGCTGTTGGGCTTCCCAAGACTCAGTTTCTGACTGCACTCATTGCAAATTACAACGCTTTTGTCAGAGG
The DNA here is from genome assembly GCA_038501925.1 of Xenopus petersii. Lineage (NCBI taxonomy): Eukaryota > Metazoa > Chordata > Amphibia > Anura > Pipidae > Xenopus > Xenopus petersii. Next base: position 103,324,734 of record CM076677.1, read on the forward strand.
CACACACATTAAAAAAATCCCACACTGCTGACCTTTTTGAAGCTGGCAATCTGGCGGTAACAGTAGAAGTTGGCGGCGTTGGCGGCAATGGCGGGTGCGTTGGCCGGCTGACCACAGGTGCCGATACATGTTGTTGCCCTACTGTTCCCTGCGAGCTGTCCTCCCTGCTTCTTCAAAGTCTTATTCTCCTCCTGCCTCTCTGACTCTCCGTCTCTCCATCTGAACTATCCTCCTCTTGCTCTCTTCTACTGGGCACCCACAAAACATCAATCTCCTCATCATCATTCTCCTCAGATGCATCAATTTCTTCTAACAGCTCACAGAAGGAAGCAGCAGCGGGGACCTCCTCATCACTCATTATGTCCATCTCTGTTGAGTTCTCTGCCAGAATTATATCTGGTGTAACGTCCTCATCTCCTTCATCTTCTTCTGCCAATAATGGTTGCGCATCACTCAGTTCAAGAAACTCATGTGAAAATAACTCCTCTGACTCCAGTGAAGAAGGGGCGCCGGTGGTGGAGGAAGTGTTACATGGGGTGCCCATAGCAGAGGAGGATGAGGATGTTGTGGTAAAATTAGAAACGGTAGAGGATGGGGTGTGCTGTGTAAGCCAGTCAACTACCTCTTCAGCATTTTGGGAGTTCAGGGTCATTGCCTTTGTAAAACTGGGCAATTTCCTAGGGCCACAGGATAGCATAGCAACACGGCCCCTAGTGCCTCTGCGTGGCGGCCTGCCTTTGCCTGGCATTTTTTTTAAAACAACTCAGGTGGTGTTTCTGGAGACGGTATTATTATTGATATTTAGACAGAATGTGAACAAGCTCACACAGCTAGATGGCAGTTGTTTGAAGAACACACTGGGCAAACAATGCCTACAAGGTCAACGTATACACTACTACAGCAGTGGATACGGAATATATTATTGCTGCTTGAAAAACGTCACTCAGGTGGTGGTTCTGGAGACGGTATTATTATTGATATTTAGACAGAATGTGAACAAGCTCACACAGCTAGATGGCAGTTGTTTGAAGAACACACTGGGCAAACAATGCCTACAAGTTCAATGTATACAATACTACAGCAGTGGATACGGAATATATTATTGCTGCTTGAAAAACGTCACTCAGGTGGTGGTTCTGGAGACGGTATTATTATTGATATTTAGACAGAATGTGAAAAAGCTCACACAGCTAGATGGCAGTTGTTTGAAGAACGCATTGGGCAAACAATGCCTACAAGGTCAACGTATACACTACTACAGCAGTGGATACGGAATATATTATTGCTGCTTGAAAAATGTCACTCAGGTGGTGGTTCTGGAGACGGTATTATTATTGATATTTAGACAGAATGTGAACAAGCTCACACAGCTAGATGGCAGTTGTTTGAAGAACACACTGGGCAAACAATGCCTACAAGGTCAACGTATACACTACTACAGCAGTGGATACGGAATATATTATTGCTGCTTGAAAAACGTCACTCAGGTGGTGGTTCTGGAGACGGTATTATTATTGATATTTAGACAGAATGTGAACAAGCTCACACAGCTAGGTGGCAGTTGTTTGAAGAACACACTGGGCAAATAATGCCTGCAAGTCCACTACTATTGGTGCACTACTATGAAGAACAGCAAACAGCACTGGACACGTTAAAGAACAGTAAGATAAGTAAAATAAAAAAATATATATATGTATATTAAAAAAAAAAAAAATACTCTGGTTGGTGCTGAACTACTAGGAGCAGCACAGTAGCACACCAGTCCCACTCCCCAACACAGCTAGACTAATAGCACTGGGCTCTTATAGTAGCAAAGTAAAAAAACAAAAAAGAAAATAAAAGCAGTCCTTACAAGGACTATTGGGTTATTACAGCAGTCAGCAGATGAGATCAGAAGAGATCAGTGCCCACAGCAGCTACATACAGAGCACTGCAGTAGAAGGTAGATTACTAGCCAGCAAAGCTACCTAACCTAAAATGTCCCTCAAACCCCTGCAGAGTTCTGTCCCTACAATACAGAGCAGTATCAAGTAGATTACTAGCCAGCAAACTGTCCCTCAAATCACTAACAGCTCTCTCCCTACACTAGCTTTTCCAAGCACACACAGGCAGAATGAAAAAACGCTGCAGGACTTCAGTTTATATATGGAAGGGGAGTGGTCCAGGGGGTGTGGGGGTGGTCCAGGAGGGAGAGCTTCCTGATTGGCTGCCATGTATCTGCTGGTCTGGGGGAGAAATGGCAAAAAAAAGCGCCAGCTAAGGCGAACCCAAATTGGCGAACGTCGCGCGACGTTCGCGAACATTCGGCGAACGCGAACAGTCGATGTTCGCAGGTGAACAGTCCGTGACATCCCTACACAGCATAATAAATATGCCCCTTGGACAATAAGCGAGGTGGTACAATACTGCAATTTGATTATTTGAAAAAACACTCTATACTTTTCCTAAACAATTCCCAAATATACACTGGTAAATTAAAGTTTAAATTATTCCTGGTAGATTGGCCAGTCTTTGCTAAACTCAGCAGGCTGCCTTACCATATGTATCAACACAAAATCTGCCATTAACCCTGACAGAAATTAAACAAATGCCTTATTCATGTAAATTTCCTCTATGCAATATGCAACAACCAACACATATTTTTTAGAATTTGTGCGGGTGGGACAAACATACAGTGCCCTTTCTTAATTGGCTAGATGAAGAATGAGAGTAAGGTGAAGCTCAGTTGCTTCACCACCGATGAACCACCAATAAGGATTCACCTGCCGGGGTGAAGCAGCCAACCACCAATAGTCCCCCCTGAAATATGATCCCCACCTAAGCTCCACTCACTCCAACACAGGAGAGTACTACAAACTGCCTGCTTCCTACTTTGATTCCACACTTGAGTGTGGTGTTGAAATGTTCCACTACAAGTTAAATTGGGTTGAAAAAAGACAAAGTCCATCAAGTTCAACCCCTCCAAATGAAAACCCAGCATCAATACACACACCCCTCCATACTTTCACATAAATTACATATACCCATACCTATACTAACTATAGAGTTTAGTATCACAGTAGCTGTTGATATTATGTCTCTCCAAGAAAACATCCAAGCCATTCTTAAAGGCATTAACTGTATCAGCCATCACAACATCACCCAGCAGTGCATTCCACAACCTCACTGTCCTCACTGTGAAGAACCCCCTACGTTGAAGGCCATAAAATTACATGGCTATACTTGCCAAGAAGCAAGAGGGTATTCCACAGAACAGAGAGAAAAGAAGGCTGTGATGCAGTTCATGTTCTGTAAAGAAAGTTGTTCTGGGGAATGTGAGACTAATATGATAGAGAAATTATACTTCTAGGTATTATGTTAACAAGCTGTACGTGTCAACATTCCTCTATACAACTTGAGACTTATGAATATTTAAAGAAAACTAGGCTGTACATATTTCAGCACAACCCTACACAATGCATATTTCATGTCTCCTTCTATAGAGTGGAATGTTGACATGTTATATATATGCAACAATGATACATTTAAATTGCAAATCATTTTCAGTGGAGTATGTCAGACATCTAAGCTATAACTGGGCATACTATTCCTTTCAAGGGTTCATATATTGTGCATAGGATACAATTTTCTTTTGTGCACACTTTTTAGAAGGCGTGTGCAATGTCCAAAACAAATCACCAGTGTATAATATGCAGCCAATGTCTATCACTGAATTGAAAATGAATGTGCCTCTAGAGAGCTGATGCTGTTTATTGCTGATCTCTGTGCCGTATTTGATTTTCTGTTTTTCCTTACTCGGCCTCCTGTTGTGTACAGGACTCTGCTAAGGCTGCTGGTACTGGCTGGAGCCTGCAGGGCAATCCATATGTTTGGCGCCTGCTGCTCAGATGGGAAGAGAAGAGCAGCTTAGATACAGAAATGCTTTGAGTGCCTGAAACAAGATGTGATTCAGTAGAATGGTTTAGTAGCTAAAAATGCTTAACCCTTCAAGAATGACAAAATGTGTTACAGTTCTTTTTTCTCTTCATCTAAATATTCCTGACAAGGGGATATTGACATTGGGGTGCATATATTCTAATAACTGATAATCTCCCTGGTAAAAAGGAAAATACCAAAATGATAATATTGCTCTTATGTTAATGATAATAACATAGACTGTCCTTGCCAACATATTGGCACTTACTGCCTAATGCTCTAATTTGTCCATGTCTACTGCTTAATCCTCAATATTTGTCTGTAGCTTTCTTTCTTTCTTTCTTTCTTTCTTTCTTTCTTTCTTTCTTTCTTTCTTTCTTTCTTTCTTTCTTTCTTTCTTTCTTTCTTTCTTTCTTTCTTTCTTTTTAGCCTACTGTTTTAATCATGAAAAATCTATAGCTTCTGTAATTTTTTGAGGTAAACAGTACTACAGACAGGTAAACTCAATCTACTCCATGTTTGGTCCTTGCGAGGTAGATTAAGAGTATATAACCCTCATCTTTCACACCTCTGTTTTGGCCTACAGGTAAGCAAGAGATCACTATTCAGGTGAGGAACCTTTTAATTGGTAATCTAAATTGATACCCAACAACGACCAACCATGGATTAGCTTCACTTTCCCTGAAGATCACATACATCACACAACAGAGGCCCACTTGTCCCTATCCTCATTTTATTGTGGGAAAATTAAATGCCTTACATTATATAAAGTATAACCTTCACAGTGCAGAGGTCTCTGCTGGACATTAGTTGTGGCATATTATTGTACTTTTGTACCTTTTGTCACATCATACTTGTCATTAATATATGCAAGAGAAAATGATTTATTTTTATTTGCAATATCATTAGTTATTATTAGTGTTAATAGTAATTATTACTGTTGAGAATTGTGAGGTCCTCGTAACCATATGGATAACATTTTGCAGAATTTCCTGTATTTTGTTCCAGTTTCCAGCCTTCTCAATGGTGTGTTTAATTCCAGTGATTGAATCTATATTCAATATTGTAATTTGCACTTTAAGAAATTTTAGGTTCATTCATGTGTCCTATTGTTTGGTTTCTCAAACATCTTTGCCAACAAATAGTTCAAAGTCATCATTAACAACCTATGTTACTGCATATGGCTTCACCTGCTGCTTATGAAAGTTATAGATATATAGGTAGCACTGTTATTTTGGTTAGTGGATATTCACAAAAAAGTTGTGTTGGTTTTTCCATGCATCAACCTAGTTTCTAGTGGTATTCCTTTTACTCAGATCTTAGATCTTCCCTGGCTATGTTCCTTCAATGCATTGGCACCATTTCTAGTCCTGATTCTCAGTTAGACTTTGAACACCCCAATTAGGCTGAATAATTCAGCTTTAAATTTCACTGCTTGTCAATGCTCGACCCGTTTGCTCTACTTCTCCGCATTGCTGCAAGACAACTGAGTGATCTATGCTAAGGAGCTAAACATAAGAGCTGTTGTTATATTCTTGCCAATATTAAACCACCAAAAGTTAGGGCCATTAATACATACCAAGGTGGAGAGTGCCTGTGAAATTTCTAATAAATGTGAAAGTAAATCTTTATATCTGTCATTTGGTAATAAAACATCTCTCCTGCTTCACTTTAATGAGCTAGCTGAACTTCCTTAAATGACTAGAAATATCCTATATTCTACATGTTCCTGGTGGATTTTATATCCCTTCCATTATATGACCACAGTCTAGGGCTAAAACCACTTTACCATTCTTGATTACCAATATTGCAATCATTTATTTGTATAGGGTGAACATATTGAACTGTGAACTAAAATGTTTAGCCGGAGAAAATAAGAGAAAGAAAACAAATATAATATTTGTGAAAAAAGCCAATGGTTTCCTGGTTTAAGATGATTTCAGGGTCAAATTGGCAATGCTAAGATACATGTTATTAAAAGGTGAGACAAAAACTCTGTTCATTAAACTTAAAGCTATAACAAGAAGATGATGGTTTATATATTTTTTTTTTTTTTTTTACAATATACCCATATGTGTTCCTGTGCACCTGGGCCCTCGGTTCTTTAGACCACAGAATACCTTCCAGAAAATACAAGGAAAAACAATGATGTGCAATATTTATGGCAGGAATGATGATAACATAAAATCCTAGTCTGTTGAATCTGTTAAACTTTTAGGGCTTACAGGAATTTATGCGCATACCCCTGAGCCCTGGTGCAAAAGATGGTCCTGAGCTCTAGGTTTGCCCTCCTTTATAGCCCAGTTACTGCAGTTCTTTTTCCAATCACTTTATCATTTCTGTATTCCAATCTCAGAATGTGTGTACATATGTTGCCCCTTGTGTCACTTATTATTTGTCCCTTTTACAGTGGAATATTAGTCATAGCTTTGATGGCTTATGACCTGTTCACCACCTGTAGCATTGCTTCAATATCAAGAGTGTTCCACTATCTTTTTTTTGGCCAACCAAAGAATTGTAGCATTTATGACCTTATAGCCTTTGTTATGACCTTGCCTGGTTACTAACATATAATCACAGTAGAAGTTACAGGCACCTACAATAATACGATCTCAAGTTTAACATATGATCTGAACCCAACTCCCTTCTACACCATAGATCTGTCTCATAAAGACCACACTACAAAGGGTAATGCAGCAATGGTAGATGAAGCTTACCTAGATAGTATTCTGTGCCTAGATTTCAATGAACATTAATAAATTGTCAACTGTAAGCCTAGACAAAAGTCGGAGATTCCTTGCCACTGCTATCGCTCACATGACAATAATATGAAATGAGGTTTAATAAATAGGCTTGGGCGAATTTGACCCATTTTGTTTCACCACAAATTCAATGCAATTTTTTCATATGAATAAACACGGACCTAGGAAGCCACACCTAATTCTATTGGTTGATACTCTTAAGCTGGCCATAGATCTGATCGTATGAATCGAGGATTCGTATGATTTTCGAACTGTGTGTGGAGAGTCCCGACATTCTATACATGCTATAATAGAGATTTGAATCTATTTTTTTTCCAGTGATATGCAAGGGTTACTGATTAACAATGCATGCAGAGGTCACTGGAATGTGTCTTTGGTTATACTCCCTCATGCAACCAAAATTCAGTACCCCCCCAAACCTTCATGTACTGGATAAAGCCCTATTGAAAGGAGCCTATGTGACTTTTCACAAAACAACTCTGAGCTCTGGCAGTTCCTTTTAAGTTGGTCAGGTACAATACCTTGAGAGCTTTATTCATCTTATATATTGTGATTCTTAGATAATGTCTATGAACTTGGTAACAAAGCTGGTGATATACAATGCACAGTAGAATCAGTCCCAGCTGTCCACTCTGTTAGGTAATAGTGAGATATGCTGTTATGTTTTGCAGTAATATTGTTGATGAATCCTGCAGAACTCTGTTAAATTGGATGTGTTTGTCATAACTATAATAACAACCTGTCCCTTCTAGCTCTTGTGGAGAATAAAATGTTCTGCTTGTGTCCCTAAACTGTCAGTTGGAGAGTTATTTAAATTAGTGAAATTATTACTTTGGTTGGAAGGAGGAGAGATGCATCAATAAAAATGCTGGCCTCTCATAATGATGGGGGGAATGTATAGCACAGCCTGCTGAGAAATTAAACAGCCATTCTTTTATTGGGTGATTACATGCAAGCTTCAGGCCCTTGGCACTTTTCAAGACTTCTGAAAGGGATAATCCTTGGCAAATCTGCTCAAGCCAAGTAAGGTGACTGTAAGGTGTTGGTTGTCACTAGTTGTAAACCAGCTGCCCCCTGTACCTTCTACTTCAGTTTTGTGTGTGTTTAATTACACATATGAATAAATTGCCAGTGTAACAACTGTACCTGGTGGTCTAGCGGGAGGGGGTCTGCAGAGACACCTGCAGCCCCCTCAATGGGGACGCCCGCCACGCTGCTCCTCTGGGCCGCAAAAGGGGAATGGTTAGGGCGCATGCGGCGTGCCGCTTCCTGATTTATTTGTACATGCGCTCTGGCATGTAACGTCAGCTCGCAGTGGCGCGAAATTTTAAAGTATTAAAAGTATTTAAAGGCACAGTTATTTTCACATTGCCCGTTATAGGAGTTTGTTCCTGGTGCTTTCTGAGCTTTGTGCTATTTTGATTCCTGTGTTGACCCCTGCCTGGCTATTTGACGATCCTGACTTCTGAATCCTGACCCTTGCCTGGTTACCAACTTTGATTCTGCTTAACCCCTCTGATTGACTTCCTGGTTTGACCCTTGCCTGCCTGACTACGTTTATTCTCTGCCTGCCCTGACCCGACCTGATCTGACTACTATATTGCTTAACGCCTTGTACCATGACCTTCTGCCCAAAGACTTTGCATTACAGTTGTGCCCCTCTGCCTGTCTAGAACCCCTAGCCATGCACCTCTCGTTTTAAGACCTGGCAGCATCTGAGTAGCTGAGGGCTCCTCCCGAAGCCAAAGGCGGCTGCTACAGGCAGAAGCACGCGCCAAGACCAGGGTGCTTGGCATCAGTTCTAGATTTAGGGTGCCAACCGTTACAGTCAGAAGGCAAGGTTGACTTTAAAAGGTCATCCTTATTTATGGTTGGGTATGGCTGTCAAGAATTACCCACTGAGATAGCGGACACGAGTTTGCTGAGTAACCACATGTGAATATACTATTATTAAATATTTAATAATAGTGATGGGCGAATTTGCGTCGTTTCGATTCGCCAAAAAATTTGTCCAGCAAAACGGCGCTGGCTTCTCGTTTTTGATGACGGCATCCGTTTTTGATGCCGGCTTTTCTCCATTGTGTTGTGTACCTGAGTGTTTACACACTCTTCCTATTACTGTTGTCTAGAGTCCTAGGAACCAATTTCCATTGTCTGACTCTCCCAAAGTCAACTATTTCGACAGTCACAGGTAAAATGTTACCAGACACAAGGTGAGAATCTCTCATCTAGTGGAAGGGAGAAACTATCAGAATATTAATATAAGATGCACAAGGCTTGTCATATTTTTTTGATAACTATATGGCAGGTTAGGAGATAAAAAAGCTGCACCTTCCTGTTGCATATACTGTAAATATTCATGTGCTTGTGATATTTATATGAATTGACTGCACAGGTTTCTGAGCCAGGTATTCTTGTCCTTTATATGTATAAAAGAGAATCATAAATGGAATTTATTTCCATTTCTATTTCAGTGATTGGCATGCAAACACACCGGGAGGTTACACAAATGAATTTGTCAATTTAATTAAAATATGTTGATATGTTATCCTTTCCTAAAGGTTTCTTAGCCCCTCTTTGTGTTTAAATAGCATTCTCCTAATATCTACAGGAACGACCAGACAGAAATCTCATGTCAATCTCTCTCTCTCTCTCTCTCTCTCTCTCTACCATGTTCAGCGTGTTTAACGCACTGTCCATGTTTCAGCTATGTCTCTTCCACTTATGGATTATTCATTACACTCTCCACAGGGGAAGCTGGAAAACTGCAGAATCAGTGCATTACGTGTTTGATTAAGGCTCAAATTCTCCCCAAATACTCCTAGAATACACAGCATTCATCCAATTAGCAAACAACAGGCCGCTCTTGTAATAGAAATTTGATTTCTAAAGTTGAAGGCCAGAAAGCGAATAAACAGTTTGCCGGGGAAACTAAATGTCCTTAACCCCCTTGGAAATGCTGCGTACTGAGATTTTCTGGAATGCACACAGACATGCTAAGTCCTTTGCTTTCATAGTGCTATATACAAATGCTGCTCTGAATGACTGATGAGTCTTCTCCTGCAGTAGATGGAATCATTACAGGACATTGGCAGGAATAAATGCTGCATATTTCCTCATATTTTAGCTATGTGTTCTGCTCCTTCATTGAATCGGGTATCCAAAGTTGCCATATATCAATTTTAAAGAAACAATATTATTTGCTAAAAAAAAAAAAAGTATAAGTGATTGTGGTTAGTAATGGGCGAATTTGGGGCGTTTCGCCGAAAAATTCACAAATTTCCTGCGAAATTTGGTGAATTTATTCGCCGGCGGTGAATCGCTGGACTTCGCCACAAATTTGCGCCTGGCGAATAAATTTGCCCATTACTAATTGTGGTTCATTAACTGATTTATATGTCTTCATTACATGCATGTGACTATAAACAGTATATAGTAATGGGCGAATAAATTCACCTGTCACAAATTCGCAACGAATTTCCGCATTTCATTGCTGGCAAATAAATTCGCAAATCTCCCGTGAAAATTTGGTGGCATCAAAAAAAATTTGGTTGCATCAGAATCGCTGCGTGTCAACACTATTCTGATGCCCATTGACTTTAACATCAGCATCAAAATTAATGCAAGCAACTTTGTGGGCGTCAGTTTTCCAGTTTCGCAATTTTTTCCGCAAATTTTTTACCGTTCCGGGAATTTCTCTGGAAATTCAAAGTTTTCGGTGAAACTGGAGAAATTCACCCATTACTAACAGTATATCATCATCATTTATCAATACAGGTATGGGACCCGTTATACAGAAAGCTTAAGACATGGGGTTTTCCGGATAATGGTCTGTTATTTGGATCTTCATACCTTAAGTCTACTACAAAAGTATGTAAACAATAAATTAACCCAATAGACTGGGTTTGCTTCCAATTATTCTTACAGAGAAAAAGGAAACAATTTTTTTTAAAATTTGGATTATTTGGATAAAATGGAGACTCGGGAAGTCATCCTTTCCTCAATTCAGATTTGCATAATGGGTTTCTGGATAACGGATCCCATACCTGTAAAGCATATATCATACACACAGGAGAAGTAATAGTTCCAAAAATGTATTGTCTTGCTTGGTTCATATGTCACAATACAGAACAACCAATTGCAAACATTTTTTATAAAAATCAGTACAAATAACACATAATACTAATAAATACAGTAGACACCATACCCACATCCAATCAACTCACATAAATAAAGTAGTTTAGGAGAATAAAATTAATTCTCCTGAACCTTCACATGTTCTCTACTGGATCACGATGATCCAAAAAACAGGCTCCTGATCGATGCAAAACCGCTTATGATGGTAACAGGGACATATGGATGTGCTGTAGAAATGCAATGTTAAAGTGGTTATTCCTATACAGTAAATAAACTCTCCACATCATCATTACTCTGCTTTATTCTCTTTGACCCATAATGGTAGGGGAAAGGGTGCAGCCAATGTCCAAATTTCTACTATTCACATTGCAAAAAACATAAGGGGTGATAGATAGTGATGGGCGAATAAATTCGCTAGACACAAATTCGCTGTGAATTTCCACGTTTTGCCGCCAGCAAATTAATTAACATAGTAGCATAGTAAGTAAGGTTGAAAAAAGACACATGTCCATCGAGTTCAACCTTTTTTTTTTTTTTTTTTAATTTTATTAACTACCTATCTGCCAGTTGATCCAGAGGAAGGCAAAAAAAAAACCCATCTGAAGCCTCTCCGATTTGCCTTAGAGGGGGGAAAATTCCTTCCTGACTCCAAAATGACAATCGGACTAGTCCCTGGATCAACTTGGACTATGAGCTATTTCCCATAACCCTGTATTCCCTTACTTGCTAAAAAGCCATCCAACCCCTTCTTAAAGCTATCTAATGTATCAACCTGTACAACTGATTCAGGGAGAGAATTCCACATCTTCACAGCTCTCACTGTAAAAAAACCCCTTCCGAATATTTAGGCGGAACCTCTTTTCTTCTAATCAGAATGGGTGACCTCGTGTCAGCTGGAAAGACCTACTGGTAAATAAAGCATTAGAGAGATCATTATATGATCCCCTTATATATTTATACATAGTCATCATATCACCCCTTAAGCGCCTCTTCTCCAACGTGAACATCCCCAATTTGGCCAGTCTTTCCTCATAGCTAAGATTTTCAATACCTTTTACCAGCTTAGTTGCTCTTCTCTGTACCCTCTCTAATACAATAATGTCCTGTTTGAGTGATGGAGACCAAAACTGTACGGCATATTCTAGATGGGGCCTTACAAGTGCTCTATACAGTGGAAGAATGACCCCCTCCTCCCTTGACTCTATGCCCCTTTTAATACAGCTCAAGACCTTATTTGCCCTTGATGCTGCTGACTGGCATTGCTTGCTACAGCCAAGTTTATCATCTACAAGGACTCCAAGGTCCTTTTCCATAATGGATTTGCCTAGTGCAGTCCCATTAAGGGTATAAGTGGCTTGGATATTTTTACATCCCAGGTGCATGACTTTACATTTATCAACATTGAATCTCATTTGCCACTTAGCTGGCCAGATTGCCAGTTTGTCAAGATCATGTTGCAAGGATGCCACATCCTGGATGGAATTAATTGTCCTGGATAATTTTGTGTCATCTGCAAACACTGATACATTACTTACAACACCCTCCCCTAAGTCATTAATGAACAAGTTAAATAAAAGTGGACCCAATACTGAGCCCTGGGGGACCCCACTAAGAACCTTACTCCAAGTAGAGAATGTCCCATTAACAACTATCCATGTGCAAACGACTTCATTAAGCCCAACAGACCTTAGTTTAGAAAGCAGTCGTTTGTGGGGCACAGTATCAAACGCTTTGGCGAAATCCAAATAGATCACATCTACTGCCCCCCCACTATCCAGAATCTTACTTACCACATCGTAAAATGATCAAATTCGTCTGACATGACCTATCCTTCATAAAGCCATGCTGATTGTTGCTCATAATGCCATTCATTAGGACAAAATTTTGAATGTGATCCCTTAACAAGCCTTCAAATAATTTGCCCACCACAGATGTCAAGCTTACTGGCCTATAATTGCCAGGCTGAGATCGTAATCCCTTTTTAAATATTGGAATAACATCAGCTTTTCTCCAATCCATAGGCACCATACCAGATGACAGGGAATCTGAGAAAATCAGAAATAAGGGCTGGTCTAAAACTGAACTAAGCTCTCTTAGAACCCAGGGGTGTATGCCATCAGGCCCTGGAGCCTTGTTTACATTAATTTGTATTAACCTTTTAAGTGCCAGCAGAATTTCACATTTTGGTTACGCGAAATGCCAGCCGTTTTTGAAACATTTTGTGCTCTCTCACTTTAGGGGCATTTTCTGAGGGGAAACCTATAGTTTACCTAAGAAAACTATACATTGTTTTTTTCGGTAGAAACTGAGCTTTCTAAATCTGCCTGAGTTTTCATGTATTTACACCTGTGCAAAAAAATTTATAGTGCTAAATACCAAAAAAAAATGAAAAATTACCATTTTTCATCGTATATCAATTTATACCAGAAAAATATTTCATTTTACGGATGAAAATCCAACTGATTTGGAAAGCCTTATGTCTCTTGAACGTGCCAATACCAGATATGTATAGTTTTAGGGAGATTTAGGATTTCTGTACAGCAAAAACTCCCGGCAGTATATTACCAAATTTTGAAAGCACCAAGGCAGAAAACGGCATGCTTTAGATTCCAAGGCAAAAAATCCTGAAACCGTAGGTTTACCCCAGAAAACCATACATTTTTGAAAAGTACACATTCTGCCGATTACAAAATGGGTAACTATGTCTCTCTACTCCCAACTACCAAACATAAAAGCTTGTCTGAACATAGCGGTTTTTCAACAAAAAATTCAAAATTCTGAAAAATCATTTCAAAGGTTTTATTTTGCTGCTCCGCATATCCCAAACTATATTAGGTACCAAGAAAAAGCACCTGAAATATGATTGCCAGGGGTCCACTGAACAATTTGATACCCATTATGCATAGGTTTACCAAAGTATCTGGCATTTAGAGACACCAATATGTAGTTAGCACATCCAAATTGTTCAGGACTTTACTTCAGCTACTGAGAAATCAACACATTGACTGCATTTTTGTGGGGTAAAAACACAGAAATATATGTTTACCCCCCAAACCCATACATTTTTGGAAAGTACACATTCTACTGAATCTAAAATGGGTACCCATGCCTTTCTGCTCCAAACTACTGAGTCGCAAGGCTTTCCCAAAGTTGTCGGTTTTGGTGAAATATCTGAAAATTGCCTCAAAGCTTCAACTTCCCAGCACCATATCACCCATGTGTCATTACATACTAAGAAAAAGCACCCTAAATATGATTGCCAGGGTTCCTCCGAACAGTTTGGTGGCCATTGTTCATAGGTTTACCAAAGTATCTGGCATTTAGAGGCCCCAAAATGAAGTTAGCGCATACAAACAGTCCCGTGGGTAACTTCAGCTAATGAAAAATCAACAAATTGACTGCATTTTTGTGGGGTAAAAACACAGAAATATATGTTTACCCCCAAACCCATACATTTTTGGAAAGTACACATTCTACCGAATCTAAAATGGGTACCCATGCCTTATTGCTCCAAACTACTGAGTCGCAAGGCTTTCCCAAAGTTGTCGGTTTTGGTGAAATATCTGAAAATTGCCTCAAAGCTTCAACTTCCCAGCACCATATCACCCATGTGTCATTACGTACTAAGAAAAAGCACCCTAAATATGATTGCCAGGGTTACTCCGAACAGTTTGGTGGCCATTGTTCATAGGTTTACCAAAGTATCTGGCATTTAGAGGCCCCAAAATGAAGTTAGCGCATACAAACAGTCCCGTGGGTAACTTCAGCTAATGAAAAATCAACACATTGACTGCATTTTTGTGGGGTAAAAACACAGAAATATATGTTTACCCCCCAAACCCATACATTTTTGGAAAGTACACATTCTACCGAATCTAAAATGGGTACCCATGCCTTATTGCTCCAAACTACTGAGTCGCAAGGCTTTCCCAAAGTTGTCGGTTTTGGTGAAATATCTGAAAATTGCCTCAAAGCTTCAACTTCCCAGCACCATATCACCCATGTATCGTTACGCACCAAGAAAAAGCACCCTAAATATGATTGCCAGGGTTCCTCCAAACAGTTTGGTGGCCATTGTTCATAGGTTTATCAAAGTATCTGGCATTTAGAGGCCTCAAAATGAAGTTAGCGCATACAAATAGTCCTGTGGGTAACTTCATCTAATGAAAAATCAACACATTGACTGCATTTTTGTGGGGTAAAAACACAGAAATATATGTTTACCCCCCAAACCCATACATTTTTGGAAAGTACACATTCTACTGAATCTAAAATGGGTACCCATGCCTTTCTGCTCCAAACTACTGAGTCGCAAGGCTTTCCCAAAGTTGTCGGTTTTGGTAAAATATCTGAAAATTGCCTCAAAGCTTCAACTTCCCAGCACCATATCACCCATGTGTCATTACGTACTAAGAAAAAGCACCCTAAATATGATTGCCAGGGTTCCTCCGAACAGTTTGGTGGCCATTGTTCATAGGTTTACCAAAGTATCTGGCATTTAGAGGCCCCAAAATGAAGTTAGCGCATACAAACAGTCCCGTGGGTAACTTCAGCTAATGAAAAATCAACACATTGACTGCATTTTTGTGGGGTAAAAACACAGAAATATATGTTTACCCCCCAAACCCATACATTTTTGGAAAGTACACATTCTACCGAATCTAAAATGGGTACCCATGCCTTATTGCTCCAAACTACTGAGTCGCAAGGCTTTCCCAAAGTTGTCGGTTTTGGTGAAATATCTGAAAATTGCCTCAAAGCTTCAACATCCCAGCAACATATCACCCATGTGTCATTACATACTAAGAAAAAGCACCCTAAATATGATTGCCAGGGTTCCTCCGAACAGTTTGGTGGCCATTGTTCATAGGTTTACCTAAGTAACTGGCATTTAGAGGCCCCAAAATGAAGTTAGCGCATACAAACAGTCCCGTGGGTAACTTCAGCTAATGAAAAATCAACACATTGACTGCATTTTTGTGGGGTAAAAACACAGAAATATATGTTTACCCCCCAAACCCATATATTTTTGGAAAGTACACATTCTACTGAATCTAAAATGGGTACCCATGCCTTTCTGCTCCAAACTACTGAGTCGCAAGGCTTTCCCAAAGTTGTCGGTTTTGGTGAAATATCTGAAAATTGCCTCAAAGCTTCAACTTCCCAGCACCATATCACCCATGTGTCATTACGTACTAAGAAAAAGCACCCTAAATATGATTGCCAGGGTTCCTCCGAACAGTTTGGTGGCCATTGTTCATAGGTTTACCAAAGTATCTGGCATTTAGAGGCCCCAAAATGAAGTTAGCGCATACAAACAGTCCCGTGGGTAACTTCAGCTAATGAAAAATCAACAAATTGACTGCATTTTTGTGGGGTAAAAACACAGAAATATATGTTTACCCCCCAAACCCATACATTTTTGGAAAGTACACATTCTACCGAATCTAAAATGGGTACCCATGCCTTATTGCTCCAAACTACTGAGTCGCAAGGCTTTCCCAAAGTTGTCGGTTTTGGTGAAATATCTGAAAATTGCCTCAAAGCTTCAACTTCCCAGCACCATATCACCCATGTGTCATTACGTACTAAGAAAAAGCACCCTAAATATGATTGCCAGGGTTACTCCGAACAGTTTGGTGGCCATTGTTCATAGGTTTACCAAAGTATCTGGCATTTAGAGGCCCCAAAATGAAGTTAGCGCATACAAACAGTCCCGTGGGTAACTTCAGCTAATGAAAAATCAACACATTGACTGCATTTTTGTGGGGTAAAAACACAGAAATATATGTTTACCCCCCAAACCCATACATTTTTGGAAAGTACACATTCCACCGAATCTAAAATGGGTACCCATGCCTTATTGCTCCAAACTACTGAGTCGCAAGGCTTTCCCAAAGTTGTCGGTTTTGGTGAAATATCTGAAAATTGCCTCAAAGCTTCAACTTCCCAGCACCATATCACCCATGTGTCATTACGTACTAAGAAAAAGCACCCTAAATATGATTGCCAGGGTTACTTCGAACAGTTTGGTGGCCATTGTTCATAGGTTTACCAAAGTATCTGGCATTTAGAGGCCCCAAAATGAAGTTAGCGCATACAAACAGTCCCGTGGGTAACTTCATCTAATGAAAAATCAACACATTGACTGCATTTTTGTGGGGTAAAAACACAGAAATATATGTTTACCCCCCAAACCCATACATTTTTGGAAAGTACACATTCTACCGAATCTAAAATGGGTACCCATGCCTTATTGCTCCAAACTACTGAGTCGCAAGGCTTTCCCAAATTTGGCGGTTTTGGTGAAATATCTGGAAATTGCCTCAAAGCTTCAACTTTCCAGCATCGTATTGTCCATGTATCATTACCAGCATAAAGCATCCTAAATATAAACATATGGGTCTACTAAACAGTTTGATGCCCAATGTGCATAGATATACCAAACTATGTGGCGCACAGAGACCCCCAAATGACAATATGTATAGACATTTTCACGGCTGACGCTCTGACTGCTGCAATATGAGCACCTGGAGTGTGTATTATGCGACATTAGACCCCCCTAACAGTACAGAGACCCCAGAAAACCATATATTTTCAGAAAGTACACATTCTGACGAATCCAATATGGGTAAATAAGTGTTTCTACTGCAAACTCCCAAACTGCAAAGCAATGCTGAACATAACGGTTTTTATCAAACTTCTGAAAATCGTCACAAAGCTTGAATTCTACCCCATTATATGCCACACATTTCGTAATGTATCAGCATAAAACATCCTAAATATGAACGCCAGGGGTCTACTGAACACTTTGATGCCCAGTATGCATAGATATACCAAACTATGTGGCGCACAGAGACCCCCAAATGACAATAGTTTATATACATTTTCATGGCTGACGCGCTGGCTGCTGCAATATGAGCACCTGGTGTGTGTATTATGCGACATTAGACCCCCCTAACAGTACAGAGACCCCAGAAAACCATATATTTTCAGAAAGTACACATTCTGACGAATCCAATATGGGTAAATAAGTGTTTCTACTGCAAACTGCCAAACAGCAAAGCAATGCTGAACATAACGGTTTTTATCAAATTTCTGAAAATCGTCACAAAGCTTGAATTTTACCCCATTATATGCCCCACATTTCGTAACGTATCAGCATAAAACATCCTAAATATGAACGCCAGGGGTCTACTGAACACTTTGATGCCCAATATGCATAGATATACCAAACTATGTGGCGCACAGAGACCCCCAAATGACAATAGTGTATATACATTTTCACGGCTGACGCTCTGGCTGCTGCAATATGAGCACCTGGAGTGTGTATTATGCGACATTAGACCCCCCTAACAGTACAGAGACCCCAGAAAACCATATATTTTCAGAAAGTACACATTCTGACGAATCCAATATGGGTAAATAAGTGTTTCTACTGCAAACTGCCAAACTGCAAAGCAATGCTGAACATAACGGTTTTTATCAAATTTCTGAAAATCGTCACAAAGCTTAAATTTTACCCCATTATATGCCCCACATTTCGTAACGTATCAGCATAAAACATCCTAAATATGAATGCCAGGGGTCTACTGAACACTTTGATGCCCAATATGCATAGATATACCAAACTATGTGGCGCACAGAGACCCCCAAATGACAATAGTGTATATACATTTTCATGGCTGACGCGCTGGCTGCTGCAATATGAGCACCTGGTGTGTGTATTATGCGACATTAGACCCCCCTAACAGTACAGAGACCCCAGAAAACCATATATTTTCAGAAAGTACACATTCTGAAGAATCCAATATGGGTAAATAAGTGTTTCTACTGCAAACTGCCAAACTGCAAAGCAATGCTGAACATAACGGTTTTTATCAAATTTCTGAAAATCGTCACAAAGCTTGAATTTTACCCCATTATATGCCCCACATTTCGTAACGTATCAGCATAAAACATCCTAAATATGAACGCCAGGGGTCTACTGAACACTTTGATGCCCAATATGCATAGATATACCAAACTATGTGGCGCACAGAGACCCCCAAATGGATATAAAGTAGATAAAATTTACAAGGCAAAACAAAATAAGGCAGTAAAGAGTGAAATGCAAAAAAATCCAATAAAACCACAAAAATCAATGTTTTTTTTCCAGACTAGTGTTATCGGCCGTCAGAATCACAGTTTCAATATTTTAGCTGGGCCAAACAGGTTATACGGCTAGAAACAAGTGAACACAACATACGCAGAGCTGAAAATGCAATAAAATGGCTAAAAATTCAATAAAATGGCTAAAAATGCACCAAAATACCCAAAATTGCAATATAATCACCGAAATAACATAAAAAAGATATTGCACAGTACGGTTAGCGAATACGCTATTCGTAATGGCAATAAAACATTTTTTTCAGCCAAAAAAAGAGACGATGCGATAAGAAAAAAAAAAAAAAAGCCACAATGCCATGTATGTGCGTGTGCGTGTGTACAAATGGTAAATTACATGTTATGTGCGCGTGTGTGCGTGTGCACATGTGTGTAAGTGCAGTGAGTGTAAGTGACCCCCCCAATCCCCAAAAAGTATGTGTAAGTGTGTGTAAGTGTGAATCTAAGTGTGTATTACTGTAATAAGTGTGTGTTGGTGTGTTTGTGTGTGTAATTGTTGCACTAACCTGAAAAAATCGCTGGAGACTGTTGCAGGCGATCAGGAAGACTCCCTGGAAGACATCTGCGTCGTGGTTCCTGTCTGTGTGCTGTGGGGGCGGAGATCGTCGATCCGGTGCAGGCTGCAGCAGCAGGACACGTAAGTAACACGTGCCTGCTGCTGTTTTTGGGCCCCTGGGCGATCGCGCCCCAGGGGCCACTCGATCCCCTGCTCTGCTCGTTGCCTAGGGGCAGGGGATCGAGCAGGAATGGAGCGAGCGGCTCTAACAGCCGCTCCTCCGCTTCTGAACCCGGAAGTGCTGCAGAACGTAGAATCTACGTTCTGTGGCATTTCAAGTACCTTTGCCACAGAACGTAGATTCTACGATCTGTGGCATTTAAAGGGTTAAAGCTTTTTGAATCATATCCTGAGTCAGCCACTGACTAGATTGAGCTGAACCATTCGTGCAGTTATTAAGTGAGCCTGTGAACCCAGACTCCTCTATTGTATACACTGAAGAAAAGAACTGATTTAACACATTTGCCTTATCTGTATCTGTTACAACCATACTGGTACCATTATTTAATGGAGCAACACTCTCAACCTGCATCTTTTTACTATTAATATATTTAAAAAACTTTTTAGGGTTAGTTTTCACCTCCACCACAATTAACTCTTCATTTCTTTTCTTAGCCTTCCAGATTGCTGATTTACAACATTTTTTGAGAAACTGCAGCGACAAAATCCGCCTCGTCAAATTGGTGCGCGTCAAAATTATTGGTGCGCGTCAAAATTATTCGGCGCCCATTGACTTTAATGCATTTGGAACAAATAGTTGTTCGTGTAAAAATTGTCGCTACCGTCAAAATTGACGCACGCCAAAATTATTTTGATGCCCATTGACTTCAATGTGTTTCGCAAACTTCGCCAAAAATGTGCACATTTTTTGGCGAACCGAAACTGCACAGACTCGCCCATCACTAGTGATAGAGGTAAACACAGCTAGAGTAACTAACATAAGACTTTATTAAAACATACATCTTAGGATAATGCAATGTACAGTATAATATTCATCCAGTATATAGTAATATAAAGCTCAATTATTGGTCAAAGACTGTCCAACAGGGCCGGAACTAGGGGTAGGCAGAAGAGGCCCATGCCTAGGGCTCAATGATGTGGGGGCGCCGGGCACGTACCACATTTGTAGCCTAACCCTAGTCCGGGTTCTTTTCATCTTATTGCCCACAAGTTGCTTAGGGCACCCGGCTGGCTTGGCTGTCCAACATATTACCTGTAGTTAGTGATGGGTGAATTTGCGCCGTTTCGCTTCACCGCGAAATTTGCGAAACGGCAAAAAATTCACAAAACAGCACCAGCGTCTCGTTTTTGATGCCAGCACGCTTTATTGACGCCGGCGCCCGTTTTTTCGATGCCGGCGCCCGTTTTTGATGCCGTCGCCTGTTTTTGATGCCGGCGTCCGTTTTTCCGGAAAAATTTTTTTGACGCTGGCGATTTTTTGCAGCCAATTTTTGCGGGCGTTTTGCGAATTTATTCACTGGCGGCGAATGCCGCAAATTCGTGCCTGGCGAATAAATTCGCCCATCACTACCTGTAATAAGCCGATTAATTCTTATACAGCATGTTCGAAGGCCAGATTGTATTAAATTAGGATGTTATACATCATCATTTAGAGCAGAGTGGGGGGCCATAAAAAACCCTTTGAAGGGTCACATCTGTCCTGCGGGCCTCCAGTTGGACAGACCTGCCCTAAAGAAACTTTAGCTGGATCGTTCTGGGCTGCAGCTGTGTTCCTACAGTAAATGACCCCTTTATAAGTGGCTTCTTTATATATCAGTTAGGGGAGATTGTTATAGGAGAGAGGTGGTAGCTTAAAATCCCTACCAAACTAGCTGAACTGGGTTTTATTTGTTGGCTTTTATCCATTGAACACTTTTTTTTTTCTTACAAAACCTCATAGAAGCACTGAAATAAATAATCATACTGGCACAATTCCCTCCACTCAGTGAAAGCTCACTCACTGGAAGTTCCTGGCTCAAAGGCATCTTCGCCCCTCCTCTTCTGGCGCAGGACGCTTACCGTGCAACTCTCCATCTGGCTTCATAATGTTGGGTCGTATTCTGGTTTATTACAAGCCCACTGTGTTAGCAGTGGCCGACATTCGGATTAAAATACAGCTATAACGCGTTGTTATTACTTGTTATGGTTCAGAAAATATTGATGCCAAGGATGGTCAATGTGTTATAATAAAGCTTTGGCCCACCTCTTACCCACACAAGGTGATGTCTCTGTGTCTTTTGTCAGCCCTCTGTGTCAGGTAAGGGGAGGGAATCAGTCTCCACAGTCATTCTATAGATACGAATGCTGTATTAATTTTTAATCTCAAATCTTGTTCCTGAATCCTAGTGCTATGTAGTACCTGGAAATAAAACCAGATGGTTCCGTAGAACAGGTACACATATCTCCATCAATATTTTTATTAATCAGGCCTGTCGGTTAACAGCAGGACCTTCAGCCTGCAATGAAAATCAACAGAGAATGCAAAACCGCTATCAGTAAACAAACAGAAACAATACTGAATCACAAATTCAATCTGGAAAGCCTAAAGGGAAACAAACATTACACGTATTTACATTTTCATAATCTTGTTCTCATTTTGATACAGTTTATGTAGTATTTTTTTGCTGTTTATGTTTCATAACTGATGCGGGATTTTAGCAGATTTCTTTTTAACATTTTAAAGTTAGTCATGCACATTGATTTTTTTCATGATGGACTCATAGGGGCAGATTTACTACCCGGCAAATTTTCACCAGCATCCATTTCGCACCCACCGCAACACTTCGCCAGGCGCAAATGTGCTCAGACTACGCCAATTCACTAATATGCAGAGTTTCATCCTGGGCGCCGAACGATGGCAACTTTTCACTATCGTTACTTCGGCATTGCGAACACTTCAAAGCGAAGATGAGCTAGCATTCATTTCTGCCTGCTTTTAGTGATGGGCGAAGTTATTCGCCAGGCGCTAATTTGCGGCAAATTTGCCCGTTTTGCTGCCGGAGAATAAATTTGCGAATTTGCCGCGACAGTTTTGATGCCAGCGTCAAAGTTTTTTCAACAATATATGGACGCCCATTGACTTTAATGGGTGCCTCCGTCAACTTAGATGCTGGCACCCATTTTTACTCCAGCGAATTGTTGCCGCAGTCAAAATCGCCATTTCCCAAATTTTTTGCCAGTTTTGCAAATTCTGCTGGAATTTCATGGTGAAGCGAAATGGGACAAATTCGCCCATCACTAGTAAATTTGCATAAGGCGGGAAATTTAAAGTGGTATGGACGTCTTTATGTTTAATATTGGTGCAAATACTTACAAATTCCACTTTTTAAAACACATGTCCAGGGAACCTTAATAAAGACAATAGAGTTATTATAATGCCCTACACATGAGCCCAGTAAAATGAATGTTCTATATGTTAGGAAATGTCTGAAAAAAGTTTGTTAGGGCTTTTGCAGATAATCACGCTTAAAAAAGGAAAAGACGCCAGCGTTTTTTTTAACTTTGATGCATTTGCACTCAAAGGATATGACGTAAGTGACAGAAGATTGAGGAAGATCTGGCTGCATTATAGCACTTCGCCTGGTCTGAGGTGGCCAAGGCAACTCTGGTGAAAGAGGTAACGTTTAGTAAAATCCAAATTTTAGTGAATTTGCAAAGTAACGTCCATTCGACAGAGCAAAAAGTCGACTGGGAATATAGTGTGCGAATGACCACTAGCGACCTTCCTGTTTGCTAGTGAATTGGTACCTGTAATGTCCCTGTGGGTGGCAACACTGGTGAAAAGTCACTTCACTCTTTAGTAAATCTACCCCATAGAAGGCAGCTCAGTATGTTTAGGGGAGAAGCAATAACAGGATCAAGAATCAGAAAGGCTGGGACAACAAGAGAGCACAGGTGGAACATGGTAACAGCCCATTTCAGCAATATCTCTTTAAAGATATGGGTTTCTGTTTCCTGGACAATTATTTGTGAAAATGTTCACAAATATGAGCTAGAATTTTGCCATGTGTTTTTTTTTTCAAGGGAAAACGAACAGAGCAGTTTGGCTCATCACAATTAATGTTATTACAGTTTGTGTATTGCATAGCTTGTTAAAAAGCTCTAAACTTTTTGGTTGCCCTAGAATTCTAGGAGCTGTAGTTTACCAGCAGCTGGATCACCATAGTCTATCAAAGAGGTTGAATGAGCAAATATTTAATATAAAATATGAAAAAAACTAAGCAGAGTTTCCAAACTGAGAGTTTAGAATAGCTGTAATCACAGCTCAGTGTGACACTGCTGGTTCATAGGGAGCAGGGACAGTTTAGCTTGAAGCATTCATTACAGTTTCATTTCCTTGATTCATTAAGCCCATCTATCCTCAGGAACAATATGACAGAGCAGATGAGTTGACTAGTGGCATTAGCAAGATCAGGGGGAAAGACAAATAGGTCAGTCATGCTTTGCTGCAAAGTTAACTTGCCTTTCTCTGGGGAGATGTGACATTGCAACATGTGATAGAGTATTTTCATGCTCACAGTACCCTGGATACTCTATGTAAATAAAGATGATGGCAGGAGTAGAAGCTGATTAAATATATCTCCCTCTTTGCAGTCTGAATCCAAGATTGAAGATGTCTCATGGGACTTCCACATATACTGTGGTCCTGAAGGACTATATGGATCTTCTGAAATGGGTTGTGGACAAATGTCAGTGTGGCTGTTTGAGACTGAACTGCATTGCACATCAACCAATAGCTTATTCCATCCTTCCTTCACCAAAAATTGTTTAGCATACTCAACACAAATCCCAGTCATGTGCATGTCCGTACTGTCATATATGGTATCCCAAGTTTCCGGTCTCGGCTCACGCTTCTGCCTCCATGTGATACAAATGTGACATGGCAGGCCATGTATGAATGTGAGTGTGATCAAGTGCATTCAATATGGCTCCTTAGTTGTAAAATGGATGTACTGATATTAGCAGGAGAACAGGGAATAGTAGGAGTTAAGGTGATAGACTCTCATATCTTATTCACATAGTTATAATCAACATACACAGCAATTATACACAGCAATTATTTTCATTCACATGGTTATTTCCATTTTCATGGTCATTCTCATGGCCATGTACTGGGCATGTAGCCATTATTATTATTTTATATGTCTATGTGTAATGATCTATTACTTTGTTATTGTACCAATATAAAAAGGAGCTCAGCTGGGGGGGGCTTTGGGACTTCATCTACAAGCAGACTTGTGTAGAATAATTGGTCTTGTAAGGACCATTGGCCGATTGATGTGCTCTGGGAGTCGCTGTATTTGATTTGGGCCCGGGGTCCCCCAGCTGATGTTCCTCTCAGAAGTCTGCCAAGGGAAGCTCGGCTAGACGTTGCGTTGTCTTCAATCGGTATTGTATTACTTTTCTTACAATATATTATTCTTCTCTAATGATGATCAATGTGTGTGTGTTTTATTTCCACCCCTATATTTGATAAGTCTGCTGGGGGAAGTGCTCAGTTAGACATTTAGTTTGTGATAAGTCTGCCAAGGGAACTTGTAGCAAGACACTCCAACAACCATCTTTTGTTTTGGAAGGAGCCCTCTGCTACTCGGATGCTGCCAGGTCTTAAAGTGAGAGGAGCAAGGGGGAAGTTCTGGGCAGGCACGGGAACTATAATATATACAGGAAGGATGAGGAACAGAGAGTGCAGATGTGGAACAGGCAGGGAAAGTACTAACCAAACAAGGCAATACAGAATCAGGAACCAGGAGCATAGTCAAGATAAACAGACCGGGGTCAAAACCAATCAGTAACACGGTACAAAATCAGGATCCAGAAGAGTAGTCAAAGAGCCAAGGGTCGGTTCAGACAGTGATACAGCAAGGTCAAAAAGAGGCAAAGGTCAGGAACAAAAACCAATAAATAGAGAACAAGAACCTAGACCTACTGAGACCTAATGATTCAGTGCAGTGTGGGGGTTTTATAGGCAGCCTAATAACTTACAGTGATCACCTGTGGCCAGACTGTTAACAGGTGAAACAAGCCAAGCCTACTGTACTTGCAATTACAAGGAAAACAATAGGAGTGAACGAGAGCCTTAGCTGACTTCACACATAGGGCAGGTCACTGGTTCGACTTTAGGCAGGATATTACACGTACCTTTTTTTCAGGTTTGTCAAGATTTAATTGGCTATACTCAAAGGGCAAGTAAACAGTAATGACACATTTGCATGATCTTTGCACATTTGAATTTAAGGGAGTTTGAGAAAAACTTCTAGATACCTATACCATTATGGCAGCTTTACAAAACAATATGGCACTGATAGAGACATATATAGTGTCTACATTCCATATATCAACTTTATTTTGCGGGAAGAGTTCTTGTAGAAGATTACTATAAGCTACTTATTATATGGGTGCTGAACTATAAGCACTGTTGCTCATAAAGGAGCCCTTACAAAAGTTTCTTAAAATGGCAAATATGTGATACTAGAAGAGACTGCAGTCACTGTATACTAGTGATGTGTGGACTGGCCCTTACCCCTTGGGGTCTGCTGGTTTACCTGTGGGTCAGACGGGTTTGGACTGATTTCCGAACACTGTTTGCGGGTTGCAGCTGGATGCGTGTTGCTGGACGGCAACTTTACTGTGCTGGCTTCTGCTTCTGACCACACATCACTGCTGTATACTTAAAACCTAAATATAATAAGGTCTAGCGTACAGGCAGAGGATTTTTGCTGATCATCTAGCTTAGCTTGAAAGACTGTGTTTTAGTTATTAGCCTTGTTGAGGGTTTGGTATACAAGAGCACATCCTCTCACTGCTCTATGTATAGTTCACTCACAGAGACAGGATCTTTACTTTCCATGACTTTGTCAAAACTTAAAACTAGGAATAGTTAATAACAGCTTGTTTATTCCATGGTGAAAAGTATAACCTAAAGCCTACTATAACTGATGCTAAGGTGCTGTGACAATGCCCTGAGGGTGCCTCATATTTTAAACATGAGTCCATTAGCAATTCTGCTCTCTTTCGACTTTATTCAGCTCTCAGCTTAAAAAAAGCTCAGGTTTAGCCGGGAACTATTTATATACCCCATCACAAGCTCCACTTCTCAGGCCTGATTAGCTAAGAAGTCTAGAAATAGAAATGCAAGTGAGGAG
Organism: Xenopus petersii; assembly: GCA_038501925.1. Taxonomy (NCBI): domain Eukaryota; kingdom Metazoa; phylum Chordata; class Amphibia; order Anura; family Pipidae; genus Xenopus; species Xenopus petersii. Next base: position 103,351,415 of record CM076677.1, read on the forward strand.
GTAACAAGGACGGCTTCCCCCTATGTGGCTTGTTAGTGGTACCTCTTAGTGATTAACATATTTTAACCACATATATGCGAGGCACATGCCCAGGCCACCTGCCCGACTTCTTTTTTAACTTTTCTGGAAGCTGTCAGCACTGACTTGCTGTGTGTGTGTGCAAGCTGTATCAATGCTCCCTGGGATCTTAAAGGAGAACTAAAGCTCAAAATAGAATTTGACTAAGATGGCTATGTTATGACTTCTGTGCCAGTCTAAAGCAACCACAAATATCAGTGCCTCTAAACATGTTTTGAGTAGCTCCTCATCGTCCTTCCTGCTAATTCACAACATATACTCTGTGTGTCAGGAACTCTCTGGTTTGTATTCCTGCCACTGCTCCTCCAGCTTGAGCCATAGGAGGCAGAAGTGCCTTCTGTTATGCGGTCCCCATGTCCATCTTTCTTGAGTCACGCTCCCTGGCTGGATCATTGGCCTTTTTGCAGACTGAAGAGCTCTCCTGATTTTTTGACAGTGCTCCTGTTCATTGTCCCTGACCCTGATTCTGTTCCAGTAACCCTGTTCCTGTCATTGTTCCCTCTGGTATCTCATCTCCTGGTTTTGACCTCAACCTGTTTACTGACTCTTTATGGTTTCTGCCCGCCCTTTACCCTTGGCCTGTTTCAAGGATTTTTTTTTTTTTGCTGTCTGCCCATTTTCAATCACCTGCAGAAGACTGTGTATGTTTTTTTTTCTTTATTAAACCAAAAAGTTACTCAGAACATTGGCTCCTATCAGTGTATCATGATCTAATCTTTTCACTGTGTTACTATCAGTTATCCGACCTTAGGGTCCTACGCACAAAATCCAGCATATACAAAATATAAAGCAAACATTTCAAGGCTGATTAGAATTCAGTTTAGATTCACATTACATAGCAACACAGAGTCTGGTGTGCTCTACATCTGATTGATAACAATCAGGCCCGTAGCTGCCAAGAATATGATCTAATGTCCATGTCTGGTATGATTTTCATGTTTTTATTGTTTTTGATGACCCTTAAATTGGTTTGTCAATAGCAGCCCAGAGCACATTGGGGCTTGTGCAGTGCAAAATACAACCCAAAAAGGTCCAAGATGAGGATTCCTAAGGACAACTTTGATGGCCTGGGTCATTGCTTGGGCTGCTGAATCTCTTGCTCAGTACAATACATTCGCAACATTTTTATCCATATTATTTTAGATTTATTCTCCTTTAAGGCAAAACTGATTTGTAGTCTTTTAATGTATAGCCTGCAGTGAATTCTGTATCTTTCTGTTGCTGCCTTTCAGGATCACATCTGGGTCTTTACAAGGTCTGGTTTGAGTGAAGAAAAGGAAAGCCAATGTTTTTCAGTCTCTCCTTTCTTTATAGAAGAGCTCCCATGCTAAAAGTAAAAATGACAGCTTTCTATAATACTAATTGTTAGATGCATTTTGTTAGATGATATTTTTTATAGTTATGTCTAGGGGACCCAGAATGCAGTTTATTTCCAGTATCCCTCAAATGCTGTAGGTTTGTTTTTCTTTCATATTATTACTCCTTTGTTTTGTAGCAAAATAAACCCTGTAGATAGATAGTGCTACCTGAATAAACACTAAGTTCTGTACTTCTGTACTGGGTCTTTATAAATAACCCCTAAGATATAGTGCTGAACAGAACAGGTTCTTGGCCACCATGCATGGACCTGAAGTCAGAAAGGAAGGGTGACAAGAACCCACTCAGTTGAGATTTCTGTAAATTGCTTCTGTATCATACATGCCTCATCCTCATATATTCTGTAGCAAGGAACATACTCACTGTAATGCATCTGTATCTATAATGCAGCGTCAAACTAATGACGGAAATCATATTATCATCAGCCGATTTCTACAGCTGTCCCTTGGCTCCTTTGAGAAAATATAAAATCACTTTCACTTCTAAGAAAAGCAAATTGAATCACAGTGAGAGTAAAAGTAACCTAGTTGAAAGCAATAAGCTATCATGGGACTGCATATCTTTAACCTGCCGTCTGGGGAAAGCAATTAGAAATTGCCTGTTTTGAAGGCTGCCTGCCACTGTTCTTTCTGTTCACAGTCGAGCTGACTCAGGCTTTGCTAATCAACACAGAGCATCTCTTTTTAAAGGCAGCTTATTAGTTGTATTCCTTTGTTATTCTTAAGGCTCCCGCTAAGCTTTAAGATCATTGTTCCATTTTATATTTATAAAGATTTACATTAACATCAGACTTCGGCATAGTATTTATGTTTGATGCCACTGTGACTTTGGTCCAAGATTTCAATGACACATGACTGAAGAGATGTCTATGTACCCTCTCTCATTAGGAAGATAATGATCCACTTCTGGCATTTATTAGGCTCTTACCCCCTTGTTATAAAAAGTGCAAAGTTTGCACCTGGCAGCTAATCATATAAATGATATGTGCTATATATATATGATTCCAGGTTACGTCAATCAGGTCTTAAAGTGGACCTGTCACCCAGACACAAAAATCTGTATAAAAAATCCCTTTTCAAATCAAACATGAAATCCAATTTCTATTTTTTATTAAAGCATTCATAGCTGTTGTAAACTCATTAAAAAATCTCAGCTGTCAATCAAATATTATCTGCCCCTCCTCTATGCCCTGGGCATAGAGGCGGGGCAGACAATTACTTTCACTCTCCATTGAGCACTTCCTAGATGTCACTGCTCTCCCCACATTCCCCTGTTCTCATTACCATTTGATTGTGTAGCCAGGGCATGGGGATGGACATTGGGTCCCCCATTCTGATGCACAAACAAGATTCTGAGATGATGCAAGGCTTGCCTTAATAACAGTGTCCACAAAACGGCTCCTTCCTGCTTGCTATAATTATGAATTCCCAGACTGAAGGAAGCAAGATTCAAATAATTTATATAGTGTAATTAAAGTTAATTTTTAATTACTTTTAATTTATGTAATAAAATAGGATTTTTAATAATTTTTTTGGGTGATGGGTCCCCTTTAAAAATAGCATGGCTGAATCATTATCTCCATGATCATTTGAACTTTGTTCACTTTAAATTGCATTGCCTCTGAAGCTACGAAAGCAGGTGGGAGATTGTTGTTTCAGAGCTAGGATAGTTATGGCCAATTCATCACCCTCTTGTTTCTAATAAATGGATAACAATACTGTAGAAGGTCTACTAGAGGTGAAAATGTCAACAATGGCAACTTAGGCAAAAGCAACTGAACGCTGTGCCAGGAACCTTCATTGAGGCTAGAGGTAGTAAAAGCCAATACATATTTTGTTCTTATATAATAAAACAACAAAGGGAAAAGATTGCTAACCCTATTATGCACACAACAACCATGCAAAGCCAAACTACTCTAAATACAGTCATTTGTAAAGATTAATAGCTAAATAAATCAATAAACACAAAAAAAGAGGGCAACAAATATCTGACTTAGGATTTTACAGGAATAAGTTGAGAAATGTCACATTAGAGCACTACAAATTGTAGACTGTAACTTAATGGAAATACTATGACAACATGCATATAGGTGCTCCCGAACTAAAAAACATGAACAGCATAATCTGTTTTGAACCAAATGAGACACTGCTGATCATGAATTTTCCAGATCTAGCCCCAGCTGACACAAATAATATGGCAACTCCTACTCCTGTATTGTTGAAAATATTTAAAAACAAAGAGTTTGTACATAAAATGATCACAGCTTTCCTATAGCTTTAAGGAAAAGTCAATGGAACACCAGTTTTAGTGAAAAACTTTACCAGCCAATAAAGTTTTCTAATCTATACTATAGCATTCTGCTTGTAATAGGAAAATATCCAATAGTAAACTTCATTTTGTCTATATGTTTATTTCCTTTTTCAGTATTCAGTAACTTTAATTCTTTTACCCTGTGCACATTGCTAGAATGCCAAAGAGGCTCGCCGAGAGAACCTTCTGGAAAAAGAAGTTGAAGAAATCGGCTTTATCTATTATTTATTAACGTTCCTTCCAAGTGCATTTTTTTTAGTACAGATCTTATAATCACAATCTGTAGCGCCTTAATAAAAAAAAGAAAACATAATTCTGGACAGTAGGCAATGAGGAAGAAAAAAATAAAGTAAAAGGAATACAGGAAATATAATGGCAAATATGTATATAAAATGCTGCTTTTATAGTGTGCCCTTGTTCTGTTCATGCAGTAAAAACTGCAGGCTTATTGGTATTACCGTTGTAAAATAACCTTCTATATCTCTGCTTTTAAACTTTCTTTAATAAAGTTGAGAGATTGTATTAGTCAGAGCAAACGTAGGCACAAAACATTTGTATTCAGGTTGACTTCTTACATCACTATTCTGGGAGAGACTGCAATGCTAGGTCTTTTAGTTGATAATGTATCCCCTACTGTAGCTTACAAGATACTAGTTTCGGTTCAGGCTTTTTGTAGCCAAAAACCTGAAAATATTGTGGGAAAAAAAATCTGAAACCTGTCATAATCATGTAGAAGTTGATCGCAGATGTCCCTTTTACAAATTAAAGATCCTCCTTTAAATCATGTTTTTTGAGGTTTTTGACACTGGCTTTTGTGCAACAAAAATTGTAGTTATCGAGTGACAAGTTGAAAAAGTTGCAGTTTTTGTGACTTCTGCAACAGATTGTAAGGAGTTCTCACCCTGGCGGTCTAGGGGGCCGGCAGGGATGCCCGCTGCATGGTGGTTCCTCTACAGGCGCCAGTCTGTGCTAGGGCGCGCAAGACGTGCACTTCCTGGATTTATGTGCTAAAGCCGATGGCGTCATCATGTCATAACGCCGTGGCGCGAAATTTAAAAGGTACATAAAGGAGCTTTGAGTTCTAGCTCATTGCCTGTGGTTAGGTCTAGACTTGTGTTAGTATCTGGGTGTACTTTATATATCTGTTTGATTCCAGTTTGATCCTGCCTGTCTGACTATCCTGAACGCTGATTATCCTGATCCTTGCCTGCCTGACTATTCTGATTCTAAATGTATTTGACCCTTGCGTGCCTGACTATTCTGATTCTTCTGGTTTTGACCCTCGCCTGCCTGACTATCCTTGAACACTGCCTGCACTGATCCCAGCCTGTCTGACTTTGTCTGAACTCTGCCTGAACCGATCCCAGCCTGTCTGACTACGCTTTGTCTATTCCCAGTACTGTGACGTCCGGCCAAAGACTTTTAACAACTGTGCCCTTTGCTTGTTCAGAACTCTTGCCTGGCTCCTCTCTTATTAAGACCTGGCGGCATCCAATTAGCAGAGGGCTCCTCCCTAAGTCAAAGGCGGCTGCTACAGGCAGAAGCAGAGCCTAGCACCTGTTCTGGATTTAGGGAGCCGGTCATGATACTTATTTGGTTAGGATTTTTTGATAAATGACTAACCTTCTTGGTAATTAGTTTATTTGTGGTTTCAAAAGCATCTAAAACCACTAAAATTCGAACTTCAATAAGGGAGTTACTGAGGAGTTATGGAATAATATAAAAGCACATCTCTTTGCCAACACTTGTATCTGTTTAATTACAGGTATAGGATATGAGGCTTGCTAGTCTGCATCATTAGTCTGTGATAGGCTTGAATAGGCTTCTGGGAATAGTTTCAGCAACAGCTCATCCAATTCATATGTACCTTGATGCAAGCCACAAACCAAGGGCAAAAAGGTCTTTGATTGGTATGGGTGAATAAAGCCCCCCATTAATCTAAAATGTTCATAACCATCGTGCTATGCATGCAGTGGATTAGTGGAACCAATAAATAGTTAAGTTTTACCCAGTTGCAGGCATGTTAATGGGGTTGCAAAAATTGGAGGCTATTGTTTGATTGTTATAGAGCCAATTCTATCTTTGTTATCTTACCAATCAAAAAATAATAAAATGAACAATTACTCTGTTTTTTTTCCAGAAATCTGAGAAATGGAATATACTACGATTCCAGATCTAATTTGCAGTTTCTTGCTGCACACTCACCAGAAGTGCTAAATTCAGACTAGTACTTTACATATTTCACTGCTTAACCCGAGGGAATGAAAACATTGTCTTGACATTCCCTGGTAGAAGCTAAAATTGTGACATATACCTCACAATATATTTAAATATTAACAGACCATTTTGCTGCAGTTTACTGGTATAATGTGCTTCTAATAGCTATATCTGCCCAATCTGTGATTCTTGCTAGGCTATGTCAAGCCAAGTCTATTGGAGCTAGGATCAGCAAGATGCATATCAACCAGTCCTGCAGTCTTCAAAACCTTATGCTCTGGTATATTCAAAGTTTGACAGTTGGTGCTTTAGTGAGGACTTATCTAAGTTGTCCTACCTCCTTGGCACTTAACCTTCAATCTTGATTTCCTTCTCTTTCTTGCTCCTGGGAAAGCCAAGTGGCCCTTTTGACTATTTAAACCTACATATATGCTTAGACACTTCAGAGAAAGCCTCTATATCTTAGGTGGTCTTTCTTAAAAGTTGTTTGACCTCTTTAGCATTTAACCTTCAAGCATGAGTTCCTTTATCTATATAACACCTCCAGGTCTTAACACTCCAAAGCCAAGTGACCATTTTCCCTACCTCCTTGGCACTTAACCTTCAATCTTGATTTACTTCTTTATCTTGCTCCAGAGAATGCCAAGTGGCCCTTCTACCTATTTACACCTACATATATGCTTAGACAATTCAGGGAAAGCCTCCATAGCTTAGGTGATCCTTCTTAAAAGTTGTTCTACCTCTTTAGCACTTAACCTTCAAGCATGAGTTCCTTTCTCTATCTTTCTCTGTAACACCTTCAGGCCTTTGGAACACTGTACCTTTAGGCTTCCTCAGGGAAAGCCAAGTGATCCTTCTTCCTATTTAAACTACATATACTGTATGCTTAGGCACTGACATTGTTCTCATATAATTAGTGTGGCCTGTTACTAAGTAACATTTTAGGTATGAAATGTATGAGCTCCTTTTCAATGCTTTCAGTGCTTCCCCTCATTTTGCTAAAAGTGAAGGTTATGTGCATCTAGGCCCTATACTTCACTGGTTCTTTTGTGACTAGATTTAAAGACAAAATGTCGCACTCAAAAAATTATGACGCATTGGTGGTTGAATGTCCTTGATGCACTTTGCATTTCAGAGAATATAGGTTTTCAGTTTTAAACAGGGAAAACGTTTATTATCTGAATTGAAACAATTGCCGGAATAATTTATTTGTAAGACCCTCTAGCAGGAGTGGAAAGATGCTGCACCAGTGTGTTCCAATTTCATAAAAGATCTCTTCAGACACTCAAGGGTTTAAACGCTGTTCTCATTTGCTTTGTAATCATTGAGGTAGTTATTCTTCCCCTCCAGCTCCAACTGAAACCAGACAATTTTCAACAACACAATTAAAATGATAATTATTCTTGCTTTCTTTGTACTCCGTTGGGGATCTTCAGAGTGGAAAAACCCCTCAATACTTAATCATGCAACAAGGGAAAGCATCCCACTCCTAGACACATGAGGCAAACTCACCACTGGGTTTCAATTTACCACATTATTTAAGTGTGTTAATTTCAATGAGAAAGTGACCAAACCTTATTTTAATGCAGTCTAGCACAGCAGACGTATTAAATATTAATATTAATTAAGCATTCTGAATTAAAGATGAAATCAACTCTCAATGATGTGGAAAAATCTGCATTATATTGACCCATAGTTCCTACTATAATCTTTACCTAAAGAGGTCCCCTAGAATTAATTCTGAAATGTAGTCATCCATTGTGGTTATTTATGACTGCAACCACAATGTGGGTGCTCCAAAATGCACACTATAGAGAACACACATTGATGCAATTAAAGTATTTGCATCCATTTTCAAGTGTGGACACTTGAAAAAGGGTTTGTACCCGAAACATGTAGTGTTGCACACTGCTAATAAATGAACACTTGCAGTTTATTAAGTACTGCCTGAAGCTGTTTATTCCTTTCTTCTCTATGATATATGTACTTCGGGAGTGTGACACAGACTCCAGGGAATCTACAGCAGTACCTTTTAATGACCAGGACACACTGGAGCCAGCAATCCTCCTTCCTAAAGTATTTGCATCCAAACATGTTCCTGCACTTCACATGATTACCAAAGCATCTTTGCTGCCTGTTCTGATGAATGGTTCTTGATTTATACTGTCGAACCCTGGAGCTACTGCCACTTAGGACCTGGTGGTAGCTCCAGCATTTCTTATGGGTTGTATCAATAGGTGTGGCAGACTTTCTCCCAGTGTATCAGATGCAAATGTTGGTTAAGAATGCTCAATCCAGAAGTTAGAGAACCCCTAGAAAATGTTATTTTGTATTAAAACACAAGTGCAATTGCGTCTGATTTGATGCATCAAACACAATTTCAACTGTCCACACGGCCACAATTATGCTGAAAGTAGGAGAAAAATTGTGCATTATAGTTATAAAATGGGGGTTTGCATATTTACACAGTTATTACACTTCTTATCTATTTGGGTCCCTGATAAATAAGTTACTTTCATGTGACAGGTAATTATGACAAGTGAAGTGTGAACATTATGGGCCAAAATCATCTTAAGAAACCACTCAGAGTAATGGTATGCCCCATACTAAATATGACTCAAAACTGGGAAACATGTTGGTTTTTGGAAACAAAACATAAAGGTGTCTCCTTTGCTATTACAGTGGTTCTAGGTGCACAGTTGGCCTCTGGGACATTAAGGAGTAATTTGAATTTCTTTATCCATAATTCCTTAAGTATGGGTTAAATCCTTCCATTTTTGGTTTTAAGAAAGAACTATGTATGTAGCATGTGAATAACTTCTGTTTTAAAGAAACTCTTGCTGTATGTCTTGCATTTGGGAAGGACTATTTGGCTCCTTTTAGCTTTCCTCACCCTAACCCTGATGGATTCTCTATATCAGAACTTGTCAGAGTAGGTAGATATTTTATTCCACTTTACATGTACAAATAATATCATCTAAAATCAGCACATTCAACCCCCTTTTCCTCCCCCAAATGGAAAACACAACAGATACCATGACCCGAGCTGTCAATAAAAGAACATGTTTAATAGTAAATAATTGGTATGCAAGATCTTTACTTCTGTACATTAATTCTGAAAAGGCAGCAGCCATCCAAGTTTTGCAAACTCTACAGAAAAAAAAGAGAAAGAAAGAAAAACATCCAAACTTTTTTTTTTTTTCCATTTTCAATACAATATAACACAGCTGTTTGGCATTACCAAATATATTTATATGTATCCATATATTTATATGTATTTATACGTTTATGTACATGTGCTGAAAAAGTTGCGAGTGCACACTTTTTGTTGTTAAGGATTCCATCCATGTGTTTAATATTTAACATTCAGGATTTTTTTATTGAAAGGACAAGGCACAGAGAGTACTTTATACAGCCAATTAGAGCTGCCGCTGATTTGTCTTGAGGCTGATGACCCGTTGTGCTCTCAGATGGAACTATATTGCATGGCTTTTGCAATGCAGTACAGACCTCTCTTGTAGCAAAAGGTTTAAATCTGTTATTCTCCAATGCAGGGCATATAAGCCCATTGGATTGTAGCCATTAACCTTGTTCAGTTTAATAAACAAGTCCAAAACTCTGGAGAGTCTATTATCAAATAACTGGACCGTGGTTACCAAATCTTTATCAGTTATATACAGAGAGCCGACTGCCGGAGCCAAAGTCAGGGAGATTTCCACAACCACTGGACCATAAAATAACATTTTTAATAGGCAAAGAGTGTATTCTATCAGTAAGACTCAAGCGAAGGTCGGAAGATTCACTGCAAATCACAGACGATACATTTCCTTACCGAGGACTTTCTTTTTCTATCACGGGCACTTAAATTCTACCTTTTCAGTGAGTTAAAATGTGTGTGAGAATTGAATACGTCACTGCAAACATTACCGCAATACAAATACTAAAATTATGTTTCCTATAGGATGGGGAGATACTTTGCCCCTTAGTGCTCTGTACTAAAACATATACAGTATAATGAGATCTTGTTTGGGGATTGCTCATGATACAGCCTTACAGTAACAATGTCAGTGAGGAAATCTTTTTGGCCCTGCTCTACTGACCTCCCTCAGGCAAAATCCTCAGCCAACGACTTCCAGTGGTTGTTTTCCTAAACCTCTGAGCGTCGTAGGTATTCAAAGGTCTTTTCCCTTGCAAGACCCTGCCGCAGGCAATAATGCACTTAAGACAGCTGCGCATTTTAAACTCTGTTCTTAAAGGTTTTTTTTTAATGTTGAAATCAGTTCTGTTTAAGCATTGGCAATAAATGTAGGTTATTATCAAACACTGTGCCTTGGGAAACAAGGAATTCCTCCATTCATCTTATTAAAAGCAATAAAACCTGATATCTTGGGATGAAAAAAATACAGTGACTTAATATAGTTTTATACGTATTGAGGGTAATATCCAAACCTTATAAATTGGGAAATCCTTTTGAATTTAAACCCCTGTGAAGGCTGCCAGACAATTATATAAACAATGGAAAAGCACAGGGGGTGGCTATGCTTGGGTGGGTGTTTAATAAACAGATTATCATACAAACCATATAGCCATTAACTTTTAATCAAGAGTATTACATTTTACACAATGCTTTGAGTCCCACACACAACTCGTAGGTTTTCGTTCATCAAAATTACAGGCTTTGAAAAAAAAAAAAAAATAGAGGCAGGTTTTGCAGTCTGTTTGCTCTTAGCTGACATTCAAGCTGTTTTTAGTTCTTGCACAGTTTTACTCTTCTCTGCCTGGTGTCCTTAGAGAACTAGAGCCTGTCAGATTTGATATACTTTATACTTTTATATGTCGCAATGGGTCTATCAGCCGATAAAGCACACATATCAACAGTAGATGTTCTAGTATGGTGATTAGCACTGTTAATATGCAAGCTTATGCTTAAATGTCATTATTTTTATGTTGTCATTGTGATTGCAAAATAATTGCAACATCTACAATGCGTTCAGTTCAGAGTGTTCCATGGGTATACCATTGTGTTTGGGACATGGGGTTTGAGTTAAATAGTTTCTTGGTGTGTGCATTAGAAAATTGATTAGAAAAACACTGGTATCCTTATGATTCATTGTTCAAATATATTAGTATTACCAAGAAGGCACTACGATTTGCCTATTAAATGCCAGTTCACTAAAGTCTAAGGAAGATATTTTTATATAGAGCAGTGATCCTCCAGCTGATCCTTACTAGCAACATGTTACTCATGCACCCATTGGCTGTTGCTCCCAGCAGCCTCAAAGCAGGTGCTTATTTATGAATTCCTGGCTTTAAGGCAAGTTTTAATTGCATAAAAACCATGTGCACTGCCAAACAGGGCCGGCCAGTCCACATAGAGGCTATCAATAACAAATCACAGCCCCTGGAACTTTTTTCATGCTTTTGTTGCTCTCCAACTTTACATTTTACATTTGAATGTGGCTCACAGGTAAAAAAAAGTTTGGAGACCCCTGATATAGAAGGACATCACAGCTCCAGACACATTTAGGAATAATTCTGTGTATGTATGTTGTTTCTTGCAGTACACAGAGCAATGCACCCTTGCATCCTGAATGGCTCTTTTTCACTCTAACCAGGTTGGATTCTCTGCAATGCAGTAAATACAGACAGACTGCAGAGGATAGCACAGACAAACAGACAGACAATGTGAGCTGTGCTACAGATCAGACTGTGGAGGAATGCATTCATTTTTGCTCTCCCTTTTACACTGTGCAAATTCATACTCAGAAACACCCACTGCTAGACCTGTAAAATGAATAGCCTTCCTAGATTCTCCTATATATCTGTTGCACTAAAGTTGGGTTCAGTCATTACCATCACCTAAACTAACGTTATACTATCTTTCTCAGTGCCATGTATAAATAACACAACAAAATCTGTAAAAAGATTTAATGCTCTGTGCTCCAGAAAGGCGAAAGGGTCCATCAGGATAAATCCGGGTAACCCAGCAGGCCAGTCAGATACTGTATAACTTGTGTCTCCAAGAAATGTATGCTTACTGTGCCTTAAACACCCTTCTTGCTAATGGCATCAAGCCTAGGGTAATACATATTCTACAGTCAAAGACATACTCTTTGTCACTTTTTAATTCTAGAGATAACTTTACATTGGGCATTTCAGTTTTGATCTGTGTAGTCCTTAACAGCTTTCCTCAAAAAAATACTACGGGGCACATTTACTTAGCTCGAGTGAAGGATTAGAATGAAAAATACTTCGAATTTCGAAGTATTTTTTTGGCTACTTCGACCACGACTTCGACTTCGAATCGAACGATTCTAACTAAAAATCGTTCGACTATTCGACCATTCGATAGTCGAAGTACTGTCTCTTTAAAAAAAACTTTGACCACCTACTTCGCTACCTAAAACCTACCGAGCACCAATGTTAGCCTATGGGGAAGGTCCCCATGGGCTTTTCTAGCAATTTCTGATCGAAGGAAAATCGTTCGATCGATGGATTAAAATCCTTCGAATTGTTCGATCAAACGAATTGCGGTAAATCCTTCGACTTCGATATTCGAAGTCGAAGGATTTACCGCAATTCATCCGATCGAAGGAAAAATCGGATTTAACTTCAATGGTCGAATATCGAGGGTTAATTAACCCTCGATATTAGACCCATAGTAAATGTGCCCCCCGAGTTGGTTTATGGTGAGAGCATTAATAGACACCATCAAAGTAAATCCATATATAGGCAGATAAATGCTGCTGAGTTGGCCACTCCAGGGTCTGCCTGACCCCTAACGAAGACCACATCAGGAGATCTAATACATCTGTAGATCTAAGAGATACTTATCCCCTGGTATATGATTGGCTTAGCCCATTTTGAATTGTCTGCTAATATTAGCCTGAGACTGATAGAAATGGAAATGAAAATAATGGCACATATTGCATCAAAGTCCATGTTCAAGTCATTGGTTTTCTGTTTGTGCAAAGTTGCCCCTTATTGGACCCATGAAGAAAAGAGAAGTATATGAATGGGCATGTTACAGTAGGTATGCCTGTATAGTCTATATGAATTTGAGTGGGTCTGTGAGCATGTGTAGATATTGTGATATTACTATTTCATCATGTTCCAAAGTCCTATAGGGATATTTATGTAGCCAATTTGCTTTCTGCCTGTTACAGAACATATTGTAGATCATATGATTTTGAAAGCAAGAGTCAAATTATAATATGAAAGGGCTATCTTCTAATATTTGCTCCATTTTAAAATCTGCATATACTGTAAGATATATTTTCTGCTCTTTGTTATCTTTAAATTCTGTATATATATATATATGATACATGTATATCTTCTAATAGCTGTTCTGTTTATATCCTGTAGCTGTTTATATGTTAAGTGATTGTGCTAAAAAATGATCAATGTTTGCACTGCCCTGAAAAAAATACACATTTGCTGAATCCAAGGTTTATGGTCAAACTACTTGACTGTATGTAGGCTAAAAAAAATCCATGACTTGTGCTCAAGTAGGTTTAAATTCAAAAATGCTGAATGCATCGGCATGATAACAATAATTATACAAAAGAAAAATTCTGTATCAAGAAACCAGTATCCAAAAAGCCATTAAACAAGGCACCGTCCTTTCCCTTAGTGTCTTATTTAAACTAAAAACATGCTTCATGTTTGAATGACTTATTTGACAGTAATAAAAAGACAATACCTTGTACGTGATATTGATTAATGTTGACTAAGCTTTCATAAATCTTTGATGATGGCAAAACTGTATGTTTAATTGTTTTTGGTGGCCTCATAGGAACAGTTCTTCTCATTATGGATACGCTCCTTATCTGGAAAATTCCAACATTTCAGATCATCAATCTTAACACAAGACCAGTAGAAATAACTATAGTGTCCCAAAGAGATACACAGATAAAGCCATTTAAAGTATCAGGCTAGAATTCTTTGCAACTGGAAATTTTACCGTATGTGGCTGTGGTATAAAAGTATTATACTGCTATTATGTTACTGACATTTTCATTCATGCCATAATTATTTATGGTATTTCCATTTACAGAGCCAACTGTTGTTGTTTGGATTTGGGTGGACTGGACAGATTTAAACTATCTAACAAACTGGTTATACTAAAATGTCAATTGGTGTCAGTGCCTGCAATTGGCACCTTTTGTACTTTTTTTTTCGATTTCAGGTTCATCAAAGATTATTACACCGCGTTATCCATCTCATTTATGTATCTATGCTGTGTTTCATTAGATCGCTGATTATCTGCACTAGTCCTTCTACCACTGTTAAATACAGTATATGCACTTATTATGTACTGTATATGAAATGTATTTAGCAGATGGAGGATTAAAATAGGATCATTTAATACTTTCCTGATAAGTTGTAATGTTGCATGTGCAACAAAAAATCATTGGTAGGTTTATGACCCACCTATAAACACCTTAAATAGAACTTCTTAGCAGCAAAATTGGTATTGGCTTCTCCAGTAGCCAACGACACTTGTCTACTCAGCTCTGCTCTTTAGGTGATCACCAGGACTCTGTAGATTTTAACAAATGCCAGAGGAGCTGTAAGATGCCATAGACAGTGGAGGGCTGTTTAGGCATCTGTGTATTTAAAAAAGCCAGAGACTGTTCTTTATCTCAGTCCAGACCTCATAATCACCTTATTTCTTCAATTGCCACTTGCATTTATACTGTACTTCACAGCTTCACTAAGGGGGTTATTTATCAACGATAAATCGAATTGAAGAATTATGTAACTTTTTTTTTAAACTCTAATAAATTTGATTTTATTCACAATTCGAATGGTATATTATTTCTGAAAAAAATTCTAAAGTCTAAAATTTGATTGTATAGTCCTGACCTGAAAAGTAGAATAGAATTGGAACAATTTCACTCATCACTACTGTTAACATCTTCAAACAGTTCAAGGAACCTCTGCCATTGACTTCTGTGTGAACTCGACAGGTTTTAGGTGACGAGTATTCAAATTTGCATTTTTGAAGGGTCTGACTATAATAAATCTCAAATTTGAATTCCAGTTGACGAATTCAGAACTCGAAATTGTGAGTTTTTACCAAAAGTCCCAACTCAAAAATTTGAAGTTGAACCTTAGTAAATCTGCTCATAAATGTTAATATAGCTTTTGTGAAGAAACTTTATTTGTGTGTGCTACAGTGCCATAGTAAGCTTAGCACTCTCAATTCCATTTTTTTAATGATTTCTTCCCCACAGTAGTTGCAAGATATAAAACCAACACAATGCATTACATACTCATCCTTGCAGTTTGAGTTGGATAAGGTATTCCTTTCGTCAAGCTGATTCTCTAAAGCTTAGCTGAATGAGAATAAGTCATGAACTGTCATCCAGAAACTTGCTGTAAGTTTTAAATTGTATTCACTTTCCCTTGTACCCTTCCAAGTATCAATTATTTGCACTCACACAGTGGTGCCACAAACCAAAGTGAAAATAAATTAAAATACATTTATACATGAATCGTTGTACCTGATCTCTTTAGTAAATGTATGACCATTTCAAACAATAGAAAAGCTTATACTACAAGTGGTATTTTGTATCTCCAGTTACAATAATTGCAACATGCATCAGCAGCAGTGTGTAATTATGACCAAAAATTGCCTCTGTTTATTTTTTAAGGAAAGGGGGGGGCAGAAATCACATAATGTCGCATACTCAGCATTTACCATGATGGTAGTTATCTGCTTTTTTAGTCACCATCGTCTGTCAACAAAATGTCACCTATGCATGAAAACTATTGGAGCTATACTTCTGCAAAAATGTTGGAGGAGAAGATCAGATAACCCTGAAATAGGCAGTAAAAATAGATCAATTTAATTTTTTGAAGCAAACTTCAAGAATCCATTGTGGTAATGGACCATAGAAAATATATCCATTTTCTAAAAAATATTGTATTTAAACTGGTAAGGTCTGTTCCAACAACAAAAATGGGTTCTGGGTTCACAGGTGGAGAACCGATGTTCTAGAGTTTTACTCATTCAACAGACTTTTCTGACTTACTCATAGATATGATGAATTAAATGATCATAATAAGGTCTACATGAAAGATAGGCTGGTAGATACCCTAATGGAAAAGGTTATACCACTCACTCATTCTAGCACACTGAGTTCACTAACTTTTTATGACAGCTTGAGTCAATCAACATGTTGTAGAGACCACACAAGATAGCAATGCCTGGTATTCTCTCAGGTGTAAGCTACTGCATTCTACATTCTCTAAGGCAAAGCAGCTTGGGGAAGCTCTACATAGAAGGGGGCTATAGGAAGATCTATACAGTGTACCATGAGTTTTTTTTTTTTTTACAGTAATTATGTTGTTTTCATCCCTGACCTTCAGCTGATTAATAAAAGACCATGTTCATGTTATATGTCTTCTATAACCACAAGACCTCATTCGTTTCTTCTGAAATATCTACTTCTAAACTCCCCCTATTTCTAATGGCTTTTTTTGAAAACCTTTTTGCACGAGTAAGGTTCCTTTAATGAATGTCATATAGTTCATTCAAAAAGCAAAGCATCTTGAGATCATTTGGCTTTAAAACTGATAAGGCCTTATCTGTTCTCTGACGTGGGAAACGTGTAAATGGCATTGCCTCATAAACTCCTGCCCCTCAGTACCCTCTGAGAAGGGTTAAAATCCATATTTAAACACCAGCTTCAACAAGCCATGGTGTATGTGAGTTCTCAAAGGCCGTTTTGTCGACTGTAACTGAAATCTGGATCCTCTGCATGAGTCTCTGTGACTAGTGATAGTTTGTTTTGTGTCCTTCCAATTTCCTCCAGTGCACAGGCCAGTGAATCCAGGTTTCCATCATAGGGGTATCGAGCTTCCCACAGGTCCAGAATGACAGCAGATGGACTGTTTTTAGTAGCAAAGTAGCTCAAGTTCCTATAGGGAAATAAATTAAGCGATAATTAAAAACATTTTCTTACTTTTAATCCAAATACATCAAATAGGTCCTTCACTTTCACTTTGTATCTCGTCTCCAACATCTACTGAAATGGTTTGAACTACCTGCTGTTTATATGTGGAGTAACCCAAACACAAACATAATGCCTATGGCTTTACAATATTGCAACCAAAAATTATTTCTAATATTTGCATGAAGGATTAGGTTAAATATTTCCTCAAGAGTTCAACAACCCAAGGTTGTGAGCCTGTTAGGCAAAAGACTTTACAAAGGCTGGAGTGAGCAGCCTTCTGGAAATGAGGATCAAAAATGTTTTATGTAAAATCATAATATTCAGTGTTCCATAAACTCTACTTATTTCTAAAATGTCGGTGTTCTATAGATGCTTTGGAAATCTTTAATTATTGTTTAATCAAAAAAAATACTAATTACATGGTGCTGATTGCAAACGCAGCCAACAGAACGGTAAAAAAAGCCTTCAAAGCAAAAAGCAAACCCAAATGCACTTAACTACCTTCAGATAAATAAGCGTAACACATCAAAACGGAGGTACAGTAAATTATACAATTAAAAAAAGTAATAGAAATTATGTAAAAAAAAATAATACCAGAATTGGCCAGTCTAAAAAGTTAAAAAAAATGAACATTTATACTCCATATGAAAAATGCTCCCTAAGAATTGGGGAAAATTGCCTAGATATACCTGAAAGTCATATTTGAAGATCAGCTCATGCTAGTATAGTTAAAGGGTTTGTTCACCTTAAAATTAATTAACACCTGGACATGACTGGATTGGGGACATGAGGGGATGTGGGGACCACAGCCTTCCCAGTCCAACTATGTTCCAAATCAAAGGTAATCTGCATCTATGGGTGAAGACTAAGAATTTGTGGATGGAAGAACTGTTCTAAATAGTGTTAAATTTGCTCAATTTTACATCTATATTTAATGATTTTATTTTCCTTGTTTTACATATATAAATCAAATGGCTACTGCGTTGGAATAATGGATAATTAGGGATGCACTGAATCCAGGATTCGGCTCGGGATTCGGCCTTTTTCAGCAGGATTCGGATTTGGACGAATCCTTCTGCGCGGCTGAACCGAATCCGAATCCTAATGCAAATTAGGGATGTGTAGGGAAATCGCGTGACTTTTCGTCACAAAACAAGGAAGTAGAAATGTTTTCCCCTTCCCACCCCTATTTTGCATATGCAAATTAGGGTTCGGATTCAGTTCGTATTCGGCCAAATCTTTCACAAAGGATTTGGGGGTTTGGCCGAATCCAAAATAGTGGATTCGGTGCATCCCTATGGATAATGGAGGACAAAGGATCACTGACTTATTCTGGGTGAGGGGTCTGAGCTAAAATCATAACACGTTGTTACCTTTTATCTCATCCTGCCTTATGATTTCTATACACAAGGAGATAAAAAAATAAATAATAAATAAATGCAATAATATAAATTAAGAATCTCTTTTCCTTATCTTTAAATTCAATGAATGACAAGCTTACTTTCTCCAGTAAAGGGTATGGCAGTGCAAGTGATTAGGCTGCCGTGAGTCTGGACTGTACTCTGCACTGCGACTGCCAATGGGAGACAGTAACACAATACCATATGTTCTATTGATACAACACACTTAGCGCTCTTTGTTCAAGTGCTTTTATGGAATAAAAATGGAAACAAGGAAATTCGTTTTTCTCCTTCCATATGGCCCCTGCAGTGCATTGTTTAACTCATTAGTGATACTGCAGAACTGTTTTTAGTAAAAGAGATGGATAAAAAGGCTGTGTTCTCAGTATGATCCTCCTTTCAACCTTGGAAGGGATATTATGTGTGGGTGGGTCACATACAGTATATTCTTTGTGTCAGCCTCAATATAAGGTACAGTAATTTCAATGATTTCTCACTTGCTTGTGTGACATTAATGGGGTATTTTATGAATGTAAGTGAATGCAAGTGTGGTTGCTTTAAAAATGGAGAGCACATATTGATGCTATAAATTAAGGTATGTGCCTCGTTTCATGAATGGTGCACCCACAGTTTTAATGCTAGGGAAACTTGGAGCTACCGACAGATCCAGGATGGAGGTAGTTTCCACAACATCAATAGGCAGATTTGTGCCAGGCAGTTGGAGACAAACCATTTTGAATGTGAACTTCAGGAATGAAGCAACACCCATTCTGAAAATGTTGGGTGTTGCTTGTATTCACAATGACTGCACCCAATACAGACGCAATTTCTGTAGACATAACTCATAACAAGGTCAGGATTACACTGGATTTATGGGTAAAATGCTGCATTACGAGTAACAGACATGGACATTTGCATCCAGAAGTGTACTCTGTACACTGCTCTTGCAAAACCCCTTATATTTAATTTACATAGACCCATGCATCTACTGCAGTGGTCCCCAACCAGTGGCATGTGAGCAACATGTTGCTCACAACTCCTGGAATATTGCTCCCAGTGACCTCAAAGCAGGTGCTTATTTTTGAAGTCCTGGTTCAGAGGCAAGTTTTGAGTGACTAAAAACCATGTGTACTACCAGTCCATATAGAGGCTATCAAATAGCTAATCAATGTCCTTATTTGGCACCCCAGGGACTTTTTGCATGCTTGTGTTGCTCTGCAACTCTTTTTACATTTCAGTGTGGCTCGCGGGTAAAAAAAAAGGTTGGGGACCCCTGATCTAGTGGATCAGCATAACGCTACCATCATCTAACTCATTGCTCTGGAATGTCCAAACTGTCATTGCCCAGCAACTGTTAAATTACAACCACTGGCATAGTGTGACATCCATGGAGATTTCATATCTGTTACTGCATGTTACTGTATGTCAGTGCATCGGGCAACGAGACATGTCTGTGTTTTTTATACGGATCCCTCATGTAAACCATATGGACGCAAATTGACATTTGTAAATATGTCAGAAATAGAATTCTTTACAGAACACTGGGAATCAGGTTATGTGCACTTTACCCAGCATGGAAGCCAGGAAAGTAATCCAAGTCTTGGAAATGTTCTACCAAACAAGAGTTGATTCTGTTTTGTAGTTTTGCTCTTTTAATTTGTATTGCAGCACTCATTGTGCCAGGCAATGGAAAATGAGCAAATCTCTCTGGGTGCTGGAACCTACCTGCCAAGGCTATGGCAGCCAGGCATGAATAGTGACATCTGTACAGACATACAAAGAACTTTCCCAAATTGCCATTACTGCAACAGGTGCACAGCTGCTTCTCAAAGACTTTATAAACCACCTGCAGATAAGAAAATCTGTAGAACACTGTTCAAAAAGGACTGCTGGCCCTCGAAGCAGCGGCTGCTGATTGAATGTATGGCTACAGTGTAATGCGCTCTCTGCCTGCTTCTGTACTCCAAAGGCAGACAGGCACATTTTGCAAAACGCTCTTTCTCCTCTGTTACTTTTAAGGAGGCAGCTGTGTCTTGGTCTTCCCTTTAAGAAAGGCTCAACCAGTGATGAAAAGAATACTGAAAATAATCAAATCGCAGAGCAAAATGTCAAGCTGGCAGTAGGGCCACTTGAGCTGCAAGCCATTCCCATCACAAACAGCTTGGCAATGTTATTTTTCAAAGCGGGCTCTGTTCAAATGGAAACAAGCTGTACTGCTAAGTCTGGCTGTAAACAGGAAGATGAAAGGCCAGATCGAAGCACAAGCTGAAATTGGGTTTTTAGAAACCGGCAAAATATGAAGAGAGTCGGGCAAAGGTAAGGGTAGATTGCTTTGTGCTACAATAGCTGACTAATAGCTTTCACTCGCCTTAAAGCCCTGTTCTCATTGTCAGCCTTCAACATTTACATTTGTTAGGATTTCAAATGCCATTTGCAAAATATTTATTTAAAAGCGGAGAACATTTTGAACTTAGACAAAACAGAATAAATGTTTTTTTTCTAAGGCTCACCCTACCATGAAAGAGAAAGCAAGCTGTGAAAGACCTGCTCTCAGTTCATAATAGCTTTAGGCAAGATAGAATGTTATTAAGCCTGAGGGGCAAACCCACCATCACAAAAACAAAAATAAAGCAGGATCAGACAACAATAAAAGCTAGTAGGTTATTCCAAGCGAGGATCACCAGCACTAACCAAAAAACAATGCATATTCTCAGAATGGCTTCGATATCTATTGATGGAGGAAGAAGCCCATACGGCTTTACACTGATTATGATTCTAATAGTTAAAGTAAATGAAAACCCTTAAAAAAAATGTAAAAGTTTTAAGGGGAGACCATACCATTTTATAAATGATTATATTGTTAAAATTAGAAAAAGGCAAGAAATTAATTAGGTAAAACATCCATTACTGGCAGTCATATCAGTGGATAATCAACATATAATGAAAAGTCACAACAATATTCATTGTGTGGGCCAATGCAATAATTACACAATCAAATGGAATGTCCCCCTTCCCTATTCTTTCACAACCTATGGACGCCACTTTCTTGACTTAATAAAGATCACTCAGCAGTTTTTCAAATTACAGTTTCTATAAGAAGTTTGGGGTTGCAGCTAAGGAACAGGTGGAAGACTGTAGCTTCATAATGGCTTTAGATAGATAAGGAAATACATTTCAACAATGTATAAAGTGGCAAGCCTTTCCCTTGAATAAACCACATAAATTACAGGCTGGTTATTAATGGTGGCAGAAGGAAGACATACAATGCATATTAGAAGGCTTTGGTTGTTTATCCAAGGAACAATTACTCACAGTGCCCAGTCACAGAGGTCAATGTCTTTCATAGAGTGAAGATTCCTTAAGATAATTAGCCTTGAATCAAGATTATATATATATTTATCCATCATCAGCTGTGATCTATATATTCACTTGTATGAAAGAACTCTTTTATTATGCATATATTCCAAAGCTTAGAGGCAGAATAAATGTATTTTATTTTTCAGCAACAGGATGTGTTCATTAGAATCCCCCATCGGGAAGCTTAGTAATAAAGCTTTTGCCATTTATACAGCCTTCATCAGGATTGGCCCTCGGGTGTGAATTAATTCAAATCTTTGAGCTAGATGGGTAACGAATATCTTTATTAGAACGCTTGCAGATTAATATTCAAACCTTGAAAAATGATTACCATTAACAATTAGATTGTAAGCTACTTGGGGCGCTAAGTCCCTCTAGTTATGCATGTCTATACAAGCAACCTAATTGTATTCCTTATTTGTAGGTGTGTCCATTCAGTGCTCAAAACAAGATGGATGCTTAGTTTAAAACCTGTGCTCAATGGCTCCCAGTTTTATTCTGTTATACGACTGAAGGATGCAGAACAGGGAAGGTAAAAAAATTATCCTTGCGTGCTGTGTTTTATGTTGTACCAGATTTAATAAATTATGGCTTATTTAGCAGGAACATTTACATCTTGAAGTTTCTGGAAATACTCAAAAAAAATGTCTTCCAACCAGGGATATGATCATACCACTACTTAAAAAAACATGCAAAATAAAGGTTAGTATTCAAAATGTGCTGGTGGACAGAGAAAACCTCTGCCCAAAAGGACAGAGGTACCTCAGTGCTTCATGGTGCCTAAGTTCCTCCCTCCTAATGAACTCCAGATGGAGTTGGAAGAGCGAAGTTCTCACGTCCCTTAAATCAGCAATGGCCAGTAATTATTCACTCTACCACTTGGCTTCTGAAGACACACCAGCCTATAGGGAATATGTTTTTAGCTGCCAGTGCTGTCTGAACTAGCAAGGGAGTTACCCTACATAAGTTCCCCTGCAACTTGCTTTTCCAAGGATAACACTCCAAAATGAATCGTATTGTTTATAGGGTAGGCACTCAAAGAGCAATCCTCCAGGCAGCAGTAGTAAAAAAAGGTCTTCATTGAAGTACAAGAGTGGATTACAGCCTTACACGTTTCGTGTTCTCACAACACTTAATCATAGGCATGAGCAGAGTACCTGGGCCTCCTCGCTTCTGTGGGGAGTCTCTCACCTATCTATTTGTAATGATATTATACTCCAAAATGAATGCCTGATAGAAGCTGGAATGATGGGAGCTGTGTTTTAATAACACACCATGTTTCGGGTTAGCAAGAACCCTCTATCAACTGTGTGTGCCAGAAGTGCATACATGTTAAAATATTACATAACAGGGAATGGCATGATCATTACCCCGCCCACTGTGCCACAACGATAACTCAAAATGGTCCATAATTTCCATTTGTGTCCATAGTGATTTTCAGTACCAAACCATAAAGTAATCAGCTCCCATGTGAACAGGTCACTCTGAGTATGTGTGAGCATATCCCATGTAAAATACAGTCCAAACATCATAAAAGCATAATGCTGTGAGAGCTTTGGTGTTTGGTTGTGAAACCCATTGTGTGGGTTGCCATACCAAAAGGGAAAGATGTGCTCAGCACAAAAAAATAAGAATGTGACTAAGAAAAAGATTCCCACACAACCCCTACTGCTGTTACCTGTTTATAGATAATTTCTGTGCTAACAGTTGCCAGTCTTTTCCTTTGGAGTTGGGTGTGTCAAACGTTGCACATATGCTCTGCCTGATGGAGTGCGGGATTTTGAAGGCTTTTGGACCAGTATGTGCCGGTAAATTGTTGTCCTCCGGAGCAGAGAAAGCTATGGTTTCTCGTTCGTTCTGCATGAAAATTCACAAGAGGCACTAATGAGTAAAGCCTACTGAAGAATGAATAAAACCTTTTTGCACAAATAAAGAACTGAAAGATAACGTGCATGCAATAAACCTTAACACACAGATTTTGTGTGAAAATTACAGGATTATTGACATTCAGTATAAAAGCTTCTACAAATTACAAAAGAGTTTGAATATGGCACTAATCACTGAAAAATATGGGATGTCCTTGGAATGGTGTGAAGGCCTTGCAAAATAATACCAGTGAAGATTTAAAGCAACATAGTTACATAGTAAGTTAGTCAGTATATAAAAATTGGGAGTCCACATCTGATTTAAGTTTAGTTAAGCCCAAGGGACTCGCCCCAGTTCACAGGCGATGAACATATAATAAATTCCTTTTATCCAAAGATAGCTGTCCCAAGGCTTTTTTTCCATAAAAAATGTTTTTTATTTAAATTAGCATTAAAATTTCAAATACAAACAGACCCCACCAGGCCCACCTTACGCGTTTCGCACCCTCCGGCGCTTAGTGCGAAACGCATAAGGTGGGCCTGGTGGGGTCTGTTTGTATTTGAAATTTTAATGCTAGTTTAAATAAAAAAAAATTTTATGGGAAAAAAAGCCTTGGGACAGCTATCTTTGGATAAAAGGAATTTATTATACATAGTAAGTTAGTCAGACTAGTCCCTGGATCAACTTGTACTATGTTCTATGTTCCATAACCCTGTATTCCCTCACTAAAAAAACATCCAACCCCTTCTTAAAGCTATCTAATGTATCAGCCTGTACAACTGATTCAGGGAGAGAATTCCACATCTTCACAGCTCTCACTGTAAAAAACCCCTTCCAAATATTTAGACGAAACCTCCTTTCTTTTAATCAGAATAGCTGCCCATGTGTCAGCTGGAAAGACCTCAATAAAGCATTAGAGAGATTATTATATGATTCCCTTATATATTTATACATAGTCATCATATCACCCATTAAGCGCCTCTTCTCCAGCGTGAACATCCCCAATTTGGCCAGTCTTTCCTCATAGCTAATATTTTCAATACCTTTTACCAGCTTAGTTGCCCTTCTCTGTACCCTCTCTAATACAATAATGTCCTGGTTGAGTGACAGAGACCAAAAACTGTATGGCATATTCTAGATGGGGCCTTACAAGTGCTCTATACAGTGGAAGAATGACCCCCTCCTCCCGTGACTCTATGCCCCTTTCAATACCTTATTTGCCCTTGTTGCTGCTGACTGGCATTGCTTGCAACGTTCAAGTTTATTATCTACAAAGACTCCAAGGTCATTTTTCCATAATGGATTTGCCTAGTGCAGTCCCATTAAGAGTATAAGTGGCTTGGATATTTTTACATCCCAGGTGCATGACTTTACATTTATCAACATTGAATCTCAGCTGCCCAGATTGCCAGTTTGTCAAGATCCTGTTTGTCTAATCCTGAATTGTTTTTTCCAGGTTTTAGTCTACGCAATGAGCTCATGAAGTAGCTGCTACCCTCATTTACTGCTACGACCCATAATCTCATGACTGGCTAACGCTTATACACCAGCAATATTCTTAGGATTATGTAGTAGTAGTAGGCAATAACAAAACAATAACAGAAGAATTAAAGATATCATACCCCAAGGACTTTCATGGAGTCAAGGAGTTAGGCACTGTAGTTGTGCTCTGTCAATGCTATGCTAGTTGCTTCCATTAGAGGGCAACAATGTATAATAGAACAAAAAGCAATAGGACAATCAACTGCAGAAGAGTCTGGATAAACCAGTAGAATCCTAATTCACTGTGAATGGCTAGTTTGAGCACATAATTGTTTTATTGTTCAAAGCAATTTGTTTTAATATTGATGTTATTTTTTCCATATTTAATTCAGATTCATATTTATATATTTCCATTTTAAATGGCTTTATTTTTTTCAGCATTTAAGCTATTCCACTTTCATAGTTTAGTCAGATGAAGAATTCTCTGAACAGCAGTGCATTAAAGGGGATGTTCACCTTTGAGTTAACTTTTAGTATGATGCAGAGAGTGGTATAGTGAGACAATTTGTAATTGGTTTTCATGTGTTATTATTTGTGGTAGTAATTTAGCACTTTATCCAGCAGCTCTCTAGTTTGCAATTTAAGTAACTCAAAATGACCCTAGCAACCATGCAGACTGGAATATGAATAGGAAAGGAAAAAAAAAGATGAGTAATAAAAAGTAGCAATAAAATAAATGTGTAGCCTTACAGAGCATTTGTTTCTAGATGGGGTCAGTGACCCCCATTTGAAAGCTGGAAAGAGTCAGAAGAAAAAGGCGAATAATTAAAAAAACTACAAATAATTAACAAAAAACAGTCGAAAAGTTGTCTTAAAAAAAATGATGTTTTTAGGGCTTTTCTTGTCTTTTCCATTGAAGTCATTGGAAAGTAACCATGGGAACTAGGTGTGCCATAAGTATCTAGATGTCTACAAAGTATTTTTATCTTCTATATGCCTATATGCTACATTTTTTATGCTACAAGACTTCTTCACCACATCTCTACTGAAGAAAATGAACATGTTACAAGAAAATGATGGCTTGCTCCTGTGAAAGAATAAAGATAAAAATGACCTCTTGTGAATCTTCACTTGCACAGTTCAACAACATTTGCCATTTGTCAGTAATGGGAATATACAATTTGACTGATTCTTAGGCAGGTCATGTAAATGCCCTGTTTCTTCAATTTAGGGTAGGCAAAAGTATCACAAATACCAGTGTTGGACTTTGCTATGGCACTGTTAATGGGCAGACAAGGAAAGAAAACTATGAAGAATTGTATTTTGCTATGTCCTAACCATCTTTATAAAGCACATTTCAAGGAAAATAGATATTGCAGAGTCACCCAGCCTGGCTCTAATCTAAATACTGTGCTCATGCAGGGATAATAATAACCTGTATAAAAATGTATTTCATGTTCAGCTGCTACTATCACTTGTCTGTTTAGCCTTCTAAACCTAATTCTCTTGATCCGTGAATTAAAAGCACAGAAGATAGGTTGAGTTCTGGGGATTTAAATTAAGTCTACAGGAAAATGGTAGGGTTTGTAATCTGCGCATCTAAGATAAGACTCTCTGGATTACCCAAGAGAGTTGTAAAGCAAGCAAGCTGTTCTTTTTGGCAGGAGAATTCACATTGTTCTGTCCTACTTGTATGCCAGTCTCAGAAATAGAAAGGTGTGCAGCATTCATCAGCAAGTATTAATGACGCTGACTCGATGGAGGAAGCAGATTCTTATCTCAAGGATACAATTTAGATGGAAGTGTCATCCAAATGCACACAGAACACAAATATAATCCCTAATGTGTTTTTCTAATAAATGTCCTTATGTGACTTTATAATTGTCTTCATTCTTATTATTAACATGTATTTAAAAAGTGCTGTACAATAAATAATGTAAATAGGAAGGAGGCGGAGTCTAAACTCTTGATGCTAATAGAAAATGCTACTAGTTTGGGTAAAGTAATGCTAATGGGGGATTTTAACTACCCAGATATTGACTGAGCAACAGTACTGCCAGATCAGTTAATGGGAACACGTTTATAAACTTGTTGTATGACAATTTTATGGCACAGGTTGTTGAGGAGCCTACCAACATTTCTGGATCTAGTGATCTCAAATGACCCAGAGATTATAGCAAATGTGCAAGTCATTGAACCCCTGGGTAATAGTGACCATAATGTTATATCATTTAATGTCTAGAGAGGCAACAAAAACCATCATTAAATCATTACTGTGCTCAATTTATTCCCTTAAGGAGTAAATGTAGAAGCTCTGAGAATCACCCTTTGTGGCTTAATATAGAAGTAAAGAAGTTAATAGGAAAGACGAGAAAGGCATTTAAAAACTACAAGTCTGTTGGGACAGAAGCTGCATTTAAGGATTATAAACACTGTAATAAATGTTGTAAATCAGCACTTCGGAAGGCAAAGAAAGGAAATGAAGAGTGCATTGTGGCAGAGACTAAGACTAACCCCAAAAAGTTTTTTAAATATATTAATAGTAAAAAGATGCAGTTTGAGAGTGTTGCTCCATTAAATAATGATACCAGTATGGTTGTAACAGATACAGAAAAGGCAAATATGATAAATCATTTATTTTCTTCAGTGTACACAATAGAGGAGTCTGAGTTCCCAGGCTCACTTCATAGCTGCACTGTTGGCTCAGTTCAATCTAGTCAGTGGCTGACTCAGGATATGATTCATAAAGCTTAAGGGATCACATTCAAAATGTTGTCCTAGTGAGCAGCAATCAGCATGGATTTATGAAGGATAGGTCATGTCAGACCTACTGTCAGACTCTACTTGGAGTAAAGTTCGTATTGGGTCCACTTTTATATAACTTGTTCATTAATGACTTAGGGGAGGGTATTGTAAGTAATGTATCAGTGTTTGCAGATGACACAAAATTATCCAGCCCAATTAATTCTTTCCAGGATTTGGCATCCTTGCAACAGGATCTTGACAAACTGGCAATCTGGACAGCTAAGTGGCAAATGAGGTTCAATGTTGATAAATGTAAAGTCATGCACCTGGGATGTAAAAATATCCAAGCCACTTAATGGGACTGCACTAGGCAAATCCATTATGGAAAAGGACCTTGGAGTCCTTGTAGATAATACATTTGGCTGTAGCAAGCAATGTCAGTCAGCAGCATCAAGGGCAAATAAGGTCTTAAGCTGTATTAAAAGGGGAATTGATTCACAGCAGGAAGTGGTCATTCTTCCACTTTACAGAATACTGGTAAGGTCCTATTTAGAATATGTCATACAGTTTTGGTCTCCATCACTCAAACAGAACAATAGAGAGGGTACAGAGAAGGGCAAATAAGCTGGTAAAATGGAAAATCTGGCCAAATTGGTGATGTTCGCGCTGGAGAAGAGGCTCTTAAGGGGTGATATGATAACTATGTATAAATATATAAGGGGGTCATATAATAATCTCTCTAATGCTTTATTTACCAGTAGGTATTTCCAGCTGACACAAGGTCACCCATTCTGATTAGAAGAAAAGAGGTTCCGCCTAATATTTGGAAGGGGTTTTTTACAGTGAGAGCTGTGAAGATGTGGAATTCTCTCCCTGAATCAGTTGTACAGGCTGATACATTAGATAGCTTTAAGAAGGGGTTGGATGGCTTTTTAGCAAGTGAGGGAATACAGGGTTATGGAAGATAGCTCATAGTCCAAGTTGATCCAGGGACTAGTCCAATTGACATTTTGTAGTTAGGAAAGAATTTTTTCCCCCTCTGAGGCAAATTGGAGAGGCTTCAGATGGGGTTTTTTGCCTTCCTCTGGATCAACATCTGGCTGTTAGGCAGGTTAAAAAAAAGGTTGAACTTGATGGACATGTGTCTTTTTTCAACCTAACTTACTATGTTACTATGTAACATAACGTTTTTATGAACGTTACCTCTTTCATCAGAGTTTACTTTGCCAGGTTAGAGAAGGCGAAGTTCAATAGAGTAGATAGGAGTTAGTAAAAAAAATGTTGAAAATGTTTCTAAGTCTCAAAATAGTTTTTTGGGTGATAGGCTGAAAAAGAGTGACATTTTTTTTAGGATGCCCACCTTCCCCCCAAAATTTGTTAACATATGGCACCTTACATATACTGTGGGCACATGTGTAGGGCATTAGAACACCTATATAAACTTTTATTGTTTCCTTGGTCTTGTATAGTGTTGTGTATGCACTGCTTAGCCTGACGAATTAACGCTAGCGCAACTTCGCTACCTTTCGCCTCCTGAGCGCAACTTCGGATTTTCGGGCGAAGTGCGTTGAAGTGCGTTGAAGGCTGCACTAGCGCAACTCCGCAGGTTAGTGAATTTTCCCCTTAGAGAGAAGCCTGAATGTTCCAGGGTACAGGAGCCAATCTCTATAGTTAGAACTCCACAGAGGGAATAAAGTGAATGATTGATGGTGAAAAGGTGATGAACTGTATGACAGTGAATTTATATTGGAAAAAGTTTGGAAAATAAACCTGTGTTTGCCTGAAGACATGGTGGCTCTGTCTTTTTGCTCCTGATCCTCTGCTAAACGTGCCTACCATTGCCAAATCCCCCCAAAACTAAGTATACAAACAGCCAACTTGTCACAGTGTATATTGGGTTTTTATATATTTTATATATTTTGTGTTAAAATTCATTATGTGTTTGGTTTTGGTGTAGATTTAGATCTACATACAAATACATTCTACAGTATTTGTATTAGACATTACCATTATAAATAAGGTCTCTGTCAAGTCATTTTTCATGCCTTCTTAGGAATATATCCTAACAGAACAGATTCCAATATAGGAAATGGCTCCACTGTTGTACTGGCCATGACTGAATATTTTGGGCAAGGCTTGCTATTTCTCCCTTGCTGAAATCATTTAAGGACGGGTAAGGTATGAATACTATATTCAGCAACATAAAAACATAACATGAAAGTACTTACAAGAATGCATGACCAGATTTATTGGATGAGTAAAAACTGACAAATGGTAGCTTGTGACGTCAGTGCAGCACAAGATTCTGCAATGTATTCCCAGTCATCACAACATGACAATGGCCTGTGCTGTATATTGCATTTATCTATATTATTAATTCTCTACCGAGCCCATTCATATAGGGATATAAAATGGTCTCTTGGTAACATTTGCTCTCAATATATTTATCAGCCGGGAGTCTTGGGATCTAACTTACGGAAAGAAAATCACAGTTAATATTTCTGGTATCTGACTGAAGACAGCTCACATCAATTTCTTGTTCTGTTTCCATCTCTCTCATTCTAACTAGTTTACACTTTAATGATGAATCTGAATTTTCAAGCTGTCATAATTATGGATGGTCCTTTCTTTATAATGCCAAAAGCAAGATGTTTATATCTATATTTACTTATATGCTGACACATACATACAGTATATTACAATAAGGAATGACTGATTGCACATTAAGAGATTATGGAGAAACAGGCAGGAAGTGGTTTGGTTAAACAATTTCTTGGACCAAATCCTTGCACTTCTTAATAATTAATTCTGATAGATTGATAGATTTTAGATTTCTATATATACCTATAACATTAAACTGAAATTCTCTATTTATTATTAGTACACTTTTATAGTTTAGGTATGGGACCTGTTATCCAGAATGCTCGAAATCTGTGGTTTTTCAGATAGTGGATCTTTCCGTAATTTGGATCTTCATACCTTAAGTCTACTAGAAGATCAAGTAAACATTAGATAACCCCAATAGGATGGTTCTGCTTCCAATAAGGATTAATTATGTCTTAGTTAGGATACAATACAAACTGTTATTATTACAGAGAAAAAGGAAATTAATTAAGCCATAATTTGGATCTTCATACCTTAAGGCTACTAGAAAACCAAGTAAACATTAGATAACCCCAATAGGATGGTTCTGCTTCCAATAAGGATTAATTATATCTTAGTTAGGATAAAATACAAACTGTTTTATTATTACAGAGAAAAAGAAAATAATTTTTAAAACTGTTGCATTATTTCTGGATAATGGGTTTCCGTATAACAGCTCCCATACCTGTAGTTAGTGATGAGCGAAACTAACCTGATTTGGTGCAATATTTGTGAAACCATTGAAAAGAAAATCAAAATTGCAGAAATTTTGTCAAACAGGTTGTAGTCAATGGGTGGGTTTTTTTTGCCATGTTTCTTTGCACCACACCCATTGAAATCTCTTTCTCATGTCAAATGCATTGGAGTCAATGAGTTGTTAAGAAGGGGATAAATGTGCCGAAAAAAGGAATGTGCGATGGAGCTGTTAGTCTGGGAACAGGAGAGTTACAGAGAGAGAGCTGCTGCTCTAAGAGGCTCTAATGTTCAGCTGCACACACACAGCTGCATAACAGTTTAGCATGAGAGTTACACAATTAGTCAGAAACTAGCTAGGGAAGGTCAGACAGGCTGGGTCAAGGCTATGCAGAAAGATTACAAGGTAAATAGCCAAGTTATACAAAGTGATATTCACAATACGAAGGTAGATTTCTCACTACACTCACAGCACTAGTCACTCCAGGAACCAAATTAATCTGGCAAGGAAGGTCAGTTTGGGCTTAAAAAACCTATGCTGCATGCTGATTAGACCTTGCTGAGGTTTAGAAATCCTAAAGGGAGTGGCAAGCTGATCAAACATGCACAGTTAACTCCTGCAGCGCCAATTCAACACGCACACAGACAGTTAACTCCTGCAGTCCAAATTAAACAGTCATCATGACACTATCCCCCCTCCAAAAGTGACCACTGGATGCCTGAGGTCCAGGCTTATCAGGATACCGCTGATGAAACTCCTTGATCAAACTTTCAGCATTAATATTTTCAACTGATTCCCATGATCTTTCCTCGGGACCATAACCTTCCCACTGAATAAGATATTGCAATTTCCTTCTAAAGAAGCATGAATCAAAAATTATTTCATAAACCAAAAGTGGAGCAGGGGGTCTGAATGTAGATGAGAGAATCTCCAGTTCACATAAGGTTTCAATAAACTGGCATGGAAGACTGGATGGATCTTCATTGAGCAAGGTAAATCAAGACAGTATGTTACAGGATTAAGTATTTCCTGGACTGTAAATGGTCCTAAAGATTTGGGACCAAGCTTAACAGAGGGAATAGGTCATTTGAGATTCTTGGAGGATAGTGACACTTTAACCCCTTTTTCAAATATCAGTTCCTTTTCTTGCGCTTATCAGCAAATGGCCATTAGCTTCCCTAAGAATGAAAATGAGTGGCCTGAATATTTTGAAGCATGGTCAATCATTCCTGGACTGCTGGGACTGGAGAAGACCTGAGTGTCACAGGTAATAAGGAAGGTTGCAAAGAATTTGCAAAGAATTGTGTTATCTGAGTGGAAGCATGGACAACGTTATTATATGAAAATTCTGCTGTAGGAAGAAATTTGACCCAGTCATCTTGTAAGAGTGTTACAAACAATGTAGATACTGTTCTAGAGTTTGGTTAGTCCGCTCTGACTGGCGGACTGAGGGTGGAATGCAGATGAAAAAGAAGTCTGAATAACAAGCGTCTTGCAGAATTCACTTCAAAATGTTGATGTAAATTGTTTGCCTCTATCAGACACAATGTTATCAGGTGAACCATGATGTTTTAAAGACTTCACATAAAATAAGATCTGCAGTCATATTTGCTATAGGAAGACCAGAAGTTAGGATAAAATGGGACATTTTGAAGTAAGGCGATCCACCACAACTAATATGGTATTAAATGGGGGTAGAGGGAGATCAACAATAAAATTGAGAGAAATAGAGGTCCATGGTCTAGTAGGGATAGGCTGTAACAAACTCATTGGAGCTTTTCATGGTACCTTGCAAGGGGCACAGACATGACAGGATTGCACAAAATCATGTTACATCTTGGCGAATGCTGGGCCACCAAAAATTTCTTGAGGTAAGATCTAAGGTCCTGAAGATGCCTAAATATCCTGCAAGTTTAGAACTGTGTGTCAATGAGAGTGCAGAACTTCTGCATGTCACAGGAATGTAAACTTGTGAGTTATGAAAAAAGAAGTTATTAAGTGAATGTACGGTATTTTCCAGGAGGAGAGATGAAACTTCAGGATCAGAAATGAAAGAACTTTATAAGTGTGGCAGTAACAGATGCATTACATGTAAGTTCAGGTCTCTCAAAAATTCAGATCTATGGTCACAGATAAAATATATAGTATCAAACAATTTATGAATTTATGAATTGTGATCTATCTGATCACCTCTGGCAAATGCAATAAACAATATGTGGGGTGTACTACACGGTCCCTTAAAGAACGAATCAGGGAACATATTACTCAGATAAGTAATATTAGGTACTGCAATAAAACCAATGTCTCCAGGCACTGGAATGTAATAATGGGAATATTAAATATTTTTCAGTACAAGCAATAGAACAGGTTAAGACAGGTATAAGAGGCGGAGATATCATGACTAGATTACATAAACATGAAGTTTATTGGATTTTTTACTTACAGACGCCGCTACCATTAGGTATGAATTTTATATTTGATGTGACTTGTTTTGTGTAACGAAATGTATACTTTGATGTACTTTACATATTTACTCTTGTGCTTTTTACCCCAAAACATGGTTTGGAAACAGTTAATAGTTTTAATTTGAGCGGGTCTGTTTAGAATGCTCTAATGAGCTACTTATGCAACAAGAGTCCAGCTCAATTGTGATTGGTTTTAAAAATGTGTGGGTACATCTGTAAATGTATATATATGTATGGAGATATGTGTTCCATTTGGGATAGCCTATGACTAAGTGCTAGGTAAGCATGAAATGCATTAGGCTCCATGTGGGTTTTTTTTGTGATTTTAATATGATGTAATGAAATCATTTTTAAACTAAAAAGCATGGATACAGAGAATTTTTGAATTTGTCAGAAACAGTCTTGTATGTTTTTCCAAAAATCAGCAAGTGGTACAGTGAAGAGCAAGTGGGAGGCTTGATGAAGGAGGTCTAGATGCATTTGCTTTACAATTACGACTTGCTGGGCAGTAAGAAATTACAAAATCAAATCGTGAGAAAAACCACCTAGCCTGTTGAGCATTTAAGGTGGCCATCGACGTAACAATTATGATCTTTCTTGGAAAAGATCTTTCCAAGAAAAATCGTTCATTTCAATACACCTGTGTAGAGCTGAATCGTCAGATATACAGGTAGAAAAAATAAAATTCTACCTGTATCTGACA
Organism: Xenopus petersii; assembly: GCA_038501925.1. Taxonomy (NCBI): domain Eukaryota; kingdom Metazoa; phylum Chordata; class Amphibia; order Anura; family Pipidae; genus Xenopus; species Xenopus petersii. The sequence goes on from CM076677.1 coordinate 103,385,716, forward strand.
ATTCAGCACTTAAAATGGCAGATGTTTGGGTGCCTTTCCGTCCAGCCTGATTGACGAGCCGACCGATTGGTTGGCTCTTTCCCGACCAAATACACTGAATATCTAACGAAAATTAGTTTTGTACGATATTATTTGTTCATCTATGGCCACCTTTAGTCATTTGGCAGACTTAAAGAATCTGTGATCTGTGAATAAAGTGACAGGATAAGTGCCTCCACTCCTCGAATGCAACCTTTATGGCCAAAAGTTCCTTATTTCCTATATCATAATTTTTTTCAACGTTTGTTAACTTTCTTGACGAGACGCTCAAGGATACACAAGTGATTTTGGCCCATGGTGTTGTGATAATATTGCACCCACTGCAATGTCGGAGGCATCTACCTCAACAATAGAAGGTTTGTCAAGATCGGGATGTTTCAAAAAAGGAGCTGATGTAAACAAAAATTAAAATAGTTTATCAAATGCTACCCGAGCTTTCTTGGACTTCAAAAATGAAACACCTTGATGAGTAAGTTGTGTGATAGGAGCAATAACAGATGAAAATCCTCTAAATGTTCTATAAAATTTTGTAAACCCTATGAAACGTTGAGATTCTTTAACATTGGATGGAATGAGCCATTGCAAAACTGCTTGGATTTTGCCAATGTCCATCTGTAGACCATCAGGTGAAATTTCAAAGCCTAGAAATGAAGTGGAGTGGAGCGAGACTCAAACTCACATTTTTCAAGTTTGACATACAACCTATATACAACCTATGCTGCCGTAGACTAGACAGGACCTCTGAAACATGTTGGGGATGCTGTTCTAGAGTTTCTGAAAATATTAATATGCCATCCAGATAAATGATTAAAAGCTGATCTAAAAGATGATGAAAAATGTCATTGACAAAAAATCTAAACATGGCTGGGTTATTGCATAAGCCAATTGGCATTACGAGACATTCATACTGCCCATAACGAGTATGGAATGCTGTCTTCCACTCATCTCCTTCTCTGATGCGTATTAAGTTATAAGCACCCGTTAAATCAAATTTAGAAATTATTTTGGCAGATTTCAACTGGTCAAGTAATTGGGAGACTAGTGGCAAAGGATACCTGTTTTTTATTGTTGTCTTGTTTAACTCTCTATAGTCTATGCATGGACGTAAGGTGCCATCTTTTTTCTTGACAAAAAAGATGGGAGCACCTGCTGGTGAGGAGGAAGGGCATATCATTTTGCCAGGTTATCATCTAAATAATTTTTCAGTTCCTTTAGTTCAGGTTCTGATAAATTGAACACGCGGAATCTTTGAACCTGAAAGTAAATCAATGGGGCAGTCATATACTGTACATGATGCAGAGGGAGCTTTTTTGTCAACGACATCTGCAAAATGTTTATACTGAACAGGTAAGGCTAAATTAATCTGAACAGTCTTTTGGTTATCAGAAAATTCAGGTAGCCTAGTACACTCCTCATTAACTGAATGGAATGCAACTTTACACGTCACCCAATCTATTACTGGATTAACCTTAAGTAGCCAGGGAAAACCTAAAATAATGTCAGGAAATTGAACAAAAATATTAAAAATAACTTTGCCATTAAATTCTTTATTAGAAAATAAAGATACATGAAGTTCATGGGTAATTGGACCTGAACATAACATCAACCATTTACATTTTCAGTGGAGAGGATTTAAGAGTAGCTGGGAACCCAATTCAGTCCACTAATTCAGTTGAAATTAATTTGCTTCCTGCACCTGAGTCTATAGGAGCTTCAGTCTTAATCCATTGATATGCCATCTGCAAAGTAACAGATTAAGTGAGATATTTAGAATTCCTACTGGCACTAGGAGACACATTAAGCACAGGTAAAACTGCTTTCTTTCCCTTTAACTCAGACTTCTAGTAATAAGAAATAATAATAAGAAATACTGGAAGAAATACTGGACTTCTTGGGGAAAAGAAAAGTGGCTATTACCACCGCAGTACTTCTTCTTCTCCAGAGGAATTGGGCCCCTAACAAAACTAATTTGCATGGCTTCCCCTTCTGCTACAGATATGTAGGGACTTGCATTGCTGCCAACATGAGTAGTTGGTGCTAAGGATTGTCACCCGGTTTTCTGCGTCTCAGTACGGGGTCTATCTATTGTGATACATAGCTGTATAAAGCCATTTAAATTTTCAGGAGCATATACCCTAGCCAACTCATCCTTCATTGTCTCTGTTAAGCCTCTCCTATAGTGAAACCACTGTGCAACTTCATTCCAGGTGGTGTCTGGCTGCCACCCACCATGTGAAACTGTATGTATGTTGTCATACTGACAACGATCTCAATGATTTTCTATGGAGAGACTTTTTGGGAGATTTGTTGCTCATCTTTGCTCAGAAATAAACCTCCCCGTTGCCAGCATTTAAGCAAACAATTATTCACCTGGTTCTATTTTGCTTGACCAGCAGCCTGTAAGGAGGTCTTCAGACAGATATTTTTGTAGACAGTTGCTCATATGCCTTCCTTTGCAGAGTGTGGGGTCTTTAAATGGCCCAAAAATGCCAAATACTACATTACAATTCCTTGATGAGCTCATTCAACTCAAGTGACTAAATTAGTATACTGTATCTGTATAATTTGGCAGCAAGCGTTTTGTGCCACCACCATTCTGTGACATGATGCACTACATTCTCCTTGACCTAAGGTCCATATCCTCTCTACTGGATATCCTACTGCAACTCAATGTGCCTCCATTACAAAAAAAGCTGTTGTCATAGCAATAAATAATTTTTGTATAAGTAAGTTGCGATTTATCTAAAGGGTCCATGTTCTTCATATTTTTGCTTATCTGCTTTTGACCTTAGCAAGAGTTCTGCTCTAGCTTTTGGATTCATGCTTATCCTGGAGTATTTGAGTTCATAGTTCATAATAATCAGAATCGGCCTGATGCTTCTTTATAAACTATATTAAGCCAATGTGCTGGGCAAGAATTGCAAAAATTCCTTGCAGTGAATAATACATAAGTGGTGATGCCACCTTACAATATTATAGATAAACTATATTAGTAGTAATGGTTTTTATGACTTTATTTTGGTTTTTCACTTGTCACATTTAAAGGAGGTTTTTACAGGTAAGGAAGCAGTACTAACAGGGGTGGTTATTTGTGTGCCTTTAGGAGGAGGAAAAGGTTTGGGTGGGGTCCATGTACAACTCCCATGTACTGTAGTTTAGTTGCATAGGTATAGAAAGAAACAACAATATATTGAGTTTTTTTCTGTCAGTTATCTTTAATTGCAAACAATAGATATCATTTAAAGGCAATTGTTGAATTTGGTAAACTGAAGGGATACTGTCATTGGAAAAATATTTTGGCACATTGTGCAGTCTTCTTTGACTGCCATAAAACATTTATGAATTTAAATGGCATATATGTTTGTATAATTTACCGTGACTCATGATTTAAAAATAATAAGTAAGATAAAGTCCTGCCTTGGGATTTGAAGGCTGTTTGATGTGCATTGAAAGTGAGTACAACACATAACCCCTTAGTTGTGACATCACTGTTAAGAATGCAGCTGAGCACTAAAGCAGAATACTGCCTAGCATCTCAGGTAATGTCCATCCAATAACACCAAAATGGTGCTATTGAACAAAATTCCTGATATGATGAGTAAGTAAGATATGCTGTAAGTAAAAGGTAGACCCCTATGGTTTGCTGTGGATAACTGTAGGTGAGTGGAATGAAATTGCAGCCATGAATGAATGAATGAATGAATGAATGAATGAATGAATGAATGAATGAATGAATGAATAAATGGTGGTTGTGATTTTTTAGTGAGACATTTCAAGTATTGTTAATGTGTATTTGTGCATTCTCCATTGTTCTATTAGTAGAGTCAATTCAGTGCTGGTAGGCTCATACTCCTCCTCTTCATCTGTCATATTTAGTGATGGGCAAATTTGTACTGTTTTGATTCACCAAAAAAATTGTGAAATGGAGAAAAAATGTGTGAAATGCGAAAAATTAGCAAAAAGCATCGAAGTCAATGGGTGTCAAAATAATTTTTTCCCGCAGCATTTTTGCTACAATTTTGCAAATTTATTTAATAAATCTGCCATGAATCCATGCCTGAAGAATTTATTCGTCCATCACTAGTAATATCTGATCAAATGTTGCTCAAAGCTGAATATACTTAAATATCATCTAGCCCATCAAGCACCAATAGTTATTTATTTTTTAAATAAAAATTAAATTTAAGCAAAAAACTGGACACAACCAAATAGGAGTGTCATCAACATGTACAATATAGGTTGTGATTGTTTTTGACAACTCCAAATTCCCAAAGCTCACTGGAGCTGTCTTGTATAAGCCCACTGGCCTATTCTACCTACACTCCTATCATTATAAGGATGTGAAATGGATTGTACCAAAAACTTTTAGGTCTGATAGATGAATATCAAATTGGTTGGACAGAGCTGTATGAAAAGAAAATATTATGCCGATCATGCCACAGTCTACATACAGTAGGCTAAAATACTGTACATCACAACAGTAAAAGTATGTTTCATTATTTTATATATATTTATAAAAATGAGATTTCTGCATTTGTTTCTTAGGAGGAATTATTTTGTATTTGTGTCTGTACCATACTGCTTTATGCAGGCATCTAAGATTTTGTCACCTGCATTACTGCTAACCATGTATAAAGATTCAAATGAGATGTACACCCATTTCAGACATTGCTTTCACTTTCTTGATTTATATTTTGTTTTCTGAAAATTCTGTCACATCATCAAAGAACCCTTCAAAATGGCATTGTTTTCCATTTTCCTCACTTTAAAATTGTTTAGTGAATTTGTGATGCTTCAAAAATAAAGCTGCATCCTAGAAACTACCCTGAGAGAATGTTTTCACTGGTTCCATTGCTGTTGTATTCAGTGTTTTTGTTCCCTTTGAGGTATAACATTTGATCGGGGAGCACCTTAGTTGAAAATGGCACAGATATACAGATGAAGCCATCAGGATTTCACATTTTGTTGCACCATGTCCAGACACAATTTCTAAGTCCTGCCTCTATATTTCATCCTGAAATTAGTGTCCATACACTCTAATCAGTGAAAAAAGTAGTTGCGTATCAAAAATTTTTTGCATGATTTGCTGAGCGTCAAAAAAATTTTTGTAGCCCGTAGACTTCAATGCATTTGGGTAAATTTTCACCAGTTTTGCGAAAGTGAAACGGGTCAGATTCACCCATACTAGTAGAGTGCGTTTTTCAGTACATTGCTTCTTATGGACTAAGGCCATTGCACTCTAGCACTATCTGGAGGCAGGACTCAACATGGAAAACTGTGATATACTGATGGCTTCATCTGTATGAATACATGCCTAAATATGGCTGTATTAACCATGTAACTATAGCTTCAAGACTATTTAGAGCAATAATTATACATTTTGCCTAAATCTCACCCTAACTGTATTTCATTGGCCCTCAGGCTGGCTGCCCCCAGACATTATTCTGTATTCCCCAGAATTTGGGAAAAACTGCTGTTCTAGTTTCCCTTTGGATATAACATCCCGGAAGTATCCATCATAGTTAACAATTCCACTATCACACCCTCTCCCCAGGCCCCGGTGCCTTGGGGTTATCCTAGATTCTGCCCTATCATTCACTCCTCATATCCAGTCACTTATTAAATCATGTCACTTCCACCTAAGGAACATATCCAAAATACGATCATTTATCACCCAAGATGCTGCCAAAATTCTTATTCACTCTCTCGTCATATCACGTCTAGACTACTGTAACTCTCTTTTAATTGGCCTTCCCATCCAGAGACTGTCACCTCTCCAGTCCATAATGAACACTGCTGTGAGGCTCATACACCTCAGCAACCGCTCCTCCTCTGCCTCGCCATTCTGTCAATCCCTGCGCTGGCTTCCGTTACCTTTCAGAATCAAATTCAAATTAATGACACTGACTTTCAAAGCACTTCATAACTCTGTCCCACCCTACATCTCTGAACTCATCTCTATATACTCACCCAGTCACTTACTACGCTCCTCTACTGACCTGCTACTCAACTCGTCTCTCATTACCTCCTCACATGCTCGCATTCAAGACTTTGCAAGGGCTGCACCCCTCCTCTGGAACTCCCTCCCACGTTCTGTCCGACTTTCTCCCAACCTTTCTGCTTTCAAGAAATCTCTTAAACCACACTTCTTTCGAGAAGCCTACCCTCACTCTACTTAACTACTAAACACAACACCACATACAGTACCACATTTCTCATCCACTTAATTTGATCTTGCCCACTCCCACACCTTGTGTATTAATCCCTTCCCTTTAGAGTGTATGCCTATGCATAGGGCCTTCCTCACCTCTTTGTACCTGTATTGATAGTGATGTATGTAACTCCATATGTTCTATGTATAGAATTCATGTGATTTAGTTGTATAATCATATTTACTTTACAGTGCTACGCAATTTGTTGGCGCTATATAAATAAATGTTAATAATAATAATAATAATACATTCTGATAATATAGCCAAAATTAATGGCAAAACTATTGACTTCTTCAAACAAATAGTGTATTTCAAATTGTAAATTGTAAATTTATATTTTGTTCTTTACTTTTAAGCTCCAAATAAGCAGTGCATAAAATCTGTTTACTCATATTCAAAGTATAGATAACACTGAAGGTTTCCAAATATGAATTCTTATAAATTCAGTCTAAATCAGAGTGTTCAAAACTGACTTCACTTACAGTGGGGCTAAAAGCAATACAGTATTGCAATCCAGCCTGGGTGAGTTTTGGTGAGTTTTTGGTTCCAGAACTAACTTGTAAGACTACTATTATGACAATGTTTTCATGTGAACTTAAGGGTGTAGGGGGTACATTCTGGGCCATTAAAAGGAAAAGTCTAAATATTATTATTATACTGTATGCCATTAATTTTTTATCAAATACAGTATTATCATAAATCATTGTTTTTCTGTTTGTCTATGAATTCCCTTTTTAAAAATTCTCTTGAAGGCTCTGCTGAAAGGATCATCATAATTGCATTTACAATAACATTTTCAGTCACCTTTCTTTCGCTGGTGTAAAGGTCCCCAGTAATTTGTTTGAAATTCACCAGCATTTATTCTGGACCGTGTCAATGACCATAGTCTATAGTTACAACGTCTTCCTTTTGGACAGTTTTCATTTTGGAAAAAACATGGGGATTTAAAAAAAAAAAAAAACAATATTTTCAGTGAAAACAATCATTTTATTAGAGAGCCTCTACCTTACCCTGGATAATGGAAATGATATTGACATTGACCTCAAAGTTTTTCCCTTATTGGAATGTCCAATATAATGATGGTCTTACCTCTAGAATAGATGTTTGGACCTGAAGAATCAACTCATGTCCTTTTACCTGCCGTACGCAGATCTTGCAGGATAGCTGAGTTGTAGCAGGCGTGTAGCGCTCCAGAGAAAAGGCACAGTGCAGTGGTTGCTGGTTACTGCACCAAACACGGGCGAAGGGGACCTCCTGGAAAACATTAATGCACAAAATCGGATGACCCTCATATTGTTGATCCTCCATTTTCTTTCCTGATCAAAATACTCAAATATACATTTATTGATATGTAACAAATGTGAATATGTATATATGTATAACCTATAAGTAAACATATGCACGCGTTTCCTGTTGCCATGGATTCTAGGAATGATCATTTGCACTCATCAAAAACTGTTAGTCATATGTGTAATCTATATCAGGAGTACAGAATGCACTCCCATATGACATAAATTATGAGCAATTAACTTTAAGTCGATTAACACCCATATTCAGTATGTTTTGTTGCTGTTTTGACTTCCTGGACTTCCTGGAGTTCCTGTTGAGTTCCTGGACTTAGATATGTATTCTTCTTGCCTAAAAGCCATGATATTCTTTGCTGCAGCATTGCTGTTGTTACCAGTGGTACAACTAACCCATAACCTAATGAGGAACATCATTTTTTTTTTTTTCATTTTAAGATGAGCTTTCTATAACTTCAGAACAAAGTTCTGTTTTGTTTAAGAACAAAATGCTAAAAATAATGGCAATAGAAATTGATATTATTTCCTTTATCTGCTAAGCCATTTCTCAATTATCTGTTGGTTTTGTAGAGCAGAGGGCCCCAGCTCATTAACACCTTTGCCCAACACAATCAGAGATTAGGAAGAAGATACTTGGCAGACATTTATGGATATTATCTTGAAAGATGTATTGTGGTGTTGCTTGCTCATTAGAGCATAATAGCAATTTAAAACAAAATTAAGCAGAGGGGGTGGGGAAAATTGAATTTCTTAGTAGCACCTAGAACTTAGTGCAGTTGCACAATGTTATTGTGGGGTAGAATGCTACCAAGTTTCATATCAGTTCTATAAGCACAGGGAGTCTCTGTCTTATCTGATTGCCTCAGCCAGTTACAGGTTTTGGATCAGTTATCCAGAAACCCGTTATCCAGAAAGCTCAGTATGACAGCAGGGCCATCTCCCATAAACTATTTTAATCAAATATTTCATATTTTAAAAAAAAAATATTGCCTTTTTATTGTAAGATTGAAACAGATATATTTAAGCCTTATTGAAAGCAAAACAGAACTACTGGGTTTATTTAATGTTTAAATGTTTTTTAGCAGATTCAAATTAGGAAAGACCCCTTATCTGGAAAACCCAGGCCTCAAGCATTCTGGATAACAGGTCCCATACTTGTATGATGCAATAAACTAAGATGATATTGAATCATCCTTCCGAGTCCTACCCGAAGGCATGGGCTCCATTGCCCAAATGTGCCAGGCTACCGCCCGCGAACAGCTTGAATGGATGGGCCCCCCTTCGCCGAAGCTAGGGAGGGCCCACCATTACCGTCTCCCCAAAAGGGTTTGGGGTCATTTGGACACCTTTTTGCCTATGCTAGGGGAGTCCCGTCTACCTCGGGTTCTGCCGAAGCTTCCCCCAGGGCGTGTCATGGCCTGGAGTCCAGCCAAAGGACTATGACCCCACCATAGTGCTCAAATAAAACACAAAAAAGGTGATGGAGTGTGCGGTGCAAGGCCATTCATTGCCTTTAGTAAGACTCCAGCTGGCAGCCGGAAAAAGAAAAAACTTCCCGCCCGCCTAATGGCTGGGGCAAAGGAAGTGAAGCATGATTAGGCATAGGTGCATGTGCATTGCCCCTGACTCAAAAGCAAATCAGGTGCCTCCCTCATGGGAGCACAGCATCCCAGCTTTCATCAAGCTTCCGCTTGCCAACCTAGTCCAGAGGACCAAGTGTTTCTCCGTTCTTCACATAGGATCATAAGAACAGATACTCCTCCTTGATCTTGCCAGCCAGAGGACCAAGTGTTTCCAAAGGCAGAGAGGAATAAACTAAGATATTGTACATGATGGGGAGAGTGGAAAAGTCAAACAAGCACCCACTTAAGTGAGAACATTTATAAAATAAATATGCTTCACTTTTTCAACAGATTAGCCCATTGTATGTTTGGCTTAACCACAAAGAGAGAGAGTCTTTCCTCGTATTTCTTTAACTGCATGCATATTTTTTCATAAAAAGAAAATGCCAGAGCATACCCATACATTCTATTTTATGGTAATGTTAAAATAACTGACAAAGCAAGAAAGACAATTTCGGAAAAGAATGGGTGGTGAAAGGCTTTGCTTTACCCAATAATTTCCATTTCCTATAGCAGCTGGAAACATAATTATAATGTGAATTAAAATAAAACAATTTTCCAGATACCTTAAGCACTCCTGACTGTGCCATATCCCGTCCTCTTCTATTACAGAGACTATTTTTCTCACAAGCGAATAGCTTTTCATAGCATAAAACAATGCTGATTACAGAACTAGCCTTTCTCTTGTAACTAATTCTTAGTTCATTGTTGCTACAATTTCCCCTCTTTATTTGAGATTACTACCTTATGTATACCAGTTGACTGGTAAATGTATAATTATTCCAATATTTTTTTTTTTTGGTGTGTAGAATTCTCTTAATAAAATGAAAATGTTCTCTAAGGAATATTCAGCCATTAAGCACCTACTGTAAATAATCATCCAGTAGTAGGACATACAGCTACTTACAGCTGTAATAGGATATAACAGGTCTCTATCTACCAGACAGAACCCTAACCTGGCTCATAATGGAGGGGCTATCATAGCTAACAATATATGCCCTAGTGGGCTAGATCTTATCATTCCGAATATAGAGCTTATCATTATGTGTTTAGAGAATAATTTGTTGGTGTCTGTCTCTAATTTTTTATTATATTTCTATTTTATCCTCCACTGTTCATCTTCAAATCTGAAAATCCATACTCCTACCTTGTTTCTGACCCTAAAAACCATAATTATAAGTACATGTATCCTTACTATCTTGGGATTAAAAAAATGAATGTAAAAAAGTTTTTAGAGCAGCACCCTCAAATTTACATTCACTCATTTAATGGTTACCTCTAGATGTGTTCTATAATAATGCTACAACCCCTTTTTGTATTATTAAAGTGATTTTATCATGTGAAAACTTGTTTTTTATCAAATACATTATTTAATAGTGTTCCTCCAGCAGAATCCTCTAATATTTTATTTTGAAATCTGACATTAGTCTAGATGTAGTACTTTGTTTGTTTCCTAGGTGCCCTCAGCCATGTGACTTGTGCTCTGATAAACTTCAGTCACTCTTTACTGCTGCGCTGCAAGTTGTAGTGAGATCACCCCTCCATTCCGAATATAGAGCTTATCATTATGTGTTTAGAGAATAATTTGTTGGTGTCTGTCTCTAATTTTTTATTATATTTCTATTTTATCCTCCACTGTTCATCTTCAAATCGGAAAATCCATACTCCTACCTTGTTTCTGACCCTAAAAACCATAATTATAAGTACATGTATCCTTACTATCTTGGGATTAAAAAAATGAATGTAAAAAAGTTTTTAGAGCAGCACCCTCAAATTTACATTCACTCATTTAATGGTTACCTCTAGATGTGTTCTATAATAATGCTACAACCCCTTTTTGTATTATTAAAGTGATTTTATCATGTGAAAACTTGTTTTTTATCAAATACATTATTTAATAGTGTTCCTCCAGCAGAATCCTCTAATATTTTATTTTGAAATCTGACATGGGTCTAGATGTAGTACTTTGTTTGTTTCCTAGGTGCCCTCAGCCATGTGACTTGTGCTCTGATAAACTTCAGTCACTCTTTACTGCTGCGCTGCAAGTTGTAGTGAGATCACCCCTCCATTCCACTCAGCAGCCCATCTTCAGGACAATGGGAAGGCAAAATTCCACCCTGACACCTGCATTGCTTAATATGCTCCCAAGCGCCTAGTGGTAGATATGAGAATAGCACTCAATAGTAAAATCCAAGTCCAGCTAACCCAACTTCTTCAGTTACACTGAGTAGTAGAAAAATAGCTTATCTGAAAGAAGTTCCATTGGGAAGTGATGGCTCTTTCTGAAAGCACATGACCAGGAAAAAAGTCACCTAAGAGGACTGTCACACAAATATTAAAAATAAAAAAATACATTTATTGGTTCAAGGATAACATTTTAAATGGCATGCCTTTAACAACTCACTGAAGTATAAGACTGCATGCAAGTAAGGCATCTTTTTTATACATCAGATGAAAAATATATGGTTTACCAGACAGGCAGGCTATTATGTTTACAAAAATAGCCTACTTTTAAGCCGACTATGCAAAATGATGAACCCAATGATTCACATCTTCTTCCCAACATTAATGTAAAGGTATGTGATTACTCCTAATCATGATGTCTGATCTTGGACATGTGTTCTCAAATGAAACAGATTTGCTCACTGAAAGCCCTTGACACATTTACAATTGGTATAATCCTTCATACAAATGTTCAGGGACTGCTATTACTTTGCCATTTGATAGAATAGGGAGGGGCAGTGGACTGGAACAGGCTGATTGTAACATTCTCAATTAGCCCCCATTGTGACATTTGTCATATAAATAAGTCCAGGCAATAGCAGCTGCACATTTTACCAGAAATACAAAGTAGTTCAACTATCTTTCCAATATTATTTTCTTCTATACATTTAAACAATTGCAAGGCCTTGCATACATTGGTGGTAATATGGCATTAGACTTTTCATGCAAAGAGAGCACCTTGCTCACAGTCTGTAGTTTCTGTAAGATCACTGAGAATTATTCAACAGAGAACAGAGATCACATATATTTCACATTTCTTAGATCTGCAGCAGACAGACTTTATAAACGTGTAAGACACCTACACACAAGAAAAAAATGTCGGACTCTAGAGCTTGTTCTCAGGTGTTTTTATGATTACATGAAAGGAAAACTATATCTTCAACAATATAGGTATCTATAGAAATGTATCCACACAATTTTAGAGTGCTCTGCCTGTTGTCCGTATACCTTGTTAGGTCTCAGGTGCTAATCAGTCTATAAGACCCCCCTTTGATAAAGGGCCCAGTGCTGCCCTTTTGATCCAATAAAATCAACTTTGCATTCACAAAAATTAATCATTGTGCTATAGCGATTTTGGATTTCTACAGAAATGTATCGCATAAAACTGATCATACATAAAACCCTGCTTCATTCAAATAAACAATGTTCATAAAAATAGACTTTTTTTAGTAGAAAAAAATAGAATATGGCAATTTGAAGTACTCAGCCCCCTCCCCCCGGGATCCAACAATGCAGAGTTCACACAAATAAGTCAAGGGCACACATACTTGCTAGATCACATGAGCCAATTAACAGACAAAGCGCTGTCTTTTACTACCACACTTCTTCCTGTTAGAGTTGCAGTATTTCTGGTCAAGTGATCTCTGAGGCAGCACACAGACCATCACAAAATAGGGGCTCAGGGTAAAAGATGTAAAACAGCAATATATATACATATTTAGTAATAAGCAAACTTTTTCGGGAGGCATGAATTTGAGGCAAAATTCTGCACAGAAATTTGCCAGCAAAATTTTTTGCCATGACAAAAAAGTCACCAGGACAAAATTGTCACAGAGACAAATTGGCAAAAAAAATGCCCATTGACTTTAATGTATTTGGACAAAAAAATTGCCATTACAAAAAAGTCCTCATAAGAAAAAATACACATTAATGCATTTGGAGTGAGAAAAAATTGTCAGGGCTTAAAAAAAAGTTGACGTCTGTTGACTTCAATGCATTTTATATATATATATATATATATATATATATATATATATATATATATATATATATATATATATATATATCCATATATATATCCATATATATATGGATGATAAAAAATAACAATCATTTATTAATATTAAAATATAGTTTATTGGTAACCTGAGACTAGGTATATTTTGGCTTATATAGGTTTTGCTATTTCCGTGTACAAAAGTATTTAAAACACTTTATAAACAAACTGGTTTTTGTAACAGTTTCTAATCCAATTAATTCCTAGAAAATGGAAGAATGCTGAAATACCTTGCCATCTTAAATCCCCCTACAGCTTCAGCATAAGGATTGAATCAGCAGAATAGGGTGCCATCTTTTAAACAATATTCTTATTGAAAGATCATCAAATGTTTTGTTAAGGTACATGTTTCAAATGCCTTAAAGTAATAAATTATTTATTTCAGTGCTTCTTATGTTCGTTTATGTTATTTGGGTGCTCTATAGCTCCACAGTCGGGCTGCTACAATTCATCTGTTTATAGTAAAAAAAAAAAAAGTGTAGACTAAGGCAGAGGATTTTCCTTTATTTTATGAAGTAACCAACAATTACAACATTTGGGAAGCCATTATCCCCTTCATCAGAAATGTTTCCGTGCTCAAAATAAAAATAAAATATTGCTTTTGAACTGTTGCTGTTGCCATAGATAATTTGAGTATAATTTGTATTTTCAACAGGTGATATGACTGTCTTCCAGAAATTTGTACCAATGTGATGAACCTTTGAGCCTGCTTATACTAAGATCTATGAATGTAGCTTGGGCAGGCTCCAAAGTGGTCCGGGTTAAGCCTCATATTTGATCAATAAAACTTAAATCAATTAAATACATGGCAGTGGTTGCAAAATATATAATCTACAAAGGAAACAACCATTTGGACAGGTTGGTGTTATGCATTTTTTGCTCTATCCCAGCTCCTACTATGTATCCAAAACCTTTTGTATTTGTGGAATCCTTTAACAGTGTCCTTTGTCATATGACTGAAATAACGTGAGAAAAAACAGTATATAGATAGGGAGGTCCTCTCCCAGGGTTTTCCATTTGTCATCATCGGGCACACAATACTATATCATCTTGACTCTTAAGAAATACAAATATAAATATATTGTGCGTAAGACAAATGCAAAGTAGTACAGGCAGTGGCAAAGTTAAAGATGCATTGACACTTGCATATTCAATATAATTAATATATATAGATAGATAGATGATGATAGATGATAGATAGATAGATAGATAGATAGATAGATAGATAGATAGATAGATAGATGATAGATAGATTTGTTTAAAAATGTCTTGGAAGGAAAATGTCGTCCTACAAATAAGCAGGCTCACTGAGCTTCTGATATTATGTGATTGATGACTTCTTGGCGTCACTGAGGCTTTTTCTGACCTGCGGGATGAAGAAATAAACGAAAGCACTAATACAGCTAAGGCTTTTTATATTGGGCTAACAATATAGGTCTCACATAAACTTTAGAAAATAAACCTTAAGGGTTGTAGAAACTCTCTTTGGTCATTTTCTTTTTTTTTTTCAGAAGTGTCATCAGGCTATTGATTTGTCCAATGAAAGTTGAAAACATATAAAGGAATTGCTGGTCATTTATAATCCAACTTTATAGGAGTGTTTTTATGCACCAGCCTGAATATTTTGCACCCTAGAGACTCAGCTCAGCTGATTTTTACGGAGAAATATGCATTAATACTCTCAAGCAGCCAGATCACAAGATGACTATTCACCTTAGTGTTGTCACTGCACAAACCAGCAATTTAGATCAGAGTATAAATGAGTCCCCCAGGTTCCTTTGCAATATTTTTCTCAGATGAGAATGTTTCAAAGAAGCCATAAATTATGTTTATTTTATTACCTTGGCAAGATATTGGTTATTTTTGGGCAACAGAACTTAGAGCTATGAACAGCTAATATAACACAACTAAATTACATGTATATCTTTATGTGAAATGATGTTTGTAACGCTGATAAAAATTTGCTGGAATTTTTTGTGTGTGTAATGACCTGTATGCATCAGAGTACACTTACAGTATAGTGTGAATGGTAAATTCACACGTTCAGCCTGTTCAAATGAATGTCGCACAAATTACAGGGTCTAATGGAAGCAAAGGATTCTTGGAAATAACAACAACCTTTAACTAATGGCTATTCCAGTGTCTCCTTAGTGGGCTGCATCAACAAATTCAACTGATCTTTTGTCTAGTAAATGTTATGGGCTGGAAGGGATTCCATTTGAAGCAAAATCAATGTGGACCAATATGATAGTAAATCATTTGGTAATGTGTGAAAAATAATCATGCCGGACCTCTGGTTGCATAAAAACAGTGATCAACTGGAGTGTGTGTGACCCACCAGTGCTACCACTTTACGGCCCCCCACCTCAGATGTGAGCTCTAGCTGAAACCTCAAACCCAACCTCAAACCCAACCTGTCCTTCCACCATGCATGTTTACATTTAAAATAAATAAATGGATAAAAATCCTGCAAATTTGTATCTAAACTTTTTTTAAGCATTCAATGATGTGCATCTTAATTAAATGAGCCCATTGGAATAGCAAATCAAATCTAGTAAGGGAATGAAGCAGATCCTTAGCCCTAACAAGTGCCATTACTAAAATTTGACTAGGACAATAGTGATGGGCAAAAGAAGGGTTTACTTTTGTGCAGAAGTCTCTATATATAGGTTTTAGTGATGAATAACATTTTTTGCCAGGTATGGATTCGAAACAAAATAAAATTGTTGCAAAATAAAAAATGGCCATTAGCTTCAATGCATTTTGCATGAGAAAATGTCCATTGACTTCATTGTGTTTTGCGAATTTTTGCTGTTTCTCGAACTGGTGGATTTTTTTTAGCAAAGTGAAGCAATAACCACTAAAAGGGCAACCTATTGCAGTGACCATATGGATTTTGGCTAAAGGTAAAATGTTCATTCTCAAGATAAAAGAAGCAAAAAGGGTGAGGTTTGAAAACCTTACAGAAGCAGTGTAAATATCTTATACATACATCCCCGACAAAACCTTATACGCAGATTGGAAGAAACTCTTCAGTGCACAAGGAGAATATTGTTGTTTTTAATTTTTATAAAATGTGTGTATTCTTATATTTAGGAATATATGAGGGCTTGAAACAAGGACAATAATATCACCACAATTTAGACTTTTGCCTGTGTTTGTGTGTGTGCCACCACTGTTAAAATGACTTTACTTGATATTTATTTAGTAGGTCATAACATATCAGGATGGTATTGTTTTACCATTGGAATGAAGATTAAAGGGCACATCCCTGGCATCCTCTAAAAATATGTGATTGTATGTTTCCATGACCAACATGTGGCCATTTTCCTTTTTATACACATTGACAGCATGCTTGCATTGTATACCATCCTTATTATAGTAAGATTAGGTCTCTAAGCATCTAGTAGATAGTGCCATTTTATAGATTGTATATTGGAGTATATACTGTATACAGGATGGGTGGACTATGATGTTAGGGCACAGTTGTTGATGTCAGGGGCAGGATTGATGACATCGGGGTTATGATGTGGCAATCTGCAATTGGCCAATAATTGTGTCAATCTAATTTGGAAAAATGGACAGGCAGTTTTGACCCACATAGCCTTCTGGAAAACTGTGCTGTCTAGGTTAAACACGGCAGGTACAACCCTAATATATCGATTTTTTTTTTAAAAAAAAATATGAAATGGGCTGATATACAGTAAGGTTTTATTACTTCTGTAATGATGCATCTGGAAATTTAAAGTGCGTATGACAGTAAGAAAGTGGTAGGTCTGGGGTAAGCTGTTTGTACTTTAAAACACTGGGCATGATAACAAGTGAAACCAGAAACAAGCAAAAAATTGGATACCCTTATTTTTATATATATATATATATATATATATATATATATATATATATATATATATATATATATATATATATATATATATATATATATATATATATACCTTTTTTAACCTTAGCTATAGGTAAAAGTCTGACGAGGTCAGATATTATAAATGATTGAGAAAATAGATTTAGAAAAAGAAACCCCATCAAATAGCTATTGCTATTAAATTGCTAATTAAATTGTTGCACAATGAATTAAAAACCAAGTAGTTCATAACTGGAATTATTAATAAAAAAATAAAGTGCTGTGCATTTATTGAAAAAAGTGCCATAGCAATATGTGTTGCCAGAGCCTCGGTTACCCTGTCCTGCCTTATCTTTGTGGTGTCCCAGGTTTTAGAAACAAAACAGGCAGTTAGATTACGAGACAACTCCAACATCTATTTTTTCTATGAATTATTCTCTCTTATGGATTGTGATCACAGACCTTTTAACCCACACCCAATTCTGGTCATTTTTTATAGTCCTCCTTTTTTAATTAGTTAAATCAATTACCAAGTCCTTTTTCACAATATTTATTGCACTGCACTTTATTGAAAATATTAATTTGAAAAACAATGTTTAAACACCGATTGATCATCCTAGCTTGGTTAAATAATTAACCAATGAATTTATGTATGTATTGAGTTAATTGATGGATGAATCGGTGGAGTGATATAAATTTCAAGCTATATAGAAATTAATAAATTATATTTATTACTATAAGCTACTGAGGATGATTTACCTCCCAACACATATTGCACTAGGGGGCAAATTCACTAAACGACGAAGCGCCAAACGATAGCGTGAATTTGCCAGCGTATCGCATTTTTGTTAATTTGTTAAACGAACTCTGGTGTAAATTCGCTAGTGTTACTTCGCACCTTTACACCTGGCGAATTTGCGCAACGGACGTAACTACGCAAATTCACTGACATGCAAATTATTCCGAATGCTACCTTTTACGCCAGACTTCCTTCACCACCTCAGACCAGGTGAAGTGCAATAGAGTAGATAGGGATTGCTTCAAAAAACTACGAATCTTAGTGAATTTGCCCCTAGGTCTTTATTCAATAAATGCAGAGCACTTTATTTCTTTATTAATAATTCCAGTTATGAACTACTTGGTTTTTAATTAATTGTGCAACAACGTAATTAACTTGGTAGTGATATAGGAATAGCTATTTGGTGGGGTTTCTTTTTCTAAATCTATTTTCTCAAGCAAGTGAAACCAGTCATACAAGTAGTGAACCCATCTGTAAATACATACACTGGTTCAAAGTGCATATATATGTTCAATATAAGGGAATGCCTATGCTGGAATCATTTTATGTCATATCTCTGTACCGGCTATGAGAAACCTGGGGACAACTTTCCATTTAAATTTGATTTCATATTCAGATAGGCAGTCTTAGAAAGTAATGAGATTTTAGATGCCATCTGAGCTTCATAGGATAATGTAGTATTAATAGAGTTTCTTACAGTAGGTCATTCAAAAAAATATAGGTCTTTTGTGTAACGTTTATAAAGCCATTTTTAGTGTCCAGAATTTATGAACATGAAAGGTACAACAAAGTATACCATTTTTTTTTCTTTAGTACCACAAAGAAACATTGCTTACTTGCTTTGTGGTGCATTTGTTTTTATTTTGTATTTGACCTTTTGGAACCCAGCAAACCTTGCCACTCTTTGCACTGGAATTAAATTATAGGTTGTTGCTAAGGCAAGGATGGCTATAACTATGATGATGAGGTACTGGCAAGGATAAAGCTGGGGTTATCCTTTTAAAAATATTAGTGTTTTTATTCCTTCTATTATTAAACTGAAACCCCAAGTAGGAGGAAATGCTACCGTATATTTTTAACGAACAACTAAGGCGTAAAAATGATGTATCTTGTATACTCAACCATACATAGTGTAGCTGCCCTAAAAACAGTAAAAAAAATTCACCGTCGGCGAAATGTCACAGAAACCTATTAAAGTCTAAATTTGTTGCCCGGCAAAATATTTTTGACACGCGTCTTTTTTTTTTTTTGCAAGTCTATGGGCAGCTATAGACAAGTCTATGGGCATCATTTTTTCGGCGAAACAAGGCGAAAAAATTCGCCTAGCCCTATATAAAATGCATTGGTTTCTATATTGCCATATATTTTGAATCTAATCAGTCACATATTGCAGGCACCTGACAGCTGGAAAGAGCATGCAAATAAAAGAAGATAGGGAGCTCCAATGGGCAACATTAGAAACAAGGGCCTTCACTGCTAAAGGTCTGTTGTGTAGTGATGAGCAAATAAGTCACCATAAGAAAACAAGGACCTACCACCTATATGTAATAAAAGTCACTACGTTTGCCAAGGAGCAGTAACCTATAGCAACCAATGAGATGTTTGCTTTTAAACAGGTGACCATTAAATGCTACCTGCTGATTGGTTGCAACGGGTTACTGCTCCTGGGCAAATTTAGTAACTTTTATTACACAATCCCCTTACAGTTTAATGGGAGGATTGCCTATCCAGGAGTATTTTCTTGCTTGCCCTAACCCACAGATCCACTAGTGGAAGCTTTTAGCATTTGTAACTTTTGGGAACCAGAGCTTCATTTAGATCCTCCATCAATATCACAGTTTAGAAACAGGCCTTTAAGACTAAAACAATTACTGTGCATAAGCACTGCTATTATATTTATATAGTTCTTCCAATATATATATATGTGTTGCTCAGTTCTTCTTACTTAGACAGCCATAAATGTAGATGGGTGAATTCATTAAGTCAGCAGTTGGAAATGCCTCTCATTTGTGGTCTAATATCAAATAAGCTGTCAAGTGCCAAATTCATATTTCCTGAAACAAAATCTGATATAACACATCCCTTTGAAGCTCAGTTAATGGGTTAATGTTAATGGGTTAAAATCCAATGGGGTCCTACTTCTTATGCCTTAAATCATTGGATACTCAACAAAGTCAGTGCTAGCCGATGCATTTTATGGTATTCTAGCATATCACTTCTTTTCATTTTATATACTTGTGCAGTTACAAAGTAATGTTTTTTTCATCTGCATTTTATCTCTCTGCTGTAAATTTTAATAGTTACTTGGGTCTACGGCACTCATGGAACTTTTAGCAGTGCATGGATTGGATACACCATAAAGATTAATGCTGAAGAATTTACATTGTTGGAATACTGCTCTTTCTCTCACTTTTATGAGCTCCCTGCAGTTATATTTTGAATCAGAAAAGAAGGCTATATTTTTGGCAAGAAAGGCCAGAGATATTGCAGACTAAGTAAAATGTGCTAAATCTATTGTATACTGCATACATCATTTAGGAAAAACAAACATGGTGTATTATTTTGAGACAACTAAGGACCCCATAGTGGGTTATTCAGATCCAAGATTATTTTGGAAAGATTCTTTCATTACATAGCAAGTAAAAGAGACAATATTGATATGCTTTCTTCAAGCTAGAAGGGTAAAATAGTCTCTTATGGCAGTAGGACACCAACCATTATCCTTACGTAAGAGTCTATATCAAATGATGTATGTTTTATAAGTTAGTGTTTGAAATGTTTATTACATTGGTCAACTCCCTAATGACTGTGAGCTGTCTTCCTGTCAGTGATACTTTTTTTTAAGCACAATATGATCAAGCTTCAATATATATATATATATATATATATATATATATATATATATATATATATAGCTGGCCATAGATGTTGAGATTTTTAAAAGATCCGATCCTCATCATGAGACCACAATTTTCTCTGAAAGATCGTACGATCGTACGAATTGACCATCAACTAAAAAGACCAATTTGCCAGGAAAACAAAGGGGAGCTGCCTGCTTGGCCCTGCAAACATAGATAGATTGCACTGGGACCGACAAATATTTTTTAACCTGGCCGATCAATTTCCTGACAGATGTCGGCTGAAAAATGGTAAGATGTACGATCGTTCGAATCCCACTAAACGCACAATAATTTTGTAATTTAAGGCAAATTGGAGAATCTTCAGATTTGTATTTGTCTTCTTCTGGATAAACTAACAGTTAGACATAAAAGGTTGAACTTGATGGATGTGTCTTTTTTCTCCTTGAAAAAGGCCCTAGCAAAGACCAAAATGTCTGATATTTTTGTACAATAAATAATACATTTTAAAGGGAATACTGGTTATGATGTCACTTTTTGTTATAAAATATTATATACTGTATATTACATTTTTAATATAAATTTTGCAGGATCTTAAGTTTGAAGAAGATATTTAAAGATGAGGCCATGGAAATAAGGTTAAGGTTAAAAACGTTATATATTCCGTCTGTTACAAATTCAGCAATCAATTATTACTATTTAATGTTTACATAATTTTCTTGTAGACGTAAGGTATGACGATCCAAATTGCAGAAAGACCCATTCTTAGGAAAACCCTAGGTGCCGAGCATTCTGGATAAAAGTCCCATACCTGTATTTGTGCAGCATATGGCAGTGGGATTATTATTGAGAAGTTGAAAGATTTTCTAATAACGGATTTTCCAAAAGTGTCAAAAGTTCATAAAACCCCTTCTAGCAAGATTCGGAGCATAATTAAGAACAAGTGGAATAATACAGAAGTCAACAGGGATCTTAAGCTACTTCTCCTTGTCCTCCTGTGATGGTTTCTAAGCCAGGGGTTAACATCTGTGATTTTTGGTTAAGTCTGATCGATTAATTTGTTATCAGAAGCCCCAATCTACACGGTTATGCAATAGCAGACAAGGATGTTACTGGTGTCGAAACCATGCATCTTGTAGGTGGTGAGATGTTCAACCTGTGCACTGCATACTTAGCATTAGTATATACATACTTTATATATATAGTATATGCAATTCCCAATGCCAGACTCATTTATATTACATGGCAGCAGAAGACAGAGAATTCTGCATTGGAACTGAGTAATGATCAACCCTATAACAGTGGCTTCTTTGATAGATGTACATAAAGATGTCCTAACAAGATTAAAAGATGGTGAGCTGCTGTGGACACCTTTGAAAGCATGGATCATTAGTGTATAGACCTCTGGATTCATGCAGCAAGTTAAATAAAGAAAATACATTATTTCTAGCCATACTTTTTTTTAGGTTTTAGATTTCCTTCCTAGAAACACGGTACAGATGGCAAGCAGCCCAAAAGTATAATTTAGATATTTTAAGTATCAACATTAATGGAAGGTAAACTTCATTGTGACCACTCATGTGAATTCTTGATTTTTTTCCATAATGGGAATGCTTTTTTATATTATTTTTTAGCAGTGTTTTCCAGAGGTGGCTGTGATCCTGTTAATGCCCATCATATTTTGCATGGCTATAGAACACACAATGCTTTGCAAAATATAAAAGATTTATTTGGATGTTTTTTTTTTCCTCATTATTCACGTTTTGAAATTTTTTGAACATGCTGTGATATTCTACAGACTATGGTGAGCTTTGTTTCAGAGACCACAATAAAAGCATTTATGATTTATGTTATTTATTGGGAATAATAGGCACTTCCTTCTGTGATGTTTCATGTAGGAAAGTAGCAGTCTTAATACAGTCTTAAAGTACCACTACAAATGAGCTTGCTTTCAACAGAAAGGAATACAAAACAACAAATTCCACACAGAATTACCCTTTAAATTCATTTAGCCATTCAGTTGTTTTGTAGATATTTCAGCCCATAAATAAATGGCTTAAATATTTTACATTGTTAATTCATGGCACATTCTGGGCCCAATTTAGAAGTTTGACTACACAGTACTTCAAGGTCTTTTAAAACCTTATTTTATTGGCTACAAAGCTTGTTTTTTACATTATGGCAACTCTCTCATTTTACCCAAAGCGTAAGGTTAATGTTTAGTGTGAAAATTGGGAAAACTCATAGAGCATACTTCCAGAAGGTGCATTCATTTCTTTTAATTTAAAAGCTTATGAGTCCTGCCCAGTAACCTGCATTTATTAGAATTGCCTGTTATTTCTCAAATGATCCTGGAACCCTACATTATAGACTGCCAGCCTCAAGTGGTGCATGCTGAGTATCATCATTGTAGACACAGATGAACGCTTTTTTTGCCCACGATGCTGTATTTTCATCATTATCCGAGTGTAAGTGTGGGTGGCCACCACAATTTGGGCATGATGCACCAATATGTATGCAAAATAACATACATTTGGCAAATTGCTTTCAAGTTATGAATGATCCAATTTCCATAGACTCCTCATTTCCAAAAAACATCTTTAATAATAGCATTAGTTTCCAATTTGTTTGGTGCAAGTCAGTAGCTCCTTTTGATATTACCTGGGAGGCGGCAGACGTCCCTCTCTGCATGTCACTTGTCTTTGACTCCCACTCTGACTTGTACGTATCTTTTTATTCCGGTCGCACCACGTGACATCATTGCACTGGTGCAAAATTCAAATATTTAAAGGAGCCTCATCCAGTTCTGCATTGCCTAATGTAGGCATGGGCGATCCTGGCCCCTTCGCTGCCCAAGGCAGCAGCAGTGTGCTTACCTTTTAGCGCCTGAGGGGGTCGGGGGGGTCCACCAGGGCAGCAGAGAGGGCCAGTGCACTAGCGCAGAGAGCCTAACTGCGCTCTCTGCACTAGAAGAGCCGAATTTCCAGTTTGAAAATGGAAATTCGGCTCTTAAAGTACCAGGAACGGCATTCTGGTACCTAGTAGGACGCTGCCACCTGAGGCAACAGTCTCAAGTCGCATCATTGGCGAAGCGCCCCTGAATGTAGGTCTATTCTAGATAGTTCTTGGGTGTGCTCCTTGTTTGATTTACTGTTCATTGAACCTTGTCTGTCCTTGACGACTGCTGTATTGCTGCCTGAACCAACTTTTGGGCATTTTCTGACTATGCTTCTGGATCCAGTCACATGATCCCTTGCTTGCCCAGAACCTTCTCTTAGTTCTCTCTCGGCAGCATCCGAGTAGCAAAGGCTCCTCCCCGATATGAAAGGCGGCTGTTATAGGCAGAAGTGTGGCAGGAACCTTGTCTTCTGTTCTGGGTTTGGGATACAGAACGTGACACTCCTACTGATGCAACTCACTAAGGAAAACCTGAAATTACTACTACTTCCAAGCTAATGGTAATATAAGTGTTTCCTAACATCAGTGCATACACTTGTGTTTAATTCATTACAGGCTGGACAAGAGCACTGTCTCTGCCTCAAGTTTTAGGGAGCATGTATGAATGCATGTGCCAATGCATGCTCAACTACGTTATTATCATGTGCAAACTTTTTCCGTTTTGCTTCTCGGAAATAGTTTTTTGACGCAAATATCTTGTCCGTGACAAAGACTACATTTTACGTTACTACTACTGTAGCTTAAAGGGGTTGTACACCTTCAAAACTTTTTTCAGTTCAGTTGGTTCAGATAATTCACCAGAAATAAAGATTCTTTTCCAATTAGTTGGAAGGTGAACAACCCCTTTAAAAACTCAGGCACAACTAACAATAAATATGACCAGCAACATATAATATCTGGGTGTTTAGTATCCCACGTTAAAATGAATAAACAATATACTGTATATATGTGTATGTCCTTATATAGACAGTGGTATGGCTCACATCCATTTGGTTGATGTGGAAGGAGAGGGAAGGATAAAAGGATGTATGCATTTGTCGTGCGTCTTTTGAGCCACAGTGAAGTTTTGACGCAGTTTTGCAAAAATTTCAAAACCCAGAAGTTCGCAGCAAATCTGTATGATGGAAATTTTCTATCATCACTATTTTGTGTTAAATAAGATCTAAAAGAAGTCTTTGCCAATTGTTCAGGGGTCAGTTGACACCAGGCTCACAATTTGAATAAAGCGATGCGTCCAAATGGCATTTTTTGCCCCCACCATATTGATTAATCATATCCTTTCACTACCTGTATAGGGCCCAAAGTTCTTACTCATTTACCTTGGGATAAGCACTATTTTTCAAAGATATATACTGTGTGTAAGAGTACTGCATCTTTGCTGACAAAATAATGTACAAATCTCATCACTGTCTACCAAGGAAGGTTGGATTTGCAAAAAACACTGGAAACACCAGTACAATAACAATGTGTTCAGTTATTACTCTTAACACGTGAAGTCAACATCATCCTTTATACCAAGGCAATTTAATTATGTAGCTTTGTATATGTGCTGAAATGTAAAACAAATGTCAGGAGATGACAATCTGGACAGAGAAATGCAAATACATGATATATTTTGCCTCCAATGAACACTTATGCAAACTGGTATGCAATTCAGCTGAACTGGTCCTCAGTCTGCAAGAATGAATGGCATCTAATAACCTGTGTCACTCTCAGCAGCTTTATCCATACACTTTATCCTTTTTAAAACTTCTTTTGTTGTGACCTTAGTCTCACATGATAGCATATTTACTGCATTATCCAGAGGCCGGTATTTGAGAAAGGCAATGACACCCTCAAGGCATCAGACATATGGAAGTACCCTAGAGTACTTTGGAGTCATTACTGGTATTCAACTGATATCTTCCCAACAGTGCTAAATGCATTAGCTATTAATCAATGTGCATTAAGCTGGAATAAAATAATGTTCATGTCACAGCTCAACACATGTATGTGTCTAGGGTAAAGGAAAGATCACAAAGAGGAAAGAAAAACATTTACAGTACGTACTAAGTGTACAGTAAGTACCTGACATGCAGTAAAAGGCTTTATCCTCCAGAGGAAAGGAGGGATGTCAAGAACAGAAATTTGAATGCTGAAGGTGTTCCCCTTGAAATGAAGCAACTTTGGTTCTTCCAGCAATTGTCCACCTTGATGTCTCTCATTTAAAAGAACTTCCTATAACAGAGAAAGAGGAAATCAATTAAAAGACATACCCGGAGGGATTTATATGGCACTTGATCATTATAAATATGCCATATCCTTCTTTGGGAAGCATTATTAAAACTATTAAAGCAATTGATATAAGGACAAAGCAATATCTCTATTGGTGTCAATGCCCTTCATATTTTACTCATACAACCTTTCCACTATAATGAAATGACAGCAGAATCTTAATAACATTGCATGCCCAATTCAAACTTGCCCTTAGCCAATTGCAGTCTTTAAAGCACAAACAAATATATCAAAAGGCAGATTTCTATGTGACAGATCATTGTCAGTTAGGGCAAGTTATTTCTTCACCCACAAACGTCTTTTATTAAAAAAAAGGTGGAGTGGAAATGATGAGAAAGTGGAATCTAAATGATGTATTGTCTTTTGGATACCCAAAAATGTTATGTATCAATGGCATAATTCTTCTCTTATCCAGTCTAAAATAGGGCAATTAGACACCATATTATCTTTGGCCACCAAGTGTAGATTTATAAGTTTTAAGAAAAGCAGAGCCTTTAGCTTCCATTAGAGTCCTGCACTAGGTTGGGTACCAGAGGAATACCCACAAAGAAATTAGGTTTCGGCATAAAGTCCACAATTCCTTGACTGTGCTGGAAGTCTGTGGTAACCTGCCTGGGTAGCCAACTAAAGTGCAGGACTTATCCCTCCCTGCCTCCCTTGGGTATATGGCAATTTTCCCCCCTTATACGTATGAGCAGGCTCCGGAGTTGTGTCAATTCATGATGGCGTAATTTCTGGTATTGTAGTCCTGGGTCAGAAGTAAATTATTTATTTGTGACCCAGGTTAGGTAGTGGGTCTGTTGGGTGGCTGGTGTGGATCAGACTGTGGATCAACGGGTCAGCAGGTCCATGCAGAAGTCTGGCTTCGATATCAATTACATACTTTGAAAAAGTTTATGCTAAGCTCATTATTTTTGTAATCTTTAAACATATCAATTTAGAACCATAAACTAGTGCTTCCATACATTTTATCAGTTTAAAAGCCCATAGCCCATACTATTTTGACCAGAATATGGCAGCAAATGTGTACATTCAAACTTATTACAGACACAAAGACGTACATTTTCTCTTTCTTTAATCAATGTACTGTAACTAAATGTAAAGATTTTTTTATTAAATGCAGTAGAAAGTAACACTCTGTAACTTTATAACTGTTATATAACATGATTAAATTGCTCGGGCCTTGAAGCATTATTTATAATTAAAAAAATGAATTATTGATTTTATCTCCAACGTTAATAAAAGGGAAACGGACCTATTAAGATGTTGATGAAGAATAATGATCCCAGTCCAGTGCTTTTCTGAGAACAAATGCTCCATCTACAGTACTTTTTACATGTAACATTTGGGGTAAGCAACATTTCTATACTTTGTTCATATATTCTGTTGTGCCTATTGTGTGGAAGCAAATTTCCATGAAATGTTACACCACCTAGTCCTGGAAAGCAACCAAGTTATGTTTCATTTCTTGGTGTTAAGCCCAAGTTTGTGATCAACCTTACTACCTTTAGTGGAGATGGAATGTTCAATGCAGCCCTCCTTAAATGCAATATCAGGCATTAGCTAAAAGAAAACAAAAGATCACTATGGAATTGCCTTATAATTCTGTTGATCTCCTCAAGCCTTACAAGTCCAGTCCAGGAAAAGCCCTTACCATGCCATAAATGATCACAGACATACACTGAATGTTGCATATGAGCAGAGTACCTAGACAGTATTGGCATTGGCTTTTTGGGCATTCTCCATCCAATTTTTAACTACAGATGCAGCCACTTTGGTTTGTCTGTTTGACACAGAATAACTAAACACAGATATCCCATTTATCTCATTTAACACAGAAAACTGTGTCACAACATCCCATCTAATTAAAGCATTCACCATTGTGAACAATGGAGCTTTGGTATGCTAATGAAAAGGTTAAATGCATTAAATGAGTTAAGATGACTTAAGATAACACAGTTTCTTCAATTAACCCTGAGTCATGACGCATTTAACTCACAAATCCAAGTGGCTTCATCTGTAGTTTTGTTGTTCCAAGCCAAATGCAAGGTAACCTATGCTCACATCCAGGTTTGTTTTTTTCTTTTTTCTATCTAATAACGTCATAAAGAGTTAATGAGAAACAGAAAAAAGCTGAAAAATGTGAAGAGCAAATTCTGTCTTCCAGAGGTTACCCAATTGCACTTACATTCTTGTATTAGCCCTATTTTTCAAGCCTGCCGCTGTTATCATAATACACACGTGCTTGTTCCTACACTCCTACACTCCTACTCTTACAGCACAACAACAGCAAGGCCTGCACCAGTTTTTAACAAGAAAATCTGTTTTTTTTCCCTGCAAAGTCGAAAGCAAAACATACAAAGTGGCTCAGCTGTCCTTTCAGCAGTTGTGCCCTTCCCTTCATACCCCAGGAACAAGCATTTCATTACAGCTGGCAGCAAATTAGGCCGAGCAAAAAAATACATCCAACTTTTAATTTTCTGCCTGTGGGCCACCCTTTGAGTTGCAGAATAGAAATACCCCACAGTTGCAGGTCACTTTAGTTAAAAGGACAAGCCGTTTTCAGTGTACAAGATCTGCTGAGAGCAAATAGCTGGCAGCCAAATCCAGAATGTGCAATGGGAAATAAAGATGCAGATTTGGAAATCACCGGCTGCTGTGGCCTATTAAGAAATTCCAAACAATAGGATTGATTTGCTAGAGGTGCAGATCACGCCAGGTCAGTAACAAATACCAATCCATAAACAATCAGAGCTGATCAGTCTGGTGCAATTAAAACAATGAAACTGAATGTTGGGTTGGTTGTCATAAGTAATTCCACTAATGGAAATCAGCACCTGTGTTAGAAAATGAGCCCTAATTTAGCTTTCACAAATATATTTTAGTATGCAGATAATAAAGGCGCCATGTATAGTTTGGTCATGATCTGTCATGCTGAAATGCTTATATTTCCACTTTTTGACTTTTTGTGTATGTATCATTATATATATATATATATATATATATATATATATATATATATATATAAATAATATATACAGTAATACTGTATATATCCAAAGCACAGAGCAAGTACCTATGCTTCCCTGATGAACAAGACACTGTCCATGTTCAGCAGCATTATATTCTTTGGGGGTGAAGACAACACTGCTTTGTGTCTGTAGGGACTGCGCCCTGCATTTCACGCTGGTGTACAGGGCAGCCAGAGATGCGTATGCAAGGGCTTTCTGAATGGCACTAAGGAGTACAATTTTGTTCTCCTTAGTGCTCTAAGCTTGTGTCCATGGCATTAATAAATGAAGCCCAGCGAGAGAGAGAGAGAGAAAAAGAGAACTTGTGAAAGCTTTTCAGCAACATAATTAATAGTTATATTGTTCTTTTGGGGTGTTTCTGAAAAACAACAAAAAAATGGGAAACACATTTTCTTGACACCATTACCACTTGTAAATTGGTTTGCTTTATGTTCTGAAATAAACCTGAATACTTTAAAAGGGCCTTTGACATCATGAAGTGAAAATATTTTTTTTTAGATTATTTATTTTAATAAGTTTGTATCTGTTCAACCAGTGCCTGCAAATAAATATTTTCTTGGTAATGAATCTAGAGCCATGAATGGCATTTGACCCCTGTTTACTTTCCTATGTTAGGGAAGCCACACACGGGTAAGTACAAATTGCTAAATCAGTCCCTTTCTAACTGAGCCAACAGCTTACTGGTCCATATATGGAAACCATTTAGGTTACTTGCCCAACCAATATTTGACCCCAATACACTGTCAGATGGGTTTTGGTCGAGCAGCTTTGGTGCACCAGTAGGTAATCTGCAAAATCTATTACAGCTAGTTGAGAGACATATATTACATATGTGCTCATGTGTAGCCCGCAATAAAACCCCACTAGTGGTATGGTGTAATGGTGTAACTGACACTGCCCTTCCATTTGCAGATTAAAAAGTCTCTACTGTATCACCAAGATATATGGGCATAGAGTTCACCAACAGCCATTCAATGACTTGCTTTTTTTTCTTTTGTTTGTCTTTTTATATACTTTACTATTTATTAACTATATTTAATCTATATTGTAACCTCTGAAATACTGTATGTGGTCACTAGTTTCATTGACAGGTGGTTTGTGCCCAACTAGGTGCTTGGAATCTTTGATAAAAATGCCCTATGCTGCACAAACCAGTGAAACTAGATTTGGAGTTCTACAGCATAAGGCAAACATGGAAAGGATAAATATTTAAATACACAGAGGCATTCAGAAGTGGAAAATATGACTTGGAGGAAAAAAGTTACAACCAGACATTGTTTTGTGAAACTCGCTAATTGGCAGGTTGAGGAGAAATGTGATACCAAAACTTCATGAAGAGTGGGATACGGCAGAAACTGCCTACACATAACATGATCTAGGGAACATTAAGGTGGGTTATATATAAAACTAAAAAAAAATAGAACAAAGGTAATTTGTTATAGACAAGATAGAACAAAGATTGATCTAGCTTTTAATTCCTGTGCTTCTTAGATCAATGGCATCATGTAAATAATCTCATGGGACTAATCATGGTGTTGTATTTGTGGTCGAGACTAAAGTTCTACTGTATGGCTTTGTCAAATAAAATGCAGATTTATAGTGATACTGGTACTTCCAAACTAATGGCAGCATTGGCTTCCTGACATAAAAGAGCATAAAGAAAGTTTTTCTTTTTTTGGGAGCTTGGCATGGTTGGCACATCTCCATGCAGAATAGTTTTGTCTACTATGTATTAAATTTCTTCTGTTTCTTCTCATAGATTGAGCTGAACAAATAAAAGGAAGCTAATCAGAGCCATGTACAGATCACAACTTGTCCAAGTGGATGCCACACCCTGCCACCCTATGCCAGTAACCTATTTTGCTGTGGTTAACTCCAACCTACTGTTTCATTATCAATGTAATCATGTTGGTGGTCAGGTAGAAGTTCTTGAAGTCAGGAGTAGAATTGTTGTTTGCTGATACATATTCTCTAAGATGCTTACCTGGAATGCACAAGGAGTGTTGTCTATGCAGTAAACCCTAAGGTTGTAATCCAAAGAGTTGCAGGACATGCAGCCAAAAACAGCCACCTTGAGTTCTTTCACTGCACAATCTGTCAGTGGTTCCCCAACCAAAGCATAAGTTCCAAAGCTGTCCAATAGAATATGGCAGGAACATGGGTCCAAAAGGCAATAAAAGGACGTTGTTTCATCATCTGTGGACATGATTTCCTAAAGAAGAATAAAGGAAATATGAAACTCCGATTTTCTCCATTTATTAGAGCAGAATTCCTTGCAAGTATCTGTTGCATTACAATTTAGTTTGTGCAGTGTTAAATCTATCTGCAAAGCATGTGACTTTGATTATTATATATACGGTACCCTTTGACTACAAGTAATCCAGCACTCTACCTTGCCCAGCAACACAATTTTTCCATTCATTTGAATGGAATGCAGAAATGTAGAATTTTTCTAAAGTGCAGCAATAATGGTTAGCAACCAGAAATCTGATTTCTTGTAAGGCTAGAGGATGACCATTATAATTATTTGATTCATTTTATGGTAGACCCTCTCCTATTTATCCTTAACATTGACATTCTAATAAATACCTGTTTGCAATGATTAGCGAGTCTAGTATGTATAGTGCTGGGATTCTGACTTCCCTGGCTCACAACAGTGTTAAAGAGAAAATACACCATGAGCTCATACAGTTGGGCCTATGCAGAAAGATGCATAAATACTATCTCAAATGTTTTTGTTTGAAATGGTTCCTGATTCAAGGATTCATATTAAAATGTCAGGTCTAAAAATTAACTTTTTGCTTTGAAAAATGATTTCATTGAGTAACTTTATTATGCAACCCCACAGAAGGTGCAATGGAGGAAAGTGGCACGACTGAAACCAGCAAAGAGTTTTTATGCTAGGGCATGGAGAGGTGAAACAAAAATTTAAAAAGTCTTATTTTGAATTAGCATTGACAGTTAAAAGTAGATTTGTCTTGCCTCCCATTTTCCCTGTTGGGATCTTCTTTTCAAACGGATATTCCAGTGTTCGCAGCTGACCTCAGCACAGTGTGGAATTGTCAAGGCCAAGGGAGTGGACAAGGTGATATCAAGTGGTCCACAAGTCACCTCAGGTCCCAGAAGAACCTCTGCTCCGTCCAACGGCATGCTGTAACACCAACATAGTAAAGTCAGACGGAAAGCCAAAGGAATTGTTAAAAACAACACAATCTAAACAATATGTTTTTTCCTCTATGGCAAAATAAAATCCTTTATAGTCTTGAATTGTTCAGAACATGACAAAATCAATGGCATTAGAAAGGCACTATTTTTTTCAAGCTTTCCTTTTAGTTTGTTCCCTGTTACTTAAACAACTGTTTTAATGGACAATTATTATCTCAGCAGCACTGGTCATATATAAATGAGAGATACTTGAGAGATGCAGCCCAAGATGAGGACATTTTCATGGAATTTTTGTCAATGTCTATTCTAGTCTTTCTTAAATGATACCAAAACTGGGATACAACATTATACCATTACTATGATATGTGGAAGCTCTTGCTCTAGCACTTAGCTCTCCTGCCCTTCACCAGAAACCAGCTTATTTGTTTCTTTTTATAGACTAAACTTTCAAACTGAGCTGAATTACTGGCCACTGTTTTTTCTGATGTCCACTAGAGATTGTTTTTATCAACTGCTGCCTGATTGGTTGGGTGAGCAGCATGTTCTGATCTCTGGATTAGTCTCTCTGACAGCTGGATAAGCAAAATGTTCTCAAGGAGAAATCCCCAGGCTTAGCACAGACAAGACACCCTGAGCCACAACAATATGCTGTTTTTATTTCTCTTATTTACCAGCAGGATTTTCTGGTCACTGACCCTTTTCAGAAGAGTCTATGGATTTGACACAAGAGACATTATAGCCGGAGTAGTAGTTGGTATGTGAAGAAGTATTACTGTATACCACAGCTTAGCTCATCAAATACACTAAGGGTCGTTTACTACATGCAAGGAAGGTGCAAAGTGTAAACAAGGCCCTGTTGGTTGAAGAATTGCTACAGGTCTCTACACTCAAGAATAGAGTGCAGAGATCCCTGCTCTCCCCATGAATACAATGCTGCATTCTGTATTCACAAAGGGCAGGCAGCAAGAGGAAAGGTAAGTTTCCCTCTTTCCCCTTCCCATTTTTCAGAAGTACAAATTAAGCTGTCCAGGGCTGCCTTGTGCCCACCAGTGCTATGCTCTTCACCTACTGTAGCACCAGATTTTAAATCAGGCACAATATGCTGTGTGCAGCCAGACCACCGATGCAAGTGCTTCTTTAAGGGGCATGTTTTTAACATCCCTTGAGGCTCTTTCATTTGTATCCAGCGGGCCAAAGTAAATAAGTAAATGATTGTAGGTCTTTCAAAATCCATCCAAATACACTCATTGACATTAAAGACAAGAAGAAAGTGATTCCTGAGGGGTGTCTTATACAATCTTTACATGTCTTTTACGTAAAGACGTGTCTTATACAATCATTACGTCTAACTAATAGACCATAATAAACTGAAACAAGAATTACCTGATCCACTTGCTCATGTACATAGCAGATAGAATTGGGACATACCTCTTAAAGTCATTTAGGTTACCACATATGCTATATTGAGGAACTAATCTTAACAAGTCAGCTGTAACGGCAGTAGTGACTTGATTAGGGACCAAGATGATCCAATTTTTGGTCAAGGTGGAAATACAGCTTTACCAACATACATAATAGATTAGGCATAAGGTTAGCCCAGGTATAGTAACCATTTGCTAAACTCCTTTAGAGTAATACCCAGCTGTACTTTACCATAACTTTAAAACCAGGCAACCCAGGTATAGTAATCGTTTGCTAAACCCCTTTAGAGTAATACCCAGCTGTACTTTACTATACCGTTAAAACCAGGCAGCCAAAAGCAACTTACCTTCTGCTGATATGGATGTTATAAAGCTTCAAAGGAAGCTTATCCAGCTAATAACTACTGTTTGTATTATCTAAAGACCAACTGACCAACATAGACTGGGTGGGACTTTGTTTAGGTTCAGGCATACAAAGCATTGGAATACAATCACTTCTGCATGTCAATGCTAACGGATAGTTAAAATAACCTTCAATAGTTCTTCTAGTCCTTTAACAGTGCCCTGTGCCCATGTAACAATGGTGCAGAAGAAACAAATATGTGATTGGTTAAATATAAAGGTTGCAAGGTTGTAGGGGTTAGGGATGGCGCGAACTGTTCGCCGGCGAACTTGTTCGCGCGAACATCGGGTGTTCGCGCTCGCCGGAAGTTCGCGAACGTCGCGCGACGTTCGCCATTTTGGGTTCGCCATTGTTGGCGCTTTTTTTTGCCCTCTCACCCCAGACCAGCAGGTACATGGCAGCCAATCAGGAAGCTCTCCCCTGGACCACTCCCCTTCCCTATAAAAACCGAAGCCCTGCAGCGTTTTTTCACTCTGCCTGTGTGTGCTGAAGAGATAGTGTAGGGAGAGAGCTGCTGCCTGTTAGTGATTTCAGGGACAGTTGAAAGTTTGCTGGCTAGTAATCGTTTTGATACTGCTCTGTTATTGGAGGGACAGAAGTCTGCAGGGGTTTGAGGGACATTTAAGCTTAGGTAGCTTTGCTGGCTAGTAATCTACCTTCTACTGCAGTGCTCTGTATGTAGCTGCAGTGGGCAGCTGTCCTGCTTCTGATCTCATCTGCTGACTGCTGCAATAACAGTAGTCCTTGTAAGGACTGCTTTTATTTATTTTTTTGTTGTTTTACTACTACTACTACTACTACTACTACTACTACTATAAGAGCCCAGTGCTATTAGTCTAGCAGTGTTGGGGAGTGGGACTGGTGTGCTAATCTGCTGCTCCTAGTAGTTCAGCAGCACCAACTTTAATTTTTTTTTTTTTAATATTCATTTTTTTTTATTTTACTTTTTTTTATTTTACTACCGCTGTAGTAGTGTATAAGTTGACCTTTTAGGCATTATTTGCCCTGTAGGCATTTTTTGCCCAGTGTGTTATTCAACCAACTGCCATCTAGCTGTGTGACCTTGTTCACATTCTGTCTAAATATCCATAATATTACCGTCTCCAGAAAAAACACCGGAGTGACTTTTTTCAAGCAGCCATAACATATTTTACGTAATCTGTATCCATCGCTGTAGTAGTGTATAAGTTGACCTTTTAGGCATTATTTGCCCTGTAGGCATTTTTTGCCCAGTGTGTTATTCAACCAACTGCCATCTAGCTGTGTGACCTTGTTCACATTCTGTCTCAATATCCATAATATTACCGTCTCCAGAAAAAACACCGGAGTGACTTTTTTCAAGCAGCCATAACATATTTTACGTAATCTGTATCCATCGCTGTAGTAGTGTATAAGTTGACCTTTTAGGCATTATTTGCCCTGTAGGCATTTTTTGCCCAGTGTGTTATTCAACCAACTGCCATCTAGCTGTGTGACCTTGTTCACATTCTGTCTAAATATCCATAATATTACCGTCTCCAGAAAAAACACCGGAGTGACTTTTTTCAAGCAGCCATAATATATTTTACGTAATCCGTATCCATCGCTGTAGTAGTGTATAAGTTGACCTTTTAGGCATTATTTGCCCTGTAGGCATTTTTTGCCCAGTGTGTTATTCAACCAACTGCCATCTAGCTGTGTGACCTTGTTCACATTCTGTCTAAATATCCATAATATTACCGTCTCCAGAAAAAACACCGGAGTGACTTTTTTCAAGCAGCCATAATAAATTTTACGAGATCCGTATCCACCGCTGTAGTAGTGTATACGTTGACCTTGTAGGCATTATTTGCACAGTGTTTTCTTCAAACCGCCATCTAGCTGTGTGAGCTTGTTCACATTTTGTCTAAATATTGATAATATTATCGTCTCTAGAAAAACCACTTGAGTTACTTTTTTTCAAGCAGCATTCATATATTTTACGTAATCCGTATCCACCGCTGTGTATACGTTGACCTTGTAGGCATTATTTGCACAGTGTTTTCTTCAAACCGCCATCTAGCTGTGTGAGCTTGTTCACATTTTGTCTAAATATTGATAATATTATCGTCTCTAGAAAAACCACTTGAGTTACTTTTTTTCAAGCAGCATTCATATATTTTACGTAATCCGTATCCACCGCTGTGTATACGTTGACCTTGTAGGCATTATTTGCACACTGTTTTCTTCAAACTGCCATCTAGCTGTGTGTATTATCGTTTCCAGAAAAACCAACTGAGTTTTTGTTGTTGTTGTTTTTTTAAAAATAATGCCAGGCAAAGGCAGGCCGCCACGCAGAGGCCGTGCTAGGGGCCGTGCTGCTATGCAATCCTGTGGCCCTAGCAAATTGCCCAGTTTTAAAAAGCCAATGACCCTGAACTCCCAAAATGCTGAAGAGGTAGTTGACTGGCTTACACAGCACACCCCATCCTCTACCGTTTCTAACTTTACCACAACATCCTCCTCATCCTCCACTGCTATGGCCACCCCACGTAACACTTCCTCCACCACCGGTGCCCCTTCTTCACTGGAGTCAGAGGAGTTATTTTCCCATGAGTTTCTTGAACTGAGTAATGCGCAACCATTATTGCCAGAAGAAGATGAAGGAGATGAGGACGTTACACCAGATTTAATTCTGGCAGAGAACACGACAGAGATGGACATAATGATGAGTGATGAGGAGGAGGTCCCCGCTGCTGCTTCCTTCTGTGATGTGTCAGAAGAAATTGATGCATCTGAGGAGAATGATGATGAGGAGATTGATGTTTTGTGGGTGCCTAGTAGAAGAGAGCAAGAGGAGGGTAGTTCAGATGGAGAGACGGAGAGTCAGAGAGGCAGTAGGAGAATAAGACTTAGAAGAAGCAGGGAGGACAGCCCGCAGAGATCAGTAGGGCAACAACATGTATCGGCACCTGTGTTCAGCCGGCCAATGCACCCGCCATTGCCGCCAATGCCGCCAACTTCTACTGTTACCGCCAGATCGCACACTTCCAAAAAGTCAGCAGTGTGGGATTTTTTTAATGTGTGTGCCTCTGACAAAAGCATTGTAATTTGCAATGAGTGCAGTCAGAAACTGAGCCTTGGTAAGCCCAACAGCCACATAGGTACAACTTCTATGCGAAGGCACATGAGCGGCAAGCACAAAGCACTTTGGGAGCAACACCTCAAAGGCAACAGGCAAACTAAAAGCCACACTCCTTCTGGTCCAGCATCTTACTGCTCTACCTCTGCTCTCCTTGACCCGTCTGAACCACCCTCCACTCCGCCTTCCACCTTGACCACCTGTTCCCATTCCCAGTCATCTGCCACCAGCCAAGTTTCTGTGAAGGCCATGTTTGAGCGTAAGAAGCCAATGTCTGACTGTCACCCCCTTGCCCGGCGTCTGACAGCTGGCATGTCTGCACTCTTAGCCCGCCAGCTTTTACCATACCAGCTGGTGGACTCTGAGGCCTTCCGCAAATTTGTAGCAATTGGGACACCGCAGTGGAAGGTACCCAGCCGCAATTTTTTTTCTAAAAAGGGAATACCACACCTGTACCAACATGTGCAGAGCCAAGTTACCGCATCTCTGTCACTTAGTGTTGGGCCAAAGGTCCATATGACTACTGACGCATGGTCCTCCAAGCATGGTCAGGGCAGGTATGTCACCTACACTGCCCACTGGGTGAACTTGGTAATGGCTGGGAAGCAGGGAATGGGTAGCTCAACAACAACAACAGTGGAGTTGGTGTCACCGCCACGGATTGCACGCGGTTCTGCCACCACCTCTACTCCTCCATCGCTCTCTACCTCGTCTTCTTCCTCTTCTTCTTCTTACTCTGCTGCTGGGTCCTCCTTCTCCTCCTCCACACCTGTGCACCCCCAGCTCCCCCTAGGCTATTCGACGTGCCAGGTACGCCGTTGTCACGCTGTCTTGGGGATGACGTGCCTGGAAAGCAAAAACCATACCGGATCTGTACTCCTGTCATCTCTGCAGTCACAGGCCGATCGGTGGCTGACCCCACACCAACTGCAGATCGGAAAAGTGGTGTGTGACAATGGAAGCAATCTGTTGGCAGCGTTGAGACTGGGCAATTTAACACATGTGCCCTGCATGGCACATGTGTTAAATTTAATAGTCCAACGTTTTGTCTCCAAGTACCCAGGATTCCAGGACGTTCTCACCCAGTCCAGAAAAAGGTGTCGGCCCATTTCAGACGTTCCTACACAGCCATGGCACGCCTTGCTGACATTCAGCAGCGCTACAACATGCCAGTCAGGCGTTTGATTTCTGACAGCCAGACTCGCTGGAATTCAACGCTCCTTATGTTGGAACGTCTGCTGCAACAACAAAGGGCCGTCAACGAGTACCTTTTTGAACTGGGTGGTAGGACTGGATCTGCAGAGCTGGGGATTTTTTTCCCCCGTTACTGGGTGCTTATGCGCGATGCCTGCAGGCTCATGCGACCTTTTGAAGAGGTGACAAATATGGTCAGTCGCACCGAAGGCACCATCAGCGACCTAATACCCTTCGCTTTCTTCCTGGAGCGTGCCGTGCGACGAGTGACAGATGAGGCTGTAGACCAGCGTGATGTGGAGTTGGAAGCGCACGATTTATGGTCGGAATCACCAGAACGAACCCAGGCACCTGCTGCAACGCAGGGAGAGGTGCCAGAAGTGGAGTCAGAGGAGGAAGGTGGCTTTGTGGAGGAGGAGGAGGAGGACCAACAGGAGCAGGCTTCCCAGGGGGCTAGTGGTGACCTTTTGGGGACCCCTGGTCTTGTACGTGGCTGGGGGGAGGAGACCGTGGATGATGCAGTCCTTGATAATGAGGAAGCGGAGATGGATAGCTCTGCATCCAACCTTGTGAGAATGGGGTCTTTCATGCTGTCATGCCTGTTGAAGGACCCCCGTATCAAGAGGCTTAAGGAGAAGGACCTGTACTGGGTCGCAACGCTACTAGACCCTCGGTACAAGCATAAAGTGTCAGAAATGTTACCAACATACCACAAGTCCGAAAAGATGCGGCATTTACAAACCAGCCTGCAAAACATGTTGTACAATGCTTTTAAGGGTGATGTCACTTCAGGAACTCATCAACATTCCAGGGGCAGAGGTGCCAGTAATCCTGCCACGAGCACACCTGCAAGGACAAAGCCCTTTGGCCGGTCTGTAACGTCAGACATGCAAATGTTTTTCAGTCCAAGGCAGCGCCACAACCCTTCTGGATCCACCCTCAAAGAACGCCTCGACCGGCAGGTAGCGGACTACCTGGCATTAACTGCAGATATCGACACTCTGAGGAGCGATGAACCCCTGGACTACTGGGTGCGCAGGCTTGATCTGTGGCCAGAGCTGTCACAATTTGCCATGAACCTCTTGTCTTGCCCAGCCTCAAGTGTGCTCTCAGAAAGGACCTTCAGTGCAGCAGGAGGGATTGTAACTGAGAAGAGAACTCGCCTAGGTCACAAAAGTGTCGATTACCTGACCTTTATTAAAATGAATGAGGGGTGGATCTCGGAGGGTTACTGCACGCCGGAAGACTTGTTCTGACTTCTATGCAGCTGTCCTTCTCTTCAAGCCTCATGACTCCACACACAGCTGTCCTTTAGCGTCCTCCTCCCTCCGCCACCGTTACAAACTAGGGTGCAAACCCTACTGGTTTAATTTTTTCTGGCCTCTGTGCTTCAGTGGCTACAACCAAAAAAACTGGGCAAACAATGTCTACAAGGTCAACGTATGGCGAAAAATGACTATTTTCAGCATTTATATGGCATATTTTTTCTGGCAACTGTGCTTCAGTGGCTGCGTCCAAAAAAATGCATATTTTCTGCATTTATATGGCATAATTTTTCTGGCCTCTGTGCTTCAGTGGCTGCAACCAAAAAAATGCATATTTTCTGCATTTATATGGCATAATTTTTCTGGCCTCTGTGCTTCAGTGGCTGCAACCAAAAAATTTTATATTTTCAGCATTTATATGGCATAATTTTTCTGGCAACTGTGCTTCAGTGGCTGCGACCAAAAAAATGACTATTTTCAGCATTTATATGGCATATTTTTTCTGGCCTCTGTGCTTCAGTGGTTGCGGCCAAAAAAACTGGGCAAACAATGCCTACAAGGTCAACGACGTTGACCTTGTAGGCATTGTTTGCCCAGTTTTTTTGGCCGCAGCCACTGAAGCACAGAGGCCAGAAAAAATATGCCATATAAATGCTGAAAATAGTCATTTTTTGCCATACGTAGACTCAACGTATATGGCAAAAAATGACTATTTTCAGCATTTATATGGCATATTTTTTCTGGCAACTGTGCTTCAGTGGCTGCGACCAAAAAAACTGGGCAAACAATGCCTACAAGGTCAACGTATGGCAAAAAATGACTATTTTCAGAATTTATATGGCATATTTTTTCTGGCAACTGTGCTTCAGTGGCTGCGTCCAAAAAAACTGGGCAAACAATGTCTACAAGGTCAACGTATGGTGAAAAATGACTATTTTCAGCATTTATATGGCATATTTTTTCTGGCAACTGTGCTTCAGTGGCTGCGTCCAAAAAAACTGGGCAAACAATGTCTACAAGGTCAACGTATGGCGAAAAATTACTATTTTCAGCATTTATATGGCATATTTTTTCTGGCAACTGTGCTTCAGTGGCTGCGTCCAAAAAAACTGGGCAAACAATGTCTACAAGGTCAACGTATGGCGAAAAATGACTATTTTCAGCATTTATATGGCATATTTTTTCTGGCAACTGTGCTTCAGTGGCTGCGTCCAAAAAAACTGGGCAAACAATGCCTACAAGGTCAACGTATGGCAGTTGTTTAAAGAGAACAGTAGATTACTAGCCAGCAAAGCTACCTAAGCTAAAATGTCCCTCAAATCCCTGCAGACTTCTGTCCCTCCAATACAGAGCAGTATCAAGCAGATTACTAGCCAGCAAACTTACTATCATCTGTCCCTGAAATCACTAACAGCTCTCCCCCTACACTATCTCTTCCAAGCACACACAGGCAGATTTTTCAGATACATTTTTGCCCTTGATCCCCCTCTGGCATGCCACTGTCCAGGTCGTTGCACCCTTTAAACAACTTTAAAATCATTTTTCTGGCCAGAAATGTCTTTTTTAGATGTTAAAGTTCGCCTTCCCATTGAAGTCTATGGGGTTCGCGAACCGCTCGCATTTTTGCGCAAGTTCGCGAATATGTTCGCAAACTTTTTTTCCGACGTTCGCTACATCCCTAGTAGGGGCTAGTCTCTTAAACGTGTTGACAATATCTATATGAGGACTCTTAAGTACTATGATAAAGTCAAATTGAAGGAATAAACAGCTTCAGAGCAGTAATTTCAAACTGCATGTGTTTTTATTGTGCAGTGCAACACATTGTTGCACTGCACAATAAAAACACATGCAGTTTGAAATTACTGCTCTGAAGCTGTTTATTCCTTCAATTTGACTTTATCCTATACCTTTGGGAGTGTGGCACAGGCTCCTGGGAATTTGCAGCGATACCACATTTGAATCTATGCGCTGGGACCAGCAATTTTGTTCGCTCTTAAGTACTATGCAGGGACTGGTGTGTCTCTTGTGTTTTCTCCCATTGTTTGAGTCTTCCTCTTTACAGATGGAAAAAGTTTTTAATTCAAAGACAGGTGCTAAAAACCCATTAGGTCCCATTCAAGAAACATGAAAGTCTGCGGCGATCCCAAAGGGCCATTAACCAAGCCAAAGAGAACATAAAGAAGGTCAAATGCTTAGAGCAGAAAGGGAGTCGTAAACGAGATTCACAAGAAGATAGGAGATGACATCACAATGCATGGGTGATAAACAGAATTAGAAAAAGGAGAATGTAACAGATAGCAAGCCCGATAAGTGGGAATAGATAAGTTTGCTGATAAATTGAGAGGAAGTATAGAATGAACAAGTCGTATTGATTACACAGAAAAATGGATTCATTGCAGTTTGTGATACTTTTATGGAACCTATTTACAGAGAGATTCCCATCTGCTCTGCAGATCTGACACCACTTGGTGCCCAGATAGCACCAATTCACACTTCACTCTTTATAGGACAACATTTTGTTAACTCTTCAGGTATCATGCAGGTCGCTAAGTGTTTAAGCTGCTTCTGTATACTGAATTCAAAATGCTGGTGAAGAATTAGAGGAAGCAAATCTTACAAACCTCAATTCTCTATAAATACTACTATAAATAATATAATGAACTGTGGTTCTTCAAAGATAAGTAAAAACATGACAGGCCCTAAACGTGTACTTATATGGTTATTGCATATACTGTATGTGTAACAGGCAGAAGGCTATTTATCAAAACGTGTAGATTGAAGCTAGGTCAATATTGGCATAATAATAGCTTTGAAATTAACATAAGGCAAGAACAAAAAATGTAAATAAACAATTCACAACAACAGTCTGATGAAATAACCCATGGAGAATTCAATCACATCCTACATATATCCTAGTTGTGGGACCTGTTATGAAGAATACTCATGACCTAGGGGGTTTTCATATTTTGGATCACCATACTTTGTCTGCTTAAAAATCATTTTTAGTTTTACCTCCAATAAGGATTAATTGTTTAATTAATTCATCTTAGTTGTGATCAAGTTCAAGGTACAGTTTGTGCTTCAAAGCAGATAATTCATTATCTAGGACATAGTGGGCAACATTTTTAAGCTGCTGAATTGCTATTGTACATATTTTGGCACCAAAATATCATGTAAAAAGGTTTATGCAGATCATGGGAAAGATCTGCCTTAAAAATCTCTTGGAAGCTGCATCCAGCCCACGGGCTTCAAGTTGGGCAGCCATTACTGTATATAGGACAGTAATCCCCAAT
This sequence comes from Xenopus petersii, assembly GCA_038501925.1. Classification (NCBI taxonomy): domain Eukaryota; kingdom Metazoa; phylum Chordata; class Amphibia; order Anura; family Pipidae; genus Xenopus; species Xenopus petersii. The sequence continues at coordinate 103,428,574 of CM076677.1, forward strand.
AGGGATGTAGCGAACTGCCGTTAATGTGTTCGCGAACGCCGTTCGCGAACACCGGCAAAAAAGCGAACAGTTCGCGAACAGTTCGCGAACTTCGAACGCTCGATAAAATCGTTCGATCGAACGATCGAAGGATTTTATTCGTACGATCGAAGGATTTTCGTTCGAATCGAACGATCGAAGCTATTCGATCGAATGATTTTAATTCAATCGAATGCTTATAATCGTTCGAACGAATGGAAATCGTTCGATTTTAGCGATCGAACGGTCGAATGGTCGAATGGTCGAACGAAATTTTACTTCGAATCGAACGCGAACACCAATTGGCGAACGTCGCGCGACGTTCGCGAACATTCGGCGGACGCGAACAGTCGAAGTTCGCGCGAACTAGTTCGCCGGCGAACAGTTCGCTACATCCCTAATCCCCAACCAATAGCCTCAAAGCAGGTGTTTATTTTCAAATCCCAGGCTTGGATGCAAGTTTTAATTGCATAAAAACTAGCTTGCCAATCCACATAGGGGCTACCAAATAGCCAAACATAGCCTTTTTTTGGCACCCCAGGAACTTTTTTTATGCTTGTTTTGCTCAACTCTTTCTACAGTTGAATTTGGCTAACGGGTAAAGAAGGTTGGGAACCCCTGATCTAGGAGATATAATTTTTAATATAATTATATATGTTTAATATGCAAATTCACATCATTTCAATTTGATAAGGTTTCACAGAAATTATTGCAACATGTAGCAGATTTGTATTAACTAACCAAAAATTCCAGTCTATTTTAGTACCCTCTCGATTTCTGATAATTAAATTGACCTTGCTTCTCTTTGCTAATCAAGTCCGACAAATTAAGGAAATTCCATTCAATAAAATACTCATTTTTATTTAAATACCCATTCACATTTCACTTGTTGCCGGGAAAGCGACAAGATTTCTTCATCATTTTGTTATATTCTCCATAGGTCATCAGTATCTGAACCCAGCTTTCTGGGTCTCTGTCTGTTTTGCTACAGATATGTCGGTGAGATGCTTAATATTAAAAATAATATTTTCTCACTCCAGGCTAACAGCAACTGGGGTATAATTCAGTTAATCTATATAGAAGCCATAGATTAGGGAAAACGTGTGCTCTTATTTTAGGAAGCTTATTTAAAAAAAAATTAGGTAGGGAAGACATTGTGTCCTTATCGTGGCCTTGTCTGCAATGGTCCAGATGGAAACAGTATGAAGGCCTGTCTTAATTTAATAGAGAAACGATTGGACTTGCAGGACCAGAATTTGCAGGACTGATAAGGGATTGAATAGCTTTCATCTGAACAGACGCTGAGGCTGCTTCTTGCTGGGAAAGATGCTAGAATGGGCTTACTAAGCTTTTCTGCTTTTCTATCAATTCTCATCTTATGTGAGTTGCACAGAGATCACTCTCTTTTCCTGCAATTTGAAAATACTTGGGGGGGGGTGCACGAATTGCTTTCATAATCTAAAAAGCATTAATTCCACATACTTTTGTATTTTAGAGTCCCCACAATAAACACTTGCAGCTACATTGTCAGAGGAACAAAAGATATAACTCACGGCCTTAAAGCAGTGATATGTTTGTTCTATTAGCTGTTTTACATGAAGCTAGACAGGTTTCCTTGTCTCTCCCTGCTGAGGCTTTGAACTTTAGAAGAATAGAGTTTATGGAAATATTTTTCCTTGGTCTAGTGCACAATATTGGGCAATTTCAGAATGTTTAGAGATGAAAGGTCATTTTATTCAGATACAGAGCATTGCTTAGTGCCAAGAGAGGTCACCTTATGAAAGTATGAAGTGAGTTTTGGTTGGTTTCTTGAATATTAATCTATCATCTTCATACAGTACATGATCTTGAACTGAAATGATATTAGGGGTTGTGTTGGGGTATTAAAGGAGAAGGAAAGGCTTGCACTATTTTGGCAAATCTGTTGGCAATAAACTGTCTTGGAGCTTTCCTTCTCCTTTAAGGATAAAAAATAAGAGCAATCTGAAATAACATTTTTTGCTGTAGAAGAAAGAGTAGAGCTGTATGGGAAATATTCAATAAACTCACAAACAAACAAAAAAATGGTGAACTGGAAATTCCTAAAACCTCTTTAAGTTAAGTTAAAGTTCAAAGCAGCATTTTTTTTAAACGTATTTGATAAACTCCCCCTCTGGAACATGCAGATAAATACCTGAGCACACAGTTTTTGAAAACTGTGCACACACGTAGCAATTAGAATAATATCTTCTGGGAAGGAATTGTGGCTGTGAGATAGCAGGTATAGTAGGGAGAGATGGTGCCTATAGTAACAATGGGATAATAGTCTCTGGGAAGGAACTGTGACTGTGGGATAACAGGTATAGTAGGGAGAGATGGTGTCTATAGTAGCAGTGGGGATAATAGTCTCTGGGAAGGGAGTGTGACTGTGGGATAACAGGTATAGTAGAGAGAGATGGTGCCTATAGTAGCAGTGGGATAATAGTCTCTGGGAAGGGAGTGTTACTGTGGGATAACAGGTATAGTAGGGAGAGATGGTGCATATAGTAGCAGTGGGATAATAGTCTCTGTGAAGGGACTGTGGCTGTGGGATAGCAGGTATAGTAGGGAGAGATGGTGCCTATATTAACAGTTGGATACTAGTCTCTGGGAGGGACTGTGGCTGTAGGAAAGCAGGTATAGTAGGGAGAGATGGTGCCTAAAGTAGCAGTGGGATAATAGTCTCTGGGAAGGGACTGTGGCTGTGGGATAGCAGGTATAGTAGGAAGAGATGGTACCTATAGTAGCACTGGGATAATAGTCCCAGGGAAGGGACTGTGGCTGTAAGATAGCAGGTATAGTAGGGAGAGATGGCGTCTATAGTAACAGTGGGGATAATAGTCTCTGGGAAGGGACTATGGCTGTGGGATAACAGGTATAGTAGGGAGAGATGGTGCCTATAGTAACAGTGGGATAATAGTCCCGGGGAAGGGACTGTGGCTGTGAGATAGCAGGTATAGTAGGGAGAGATGGCGTCTATAGTAGCAGTGGAGATAATAGTCTCTGGGAAGGGACTGTGACTGTGGGATGGCAGGTATAGTAGGGAGAGATAGTGCCTATAGTAACAGTGGGGATAATAGTCTCTGGGAAGGGACTATGGCTGTGGGATAACAGGTATAGTAGGGAGAGATGGTGCCTATAGTAGCAGTGGGATAATAGTCCCGGGGAAGGGACTGTGGCTGTGAGATAGCAGGTATAGTAGGGAGAGATGGCGTCTATAGTAGCAGTGGAGATAATAGTCTCTGGGAAGGGAGTATGACTGTGGGATGGCAGGTATAGTAGGGAGAGATAGTGCCTATAGTAACAGTGGGGATAATAGTCTCTGGGAAGGGACTATGGCTGTGGGAAAACAGGTATCGTAGGGAGAGATGGTGCCTATAGTAACAGTGGGATAATAGTCTCTGGGAAGGGACTGTGACTTTGGGATAGCAGGTATAGTAGGGAGAGATGGTGCCTATAGTAGCAGTTAAAATAATAGTCCGAGCACTCATACTCTGTTCCAGAGTGTAACACATTAACAGTGTGCGGCACTCGTTTAACCCCCCCCCTCCCCATAAAATCATTAAAGGAAAAAGCATCACCTATCTATCCTAGTTACTGCCCAATGCAAGAGGTATTGCCAGGAATAGTTCTACATTCTGGAAAGCAAACAAATACTTCATCTGTTCAGATCATATGTTTATCCAACTGATTCGAACTTTCCAACCCTTTTGTGTGCCTTTCAGTAGGGATGTAGCGAACGTCGGAAAAAAAGTTCGCGAACATATTCGCGAACTTGGGCAAAAATGCGAGCGGTTCGCGAGCGGTTCGCGAACGGTTCGCGAACCCCATAGACTTCAATGGGAAGGCGAACTTTAACATCTAAAAAAGACATTTCTGGCCAGAAAAATGATTTTAAAGTTGTTTAAAGGGTGCAACGACCTGGACAGTGGCATGCCAGAGGGGGATCAAGGGCAAAAATGTATCTGAAAAATCTGCCTGTGTGTGCTTGGAAGAGATAGTGTAGGGGGAGAGCTGTTAGTGATTTCAGGGACAGATGATAGTAAGTTTGCTGGCTAGTAATCTGCTTGATACTGCTCTGTATTGGAACAAAAAAATAAATAAAAGCAGTCCTTACAAGGACTACTGTTATTGCAGCAGTCAGCAGATGAGATCAGAAGCAGGACAGCTGCCCACTGCAGCTACATACAGAGCACTGCAGTAGAAGGTAGATTACTAGCCAGCAAAGCTACCTAAGCTTAAATGTCCCTCAAACCCCTGCAGACTTCTGTCCCTCCAATAACAGAGCAGTATCAAAACGATTACTAGCCAGCAAACTTTCAACTGTCCCTGAAATCACTAACAGGCAGCAGCTCTCTCCCTACACTATCTCTTCAGCACACACAGGCAGAGTGAAAAAACGCTGCAGGGCTTCGGTTTTTATAGGGAAGGGGAGTGGTCCAGGGGAGAGCTTCCTGATTGGCTGCCATGTACCTGCTGGTCTGGGGTGAGAGGGCAAAAAAAAGCGCCAACAATGGCGAACCCAAAATGGCGAACGTCGCGCGACGTTCGCGAACTTCCGGCGAGCGCGAACACCCGATGTTCGCGCGAACAAGTCGCCGGCGAACAGTTCGCGCCATCCCTACCTTTCAGCAGTACAAGGGATCATGTGAGACACCATAGTCAACTCAATGCAATTCTTTTTATGGAATGAATATAATGAGGACAATAATTGTATTAACTGGGATGAAAACTGGGGGTAGAAGGGAAAACCTCTTGCATCAGCAGAACTATGCATTTGCAAAATATGTTTTTCTGCTAAAATTGCTAAGCATATTTATTAGAATTCAAAAGTAAAAAATGCTCATAATGAAAATTTTTCATGCATCAAACACAATCATGATTTTTTCTGCAATTTAATTTTGTCATGATTTTCGTGTTTGTTAAAATTCGAATAAAAAAACCCTAAATTTCACAGTATCTAAGATCATGGAAAAAAATGAGACCTGGAAAAAAAAGGCGCACATTTAAAAAAGCTTGAGTAACAACTTGCTTTAATCATGAGATGTTGTATGTTAAATATATATATATATATATATATATATATATATATATATATATATACACATACATACAGTGGTGTGCAAAACTATTTGCCCCCCCTTCCTGATTTCTTATTCTTTTGCATGTTTGTCACACTTAAATGTTTCTGCTCATCAAAAACCATTAACTATTAGTCAAAGATAACATAATTGAACACAAAAAGTTTACGTTATTGAGGGAGAAAAAAAACTCCAAATCTACATGGGCCTGTGTGAAAAAGTGATTGCCCCCCTTGTTAAAAAATAACTTAACTGTGGTTTATCACACCTGAGTTAAATTTCAAAGGTTATAAAGACATTTCTAAAGCTTTGGGACTCCAGCGAACCACAGTGAGAGCCATTATCCACAAATGGCAAAAACATGGAACAGTGGTGAACCTTCCCAGGAGTGGCCGGCCGACCAAAATTACCCCAAGAGTGCAGAGACAACTCATCCGAGAGGCCACAAAAGACCCCAGGACAACATCTAAAGAACTGCAGGCCTCACTTGCCTCAATTAAGGTCAGTGTTCACGACTCCACCATAAGAAAGAGACTGGGCAAAAACGGCCTGCATGGCAGATTTCCAAGGCGCAAACCACTTTTAAGCAAAAAGAACATTAAGGCTCGTCTCAATTTTGCTAAAAAACATCTCAATGATTGCCAAGACTTTTGGGAAAATACCTTGTGGACCGACGAGACAAAAGTTGAACTTTTTGGAAGGTGCGCGTCCCGTTACATCTGGCGTAAAAGTAACACAGCATTTCAGAAAAAGAACATCATACCAACAGTAAAATATGGTGGTGGTAGTGTGATGGTCTGGGGTTGTTTTGCTGCTTCAGGACCTGGAGGACTTGCTGTGATAGATGGAACCATGAATTCTACTGTCTACCAAAAAATCCTGAAGGAGAATGTCCGGCCATCTGAAGACTTTGGAGTGGCCTAGTCAAAGTCCAGACCTGAATCCTATTGAGATGTTGTGGCATGACCTTAAAAAGGCGGTTCATGCTAGAAAACCCTCAAATAAAGCTGAATTACAACAATTCTGCAAAAATGAGTGGGCCAAAATTCCTCCAGAGCGCTGTAAAAGACTCGTTGCAAGTTATCGCAAACGCTTGATTGCAGTTATTGCTGCTAAGGGTGGCCCAACCAGTTATTAGGTTCAGGGGGCAATTACTTTTTCACACATGAAAATGTAGATTTGGATTTCTTTTCTCCCTAAATAATAAAAACCCTCATTTAAAAACTGCATTTTGTGTTTACTTGTGTTATCTTTGACTAATAGTTAAATGTGTTTGATGATCAGAAACATTTTTTGTGACAAACATGCAAAAGAATAAGAAATCAGGAAGGGGGCAAATAGTTTTGCACACCACTGTATATATATATATATATATATATATATCAGTTATTAAAAACTTTAGGAGCTGTAAGTGTATATGGTACCTTTATTCCTAGTACGGGGTATGAAATACTAAAGTGAACTATTTGGAAAAAAACCCTCAGTTGTGCTCCCCTAGGCCCATCCATGGCCCCCATATCTTTTCAAACTTTTTAGGATGGCCTAGTCTCATATTTGTTAGTTTATATAGTGGTATTGCTCTCTGGATGAGGTCTTCCCACAATGCCTGTGTTGGGCCCTCTGGGGTGTTCCATTTCCAAACAATTGTTTTTCTGGGAAACAGCTCTTCAACCAGGTTGAGCAGAAGTATTTTCGGGTCTAATGGGATTGATATATTTAGTCTGCCTCGCATCTGTTGTGTGACTATGGATCAGAATCTGTGCGTAAAGGGACATGTCCATGTCATATGGATGAAGGTTGCTGGGCTCCCTTGACACCTGGGACAGTCCTCTCTTATATCCGGGTTTAACTTGTGTAGTGTGTAGGAGACTTGAGGTAAGTATGGTGCAGCAAAAAGCACATAAATAAAGATTTAAAGCACGACTAGCAAACGTTTTTTCAACTTTTCACACAATAACTAAAAATGTTTCATATTGTCGCAGAAAAGCCTGCCTCAAAAACACCCAAAAAACCTCAAATCAAAGAAAGACCTTTCAGTTGTAAAAGGGACATCTGCCACTGACTTCTACATGATTTCAACAGGTTTTAGCTGGAGTATTTTCAGGCTCTGAATTGTAGCCATTTTGTCACTTATTAAATCCTGTACAAGTTGATTTTTTTTCCATGACTTTTTAGGGGTTTCAGTGACAAAAAGCTCAACCAGAAAAGTTGTGGCTTAGTATATCAACCCTATCAGCGGCTGCCTTTAATGAAACTCAAGAATTCTGCTCAGCAGGGGCAAAGATAACAAATGTATCAATATAGAACATTTACAGAATTATTGACACCCCCCCCAAAGCTGCTTTAGAAGGTAAAAATCAATATTAGAAAAACAGTTGCAAATAGAAAGTAATTGGAAAAAGTCTTTATTTCTGGTGACCTACGGTATCTGAATACAACTGAACTGAAAAAAGTGTTTGAAAGTGAACAACCCCCTTAAGTTTCTCCTCAGGGCACTTTTATGTTTTATGAGTAAAAAAAAATCCTTGTCCTTGTTAATGGGAAAATGGGCTTGACAGCAATGCATGAAGTCTCAAGGGAATATCACACGGAAAGTTATGAAGAAACTCACTTGTGATATATTAAAATAATGTAGGACTGAAATTATCCAAGGTGAATGTGACTGTATCCAGACAGCGTGTAGGTGACTCTGAGAAATCAAAGGTCAAGATTCAGCAGCCTTGTGACTTAACAGAATCATATTCTGATTCCTGATGGACATTTTTCCCTGGGATGTAACACTTGTCTGCACAAACTAAGGACACTATGCTGTGGAGATCTCTCTGGCACTAAAGATGTTAAGCTACGGTTGGCACGTACATTGACCATCTGCTGTGGTCTACAATGCAAAACATATTATGTGTGCCAATCCTCTTATTCAGCAAAGTGTCTTATAGTAATTACATAATGAAATTACCTTTCACAAATACCCTAAATTCTATTTCTTTCTCAAGTAAGGGATTTAAAAACAAACACAAAAAAACAGCACCAAAATTAGTCTTGAAATACCTTATTAAAAAAATTTGGATTTGGGAACTGAACCCGAAAAATCCTGTAAGAGATTTTTTAAAGGAGAAGGAAAGGTTAGGCTTAGAAGGAAAGTAAGCCTTATCAGAAAGGTCCATCTAAATATACGAGTAAACCCCAAAGTAGTGCTGCTCTGAGTCCCCTGTCAAAAGAAACACTGCATTTCTTTCCTTCCTATTGTGTACACATGGGCTTCTGTATCAGACTTCCTGCCTTCAGTTTAAACCTCATTGCCCTAGGCGTGAGCATGCTCAGTTTGTTCCTCCCCCCTCCCTTCTCTATTGTAATCTGAGCCCAGAGCAGGGAGAGACTCAGGCAGGAAGTGATGCCACACCACATTAAAAGTGCAGCTCCTATCCTAAACAAACAGAGAGTTTCTAGAGATTTTTACTCCGGTATGGTAAAACATTCTACAGAATAAATAGCATTCTAGCTTGCACTATTGCAGCTAATCTATTGGCAATAAAATGCCTCTGTACCTTTCCTTCTCCTTTAATAGGCTAGCGCTGAGATCTGGGTTGATGAAAAAGTTTACACAAGGCTCATTCTGTGTGTGTGCTATGGGTCTATTGACCAAAAAATGATGTCAGTGATCAGTGATCATGAAAGTTATGAAAACAAATGCTCCTTATGAGCCAATGCTCATCTACATGATAGAAAGATATTGATACTGAACAATAGATGGGTACATATTTTTGGTGCTGTCACTTTGTAATGATGTCCTTCCTCTTGAACCTATGTTGTATGAAGAACAATTTACTTCCAGTTTATACAACTCCCCACAAGCCATATGAGGATCTATCACTCCTATGCATTGGCCTGAACCAAAGAACACTTAGATATTAAACTTTACCTTGGTTCCCCTTGATTGACTGTGAGAAAGATTTCACATGAGTTGTCTTCTGCTATAGCTTTGTGTGGGATCAACAGGCTCACCCCTGCAAAACAAGAAAAAAAAACAAGTCAAGAAGTGGAAGGTCTCGTCAGGTAAAGTTATTGACCACAGAAACATGTCCTCCTTTCTATGTTGAGGACACTAGACAGGACAGGGTCTGACATTTTTGGCTATTACCCTAAAACATTGTGGTGTGTATTCTTATTGCAAGAGATACATAGCAGAACATTTCATTTCAGCTCTTCAAATGAAATTGATAATCATCTCCGAAGTAATAAACAAAAGTCAGAGGGCACCATGTAAATAAATGGCAGTAATATCCAAGCTGTCGGAAATTCAATTTTGTTCTGGATGTGGCTCATGTTTATAACAGTAAAACAAAAATCAGATTGATTAGAAATAGGTTGACAAGTCAAAACAAACTCAAGCAATCTCTGCTCCTCATACTGATGGTTCCACACAATGTACTGAAAGGAACAACACCACAAATCATTATCATAAACACAAATGCACACTTTACGCAGAAAGGTTCATTCAAATGATATGCCTTCTGGGTAATGAATTAAAAAGGGCAGTGTATGTGCAGGTCTAATAAGCTACAGCAACTGGTCAGGTGTTTGCCACCTGTACTAATTAGGATCCATAAAGATATAATGAGGGAAATATTATCACAAATACTATTTTCCTAAACACTTTAAAGTGAAAAAAATTCAATAATTTCTGACTTTGATATGTGTTGCCAAAAAGAATGGCTAGAGATTTGAAATGTACGGCTTTGGGATGGTCTTTTAGAAAAGAATCCTACTGGGTGCATATTACTGTATTTTGGCTCAGTATAAGCATCTATTGTGCTTAATGTGTAGGGATTAATAGGCTCATTTGATGGAATATATCCAACACCATGGGGCAGATGTATCAAGGGTCGAATATCGAGGGTTAATTAACTCTCGATATTCGACTGCCGAATTAAAATCCTTCGACTTCGAATATTGAAGTTGAAGGATTTTGCGCAATTCGTTCGATCGAACGATCGAAGGAATAATTGTTCGATCAAACGATTAAATCCTTCGAATCAAACCATTCATAGTTAGTTACATAGTTACATAGTTAAATTGGGTTGAAAAAAGACAAAGTCCATCAAGTTCAACCCCTCCAATGAAAACCCAGCATCCATACATACACCCCTCTACTTTTAATTAAATTCTATATACCCATACCTATACTAACTATAGAGCTTAGTATCACAATAGCCTTTGATATTATGTCTGTCCAAAAAATCATCCAAGCCATTCTTAAAGGCATTAACTGAATCAGCCATCACAACATCACCCGGCAGTGCATTCCACAACCTCACTGTCCTGACTGTGAAGAACCCCCTACGTTGCTTCAAATGAAAGTTCTTTTCTTCTAGTCTAAACGGGTGGCCTCTGGTACGGTGATCCACTTTATGGGTAAAAAGGTCCCCTGCCATTTGTCTATAATGTCCTCTAATGTACTTGTAAAGTGTAATCATGTCCCCTCGCAAGCGCCTTTTTTCCAGAGAAAACAACCCCAACCTTGACAGTCTACCCTCATAATTTAAGTACTCCGTCCCTCTAACCAATTTAGTTGCACGTCTCTGCACTCTCTCCAGCTCATTTATATCCCTCTTAAGGACTGGATTCCAAAACTGCACTGCATACTCCAGATGAGGCCTTACCAGGGACCTATAAAGAGGCATAATTATGTTTTCTTCCCTTGAGTTAATGCCCTTTTTTATGCAAGACAGAACTTTATTTGCTTTAGTAGCCACAGAATGACACTGCCCAGAATTAGACAACGTGTTATCTACAAAGACCCCTAGATCCTTCTCATTTAAGGAAACTCCCAATACACTGCCATTTAGTGTATAACTTGCATTTATATTATTTTTGCCAAGTGCATAACCTTGCATTTATCAACATTGAACCTCATTTTCCAGTTTTCTGCCCAGTTTTCCAGTTTAGACAAATCACTCTGCATTCGAAGGATTTTAATCCATAGATCGAAGGATTATCCTTTGATCAGAAAATTGTTAGCAAGCCTATGGGGACCTTCCCATAGGCTTACATTGGCCTCGGTAGGTTTTAGGTGGCGAACTAGGGGGTCGAAGAAATTTTTAAAGAGACAGTACTTCGATTATCAAATAGTCTAATAGTCGAACGATTTTTAGTTCAAATCGAAGTCGAAGGTTGTAGTCAAAGGTCGAAGTAGCCAATTCGATGGTCGAAGTAGCCAAAAAAAAACATTCGAAATTCGAACTATTTTTCCTTTATTCTTTCACTCGAACTTCATGAATGGGCCCCCATGTGTTGAAGATAAAAAAAGGTTTATATAAAGATATACGAAGTAACACGTTAAATCTGTTCACGTTGCCAAATGAGTTTAGAGACTAAAACTTATATTTGGGGGAAGGTCCCCATATAATCAGGCATGGGCAATTGCGCATGCCATATGAAGGTTGGGAGGAGATAGAAGACGTACCAGTCATCATACATTTGTATGTGCACACATACATTTTATTTCACAGCATTTAAAATATATATTTCCAATATATTTAAAACATAAGAGCAAAAAACAGTAACTGTAGCATTTGCCAGAAATTGGAAACCATTTGTCTGGTGATAAACACCATTGACCCTAATTACCTCATTACACCTTAATTACAGGTTGGCATTTGCCAAACTTTAGGCTGTCATGCAACAACATGGGATCCTCTGCTGAGTGATCTAAAAATGGAGTTAATTGATGTCTACAAAGCAGGGAAAAGCCATGAAAAGACTGCAAAACAATTCCAGCTCATAATTTCCACTTTCCATAATGTCATCAAGTGACAGTTAAGGGGAATTGTGGAGTCAAGGCAAGATCTGGGACATCAAGAAGGCAAAGGCAAACCATCATAAGCTTGCAGAGGATATAGATAAAGCTGATGCAAGAGGAGGGTTTCTTCACTCCACCACACAGCATTTCTTGCATAAGCATGATCTGCATGGAAGAGTCATCAGGAAGAAGCCTCACCTGCAACCTCATTACAAAAAACAACATCTGAGGTATGCAAAACAGCATCTAGGCAAGCCTTTTGGAAACAAGTACTGCTGACCAATGAAGTACAAGTTGTACTTTTTGGTTTCAATCACAAAAGTTTAGTGGCACAGGAAACAAGAAACATATAGAGGGAACAATGGATTCCACTAAACTTCAGCAAATTCTGCACGCCAGCATAAAAAGGGTGGCAAAAAGATGGTAAGACTAAAGGCATCAGACAAATGCAAGGGCACTAAAGGGAGCAAATGTGCTTATTTTAAAAGAACTTGCACCTACAGATTGATTGCAATCTGCACCTAGCACCAACTGAAAATTCATACTTCTAGCAGTAAGTTCAGCACTGCTTTGGCTGCACCTGCTAGCACTCTTCTGCATCTGAATGACATGCTAGTTAGGTTTAAGAAGGTAAAAATATATTTTGTTTTATTAATGTAAATAGTTATGGCAATATTCATACTAGACAGTAGAAGGCACCAACCCAAAAGGTTCGCCTGTATGAGAATTCCCCACAGAAGCCTATATAAGTAAGTCAGTGCCTTGCTGAGGCACTCCCTCTTTGTCCAAAAACCATCCACAAGAGTCAGACATTATTGAGCAAGACTAGGTGGGTACCATATCCTTGCTAGGAATAAACAGGTAGTGATTGCAAGGAGCTTGCTCTAGGAGTTAGAGAAAGCTAGCTAGCAAGAACAGTCTGCTTCCCGATGAGGAGTTTAGACTTGGGGTACTGCCCCAGGGTGATTGTGCTCCAGATAAGGAAGATAGTGTGTAGGGACTAGGTTAGTGGCAACTTAGTGGGAACATTGTGAGCGGTGGTCCGATGGAACTTGGGCACTGTATATAGACACCGAAGAAAGGAAGAGTCATTGGGGAGAGGAGGCACCTATCAATGGCTAATGACACTCCGCCTGTGCACTTCTGTATGAAAGGGGTTATGGAAGCTTCAGAGAGACATACTGTGTGAGTGTGTGTGACAGGGGAATCATGAGAGAATTTCCAGAGAAGTGTGTATGAATAACTTGTTAACTTATGAATAAGTTCCAGGTCAATTAGAAAAACCTAAAGGCTCAGAGGGTGCCCTGGCTGGGAGTGTGCCAGTACAGTATGTTTATGTACCTCTCCCAACTTGCCCTAGATGCCCCAGTAATGCCAAATGCAGGTCTGTTAGCTTGCTTTTTGAGAGCACTTTTGGAGCTGATTTTTTTTCACTTTTACACCTTGTCCTGCTCATAAATGATGTCTTACTAATGTTTTGCTTAAAACAGTTTTATATGCAACAGACCTATTCTATACTGCTGAACTTTCATTACAAGCCTTACTTGAAGGTCCATTGCCATGAACAGACCACTTCAAATTCTACTCAGTGGTACATAAACCTTTACTTTTAAAACTTTAAGCCAGCTATGAATACAAAACAAATGTATAATTATTAAGAGAGGCAGTCACAGGCCAGTGCTAAGGGAATCAATCCAGTAGAGTTGAATGCAATAAAGCAGGAACTCATGGGATTTTAAAAGGCCAAGAAAAAAATATATCTATACTTCTGCTATAGCACAGGGTGGTCATTTGGTGGATCTGTCATGTATGTTCAGATATTATTCTCAGACAAGGTCATTTTATACTTGCCCTATTGGTCAAACCTGAAAACTAGTGTCACCAGCACCTAAACCTAAAAGTTAAATCTTGTCAAAATCCAAGGAAATCTGAACAAAAAAAAGAGTTTCAAATAATTTCCTATAAGAAGCCTGAAGTCATTTAGCGAATGGACTATTACAGTATGTTCTTAGGAAAAATAGAAACTATTATGTAGTGCCTGCAATCAATTTTATAAATCACCCATATAACTGAATGACATAATCTCACATTTTGTAGCAGATGAAACATTTTATTTATTTCTTTTTAGCCGCCAGTAGCCTAATTCAACGGTGCCTTGGGCCGCCAAGCGTACATTTTGCAGATAACTAGGGAAACAACATTGCATGCCGAAGAAAGATAAAGAGATCACTATGGTCAGTGTCTTACTATTTCTTTTTTCTTTCATGGCAAGAGAAAAATGATATCATTCGGGCCGCACTGAAAAGAACATGGCACAATCTGAAAGGAGCTGAAAAAACTGGAATCCCATTGGCTAAAAAAATGTAGATTATGTCAGAACTATTGTCAGAGAAGAGTAACCCAGAAGATCTACTGGAAACTAAATTGAAATACTTTCACAGAAAACATGTGAGGATCTGTAGAAAACAGTCCAATAAGAGAGAACTGACACATAGTTACTGACTGGGAGCGGCCTTTTATACCCAAGGCTCCCAGCATGCTTTGCGGTTCTGTGACATCATACATTTTAAATGAAACAAATACTCAATTTTAACAATAATTACAATTTGTACAAGTGCATGTACATACCAGTCTGTGCAGATTGCAACATAAAAGGTTGTCGTTTAAACAATGTTTATATTCCAAGCTATGCAAATGCCTGTGCACAGCTGTCAATTATTAGGATCCACCCTTGTGTTTCACCAAACCCTGAGAAAACTGAACAACTTTGAAAAAACTCAGGTAAAGAGTATTTAAAACAATGAGGGAATGTAATAAAAGTCACAAAGAGCAAAAAAATTGCACCACTAAGAATAATAATCCACATTTCGCAAAGTAATATTGTTCTGTAATCTGTTATAGCAGCGCGCAGGAGGCCATGAGGGTCGGGCCCACCAGGTTTTTTCCCAGTGTCCCACTGGTCCAGTCCAACCCTGTCTAGCACTGTGCTAAGAAAAGGAGAGCTGTTATTTGCAATAAATGTTGCACTTGTATTTCTGACCAGTGCTCTTCTCCACTCACTCTGCATCCAACATTCTGAAAATTACACTGGTACCCACAGGGGAACAAAATTGTCTAACCATTGTGTGGTATAAGTGTCTGTTCTTTCTGTTCTCCTACTTTTAGCTGCTGCGGTCCTCCCCCGATGAACGCACATTCATTGCAGCTTGATGTTTTTCCGATTGTGTTGTTATCTCTACAGTTTGTTCAAGATTCCCTCTTTTCTTTTTTTTTTGACACCTGCACAAAATCAGACCTGACCATTTTATCTCCCCATGCAGCTCTCGTTGGCTAGGGAACAGAACACAGAACATCGTAATGCTTCTGTGATTTTCTGCTGGCAAAATACTATATAAAATGCATATCCCGATGTGGATGACATTCCTGACTATTTGCAAGTTACCTCTCTAAACAGATTCTGATCTGAACAATGGTTGCAATTATTTGTCTTCCTGAAGAAGAATATTATTATGTTATGAATATGTATTACCTAAAAAAACAAAGGGATTTTTAGATTAAAGGAAAATTAAAGCCGCAGTATGAATACTTAAGTGACAGATATCTGTGTGCTGCCTCAGAGATCACCTGACCAGAAATACTGCAGCTCTAACTGTAACTGGAAGAAGTGTGGAAGCAAAACACAAAACGTTGTCCTTTCATTGTGACCTAACATGTATAGTTTGTTTGTGTGCACCATGAATCATAGGATTCCAGGGAGTAGCCCTTATTTCTTAAAATGGCAAATTTCTATTTATGTTCCAACAGCTTTCAGACATTGAAGGCTTCCCCACCAAAAGAAAATGGATACTTATATGAGGACTTATTAACAGGAGGTTGAGAATGAATGGGATTAGAGACAGTGGGTAGCCCTATGTGACAAATAGGCTTACATATAAACATCATTCTCTAATTAGTATTTTCAGGCAAGGTAAGGGGCAGGTGATCCACTTTAAGTCAAGAATAACCAACCTGATGAGTAGACCATACAACTACATTGCACCTGTACCATTGGTAAATGAATAAGCCACAGCATTAGAATTCCTGAAAGCTATAGATCCCATTACTACCCCATACCTACCAGTAAGCAGAAATATATGAAAGGATTACTAAACAACAGTTAAGTTATTGGAAATAACTGTGCCATTTTGATTTACAATGAATCCAGTATCTGGTTCAGGTAAGTAAACCATGCTATTGTCCATTCATTCCTTTGTTATTATTGTACTGAAAGTAAGGGGTCCTGGCTGTAACCCTTGAATTGCCTAATGGCTATTACAGACTAGCGTTTTTTATCTGTGCTCCCCTGCGTTTCACTTTCTTCGGTTCAGCCGCAGGGGAGTGCAGGAGTAGAAGGACTGAATTATTGTCAATGGGGCTGTACTCACACAAACGCATGTAAGCGCCAAACATAGGTTTGGACGCAGCATGTTGAATTTTACCTGCGTTCAGCGCATACATGCGTCTGTGTGTCTACACCTGTGCAGGTGGATGATAGCAGCCAACTAAAAATAATGACACTGGAAAAGATTTGATTGTAGTGAATGCCCAAGTTCTACTTAATGCTGTTGGTATTGAGTTTGACCACAGTCCTTTTTACATTGTTTTCTATATATTTTTTTTTTACTTTCTCTTTATTGATTTTTCACATTTTCATTTACAATAAAGCATTGGAATTTTCAAATTTTCTTTTACAGAAAGCATTGGTTTTCCACATCGCCGTTTACCATATAGCCAACATTATACATCCAATAAACTTGTGTTTGTTTTCTATATATTGATAATGGGCATCCATTGCACTTTTTTTTGCATAGGACACTATTTACCCAGCCCTGTGGTTAATGTTGAAAACTAAATGCACCCCATTACAGATACTTAGACTGCTGAGATGCTCTCAATACAGTATGAACATAGTTGATGTAAGAAGCCATACATTTGAAATGGGACATGAATGAGGAATATTGCCCATAGGATTGTACTCTGTGTTGGTATGATCCACTCTGTGTTGTTGTTCTGGCTACACAGGCAAACCTAGAGCAGCTTCCCTTCTACATGTTTAACCTTGAATAAAATAGAATATATTGCAAGACATTACATATTTTTTTCCAATGTCCTTTTCTTTTTATCATTTACCTTTGTTGACCCTCACTTTCTATGTACCTATTTATTGTTCTCCGCTTTTTCCTCTTTAACTTTGTAGTATCATTCTGGCTTCCTTCTCGTATCACCTGCTAATTTACCCTTTGCTCTCCATTTTTCCCTCTCTCTCCATAGGCCCTTCCCTACTCTCCACTTAATGCACCATTAAGTGCAAATCTTTTCTTTTTCACCTATTCTTCTCAAATTGAATTATTTTGTCTCACCTGATTTGTAATCCTTGTGCCATACATTTCTCCACCATCCGTGTTTTACTTCTATACCACACTGGATGGCAACTACCTTTGACACTTTATTTATCCTAAATTAATTCTCAGTGAAGCTACTCTTTTGTGCCCCAGCTGTGCAAATCGGAGTTCATCTATGGCACTCCTCTCCACTTAGTTCAGCTTCAATAGAGCACTCCTCCCATATTAATACCACTGTCAAAACCTGTCACTTTTTCTTATGCAATATTTCCATCCCTTTCTTTCACCTGTTACAGCCAAGACACTCATGCATGTACAGGCCCCTCCCCTGCTGGAGTCCTTATTATGGCTTCCCATAAAAGAAAGAATAACTTATAAACTCCTCCTCATAATCTTCAAAGCCCTTCATTCCTCTGAACCTAACTACATCTCATCACTTGTTTCTCTTAGTTCCTGGCCAAAATCTCCTCTCCTCTCAGAGCAACCGCTTGGTTGTACCCCCCACTACTACTGCTGTTTTCCACATCAAAACTTTCAGTCTTGCTGCTCCTTCTATTTGGAATGCCATTCCTGAATCTCTCCGGATGGGAATCGTCCTTCAATGTCTTTAGAACTAAACTCAAAAACTACCTCTGGGAGCACCTTGATAACACTTGAGCTGGGAACTGGCACTTGTATGACAGTGTCACCTACTATCCTACAGCACTTTAATACCCCTCCAATTTAGAATGTAAGCCCTATGGGGTAGGGTCCTCCAGCCTTTTGTCTCCTTGACATTGAGCACTTAATCTGTATTGTAATTATATTTTATATTTATGTGAATTGTATTTCTAATAATACACTTAGG
Source organism: Xenopus petersii (assembly GCA_038501925.1). NCBI lineage: Eukaryota > Metazoa > Chordata > Amphibia > Anura > Pipidae > Xenopus > Xenopus petersii. The sequence continues at coordinate 103,446,718 of CM076677.1, forward strand.
GGCCCATTCACTAAGTCCGAGTGAAGGAATAGAACAAAAATAGTTCGAATTTCGAATGTTTTTTTTTGGCTACTTCGACTACGACCTTCGACTTCAAATTGAACGATTCAAACTAAAAATCGTTCGAATATTCGACTATTCAATAATCAAAGTACTGTCTCTTTAAAAATTTCTTCGACCCCCTTGGTTCGCCACCTAAAACCTACCGAGGCCAATGTTAGCCTATGGGGAAGGTCCCCATAGGCTTGCTAACAATATTCTGATCAAAGGATAATCCTTTGATCGATGGATTAAAATCCTTCAAATCCTTCGATTCGAAGGATTTAATCGTTCGATCAAACGATTATTCCTTCGATCGTTCGATCAAACGAATTGCGCAAAATCCTTTGACTTCGATATTCAAAGTCGAAGGATTTTAATTCGGCAGTCGAATATCGAGGGTAAATTAACCCTAGATATTCGACCCTTGATAGATCTGCCCCTTATTGTTACTTATTAATGCAGTGACCCCTTATTTGTTACTACAAATTTATTGTTTTGCTGTACATTGCTTTGCCCTCAAGGATCGCTATACAAATAAAAATATACATACATAAATATTGAAACAGCTGATAGGGAAATAACAGCCATAGCATCAATTGTATCAATATGTAATCCTTGTCCACACACTGGAAACAATCTCTGCTTGTGTAATTTTCTGGTCATTTAAAGAAGGGATTGGTAAATGTACTTGTGCAACAAGAAAATAATAATTGATGCACATTTCAGCAAAACAGGGCCGATCATTCAACCCCCCCGAGCACTTCATTAATCAACAAAGTAAAGGTAAATGCAGTAATTTCAAAAAACGCTTCTCATCATTATTTAGCTCTTCGACAGAGAGTTATTGCACTGCAATCATACAAGTTTTAATTGAAGCAAACCAATGTTTGGATTTTCTAATGAGAGAGTTTTAATAGTGAGCAAGGTACTAGATTTAGGTCATTGTGACAATTTGTCAGCTGTCACGGTATTAAATTGCCAAAGAAATCTTTGATCCAATGTTATATCCTCCTGTGGGTGGTAATTAGCACTGGTTAGCTATAAAAAATCTTGAAGAAAGTAATGTGTTTTACATTTCTGGTATATCATAGAGAACTTAGTATATGCATTGATAGTTAAAATGTCTTTCTTAGTATGGAGTTAACACTGGAGATTGCTTATTCCTCCCTCACCCCTGACCAGCTGATCTACTCTTAATAAAAACCCTGAAACTTAGGATAATATCACTGGGTATTTAGTAGGGATGCACCGAATCCAGGATTCGGTTCGGGATTCGGCCAGGATTCGGCCTTTTTCATCAGGATTCGGATTCGGCCGAATCCTTCTGCCTGGCCGAACCGAATCCGAATCCTAATTTGCATATGCAAATTAGGGGCGGGGAGGGAAATTGCGTGACTTTTTGTCACAAAACAAGGAAGTAAATTTTTTTCCCCTTTCAACCCCTAATTTGCATATGCTGGTTCGGTATTCAGCCGAATCTTTCACGAAGGATTCGGGGGTTCGGCCGAATCCAAAATAGTGGATTCGGTGCATCCCTAGTATTTAGATACAGGGTAATTTTATAAGAAAATCACAAAAGAACAGAGGTCCCCAGACACTTAGGGATTCCACAAGTTAAGTATCTCCAGTGGCCCTGAATGTTTCATGCCCCTGGGCCCCATGATTAAGTGTCCTGAGGGCATGAAATACATAGGTCTACTGGAGTTACTGATCTGTAATTTTTACTAAACATTTTTTTACTTTGATTTTTGTGGCTCTTGTGGCCTGGATGACCCCTGTTCTCTTTTTGTTGGTTTATCTGCTCCCTGAGTTGAATTTCTATGGCCACTGTACTTGGGTCACCTCTCGTACCTGGTGAGTGCTTTCAAACAGTGGTTCCCTGTGTCCCTTTTTTAATTTTTTTTTTCATTATCAGTGTAATTCGTTAATTAAAAGCGGTGTTGCTATTTATGTCCATATAGTGCATTTCTTTATTCACTTTAATTTCACAGGGGGCTAGTGAAGGTAAAATAATGAAACTGATTGGTTACTATGGGTTACAGCATTGGCACAAACAGTTATGAGGTGCACCGTTTGTTTATCTTTTTACTTCATTCAAATAAAAGGGTTGGAGGAAATCTTATTTCACATTAACTCAATAAATATAGAAGGACTGCCAGGCAAGAAGGCATGTGCCTCCCCAAAATATCGTCATGACTCCCTTGGGACTCCACGTCTACAGAAAGCCTGGATTATGGGAACGCATGAGCAAAATATTTACTGCAGCAATAAAGAGTCATTACTGGTAAAATACTGTAGCACTGTAAATTCCCCCCAGCTATTAAGCAGAGAATCGCTTACAATAGGAACATGATCATATGGATACTGAAGGTTAAATCCTTAGCCATTAGCAATCTTAAATAATTAAAGGTAACCTTGAGGCATTGGATTCACTAGCCTTTGTCTCGGTGACATATCTTGCTCCCTGAAGGAATAAGAGTCGTTTAAATGGCTAAACATACTAAATAGGACTGGTTCTTCAGCAGTGCTTGTCTCTAGGGGGATTTCCAGTTCATCTAATAAAACTGTTGTTGTACAGAACATTAATTCAGATAAAGTCCCAAATTAACAAGTGATTGGTGAGCCTGATACTAGTAAAACAAATGCTAAAATAGCCAGTGGTTGTCTGTCCAGTTCAAAAGCATTGGGCTTAACGCATTTAAATGGCCTTCTATTGACCATCTGGCTTATGATGTGTCAGAAATATGAAAAGTAAACAATGTATATCATTGTATACACTCAGAACAGTTAGCAGCTGACCTTGTGAGTCAATGGGGTAATTTAATGTAAGACTCTTTGTCTAGTAACCCATAGTAAACTATCAGTAGGTAGAATTTACCATTTTAAAGCTTTTGAAATACATATGAATTTTTTTTTAGAGCTTTTACGTCTCCCCCAACCACTCCATCTTTTGCGTCCATTCATATCAGTTTAGTTGCTTGAAATCAGTGTGGGGAAAAAAATATAAATTTGCATATACAGTGCATATTTCAGGGTGTATTTATTTCACCAATGAAACAATTGCTTTTACTTTGCTCCTCATTCGTCAGCCTGACCAACACCAGGAAGAACTGGATTGTTTATAAAGGCTTATAAACCATTGTCCTAAAAGGATTGTATAATCACTGTGAATTAGTGATGGGCGAATTTGTCCCGCGGGTGTCAAAATTGACGCAGTCGACAATTCCAACGCTGGCGACAATTTGACGCTCAAAGTCCATGGTCATTCATTTAATTGTCGCCAGAGTGGGAATTGTTGTCGGCGTCAAAAACGTTTTCGCGACAATTTCGCAAATTTATTCGCTGCCAAAGAAAAACAGAAATTCACGGTGAATTTGTGCCTGGCGAATAAATTCGCCCATCACTACCGTGAATTAACTTTTTCACTTGTCATTTAAGTTTCATGAACATGAAAACACATTTTTTTACTGTTTTTATAAAAAGTCACGTTTCTAGCTTGGTTGTCCCCATTTTCCCCTAGATTGTGTATTTCAAAACTCTGAAGTAGTTGTAGGCATAGTCAGTTACCGCTCTTATAGTACAGTCTATTATAAAGGTAGCATGTCACCCATAAAACATGTTAGGACTCCTGATCTTTGGAATAAGAAAGAAGACAGAACCACAAATAACTGGAAACATAATTTTAGAAAAAGCATGTCAATAGGTGGAAAGCAAAAATAGGTAGATTATTAAATTTATTTATTTATTTGGATTGTATAGTCCCCTTAGACTTAAAAGGCATAAACAGCACCATACTGTTAAAACCCTATAACTCCCACTATACAATGGGAGACGAACAACGTTGCTTCCAGGAAATAATATTTAACCAGTACTCACACCATCCAAAATTGCAGGATTCTTAAAAGACTGGAAAACAATTCTTTTTCTATTATGAATCATTATAAATATTGTTATTAACAGAAGTGAATAATGTATAAAATATAGTATTGCATAGTATAATATATGGTGGACTAAGCCCAGCAAGCCACACTTAGAATTAAAAAATATACTAAGTATCAGTTTGGGTATATAAGTATAGCACAGCACGAGGTTCAGTTGAGAAATATAGATTTTAGTTAAAGTTGTAAATTAATTCTACCTTAGAGAGCCATGGGGGATTATGAGGTAAGGACTGCGCCTAACAAATTACCTGGGACAACTTGACATTTAGATTATTTATAACAGAAACATTGTACTTCAGCGTAGGTGGCATCTCCACCTCTATGTTTTGTGTACCGTCATGTGCACCAAATTATTTGTATGCAATTAGAATAACATTTCTGCTCAAATAATTGGCCGATATCTCTGTCACCCCAATGTTGAGTGATTTTAGCACAGTGTCCAGGAATTGAGCAAACAATACTGAAGTAGAACACAACCAAGTTATGGTTGCCATGGAGGATTTGCTGTGCGGGATCTGCATCTCCCAAGGGAGCAAATGGAGCTGACTAATTAGCAGATGAGCTGGCCCTAGCCACTCTTGACAGCAAGTTTATGCATGGGAGCAGGATGCATGATTTCAAGAGACAAGTTTGAAAGGCCAGTGATAGGCTGGTGAATAATACAGAGGAAGGCTTGCTCTCCCCAGTCTTCGGGGTATGTTTGGCAGTGTCAATGAAATGTTGTCATTGTTCCTATCAGTTCTTCACCTTGACAGTGTAGGGGCTACCATCTATGTTGAAGACTTTTGCAGAGTAAGCATATCCTGGCCATAAAAATAAGCATTATACTGCCAGGCAAATGTCCTACTTCCCACTTTATTAAAGTTATTAAGAAGGCAGTTTTTTAAGAACAATTGATAAAACACTGAAAAAACAAAGACCATATTTTGCTGGCCTGTAGTTTAAAATCCTTCAAAGGCTATATGCAGGGCACTTCTGTTGATTCATCTAATATCAAAAGTAAGATTAGTACATGAAGTGCCTACAGGTACATCTGTCTGAACCACTCCTTTTCCATTTACATGGCTGTGCTTTAAAACCCATTGGGTGTGGCTTGGCCTTAATTGTCTTCTAAGGAAATGGAAATTTTAGGAGTGATTCTGGGCCCTCATTCTTTGCTTTGCTTTGTACACCATTGTGAGTGGCAGCTCTGCAACCAAGGCTTTTTTGTGCTGATCAGATAAACCCTACACTGATCAGCCTAGATAAAGGGTAAAATTGGATCTGGTTGGGAATGAGATCAGCATACTGCCATGACTGCATTTTAAAACCCAGTGGGTTACGTTAATCTTGAGGCTATTTCATGTAAATGGGAATTTTAGGAGCAATCCTGAGCATTTCTCCCAGAATCCCTTCTGCTTTGCAAACAAATGAAAAAGAACCTCTCCCCAACCAAAGTTCTATTTTGTGGACTATTTTAGCTGGTGGTTTTAATGGTTAACCTGGTTCTTAATGGGTTGCTGGTGCCTCATGCTTTCAAATAACGCCAGAAAGTTATATAAGGTTTTCCAAGTGGCAGTGGGCTAGATGTAACAATGCTGTACACAGGTTTTACAGGTTCTGATTTTAGGAAATTAAACCAATTTACAGTATATCTTGTAAAAGATTTTAAAAGATTTACCTGTATTTGGCACTACTAAGCGTCCTCCTTGATGGCCAAAATGTCCACTGGCTCTCATTTCTGGCTTGGATGAAATAGATGAGAGATTCTGGATGTAGGGCAGTTTGTTCCTGCTATGCAATGTCCCAAAACACCTGTTATTACCATGAGGAAATGACCCAGAAATTGTCTTTCCATGGAAATCAGGCCTTTCAGTAACTCCCAGAGACACCATGAAGGAACTCTGAACTTTCACCTTGATGTCTGTAAGAGGGTTAAATATTGAAGACTCTGTTATCAGCTCTTTGTCCATTGGATCTTGAAAGCAGATTGGGCCACTATAGGTTCTGCTCACTGGTAGATCAGGCTGGAGAGACGAATTCAGAAGAAGAGAGTTACCTGCAAGAAGGAGGCAGACATGAAGGCACTAATAAAAATTACTTAGCTAAAACCACTAAGGCATTGCTCCTTATGTAAATATGATTGTCAGCTGCTATTTTATAAGCCTCACTAATTATTATCACTCATTTATAATGCACCAGAATATTCTGCAGTGGGGGGTGAACATAATCAGAAAAATAATTAATATTGGCGAATCTGACCCATTTCGCTTTGCTGAAAATTTGTGAAATGACAAAAAATTAACAAAATACTTTGAAGTGTATGGGCTACAATTTTTTTTACTTGCAGCAAATTTCGCTCATCACTAAAAATATATATGAAAACCAAAAAAGCACCATTGGAGTTAAATTGTCACAGGACTCCTGCTTTCTCCTGGGAATGCAACAGTTGATGTACTTTTGTTTGAGGAGGGGTCTATGTTTTCATTTTTATCCTTTGCCTCAAGGCTTTCTGAAGCATAATATTTTATTTATTCTTTCACATTGCTATAGAAAATCATGTAACAAGCTTATTTTTTTTATGAGGGATCACTGTTCTCTTTCCCTAAGTGGTATTTTGCATCCTATGCATAATTCTCTTGCATTGCTAACTAGAGAACAGCTGGTATTGGGAGAGGGAAATAGAACGTTGTGGTGCTGCTCAGAAGTTTGCTTAAAGCTTGATTCCTCTCTATAGCATTATTAAGGTTTATTCAAGGTTGCAAGCAAAATCCAGTTCAGCTACATCTTCTCTCACCTTCTCCCTAACTGTGGTAGAACAAAAAGACGAGAAAACAGATCATGGTTAGTTTTGATGAAATGTTTGCCAATCCACAGGGAAATGTAGTGTTTGATCTGAAACTTCAGCTAAACTATGAAAAACTTAGTCGTCTTTTACAACCCAAGTTTTCTAGATCAATATTCACTTTTCATTTTCAAACAAACGTTGCTGTCTCATTAAGATACAACCACAATTCTTCAAGACACTAAATAAAATACTAGTTTAACTTAAACCAAAAATAATGTATTTTATTCCTTTACATATTTATCAGTTGCTACATTCTCTACTTCCGTTAGTGAAATAAAGTGCAATTTTCCTTATTTCTGTTCTTTACATCCACCCTTACTTCATATCCTGACCCATATTCTTTAAAGAGCTTCCTCTTGTCCCCTCTGAAGTATAATGCGACACTCAAGAGAAGGTAGTTGTTCAGAATTCAAGAAACTGATCCTTAATCTTATATCCTTAATGGTTTTGATGGTTCCTCCAAGTGGCTCATAAGACAACATTCAACAGATACTTTAGTTTAAATTGCTTCATCTGCAGTTTGTAGTGATGCAAGTAACATGCTCGAAACGTTTATTAAAAAAATGCATTTTCTATATGATTATCCTGAATGTTTAGGGACGTTCTTTTTTTTTAAGGGTACCTTTTCCACATAGTTTGTTTACGAATTTGATGAATAGACAGCACCACACATGAGGTATTTTCTTAAAAGGCCTTTATTCCAAAAGGGCTTATTTCAGGACAGAAAAACAGCAGCGACGTTTCAGGTATCAATCGCCTTTTTTCAAGCTCAAAAAAAAAAAAGGCGACTATGAGCCTGAAACGTCGCTGCTGTTTTTCTTTTGGAATAAAGGCCTTTTAAGAAAATACCTCATGTGTGGTGTTGTCTATTCATCGAATTCGTTTACAGACCAGGTGGAAGTGGCCACTTCAGACCTGCACCTCATCTAAGTTCTAATATAGATCACATTGTTTGTTTATACAAGTTTAACAGGGCTGTATGATTTTTTTGTTAGCTTTGAGGTTTGGTTAACATATTAACTGTAAATTTCATTGGTTTGTTTGTTTTGCTCCAGGAATATGGTGCATACATAGTAACATAGGTTGAAGAAAAATATAATTTTTAATTTTAAGTGTAAGTTGGCTAACTGCTCCTAAGGAAGGCTGTACATATATATATATGTGTAAAACAATCTGGTAACCGGCACAACTCATGTAATAGTGAAGGTTCTGTCCCACGTTTCGGTCCCTGTTGGGACCTTTTTGAAAAACGGTCCCAACAGGAACGAAACATCGGGCACAGATACTATGCAACAATAAATAATTGAACTTTTAAAATAGGGAGTGCTGGTCTGTGAATAAATTGGTGTATATGAAATTACCGTGCACCCCTCCCTTCGAAGAAGCTATTGGCCTTGGAGTGCGGATACTCACTTGCAAATAAATATAAATATATATATATATATATATTGTGGTGAGGTCACTACTAGGATACCTGGAAAAGTCCAGGACGGAGCTTATTTATGCCCCAGGTTCCTAACAGAGTGGTTCTGGGACTGCCCCGGGTGTTATGAGTTGTACTGATGTATTTCAGGTGGTTAATTAAAGAGGCAGCTCAAGCCAGAGTGCAGAGTTCCTGGCTGGGGAAAAGACACAGGAAAGCTGCCTGTGTGAGAGGGATTGAAATCACCAAAAGGTTTGAGATTTGATATGTTCCTGTATGTTCTTTGTTTTGGGGAGACAGGCGGTAGGCCTTCTCCTGGTTAGTTAGGTAAACTGACCTGTATTAGTTAGAAGCCCATTAAGTGGCAAGGATTTTATTTTGAATTGTTTGTTTTGTTTATTTTTTCTGCAAGAGACAATAAACTGCCAAAAAGAGACTATACTCTCATGAGTTGTGCTTGTGCCGTGGGCTGTGTTACCCCAGGAAAACTGATCCCAGCTACCCAAACTCTTACATATGGTGGAGGGTGCTCTGGCACAAAATAAAGCAACAAAAGGCAGTTTAATATTGCAGAGATTGTTAATTAAAGGGGTAGTTATCCCATAAGAACTGTGCAGCATGGAGGAGATTGTGAAACAGTTAATGCTGTCTAATGCCACCCAGCAACAGGCACAGCAGCAAGCGGAAGCCCGCCATAAGGAGCTGGTCCTACAGTTGCAGCAACAGGCGATGGCTCAACAACAGGCACAGCAACAGCAGATGATGGCCATGTTTAAAAAGCTGGCAGAAGATGCAGAGGAAGACCGGCAGGTACTGACAGGATTGCTCCAACAGTTGGCACAGAGACCCCAGGAGCCACATGCAGTAGTACATAGCAATGTACCCAAAATCAATGTAAGCCGCTTCCTCCAAAAGATGACCTTGTGGAGTTAGTGGAAAGGTACTTTGCTGCTGAGAACTTTGGCACCCCTCCCACATCGTTCCGGGCTCCACACCTGAAAGGGAGGTACACCCTGGCAACGGGTAAGACTGTTCATGGGGACACGGGTGGTGGTAAAAGTAAATCACCCTTAAAGGGAGAGAATTTTGGCAAAAACCTGGGAGGCTGGCAATCTAAAACTGGAAAGTCTGAGACTTTTAGGTTTAATTCCGAGACTGTTAAATGTTTCCGTTGCCATGATTTTGGTCATATTGCAGCAAACTGCCCTTTGCTTGATGATCCTATGCAATGTGATTTTTCTTACAGGAATAGACGCCAGTCCCTGTTTGCTATGGTTGCCTGCACTGCGGTGCCGGTTCAGGAAAAGCAAATGTGTAAAGTGAGTGTGAATGGGAAACAATTGCTTGCATTGCTAGACTCCGGTAGTCTAGTCACTTTGGTAAAGTTAGACTCAGTAGGCCCTGTTAAGTTCCAGTCAAAAAAGGTTGGTGTGGTTTGTATTCATGGTGACACACGGGAGTATCCTGTGGCGACCCTAAAGTTCAAAACGGGCCTTGGTACAGTGACTTACTCTGCAGGGGTAGTACCAAATTTTCTGCATGATGCAATAATTGGGAGGGATTTTCCCCAGTTTTGGGATCTCTGGAATCAATCAGTTTCTCCCTGCTCTGATGCAGTGGTTGAAGGACCTGTGCCCATAGAAAATTCAGAGCTAACAGGTTCAGAGGATTCTCCTCAGGAAACCCCAGTTTTGCCTTTCTCTGTATTAGCAGGAAACTTGGAGGACCCTGAAGATGGTCAAAACCCTAGTGGAGAAACCAGTGAGTCAGGTATTATTGACAGTATTGTGGATTTCTCTGATTTGAATGTACACAAAGCAAATTTCGGTACAGAACAGTTAAAAGACCCTGACCTTATAAAAGCTAGAGAAAATGTGAAAATAATTGACGGGGAACCTATTGAGCCAGGGCTCAGGTTATCCTATCCTCACATGTCTTTAAAAGGGGATCTACTGTACCAAGTATCAAAAAAATCAAATGAGGTAATTGAACAATTAGTGGTACCCAAACCATACAGAAAAGTGGTGTTGGATCTTGCCCATGGTCATGTAATGGGGGGACATTTGGGTGTGAAAAAAACTACTGAAAGAGTTTTGCAGAGATTTTTTTGGCCTGGTGTATATCAGCAGGTAAAGGATTACTGTGAGTCCTGTCCTGTTTGCCAAATTTCCACTCCAAGGCCACATTTTCGTAGTCCCTTAATCCCATTACCAATTATTGAAATACCCTTTGAGCGAATAGCCATGGATCTGGTGGGCCCTTTGTTAAAATCTGCCCGGGGTCACCTATATATCTTAGTGATCATGGACTATGCCACTCGCTATCCGGAAGCTATTCCTTTGCGCAACACTTCTGCTAAAACCATTTCCAAAGAATTGCTTCATGTGTTCAGTAGGGTTGGGATCCCTAAAGAAATCCTCACCGATCAGGGTACCCCTTTTATGTCCAGAGTAACTAAGGAACTCTGTAAATTGTTTAAAATTTCACAATTGCGAACCTCTGTCTACCACCCTCAGACAGATGGTCTTGTGGAACGGTTTAACAAGACCCTAAAAAGTATGTTGAAAAAGGTAGTGAACAAAGATGGGAAAGACTGGGACTGTCTTTTGCCCTATCTTATGTTTGCTATAAGGGAAGTTCCCCAATCCTCTACAGGTTATTCCCCATTTGAGTTACTCTATGGGAGACATCCTAGGGGGCTCTTAGATATAGCTAAGGAAACCTGGGAAGGGGAAGTGACACCCTACAGGAGTGTAATTGAACACATATCACAAATGCAAGACAGAATTGCTTCAATTATGCCCATAGTAAGAGAAAACCTGGCCCAAGCCCAGGCTGCCCAACAAAGAATATACAACCGTAATGCTAAAATACGAGTCTTTTCACCTGGAGACTAGTTTTGGTCCCCACGGTGGAGAGTAAGTTCCTTGCAAAATGGCAGGGACCCTTTGAAATAATTGAGAGAGTCGGGGACGTAAATTACAAGGTACACCAACCTGGCAAGAGGAAGCCAGAACAAATTTATCATGTTAATTTACTTAAACCCTGGAAAGACAGGACATCATTGATTGCAGTACCAGCCTATGCTGTTTCTAAGGTAACTCACGAGACCCCTCTGGTCCCTGAGGTTACCATTGCAGAAACTTTGTCCACCTCCCAAAAACAGGAGGTAAAAGAATTCTTAATGAGAAATAGGGATACTTTCTCTGACCTCCCAGGAAAAACTCCCGTTGTTGAGCATGATATTGTCACTGAGCCAGGTGTTCGAGTTAAACTTAAACCCTATAGGATTCCCGAAGCTAGATGAAAAGCTGTGGCTGATGAAGTGGCAAAAATGCTTGAGTTAGGGGTAATTGAAGAGTCCAATAGTGACTGGTCTAGCCCGATTGTTCTTGTTCCTAAGCCAGATGGTAGCTGGCGGTTCTGTAATGATTTTCGCAAACTTAATTCGGTATCCAAGTTTGACACTTACCCAATGCCTAGGGTAGACAAGCTCATAGACAGGCTGGGTACTGCTCGTTATCTGACAACATTGGATTTAACAAAAGGGTATTGGCAGATACCATTATCGGAACAGGCCAAGGAAAAAACTGCTTTTGTCACTCCAGGCGGTTCTTTCCAGTACAGAGTAATGCCCTTTGGCCTACAAAATGCCCCTGCCACATTTCAAAGGGCTATGGATAGAATATTAAGACCTCACCAACAGTATGCGGCTGCATATTTAGATGATGTGGTTATACACAGTACAGATTGGGAGTCTCACCTGCACAGAGTTCAGGCTGTGTTGGATTCCCTCCGTAAAGCAGGCCTTACTGCCAACCCCAAGAAATGTGCCATTGGTTTGGAGGAGGCCAAGTATTTAGGTTACACCATTGGCAGAGGTATGGTAAAACCCCAGGTAAATAAAACAGCAGCCATTCAACAGTGGCCACACCCTCTTAATAAGAAGCAGGTTAGAGCTTTTCTGGGTATCACTGGCTACTACAGGAGGTTTATTCCTCATTTTGCCACCTTGGCTGCTCCCTTAACAGACTTAACAAAGGGAAAAAACTCTGTCATGGTCAAGTGGTTCCCTGAGGCAGAAAAATCTTTTCAGGCTCTCAAAGATGCGTTATGTGCACAACCAGTCTTGTATTCCCCAGATTTTTCAAAGGACTTTGTGGTCCAGACAGATGCATCAGATGTAGGGTTAGGGGCAGTATTATCCCAGCTTTATAACGGGGAAGAGCATCCAGTGGTGTACTTAAGCAGAAAGCTCAATGACTGTGAGAGGAAGTATGCCACGATTGAAAAGGAGTGTTTGGCCATAAAGTGGGCCTTAGACGCCTTAAGGTATTACCTCTTAGGCAGAAAATTTGACCTTATTACTGACCATGCACCTCTAAAATGGATGGCCCAAAAGAAGGAGACCAATAGACGAGTGAATCGTTGGTTCCTCACGCTGCAGGACTACTGTTTCACAGTGAAACATAGGCCCGGGTCAGAAATGGGCAATGTTGATGCCCTGTCCCGGGTTCATTCCTGTTGGGCCTCAGTTGTTCCAACCATTGGGTTGAAACAAGGAGGGGGGGGGGTATGTGGTGAAGTCACTACTAGGATACCTGGAAAAGTCCAGGACGGAGCTTATTTATGCCCCAGGTTCCTAACAGAGTGGTTCTGGGACTGCTAGTCCAGCCCGGGTGTTATGAGTTGTACTGATGTATTTCAGGTGGTTAATTAAAGAGGCAGCTCAAGCCAGAGTGCAGAGTTCCTGGCTGGGGAAAAGACACAGGAAAGCTGCCTGTGTGAGAGGGATTGAAATCACCAAAAGGTTTGAGATTTGATATCTTCCTGTATGTTCTTTGTTTTGGGGAGACAGGCGGTAGGCCTTCTCCTGGTTAGTTAGGTAAACTGACCTGTATTAGTTAGAAGCCCATTAAGTGGCAAGGATTTTATTTTGAATTGTTTGTTTTGTTTATTTTTTCTGCAAGAGACAATAAACTGCCAAAAAGAGACTATACTCTCATGAGTTGTGCTTGTGCCGTGGGCTGTGTTACCCCAGGAAAACTGATCCCAGCTACCCAAACTCTTACAATATATATATATATATATATATATATATATATATATATATATATATATATATATATATATATATATATATATATATATATATATATATATATACCCCTTGCCACAGAGGGGTAAACATTCTTTTCTGCCTCCAAGAAAATCAAACCAACTTTATACTGAAAGCTAATTTCAATTATTCCTGTATTTTCTTACTTGCTAAAAAGCCATCCAACTCCAATTGATTCAGGGAAAGAATTCCACAACTTCACAGCCCTCACTGTAAATCATATTTTACAAATATTAAGATGGAACCTCGAAACGCAATGGATGCTGTCATGCCAGGTGGAAGGACCTACTTAGTATGGTGAAGACCGTTTTAGTGCAATGGAAATCTGAGGTATTTTGGGTGCCCAAGAATGTAATAGCTCCTCAGACCTGCTTCAAAGTACCTAGAATTGCAACCAATTAATAATCATCTAAAGGTGGTGGCAATCACTTGAATCTGTGGGTGCAGTTGTCACTTGGAATTCCCTGACCAGCAAGTGCACAACCAGATACATGTGGTTTCCACTGAAAGATAATGAATTCATCTGGGCATTTTGTCACTTGCCCATAGAGCTATTTAATGCCAGGGCAGAAAAAGTCCTCAATGACTTAAGACTCAATAGTGTGCTATTTGCTTAGACAAAGGGTGACTGATCCTCAGAAACACTAAAGATAGCCTTTCTGAGCATAGCAATGGCAAAGGCTTCCCATTTGGCAAGACATGCCCCCATTTTTATACTATAAAAGTAAAAATAGGCACATGTGGCAAACATTGGACTTTGTACACAAGTCTGAAGAAAGAAAGAAAGACAGAAAGAAAGAAAGACAGAAAGAAAGAGAAAAAGAAAGAAAGAAAGAAAGAAAGAAAGAAAGAAAGAAAGAAAGAAAGAAAGAAAGAAAGAAAGAAAGAAAGAAAGAAAGAAAGAAAGAAAGAAAGAAAGTTGTTTTCTCCCTTTATCCAGCTATAGAAGTTGTACCACTCTAGTTCAGCTCCTTTATTTATCTATGGAAACCGTATCATATCATGGATCTGCAACCTGTCGCTCTCCAGCTGTTACAGAACTAAGCCTCACATCACCAGGGACTCTGTAAACTGTGTAGCAGCTCCACAACAGATGGGGTGTCACTCTTTGAACATATCTGCTGTAGTAAATAAACCACCTCTAAATGAAACAAAAGAATGTGTTTATGTTTTGCTTTTTTCAGGCAGATAACTAAAATTATAAATTAAGGAAAAATGATAAAAGACTCTAATAACAGAGTAAAGGCTACATTAGTCTATTATTTATTATTTCAAATGATCAAACGCCAAATCCATGCCACATGAAAGCCATCTCTAGAGGAGCACTTAAAAGCATAAACAGTCAGGTAAAGGACGGAGTAGAAAAGCTTTTGTATTGTATGTATTGTGTGTATATTAGATGAACTGAGCATAAAACACATTTTGTCATTTGTCAATTGATTTTCATTAAAGGTGAGTTGCCTGCCACAGACACTAATTTTATATTTAGTTACTTCCAATGTACCTACAGTTCATGGCAACATCAATAACCCATAAGGACCACATCATCAACACATTTTGTCTAACCTGTACTGGTGAATTTGCGCTCTGGCGAATGGACATAACTACGCAAATTCACTAAGATGCGGATTTTACTGAATGTCACCTCTTGCGCCAGCGCCAGAGCCTTCGCCACCTCAGACCAGGCGAAGTGCAATAGAGTAGATAGGAGTTCTTCCTAGGATAGGAGTTTGTCATGAACTGCCATGAACTGTAGGTACATTGGATGAATCTACGCCTGGCGAAGTGTTTCACTGTGAGCGAAGATGACGCTGGCGAATTTTCGGAGTTTAGTGAATTTGCCACTAAGAGATTAAAGTGCTGAATATGCAAGTAACACTATATGATGTTTCAAATGAGTGAGGCCTTCATGTTGCTTATGATAAGCAAATAAGCAAATACGACCATTGTGAAAAAAGATTGGCAGACAGATAAAAGCTTTTTCTGAAACCAGTTTCACTTCAAAATTTCCTGTCACTTCCTGGTCCTGCCGAGCAGAGAAGAAGCTGAAAAAACAAATTACCTACCCACTGAGAAGCTGAACAGCACAAAGGCTGCAGCTTAAGGAAGGGAGGGTTTTTTTGTTTTCAAAGGCAGATAAGGAACTTTAAACAAATTGCCCAGTTCATATTGGGAGGGGAGTAGGAATGAAAACTATTATCATACAGTAGCAAAACTTAAGAAAACATGATATTTTTAAAGAAAAGGCAGAAAACATGTATTACTTGTGCTCATTTTTAGCAGATACATTTTTGGGTGTATACTGTCCCTTTTTATTAAGTACTATAGAAATTCTTATATAAAAACTAAAAAGAAACAAAGCCTACAATAAAGCTGTAGGAATCATTGTATTACACATTCATCCATTGTTTTTAGATATGTAAACAGACCATTTAATCACCGTGGATACTTAATTCTGCATGGATGTTTAAATTTCCAATCGTCGTTTTTCCAGTCTGCAAATATACATACAAAGGAAAAAAAGAAAGTATGAAGTGGATTTCACCACGTTTTAACCACTGAAAATGCCTTCTCAGAGCAGACCTGTAATGAGGTCCCCCTTGTAGAATAAAAGTGGAAATGGTTGACTGTGCCATAATCTCCAAATATCACCTTAAATGGGCTTCAGGCTAAACCCTCAGCCAAAAATATAATGTGGCTTGTCCTGTATATATTTATATTTAAGATTATGCCCACAATGTTAGATTCTTTGGAATCCTTAGAGGGCCCATCTTGACAATAGCCTGCAGCCAATATCCAATGAATTATTAATGTCCTTGGTAGTTTGAAAATGTCATATTTGTACAGTAACGTAACGAGACGGGGACGGGCCCTGATGCAGGATGTGCAGCCGTGCCCCCCCCCCCCCTCCATACACGTTTTTTTTTGCCTGGAATCAGCGGGGACCCTGAGAGGGGTGCAGGCCCTGGCCCAATTGCTCCCCCGGTAGCCCCAAGTGTTTCAAGATTTATCCAATTGATTGCCTCTTGTTTCATGTGTATTTTCTATAAAGCATCAGGCCTTTCCCCGTTCAAGGAAAAAGTCATTTTTTCCAGAACCCATAACTCAGCCAATAGTCTAAATAACTGTACAAACTTCCCATGTAGTGCATGCATTTTCAGCCTTTATGAGCCCAATGTAGTACAATAATGGAGTTCTTTAAGCACAGCTATGGCTGCAATGATTATAGGCATATTACAAAAGCAGGCTACTGTCTGCATACTGTGAAAAAGCAATTTAAGTGATGGAGCTGCAAAGTAGATTAATTTCATCAATGAGGAATATAAGATGGCACCATTGTGAAGTACATTTCCATCACAAAGCCCACATTTTTCTTTCAAGCCATTGTAGAACATTTATAGTTATGGGTGTAGACTACTTTTGCCATTGAATTACACATACTGTATATTACGTCAATATAGTAGTCCAGAGCATTTTAGCAAAATTCTTCGTGTGGAACAGGGAATGGTGGAGCAAATAATTCACACACAAAATCAATGCTAAATGTAATTTCATTTTGTTGTACAAAAATTGCCTTTCGTACTAGAGCACAAGATTGTATAATCTGACGCCAGGTATGTGGTTACGGAAAAGCATGCAAGTTTAATTATTGGATTGCCATCCCCTGGCAGCAGGACTGGATATTACAGTTGTTAGAACTCATTTGAATATAAGAGACAATCACATATGAGGATGAGGCTTCTTTTTCTGGATTTTGTTAACAAAAAGAAGAGACTGTGATAACCTGGCTGTCTAGGAAAGCCCTTTTGTGGGAATATCAGTAGCACCTTGATATGGATCTTATCCTTTGATCCCTTAGTGCCTCCCTAGGGTTATATATTACTTTCTGCAGCAGAGATATTCTTTCTTTTTGACAGATTTCAGAGTTCATCCCAATATAGCATGGTTGATACACACACTGTAAATGTTCAGGAGGGAAAAGGGACGGCAACTAACTCAAGGTCGCAAAACACTAACCTTGTCGGACAGTTTTGAAATTGAAGGTCTGAAAGCCTCCTGTCAAGGCAGACGAATCAATAACATCCACGCCATACTCGCTCTGGCTCCTTCTGTACAAAGTAATTCCTACCACCAGCACAGCAACAGCGATGATGGCTGCTCCCAGACCAGAGTACAGGGCAATGTCACTAGCATTCTCAGCACCTACACAAACACAGACACAAAAGAAGGAAGGGGGAAAAAAGTCAGATTACTTTAAATGAAACCGATCATTGAAATCCACAGACCAGTGCGGGATTAAAGCAGCCAGCAAATGCATGGAAATCAATATGCTGTAAACGGAATTCTCTTTGTCACTAGAATGAATGCATCTTGTAAGAAGTCATTTAATTATAGGAAATAGGTCATTTATTGATGCCTAGGACAGGTGCAATATCATGTCCCTTCAAGCTCATTTAACAAGCACTTAGGTCCAAGACATATCTACCTTGTGGAGGATTAAAAATCGGACACATGATGCAGTGCTGGAGGGGGCAAGGCAGCCTTGCCATTAGAGTATGCCATAGGGAAAGAGATAAATACAGAGCGCCTTTGCACCCTGCACTTGCCGCCAACCTTGAACATCTGAATGATTCTCAAGTTAGAGGTGGGTAGGAGGCAAGAGAGGGTACCCCTATATGCTGCCATTTATGAATACAGTGTTGGCAAATGCATCACTGTACTCATGGAGAAAGCATTGGTCTTTGAAACCCTAAACAAAGGACTGATGTTAAGTGTGCCACTTTCATTCAATATAAACAAGCCATGTATGCTCAAGCATGCACTAAAACAAGTTTGAGTAGAAATGAATGTCAGGGTTTGGTGTGCCAAGTTCATTTTATGAGCAATGAATGGGAATTTGGAAAACTCCATCCAGCAAGTTGGGTTAGGTCGACTGAAGCAGTTCTTGCCAATAAGTATATTGTATAAGGAACCCCAGTGAGATCCAATCATTGCCTGAGAGGAGTTGTACCTGATATGGCCTCATAGGCATGGGACCTGTTATCCAGAATGGTCGGGAACTGGGGTTTTCCAGATAAGGTTTTTTTTCCCATAATTTGGAACACTAGACCTTAAGTCTGCTATAAAACATTTAAAAAGTAAATAACCGCAATGGGATTGCTTTGCCTCCTATAAGGATTCATTCTAGGGAATGTAATAAAAGTCGGTAACAGAAAAACTATGGGAAAAGTTATGCCTATGTGGGAACAAATGTTGTTTTTGTGTAAATTTAATATAGCTTTTGCGAACCCGGAAACTATTTAGCGACCACTTCCGACAGTGGAAGACCGTTTGCGAATTTAAGAGTTTGCGCCAATGCGCAGTAAATGTAATAAAGCTTCTTACTGAAAAAGTCGTTATGTTTGCTCCGAAAGATTACGAAACCTTCAAGCACTTCTTAAGAGTGTGCAATTAAAATTCGCAATGCGCAGTTAAAATTTTCAATGCGATAACAGTTTAAGGAACAATATTACAATGGTAGATGTGGATTTTTATTCTTATTAGTGTGAATTGTTTTTCTCTTTGTGACTTTTATTGCATTCCCTAAGTTGGGATCAAGTACTAGGTAAGTTGTATTATTACATAGAAAAAGGAAATGTGAATTATTTTATTAAAATGGAGTCTATAAAAGATGGCCTTCTCATAATTCAGAGCTTTTTAGATAATGAGTTTCCAGATAACAGATCCCATACCTGTATCAGATCAGCAATAATTATTTACCTTCTTCAACATCCAAGGTCAGTTGAAGGCTCCCTACTAAGAATAGCTCATACATACAGGGTCGGACTGGGGGGCTTCGGGCCCACTGGGGCTATTGCCCCAGGGCCCCGCTCCGGCCCCCGCTCCGGCGTGCTTCAACGGAGCAGTGCGCATGCGTGCGGCGCCGCGCTTGTGCGCACGCGCGCAGCAATACCCTTGTGCGCATGCGCAGATCCTCAATTCTACCGCGACCCGACAAAGTGGGGTCGCGCAGCCAAACTAAGTAGCGGATCTGGGCCGGCGGGGCCCACAAGAGCCCGGGGCCCACCGGGTTTTTTCCCGGTGTCCTGCCGGCCCAGTCCGACACTGCATACATAAACAGTATGTTAATATTTACCAGAAAAAAATAAACCCATCTAGTTACCACATTCTACCCTTTAACTTTAAAAACTGTTCAACCTAAGATTTAGGGGCAGATTTACTAAGGGTCGAATTTCGAAGTACAAAAAACTTCGAAATTCGATAATCAAATTAAAAAACTTCGAATTCGAATATCGAATTCAATGTTTTTTCAACAAATTTGCCAATCCTACAGTCGAATAAAAATCGTTTGAACGATTAAATCCTTCGAATCGAACGTTTTTTTTAAAGAGACAGTACTTCGATTATCGAATGG
Source organism: Xenopus petersii (assembly GCA_038501925.1). NCBI lineage: Eukaryota > Metazoa > Chordata > Amphibia > Anura > Pipidae > Xenopus > Xenopus petersii. The sequence goes on from CM076677.1 coordinate 103,466,485, forward strand.
TCGAATATTCGAACGATTTTTACTTCAAATCGAAGTTGAAGTAAATACGAAGTCGTAGTATCCTATTCGATGGTCAAAGTATCCAAAATATTACTTCGAATTTCACATTTTTTTACTTCGAAAATTCCCTCGAATTCACTTCGACCCTTAGGAAATCTGCCCCTTACAGTCTCCAACCTACATGTTCTACATTCCTTCATGGTTGCTTGAATGGCGGCGCATCTGTGTTGTTAAAATTGGCTCGTGAAAATGTTACAAAACATTATGTTAATGTGTATTAACTGAAAGTGAAAGTTTCTATTAAATGTGATTATACTTTCCGCACGCACCTGAAGATAATTTAAGATGCGCAGCAGCAGAAAACGAAACATTCTGTTTAGTACATTGGAAGACATAATTGATTAAAATTAACTCATTTATAGCAACCACTCGTATCTGATAAGAGAGGCATCTCCTTGCTATGCACTACTTTAGGATATTGGAGCTAATCACAATAAATAATTGGAAAGAGTACAGAGCATGGCTGCATTCCATTTACATGCTTTCAGAGATATAAAAAAAAAACAAGAAAATGAGAAAGAAATGGATTTGAAAAAGGAGTGCTTGCCATTATTCCAGAAGATATTTCTATAGTAATAAATATACCCTTTACAGAAAGCAGGATCAGGTCCAAGGGCATTTTTTCTGGGTATTCTATAAGCAGATTTTATTTATCTATTATGTTAACTTTCTTTGAAAGTCAACAGAAACTTTTTGTTATCCTGGAAAATATCAGACTGAGCAAGCATTACATCCCATACACTGTACAGTAAAGTTGTGTAAGAACCAACCCACAAGTGCAATGCAAGTGCGTATTGACACAATCCGTGGTGCTTGTACTAAAATATGCTTCTGCACTTCCACACGGTTGCCAATATGTCCATTGCTGGGGAATCCTGGAGCTACTGCTACCTTAAAACTGGTGGTAGGTCTAGCGTTCCCACAATGTGTTGCATCAATAGGTGCACCACACTTGCACCTAGTGAATCTGATGGAAATGCCAGTTTGGATACTGGTTCAGAAGTGACAAAACACGCACTCAGCTGCTAGTTACACAAGCACATCTGCATCCATTTCAATGCATCAGGTGCTGGATACAGTGCTAAGCATTGCTGAAATTATGTTGGAATTATGGGGAAAGTGCTGAATTACTGGTAAAAGAATGGCAATTTGTATCCAAATTCACATATCACATACTACACACACATCCCCCCAAAGGTAATACTCTCTTTTTTCACTTAGTTAGGACTGACGCATAGTGATGGGCGAATTTATTTGCCAAGTGCGAATTCGCTGCAAATCCCCACGATTCCCCGCCAGCGAATAAATTTGTGAAACCGCCGCAAAAATTCGCCAGTGTCCAAAAAAAATTGCCAAATTTTTCGGCGAAACGCCCCAAATTCGCCCATCACTACTGACTCATGGATACGGGGCACGTGAGCTTATGCATACTTTGTACAAACTTTGTAACTAAAAGTGCCTCTTTTTACTAAATCTTACCTTTAAGTTGTGCAAAATTAAGTTTTTCCCTAGGGGGCTATATATTGGAGTGCTGGGGTTATGTGTGTAGTTCGCTGTGATACCGGCACTCTTGAAAAAAATTCATTATTGTGCCTGGGTGCAAGATCATGAAATAAAGAGGTAAAGATATATATATACTGTATATATAAATATATATAGAGAGAGAACAGATCAGCCGATGTTCTTCCCCTACAGCAATAGTACGAAAGTTATGTCCGACAAAAGCTGGTGACAGTCTCCCACTGAAGATCATCAATACACGCAGAGATATTTTCGGCAGCCGGCAGAAATTTTCTAACCTGTCTGATTGACTAAACGACCGATCGGCATGGCACAACAGTTGTAGGGACACTCAACACACAATCTGAAAATCGTACAAATCGAGGATTCGTGCGATCGGATTTTTTCGTCTATGGCCAGACAAGGGGGATAAAAACCTACACTTGCATTGTCAGAACTTGTGTCTGTTGACGTTTTGCTCAATTCTCTTTTTCCGACAAATACGGTTCCCAAACAGATTGGATTTTCTTTGTTTCACTAAGAATTTGTTCTTATTAAATTCACTGCTCTTCTTTGTTAAAAGATTATTCCTTTGTTGCTTAACTAATTGTTACGAGATGCATCCTTTGTTCTACCTTTGCTTCTAGATTAATCATTGCAGGACTAATCCATTGTTTTTTGTTTTAGAGGAATAATTATGTGTTACCAGATTTCTTTGTAGTGTGCAATTCAAATTGCAGCGCCCGCATTTGATAAAGCACAATATGTATAGTATTAGAACTAACTTTACAATTCTTCTTTGAGGAACGATGTTTCTAATTAACTCTTCACCAATGAGCTTGTCAATTATTTTTACAATGTCCAGTATATATTCCATTGGTGAAACATGTTACATAGTTACATAGTTAAATTGGATTGAAAAAAGACAAAGTCCATCAAGTTCAACCCCTCCAAATGAAAACCCAGCATCCATACACACACCCCTCCCTACTAAATTCTATATACCCATACCTATACTAACTATAGAGCTTAGTATCACAATAGCCTTTGATATTATGTCTGTCCAATAAATCATCCAAGCCATTCTAAGGCATTAACTGAATCAGCCATCACAACATCACCCGGCAGTGCATTCCACAACCTCACTGTCCTGACTGTGAAGAACCCCCTACGTTGCTTCAAATGAAAGTTCTTTTCTTCTAGTCTAAAGGGGTGGCCTCTGGTACAGTGATCCACTTTATGGGTAAAAAGGTCCCCTACCATTTGTCTATAATGTCCTCTAATGTACTTGTAAAGTGTAATCATGTTCCCTCGCCTTTTTTACAGAGAAAACAACCCCAACCTTGACAGCCTACCCTCATAATTTAAGTCTTCCATCCCTCTAACCAGTTTAGTTGCACTTAGTCTCTGCACTCTCTCCAGCTCATTTATATCCCTCTTAAGGACTGGAGTCCAAAACTGCACTGCATACTCCAGATGAGGCCTCACCAGGGACCTATAAAGAGGCATAATTATGTTTTCATCCCTTGAGTTAATGCCCTTTTTTATGCAAGACAGAACTTTATTTGCTTTAGTAGCCACAGAATGACACTGCCCAGAATTAGACAACTTGTTATCTACAAGTTAGACAACTTGTTATGTTAATATCCATAAGTAAATGAACAATACATGCATCTCACCGATTCATCCATTCTCTTACTAGGAACAGTGTGTTTTTCCAATGTAGGTTATATTTCAAAAGCTGAAAGTCTGAGTTATACACACACGCATATTATCTTAATTCCAAGTGCCTTTTATCTTACCAGGGCAGTTTTTACAAGTCATCCTATGATCCTGTTGGATCTCAGATGACCTGCTATATTTGAAAACTTAATCTGCCTGTGCACCGTCTTGGCAAGTAAAAGCTTCTCTTCTCTTCTTGCAGTTCTAATTATTTGATCTGGTGGCCTGAATGTAAGGAACAATGGAATATATGTGTATAGCTGCTTGTATTGTGTCCATTTGAATGGTCCACTAGCTGATGGGACAGGTGAACTCAACAATGTAAGGCCACTTAAGGCTCATGTTGACTGCAGGTACTTCCCTTTCATAAGAATGGCAAATGTTGTGCCTATGGCAGTAATTTCTGTTTTCAGGTATGGATCAATCCAGAATACTCACTACTTTCCAGTCCTGATGCCTGCTATATTCACTCTCCATTTAAATAAATTGGAAGCAGCCGAAGGCAGGCAAGAAAGTATTTAAAATCATCAGAACTTTATGATCGTTTTTAGAGGCCTATTAAAGGTCAATTTTTAGTGGTTTCTCAAACCACAATGAAACTATTTCTCTAAAACCATGAATGCCATAAAAGTTATTAAAATATCCAAATATAAAAAGTTTGAACAAACGACAAAAACTCTGAAAGATGCGCTAAGAAAATCCAAAAACCTCTAAATTCAAGGGTTTTTTTTAGACAAATATAAGTGGGAAAAAAATGAGAAAAGCTCAGACAACATTTTTTTTACACTTGTGACTATTTTTCTCACTCCAAATGCATTAAAGTCAATGGACATTTTTTCTTCTGGAAACTTTTTTGTCTCTGTGACTTTTTGACCAGATACACCACAGTCAAAGGGCGTTTTTTCTTATGGCGACAATACACAACAATTTTGGCTTTAATAATTTTGGTAATTTTTTTTAAATATATCCTCTATGGCATTGTATTCTGTGGACTTCATAATGGGCACAAACACATTTGTAATTAGAGAAGTGACCCTAGTTTAAAAAATATGTGATTGGTGCATCCAGGAAACTCTATGGTGCTTAATTCTAATACAGGTATGGGTTCTGTTATCTGGAAACCAGTCATTCAGAATGCTCCGAATTACAAGAAGGCCTTCTCCCATATACTCCACTTTAATAAAATAATTCAAATCATTATAAAATGATGACATTTTTTCTCTGTAATAATAAAACAGTATCTTGTACTTGATCCAACCTAGGATATGATTAATCCTTATAGTAGGTAAAACTATTTTTAATTAGGGGCAGATTTATCAAAGTTTGAGGTGAATTTTCGAATGAAAAAAAAAATCGAATTTTGAGCTATTTTTTGTGTACTTCGACTAGGGAATAGTTAAATTTCAATTCAAATTTGAAAAAAATGAAAAAATTTGAATATCGAAAATTATCATGTACTTTCTCTTCGACCATTCGCCATCTAAAACCTGTCAAATTGCTGTTTTAGCCTATGGGGGACCACCTAGAACCTATATGGAGTCAATTGGTGAAAAATCGAAAATTGGGGAAAACCAAATCGAATTTGATCAAACGCGTTATTCCTTTGAGTCGTACGATTCTAATTCGGCTAAATACAGACCTATTTTATAAAATACTGACCTTTTCGACCAAAAAAAAAAAAACTTTGACTTAATTTCGGTTGGTCTTTTTGAATTCGAATTTCGAAGTTTTTTTCAATTTGAAATTCGACCCTTGATAAATATGCCCCTAATTAATGTTAAAATAATATTTCAGTAGAAATAGGGGGTTATTTCTCAAAATCCGATGTTTTAAACAAACTAGAATCCACGATTTACCCTTATTTACCACTAAACAACACAAAAAAAAATCAGATTGGGAAAAACCGTGACTTTTCCACATGAAAACTGCAAATTTTTCGGATTGTCCCATGAAAAATCTAAATTTTTCAGTTTGACAAAATCCAATTTTTTTTGTGAAACGAGAGGAATCTGCAGAAAAACCAGAAATGTTTGGATTATCGTATGAAACCCAGTGAAGACCATAATATCTTCAAATTGCATATAGGACCTCTGCCATTGACTTCTATAGGACCTCAACAGGTTAAAGATGGAGTATTTTTAGATTCAGACTTATTTTGCATCCTTGGGGTATAATAAATCCACTTAAAACTTGGATTTTATAGTGAAAAAAATTAAAATGTTCACGTGTTTGGCAGTTGGACAACTAAATAAACCCCTTAAGGTATGGAGATCCAAATTACAGAAGGCTATTTCCTCTGGAAAAGCCCAGGTCCCAAACATTCTGGATAACAGGTGTCGTTATTGTATGGCACATTGGATTAAAGCAGCCCCCTCCATATTTTTATCGTCATTTCACAGGACACTATAGATGTTTATTAATAGCAATGCTTTCCACAAGATCTGTATATGTTACAAATCATTATGCTATTATGTATTGAACATAAACAAGTCAGAAGATGATGGTACTAAAGACTTATTAACTGAAGACTACAGTGACACATCTATTGCTCCAATATTGATATAGTGATATCTGAGACAATTTGCAGTTGGTTTTCATTTTTAATGGTTTGTGGTTTTTGAGTTATTTGGCTTTTTATTCAGCAGCTTTCCATTTGCAAATTTTGCAAGGGTTGCTTATCCCTTACCATAGCAACTATGCATTGGTTTGAAGAAGAAACCTGGATATAAATAGGGATGTAGCGAACTGCCGTTTTGGTGTTCGCGAACGCCGTTCGCGAACACCGGCAAAAAATGCGAGCAGTTCGCGAACAGTTTGCGAACTTCGAACACCCGCAAAATTGTTTGATTCGAACGTTCGAAGGATTTTTCGTTCGATTCGAACGTTCGAAGGATTTTCATCGTTCGATCGAAGGATTTTCATTCGAATCGAACGTTCGAGGGATTTTAATCGTTCGAACGAATGGAAATCGTTCGAACGAATGGAAATCGTTCGGTTTTAGCGGTCGAATGGTCGCGAACTCAAATTGCGAACGTTCCCAAACGTTCGCAACATTAGGCGGACGCGAACGGTCGAAGTTCGCGCGAACAGTTCGCTACATCCCTAGATATAAATAAGAGAATTTGGCCTTATTAGAAAGATGGGTAATACAAATTAAAAGTAACAGTAAAGTTGTAGCCTTACAGAGCATGTGGTTTTTAGATGGAGTCAGTGACCCCCCATTTGAAAGTATGAAAAAGTTAGAAAAAGTAGGCAAATGAAAAATAGAAAATGGATGGCGGTTGAAAATTTGCTTAGAATTAGTCATTCTATTACATTCTAAGGGGCAGATTTACATAGGGTCGAATATCGAGGGTTAATTCGACTGCGGAATGTAAATCCTTCGACTTCGAATATCGAAGTCGAAGGATTTACCGCAAATAGTTTCATCGAACAAACTATTTTGATCCATCGATCGAACGATTTTTCTTCGTCTAAAAAAAGCTTAGAAAGCCTATGGGTACCTTCCCCATAGGCTAACATTGAGGGTCGGTAGGTTTTAGATGGCAAAGTAGGGGGTCAACTTTTTTTTAAAGAGACAGTATTTCGATTATTGAATGGTCGAATAGTCAAACAATTTTTACTTGGAAACGTTTGATTCGAAGTCGAAGTAGCCAATTTGATGGTCGAAGTAGCCAAAAAAATCATTCGAAATTCGAACTTTTTTTTATTCCATTCCTTCACTCGAACTAAGTAAATGTGCCTCTGTTAACTTAGATGAACCACCCCTTTAATAATGCTTATTGCAGCCAATGGACATCTGTTCTTTGATTCCTCAAAACAACAATTGCTGGTTATGAAATATGAAATAAAGGTTCTGTCTCTTGCCATCATTTCAGCCAACTAATAAGAAGATATCAACAACTTACTGTAAATTAGTTCAAATTATGTATTAAACATATCTATCTCAACTTGGCAGGTTATCTTAAAAAAAGGCTGCACAAATAGCGAGAGGCTTAATTAAGAATTAAAAGCAAGCCTTTCCCCATTATATTGGGACAGGTTAGATATAGGGTTCTTCCAGCTGTCTATGGTCTTGATATTAATTAGAACAGGTTGGTCCTCAATTATCTTTATAGTTGTTTAGATATGTTGCTGATCCGCACTGTGTTTTATTAGGGACATCTATAATTGTATTGCTGTAGAGCTTCCACACAAAGTCCCTGGTTACTCTCTTGTACAGAGAACTGCCTGTCAACAACATACTGTAACTCCGACACCTTGATTGATTTCATTGATGCCTTGATGTCTTCAGGAGGCAGACGTATTCACATAGCAGGATATGGCAAGCTCTGAATCCTATCTGTGTATTGATGGTGTGTTTAACACACACAGGGGCATTAATGAGGTGTCATTCACTTTGTTTGAGAGGGCCATAAAATAACTTTATGGCATCAGATAATGGGCATGTGTAGAACATAAAGATTCTGTGGATTCCTTCTGTCAGACCTTTAACTCGCATCCTATTTATATGTATCCATCAGGGATCTCAGGTCGTTTCAAGAAGCCTTGCAATATTAGACATTGTGACATCAAAATATAAGCAGAGACATCTACCTCCTATCGCTGAAAGCGTGGAGAATTGAGGGTTCTGGCTGAATGAATGTAATGGAAAAATTACTGTTCCATGACACACAGCTCTTAAAATCACTTAAACTGACACCAAATTAAAAAAAATATATAAGCAAACAAAAAACCCCATATTATTGCTAGCCAAGCTGGCACACACCACTTGTTTCCCATGCCCAAGCAGCGCAGTATAGAAAATAATTTAAAAAGAAACAAAAACAAGGATTATGGTTGCAAATCTCTCTCTCTTCTGATTTTCGTTTTTCACAACAAAATTTTGCAGTGCTACAATTTGTAAAATTGCATTTTGTCGCCTTCAGTTTTAAATGTCTAGAAATACAAAAAATGATTAGTGGAATTCATTTACATTTAAATATAATATACTAATACTTTTAACATCTAAAATTTGGATATTTGCATTATGTGCTGTACTAGAGAGTAGCAGGCAGGTAGGGTACTCTGGGATTTTAAAAATGGTATCAACATGGTGATAAACATGGTTTAAATGCTATTAATTGCTTTCTACTAATATATGGCTATGAATGCAAGTGGTTACTTATTTATGAGTACACTTTTCACTTGCTATTAAATATCTTTTTATTGAGTTCAGAGGTTACTAATTTGTGGGTCTGCCCCAACCTCCAGGGATCCCAAAACAATTAATGGCAGTTAGAACCCCTACAGAGGTGTGACTACACTACTGAGGTTGAGCCACAGGTGAGTGGCTGGCAGGTTGGTAGAGACTATGTGCTGTGTAACATGGGTTATATAAAACCGGAACTTGAAAAGCAGCTAACATGTTGTAAGAATGTGGTGATTTATTTAAAGAAAGAATACAGCAGAAATTAATGCAGACTCAAGGAAATACACAAGACTTTTACCAGGCCAATGGTTGAAGGCAGGCGGCTGACAAGTAAAGTCCAATACCTCTCAAGAGGGTCTATGCAGGGGGATGACAAGGAGAGTCCAATAGGCAGGCCAAGGCCAATACCAGGTGATCCAACAAGACATGAGAATGGGAGTGGGAATGGAGGAACAAAGGCATAGAGCTGGAACAGGGAACCAGGTAGGGAGTCAGGAACAATGGCAGGAATCAGGAACATTGGCAGGAATCAGGAACAAGAAACACAGGAACAGACTAATTCTAGATCTGGCTCTGAGGCTTCAATGATCAAGCAACCAGGAGTAGAGATGGCGCGAACTGTTCGCCGGCGAACTTGTTCGCGCGAACATCGGGTGTTCGCGCTCGCCGGAAGTTCGCGAACGTCGCGCGACGTTCGCCATTTTGGGTTCGCCATTGTTGGCGCTTTTTTTTGCCCTCTCACCCCAGACCAGCAGGTACATGGCAGCCAATCAGGAAGCTCTCCCCTGGACCACTCCCCTTCCCTATAAAAACCGAAGCCCTGCAGCGTTTTTTTCACTCTGCCTGTGTGTGCTGAAGAGATAGTGTAGGGAGAGAGCTGCTGCCTGTTAGTGATTTCAGGGACAGTTGAAAGTTTGCTGGCTAGTAATCGTTTTGATACTGCTCTGTTATTGGAGGGACAGAAGTCTGCAGGGGTTTGAGGGACATTTAAGCTTAGGTAGCTTTGCTGGCTAGTAATCTACCTTCTACTGCAGTGCTCTGTATGTAGCTGCAGTGGGCAGCTGTCCTGCTTCTGATCTCATCTGCTGACTGCTGCAATAACAGTAGTCCTTGTAAGGACTGCTTTTATTTATTTTTTTGTTGTTTTACTACTACTACTACTACTACTACTACTACTACTATAAGAGCCCAGTGCTATTAGTCTAGCAGTGTTGGGGAGTGGGACTGGTGTGCTAATCTGCTGCTCCTAGTAGTTCAGCAGCACCAACTGTAATTTTTTTTTTTCAATATTCATTTTTTTTTTATTTTACTTTTTTTTATTTTACTACCGCTGTAGTAGTGTATAAGTTGACCTTTTAGGCATTATTTGCCCTGTAGGCATTTTTTGCCCAGTGTGTTATTCAACCAACAGCCATCTAGCTGTGTGACCTTGTTCACATTCTGTCTAAATATCCATAATATTACCGTCTCCAGAAAAAACACCGGAGTGACTTTTTTCAAGCAGCCATAATAAATTTTACGTAATCCGTATCCATCGCTGTAGTAGTGTATAAGTTGACCTTTTAGGCATTATTTGCCCTGTAGGCATTTTTTGCCCAGTGTGTTATTCAACCAACAGCCATCTAGCTGTGTGACCTTGTTCACATTCTGTCTAAATATCCATAATATTACCGTCTCCAGAAAAAACACCGGAGTGACTTTTTTCAAGCAGCCATAATAAATTTTACGTAATCCGTATCCATCGCTGTAGTAGTGTATAAGTTGACCTTTTAGGCATTATTTGCCCTGTAGGCATTTTTTGCCCAGTGTGTTATTCAACCAACAGCCATCTAGCTGTGTGACCTTGTTCACATTCTGTCTAAATATCCATAATATTACCGTCTCCAGAAAAAACACCGGAGTGACTTTTTTCAAGCAGCCATAATAAATTTTACGTAATCCGTATCCATCGCTGTAGTAGTGTATAAGTTGACCTTTTAGGCATTATTTGCCCTGTAGGCATTTTTTGCCCAGTGTGTTATTCAACCAACAGCCATCTAGCTGTGTGACCTTGTTCACATTCTGTCTAAATATCCATAATATTACCGTCTCCAGAAAAAACACCGGAGTGACTTTTTTCAAGCAGCCATAATATATTTTACGTAATCCGTATCCACCGCTGTAGTAGTGTATACGTTGATCTTGTGGGCATTATTTGCACAGTGTTTTCTTCAAACCGCCATCTAGCTGTGTGAGCTTGTTCACATTTTGTCTAAATATTGATAATATTATCGTCTCTAGAAAAACCACTTGAGTTACTTTTTTTCAAGCAGCATTCTTATATTTTACGTAATCCGTATCCACCGCTGTGTATACGTTGACCTTGTAGGCATTATTTGCACAGTGTTTTCTTCAAACCGCCATCTAGCTGTGTGAGCTTGTTCACATTTTGTCTAAATATTGATAATATTATCGTCTCTAGAAAAACCACTTGAGTTACTTTTTTTCAAGCAGCATTCTTATATTTTACGTAATCCGTATCCACCGCTGTGTATACGTTGACCTTGTAGGCATTATTTGCACAGTGTTTTCTTCAAACCGCCATCTAGCTGTGTGAGCTTGTTCACATTTTGTCTAAATATTGATAATATTATCGTCTCTAGAAAAACCACTTGAGTTACTTTTTTTCAAGCAGCATTCTTATATTTTACGTAATCCGTATCCACCGCTGTGTATACGTTGACCTTGTAGGCATTATTTGCACAGTGTTTTCTTCAAACCGCCATCTAGCTGTGTGTATTATCGTTTCCAGAAAAACCAACTGAGTTTTTGTTGTTGTTGTTTTTTTAAAAATAATGCCAGGCAAAGGCAGGCCGCCACGCAGAGGCCGTGCTAGGGGCCGTGCTGCTATGCAATCCTGTGGCCCTAGCAAATTGCCCAGTTTTAAAAAGCCAATGACCCTGAACTCCCAAAATGCTGAAGAGGTAGTTGACTGGCTTACACAGCACACCCCATCCTCTACCGTTTCTAACTTTACCACAACATCCTCCTCATCCTCCACTGCTATGGCCACCCCACGTAACACTTCCTCCACCACCGGTGCCCCTTCTTCACTGGAGTCAGAGGAGTTATTTTCCCATGAGTTTCTTGAACTGAGTAATGCGCAACCATTATTGGCAGAAGAAGATGAAGGAGATGAGGACGTTACACCAGATTTAATTCTGGCAGAGAACACGACAGAGATGGACATAATGATGAGTGATGAGGAGGAGGTCCCCGCTGCTGCTTCCTTCTGTGATGTGTCAGAAGAAATTGATGCATCTGAGGAGAATGATGATGAGGAGATTGATGTTTTGTGGGTGCCTAGTAGAAGAGAGCAAGAGGAGGGTAGTTCAGATGGAGAGACGGAGAGTCAGAGAGGCAGTAGGAGAATAAGACTTAGAAGAAGCAGGGAGGACAGCCCGCAGGGATCAGTAGGGCAACAACATGTATCGGCACCTGTGTTCAGCCAGCCAACGCACCCGCCATTGCCGCCAATGCCGCCAACTTCTACTGTTACCGCCAGATCGCACACTTCCAAAAAGTCAGCAGTGTGGGATTTTTTTAATGTGTGTGCCTCTGACAAAAGCATTGTAATTTGCAATGAGTGCAGTCAGAAACTGAGCCTTGGTAAGCCCAACAGCCACATAGGTACAACTTCTATGCGAAGGCACATGAGCGGCAAGCACAAAGCACTTTGGGAGCAACACCTCAAAGGCAACAGGCAAACTAAAAGCCACACTCCTTCTGGTCCAGCATCTTACTGCTCTACCTCTGCTGTCCTTGACCCATCTGAACCACCCTCCACTCCGCCTTCCACCTTGACCACCTGTTCCCATTCCCAGTCATCTGCCACCAGCCAAGTTTCTGTGAAGGCCATGTTTGAGCGTAAGAAGCCAATGTCTGACTGTCACCCCCTTGCCCGGCGTCTGACAGCTGGCTTGTCTGCACTCTTAGCCCGCCAGCTTTTACCATACCAGCTGGTGGACTCTGAGGCCTTCCGCAAATTTGTAGCAATTGGGACACCGCAGTGGAAGGTACCCAGCCGCAATTTTTTTTCTAAAAAGGGAATACCACACCTGTACCAACATGTGCAGAGCCAAGTTACCGCATCTCTGTCACTTAGTGTTGGGCCAAAGGTCCATATGACTACTGACGCATGGTCCTCCAAGCATGGTCAGGGCAGGTATGTCACCTACACTGCCCACTGGGTGAACTTGGTAATGGCTGGGAATGGGAAGCAGGGAATGGGTAGCTCAACAACAACAACAACAGTGGAGTTGGTGTCACCGCCACGGATTGCACGCGGTTCTGCCACCACCTCTACTCCTCCATCGCTCTCTACCTCGTCTTCTTCCTCTTCTTCTTCTTACTCTGCTGCTGGGTCCTCCTTCTCCTCCTCCACACCTGTGCACCCCCAGCTCCCCCTAGGCTATTCGACGTGCCAGGTACGCCGTTGTCACGCTGTCTTGGGGATGACGTGCCTGGAAAGCAAAAACCATACCGGATCTGTACTCCTGTCATCTCTGCAGTCACAGGCCGATCGGTGGCTGACCCCACACCAACTGCAGATCGGAAAAGTGGTGTGTGACAATGGAAGCAATCTGTTGGCAGCGTTGAGACTGGGAAATTTAACACATGTGCCCTGCATGGCACATGTGTTAAATTTAATAGTCCAACGTTTTGTCTCCAAGTACCCAGGATTCCAGGACGTTCTCACCCAGTCCAGAAAGGTGTCGGCCCATTTCAGACGTTCCTACACAGCCATGGCACGCCTTGCTGACATTCAGCAGCGCTACAACATGCCAGTCAGGCGTTTGATTTCTGACAGCCAGACTCGCTGGAATTCAACGCTCCTTATGTTGGAACGTCTGCTGCAACAACAAAGGGCCGTCAACGAGTACCTTTTTGAACTGGGTGGTAGGACTGGATCTGCAGAGCTGGGGATTTTTTTCCCCCGTTACTGGGTGCTTATGCGCGATGCCTGCAGGCTCATGCGACCTTTTGAAGAGGTGACAAATATGGTCAGTCGCACCGAAGGCACCATCAGCGACCTAATACCCTTCGCTTTCTTCCTGGAGCGTGCCGTGCGACGAGTGACAGATGAGGCTGTAGACCAGCGTGACGAGGAGCTGGAAGCGCACGATTTATGGTCGGAATCACCAGAACGAACCCAGGCACCTGCTGCAACGCAGGGAGAGGTGCCAGAAGTGGAGTCAGAGGAGGAAGGTGGCTTTGTGGAGGAGGAGGAGGAGGACCAACAGGAGCAGGCTTCCCAGGGGGCTAGTGGTGACCTTTTGGGGACCCCTGGTCTTGTACGTGGCTGGGGGGAGGAGACCGTGGATGATGCAGTCCTTGATAATGAGGAAGCGGAGATGGATAGCTCTGCATCCAACCTTGTGAGAATGGGGTCTTTCATGCTGTCATGCCTGTTGAAGGACCCCCGTATCAAGAGGCTTAAGGAGAAGGACCTGTACTGGGTCGCAACGCTACTAGACCCTCGGTACAAGCATAAAGTGTCAGAAATGTTACCAACATACCACAAGTCTGAAAAGATGCGGCATTTACAAACCAGCCTGCAAAACATGTTGTACAATGCTTTTAAGGGTGATGTCACTTCAGGAACTCATCAACATTCCAGGGGCAGAGGTGCCAGTAATCCTGCCACGAGCACACCTGCAAGGACAAAGCCCTTTGGCCGGTCTGTAACATCAGACATGCAAATGTTTTTCTGTCCAAGGCAGCGCCACAACCCTTCTGGATCCACCCTCAAAGAACGCCTCGACCGGCAGGTAGCGGACTACCTGGCATTAACTGCAGATATCGACACTCTGAGGAGCGATGAACCCCTGGACTACTGGGTGCGCAGGCTTGATCTGTGGCCAGAGCTGTCACAATTTGCCATGAACCTCTTGTCTTGCCCAGCCTCAAGTGTGCTCTCAGAAAGGACCTTCAGTGCAGCAGGAGGGATTGTAACTGAGAAGAGAACTCGCCTAGGTCACAAAAGTGTCGATTACCTGACCTTTATTAAAATGAATGAGGGGTGGATCTCGGAGGGTTACTGCATGCCGGAAGACTTGTTCTGACTTCTATGCAGCTGTCCTTCTCTTCAAGCCTCATAACTCCACACACAGCTGTCCTTTAGCGTCCTCCTCCCTCCGCCACCGTTACAAACTAGGGTGCAAACCCTACTGGTTTAATTTTTTCTGGCCTCTGTGCTTCAGTGGCTGCAACCAAAAAAACTGGGCAAACAATGTCTACAAGGTCAACGTATGGCGAAAAATGACTATTTTCAGCATTTATATGGCATATTTTTTCTGGCAACTGTGCTTCAGTGGCTGCGTCCAAAAAAATGCATATTTTCTGCATTTATATGGCATAATTTTTCTGGCCTCTGTGCTTCAGTGGCTGCAACCAAAAAAATGCATATTTTCTGCATTTATATGGCATAATTTTTCTGGCCTCTGTGCTTCAGTGGCTGCAACCAAAAAAATTTATATTTTCAGCATTTATATGGCATAATTTTTCTGTCAACTGTGCTTCAGTGGCTGCGACCAAAAAAATGCATATTTTCTGCATTTATATGGCATAATTTTTCTGGCCTCTGTGCTTCAGTGGCTGCAACCAAAAAAATTTATATTTTCAGCATTTATATGGCATAATTTTTCTGGCAACTGTGCTTCAGTGGCTGCGACCAAAAAAATGACTATTTTCAGCATTTATATGGCATATTTTTTCTGGCCTCTGTGCTTCAGTGGCTGCGGCCAAAAAAACTGGGCAAACAATGCCTACAAGGTCAACGACGTTGACCTTGTAGGCATTGTTTGCCCAGTTTTTTTGGCCGCAGCCAATGAAGCACAGAGGCCAGAAAAAATATGCCACATAAATGCTGAAAATAGTCATTTTTTGCCATACGTTGACTCAACGTATATGGCAAAAAATGACTATTTTCAGCATTTATATGGCATATTTTTTCTGGCAACTGTGCTTCAGTGGCTGCAACCAAAAAAACTGGGCAAACAATGTCTACAAGGTCAACGTATGGCGAAAAATTACTATTTTCAGCATTTATATGGCATATTTTTTCTGGCAACTGTGCTTCAGTGGCTGCGTCCAAAAAAACTGGGCAAACAATGTCTACAAGGTCAACGTATGGCGAAAAATGACTATTTTCAGCATTTATATGGCATATTTTTTCTGGCAACTGTGCTTCAGTGGCTGCGTCCAAAAAAACTGGGCAAACAATGCCTACAAGGTCAATGTATGGCAGTTGTTTAAAGAGAACAGTAGATTACTAGCCAGCAAAGCTACCTAAGCTAAAATGTCCCTCAAATCCCTGCAGACTTCTGTCCCTCCAATACAGAGCAGTATCAAGCAGATTACTAGCCAGCAAACTTACTATCATCTGTCCCTGAAATCACTAACAGCTCTCCCCCTACACTATCTCTTCCAAGCACACACAGGCAGATTTTTCAGATAAATTTTTGCCCTTGATCCCCCTCTGGCATGCCACTGTCCAGGTCGTTGCACCCTTTAAACAACTTTAAAATCATTTTTCTGGCCAGAAATGTCTTTTTTAGATGTTAAAGTTCGCCTTCCCATTGAAGTCTATGGGGTTCGCGAACCGTTCGCGAACCGCTCGCATTTTTGCGCAAGTTCGCGAATATGTTCGCGAACTTTTTTTCCGACGTTCGCTACATCCCTAACCAGGAGTTGATTCCAATGGGCTTATAAAGACCATTAATTGAATAATTGGAAGCATTTAATGTAAATGAGTTGGGAGGAGGAAGAGACCAGCAGGAAGAGAGTGACCCATGACCATCAGGATACCTGATCTGAATGCATTCTGAAAACTCCCAGAGACTGAGAAGGTTATCAAGAAGACAGGGTTTGAGAACATAAAGTCAGCGAATGTTCATAGTTTATATGAGCACCTTTTTCTTTATTCGTGTGCTCAAATAAGGACAAATACTTTATCCTGTCCACTCTATTAAAGCACTGTTGGACCAACAATTATATGATTTTGGATAGTGAAGGTGTGTTGAGGGATGGAAAAAGCTACAGAAGGATATTCCCATGGTACCAAGTAATGTAGCCTTCTGTTTTCATAGAAACCATCTGTATCATAAAGGTGAAGATGTTTAGGGCTTAAAGAAGAACTAACCATAAAACTGAAAATGGCTAGAAATACCATATTTTATTTATTAAACTCATTGGGGCTCATTTAAATTGCACAGAGCAGAATGATTTGCACAGTGAATATATTTGTCCTGCACATGCTGATATTTATAAAGCTGGATAAGAGTGTGCAAAAATAATTAAACTTTTTTTTCACACTGCAAAAGTCCATAAGAGCTTTTTCAATATGGCAAAAATTGCAAATTGTGAATATTTATGCTCACACTCTGCGTTTGAATTACAACAAGACTTTGGTAGAGGAAAAAAAATATTCACAAAACAGTTTTGCAAATTGCGAATTTAAGTTAATGTCAACACAATTTTTGCTCGCAACAGCCTCGCACAATGGGCGCAATCACACAAAAAACTGTCTAGCTGTGAGCCATTTGCGAAAATGTATGTGCAATGCAAATTCACAAAAATAGATGGGCACAGCAATATTTAAGCGTTTAAAAAAAAGCATGGGCAATGCAACCATTTGCGAATAAATATGCGATGTGCAAACTTTTTAAATTACCCCCAGTGATCCAACCTAAAGGTTAAGCAACTCTATAGTAGTAATAACTGAGGCCTTCAAAGTTGCACAGGAGTTTCCCATATTGGATTTTGTTAGGAGTGTCTGCGACACGCACATGCTCAGTGGGCTTTATGCAGCTGTTGAGAAGCTAAGCTTAGGGTCATCTCTAATCATCAAGCAGTAGGTGAGTTTTAGGTGAAAGACGGAAAAGAAAAAGAATGAGCCATTAAAGCTGCACCTTCCCACCATGATTGCCCCTCGTTCTCTGTCTGATAAAGCTTTACTTTTATTCATATTAGTACATTTTCTTTGATGCCGCTGCCTACACAAGTTTTTAGTTTATCTATCCTGGACATACCTAGTTTTATAATAATATCAATAAAAGTTAAGTTTTATCCATTAGACAGGGAACATCAATCATACTTCACCCTGCACACCACTTTTTGCTTCTCTTTTTGATGGAAGGTGCTCCCACTCCTACCCTTAGTAAATGAGGTTTGCCTGTCATATAATCTAATGTTAATCTGAATTATTTTTTTAATCAACATATATTGACATTTCTCTAATATATATTCAGTATCTTGTGCATCTGAGAGCAGCACAGAGCATGTGCAGTGAATCAGCAGAAAAGAAGATGGGGAGCAACTGTGGCATCTTTGGAGACACAGGTCTTCCCTCCTAAAGGACTGTGGTATAGAAGTCCAAAACATAATGTATAATAGCTCTGCCCTTCTTCATTTTTATAAGCTTTCATTTTCCTTTAAATAACATATTTCAAATATGGGCATAGAGCTCTAGGTTTTGAGAAGTGCTGCAAATGACCCCTACAGCTTTTGCCTTGCGTTTGCAATAATTGAAATAATTGCATGGAGTCTACAGGCACCATCTACCCACAACCTCATTAGGCAAGAAGAACTAACATTCTTGTGGGGTCATAGTATAATCGTATAGGATTTGAGTAATGGTGGAGCCCATAAAAGAATGGGTTGGCAAATCACTTGTCAAACCAAAAACGTTGATCTGTCAACAGTTTAAATATTTAATAAAATGTATTTTCACTATTGCTTCAGACAGATTTACCAAAAAAATAAGGATATCATGACAAGAGAAAAACAACTTACTTTGTGGTCTAATTTCATGAAGAGGTTTTTTCTCTAAAAAAGAGAGAAAACAAGAAAAAGGGGAGAAGAGAAAGTAGTACTTAATATTAGCACTCTAGGTAGCGCATTTATGTTCTTATGTAGGCTGATTATACAAAATCAAAATCTCATGCTCCATAATTTTCATATAGTATTCCTGCATATCCTGTAAGCACTGGCACCTGATATCTGATACATATATTGTAAGAACCTTGTCAATAGGGATGGGCAAATTTGTCCCGTTTTGTTTCGCCAAAAATTTGGCGCCGGCGAAATGTGGCAGATGCCCATTAAGGTCTATGGGCGTCAAAAACATTTTGTCTTTCTATTTTGGCGCACAACGCCATACAAGTCTATGGGCGTCATTTTTTTTCAGCGAAACAAGGCAAAAAAATTTGCCCATCCCTACTTGCCAACAATGCTTATTAATGAACCAGCCATTTCAGTCTGTCCCAAGTAACAAAATTATTGCAAGGAAACAAATTTACTTTGGTAAGTATACATTTGGTAAGTATAGACTCTAATCCATGTGTCCCTTGCTTTGTTTTTTTACTTTCTTTTGACAGACATTTCTTATATGTGAGGACCACATGTAAGTAAATTGATGGCTAAAGAAAATGAACTCTTTACATTAATGTGTATGTTAACAATGGTTTTATCCTCTAATTTATACTGACATATTCCTTACAGTATTATGTAAAAACCTTGCACAGTTAATTCCATAACAGCCAGCATCCAAGAGACTTTGATGATTAATGGCAACCATAAATGTTTCTGTAAACTACTATATTATGATAGGTATGTTGTCATTGAAGTATGGCATCAATCTCTATAGTCGATGAGAAACCTCAGGGAACTGTTCCAGCAATTAAAATACTATTTATATTGGGTGACTGAGCATATCCCCGGGACATTTTGCCTTCTTGCATTGGGATAATAACAAAGGAGGCCTATAATAAGTAATAAGGAACTTGTGGCCTCTGAAAGATGTTGCCTTGACCCCTCTAGAACAAGTTAGCAGTTGATTTTGTTGCGCACCCTCACCAATGTAAAGCTGATGTTTGGGTAGTTCCTTGATGTGTTGATGCATGCCTCTTCTCATGGATGTTCATAGGCCTTCCACGTAATTCAAACATTGGACCAGGGGCCAAATTATACAATCAGCCCAATTTGGCCGAGCACATACATGACCGAATTGGGGAAAATATCTCACTAAAAGAACTAATCTATCCATGTATGGGGCCAGCTTTAGGCAAGTTCATCCCAAAACACCTAAAGGACATTGTTGTAACCAGTGTTCTTGAGTCATAATCACTTGCCATATACATGATTGGGGGTGATTCGACATGTTCTGTTGCCACCTGACCTTTAGGAAATCACATGGACGACAAAATATGTTGAATTGTCTTGTGTGCAATTGCACTAGAAAAGCTTCGAAAACAAATAAAAATATATAAAAGTCAGCTTGTATATATGCTTAATAGAGAGAACAAAAGATAAGGTATAGTGGCCTTTTTAGTCAGTTATTTGACATTAAATGAGAAGGAAAGGATAAAATTTAGTAAGCTTTATCAGAAAGGATTATAGAAATACACAAGTAAACCCTCAACGTAATCCTGCTCTGTCAAAAAAAACCCCCACAGTATTCATTCCATCTATTGTGTTCACATGGGCTTCTGTATCAGACTTCCTGCTGTAAGGAGATCTTACCCTGGTGGTATAGTGGGGGGACGGCAGGGACGCCTGCCGCCCCCTCGGCGGGGACGCCCGCCGCGTCCTTCAGTTCCTCTAGGTTGCGCCGGTCTAGGGTGCGAATGCGCGCTGACATCAGCGCGCAGTGGCACGAAATTCAAATACTATTTAAAGGGGCTTTGGTGTGTAATTCAGTGCCCGTGATAGGATTGTTATCCTGGTGCTTCGCAGCCTTGTGCTTTCTGTTCCTGAACCTTGATCTTGTTTGCTATTCCGTGTTTGACCCTGCCTGTATACTGACTACTCTGAATTCTGAATATTGACCCAGCCTGAACTTTGACCACTCTTTGCCTGATCCCTTCTGCCTGATTGATACCCGGTTTTGACCCTTGCCTGCCTGACGATTCTGTTATCTGCCTGCCTCGACCCAGCCTGTCTGACCATCCGCTTGCCTTGACCTTTGTACCGTGACCTTCGGCCTAAAGACTCTGCTAAACAGCCGTGCCCCTTCGCCAGCCAGAACATCTCGCCTTGCACCCCTCGTTAAGTCCAGGTGGCACCCAAGTAAGCTGAGGGCTCCTCCCGAAGCCCAACGGTGGTCACACTACTGGTGAAGCCGAGCCGAGACCAGGGTGCTTGGCATTTGTTCTGGTATCGGGTGCCGGCCGTGACACCTGCTTTCAGCTTAAACCTCCAGGGCTACGGCTTGAGCATGCTCAGTTTGCTCCTCCCTCTCCTTTCCTCCTCCTTCCACCCCTCCCTGCTGTAATCTGAGCCCAGAGCTATGAGTGAGCAGGGAGAGACTCAGACAGAAAGTGATGTCACACCAAGCTAATATGGCAGCTGCTATCCTAAATAAACAGAGAGAGTTTCTAGAGCTGTTTACTCAGGTATGGTAAAGCATTCTGCAGAATAAATATAGTGTTAAAGCTTGCACTATTGTGGCAATAAACTGCCTTGGTAGCTTTCCTTCTCCTTTAACCTGTTTTCTATCCAGATCTGTTCCTTTGGTCACTTGAGACAAGTCCATGAACAACTCCTTCAGTTAAACTCAAATAACACCTCTTTATGGTTATATTCCTATGTCATAATTCAAACCTTCAATGTTTTTAGGCTTTGGGTGTGTAACAACTCGGGGCTATTCTAAACAGCTGTATGGTAGGAGATGAATACTTCCTGGTCTAAAACACATTTTGTTTTGCCTCAGTTTTAGGTTTGTAAAGAATTGTCTTTTATTTTGATACCAAGCTTTTAAATATGAAAAAAATTACTGCTTATTTTGTTGACCAACATAAGTGTTAGCTGAATCTGTTCTTTAATTCCATCTTTAAGGTTGGTCAAACAGACAAAAAATCCATAGTTATCACTATTTTTTTTTCCTTGGTAGCAAACTACTAAACGTCTTTAATCTTGTGTGCTCAGTGAGAACCTTTGCTGGCTCAGGGGCTTGGCAGACTCATAAATATTCAACAGTTAGAAATGGAAAGCAGTTTCCTCACAGGTGTTCATACCACAGAGGAGTAAAGAGCCTGAATTCATGTCTGCCCATGGTGTACAGCTCGATACAAAAGAACATAGACATTCACAACACAGTAATTAAGAAGCCACATGCCAATCGTCAGATGGAGCTGTCTGGCAATATCTGTGTTGGGACAGAACAACTGAAATCCCTGGAGCACTGTGCCAAGTTTTAATCATTAATATAGCGACAACAGTATTTAAACTTTTTGCTCAGTATGTGCTTGAGAAATGGGCCACACATTTTAGCAGTTTCATTCTTTTACACAGACTGGATAGTGTGGAGAAGCCAATTTCATGTTTTATTTTTCTACCTTCTGTCTATTGGCATATGAGGTCTGCTGGAAATGCTGGGGCGACTTCAGATTCACGATTGGGATTCATGAAGGTGAGAACCTTCCTTCTTGAGGCAAAACAAAATGGTGGAAATATCATTGTCAGAACATGCTTTCTAATGATTAGATTTAGCTATTGAAGTTCCACCCATTGTCGCTAACACAGGTGCCACTATATCATACAATGACATTTTTGACAATTTGTGTTTTCTTATTGAGTTTATAGGAAAGACCACTTTAAAAGTATTCTAACCCTAAATTAATGTCAATACAGAATAGGTTTGCAGAGAGGGAAATGGAAGAACCTAATGGACCTGCACAGTTCTGACCTTAACCCAACTTAACTGCTATGGGATGTTTTTAAATGCCAATGCAAGTCAGTCCAATATCAAATATTTTTATATTTGAAAGGTTCTATGCAACTGATGTTGGTCTCCTTTTGAAAGATAAATTAGCATTCATTCACACCCTATCGTCAGGCGACTTTCCACTCTGGCAAACGATCGTTACTCCCCAAATTCACTAAGAAGAAAATGTTACTGAATGTTACCTCTTTCCCCAGAGTTTAGTTCGCCGCCTCAGACCAGGAAAACTGATAAAACGAAGCTACATCTTCCTCAATCTTATGTCAGTGACAGCATATCCTGAATGCCAGAAATGCATTAAAGTTGTAAAAAAAACTGTGGGTACTTTTCTTTTTTTTAAAGCGGGATTGCCTTCAAAAATCCCAACTATTAAAGATTTTATGTGTGAACCATTTTTTTAAAACTAATTTGAGGGCCATGCCATATTTGTTTAAGGGTGGGCTCATGTCTAAGGCATTAGATAATCTCTTCTGTCTTTATTATGGCTCATTGGACATGTGTTTGAAAAAGTGGCCACTTCAAGATTTTGCACCAATATTACTATTAAAGACATCCATATGACTTTTAGGTACCTGTCCTATTGGGGACCAATATAAAACCCATGAAGTTCCCTATCCATCGCCCAGACTTGACATATCCATAATTTTTGAGGAGATGAGTAACAAAAACAACAGAATTGATTCCCTGTCTCACATGCTTAAATGTACTTAGATCCTACTGATGTGCTAAAACCTGCAGGTGTATCTAGAACAATAACAATTTACAGTCAACTGGGCACCACTTACATGGGCTGAAGTTATCTATGGAAATCTTTCATATGTTCTATTCTCTAGAAATGTTTAAAATATTAAAATATACAATACATTATATACAGAACCTTTAATCTACGCTACAGGGTTAGAGTAATACAAAAACAAACTATATACAAACTATATACAAACTCACACACAAATTTCAATACATCGGTGCCATTATTTAATCTCTTTGCCTGGGACTTCCCGGTGTAAATGATAAGCCTCTTTTTTCTAAGGACAATCAGTCCTTTTCTTATTTGACATCTTAAAAACTCAACATACAGTATATCCCCCAACAATAAAAAATACAATTTTGACCATATTCCTAGGCTGTTGGTTTCCACTACAAAATGCCTTTGATTCTGTCAAAATAGAAAACTAAAAAATACCGTACAATTTTTTCACCTAAAAATTAACTCGGCAAAATTTGGCAGGAAATTGAGCAAATATAATTTCAATTATAATAATATAATATAATATATAATATAATATAATTTAAATCCTGAAATGTTGCTGCTGGCTGTTGGTTTCCACTTTCTTTCAAATTCTTTTGCTTTAAGCGTGTTTCCACCTTTGTGGCTGTGTACCATAGATCTGAATATTAAAAGGTTTGGTTTGGAAGGGGCCAAGTGACATATTTCAGATGCCCTTCCAGTAAGGGATTAAAGAATAGGTAATAAAGTAAAAAAAAAACCCTGAATGCCCAAGTGATAGCAGATGCTGCTTTGTGCTTGTGCGACCTAGCTTCTGGTATAATGAATGAAGGGCTGAGATCTTTTCGCCTCCCCATCTGCAATCAGTCACTTAGAAGATCTCATAGAATGCAGCTATTCAGTTTTAACTATAGGCACTTGAATGTACTCTGTATGAAAAGCAGTGAGGATCATTCACACACTGGCGATAAGCTGTGTTGCAATTGGAGATTAGACCTCTTGTACTTTTGATAACATTTGTATTATAAATAGGTTTTAATGCTGTACTGTGTATTATGAACTCTAATGTCTGGCTGTATGAATAGCTTTTACAGAGTTGCTTTTTTGCAGCTTTCAAAGACTAATTACTTTTTGCTGTAATGTTCCGTGAATGAAGATGAATTGGCTGTAGCATGGAAGGAACCATTAACCGTGCAGGCGCCTGGAGACAGGGTATTTGCAGTCCAAATTTTATATAGAACTTTTGTAATAATCTAGATTGTGTTTGGTCAGCTTTGGTACAGCTATTTTTTTTTTCAGGACCCAAAGCAAAATTGTTTTCCAAAAAAGTCCAAATTATAGCAATGCCATTTTTGTAGTCTCCTGTATAAATGAGACATTATTATTATTATTAATAACATGCATTTCATATTTTGCAGCGCTGTCATACATATAGCATAATTTTAAACAACCCAGTTTTGAAGGCAGTAATGAATAATACATGGTGCTGGTTTCAAAATCAATATTATCATAAAAATGACCCCTTTATTGAAGCTCCCTATAGATCTGCTACAGTCCCTATCCATGTTTCAAATGAGGGGTGGGTGGGTGCTAATGGCCCTTGCCCTGGCATTCTTGTTTTTAACACAATATGTCATCGTTCAACCTTTTTGCTTTTTCTCTGCAAGACAGTATCTTGTACTTAATGTTATCTACGAAATGATAAATCCATGTTAATGGCAAAACCAATTCAATTTGGGTTTTTAATTATCAAAATGTTTATGTAACCTTTAGGCATGGTGTACCATTAAACCCCTTATCTTGAAAACCCTAATGCCCAACTATTTTTGATACTAGACCTGTGAAATTTGAATTGTGTCTTTTATTCTCTCTCTGTGCTTATACAGTAAGATATGAGTTGTTTGCTCATCTGAGCCTTTGTCTCAAATATATAAAAATTACCATAAACAGTTAAAATAGGTGGCCATCTGAATAGTTGGGTGAAAAATAAATTGAGCTGCCCAAGGCAAAATCATGGATACTGAGAACCTATGAATTTTTCTACTCTCTGTTGCGCCCCTCACAAGTCCCTTTTGAATAAAATAATTGAAACTGCTTTATTAAAATTGCTCATAGAATGAACTCCAATAGAATGAACTCTTCATTTTGCAGTATGTATTCATTTGCCTTCCCTTCTAGCTTTCCCTTGCCTTCTTTCCAAGGTAGCTACTGCTAATATGCATGAAATACTGTATATCCATAGGCACATATGGTACAAAGAGAGAAAAACTGTACAGTTTTTACCCATGACATGATTTATTTTCCCTTAGTGGCAGATATAATATTAGGCATCATTTGTTTCATTAAATATACGGCACTAAATACTCAACATAACACTCTCACAATGTTTACATGTTATCCACTCTATATCTGGCCAACGACAGCCATATCAACTTTTCAGAGTGGTTTTACCTTCAGTTCTAGATGATTTACTTGGCACAAGAAGAAAAGAATATTCATTGGTCAACCAAGGTTGACTTGATGAAGGATCTTCATGTCTGAAAATATGTTGTGCTTAATAAAGCATCTAAACTATAAATGAAGGGAACACACTCCTGTGGTGGTTGTATTTATCAATATCATATACAGCAACAAGTTTAGCAGAAGCTCAAAAGTAATAAGCTGAGACCAGATGGCAGGTGGCTGCCAAAGATATAAAGGACATTCCTTATAAGAAATGGCGCTGTATTCAATATATGATACATTTTAAATTATACCTTGGATACACAATCCCTCGGTGCAGTTTTCTGACTCCAGGCTGAGCCCTTCACATGGTTTCCCATCGTTAGTTGGAGCAGGAGCAGTGCACTTCCTATCACGCTGTTGTTTACATTCTGGGCTGCAGACTGACCATTCACTCCACACATCCCAATTACCGTCCACTGAAAATCATGCAGAACATAAATACACAAAATTTACTTTTTCTTTAATAACATGGGAGATTATAAGACCTACTGTTTGCCCCTCCACAGGTCACAGTTCAAACTCAGCAAGTCCCACTAAGAAAGTCAGAGGAACATACAGCTATATCTCTCTCTCTCTCTATTTATCTCTATCCATCATGTTGGTTATCTTTGCATTAAAACAACTTTTATATTTATGGAGGATAAACTAAATTGATATAAGTTGCATTCGTGTGTACAGATTTTTAGTGGCTATTTCATTTATATACAGATCAGGTGAAGGACAATTACATTATGCTTGAAATAAACTGGAAAGCAGTCTATTTATTGAACATGTAATGAATTTTACTCACCAGGGAGATCTTTCTATGCTACTTATTCAATTATGTCTGCAAGTAAAGTCCAACATAATTGTGCATCTGGCTATTTTAGTCAGGTGCAAATACACTTCCTACAGTATATGTACAGTAAATAAGATTAACATGACAGAAACATGCACAGGTCTTCAGTATCCCTTTGACTAATTTACCATGAGCTGGATTTACTAGATAAAGGGTAACACAATAATCAATAAGTAGAAGTCAGCTAAATGAAGCAATTAAGGCAATTTCTGAATGTAATCATGTTGGCTTTCACTCACCAGGACACAAAGCATTACAAGTTATCTTCTGCACCGATGGACCATCACAGAAGGTGCCACCGTTCAGGGGTGCAGGGTTGGTGCAAGTTCTGGAACGCTTCTGAAATCCTTTTCCACAGCGGACATTGCAGGGTGACCATTCTGCCCAAGAAGACCAACCTCCATGCACTTCAGAAAAGAAAAGCAGTGATAGAGGCATATTATTAGATATGACAAAATAAAATGAATAAGTTGTATGGAAGGTATTGATATGGAATATGTTTTTTTTTTTTTAATTTTCATGACTATATAATAATATATTTTGGTTATATTTCTTTGCGCAGGATATGAAATGTTGTATCCAGAAATCTGATATCCAGAAAGTTTTAAATTATGACCATCTCGTGTATTTTAAGAGATTAATTAAACATTTTCAAAATATTTTCCTTTTACCCTCTAATAATATTACAGTACGTTGTACTTGATTCTAACTAAGCTGCATACATTCATACAATCCAATTGGGTTTATTTAATGTTGGAATCTTTTTTTAGTCGACTTTAGGGTGAGTCAGGCATATTTAAAATTTTATTATTATGTTGCTTGAAAAAAATGTTTTTAGGGTTTTCCAAGTTCAACCATGCTGACTCCAGCAAAAGCCACAACAGTAAAAAGTCCCTGAATAAATAACGCACACATTTTATCCGTGGCACACATTCATCTTTATATAAAGGCTAAGGAACATCTCCAAAGAGAGAGATCCTTTCAGGCTGAAACAAGCTTGCCCCTAACTTATCAAGAAAATTAAGGATGGATGAGTAAAGAATATTTAACAGGATTTATGATAGATTGGGGGAGAAAGGGGTTCAAAGCATTGTCGTTCAGGGGCATCCCTGTTAGTAAATGATTTGGACTCCTATTAGTAAATGAGATTACATGAATTTTGACATGATTCTTCATAGGTTCTACTATACGAATCAAAGCTCTTTGTATACTTTGATTCAAGCCGATATGTTTAGCCCATAAAGGAATGTTCCCAAAAAATAGAACTTTGTCTGGCCTGTTATATCCATAACATTTGCTGCTGCTGTCCTTCAAACTTCTACTCTCTTAACTTTACCTCAGTGACAGCTCTTTCTTTTACCAATATCTTGACATTTTTGTTATAAGCACTCCAGATTTCATCTGCAATCAATAATTTTAGCTGCTGAACTTTTCATCGAGTCCTTGATGGCTGTGGACTTATAACAGGCCGAGTGCTGACTGACAGCAAAGACCTGACGGGAATTCCTAGGTTACCACCTCAATTCTTTCCACCACTGAGTCACTTGGAAACTGCTTTCCAGTTCACTGAACATGTCAGGCATCAGAACCAAGAATTCAAAGACAAAACCATTCTGAGATTAGGGTTGAACGGCACCTTGATTGTAAGCTTTTTGTTCTAGAGTTGTAAAACAGGGAGTGTTTTTTATATTAGAGTTCTAATTATCGAAAGAGTTTGACTGTGCTCACATGTACAAGTGTACAGGCACATGCATCCATGAATGAATCCACATAAATACATTCAAAACAACTCACACAAGCACAAATACACACGCACACTTTCTTTTTGTTGTTGTACTTATGCTCTGATCATTTAGTGATCCTATAGAAATTCATAGTTTCCCGTTGATATAAAGAAACACAAAATTCTAATTTGTTTTAGGGGCAGATTTATCAAGGGTCGAATTTCGAAGTTAAAAATACTTCGAAATTCGACTATCGAATTGAAATACTTCGAATTCGAATATCGAATTCAACGTTTTTTCATCGAATATGGATATTCTGCGGTCAAAGTAAAATCGTTCGATCTAACGATTCTAACGATTTTAGCGATCGATCGACTGATTTTACTTTGACTACAAAAAACGTAGAAAAATGCATTAGAAGGTTCCCATAGGCTAACATAGCACTTCGGCAGGTTTAATTTGGCGAACTATTGAAGTCGAAGTTTTTTTAAAGAGACGGTACTTCGATTATCGAATGGCCGAATATTCTAACGATTTTACTTTGAATCAAAGTCGAAGTAAATCCAAAGTTGTAGTATCCTATTCAATGGTCGAAGTATCCAAAAAATTACTTTGAATTTCAAATTTTTTTACTTCAAAAATTCCCTCGAATTCACTTTGACCCTTGATAAATCTGCCCCTTAATGTAGCCACTGGTGATCGGTGAATCTGTGCAGTTTTCGCAGAAAAAATTGATAATTTTAATTTGCGAAATGCAATTAAGTCAATTGGCATCAAAATAATTTTGATGAGCATCAATTTTGAAGCTAGCGTAAATTTTTATATGGCATTACCTCGCAAAAGTTTTTATGCGAGCATCAATTTTTATACGCATGACTATTTGTTCCAAATGCATTAAAGTCAATGGGCACCAAATCATTTTGATGAGCGCTAATTTTTATGCGTGCGCCAATTTTGACACACGTCAGTTTTTTTGGATGCGGCAGATTTTTCAGCGCCGAATTGTTGCCACACATTAATTCCCTTGCAGCAAAGCGCAGAAATTCTCCACTAATTTGTGTCTGGCAAATTTATTCACCCATCACTAGGAGTCACTATCATACATAATTTGTCTCTATGACTACGGGTTAAATATGAAGATTTCTTTGAGCAAAGAACAGTCTATAAAGGACCATCATACTGCTTATATAATGTCATGTGAACTTGAAAAGTACGGATTAAAGATAAAAACACTTCCTTATTATAATCAGGGTCTGCCCAAGTAGATGCAATAACCTGATTCAGGAACCACAAAAGGCACAGAGATTGCATATGGAATAGGTTGGATTTAGGCTAAATGAGAAATAACCAGAATGGGTCAAGCCATGATCATATGCGTAATTAGAAGACAATTTCTTTTTTAAATTGAGGCCCCATTCGTCTAAATTGACAGGTCCCACCATATAGTGACCTCATACTAGGGCCCTGCTAACTAAATATTATTAAACCCAGGAATTTCTGATAGCTGCCCATATTGTAGTTATTCCTTCAAAACTTAAATATTACAATAAATACAGTAGTTGGCACAACATGTCCAGCTAGAATGGACCCATTTTCCTTTAAAGGAGAAGGAAAGGCTAAAAGTAAGTAAGCTTTATCAGAAATGTCTTTATAAATACACCAGTAAATCCTCAAAGTAATGCTGCTCTGAGTCCTCTGTCAAAAGAAACACATTTCTTTCCTTCTATTGTGTACACATGGACTTCTGTATCAGACTTCCTGTTTTTAGCATAAACCTCCAGGGCTAGGGCTTGAGCATGCTCAGATTGCTCCTCTCCCCCTCCCTTTTACCCCCTCACTGCTACAATCTGAGCCCAGAACTATAAGTGAGCAGGAAGAGACTCTAGCAATAATGCTATTACAATGTCCACATTGTCTACAGGGGAAGGTCCCCTTGGTGTTGGTAGTTTAACTAGTTCTCCCTCTATAGGGTAAGAGTAAATTTATAATGTACCCTCTATTGTCTTTATTAATTAGGATACAGATTTTTTTCTGAATTTCAATATTTTCGGAGTTTGGATATGGGAATATACACCTGTTTTTTGTATTTGTAGAAATTTGTGCATTTTATGTAACTTATTGCATCACTCTACACAGCATTTATATTTGCTCAGTAATATTTTACACTTTATAACTTTTAAATAATGTATTAAATTTTTTATTGGAACCGGGTTTTTTTTTAAAAAAAGTGGG
Organism: Xenopus petersii; assembly: GCA_038501925.1. Taxonomy (NCBI): domain Eukaryota; kingdom Metazoa; phylum Chordata; class Amphibia; order Anura; family Pipidae; genus Xenopus; species Xenopus petersii. The sequence continues at coordinate 103,496,746 of CM076677.1, forward strand.
TTTTGCCGTGCTGCATTTTCACTTTCTTTTCTTTGATTGGATAATTAATTATTACACACTATTCGACAATTATGTATGACACACTAATTGAATAATTTATTTGTCTATACTGTATGTATGCACTTTTTTCTGATTTCGGATTTTGTTGATTTGCTGGATGTACCAACCCATCTGCTTTCTTACAAGCTATCCCAATAGAGAAGGCACTGCATATACTATACTCTGTAGTCCCCAAGGCTTTATATTCTGCAACACTGTACGTAATATTGATTTGATGGAATTGTGGTATGTGTGTTCTTCTCATTCCTCACCACATGCGGATTTCTATTACAAATAAGCGTCATGCACAACAGTGTGGTAATTGGATTAATTAATAGAATAATTGTTTCTGAACTCCTTTTGCCTTGGCTATAATTCTCTCCCCACACATAACTGTGGCTTGTTGAAAACCATCCCAGCCTTGATTGTTTTTCGGCATTATCACGTCTTGCTGTTATTATTGCTGCACAGTCTGGTCTCTGAATTTATTCTCATTTCCTTTGAACTGTAACTCACAAGGGGATTTTCAAGGTTCCTAAGCATCTGGAGAGTCTACAGATTTAAAACTGATGGGGTTATTTAACCATATTATGACTGCTCAGACTATACCGTGTGGCTAGGGTTCCAGGTTTAATGGAACAAGACTGTAGACGCTAAAGGCAGTAGGGTTCTCTAACGCAACTGGCTTGACATTTTTCATACAAGGAAAGTTGTGCTCACAACTAATTTTTAAAACCATTAGGCGGGGGTGCAAATGAGGCTGTGACCACATATAGTCAAATACAAGAGTCCTCTGCACTCAACCCATTATCAATATATTTAAGACATTGAGACATTTTGTGCATACTGCTACTGAAAAATGCTTTACCCTTTAAACAAATCAGGGATTGTTTGTCCATATATTGCAATATATTTAAGCTGGCCAACTACGTCAAAGTCATCCCATATCTGGCCAGTCCTACATTTTTCACTCTAGAACCAAAGAGTTGTCCCTTTCAGGGCCAGACTAAACCCCTAGTGGGGGTGTGTATTGGGCTTTATGTTAAAATTTATAAAGGTGGATAATTTGATTTAGGACAGAGTAACGCTGGAAACTACCCCATAATGTTATACTATCTCAGACCTAGGTGGTAAAGAGTTTCTGGCACAAAGGAAATTGCTGGGTAAAAAAATTGATGGAGCCCAATGGTGGTACTCCTCATTTTATGCCAGGATTTAAACTCAGCTACACATTTGTACAATATACAAATAGACTGTTCTTTTCACCTAGTAATCTTCATAAATCATTACACAGAAGTAGTGATGGGTGAATTTATTCGCCAGGCACGAATTTGCGGCGAATTTGCGCAATTCGCCGCCAGCGAATAAATTCCCAAAACACCCGCGAAAATTCACCTGAAAAAAATTCACCGGCGTCAAAAAAAATTTCGCCGGCATAAAAAAAAAACCCGAGGCCGGCATCAAAAACTGCGCCGTTTTGTGAATTTTTTCGCCGTTTCGCGAATTCCCAAATTTTTCGGCGAAGCGAAACGGCGCAAATTCGCCCATCACTACACAGAAGTATTATTTGACACTGTGTACTATGGGATGAATGAGTTTGGTGTCTTTCAGTACTGTTTATTACACCTTAAAGGAATTGTTCAGTGTAAAAATAAAAACGGGGTAAATAGATAATCTGTGCAAAATAAAAAATGTTTCTCATATATTTAGTTAGGCAAAAATGTAATGTATAAAGGCTGGAGTGACTGGATGTCTAACATAATTGCCAGAACACTACTTCCTGCTTTTCAGCCCTGACTGGTTACCCTGGTTACCAGTCAGTAACCAATCAGTGACCTGAGGGGGGGCACATGGGTCATAACTGTTTCTATTGAATCTGAGCTGAATGCTGAGGATCAATTGCAAACTTACTGAACAGTTATGTTCCATGTGGCCCCCTTCAAGTCACTGACTAGCTCTGAGTTATAGAGCTGAAAAGTAGGAAGTAGTGTTCTGGCTATTATGTTACACATCCAGTCACTCCAGCCTTTATATATTACATTTTTGACTAACTAACTATATTAGAAATATTTTTTATTTTGTGCAGCCTCTCTATTTACCCGGTTTTTATTTTCACACTGAACTGTTCCTTCAACAAATGCCCCCTCAGGCTTATGACACATGGAGCATTTTGATTAAAGAGACCCTGTCATGATTTTTATCTATTTTTTATCTATTATCTATTTTTTTATTACTAAATTACACTGTTTAAACTGCAAATAATTCACTTTACAATATAAAATGTAATTCCTGAACCAGCAAGTGTATTTTTTTTTAAGTTGTAATATTGGTGTGTAGGCAGCCATCTCAGGTCATTTTGCCTGGTCATGTGCTTTCAGAAAGAGCCAGCACTTTAGGATGGAACTGCTTTCTGGCAGGCTGTTGTTTCTCCTACTCAATGTAATGGATGTGACGCAGTGGGACCGGGATTTTTCTATTAAGTGCTGTTTTTCTACCAGGGAGCTGTTATCTTGTGTTAGGGACTTGCTGTCTCATTACTTCCCATTGTTCTGTTGTTTTGCTGCTGGGGGGGGGGGGGGGAGGGAGGGGGATGATATAACGCCAACTTGCAGTAAAGAGTGACTGAAGTTTATCAGTGCACAAGTCACATGACTTGGAGCAGCTGGGAAACTGACACTATGTCTAGCCCCATGTCAGATTTCAAAATCAAGTATAAGAAAAATCTGTTTGCTCTTTCGATTAAAGGATTTCAGTGCAGAATTTTGATGGAGCAGCACTATTAACTTATGCGTTTTGAAAAAAAAAATTCCCATGACAGTATCCCTTAAATTTTAGCCTGTCTGTCACCACATGAATACCACTGAAAGAAAAATGCACAGGTGGACAGGAGGGTTTGGACCATCGCTGTTCTCCACCAAAAGGCCATAGTAGCCATATGCCATCATCCTAAATACATTCTTGAGTTTAACTGATTATATATGTACTTGACTTGGTTTCTTATATGATAGATATACCAACTCACCAAAAACAGCAACTGTAGCTGATGCGCTTCTTCTCTTAGCAACAATATTGGATGCTAGGCAGGTGTAGTTGCCAGAATCTGAGAGGCGAGCCTGTCTTATAATCAAGTTGTGACTGGCTCTTGTGTCAATGTTTTCATCCATTAGGGAGTCAATAGGCTCTTCATTCTTAAGCCATTCTACCTAAAAAATTAACAAGATGACAGAGATTCTAAGCTTCATAGTAAAGACAATAATTATCGTTTGATTATTATTAAAGTCATGGAGAATACAGCAATTCATATGCAGAGACAAGGCATAATCTAGATTTTACATTTAATATTACACTTTGGGGGTTTGCTTTATATATGTGTGTGTGTTTGTGTGTGTGTGTGTTTGTGTGTGTGTATGTGTGTGTTTGTGCATACACATAAGAGTGTGAAGCTCCTTCTGGCTGGGTTATTATGGTATTAAGAGCTAGGGCAAAAATTCCTCATCTCTGCGATATTAAGGACCTTCAGTGATATATCTTCCATTATTGCTGTGATGGCACTTGAAAATTAACATCAGGCTATTACTCTGTAAAGAACATACAATAACATCAAAAGTGACCTTAACGCTTATTCATATGTAATGTACTTTCCAATTACAGAAGCAGAACTATAAATATAATGCAATTTAGCGGATACATCCCTCCATGTTATTGACTTCCTATATAAACCAGTAGTTTTTATTGAACTTGATTCATGGTGCAGCAGTGTCAAATTGGAACTGCTTTACATCATGTCTTATTTCCATCCTTGGACTTTATATGCTGCACTACAATTGCCTGGAGTATGATACAGCTACACAGTGAAAGTTCACATTATTAGGGACCAATGACTAGGAGATCTGTGATTAGGGGAATTTTACATCTTTGAGATCTGATGAAGGTCTTGTAAAAGATTTTGTTAAATGTACCCTAAATTTCTTAATAGAAGTTACTGGACCCAACAGCAAAATCTTTTTGGCCACACAGTTTTACATTGCACTTCTTTTAAGGTTCCACTGGACCAGCTGAACTTCTGAGCACCCAGCAGTCTCAGGGTCTGCTTATTTGAATAGACTCATGGGGGGGTATGTTTAGGTACAAGTGACTTTAATGATAGTGGTCAAAACGAGCAACAACTTTGTTCATTTTTGCACAACCACAATTGCAGCTGCAAATGAGCCCTTTAGAGCTCTACAACTGATCATAAGCTGATTAATATCCATCTAATTGAATGGATCTTTGTCATGTTAACCCAAGTTGAAGTTTTAAGTGCGACAATCGTAACTCATTTGAAAGCCCTTTATGTGTACAAGTATAACATTAGAAAAGGTATCTAAGTGGTTATTTGACCCTTTTAATAACACTTTTATCAACGCTATAGATTCAATAAAGGGTGGCATGTAAAGAAGTTAGAAACAGGGTTTGTGCTACTGCCACATTATAACAAATATCTATGGTACCACTCAATAAATAAATATTGGATCAAAAATACAAAATTCAAGTAAAGGATAAAGGAGAAAACACTCACAGTTCACCTCAGTCCCAAGGCGCAAGATCAAAAGTACTGTGTCCATAAGAAATGTGAGGATCTCCAAAAAATGAGAAAACAAATGTAAAAAGTAGAAAACGCGTTTCCTGCCTATTGGGGCACTTACTCTATGACTAAGTGCCCCAATAGGCACGAAACGCGTTTTATGTCCTAATAAATTTTTCTACTTTTTACATTTTACATTTCTTATGGGCATTGGCCTTTGGTGCCTCGCTTGCCTAGAAAATGACCACTAACTTTAATTATCCTTTCTTTATAACGTATTAGTGATGAGCTAATTTTTTTTAACCAGGCACGGATTCACTAGAAATTCTGCACTTCACCATCTGTAATTATTTTCATGAAACTGCATCAAAAATCTGCCTTGAGCCATAAAAAGTCTCCATAAGAGATGCCAGTCGACTTTAAAGGAGAACTAAAGCCTAACTAAAGAAGTAGCTAGAAATGGTGTACATTATGTTTTGGGCTTCTGTACCAGCCCAAGGCAACCACAGCCCTTTAGCAGTAAAGATCGGTGTCTTCAAAGATGCCCCAGTAGCTCCCCATGTTTTTTTCTGCTGATTCACTGCACATGCTCTGTGCTGCTGTCACTTACTGAGATTAGGAACCCAATCACAATATACAGTACACATAGAATAGAAATTTCAAAATATAAGTCTGATTAGTAGTTAATACAGATAATTACTACACAACAGCACAGAAACCAGTGCAACTAGCATCAGAATTTAATAATCAGCCCTGTAGAATCATCTTATAATACAGACCAACCTCATTTTCTGCTGGATAATTTGTGACGACCCCTAAGCTTTGTTTCTCAACAGCTGCTCAGAGCCCACTGAGCATGTGCGTGTCACAGACACTTTCCAAGATGGTGACCTCCTGTGACAAGTTTGAAGTCCTGGCTCATTGCTGCTATTGACAAGCTGAAACTTTAGGCTGGTGCAATAAGTTCACTATATAAAATATGGCATTGTTAGCCATATTCAGTTTTAGGGTTTAGTTCTCCTTAAATGGATTTGGACAAAAAAGTCACTGAGACAAAAAAGTCGCAGAGCAAAAAAGTTGGCACAAGAAAAAATGCATATCAAGTTAGCAAAAATTGTGCACGTAAAAATGTTGACGCCTATTTACAGTACATCAATGTGTTTCAAAATTTTTTCGCCCATCACAATACCTTACCACAAACGTATTGCCAAGTGCTTTATTGTACATTATTTTTTCGTAACTTTCTTTTTATTGGTTTTTCAACATAAAAGTTTATCAACACAAGCAGGTAATATGCTTTTCCGTACATTTGTATAGCAGATGTTTGATTAACAGGGTATTTGTTTTAAATTGTCATTATTCCCTGCTGCCGCCATAGTTAAAGCTAGAAAAAGCGCATAATAGATATAGAAAAGTTTTAAGAATGGGGGAAAAAGTAAGGGGATATAGAATAAAATTTAGAAAAGTGAAGTGAAGTAGAACATATGCACTGCATGAGCTTAGTTGGGATGTTGCACAAGGGAATTTTAGGTAGCGGTCCTTGGGCTTTGAATGTATAAGTCCCATTTGGACCAAATTTTTTCAAAGTACGGAACTGTTCCTCGAAGTCTAGCTGTCATGTATTCCATATTTCTCATGTCTTTCACTCTTGAGAGGACTTCTGGTAGTGTTGGAGGGTTGGGATCTTTCCAGCGTTTTGTGATGGACAATCGGGCTGCTGTTAGTATATAATTTGCAAGCCTTTGTTCTGAGGGTGTATTCCGTGGGATTGGTTTACCCACAAGCGTGGACCAGATATCAAGGTCTATTGGGTGTGCAAGAACTGTTGATAGGAGCTCTTCTACTGCTGTCCAGAAATTGGTTAATTTGGGGCAATTTTTCATAATATGCTCCAAAGTGCCTAGGTTGTCACAATTCCGCCAACAAGAAGTCGGAGTGTCAGGATAGATCCTGCCCAACTGTACTGGTGTGTAGTACCAGAAGAACATTGATTTGTATATGCTTTCTTTATGGCGTACACATGAGACGCCCTTCCTGTTGTTCTCCCATATCTCCTCCCAATCTTCTAGTGACATGGTCGTGGATGTAATGGATTCCCATCGCAGCATATATTTGTGCTTTGGGAAGGGATCCGTTGGGAGGTTAGTTAAGATTTGGTATAGTGTGGAAATCATTGCCTTTTGGGGTAAGCCACTCCGACATATGCTTTCAAATGGGGTCATAGGACGGGCGTCCGTTGTCTGTAGCTTCTGGACTTTAGATTGAATATAATGGGTAATTTGGAGGTATTCAAAGAAAAAGGATGAAGGAAGCTGATATTTGGCTTGAATTTCTCGGAAAGTCCATTGTTTGTTAGTAAGGGGGTCAAGAAAGTCACAAATTCTAAAAAGGTTGTGTGGTCCCCAATGCGAACGAAAAATCTCGGAGGTCCCAGGGATAAATTGGGGATTGGCTAATATGGGCATTAATGTAGAGTTTTGATTGGCCAGACGGTATTTATCCTTACATCTGCGCCATATGGACAACGTGAGTCTAATTGAGCCCAGGGTTTTAAGAGGGAATTTGAGGTTCTGGTCTTGGGTCCATAGGTATGTGTTAAGATGGATGGGGTGGGTCCATAGCAATTCTATATGTGCCCATTTCGTGACTGGCCGGAGGGTGGTCCAACCCAGGACCTGGCGGAGATGTGCTGCTTGATAGTACTGCTGGATATCCGGTGTTGCCAGGCCTCCTTGTGATTTTCTTGCCAGCATGACTGTCTTGCCTATTCTGTGTCTTGATTTTCCCCAGAGGAATCTGAAAAAGGATTTTTGGAGGTCCTTTAAAGTAGCCTTAGGCACCGAGATTGGCAGAGTTTCAAATAGATAAAGTAGTTTAGGTAGGATGGTCATCTTTAGTACAGTGATTCTCCCCAGCCATGATATGGTGTAAGTGCTCCATTTATTCAGGAGGGACTTGATTGTCTCTATAAGGCGTGGGAAGTTGTGTTGGTAGAGTGTACCATAAGTTTTAGTCAGGTTTACCCCCAAGTATTTCAATGATTGCCGTTTCCATTTATAATGGAATCTGGATTTCAAGGCTTCTTTGGTAGTAGAGTCCAGGTTTAAGGGAAGGGCTTCTGTTTTATCTATATTTAGTTTATAACCAGAGATTTTGCTGTAGTCGGTAAGTAGGTGATGAAGGTTTGGAAGAGACACTACAGGATTTGTCAATGTCAATAATACATCATCCGCGAACAGCGAGATTAAGAACTCCTGATCTCTGATTTTAGGACCCGTGATGTCCCTGTGATTGCGTATAGCTGATGCTAATGGCTCGATGCTCAATGCATATAATAACGGGGACAAGGGGCATCCCTGACGGGTCCCGTTGCGGATAGGGATTTGGCAATTAGAAGCTTCCGGCAGTTAAGGGTTGCCATTGGAGTGGAGTACAGATGTTGAATGGCCGTGAGGAAGGGGCCTCTTATACCCATATGCTGGAGAAGGTCGAACATATAGTCCCAGTTCAGTCGGTCAAATGCCTTTTCCGCATCCAGGCTCAGGAGGAGGGTCGGTGTAGACATCGTGTTTATAATTTCAATAATGTTGACTGCGCGGCGAGTATTGTCCCCAGCCTGTCTGCCATAGATGAAGCCTACCTGGTCGGCATTGATAAGTTTAGGGAGTTGCTTGCTCAATCTGTTTGCCATTATTTTAGTAAAAATCTTGAGGTCCGAGTTCAATAGAGCTATCAGCCTATAGCTTCCACATTGGGTCGGATCTTTGCCTTCCTTGTGAATTAGAGTGATATAAGATGCTAACATGCTGTTGGGTATTGCAGTGTCATCTAAGAAGGAGTTGAAAAGTTTGGTCATACAAGGTATTAGCTTATCTGAGAATCGCTTATAGTAGGCGTAGGAAAACCCATCTGGGCCAGGGGCTTTTGAAGTTTGAAAAGATTTGATAGTGACTTTGACTTCATCCTCTAGGATGGCTGCATTCAGAGATTCAAGTTCTGGTTGAGATAGTTTTGCCTGAATGTTTTGGGTTAAAAATGTTTGTCGTTGATTTGTAGTGCTGTTTGGCAGATTTAAATTGTAGAGCTCTTTGTAGTATTGCTGGAACGTCTCTGCAATTTCTTTGGGCAAGTATGTCATTAGTCCATCCCCTTTATCTATTGCAGTTATTGCTGTCTGGTTACTTTGTTCTTTCAATTTCCTGGCCAGTAGTGAATGGGGCTTATCTCCTCTCTCATAATACCGTTGTCTAGTCCAGCGAAGGGCTTTCTCTATATCCTGGGAAAGAAGTGAGTTTAGTTCTTTTCTGACTTTGCTAATTTTCCCACGTAATGGAGGGGAGAATCGTCGTTGTGAGAGAGATTCCAAATGTTTCAATTTCCTTTCTAGGTTTAGCTTTGTCAGAATTCCTAGTTTTTTCCTGTGAGAGGAGATGGCTATAAGTTTGCCTCTGATGACCGCCTTGTGAGCTTCCCAAAGATTGGGTAAATTGGGCATTGAGGGTGTGTTCAGTGTGAAGTATTCTGAGATAGCTTCAGAAATCTCCTGGCATAACTGGGGATCATTTAAAAGTGTCTCATTAAGGCGCCAGTGTGTGGGTTTCCTGGGTGTCAGTGAGAAATCAGTATCCATCAATACTGCTGAGTGATCAGTCCAGTGTATCGGGACAATATCTGTTGTTATAGGGTATGAAAGGAGGTCCCTAGAGATCAAGAAAATGTCTAACCTTGAGTATACAGTAGTTGATGTCGAGCTGAGTAGAAGGTGTAGGTTCGCTCGCTAGGGTGATTGATTCGCCATATATCTCTGAGGTCTAGCTTGCGGGTCAGCTGGCGGAATTTCTTACATTGCATGCCATATTGTTGGAGATGTGGGGGGTCAGATCTGTCCCTGGATTCTGAGAGAACTAGATTGTAATCTACCCCTATAATCACTGGGATCTGATAGTCTCCTCTGATTTTTGTTAGGACTTTTTGGAGGAATGGTACTTGGCCTTTGTTTGGGGCGTAAATGTTCACAATTGTAAGCAGTTTACCTTTGAGTTTGCCTGTGACAATCAAGTATCGTCCCTTTGGGTCTGAGTGGACTTCAGTGACGTCGAATGGACAGTCTTTATGGAATAATGTAATGAGTCCAGCTTTTTTGGCAGGGGTCGTGGCTTGGAATATTTTAGGGTATAAATTGGATTTGAGTGATAAATTATCAGCTGTTCTGAAATGAGATTCTTGGATAAGAGCGATGTCCGGTCTCAATTTGTGGATCTCTCGTATGGCCATGTATCGTTTCATCACACTATTGAGGCCATTAACATTTAGGGGCCGATTCACTCAGCTCGAGTGAAGGGTTCGAATGAAAAATACTTCGAATTTCGAAGTTTTTTTTGGGTACTTCGACCATCGAATTGGTTAAATTCGATCGAATTCGATCGAAGTCGAACGAAATCGAACGATTCGAAGTAAAAATCGTTCGACTATTCGACCATTCGATAGTCGAAGTACTTACCCTTTAAAAAAAACTTCGACCCCCTACTTCGGCAGATAAAACCTACCGAAGTCAATGTTAGCCTATGGGGAAGGTCCCCATAGGCTTGCTCAGCTTTTTTTGATCGAAGGATTTTCCTTCGATCGTTTGATTAAAATCCTTCGAATCGTTCGATTCGAAGGATTTAATCGTTCGATCGAACGAAAAATCCTTCGATCGTTCGATCGAATGTTTAGCGCTAAATCCTTCGACTTCGATATTCGAAGTCGAAGGATTTCAATTCGAGGGTCGAATTTCGAAGTATTTTTAACTTCGAAATTCGACCCTTAGTGAATCTGCCCCTTAGAGTTAGTATCTTCACCATTTTATATTATAAGTGGTATTGCTATGTGGAGAGGCGAGGAGTGGTCTTAGAGATAGAAGTGTGAGAAATCTTGGTCTGGTAACCCTTGTAGCAGAGTTTGTGCAGCACTGAGCATGAAACAGAGCCAAGAGAGGCTGGGGATTGCAAACATAGAGAGTAGTAGAAAACAAGTGGGTGAATATGGTTATAAGAGCAGTAACAGTATCATCATAACAAAACAGAACATATGTTAAAGGAATAGTTCAGTGTGAAAATAAAAACTGTGTAAATAGATAGGCTGTGCAAAATAAAAAATGTTTCTAATATAGTTAGTTAGCCAAAAATGTAATGTATAAAGACTGGAGTGAACAGATGTCTAATAAAACAGCCAGAATCCAACTTCCTGCTTTTCAGCTCTATAACTCTGAGTAAAGGTGGCCATACACGGGCCGATAAAAGCTGCCGACAGACCGTGTCGGCAGCTTATTGGCTCGTGTATGGGGGCCCCCGACGGGCTTCCCCGATCGAGATCTGGCCGAAAGTCGGCCAGATCTCGATCGGATGGGGTTAAAAATCCCGTCGGATCGCGGCCGCATCTGTTCGTTGATGCGGTCCCGCGATCCGACCGCCCGTTTGTGAGAGCTAGGATCCGATCGTTGGGCCCTAGGGCCCACGATCGGATCTGCCCGATATTGCCCACCTTGAAGGTGGGCATATCGGAGGGAGATCCGCTCGTTTGGCGACATCGCCAAACGAGCGGATCTATCCGTGTATGGCCACCTTTAGTCAGCGACTTGAAGGGGGGCCACATGGTACATTTCTGTTCAGTGAGTTTGTAATTGATCCTCAGCATTCAGCTCAGATTCAAAAGCAACAGATATGACCCATGTGGCCCCCCTTCAAGTCTCTGATTGGTTACTGCCTGGTAGCCAGGGTAACCAGTCAGTGTAAACCAAGAGAGCTGAAAAGCAGGAAGTAGTGATCTGACTGACATAATATACATCAAATCACTCCAGACTTTATACATTACATTTTTGGCTAACTAACTATATTAGAAACATTTTTTATTTTGCACAGCCTATCTATTTACACAGTTTTTATTTTTACACTGAACAATTCCTTTAAGCATAGAAACAACATAATTTCAATGTGGTTTACCAGTCTATATCCGTTGTAACTCCGGTATATAGATCGTGAATCTATTCGGAACAGTTCAGGTCAGCCGAGCCTGAAGGGGGTAACGTCCCGGTGGACAATGGAGATGAGTAGGTAGCTCAGGAAAGTTTTCCCCGGATTCCGCCATCATCGGGATGTGTAGTCTTTCCTATGGTGGGTTGATTTGCATTGTGAAGAGACGGCCTCAGGTGGAGGTGCCTGCAGGAGTCGTCTTTTGTGTGGGGCTTTTTGGCTTCTCCCAGATAGGTGTGATGGTCTTCAAGGGTTGGGTGTTCCGTGCAGCAGTAGGCTGATCGGGGTCCAGGGGTGGTAGTCCCAAGTCCTTGAGGTAGTGGGCCGTATGTGTCGAGTCCTGTAGGATGAATTGCCTGTTGCCCTTTGTAGCAATTAATTTAAACGGGAAGCCCCAGCGGTATGCTATGTTATGACTTCTCAGATGCTGAGTCACTGGGCGTAGGTCTCTCCGCTTATTTAGTGTTATAGGTGATAGGTCATTAAATATTTGTATTTTGTGGCCTTGATGTTCAATCTGCGGGACATTGCGGGTCTTGGACAAAATGCTCTCTTTGCTCTCAAAATAGTGTAGGCAGACTACAATGTCCCTTGGATTGGGTGAGTTAAGCTGTCTGGGGCCCAGCGCCCTGTGTGCTCTGTCAAACCTCCAGGCCTCTGAGGGTAAATCCGGGTTAATGGTAGAGAATAACGACCGGAGAAATGCTCTGATATCTTGTGGAGCAACCGTCTCTGGCACCCCCCGGATCCTCAGATTTTGGCGTCTAGATCTATTCTCTAAGTCTTCTATATGGGCTTTCAGAGATGAGAGTTCCTCTTTCAAGGTAATGTTTTCCCCCACTAGCACATTTTGGGTTTGTATAAGCTCATCCATCTTGGTTTCTATTGTATCAGTTCTTTGGCCCAGGCTAGTTAAATCCGTGTGTATCTCTTTAAGAGCAGTGCGCATGGTGTCTGCTATGGACTCAGTGATTTTATCATGGAGCCGTGTAAGGTGCTGAGTGAGTACCTGTACAGTCAGTGGTGCAGAGTCCTGCTGCAGTGATTGCTCCTCGGAGTGCAGTGTCTGTGCCTGGGCTGTCATCTGATCCATATCGATGCTCCCTGGTGAGCTTGGAGCTGGGGATTCAGGCAGGGCCTCCTGTTCCAGCTCGTCAGCGCCATCTTGTTGTCTCTCTGGGACGCGACGGTGTTTTCTGTAGGTAGGGAGACATTGTGCCTGCTTGTTCCTTTTTCTGGCGTTTCCCCATAGTTGCTGTGCTTCCACCGCTTAGACCCGGTGTCGGTATCGTGGCTGTGCGGCGCTAATTAGCGGGTTTAATTTCCCGATGTTGCGGGAGCTCTACCTATGTGCGTCTTACTCGCACCATGCCGCGCATGCGCCCCCCCCTTTATTGTACATTATTGATATTACGCCCTGCTCCAGTCTAAGGTCTACACAGACGTGGGAAGAACATACAAACTCAATGCAGTGCAATCATTGTAATGTTAACCACTTTTCCTCTTTACCAGAATGCTTCTATATTATAACTACATTCTTTTCTTATTGATTTAATGTCTTCTCTACTGAAAAACCTTGTTCATACATTTATTCCATAAAAGATCTGGAAACCAGTTATCGATAGTGCTATACAAATGGTAATGCTTTTTCCCACATGACTACTTTTAATGAGCAATTCTATAAGACAACACTTTTGCAGTTGTTCATCGCAATAATGGAGTATATGGGTGTTAGTAAAACTTAGATATGGAATTGCAGATTATGGAAATCTCCATGTCCCAAGCATTCCAAATGTTGCATTGAATATCTGTACAAATAAACAGAAAACATCTGTTGTATGCAGGGGGTACAAGTTTATTTGGTGACTAAAGATAAACTGTTTGGGTCCTTAAAATCACTGAACATGGACTTTGCTATATAAACCAAACCTCTTTGGATCACCCTGTAACCAACAAGACCTTTTTGGATTTATTTAGCTTGGTTTACTGCACTAATAAATACGTTTGGTGACATGTACATTAAGAAAAAAAACAGATGAATTTTGTTCAGCCTTAATTTAATTCATGGGTTTTGATTGCATTTTCTCCTCTCTGTTAAAAGGCTTTGAAGCTTTCCTATAATGTATGATTTGTGACAACTTAATATAAGCTTAATATTCTGAAGGCATAATTCTGGGTTGCAGCCACACACTCTGCCACATGGAGATAAAGAATAAAGACATGTAAATGAATGCAGAGCATTTAAAGAAAGGGGTCAGAGAGGGTCTAGCTTTAACTCACTAAATTCTGTAAAAGGTCCCTGCGCAAGGTCATTGCTACTCCAAGTAGCTGTATCGGCAGCATTTCTCGTTTGCTGTGTTGGTAACAAATTGCTTTTCTGCCCAAGTGACTTGCAGCATATAACTATTGCAATGCCTGTGGGCTCAGTCTGGTGAGGAAGAGGTTTCTACACAATGACTACAGGTATAATCATTAACAGGCAATAAAAGAATCATAATTCAGAGAAAGACACTGGAGGTCTAATCAGTGTAGACTAGTTCACCTTGAATCACTTCATGATTGGGGAAAGAAGGGGGAGCTGGCGAACATTTGGGGAAGGTGATAGAGAAATTATTATGAAATGATTAAGGATGTGTAAGGCAACAGAGGAAAACATTTTATACTTCAGAGTAACCAATACTGTTTTGACTTGAGAAGGGCACAGAAGAGAGAAAGAGACAGCTATACTTGTACTAATTAGCCAGTGTTTCCATTGGGATTCGGCTCTGCAGCAAAGATGCCTATATTATTCTGTACAATTTGTTACAAAATGATCAGTTGCATTGATGGTGTTCTCAGAAGCGTCCATGAAGCTCACATGATGTTAATCAACAAACAAGTGAAAAGTCTGAATGCTGAACATTCCGCAGGGCACTGTTGGAAGGAATTTGCTGTACTACGTCTCCTAAAGAGGGTACCACATCAGCTGGTAAATAATTGCTTTGCCACCTTATTGAGCAAAACTGCTCAACACAATATCCCACCTCCCCTAGCATCCTCCCCTGGCTCTTTATTTTCATCTGCTGCTCCAAGTTAGGTTGCTTTTATTAGCATTAAATTAATTTTATAAGTGCTTTTATGCAATAATTAGATTTTTTTTCTCGCCCATTTGGGTTAGTCTGTATCCGAATTCCTTCCCTAATCTTTATAAACCTGACACTTTTGCATCACCCTCTCCAAATTACAGTTCTGTGTATCTGTGTTTCTCTAATTTAGTTATTGTCTGTCTTACTACATCTGCTGTGATATTGTATAATACAATATACCATAACCAGCAAGCAAGCCTTACTATAAAAAACATACAAAATGGAGTATGGAGAGGTGTGTGTATGGATATTGGGTTTTCATTTGGTGGGTTGAACCTGATGGACCCTGTCTTTTTTCAACCCGATTCAACTACAGTATGTAACTATGTAAATGCCACCGAAATCATCAAACTTGAGCTCCCCTTCTATAAATAAATTATTTATTTAATTTATTATTTTCCTTTTATTATTTTCTTCCTATGAATGTTGCCAGTAAATCTGCCCCTATATGTGTACTGAATAGATAATCTTCATGAAGAATTTGGGGTTAATCTTAATTGTTTCAACCCTTTTACGTATGGAACCAAAACAAGTTTAGAACCAGATATGCACGTTTAATTATAATTTCACTGTATTCAAGGGGAGATAATGGTGACCCCTCATTTTATAGCACAATGACCAATAGTTTTCCCAAACAGAAACAATGCACTTAACAGACATAAACAAGAATATGTATATGATCCCTTATCCGGAAACCCGATATCCAGAAAGCTCCGAATTACGGAATGGCTCTCATAGACTCCATTTTATGCAAATAATTCAAATTTTTAAAAATGATTTCCTTTTTCTCTGTAATAATAAAACAGTCGCTTGTACTTGATCCCAACTGAGATATAATTAATCCTTATTGGAAGCAAAACCAGCCTATTGGGTTTATTTAATGTTTAAATGATTTTCTAGTAGACTTAAGGCATGAAGGCCCAAATTACGGAAAGATCCTTTATCCAGAAAACCCCAGGTCCCGAGCTTTCTGGATAACAGGTCCCATACCTGTATGTATATATATTTTAGATGCAAACAGAATGTGTTTATTCCACTCAACGTTTCGTTTCGTCTTCATCAGGAGATTAAAGGCAAACAACCTCTTGCCGTAATCTCCTGATATATATATAATCTTTTTTTTTTTTTTACTAATTATGCTTTCGCTTATTCAATACTCAAAATTTTGAAGCCTGTGGGGAGCATACAATTACCTTCTATTGTTTTTGTAAGGACATAAGAACTATAGGGGGTGGATACTTACGCAGCTTTACAGGGTAACATTTGCATTAATTAAAGATAAATAAATAAGAAAAAAAGATGGTCACAAATAAACTAGAGGTTCATTTGATATTCTTTGCTAACAATACAACAGTGATAATGTTCAAATTTATTTTCATAACTAGCTGAGCGTTGCTGGGAAGTACTGTACATCACGTGATAAAATCAAACAAACATTGCCTGGGCAGTTGGTTCATATTGGAGATAATTGGACCTGCTAATGTTTTAATGTGTGCTGGTGACCATGAAAGCCAAAGCATAGTACAGTGTATATTAAAGGGATTCTGTCATGGGAAAACATGTTTTAAAAATGCATTATTTAACTGTGCTGCTCCAGCAGACTTCTGCACTGAAATCAGTTTTTCAAAAGAGCAAACAGATTTGTTTATATTTAATTGTGAAATCCTATATGGGGCTAGACATATTTTCAGTTTCCCAGGTTCCCCCAGTCATGTGACTTGTGCTCTGATAAACTTCAGTCACTCTTTACTGCTGCACTGCAAGTTGGAGTGATATCACCTCCTCCCCCCAGCAGTCCATCAGTAGAACAATGGGCAGGTAACCAGATAACAGCTCCCTGGTAGATATAAGAACAGCACTCAATAGTAAAAATCGATGTCCCAATGTGACACCTTCAGTTACATTGAGTTGGAGAAACAATAACCTGCCTGAAAGCAGTTCAATAGTGCACCACTGGCTCATTCTGAAAGCACATGACCAGGCAAAATGTCCTGAGATGGCTGCCTACACAACAATTTTACAACTAAAAAAATACACTTGTTTGGTTAGGAATTGAATTTACCTGGTAGAGGGAATTCTTTGGAGTATAAACAGTGTAGAAATAAAAACTACACCATAAAAATCATGACATAATCCCTTTAAAAACAAGACACCATAAAGGGGATTATTTGGGCATTACATGTTAGACTCACTTTGAGTAGTGAAGGGCAAATCTTTCCCATTTTGCCGAAATTTGCGAAATGCATTAAATTAAATGGGCGTCTGAATATTTTTGACGTGTGACAATTTTGACGATCGACAATTTTTATACGCGCAACTCTTTTTGTCGAAATGGGCATCCGAATAATTTTGAAGTGCAACAATTTTGACAGGCAACCATTTTTTTGTTGCAGCAAATTTTTCCAAGATCAATTTTCGCTGCAAATTTGCTGAAATTCTGAAATTTGACGCAAATCCATGCCTGGCGAATAAATTTGCCCATCACTAACTGTGAGTAAACCATTATATATCAGCCAAATAATATCCTTTGATTTTACAGGATTCAGTGTTTTTGGTTGGTAAGAACAAGGCTTTTATTCCTCTTAAAACATCCTTCTTCAGAAAGCATTGACACAAACTCCATATTGACAGCATTAAACCTAGACTGATCCCATGCTAAAACAATTACCACTATTCTATGTCTTTATATGGGTCTCCTGATTATATTAGTTGAAGAAACCCTTATAAAGAATTGGTAGAAGTTGCCAGAAACTATGCAGATTTATAATTAACAGTCATGACCAGGTGATTCAGTTAAAAAGATGTGAGCTTGTTATTAATTGTGTTTTTTAGTATTAGAATACTTTTTTTCCTTTCTTGTTTTTTTTAACCACAGAAGTTAATTAATAATAAATCAGGTCCCCCTGTGACCACTTGATTAACCCCACCAACCGAAAGCTGCAAGGTATACTACCAGAAAGGAAAACCTTGAAACTATAAGTGCAGGGGCTGCATGACAAGGGCTGAATGAGCAGCAGCCAGATTATACTGGCCTAGGTTACAGATGGGCAGAATCACATGTAGCTGTGATTGGGTGAGAAGGAATGAGTTAAGGCAGGAAATGGCTGGACCCAGTGGCGGATAAAGAGAGGAATGTGATGTCAGGGGAAGAAGAAGTTCACTTCCTTATCAAGTAGAAACATGACCGCCTTTTTTTATGTATTTTGTAAAATGTTGAGGTGTTTCTCTTTTTTATGTTCTCATATTATCTACTAATAAGCAAATGAGTCTGCATGGTAAATGAATGGCAAATGCTTGGTCCAGGGAATGCTTCCCATTGCAATTAGGGTCCAGAAGGATTTTTTCCCCATAATTGGCTTCAGGCTGGTTTTTTTTCTTCCTCTGGATCAAAACAGTGGATATATGATAATGTATTTTAAGTTTTATTTGTCACAGCAGCAGTAGAAGCTTGTCAGAATACTGCACAGGTAAATTTAGAAAAGGGAGAAAGGAGGTTCTCTCCTGTGACTGCACAGTGGGTTGATTGATACAGACACTACTACTGCTTGTGCTAGGTGACAGCCTGCTTGGATTTCCTATCATCGGCACACTGCAGATTCAGGACCAGCAGCAGGGCTGCTGAACTTCTCTCATGGTGGGAGATGGAGTTCCTGCTGGTAGCAGAGTTGGGGCCATTCTCTCTGTAGGTAGAGGCAGCCTAATACTCAGTGGTGGATATAATGACATAGTGCTGATCTCAAGTGAGGAACTGCAGAGCATATTAGCAATCTGTTATGAAATTCTGGCTCTGAATATTGCCTTAGGGAGAGGCGTACAAGGTCCAATTTATTTGATAAAATGTGAATAAATGCTGTGGCCATTTTACCACATTTCTGTTTCCTGGTCCTTGGACATTTCTACATTACTCATCCTAAACCAGACTTTAATCACCTTTCTGGATTTCATGTACAAGATGCATAATTAATGTACTGTATTAGGAATAATTTTGGTGCCAAAAGATGTTGTGCACCAAGGGAGTTAAAATTTCAGCTTTCGAAGATTAGCGTGGCTAAGGATGTTTTAATGCTTGTATCATGAACTGCAGGCCCCCTGTCTGCTATAAACCACAAGCTTAAAACAATTTCTCTCCCAGTACCAGGCCTGCTCGGAATGTGAATGTTGCCATCAGTGGAACAGCAAAGGCTAATCACATAATGTGCCAAGGAAATGCAAGGACAGCTATGGATTAACTGAGCTTCCTTACCAACGGACAGCGGGTGGTGAATAAGTATTATATGTTTGCTGTAATTACAGGAGGCAATTATGAAAACTAGTGAAAAGCAAACAAAGAGGAGGCTATGCTCTTATGGGTGAAGTTTAGGCTTGTGATCTGCAAACTGGCTCAGCTAGTGGAACCACTTATATGTGGTCTCATAACTCCAAGAAAAAAATGCTTCTAAAAGGAAAGTAATCTTACTTGCATAATAATATGACTTTGCAGTAGGATTACAAATTGTTGCTCATTAAATGAATTAAACACATGGGCCCATTTATCAAAGAAGAGTAGTCTGAGGAATCCAGAGCCCCAGAAGCTCAATTTTCATTTCTATTTATTAATACTTTCCTGATCATCTAGGCATGTGTCTTAATTGGCATTTTTTCAAAACAAATATTACATGTGCCAGAATGTGGCCAATTGCTTAATAGCAATGCTGAGCTCTAATACCCCCCCTGAATCTTCATCAGCTGGTATTTAGAAAGACATTAATATTTTGGCATCCTATAGTCCAAGATCCAATTATTCATGAATTCTATATTCAGCAGGTTTGCTTACTACATGAATGTCCTGTTCCATTCACTAATTTAGAAGTTCCAGGGAGCAAGTAAAAAAGCTGTGAAGAGAGTGGAGAGGGTCATCACAGGCTTAGATATCATTCAGCCCAGGGGTGACATATAAAGAAGCTGGAGCTGCAGAGATAGAGGATTTGCAGGTTTTCCAGATGATAACTCTTGCCCAGCTGATCTTCTCTTATGGCTCATTGCAGAAATGCCAAGGCATGGAGACAAACATTGTTTCTTCAAATACTATGCTCCCTTCTAGCAGTTCTGCATTCCCGGAGAACAAAATTAAACAAATGATGGTATCTACTGTACATGTGGTGTTCATGCAAATGGCCTATAGATGTCACTGTGCTCATGCTTCTACTGTGCATACTTCCTGGTATCTTAAAGTGAAAGAAAAGTTACTGTTGTATAATGGCTGCAAGAGTTTCTGCTAATAAAGCACTGTTATACTCTACTCATCCTTGGCTACCCAAAACATAACAAATTGATGATGAGATGGATCTTCTACCTCTGCAGCAGCTTGCACCTTTTCTTCCAAACCCTGGTGAGCCTACCATACCTTTTACTGCTTGGATCCGTATGTTTGAAAATTACATTACTGCTGCTGACTAAGGGGAGATTTCTGCTGTTAGAAAGCGTGCTTTACTTATTCCCTGCCTGGGAGCAGAGGGACAGCGTATATTCTATACATTACCATTACCTGATGATACTTATAAAACTGCTCTTACTGCTATAAAGAACTTTTTCGTGCCAAGAGTAAATGTGTTTGGTGAAAGATATAAATTCCGCCAACTTGGACAACGTAATGGCGAATCCACAGAACAATTGTAGCAGCTTTGAGAGAGCTGGTTGTTATCTGTGAGTTTGGGAATCTAACAGATGAAATGCTAAGAGACCAAATAGTGGAAAAAACAAACTCAACTCGCATTAGAGAGAGAGAGAGACGGCTCCTAGAGCAGGATTTAACCCTTGCAAAGGCTATTACAGTTGCTAGCCAAATAGAAACAGCAGTAGCAAAAGCTTATATGGACAGAACACTACACCACTTGAAGTGCCAGCAAGGACCATACACATATGAACTGTCTGATATGACTTTGGAGAAGCTCCATTTGATGAAGGACATTTTCCTACTCCTTTTGCCAACTGCAATAGGCCTGAAAAAAATGAACCTATAAGGTGTACTGAGAGAATCAGAAAACTACCTGCATGGACCAAGGACTATGTGATGTGAATAATGTATATTATTGCTTTAAAATTCATACTGTTTAATGTTACTGTTTATTATAGTTGTCCAAATGCTTTCCTACTATAGGGGGAATATGTGGTGTTCATGCAAATGTCCTGTAGATGTCACTGTGCTCATACTTATACTGTGCATACTTCCTGGTAGCTTAAAAATGAAAGTAAAAGTTACTGTTATATAATGCCTGCATGACTCTGCTAATAAAGCACTGTTATACTCTACTCATCCTCGGCTACTCAAAACATAACACTACAGATCTTTAGCATATACATTATCAAAATGCACGCTCTAGGTAAGATGGACATTCATGGGGCACTCCTGGGTTGCAAAATTGCTGCAGACTCTGCATCAGGTGCAACGTAAGATATTAAGAATTGGCTTTTTTTATCAGTCAAACTGTGCTGTCATTTATCTCCAGAATCACTTTCATTCTGCCTGGATTCATATTACACGGCAATTAGGCCCAATTAACATATCACAATTTTGCCGACATTTATAGATGTCTAATTCGTCTGAAGCACATTTCAACTGATTAAACTAGAGCCACAAAACTTTACAAAATGCAGCTTCTTCTGCGTAAAATGAGATTTGGGGAATGCAGACCAAAGAGTACAGGTTCTTATGCATTTAGATGCTAATTTCAAAGATAGGTTCTTAACTGTGCCAGAGCAGTTGCCCATATCAGCCAATCAAATGTTGCTTCATTTTCTCACTGGTAGTATACTGAGCATAACTAATTGCTGATTGGTTGTTATCACAGCATCATTTATTTAGATGCTCTGCCTCTTAACTGTGTTGTAGGTTCCTCTTAGAAAGTAGGAACATAGGGGCATCTGCACTTATGGACCATGCTTTACCAGCATAATGGGTCTGCAAAGCACCAAAAAATGCAGAAACATAATTCACAGAAATTTAGATTGAAGGTATCACTTGGAATTATGGGGGGGGTCTGTATTATGAGTAAAAAAAGGCTGTTCTGCACCCAAAATTTCATTTGTAAATGGCCCCTGATGTTACCTAAGCTTACATAAATGAACAATGATAAAAAGCAATCATGTTGCTTTTTTAAACATTTGAATTAGTAGCCTAAAGGCATGCTGCTCCACATTATAGAAAACCCCAGGTCCCAAGTATTCCAGTTAACAGATCCCATGTCTGTAGCACTTTTTCCCTTTATTGAAGGTAGAGCCATTCCATAGAAAGCAACAGAACCCCCCAATGATGTACAGACTTCTGATGTTTCAATCGTTTAACCTTTTTGAGTAAAGCATCATGCTGTATCCTGTAAACAATTTTTTGGGTTAATACATGCCCCCCTAGGACACAGAGCAACTGTAAATTGTGTTGATCAGCCAGAGTAAAACAAGCGTTAAAAGCTATTTGCATTGGCAGACGACATTTAAATATCCATAGCCTGCTCTGCATTTATGTTATGATTTCCTCCATGAGGTTAAAGCTGCAAATGTCATTAAGAGAAGAACATGACAAATCAATAGAATGGATGAGAAGAAACCATTCCACTGCCAGCAGCTGACATTTATTTCATTTATGTTACCTTTCTGTTCAACCTTTGTAAAGCTCCCAAACGCTGTGTCTATTGCTTCATTTCAGAGGGGGGCACCTTCGCATCATCTGATACTTTGCAGGATGAATGTCAACCAAAGTTTCTACACACTAGCCAACAAATAAGGATATGACTGGGTTACATTCCAACGTTCAGATCCCAATTTCATCAATACAATGGAAAGACATTTATCTTCATTGAACAAAGCACGTCAGTGTCAGAATGGAGTGGAAGGCGGAGGGATTCACGTTACCTTATCTACACCATTGTCTAAATTAGTCCACTGAGGAACAGAGGATCTTTAATCAATGTGCTGCCACCCTGCTCCAGTAAGCATATTTTCAGTTCATTAGATGTAATAAATTTCTCATTATAACAAATGTGACATACCAGCAGTAATTCTCAATACAGTTATACGTTGTGCCAATTTGGTTTTCTAAACTTAGCAAGCGCAAAAACCTCTCTCCCCCTACCCTGTCTAATGAACAAGTTGGATATCTTCGCTTAAAAGTGTATGTTTCAATTATTGACTATCCTTCATACCTAAAAATTCTTCATCAATTAGAAATACCATGCTGGGATCTTGCCAGTGATATTATGCTAGTGAAATAACTCTAGAAAAATATTGTTATTCTTGCTATTTGCCAGTAATTCTTCTAAAAATGTGATTGGCTATTGAAAGTCCTATCAACAAGCTGAAGAATACCTGGTCATATGTTTCTTTTTATTGCAACAAGGCCATTACTCTTTTTTTCTGGATTGTTTGCTATCCATTACTGCACTGGAGCATGTTTGCACCTATGTTAATAGATGAGGGCTTCAAGCATGTCCCTTTATGGTCACCCTATGGCAGGTCATGGTTTCACTGGGTTTCTGTTTAGTCTCCATGGTAGATATGGAAGAGTATGTTACTTTTAACTCTTCTAGTGTGCATATTATTGGTGGTTCTTATTTAAAATGCCTTGTATTTAACAGGCAAAATTTAATAAGCCTTAATAGCTGTTCAATAAAATAACAGCCTCTGAGAACCATGGAAACCCTTTACTTAACACTTGAGCTGCTACTCTGGTGAAGGTCATTAGGATATTGGCCTCGCCTACACTGCTCTGTTGGGTTATAGCAGTGATCCCCAACCAGTAGCTCGTGAGCAACATGTTGCTCTCCTACCATGTGGATGTTGCTCCCAGTGGCCTCAAAACAGGTGCTTATTTTTGAATTCCTGGCTTGGAGGCAAGTTTTAATTGCATAAAAACCAAGTGTACTGCCAAACAGAGTATCAATGTAGGCTGACAATCCACGTAGGGGCTACCAAATGGCCAATCACAGCACTTATTTGGCACCCCAAGAACATTCTTCATGCTTGTGTTGCTCCCCAACTCCTTTTACTTCTGAATGTTGCTCACTGGTTCAAAAGGTTGGGAATCCCTGGGTTATAGGGTGTCCAGCTCACTATCACTATCTTATGTAACTTAATCACTATTGGAATCTAGTTGCTGGTAGTTTCTCAGAGGGTTTCTATCTTTAAGTTATGAAAAACATATACAAAACAGTGGTCCTGTCATGCTTTGCTGAGACAAAACATAAAGAACTGTCATAGTACATATACTTGTCGGCAATTTTTGTGGATATTCTTATTTTCTCTTGTGGACTTTTCCTAAGAATGTTTGGGTCATGATGAAGCATAATGCAATGACCTGAGACTTTATCCTTACTGTTTTGGTGATAATAAGGCTCCCTATACTTTCATTTTTTTTAACTTGGTTAGTTTGGTATAGTTGACTTGCAAGAGCCATTGCAAGTCATTTTTCATTTACTTTTAATTGCACTAAAGTACAATTTTGCACCCAAACACCATGTTTTTTACTTTCAACGCAGCATGCTTTCCCCATGATTCAAGCCAAATTTTGTTTGCAAGGGGGAGAAAAATTATTTTCTACTTTGAATCGAAGTCGAAGTAAATTCAAAGTCATATTATCCTATTCAATGGTCGAAGTATCCAAAAAATTACTTTGAAAATTCCCTCGAATTCACTTCGACCCTTAGTAAATCTGCCCCTAAATAACCCCAATAAAATGGTTTTGCCCCCAAAATGGCTTCATGCAGATTAGTTACCATCAAGTACAAAGCACTGCTATTATTATTACAGAGAAAAAGGAAATAATTAAAAAAAAGAGAGAATTAATTTCTTTTAAAGGAGTCTATGGGAGATGTAATTTTAAGCTTTCTGGATAATGAGTTTCTGAATATTAAAACTGTTCTATAGTCGTATGTATTCCAAAGTTTGCAGAGGGGGCACACATCTGTATTTTATTCTGTTGCCGCAGCAACATCTGTACTTGTATTTATCAGGGAGATTGAAACGAGTGTCATTCCTGGGCTAACAATGTCACCGCTTGTATATGAGCTGATACATTAGATCCATCTATTCCTTGATCACAAGAACATTTTCTTCTCTCTGTGGTATTATTTTTCTCTTTTGTCTCACGCTCTGGTCAATGTGGGTCTGATTAGTAGTTGTTTTATACATCTGTGCTGACATTCATTTATTTCTCCGTCTGGCCCTGTGCCTTACAGACTTGATGTCCTTGAGTCTGAAAAAAGAACGTTACTACTCCACCAGAAATCCATTCCTCTCCTCATTGTCTTCGTCCTAATTACAGGAGAATGATTGGTATTCTTCTGGCGCTCAGCATAATGATAGCAAACATATGTGTAGGTGTTTTGGGGAGATTCTACAGATACAGCTCCCAGTATCACACAGGGAGCAGTAATCTCCAAATGAGCCTTTTTTGGGGCTGATCACACAGATGGGATGACATTAATGGAAACATCATTAAGTTCTTCTAATTAATCTTTTTTTTCCAATTTACTGGATATCTAGGGAAGGGTGTTTAGGCACCATCAGAGGTAGCTGAATTTGCTTTTATAATTTGTATGCACAGCAAATTAAGGTTTCTGTAGTCAGTTCTTGAGATCCCACAGTGAATTGAGAGAAAGCAGTAGGTAGATTTTTCCAGACATTGACACATGGACGATCTGCTTTTTGTAATGTTCATTTCAAAAGGGTACATAGGATTTAGAACTGCTGAAACTTTTAAATACCTAAAGCATGTCTTTGCAAAGTCTATAATATGTCATTGTATATGTATTGCAGTGACAGATGTACTCACACGTGTATCTAGAAGTGGAGGCTGTTGAGCTGCAAAGGAATCACTGACATTCTTTAATTATAAATCATTGGGCAATATTCATACTAAATATCTAAAGACAAGGTGGGTGGGCTTAAAAGGAAAACATTTGCAAGGCTCATTTACAACTGCAGCCATAGATGCACACATAGGGGGAAATTTACTAAAGGGCGAAGTGGCTAACGCTGGAGAAAATTCGCCAGCGTGATGTCATTTCGGCACTTCGTCTATTTACTAACGCGCACTGGCGTAATTACACTAGCAAAGGAGATAGACTCTAGTGCAACTTCGCACTTTAACGCCAGGGCGTATTTTTGCTCTGACGAAAAAGCGTTACTACGCAAATTCACTGAGTTTTTGCAAGCATTTGGTGCCGGCAAAAAACTTCACAACTTAGTGAATCAGCTTTGTCTGTGCGAAGTTGCACCTGACGAAGTGTGGTGAAGGTGGCGAAGTGTGGTGAAGCCATTGCTGGCGAATTTTCGCCGTTAGTGAATTTCCCCCAAAGACTCCTTAAAATCATGGCTAAGTGCACCTATTGACACAGGAGAACCCTATTGATGCCTTTAACTTCAAGCTGGAGATTATTGCAGCAGACTTACGCCCAATGAATCATAATTCAAACAATTTGTCTATCGGACATCCGAAGATGGCTACTCATCTGCTATTGTAGGATTTCTTCTGAATTCTTCACAATATTTTTGATTTGTCATATGAAATTTAAGGAGCTGGAAATCCTTCTATATGGGCCAGAGGCATAGCTAGATGCATATGAGTACAAATGACACATTTGATCAAGGCCCCTTGTATTTCCAACCAACTGTCAGTACCCATTCTCATGATCAACGGCCATGCAGTTTCAAAATTCAATCACTTCTTCAATAGTAGAACATCTGTTTGTGTTCATAGGGCCCAGGAGGGCCAAGGTTTGTCACCTGCACCCCATTCAGTTACATTTCTAATTACTGTTTATGCATTATAGATTTATTATACATTTTTGAAAATAACCAAAGCAGTGTTTTACAATGTTAAACGTTTCCTATGAAGCAGAAATCCCCAGTGCTCTGTTTGGGAAACCTCTTTAATGGTTTGTCAGTAGCAAACCTATTCATGTCCCACACAAAGCTTGAAGCTCCAGGAAAGCAATCTGTTCCTCGGCACATATTGTTTTGAGAGGAGCACAGTGATAATAAATGTGTTCATTATTTGAGAAGCATGTCCCTTACTGAGCCAGGTAACAATGTGCCTCAGAAGTTACAGCAGGAGGTGCACGGTTAGTCTGCTTGGTGGTGTCTGTTGGATTCTCTGATGCTTTCTCATAGTTAAAACCTTTCCGGTAGGTCAACATGACTCAAATCTGGGCCAGGTTCTATAAATAATAAACACTTTTGCAAACATCTGCTGTATCGCTAAGTTCCAGCTTGCTTTTTAACTTGGGCTGACATTTTGGAAGAAGCAGCATCAAAACAGCATCAATCAGACCCAAATACCCTTTGTCAGCAGTACTACTCTTTATTTCTGAGCAATGATATTGCTGTGTATATAATATGCACAAACATCTGACTAACAAGGAAATGAGTTTACATATTTATGATTGGAATTAATAAAAAATATAAACCATGGCAATTGAAACAGCATCTTTCAGCACTGCTTTAAGGCTAGGAATGTGGCATTGTCGGGCTCAATTATTAAAGTAAGAGCAAGGTACAATAAATGGGTACTTTTAATCTAGTTCATATGGGTGTTGTGTTTAGCAGTGCTAAATACAGGAGGAGCAGGATGTGGCACATATGTTCTGTGACTGGAGCCACCTTGGGGGGGGGGTTTACAGGGGGTACTGCATTCAGTGACTCCATGGCATATATGGGTCCCTAAATCGGAAGGTAAGATTTGTAGGTTACTAAATAGTAGAGATGGGGTGCAAGGTGTGTTGATCATATTTGGGGCATGGGGAGTGGATTAGGGTATGATGGGCATCATTAGGGCACCATTTTATTTCTATTTCACCTCGACAACTTTTACTTGGCAAAGTTTGTCATGTGGTTTTTTTTATCATCTCGAATTTTTAGAGCTTTTAGAAAACTAGAAAAACCACCCATTTTTTGTGATTTGATTGTTAGTAAATGAGCCTCTAAGTTTAGAGCACTGGTATTCCTGGTCATTGTAAATACATCCACCTGTATTTAGGACAATGTCCTCCATAATGTATATTTTCTGCATTTAAAGGAGAAGTGACCAAACACCAAAATACATTTTTGATGTAATGAGTAGACCCATTTTGTCTTTAGGACTTTAAAGAGTACAGTATTATATGGTGACACTCCATACAATTCTGTCAACTTGTATAAAATCACTTAGCTTGGGATCTTTTGAATTTATATGGTCACAGCCTTATTATTATACAGTAGATGCTGCGTGTTTCAACAAATAGTTTCCCTTTAAGTTCAATACTCATTTCAGAGCTTTAAATCTATGGGATATACATCTGCTCCATTGCCCAATAGGGAGCTTTAGGATTCACATCCGAAATAGAGTAAATGCATAAAATGGTTTGTGAGATAGAATCACACCACTGAGGATTTTAAGATTTTGTGTTAATGCTAAGGATTATTTATCTTTTCTGAATATCACATATAATTTAGGCAAATTTTGACTGCTGTTGAACATACTCGCTGTATCATACAAGATGTGTGGGTTGTATCTGTTGCAACAGTAGCAAGTAGAGATAAACACTGGTCTATTTTTTTCTGGGTGCTGCCAGATAAGTGTTGTGATTGGCCCTATGTGGACTGGCAGCCTACAGGAGGCTCTGTTTGACAGTACACCTGGTTTTTATATAACCAAAACTTATCTCCAAGCCTTGAATTAAAAAAAAAAAAGCACCTGTTTTGAGGCCACTGGCAGCAACATTCAAGGGGTTGGTGAGCAACATGTTGGGAATGCAAAGTGCAATAAATGGGTACACTCTAAAACTAATATTTCAGCAGGGTGAGGAAATGTATTTGTGTGTGAGGTTCTGGAGCCTCATACTTTGATGTGATCCCATGAGATCTCTACGTAAATATATTATAAGTCTAGAGCAAGAGAGGAATCAATAGGATGCATTAAGCCATGGAAGTAATTTCCCTACTAAATTAGGGTTAGAGTCAGGTTAGGGCTTGGTAGCATCTAAACTTGCGCTGAACATTGATGGTGCTTTCTAAATGCACCTAGGTGACACTACTAGGAATATGGCTACCAATGTTAGTGTAAGGTTTTTATTAACGTTCAATCTCTTCGCTGCATGGAAAGTTCAATCGCTACATTGGACATTTTTGGACCAATGGAACTTGCCAGGCCAGGATTTGTGGAAAGGCCACAAAAGAAGGGTTTTAGGGGGTGGCATGCTGCCCAACCACATTTGCATTGATTCAGAAGCACTGGCTATGGGCAGAAGACACTGGCTTTTTAAATTACCTGTTTCGCTTCGCCGGAAATTTTGCAAAACGGTGAAAAATTCTCGAGATGGCGAATAATTTGCGAAACGCATTGAAGTCAGTGGGTAGCAAAATAATTTTGATACGCAATAAATGTGACACGATCAACAATTTTTATACACGCAACTCTATGGCAAGTCAATGGGCGTCTGAATAATTTTAAGATACAGCAATTTCAAAGCGTGTGACAATTTTTTTTTTTGTTGCAGCGATTTTTCCACTGTGAATTTACGGCGCAGTTTCATGAAAACATTTGCGGGTGGCGAAATTCGGTATCCATGCCTTGCGAATAAATTCAACCATCACTAATTATTATATATTACATTAACTATTATATATATAATTACCTATTTAGACTCTTCTACTTAACTCTTTTATCATTAAAATAAGAATCCCATTGATTGCCTGTGGGTTGCCCAAGGGATTTCTCTGATACTAGTAGATAACGGCAAATACTGTATCATTTCTTACCAACATTAAAACCAACACTTAGGGGCCGATTCACTAAGGGTCGAATATCGAGGGTTAATTAACCCTCAATATTCGACTAGGAATTAAAATCCTTCAACTTCGAATATCGAAGTCGAAGGATTTAGCGCAGATAGTTCGATCGACCTTCCCCATAGGCTAACATTGACTTCGGTAGCTTTTAGATGGCGAACTATGGGGTCGAAGTTTTTTTTAAAGAGACAGTACTTCGACTATTGAATGGTTGAATAGTCGAACAATTTTTACTACGAATCCTTCGATTCAAAGTCGTAGTCGAAGGTCGAAGTAGCCCATTCGATTGTCGAAATATCTAAAAAAAAAAGGTGCCTGCACTTCGGTCAAGGCATTGAGGAAAGTAACTGTATCAATGGTTATATTTATTTAATGATATAAAAATAGTTACTATTACTTATGGGTGCCTCCATAACAAGCATTTATATAATATGAGCAGTTTGTTGTACAGGACATTGGTTGACATAAAGGACATTGATTGAAATAATTACTGTTGTTTCTCAACTCTTACAGGGAAAGGGGAAGTTCTCCAGGACATTTATTTTAATAATAAGACAATGGAAGTCTGAGGCAGTGATCTTTTAAACTACCCCTTAAAGTCAGTTGTAAGGCTACTACCAGTGACTAGGGATGGGCAGTGACTGGCACACCCTCCTTAGCTTTGAAAAGGTTCAGGTAACTCAAGGTGTCATGGGTAAACGCATGTGTAACAAACATGCATACAATAAACAGATACAAAGTTGAGCAGTCTTTTTTCAAAACATTGGATACAATATTTTTTCTATTTCAATACAAACAATCACACAGCAAAGATATCTAGACACAGTAAAGCCCATACTTTATAACTGTCCCATGGCAGTAAAGTGTGGAGACAGTTAACAATAGCAAGACATTTGAATGAACTTGAGCCCAAAGTGGTCCATCAGCCTTCTGGATCACAGGTTGCCCAGATTCATCTTCCATATATCAGACAGATAACTGAAGAGCATCAGTGTGCACATCCTGAGTTGCACTGTCCATTTGTCATCCTCACTTTCTGCTCTCCCCCCACACACACCACAGAGGAAACACCTGACTAGTGATGGGCGAATTTTGCTTCGCCGCGAAATTCGCGAAACGGCGAAAAATTCGCAAAATGGCGCCGGCGTCTCGTTTTTGACGCCGGCGCCCGTTTTTTCGACGCCGGCGTCCGTTTTTGGCGCCGGTGTCCATTTTTCGAAAAAACATTTTTTGACGCCGGCGAATTTTTCCCGCAAATTTTCGCGGGCGTTTTGCGAATTTATTCGCTGGCGGCGAATCGCGCAAATTCGCCGTGAATTCGCGCCTGGCGAATAAATTCGCCCATCACTACACCTGACTTGGTGCCCTTGGGGTGAAAACCGACCCTGAACATATTGTCTAATACTTTATTAATAAGGTTTTTGATTTGTGCAATTGCCTGAGCACAAGATTAATGTCTGTTGTGGTAATGGAATGTGATGGGAGAGAATATCAATTTGTCCCACATAATTTGTGTTTTTCCAGTCTCAGACTCAATTTGATGTCTCCCTTTGTGCCTCACAATAATTCACTTGACTTGGCAATTACCAAGAGTCTGTGATGTTCCTGCAGCACCGGACAAGCTCCTGTAGTTCCAGCATTATCCATCCTCCTTTGAAACTATGGCAATAGACTGAATTCAGGGATACCATGGGAGGGCTTGAGTTCCCACGAGGCCTATGTGCATGGCCCAATGTACACTGTATAATGGAATATAGTGTCCTAGCTCATGGGCTTCCTTATGTATTGTACAGTATATCATCATAGGCGGAGGGTGAATTTTTTGTTTGGGGAGGCTAAAGAGGGACCTAAAGCTAATCTCAGACATTGATCTGTTGGCATAAAAATTATTGTTCCCCCCAAACCACTTCAAGCAGTGTCTACTAACTTTCAGGAAAACTGTGCAGAAGTGCAGGTGGTAGTGCTTTTGGTAGTGGTAGTGCTTTTCTAAAATGCTCAGGATGTAAAAGTACTAACACTTGCACTTCCATGAGATTCCAACTGAGGTTACATAAAAGGGGTCTTTGTTCACAGTTATTCCCGATATTCTAATAACGGGGACATCGTTTTGTGGAGTGTTAAATTGAAATCGTTTTTAAATTGAAAATGTGCTGTAGACTGAAATCTGGTTTGTTTGTATGGGTTCTCAGCCTAAATCAAACACTGCAACAATTACTATATTTTTTAACCCTAAGGGCTAAAAAAAAGTATAAACTGTTGGCACATTAAAGGGGTTGTTCACCTTTGAGTTAACTGTTAACATGATGTAGAGAGGGATATTCTGAGACAATTTACAATTGGTTTTCATTTTTTATTATTTGTGGTTCTTGACTTATTTAGCTTTTTATTCAGCAGCTCTCCAGTTTGTAATTTCAGCAGTGTGGTTGCTAGAGTCCAAATTACTCTAGCAACCATGCATTGATTTGAATAAGGGACTGGAATATGAATAGGAGAGGCCTGAATAGAAAGATGAGGAATAAAAAGTAGCAATAACGGTACATTTGTAGCCTTAGAGCATTTGTTGTTAGATGGGGTCAGTGACCCCTGTTTGAAAGCTGGAAAGAGTCAGAAGAAGAAGGCTAGTGGGGTGCTTTGGCAAAGGTTACACAGCATACACATTGTTTCTACAGTCCCTTCAATAAGATAAGATCTCTCCAGCCCCACCTACATCTGTAGCCTTAATTGGTACATTTTACTGTCTGTCAAGAGAGCTGCGCTCTGATTGGAGGAGTCATGAGGAGAATGATCCAATCAGAGCATAGCTGGTTGCAGCAGAACCGGGAAGGACTGCAGTAAGCTTCCCACTCCTTTTAAAATAGCAGCGCAGCACAGGTCAGAAAGGGAGCAAGTTTTTTTTAAATTCTATTAGGGTGCCAGACAGGTTTGGGGAGGCTAAGCCTCCCCAAGCCTTATAGAAAATCCGCCTATGTATATCATCCTAATCAGTTTGCAGGCTGAAGAGAGGTTGCGGGATTTAATTAACTGCAATGCCATCAGTGGCTGACCTGTTAATCCTCCTGGGATAAAAAAAGAACAATTCAATCATTTATTTAAGATTTTGATCGGGCGTCTGATGCAGCATTGGGCATTGTTCACATTGCTAACAATATGGGATTATCCAAGTCATCAGTGAGATAATAATCCAGTTATGGCATTGCAAAAACCTATTCCATTATTCCATTTGGTATATATCAGAACAATTATTTAAAAGTGGACTATCATTGCCAAGAGCAGTCAGACTGTAGTTACAGTACATAGTTACATAGTTAACGGGATACTGTCATGGGAAAAATTTTTTTTCAGAAAAATGAATCAGTTAATAGTGCTGCTCCAGCAGAATTCTGCACTGAAATCCATTTCTCAAAAGAGAAAACAGATTTTTTATATTCAATTTTGAAATCTGACATAGGGCGAGACATATTGTCAATTTCCCAGCTGCCCCAAGTCATGTGACTTGTGCTCTGATAAACTTCAATCACTTTTTACTGCTGTACTGCAAGTTGGAGTAATATCGCCTCCCTCCCTTTCCCCCCCAGCAGCCAAACAAAAGAACAATGGGAAGGTAACCAGATAGCAGCTCCTTAACACAAGATAACAACTGTCTGGTAGATCTAAGAACAACACTCAATAGTAAAAAGCCATGTCCCACTGAGACACATTCAGTTACATTGAGAAGGAAAAACAGCAGCCTGCCAGAAAGCATTTCTCTCCTAAAGTGCAGGCACAAGTCACATGACCAGGGGCAGCTGGGAAATTGACAAAATGTCTAGTCCCATGTCAGATTTCAAAATTGAATATAAAAAAATCTGTTTGCTCTTTTGAGAAATGGATTTCAGTGCAGAAGTCTGCTGAAGTAGCACGATTAACTGATGAGTTTTGAAAAAAACATGTTTTCTGATGACAGAATCCCTTTAAGTTGGTTTGAAAAAGACCCTCACGTTAAATCCCTCCAAATGAAACTCAGCATCCATACATAAACTATATATACCAATATCCATAATAATTGTACTAATTGATTTGAGTATAAATATAGCCTGTGATATTATGCTTGTCCAAGAAATCATCCAAGCCCCTCCTAAAGGCATTAACAGCATCCGCCATCACGTAGTTCATGCGTCATAATTCAGTACCACATATATTTTTATATTTTGTATAGTTTTTTAAGGTAGAACCTCATAGTTTTTTCCTAGTGAGAACAAAGCAACCTTGTTTTCTGTCAGTAGTGTAGGAGAAATCTGTCAGAAACAGCATGGGAACATCGGTTACAGGCAGTAAAAAAAACGTTTGGTTGAGGAATTCACAAATAGTTGAGTATACTGTATTATATTAATATAGTTGCTCCTTTTTGCTATTTGCACTGCCTATTGGCGGTGAAGTATACAGAGAAACCAACAGGCATAACCTGAAGTGCCCTCTAGTTGCATGTTATCCAGGTGTGTAAGATAGGAAGTGTCTGATGAAGCAAAACACTTTGGAGCCCTTGAGTTTCATAGAGCTATAGTCTGTACCCTGCACCAGAATTTCTGAAATTCTGATGCTAAGTGTTGCATGCAGCCCTCAACCTACAATGTTAGCAGAGCTGGGATGTACACAGACCATAAAGGGAAATCAAGAACACCCCATAACGCTTGAGAACCACTAGTAAATGCATCTTGCAAAGTTTTCAACAAATCTGGTAACACATACTTAATAATTGGATATATTAGATGTATAATTAGATGTATTCTAATATATGTAACAGTAGATTAGCAAATGCTAAATGTTGATTGGTTATCATGGTTTTCTAGACTTGAGGCAAACTGTGCAACTTTTATTAAATTACTCCTGTGTCGGGGTAAGATTGGGTGCATAAGTACCACTGGATCTGCTCAACTGGATCATACAAGTCAGTGGTCTATTGGACTACTTGTAACAATTGGCTCACCACGTGGAAGAATGGTTTCATGCCTTTTAGACATTGGTTGATGATCCAGTTGCCCATCAAAGCTTTCTTTTTTGGTGGTCAGAATTTGTTTGGTCTGATCACTCCCTCACAGTGAAATCAACCGTCCGTGTATCATACAAATTGCTGGGAAATGTTTAAGTTGAAAATGTTGCATGTGGCTAAAGTTGGGACTAGAGTAACATCAGCATGCTCCACCTTGCACCAAAAATTAAATTGCATTGCAAAGAAATGGAACCCCTCCCTACACTAAAAAAAAAGACAAGAGAGAAAAATGGAGAGAAAATGTGATTGATTGCTTTTTTTGGACACAGATGGATGAAGACTTTTATTCTCTAGTTGAACTCATTATACTTGGCTTTCTGGGAATGGTGCCAGGATATGGCCATGTCTTCAAAGAGCAGTTTAGGTTTGCTATGGAAAGAATTCTTCACCTTGAAACACTTGCATTTGTACTTGTGATCATGATCATTGCTGGCAAATTTCCTGTCACATGCTCCAATATCTGCCTGGCTTGTTCTCTTATTTCACCACCCAGATCCAAGAAATAAATTATGGATAGTGATGAGCGAAATCGTTTGCAGAGTTTCATTGCAAAAATGATGCCCATAGACTCTAATGGGTGAAAAATCTTATAAAGCATCACAAAAAAGGTTGGCACCTACAGACTTTAATGCATTTTGGCAAATTTTCATCATTTCGTGAATTTTTGGCAAATCTAAGCAGGCCAGATTTACCCATCACCAATTATGGACCATATAATAGACAAAAATCTGAAATATAAAACCACTGATAAATTTTGCTGCACAAATTTTTGCTGCAAAAAAAAAAACAAACAACCTTTGACTTCAATGAATTTTTGTGAGAAAACATCTATTGATTAAACTACCTAGTGTGAAAAAACAAAATTCCAATTGATTACAACGCATTTTGCACGCAGTGAAAAAATGCCTTTTGACTTCAATGAGACAGAGTTTCTCATCACTAATGATTATTTCTAAACTGATCAATGGCAAGCAAAATCAACAGATACAATTTTGTTTCTTATGGGGTTTTTTTGTATAAACATTTTTTATAAAGGAACCATGAGGGACTGTTTCCTTGTTTAATGGAATTGCATTACAAATTACCAAAAACTCAATGCAAAGAAGATGGAAGATTTGGGGGGTGTTTTAAGTGGAAAAAACATATCACATGGGCAGTGTCAAGGCACTAGTGATGAGCAAATCTTTTTGCTTCACTAAAAAATTAGCAGGGAGCTATGAGAAAATCAGCAAAATGGCAAAAGAATTTTGAAACACATTAAGGGGTACATTTACTAAGGGTCGAATTTCGAAATTCGACCATCGAATTGAAAAAATTGATAGTCGAAGGGTTTTTTGTTTGAATTAAGTTGTTTTCAATCAAATTAAAATCGTTCGAACGATGGCAGAAATCGTTTGAATCGAACGATTCGAACTATTTAATCGATCGAACGGTTTTCAAAAAAAACCCCTTTGATTTCTAAAAACTGAGCCAAATATTGGCTATAGGTTCTAGGAGGTCCCCATAGGCTAACATAGCAATTCAGCTGGTTTAAGGTGGACAAGTGTCGAATTCGAAGTTTTTTAAAGAGATAGTACTTCGATTTTCGAATGGTCGAATATTCTACGTTTTTTCAATTCGAAACAAATTGTGGCCTATTCGATGGTTTTTTTTGAAGTACCCAAAAATTATTTTGAAATTCTACGTTTTTGATTTCGAAAATTCACTTTGAATTCACTTCGACCCTTATTAAATGTGCCCCTAAGTTTACTTATTTGTCGCTGCATTTTTTTTTTCTGGGCACCTTTTTTTCTTTAATTTCAAGTCATTTGAACAAATCTGCCAGGTTTTGCATTTGTCAAATGCACAAACTGTTGTCAAAACTTTGCCAAATTGGAGTCACTTGGAAGGCAAAAATCACATGCATCTGTATCAGTATACTATTACACATATGGACCCCCTAACCACTATCCTACAACAGCATTTTCAATAATTCGCCAAAATGCATTAAAATCTATGGGCGTCAAATAATTTTTTGTTGTACGACAATTTTTTGTCTATGGGCATCATTTTTTAGGTAAAACACGGCAAAAATTTTGCTCATCATTTCTTAAGAACTAGTCTGTGCGTTTTTACATTATCTCTGGTGGACTGGTGATATCTACTACTATACTTAGTAACTTTGCTGCAGTTGAACCATAAAGTACCATATATAGTTTATATAGTGAATAAAGTACCCCTTATTGTAAAATATAAGGATAGTATAAGTAATTTCTAATATCCTCATCTTTTACAACAAGGGGTACTTTATTTAATATAATAGACAACAAGGTTTAGTGAGTCATGTGACAAAAATGACATCACTAAGCTCCGTTTATAACTGATTGTTTATAAGGAATATATAAATAAATATTACTAGCTTACAAACACACCTATCTGTTCCATTAGTGCATGTCTTTTTTGGCTATCATCTATCGCAGCAAACAATACATGCTTAAAGGGCATGTAAAGTCTAAAATAGAATAAGGATAGAAATGCTGTATTTTGTATACGAAATATAAACATGAACTTACTGCACCACAAGCCTAATCAAACAAATAATTTACGCTTTCAAAGTTGGCTACAGGGGGTCACCATCTTGTAACTTTGTTAAACATCTTTGCAAGACTAAGACTGTGCACATGCTCAGTGTGGTCTGGGCTGCTTAGGGATCGTCATAAACAAAGCTGCTTGAGTTCTGCATGGCTGGGAAGTAAGGCGGGGCTCCCCCTGCTGTTCAAAAGTATGATTGTTTCCCTGCTCAGCAGTTAGGGACCATCTGACAATTCCTATCCACAGCAGTAAATGAAGGGAGAATTTCACTGCATACCAGTCAGGTTTCTTATAAAAACGGTACACATTTTGTAATTAAAGTATATTGGAGATAGGTTTCTTTTTCATTAAAGACAGTAAAAATGGGATGTTATTTTTTTGCCTTTACATGCCCTTTAAAAAATTTGCTCAACACTACAAGGCACATTGTGCTAAAAAAACAAATTTAAGCAGTACCTTCCTATTTCCCAATAAAACTAACAGGTTGGGACATAAAGGGCCAATGCTCTATTATAAGCATATAAAAGTTTACAATATACAGTATAATTATAACCAATTACATAGTTACATAGTTAAGTTGGATTGAAAAAAGACCAAAGTCCATCAAGTTCAACCTCTCCAAATAATAGCCAGGGCACATACCAAAACACACCCACTGAAAATATATTCTGCACCAATATCTATATTAATTGTAGATTTTAGTATCACAATAACCTTGGACATTACTAGCGATGGGAGAATTTCTCACTTTGCGCGCCCAAAAAGTCACTCGCATCAATTTCGATGCTGGCATTAAAGTCAACGGGTGTCCAAATAGTTTTGACACACGACAATTTTGATGCGAGTGACTTTTCGGATACGCGTCCAAAATATTTTTGATGCAGATGAATTTTCGCAGGAGATTCGCAAATTTATACGCCGGCCGCGAAATGCAGAAATTCACTGCAGATTAGTGGCAGGCGAATTTATTCGTACATCACTAGATATTATGCTTGTCCAAGAAATCATCCAACCCCTCTTAGAGGCATTAACGGAATCAGCATCACAACATCACCCTGCAGTGCATTCCACAACCTCACTGTCCTTACTGTGAAGAACCACCTACTTTGCTTCAAATAAAAGTTATTTTCCTCTAGTCTGAAGAGGTGGCCTCTGGTCTGATGAACCAATTTATGAAAGAACAGATCTCCCGCTAGCTGTCTATAATGCCATCTAATGTTTATATAGAGTAATTGTGGCCCAAAAGTATGCTCAGATCAGGACTAATACAAAATGAAGCCTGAAAGCATGGCTTCAAAGGGTTTTATACTTTGCCACAATGCCATCTACTGATCACTGTGAGAAACAACAAGGGGCATAGCTTAAAGCAGGAATAGGAAACAGTTACCCCTCCTAACTGTATTTTAGGACCAAGTTAGGTGTCCATAACACTAGGGAACTGCCTGCTAAATAATACTGGGGAACTAATATACCAGTCCCCTGCATGTCTATCCTCTAACCAGTTTGGTTGCACATTTCTGCACTATCTCCAGCTCATTTATATCCCTCATAAGGGCTGGAGCCCAAAACTGCACTGCATATGAGGACTTACCATGGACTTACTTTATTTGCTTTAGTAGCCACAGAATGAAATTGCCCAGAATTATCTACAAAAATCCTTAAATTCTTCTCAATTACGGAGACGCACAACATACTGCCATTTAGTGTATGACTTGATTTATATTATTTCTGCATAACCTTTCATTTATCAACATTGAACCTCATTTTTCAGTTTGATGCCCAGTTTTGCAATTTGATCAAATCACTCTGCAAAGTGGCAGAATCCTGCATGGCACTTATAGTTCTGCACAATTTAGTATCATCAGCAATTAGGTTACAGTCTACACGTGGTCTGTTCTCCTTATTAATTCATCACATGCCATCAACCTTCTACAGTTGCATCAGGTGCAGGTTACCATATGCCTGAGGAGACCACTGAATACTATTGGTATTTGTGTGCTTTTTTTTGCTTTGGAAATATGCCCCCAACCCCCTAAGTTGTGATAATATTGACACAAACTGGGAGGTGGTGTATTCTTCACAGATTCAAAGAGAATTCTACATCCAAAGCTCCTGTCTTATTCTCCCCTTCCTGAACTTCCCTTTGGCCTTCTACTTCCCACATTTCTACTTCTTATCACTACCTCCATGCTACCTGGCCCATTTACTGCCCACTCCTTACTTACCCTGTTAACATCTCTTACTCCCATTAGTTGGAGCCCCATCCCTATAAAAAATGTTTTAAAAATCTTTTAGTTTCATTTTAAAACTCAAAATTACATTGATCCACAGGGAGAATTAACCAAGAATGAGACCCATCGCTAGCTTGAATATTGCTGGTATATTAGATGGTTATGGTTTTAATATTGCTCTATAAATCTGTGCACAAGCAAATAGAGAGACAAAGAGATGACTAGCAAGACATGCAAGTGTTTTAATAGCAAATGTAAGATGTGCAATGGAATAAAAAAAGAAGAAACTATTTTATAAACAAAGATAAAACAAACAGAAACTGTTTGAAGGATTTGGATATAAATTCACAAGCCTCTAATGCTGCAGTCAGAGAAACAGCATATTACTTGGGTATAAAAATGTTACTCCTGTAATTGGATTTTTCCTCTTATAAAGCTAGTCATATACATAGTCATATACACTTGTTTTTCATATATTTTACATAGTAGGAAACAAGTTGTTTTGTGTTCTGTTTTTTTTTTTTTGTAACCCTTACATATTCACTTTTTCATCAAAGTTTATAATTTAAAAAGTCAACTTTATAGATATTTGGCCCTATCGCTGTTTTTGGGTCTGTGGGTTCATCTGGAAATAAAATGGACAATTTTCAGTAATTCAGTCACTCAGCCCCTGAACCAAATGTCCAGTTCAGAGCAGTTTGCCTTTGTGTTCTGTATGAGCGTCAGGGCCATTTGGCCTTTGGGATTGCCAGGTCAGAAGGCTAAGGGTGAATCTAGACACTGGAGAACAGACCAAAATCCTAAGTGCAATATCCAGAGGGTTAAACAATCCCAAAGTAAGAATTTATGCAAAGCTCAAAAGAAGCAACAATGCGTCTAAATGTTTTATATAATCTTTTCTAATAGCTAAAAATAAAGGAGAAATATCTTTATCGGAGGTTTGGTTCACATCTTTCTTATTTTTCGCCAGGTTTTGCCGCAAAAAAGACACCCATAGACAACAATGGTAGAAAAAAATTTTCGTCCGTAGACTTCAATGCATTTGCGCCAAATTTTTCAATATTTTGAGAATTTTCGGTGAAGCAAATGGCTCAGATTCACCTATACACCCTAAACTTTAAATATTATAAACTTGAGCCTATTATGGGCATTTGAACCTCATGGGCCAAGAAAAGGCTGCCTCACATGCTTCTTACTTCTGAATGCATACACTGAGGATGCCTAGGTCCTTGCAGTCCATTTGTAAATATAACTACCTGAGGCCATGGAGGCGAATGAAGAGGCAGGATGCCAAGTGCAACACTCATGGTGACTTGCATCTTTTTTTTGTACTTTGCACCCAGTCCCACCATCAGCACATGAGCTCTATACACTGAGGGGCAGATTTATCGATTTTTGAGCTATTTTTTTTGTACTAGGGAATAGTCCAAATTCGATTCAAATTTGAAAAAAATATGAATATCGAAATTTATCATGTACTGTCTCTTTAAAAATTAGGCTTCGACCATTCGCCATCTAAAACCTGCCAAATTGCTGTTTTAGCCTATGGGGGACCTCCTAGAACCTACTTGGAGTCAATTGGTGGACTTTAAAAAATCGAATTTGGCAGAATACAGACTTATTCGATGGAGAACGTATCTATTCGACCAAAAAAAAAGCTTTGACTTAATTCCGGTTGGTCTTTTTGAATTCGAATTTCGAAGTTTTTTTAATTTGAAATGCAACCCTTAATAAATATGCCCTTAGTGATGCACGGGCATAACTAAACCTGGGGCTCCAGAAACAAACCCACATAAGCATAGAGAGAATAAAAAAAACTTCATGTACTACCTATAATTAGCAATGTCAGTCTCCCAGGAGTCAAATCTAGGAGATTATTGTTCACACCAATGACACACACTGACCATGCCTGTTTCGCCCCAATCATCCCCTGTTACAGCCCAACCATGGCCCTTGTTTCGAGAGCAAGCAGCAAGTAAGTTGCTATTGCATTTTTTTTTCTTTAAAAAAACATAAAACTATTTTTTAGAATTAAGCTATAAGATTTTACTTGGTGTTACATGAGCAATTTGATATGTCAGTATATAACCATTAAAACAAGTAAATGGCTTGGAAAGAGCACTCTGCTAAATGCATGCTATGTGATCAGCAATTGACTGCTTCCAGTTAGACTTTTACCGCTGCGGAGAGACTGTTTAAAATAAACCTTCCATCTCCTTTAAAGTGCAAACCCTAACAGGCACGATGTGGCAAGTATTTCAATCTGTTGGTATTATTATTATTTTCTATTTCTTCCAAGGCTTTTTAGCCACCATGAATTTCCAAAGTAATCAACACCAACAACTGAGCTTTACAAATGTTTCACCGACATCATAATTAATTAGGATTTATTTATTTATTTTTGCAGGAGATAATTCATTTGAAACTGAGCAGTGCTACAAACAATATAATTATTAAATTCACTCAGATTATTCAGAATCTTCTCACATTAAAAGCTAAACCACACAACTGCATGAAAGGATTAAACTGATTGAAGCTAATTTTCTTAATAACAATACAGCCTTGACCATGGAGCCATCCGTGCATGTTAAATTAATAAAATTACTTGTTACCTTAGTATATTCAGTCTATGCACAGCAAATCTCTAATACAGAGAGTACAGACGTAGGGATGCACCAAATACCCTATTTTGGATTTTGCCGAACCCCCAAATGCTTTGCGAAAGATTCGGCCGCATACCGAACCGAATCCGAAGCCTAATTTGCATATGCAAATTAGGGATGGGAAGGGGATTTTTTTTTCTTGTTTTGTGACAAAAAGTCATGTGGGTTTCCTCCCTGCCCCTAATTTGCATATGCAAATTAGGATTCGGATTCTGTTTGGCCAGGCAGAAGGATTCGGCCAAATCCGAATCCTGCTGAAAAAGGCCGAATCCCAAAATGAATCCTGGATTCGGTGCATCCCTAGTACAGAGGTCTCCAAATTTTCCTTTTTGGATGTGGAATACCTAGAAAAGGCCCACCCAAAAACCTTACAACAGGGGCCCATCATAAAACCTTAGACCAGGGGCCCACTCTCAGTACTAATATTCTTCATCTCCTCAATCAACCTCTATTCTCCTAGTTTGTTTTCTTTACATACTATAAACTATTATTCCATCTATTTAGCCTATTTGTTCTCATATAATAGGGAATGGCCATGAAATAGGCCAGCATGAGGGCCCACTGACACTTTGGCCCACCGGGAGTTTTCCTGGTATCCCAGTGGGCCAGTCCGACACTGGATAAGACAAATATTCCTCTGTATCATTTTACCCTACAAAGCTTCTTTCTGTATTGATCCAAGGTATGCTGACTTAATGTCCATACTTTAGCTGTGACTGTCCTGAAGGTTGTGTAGTGACAATAAACCTCACACTGTTCTGAAGGCAGGTAGGGTATTAAATCCGAGTAGATCCTCATTATCTCAGCCTGTACGTTTTCTCAACCTCATTCTCTATAGGCCAAAAGAGATGACTTATAATGATGTTTACAGTGTAGATCAATGACAATTCACTGGAAATTTGTCATTGCATTGGGAAGAACCTGTGCTACATGTAATATTATCTTGGAAAGTACTGAAATTATTGTGCACCCAGGTTAAATGTGTTTTTTTGTCATTTTGGAGGTGAATGAGGTTCAGAAACATGCTGAGCTACAGCATTAAACTTCCTAATGGGTCCATTACGGAATAAAGAAGTTCAGTAAATAATTCTTCTTCATCTACACAGGAC
Organism: Xenopus petersii; assembly: GCA_038501925.1. NCBI lineage: Eukaryota > Metazoa > Chordata > Amphibia > Anura > Pipidae > Xenopus > Xenopus petersii. The sequence continues at coordinate 103,539,880 of CM076677.1, forward strand.
ACATCTTAATCACTAATACTTAGATCTGGAAACAAATGGCCTGCTGTTTTGTCCTCCTTGAATTCATCCTTTAACAAGCAGACAATTCAAAACAACGTTGCTAATGTTAGCGTGAAACCAAATCCTGGCAATGATAAGCCATATTTTGTAAACTTAAAAAAAAAAAGAAGATACTGTATGTGCATCATACACATTAAAACAAGTTTCTAATCAAGGTCAGATTATGATAAGAATATTTTTTACCAGCACTTGTTCCACACTGAGGTCACGTCTAATATCATCATATTTTCCAACAAGGGATACTTTATTTATTATAATACACAAGTTTTAGTGAGTCATGTGACAAAAATGACATCACTACTCACCGTTTATAACTGATGAAATCACTGGTTGCCATTTATAAGGATATCATTTATGGCTTTTGTGTATTATATATTGATAATGGGTGAGTGTAGAGGACCTCTTGTTTTTGTCAGTTATAATAGGTTTGTCTGGTCATTTGAAATTTCAGGAACTCATCAAGGAAGTCCAGCTTAGATGAGCTGCACTGGTCCCTTGTGCTTTCTTTTTTTACATTGATTGCTTGTCCCCATATGGAGCAGGGTACAGGTTAAATCTCTTATCTAGAAATCCAGGCTTAGCATTACTGCAAGGTCATCTCTCAAAGGGGTAAATTTACTAAAGGGCGAAGTGGCTAACGCTGGCGAAATTCACCTGCGTGATGTCATTTCGGCACTTTGCCAATTTACTTTTATTTAACGGTAGCTGGGGTAATTACGCTAGCAAAGGAGATATACTTTACAGCAACTTCGCAGCCAAGCGTATTTTCGCTCTGGTGAAAAAGCATTACTACGCAAATTTACTAAGATTTTGTTTTTACTGAACGTTACCTCTATTGCCAGACTTGCCTTCGCCACCTCAGACCAGGAGAAGTGCAATAGAGTAGATAGGACTTGGTCCAAAAAAGTTAAAAAATTTTATAAGTCCCAAAAAATGCTGAAGTCTTTTCCTTTTTACAGGGTGATAGGCTGAAAAAGATTGTACATTTTTTTTGGGTACTCTCCTTCCCCCCTACATTTCCTTACATATGACACAAACTATACTGTGGGCTCGTGTGTAGGGCAATATAACACCTCTATTTTTTTTATTAAGGTTCCCTGGGTTTGGGTAGTGTAATGTATTTGCTGCAATATATATGTCCATTGAAATTTAACTTCCCACCTTATGCAAATTATCTAACGCTAGCACAACTTCTCTATGCCTGCCGTAGTAATGCTAGCGCAACTCCGCAAGCGTTCAGCGCCGGAGATGAAACTTCACAACTTAGTGAATTAACGTTGTCTGTGTGAAGTTGTGACTGGCGAAGTGTGGCGAAGCCGTCGCTGGCGAATTTAGCCCATTAGCAAATTTCCCCCATAGAGTCTATTTTCAGCAACTAATAATATTTTTTTTATCATTTCATTTATTTTTCTGTAATAATAAAACAGTAGCTTGTACTTGATGGTAACTAAGCTGCATGAATCCACATTGAAAGTAAAACAAATCTATTGGGTTTATTTAATGTTAAAACTATTTTTTACATGCTAGACAGCAGAACACTGGAGAAAGCTAATTACATATATAAACTTCTTTTCACATTCAGTCAGGGTTAGTTTCACACATTTCACAACAACGGACATCACTATACAAGTACATCTTTAATATTCTGTGTTAGTGTTAACTTATTCAATGGCAAACCCCAAGGGAGAAGAAAATGACTGAAAAGGAATCTATACTTTTTTGCTCCTTTGATTCTGAGGCAATCCTCTATTCTCTCTGTATGTCAGTAGTGTGAAACAGACTGTAGGATTTCTAGAGTAGAGCAAACTTCCAAGGAACTTATCCAAATACATTTTTATATTATAAGGAGTTCACTCTGTACATAGAGTATTGGCTTATACTAGTAGTGCGATAATACTGCTGAGACCTTGCCACTCTGCTGTTGCACTCCTGAATATTTAGATCCACCATAAATAAATAAGAACAATTGTCAACACTGCGAGAAGAAAATGTGTGGGAAAGTGTTGAAGTTTAATGAACATGATTTGTAGAACTAATCTGTGATGAATCTCATTAACCCTAGGCATTGTCAAGTAACATTTATTTTACTAGACATTGGAAATAGTTTGCCCAAGGGAACTCTTTCTTTGTGGATCTTAAATAATGTTATTTGTTTTATTAGGTCAAAGGGCAGTGATTTCAGGGAGATACAGATATTTCCGATCTATAGCGTGCTCCAAACAGGAACCCCCTTCCCCAGGTCCTTCTCTCATTTAAAACAGACATGGTATATTTATACTAACTGGCAATGATCTGCTACCAGATTCATTATGAAGAAGCATAAGTCAGACTTCATCCTTAATCAGGCCCTTTATTTATTGATATTAATCAAGAAGAACCAGCAACTCCAGATAGTGTCAACATTCTCATAACTAGAAATAATATATCCCCCAAAGCACATCCCTTCACCTAAAATCCTCTGCTGATTTCCCATTCCTTGCACACCTTATAGAAGGCACCTACTACATGCTGCATTACTAGAACATATTATACTAAAAACATTACTTTAAGCATAAGGTGAAAAAATATTTTATGAGCCTTCCTGAGAAATAACTTCTAGGGATTCGGTTCGGGATTCGGCCAGGATTCAGCCTTTTTCAGCAGGATTTGGATTCGGCTGAATCCTTGTGCCTGACTGAAGCAAATCCAAATGCTAATTTGCATATGTAAATTAGAGGCGAGTAGGGAAAATTTGCATATGTAAATTAGAGGCGAGTAGGGAAAATCACTTGATTTTTCATCACAAAAGAATAATTTTTTCCACTTTTTCCTTTCCTGTCCCTAATATGCAAATTAGGATTTAGATTCAGTTCGGTATTCAGCCAAATCTTTCACCAAGGATTCGGGCAATCCCAAATAGTGGATTCGGTGCATCCCTAATAATTTCATAACCTAAATATGTGCTTAGTGACTTAATCCATACAAAATGCATGTATTAACTTTTCAAGTCAACAAATAAGTATCCAATTCAAGCTCCTTCGGCTTTTTGAATAGTCATTTCAATTGCAGTTTTATTCTATATAAAATCTTCAAAGGAGGGCAACTAACTTCTTCTTTGAATACCCTTGGAGTAATGTTTAAATTCCCTTAATTGTATTTATTTATTTATTTAGATAAAGAACAATATAAAGACATAGCTAACTGTTTGTTCTAACCTTAGTTTTATACTCAGCTTACACATTTTAAAGTCAATCTAAAACTTTTTATTGCTTTTATTGACTTATTGTTCTAAATATAAAGTAGTTAGATATGGATGAGTATTCTTTTTGCCAAGCCAGAAGTGGAGTGTTTCACGATCACCCTCAAATTCTATTTCAGGTAATTTACTGTCTGAGACGGGGGGACAGCTGGCAGATGCAGAGTGACAAAACTCTGTAGTGAAAATCACATTATTCTGGCGATGTCAGTTGCAATAAGCCATCTCCCGATGTCTAGCAATACAGCTAGCAATGTAGAGTACAGTATTTGTTAATGAGGTTTTTTAATGGGGGGAGGGCAAAAAATATATATTTTGACAGCAGGATCATTATCTAGTATCTGAGTAAATATTCAGGGCAATTCTGTACTTGATTTTGTTTGTTTAAAATGAAATCAAATTAAAGTTAGTTTTATTCAAAGCATGTAATAGAATCACCGCTTTTGCTTCCCAAAATTACACTATTTGAAATTTTTGTTTTAGTCATGGCAGGTTGGAAGATAATTCCATGGGACATCACTGCTGAAATCTTGCACTGGCTTTTGTGATTGGCTAATGATAATTGAATTTATAGCTAACAGGCTAAGGAATAGGATAGGCTATGGCTAGGGGAATGGTTTAGAAATGTATATGAGCCCTATGACCACTATTTTCAAAGTAGAATAATTTTTGTTACAGGGCTCCATAGCCACTGCATTGACCTTTCTTTCTATAGTTCCATAACATTAATAATTAGTTAGTAGGTATGCACTCGGGCACAGATGTTCAATCACATGAACTCAATTTGGGTTGTTTTTTGCCCCATTATTGCAGGCGCCTGCCACAATTGAAAGCGATGTATCGACATGTGATCACACTATTGCAGGGGTGTCCAAACTTTTTTCACCATGGGCCATATGCGGTAAAATACACAAACAACCGGGCCACTCACTCGAGGTGAAGTACGTATTGCCTCACCTGGGTCTAGGGTCCTAGAGTTAAAGTACATGTAAAGCATTATTTTGGTCTTAGTATGCCTGCGTTGAGCGCCTTACCTCCAGCACCTTGCACCACCACTTCATTCCTGCCTGTATTGTGTCTTTCACCCAGCAGCCATTTTCCCTGCATTACTGGCACTGGCTTTCTTCCTGCTCTAAAGGCGCATGTGCGCATAGCCCCTCCCACCTGACGTCTCCATTCATGTGGTGGCTGCTACTTTCATTGAATGCAGATTCCACTCTACTCATCATGCGCTGATCATGTGCGGGCCATATTCTGGTATATTTTCAGAATTTGCAGTGGACATGGGCGTCCACAGAAAACAGGTAAGCTAGTATCAAAAAGGGTAGCATCCCACCCGCAACAGACAACTATATATGTGTGTGTATGTGTGTGTCTGTATGTAAAATAATACAATAGCCACAGTTCATACAAGAAGCTATTAACAAATTTGCCCAAGATCACAGATGTCTACAGTTCCTTTTTCGTGCTAACTTTCATTTTCTCTATGAACATATTTTTCATTCTCTTTCTATTCTCTCTGTCTTCTTCCTCCACCCACAACTTTCCTTTTCTGTTAGTCTATTTTATCTTCCTTTCTTGATGTTTTCTTTTATACCTCATTTTTTTCTCCCCTTTCCTTGCACTGTGGGAGCTCCAAACCTAACAGCAGCTCCCCTTTTACTTCCCATCCCTGCTGGGCCTACTGGCAGTGTTTGAATGTACACAGTGACAGGGCAGAGCAGAGCCAGCCTGAGCCATCTCAGAGTCAGAGCCCATAACAACCACAATTCACCCCAGCCCCAACTATCAATAAAACGATACACCCTGTGCCAGGGACAGGTGTCACAGAGGTGGATCCGCTACTGACCAAGGAAGTAGGGACACACATGGAGCAGAAGTATTCAAGCCGATCTCTAGTGTTTCCGCACAGTTTTCCCCGACCGCCACGCTAGGGCTGCTGGTGGAGACCGTGGCGCTGCCATCTGACTCTCCTCGGATGCATTAGCTCTCCTTGGCTCTTGCAATGAACTCCAGGGGGCAGGGTGCTTTCCCCATCTCAAAGGCAACCCCGCCCCCAAACCAGGGGATCCAAACATCATCCAGCCTCGGATGCAGGGAGGGGGTAGGGGCGCCTTATGGGAGGCATCAGGCAGAAAGTATTGCACCAGCAGCACAATGCGTTCCATAAGCACAGCAGTCAGAGTCAGCCAGCAGCGCTATGGCCGCAGGCCAATTAAAAATGGATTGCGGGCCGCAGTTGGCCCGCGGGCCGTAGTTTGGACACCCCTGGTCTAGAGAGGAGAGAGGGGACTGGACTAGGGGTAGGCAGGCGGCAGAGAAGGTACGTGCCTGACACACCCCCCAGCTTTGCGCCCTAGGCACGTGCCTACTCTGCCTACTCCTAGTTCTGGCCCTGGTTGCATCACTTGCAGTGTGCACATTAAAATTCCCATAAGTGTATGCTGGGAGCAAGTATGTAGTTCCTATTGACATAACCCACTGTGGGAGCCTTACTGCCAGAGTTTAGGGCTCCAGGGTTTCCCATTGTCAATGAATGCACCTGTGCATGAGTCATCAGAAGAAGCATTAGCACTCAGCGCAATTCTATGCAAGGAGCATGTTTGGGAACAAATACCTTTAATGAGTAGTGGTGAGCCCACCAATGACTCTGGTTGTGAAATAACCAAAACAATAAAAAAACTGTTTGGCCTTTATGTAGAATAATATGATTCACATAACATATGCCAACATATGTGCCACGTCAAGGCCCCTCATCGTACATGAGTTCTGCACTGTCCATTAGATTCTAAATGTGTATTGCATTTAAAATCAAGCCCCCCAGCAAACAGTGTGACTGAGTAGTAAGACCATAGTACACTTACCCTTAACTGAGTAGCTTTAGGGAGAAAGCTGGGAGCTTTTAAGCCCCAGCCCATTAACAAACACCTGTAAATCATTCCCTGTTGTAAAGGCTGGATGGCAGCTATAGGAAATATTTGGTTACAATTTGTACACAAACTATCTGGAAAACTTGGGATACTGTGGGATACATGGGATACTGGGTATTACAATGTCTACAGTGACATCCGATCCCTTATAGGGCATCTAAATATGTATTGTACATTGTTTCCTAGAGATTGCTGTGATGAATGTGGACCTCTGTCCTGCCAAAAACACACACTGAAGCACAGGTTTCAAGTGCAGGAGAAGAGAAAGGTTTTCTGACTGGTAAGAAAGGAACCTCAACTCTACAAAACATAAAAGGGAAATGTCAAAAACATTGATTTTTTGTAATCACAAAAAGAGAGCAATGATTAAAGGCCCGTGCAATAAGAAGCGGTTAATAAAGACTGAGCCAGTGAATTTGAGCAAAGTAACCAGTGCTTTGGCAATGGAAGAGCAGCCCACCTGCTTACTTAATGGAAAGTAAATAACTGCCAAGCTTTGTCATATAAAAAGAATTACTGCAGTACGCCAACTAATAAGCCGGTCACAGCCATCTACTGTCTGATTAGAGCCCCACTTTTTACTCTTGCTAGAGTTAGTCAGGGCCATGCACTGCTGCCACTTTGTAAATATCTTGGGTACCATTCGCAATGACAGGGATTTCATAGTTTTCCATGTGTCTAAACCACAAAGTCCTTCATCCATAGTCAAAAAAAGTAGATATTTTCAAGCTGTGGGTCTTGGCGATGATTCTGAGAGAATGTTAATTTGTTTTCCTGGATACTACCCAAATAAAGGGGACTTAAATGCACAAAAAGTCCCAGTAATACAATAATTAGAACAATCCCCAGCTGTTCTAAGTATGGAAAAAGTGTGGAAACCAAAGACCTATGAGATGAAGTTAACTTCATTGAAAGCACTACAGTGGAAGTTATATTTTAGTGAGCCTCTGACAAATGTCATTGCTAGTGCCCCCCAGAAAGCTTTGTGTGGCTGGCTGGTTTAGAACTATAGTCTTCTTTATTATCCTGCTTGCCAAGGACTGTTTCTGGCTAGCCAAAGATGTCTGCATAGTTAGAACTACTTGAAGTCGATTCTTGGACTCTTTCACTATGATTGATTATGACAAACTTTCTTCTGTGTGTCTTATTGTCTTTTATTTTGGCCTATTTGTAGCTCCATGAAAGCTATTACTAATGTTAAGATGTCTATCTTCAGTTTTATTTTTTTTCATATACCTTTTATTTTTTTTGGGGGGGGAGAGAAACAACTACATTTTATCCCTAGAACTTTTTTTTTCAAATAAAGACTGCCCCCACCAAATACCATCAAAGTATCATTGCTATTCTGTTTCATATATAGTTAGATTTTTCTTGTACCCTTCGATGGATCTTATGATAAACATACAAGGTCAAATATACTGTAGTAACATCTGACAGCTTGTGTATGTTACCAAATAAATGAGTCTAATTACAATGCCAACTTCCCTTTGACAGTTTTTCCACCTTCTGCAACACATCTCTACCGCATAAATTTCAACCTCTCACCCCTGTGAATGAGGCAAGCTCTTGATGCACCCGGTGTGTTGAAACCACACTCCATCTGTCTGTATTTGCTGCATTAATCCCTCTCCCAGGAAGAGATCCAGACTGCATTTTGGAACTGGAGTGAAACACACCATCATTTTAACTATGGAGACTATGTTTAAATACCGTATGGTGTTCATTTCACTGCAAACTGTCAGATGATGAATAATGATGATGAAGAATATAATAATGAGGGTTGGTAATGAACAGCAGAAAAACAATGGTTAACTTTATCTTTTTAAAGTTACATTACACCGATAAGTTAGAGATTTGTTTTGTTTTAGTGGTTTTCATGTTAAGAAAAGTAATTTTTTGTCTATATTCTCGAGATGATTAGTTCCTAGATTTCTATTATTTCCATAATTATACTTGCATAATATCACAGGAATATGGTATACATGTTATATATGGAATATGGTATATTAATATCCCTATCAGGAAAGTCTCTTTAAACGATAACAGCTCGTTCCTTTGTTTTAATCTTTCATTCTGAAACTCCAGCATAGTATGCTATGGTTAAATATCTTCTGCATCTATAGGTACAGTCCAGCAAACATGAAGAAATAAAATAAAAGTATAGGCTGAAAGATTAATTTAAACACCCAGCATTTATGACTAGACCTGCTGTAAACTTAAAGGAAAACTATACCCCCAAAATAAATACTTAAGCAACAGATAGTTTATATCAAATTGAATGACATATTAAAGAATCATACCAAACTGGAATATATATTTACATAAATATTGCCCTTTTACATCTCTTGCCTTGAACCGCCATTTCGTGACTCTATCTGTGCTGCCTCAGAGATCACCTGACCAGAAATACTACAACACTAACTGTAACAGGAAGAAGTGAGGAAGCAAAAGGCAGAACTCTGTCTGTTAATTGGCTCGTGTGACCTTACATGTGGTTTGTATGTGTGCACAGTGAATCGTACGATCTCAGGGGGCAGCCCATATTTTTTAAAAGGCCAATTTTCTATTTATGATTACCCAGTGGCACATACTACTAAAAAAGTATATTATTATGATAATGGTTCATTTACATGAAGCAGGGTTTTACACATGAGCTGTTTTACTCAGTGGGGGTCATTTATCAACACTGGGCAAATTTGCCCATGGGCAGTAACCCATGGCAACCAATCAAACTGCTGCATTCATTGTTCTACTTGCAGCTGGCTTTAAAAAGTGAATCACTGATTGGTTGCTATAGGTAACTGCCCATGGGCAAATTTGCCCAGTGTTGATAAATGAGCCCCAGTATCTTTTAATAGAGACCTACATTGTTTGGGGGGGGTATAGTTTTCCTTTAAAGTGAAAAACAATAATGCAGGGAGCAGTAAACATAACCCAAGAGAACTTTTCCGCAATCAATTATGGTTTCTGACAACATGACCAGCTCTGGCTCTTTTTATATAACTTATAAAGTTTGGCTATAGCATGCAGTTGGTTATTTTGAAATGAGGGTTGTAACAAGCTCCTTTTTTATTTTATAAATAAATCAGTCCATTTGAGTTGCATACTAGGTAACATTAACATTCATTGTGAAAGAGAGTATCCATGTAGGTGGCATAGACTGTAACATTTCAGAGCTGCTCTGCACAAACAACCTTCTCTTCATGCAATTAAGTACATTGTGTGTATCAATAAGTGATTGCATCTATTCATCCTCTGTGCATTTCATGACAACACCTCCCTTGATTTTGCAGACAAATTTAGAACAACCAAAGTCTTCAAGAGAAGTCACCCTTTGCAGAAATATTAATCATTGATTAAAACATCATCCTTACATAGTTACGTTCAGATCTCAGGTAAAACCACTGAAAAGGAATAAAAATACATCTTCCGCAAAGAGTCTCATTTGCATAATTAGTTATCCTTCAATTAGCAGTACTTCCTGAGTTTAATATTGTAATATTTTTTTTTCTATATACAGTAGGACAAGGATCAGGACGATAACCTTCAGCTTTGTCCTATTGTTATAGAGGAATGATGGGAGCTATAATCAGGGCCACAATCTTATTCTGCACAAGAACATTATTGATCTTCATCACTGCATTTTTAAGAGTATGACAGGGTGACTATCTTACCCCTACATTTGGCTAGTGGCCTGCGCTAGTGGCTGACTAAGCTCAGCCACGTAATGTTGCCTTTTATACATTGCCCCCAATAAGTATGACATCACAGTTATTCATATGAGCTTGCTCACTTCATTTGTTCGCCTTTAAATGAACTTTAAGTATGATGTAGAGAATGGAATTCTGAAACAATTTGCAATTGTTTTTCATTTTTTATTTATGTTGTTTGTTATTTAACTTTTTATTCAGCAGCTCCCCAGTTTGCATTTTCAGTAATCTGGTTGCTAGTGTCCAAATTACCCTTGCAACCATGCACTGATTTGAATAAAGACTAATATGAATAGGAGAGGACCTGAATCGAAAAAAATAATAATAAAAATATAAAAAATAAAAAGTAGCAACAACAAAACATGTGTAGCCTTACAGAGCATTTATTTTTTTATAGATGGGGCCAGTGACCCCCATTTGAAAGCTGGGAAGAGTCAGAAGAAGAAGGCAAATAATTAAAAAACAATGCAATATAAATAATAAAGACCAATTAAAAAGTTGATTAGAACTGGCCATTTTATAACATACTAAAAGTTAACTTGAAGGTGAACCACCCCTTTAAGGATTGGGTTAGTCACCCATGTTTTTCTGCATTTGATTGAAATTAATAACAGCGGCAACTGATAGTATCACCCATAACTTCCAATAGATAAAGCCCCTAATTGGCCATATATTAGGTCTAGTGATGGGCGAATAAATTTGGCAGACACAAATTTGTGGCGAATTTCCACGTGCAATTTTTGAAGCTGCCGCAAAAATTCACCTGTGACAAAAAATTTTGGACGCACGTTGGAAAAGTCGATTGTGTCAAAACCGCTGCACATCAACACTATTCAAACGCCCATTGCCTTTAACACCGGCGTCAAAATTGCTGTGAGCGTCAAAATTGTTGCAAATTGATGCGGGTTTCAAAATTGAAGAGGCCATCATAATTTACATGGGCGTTAAAATTCATACCATTTTGTGAATTACCCTGGAAACTGAGAATTTTTTCAGTGAAGTGAAATGGGAGAAATTTGCCCATTACTAATTAGGGCAGATTCAATTCAGCGAGAAAACATTATCTCATGGTTTATCACATAAAAAGCCATGGGGGAGATTCAGTTTAAGGAGAAAAAAACTTTTCCCCTACTTCAGGTTAATCCCCCCCCATATAGACTCCAATAGAGTTTTCACGGGATAAACCATGTGATACGTTTTACTGAATTGAATTGCATCTCAAATTAAATCTTTGATATGATAAACCTTTTCCTCGCTGAATTGAATCTGGCCCATTGTTGGGAAAATATATTTTTTATTCTAACAAACAATGACCTTGAAACTAAAAAGGCCTTTCTTTTAGTCATAATGAAACCTATACAAAGTATTAGTTCTTAAACTCCATAGTTGGATAGGTCATAACAATATTAATTAAAACACAGAGAGGATTAAAATGGCTTTAAAAAGACCTGGTGACTTTTACACAACAAAATGAGTCTGCAAAGGAAAGGAACATACATGAATTATTTTGTGTTCTGGTGCCCAGTCTCCATTTGTTACAGTGTAGTATAAGTATTTCATAGCCCTCATGTCAGCAAGAAGCTCTGTTAGCTGTTAATGGCTTGAATGGTTAAGTTAATGAGGTGCAGTTGATTGCATATTTGATATTCAGGAGACACATTCATTAGCTGTCTTACTGTATATTGCCGCTCAGATGGCTTAATCTGAATACAGAGGATGGTTCTGATTGGAAAAGAGGAAACCTACTGAGGGTTTTTTGTCATTGGGGACTTTTGCAGCATATTCAGAGTTGTTACAGATTAATAAAAAGCTAGTTAGTCTTTGGCATAAAGCTTTCAGACACAAAGGCACAGAACACTAGAAAAGTCAAATCAAGAATTAAAATAAAGCAGCAGCGATGGCTTTGGCAGTCACTTGCCATTCTCTCTTTTAATCTATTTCTTTTTTAAATCCAATCAATAGACAACGGGTAAATGTACACAAGTCTACTGTACGGTGAAAATGGACTCACTTGTGAGGAAAGTCCCCGGGAACATAAATCACTTCGGCAAATGTTATATTGTAGGGAACATTGTTATCAAAGTGACCCAGATTTTCTGATGACAATGTCTAATAGTAGAAAATTCATTAAAATAAGATTTTCCCCCATGGAATTTAAAGCAATTTGAACATACCTAAGAATCACTGTGTATGGCTTCTGAAAATAATATACATTGTCTATAATTTCCCTTGCTTAGGATACAATGGGACTCTCAAGTTCAGAGACCCAAAACTAAGAGATGAATAGTTCACTTGCCTGCAACAATGACAGTATAGTACAATGATCCAGGTCATGATATACAGTATCTTGTATAATTAAGTTAAAGGCACTTCCTACTTTATAGACACAGAGCTCACTTAATGCCCATTTTTCCACAGGTGATAAGGCATTAATCTCAATTACTGTACTGGTTGCACAGAAAACACTGTCACTTTTATTCTCCACATTTACACTATGTTATAAAGAATTTTGGGGGAGAGAGATATCTTTCCTTTAGAGCAGGAATCCCCAACCTTTTTTACATGAGCCATGTTCCAATATAAATAAAAGTTGGAGAGCAAAACCAGCATTCAAGAAGTGTCTGGGGTAAAAATTATGGACTGTGATTGACTATCGGTAGCACCTATGTGGACTGGCACCCTACAAGAGGCTCTGTTTGCCAGTACACATGGTTTTTATGCAACTACAGCTTGCCTCCAAACCAGAAATTCAACAAAAAAATCACCTGCTTTAAGGTCACTGAGAGCAACATCCATGTGGTTGGTGAGCAACATTTAGCTTAGGAGCATCTGGTTGGGGATCATTGTTTTAAAGTCTTCCAGACTACTGTATCTCAATGGAAAGAAGAGGCATTTTTGACATCTCATCTCCACATTTGGCCATTGATACAGAAACAATGTAACCTCTTTATTAGACTTAGGGGCACATTTACTAAGCTCGAGTGAAGGATTCAAATGAAAAAAAAACTTTGAATTTCGAAGTATTTCTTTGGGTACTTCGACCATCGAATAGGCTTCTACGACCTTCGACTTCGCTTGACTATTCGACCATTCGATAGTCGAGGTACTGTCTCTTTAAAAAATACTTTGACTACATACTTCGGCAGTTTAAACCTACCAAGGTTCGATGTTAGCCTATGGGGACCTTCCCCAGCACTTTTCAAAGTTTTTTATGAGCGAATAAAAATGTTTGATCGATCGATGAAAATCATTTGTACGATTTTCATTTGATCGTTCGATCAAAGTATTTGCGCTAAAATCCTTCGAATTTGGGTCGAATTTGAGGGTTTGTTAACCCTCGAAATTCGACCCTTGATAAATCTGCCTCTAAGTGATTCCGTTTGTAACAAGTAGTTAAAATTAGAGATGGGCAAATTTGCAAAAATTAGTGAATTTACGCAGGAGCTAAAATTTTAATTTTCTGGCGAAGCGAAATAAGTGAAATTCGCCCATCACTAGTTAAAATCTCTGCATAACATGTGGTTAGCGGAGTTAGTTACTGAGTACAACAGAAAAATATTTTAGCCTACCATCATCAAATGTCAGAAAGATGATCTGTAGTGATAGGCGAATTTGCGCAAAAAATTCATGAAACGGCAAAAAAAATTTTTGACGCTGGTGAATTTTCACGAGCGTTTCACGAATTTATTCGCTGGTGGCGAATCACGCAAATTCGCCGCAAATCACTAATGATCTGTTTTGTGTAGATATATTAAAACTGTGCATTAGTCTAGTCTACTGTGCTATTAATATAACACATGGAACATTTAGCAGCTACTGGGTCTGCTGTTTTTCTGCTGTGCTTATGTTAACACACACTGACAGATATTGGTTACTGATTTTACAGAAATGACAGTCCATTGACTCTTTTGGTCTTAGGAGCAATACCATTGCTTTCCCAATCAAAATGTAATGGTCGTGTTTATAAGAATAGCTAATTTAATGTATTACATATTATATTGAAACAATACAATATCTAATCTAAGAACACTCTATAGACTTATTTTTCATTTTAGAATAGAAATATAATTTGTTAGTGGCTCTCAAAAGTGGCCAGTTTTCTTCTGCTGCCCTTTGTTATATTTTTTTTATAATTATATGAATATTTAGATACAGGATAAGTATTGTACCATGCTGCCTGAGAACATAACTCATCATAACTCTGTAGAACAAAATAATAGCTCAGCTCCATCCATTTGATTTTATTAATGCACAGTAATATTATCACAAACAATAATAACAACCCTGAACGTAACAGAGATAAGACTAGAGGCTTCTATATTAGAGAAAAAGATGAGTTAGCAGATGAAAGAAATACTGTATTCAGTCCAAGCACAGTGAGAATCCAATTCTGCATTACCTCTCATTTTGATAATTTACCATCCCATCTGAAGCAAAGTGCATTTCCATTATGTACAAATAGATATCTGGTAACTGCTGAATACAAACACATCCAATAACTGAATAAACATAAACCACAAAAAAAACCTGACTGGATGTGTTCTCAGTTTAGATTTAAAGCATGAGTAAAGGTCTCTTGTTTCCAAGCAGAATTATTTACTGAGACAATCAAGTTGTGTCAGTCTATTCTTAAAATGCTTCTACCATTCCCTGGATCCCATTGAGGAGGATTAATCGGTTCTTGGATACAAGCACAAAATGAACTCGCTGTGGATTTATACCTTTAATTTGGAGGCATTATCCAATGAGGGAAGCCCACAGTTGAAATGGAAAAATAATGGCTAGCTGACCAGTCAAGTTGCTCTGTTTCTCAGTCTGAGATAAAGCCAATAAGGCCTTTAATCTGAAATAGAGCTAGTGTTTCATTGTTATAGATAGCCTTTAGCAAGGCCTTGCAAATTGATGCTCCCAGGCTGTAAATCATCTATTGCTGGAGAGGCGAAGGTCACAGGTATATGGTACATACAGTGCCAGTTCCATACATACATTTATATTGTCAGTGTCATGGAAGATAAAAGGATTTTACCTGGTGTTAAAACATTCTCTTCAAGACAATGGGATTCACATTTTGCGCCCATATTGGTGAATCAGGTTGGTACCAGTGCATCCAATTTGTGGGCAGTAGTTCTTTAAAAACAGCTGATTATTAATGGATGAAAAATATAGGACTTGGTAATATTTTCTTTATATACTACATTTCTTCAGCTATCACCAATCTGTCAATATTTAATTTTTTCTCCAAAGATACTTCAATGTAATTTATGCCACAAATACACATTTTAGGCGCAAATTCACTAAGCGCCGAAGCACCGAACGCTAGCGTTAATTCGCTAGTGTTACTTCGCACACTTACGCCAGGTGAATTTTCGCTAGCGATGTAACTACGCAAATTCACTAACTTGCGCAGTGTACTGAACGCTACCTTTTACGCTAGACTTCCTTTGCCACCTCAGACCTGGCGAAGCGCAATAGAGTAGATAGGGATTGCTTCAAAAAAAGTCAAAATTTTTTCTAAGTCCCAAAAAATGCTGGCGTGTTTTCTACATGATGGGTGATAGGCTGAAAAAGATCGAAAACATTTTTGGGGCTCCCCTCCTTCCCTCCTACATTTCCTGACTCATGGCAACTTACCTAGACAGTGGGCATATTTGTAGGGCAAAATAAAATTTATATTTGCTGATTTGAAGGTTTTCTAGGCATTTGTAGTGCAGATACGTATTCCTCCATTGAAATTTGAATTTCTCGCCGTATGCAAATGAACCATCGCTAGCGAAACTTCGCTTCGCTTGGCGAATTAACACTAGCGCAACTTCGAAAACTTACGCTACCCCTGTGCGCAACTTCGGATTTTAGTGAATTTGTGGAGCGCTGGCGAAAATACGCCTGGCGAAGTGTGGCAAAGTGCGGCGAAGTTGCGCCTGGCGCAACTTCGCATCTTAGTGAATTTGCCCCTAGAGCGCGCTGGGAATCCCTGACTGGGTTAAATCACTGAATTTATGGCTTGTTCTTTGTTCCCACCTTCCCTGCCATAAGAGACATCATGTACATCAAAGGCAGTTATCAAAAAAAATACCTGGTATGAAGATACCGTTTTTGGAAGTTTACTGAAGTCACCCGAGAGAGGAGAAGCAGTTATGCTCACTCAGTTTCTGAACCTTTTATCTTTAAATAGGAAAGAGCACTGTTAAAAAAAAATGAAATCACTAGAGATTAAGGAACAAAATAGCATAATATGTGTAAAAAATGAAAATGTCGGCTTCTCAAACCAATATCTGGTTAGGGATGTGACAGATATTAATTAGGCTGGTTCATTCATCCAACCAAGTGAGGAAAGCAATGGCAATGGATCTGCCCAGGGGCCAAACCAATGAATCTGTCCATTTGGCACCCTATCTTGCAAAGGTCACCTCATTTAGAGACCTTACCAAACAAGTGCATCCCATCAGGACAACTCTACAGTACCAAAGTATTCTATTCCTTGATTGGCCTGGTAGGCTTAAATATCCTATGTTTATATGGAATTTCTAAAATATTATTATGACTCGTGAGAAGACATTGTTCACCAAAATAAATGCAATAAAAGGATGTGCACGCTTTTTATGAGTTATAGTTCCTATTAACCTAATCAAAATACCAGATCCAAATAAGAAAATGTTTATGCAAATTTCACTGGGTGTAATGGAATATTTTGCTTTCTAGATTTTGCTAATAATGCCTAGCTCATTGGATTTGCTGCATACAGTCACAAATATAAGGGTACAAATGTAAACATTTGTAAATTACTACATTTGTCAGGTCATATTTATCTTGGTTATCTTCTCTAACCTTATATATCTCCTCCTAACTGGTATCTCTAAACATGTTTACAAGAAGGTATTTTCCTGTTATCTTTATCAATTGACTTTTTCGTTTAATCAAGAGAGCTCTTGGTCTGCATTCCTATTTCTTAAACCATGCAGAGGCACTGGAAACAAAGCAGGTTCTAATTTAGAAATTCTTCTTTGGGATTATGATGCAAGGTAAATGTTCCTGCTATTGCCTTAGGAGGCTTAAGGTGGCGATAGATGTAACAATTACGATCTTTCTTGGAAAAGATCTTTCCAAGAAAGATCACTCGCTTGAATACACACGTGTAGAGTAGTGATGGGCGAATTTGGGGCATTTCGATGAAAAAATAGTGAATTTCCCGCAAAATTTGTGAATTTCCTGCGAAATTCGCAAAAAGGCGAAAGATTAGCGAAACAGAAATGCGCCGGTGTCCAAAAAAAAGGACACCGGCATCCAATTTTTCTGAGGCGGTTTTGCGAATTGCAGGAATTCGCCACAAATTTGCACCTGGCGAATAAAAGCGCCCATCACTAATGTAGAGCTGTATCATCAGATATACAGGTAGATATAAGGAAAGAAACAATAGAATTCTACCTGTATCTGACAATTCAGCACTAACAATGGCTGATTGTAGCAAAACCTCACCCTGGTGGTCTAGTGGTGGTTTGGCGGGGACATCCGTCGCACCATCAGCGGGGACACCTGCTGTGCCATCCTGCTCCTTCTATGCTGGCTTCCCAGTGCGCGCCGTAAGTGCACTTCTGTATTTTATAGGCGCATGCGCGCTGGCGTGATTACGTCAGCGCGCAGTGGCGCGATATTCAAATAGTATTTAAAGGGACATTTTTCCTATGTCATTGCCCGTGATAGGTTTTGTTCCTGGTGCCTTGTACCTTGTGTGGAAAAGCTTCTAGGCTGTCTGATTTCTGTGTTTGA
This sequence comes from Xenopus petersii, assembly GCA_038501925.1. Taxonomy (NCBI): domain Eukaryota; kingdom Metazoa; phylum Chordata; class Amphibia; order Anura; family Pipidae; genus Xenopus; species Xenopus petersii. The sequence continues at coordinate 103,557,579 of CM076677.1, forward strand.
CCCTGCCTGGCTGTTTGACTACTCTGATCTCTGGAACCTGACACTTGCCTGAAACCGACCTTGATTCTGCTTAACCCTCCTGATTGACGTTCTGGTTTGACCTCTGCCTGTTATTTGATTCCGATTCTGCCTCATCCCATCTGATTGATTGCCCGGTTTTGACTCTTGCCTGCCTGACGATTCTAGCTATCTGCCTGCCTCGACCCAACCAGTCTGACCACAAATCTGTCTTATCCTGTTGTACCGCGACCTTCGGCCTAACTGACTTTAACAACTGTCGTGCCCCTTTGCTTGCCAGAACTCCTCACCTTGCTTCTCTTGAAAAGTTGGCATCCGAGTACGCTGAGGGCTTCTCCCGAAGCCAAAGGTGGTCATACTACTGGTGAAGCTGAGCCGAAACCAGGGAGCTTGGCACTAGTTCTGGTTTAGGGTGCTGGCCGTGACACCGATGTTAGGGTCCCTTCAAAGGCACCCGATTAAAATATTCCGTCCAGCCCGATTGACGAGCCGACTGATATCCAAGTCTTCTACCAATATCGGTCGGCTCTTTTTCCACCATACACGCACGGAATATCGGACGAAAAATCATTTTGTATGATATTATCTGTGCGTCTATGGCCACCTTTAGTCTGTTTCTCATGACCTCCATTTGGCAAAAAGTTAAACATGAACTAATGCTTGCATCCATACTGGGTTTCTAATTGACACCTGGATGACATCCTGTATTCATTCTTCTTACATTTACAACATGGTCAATAGCATCATTTGTTCAAATCAAAAGTCTATTCTTGACTTGTGTATATGGAAAGCCAAGAATCAACCAGTGTGTCAAACTCATACAACACGCAATGATGCACTTCCATCTTCATAGTAGAAAAAACGGCTAATATACCTACCAATGCTTTGCGGCAGGGATCTCCAACAATTGCTGACCTACAACAACCTGCTGCCAGGGTATGCTGGGAACTGTTGTTCACAAAAAGACATAAACCTTGATGATTACTTATTGTGAGAAATAAAGAGATGTGTAATGTAAACCTTACATAAGGTCACACATTTTCCCATCAGGATGCAATCCACCAGCATAAGGTGGCAGCTTTCTGATGTCCTTAGATGCTAAGCTGGAGTCTGATAACCCTAGCTGATCTGTACATGGCAACCTCAAAAGTGAAAAGCTTTTTCAATGCCTGATTTTAAAGTGTCAATTAAAGGATTTGCTGCCATGTTTCTCCACTACCAAAGAGAATTCTGAAGGCAGCTGAGATTTCCATATATAAAGAAGGCTGACAATAAACGCTGACCAGTCATGCACCTCCCTCTGAGCACCACAAAGCATTTTTCAATCAATGTTTAGTTTTTGAAAGGTTAAAAAAAATAACTCGGGAAAGAGTTGGCAGGACTTACTGAATAACATTCAAATATGTATACTTCACAATAATGGTTACCATGGTTAAAATAAGTTGGAAATAATACTCGCGGATGCAATCTTTTTCATGACTCTTTCTTTCTTCGAAATGCGTAGTTTGTTGTTTGGCCTCTTAACCTTAGTTGTGGAACATCTTGGATACAAAGTGTTTCTCTTAGTGCAGAGCAATAGCAGCCGAGGACTATGCTGAAGTTTAATCTATTTTCTCTTTTTCATTCGGGCAAATTTTATAAATCACTAACAAAGGTAATTTGTTTCTGGGAAATGGTCATTATAGATGTGACATCTCACAGATACAAATGCAGAGGTTAAAGAACAATAGTGTCCTTTTTTCATTCCAGGGGGTAATGTACTATAAGTTATAATATATGTTTTATGTTCTGATTTGGAGCAAAGTAGTATAGAAGTAGTCCCCTTTCTATAAACCAATCCATACATCTCTCAGAGTACAGGGAGGGAAGCACATATAAATGTCCATTACAGTTGCAGAAGATACTGTATATAGCGAAAACCTGTACAGGCTCTAAGTTTATGAAAAAGAGGGAAATAGAAAGTAAACAGTTATAACAGTAACATAGATGTATGTTCAAATAACGGTTCACTATCTTTTCTTCACCAGTCGATGTCTGTCCAGTCTTTCGTCTTTGAAAGAAGGATGAGCAAAACACACAACAAAGAAATAGAAATTTGAGCTAACATGCTATATCTATATATATATATATATATATATATATATATATATACTATATATATATATAATCTGACATGGGACAGAAACGTTGGATTATAATGTGTTTCATCATGAAAAGACAAATTTGAATTATTCACTTAAAGAGACAGTGCTGATCCATCTATGCTCTCTCTCCCTCCCTCTCTCTATATTTCGCTCTCTCTCTCTCTAATATATATATATTGTTCACAGTCCAACCTTACTTGAAAAAGGAGGCTTCTTGGGTTCCAAGAGCACCCCAGCTCTGACTAAGTATTTTCTGGGGTGATATACATTTAATACATTTATTTAAACAGGTATAGGACCTGTTATCCAAAATGATTGGGACCTGGGGTTTTTCAGATAACTTTCCGTAATTGGAATCTACCTTAAGTGTACTGGAAAATCATTTAAACATTAAATAAACCCGATTTTGCGGGTTTTTGCTTCCAATAAGGATTTAATTTATCTTTGTTTGGATCAAGTACAATTTACTGTTTTATTATTACAGAAAAATGTATTATTTGAATAAAAGGGATAATGGATCCCATATGGATAATGGATAATGGATCCCGAACTGCCTTAGGGTTTTTCCACATAGGCTACAATGAAAAGTCGCCTGCGCTAATGCACACGCGGCGTGCATTAGCCAAGCCTATGGGGACCTTCCCCATAGGCTAACATTGACTTCGGTAGCTTTTATATGGCGAACTAGGGGGTCAAAGTATTTTTTAAAGAGACAGTACTTTGACTATCGAATGGTCGAATAGTCGAACGATTTTTACTTTGAATCCTTTGATTCAAAGTCTGGGTCGAAGGTCGGAGTAGCCCATTCGATGGTCGAAGTAGCCCAAAAAAAACTTCGAAATTCAAAGTTTTTTAACTTCGAATCCTTCACTCGAAGTTAGTGAATCGGCCCCTAAGATTTTCATTTCTATTTATTTAGCCGGTCTCACCCTAAGCAGATTGGTTTCTCTGATTTTTACTGTCCTGTGATCTCAACTGTTAAGACAAAATACTATGAAGCAGAATGCAGATTCCATTTGTGCAACTGATCACTTTAGAAAAAATTTACAGTTTCTTGTTTTTTATTTTGTAACGCAAGTTTAATTCGGTGATTTTTTTTTCAGAAATTTATTAAACAAGCATATGCCTATAAAGTGATATTGTTTAGTGATGGGTAAAAAAATTTGCCACGTTTCGCTGGCAGTGAATAAATTTACGAAAGTGCAGCGAAAATTCGCTGGCTCAAAAAAGTTTGGGTGTGCGTCAGAATAGTCACGTGCATAAAAAATGTCTTGCGTCCAAATTATCCGGACGCCCATTGACTTTAATGCATTTGGACAAAATAGGGCGAATATAAAAATTGTTGCAGGCGTCAAATTGATGCATGGTGAAATAATTTTGAAGCCCATTGACTTCAATGCATTTAGCATTTTTCGGGACAAATTCACCCATCACTAATATTGTTGTCTCATTATGTAACATCAGTTTTTAAACCTCTTAGGGGGTTCTGTATTAAAAGACACTAAGTTTGCCCAAGACCAGCAACCCATAGCAACCAATCAGCAGGAAGCATTTACTGGTCATCTGTTCAAAAGCAAACATCTTATTGGTTGCTATGCGTTACTGCTCCTGGGCAAACTTAGTGCCTTTTATTACCTATGGGGGTTTCTGTGTACATTGATAAGTATATATTCTGTCTGTTTGCATGGTTTTACAAAATAAATAAACTACAAAGAGCTCGTCCTCCAGAAATCCTGTCACTGAACAAGCCCAGCCTGATGTATACTGATCTGTTGCAAAGAAAACATTAAACCCTAGGTCTCTCCTCCACCCAAGAGCCAGTGCTTCTTTCTTCGGTTCATGCCGGCAAATTAGAAAACGTAAATTTACATCTCCTATAAACTGTGCTGGACATTTTTATTATGCTGAGCAAACAGACAGATTTTAAGTTGCCGAGCTTGGAGGTATGACAGGGAGGCCTATGAATAATGGCTGTGAGGCTCTGCCTGCATACAAACCTCTTCTGCTTGGTAAACAAACACGCTGAGCCAGTACAGTAATTTAACTGTATTTATTGATGCTAACGACAGAATTTCACGAGCCTGATAAACCAGCGTTCTCTTAAGGACCTAAAGCTAACAGATCACTCTTTCATTTTCTATTTTCTAACACCTTACTGTGGTGTCACAGCTCATAGCAATCAATAATAATTTAGTTCAGTATCTGTACTAAATCCTCACTGCTGCCCAGCACGGAGAATTATAAGTACAGAAGTTTGTTAAAGTCATAGGGGCAAATTCACTAAAGCCCGAATCGGCTAACGCAAATTCGCCAGCGTGACGTCATTCTGTTACTTCACCGATTTACTAAATTCGCCAGCAAAGTGGACCTACTCTAGCGCTACTTCACACCCTTACGCCAGGAGAAGTTGTGCTATTGCGAAGGGACGTAATTACGCTAATTCACTAACTTGCGCATTTTACTGAACATTACCTCTTGCACCAGACTTGCCTTCGCCACCTCAGACCAGGCGAAGTGCAATAGAGTAGATAGGGCTTGCTTTAAAAAAAGTTGACATTTTTTCTAAGTGCCAAAAAACGCTGGCGTCTTTTACTTGTTTAAGGGTGATATCCGAAAAAGATCGTAAATTTTTTTGGGAGCACCCTCCTTCCCCCTACATTTCCTAACATATGGCACCTAAACTATACAGTAGGCACATGTATAGGGCAAAATTACAACTCTATTTTATTTTATGAAGCTTTCCCAGGCTTGTGTAGTGTAATATATTTGCTGCTACATATACGTCCATTATAGTTTAACTTGGTGCCGTATGCAAATTAGGCATCGCTAGCGTAACTTCGCTTTGCTTGACGAATTAACGCTTGCGCAATTTCGCTACCTTTCACTTCCCTGAGCGCAACTTCAGATTTTAGTGAATTATCGGCGCCCTGGCGAAGTGCGGCAAAGTCGTTGCTAGCGTATTTTCGCCACTTAGTGAATTTGCCCCATAGTATCTCTCCCATTTGGTGACTGCGATATTTTGAGAAGAGGGAATGATCATAAAAATGATGCAGGAAAATGCTACAAAACTGTTTATAATACTTGGACCAGCGGTTTTAAGTCAAGTTTTAAGTCAAGACCCACATTTGTAGTCCAACTTTTAGTCTGGGTCTCCAATAGGTATACCTCCCAACTGTTCTGATGTGTGTTTGTCCAGTCCCGATTTTGACCGTTCAGCCCGCAGTTATTAACATGTTTTGAGTTTCTCTTTGATCCACTGCACTGACGCCAGAAAAAGATACAAAGTTTCTGAAACTTAATATAATCAGCACCTGCATTTTTATACAATTGTAACTAATTAGGAAACTGAGACTCACATCTTAAAGTGGAATTTTAAGATTAGAAAAACTAAAATAACAAAATATGGCCCTAAAACCCCTGGGAATAGGTTCAGACTTTCCATAAACGGTGTGGCTTCAAAAATGGTAGTGGTCAAAATGTTTACATTTTTTTTCTCAATTTCCATTTTCCAAATATTGGGAGGTATGAATAGGAGACAAATAAAAAGTGTTCTCCTAACATGTCTTTCCAAGTGAATCTTACGCTGAGCCAACAGGAATTCTGTCAATATAATTGGCCTTCAGGTTGGGCCTTCAAATGATTATTTACCAGTAAAGCCAGTACAGGTATTGGATCTGTTATCCTAAATACTTGGGACCTGGAGTTTTTGGATAATAAATACCTTAATGGGGGATGTAATATGTTGGTAACGGGAAAAATATTCGCAATGCGAAATTATACCTGTGACGAACAAATTTTCCTTTGCGTGAATTTAATATTTTGTGGGCCCAGAAACTGTGCCGCTACGTCTTATGACAACAGGAGAAGGTTTGCGAAATTTATAGTTGCGCCAGTGCGCAGTCTATATAATAAAACTTCTTACTGAAAACATTAAGACGTTTTTCCAAAAGATTATGACACCTTCAAGCCCTTCTTAAAACTGTGTAATTAAAATTTGCAACACAATAACAGTTTAAGGAAGAATATTACATTGGGAAATGCAAATTTTTATTCTTTGAGACTTTTATTACATTCCCCATTAGTCTACTAAAAAATAATTTAAACATTAAATAAAACCAGTAGGCTTGCTTTGTCTTCAGTAATAATTAATGATATCTCAGTTTGGATCAGGTACCATGTACTATTTCATTATATAGAGACAAAGAAAATAATTACAAACAATGTGACTTATTTGGATAAGAATGAATGTATGGGATACAGCTTTCCCATAATTTGGATCTTTCTGGATAACCGTTTTCCAAATAACAGATCTTAGACCTGTAGAGCCCTCTTAATCTAAACTTATCTTCCAAGTGCTCTGGATCAACTTTTATACCTACCATTAGTTTTTTGTTTTAATATTAATACACACAAACAACTTTATTAGTGCAATAAACAGATCTATTAGACTTGACTCAAAAAAATATACACTGTAATATTTCAAATAGGTACGGCCTAGGTGCTGACTATTAGAACAGGGCCTGGTGGGAAAGAGTTCAGAACCCTTGTTGAGTATTTTTCATGGTGAAATCCATATCTAGTGAAAAATGTTGCTCATCACTACTAACAGCAAAAAAACATTTTTTATAAAAACGCCCCTGCCCTGCACATGAAGGCAAGCATTAAGATACTAGTGGGAATAATATGGGATAGTGCCTTAGAAAAAAAATAAAATTAGGACATGATACATCAATAATTGAGAAGTTAATTGTCAGTATAAATATAATGACTGCTGTAACTAGGCACAATTTGTTGTCACAACTAGGGATGTAGCGAACAGGTCGCCGGCGAACTAGTTCGCGCGAACTTCGACTGTTCGCGTCCGCCGAATGTTCGCGAACGTCGCGCGACGTTCGCCAATACGAATTCGCGTTCGATTCGAACAAAAATCGTTCGACCATTCGACCATTCGATTCCTTCGACCGCTAAAATCGAAGGATTTTCGTTCGAATCGAACGATCGAAGCCATTGGATCGAATGAAATCATTCGATCGAATGGCTTCGATCGTTCGAGTCGAACGAAAATCCTTAGATCGAACGATTAAAATCCTTCGATCGTTCGAATCGAACGATTTTCGGATGTTCGAAGTTCGCGAACTGTTCGCGAACTGTCCGCATTTTTTGCCGGTGTTCGCGAACAGCGTTCGCGAACACATCGGCGGCGGTTCGCTACATCCCTAGTCACAACTTGTAACAAGCTTTTATGTTATTTAAAGCAGTATAATGTAATGGACGCAGTTACTATATGTGATGAACATGACACCCAATTTATCTCAGTTTTTTCTGAAAAAAAAACTCTGACTAAATCTACAAGGGTTTTTTTCGCCTTATTTACTAATACACTTTTACATAAAATCGTGAAAAATATGTAAAAAAATGTATGACTTTCCACCCGAAAACTCTGAAATCTTTGGATTATTGCACGAAACCCAGAGCAGATCAAAAAATCTTTGGAACTTCTCCCACTGACAAATTTGCAACCTCAGCATGAGATGCCGGATATTTAGATTCAGACTTTTTCAATCCTCGGGGTATAATAAATCCTCGAAAAATATATTGTTTTTTTTACACAAAAAAATTCAGATTTTATACAAAAAAACCCACAAATCTTTCAGGTTTTTGGCATCCGGAGTTTAGTAAATAATCCCCTCTGTGTATGACAATCTTTGCTTATAAATGTAATTGCTAAATATCACACATCATTTTCTCTGTTGGAATCAATATACAGTAAGTAGAAATGGCGGTACATGTATGTTTATCAATTAATCTTATTGCACTCTAGGTGATTAGTAATGGGCGAATAATTTTGCCAGGCGTGAATATCCATTTTTTGCTGCCGGAAAAATCCGCCACGTCGAAAATATTTGGCCGCACGTCAGAATAGTTGCGCGCATAAACATTGTCATGCGTCAAAATTATTCAAACCCATTGACTTTAATGCATTTGGCGCGTAGAACAATTGCCACAGGCATTAAAATTGACACGCGTCAAAATAATTTTGATGCCCATTGACTTCAATGCGTTTCGTGAATTTTTTGTTGTTTCGCGAATTTGCCGACAAAATTATTGATGATGTTCCATAATGCTTTGAAGGAGAATCACTTAGACACAAGTTATGCTCTTCCTTTAAGTTCTACCCCCACTTGCTCAATTAGTGAGTTAAAATTCAAAGGGAGGGTCACAGACATTGGCAAGTTGAGTCAATAGAAGACATGCTTACAAAACCAAGAAACCACTGTTTACAAGACTAGACAGCTGAATAACATTGCCTAAAGCTTCAGGTAAACAGCTCATCAGACAAGCATAATGCTTTCCAATTTTTTCTTGCCCCCTGAGAGCGGTTTGGTTTTCAAACCAGGGACACACAAGAGAAATTATAATGTTTTTGACATATTTGACTGCATGAAAATCACCATCAATAATAAACAGGACATAAGGAAAGAGAAAAAAGGGAGGCCCTCTTGGCTGGGTATAAGCAAGAAGCCAGCAGCCATTAGTCTTATTGATCTTGGATGTCCCTCGCACAGCAGTTACACAGAATGGCACAGACATCCCCCCTATTCTTCATTGCCTGACAGAAAAACCTAAATGAGTTTGTCACTGGAGGGAAAAAAAATCTAACTGATGAATCTTCTTACAATTCCACAAGCTTCCATTTCTCATAGGCAGAGCGGATGCAGGTTGTGTGCATAATGTGCCACACTTTTCTGCTGATCCTTACTGCATAAGTGTTGCAGTGCCTTTGTTTGTTCATATACTTCCACTCCAGTCTTCATGCTCTCCATTTTTTTGCATTTTTCAAGGATAGCCGACCATCAGATCCTGCTTGTTGCAAAACTACAACTTACACCCACCCCAACATTGCTTGAAGATTCTAGAAATGCTGCAAGGGAATTTTCAATTTTTTTGTTATGCTTAACCTGTTCAAATACACAGAGCAGATCCCAATTACCTATACAAGAACAGAGGAAAGCAGGACTATGCTAGTAGGACTGCCTCCCTCTCACCCTACATTGAGTGGTGATAGGCTGAGGGTCCTTGGGTTAGGGCCAATGTGGAATTACTTGGACAGTTGAGCTTTATGCAGGCGGAGGAACAGAAGCACATCATTTGAATAGAGTCGAATGGACAGGGGCAAGGTTAGATGTCCTGGGACGAGTCAAAAAGCCTTAGTTTGGGACTTTGATAGGAGGTAGGAACCAGACTTGAGATCAGCACTATTGGAGGATATGAGAGTTGTTTTTAATATCCTGTTGCAAATGGCCCTGTTACAATAAGTTATAGTTGATTGACAATTCATTTATACTAAGGGGCATGTTTACTAACATTGGAGATAAATATCTGGAGAGATTTCTGGAGATGTTGCCCATAGCAACCAATCAGATCTTTGCTGGCTGTTTAAATCTAATTGCTGATTGGTTGCCATGGGCAACATCTCCAGAAATCTCTCCAGATATTTATCTCCAATGTTAGTAAACATGCCCCTAAGTATTAATTGTAAGAAATATCTGCTGCCCTCTGTTCCCAAATGTGTGGTCATTTGTTATATGGTGGGGGAGGAAAAGATCTCAAAGCTGCATTGCCATGCCAAAGTTTTTGTTAACCAGCATCTGTAGGAATACATAAAATATTCAATAGAAATGATTCTTCAGAATAGAAAACACTTTTCCGAAGGCCTCCTTTTATATTTTAATGAACTCAGAATATGTATTTTCAGTTCTCCACCTGATTCCAGGTATACCTTCTGTATACGCTTTGCATTCTGTATATATGCTTTGGCTTATTAGGTTGATTAGGTTAGGATGGCGGTCACTAATCAGCAGTAGAAGGTATGGTCAATGAAATTAATTTGTACGCACAAGTATAAGTACCAGAGGCATTAATGCAACCTACTGCTGATTGTGTTGGAAGAAATGTCACCAAAGCAAAATGTTCTCATAACTGAGATATTACCTTGTACTTGATGTGATATCCGAAAAGTGACATCTATATAGGCAGTGTGGCCTCAAAGACTGATTAGTTATTTATTGTGTTGATTAGTTATGTACAGTAAGCAGCTCAAACAAACATTGCCATTTGGGTAGATATATTCAAATATTGATGGAATGGAATTTCCATATATGAATGGTAACCAAATATATTAAGAATGAATTGATCATTATTAGTGATGGGTGAATAAATTTGGCAGGTGCAAATTTGCGGCAAATTTCTGCCTTTCGCGCGCCAGCAAATACATTTTTAAAAACTGTGATGAAAATTCACTGGTGAAAAATCTGCTGCATCAAAAAAACTTTGCCGCATGTTAGAATAGTCACGCGCATAAAAATTGTCGCACGTTCAAATTATTCAGACACCCATTGATGTTATTGAGAATAAAACTGTATAAAAATGATCTCAGGCGCCAAAATTGACGCACACCAAAACAATGTTGACGCCCATTGAATTCTATGTGTTTGCCGAATTTTTCACAAATTTCATGGTAAATTTGCCCATCACTAATTATTATTCCTCCTTTTATATGCTGTAAATCACAATGCAATGAACTGTGATATGCACTCTCTTATACTGTCACATAATGGATGGCATAAAGATATCACCAGAGACTTCCACCCATATTGGCACAGCTAGATCTTCATTCAACCCACGTGGCTTTCATATGTTTTTATAGAGATTATAATAGATTTAATTTTACCTCCAGTTATGAATATTGTATTGCAAATCCTGATTGCCCCATAATACCTGTCTATTTTAATGAATTGATTTGTAAATAAATTGGCACACTCCCTACAACACAAGGATAAGATGCTTAAAAGCCTTCTGCTGCAGCTGGGATTGCTACTTTCTGTTACACCAGACTGGCTTTAGATGAAGGTACCTTTAATAAATGGTGCCAGTTCATTAAAATTTGGTATGCTTTAAAGTGTAACATAACAAATGTTTACTATGTTTTCTCTGGTTTTAGTCTGGCCAGGATTCTGGTTTAGAACATTTGATATGGGGGCGTGGCCAACCATGGAGGTGAGCGCACGCACTTTCTGAAGCTCCGTGCTCCTCGGTCGTAATTAGACCCGATAATTAGCTACCATTAGCCTCTACTCTGCAGATCGGGACATTGTTCGGCACCTGCAACCTCTGGCTTCATGAACATGGGCAAAAAAAGACAACGTGAGCAGAAAGCCACGCTATCTCCATTCCTCCACAGGACGCCTACGGACTTACCAGATACTCAAGATGGCGCTTCTCAGCTCGGCGCGGTGTCGGAACCACCTCTCTCTGCTCCATCTTCACCAACCTCCATAACTGGTTCCCTTTCACCGGACCACGTCTCCTCAGGTCAGTCTGACGGTCGTACTACACAGCCCCCTTTGCCACAGATGGAGGCCCCAGTCACGGCCCAATTTCTTACTGCGCAACTTACTCAATTGCATACGCAGCTGTCTGCCACAATTACGCATACAGTTACAGCAGCAGTGTCAGCAGCAGTTAAGGAAATTCAAAGGGATCTGGTGGACCTTGGGGAGCGGACTGACAAGTTGGAGACCTATACAGACGACATGGCCCAGAGAATAATTAATGTGGAGGAAGAGAATTCCCTTCTTAGGGATGAAATTTTTCAACTTAAGGACATCTGTGAAGACCTGGAAAACAGGTCTCGCAGGCAGAATCTACGATTTCGGGGTGTCCCAGAAGAGGTGGACAATGCAGGGTTACACAAATACCTGCAAGAGCTATTTACCTACATCTGCCCAGACGTCCCTAATACTCTCTGGATGTTAGATAGGGCACATAGATCACTGGCATCCAGGCCACCCCCGAATAAGCCACCACGTGACATCATTGTGCGTTTCCATTATTATGAGAGCAAGGAGGCCATATTGACAAAGACCCGTACTCTCCATGCTGTGGAGTTCCATAACCACAAAATTCAAGTCTATGCTGATTTATCACCGGTAACCCTGGCTAAACGAAGGGAACTGCAACCGATAACTCAAGCTTTGCGGAATGCCAATATACCTTATCGATGGGGTTTTCCCTTTAAGCTGATGGTTAATTACCGGGGCCAATCACACATTCTGACAAACCCGCGCAGGGGGTTGGGGGCCTTAGGCATTCAAGTGAAGGATGTTGCACCATCTAAGGCTAGATCCCCACAGAAGGCTACGGGGGGGCCCCAGTGGTCTACAGTTACTACCTCACCACGCTCAGTGCGGCTTACGTTGTCACCTTCACCACCGTGACCAGGAAAGTTTCCTGATGCATAGAGGCAGATACATTTTGATGTCGAACACCTGCAGGAATCTATTTCCATTGTTCCCGACCATGATACACGGATTCACCTATGCTGGTAATCTAATCACCGAATATTTTTATAGTTATACAGTGGTCGCTCCTGTGGCTTGCCACTACCCTTCACCCGAGAGGCCGGAAGCCACTCACTTATCCTTTATCCTGCTTTGACTGGAATCGATTTTGCGGGATTGGATGTTTTGTTTTTTTTTGTTTTTTCCAACCTCAAGGGCTGATCTTTCTGCTGTTTGCACAACCATGTGCCTGGTTTGGAACTTTACTGATTATGAAGGTTACATGTTATATGTTGATTGTTTACGATTGTCATTGTCTATCCTTTTTTTCTTGATTTTTAACTGTGACTATTTTGCATTTGGGCGATGTATGTTTATGAAGCTGACTTGTACCTTGCTTCTTATGCAACTCCTTAAGGCTTTCTTTTGGGTAAAGAGTCTGGTCGACACAGTTACATTCTTTCTGCATCCCCCCAAGGGGAGCTGAAGTTCAAAGCTACTCTTGTTGTACTTTATAATGGCTAAATTTGTTTCTATTAATGCTAAAGGGCTAAATACTATTACCAAGAGGTACTTAGTTTTAAAAGAAATAAAAAATCAAAAAGCAGATATAGCCTTGATCCAAGAGACCCATTTTGCTCGAGATTCCCTGTATCGACTCAGGTCTAAATTTTACCCCAACGGCTATTTTGCCTCACATGTACAGAAAAAAGCTGGAGTAGCTATCCTTATACATAAGGATTGCCCTCTGACAGTGGACCAGACTCTTTGCGACCCAAATGGCCGTTACATTATTTTGCGGGGCAAGTACACGGACATACAGTACCAGTTCTTATTGTGAATGCGTATGCTCCAAATAGAAACCAAATTAGGTTCCTGAGACAGGTCTTTGTGAAGTGTTCTGGTTTTAACATTCCTTATCAGATTATAGGGGGAGACTTAAATGTCGTTTTCTCGCAAATTAAAGATAGAACCCGACCCTCTCCTGATCACTCAGCTCATAGCCTCTCAAGGGAGTTTAGAAAATTGGTAAGACGGTTTTCATTTTTTGATTGCTGAAGGATTAATCACCCACTAGACCGCCAACATACATACTATTCCCCGGTGCATAAAGTACATTCCCGAATAGATTGCTTCTTTGTAACACATCCATGCTTACAATTGCCATCCTCTACAACAATTCTCCCGATTACATGGTCAGATCACTCGCCCATAACTTTATGTTTAGAACTCTCAAGACTCCCTCCTCGGGAACCTCACTGGAGGATGCATGAGACGTTTTTACATGACCCAGGGACACTCAAATGAATGGAGGAATTGTTACAAGAATATTTTCCACTTAATGTAGGGTCAGTTAATTCCTTATCTACACTATGGGAGGCTCATAAGGCCACCATGAGAGGGCACATTATAGCTCTTACGACTCAGAAGAAAAAACAATCCTTGCTTAAATACACTGCTCTTACTGCTCAACTGTCTACCCTTGAAAACCTCTACAACAAAAGTCATTCTAGCCCACTTTTAACACAAATCTTGAACGTTAGGAAGGAATTAGCTACGCTTGACTATATAGCAGCACAAAAAGCAGTTATATGGACCAGGCAACGGTTTTACGAGAAAGGAGACAAACAACACACGTTACTGGCAAGAAAATTAAAAGACCAACAAACACAGTCCCGCATTACCTCCATACAAACATCTACAGGCCAACTCACCTACGACCAGATGCAGATAGGGAAAATATTCCACGATTTTTATCACCATCTATACAACATACCTTCAGCTCAACAAGTAGACCCAGATTTACTATCTAACTTTCTCACAGAGGCAGGGCTCCCTAAACTAACTGATGATGAGGTCCAAATCTTAAATGAGGAAATTACACTTGAGGAGTTGTTGAACACTCTAAAGACTCTACCTACAGGAAAAACCCCTGGTCCTGATGGCCTGCCCTACAAATATTATAAAACATTTGCACATATTTTGAACCCCTACATGGTACAGTTATTTAATTACTTTTTAAGAGGCTGCCCGATCCCAACTTCGAATTTAAAGTCTTATCTTTCCCTAATCCCTAAAGAAAATAAAGATCACACCAATTGCACTAATTATAGACCGATAGCATTATTGAATTCGGACCTAAAGGTTTTTTCTAAAATTTTGGCCAATAGATTAGCTCCCCTTCTCCCTCGGTTAATCAATGGCGATCAGGTCGGCTTTATTCAGGGTCGCCAAGCAGGCGACAACACGAGACGGACTATTGACCTAATAGAAGTGTTACATAGGAAACACACACCAGCTCTACTTCTGAGCCTTGACGCTGAAAAGGCGTTCGATCGCTTAAGCTGGCCCTACTTATTTTCCCTTCTCAAACACCTAAATTTCTCTGGTCCCTTTTTGTTAGCTCTCCAAGGCTTATATAGCCTCCCGACTACACAGCTAAAACTACCGGGTCAAGCAGCTTCACTCATAAACATCAGGAACGGCACAAGGCAGGGGTGCCCTTTATCTCCACTTCTATATGCACTAAGTATAGAGCCCCTAGCTGCCACTATTAGGAACTCGGCCGACATAACGGGGGTGAATGTCAATTGGACACAGTTCAAAATTGCATTATTCGCAGACGATGTACTGCTCACGTTGACAAACCCACAGGTTTCCTTACCTAATCTGCATAGGGTCCTAGACATATATAGCAAACTTTCTAATTATAAAGCTAATGTTGGTAAAACGGAGGCACTCCCGCTTAATATCCCTCGGAATAGTCTGACGGCTCTACAATCGGCTTTCCACTATAAATGGAAGACAACGTTGATTTCTTATCTGGGAACCCAAATTACGTCACACTACTCCGACCTTTTTAAGCAGAACTTTCTCCCTTTAATCCTACATATGAAACAATTATTGCAAAAATGGGCTACTTATCCAATCTCATGGTTTGGCAAAATATCAGCAGTAAAAATGAGTATTTTACCTAAGTTTTTGTATTTATTTCAAACATTGCCTATTACTGTTCCTTTATATGTACTGAGGGATATCCAATCATGCTGCCATAAGTTCATTTGGAGTAATAGCAGGCACAGAATAGCAGGGAAACTATTGACAACCTCGACTGAGTTTGGAGGTCTCGGAGTTCCAGCCTTTCAGAAATATTACGAAGCCGCTCAGCTCAAACAACTTTTGGCATGGTCCAGGTGGTCCTCTTGTAACAACTGGAGTTTTATAGAAAATGCTTTCTCGCCAGGGGGCCACGTAAATCATCTTATATGGTTTCGACCTACACACACAGCAGACTTCTCTATGTTGTTATCCTCTACGCGGAACATATTATCTCTCTGGAGAAGGCATAGGGACAGCCTATCTTCCGTGAAGTCTGTAAATTTGACGTTCCTGAATAACCCCAACTTTTTGCCTGGAACCTGTCGGCATTTTGTTGCCAGATGGGGTTGCACTCAGTACCAGACGATATATGATCTGATCGACCCACTCACTAAAGATATGAGGCCCTTTACTGGTCTCTCAGCGACAGTGCCACAAGGGACATTACAGCTTCGGCATTTCCTTACACCTTACTGTTCAGGACTCAAGAATATGCCGCCTACCTCTTTTGAACGCTTAGCTCGATCAGGGCTACCACAAAGGGGTCTTATTTCGAGGATTTATAAAATACTTAATGACCCTCAATCAGACACTCTCCCAAGATGCTCATATATGGAGAAATGGGATGCTATTTCACCTCAACCAATTGCAGACGAAGACTGGTTAAATATTTGGTCCAATGCGAAGAAAATGGTGCTTTGCTCTCGACAAAGGGAACACATTTACAAAATTCTCTTATATTGGTACCATACGCCAGCCAAGTTGCACTCTTTCTTTCCGGACCACTCGCCACTGTGTTGGAGAGGCTGTGGGGGAATCAGTGATGTACCTCACATTTTTTGGACTTGTCCTATGATCCACTGTGGACTGAAATAGCAGTATTCATAAGTAGGCTACTTTGCAAACCAGTGCAAGCGGATATTCAAATCTTTCTGATGGGCAAGCCTCTCCCAGATGCTCATAAACAAACTCAGTCTCTTCTCAACCAAATTTTTACGGCTACTCGCATGAGCATAGCCGCTAAGTGGAAGTCACAGGATAGCCTCTCCCAGATGCTCATAAACAAACTCAGTCTCTTCTCAACCAAATTTTTACGGCTACTCGCATGAGCATAGCCGTTAAGTGGAAGTCACAGGATATACCTTCCCTGACAGAAATAAAGAATAGCGTAAATAGCAATAAAGCTTTTGAGGCTGGTATAGCGGCATTAAATAACCAAATGGCTCGGTTTACGGAAACTTGGGCGGCTTGGGATCTGCTATCATAGGCCTCGATAGTCAACTGGCCCCTACACTGTTTCTTTTATTCTTTTATTTTTTTTTATTTTTTGGCAGTATGATTGGATCTCTCTCCCCTTTACTACATATAGCGGGTTCTTACTTTTCTTCAACCCTCACGACCTTGGGGTCCTGCGATAGTAATCGCTTCAATGTCACAGTCTTTTTATTTTATTTTATTATATTTTTTCTGATTTTTTCTAATGTTGATTTTAATGCATGATTCATTCGATATGCTTCTTCATTTCTGTATCTGGATACTTCATAGAGCATTGTTCTGATTACGTACATGAATGATTCGTGGATATGTCATGCTTTGTATTTTTGTGTGAAAAACAATAAAAATTTTAAGTAACAAAAAAAAGAACATTTGATATGGAGCCAGGGAAATACTCTTTCACCTTTTCTCTAACTTCAATGAGTGCTGCATTCTTAGTATTGACATAAGAGCACTCAGATCTTCCCTTCTTCCCTTACAGTGTACTCCTGCTGACCACCGCTTCATTGTGATCTAAGGGTAACATTTCCTGCATTGCTGTCAGAAAATTTGTGCACATGTAAAGGAAAGTACAGCAGAAGAATATGTTGACTGTATAAATAAAGGATGATAATAATAAAAAGAATGTCTAGATTACATTGAGGTAATTATTGAAGTTGGGGATAATATTAATTATAATATGTCCTGGACTGTCACCACAGCAGTTACTGAATGAGCTTATGAGGGCATGAAGTTCACCCTAATACCCTATTGCACAGGCTGCATTAAGATCTGAATCCAGCTTTTTTTTCTTTTTAAATTTGAGATTCTAGTGAAACAGTTTAGGATGATGCACATTTGACAGCAGTTATTTGCCTTTTTTCAGTGTGTAGCTCTCACACTTAGTACAGAAATAGGTCTGTATGCCTTTTTTAGATTCATTATTTCTCTGGTTCTTTTTCCACAGCTTGCTGACATGTATAATGTTGGTTATTCCTACTGACCTCCACAATGTCCCTTGTGCCATGGTTTCTTCTCTTAACTTAGGCCTCTATTCAGCGGCATGAACCACAATTGCCCTCCTTCCTTAACATATGCAGGTATGGATCCTGATATCCAGAACTGATTGAACAGAACTGATTTTTTTGTAATTTGGATCTTTCATGATTTTTTTCATGATTTGGATCTCCCATAATTTGGATCCTCGTACATTAACTACCATATGTTATCCACTGCAAAATAAACATTATATAAACTCAATAGGGATTTATTATTAGGGATGGGCCTTGTTTTTTTTTTATTTGTCTTGTTTTCCTGCGGAAATGATGCCCATAGACTTGTGTGGCTTTGTGCGCCCAAAAAAAAATGACTTTAATGGGCGTCGGCCACTTTTCGCTGGATCAAATTTTTGATGAAACAAAATTCGCCCAACCCTATTTATTATAGCTTAGTTTGGATCAAGTACAGTATACTATTTTAGTATTTCAGAGAAAAAAATAATTACTGCAAAAAAATTGGATTATTTGGATAAAATTGTGTCTGTGTGAGATGGCCTTCCCATATTTCAGAGCTCTTTGGAGAATGAGTTTATGGATAATGCATCCCATGCCTTGTACAGGAAATCACATGTGACTACTGCTCATTTCTGGTAACAACATTCTTTGATTCTATAGTAACAAAGACCATTTTTTGTCATAGTGTCCAATACTGGACATATACATTTTTATTTTTCATTTGGACATATGCAGACTGGACATGCTTCCATTTAGCCTGAGATTAAAGGGGGAAAATTGAAGGCACTATGTTTGATTTAAAAATAGTGCATAGGCGAAGGACAAGACAAATGGTAATGGTAAATTTGCCTGCACAGGAAAAAAAGTCTGAAATGGATCATGTTATCTGGCAAGTGAGATCAAAGAAAGTCAGTAGAAGGCACAGGAAACTCAATAGCTGTACACTCAAAAATGACATCCAAGAACCCATCTTGAAAATGCTAATTCTAGGCAATTTAGCAGATAGAAGGAGAGTGCAGTACTTCAGTGCTGGAGAGATGAGAGGCTGCAAAGAATAGAAATGGTTTATTATCAAGTCTCCAGCCATGGCCCAGGGAAGATGATAAAGAGCAAGTGTTGTGATGTGAGCAATGGTAGCAGACATAAATCCAAGTCTAAAGATTTACAGGAGCATGTCAAAGTTACTTGGATGGTGCACTGTCAGGTTTAAAAGTAAAAGAAGTACGTCAAAAGCTAGCTCAATAATAATAATAATAATTATTCATGGCCTGTCTTTTATATAAGAATACACAGTTAATGTTTTTTTCTGTTACATACAGTATCCCAAACAGAGAATTAACCCAAGGTCCTGGTCACAGCTCACTCTTCTGACTATAACAGCTGCCTTTCACTTCGGGAGGAGTTCTCCACTTCTCAGATACTGCTAGGTCTTAATGTGAGAGGACTAAGGAGACAGTTCTAGGAAGGCAAGGGAACTGAATGTGCAAAGAAGGGATGGGGGAGCAGGCAGCGTAATCGTAGAACAGGCCAGGTCAAAACCAAACTGGAAATGTGGTACAAATCGATAAACAAAAGCGTAGTCAAAGACACAGGCCGGTGTAGACACACCTCTAAACTTGTGTGCATCAAACTAGGATGAGGGAGGAAGAGGCAGGCGTCCCCCATGGGAGCTTGACCTGTCTGCCCCCTAGACCACCAGCTATTTTCTTATATTATGTTTTTCAAAAAATAGATTTTATTGGTTATGTTAAATATAGCATGTTACCAGTCCAACTTTTATCAAACGTGAGCCACAGTCAAATGTTAAAATATTTGGAGAGCAACACTACCGTACTAAAATTTCCTGCTCAAAAGGTGCTGGGATTGGCTATTTATTGGCTCTGTTGTGGATTGTCAGCCTATAAGTGCATCTGTTTGGTAGTACATTTTTTTTCCCACAACCGAAACTTTGCCATAAAGTCAGGAATCTAAAAATAAGCACATGCTTTGAGGACACTAGGAGCAACATTCAAGAGGCTGGTTAGCAACATGTTGCTCACAAACCACTGGTTGGGGACCATTGACCTAGGAAAATTATTGTCTGTTCAGTAGTTTTAGGGAGCCTGTAGGCAGAAAGCAGTACTTTTAGCATCTGAAGGTTTTCGTGGGCATTAGTACAGGTGGTAGATATTGAGCTCTATGTGGTATACAAGCAAGTTACTAATAGGTGCTAGATACAACTCAGTAACTTGCTCATAGTATATTGAGAGGTACATCCATTGTGTATTCCTGGCTGTTCGCATTTGTACATGTGCATCAAAGACAACAAGCTGCAGCACTTCTATAAAAAGGGTATGTTTTCAATGTAATCCCAAAGATCACATTGACCCTGTATTCAATGTACAAAGAGTACCGTACTTTATGTGCTTTCTCTTCTATGAGGTGAAACAATTTGACTTTATGCTATAACTACAGTATATACAGACTGCCCAGACTCAGATCATGAGAGTTTCACTCTAGGGATGTAGTACAATTTGTCTTTTTCATGATCTCTTTGATTGAGGAGGCCATTTTACAAGCTGAGATGAAATAGGGCCGTAGTTTGATTCATTTTGTGCATCTTTTGATTTTAAAGATTATGTGACAGAACTGGATTATTCGTTCCCATTTTCTCTACATCATCACCATCATCTTGAAGAAAAGTACTTGTGCACGGGTAATTGAACATCAATTGTGTATGATTGAGACTCCACTCTATCAGAGAAAGTGACAGCAGAGAAACAGTCAGGTAGGATTATGTATAGTACATAACACTCTTCCCTTCCTATATTTTATATCTCTGGGATAGGACAGTATTGGAGAAAGGCACACAACCTATATTTTCTGAACTTATTACAACATGCAGTAGCAAAAAAACAAATGAATATTTCAACGATTGAAATAGAATAGGCATGAAAACAAAATCATGTATGAAATAATGGGATTGGGAGAACCCAAGATCAAAGAACCGGACAGTGAACATTAAGAACCAGCTGTATAACATTGGATCAATATACAGATTCATTGTCAGATGATTACACAAAACAAGACTGATTAGGCACTAGAGAGCAAACTGTGTTATTCAAGCAAGCATGTACCCGAATGAAATTGTGTTGCTCAGGCACTGGAGATGTTGGGGGGGGGAGCTAGAAGCATGGATATGGCCACTACACACCCATGCTCTTTATGCAGCATTGAACAGATTTTATTTTGTAATGTCAGATAAAGATTAATTCATGTGTTAACTAAGGGGCACATTTACTAAGCTCGAGTGAAGGCTTCGAAGTAAAAAAACCTTTGAATTTCGAAGTATTTTTTTGGGTACTTCGACCATCGAATAGGCTACTACGACCTTCGACTACGACTCGAATGTTTCAAACTAAAAATCGTTCGACCATTCAATAGTCGAAGCAGTTTATACCTACCGAGGTACAATGTTAGCCTATGGGGAACTTCCCCATCAGTTTTCTAAGGTTTTTTTGATTGATTAAAAATCCTTCGATCGATCAATTAAAATCCTTCGAATTCGAAGGATTTCATCGTTCATTTTTACTTCGATCGGTCGTAGTATTTGCGGTAAATCCTTCGAATTCGATATTCGAAGTCGAAGGATTTTACTTTGAGGGTTGAATTCGAGGGTTTATTTACCCTCAATATTCGACCCTTAGTAAATGTGCCCCTAAGAGTATACTTTCAATCTAAAAATCTAAAAGCAAGGGTGACTTGGGCGGCTAGCTTCACATTTTCTTTGCACTCACTGCACAGCTGGTCGATAACTGTTTTTAAGCAGATGAACCATTCAGTAGGCTTCCATATTAGCCAACACTTCTTCCACTATAGTTTAGACCAAAGCATTTGTTCCACTTTCATAATTTCATACTGACTAATTTCCTCCAACAATGTTCCCCTTTTCACCCAGCTCCGCCTTTCAACACCCTAACATAATGGATTTTTATTTCTTGCTAACCTTTCAATGATAGCAGTGATAACAGAGCATGAAATGTATTTTTTAGCCCACTTTGTGCTCCTTTGTATTGGTCACTGATATTCTGTGCAATGTATTTCTTTCAGGATGAAGTGTGTGTGGAAGTGTGTGTGTTATAGAAATGACTGTTCCTGAAGAACTTAATGGATTGTCCTTTTCAGAGATTTTATTTTGATTCAGTATTCATTTGCACTGAGGTGGGGGTGATTGAAAAGAGAGGCTGTTCATTGAATGACTGCAAATAGATGGATATGTACGAGGTTAGCATCATTGCGTTCAGGCCCCCTACAGAGTAACACTTCCTGACGTGCTGACAGAGCAGAAGTTTCTAAAGTGCTGATCACTAAAAACAGAAATCAAACAGGTTTAACAAGGGCAGGAACCAGTCTGTGTGGAACAAATAGCTCCTCATCTTTTCCTTCTTCACTGAGCAAAGTGAATGTAATATGGAATGATAATGTTCTCAATTTACTCTTCTTGTCACATCTCTAGATCCGTATGACTAATGTACTGCAACATTACAAATACAATGTCATGACGGACAGTCTCGGTGTTGATTAAAATAAAATATATGACTTCCTCTGCTTTGGCTCTGATTGTATTCCTTACATTCACATCACCAAAGTCATGGCCTTATAAAACTGATGATACAAAATAAAAGAAGAGTTAGGAGTATTTTTAAAACAAAATAAATATGTGCCGGTAGTTTTTCTTTAGCAAAGACATAAAAGTAGATTGGAAACTGTCATGAGAAAGTATAATAAGAGGACACTGACACAATGTGAAAAGGTATTTTGTATCACTCATAAATATTTACTTGTTTTAAGTTTGAAGTTTTTATGCCTTTGAGGTCTACAATCCATCTTCGACTATTTGAATTTGTGGTGGTATCTGTATGATGTTTAAGGGCAACATCCAGCTTTGTTTTTCAGTTGCAGTAAAACTAGTGATGGGCGAATTTATTCACCAGGCGAATGAATTCACGAAACGGGCGCGAAAATTCGCTGGTGAAAGTTCGTCTGCGTCAAAAAAAATTGTCGCCAGCGTAAAAAAAATGGGGCGTCGCCGTCATAAACGGGCGTCAGCGTCAAAAACGGGTGTCGGCATAAAAAAAAGGAAGCCGGCATAAAAAATGAGACGTCAGTGCCGTTTCACAAATGTTTTACTGTTTCGCGAATTTCGCGGGAAATTCACAATGTTTCAGCGCAAATTAGCCCATCACTAATTAAAACAGCTGCCCACTAGCTGCTTCCTTTCCCTTAGGACAGAAAGTTATGAGCCCAAAAGGCTTTATCTAAAAACATTGTTTTCTTCTGAACATATCAGCTGCAGTTCCTTACAGAAATCAAGAATAGCTTATTTAGTTCAGCATCAATGCATGGGATTTAAGTGATACTTTGAGATGGGTGAATCCAATCTACCATAATATTATTGATGTAAGGGTTGAAAAAAATCATAGGTAGAGGTCCATGCCCTGGAGAACAATCTGGGTAAAATTAGAAATGTCATCTACTCACATACTTTATGTATAGACAAAGAGTGGACATTCAGATCCAAATGAAATTAAACACCTGCCTTATTCCATTTCACTCTTTATATCAACTCCTTCCAACAAATATATTGTTGACAGGTGGTGATCCCTTCCCATTTTAGTGTGATTACTCATATACATCTTTATTGAAAATGTTTTGGATTAACTGTGAGAAGTCAATGTAGAAGTCAGGTGTCCCATTTACAAACGGAAGATATCCTGATCTGCGCTGGGTTTCGTTCAATAATGCAAAGATTTCATGGTTTTTAGGTGATAATCTGAAAAAAGCTGCAGTTTTCCAGCGTGAAATCGGGAAAAGTCCAGTTTTTGGCAACTTATCCTGAAAAAAAAGTATGAATCCAATTTTTTCACGATTTTAAATACAGCAAAATAATGCACAGGAAGTGGTTTTAGAAGAATAGTCAAAAAAAGTTTTGGTCTTTGATAAATAACCCCCTCAAATCTATATTCTAAAAATCTTGAAACCCAGGCAGATAATGGTCATTCTCTGCAGTTCAGAGTCTGTGCATGCCAACCTCAGAGATATACTGAACAATGCAAGACATTATGTATATACTGTACATCTTAGTTACAATCAGTATTTATGCAGAGCTCACAATCAGCAACTTTTATCATTCTTTATAGGCAGTCCCTGTAGATACTTAAACCCTAGAAATAGTCAGTATATATTCTTAATTACAGACAGCACATATTCTCCAATTCCCCCCTCTTACATCTTATGCAGCCAATGTAGTCCAGGTTGATAATGACAGCAGCATTTGTCTGTTCCTTGCTATTTCATCTACTTGTTGTCCTAACTACATGAAATAGTGTAGCAGTATTTAGATATTGTTTAGCCAGTTTAGCCAGAGTACCATCATACTTGGAATACTTGTATGCTTCGTTGCTTGTCCTTCATAGGGCTGTTAATCACAGAACATGCAAGGCATTATTGGCTGAAGAAGAGCTAACTATTGCTGAATTATTTCATTGGTGCATGTAGTCAGGATGGACTGACACCAATTTCATTAGTAATTACATTTCTAAAAAGAATACCTTTGAAATTAGGGCAATTAGGAACAGGAAACATGATTAGAATCACATTTTCTTTCATTATGCAGTTGTCTTTGGAAGAAGTTCCCCTTTAAGAAAATAAAATAAAACACTTAAAGGGATACTGTTATGGGAAAAAAATGTTTAAAAAATGAATCAGTTAAAAGTGCTGCTCCAGCAGAATTCTGCACTGAAATCCATTTCTCAAAACAGCAAACAGATTTTTTTATATTCAATTTTGAAATCTGACTTGGGGCTAGACATATTGTCAATTCCCCAGCTGCCCCAAGTCATGTGACTTGTGCTCTGATAAACTTCAATCACTTTTTACTGCTGTACTGCAAGTTGGAGTGATATCACCCCCCTCCCTCCCCCCCCAGCAGCCAAACAAAAGAACAATGGGAAGGTAACCAGATAGCAGCTCCCTAACACAAGACAACAGCTGCTTGGTAGATCTAAGAACAACACTCAATAGTAAAAACCCATGTCTCGCTGAGACCCATTCAGTTACATTGAAAAGGAAAAACAGCAGCCTGCCAGAAAGCATTTCTCTCCTAAAGTGCTGGAACAAGTCACACGACCAGGGGCAGCTGGGAAATTGACAATATGTCTAGCCCCATGTCAGATTTCAAAATTGAAAAAAAAAAATCTGTTTGCTCTTTTGAGAAATGGATTTCAGTGCAGAATTCTGCTGGAGTAGCACTATTAACTGATTCATTTTGAAAAAAACATGTTTTCCGATGACAGGATCCCTTTAAAGGAAATCATTGTAAGGTCAAAATATTAAACAAATTCAATATTTTCTCCTGTTTAAAATATCATCAGATTTATTGTCGATCAATAGCAAAACCATTACATCCTGTAAGACAAAACTGTAGACTCTTTTAACACTAATAAAGAGGTTTTCATGGAGCATTTGTTCTGTGAAGTTCAATATTTCACAGGCAAAAGGTTAAACCATATGTGAGAATTAATATGCCATCCATACATGGAGTCTAACCAGTATGAAGCTAACTCGAGAGCATGTTCTTTTAAATTTTAGCAAGATTGTTACTATTCCTGAACACAGACATACAAATGTTATGTAATATTTTGTAAATATTCCCAAAAAGTGTCTTTCCTTCTGATAAGATGCAGCAGTTCCACTCAGGATGTGCACAATGGGGATCATAGCAATTTAAATCCATTCCAGCTGATACTGCACTTCTCGCTGCAGGACAGTACAGATTTCTTGCCTTAGAGAAATGTATTATTCAGAGTGATCATTACAAAGTTGTGTAAACATTGTGTGACATTCTATAAACCAGAAATCAAATACTTTTAAATATTAATTTGCTGAACTGGGAAAGTGATGCTGAAAGGGTGGGGAGAACTGCAAGCTTTTGTCAGGCAGCAACTAACTCCTTGTTTACCTGGAAACAACAAATACGGACAGCAGCGAAAGATAGTGGGTATAAGTAGCCTACTGTGCATACCTGACCCTGGCACGAAGAGCTGCCATAGTAGAATAAATTAGATTTGGTTCCTAGCAATGCAGCAAGGCTGGATTTGGTGACAACAACTTTTGGGAGTCCCCCCCCCAAATAAATTGGTGGCTTGCTGGAAGGTTTAATTCACTGACATCATGAGGAAACTAAGTTGAGCATCCCTTATGTAGACAGTATAGTGGGAATATATAACACCTATAACTACAGATGAGCAAAACTGCCCAATTTAATTTTGTCAAAAAAATTCATGATGTGCCAAAATTTTGGCAAACGCTTTGGCGTCAATGGGAGCTTTTTTCCTGGCATTAGAAATGCATGGAGAAATTCTTTTAATGCTTAGGGTATTTTTGTGGCATAAAATCCTTCATTTTTTTCTGGCAAATTGAAACAAAATTCAAACTCAGCTTCATCTTTGCCACTTGTGAAAACAAGAATTTGGCCACAAATCAGGAAAAAAAAAATCATTCCTAACTAGAAACAAATAAGCCTCCTTAATTTTATTGAAGCATTTTATAAACTACACTTTTGTGCTATAAAGTTTGGTCCCAAATCACCATGTTTTTTAACTACAAAAAGATTTCTCCCCAATATTCCAAGTTGTGCCTAACGCAGCCTGTGCACAAGGAAACAATATGTGCGTGATTTGTGAATATTGCAGCAAATATTTTCAGAATGGCGGCATCATTAATAATGGCATTAGACACCGCTTTGATTTGGCTGGGTAGGTGCATTTTTGCTATTGCAAGTATGGGTGCAAGTGTATTGTAATAAAAATGCCTGTCGCGGCGGGGGCGCCAGCCGCATGGTCCAGCGCCGGCCCCGGCGCCATGTTGCTTCTCTAAGGGCGCGCGCCTCCATGTTCCTTAAAGGCGCAGGTACGCTGGCGCCAAATTCAAACTGTATAAATAGGGTGAAAGGGCTTCCAGAGTTTGCCTGTGATAGAATCTTGATTCTGGTGGTTCCTGAAGCCTTGTGCTGTCTGTTCCTGAAATCTTATATCTGTTATTCAGGTTTTGATCCCTGCCTGTTCCTGACAATTCTGATATCCGAATCCTGACCTTTGCCTGCATCTCGACTACTCTTTCTGCCTGACCCCATCTGTTTGATTACCTGGTTTTAACCCTTGCCTGCCTGATGATTCTTGATATCTGCCTGCCTCGACCCAGGCTGTCTGACGTTTCCCTTGCCTGCTCCATTTGTACCGTGACCTTTGGCCCAAAAGACTCAGCTGTGCCCCTTTGCCAGCCAGAACATCTCACCTTTTTCCCCTTGTTAAGTCCAGGTGGCACCCAAGTAAGCTGAGGGCTCCCTTGAAGCCCAACGGTGGTCGCACTACTGGTAAAGCCGAGCCGAGACCCGAGTACTTGGCACTTGTTCTGGTATTGGGTGCCGGCCGTAACATCTATTTGTTAATGGTTTCAATGCGCCTTCAATTTTACTGATTTGCACTACAAATTGCAAATGAGACATATAGGGGGTTCTTAATCTGAAAACGACTCCAACCAAATCCTCACAGACTTTTTCCACCTACTTATTAATACATTTTTCTGAAAATGTCTTATGCAGGAAAAAATAATTAAAATCGTGAAAAAAACTGAATCTTAAACATTGTAGGATTTGTTGCAGAAAACAGTGATTTTTTTGGGATTTGACATCCGAAACCTGCTACTTTTTTGGATTTGACACCCGAAAACCACTAAATCTTTGCATTATTGACAGTTGCCTTGGTTTTATCCTACATTCTGCCCTGTCATTCACTCCTCATATCCAGTCACTTATTAAATCATGTCACTTCCACCTAAGGAACATATCCAAAATACGATCATTTATCACCCAAGCTGCTGCCAAAATTCTTATTCACTCTCTCGTAATATCAAGTCTAGACTACTGTAACTCGTTTTTAATTGGCCTTCCCCTCAAGAGACTGTCACCTCTCCAGTCCATAATGAACACTGGTGCGAAGCTCATACACGTCAGCAACCGCTCCTCCTCTGACTCGCCATTCTGTCAATCCCTGCACTGGCTTCCACTACCTCTGAGAATTAAATTCAAATTAATGACCCTGACACTCAAAGCACTTCATAACTCTGCCCCACCCTACATCTCTGAAATCTCTATATACTCACCCAACCGCTTACTACGCTCCTCTACTGACCTGCTACTCAACTCTTCTCTCTACCTCCTCACATGCTCGCATTCAAGACTTTGCAAGGGCTGCACCCTACCTCTGGAACTCTCTCCCACGGTCTGTCCGACTTTCAACCAACCTTTCTGCTTTCAAGAAATCTCTTAAAACGCACTTCTTTCGAGAAGCCTACCCTCACTCAGCTTAACTACCAAATGCAACACCACATACAGTACCACATTTCTCACCCACTTTTTTCGATCTTGCCCACTCCCACACCTTGTGTATTACTCCATTACCTTTAAGCTCTTTCTGCATAGGGCCTTCCTCACCTTTTGTACCGGTATTGATTGTGATGTATGTAACTCCATATGTTCTATGTATATAATTCATGTGATTTAGTTGTATAATTTAAATCACAGCACTACGCAATATGTTGGCACTATATAAATACATGTTAATAATAAAATAATAATTGACCGAAACCCTGGGCAGATCATAATATCAACGGGGCATCTGCCATTGACTTCTATATGAACTTATCAGATCTGAGTTGGAGTAATTTTTTATGCTGAGTTTTAACAGCATCGGGGTTTAATAAATCACAATAAAATTCAAGGGTTTTTTTCTATAATATAAAAAAAACTGACTTTAATAAATAACCCCCACCATGTAATGTGTAATTTGCACCTACAATTTTCCCCAAAGAGTCCCCAGCCTGAAACTGGCCATTGAGAGGGCAGGGGATTAAATCTATGTTGTTTTTATAACTGTGAGACTGGTTAAAATACTGTGTTTTTTATTTATTCTTTTTTTTTTTAAAATATCATTTGACCTTCAAATAAGCCTCTAAGCCCTTTGTTCTATTCTGTTGTTGTACACAGAACCGTGCTTAGGCCATTTCAGCTCATCCCCATAAAGCTCACATCAAAGTGCTGATATTTTTTCTCCGTCAGGAAGAAACAAATACTTATTTATATAATTCCTGTTTGATCATTGGCTGCCTTTTATAGAAGCAGTTGTGGCTTGTGTCTATAAAAAGGCTCTTGAGCTCAGTTACTATATCAGTCTTTGCCCATTTGCGTCTATAAAAGCAAGCACATTAGTGTGCCACCATTAGGGCATCACCTTTCCACCTTGTTATTTGCTTTAGAAATGTGCAGCTTTCTCTGTTCCACACTTCTTTAAAGGTACACATTTACTCCAAACATGAATGCTAGTTATAGGCTCAATGTAATTGTTAGGGATGAGTGAGCTTTATTTGCCCAGTTTTACGGTTAAAATTAGCAGTTTCTTTAGTGGCTACCTTTTCACGAACCCCTGTCGAATTTCTCCATGTACTCTGTTTCCCTGGAAGAAAAAACTCCCAGCAGACATCATTAATCTGACCATTTCCTTTTATGTCTTTATTCTGTATGTATTTTTCTACAGTTTTGCAAAACTCTGTTGTATGAAGACAGTATTTATCTAAAGGGATCACGGGAATGCTGCCTTGTTTCCTGGTAAGGCCTAACCTTGAGTATGGAGTATAGTTTTGGCCCCAGTTCCTAGGAAGGAGATTAATGAGTTGGAAAGAATGCAGATGAGACACTAAAATGATAAAAGAACAAAACAAACTTTTGGGAAAACAAGTCAACGTTGAGTGCATTCCTTTGGACTTGAGGAACAGCAGAGCAAATAATTCTTAAAAATTGAAATGGGTGAGTTTGAGGAATGGTCTTCCAGGAGAAGTTGCAAGGACAGATTTTTTTATAGGGATACTGTCATGATTTTTATGGTGTAGATTTTATTTCTAAATTACACTGTTTACACTGCAAATAATTCACTGTACCATATAAACTTTTATTCCTGAACCAACAAATATTTTTTTTAGTTGTATAACTGGTGTGGAGACAGCAATCTCAGGTCATTTTGCCTGATCCTGTGCTTTCAGAAAGAGCCTCCAGAATGGAGGCAGACTGGAATGGAATGGCAGACTGTTGTTTCTCTTACTCAATGTAACTGAAGGAGTCGCAGTGGGACATGGATTTTTACTATTGAGTGCTATTCTCATATGTCAGGGAGCTGTTATCTGGTTACCTTTCCATTGTTCTGCTGATGGGCTTTGGTGGGGGGGGAGGAGTGATATCACTCAAACTTTCACTGCAGCATTAAAGAGTGGATTAAGTTGATCAGACCACAAGTCACATTATTGGGGGTACCTGTAAAATGGACAATATGTCTAATCCAAAATCAAGTATAAATAAACCAGTTTGCTCTTTTAAAAAACTGATTTCAGTGCAGAGTTATGCTGGATCAGCATCCCTTACACAACCTACGTGGGTGGATAACTTTAAGAAACACTAAGGGGCCTCTTTACTAACATTCGGATTTCTATTTTATTTTCATGATTCGTATTTTTTTCTAGAAATTTGTGTTTTTATAAATTACACTAGAAGTTGAGCTTTATTAGGATTTATTAGGCTTTATAAAGTTTTAGAACTTTTCATATCCTTTAGCAGATTGTCCAGTGTTTTTTTTTTCCTTTGTATTTTTAATATTCAGATCTTTTAAAACCTTTCATGGCATTCGTGGTTTTAAAGAGTTTGATCATGGTTTCAAAAATGACTTAAATTTGACCTTTGATAAGTCTACCCTAGGGTTATTAGTATTGCCTATCATATTATTCTAATAATTGCCAGAATAGGCTTTGTGTATAATTTTGGAGAGGTTTTCAGAAAGGTTCATTATGGAGAAGTTAATGGGTGTTATACTCACATTGGTCCCCAACCTTTTTTTACCCATGAGCCAAATTTGAATGTAAAACGATTTGGAGAGCAACACTAGCATGCAAAAAGTTCCTGGGGTCTGCTATTGGCTGTTGGTAGCCCCTATGTGTACTTGCAGCCTACAAGTGGCTTGGTTAGGCAATGCATATTTTTTTGCATTTAAAGCTTACCTTCAAGCCAGGAATTAAAAAATAAGCACCTATTTTGAAGCCACTCAAATGTAAGGGGGGAAAACTGCAATTGTGAAAATGGAGAGGGCATCCAACAATGTATTGAGACACAAAACATGAGATGTATAAGTGAAGAAATAGAGGTTTATGAGTGCTACAGGAATAGCATCTAAAAAGGTTGTTCCTTCTACAAGTAACTCAAAAACCATGTTTTTCATGATTGTATCCTTTCACAGTATGAAGTCTTTTATGTTTACTAGTTTGGTTTCATCACTTTAGCTTGCATGGAGATCTTACTGCAAAAAGCCCTGTGATACGCATCTCTTTTCTTCTGTTAAAATTATAACACAAAGTGACAGGAGCAACCTCGCAATGATTTTTTATGAAAGGGCTGTTCAGCCATTTTCCTACAGGGACCAATTAGGACACATGTATCAAAGCAAACATTTAGTAAACCTGAAGCCAAACATTTTCATTATTTGTGTCAAATAAGAAGAAGAACTTTGTACTTGACACATACGGTGAAACAGCTTGACTCCACATTTTAAGGCCACTTAAACTGCTGCAAACTCATTGACATATCTGTAGGGCAGAACATTTAGCATATATTGTGGCTAGATTCCACTAGAACTATAGAGCAGTTTATAGAAGTGTCCAGAATCAATATATGCATGATTTTACTTGCCATGAGTAAGGGTATTTTTTATAGTTCATTAGGACAACAAAATAATCTCTGTCTACTAAGAAATACAGTATAGTTTAGACTTTCCTCTGCAATTAGTGGTGCAGCACAGTTCACATTACTGTGCCCATCATGCAGGATCAGTATCATTCTTGGTGGCAAAAGGTACACTTGGAATAATAATAAAAACACAGTACAATGCAGAAAATGCTTTGTATAATAATACAATTTACCAAACCACACCCAGTGGAATATTTAGGATGCTTGTAAGCATTAACAGAATGCTATTGTAACAGATAAAACTACAGTTTACAAAATGTTTCCACAAATAAAAGTAGATTTCAAATTATACTCCTAAGTAGGATTTTGGTCTGTGGCTCCTGTACAGAATTTCTGCTCGTAGGCAAAAATAAACAATGTAAAAGCAGAGTCGCTGCTTGAATAATGTGCATTATCAATATCAGCCTCTTCCACTATTTCCTCATTACCCAAGCAATTCTATTAAATACTCACTGCTCCAAGCAGGCATTAAATGCCCCTTAATTACCAGTATTTAACCAATGAAATGTTTCCATTTCAGAGACCATTAGCTTTCTATTAAGACATTAAACAATTTAGTCAAATGTGTCTCTTTAAAGGATCTCACTGTGGGATTGTTTTAAGGTTTATCTTTGATGTCACGTCTGTCTCTTAATAGTACTCTTATTTACTGATGTGCTGTTATTTTGGCAATTTGTTCTGTTGGCAGATATCGCAGGCTTTCCGCCAGACACTGGATGAGTAATCTCAGCAGATAAGGGTGTCTGTCTGCAAATAAGTCTGTGCTTCGCTGCATATGCACAGCAAGCTATACGGGATCAGAATTTCTTCACTGGATGGAAGGCAGTGTTATTGAAACCAAAACCATTAAAATTAAGGACTGGAAAAACTGGAAAATGAATAACATACAAGAACCTCATTAGTGAAGTCCCAATGTAGGTAAGAGACATGTCTATGGAAGCTAACAAAGTAATTATAGTCTCAACCCATATTGGTAAGAGTGTGAATTTGGCTGTTTGTTTGTTAGCTAGAGATATAACAAAGTGATATTGCAGGCTATCCCAGACATTCTTTTCTGGGGCCATTACTCAAGTTGGCATACGTATCTAGATAAGGTTATCCTGCATTCCTTTACAAAGACATAGAAAATCCTGCTGATACATTTAAATGAATGGCGATATTGGATTTCTCATATTACAATCAGTGATGGGGGAATCTGACCCTTTTCACTTCACCAAAAATTTGCCAAAAGTCTATGGGTATCCAAATTGTTTTGACACGTGCCAAATATAACAAGCGACATTTTTTTTCCTCTTATTAAAGTCTATTGGCGTCATTTTGGTGAAAGATTTTGCTCGTCACTAATTATAACAATAATAATAATAACAACCATCATTATTATTAATCTGATATGTTATTCAGCATTTTACAGTGATTGCTATGACATTAATCCTGAATTGTACAGTTGTGAAAACATTGTTTGCTCATGGCTGGATTGACACAGTTGTCTGCTCCTCTGACCTCTATTTGGTCTTCCAGCTTTCAGCTTAAAGGGATCCTGTCATGGGAAAACATGTTTTTTTCAAAACACATCAGTTAATAGTGCAACTCCAGTAGAATTCTGCATTGAAATTCATTTCTCAAAAGAGCAGACAGCTTTTTTATATTCAATTTTGAAATCTGACATGGGGCTAGACATTTTGTCAATTTCCCAGCTGCCCCTGGTCATGTGACTTCTGCCTGCACTTTAGGAGAGAAATACTTTCTAGCAGGCTGCTGTTTTTCCTTCTCAATTTAACTGAATGTCTCTCAGTGAGACATGGGTTTTTACTATTGAGTGTTGTTCTTAGATCTACCAGGCAGCTGTTATCTTGTGTTAGGGAGCTGTTATCTGGTTACCTTCCCATTGTTCTTTTGTTTGGCTGCTGGGGGGGGGGAAGGGAGGGGGTGATATCATTCCAACTTGCAGTACAGCAGTAAATAGTGGTTGAAGTTTATCAGAGCACAAGTCACATGACTTGGGGCAGCTGGGAAATTGACAATATGTCTAGCCCCATGTCAGATTTCAAAATTGAATATAAAAAAATATGTTTGCTCTTTTGAGAAATGGATTTCAGTGCAGAATTCTGCTGGAGCAGCACTATTAATTGATTCATTTTGAAAAAAAATTTTTTCCCATGACAGTATTCCTTTAAGGATGCAAAATGACAGAAAGGAGGCATTGTTGCATAAGACTTATCCCTTCAGGCATCCTCAAAAGCACAGAAAAGTCAGTGCCGCAGGCACTTTTGTTTATGAACTGTTCAATGTAATTTACAATTAATGGAGGAAACCCAATGTTGCTTTGGATTGGAGGTATCACTTTTGGATTCAACCTTTCAGATGCTGTTGAACTCCAACACATGTGTGTTATAATACTGGAAGTCTTATTTCAACTACATAAGAGGACATTATAGACAAATAGCAGGGGACCTTTTTACCCATAAAGTGGATCACCGTACCAGAGGCCACCCCTTTAGACTAGAAGAAAATAACTTTCATTTGAAGCAACGTAGGGGGTTCTTCACAGTCAGGACAGTGAGGTTGTGGAATGCACTGCCGGGTGATGTTGTGATGGCTGATTCAGTTAATGCCTTTAAGAATGGCTTGGATGATTTTTTGGACAGACATAATATCAAAGGCTACTGTGATACTAAACTCTATAGTTAGTATAGGTATGGGTATATAGAATTTATGTGAAAGTATGGAGGGATGTGTGTATGGATGCTGGGTTTCATTTGGAGGGATTTAACTTAATAGACTTTATTTTTTCAACCCGATTTAATTATGTAACTATGTAACTATATAACAACATCTTAGCAGTCACAGATTTGCCAATATTATTATATCCTATAAACACGTAATGATCCAGTCTACACATGAGTTTACAGATGGGCTTAAGAAATCAAGTCTTTTTTCTTGGTGCCTTTCATTTGTAAAAGTTGACCTTCAATTTGCTAGGCAATCTTTAAAACATGCATCCATCTTCCTTCCAACTGTCATTCCGCCTTTACATCTCCAGCAGCAAAAATATAGCAAAAACCAACAAACACCATCTATAGCTGAAAATATTGGAATGCAATGGTGTGGAAAGAATAGGAGACACATAAGAAAACTATACAACAAAACTGCTCAGACACAGATTAAAACATCACATTTCCATTTCTCCTTAACTGAAAAACTTTGCGAAGGAGCAATAAGTTTTCCCAGCTGAGCCATGAAGTGGAAAAGCGCTGCACCTTGGAAATAATGAATTGTTTTGGAGCTGATAAATTGGTATCCGTGAAATAACAAGTGTCTTGTGTTGAGATTGTGTTCTCTTGCATTATGAATGTTCTTAAAAGTTCACATCAACAAGTTAAATGTTCAAAGGGAAACCAAATTGCTCTTCTAGTGCTATGACTGTGGCTTTTAGTTCGACTGAATAAATGGCTGTCATGGTAACGTTACAAACCCTGCATTTTTCCAAAGAACCCATTAAGTCTTTCCATCTATATCTCTGCTGCTGTGTCATCTACTTATGCAGGAATAGGCTGATCCATATTCCTGCATTTATCTTTATTTTCCTAAGCTCGGAGCTGGACTTCAAGCTCAGATACCATAGGGATAATAGAGTGAAGCAGAAGATAGGCACAGAATGATGAGCATTTATTTATAAGAAAACAGCATTTAAGGGAATTTCTGATAAATTATATACAATTCTCCTGGTTTTAGTTCCAAATTGTCATACTGCAATGGAATATATATTTGTCTTTACTCTGAAATTGAGCTTTTCTTATAAAGAATATGTATTGTATTTTTATAGAATAATTAGTTTTTTGTCAATACTACACAGCAATATAGTATTCATTTCCTCTATGTGTCATGGGGGGTCTGGTGGCCATCAATGTTCTAATTACTGATACAAAAGTGTTACTCTTATGTGCACACAAAGCAAGATGCTAGAGTGGGCATGTGCCATTCTATCCGCAGTCTCTTTCCTTGAATAACCATATTCCTCTATGAATATTCCCATAACATTAGTCAAGTGACCTGCTCACAGCACTCATTGGCGGTGGCTGACTACAGAAACTAGGGTAATGAGGATTAGTATGCACCTGCAGCCTCAGGTGTAAGAACTCATAGTCACATAGATATAGGAAAACATTGGAAAAATGCCTTGTATAAAGTTTTTATACAGGCGTGTGCTTATATCACATCAAATGAAATATTTATTATTATTTATTTATTATTATTTAGAAATGATAAATAAAATATAATAATATATAAATGATCAATAAATATAGGGAAGGCAGAGATTAAAAGATGGAAAGTATATGCAGCTCAAATTAGCAGGAGCAAGTGGGGAATGCAACCATGCCAGTACACCATTTAGATTAAAGTGGTGGAAGTGGTGGAAAAAAAATAAATAAGCAAATACAATATATGTTTGCCTTTCCCCTTAGTAATATAAAAAGAGGCAAAAAGCTAAAATATCGTCCGTTGGTCGATTTAATACAGGATATGTTCACTTTTCCACCAGAAACAAGACTTTTGAGCACAACCTCGCAAATTATCCATACATTATATTGTTCTTGAAAACCTTTGAAGTAAAAGCATAAAAAGATGACAAATTAAATAGCTGAAATGTCGGCTAGTTCTTATGATCAAAGCCTGGAATCTAGTTTGGCCAAGCAAGTTCTACCAAGATAAATTGTTTTTGGCTTTTTAAAAATTACTTATAATTGGGAAATCATCTGAAGGTCTTCATTGGACATATGCAGAGACAATGCATTGGCAGAAAAAAATGTTCAAATGTTTGTCCTCCAGCAATTTTGCAGTTAATTTAGCTGGTGATCTACTTATAAGGAAGGCATTTTCTTCTGCAACATCACAGGCTACACATTTACCTAGGGTCGAATATTGAGGGTTAATTAACGCTCGATATTCGACCGTCAAAGTAAAATCCTTCGACTTCGAATATCGAAGACAAAGGATTTACCGCTATTCCTACGATCAAACGATCAAAGGAATAATCGTTCAATCGATTTTAATTTTAATCCATCGATCGAAGGATATTCCTTCGATCAGGAAATTGTTAGGAAGCCTCGGTAGGTTTTATGTGGCGAACTAGGGGGTCGAAGAAATTTTTAAAGAGACAGTACTTCGACTATCGAATGGTCAAATATTCGAATGAGTTTTAGTTCGAATTGTTGAATTCGAAGTCGAAGTAGCCCATTCGATGGTCAAAGTACCCATATTCGACCCTACGAAATTAGAACTATTTTTCCTCTATTCCTTCACTCAAACTAAGTAAATGGGCCCCTTAGTGGGTTGTTTATCAAAGTCCGAATTTATCTCAACAGTTTATGTTACAAACTCTGATCAAATTCGCTCAGGTTTTTTATGCTTATTTATTACATTTTCCCAAAAAAAATTTTGCGGGAAAATCAGGTTTTCACGATTTTTTCGGATTTTTCACCTGAAAACAAAGATTTTTGCGTGAAAACTTCTGGGTATTTCACTAAACCCAGCGCACATCAAAAAATCATTGACACTTCTCCCATTGATTTGCATTTCGAGTTTTGTAAATAACCCCCTTAGGTTAGCTAATTAGGTTAGTTAATTAGTTAATTAATTTCTAATGATGGGCGAATAATCGCCAGGAT
This sequence comes from Xenopus petersii, assembly GCA_038501925.1. Taxonomy (NCBI): domain Eukaryota; kingdom Metazoa; phylum Chordata; class Amphibia; order Anura; family Pipidae; genus Xenopus; species Xenopus petersii. The sequence continues at coordinate 103,594,992 of CM076677.1, forward strand.
GTGAATTCACAGCGAATTTCTGTGTTTTGGCACCGACAAATAAATTAGCGAAACTGCGGTGAAAATTCACTGGCGTTAAAAATTTTTTTGTACATGCATCGAAAAAGTCGCCTGCATCAAAACCGCCGTGCGTCAACATTATTCAGACGCCCATATACTTAAACGCCAGCATCAAAATTGATGCCAGAGTCAAAATTGCAGCAAATTGACACAGGCGAAATTTGCTAATTTTTCGGCAAAGAAAAACGGGACAAATTCCCCCGTCACCAGTAATTTCTTTTGGCATGTGTTGTTTAACATGACAATATGCTAGAATCCAAAGCAACTGATATAAAATAAAAAATAATATTTAAAAAATAGTATTTATATTTAATATTCAAAAGTCATTTTAAAAGTCATGGTGGATCACAGAGAATGTTAAACTTCTTGACAATTGCCAACCATGGGCACAATTCCACTTTTCAACACTTGTAATCCATTTGGAGGAGAACTAATGCTCAACTAAAGAAGTAGGGCAGAAATGTTGTATATTATGTTTTGGGCTTCTTTACTAGCCCAAGGCAACCACAACCCTTTAGCAGTAAAGATCTGTGTCTCTAAAGATGCCCCAGTAGCTCCCCATCTTCTTTTCTGCTGATTCGCTGCACATGCTCTGTGCTACTGTCACTTACTGAGCTTAGGGACCCACTCACAATATACAGTACACATAGAATAGAAATGTCAGTATAAGTACAGATAATTAATACACTGCAGCACAGAAACCAGTGCAAATGGCATCAGAATTTAATAATCAGCCCTGTAGCATCAGCTTATATTACAGACAAACCTCATTTTCTGCTGGATAATTAGTGACAACCCCTAAGCTTAGCTTCTCAACAGCTGCTCAGAGCCCACTGAGCATGTGAGAGTCACAGACACTTTCCAAGATGGTGACCCTCTGTGACAAGTTTGAAGTCCTGGATCATTGCTGCTATTGAAACGCTGAAACTTTAGGTTGGTGCAATAAGTTCAGTACATAAAATGTGGCATTTTTTAGCCCTATTCATTTTAAGGATTTAGTTCTCCCTTAACATGGACCAATAATGCAAAGTAACTGTGTTCATTTGTCCTCTGTACCGTTCCATTTGTGTTCAGCACAAACATTTATCTGCCAACTTCTGGTACTGTCATTACACTGCCAACAGATAACTTTCACCTGTCCTGTTCATAGAGTCTTTATAGAGGCTCATTACTCTATCAACAATCCACTAATGTATGGACTACAAGGTGAATTCAATCAATGCATTTTAGTGTGGTCCTTGTTTTTTATTAAACATGTAGTATAACCTTATAAATGTAAATATATGTAAACGTTCACAACGAGTGTTACCTACCTCTGCTGTGGGTATACCCTCTGGCGGTCTGCAGTGCAAGACAATCATAGTATCAATGAGAACCTCTTTTCCTTTTGGATCTTGCTCAAAATTTTTTCTCAGGTCTATAAAAACAAGAGGGTCGAAGGTAAAAAATGGGTACAGTATTTAAATAAAGTAGAAGTTGGTTATGATTTCATATTGCAGAGTATTCTGTTGATATTTTATAAGCTTCTGACTTAGCGAAGTAACAGTGTAATATAACCTCATGTATTTTACAAAACACTCGTGTCATATCCCATCACATAAAATGTAATGTTAGGAGCAAATCTATTGATAATAACATATAAACTGTTCTGCAGCAATTGAATTCATCTCTCTTGTTTTTGTTATGTAACATGTAACCATGCATTGTTATAGTTCTGACTTTAATCCAGGCACTTACATGCTATACGCACAAATGCCCTTCTGCTCTTTGATGTACCAAGGTTGCTCCAGGCGACACACTGACACCAATAATCTTCTGACCCATGGAAATCCTCCACTTGCTGCCTGGTTACATTGATGTAGACCTCACGGATTTTTAGACCTGAACCAAAAAAGAGAAATATCATCAGTATTCTTAGGCTATGTTACTCTGAAGTAAAGCAACTTACAGAAGAACACAACAGTTGGCTACTCATTAGTTTAAAAACAAAGCTTATCAAATCTGCTTCACATTTATTTATAGGGCACCATTTTTTTTTCATCATGATTACCAATATGGTTTGCTCCATGCAGTGTGCTGTGTAATAAAAAAATATGTTTATTGCAATTTTCTATTTCTATAGAAAGGAAAAAAAGTTACAAAATCAAAATTATAATGATAATTTCTTTATCTGTAAACAAGATATACAGGCCACAGCTAGATAAGTGGATAAGAGTTTGTTCATGCAGAACTCAATATATTTTGTTGATGTTTGAGGATTTTAGAGGGGATAGGAGGGCGAAGTAGTAAGGGTAGTTTTAGGGGCAGTTTTATCAAAGGTCGAGGTCAAATTTCTAATTAAAAAAAAGGTCGAATTTAGCGCTATTTTTTTGTGTAGTTTGACTAGGGAATAGTTCAATTTCAAATTTGAAAAAAATTATAAAATTAGAATATCGAAAATTGTCATGTACTGTCTCTTTAAAAATTCAACTTCGAGTTGAATGCACTATTCATTTGATTCATACGATTCAAATTTGCCCAAATACGGACCTATTCGATTGAAAATGGCCCTGTTCGACAAAAAAACCATCAACTTAATTTCGGTTGGTCTTTTTGAATTCGAATTTCGAAGTTTTTCCAATTCGAATTTCAACCCTTGATAAATATACAACCCTTGATATATATAGGTTTTTTTGTCTGAATAGGTCAGTTTTCGATCGAATAGGTCAGTATTCGGCCACATAGCACATTCAATCAAATTCAAATCTAAGTTTTTCCCCAAAAAAACTTAGATTTTTTCAAAGTCCACCAATTGACTCCAAATAGTTTCTAGGAGTTCTAGGAGTTTCTAGGAGTTCCCCCATAGGCTAAACAGCAATTCGGCAGGTTTTAGATGGCGAATGGTCGAAGTCGAATTTTTAAAAAGACAGTACAATATAAATATTGATGTTCGAATTTTCAAGTGTTTTTCAAATTCAAATTGAATTTGGACTATTCCCTAGTCGAAGTACACAAAAAATAGCTCTAAAAATTCGGAAATTCACCTCGAACTTTGATAAATCTGCCCCTTAGTTCAAACTTCCCAACTAATCCACCATTTACCATGTAGAAAATAATTTATGAATATTGCATGGTTTTGCCAAGTTTAGATTAGCAAGAATTATAAAACACTAACAAAATGTAAGACCTTGACAACTAAAGAAGGAACTTCAGATCTAGGTGAGGGATAGATTTAAACAAGAGATTCCAATATATCTAAGAACAAAAGTGCCCCTGTGGTTTAATTTTTAAGATGCAATATTTGTAGATTTTATTATAAAACTCATTTTACAAGTAGGCTAATTTTACAAAAAAAACTGTAATATTCTTAACACAATTAACATTCCAAAAAGTAATCTTGCACATTTTAATATGGTGATAAAAAAGCTGTTTATTAGCTATATTGCTTTGGGAGTATTTAAACTAATAAAGCAGTTTTCTTTGTCTTTCTTTAGATTTTCTGTGATTAGCCTCTCTTTATTTTGTACAGGAAATTCCCAGTTTAACTTTTAACATTATTCAGTTGTGGACTTTACCAATTTAATTTACAAAAAAATATACAGGCAGGAGACCTGTGGTCCAGAATGTTTGGGACCTGGGGTTTTCTTGATAACTGATTTTTACTTAATTTGGATCTTCATAACTTAAGTCTAATAGAACATCATGTAAACATAAAAAAAGGCTGGTTTTGCTTCCAATAAGCATTAATTATATGTTAGTTTGGATCAGGTTCAATGAACTGTTATTATTACAGAGAAAAATAAATCATTTTTACAAATTGGGTAATTATCTGGGTAAAATGGAGTCTATGGGAAATGACCTTTCCGTAATTCTGAGCTTTCTGAATAAAGGGTTTCTGGTAGTGTATATTTTTGAAAGAATATGTTCTATTTAAAATAATGAGTTAAAAGAGCACTGTAGATACCTTTTCTGAGTTGACGATGCTTCAGAGACAAATTCAGCCACCGTTATAATCACATCAATCATCTTGCCTTAATTGAGGCAATTAATATGGCCTCTCTAACCACATATACATTATAAGTGTTTAAAAGTATATAGACAAAGACTTTGAAGTAGACTTTTGTGACTACCCCTCTTATCTACTGTAACTTGCAGGAGGTTCTACATCTACAGTATTGAGTACAGCTTTATCCAAGCCTTAAAAACTAAAGCTGGTCCCTTGGACTGATGTCACAAATAAACTCTTGGACAAATCTGAGGGTTCTTGTATATTGCACCCTAGAACACCACTTTTCTCCATCTCCAGCGATATTATGTGGTTGGACACCAATGGATAATTTTTAAAGTGACACAAGTCGTGCAGAAAATTATGAACAAAAACTAATATTCTAGGTAAGATAAAACAGTGGCTTAGCTACCCTTAAAAGAGTTTAAAATGTTTGTGACTTTTTTATAACCTCCCTGCTTCTTTAAATGCACTTGGCAGTCTTCTCTCTTTAACTCTAATTATAAAAATTAAAATGTGATAACAGCAAAATATGCTTAACATAGGAATCCTGTCACTCAAAAAAAAATTATGTATATAAATTTGCAAACACATTCTATTTACTACACACACATATTCATTTTGACTTGTTTGTTCCACGATGTGACATTCTTGGGAACAGATTACAGTACAGGCTGCATAAATATACATAATTCAGATGATTAGTAATCATTATAAAAGCAAGTTCTTCAGTACCCAGCTAAAGGGTTATTATTTCTTTGACCCAGAAAGGTCAATTAGGCGTTACTCACTTAGTGACAGATTACTAAAAGTCCTTCACAACTTAAGGGGCAATGAAGTAACAATAAATACAATGACTGTATTTTGTTGGTTAAATTTTAGAAAACAGGAAACCAAGCTCTTACTAGAAAGCTATTGCACATGTGAGACATTGGCAGATTATATCAATGGTGACCTAGATATAGGGGATGCGGGAATGCAGGAATGCATTAAAAAAAGGTATGTCAATTCTGCATCCATCAAGCTATTTTGCAATGCTTTTCTCAGCATTTTGAAGTGCATTATAATTAGCTAATGTATATTATTAGAGTATTGTAGATCAATGGAATTCAGAAGACAGAAGCTTCAATAATGGCCTTCATTTTCTGTCTAGATTTATAGCTAGGATGATATGACACTGTAATTTTATTACAGTATGGGTGCTGTATATGCAAGATTTGCTTGACTGCACAGATTAAGATGCAGATTTACACTTTGATTATCTTTGGGCAGGGGGTGATTACTCTAAAGGGAAAAACTATTTGAGGTTAGGGATACATAATTAGGTTGCTGGCTTTGTGTGGAGGACACAAATTTGCAGATGGCAGAAATTCACCGCAAATCCATGCCTGGCAAATAAAATTGCTCATCATTGTTAATGAAACATAATGTATATCTGGGAATCAAAACTATAACTGCAACTCATTTACAGTTACAACAGACTGTGTTGTGGTACATATGTTTGGTGAGTATCGTTAATCATTATTTTCTCTTCCGAATCAGTGTTTTTACTTTTGTTTTCTATTGAATTTTTCAAGCAGTGATAAAGAAAGTCAGAAAATAAAAAGGTGATCTTTTTTTCCAAACCGCCTCTAGAGTCTAGATCCTCAGTGCATTAAGAAGATTGCAAGAGCACGCATAGGTGCCTATTCTATTTATGGTGACAAATGGCTAAATTGTTTGCGCTCTCAACTGGCAAGAAAGAAATAGAAAATACTGTGTGCCATTAGAGGTTTCTTGATGGAGAAACTGTCTGGCCACAGAAGGCAGTTTAGCTTGAGCCTGGCAGGTTATGTTAACAACTGTTTCTCCTGTCTGTATTTTATGGCACATGCCCTTAATCCAACTGCAGGCAATATCTGTCCCTGCCAATAACCTGTGTTGCAACATACAGCATATTGAGTTGTCCAAGCTTCCTGTTTTGTGTTCTTGCTCCTGTTCCAGTTACTGGTCCTGTTTCCTGAATCCTATAAGTCATGCTCCTGTCCTTGCTCCCCATATTCTTGCCCTTGTTTTCACCCTTGGCCTTATACTTAGCTTGTTTTCTGCTTGCTCTGACCTTCAGCCTATTCTCAAGGACTATATTTTTAAATGCGGCCATCTCTGACCTCTGCTTGAATTGGTACATGTTTATTGGCTGCTCCATATACTGAGATTTGTGCATTTTCTTTAAATTCAGTTTAAATAACCATATTAGCAAATGGTTATTCAGCATCTGGCTCCTTACATACCAGTCAAACCAACAATTCCCAACAGTGTCCATGTATTATATTTCCTAATTCCCAACTGAATGACACGAGTAAACTACCAGTATACACTTTTCAAACCAAAAAAAAAAAAAAGAGTCCAAGAGTTGCTGATTTATTGTTTCTTTTTGTTATCAGGCCCTTCAGATGTGATGCATCTCTACTGCCTAGGTCTAACCCAGAAGAAGACACTAAATGAAATATGAAATGATTGCAATTTTAAATAACCTCCAATTATTGACAGTTTGAAGAAGGAATGCATGGACGTAGACTGTGGCTCTAGCTCTACAGTACTATAAGGTTAACTCTGTTTAAGACTTCGATATAAGAAAGTTCCCAAAACCCTATAGCAACTCTTGCAAAATTAGACTTTTATAAAATGTAATTTCATCTAAGATCCACAGTGGTTTTCAGGGTTAAAGGGCAGCGAAGTATCTGTTGACAGCAAACACTATGATTTTAAGCCTAATTAACATAATTAATTTTTGATTACCATCACTTTTTTAAAATCCTTCTTGAAACATATCTCGGCATTTAACTAAGGTCTGAAGATCATTCTATTAAAATGCAATGAACATACTGACATTTAGAGTGAAAAACTGTTTGTTTACTGAGGCTGTAACTGAATTATTAATACTGTATATTCCAAACAAATTTTTATAGAAAACTGTGAAATGGGCTCCCCTAATCCACTCTAATTAGGGAGTTTGGGTCAGTAGAGCAAAATTATCTGAGGACTTATTATTGGTGTTGATAACAACAACTTCTAGAGCTTAGCCCTTGCCCATAGCTGACTTTATTATCCAGCAACCTTAATATAATATTCTACCTGAGAGGAGAAATTTGAATTTTTTTCCTGATCCTTCATGATGAATCCAGATTCTATTTGTATCCTATGGCTGTGTTGGGGGGGTTTGAAGCTAAGGCTTGATAACAATAATGTCTCCGTAGGTTTGTTTACAGCACTTACAGAGGCAACATCAACAGAAAGTCGAAAGTAAGACTGAGACAGCTCATATCCCCAAGTAGAACTGAATTTTATATTTTATAGGATTGGGTGGGATAGTTTATAACATAGAGACCTCAATTCTAGATGCATTTACTGAAGTATTTGTTTCTGATTTAAAAAAAAAAAAATTCCAAATAAATTATCAAGCTTCCCTTAATGATGAATGGCAAAGTGTTATTTGTATAATCAAGAAAAGGGATATGTATTTATTGTTTAGTGATTGTCTAAACTGCTCCATTTCACTTTGCCAGAAATGCATGGTCAATGGATGCACCTTTTTTCATGTGCCAAATGCATTGGAGTCAATGGGTAGGAGTTTTTTATTTATTTATTTATTTTTATTTCTAATGTTTTTCTCTTGTGCCAAATGCATTGTAGTCCATAACCATTTTTTTTGCGCCAAATACATTGATTCTTGATCATTGTTCATTTTTTTCTCACTTTCAAATTCAGTGGTGTTTTTCTTGTGTTTTCCCAGTGCAACCACCACACATTGTTTCCCAAAAAAACCTAAATGTCTGATGAAATTCTAGCACATATTTGCAAAAATTGTATCAGGTGAAAAAATTTGCTTATTCCTATTTATGTTCATTAACAAACTATAGATAACGAATGATAAAGGCTGGCTGCAGATTTTCTGTGCCGGTGGCCTCCTGAGCCTTCTATCTTGCTGCCCCTTACCTCTGGAATTCCATCCCTGAATTCCTCCATAAGGAGTGCTCTCTCAATCTCTTCAAGAAAAAAACTAAGAACCTTCCTTGTTGAAAGACTAGAACCTTGGTTTAGTCCTAGTACCTATTGGACAATGCCTTTACATTGTGCACTTTTCACCTCCAATTTGTGCATGTATGTTAGCTACTCACCCACTTAGACTGTAAGCTCTATGGGGCAGGGACCTCCTTCCCACTGTTTCTTACCACATAGCACTTTTAAGCTCTGTGTTCTTTTTTGAGCTATGTGTATTGATATTTATTGTATTTATTGCATAATTTTACTTTTTCTTTTTTTTTTTTTTACTAATTGTACTTTTATTTGTATTGTACTTGTATGCATTTAATGGAGTAGCGACTCCTTCTTCCTCACTAGTCATGGAGTTTGCAGCCTGAACAAGCTCAAATCTTTAAATATGGTGGAGACAATGTTCACTTTACAAGCAAATTTAGGGTGGAAAACTGCTATTGTAAGTAGACGCATAAGTCATGTGGCCACTACATGTCAAAAATTAAGCATGAGGAAAGACCAATAATAAGGTGGCCATGCATGGGCCAGTAAAAGCTGCCGACAGACCATGTCATCAGCAAATTGGCTAGTGTATGAAGCCCTCTGGGGGACCACCTCAACCTTGTCTAAAATCGGCCAGATAGCAATCAATCCCATCAAGATGATGAGTACAGCATCTCATTGATGCCATCCTCTCCCCAACAGCCTTCTTGGACTGTACTGTGATCAACCCAATACTAGTGATGGGCAAAACACACTGAAGTCAATGGGCATCAAAATAATTTTGACACGCAGCAATTTTATTGTGCAGGATAATTTTGACGTGCAACAATTTTTATTTTTGTTGCACCGGATTATTCGCAGCAAATCCATGCCTGGCGAATTTATTCACCCATCACTCCAATAACCTCTGCCTTATGTTGGGTATACTGGCAAAAGATCTATTTGTCTGGCAATTTCGCTAAACAAGCAGATCTTTACATTTATGGGCAGCTTTAGTCTCTTAGTTATCCTTGCCCAGCAGTTCTTTTTGCTTTCTATTATCTTTAAAAACCTGTCCGATTGTTAAAAGGCACATACACTTTCTGTAGCAATATAAAAGTACAGTGCTGCTAAGGGCTTTCAAAGAGATCCCATAATTCCCTGTTGTCTTGATATTCTTTATAAATCTTGTGTGGTCATTTTAAACAAGATAACATTAGTCTAACTATTTGTTAAAAGTATCTGTCAATATCTACTGTTTTTGCTCTTGATCTACAGTGAATGGAGGACTATAGATGTGATAGTATTGTTTCAAAACCCTATATTGTTAATTGGCGCTACACCATTTCCTAGGATGACATATGGTAATTGCATCATAATTCACATTCACAGCAATATTATTTAAAACAATATATAAATGCATATATTAAAAATACATTATAAAACTATATTTAGAATAAAAAGGGGTGCTTAAACTAACAGCATAACAACCTCTGGACTTTTTTTCAGTACAAAATGCATTTGGAGCCTATATGTGGGTGTTTTTTTCATGGCAAAAAAAGGAAACAAGGAATTTTGCTGTGAAAAACATACCTGGCAAAACGTTTTGCTCAACACCACCCCTAATCAAATGCCAGCAGACAAACAAACTTAAATGTTCAGTCTAATAGACAACAGCTTACAAGCATTACTTGCCAGTTTCTGGGATGATTTAGAGAGCTTAGTCTTATTCCCAGCCACAAGAATGCTTGAGACCTGGGGTTTTTTTCTGTAATCTGGATCTCTATACTTTGTCTGCACTAGAAAGGATTAATATATCTTAGTTTGGATCGAGCACAAGTTACTGTGAGCACCAGTCTGAGAAAATTATCCCTTTCTTAGTTCCGCCATAAGTTTACCTGTTATCCAAAATGCTCGGGACTGGGGTTTTTCCGGATAACAGATCTTTCCGTAATTTGGATCTTCATACCTTAAATCTATTGGAAAATCATGTAAACATTAAATAAACCCAATAAGCTGGTTTTGCTTCCAATAAGGTTTAATTATATTTTAGTTTTCATCAAGTACAAAGTACTGTTTTATTATTACAGAGAAAAAGTAAACATATTAAAATTTTGAATTATTTGATTATAATGGAGTCTATGGGAGATTACCGTCCTGTAATTTGGAGCTTTCTGCATAATGGGTTTCCAGATGAAGGATTTCATACCCGCATACCATAACTGATTGTTATAATTTATCGTCTAGATGTCGCCCTCTCCTCTTCTACGATACATCAGACAGACTGATGTAATCTTTAATGACCAAGAATTTAACATTAAAAAGGTTTTATGTTTTATATTTTCTTCTGCTATCCTTGTGCTATTTTCCTGTTACCCCCAGAGAAAGAAAAAAAGCCGGTTACTTGTGTACTCCTTCGACTGTGAATTGCAAATCCCCCGGGTCTAAGACCCTTCAGCTGCAGTATGTACAGAATGTACAAACACTGACTGGTCTAATAAGAATGTCCTTCTGTATAATTTCCTAGCTGTTGAACTGGCCACTGCAACAGCAGAAGGAGAAAAGATGGATGATAAAACATCAGACCTGTGACTAGAAACACCAGTCTTTATCTCGTATGTGGACACCGGCCTTGCTTGGCCTAAACCTGGTGTTTAACAGTCATGGAGATGTTTCCAAACATATGTTCACATAATCCCCTTATCTTCTGCTCATTATCACTTCTCTGAAATGTCCATCAGCAGCCTCGTGGTGGGGTTTCTCTTGCCAAATGTGTTTTCTTCCTGTGCACCTGGCTGGGCCTCTAAAGGCACAGAGATGATAAATGGTGCAGCATCTCCTATCCACAGAGCAGTTTATAAGGCTCAGTAAATCGAAGATTCTGCATGCTAATGCTGGCATCCTATTCACTGGAAATGTAAACACAGAGAAACAGAGCTTTATTGCCCATATTGTCTACACCTCTCATATCATTAAATTGTAAAATGCATAACATTGTCAACAAGTTATCTATTACTAATTGTATTTAACGCTTGGGCAGATGAAGTGCCATCTCCTCTAGTAAGTTAATCAATAGAGTGACCTCCCTTGTGGACACCCCCTCTACCAGGGAGTATTTGATAATGTTTTGCATTTACATATCCTTTAGTCTTTAAATCCCTAAAATATATGTAGCACTATTGGATCCCTAACCTCTAGGCAACTTACACCAATATTTTCCCCTGAAATGGGCTTTTTTACTCTCTGCACAGAAAGTTTTTAAAAAAACAAACAAGGGAGCATCGATATACAATATTTCGATATTTATTCATAAATATTAGCACTGTGAGCCACAGTGATGACTATGAAAACAAATTCAGAATAAAGAAATAGGTGCCCATCAAATTTTGTGCCTGTGTAAGGCTAAATATAATTGATGTTTATCTGCCCAATTCTTGCTGCCCCACCTACATTCACAACATCTAATGGATTTTCATACACGGCCCCTCTACCCCATTGCCCCGTTTACAAAAATATTTCCATTTGAATTGGATATTGTTATGAGTACGGTAATCTGGATCTTGCCAGTCATGTCACTGAGCCAATGAGGCTCTGGAACATCATTGCGGACATGCTAAACTGGTACACGCACACTAGACACCAGTTTATCTTTGGAATTAAATTCAAACTCTTTAGACCTGCTCCTGGGCCTGGGCACATGGCTAAGAGGAAGGGTGCAACAGTAGAAGGTATTAGGAGCTGGAAAATGCTGATGGAAATCAATGGTGGTGGCAGCAGTATTACTCATCTGTGGACAGAGTTGAAGGAAAAAGGCAAAGAGGTGCACTGTTGGTGGACTCTTTCCTTGGATTTTCTGGTGAGCCTCGGCTAACCTAATCCAATGTTGTTTGTGACCCTAAGAGGCACAAGTGCAAGAGCACACCCTTTGGTGCTCATTTAGAAGCATTTTCTCCCCTCCCCTGTTTTTCTGTTCTCTGCACTGAATGATGTATCAAAAATCAAGTGTTCAGTGAAGAGAGTAGTGTTAGGCGGTGCAACTAGCCCTGTCCTTTAGGCAAACGAAAAGAACCACTACTAGCTGGGGATAAGGGGAATGAGGAGTGACTACCCCAATCAGTTATGTATTGTGGAAGGGAGCCACAGGTCTCTGCACTCTAAAGCAGACTTTTTTTCCTGCATTGCCTTTATGTACCAAAGCCATCAGTTGAACACATGTGACTGTTCCTGCATTTTTCATTGTTTTGCTGAATAAAAGCTGCTTTCATTACTTACATTAATTCATTGTTTCAATGTTGGTGGCAATTTACAGTATGCCTTTGCTTCTGACAGTTATGCGTCAAAGAGCATTTGATATAAGAGATCTCCTTAAGTATTCAATGCTACATTCTTTGCTATACCAAAGGACAAAAGCCCTATGTATGTACCCAGTAAGTACCCAGTCTTATCTCAAGATAATTTATTGCGGCAATAGTGAAGCTGCTGTTGTGGAAAACGCGTAGGTTTTGAAATAGCACACCCAACTGTGATTATGACTCTGCACTGTGTGACAAAATAAAGCGGTATTGTTATTATTATCGGCTTTCTCTTCACTGTATGGTCAGCTTATCTCAAGATAACTATGGACCCCTATGCTGCGAAAACATGGCCATAGCAGGGTCATCCTTCTCTTCATCAGACTGGATTTAAAGTATTATAATATATTGTTTTGTTTTTGCAATATTTCAACTGCCCAGGTCAATATAGTAAATACACCATGCAAAGCATCAGAAGAGTTTGAGATGAGAGTTGTGGCTGCTGAAATTCTGGAGGTAGGTTCCTTTATTTAGGGACTGTTAAAGATTTGGCATAAGCCTGTTGGGCATAAGAAGCAACACATCAGTCCAATGGTTTAAAACTGAATACAGACTAAGGGGCCGATTTACTGAAATTCAGATTTTACGACACGTTCATCAAGTCTTTCAAAATGCATTAAGTGTAAAAACCATGAAAAAATATAATAAAAATATACCAAGTAAAAGTCAGTGTGCCATAGAAGTTAGTGGGAGCTGTGCTAATCCTACTGGACCATTTTTAAAAAATTCAGACTTTTAGATTTTTTTTCACTAGTAATTACCCGAAAAACTAAAATTTTTAGAGGTTTTCATATTTTTAGTGCATCTTTCAATTTCCATTCAGACTTTTTAATGTTCACATATTTTATAACTTTCATGGCATTTGTGGTTTTAGAGAAAGAGTTTAATCATGGTTTCAGAAAACCTCTAAAATCACTTAAATCCTACCTTCAATAAATAGGCATCCACGTGATGTCTACTAGAAAAACAAGTCAAATCAGATACAGTATTAAGATGTTTTTCAATAGGTTTATGTCACCAAAAGTATTATTATGTAACCACAGACAGCACCTTCTGACACATCGTGCACTATTCTGTTTTACTTGTTAGTTTGCCCTGGGGTTATATAGCATTTTCTAATTTTTTATTCTTGCAGAAATGAATAATGAATTAGAATTTTGTAGACAAAAACATTTGTGTATATATATATATATATATATATATATATATATATATATACTGTATATCTTTCTTTTTTTCTATAATTTACAAAAAAGAACTAGATAAAACGTTAGCAAATGTGAAATGTCCTTTGATGGCATTTGGCAGTGTTGAAGTTCGTTCTACATAGGAAGAGAAATTATAGTTCTGTCATTCGGCTTTGGGAATGTCATTGAGAAGCAAAGGGTTGTACATCACATAAGATGCTTAGTACTTTGCTTCCCTGTTTCAGTAGCGCACAGGGGACTGAAGGTGCTAGAGATGCTGGGAAAATGAAGCAGCTTTATGGAATAAATGTTGGTCTGTGTCAAGACCCAGAATATAAAAATGTACCTTTGGCATAGTGGCAAATACATATTATGGCTATACAGGAACAAATGTACATGTATATGGCTAAGGAATTCTTGAATGACTCCATATCCATATATTTAACAATTTATTATATTCCCTATATTCAAGGAGGTATGTATTTTATAATAGACATTAAAATTTCGTTCAGTCATGTGACACAAATTACAGAACTTAAAACCAAAATATAACTGATGGCATATAAGGGTATTATCATCACAAAAAAAGTGAAATAGCTTTTTTTTGATCCATCAAATTAAAAAACTTCGAATTCGAATATCGAATTTGAAGTTTTTTCAACAAATTTGGCAATCCTGCGGTCGAATAAAAATCGTTTGATCGAACGATTTGAACGGTTTAATAGTTCGATCAAACGATTTTTATTCAATGTGTAAAGACTTAAAAAAATGTTGTAGAAGGTCCCCATAGGCTAACATAGCACTTCAGCAGGTTTAATTTGGTGAAGTATTGAAGTCAAAGTTTTTTTTAAAGAGACAGTACTTTGATTATCGAATGGTCGAATATTCGAACGATTTTTACTTTGAATCGAAGTCGAAGTAAAGTCGAAGTCGTTCTATCCTATTCAATGGTTGAAGTATCCAAAAAATTACTTCGAATTTCAAATTTTTTTAATTCGACAATTCCCTCGAATTCACTTCAACCCTTAAATAATTGAAATAGTTGAGTTAACAGAGTTGAGACGAAGCATGCAAGACATTGTACCTGGATACCTCGCTTCCGTTAAAGTGTTTCAAAATTCATAACCAGTAGTGAAGAGCGAATACATTTGCCAGGCATGGATTAGCGAATTTCGACATTTCGCTGCTAGCGAATGATTTCATAAAAACTGTGAAAATCCGTTTGCATAAACATTGACAAAGCTCGTTGACTTTAATGCATTTGGAAAAGATAGTAGCGCATATAAAAAATCGATTGCGTCAAAATTTGTCACAGGTAAAAATTATTTTGATGCCCATTGACTTCAATGCGCTTCATAAATTTTCGTGTGTTGTAATTTTTTGCCATTTTACAAATTATTCGGTGAAACGAAACAGGACAGATTCGCCAATCACAAATAGCCAACAGTGCATAATGTAACAAACTTAGTTGCAACTTCATTGCATAACTGACCATGTAATAGTATAATAACAGCATATGAGTATAATAATTTTGGATGGAGTTCCCCTCCACAGTGAGCAAAAGGCTGTTAAATATTAAAGTGTTCATTCAGTTATGAGATGTTTAAGAATCACAGTGTGTCCAGTTAAATTTTTTGAGGTTATGTAAGGAAAAATGAATGAATTGTTCTTTTTAACAACTTTTTAAATTGTTTTTGGCACAGTACTTTTGCATAAAAAAGTATATAAAAATTGTGATGAGATTTCACACACTTATTTGTCTTACCCTCATTGCTCTCCATTCAGTTTAACCATAAAACATTACAGTCCATTTGAAAATGCAAAGCCAATGTCAAAGGTACAGGAGAGAAAAATGCAAACTGGTTTAGGAGTTTTTATTGGGTTAAAGATAAAATGAAAATTTGCAATTCAATTTTTTTTTCAATCCTACAAAAAAACACAAATAGTCTATTAAAAAAAAGTATTTGTTACCAGGGAACAATAGGTCAGATTGAAATCAATGTTTTATAATGTTAAAACATATGGGTCCTTATTCAGTTTTTTTCCCATAGACTTTAATAGCATTTTCATGGGATAAACATTTGAGATACATTTTTGTCATTGAATTGCATCTGTGGGGTAACCTGGAATTGAATCAGGAGATACGCTTTTCTCATGAAATTAATTTTGGCTCATTGTTTTCTAGGGCAAAGAATAAAGCCAATAAACCTGTTACATTGATATTAGTTAAAAGTTAGTGTGACTGACTTCTTATATGGCCTGTCCCATAGCAGACCATTAGCCCTGATTTTGGACTTTACAAATCTGGGCATCCTTATAACCTAAACCTATTTTGAGACAAAGCTACTTTAAGGGGGCCGATTCAGCAAGGGTCGAATATCGAGGGTTAATTAACCCTCGATATTCGACTGGGAATTAAAATCCTTTGACTTCGAATAGGTTTTAGATGGCGAACTAGGGGGTCGAAGTTTTTTTTAAAGAGACAGTACTTCGATTATCGAATGGTTGAATAGTCGAACGATTTTTGGTTCGAATCCAAACTAGTAGTCGAAGGTCGAAGTAGCCCATTCGATGGCCCAAAAAACACTTCGAAATTCAAAGTTTTTTTACTTTGAATCCTTCACTCGAAGTTAGTGAATTGGCCCCTGATTGTCTTCAATATTGTCTTAAAAAAAATAACCTTTTAAACTCACCCCATGCTCCTCTGTTAAAGAGAAGGTCTCCACAGCTCTAGGTGGGCATATCCTGCATGGAGATATTTTCATTATCTCACTGAATAAATAGAAGAAGGTCATAGACTATAGTTGTAGAGAATTCACCAACTTTATCATCACAAGTGTAAGCTCAGCTTTTGAGAAGACCGCTGCGGTTGTTTCATGGAGTAGAACACATTGTTTTTTCAACACAGTGTTGGTCCTTTATTGTTCTGTGCAACCTATTTACTTTCTTAGGAATATTTCATGTGATCCATAGCCTTCCAGAAAGTCCTATGAGTGTCACACCTCGCAGCACGCTAATATTGCATCTTAGGGATCTTTAAGCAGAGCACAATGTGACAGGTGTTAACTTTCTGACGTGAAAGGAAACGTTCCTGCCTCGTTAATCACCACTGTCAAAAGGATATTCTCTTGTCAATCCTGCAGACTGCTGAACAATGTCGTCAGATTTGGCTTAATTGAATTTATTTTAAGGAAGCCTGGTGACACATTCCCATTACTCATAAATTGCTCAAAAGACCAACACAACCACTGTATTTTCTTGTGTTTTGAGGTCATGTAAGGTGCATCTGTATTCACCATGCAAGCATCCTCAGTAGTCACATCCAACACCAGGTATGGACTTACTGAGCTGCAGTGCAGAGCTTTTCAGTAGGACAGTAAGTTACAGGCACTTTAAGGATACATATTTAAAGAAAACTAGGGACAGACAAATCCTTTGTTTCCCATTGTATTTAAAGAGTAGAAATATTAAGAGCACACTTGAGAAAGGGGGTAGATCCTCCGAAACGTTGTGTGAGATCTAAATAAATCACAGATTGCAAGCACATTTTGCTGCGAGTGCCATCTGATTGCCTTTCGATTAGTATGATGTATATGGAATAGTGGAGCAGCGAAGTTCCCAGGTAGAGCACCACACAAGTGAATCCACGGAATTTGGGTTTGGATTGCAGCTGTTGTTTAGCGGTGTTTAAACTATGGCTTAAGACTCTCCTTTATCTACTGAACCTGACATTTTACTTCTCCTTAATTCTCCGTATCTCCTCTCAAAATGTCCTGCCTTTCTATTGTAGAGACTGTAGCCTAATCAGGTACATCTGCACCTGCATCTGATCAGCAGTCCCTCATCTCAGTCCTTAATGTTTACCTTCTCAGTAGTGATGGGCAAATTTTTTCGCCAGGCATGGATTTGCGGCCAATTTCCACGGAAAATTGTTGAGTGCATAAAAATTGTCACGTGTCAAAATTATTCAGACACCCATTGACTATTGCATTTGGACAAAATACAAGTATCAAAATTGACGCTTGCGTGGAAATTATTTTGAGGCCCGTTGACTTTGATGTGTTTTGCGAAATTTCGCAATTTTTTTTTTCACCCATCACTACTGCTCAGACAAGAGCTCACATGTTCTTCCAACAACCTAACCATTTAAACGCTGGCCACTATAAAACCAGAAGTAATGCCACCATAGTATTGAAGCATCATCATGATAGGCTCAAATAAAAATGTAAGTGAGGCAGAATAGCCTCAGAACTATTGACCAGCATCCATTAATGCATTCCTAACATTTTCTCCTCCCAACAAATATCTGCAGTTTTATAGGAGCATGCCTTTATACGAGACTTAATAGTATGGGCTTATTTTCTGTTATGGGTTGTGAAGTATTCTGAATTCCTGAATCCTGCAATCCTATTAATAGCATATTTCTTATGGTGTATTTGGTACCATTAAACACAGTTTGAAGCTATATTGCCTTGAATGAGAGGAAACAGAAGATGGGACACTGGTCAGGGGTGCAATGGGGGAGGGTGTTACTTAAGTAGAAGGTTGTCAGAGAACTTCCTATTTTTTACCTGGGGTAATACACAGCAGGTCTATCTGAGTATAAATGGATAATCAGGATAAATGGTCAACTTGATGTTGAGGGGAATAAGGGGAATCATTCTAACAGACGCTTAATTGGTGTTTAGTAAGGGTGAAGTGAGGTTGCATATAATGTGGTATACGTTGGGTTAGTGGATATGTATTAATTAGGCAGGTAATGTATATATTGCAGCAATGGCGTGATCGTGGAAAGCAGTGGAGTCATTTTGGCTTGCTTTATTGAGGGCTTGCTCTATTGAGGGAAAGGAGTGCTGTAGGTAGCTAAAGCAGCAGGAAGCAGGCTAAAGGGTAAGAAAAAAGTAAGAAACAGAAGACGGGCTTAAAATTTTTAATGAAGATTATAAATTCATGTTTGTAATTAAACGACATATTTAAAGCTATTCCTAATTAACAGTAATAATATAATGCTCCCCATGGCTCCAGGAATTTCGCATAATTTCTTTCAATGAAATTATTTTACATCCATTTATTCTCAGCAAATAAAATTGAGAATTTCTAGCTCTATTTCATGGAAGCATTTTAAGAGAGATATTTTAAGTAAAAGGATCAACCACCCCAAAGAGGAGAGTTAGATATGTCTGCCGCCTAATATCAATATATTAGGCGGCAGACATATCTAACTCTCCTCTTAGAGAGTTAGATATCTGTTTAACATTTAGTCTTGAACCTTGAGCCTTCCTACATAAAGAAACTCCACCCAACTGCCAAAATTAATTGAATTACAGGAGGGGTTTCACTAGTCAATACTAGTGAAACCCCTCCTGTAATTCAATTAATTTTGGCAGTTGGGTGGAGTTTCTTTATGTAGGAAGGCTCAAGGTTCAAGACTAAATGTTAAACAGATCACTCATCTCCACTATGGTTTCTAATATATTCGAAATTTTGTAATAATCATCATTGTTTTTTATATAGTGACAGCAAGTTACACAGGGCTTTGGATTTATTTATAAAAAACAGAGGTATTGCAATTAGTGAATTAGGTTGAATCTGTGCCAAAACGAAAAAAGAAAAGAAAAATGTGAAATGCAAAACGTATTTTATGGGCGTGAGAAAATTTTTAAATGCGCGACTATTTTGTCCAAATACAATAAAGTCAATAGGCATCCAAAATGCGCAACAATTTTTATGTGTGAGCCAATTTTTGGTGGATTTTTCCCCAGCAAATTTAGTTTATATATATTATTAATTATTCGCTAGCGGAGAAACGTGGAAATTTGCTGTTCATTCTTGCCTGTCAAATTTATTCGCCTATCACTAATTGCAATAATTTAAAAATAAAAAGTAAACAACTGGGATCGGAAGGCCCTGCTTACATTACATCAAATTGAAAAAGTTGCAAAAAAGTGACAAAAACCTCAAGTTTTCGACTTGTCGCATAATAACTGTGACTTTTTTTGTACAGTCACACAAAAGCCAGCTTCATAAACACCTGAAAACCTAAAAAAAAAACACAAATCAAAGGAAGATCTTCCAGTTGTAAAAAGGACATTTGACTTCTTTTAGTAATTTAGTAAATTGGCACCTCAGTGTCAGGCCCCCATCATGTTTGCTAATACGTGTAACAAATGTGCCATATTAATTTGAAGCAGGTCTCCAGCTGTTGCTGACATACAACTTCTGCTACATCCAGAGGCGTAACTACAGAGGAAGCAGACCCTGCAGCTGCAGTAGGCCCAGGAGGTATAGGGGGCCCCATGAAGCTCAAATTCATATGAAATTTCAATACATTTTGGTAAAACAGGACAACCTCTGGATATGTTTGAGGCCCTAAAATTTTTTGCTGTGGGGCCCAGTAACATCTAGTTATGCCACTGGCTACATCAAAGCAAGCTTAAAATGGGATGAGCTGCAGATCTGCAACAGCTGGAGAACTTTAGGTTGAATAAAACTGGGCTACAGAATGAACATTCATGGGTGAGCTCAACAAATGCTTCAAGATGCTGAAAAGCAATTTCTCACCTGTTGCTTCATCGACACTCTCTTCGGACACATGTTCATTTTGATGTACCCATTCTCCGTTACATTTAAAGAAGATCTGCATAGCTGGCATGGCTCTACATCGTAGATGGATAGGATTGCTTTTGATAATATAGGAATCCTCTGGCTCCATTAGGAAGTGAGGTAGGGTTCCTGGGGCCGATGGTAGGGACTCTGGTAGCACCTCACCATTATTGCTTCCTGTGTGTGTAAAGAGACATAAAGAATTGGTTACCTCCCTGGAATAATGGCTAATGGGATTTCCCACCTTATTTTTTTCTTTTGCACGTTTGCTATTTTTAAATGTCCTTCATTATTTAATAGTAAAAGTTGTTCTTCCCTCATAAAAATCCCTCTCTTCTTAAACAACGGCTATGATATCTCCAAACAAGTTGCTCATTACAGTCTTACTTTAGATTTGTTTTAGCAGTCATGAACACACACATAATCCCTTCTTTTCTTCCTTCTCTTTTCTTTACTTATCGTTTAATTTTCTTTCTTTTCTGCTTCCTGTTTCAAAGTCTATTCTATTTTGTACTCAGCCTTAGCTGAGTAAACAACTTCTTTTGTCTGTGGAGAAAATGTCTAATCTGTAAAGTGTCTGTCTAAAATAGCCTACTTAGATTTGAATCTCTCTTCTTATGTTTAAATGAAAGCATATTAGTGATGGGCGAATTTATTCGCCAGGGGTGAATTAATGTACACCCGTTGACTTTAATGCACGTCAAATTGTCGCTGGCATCTGAATTGTCGCCGGCATCAAAAATCGCCTTTGGCGAACAGGACAAATTTGCCCATCAGTAAAGCATATACAATATTTCATGTAAAAAATGGACAGTGGCCTTTTGGCTCTTTGTTATATACTTGGGTGAAACTCGCTTATAAGAGAAGGTCACATGTGACCAAAAAACATGACTTGCTGTAAGATCATGTGCCCATCAGTAAAGACTTATTTCATATTTATTTCTACTTCTGCCCTGGGAGGGTTGCATACTCTGATTATTTGACAGGAACAAATAGCTTTCATGTTAGATATGAGGAAAGACTGGCCAAATTGGGAATGTTCATGCTGAAGAAGAGGCGTTTAAGGGGAGCTATGATAACTATGTATAAATATATAAGGGGATCGTATAATAATCTCTCTAATTCTTTATTTACCAGTAGGTCTTTCCAGCTGACACAAGGTCACCCATTCCGATTAGAAGAAAAGAGGTTCCACCAAAATATTTGGAAGGGGTTTTTTACAGTGAGAGCTGTGAAGATGTGGAATTCTCTCCCTGAATCAGTTGTACAGGCTGATACATTAGATAGCTTTAAGAAGGGGTTGGATGGTGTTTAGCAAGTAAGGGAATACAGGATTATGGGAGATAGCTCATAGTCCAAGTTGATCCAGGGACTAGTCCGATTGTCATTTTGGAGTCAGGAAGGAATTTTTTCCCCGTCTGAGGCAAATTGGAGAGGCTTCAGATGGGTTGTTTTTGCCTTCCTCTGGATCAACTGGCAGATAGGCAGATTAAGAAAAAAGAAAAAACTAAAAGGTTGAACTTGATGGACGTGTGTCTTTTTTCAACCATACTTACTATGTAACAATGTTTCTTTGCATAGTTATAATTTCTTTCATTGTCTCCAGCACCTTCTATGCAGCTGTAGGCATCTATGAATCCCTTACACATTTTATAATAACCTTACAAAGAATTGTGGAATATTTAATCTTCCTTGGAAGGAGTGACCTTTAACTCCTTTCAACTTATAAACAAGTCAACAATTTATATTCTACATCCAGCCATACATTTACTTCTGACTTGCTTTGGCCTTCTGCTCTGACTTGCTGTGATGCATGCTTTATACATGTCATAAACATATCACAGAAGCTTAGAAGCTGTTTTTACTTCTTATACCAAATCCAACTGCCTCAGTGTTAAGGGACACCTTTGTATGTTGAATATAGCTAAATATTATATTAGTTGTAACATGTCTGTATCTTAGAAATTGTCAAACATACATTGCTTTCTTATCTTATTCTTTATAGAGACACCATTGATGTCTATCCGGTTCCTTACTAAATATGACTAGACTTTAACTTTTTAGCTTTAGCTTTCCTCCCTTCCAAGAATATTAATCAGAGAAAGATGAGAATTACAACTTGCGCCATAGACACAGAGAACATGACTCAGTTCTTTGTAACATAAATATATATCCTAGCTGTTACTGAAAAGATCAGTAGGAGTTTGACCCTAGTGCCAGTGTCCCTCTTTTGTCTCATTAGAACCCAATAGAATTACATTAGACCTGATCAGGGAAATCTAACCAGTTCATAACCCTCAATGATGCGCATTGCAGCGTTGCTGATGGGCCTGAAAATGCAGACTCCTATCTATTTCTATATCACTCAGTCAACAAGCAATTGACCGACCATATACTCTATGCCAAATCACAGTATTCATGATCAGCCTATGTGTGGCCTGTAGATATATAAGTCATAACTTCTGATAATCAGGACATGTTGGTATTCCAAGCTTTCACTGCATATCTCTGCAGTAAAGAAATCCACTTGGGACCCCAAAAGAAGCTTAACTGTTTCAGGTTACCAAGTTTAATAGTTCAGTAGTTTAATATGAATCCTTAGCATTTCCTTTATGCGTAGTGATGACCAACATAGACTTTGCTAATATTTTACAGAGGCAGCAAGAAAAATATATTTCCATACCACCACATTCAGATATCATTGTCTCCTTCTTCTAAGCCTCCCCTAAAACATTTAGCTTTCCATTCAGTCTACTTATCTTTATGTATTTAGCTCTTGGACCCTGCCAGGACACCAGCATGACCATATCCACATTCACTAAAGGCTCTTCATAATATCATTGACAAACCATAGAACATTAGCACACCCACATGTCTTGACCCTGTACAAATATGTAGAGATTGACAAGATTCAGCTGAAATCCCCTGTGCCAAAAGAGACACTTTAGCCTCTTCCTAGTAGAATAAATGAGGAAGAAATGTCTCTCACCCCTGATGCACATTCTTTTCACTTGCTAACACAAACATTAAGGAAAACGAATTATCCTTTCACACCTAGCATATATATCTGGGTCTGTATAGCAAGGTAATGGAAAAATAAGAGGACTAATGACCACCTCGACCTGGCAGGTCATCAGCTCTCCTGTATTGCTCAATCGATTTGGTATTGTGTCATTCAGCCTTTTCAGTGCATAACAGCAAAGGACCCATAGGGGACTGAAAATTAATACTGAATCTGGAACACAGAACTACAGGGACATAAAGCTATACTGTAAATATGCAAAATCATTTTTTTTCTAAGACCTTTCCATAAATGATGCAATGTGTTCCTGAGTGTTAAATGAGCACTGATTTATTGTATAACACAATTTTGGGGGTTGCTGTGTCCCTGCAAAGAGAGGTTTTAATGATTACAGAAAAAGTGAACATATTCAGGAATAAATTGTTATATATAAATATATGACCACTGTGTTATTCCAAGGTATACTGTTTATAGATTGGAACAGGCCTTTTTCTTCTGCAGTTGTGCATCTGCAGGTTGAAGCATGCAGTTCAATGAAGCATCAATGAGCATCACTAATCCATCTACTCACAAGTATTTCTTTATTATTAGCCATACCCTTTGACTCAAAAAGTTTCTTTGGTCATGTAAAAGCTACTTTCTGAAAAGGGATGTTGCAACTGCTTAATCGATGTATAAAGCCTAAACCATAAATTAAATACAGGTTTTTGATCTATCAATTGGTGCCTTCCACCTCCACTTCTAACCCAGTAGACATGCCGGTGCATGAAAAGCTCCTACTAATTCCCACTTATAGTTGTGGATTTGTATGCTATAACATTGTCCTCTATATTAAGCATATTTCAAAATTACCTTTTTATAGTAGCTATACTTAAATTCCTTAGCCTCCCCCGCCAAATTCTCACTTTACTACACCTTAAACAATTTACAGTACAGCATATCTGCCTTTCATTTTAATAGTGTGAACAGGAGTGTTGGAAAGCACTTAGAAATACTCAATTCATGGCACGCTAAACTTATAGCTGTGAAAGGTCAGATCATGTCTCTGGACTTATGTATCAGCCAGGGGCAGATAAAAATGTAAATGGTACTATTACATGCTCTAGCACAGCTATCAAAGCCATTCAGGGAGATTAATGCATACAAGTTTGTTATTCCCCTGGAAGCTCAGAAAAAATAAGAATTATAGCTCGTATATCAGTCATGAATTTGATGAGTAATCATTCTACAAAAACCTAACTCTATGTATGAGCTTCAATATATATATATATATATATATATATATATATATATATATATATATATATATATATATATATATATATATATATATATATACATACATATATATATATACATATGTATATATATATATATATATATATATATATTATATATATATCAGCATGTGAAGCCGGCACTCACCTTCGCCAATAGTCACTGAGGCCGGGTGCTAGCCAGGTAAAGCATACAATCCAAAAAATGAAGGAAGCACTCACGGCAGATTTTTCTTGAAAAAACTTTTTACTGGATCATGCAAACATCAACGCGTTTCGGTACCTCAAGGGACCGTCATCATCCTGATGACAGTCCCTTGAGGTAACACACATATATATATACATATATATCCATATATATATATATATATATATATATATATATATACACATTTCCTTTTTCTCTGTAATAACAAAACATTACTTTGTACTTGATCCAAATTAAGAAATAATCAATCCTTATTGCAGCCTATCTGATTTATTTAATGTTTGCATGATTTTATAGTAGACATCGCAATGGATTTTAGTGGTTTTAGAGGTTTTTGAAACTATCACTACTCTAAACGCACAAACTCTAAAACCATGATTGTCACTGAATTTATTAAAATTTACAGTTATAAAAAGTATGAATGAAAAAAAAGGCATGAGCGATTGAAAAAAAAATACAAATTCCTCTTAAACCTGTAGGGACCCATAGTTAACAATGTCTCTATGGCTTTAATTCCCTAACTTCCTGATCTTCCTAGTTTCTGGGCAGATTCCCATATAGCTAGAGATATTTGCATAGTTATTTCATTGGCCAGGAGGCGCTGTGACCATGTCCTGTCACACTCTGGTATAGTGAGTGAGAAGGGGTGGATCTTCCTCTTTGATCTAGCTGGGTGTGCCCAGGGGAGCCAGGGTATAGCAAGGCCCAGAAAGCCATGTGCTTAGAGGGACCAGGTCCTCTAGTGTCTAAGTCGGGGAGCAGGGACCCAATGAATGAGGGCTAGTAAGTGACAGGAATATATCTGTAATAGACTCACTAGGAGAGTGAGATTAAGAGTACAGATAGAAAGAGCAGCTTTGCTCCAAATAGGAGCGATAGCAAGAAGGTAGCTCTCCTCTCAGGCAAGGCGGGTCTGAAGTATAGTGACACAGCCTATAGGATTAGGTCTAGTGAGTTCCCTGATCCCGTGTGAGGATCCAGGTCACTGTGTTGTCTCTGGAGGAAAGTCCCTGGCATCTACCCTGGAAGCTCTGTGTGAGCAGGTGTGCCTATATATTCTGCATCGGCTCAATTATGTGGAGCGCTCACCTCCCCAAATCACACTTTTGTAGTGTCAGGTGCTGTACTGTGAGACCCACTCCTGTCACTGGGTCAAATCAATATCCAGAAAAAAAACAGCAGCACACCGAATCTAGTTGTAGTTGTCTTCAAAGATGAAAATTTATTTAGCCTATATGCAAAAAGGCAACGTTTCCGAAATGTTGCCTTTTTGCATATGGGCTAAATATTTATTTTTTTTTTCCTGTTAAGTTCATTATGTTAGGTTGGGAACACAATGAAATTGTCCCTATTATTGGCTCTTATACAACACTTCCAGTTTTTATTATGACTTTGGTGTTTGTGAGTGAATGATAATTAAATCTCAGTTCCCACATTATTTATTCTGAACACAATGTTGTCATAAACAGAGCTACAATTCACCACCTATATTGGTGTTTAAAAATAAATCTAAAGAGGTGATAGGAAGTAGGGGTTCCCTTTCAATGCTTTACCTTTTTTTTTTTTTTTTTTTAAACAGATTTTACAAAAATAATACAATACCATAGATATAAATAGATAAAAAAGTGAAAAGAAAAAGAAAATAAAAGAGTAGAATAAGAATATATAAGACCCAAGCTATCTCGTAGCTGTTTGCATCCGAAATCCACTTGCTTTACCCGCGGGCCATCTCCTAAACCTTCAGGGTTATTTGGACCAATTACAAATTTTATTACTCCAACAAACTCGCTTACCCCATCCCCAGGACATTGCTATCTATACTCAGAAGGATCCTCCCCTTAAAACCTCTTTCAGCCTAAAGTCCCTTTTATCTCAATTTATTTATAAACCTAACCCATGGTTCCCAGATGTCCCAGTATTTAGCACTCTTGTTATGAATAATATGTGTTATTTCTTCCATCTTCCTAGTATGCTCTACTACCTGCTGCCACTCCATGCTGCTTGGTGGAACTGTCTTCCTCCAATGTCTTGGGATTATTGACCTAGCCGCATCCAGCAAATAAATTTAGCCCATATGCTGCCAATAAATACATTTAGCCCATATACTGCCAATGCCTCTCTACCACTGCGGATTAGGTTTACTTTAGGTTTGTTATATTACAAGAACCTCCTGGCGCCCATTTTTTCCTGTTTTGTTGCACAGAAACCTGAGAGTTGTAGATGCACTAAACCATTTCTGAAATCTTCCATTTAGCGAAGGCCCTAGCCTGCTGTTTGAGTCACATGCTCTAACAACTAGTGGGACATTAACTCCTTTGGGTCTGGATCGCCCAAATTAGCATTACAAACCTCTAGAAATTCAAGTTTTTTGGACAATTCATAGTGGAAAAGAAATCCAAAAACCTCTAACATTGTAATTGGATTAAAAATGGTCCAATAGGATCAGCCTAAAAACTGCCAATGCCTCTGTACCACTGTAAGTAAACCTGCGGATCAGGTTTACTTTAGGTTTGTTATATTACAAGAACCTCCTGGCACCCATTTTTTCCTGTTTTGTTGCACAGAAGCCTGAGAGTTGTAGTTGCACTAAACCATTTCTGAAATCTTCCATTTAGCGAAGGCCCTAGCCTGCAGTGTTTGAGTCACATGCTTTAACAACTAGTTGGACATTAACTCCTTTGGGTCTGGATCGCCCAAATTAGCATTACAAACCTCTAGAAATTCAAGTTTTTTGGACAATTCATAGTGGAAAAGAAATCCAAAAACCTCTAACATTGTAATTGGATTAAAAATGGTCCAATAGGATCAGCGCACCTCCCATTGACTTCTTTAGCACCTCGACTACTTTTGCTTGGCAAAGTTTTGTATCTTATGCATTTGTGTTTCTTTCATTTAATACATGCCTAATTTTTAGAGCTTTTTATAAATATAGAAAATTCTACTTTTTTTAAACCACAATTCGATTGTTAGTAAATAGACCCCTTAATTTATTATAATCCAAATTATGGAAAGATCCACCATCCGGAAAACCCCAGGTCCCAAGCATTTTGAACAAAGGGTACCATACCTGTACCTGTTTTGCTGGTCATACTTAATTAATTACTTGTATAGTTTTCATATAAATCTCAGAAAAAAATCAGATAACTTTATCAACAACCTAACAAATAAATAGACAACAAATAAGATAAAGACCTTTTTCCTGGCTTAAGCTTCTTTCTAGTCTTCCATTACACGAAATACACATGAAATACACAATAAGCGGCAAATTTACTTATGGTCGAATATCGAGGGTTAATTAACCCTCGATATTCGACTGTCAAAGTTAAATCCTTTGAATTTGAATATCGAAGTTGAAGGGTTTACCGCAATTCTTTCGATCAAACAATTTGAAGGATTTAATCATTCGATCGAACGAATTGCGGTAAATCCTTCGACTTCAATATTTTAATCCATTGATTTTTTTCTTTGCCCAAAAAAAGATAGCAAAGCCTATGGGGACCTTCCCCATAGGCTAACATTGACTTCTGTAGGTTTTAGGTGGCAAACTAGGGAGCCAAAGTTTTTTTTTTAAAGAGACAGTACTTCGACTATCAAATGATCGAATAGTCGAACGATTTTTAGTTCAAATCGTTCGATTCAAAGTCGTAGTCGAAGGTCGAAGTAGCCCATTCGATGGTCGAAGTAGCCAAAAAAAACATTCGAAATTCAAAGTTTTTTTTATTCTATTCCTATACTCGAGCTAAGTAAATGGGCCCCTAAGTGATGAGAAAAAGTGACCAGTTTAGCTGGTGCAAAAGAACAGAAACATTTGTGGCAAAATATTGTCAAAATGTCATCAGTATTTTGGTTATTTGAGTCAACGGGAAGACACCTGTGTTTGTTTGTTTTTTTTCCAGCACAAAAACAATGCATTTTTTTCTGGGTAAACAAAATGCATAGAGAAATTCTAAATAATTTAATAAATAGGCCTCCGCAAAATGCAGTTTCTTAAAACAAAGAGTACCAGATACAGGAACTGTTGTTGTCCTAGTATAGTCAAACTATGGCAAATGGAGTGGCTGGGAAATATCAACACTTCCTTAACTGTTTATGTTAGATGGATCCTACAAGATATGAGTAGTCAATTGTCTTTTGTCGTCTGTACATTCACAATGATTGTGTTGTAAGTTTGTATATACTGTAATGTTATGCCTACTGCCACAAAACTATTTCTATGTGCTCTTGTAAAAAAATCAATAAACTTTACCCAATTCTGAACTTCATCTGCTATATCTTTTAACTAACCCAAGAGCTGATTAAAGAACACCTGTTGGCAAAAAATATCATCTCCAACCAAAGGAGCACTTCGTTTGGCGGTAACAGTAGTTTTTTTTTTCTTTAATTGCCCCCCCGCCATCGCAGCCATGTCAGTCAGAGCGCAAATATATGCTTCATGCTCCTAATGAGCAAGTTGCGGCATTCACTCATTACGTGCATGTGTGTGCCCCAAGATGGCCACTCAAACTGGGAGCTCCCTACTGGTGTTGGTGTCCTTGTGCTGACAAGGGCAATTTTAAAAAAAAAAAATACCCCATACATAAGTGTGGGCTCTATTTTTTGGCAACAGGTGTCATTTAAGGAAAATCCGATTAGTAGTTCACAATATATATAGTACCAATAGTTTTATCACAACATGATATTGCTTTGGACGTTTTCACCTAGCAGCCATAATTATAATAACTGAAGAATATGAAAATCTGTTAAAACTAAAGTTTACAAAAATTTAGATGCATCACACGAAGTGGATATGCTGGCTCTAACACTAGGGGGCAAATTTACTTAAGGTCGAATATCGAGGGTTAATTAACCCTCTATATTCGACTGTCCAAGTTAAATCCTTCGACTTCGAATATCGAAGTCGAAGGATTTAGAGCTATTTGTTTGATCGAACGATTAAATCCTTCGATCGAACGATTAAATCTTTTGATTGAACGATTAAATCCTTCGATCGAACGATTAAATCCTTCGATCGAACGTTTAAATCCTTCGATCGAGCGATTAAATCTTTCGAATCGTTTGATTCAAAGGATTTTAATCCATCGATCGAACTATTTTTGTTCGACCAAAAAAAGATAGCCAAGCCTGTGGGGTCCTTCCCCATAGGCTAACATTGACTTCGGTAGCTTTTAGGTGGCAAACTGGGGGGTCGAAGTTTTTTCTTAAAGAGATAGTATTTCGACTATTGAATGGTCGAATAGTCGAACAATTTTTAGTTCAAATCGCTTGATTCGAAGGTCGAAGTAGCCAAAAAAATATTCGAAATTCAAAGTATTTTTCCTCTATTCTTTCACTCGAGCTAAGTAAATGGGCCCCAACGTCTATGAAGAGTTTCAATCCTTTTTCTCTTCATTTCATATGGCAACACAGTGGGGCAGTGTCAGACTGGGACACCAGGGGCCCACTCTCAGTACTAATATTCTCCTCCTCAATCTCTATTCTCCTAGTCTGTTTTCTTTATACTCAATCAATTATTCCATCTATTTAGCCTCATTGTTCTCATAGAAATATGGAATGGCCATGAAATAAGCCAAAAGTTTAGCAGCGCAAGGGCCCACTGACACCTGGGCCCATCAGGAGTTTTCCTGGTATCCCGGTGGGCCAGTCCGACACTGCAGTGGGGTATGTCTTGAAACACTTGTGAGTCACTTCTACTGTGACTGTCTTGTCAAAAGTAACTGAACATGACCAGTTGACAGTAACTGTAAGGAAGCATTATGCTTCTAACCTACTTAATCTACTACTGGTAAGTAAATCCCTGAGGTACCCAAGGTAGGAGGTAATTTATGGTCTGTTCAACTCAATAAAGAAACTGGTTCCCTGGATTTGAATGTACTGTGTAAATGGAACTTGTGTAAAGGGAACTTGAAGCAAAGCTCAATGAGAAACATTAGTCTAAAGGCTGCTTTCTGCTTAGTAAGGAAGGAGTTTAGCCCTGTGGTCACTTATACATTCTGTCCAGAAATGCAGGGTTCAGCATATTGAGACCAAATCATTTACTTACAATACCCATCCTTTATCATTGCTGTCACTTATAACTCAAACCGGCTTCATGGCTGAAACTGGATATACTTCAATGGCCTGTTTTCCTATCAGAACCTAGGAATGCATTAATGTTCTGAGCTCTGGTAATACACCGCCCATCAAATACCGGGGTGACAGGAAGAAAATTGCACTGCAAACTGCACACTTCAAAATAAAGGGAAAAAATCAATCCCTTTGCAAATTGTGGCAGCTGAGAAAAAAACTCATCAAGACACAATTGCCATCCTGTGAGTAATATAGTAGTAGTGATAGTGAAATTAAAAAAAAATAGATATATACATATATCCTTTTGTAGGAATGTATTCCTAAATATCTCATTCTTCCCTGTCTCACCCCTAAACATGATTCTGCCTTTTACTGAAGTGAGAATAAGACCCATTTACAGATCTTCATCCGAGTGTGAGTCTCCTGCTAGGCTATAACTATTCACACAGTCAAACGGCTACGATTTATGAGCCTTCAGCTTGAGTTTAAGAGTGGCTGGTTTGCCTGCAGTGTCAGCAGAAGAATCTAGCTGTGGCTGGGATTTGAGAAAGTCAGATTACACCAAGGCTAGAGCTGTGTCCACTCTAATGGAAAAGTTCAAGTTTGACAGGCCTGATGCTTTATGGATGACATAGCTTCACATAATAGAGTGAAACTTTTACGCATGATAAAGAGCAGGGAAAATAACTAAAATGTGCTGCTGATGAAATGAATTCAGCCAGAAGTATTGAGTAATATTGCAGTTCTAGGACCTGATAGTGAGGAACATGCTTTTTCTATTTAATACATTATATGTACCTAACCAATCATGTCCCTCTTTAGAATGGTTTGATTGTTTCGATCAGGCTACCCCCAGGGCTACTAGAGAAGACTTAAAGCATCTGGTGTACACTATGGGGTAAATTCACTAACCTCTGGAAATTCGCCAACGACAGCTTTGCTCACATTGCAGCACTTCGTCAGAATAACACTAATTCATTAAAATGAGAAGTTGTGTCCAGGGCCCACGAACGATGGTGAAGTTTCGCTAGCATTAATTCGGCACGCAAAGCGAAGTTGCACTAGCGTTGGCTAATTTGCATATGGCGGGAAGTTAAATTTCAATGGACGTAATATGTTGCAGCAAATACAATACAATACTCAACACCGGGGAACCTTAAAGGGCATGTAAAGTCTAAAATATAATAAGGCTAGAAATGCTGTATTTTGTATACTAAATATAAACATGAACTTACTGCACCACAAGCCTAATCAAACAAATAATTTATGCTTTCAAAGTTGGCTACAAGGGGTCACCATCTTGTAACTTTGTTAAACATCTTTGCAAGACTAAGACTGTGCACATGCTCAGTGTGGTCTGGGCTGCTTAGGGATCGTCATAAACAAAGCTGCTTGAGTTCTGCATGGCTGGGAAGTAAGGTGGGGGCTCCCCCTGCTGTACATGAGTATGATTGTTTCCCTGCTCAGCTGACAATTCCTATCCACAGCAGTAAATGAAGGGAGAATTTCACTTCATACAGTCAAGTTTCTTATAAAAACGGTACACATTTTTTAATTAAAGTATATTGGAGATAGGTTTCTTTTTTTTTTTTTTTGTAAGTCTTTATTTTTTAATTTTCAAGGTTATATGGGGGTACAGAAGAAAAGGAGGGGTTGAGGGGTACAGTATTGCAATAGAGACTCACATCACGTTTAGCATACAGTATAGAGCATTTATCATCAGTCTATTCCTGCAATGTATAACCTTTTGTCTGTAGTCTTTTGTGTTAGGAAGACTTTTTTTTGTGTCCCTTCTAAATATTCTTCTGTGTTTCTATACTGATGCCATCTGAGGTGGGGGTGGGAGGTGGTGGGGGGGAACTGGGGGGGGTTGGAAGCTAATTTAAATCCACTCTTCATTGGTCCTTCTTGTTGAACAATTCCTGATATCGCGTCTTCACCTATTCAGTTTACCTAAGATTATTTTAGTCACTTAGTTGCTGTCTGCAGATATGTATTTCCCTACTATGTATTTTGTAGGTCTTTCCAGTCACTCCATATTTTTCTGAATTGTTTCATGGCACCGTGTTTTAATGCTAAAAGCCATTCCATTGTCTTCGTCTCCTCCAGTTCTCTGACCCAATCGAGTTTATTGGGAGGTTCTTCCATGTTCCATCGTTTTGGTATCACCATTCTTGCAGCTTGTTTCAGAAAAATATGAATGATCAGTTTGTCTTTTATTACTGTTTGGGTAGTTTTGTTGACATTAAAAATCACTGTTTCTAAACTGTTTGTGTATGTCCTAGGTCTCACTTCCTCTATTGCTCTAAACACCTCTTCCCAATATTTTGCAAGTTTCTCACAAGTGTACCAGATGTGACTGAAAGATCCTTCTTCTTTCTTACATCTCCAGCAAACTTCGGAGACTTGACTATAAATTCTATGTAGTTTTACAGGAGTCCTATACCATCTACTTAAGAGTTTGAAATTAGCTTCCTGTACTCTAATGGATCTCGATCCTTTGTGCGCTGAAGACATTATATCTTCCCATGTTTCGTCTATGAAGCAAATGTTCGTTTCCTTTTCCCACTGTGTTTTGCATCTTGATTCTCCTGTTGTAGCATCCGCGTTCAATTTTTTGTAAAATTTCGCAATAGGATGACTCATTCGTTGTTGTTGAAGCAGTATTTCCCACTCTGTTAGTGGTCTAGTCAACTTATCTATCCCTACTGCTTTTAGATAGTTTTTAACTTGTATATAATTCCAAAGGTTTCTTGGGTGATTACCCCATCTTTTATGGATTTTAGAGAAAGGGATCATTTTTCCTTTTTTGATGAAATGTTTTAGTTTGGTGGGTACCCCTTGAGTACTTGCCCATCTGTCGAATTGGCCTCCTTCCCAGCTAGGTTGGAATTCTGGGTTTCGATAAGAATCGTTATTTCCCGGAGTAATGCCTGAATCTTTGCATTGTGTGCTTTCTTCATCTTCGTGCATAGTGCTATCAGGTTGCCTCTAGTAACTACTTTGATTGTTTCCCAGAGGACTGAAGGATCTGTGTCTGGAAGATCATTATATTGTATAGTGTCTTTCAAGTGGTTTGCGATGGTTTCTCTGTTTTGTTTACTCAATAGTAATATCTCGTTAAACTTCCAAATAAAAGTCTCTTTCAAAGTGTGAGGTATTTCAATTATCGTGAGATACGGGGCATGATCCGATAATATTGTTGGGCCAATTCGTATACTTTTGATGAGCTGTAACCATTTTTGGTTTATGAAGAAGTTATCTATTCTGGAATAACTGTTTCTGGGGTTTGAAAAAAAAGTATAATCTTTTTGCTTGGGATTATGAGCCTCCAAATGTCAATCATATTTAATCTATTGAGATACATTTTTATCTTCCTGATTGCTTTGTATGTGATGGCAGACCTCTGCGAGGAACAGTCTATTAAAGGAAAACTATACCCCCAAAATGAATACTTAAGCAACAGATAGTTTATATCAAATTGAATGACATATTAAAGAATCTTACCAAACTGGAATATATATTTACATAAATATTGCCCTTTTACATCTCTTGCCTTGAACCACCATTTTGTGACTCTATCAGTGCTGCCTCAGAGATCACCTGACCAGAAATACTACAACACTAACTGTAACAGGAAGAAGTGAGGAAGCAAAAGGCAGAACTCTGTCTGTTAATTGGCTCATGTGACCTTACATGTGGTTTGTATGTGTGCACAGTGAATCTTACGATCTCAGGGGGCGGCCCTTATTTTTTAAAATGGCGATTTTCTATTTATGATTACCCAATGGCACATACTACTAAAAAAGTATATTATTATGATAATGGTTCATTTACATGAAGCAGGGTTTTACACATGAGCTGTTTTACTCAGTATCTTTTAATAGAGACCTACATTGTTTGGGGGGTATAGTTTTCCTTTAAAGAATTAAGAGCTACATTTGGATCTCCACCCAACAGCGTTATGCCTTCTGCAAACTCCTACAGAGATGATGATACTTCCTTCATGTATCGGACTTGTTCTTTGTTTGGAATATATATGGAACAGAATGTCATCAGAGTATTGTAAACTTTTGCTTTGACCATAACAAAATGACCCTTTGAGTCACATTTGGTATCTATCACTGTCAATGGTACGTCTTTATGAATCAATATAGCCGTTCCCTTCACTTTCTTGTCCATGTTGGTACTGAGAAATATCTGATTGTACCATCTACTTTTAATCACATCTTTGTGGGCTGTCTTGATATGTGTTTCTTGTAAATAAACAATTTTTGCCCCTGGTCTGTTGCAATTATTGAGTATTTGTGCTCTTTTTTTTTGGATTATTCAAGCCATTACGTTTTGGGACCAAATTAGTAGGTGGGTATTGCGTCCCATTATTGCTGGGTAGCTTTTCTTTCTTAGCTTCCAGATATCAGGTAGGAGGTAGTAGAACTAGGTTAGGAATCATAACTTGGGGGATGAACGGGGTAGATTCTCGGTTAAGAAGCTCAACCGTCAAATCGGCTTGTACTAATTGGGTCTAATCTGCTATAACTATATGCTGTGCAGTGCAGATGACCTCGGGGGGAGGGGGTGGTGTGAGTGAAGTATGTAACTTGTAGCACACCCTGATGTTTCCCACTTTCCTAACTAGAAAATTATAATAGTATCTCCAAACTTTTCTTTTCCAATCACTTTCTTCTACTTTTACAGATAACAACTATAGAATGCTAAACATCATTATTCACAGTGTTATTGACTATTATGGGCACAGAAATAATACAGTCCATGTATATTAAAAAAACTGCAAAAGTATAGAAAAAGAAAAAAAAAAAATATATATATATATACATATATACACACATACACATACATATATATATATATATACATATACACACACACATACATACATTTTTCTTTTTTTTTTCTCAATTCCTCTCAGTGTAGAGAATAGGCGAAAAAGAGAAAAAGGAGCGGAGAAATGGCCAGGGCGAGAGAATTGTAATAGAGAAGAAATTTTGAGAAACAAACATATGCACATCAGAAATTAGACAATATGCAATGGTAGGCATCAGTGAAAAAGAGAATGCTTACATCTCCAAATCTCAGTTCATATCTCAGTCCAGGTTTTACTAGGAGTTTTCTTATTAGGAGTTTGGAATTTACCCATCTTCTGTCGCTGTGTCTTGGGAGTCCGTTGCACCATTGGAACATCTTGCCACACCTCATCCAGTTCCTGGGGCCCTTCTCGCTGAGAGGTTTCCCCTTCATTCCATCCAGGGATGGGGATGTCCTCCAATTGGAATTTTTGGATAAAACTTTGGGTGTCTTCCGGAAACCGTATAAAGGCTTGTATGCCATCTTTGGTGGCTGATAAGCTGAACGGGAAGCCCCATCTGAATTGGATCCCTCTTTGGTGTAGCTGTTCTGTAATCGGTTTTAATTGCTTCCTTTTTATCAGTGTGGAAAGAGATAAATCTTGCAGTAAAATAATATTCTTATCTTCAAAAATGGGCTTTTTTCCACTTCTTGCTTTGGTTAGGTTAGGATTTCTTCTTTTAGAGGGAAGTTATTTATGCAGCATAAGATATCCCTCGGGGCTTCTGGAGGTGCATTTCTTGGTTTGTATACCCTGTGGGCCCGGTCCAGAAGAATTTCAGCATTGGGGTCTCGATCCAGTAATCCATTGAAAATTTTTTGGATGGCAATTGTCTGAGGTACGCTTGCATATCCATTGTGCTATCCACATCACTTTCCCCGTCAGATGAGTCTTGTGTCTGATATTCTGTAGCATCTCTCCTTTTCCTCAAGCCCCTCGAGCGTCATCTTGGGAAATGATGCGTCTCTATTCTTTTTACTAAACAATGCTGGAATGTCTTTTTGTTGTCCTGATTGCTTAGGAGTTTTGCTATGCTCCTTACTAGACCTCATGCCTTGTGATTTCCCCATGACTACAATCAAGTATTACGGAATGTGGGATCAGGGTGAAAAAGGGTGTTTATGCAGCCATCACTCCCACACGCTGACCACGTGTCATGAGCAGTTTACACTTTTTACTTTGTCACTTCGTCACTTTGTTACTTTGTAGGGGCTGAAAGCGGTAGTATAGTCTGTGGCAGCACTTAATAACTAACCACAGCTTGAGCAACTCTTGTACATACAAGATCAAGACTATATTAGCTGCCCTTGCTGCTTGCTGTTTTGCTGTGTGAGCGTGGCCTGTTGTGTTTTTTATTCAGGAGGCTGCTGGGTTTCCTGGAAATGGGTCTAGAGTCTTTCTAACTGCTGCATTAATGAAGCAGGCACTCACGGAGTTAATGGGCACTCACCCACGCTACTTCTTTTGGAGTTCAAATTTGGTGCGCCAAAGGGTAAATGCGTTCCGTCGCGCCTGAGCTCCGTGGCTCCCAGCTGTGCTGAACAACTTTAGGCCGCGGCTTCCGTCTTTTTTGTAGGCCTGAGATGGAACTCCGTGACCCTGAGTGCTAGACGCTTTATTTTTGCGTCGGTATGCTGCAGAAGGTGCCAGTTATACCGGCAACTCTATAGCTCAGCTACAGGGACTCCAGAAGCGGTGCTATTCTGTGTAATCTGCACCGGGCCCCAGGAGTGCTAGAAAGATGCGACTACTTAGCCGCGCAGTTGGCCACGCCCCCGATAGGTTTCTTTTTTATTAAAGAAAGTAAAAATGTGATATTATTTTTATACCTTTACATGCCCTTTAATAAAATAAAATAGAGTTGTTATATTGCCCTACCGTGTATAGTTTATGTGCCATATGTAAGGAAACGTAGGGGGGAAGCCGGATACCCCCCAAAAAATTTACGATCTTTTGTAGCCTATCACCCTCAAAAACTGAAAAGTCATCAGCGTTTTTTGGGACTTAGAGAAATGATCAATTTTTTTTGATGAACTCCTATCTACTCTATTGCACTTCGCCTGGTCTGAGGTGGTGAAGGCAAGTCTGGCGCAAGAGTGTGAGGACGTGTGTCTTTTTCAATCTAACTTACTATGTTACTAGGTAGTTACTAGGTAGAATCTGCAAACCTTTGCTCTGCGGGTTTATATGTTAAAGCCCACATTTTTGAGAGCCATACCCCCTTTAGACACTGATCTGTTCATTCTTTGATTATAATTAATTTGTATTCACTTTCAATGAAATACATTCAATTTGCATTAAACATGACACATTTGCATGGGACCTTGTTGTAAAGCACAAGAACAGCGTTATAATCTAGCGTGCCGAAGATTCGTACTTGGGCTTCGAGAAAGAACTTCCATCTCATTAAATGTCATATGTGACAGAATATCCTAATGGATTCATTCATCAGCATTTGCACGTTCATACATTATCTCTGGTGCAAGGCTTGGAGCAATGGAAACTTATTGCATTCACAAGATCCTTGCAGCCACTGAACATAATGATATTTGATTACAGTCAAAAATGACATGATTTGCATATATCTCTTCCTGCAATCAACATTATAGAGCAAACAAGGGCTGGAGGAAGAATAATGAATAAGGCAGGCGACAAGGAGGGTGGGAGAGTTGTATTCAGTGTGGTGAGATATACAGTAGATCACCAAGAGCAGGGTTGCAGGTTTCTAATCAATTAAATTGATTTATGGCAAGTTTTATATAACTTAAAACAGGGCCATCCTTTTCAAGTTCTACTTTTTTTGTCTGATATCATGGTTTTACTATAGTACTGTTTGTCATGTTGGAGAGAATGTTCCAACTACTTGAAAACGTTGCAAAGCACTAGATCATACATATTGTGTTAAAGCTTCTGCTTGTAAGATGAATTACCTGTATAGTATGCCTTTCTACTGCTGTCCACCCCTGTGTTCACTGCAGCTCATCATTGTGGTCTTCTGTTTGAATTGGTAGTTAGTTCTTTGGGACTAGTAGTGAAAGCTAAAGTAAAACTGGCTTCATATTGCTGTTTAGTGCCAGAAATGACAGACATTTCTTAATTAAAATAGGGAAAAAGTAGCACAAGCCAATGCTGAAAAGTGGTGTGTACTGTCTCATTTGGCTTCTACTTCACCTAGAAATCTTCAACCTTATTTACCAAAAAGGCATGATACAAAATCCATTGCAAATTGCCATTCTTTTTTTTCTACAATGCAGAACATTTCACAGAAAGTCAGCAACATTTTCTGGCATTGGTCCATAATTAACACCATTCACAAAAAGTATTTGTAGAAACATTTCCAAACTCTAAAACGTAATGGGGTAAATGAGGAAAAAACTTTTAAAGAATTCTCATTCATATTAAACACAAAGGGTTGTGCAGTAGCTCAACAATGGGTAGTGGCAGTGTGTAAAATAGTAAATGCTAAAAACAGGTGTTAAAAGGGATGTAAAGTAAATGGTGTATTTATAAAACTCCACTGATTTCTTGTGACATTAGAATACAGGTATTTTACAGAGAGACAAAAAAGGGAAATTTTCCAGTTGCCGAATGAATAATTAAGGATGTAACCACTCACAGGGCCAGCTGGCCTTACACATGAAAAACTGACATATGCCAGGATAGTTGGAGGCAGCCATGCGAAGATAAGGATATGGGCCAGAAAATAAATGAGATGGCAGCTACATGACTATGGCCTCTAATCTGTACTGAATATATATTTTCCTTCCTGCAGGACAGGGAGATGGAAATGAAGACCTAGTAGCCAGGATAAGACAACGTGAACGTATGTAAACTATCACATCTCAAAAAATATTGAATACCCAAATGTTCGGCTTCATTTCTATTTTATAACCTTAATCAATGACACTACCTTCCTGTGATCATTACAGGTATGTTATCTGGTATCCAGAATGCTCGGGACCTGTGGTTTTACAGATAATGGATCATTCCATAATTTGGATCTTCATGCCTTAAGTCTACCACAAATTCATGTAAACATTAAATAAGCCCAATAGGCTGGTGTTTCTTCTAATAAGGATTCATTTTACTGTATTGACATACTTTTTGGATCAAGTACAAGGTACTGTTTTATTATTACTAAGAGAAAGGATTAATTTGGATTAAAATGAGGTCTATGGGAGAAGGCCTTTCCGTAATTTGGAGCTTTCTTGATAACAGATTTCTGGATGACGCTGTGTTAATTATTTTATAAATGTTTCATGGGCGGATTTTCATTAAGACTACAGGAGGCTAAGCCTCCTCAAACCTATATGGCACCTAAAAGAAATTATAAAACTTTCAAAAAAAACTTGCTCTCTTGATGACTGCGTGGGTGGGAAGGACAGCTCTGGTTCTTCCTCCAGACTTCATGCTGTAGAGATCAGCTGCACTCTCATTGGTTGGCATCTTATCCAATCAGAGCACAGCTGTCTTTACAGACAGAAAAATTTACCAACCAGGGGCAGAAATAGGTGGGGCCGGGTAAACTACAGACTGATGGCATCAACAGAAGTGAGGATGGCAAAAAGGAACTGAAATATTTACTCTATCAGAGAGTATTTGCAGCAAAATCCATTGCACTTTAGAGAGGTACTATGTACTTTCTGGGGGCTGAGGGAAACTTACTGAATATATATTTTTTTGCCAGCCAGCATTAGTCTTGTCACTACTGCACATTACTGAACCCATTCATTTTTTTAAAGAATTGTAGTTCATTCTTAACTTGTTATTGTTTTGTGGAAATTCAGATGGTGCCTCATACAAATGCTTTATCCTGATACAGGGATAGAGCCTGTTATCCAGAATGATTATCACCTGGGGAATTATATCTTAAATTTACTAGGAAATCATGTAAACATTAAATAAACCCAATAGGCTGATTTTGCCTCCAATAAGAATAAAGTATTTCTTAGTTTGGACAAAGTACAAGGTACTTTTTTATTATTACAGAGAAAACAGAGAAAAAGAACATTATTTTTAAAAAATGTGGATTATATGGATAAAATAGAGTCTATGGGAGACAGCCTTTCCATAATTCAGAACTTTAGAATTTCCCGATAATGGATCCCATACCTGTATGTGTGCTGCGAGTTTTGTATATGACATTGGTTTTGTGTTTGACCTACCATTTTCCCTGAGTCTATTATATGTCAGATTAGCTCTTAATGTTCTGATGGTATTAATACAATTTGTACTGCATGTATCCTGTCTTTTTAAAGGGGTTATTATAATTGAAATTGGCAATTCAATTGGATACATCCGAACCCTAATTTTCCACTGCCTATTATTTCATATAATGCGCCTGGTGTCCAGTCTCCCACTTTATAAATTGTGGCAATGTCAGTTACTTCATTTAATGTGACTAGTATGAGAATTTTTCCACCCTGAGCATTTTAAGTTAGAAAAAACTGTCCCAAATACAGTCTGCGTGGTTCCCAGTGGTGTAACTAGCAGAGGTGCGACTGCAGAGATGTTTGCACACATCATGCATTCAAAAGAGATTGTGCACATGTTCGGGCCCAGTCAAAGCTAGTTACATTACTGGTGGTGATTCCTATTGAAATCAGTAAGAGGTAAAGGAAGCAGTAGGGGGTTGGTC
This sequence comes from Xenopus petersii, assembly GCA_038501925.1. Classification (NCBI taxonomy): domain Eukaryota; kingdom Metazoa; phylum Chordata; class Amphibia; order Anura; family Pipidae; genus Xenopus; species Xenopus petersii. Next base: position 103,636,253 of record CM076677.1, read on the forward strand.
ATTTGTATAAGAACATCCTTAGCATCTCAAAACAAAAAATATGATCCTCCACCTATGATTGGATATGTCATAGGTGATATCATATTTAATGTTGGATATCTGAGTTATATTGTCAAAAAAAAATTATGGTTGAGTTAAAGAAATTCACAGCTGCATATTTCCATTGTATTTATTGCCAATGTCCAGAAAAGAATCCTGTCCTCCTACACTCCTAAATCTATCCCAAATCCAGCCTTTTTCAATGTCCATAAGACTGAATATAAGAAAACAGAAGACACTGAAGTTATATTACAATTGGATTGGACAATAATGAACTTCCAGACAAGCTTATAATTTGACAGGGAGTGATAAATTGTAGAAAGATATGGAACTCTTGGCCGGTGAAGTCAAGGCACAAGGTTCTGGAAGATAGTTTGGAAGACAAAACTATGCGCAGTTGCAGGAGAGGAATATTGCTTTGTTGTAGTCAGTTTGATTTGCAAGTTGCTAATATGAATTATTGTTTGTCCTAAGAACCACTGGGAAAGTGAATTATAACCGAGGCACAATCATCTGCCCCAAAGTTAGGGATCCTCTAAACTGAACCCCTTACCCCAGTACCGCAGCTACAAGTAGGTATTTATGACTCTTTGTGAACAGACTGTGGAGCTGATTTCTCAAGGATCAAACTGGGGAATGCAGAAGTTAGATCCGTTGTTTGATTTAACAAAACTTGCCTGACTGTCAGGAACATTTTGCTGGCAGTTAGAAAAGTTTTACATGTTTTGACACATTTAACAAATTTGACAGATTTGAGTCTTTTAGAGCAGTCCAACACCATCCTGCTCTGTGAATGAGAATATTCAAACAATGCCTTTTTTTATATATAATTTATATTATAAATTGTTAAAATATTGATAACTCCATAATGAGAAATATGCATAGAGCCACTTGTAAAGTGTTATTGAAAGTTAAGAAAGGAACTCCTAACAGATTTGCTAAAATTGTTAAAATTTAAACATTTATATTTTTATATTTGTATTTGCTAGCACCTGTTGAATTTTATGCAGCTGCAAGTAACAAAAACATGAACTAGAAATGTAAAAAAATAGGCTCTATCGGGAAATATTTAGTTGTTTAAGGACTGAACATTTTTATCCTAATAAATGCATGATGGGTATATTAAATATTTGAGTGTGGGTTATCAGTATTTCACCCAAATTCTTGCCCTTATTAGCTTTGGCACTGGAGGGTTGAAACCAGTGAAGTTTATCTACCATGATGCCATGGTTTCTTAGTATTCTTATATTAGTATTCACTTTCGTCCTCGAATCGGCACCCGAAATCCAGAACCCAAGCTAAGCTCCCTGGTCTCAAGTCTCACTTCCGCCCATAACCGCCGCCTGAACCGCCACCTGAATTCCCCTTTTAAACTTTTGAATTTTGCGCCAATGTGCAATGACGTCATCACGCCGGCTCATAAGCCCGGAAGTGCGCTGGCCCACGCGCCATAGGGGAGCCGGCACCAGAAGGGATAGGACGCATGCGATGGGTGTCCCTGCCGGAGGCATGGCGGGCGCCCCCGCATGCCAGAGGACACACCACTGGATCACCAGGGTAAGCGGAAGTTATTACACCCTCGTTTAAATGGGACAGGCCCTGTTTTAGTCCCCATGGAAAAGTGTATCCCCATACAGAGTTCCTGTTTCTGTCTGCAGCTATTAGCTCAAGAATGTTTTATGGCTCACCTCCTCCATGATTCTGCTGGAGTGGAGCTATTCTTGTGGTGACAGCAACAGCAATGTGGCAGCAACTGCAAAGTATAACTTGCTTTTTATTAAATGGAATAAAAAAATGTTTTTGTTAACCTTGTGAAAAAAATGTACACATCATATTACATTTGACAGACCTTGTGTCAAGATAGGGATGATGTGACTAGTATATTGTGATCAAACCTACTGATATTCTATCTTAATGAGGGATACACCAAGTCATAAAGGTTTTCGTTTTGCCAAATACCCAATCTTTCACAAAAGATTTGGCTGTTTGCCAAATTAATAATGAGCCATTGTATGCAGAAAACAACTCAAACTTCTCGTTTAGTTGTCCCTGGCTTTAAAGGAGAACTAAACCCTCAAACTGAATGTGGCTGAAACTGCCATATTTTATATACTGAACTTCTCGCACCAGCCTAAAGTTTCAACTTCTCAATAGGATCAATGATTCAGGACTTCAAACTTGTCGCAGGGGGTCAACATCTTGGAAAGTGTCTGTGACACTCACATGCTCAGTGGGCTCTGAGCAGCTGTTGAGAAGCTGAGCTTAGGGAGGGGTCATCACAAATTATCAAATAGAAAATGAGGTCTGTCTGTAATAGAAGCTGAAGCTACAGGGCTGATTATTAAATTCTGATACTAGTTGCACTGGTTTCTGTTTTGCCATGTAGTAATTATCTGTATTAATCACTAATCAGCCTTATATTGTGACATTTCTATTCTATGTGTACTGTATATTGTGAGTGGGTCCCTAAGCTCAGTAAGTGACAGCAACACAGAGAATGTGCAGTGAATCAGCAGAAAAGAAGAAGGGGAGCTATTGGGACATCTTTGGAGACACAGATCTTTACTGCTAAAGGGCTGTGGTTGCCTTGGGCTGGTACAGAAGCCCAAAACATAATGTACAACATTTCTAGCTACTTCTTTAGTTAGGCTTTAATTCTCCTTTAATGTCACGTGCCTTTGGCCCACTTCTTACAATTTACACACAAAGGATTTTTACTAAATCTGAATAAAATCAGTGCTAAGATTTGTTTTTTTTCCAGTCATGATCCTCAGTTTGATGCATTCCTCATCCTAATTTTTTTTTTATTTGTAATGGTAAATTATAGAATGTAGACTGCTAAAGTTTGAGACGTTGTTTGAAGATTTTAGCAATTTGGCACAAACACTTTCGTTGTCTATGCGGGATATTGAGTTCAGCAGCTCTAAGGAAAAACGAATAAGTCAAATAAAACAAGAGAGAAAGTGATCGACATGTGATTAGTTCTGATTCAGGTAATCCGGTACCACTCAGGAGGCCTTTGCACTCTCTGCGGGAGACTTTGCCCCCTGCTCAAGATGAAAAAGGAAGTAAAAGTAATTGATTTTCGCCCATGGTGATTTCTATTTTAAATTTATTTGTAAAAGATGGACAGGAGTACTTTCTGCAGAGGTTTCACAAGATCGAGAACCATTGAAATGCTTGATGGCACTTCTAATTACATATATTTTTTAATGATTCACAGCTCAGTTTGCAGCTCATAAAATCATGTAGGTTGTCGGCTAATGAAATAACTGAGCTCAAAACTATTCTGTCTTAGTTTGAATGAAAGGAAAAGTCCTCTGACATTGGAATTCAAGATTGCTCCGGTGGTGAAAATGCAATGGATTTTTCTTTTCCTAAATTTTAACATGATTCTGAATGGAATATTAATTTCTATTTCATATGGATATTAAACATACTCCAGATGCCTTTAGTCATCCGTTTTGGAATGGGGTCAACATCATCAATGATTATCAATGCTACTGAGCAATAACACATGAAAATGATCTATTGACTTAAGCCAGAGGTTACTAAACTGTGGGATCTGCCCCCTTCCAAGAAGGCTCAGAAAAGTATATGGGATGAACCAAAGTACATCTTTATTTGCTCTAATGCAATTTTTCGAGAATCCAAGTCAAAATGCTATTTGCTCTCCTAAATATTCCTGAACGGATTTGTTTTCAGATAATATAAATGTCAGGCGCAATCTGCTTAGGGACGTGCCACTTTTTTTCTAAGATGGATGTCCCCATAGCCACAACATCACTTTGGCATGCTGTATAGTCAAACGCCACTATATGACATCAATATTGTCTTTTTTTTGAGCAAGAATTAAATTATGCTCCGTGGCCCCAATTCAATACCTTGCTTTTATATTCGAACTATTCTTATTGATGCCAACCCTTTGCCTGAAAGAGACTTGATTAGCTCTTCAGATACCTAATTTGAACTTTGCTACCACCTTGGATCAGACTTGTCAAGGTCCAACAACCCTGGTAAGAGTCATTAGTTCTTGACAAAATGCTAGTTTGATATAATGGGTACCTGGCTAAATACTTGACCACAAGGGTTCAGTGGTTGAACCCAAACAGTCTGATAATCATTGATCAAAGGAAACAGATTCAATTAATAAGGCCATGCTTCTAAAATTTTACAAGGTAGAATATCAGGTAGGTAAAGATAATGCCAAAGCTGCTTTACAAGAAAACTCAACTTGTAAAGGGAGAACACGAACAATTTGTGGGATAATATGGAAAAGCTCTCATAAATAAATTACTTGGTAAATTATGTCAAACAATTTAGAAAGGTTTCATTGGTGAAAGTAGCCCTAAATTGCAGTTAATGTAGTAAGAGTATTGAATGCTCACCTATTTAAGGTATTTATGCTATGTACTGTAATAAAAACACAGTTTAAGAAGCTAAAATTCAAAATTCTATCCATCTCACTTATATTCATCCTACCCCTTCCACTGTTAAAACAAACTGAAGGGAACAGGTTACTGTAGGTCCAAAAATCTATAAAATTAGCCTCTATGGAGTTAATCCTTTTGAGCTGAAGAGGATGATAGTTAAGCTATTTCTGTGTAGTGACTAATTAGAATTCTCCAGGTCATTAACGTGCCTTGTTATTCATGCTAGCAGACTTTTTTTCACAGCACAGTTATATAATATTAAACGTTTTCTAAACAGAATTCAAAATTGAATACCCAATAGAAATGAGAACTACCAAGTGCCCAGCAATCCTCTACTCACAGATGATATATTGAGCAGTATGTGTTTCTCCTAAACATTATTATACTCTTGCTTCACAACACCTATTGAATAACAATGGGGAATTAAGATGCAGGTAATTACAGAAAGCTTAAGTGTACATTAATAAATTCTTAGCCATTAGTACAAGAGTCTGTCAGCTTGAAAAGGTTTTGAAATAGCGACGTGAAGCTGGATGCCGGTTATGCTGTGAGTGCAGACTCTGCCTTATGACTGATGAATTATTTTTCTGTAATTCTGGTTAACATCAACACTGGTCTGGCCTTGTGAATTGTAAAGCTTTGATCAGCATCAAATAATCCCACATCAGGCACATTGGATCCAGGGCAAACTCATGAAATTGGCCTCAGGCATTCTGTATTGTCCAGGAGACCTGTTAGAGCAATGAACATGATATCATAAGAATGATATAATCATATTCAGTCCTCCAAAGTGCAATATTTGTTCAGCTCCTTTAGAACCTGTGCCCACCCACCTTACCTTATTGATTTTTTTTTTTAAAGGAAGGCAGAATTCAATTCCCAACAGGTTCTTCGGATTTAATTCTGCTGCAGTTGTAGCAGTTTGTATTACCAAAGTGAAGGCTTATCATTTTCATTTATCCAGCTACTGCTAAAACTTTTTTTTTAGAACAACTACATATAGCAGGAGTTATGTACAGGGCTATCTTTCACCTGACAGCACTATGGCCGGAATTTTCCCTCTAATATTTAACCCACTAAAAGATGCAAAGCACAGCCTACACAGACCACTGCCCCAGGATCAAGGGACCTGTCCATGGGCAGGTGTCACTGTCTACATATAATTACATAGTTACATAGTTAAATTGGGTTGAAAAAAGACAAAGTCCATCAAGTTCAACCCCTCCAAATGAAAACCCAGCATCCATACACACACCCATCCCTACTTTTAATTAAATTCTATATACCCATACCTATACTAACTATAGAGCTTAGTATCACAATAGCCTTTGATATTATGTCTGTCCAAAAAATCATCCAAGCCATTCTTAAAGGCATTAACTGAATCAGCCATCACAACATCACCCGGCAGTGCATTCCACAACCTCACTGTCCTGACTGTGAAGAACCCCCTATGTTGCTTCAAATTAAAGTTCTTTTCTTCTAGTCTAAAGGGTTGGCCTCTAGTACGGTGATCCACTTTATGGGTAAAAAGGTCCCCTGCCATTTGTCTATAATGTCCTCTAATGTACTTGAAAAGTGTAATCATGTCCCCTCGCAAGCGCCTTTTTTCCAGAGAAAACAACCCCAACCTTGACAGTCTACCCTCATAATTTAAGTCTTCTGTCCCTCTAACCAATTTAGTTGCACGTCTCTGCACTCTCTCCAGCTCATTTATATCCCTCTTAAGGACTGGAGTCCAAAACGGCACTGCATACTCCAGATGAGGCCTTACCAGGGACCTATAAAGAGGCATAATTATGTTTTCATCCCTTGAGTTAATGCCCTTTTTTATGCAAGACAGAACTTTATTTGCTTTAGTAGCCACAGAATGACACTGCCCAGAATTAGACAATGTGTTATCTACAAAGACCCCTAGATCCTTCTCATTTAAGGAAACTCCCAACACACTGCCATTTAGTGTATAACTTGCATTTATATTATTTTTGCCAAAGTGCATAACCTTGCATTTATCAACATTGAACCTCATTTTCCAGTTTTCTGCCCAGTTTTCCAGTTTAGACAAATCACTCTGCAAAGTGGCAGCATCCTGCATGGAACCTATAGTTCTGCACAATTTAGTATCATCTGCAAAAATAGAAACAGTACTTTCAATGCCCACCTCCAGGTCATTAATAAACAAGTTGAAAAGCAAGGGACCTAGTACAGAGCCCTGTGGTACTCCACTAACAACACTGGTCCAATTAGAAAATGTTCCATTTACCACCACTCTTTGTAGTCTATCTTTTAACCAGTTCTCTATCCAGGTACAAATACTATGTTCCAGGCCAACATTCCTTAATTTAACCAGTAACCTTTTGTGTGGCACTGTATCAAATGCTTTAGCAAAGTCTAAGTAAATCACATCCACTGCCATCCCAGAATCGAGGTCTCTACTTACATTCTCATAAAAAGAGTTATGAGAGTTATAAGTTATGAGTTACTAAGCATACTAAAGAAGAAGTTTTCGTACAGCACTAATCAATTTAAAATGCCTTTATTGGTACATTTTATGGCAAACAGCCAGGCTGTTTGCCATAAAATGTACCAATAAAGACATTTTAAATTGATTGGTGCTGTACGAAAACTTCTTCTTTGGATCAATGGTGGAGGATGGACCACTGATGGTACGTGCACCTGATATCGCTTTTATATTAAGGAATCCAGCTGACTCAAGCATACAAGTATTACTAAGCATACTTCCTGGTAGCTTAAACGTGAAAGTGAAAGCTGACTGTTGTGTAATGCCTGCATGACTCTGCTAATAAAGCACTGTTATATTCTACTCATCCTTGGCTAACCAAAACTTAACACATCCGTTATCTGGGAAACCCCAGGTCCCGATCATTCTGGATAACGGGTCCCATGCTCATTTATAAACACTGGGCAAATTTGTACCTGGGCAGTAACACATAGCAACCAATCAGTGATTAGCTTTTTTTAAGCCAGCTGCAGGTTCAACACTGAAAGCAATCATCTGATTGGTTGCCATGGCTTACTGCCCAGTTGCAGATTTTCCCAGTGTTTATAAATAACACCCATTGGGGGTCATTTATCAACACTGCGCAAATTTGCCCATGGGCATTAACCCATGGCAACCAATCAGATTGCTGCATTCATTGTTCTACTTGCAGCTGGTTTTAAAAAGCAAATCAATGATTGCTATAGGTAACTGCCCATGTGCAAATTTGCCCAGTGTTGATAAACGAGCCCCAATGGATGACAGAAATACCATGGGAATGTGGTTGAACTGGGTATACACCCCCCTCCATTGTATATAACAGCAGCATTCTTGTAAACCTGCAGTGGCAGCAGTCTAACAATCTAAATGGACAACAGTGAAGAAGCGGAGCTATGGCATTTTCCTATTTCTAGCAAATACAAGATAGTGGTGTTTATCAGGGGCTGTTCAGCTGTGAACGATATGAAAATGAATGAACGCGTATTGTATTTATTGCTTTATTTCCCTTTGTTATTGTACATGTAGCTACTGTTTTCCTCCCAAGTTTTGCATATATCTTCAAGGACCAGTTGGATAGCTTGACTTATTGTGATTACATGGTTAAAAGCTGTGATGGACAAACCGCTGTTAACTCCACGGAGGAGAGTGGCCCACCACTGAGCTGAGTGAATCATACCTTTAGAGCTTAGCTCTATAAATATGCATAGTATAAAGAGAGAGAAGGAGGTTGAGGCAGCATTGTATGGCAGAGAAACCATAGCTAAACTCCTTTTTTCAAATGAAAAATATTGGCCCAGCATAGAAACAGAGCTAATTGTTCTGAATTCTTTCTTTTCTGAATGCATGACCATGTAAATCGAAGGGCAGCAGCACCAGAAGACAATCACAGGCAGCAAGCATTATTTGTACAGCTGAAACTGTAGCCTTATGTTTCTTACTACAAAAGCTTTATTATGCTAAGATGACATATAAAGGTGTGCGTACTGAATTGTGCATGAAAATGATTATATATACTGCATCTGCTGTACTTCATTGTTTTGCAAACAAACAGTAAAAGCATTCTGGCAATTTTTATTACAATCAGTAATTTAAATGTTCAGACTCTAGCACCATAGTCCTTGCCTCCATTAATTGCTCCATATTTGGTCAGATCCTGACCTAACCTTAAACAATGTATTGCCATTTCAGTCATGAGTACTGTAATAAGAGTTGCACCATGTCTAACAATCCATAGCAACCAATGACATGTTTGCTGATAACTATTTATTGCACACGTTGCAACTTTTATTACATTAAACTTATGATAATTTTATATAGAATGCATGTTCCTTGCATATAAAATGCTTCTAGACTGGGTCAATCACAGCTGCTCTCTGGTATGCCCCTTTTTCAGCCATAGGCAAAATCTAGAATTGACTAGGAGTTCTTGTTCAGTATCAGCTATCAACTTTTGGCATTCCAACTATTATGCAGTAGCATATTTGCAACCAACAGAAGTTAATGGGAATGTCTAGCCTGAAGGTCACCTACCGGCACTAAATAAATGTCAACTCATATTCTTAATTCCAGTACCCACAGCTGAGGTTATTAAAGCAATACACATTAAAGGTCTGATAAGTCTATATCCATACAAGGGCATACAAGCAAAAAAAAAAGTCTGTTCCGAAGACAGCAAGCAGTGTATATACAACAAGAGTAGTTCTCAAGGAATACAATGTGGATGGAAAAGAGCGATCATGAAGACTTTCTTTGTTAAAGGATGTAGAGCAGGGGTTCCCAACCTTTTTTATCCGTGAGCCACACTCAAGCGTAAAATAATCTTGGAGAGCAACATAAGCATGCAAAAAGTTCCTGGGGGTTCCAAATAAGGGCTGTGGTTGGGTATTGGTAGCTCCTATGTCGACTTGCAGTCAACTGGAGGCTCTGTGGCAGTATACATGTTTTTTTTTTTGCAACTTAAGCTTGCCTCCAAGTCAGGAATTCAAAAAGTAGCACCTGCTTGGAGGCCTCTAGGAGCAACATCAAAGGGGTCGGAGAGCAACTGGTTGGGGATCACTGATGTAGTGTATAGCTGCTATGAGTATGCTCTTGTCCTTGTGCTATAAAGAGACTGATCGGTGATCCCATTATTGAACCAGAACTGGATGTATCTGCAGAAAATAGTGACATTTGTATCACTTTATATGGAAGAATACCCTATGATGGGTATGGGCTATGAGTATCTTTTGAAATTGCTCTGGTTTTGCCTTGATAAAGAAGCCCCAGATGGTATTATACTCTGCTCTAAGAGCAATGGTTTTACTGCAGGCACCGTATCTATGTATACTGTGTGCAAATTCCATTCCCCTCTGAGCATCAGCAATTGAAATTCCACCAATACAGACTCAATTTATTTGAATAAGGCTTTTATTGTCAATCATCTGAATAGTGCAGTAATGTAAATCCAGGAAAAGGGTAGCTGGCATGGTTAATACTGTTCAGAAACCAATGCTCTTCATGTTTGCTTATATACTACCTACTGAAATGCTTTGTCCTTTCTATGTTATAGGGTCAAAGAACCATATCCCAGATTGCATTCGTAAGATGATGCTGCCAGTCACCCAATACGCACTACCCACTCCCTCTTCTTTGTGTTTCTATCTTTCTACTGACTCATTCCACGCCAGCATCGAGGAAATGTGTTAGACATACCATTACTAAGTATTCTCTATCAGACGAGATGGGGTCCCTGCCTTCCATCTGGTTACAATGAATGTCTGGATAGAGAAGAAACATTATTTTCTTTCACACTGAAGGCTTCAGTTTTGAGAAGTTGAAGGAGGTTAATTACTTTCTCACTGGGTCAAGAGGTTTAAGCATGCTCCTTTTATATTAAACAGCCATTGTTGTCACTGGTGATCCTTCTCCGTGCTAGCTCGGAGGAAATGTACATTCGAAAATGGAATAAATGTGTCACTTGCCTCTTCATGATGTTTATAAAATAGAACTGACTGCATTATCACTGATATATGTCTATCATAAAGAACTTTTGGGCTCTGACCATGTAACCCGTTTATGCATGTTTTAAGTTGAAATACTCAATCTTGGACCTTTTGAGATGTCTCCTCAGTATACAAAGGCCCCCACAAGCATAGCAGTAAATACACATAGAAATCTATTATTTAAACCTCTCCACCAATGTCTTCGCCTGATTCTAGGGCCATTCTTCGTGTCCTGTATCTTTACACACTTTTTTAAAAACTAAGGGAGGCACCTAATCATCCTACCTCTACCCTACCCGTTCTGTCTGAATGACACACAGGGTAAGAATAGGGATGGGGTGCATCATCTGACGCTGATTTTTGATCCTGCACTCCAGGATCAAATGCCTGGGCCAAGTGCAAGAGCGCTAAGAGGCATGTCCATTAATGCTCATCTAGGGAGCACTTGTGCCCAGGGGTGTGTCTAAACATGACAAATTATTTTTATTAAATACTAGGGCAGGCATAAAAGCATCCCCACCAGGCCCGTATTTGATGCAAGTTTACCTGTTCTAGTGATACTTAAGCAGGTGTTCCATTGGTAGTTATATAAACAATAATATGAAGCAATTCAATGCTTTTTGACCACTGTAATGTATCTGCTTATGGACTTGTCTAGTCTGGGGCTTGTCCCCAGCTCTAGAGCAAGTGTCACCTCTTTAACCCCTAGATGTATCTGAATCATAAGTAGGGACTTTCTGATCATCATCTTATGGGGTTGTCTCTCTATTACACTGTCCAGCTTGTCTCTCAATCTCACTGACTTTGTCTCTCCCCCTTCTCTTCCCCTTTCCACCTCTGAATGAGATCACAGCAATTAATTTATGAAGGCTCTTTCTTATATGTGACACCTAAAAATAGGTAGCCCAAAGCTATCATGCAGGAACATTGGTACAGCATATACATGGAAAGTAGAATAACCACTAAAGGAAACAATACAGTGTTAGCTATCATCATAGTCTACATATGCCCATTGCCTCCAGAAGATCACAGCTGAGCTGGGAGACAAAGCCCTTGAGAGAGATAGGCAATATCTTCTTTATTTTGTTGCAAAATCTTGGTGGTATGAAATGATGTGGGATCGCACAACTTTCCCTTTTCTCTATACAGCTTAGGACATTGTTCAGCAATTCTTGCATCTATAAATGTAGCTATTTCTGGATATAGACCTCAGGCCATGAGCCAAAAGCCCTGAAGGATACTGACCATCCAGGCTGAAACTATATTGTTATCTAATGACTTTCAGGTTAACGTTACATGGTTACAAGGTTGAAAAAATGCTTTCGTTCATAAAGATCTTTCCTTCACAGCATCCCTGTGGAATCCATGTTCCAGATGAAAACATAAATAATACCTGAAGATTAGGAGTAAGTCTCAACGTTTCTTTTTATATGTAGTTTAGATTTATTTAAGGTAAATTATGGATCAATCCCCAAATGTATCTCAATCACTCTGTACTGTAGAAATGTTCCAAATACAATAAAGAGGAGGAGCCTCGTCTATTTTAACTCACTAAAAAGGCAGCACATTTGGGTCAAGCCTTAATCCTAAGGGATTTTAATTACCTACAAATTGACTGGTGGAATGGAGCTGGCAACAAAGCCAAGGGAAGCAAAGCTGTAGGTTTGCCACATCAGCAACTCCTGCTCATATAAAATAATGTTTTTTTCTAGAAAAGCTGTTATTTTTACATCCTGTATTGTCAAAGTATAAACAGGGGTAATGTAATAAAGTGTGCAAAGTTTGTAGCAGGTCTAGTAACCCTACAAATAACATTTCTCATCTGATTCTGTTTGAAAGCAAACATCTTATTGGTTGACGTGGGTTACTGCTCCTGGGCAAACGTAGTGCCTTTTACTGCATATAGGGCAAAGAGTTAACAAAAGTACGCAGGGCGGGGATGACTTCAAGACATAACAATTTAAGCAAATCACTTGGATGAAACGGAAATTTTAGTTCTACATTTACACTGGTCATTTACTGCAAGAAACTTAATGAAACATAATGACTGAGCCAATTGAAAGTCTAATCTTGCCTCAATATAGTTCTGATACATTTCATTTCATAGTGACTCATTATAATTATTTCTGAATCATTAAGGCATTAAGCATTTTACATTTGCCTCATATTGCTAATTTCAAATTTAACATACATTAACTCTTAAAGTGCATACATGTGGGCAGTAAAACCCACTAGGTGAGGTGCATTTGAGGGTCTAAAGCACTGTACTTACCACTGGGAATATATGGTGGGAGGATTTTAATCGCTTTCTACAATCAGAACCTGCGCCCAATGTTATTACAAGATGCAGCTATATGTTTCAAGAGCAGATTCATCTACAAATACTGTACACAAGCCGCCAGAATAAAATTACAGAAATCAGTCTCTGGAAGGACATTGTCAGCCATGTTTGTGCACTGTACGGTATATAGGTATGGGACTTGTTATTCAGAATGCTCTGGATCTGGGGTATTCCAGATAATGGATATTTCTGTAATTTGGATATTCATCCCTTAAGTCTACTAGAAAATCATGTGAACGTTAAATAACCCCAATAGGCTGATTTTGCTTCCAAAAGGGATTAATTATATCTTAGTTTGGATCAAGTACAAGGTAACTGTTGTATTATTACAGAGAAGAAAGTAAATAATGTTTACATTTGGAGCTTTCTGGATAATGGTTTCTGGATAAAAGATCCCATACCTGTATGTACCATGGCAAGTGTAATAGTTCAAAGAGAGGTTATAGCACCTCTCTTTGAAAGTTAAAAAAAAACAAGGTTTTTGGTTAATTACTATAATTACTAGTGAAAAACAATCATACAAAAATCTCTAAAAGTCTAAATTGATTAAAAAAGGTCCAGTAGAATCAAAGCAGCTCCCACTGATATCAATGGGACTTTCACAGCTTCTACTTGGTGCAGTTTTGTATTAGAGATTCTTGTGGTTTTGTACCTGGTGGTCTAGCGGGAGGGGGTCTGCAGGGGGTCTGCAGGAATTCCCGCCATGCTGCTCCTCTGGGCCACAAAAGGGGAATGATTAGGGCGCGCGCATCACACCACTTCCTGATTTTTTTGCGCATGCGCTCTGGCATGTAGCGTCAGCGCGCAGTGGTGCGAAATTTAAAAGTATTTAAAGGCACAGTTTGGATTTCCACATTGCCTGTTACAGGAGTTTGTTCCTGGTGCTTTCTGAGCTTTGTGCTAACCTATTTTGATTCCTGTGTTGACCCCTGCGTTGACCCCTGCCTGGCTATTTGACGATACTGACTTCTGAATCCTGACCCTTGCCTGATTACAGACTTTGATTCTGCTTAACCCCTCTGATTCACTTCCTGGTTTGACCCTTGCCTGCCTGACTACATTTATTCTCTGCCTGCCCCGACCCGGCCTGATATGACAAATCTATTGCCTTATGCCTTGTACCACGGCCCTCTGCCCAAAGACTTTGCATTACAGTTGTGCCCCTCTGCCTGTCTAGAACCCCTTGCATTGCACCTCTCGTTTTAAGACCTGGCGGCATCTGAGTAGCTGAGGGCTCCTCCCGAAGCCAAAGGCGGCTGCTACAGGCAGAAGCACGAGCCGAGACCAGGGTGCTTGGCATCGGTTCTAGATTTAGGGTGCCAACCGTTACAGGTTTTTACACAAACCAAACTGACATTTGGGGGCAGATTTATCAAAAATCAAATGTGATTTTTTTTTCCCACGGTTTAAATTTTTTTGCACCCAAACTCACACATTCGAGTTATATTTTCAAAAACTTGAATGTCTGTGAGTTAATAAGAAATTGTTTTTGAAAATTCGAAATTTTAATCTGATGGATCGATCAATCAATTCGAGTTTTTGGGACATAAATTCAATTAAGTCTAGTTTTTTTTCAGGTCATGAAGGGGATCGTTATCATTTTTTCATGCGAGTTTTTACATTCGGATTTTTCCATAAACACACAAACATTTGAAATTCGAGTTTATCCGAGGTAGAAAAATCCTCACACAACTCACAAATTCGATTCTGGTGACTCATTCACTATGAATAAGTGTGCACTATTTCTACATGATGAATGCAAATTTGCAATTGGTCTTGGACAAATATCAGTTGCTGTACATAGCATTGTGGGAAATAAGATCATTTCCTGGATGTCTAGGGACAACTATGCAACTCACATTTTATTCCAATATGTGCCATCACCACCACATTCATACCCAACCTTATATGCATGCATGGTGTAAACTTCCAGCTCTGTAACATAACATATATTATCTACTGTATTTGCAGGTCACAACCAGATGGTGGAGATGTATTTCAGATTAAAGAGCAGCAAACTCTTACTATACATTTCCCAAATTAAATAGTAATGGAAATTTAAAGGGAAAGACTCCACTTTAAATAATTTGCAACAGTTTTATCATTCAAAAATGCAATTATTAAACATTATCATTATAAATTCACCACATTTATGTCTATATTATCAAGTTACAAACAACAAAAAAAGCCTTTAATCAGCTGGTTGTGACATGCAGTTATGGTCATCTTTCTTCGTTCGATGTGACCAAAGTGAGCACTACTCTTAATATGCTCCATTTCTGATGCTTTTAAAATGATTCTTCAGGGCACAATTCTGACAGGGGAAAAAATGTCACATTTGTTTAATAAATAATGCTCTGAACAATACACAGTGACTCATTTGGAATGTATTTGCTGTTCATTTTTTATGAGTGTTGCCATGAAGCATTGCAGATTATAAAAGTGATCGGGTCAATAGTTTGAGCTGTTAGCAGATTGAAGTATGGTGCACAGCATGTTCTGGGTATGTTCATGTCTCGGTCACTTGCAGGTGAAGATCAAAAAAACAGGTACACCAGGGAGTGGGACATGTGTATCTGGTCATGGATCTTAATATGCTACTGCCAGAAACCTGACTTCTTTTGTAAGTGTTCAGTGTGAGATATTTGGCAGACAAAGACATTTATATGTACATAGCATTGTGAGCTTGAGTTTGTGGGGGTAATAGAGAGTCCCCAGACCCAGATTCTGCCTCTTTATAATCCATAACAGGGAGGAAGTTATTTTCTTGCTAGCAGTTCTTTTATTAAAATATCCCATGTGTACTAATCCTTGCATGTGCAGAGCTCTGTGAAGTGCTGTATAAAGTACAGTCTTAAAGAAGACTTAGTCTTGAAAATCTCTGGTGGAATCATAGATAAAGTGTTTTAAAATTCTGTCATCCCCCGACAGGCTAGTAAAGATGTTATTAGGCTAAAAGACTGAAGATTATAGGGCTGAAAGATTTTATGTATTTATAACATGCCTACATATTGCTGTATATAATAAGCAAGCAAATCCATTCATTAGGTAATGAGGGCCCTGCCTACAAGGACTTATCATTTCTAAGGGTGGGGATTAGTAAGACACAAGGTATAGAAATATGTACTGTATATGGTGGAGATATATTTTCATTGTTAATGATTAGATAATGGGTTGGCAGAATGTGAAGTGAGGTTGAAGTTGATGTTTTTTGTGTAAAGGAGATGTTAGAGGTTGTTAGGTAAGATTTACAAAAGAGGTGAGTTTTCAGGGAATATTTATAACTGTGCAGGAAAGGGGAGTGCTTGGTGCTGTAGGGTAATTCCAAGGTAGGTGAGCTGCTCTGCTGAAGGTCTGTAGGTGTGCATGTAAGGAGGTTACTTTCAAAGTCTACTGTTCTAAGCAGAGTAAAATTGTCAATGAAGATAAGGGTTGCAATTTAAGGTTGGAGCCTTGCTATTTAATGCTTTGTAGGTAAGGGGGAGGAGTTTAAATGTAATGCTTGAATGTACTGGTAGCTAGTGCAGGGATTGGTACAGAGGTGCAGAAGGGCTGGCATTACAGGCATGGTGGAAGAGTCTTGAAGCTGTGTTCTAGACAATTTTTAGAGAAGATATTCAAGTGTGTGGTAGGCAAATAGTCTAGGTGGGAGATAATTAATCAATGGACTAGTATTTCTGTTGTTTCCTGAATGAAACATGGTGTATTCCTGCAATATTTTTAGGATGGCATGATATCAAGGGGGGTTGGATCTAGAGACATATCTTTATCTCAAGCAGGGAGAGGGTTTTTTTCCCTAACTTACTGTAAATCCATTTAGAAAACCTAGTGGGTGAAAAGCGCTGTTTTTTGGGTTCAGTTAGTGTTGAATTTATTGGTTGTACGTAAGAGTACATTTGCCTCTCTCTGAATGAGTTGTGATTGCAAAGGTTCTTGTGTTCTTTTGTACCACAATACAAACACATAAACCCACCAGAAATGTATCAGAATAAGACTGAAGAAAATGCTACCAATCGATTTACTGGGCATTTTTCTTAAATAGATTCCAGTAACGCCTGTCATCTTAATCTAAATGATGCAGCCTAACCAGGAGATCTCAGCGTTTTCCAACATGATCTGACTTTATAGGAAAAAAGTACTTTTAATGCCCTGTATCTTAAATGTTAATATACAATAACCTATGTGATATGACTGGAAATAATTTAGCGTGACAAGGATGTTTTTTTTTTATACATGTCTAAAGATGAATACATGAATGTAATCAAAGGAGCTTATATATTATAAATGACGCACATGAATATTTATATATAACCTTATCTATAGCTGGTTGGGAAACGATCACCCAGTCACTCTCAAGGGCACATTATGGCTGTGTGCGTGTGTCCAAGCAGGAACTACAGGATCAAATGGCCCGATAATTTACCTAAAGGGACATTTAGAGCAAATCAGCATTTACAGTCAAGCACCCAGATACACACTCAAGACAAACCTGTTATCAGAATATTCTATAATATATTATATAAAATGCTTGCTTCCCTTGCTGAGATCTTTATAATAAATCCCATATCTGTATATAAATTAATAATGCTTATGATGTTTTTTAAGTGGGCATTTGTTACCAACGCAATTTGCACCACTCAAGATGAAGTCAGCCACTTGGATGGGACAAAAATTACAGCATGCCTTGCATAAATCTAGTTAGCGATCAACCATATATCTATGGGCCAAGTTTGAAAATTTCATCAGTTGAGGACCATATTGAACCATTCATGATGCTCTCTTACAGAAAATCAGCCTGATTGTGATTACAATCAGGGTGGCCAAGCAGGAACCCATTTGCCTGTAGATACCTTGTTTAATAGGCAAATTGCTCCTTGTTTAAAGTTAAATATGGGTGCTCCTAGACAGTTGGCATATGCAGCAGTAAGTTACAGTACATCACCTCCGTTCCAGTTCAAGAACCCAAACCCATAGCAACAAATGTACAATAATAGCTGTAAGTAAAGAAAAAGTAATTTAGCCTCTTTTTGACAACTGTAATATAGTTTCATGAGCACATTTACTAGGGAGAACTACTTCTATATCATTGTGCACATTATTTTTCAGTTATTAATGCATTTTGTTAATGAAGGGCTGAAGGCTGGATATGGCAGATTGAGGGAAGCAGGTTGGAAGACTATAGGTTGGATATTCCAGATGGCTGGCTTCAGGTATGTATTTTATTTTTCTCAAACTGAACTCCCTATTTTCCTTAATTGCTATGGGCTACTCTGCAAGTGTAGTCCCCCCAGGGCACCCACCTTGGCTATGGAGTAGGTGCCACTTATATTCTGTGCACAGAAAGGTAAGTAGGAAGAGATTCAACGGGAAGGAAGGAAATGGCTGTGGCACTTGATGCTGCTTTTTCTTGTTTTGATGAGTCATTATATTTCCAGGCTTAGCAGTTATGCTAATTAAGCAAAAGCATGCAATTAAATAGACAGATTGCTTTTAAAGCTTTTTGAATCTCACATGGTGCTTTTCTGTGTTGTCATTTAAATTTGCTTGATAAAAGTCTTTTTTTTTTTTTACTCCACTCGTTTTTCAAATCCCTCCCTTAAGCTATTTAGCACCAGTAAAAGCTCCTCATGTAGAGTTGAAATAATATAGTCATCACTAAACTATTTTAAAGTCACATTAAGATTAAAAAATGGCATAAGATCATCAAGTTCAACCTTCAAAACACCTTATTTAAATGTAAAGTGTTTCAATGGAAGAGGAGAAGAGGCATTAGGTGAGTCTAGTATCATTGTTTTAATATTATGTATATCCTCAGAATAAGGACAGAACAATATGTCAGTTGACTTTCAAGATTTTAGGACAAGTGATAAATATTGTATATACAATAGGATAAGGAATGACTTCTAGGCTCTGTAAGGCTTTCCATTTTTGTGCCCACCCTTGTGATATTTGGCAATCTGCTCTTAGAGGTAATATTCACTGGTTCTTTAACCCATGGCAGCCAATCTGATATATTAATACATCTGAAGATGAAAGCAAATATGTGATTGGCCTCGATGAATTACAGCAAACATGGTTGACTGTTTCATAGCCCATAGTACCATGTAGGTACGAAACACGTAGGGCCTATGAAGATGTATTAATACTTTTAGTTATGATTAATAAAGGCTCTTTTAAATTAATACTGTTGGCCCTGTGGATCCTTCTGAATGCCGGATAGCCCTATATTTTTGCTCTTGACTGTTTCATCCACAGTAACCAACCAGAAGTTGCTCTTTACTGTCTTGCGTTCAGAATGCTGGGCACATTTCTGGGAAAATTGTATTTACATTTCTTAATATCCTTATTCATACAAGTGCACTGGAAGACATGAATGTAGGCATGAATTCTACTTAAAGGACATGTAAACCCTAACAACAATTTTCATGGAAAATTACTCAGAAGACTCTTCTAAACCCGTCTGCAATCTACATTAATTTTTGCTAGTTTTTATCAGTTTGTGTATTACTGGTATAATGACTTTGGATCAATATTTCAGCCTTTCAGTCCAACTGTCTACAGTAGGAAATAAAGTCACAAAGAACTACAATTTCAGTTCTTCAGTGCAATTTTAACCACGGGATCCATGTTTTTTTTCTACCTGCAATGTAGCATATTTTTCCAAAATTGGAGTGTAATTGTGGCCATAAGATGGTAATTTGTCTAATGCAATTGAAGCTGAGGCATTAAAACAAGTGCATTTGCATGCACACTTTGACCTGACTTGGAATATTGTTTGGCATTGGGGTGTCTGCTTTTCCAGAGATCAGTGTCAAAATGACAACTATGCTCTACTTAGGCACAGATTTGGTGCAACAACTAACACAGGCCTATGGGAAACCTTGGGCAATGGCAGGGTTCCCCTCAACAAGCTTACTACTCACAGTTTGCAAGGGGAGGTGGGATGGACCCAACAGAAATATGCTGTGATGTTGCTCTGTTTAGAACAAATAAGAGACGCATCAGTTCCCTTCTCTAATTTAACTTTTGAGCAGATACATCTTAGTGTTTCTTTATCTCCATGATTAATTTCTCAGCTAATTTCATTTGTTGACACCATACTTCATGCCCATTTCCTAATGATATTTACTTAACGTGACAACATAACACTTCTTGGCTGTTAATTTTTTACACTTTTGCTGCACCTCAGTATAAAGAACTGCTTCACTAGCAAAGGTGGAACCTCATTGCCTGCATATTGATGGGATGCGCATGCATCTTGCATACAGTCTTAGGAATAAACAGTTCCATTTATCTATTTTAATTTTGAAGACGCTTCAATATACTGCAATAATGATATTACCTCAAAGGTGCCTTTCATTGTTACTAAAATGTTCCATTCCATTGCTTTTTTTTATATGCTATTTATTTCTCAGATATACTGTTTACTCCCCAGATGTAAAACAAAATCATTTATCTGCTCTGAATTCCATCAGCTATTACTACCTTTCATTTTCAATTGTATTTAAATCTTACTGTTCAGAGTAAATTTTCCATTCTGTGCCTGTCATTTATTATTTGGTGCCACCTGCAAAAATTGGATGTTACATAGATCAAACTCTGTGAGGTGCGGCAGGGCTTTAATGGACCATCATATAAGTGAAGAAAGCAATCAGAGAAGTACCGAGACTGGAGCAAAAAACGAGTTATGCATTTACAGAATTGCACCCATTAGAATGCCATCCATAAAGTGATTGTATTTATCTGTTTTGAATGAATTTTTTTTTGGTATATAGTTCTACTTGTATACTCAGCGCTATAAATAGAAAATACATCAATGAAACAGATGGGGAACATTTCAGTAATAGAATATATAAGTGCAGAACCACAATTACATTCAAGAAAAAGTGTTCCATGTTAAGAGATAAGAGGAAAGATGTTCATGTCCTTAGAATCGAAGTGGGTGGGTGACTTGCAGACACAAATGGGAGGTTAAATAAACGCCATGATTTACAGATTTACTGTGGATGCTGCTTCCTCATAAGTATATAGTCATAAGACAAAATCAGATGTTATACTAGTGCTCCAATAGGTAGGCTTTTGAAGGACATTAGTCTTAGGAGACACCCTTCAGTGCATATTATGGCTTGGTTTGTACCCAGGAAATTTGAGAAACAGTAAAAATTCTCCGAAATACACTGAAGTTTATAGGTGACAAAATTATTTTGACGCGCAACAAATTTTTTAATGCGCAACAATTTTTTTCACCCATTGGGGTAAACTGATCTGCATATGGCCTAAGTTGTCCCATTTTATAAAGAATCAAAATCTTGAAATTATTATATTTATCCCCAGATCTCCACTACTTTGTTACATTATTAAACCATCAGATTGCTCCCATGCAGCCTGTATCTAAATTCTTTTTTTCTCAACAAAGTTGAAATGATATAAGAGGTTATATAACAGGTACAGAAAACTATTCTACGGAATTGATTTATGCCAACTTAACAAGATGTGGAAGTCTAACATCAAATGTATGGATGATATATATATAAAAAAAAAAAATTACTCATCAATTTTATGCTGGCATGATAGCATCTCATTTAAATGGAGGGCCTGCTGTAATTAACACAATAACGTACCCCTGTGGGTGTCATTTTCACAGCGAAACTTCCACTCATCACTATATCCATGGCCAGTTAGGAAAAAACTTCAATGACCCATAAAAGTTTGAATTGTATGCACTAGGGGGGTGCCTACAATTTTGGCAATTGGCAGCGAATATGGCTTTTCTTGTCCTTTAGCTCTAAATATCAAAGGAAGATTCTCTTTCTTTTGAGGAATTCAGGCAAAGAATTCCACAGGTATGGAAAAGCAAGAGAGACTGTTTCAAGACAGGATACAGCAAAAAGTAGGCAGTGTGACCAGGCAATGACTTTTAGAGGAATGAAGAATTCAGCCAGGAATGCATGGAGACACATGAGAAGAGATGCAGTGAGGTGGAGAGGAATGAAGAAGTAATGTAGTGTGTTGAGCATCCATTTACTGTTTGTCCGTACTTTGGTGCACAAGCTAAAGGTGCAGCAAACGCGAACAAGAGAGATCACTTGCCTTGTCATGTTGCCTGTTGTTTCTACAGGTAATGTTGTTTCAGGTAAATCTTATACAGCAGAGAGAGATGTGATACTCATTTACTTTGCATTAGCAAGTAGCACCCCTTGCTGGAGTTCTAGGGAGAAGGTTGCATTGTTGTTAAAAAAAATGCAATGTATGGCATTTTTTTGTACTTTCAACTCTTTCAGTAACTAATCCTCAGTTTGTCACCTTTGAAGCAAATACCAGTACATGTGCCTATACTGCAAAAGCAAAAAATTGTAATATCAATAGTATGCAGACAATTTATAATACATAGTGCATATTTACATGTGTGTATATGAATTATCATTGGCACAATGACTGACTCCTCTCCATGCATGGAATCACCATGCCCAACATTGCTACAACCAGTCTGAGTAAGGAATAATCACTGGATACAGAGACAATTATTAATACCAATACATTCTAATAAGGTAATTTTATGTTAGATTTCTGGAGTATTCCATTTAAACCACACTTACATTACTTAAATCTTTGCCTTTTTTTTAAAGCTCAAAGAATAATATGTAATTCAGTACTGCAGACTGTAACAAAATCCCATTTCAAAATAACAAATATAAAATGTATGGCAACGACTCATTTGGTTGACATGCTATTAATTGCAAAACACAGGGGCACGTCATTGTGTTAATTACAGCAGACCCTCCATTTAAATGAGATGCTATCATGCCAGCCTAAAATTGATGAGCATTATTTTGCCTTTACTTAAGGTTTTTTTATTTATTTATATCATCCATACATTTGATGTTAGACTACCACATCTTGTTAAGTTGGGTCTCTGTTGATGAAAGCCAATTAATTTGTAGAATAGTTTTCTGTACCTGTTATATAACCTAGGATATCATTCAATTTTGTTAAGGAAAAAAAGAATTTAGATACAGGCTGCATGGGAGCAATCTGATGGTTTAATAGTGTAACAAAGTAGTGGAGATCTGGGGATAAATGTACTAATTTCAAGATTTTCAAGATAAAATGGGACCCTTTGTATCACAGACAAAATGCCTTTATTGAGACATAGGCGCAAATTCACTAAGCGCCGAAGCGCCGAACGCTAGCGTTAATTCGCTAGCATTTGGCATTTTTCGTTACTGCGCAAATTCTACGCTGGCGTAGTTTAGCTAGTGTCACTTCGCACCCTTACGCCAGGCGAATTTTCACTAGCGACTAACTACGCAAATTCACTAACTTGCGCAGTGTACTGAACGCTACCTTTTACGCTAGACTTCCTTCGCCACCTCAGACCTGGCGAAGCACAATAGAGTATATAGGGATTGTTTCAAAAAAAGTCAAATTTTTTTCTAAGTCCCAAAAAACGCTGGCGTGTTTTCTACATGATGGGTGATAGGCTGAAAAAGATCAAAAATATTTTTGGGGCTCCCCTCCTTCCCCCCTACATTTCCTGACTCATGGCAACTTACCTAGACAGTGGGCACATGTGTAGGGCAAAATAAAAATTTTTTTTGATGTTTTGAAGGTTTTCTAGGCATTTGTAGTGCTGATACGTATTCCTCCATTGAAATTTGAATTTGGCGGCGTATGCAAATTAACCATCGCTAGCGAAACTTCGCTTCGCTTGGCAAATTAACGCTAGCGCAACTTCGCAAACTAACGCTACCCCTGTGCGCAACTTTGGATTTTAGTGAATTTGCGGAGCGCTGGCGAAAATACGCCTGGCGAAGTGTGGTGAAGTGCGGCGAATTTGCGCCTGGCGCAACTACGATTCTTAGTGAATTTGCCCCATAGGCTCTTGACCCAGATAAAACACAACGTTTCAGACCTGCATAGGTCTTTTTTCAAGCCATAAAAAGACAATTTAGGCCATATGCAGATCAGTTCAGCATTCAAACTAGTTTGTAGTAATTGCATGTTGTATAACCTTAGCTCTGTCCTCTAGAATATACACAATATAGGTATGAGAAGAAGAAAAAATAATCTTGGGACCTTGGGAAAAATTCAGATTTGTTGATCTTAGGAAAAATTTAGATTTGTTGATCTAAGAAATGTTTCTTTGTCTTTAACATACATTGCTCCATATTTGTTTTTTTAAAAAAAAAAGATCAGTGTGATGTCAGTAAGTTTCAGCAGAATACGGCCATTAAAGCAAGCTAAAGGTTTCACAGCATTCCTATTAGTTATGGCACTGCACTGTGACAGTTTTATGCATGTGTGAAGCTGACAAAGCGATAAGCAAACCAAACACAAGACGCATTTTACCCTGTGCTGCACTACAAGCAATTATCCCCCCAAAGCAAAGAAAATCAGAACTAATCAGAACTAAGCACAAACTGATTCATTGGTATACAAGAATTATCACTAACCATATGCCAGCTGGTTTCTAATGACCAATGTAGAAACAGTACTTAAGGAAACAAATAATATAATGTATATTAAATGTAGGAGTCTCCACAAAGGTAAGGTTCCTGGGTTACTTTAGCAACTGATTATTTACCTATTGTGATGTGTTTGAAATCTGTAGAATAGCAGCTTTTCAGATGGTGAAAATAGCTTCAAAAGGTGCCCATACCTAGGCCAAATGGACAGATACCATGTGATGGGACATACATGGTATATCCACCTTTCTCTTGATTCAATCTGAACAGCAGGAAGGGAAGAGGACGCCTCTTCCCTTCCTCATGCACCAATGCACTGTGCACTGACATCAACAGATGGTATTTTTAAAACCGTCCCATCATCCAACTGACTAATATCCTTAGTATACACATACTGCTTGGGATCATCAGACCATAATACACATCCCAGAATGTGAAATTGATAAAGGTACAACAGATACTGGATTACTCTTAAACTTCCAGCCCTGTAAAATAGGATGTTGTTGACTAAAACAACAATTTCTTTGAATAAACATCAATATCTGATCCTTGTGTTAATCACAACAGACCCTCCATTTAAATGAGATGCTATCATGCCAGCCTAAAATTGATGAGTAATTATTTTGCCTTTATATACTGTATATCATCCATACATTTGATGTTATGGATTTTCAGATGGTGAAAATAGCTTAAAAAGGTGGCCATACCTAGGCCAAATGGACAGATACCATGCGATGGGACATACATGGTATGGCCATCTTTTTCTTGATACAATCTGAACAGCAGGAAGTGAAGAGGACACCTCTTCCCTTCCTCATACACCAATGCACTGTGCACTGACATCAACAGATGGTATTTTTAAAACCGTCCCATCATCTAACTGACTAATATCCTTAGTATACAGATACTGCTTGGGATCATCAGGCCATAATACTCATCCCAGAATGTGAAATTCATAAGGGTACAACAGATACCATGCGATGGGACATACATGGTATGGCCACCTTTCTCTTGATACAATCTGAACAGCAGGAAGTGAAGAGGATGACTCTTCCCTTCCTCATGCATCAATGCACTGTGCACATCATCTAATTGACTAATATCCTTAGTATACAGATGCTGCTTGCAATCATCAGGCCCTAATACACATCCCAGAATGTGAAATTGATAAGGGTATAACAGATTCTGGATTACTTTTAAACTTGCAGCCCTGTAAAATAGGATGTTGTTGACTAAAACAACAATTTCTTTGAATAAACATCAATATCTGATCCTTGTGTTCAAGTAGCTGAGTCTTAGAAAGGTTCCTTCAATCCTCTTGAAATGAAGAGAATTAAACTAGTTGACCACAACAAAAGCCATTTTCACACTGCTGAGAATGCTTGCTTCCAATCATCATTCTGTAAATGAGTTTCTGTACTGTATATTAAATCAAGAACAATTTATTTTCTGTACAGTTTTCATGTGACTTTGTGGTCCAAGTGACCCCACCACTGCGTTGCCACAATTTATTGAAAATAACCAAAAGGCCAAACTCTTAATCGGCTGGGTGGTTTTGCGAGGAAGAAAATAAGAGAATGAACAGGCTGAGTCTAAGGGACTTTAAATCAATAATCAGAAATACTTTAAGGCAAACTGAAAAATAAAAGTGTCAATATCATTTCAAATGTTCATAGGAAAAATGAAACAAAATAGAGGAGGAATTTCATAAACAAGCACATGGATCAATAGTGTAGAGAGTTCAAAGCTGTGGGTCAGATATTCTTCTAGTAATAGCAATGCAAAGTGCCTCTCATTCCCTGATCAGCAGTAATAAATCAAAATTCCATCTATTATCTTACTACAGAGATGCTTGCATGAATGTGTGATGGCACTGTAACATGAATTGTGGCAGTAGTAAAGGGGCAATCCCTATGATTTCCGATTGTAACTCTCATTAATATTGCACCCACATAACAAATCTCTTAATAACTGGCAGATCTATATTCTCTAACACTCACTTTGCTTGTAATTAGTGATGGGCGAATAAATTCACCAGGTGCGTTTTGGTGGCGAATTTTCTGCGTTTCACCACTGCCGAATAATTCGAGAAACTGCAGCAAAAATTGGACACGGATCGGAAAAGTCTGTTGCGTCAAAACCATTCGGCCACCCATTGACGTCACCCATTGACGCCGGCATCAAAATTGACGCTAATGTCAGAATTGAATCGATAGTAAAAATTCATGTTTTGATAATTTTTCGCCATTTCGCGAATTTCACTGGAAATTGCTGAATTTTTCACTACTTGTAATATTTGGAAATGGTTATAGTATTTCAAGATTTTGCATACTATGATCAAAATGACATTGCTAGGCATGTTTTCTGTTACTAAATACATAGCTTTAGGTCATAGCAACCCATTTAAGAAGGGGAGGTAGAGTGGCACATGCCAGTTTTAGGACTTTCATCTCAGAATATTGCTTGGTTTGCCCAACAGCCCTCGGGTCCCATACATTCAGTGAAAATGTATGGATGGAATGTATGGTACCCAACGATGTTCTATCGAGATTGAGAGTACCGTAAGTGTAAAAAAGTAATACCAGTTAGGTCCTATGGAAGTCAATGGTATCTGCACTGATCCTATTGGACCTTTTTTTTAACCATTCAGTCTTTTAGAGATTTTTTTTTGCTAGTAATTGTCCAAAAAACTGGAATTTTTAGAATTTCCATTTGTCCAGATCTTTTAATAACTTTCATGGCATTCGTGGTTTTTAGAGAAATAGAGATTAATCTTGGTTTCAGAAAGCTCTAATACTGCAAAAAATAGGCCTCTAAGTATTTGTTCACCGTAGCCCCATATTAATTACCCCCCTTATCTCTAATACACATTTAGGTTGAGTAGTTTTATTTATTCTTACAAAATATTATTCTGAAAATTTCAGAACATGCTCATGATAATCCATGGTATGACTTGCTTAAGACTGACCACTTAACAGCTTGTATTAACTAGTCTTAACTATTCACTAAGATTAGGAATGGCAATTATGGTAATTATGTCCCTACCATCTCATAAATAATTATAGTTTGACAAAACGAGTTGGTAAAATGGAACTGAAATTGAATAGTGTATCTAGTTCCAGCCATTAAAGGGCATGTAAAGGCAAAAAAAAACAATATCCCATTTTTACTTTCTTTAATGAAAAAGAAACCTATCTCCAATATAAATTAATTAAAAAATGTGTACCGTTTTTATAAGAAACCTGACTGTATGCAGTGAAATTCTCCCTTCATTTACTGCTGTGGATAGGAATTGTCAGATGGTCCCTAACTGCTGAGCAGGGAAACAATCATACTTATGAACAGCAGGGGGAGCCCCGCCTTACTTCCCAGCCATGCAGAACTCAAGCAGCTTTGTTTATGACAATCCCTAAGCAGCCCAGACCACACTGAGCATGTGCACAGTCTTTGTCTTGCAAAGATGCTTACCAAAGTTATAAGATGTTGACCCCCTGTAGCCAACTTTGAAAGAATAAATTATTTGTTTGATTAGGCTTGTGGTGCAGTTAGTTCATTTTATATTTAGTACACAAAATACAGCATTTCTAGCCTTATTCTATTTTAGACTTAACATTCCCTTTAAGATGGAATCAAATCTGGGACTCCTAACCTGTTGCTGCATCTAGCCTCCCTCAAACAGTCCAAATGTATTGGAAACAAGAGGTAGGGACTGTTATGGGCATGTGATGTTGTGGGTAGTTTAAGGACATGACCAGAATGGTTCTGTTTTGGAAGCTATGGCTAGATGGCAATGATATTGTTCAACAATAAATGATCTGTAGGTGAGATCTTATTTTTAGGAGATGATGGTTCAGAAATTGGAAATCTACTGTAGGTCTTGTAGATTAGGACATGACTTAACATGCATATGGTATTGAAAACAAAAACATGCATACAAATGTCACAAGTCACAAGACTAGTGACGGGCGAATCTATTCGCCAGGCGCAAATTTGCGGCAAATTTCCACGGTTCGCCGCCAGTGAATACATTTGCAAAATATATTTGACGCTCACGACTATTCTGACGCCAGCGACAATTCCGACATCAGCGACAATTAAAAGTGCCATCTTGATTTTAATGGGCGTCGGAATTGTCAACGGTGTTTCGCAGATTTTTGCTGGAAATTCGCAATTTTTTCGGTGAAGCGAAACTGGAGAAATTTTCCCATCACTATTTGTGATTCTTTAGTCTATCTCCATATTATTGAATTTTGTGCATCAGTTTAATGGGGTTAAATCCTCCTGCTTTGGAAGTCACTTGCCACCCTCTGTTGTCTAAAGCCCTTTAGTCCTCTGTTTTATTGCCGTGCTAAGTGCTTCCTCCACTGGAGATGCATTTCCTATTGATTTCACACATAAAAGCTGTGAAGGAGAAAGTTATTCTATTGGTTTATTAATAATGGTGACAATTAAGAAAATAATAGTCTTGCAAAGGACATTTCACAGAGGAGTTCATGCTTTTGATTTACTGGAGCACAGTTTTGAAGTTGTTCAAGTGGTTGCATGAGTAAATGACATACAGTAAATGAGAAGATCATAATAATAACGGTCTAATCAGCAAGCCATTCTTTAATGAAGCAACTAATCATAACTAGACCAAATAAACTTGTTAACGCCCTTTCATGTCTTTTTAATGAAAGTCAAGATCTTGGTAGATGGTTGACCTTGAAATGTAATATTCATTAGGTGCATCTGGACAATTAAATATGCAGGTATCAAATGTGTGTGGTTTTGAATCCAGGCAGAATGAAGTTTACTAATTTAGGTTCGGTCAGTCTGACTCAAGCAGTTTCAGTCATAAAAACAGATTTACGCTTTTACAAGATAGATTTGAAGGGATGTGTGCAGTTTTCTAGGACAGCAACATTAGACAAGCCAACCTGTTGTTCTGCCATCTGTAGACAAGTAATGGAAGAACAGAGATGATGGAATAATAACAATATCTGTAATTTGTAGGTTTCTTCATATCCCACACAGTCAGCAGAAGCCTGCAGGTGTAATTAGATGTAAAAATACAAGAAAATGATAGAGTGAATAGGAAATTGTAAGGAGGGGGATTCACAGAGTGAGAAAATAAATCACATTTCACCTCTAGGAAAGCTAAGTAACTTGATGGGGAGGCTTATTTATCATATTACATCAGCCTGGTAGCTGGTTAACCAGACACATAATGTTAGTCAATAACTCTGCTGAATGCTGCTTAGGTTTTGTCTTGTGCATCTTTTAATTTGGAAAGGAAAGCGACACCTATCTATAAAGCTTTCTTTAGACCTCCTTGTGGGCTGGTTGAACATTAAAAGGATGGGTGGTTGACCGGGTACTGTACACTACCTTTTAAATATGTACATGGTGAACAAAGAGTTTACATTTCAGGGTTCTATACCCATGAACCCTAGAACAATTGTGGGGACCTAATGTTGTCATGAGTAGTTAATTTGTCCCATCGCTAAATATTTGCAAAACAAACTGATCAAAATTATTTTGATGCACTTCAATTTTGATGCCCGTGACGATTTTTAGATGCGCACCAATTTTGTCGTAATGCACTAAAGTCAATGGGCGTCCAAATAATTTTGACACGCAACAATTTTTATGTGCGCGCCTGTCCTGCCGCGTGACAAAATTTTTTTGCTTTTTGGATTTTCCTCTGCCAAATGTTTGCTGCAGTTTCACAGATTTATTCGCTGCCAGTGAAATGCGGACATTTACCACAAATTTGCACCTGCCGAATTTATTTGCCCATCACTAGTTGAGAGCTCTGCAATTTCTGGAAGTTGATCTGGGGCACTCAGCTTGCAGAGAACATTAGGTGGAGAAGAAGCCAACTAATTGCTTTCGCCATTAGAGAAGCCTGGGTTTCATTTTTTATGTCACTTTATTCAGGTTATATTTACTTTATGTCCTTGTGCTTCCAGTATAAACAATAATTATGTATACTGTCAAGACATACGTTTTTTTCATTTTAACTGGAGGAACATGTGTTTAATTTGTATATCATGCTAAGGGCAGGTGGTGCAAATTATGTTGAAATTATTTTGCTTATTGAGAGCTGCATCATTCCAAGCTTATTCAGTGCTGGAAGAGCATCAGGGCTCACAGTCTGTCAGCAGTGCCATGGGATTGATGTTGTTCACAGCACTACAATAGAGCTGCCTACAAACTTTCCCAGTGGGTAGTGTTACTTTGTTATAGTTGATGGTATAAAGTGCATGGTAACCCTTTCACTGCTGGAGCTGTTAAGGATCCACAGGGAAACTCGTGCAGATCATTAGCCCTTTCTTCCTTCCCTTCCAACACCTATTCTGGTGCTGAGCAAGACTAATTAAAATCAGCATGATGCACCATTAGCACTGTATTTGTTGGAGCGAAAAAACAATAAGTAACCTTAACCTGTGCTCTGCTGGAGAGACCTGACTAGCGAAACGCAATGGAACACATTTCCATACATGTACTGATTTAGGGCTTTTACACGTGGACTTTATTTATATGTTTGACGTGCATTTTAGGGGCAGGTTTGAGCGCACCTAAACACATCAACTAATAGATTCCATTATTACCTGCCTGGTTGTACTTATGAACATTGCTTTTCATGGCATTAATGGGTTTTTTTGCAGGTTTTTTTTAAGATGCAACTTGATGCATTTTCTTGTTCATGAGACACGTTCAAAAGACAATACATTGGACACATTTGGACTTTACAAAAACACACTTAGTCAAGTTTAGAAACACATATAAATAAATGCGTTTTTCACTCTCAGCATATAAAAAAAACACCTATGTGTTAGAGTCCATACACCTACATTTTATATATGGGTCCCTCTGGGTTGTATAAACACCTAGGGCCCAATACCCCTTTATTATCCTTGCCATTATTCATCTCTCTTTATTGATAAGGCCAGTGGCAAGTGCAATTGGGTATGTACTTTGCATGTACTGCACCAATTTAAATATAAATTAGCAACACTATAAGCCGCAGATGTGATTAATGAATGTATGCAATTCATACACATTAAACATTTGCTATGTGTAATTTATAGCCATGCGTATATGTTAATACATGGATTATAGGAATTGAATAACTGTGCAGGTTCAGTACATGAATAATTATGTCTTAGATCAGTGGATTAGGTTGACACAAAAACACTGTAGCAGTGTCAATATATGTTTGTTTGGAGATTCAGTTATTTCTTTTTTTGTATCTACACTGGCCTCTTTTTTAGACTCCAAAACAAACCCAAGAGGCAGAGCATCAATGGCTGCTTACTCCTGACATTGGCCATGACTGTGCTACCTCTGGGTAAATAACAACACACTTATTTTGGGAATCAGTATCTGAGACTGATTTATATCTTTTCTGATTCTACTGAGCCTTTCACAGAAAACTGCATTGCAGGGGCCCTGGGTACAAAGAGACTTCAAACAAGCATTTTGCAGAATCACACATGTTCTTAACTAGACAGAATTTGAGATGCAGCATTAAAATAGCTAGCAAAGATGGGTACGATTCTAATGAAAATCAAAATGGTGAATCACCTACCACATCTACAAGGAAGTTTAACACAAATGTGGAGAGCACAGAATAAACAGGAACCTTCTTGGTTATGACCCTTATTTTGCTGTTATCTAGTTAAAATAACAGCAGGCAGCTTTTTAATGGATAGCGGTGTATCTGATGTAAAGACATAAGACAAGCCTTCTGCTGCACGGTGCAGATAGAACATAATGGTCTATCTTCAAGTTTCAGGACTACTATAGGCCTCAGAAATGTGATGAGACATGCCAGCAGCTGCAAACTACAACTCCAGGTTAGAATCTTGCAAACTGTAATTTTTGAAATTCACAGAAGTTAGAAAGCTGCACCGAGCTAGCCACACAGTGAAAAACTCAGGTTGCAAAAGGAGATGTGAAGGATGTCCAGCCAAGAAAAGGCAATTTGGGCGACAGGATTTTCAGTTTAGAGCAACTAGCTGACCAATCATATCACATGATCATTGCTCAAAGTGATCATAGTGTAGCAGGTTTCAAGATAATATGGATGAAAGCAATGGAATTAGTCACCCATCTTTTGTCTGCCTAAGGCAGCTGTAATGCAATCCAGAAATAGCCAGTGGCTGTTCTATAGATCCCAGCAGGGCTGCCATCAGAAATCACAGGGCCCCACATAACAAAATTTCCTGGGCCCCCTGGGCCACGTTGACCCCACCACAAGACCCACCCACAGATCCACCTACCCCACAGTAATAAAAAAAACATTGGAGGCAAGGGTCCCCCACATGTTAATAAAAAAAAAGAACATTGGTGGTCAGGGCACCCCCATAAAAGTAATATTGGTGGACAGGGCCCCCCCATAAAAAAAACATTGGTGGCTAGGACCCCCACACGGTAAAAAGAAAATTGGTGATCAGTGTCAGTGTCAGTGAGCTGCCAACAGCAATCTCTTCCCTTATTCACAGAATTTTAAGTCCCGGTCAAGCCGCATGGGGATTGGATGAGCTGGAGGGGAAGTTCCAACCTCAGCTATCCAACCGGGACATAACTTTTGTGACCAATAATGGAAGAGAATGAACAGAAGATGCAATCTCTGTGCTATCGCCCTCCCTTACGAAGTCAGCAGCTCTGTGACAGCCGGGGGGCCCGGATAATCAAGTAAGTGCAGCATGGCCATGCCCCCCTTAAGCCCTAAAACCCTCCGAGCCCAGGACAACACTTCCCTCTGTCCCCCCTGATGGTATCCCTGGCTCCCACCACTGAAAGCATATGTAGTTACTTAGGGGCAACTGAATCTTACCCTGTCCAGTGGGTCAATCACAATTCAAAACCCTGTAGCCTGAGATGTTACAAGAGAATTGCAGAGCATAATGAGAAATGAGAAATATTTCTAATAAAAATCATGTCAAGAGACCTTTAATGGTTCAATAGTACTAAGAAGAAAAACAGGAGGCCGGGTAAAATAATGTCAAAAATAATTTTTGAACGAACCATTTGAACATCTTTGTAGATGAACCTCCACAATGTGCTTTATCTAAAATCTACAGTAACTTGAAGCCAAAATGGATACCTACTTAGTTTTATCATGGCTTTTTCATCTGAAACTGAAGGCGGAACAGGTAAACATCACAAAAAAAAATAACATGTTCTGAAGCTCTAGATACTGTACAATACAAAAGTTCAATTACAAACTCACCTGTCCTAGCGCTGTCTACCTGTTTTTTCCTTGTATCTGGGGCACTGGTGGATGTATAATAATTAATATATTGGTTGCTCTGCATACCATAGGCAGCATGGCTTTTCTCAAATAAAGAATGAAAAGAAACATTCATTTTAGATTCGATTATCTAGAAAAAAAGGTCACATCTCATATTTACAATGGTTCCGCTTCTATGCCCTTAACCTATTCTATACAGTTGGCCATGGCTGTTTGGGAACCATGTTTTGCCATTCATATATTGAATGGAATGGGGAAACACAGAATCTACATTGCTGGCACCCTGTAAATTTCTTGCCATCCACATAGATTATTTGCTTGAAGAACATAAACACATTTGTACTGATGTAAAGTGCAAAGAAGACTTCAGCTGTACATTTAGAAGCCAACGTATAGATTCATCCATCCCCAATACACGGGTTACACTCCATTTAAAAAGTGTCATTAATATCACAGGTAACTATGTGATTCTCTACCTTCTCAGAGAGATGTTTAAGGAATATGTATCTGTGTCTTGGTTCCCATTCACTGTGATATAATTCAGACACTGGGAACAAATAGCATTACAATAGGCACCTATCAGCAATTCAAACAGCAAAGTGACAAGGTTAAACTTATGAGGCTTTCTATTCAGGGAGACTCTTGGCATGCTCTGCTAAAGGACACACTCTTCAGTCCCCTGGATGATGTCCATAACATAAATAAAAAGCATACTCTGTGAAATGTAAGGTACTTGCTATTCCTACATGGCCTATAAATGAACTGTTGAATCTTGGTGAAATGAAAATTCCATTTATGTTTTTGCATTTAAGTGGCTTTGCAGTGCATTGTTCTGCTTTACAATATGCAATAAACCTCTCTTGTGGCACATGTTAGAAACCTATATACTTGTATTATGAAGCTTAGTTGCTACACAATTCCAAAGTGTATTTCATGACAAAACTCAGCCATGCTAATGCATAAGAACATCTCTGCCTACACAGAAAGGTTGCAGCTTACTCATGATTGGGTTGCATCAGCATAGATGCAGTTTTCCCTTCTCAGAAGTCTCAGCCTCCCCACATTGCCAGGGGCCCTTTTATCATCTTCTACTCCAGCCCAGTAGGGTATATGTTTCTCAAATTACAACACATCATGGAGAAAATGAGAAAAATGGTTCTGGCAAGAGATAAAGGAGGTAGAAGCCAGTTTTTGGATGTTTACAATTAATAACTATGGATGCTGCAATTGAAAAGCAACAATAAAAACAAATATTATTTGTCCTTGTAGTTTTGAAACATTACTTTCTTCCCATACCCCTTTATTGAAATCCTTTTATTTATATTGTTTTTAATACATTTTTCTTTTGCTTTCAAGTGGTAAAAGCTAGAAAAAAATAAATATTTAAACAGGATAAAATACAAACAAATCAAATTCATTTTCCTTCATTTTATCCTGCCAGTCTCAAGATATTGTACAGTGCTTTAACTTGGCAAATCAAAGTGCCTAAGAATACAGATACATCATACGTCTAGTGATTGGCAAATCTGTGCAGTTTCACTTGGCCGGAAAAATTGCGAATGTCCCGTGAAACGGCAAAAAATTCATGAAACAAAAAATAATTTTGGCGCATGTCAATTTTGATGCAAGCGAAATTTAATATGTGCAACTATTGGTCTGAATGCATTAAAGTCAATGGGCGTCCGAATAATTTTGACATGCATCAGATTGTTTTTTTTTTTTGATGCAGCAGATTTTTCACCATAGAATTGTCACTGCAATTTCGTGAATTCATTTGCTTGTGACAAAACACGGAAATTCACCGCAAACTTGTGTCTGCCAAATTTATTCGCCCATCGAAGTGGAAAACACTTCGGGGCCGATTCACTTAGGGTCGAATTTCGAAGTTAAAAATACTTCGAAATTCGACCCTCGAATTGAAATCCTTCGACTTCGATATTCGAAGTCGAAGGATTTAGCGCTAATCGTTCGATCGAACGATCGAAGGATTTTTCGTTCGATCGAACGATTAAATCCTTCGAATCGAACGATTCGAAGGATTTTAATCAAACGATCGAAGGAAAATCCTTCGATCAAAAAAAGGTTAGCAAGCCTATGGGGACCTTCCCCATAGGCTAACATTGACTTCGGTAGGTTTTATCTGCCGAAGTAGGGGGTCGAAGTTTTTTTTAAAGGGCAAGTACTTCGACTATCGAATGGTCGAATAGTCGAACGATTTTTACTTCGAATCGTTCGATTTCGTTCGACTTCGATCGAATTCGAACGAATTTAACCAATTCGATGGTCGAAGTACCCAAAAAAAACTTCGAAATTCGAATTTTTTTACATTCGAACCCTTCACTCGAGCTGAGTGAATCGGCCCCTTCATGTGTCATCTATCATCGAATAGAATCCTCCAACATTCAAATTCGAAGTTGGAGGATTTTATTCATCGTATGATCTTATTCCGATTGTAGTACGATCGTAAGATTTTCCTCCGAAACTGAAAAACTTAGAAATATGCTCTGGCAGGTCCCCATAGGCTAACATTGCACTTTGGCAGGTTTAAGTTGGCGAGGTATTGAAGTAAAAGTTTTTTTAAAGGGACAGTACTTCGATTATCGAATGGTCGAATAGTCGAACGATTTTTACTTTGAATCGAAGTCGAAGTAAATTCGAAGTCGTAGTATCCTATTCAATGGTCAAAGTATCCAAAAAATTACTTCAAATTTTTTTACTTACAAAATTCCCTCAAATTCACTTCAACCTTGATAAATCTGCCCCTTACAGTTTGAAAACATTGGCTGGAATAGGATCTACAACAGCTGGGAGAGTTGGGATGGAGAAGTCGCTCCTTAGACTATACTGAGTGGAAGTAGAGGAGCAGGCCATGGCTCTCCATGAGCTATAGCACCGTAAGGAAAGAGATGCTGCCAAATTAGCATCCCTGTTAAAGGGCATGTAAAGTCTAAAATAGAATAAGGCTAGAAATGCTATATTTTGTATACTAAATATAAACATGCACTGCACCACAAGCCTGATCAAACAAATAATTTATGCTTTCAAAGTTGGCTACAGGGGGTCACCATCTTGTAACTTTGTTAAACATCTTTGCAAGACTGTGCACATGCTCAGTGTGGTCTGGGCTGCTTAGGGATCATCATAAACAAAGCTGCTTGAGTTCTGCATGGCTGGGAAGTAAGGAGGGGGCTCCCCCTGCTGTTCATAAGTATGATTGTTTCCCTGCTCAGCAGTTAGGGACCGTCTGACAATTCCTATCCACAGCAGTAAATGAAGGGAGAATTTCACTGCATACAGTCAGGTTTCTTACAAAAACGGTAAACATTTTTTAATTAAAGTATATTGGAGATAGGTTTCTTTTTCATTAAAGAAAGTAAAAATGGGATATTATTTTTTTGCCTTTACATGCCCTTTAAGTCATATCATGTTTTCATTGAACATTAGTGATAAGCAAAATTTTTTGCAGTGTTTGTTGCCACAAAAATTATAACCATAGACCCCAATGAGTGAAAAAAATTGTCACGCAATAAAAAAAAAAATTGGCGAATTCATTGTTTCACTTATTTTTGGGTAAACTGGTCAGGATAGCCCATCACTATTGATCATTTATGTGAACTAACAGTTTACAAAATGTATGTGGTCTGTACAAAGTGCAAATTTACAATTGTAATTTGGGGATGTAATTTTGGTCGCTAATGCAAAAATTGTTCACAATTCATTCACAATGTGAAAAAATGTTTGCAAAGTGAAAATTTTTTTTTGAGAACAATTTATCCCACACGCAGCAGTAGGCTAGCGATTGACAATTTTCTAGTTTGCGATAGTGTGCAGTGTATGCAATAAAACTTCTTAATGAAAAAGTTGTTACGTTTGCTCCAAAAGTTTTGCCACCCTCAAGCAGGTCTTAAAGGTTCGCAATGCACAATTAAGATTTCCAATGCAATAAAAGCCTAATGAAGAATATTAAATTTTGCAACACGCAATTTTTTATTCTTATTTGTGTGCAAATGTGTTCTCTTTGCAAATTTTATTACATTTCCCCGTTGGAGAAGCTTGGAGTTTTGCTTAGTAATGAATGGAAGATAACTAAATTCATGCATACAATATATATATATATATATATATATATATATATATATATATATATATATATATATATATATATATATATATATATACATATTTAACAAACTGTTTTACTTATATATAAGTTGCAATGGTTAGGTGAAAGTAGTCAAACAAACAACAGAACACTTTTATTACCCAGTTCTGTATCCACAGCCATAAGTACAATTCTTTATACGTAACTGTGTTAGCTGGTCTCTCTAGCAATACAGATGTTATAGGGCCTAAGTGTGAAGACAGCACATTATATGGGTCAGTAAACAATGCTCTGGTCACCTGGGGAAGGCATACAGAAACTGGAACTTCAGCCTAAGCTAGCTGGCTGGCAGAAAGATGGACGAGCCCTTCTTACCTTTATCTTGAGATACAATTTGTTCTTGAGAAATCAATTATGATGTGTTAAGTGGCTGTTTGGAGCCAAGCCACGGAAGCCGAGATCCTTGCTCTCTGTAAGAATTATATCCATAAATCTTAGGTGGAAAGAAGTATTGTAGAAGGCTGTAGATACTAGACCTATCCAACAAGAGAGTTAACTACACAGTAGTTTCCCAGGTGGGTATTTAAAAAGCCAAAAATCTTGAGAGCGTCTAATAATAGTTATCAAGCAACATGCCCATTCAAGATCTCCTGCCACTCCCTTTCTATAACAGAAATGGTCTGTTTGTTACAAAAGATATCATCTTCCGAACTTCTCTGTAATTTTGCCCATTGCTAACAGGTTTTTCCTTTCCCTCTTCCTTCCTATTATTTTCTTGCTAACATAGATAAATTAGAAGCACTGGACATGTCAAAATAGACAAACAGACACAAAGATCCATTAGAGCTTTGCATTCTCCATATATAAAAAAAAGATGCATCCAGCAAGATGATTTTGCATAAATTAATAATGGGCAGATTTTTTTGTAGAATTTAGTATCTTGTGTTTACACTTAAATATAGGGAAAAATGGACTATAGTCTTGGTACAAACAGACAAATGGACCTTTTATGACCATTCAGTTATGTCATGCTTTGTGCATACCTACATGATATTTGGGGTCAAATGTATAGATTTGGTGGGGGGGGCTAGATTAATTATGGCTACACACATTTACATTTTATTCTTACAATTGGTTTTCTTCATATTTTATAAAAACCTCAAACAGCTTAGTTTTAATCATGTTATGCTATATTCTAAATTTTTACTACAGTTAACATTACATGAATTAAACCCTTTTGTTTAGAGGCGTGGATCTAGACGAAGGGAGCTATTTATTAAAGTCTCAATGCCAACAACATTGAGTTTTTTTACATTTTTAGTGGGAAAAAAACCTCACATTTTTCTAGATTTACAGTATTATACCCTGAGCATGGAAAAAGTCAGAATCTGAAAATCTGGCATCTCAGACCTACCGAGGTTATATAAAAGTCAGTGGGAGAGGTCCCTATCCTATTTGGAAGTTTCTGTGGTCTGTACTGGCATTAGCCTGAAAATCCGACTATTTTTGACTTTTCAGGCAATTCGGGAAAAATCTCTTAAAAAAATTGTTGGATTCTGGTTTTTGCTCTATTTTATTGAGCTTTCCCAGAATCCGATTAAATAATGATTTTTTTTTTTTAATAATTAATAGAGTCAAATAATGGATTCTCGTTTGGTCAGACTTTTTTATTTTAAAATATCATAAAAATTCAGATTTTGATAAATAATCCCCTAAATGTAGCAATATTAGACACTGGTACCTGCAACTGAAACACTATACAAGCTCTTTAATATTCTATATGACCAATCAGGTTGACAGGTATTTTTACTCTTTAATTGACCCCCTTTATTATGAGTATCCTACCCTATAAACACAAAATGCATATTACTCAATTATTAAGCACAGGAAATTAAATTGTGTTACAAAATATTTATACTGATGAAGGGTATTATTTTCCAGGCCTGTCTATCTCACTCGTTTCATCTCACACACATTTATAACATTACTGCTTCTTCATAGTGGCTTTATTTCTAAAAGAGGGAACTGTCAACAGATATTCACAAGTCCCATTGGAGCTGGTAAAAGAATAACCATTATTCCACAGTGCACAGAAATACAGCAGCATTTTCAAGAGTGATTTTCAAGAAAACAAAACCCTTTGAAGAATTTCTAGCTGGGGTTGGTGTATCTGTCCAGCATCTGCCTTTCAAACATTATCTGATTAGACCTTGTTGTTTCACAGCTGCTGAGACCAAGTATTCCTCATCGTCTTCAGAAAATGCTGACAGGGCAAATTAGAGAATTCTATTTCTAAAGCTGCAAATCTCTATTTAGCTTTTCTTAGCTCTTTAATAGTTCTGGCTTTCGGTCGCTCCGGTGTGAAGGAAAGATATTTCCAATCCATTGTGAAAAAAAATAAGTAGAAGCCTCACATTCACATTATAGGAAAGTGTTTATCTGTAATTTAAAATGTCTAATATTCCAGCAAATAGAATTGGTTCAAGTGTATTTTACAAGTGACATTTTATACAGGCGGTTGAGGGAAATCCAATGAATTAGTTTAATGTAAAGCAAAGCAAGTTAGTGTGTCTGCAAAGCAAAATTTTTCACAAACTGCCTGCACATTTCTCAATGGTCTTTTTTTATTTTTTTTTTGGCTGAAGATCTCATAGTGTAATGCTGTTTTATTATTATGGATAAAAACTTTAAAATATTGCACTCACATTAGTTTTCATGAGGATAGTCACCCATATGCAAGTCTTTTTGGTTTTTCCCCGATTTTAGTCCAGAGAGAAGGGTTTTGCCGGCGTTCCTCGTGGTTCTCCCCGGCAACTTGCAGTGATGTCTAGGGATGGCCGAATTTTTTTGCTGTGTTTCGCAGCAAAAATTATACCCATAGACTTAGTAGGCGTTTGTGCATCAAAAAAATGTTGCCGCACGACAAAATTGTTTTGACGCCCATAGACTTTAATGGGTGTCCGCAACATTTCGTCAGCAGCAAATTTTTGGCGAAACTAATCAGGTCAAATTCGCCCATCTCTAGTGACATCAGCTTCCTCTGAGGCACTTCAAATTTTAAAGTTTTTATCCGTAATAATAAAACAGCATTACGCTATGAGATCTTTGTATTTCCATATTGGGGCATGAAGTTACTGCTTGGAAAAGGAGAGAACATGATATGCAATAAGGAAATTGCCATCTTGTCAGTAGACACTTTGGCCAGAGTTGGTGGAGGTTTCTGGAATAAGCTGTATGCTTTGAAGAAGTAAAAATTCTCTTTAAAGGGGAACTAACATGAGAAAGTTTTTCTTGTTTTCCAACACAATTGGTGTCATCTAAAGAAATCTGAACATACTATACCATATTTTTGTCTGTTTTCTCTGTTGCCATAGGCGCTGATTGCTTTTTTTACCTGTGAAATTTGTTATGTACTGCCCAGAGACTGGAAAAGGATTGGCAAGGGTTAACAAATCCAAAGGACTATCTTTTCTTAGTGTTTTTTTTATATTATTCTCAATGTTGGAGCACACAGTGTTTACTTACTAGTAGTGATGGACGAATGTGTGCGAAAAATGTGTGAATTTACAGCAAAATTAGCTAAACAAAATGCACTTAAGTCAATAGCGGCCGAATAATTTTTACACGCTTCAATTTTGAAGAAATGGA
The DNA here is from genome assembly GCA_038501925.1 of Xenopus petersii. Taxonomy (NCBI): domain Eukaryota; kingdom Metazoa; phylum Chordata; class Amphibia; order Anura; family Pipidae; genus Xenopus; species Xenopus petersii. The sequence goes on from CM076677.1 coordinate 103,677,507, forward strand.
CAATTTTTATTCACGTAACTATTTGGGCGTTCAAATCACGCAGCTGTGAATTTGTGTCTGGCGAATTTATTCACCCATCACTACTTACTAGTACAATCCAAGATGTATTATAACAGGCGCCAGGCTATCACATATGCGCATAAAAAGACACAAAAAGGCACATTTTCTGCAAGGATTACTTCATAGTATCTTGAGGCCAGTTTCATTTATGATACCCTGAACTCATAAAAAGATAAATACAGTAGTGATTTCAATTTTATAAATTATCCTACAACATACAGCAAGGAGAAAACAGTGCCTTCCATGTCTAATGTCCCCAGAACAAATGATAGGATAAATACAGTGTCAATTTTAATACCCCAGAGCAAACAACTTAAATGTAATGCCAATTTCAGGTATAATTCCCACTGTACATATCACATAAACCTATATTTACTGTTCTTCAGGCCTAATACTGAAGCTTTTACCTTGCTGTTGAATGGCCATAAAACTCATATTTTACCATTTACTAGAAAACAACTATCATTAACCTTTGGGTGGGAAGAAAATGTAAATGTTGTTTAATTATCCTACTATAATGTCTTAGTTTACTATTACTGTTTGCTCATAAAAACAGAGATTTGGGACATGTTGTGCATTGCTTATGAGTCACTGTACTATAACTGAGTATTTCCCAATGACAAGCATTGTGGCTGAGGCTGTTAGTTTAACACAACTTGGTTAAATGCATTGCTGTGGTCTAGCCTGTTATAAATAATGCATGCAAGCCTTAAACCCACTGCAGCAGCATGACCCGTTCCTCAGTTAACAGTAAGCTATTGCCAGAGCTCAGATTACAGACCCATCATGTGAATGTGGAAATCTACAGTACTACAAAGGCCTGTCATGTGTATGATGTTGCAAAGGGAATATATATGTGTGAAGCAAATAGCAGTCTCCCAAACCAGTATATGTAGTTAATATTTTATTCATTAATAGACGTCTTTATGTTACCAGTGAGACTTCAAATCCATTGTGTCTGTATCTTCCTCCACCCCTTTCCTTCCCACAGCTTGGCTGGTGACTAATATAAGGACCCCTAACATAGTAAACCATAACATATAATGCAGAACCTGTGGTTTGCCCCATGTCTATCAGCTGTGAGCTTTAGGTAGAAACTGTTTTGATCCATTATTCAGCTTTCATTAGAAAGCACTGGTATACTATTCTAATCACCCAAGAGTATTATAAACCCCCACCTTAGACTCTTAAATGTTTTTAAAGTTAAACAACTTTAAAAATTATTGTAGAGACGCATGTGGTTACATTCTCCTTTGAACACCACCTTCTCTTTTGTTTCCTTCAATTTTTTAATTCCTGGTGCCACTCGACTGGGATAATTTTTTCATACTGTCTAGGGAGGTATGACCATGTCCTGACTCATTTAATACAGCAACTGGAAACCCATGGGTCTTTTTCTTCTACACCTGCTGAATAGGGTAAATGTCTGCTGGGGAGCCTAGGAAATCAAGGCCCCAATAAGAAGATTGTCCTAAAGGGACTACATGTTTAAAAAAGGGACCCTGTGAATGATAAGGGTAGATGGACTAGCACTGACGCAGTGCACTCGAAGGGGCATATTTGTTATGCTGTGTTGTTATTTGAAATTCACCAGTGTCAAAAGCTCTGTAAAATAAACGGTGAGTTTATCAAGGGTGTTGAATTTTATGCCATGCAAATGCCAGTTTTGATGCCGCTATTTTACATTGCTTGTGGTAGAAGTCACTCTAAGTACCATATTGATTATGCCGTGTAAATGAAATTCGCCAAAAAAATGGTGTAAAGAGCTGTGTAAAATAAATGGCGAAGGTGTGTGTAATTTTATGAAATGCGAACGCCAGATTTGACGCTGTTATTTACATTGCTTCCGGAGAAAGTTACAAAAGAAAAAAACACATGCAAATTTTACACCATTTTTTACACTGTTTCTAACACAGTAAAGCGTGGCAATGTGTGGCGTATGTTAACACTGTTTTTTGCACAACATAATAAATATGCCCCTAGGAGTCAGACAGGATAAATTAGAAAGAGCAGCACCAAGTGCCATCTTAAAGGCTGTCATGGGAAAAAAACATTTTTTTCAAAATGAATCAGTTAATAGTTGTCAAGACCGCCGGGAGCGCGAGGAGTCGCGTCCGCTCCCGGCGGCGAAGGATCCAAGATGGCGGCGCCCAGGCAACCCACGTGGGTTCCGACGCCGGCGCGGTGACGCCAGCGCGGCGCGCCGGTCGCAGGCGCGCTGACGCTGGCACAAGGGCGCCAGATTCAAACGTAAAAGGACGCCTGAGGCGCCAAGATGGCGCCCGAAAATAGGATCCTGTTCCCCTAGAGATTCCTGGGTTCCCTTGCCGTTTCCCCTGCTAATAATCTGCCTGTTTCCTTGTTGTGACCCCTTTGCCTGGACCTGGACTTCGCTGATTCTCTGCCTGCTATTGACCCCTGCCTGATCTTGGACTTTGTTTGTATTCTGCCTGCCTTTCGACCTGTGCTTGTACCTTGTTTATTCTCTGCCGTACCCCTGGATACCACGACCCTGTTCCCTCCAGAAGGGCTTCCTCCTAGATCCGGACTACTCCCCAGAGGGGGGCTCCCGGCTCCCTGACATTATTTTCGGGCCATGGATCCTTCTGAGGAAGCCGCACCTGATGTCGGACGAGCGCTCCGCGGACTGGCATCCCGCATGGAGGACTACGAAAACCAGCAGGTTCGCATTGGGCAAGCACTCGATATCCTGCTTGCTCGAGTGCCATCTACACCCTCCGCTGCTACACCTACTGGAGATCCCCCCATGGCGGCAGCCTCTACGAACGCAAGCTACCCAACAGGTGAGCCTCGCATTCCACCTCCCCCTTGCTTCAGTGGGGACCCACAAGCCTGCAGGGGATTTGCCACACAGTGCCAAATTCAATTTGAGTTCCAACCCACGCAGTTTCCAAGTGAGCGTTCCAAGGTGGGGTATGTGATGTCTCGATTGGAAGGCAAGCCACTGGAGTGGGCAACGTCTCTTTGGGAGAAGAATTCCCCGGTGACTTATGCTGTTAAAGACTTTCTCCAAGCTTTTCGCACAGTCTTTGATGCTCCTGGTCGAGTCACGAACGCCCCTGCCCGTCTCTTGCAGCTCCGGCAGGGAAGCCGCAGTGTCAATGAGTACGCTATAGACTTCCGAACACTGATGGCGGAGACTTCCTGGTGTGATGACGCTTATAAGGCCGTATACTACCAAGGCCTATCCATCCGCATCAAAGATGATCTCGTCTCCAGAGAGTCTCCTGACACCCTGGAAGGACTGATCGCTTTATCTATTAAGGTGGACACCCGCCTCAGAGAACACCAGGTAGAGAGAGAGCGCAGCAGACGATTTTCTCCCCTGTTGGCCCCTCGCTTTCAAAGGCCGATTCTGCAAGCTCCCGCTGTTCCTGTGACTCATGTGTCCACGTCACCCCTGGAGGAACCTATGCAAGTAGGAAAGGCTCGCCTTTCCGAGCAGGAAAGACTCCGAAGACGAATGGCAGGTCTCTGTTTGTACTGTGGTGGCCATTCCCATTTTGCCAACGCCTGTCCTGCCAAGGCCAAGAGTTTTGTACCCCGAGGTATGTCACTGGTTTCTCATGTAGGGGGCATTACTCGAGGGCCTAAGGAGAAGTATCAAGAAAATTCACGCAGACTTCTCCTTCCTTTGCAGATTCACCTGGCAAGTAAGACTATCTTCGAAAGGGCCTTCCTCGACTCTGGAGCGGATGGCAATTTCATGGACGCCTTCTTTGCCGAACGCATGAAGATTCCCCTGCTCCCTTTGTCTTCACCCCTGCGAATTACCGCCATAGATGACAAACCCCTGGAGTTTGAATTTGTCACTATGTTCACGGCGGAACTATCTGTACAAGTTGGGGCGCTGCATCAAGAAAAACTTTAATTTTTCATCATCCCCTGTCCTTCTACTCCAGTAATACTGGGTCTTCCGTGGTTACGTCTACATAACCCCACCATAGACTGGTCCACTGGACAGATCTCTCATTGGAGTTTATTTTGTCTGCAACATTGCCTTCCGCCAAAACCCCTCGAGAAGGTGAATGTCTCCACTGCGGAGCTAAAGACTTTGCCCTCCACTTACAAGGGATTTTCCGATGTGTTTTGTAAAAAGTCTGCAGAGTTCCTTCCCCCTCATCGCTCCTACGACTGTCCGGTTGAACTCCTGCCAGGAGCCATGCCCCCCAGAGGGCGCACTTACCCTCTCTCTCCTGCAGAGACTACCGCTATGAAGGAGTACATCCAAGAAAATCTCCAGCGGGGGTTTATCCGCCCTTCTACCTCTCCTGCAGGGGCTGGGTTCTTCTTCGTGGAGAAGAAGGACGGAGGCCTTCGGCCTTGTATAGACTATCGGGGCCTGAATAAGATCACCGTGAAAAACAGGTACCCTCTGCCCCTGATTGCCGAGCTCTTTGACCAGCTGAAAGGGGCAAAGATTTTCTCAAAGTTGGATCTCCGGGGGGCCTACAACCTCATTCGCATCCGGGAGGGTGACGAATGGAAGACGGCATTCAACACTCGGGATGGGCACTATGAATATCTCGTTATGCCCTTCGGCCTGTGCAATGCCCCTGCCGTCTTCCAGGAGTTTGTTAATGATGTGTTCCGAGATCTCCTAGGAAGGTTCGTAGTCGTATACTTGGACGACATCCTGATCTTCTCCAAGGACCTTGAAAGTCATCGCTCCCAGGTGAAGGAGGTACTCTCTCGTCTGAGGAAGAACTCTCTCTTCGCCAAGTTGGAGAAGTGTATCTTCGAGGTATCCAAGATCCCCTTTCTAGGGTACATTATCTCCCCAGAGGGATTTGAGATGGACCCCGTGAAGGTGTCGGCCATCCAGGAGTGGCCCCTCCCACTGAGTACCAAGGCAATCCAGAGATTCATCGGATTTGCTAATTATTATCGACAGTTCATCCGGGGGTTCTCTTCCCGCATTGCACCTATCCTGGCCCTCATCCGGAAAGGGGGTAAACCCAGCCAGTGGCCTCCATCTGCCTTAGAAGCCTTTCAGTCCTTGAAAGAGGCCTTCACGTCCGCTCCTGTTCTTCGACATCCCAATCCTGCACTACCCTTCTGCATCGAGGTTGATGCTTCCGAAGTCGGAGCCGGAGCTATCCTGTCCCAGAGACACTCCATTGATGGAAAATTGCACCCCTGTGCGTATTTCTCCAAGAAGTTCTCATCCGCAGAGCAGAATTATGATGTCGGAAATCGAGAACTCTTGGCAGTCAAGCTTGCCCTTGAAGAATGGCGTCATCTCCTGGAGGGCTCTGAAATTCCTGTCCAGATTTACACAGATCACAAGAATCTGGAGTTTATACAGTCCCTCAAGAGGCTAAACCCCAGACAAGCCAGGTGGGCCCTTTTCTTTTCCCGATTTAACTTTGTTTTGACTTTTCGCCCAGGTTCCAAGAATCGGAAGGCCGACGCCTTGTCTCGTAGCTTCACTCCGGTGGACCGTGACCCTGAGAGGCAGGAACCAATCATTCCACCAGTCAAGATCATTGCCTCTCTGTATCCCCAATTTGCCGACCAGATCCTGGCTGGGCAGTCCTCGGCTCCTCAAAATACTCCGATTGGCATGGCCTTCGTCCCCCCGGAACTTCGCCTGGCCATCCTGCAACAAACCCACTGCTCCAGGCAAGCAGGACATCCTGGTCCAGCCAAGACCCTTGAACTCTTGAGGCGCCTAGTCTGGTGGCCTGAGATCCGCAAGGATGTAAAGGACTTTATGGCGGCTTGTAATGTCTGTGCCACTTCTAAGCCTAGCCATTCCCGCCCCAGCGGGTTGTTACAGCCTTTGCCGGTTCCCTCTCGTCCGTGGACGCACCTCTCTATGGACTTTATTGTCGAACTTCCTCCCTCCGGTGGGAATACTGTGATCTGGGTAGTCATAGACCGCTTCAGCAAAATGGCCCATTTCATCCCTTTGAGGAAGTTACCCTCTGCGGTGGAATTATCCCAACTTTTTATTAAGTACATCTTCCGCCTGCATGGTTTCCCGGTGGAAATCGTCTCCGACAGAGGCACCCAGTTCACCGCCAAGTTCTGGCGCTCCCTCTGTAAAGACTTGGGAATAACCCTTCAATTTTCGTCCGCCTACCATCCGCAGACGAATGGGGCAGCTGAACGTGTGAACCAAGCCTTAGAACAGTTCCTGAGGAACCACGTGTCTCTTTGCCAGGACGATTGGTCTGACCTCCTCCCGTGGGCGGAGTTTGCTCATAATAATGCATGTCATTCCTCCACAGGAAGGTCTCCATTTATGGCGGTGTATGGACAGCACCCTCAAGCCTTTCCTCAGGACTTCGTGTTGTCGGATGTCCCGGCGGCAGATGATCTGGCAGCCCATATGTCTGCTATTTGGGCTGCAACCAAGTCTAACTTGGAGAAGAGTGCTCTAGTCCACAAGACTTTCGCAGATCGCCGTAGAAGGCCCTCTCCTCCCTACAAGGTGGGTGATTGTGTCTGGCTCTCTTCCAGGAATATTCGCTTGAAGGTGCCATCTCCCAAGTTGGGTCCGAAGTTCCTGGGTCCGTTCCCAATCTTGGAGATAATTAACCCAGTAGCCATCAGACTTCAACTCCCACCAGAGATGAGAATCCCCAACGTGTTCCACGTCTCCCTGGTGAAGCCCACCGTCTCCAACCGTTTCTCTGGTGCCCAATCTCCTCCTCCTGCCATCTCTGTGGAGGGTCAACAAGAATTCGAGGTGGAGAGAATCCTTGATTCCAGAGTCTCCAGAGGGTCCCTTCAATACCTCATCCATTGGAAGGGCTTTGGTCCCGAAGAATGCTCTTGGGAGGGACACCGTGATGTGCATGCTCCTCGTTTGGTAAGAGACTTCCACTCCAAGTTTCCCCAGAAACCAAGTCCCGGTGGTCCTGAGGCCCCCCGTGAGGGGGGGGGTACTGTCAAGACCGCCGGGAGCGCGAGGAGTCGCGTCCGCTCCCGGCGGCGAAGGATCCAAGATGGTGGCGCCCAGGCAACCCACGTGGGTTCCGACGCCGGCGCTGTGACGCCAGCGCGGCGCGCCGGTCGCAGGCGCGCTGACGCTGGCGCAAGGGCGCCAGATTCAAACTTAAAAGGACGCCTGAGGCGCCAAGATGGCGCCCGAAAATAGGATCCTGTTCCCCTAGAGATTCCTGGGTTCCCTTGCCGTTTCCCCTGCTAATAATCTGCCTGTTTCCTTTTTGTGACCCCTTTGCCTGGACCTGGACTTCGCTGATTCTCTGCCTGCTATTGACCCCTGCCTGATCTTGGACTTTGTTTGTATTCTGCCTGCCTTTCGACCTGTGCTTGTACCTTGTTTATTCTCTGCCGTACCCCTGGATACCACGACCCTATTCCCTCCAGAAGGGCTTCCTCCTAGATCCGGACTACTCCCCAGAGGGGGGCTCCCGGCTCCCTGACAATAGTGCTGTTCCATCAGAATTCTGCACTGAAATCCATTTCTCAAAAGAGCAAACAGATTTTTTTATATTCAATTTTGAACTCTGACATGGGGCTAGACATATTGTCACATATTGTGACAATTTCCCAGCTGCCCCAAGTCATGTGACTTGCTCTGATAAACTTCAATCACTCTTTACTGCTGTACTGCAAGTTGGAGTGATATCACCCCCTCCCCCCCCAGCAGCCAAACAAAAGAACAATGGGAAGGTAACCAGATAACAGCTCCCTAACACAAGATAACTGCCTGGTAGATCTAAGAACAACACTCAATAGTAAAAACCCATGTCCCATTGAGACATATTCAGTTACATTGAGAAGGAAAAACAGCCGCCTGCCAGAAAGCATTTCTCTCCTAAAGTGCAGGCACAAGTCACATGACCAGGGGCAGCTGGGAAATTGACAAAATGTCTTGCCCCATGTCAGATTTCTAGCTGGTATTGCACATAAGGTGTATCTTAAAGGAGAAGGAAAGCTATGAAGACATTTTATTGCCAATAGATTAGCTGCAATAGTGCAAGCTAGAATACTATATTTATTCTGTAGAATGTTTTACCTTACCTGAGTTAAAATCTCAAGAAACTCTCTGTTTGTTTAGGATAGGAGCTGCAGTATTAATGTGGTGTAACATCACTTCCTGCCTGAGTCATTCCCTGCTCTGGGCTCAGATTACAGTAGAGAAAGGAGGGGGGGGAGGAAGAGGAGCAAACTGAGCATGCTCACGCCCAGGGCAATGAGGTTTAAGATGAAGGCAGGAAGTCTGATACAGAAGCCCATGTGTACACAATAGAAGGAAAGAAATGCTGTGTTTCTTTTGACAGGGGACTCAGAGCAGCATTACTTTGGGGGTTTACTGGTATATTTAGATGGACCTTTCTGATAAGGCTTACTTAGTTTTAACCTTTCCTTCTCCTTTAAGCCTAGAATTCAAAAAAAGATGGGTTATGGGATTGCTCCAAGACTAAGTAAAATATACTAGTAAAATGGAATTCCAACTGATCTGGGCAAATTACAAGCATACGGTACAAAAGAGCAGGGATTGATCAAATTGATCACATGCTTTGGTCTCCTGTTTCATAAGTAATTTAGTATTAGTGCAAGTGCATGCATTTTCCAAAACAGGGGCTTTATGTTACAAAGTTATGATCATAAAATTGGCAAGGCCCCATGCCACGTCAAGGTAAATCCCATATGGTGGTCCGAACTTATAAAGTTAGAAAAGTGTTAAAGTTTACAATAAGGCAATGTTACCTCTTCTACCCAAACAATGAAATAACTGGAATACTGTTCTGTTATATTTCACAGGAGGGAGAGTGAAGCTGAGATGCATTTGTTCTGTAATCTGTATTTGTGTTTGTTTGGCCATAACTTGTATTAACATGACCTTATGGACACATTTTTAACTCGCTATGGCACTGCATTTCCTATTCTTTCTACACAGATTGCATAAATGAAATCACAGAGAGGATTACTCTGCAGAGTGTTGGATGGTATTTTTAAAGCTCATTGTGACTTTGCCTCCTGGGGGATATAAAACAAGTCTTTCCTGATCCTATCTTGTAACACTGGTAGCAGTAAAACCCAGGAGACCAATAGCCTGATAGCCATTAGCCCTACCACAAGGCCTGTTTGAGATTCCTCGATGTAACACATATAGCTTGCAATAGCGCAAGGCCAGGGAAAGCACACTTGAAATGGAAGAAAAAAGGGAAAACTAATTTACTTCTAAGATGTGTGTGTGTGTGAAGCTGGGGAATTCTTCTTCTTCAATTCCATTAGAGGAAAATTGCAAGGCCCCAAAGCTTTCCCATTAAAAAAGGCAATAGGAAAAATTGTGTATTTTCTTATTTACAGCAAAGGGGGGGGGGTGGAATAAGCAGATCACTGCATTCCTACTCTGTTTTCCTTGTGGCCAGAGTTCATACTGTTTTATGAAGGTGGTGAAAAGGTAACGATATTGTGTCTTGTGCCTGGCAGAGCAATGGCAATATTCACATTTTTAATTTGTCAGTTTGAAGCTTCTAGACTTTTTGAAAAAGCTTTAAAGCATTGGTTCATAGCATATATACTGGATAGCAATTCATATCTAGTCTTGTGCCCAGCAGCAGACACTAGTTTTGTAGTGGAGCCAGAGGAGAGGAGGAGGCAGGGTAAGATCTCAAATAGAACAAGCACCACAGCACCAGGTTTCTTTTCCTTCATGCCAGTACCTGCAACCTTATATTTTCAAGGAGCAGGTGGGGTGATTTGGGGCCTGGGGGGAGCCAAAAAAATGTTTGCCTGTGGACATGGTGACTTTAGGCTACACCCCTGTTTTATTCCCCTGTGTTAATTTCCTATAGAGAGATTGAAGAACATTAAACCTACTTTACAGTAAGGGGGTTATTTACTAAACTCCGAATGCAAAAATCATGAAATATTTGTGATTTTTTTATATAAAAATCTGACTTTTAAAAAATCCCAAAGTCCCAATGATTTTTGATATGCGCTGGGTTTTGTTCAATACCCCAAAATTTTCGGGCAAAAACAATAGGAAATCTAAGTTTTCAGTTGAAAAATCAGAAAAAATCTCGAAAATCTGATTTTTCACGCAAAGCAAATTTTTCTGAAAAATGTAATAATAAATAAGCGTAAAAAATCCGAGCGGATTTGATCGGAGTTTGCAGCAGAAAATGTTTAGAAAAAATTGGACTTTGATAAATAAACCCCTTAGTGTTTTATTGGCGCCCTTAATGTGTGTCAGGTAAGCCCATTAGTGAAAATGTCCTTGCCTAACCTAAAATAGTTTAATCTGCATACTTTTTTCTGGTTTGTATACTTGGATTGTGAATTCAGATAATGTTCAGCTTGTACTGCTTCTCATGCTTCAGTAGTCTTTGTTTATCTTCCTATTTCAACAGTCCTCAAATGTATCAGGGTCTTAGCACCAATTAATGGAATATATGTTTTGGGAAGAGTGAAACAGCTTTATGATTGGTTGATATAGTGATGAATAGGTCAGATATATTTTATCCCCAACCTAACCCTAACCTCAATTTGCACCCAGCACAGTTCAGGGTCTTCTTCTACTTTATGACAAATCGCACAGTCTGACTTCTTTCTGATGACATGGAGGATCTGGAATACATATGCATTTAGATTTGCATAGGGCATGGCTTCATTCAGCATGCAACACTTTTTCCAAAGCCAGTTTTTCTCATCCCTAGTTCACTAGTGCCCAAGTCCTTCTAGGACCATCCCAAACAATAACAATTTTATTGGCATCAGGTCAAGCTCTAGGTTTCATGACTCCTGATTTTGTGTAATACTAAAAGTCAGCACCCATAAATCAAGTTTCATTTCCTTCATTACTTTGCAATCTAGAAACCAAAGCTCCTGTGAGCTGGACAGTTTCTAGTCTTGCACGCCTGCCTTGGGCTATTCTTTTACAAGGGCTAAATTCCAGTTCTGGAAACTACAGGAGGTGTAGAGGCCTAGAAGATTACTGGGGCATCAACTTAGGAGGGGCATTTAGCCGCAAAGAAGGTAAAATAAAAAGACCAAGAAATAATGCTTCTTGCAGAGTTTGAGTAGTATTGTTAGATGAAGAAATTGGTAGTGAGTGAGTGATTGGAAGTATAGGTGTTGATATAGCACAGACTGCAGCCCAGGTCCAAATTATTGCACTGGAGCTTTTGAACCTCCATCTATTCTCCACCTCAAATGATTGTACCCATCAGACTCTAACAGTAATCAATTAGCATTTCCTTCCATTGAATATGGCTTCTTGTGCAAATGTCAATTACATTTTACATCTCCAAGCTTGTAATTTTAAACACATCTATTTTGCTTGGCATGGAATGTCTGCACTGGGCTGCAAGGTTAAGTCAGTTTATTAAAGCATCCCCTCTCAAGTAATTACATTATATTCCCTGCAATGACTGTTTCAATTTAACCACTCTCCTGTCACTTTTCACTTTCCGTCTCGGCACAGAAGCAGCTTGGCAGAAATACGGCAGTACAATTAGTTAGATGTGATATTAAAGATTCAATCGAAATTAAATATTAAAAAGTTATTCCGCTGATCCATGCACAGATCAAATCCATCTGTTGCTATAAACTGAATATGCTGCCATATGCCAGCTCAGATGACTGTTATCCTATACAACATATGTGCGTGCTACATATATACGTGTGCCAATGCTCGAGTATGGGGGGGTAACCTAAATTATCCATTTGTGAGCACTGGGGTTATGTTCAAAATGGATCTAGTTGTACAGCGTGCAAATCTGTCTAAACAGACAATGAATTCAATATCTATCTAATTAGACATTAAGTATTCCACCTTATTATATATAAGGAGTCACTGAACACAACACATTCCCACTGACATGGATTCTGCTCTACTTTTTTCTTCCAAGTGCTGGCTTGAGATTGATCATAAAAATGTTATAGGGCCTGTCTAACTTCTACTGCCTTAACCTTTTTTCATATAAGTCAAAACGCCCATAAGAAAAGCACACTCATTGACTTTAATGTATATGGACTCACCAAAAGAAAAAAACTCCTATTGACTTTAGTGCATTTGGAGCGAGAAAAATTGTCACACTCGTAAAAAGAAAACTGTCGTGCATAAAAAAAATTGACGCCCATTGACTGGTAGGCATTACCAGAACTTTTCTCTGTGAAGCTGGATGTAAAGTTGGCGACACATCCATATTAGATACAAGGTTTCATTTTTGGGATGTGGATGTCCAAGGAATGATCAGAAAAAATCCTCACACCATGGATATTGGTCATTCGGTTGACTTTCTGTTGGGCGACCACTCTGCTGGGACTGATCCTAAAAAGGTTCAAGAATATTGAGTACTGGGATGGGAAGGCCATGGGGTACTGACATCCTGGTTGGCAGGTAGCTTAAAGACTGAGCCCTTAGGGAAGGTTTGGCAGGCTGCTTCCAGACTGAGAAGGGGCTAAACAGGTGGGTGTTTCTTGACTTGGCTGTAAATCAGATGATAATGTTATAACTTTAAGGGCAAGGGATTCTGTTCCTAACTTGTTCCTAACTGGCTTCAGCTACATGGACAGTCTGTCAGACCAATCTTTCCTATATAACATGATATTTTCCTCTATACAAGGCCAGAACTAGAGGTAGGCAGAAGAGGCACATGCCTAGAGTGCAGATCTGTGGCGGACACCAGGTGTGCACCTTCCCCACGGCTTCCCCTAGTCCACTGTCTCCACTCTCCTCAATACTTCTGCTTGTAATGGGAAAGACTGCTCGTGTCTGCTCGTGCATATGCATGCTTGCTCATGCATGCGAGTGCTGTCAGGGGGTGGTAGGCAGCGTGGCCGCTTTTACATTATAGGGGCAGTGTCAATCTGGCAGGCCCCTTCCAATAACACCAAGCTTCTCCTCCTTTCCTTAAAATAACAAACCAACCACATGTTGTCTTAGGTGAAAAGGCCGAAGCTTATTTAATAAATCACAATCCCAGGCAAGAGGTCAGTCTGCTGTCCTTCCTAGGCGCAGCTTTCCTTCGCAACTCACCCCTTTTTACCAAGCCCCTAACATCACTTTGGCCCCAGGCCTAACCTCTGTTACTCCGTACACTTCATGTCAGTATCACATGCTCCCCCTCTCACTGTGACACTACTCCCCCTACAAAACTATTGCCTTGCTCTGGGGAGGGCTAGCGGGAGCTGTTCAAGGTAAAAGAGGACACTCCCTTTACCTCCTCTTTTATTCCCTTATCTCTCCACTCTTCCCATTAGTAACCAAGGACTACAATACCCATAATCCCTAACCCCTTCTTCCGGTTCCCTCCTTCCTAGCTTCTCATGGCCCTGTCATTCCCAGTTCCTGGCTCACTCCCCACTGGCATTCTTTACTGGTGCTTGTGGTCTGTCCACAGTGGCAATGATAGATTTGCTAACATTCTCCATTAATGAAAATGCATATAAGAATTGGAGAGATCTTGGAATATTTCAGCATGTACATGGCCATTTTTAAATTGCTCCCTTAGGTGTCACTAAGTCACTAAAACCTTTAAAAAAAATTTTGGGGGGGTATTGAGGTGAAATTATAGTGATCAGGCTTGTTTGTAAGCCATGGCATAAATTAACCTTTTTTTTTTTTACAAAAAATGTATAATGTTGAGCGGTATGAATTCTTAATTTTATTTAGGAAATAAAAACATAATGTTTGGTGTCCCTTTACAAGTCACTGTTGGTTCTGCTGCTGAAATCTCTAATCGCTATAGTTAGCAGCTAACAGCACAACAAAAATGGCCGAGAAGAGCTAAAGCAATTTCCCTACAATATTCCAAGTAGCTGCAAGTTTTAAGCAATATGAGGCAATAAAAATCTTATTTTGCTGTTTTGCTTCATTTATTTTTGGGGTGCAGTTCTATTAGGCATAAACCACTCTGTCCTTATATCTCATAGGCTTTTGGAGGGGGAAAAATTGCCCTGATTGGTACAGCCACATTGTGGAAAAATTTCTATAAATCCATTTGAAAAAAAAAAAAAAAAGAAAATTTCTGCTCAATTATTAACAATGTTAATAAAAACGGACTAAAATTTACCCAGAGGCACACTGAATATTTCATTTCATTTTGACTTTAAATTTCTTGTGAACCGTTTAGATGACTCTTTACACTTTCGGAACCGTTCACGCTAGTGTAAGCACACACCTTCCAGCGATCTTTTGCGTTCTCAACAACTGCCAGAACTATTATTTTGGTGGTTAAATTACCTTGTTACAGTTTCCATTGCTTATGCTTTTTAGTCCCGAAATCAAATTCATGTTACAAAAAGGAGGTGAATGTGTAAATCTTGTTTTATATGGAAGGTTGCTGAGCTAAGCAACTGGTTCTTTTATCATTTGTGAAGTTTCGATTTCTCTGATTGGCTGCTAGTCAGTTCTTGCACAGATGCTCATCAAAACGGCTTACTCACAGAAACATATAGGCGCAAATTCACTAAGCGCCGAAGCGCCGAACGCTAGCGTCAATTCGCTAGTGTTACTTCGCACACTTTTCACTTTTCACACTTGTCAATTTTCGGTACTTTGCAAATTCACTAACGAACGCTGGCGTAAATTCGCTAGTGTTACTTCGCACACTTACGCCAGCTAGCGATGTAACTACGCAAATTCAATAACTTGCGCAGTGTACTGAACGCTACCTTTTACGCTAGACTTCCTTCGCCACCTCAGACCTGGCGAAGCGCAATAGAGTAGATAGGGATTGTTTCCAAAAAAGTCAAATTTTTTTCTAAGTCCCAAAAAACGCTGACGTGTTTTCTACATGATGGGTGATAGGCTGAAAAAGGGGCTCCCCTCCTTCCCCCTTACATTTCATGGCAACTTACCTAGACAGTGGGCACATGTGTAGGGAAAATAAAATTTATATTTGCTGATTTGAAGGTTTTCTAGGCATTTGTAGTGCAGATACGTATTCCTCCATTGAAATTTGAATTTGGCGCCGTATGCAAATGAACCATCGCTAGCGAAACTTCGCTTCGCTTGGCGAATTAACGCTAGCGCAACTTCGCAAACTAACGCTACCCCTGTGTACAACTTCAGATTTTAGTGAATTTGCGGAGCGCTGGCGAAAATACGCCTGGCGAAGTGCGGCGAAGTGCGGCGAAGTTGCGCCTGGCGCAACTTCACATCTTAGTGAATTTGCCCCATAGAAGCAATAAGAAAAGACAAATTTACCATGTCTAGTAATCCATAGGAACCAATCAGATATTTGCTTTAATTTGTTGCTATAGGTGGACTAGACCAGTTAATTAATATAAAATAAAGTATATTTTGATCTACTGTCAGGAGTACATGTAACTCAATGCCAGGGAATAAATAAAATGTAAATAGTCTGTAGAGAAGCACTAGAACCCAGGGACCTTTTGGAGTTTGAAATAGATCAGTCGTGAGTTTAAACACAAAAAGGCCTATTTATCAAATTTGAATTTGTGTAATGTTAGATTTTTTTTTTCTACTTTGAATAAAACTTTTAAAAAAAGTGCTTACATATTTATTTAAAAAATCCACATACAAAAAATGAAATTGAATAAAATAGTAAAAAATACCTTGAATACCACATATTTGGACTCTATCCTGTTCAATGGGACAAAACATTCTAAAAACTTGCATTGAAAAAAAAAATGCTTTACAATTTGTTGTAGATAGCTCCCGTTGACTTTTGTGATCAATAAATATCATACATTCGAGTTTTTGAAAACATTCAAGAATTCAAGCCTTCACCTTCAAAAACTTTAGTGCAAAAAAAAATCCCCCATGATGGTTTTGCCCCATGATGGTTTTGATGCGAGCGACTTTTCAGACGCGCGTCTAAATTTTTTTCACTCAATTTTTGCCAGCAAATAGACCGAAATTTGCAGCGAATTCACAACTGGCGAATTTTTTTGCCCATCACTATCCATAAGTACAGGTATGGGATTCGGAATCTGGAAACACGTTATGCAGAAAGTACCGATTTTCAGGAAGGCCATCTCCCATAGACTCCATTATAATCAAATCATTTTTAAAAATGAACGTCTATTATAGTAAAACAGTATTTTGTAACCAATATATAATGAAGCCTTATTGGAGGCAAACCAATCCTATTGGGGTTAATTAATATTTAAAGGATTTTTTAACATAGAGATCCAAATTACAGAAAGATCCCTTATCCCAGGTCCCAAGCATTCTGGATAACATGTCCCATACCAGTGCTCGTGTGTCTGTCAGTCTGTCTATAAGTACCACGTAAATTGAACATATGCCATTATCTTTGTGAACAGCAAAGAATCTGTGTACATATCAGTACAGACGCCGTACGCCAGAGTATAGATTGGATCTGTGCATTTCCTGCATCAATAACTTTAATAACTATGAAAAATGAATGCAGAAGTTTTCAGACCAAGCTAATATCCTCTCTAGCCCAAACAACCATATATAAAACAGTCACAGCGTCGCAATTGGATTTTGTTTCCCAGATCCTCTCTCAGTGCAGCAGGGGTGCTCAATCTGTTCCTTTGGGGCTGACACCTGCCATTTGAGGCATTGTTTTGACTGGTTCAATACCTTTTTAGGGCAGATATTTGCAGGGAGCATTGGATTTAAAACCAATCAATTCCATATCCGTCACCAGCATTGTTCGCCGGTACAAAAGCAACTGGGCTGTTGAACCTCCCGCCACGTGCAGTGGCTGAAATGTTATTGATCAATATGATTCATTTCTCAGAAATTTGAGCGACTCAAAGGCAGTCACTTAGCTGGAGAGTGTCAGCGGTTGGATTCTCTCCATCGGTGTTATGGAAACGAGGATTGAATCCCTTAAGTGCCATGAAGACTTTTAGCACACTGCAGGCTTATCCTTTGCAGAAATTTTTTGTCAATATGCTGGAGGTTTTTTTTCCTCATTGTCAATCGTTTCTAGGTCAAGCCTTTCTATTGTAACTGCTGCTCTATATTTTTCTGTATATACATTGCACTGATTAGATGATTACTTATTTAAAGAACAAATAACCCCCATTGCTAAGAATTCCCCACAGTATACTTGAAATAATACCCTTCTGAAGACTTTCCACTAGTGATGGGTGAATTTGTCCCATTTCGCTTCACCACGAATTTCACAAAATTTCCCGCAAAAGTCGCGGAACTTGCAAAAAATTTCCGAAGCGTCGATTTTGACGCCGACGACAATTTGCCAGCATCAAAATGGACGCCGGCGTTACAGTTGACGCCGTTGCCCATTAAAGCCAAATGAGCGTCCGCTTATTGTCGTCTGCATCTAAATTGACGCCGGTGTCCAAAACGTAGCAGGCGTCTTAAAATTTTTAACGCCAGCATTGAAACAATGTCAAATCCACGCATTTATTCGCCGGCGGTGAAACTACGAATTCATGCTTGCCAAATAAATTCGCCCATCACTACTTTCCACTTCTTCTTCTTCTCACATAGGGGCAAATTCACTAAGCGCCGAACGATAGCGTCAATTCGCTAGCGTTGGGCATTTTCGTTACTTCGCAAATTCACTAACGAACGCTGGCGTAAATTCGCTAGTGTTACTTCGCACCCTTACGCCAGGCGAATTTTCGCTACGGATGTAACTACGCAAATTCACTAACGCGCCTAGTGTACTGAACGCTACCTTTTACGCTAGACTTCCTTCGCCACCTCAGACCAGGCGAAGCTCAATAGAGTAGATAGGGATTGCTTCAAAAAAAGTTCAAATATTTCCTAAGTCCCAAAAAACGCTGGCTTTTTTTCTATATCATGGGTGATAGGCTGAAAAAGATCTAAAAACATTTTTGGGGCTCCCCTCCTTCCCCCCTACATTTCCTAACTCATGGCAACTTAACTATACAGTGGGCACATGTGTAGGGCAAAAAAAAAAAAATATTTGATTTTTTGAAGGTTTCCCAGGCATTTGTAGTGATTCTACATATTCCTCCACTGAAATTTGAATTTGGCGCAGTATGCAAATTATCCATCGCTAGCGTAACTTCGCTTCGCTTAGCGAATCAACGCTAGCGCAACTTCGCAACCTTACGCTACCCCTGTGTGGAACTTCAGATTTTAGTGAATTTGCGGAGCGCTGGCGAAACTACTCCTGGCAAAGTGTGGTGAAGTGCGGCGAAGTTGCGCCTGGTGCAACTACGAATCTTAGTGAATTTGCCCCATAGTATGAAGCTCCGAACCATCCATCAGAATAAGCCAATAGCGTGTGCATGAAAACCCTGCTTATGGTTAAATGTCTCAGTACAAATAGGCTTTGCAGACAGCAGTATGTATAGGGGTTATGAGTAAAACTGCTACAGGCAGGGAGCAGGTAAGCAGCAATGACTGAAGCTGCAATATCATTGTAAACATGAGCCATCGTATCACACAAAATATGCATTCAATACTAGGCTTTATTTGCCCTTTAAGGCTGTAAAGTGCCAACATATTCTGCAGTTTTTTTACAACATAAGATTGCCATCGAGATGTTAAGGATGTTAAAATAACATCTACCAAGTTTATGGCTACAAAGCCCTGAATTGGCTGCTGGCAGGTGCTAATAGTAGTTCTCCATAACTTGATGGTAACCTTATGTTGTACAGAGCTGTGTTATATGTTGGCACTTTATAAATACAGGTATGGGAGCTGTTAATTAGAATGCTCAGGACCTGGGGCTTTCTGGATAATGGATCTTTCCATAATTTGGATCATACCTTAAGCCTACTAGAAAATCATTTAAACATTAAATAAATCAAACAGGCTGGTTTTGACTCCAATAAAGATGAATTATATCTTAGTTTGGATCAAGTACAAGGGACCGTTTTATTATTACAAAGAAAAAGGAAATTATTTTTTTTAAATACTGATTATTTGGATAAAATGGAGACAACCTTTCCATAATTCGGAGCTTTCTGGATAACGGGTTTCGGGAGAACAGGTCCCATACCTGTATTAATTAATTTTAATAATAATTAATAATATTTGCTAATGTTAATGATAGAGTCTTGTATAGAGGAATGTGTTATTTTCCCCTTGGTTGTTTATGTGGAGGCATGCTAAAATGAGGGGCCATGAGCTCACGGGACCTACAAAAATGTACTTAGAAATGCTAAAATATATATCTTTTATGTTGAGAGAAAGAATGGTTTTTCACTGTAAGCCCGAGGCCAAAACAGTTGTCTGAAGGTTCCAGAAGAATCTGATAGACAATGTAGTTCTGGTACCAGCACAACCAGATTGAGTCTATGTTTGTTTGTCTGACAGACTGCTAGGTTGTCTTGGACTTCTTAAATAGTGTCATATCGGAGATACATACACAGAGTCACAAACTGATGATCCCTAATCTATTGGATGGAAGATGATCACTGAAGTAATTTTAGAAGATACCATAATGTTTCTCAATTTCATAATTGGTCTGGTCTGTATTTTATTCCTCTGCATCCCATATTTAGAACATTTTATGTGATTTAAAACATTGCTCTGCCGTGTCTTATACTTAAGGGGGAATGTAATATGTTTTACTAGTTCAAAAAACATAAACCATGTTTATGCAATTTTTGACTGATTAAAGACCTCAGTGACTTCCTCACAAGTTATACTCTTTGCAAATGTTATTAGACTTCCCCCTTAGAGTAGTATTAAGGGGCAATGGAGAACCAGAGGACTCTCAACCTATTCTGGAGCAATATTACGATTTGTGTTGACACACTGTTGCAGAAGCAATATATCATACTGCCCACCAGGGACACATTCATGTCTGCTGCCAACGATAACTACTATGAATGACCTTGTCCGGAATACTTTAAATCTTTCTGTACTGAAGCAATTGAGAACTGGAAATTCTGACACAGAGGGTAAAGTTCACTGTCTCTACTTCCATGTTTCTAGCTCTCTCTACGCCCAATGCAAGAAGATTTAAAGTGCTTCAGAGTAGGGATGTAGCGAACTGTTCGCCGGCGAACTAGTTCGCGCGAACTTCGACTGTTCGCGTCCGCCGAATGTTCGCGAACGTCGCCCGACGTTCGCCAATTGGTGTTCGCGTTCGATTCGAAGTAAAATTTCGTTCGACCATTCGACCATTCGACCGTTCGATCGCTAAAATCGAACGATTTCCATTCGTTCGAACGATTATAAGCATTCGATTGAATTAAAATCATTCGATCAAATAGCTTCGATCGTTCGATTCGAACGAAAATCCTTCGATCGTACGAATAAAATCCTTCGATCGTTCGATCGAACGATTTTATCGAGCGTTCGAAGTTCGCGAACTGTTCACGAACTGTTCGCTTTTTTGCCGGTGTTCGCGAACGGCGTTCGCGAACACATTAACGGCAGTTCGCTACATCCCTACTTCAGAGGAAGCTCTAGTGCTTTTTTATTGTTTTACCAACAGGCTAGAGTGATTCCCTGGGGTACAGAATCATATTTTCTACAGCAGAGCACAGACACACTGGCGCCAATGTGTTATCAAATGCTAGAGTTGTTGTGGCCACTTTGTCATACATTGTTGAGGTCACTATGTCACGATATTCTGGAGTGCTGTGTCGTATATTGCTGGGGACATTATGTGAAGAAATACTGTGGTCACTGTCAAATATTGCTGGAGCTTCTTGGCCATGAAATAATCACTTTTTGCGAAGCCAGCTTGCTACTAATGCTGGGGTCAATGTGCCATATCTTGCAATTGAGAAATATATTGCATATTACACTAAGGAGGTTGTTTATCAAAATCTGTATTTTTCAGACTAGAATCCACGATTTGACCTTATTTATTATTTTTTAAAAAAGCACAATCAGGGTCGGGGTAAACCAAAATAAAATTGAGTGAAAACCCGAATCGTATGATTTTTTTAGAGGTAAAAAAGGAATACTTAGCCGTCTGCCGGTTCCAGCCGACGCCGTGGACAAGATGGCGGCGCCCAGTCTTCCCATGTGTCATTTTCGGACACCAATGCGTCAAAACATGCGCAATGTCATACCGTCTTTGTGTCAAACCGTGTGCAGTGTCATGACGCCAGCGCTTCAAAATACGCGATGTCGCCGTGCAACGTCAGCACGTGACGCATGATATCATCACCGTCATTTGGCGCAAAATTCATCCTATATAAGACACCAGAACACTTTAGACCTTGCCCAATTATAGGCTCAACTTATTTTGTTCCTGGGTGTAGTGTCCTGCGCGGGTCCATTTTTTGGGACCTGTACCCGACCCATGCCGAAACCTGCAATCCGCAACCCAGACCCGCAACCCGCATTCTTACCTGCTTGGAACCGCTACCTAACCCTACCCGCAACCTGCAATCCGCAACCCGGACCTGCGACCCACTGACCATCAAGAATCAGGAAGTTCTGTCATTATAAACCGGAAGTGACATCATCGGAAGTAGACATGATCAGAAAAAAAGGAGTAAACAGGAAGTGCCGTCATTCTAAACCGTTCTATTCTAATGTCATCGGAAGTAGCCGTGACCAGAAAAAATGAATAAATATCGCTACCGAGAAGACCCGAGGCCCAACCCGCGGACAAACCCGCGACCCGCAGAACCGCCAACTCACTTCATTACCCGCACCCAGAACTTCTCCCCTCAAGCCGCAAGGTACCGCAGGTTTTTGCGGGTAACCAGCAGTTACCCGACCCGCTGCAGGACTCTACCTGGGTGTGCTTTATTGATACTGATTCTGATTCTTGTCATTGACCTCGGCCTGTTATATCGACGAAGAACCTTGCTGCCTGTATTGACCCTTTTGCCTGGACTTTGCTTACTTTTCTGCTTAACCCTTTGGATACTGTAAACTGTGTTGGACTAGTTGCTTCTTCCTTGGTCCGCAAAATCCTAGCGGATCCTTCGGGCCCTGACATATCCTAAAAAGTATTGTTTTTAAGATTTTTGCCTGAAAAAGTCAGATTTTCAGGCTAATTCCAGCAACTTCCAAATAGGATAGGGACCTCTCCAATTGACTTATATACCACCTTGGTCTGATATGCCGGATTTTGGATTCACACTTTTTGCATCCTCTGTGTATAATATACATCGAAAAATTTGACTCTTTTTTCCACTAAAAATTCAGATTTTATAGTAAAAAAAAACTTGAATTTTTCTAGTTTTTGACATTTGGACTTTATTAAATAACCACTTGCAAGTGTGTGCTCCTATAAGTGGGTGAGGTAAAAATTGATAGGTGTAGCTAAACATTTGGTATGGCTATTTTCATGCTATTTTTTAGCCACTTCAACTGCATTGGGGCTGCCAAACATGCTATGTGGTGTGTGAAAGGATAATGGATGAGGTAGTGTAATGGTTGGCACACTGAATCTAGAACCAATGCCAAGCACCCTGGTCTCGGCTTGTGCTTCTGCCTGTAGCAGCCATCTTTGGCCTTGGGAGGATCCCTCAGCTACTCAGATGCCGCCAAGTTTTAAAATGAGAGGTGCAAGGCGAAAGGTTCTAAACAAGCGAAGGGGAACAACTGTAAGCAAAGGCGTAAGACAGGATCGTAGTTAAATCAGGCCAGGTCGGGGCAGGCAGAGAGCAAAGGCAGTCAGACAGGCAAGGTTCAAACTGGGTGATCAATCAGAAGGGATTTAGCAGGATCGGAGTCAGATAACAGGCAAGGGTCGGATTACAGTGGTCAGGATCATCGAATAGCCAGGCAAGGGTCAAAACAGGAACAAGATCAGATATACAGAATAGCACAATGCTAACAGCTCCAGGAACAAACTCCTATAACGGGCAATTATCACAAGCCCAATTGCGCCTTAAATATCTTTTGAATTTTGCACCAATGCGCGCTGACGTCATCACAAAGGAGCGTGCCGCGCGCGCCCTAAGGAATTGGCGCCTGCATAGAAAAATACTGGTGCAGTGGGCGTCCCTGCCATCCCCCAACTAGACCACCGCAGGGAGTTTTTATTACAGGTAGGGAAGAATAATAAGCAACTGAGTCAATGGCTCCTTAACCCTTTTCCAGTAATTTCAAAACCCACTTAAATAAAGTGAACACTGCGGGATCCTTCAACAACAATAACGGAAATTATGATTCCCCGCTGGTAATGTTCCAATACGCTGAGCACTGAATGAACTCTGTATGTAGCTTTATATTGTATTCTTGTTTGTGAAGCTTTTTTTTATCAAAGTGTCAGGTGGTGTTTGAGCACACATCATATCTGGTTATTTATAGGGCCATGGGTATTAAAATTTTCGGTTTACACCTGTGATGCCAGATCTATGACAGAAGTCACTTAGCAGCAACCTGATGAATTTATTGTACTTCTTTGGTGGACGGCACCTCAGAGCCTGTTTTACATCTGTTCAGTACCACAAAGCCTCTCTTCAAAGGTTAATGCCTCGGCAAGCCTAATTTTCACAGATGTTTATGACGTTTGCTATATGTCAAGTATCTCATTTTAGCCTTAACAGCTTCCAACAGCTCCATCCCCCAGTATGGGCATATCTAAATGAGATTTACTAATGCAATAGATATTTCTACATGTTAATCAGAGCATTTTGAGGCATTTAAAGTTGCATCATTAGCTATAGTATGTGCTGGTGCTCATATGTTTAACTGGTATTTCAGTTGGATGCAAACAGCAATACATTTAAACAAAAACTGATGGGGGGCAAATGAAAATTACTTAAAATATCAGTACAAAAATGGTGTACAATCTTATTTTGTTCCAAAAAACGGTGATTGCTAATTTAAAACCATTTTTAGAATTTGTTTTTTTTTTATGAAATACAGATTTGCCTTGTCAGGAATATTTTTTGGGCCTGATTGTCAAGGATAGATATACTGTGGCTCTTCTTTGGCTATCATTGGCTGCTGTCATCAGTAGTTCAATGACCTGTAGAAAGCTGCAGATGCTTCTTTAAAAAAAAAATAATTTGGAAAAAATATTTTGAGAGAAGGGATTTAGACATGGCTTGAGGTTTTGTTATATACAGGAAGAGGTGTCTTCATCCATGTAGTCATGACCTGTAGAAGGTGGACATTGTAGATTGGCCGAAGAAAGTCAGGTTATTATTTACCATAGTCTATATAATAAAAGGGATACCCATGTTAGGCCTTCTTGGACTTCACTTGCTGGTAAAGGGTTGATGATATCAGGAACCTGAGGCAAAGCAGACCTCAATAATGTAAACAGACTAAGGTAACTAACTAAGGAGTTCACCTCCCTTAAGTCTGAGGGAATTGGTAAAAGATACGATGGAGCCCGTAGGGGCGGAAAGAGAGCATGATTGCAAGGTAAACGGGGGAGAGAAAAATGCAGGAAGTATAGTTTAGGAAGTGGTGTTAAGGAAGTACAGGCAGGGAGGACTGGGGTGTTATAAATAGAAAAGTGCGGGAACGGGTCCCCCTTTTCCTACCAGAGGCAGCACACAGGCAGAAGCAAGCCCACCCTCCAGTCCCATGTTTTTTTGAGGTACACAGAGGTCATTGGTAAGTATACAGGGAGCTGGTTTCTGGGGGAAGAGCTTAGGGTAGAAAGGGGAAAAAAGAAAGGGTAGTTTATTTGTTGCAGCATTTGGCATGTGGTTCTGGGAAAACAGAGAGTTAAAGAAGGAAATATTATGATTTTCGTAAAAAAAGAGGAATACTAGATTACTGGCAAGCTCGGGCATGGAAAAATACCATTGAGTCGGCATATTGCGGATGATGGGTAAATCGAAATTCATGAGGGGTGCAGTGGTACGGAGGTACAATGAACAGGACAGTAATCCGAGGACCATCTGCCCAAGACAATCAGGACTAGTTAGGGTTACAAAATAATATGTAATGTTATGGATGTTAAAATTGCATATCTGTTAAAAATGAAATGATAATTATTATGGATTATTTATGTTGAATGTTTGAGCATAAAAAAATTCATAAAAAAGCTGCGGTCATTATTAGCCAACAAAAAATGGGTCTTGTCTTCTTTGAGAGGGAGGTTCTGTGGCAAGGTCGCAGCCCCGAGCGAGTTTTATCAGTAAGTTTAAGGTTCCCCCCCTTTTTGAATGTTCTCCTCTCCAGACCTTTGTCAGTCATGAGTAATAGATAGAGTGAGGGCTAGCTGTTTTATTTCTCTCTAGTGGGGTTATGAAATAAAAGGTACAATGTTTGCTACAATTTTTATCACTGATAGCAATGATAGGCTATAGCTGATTACACCTGCACAAAGATTTTGGCCTTTATTACAAATAGGGGAGTGTAAAGGATAGTGGAATCCCAAACCCAGAACAAACCTTAAGGTCCCGGCCTTTGGCTTCAGGAGGAGCCCTCCACTACTCAAATGCCGCCAGGTAGGGATGAGCAAATTTTTTCGCCTTGTTTTGCCTCAAAAAATGACGCCCATAGACTTGTCTGGCTTTGTGCTTCAAAAAAAAAAATATGCGCGTCAAAAATGTTTTGCCGCGCAACAATATTTTTTTAACGCCCATAGACTTTAATGGGCATCAGCGGCATTTCGCCGGAGACAGGTCAAATTCGCCCATCCCTAAAGTGAGAGGACCAGGGAGAAAGTTCTGGGCAGGCAAGGCAACTGTAAAGTATACAGAAGGAACGGGGAACAGAGAGTGAAGTTGTGGAACAGACTGTGACAGTACCAACCGGGTTATACCACGGAGCGATCCTCTTCAGGCTTCCTCTTACTTTGCGTGGCTGTGCATGCGTAGTAGAAAGAAAAGCCGAACTTTAACTAGAAAATCGTCTATTTCGTTCAACTGTGCATGCGTCTGCCCCGAGAAATTTGAAGAAAGAAGAAGAAGGTAGAGTATTGCTCCATGGTGCTCAGTGGTATAACCCCTGGCTGGTGTAGTTTTCTGCTGATAGGAGCACCGGCCCAGGGTTTCAGGTAAGTAAATACATTCACTTGGGTGTGCCTAACATTTGGCATCCCCAAGTGCACGAAGCCTTTCCTTCTCCTTTAAAGGTCTGCCTTAAGAAAATAAAATTGCTTTTTATGTGGCTGTCTGTATTAATGTATACCATCTTCAGTTTGTTTCCAGCTGAAAAAGCTTTGGCCTTGCATTGTGTTGTCATTGTTAAATCAGTTTAAATTTTAAAACATATAATTCATATAATTTCCTTTTGTAGACAGTACAATAATGTGGTTATTCCAAGCTCCTTGATGTTGATTGGTTTCTATGGGTTACCGAAGCAACATAAGTCCACATAAGAGGCACATTTAAAAAGCCAGTGGTGATGTTTTTACAATATATATATACATTATATATATATATAGGCTTTGTAAGAAATGTATAATATTCCAGATGCCCAATTTTAAGATTTCAAACAAGATATTCATTCATGTTTCTTTCAATTTCATTTTTCATGATTATATTTGTAATATTTGTAATTACAGGTATGGGACCTGTTATCCAGAATGCTTGGGATCTTTCCGTAATTTGGATCTTCATACCTTAAGACTGCTAGAAAATCATGTAAACATTAAATAACCCAATAGGCTGGTTCTGCTTCCAATAAGGATTAATTATATCTTAGTTTGGACCAAGTACAAGGTACTATTTTATTATTACAGCGATAAACTAACTCATGTTTTAAATTTTGGATTATATGGCAAAAATTTAGTCTATGGAAGACGTCAATTTATTCGGAACTTTCTGGATAACCGGTTTCCGGACAACGAATTCTATACCTGTACAAAGAAAATTCTTTGTAATTAAGAATTTCTTTGTAACTTCTCCCAACAACTGTTGTAAACCACCCCATGTGATCTAATTATTTCAAATTAGGTTAATGTATTTGTAAATTCGACACCGCATCATTTTATGTTTTAGACTTATGATGTATATGTGAATTGATTCCATAACATTTTCCAAATTGAGTTTGAAATGCAAAACAGTTGGCATAAGAGGAGGTTTGTACAAAAATGTAAATTTACATAGATAATTGAGGTTGAAAAGTTCAACCTCTCCAAATGACCCCCAGTAAATATATATATATATATATATATATATATATATATATATATATATATATACACACACATATATATTACATGTCCATGTGGTCTGTACTATGTGGGGAAGACCACCACTATATTGAGAGATAGGATCGCTAACCACAGATCGGCAATTAGTAAGGCTCTAAGAGAAAATACAGCCAAACAACCGGTGGCCAGACACTTCCTACAGATGGGCCACACTTTACCCACATTTCGCTGCATGGCAGTCGACCACCAGCCCCCACTGCCTAGAGGGGGGGATCGAGACTTAGCCCTACTAAGACGAGAATCCAGATGGATCCATCGACTTGACACCGTTACCCCACGGGGGTTGAACAAAACTCTCCCACTGGGCTGTTTTCTCTAACCAACAATGTGAATTAATGGACAGTAATTTTGGCCTTTGACCCCTGTTTTGAACTGCTGCAATACGGACCCTAACATCCCTTTGTATTATTAGAGCGTAATATGCAACATAGTGATGTACAGTTGTGTGTGCAGTCCTCCATATACCCTCTTGTGCTTCCTGCCTACCTTGTTTTAACCTTCTCTACTCTGTTCCCCTAACACCGTACATGCCCTGTGCCTACTCATCACCCCAAACGTATGGTCTGACTAGAAGCTGCGCGTGCAGCCTTGACCTCGCCCGCAGTCACAAGTGGGTTTTTGACTGAAGTATGCCGTTTTAGATTAATGTTTACTGCCACTTCTGCCTCGCGGGACTATGTCCTTGTCCCTGTAAACAAGCCCTACCTGTAAGACAGCCGTAGCTGTCAAACCTGTGACTAGGGATCCAGCGCTTAAAGGTCACTACCGGCGCTCGGCTTCTCTGCAGCCTAAGGTATCTAGGCAACGGGACCTTAACAACACAACGGCATACTGAAGTCAGATGCGCACGGATGCGCACGCCCACCTCTCTGCTGCATTAGGATTGGACTTGATGTCCCAGGCGAGTGTCCCGATTGGACGGTTTTATGAAGGGAAACGATGTGGCTTTTAAAGGGCACGGTGTTACCGTTTTAGATACGGTTCTGTACTACTGTACTTTATTTCTTCTTTTCTTGTGTCCTCTATGTCTTTCTTATCCTGCACCTCTAATATATATGTTACACAGGTATTTTGACAACAACTCTGGTTGCCTAGCAACCAGCTGCGCTGGTTTTGGCGCCGTTTGTTCACTCATGGCTTTAAATGGTGGGGGTGGAGGGGCCCTCTGGTTGTTTGTTTGTGTACTCCTGACGAAGATCCCTGTGGGGGATCGAAACGTTGAGATTAATAAAGAATGTTTTACCTTTGATCACAAAACCCTGTGAGTGCCGCCTTTCTGCATATATATATATATATATATATATATATATATATATATATATATATATATATATATAATGTTTATATGACAAGCAACCCTCATTTTCTGCTTGCAATGGGCCCTATACAGGAAAAAAATAGTTTTTTTGTTGCACTCATTTTTTTACATTGTTTCATAAAAGAGAGAAATGCTTTTCAGTGGCTTGTTTCTCGCTCTCTCTCTCTCTCTATATTTTAATTATTCTGCTTAGTATAAAATGCTTAATCTCCTACAAACACAGCCAGTCAGTTATTTAAATAGACCGGCGACCGAATAAACATAAATGCATCCAATTTAAAAAATATATATATATTTTTCCTTCCATTTGCTCCACGAAATATGAGTTTGCTGCAGGCGTGTGACTGTTTTGAATAATAATATGCCTTATTCTAGAGTTTTGTTATTTTAATTTCAATGATTGCAATCGACATGTTCCCCTGTAATTATATTTCTTACACAATCTTCAGTTTCACTAGCTGATTTTATCCAAATTATATAGTAAGTTTTATTTAATTACTTAATTATCCTTTTAATTAGTGATTAATGGCTTTTTGCTTTGTGTAGTTGCTGTATGTACGGCTTGTGTAATTAAATGGCCTGCTTTGTTGTTTTAGAATATATAGTTGTCGTGGATTTATTAGTTCAGCTTTATGTCTTGAATTGAACGATTATTTTCAGGTATAAATAAAGTAAATTGATGGCTTTCTCCAATGAGAATATTCCTTGGCCACATGCAGTGATGGAAGCACTGTGCTCCTGAGATCATTAAATATGGGATAACACAGTCACACAAGCCTCATCTTTAGTTAATGAGGCCTTATGGAGTCTACCACCCCAAAAAAGTCAGCTTGTTATTCCAACTGCAAAAATGTAATAAATAACCCTAAAAGTGTCAATCTACAAGTGCAATGATCTGCAGCATTTTGTATAGATTTAACTGCTGATGGAGCAATGGCAGGCAGGTGCCCTGTGCTTGCTAAGCCAATTATCCTCAAATCTCAGGAGGCTAGTGTGTAAACATCATGCCCGAGGGAATAAAATTAAAAAGAATAAGCAAGTAAGCTTAAAAATAAAGCAACGGGCAGAAAAAGAGACAATGCAGATTTCCTGCTGACGTGAGAGAGGGAGAGGACAGAGATACGGCTCAAGGGATTAGACTTTACCTTTGCATCTTGTCTGAAAATGGAAATTACTTGATGCATGGACTGCTGTGCTCAGGAGCAACACACACACACTCATTTATTTTATACTATATTTACATTCATACATTCTTCTCTGCATTTAGGCTACACAAACGCACATTTAATAGTTATTCCTCTACCAATGGCCAACGATGAAACAACATCAAAAAAAGATCATTGCTTCTAATGTGCAGATACAGTATGTGGTGACATTTTGAATGTTGTATTCAGCATTTAGACTGCAACCCCATGTGTATGATACCTATATATTTGACATTCTTATGCTTTCCTACAAATGTTCAATATAGTATTTCTGAGAGAATTATTCTAGACGGAAAGCCTCGGTTATAGTGGTGTGTTGGGGTCAGCCATACAAGTTTCACTGGTAAATTTTCTAATAAAACTCTGCCCACAGAAGCCTGAGTGTCAAGAAAAAAATGGTTGAAGACTAACTTGTTTTTTTGAACAATAGCTTTTGAGCTAAGCTACTCTTTGGGGGTTATTTACAAAAATGTCGAAAAATGTGTGATTTTGTTTTATAAAATCAGACATATAAAAAAATCTGAATTTATTAAACCCAGAAAATGGAAAAGTCTGAATCAGAAAATCCGGCATCTCAGACCTGTCGAGGTAGCATATAAGTCAATGGGAGAAGTCCCAATGATTTTTTGATGTGCGCTGGGTTTTTGGCAATAACCCGAAGCTTTCAGACTTTTTGGGCGAAATTCTCAGGTGAAAAATCTAAAAAATCTGTGAAAATCGGATGAAATATCAAAAAAAACCCGCGAAAATCTGATTTTTCACAATTTTTGGGAAAGTGTGTTAATACGGGCTTTGATAAATAACTCCCTATGTGGGTTATTATCAAAGTCCAGATTTTTCTGGTCGGACTTTTAAAGGGGAAAACATCATTTACTACGATGGTGTTTAAAGTCCAAATAAAAAAAATACTCCAACTCAGAACTTCTGAATTCATGTAGTAGTCAATGGTAGATGTCCCATTGATATACTTACCAGTGCTGGGTTTCGTTCATGAATACGAAAATTTTGTGATTTGAAATCTGAAAAAGTCACAGGTTTCAGGCACAAATCTTAAAAAGTCGCAGTTTCTGCCAGAAATCTGAAAATGTTGCAGTTTTCTGTGACAAATCTGAAATTTTATTACGATTCAGATTTTTTTCATGATTTTAGCATTTTTTTCAGAAAATTTTATTGATAAAATAGGATGGAAATCCATGAGAACTTGGTAAGAGTCGTTTTCAGAAAACAGTGAGAACGTTTTGGATTTTGATAAATAACCCTAAGCTTTGTTTTAACAGCAATTCAATATTTTAATGAGCAGATAGAAAGTAATTTAAAGAGAAGTTTTGATTCAATGCACCAAAGCAGATCATTGTTCAGGATGGTAATCGGTATTTGTTAGTCAAATAGGAACAATCATACAACCATTTGATTATACAAATATGTGTGCAGGTGGGTCCAGTGTTAATTTGTAGAACTATGCATATACAGTTGCTGCAACAACATGCCCTGGACCTATTCCAATGAAATACAAAATGAGAATGTTTAAAATATAAAATCCCAGCCCTAAAACTGAAAAATGTATCTTCATAGATGAATCACTTTTATTCTATATATTTTTTATAGCTATATACTGAAAAGTCTTTTGTCAATAGAAATGTATTCAACCCATTTTTAGGCAACCAATGAAATAACCAGTGCCATAACTTGACATACTATGCCCGTATTGAGAAACCAACTAGGTAAATATGTTGACCTCGAATCCTCGATGAACAGTAATAATGGCTTTAAGAAAATGTTCCTTATTGTGTTCAGCCTCCACAGTTTCCAGATGTTATGAGTGTAGATGTCTATGAGTGGTCTTTTATATAGAATTCTCTTCTGGGCTTGTAGTAGGATTAGGTTTTGTATGATCAAGACTCTACTTCATTTATGTTTTTGTCCTTCAGAATCTGCTTTAGCTATTGTTGGTCTCATACACAAGGGCAAGAACACAAAGGCAGTTGCCAGTAGTAACCCATCAGCAATTAGTTTTGAACCGTGTACTACAAGTTAGAAAATGAAAGCTACTGTATGTGTAACCTCACTCTTGTAATTTAATTTGATACTAAAATAATCTTTACGTTCCATCTTTTATATGGCTCCAGCCTTTTAATGCCCCCCATTACAATAAAAATACCAGAGTTTGATGCCAATTATTGAAAGTTACAAGAAAAATTAATTTTGTATTTTTCCTTGAGAGCAACCTTGAAATGCTTACGGCTGTGTGGACGATATCAGACCTTGTCAGTAGGAGACATTGATTATATTCTAAATAAACCTGATCAATCTGTAATCAGTTGAATCCGCTTTTTGCATTTTGATAAGTGTCCATGTGTTATCTAGTGATGTTGCAACCTTGCTTTACAATCTTATGCCCAACCCCCCCCTTCAGATATCGTTCTTCCTTGTCTTAGTACATTTTCTTTGCTTGCTTCTAGCCAAACTCAGTATACACATTCACTTCAGTAGCATGCACACATTGTACTTGCTGTACTTACTGTATTATTATTAACATGTATTTATATAGCGCCAACATATTTCGTAGCACTGTAAAGTAAATGTGTTTATACAACTAAATCACATGAGTTACATAAATAGAACATATGGAGTTAAGATGACCATAGACAAAAAGATCCGCTCGTTTGGTGACATCTACAAATGAGCCGATCTTTCGACAATATGCCACTAACGGGCATGGCTATATCGGGGGGGGGGCCCTATGGCCAAATGATCAGATTAGGATGAGAGCGCAATGGGCTCCGGCGGGATCGGTCGGGACAAAATCAAACCTGTCCGATTGACCAAATGACAGATCTCCACCGGACGAAAAATGTTGGGACTCTACACACACGGTCCAAAAATCGTACGAATTGAGGATAGGATCTTTGCGTCTATGGCCACCTTTACATGAATCACAATCAATACTGGTACAAAAGGTGAGGAAGGCCCTGTGCAGAAAGCTTACAATCTAAAGGGAAGGGAATGATACACAAGATGTGGAGTGGGCAAGATCAGAATTAAGTGGGTGAAAGATGTGGTACTGTATGTGGTATTGCATTTGGTAGTTAAGATTGAGGCTTCTCTAAATAAGTGCGTTTTAAGAGATTTATTGAAAGCAGAAAGGAGACAGGAGACAGTTGGACAGATCGTGGGAGAGAGCTCCAGAGGAGGGGTGCAGCCCTTGCAAATCTTGAATGCGAGGAGGTAATGAGAGAAAAGTTGAGTATCAGGTCAGTAGAGGAGCGTAGTAAGCAGTTTGGTGAATAGATAGAGATGAGTTCAGAGCTGTAGGGTGGGGCAGAGTTATGAAGTTCTTGAATGTCAGGGTCATTAGTTTGAATTTAATTCTGAAGAGTAGTGGAAGCCAGTGCAGGGATTTACAGAATGCGAGGTAGAGGAGGAGCGGTTGCTGAGGTGTATAAGCCTCGCAGCAGTGTTCATTATAGACTGGAGAGGTGACAGCCTCTGGTGAGGAAGGCCAATTAAAAGAGAGTTACAGTAGTCTAGACGTGATATGACGAGAGAGTGAATAAGAATTTAGGCAAGCAGAAGCAATACTATTCTTTATTATTTATATAGCACTAACATGATATGCATGACTTTATAGAGGCTGTTCATCCTTTGCACCAGTACCTGCCCTAATAGAGCTTTTAGCTCCAGCTCCTGCCACATTCATGCAACACACACGCTGGGATAATTTTTAGCCAAATAGTCTTCCTGTAAGTTTTAATAATAGGGTTTGCACATAAAGTACAGTATGTACGGATATATTTATGAACTATCTCTACAACTATCTGTACAAATTAACAGAGATGTATTCAAATGTAAATATAGTGGGTCATATGTTTTTGTAAATTATTTGATTAGAAGTGTTCAAACCTAAATGCTTATGCTCAAAATTATGCTACAGGAAATATGCAGGTAGCATTATGAATGCACATCTACGTGGTTGCCATACTAGGAGAAAATGAATGCATGTTGCCGAAGACCTCCCATATATATGTTTTCTTAAAATGCCTCTAAATTCAAATCTGTGATCTAAAGGCCAAATAGGAATTAGGCAGAGACCATATAGTGTTTGTTTTCGTGCTATATAACAGAAATGTAAGTGTCTGTAAATGATGCACCATAGACCAGTTGTTGTTGCGGCTGAAGCCTTTTGATGTTACTTTTTAACATTTCTATACTTATTTAACTTTTATTACGGGTTTCAAAAAGCTGGAGGTTGAGCAAAACTACTGTAAATTGTTGTGTCTTCCTTTTTAAATGTACATCCATCTTCTCAAGGGTTCTTCCAGATGTTTGCAACCTATGGTGTTAATGATGGTCAATACGATATTTTTCAGTGCAAAAAGTAAAGTGATCAGATTCAGTGCTTCAAATGGTTACTTAAGTCATTTGATAAAGATTTATTTGTAGATTCCTTGCTTCTTCCTCTCTGCATGGGCTTCAGGGATATATGTATACATGAATAACTCTATAAGAAAGTGCACATAAATAAATATATTTTTAGAGCTGATACTACCACTGGTTCAGACTTTTAGGTAAAGAGAGAGAAAAATCACAAACACAACTCTGGGGCCCAACAGTTTCTTATTCCACCACTGAAAATGTCCTTGTATTCGGAAGCAAAGCAATACATGTTTTTTGAATAAATTTAAATACTGTGTCCTAGTTCAGACATTACAATGTGTTTTATTACAATTTGCTGAGAAAAGCACTTTCTGGGAACTTCCATACCAGATATAATATATTCCGATGTGCAGGAAATATAGAGTGGAATAATAAAGATACACAGCCTTCTATAAAGGGGAATAACCTTGTGAGTGTTGATTGTTATCAAACTGTTATGTCTTACGACCTGTAATGGATGTTTGTATCCAGTACGGTTCCATACCATTAGCTGAATGCTCGTGATTTGCTTACCCTTTTTACAACTCGCATAATGTTACTAAATAATTTTTGCCTGGTTGTAAGACGGAATAGAGAATTTTATGTTGAGCGGATGTAAAAGCCTACATTCCATGACAAAGAAACAGTTCAGGCAAATGAATGTGAGTTTGTAAAAACTCCCTAAAACTATCATTAATCTAAATTTATTCAAAAAATCTAATTTCTTAAACTCAGTTGAATGTAATCGACCCGAAAATCGCATCTGATTCGAAATTTAAAAACTCGTTTTGAGTTTTTTTCTCTTAAAAAAACGTGAATATCAGGAAGGCTGCAAACAACTCAGAATTGATCCCTGGACCTATCCCATTGACTTAAACATCAATTTGGCAGGTTTTAGATGGCAAATAGTCGAATTTGAGTTCTTAAAGTGCCAGAATATGATAAATCTCGAAAATCTAATTCAATTTTTTTTAAAAACTCTAAATGAATTTGAATAACTCCCTAGTCGAATTTGACAGTTTGACAATAAAAAAAACTCAAAAAAATGACATTTCAAATTAGAATTTTCAATGTGACCCTTGATAAATCTCTATGAGCTAGTGACATGGTATGAAATGCATACCATGGCATAGGAAAGGTATAGGAAAACTATACCTTTGAACAATGTAGGTCTCTATAAAATTATGAAAACTAGAGTTTATTCCTCAGTGATCCACCAGTAGCTTTTAGTTAATCAGACTCTTCCACAGACCAATGGAGTAGCCATCTCCACCTTAGTAACATAAAAGAATAAGAAAGTCTGGAGAGTCTTTGCAAGTGTGTAGTTTTATTATCGCACTACATGTTTCGGACCCATCTGGTCCTTCCTCTGGTGCATGTTACTAAAGACTCTCCAGACTTTCTTATTCTCTATAAAAATATATTGCATGAAACAGCATTTGATAATAATATACTTTTTATGTAGTATGTGACATTGGGTAATCCAAAATATAAAATTGCCATTTTGAGAACTAAGGGCCACCCATGGGATCCTACAATTCACAGTTCACACAAACAAACCATACATGTTAGGTCACATGAGCCAATTAACAGACAGAGTTCTGTCTTTTACTCCCACACTTCTTCCTGTTACAGTTAGAGCTGCAGTTTTTCTGGCAGCACAGAGAATTTCATAAAATGGGGGTTCAAAAATTTGTAAAAGGGCAATATGTACTTAAATATATATTCCAGTTTGGTAAGATATTTTTAAAATACCACTTAATATGATGTAAACTATCCTTTGCTTAAGTATAATTTTGGGGGTATCATTTCCTTTAATAATTGTCATACTAATCTACTGACTGGAAGTTAGCAGCCTCATATAACCTTCAATAACTGATAGTTTTGATACATGCATAGGAACAAATGTGGATACTTACATGAGCCATAGAATCTATAAACAAAGAACAAGTCATACTGTATTTAAAGAGTTTGTTCAAAATTAGCTACGGCTGATGGCAAAATATTTACCTTTTCAGATGTACAGTATATGGCCAGTCTGTTGTCTATAACCTCTGATTGCAGCTATGGGCTCTCCGGCTATGATGCAACTACTGTAAAGCACTTAGACCATAATCCATAGATGTCTAATTTATCTTAACCCTTTAAGTGCCAGCAGAATTTCACATTTTGGTTACGCGATTTTTTGAAACATTTTGTGCTCTCTCACTTTAGGGGCATTTTCTGAGGGGAAACCTATAGTTTACCTAGGAAAACTATACATTGTTTTTTTCGGTAGAAACTGAGCTTTCTAAATCTGCCTGAGTTTTCATGTATTTCCACCTGTGCAAAAAAATTTATAGTGCTAAATACCAAAAAAAAAAATGAAAAATTACCATTTTTCATTGTATATCAATTTATACCAGAAAAATATTTCATTTTACGGAGGAAAATCCAACTGATTTGGAAAGCCTTATGTCTCTCGAACGTGCCAATACCAGATATGTATAGTTTTAGGGAGATTTAGGACTTCTGTACCTCAAAAACTCCCGGCAGTATATTACCGAATTTTGAAAGCACTAAGGCAGAAAACGGCATGCTTTAGATTCCAAGGCAAAAAATCCTGAAACCGTAAGTTTACCCCAGAAAACCATACATTTCTGAAAAGTACACATTCTGCCGATTACAAAATGGGTAACTATGTCTCTCTACTCCCAACTACCAAACATAAAAGCTTGTCTGAACATAGCGGTTTTTCATAAAAAAATTCAAAATTCTGAAAAATCATTTCAAAGGTTTTATTTTGCTGCTCCGCATATCCCAAACTATATTAGGTACCAAGAAAAAGCACCTGAAATATGATTGCCAGGGGTCCACTGAACAGTTTGATACCCATTATGCATAGGTTTACCGAAGTATCTGGCATTTAGAGACACCAATATGAAGTTAGCACATCCAAATTGTTCAGGACTTTACTTCAGCTACTGAGAAATCAACACATTGACTGCATTTTTTGTGGGGTAAAAACACAGAAATATATGTTTACCCCCCAAAACCCATATATTTTTGGAAAGTACACATTCTACTGAAGCTAAAATGGGTACCCATGCCTTTCTGCTCCAAACTACTGAGTCGCAAGGCTTTCCCAAAATTGTCGGTTTGGTGAAATATCTGAAAATTGCCTCAAACCTTCAGCTTCCCAGCACCATATCGCCCATGTATCATTACGTACTAAGAAAAAGCACCCTAAATATGATTGCCAGGGTTCCTCTGAACATTTTGGTAGTCATTGTTCATAAGTTTACCAAAGTATCTGGCATTTAGAGGCCCCAAAATGAAGTTAGTGCATACAAACAGTCCCGTGGGTAACTTCAGCAAATGAAAGATCAACACATTGACTGCATTTTTGTGGGGTAAAAACACAGAAATATATGTTTACCCCCCAAAACCCATATATTTTTGGAAAGTACACATTCTACCAAATCTAAAATGGGTACCCATGCCTTTCTGCTCCAAACTACTGAGTCGCAAGGCTTTCCCACAGTTGTCGGTTTTGGTGAAATATCTGAAAATTGCCTCAAAGCTTCAACTTCTCAGCACCATATCACCCATGTATCGTTACGCACCAAGAAAAAGCACCCTAAATATGATTGCCAGGGTTCCTCCAAACAGTTTGGCGGCCATTGTTCATAGGTTTACCAAAGTATCTGGCATTTAGAGGCCCCAAAATGAAGTTAGCGCATACAAATAGTCCTGTGGGTAACTTCAGCTAATGAAAAATCAACACATTGACTGCATTTTTGTGGGGTAAAAACACAGAAATATATGTTTACCCCCCAAACCCATATATTTTTGGAAAGTACACATTCTACTGAATCTAAAATGGGTACCCATGCCTTTCTGCTCCAAACTACTGAGTCGCAAGGCTTTCCCAAAGTTGTCGGTTTTGGTGAAATATCTGAAAATTGCCTCAAAGCTTCAACTTCCTAGCACCATATCACCCATGTGTCATTATGTACTAAGAAAAAGCACCCTAAATATGATTGCCAGGGTTCCTCCAAACAGTTTGGTGGCCATTGTTCATAGGTTTACCAAAGTATCTGGCATTTAGAGGCCCCAAAATGAAGTTAGCGCATACAAATAGTCTTGTGGGTAACTTCATCTAATAAAAAATCAACACATTGACTGCATTTTTGTGGGGTAAAAACACAGAAATATATGTTTACCCCCCAAAACCCATATATTTTTGGAAAGAACACATTCTACTGAAGCTAAAATGGGTACCCATGCCTTTCTGCTCCAAACTACTGAGTCGCAAGGCTTTCCCAAAGTTGTCGGTTTTGGTGAAATATCTGAAAATTGCCTCAAAGCTTCAACTTCCCAGCACCATATCACCCATGTGTCATTACGTACTAAGAAAAAGCACCCTAAATATGATTGCCAGGGTTCCTCTGAACATTTTGGTGGCCATTGTTCATAGGTTTACCAAAGTATCTGGCATTTAGAGGCCCCAAAATGAAGTTAGCGCTAGGGATGTAGCGAACGTCGGAAAAAAAGTTCGCGAACATATTCGCGAACTTGCGCAAAAATGCGAGCGGTTCGCGAACGGTTCGCGAACCCCATAGACTTCAATGGGAAGGCGAACTTTAACATCTAAAAAAGACATTTCTGGCCAGAAAAATGATTTTAAAGTTGTTTAAAGGGTGCAACGACCTGGACAGTGGCATGCCAGAGGGGGATCAAGGGCAAAAATGTATCTGAAAAATCTGCCTGTGTGTGCTTGGAAGAGATAGTGTAGGGGGAGAGCTGTTAGTGATTTCAGGGACAGATGATAGTAAGTTTGCTGGCTAGTAATCTGCTTGATACTGCTCTGTATTGGAACAAAAAAATAAATAAAAGCAGTCCTTACAAGGACTACTGTTATTGCAGCAGTCAGCAGATGAGATCAGAAGCAGGACAGCTGCCCACTGCAGCTACATACAGAGCACTGCAGTAGAAGGTAGATTACTAGCCAGCAAAGCTACCTAAGCTTAAATGTCCCTCAAACCCCTGCAGACTTCTGTCCCTCCAATAACAGAGCAGTATCAAAACGATTACTAGCCAGCAAACTTTCCACTGTCCCTGAAATCACTAACAGGCAGCAGCTCTCTCCCTACACTATCTCTTCAGCACACACAGGCAGAGTGAAAAAACGCTGCAGGGCTTCGGTTTTTATAGGGAAGGGGAGTGGTCCAGGGGAGAGCTTCCTGATTGGCTGCCATGTACCTGCTGGTCTGGGGTGAGAGGGCAAAAAAAAGCGCCAACAATGGCGAACCCAAAATGGCGCGCGACGTTCGCGAACTTCCGGCGAGCGCGAACACCCGCGAACAAACTACTGAGTCGCAAGGCTTTCCCACAATTGTCGGTTTGGTGAAATATCTGAAAATTGCCTCAAAGCTTCAACTTCTCAGCACCATATCACCCATGTATCGTTACGCACCAAGAAAAAGCACCCTAAATATGATTGCCAGGGTTCCTCCAAACAGTTTGGTGGCCATTGTTCATAGGTTTACCAAAGTATCTGGCATTTAGAGGCCCCAAAATGAAGTTAGCGCATACAAATAGTCCTGTGGGTAACTTCAGCTAATGAAAAATCAACACATTGACTGCATTTTTGTGGGGTAAAAACACAGAAATATATGTTTACCCCCCAAACCCATATATTTTTGGAAAGTACACATTCTACTGAATCTAAAATGGGTACCCATGCCTTTCTGCTCCAAACTACTGAGTCGCAAGGCTTTCCCAAAGTTGTCGGTTTTGGTGAAATATCTGAAAATTGCCTCAAAGCTTCAACTTCCTAGCACCATATCACCCATGTGTCATTATGTACTAAGAAAAAGCACCCTAAATATGATTGCCAGGGTTCCTCCAAACAGTTTGGTGGCCATTGTTCATAGGTTTACCAAAGTATCTGGCATTTAGAGGCCCCAAAATGAAGTTAGCGCATACAAATAGTCTTGTGGGTAACTTCATCTAATAAAAAATCAACACATTGACTGCATTTTTGTGGGGTAAAAACACAGAAATATATGTTTACCCCCCAAAACCCATATATTTTTGGAAAGAACACATTCTACTGAAGCTAAAATGGGTACCCATGCCTTTCTGCTCCAAACTACTGAGTCGCAAGGCTTTCCCAAAGTTGTCGGTTTTGGTGAAATATCTGAAAATTGCCTCAAAGCTTCAACTTCCCAGCACCATATCACCCATGTGTCATTACGTACTAAGAAAAAGCACCCTAAATATGATTGCCAGGGTTCCTCTGAACATTTTGGTGGCCATTGTTCATAGGTTTACCAAAGTATCTGGCATTTAGAGGCCCCAAAATGAAGTTAGCGCTAGGGATGTAGCGAACGTCGGAAAAAAAGTTCGCGAACATATTCGCGAACTTGCGCAAAAATGCGAGCGGTTCGCGAACGGTTCGCGAACCCCATAGACTTCAATGGGAAGGCGAACTTTAACATCTAAAAAAGACATTTCTGGCCAGAAAAATGATTTTAAAGTTGTTTAAAGGGTGCAACGACCTGGACAGTGGCATGCCAGAGGGGGATCAAGGGCAAAAATGTATCTGAAAAATCTGCCTGTGTGTGCTTGGAAGAGATAGTGTAGGGGGAGAGCTGTTAGTGATTTCAGGGACAGATGATAGTAAGTTTGCTGGCTAGTAATTAGAGATGTCGCGAACTGTTCGCCGGCGAACTTGTTCGCGCGAACATCGGGTGTTCGCGCTCGCCGGAAGTTCGCGAACGTCGCGCGACGTTCGCCATTTTGGGTTCGCCATTGTTGGCGCTTTTTTTTGCCCTCTCACCCCAGACCAGCAGGTACATGGCAGCCAATCAGGAAGCTCTCCCTTGGACCACTCCCCTTCCCTATAAAAACCGAAGCCCTGCAGCTTTTTTTCACTCTGCCTGTGTGTGCTGAAGAGATAGTGTAGGGAGAGAGCTGCTGCCTGTTAGTGATTTCAGGGACAGTTGAAAGTTTGCTGGCTAGTAATCGTTTTGATACTGCTCTGTTATTGGAGGGACAGAAGTCTGCAGGGGTTTGAGGGACATTTAAGCTTAGGTAGCTTTGCTGGCTAGTAATCTACCTTCTACTGCAGTGCTCTGTATGTAGCTGCAGTGGGCAGCTGTCCTGCTTCTGATCTCATCTGCTGACTGCTGCAATAGCAATAGTCCTTGTAAGGACTGCTTTTATTTATTTTTTTGTTGTTTTACTACTACTACTACTACTACTACTACTACTACTACTACTACTACTATAAGAGCCCAGTGCTATTAGTCTAGCAGTGTTGGGGAGTGGGACTGGTGTGCTAATCTGCTGCTCCTAGTAGTTCAGCAGCACCAACTTTAATTTTTTTTTTTTAATATTCATTCTTTTTTTATTTAACTTTTTTTTTATTTTACTACCGCTGTAGTAGTGTATAAGTTGACCTTTTAGGCATTATTTGCCCTGTAGGCATTTTTTGCCCAGTGTGTTATTCAACCAACTGCTATCTAGCTGTGTGCCCGTGTTCACATTCTGTCTAAATATCCATAATATTACCGTCTCCAGAAAAAACACCGGAGTGACTTTTTTCAAGCAGCCATAATAAATTTTACGTAATCCGTATCCATCGCTGTAGTAGTGTATAAGTTGACCTTTTAGGCATTATTTGCCCTGTAGGCATTTTTTGCCCAGTGTGTTATTCAACCAACTGCTATCTAGCTGTGTGCCCGTGTTCACATTCTGTCTAAATATCCATAATATTACCGTCTCCAGAAAAAACACCGGAGTGACTTTTTTCAAGCAGCCATAATAAATTTTACGTAATCCGTATCCCTCGCTGTAGTAGTGTATAAGTTGACCTTGTAGGCATTATTTGCCCTGTAGGCATTTTTTGCCCAGTGTGTTATTCAACCAACTGCTATCTAGCTGTGTGCCCGTGTTCACATTCTGTCTAAATATCCATAATATTACCGTCTCCAGAAAAAACACCGGAGTGACTTTTTTCAAGCAGCCATAATAAATTTTACGTAATCCGTATCCATCGCTGTAGTAGTGTATAAGTTGACCTTTTAGGCATTATTTGCCCTGTAGGCATTTTTTGCCCAGTGTGTTGACCTTGTAGACATTGTTTGCCCAGTTTTTTTGGACGCAGCCACTGAAGCACAGTTGCCAGAAAAAATATGCCATATAAATGCTGAAAATATAAATTTTTTTGGTTGCAGCCACTGAAGCACAGAGGCCAGAAAAATTATGCCATATAAATGCTGAAAATAGTCATTTTTCGCCATACGTTGACCTTGTAGACATTGTTTGCCCAGTTTTTTTGGACGCAGCCACTGAAGC
Source organism: Xenopus petersii (assembly GCA_038501925.1). Taxonomy (NCBI): domain Eukaryota; kingdom Metazoa; phylum Chordata; class Amphibia; order Anura; family Pipidae; genus Xenopus; species Xenopus petersii. Next base: position 103,719,788 of record CM076677.1, read on the forward strand.
ACAGTTGCCAGAAAAAATATGCCATATAAATGCTGAAAAAATAAATTTTTTTGGTTGCAGCCACTGAAGCACAGAGGCCAGAAAAATTATGCCATATAAATGCTGAAAATATAAATTTTTTTGGTTGCAGCCACTGAAGCACAGAGGCCAGAAAAATTATGCCATATAAATGCAGAAAATATGCATTTTTTTGGTTGCAGCCACTGAAGCACAGAGGCCAGAAAAATTATGCCATATAAATGCAGAAAATATGCATTTTTTTGGTTGCAGCCACTGAAGCACAGAGGCCAGAAAAATTATGCCATATAAATGCAGAAAATATGCATTTTTTTGGTTGCAGCCACTGAAGCACAGAGGCCAGAAAAATTATGCCATATAAATGCAGAAAATATGCATTTTTTTGGTTGCAGCCACTGAAGCACAGAGGCCAGAAAAATTATGCCATATAAATGCAGAAAATATGCATTTTTTTGGTTGCAGCCACTGAAGCACAGAGGCCAGAAAAAGTATGCCATATAAATGCAGAAAATATGCATTTTTTTGGTTGCAGCCACTGAAGCACAGAGGCCAGAAAAATTATGCCATATAAATGCAGAAAATATGCATTTTTTTGGACGCAGCCACTGAAGCACAGTTGCCAGAAAAAATATGCCATATAAATGCTGAAAATAGTCATTTTTCGCCATACGTTGACCTTGTAGACATTGTTTGCCCAGTTTTTTTGGTTGCAGCCACTGAAGCACAGAGGCCAGAAAAAATTAAACCAGTAGGGTTTGCACCCTAGTTTGTAACGGTGGCGGAGGGAGGAGGACGCTAAAGGACAGCTGTGTGTGGAGTCATGAGGCTTGAAGAGAAGGACAGCTGCATAGAAGTCAGAACAAGTCTTCCGGCGTGCAGTAACCCTCCGAGATCCACCCCTCATTCATTTTAATAAAGGTCAGGTAATCGACACTTTTGTGACCTAGGCGAGTTCTCTTCTCAGTTACAATCCCTCCTGCTGCACTGAAGGTCCTTTCTGAGAGCACACTTGAGGCTGGGCAAGACAAGAGGTTCATGGCAAATTGTGACAGCTCTGGCCACAGATCAAGCCTGCGCACCCAGTAGTCCAGGGGTTCATCGCTCCTCAGAGTGTCGATATCTGCAGTTAATGCCAGGTAGTCCGCTACCTGCCGGTCGAGGCGTTCTTTGAGGGTGGATCCAGAAGGGTTGTGGCGCTGCCTTGGACAGAAAAACATTTGCATGTCTGACGTTACAGACCGGCCAAAGGGCTTTGTCCTTGCAGGTGTGCTCGTGGCAGGATTACTGGCACCTCTGCCCCTGGAATGTTGATGAGTTCCTGAAGTGACATCACCCTTAAAAGCATTGTACAACATGTTTTGCAGGCTGGTTTGTAAATGCCGCATCTTTTCGGACTTGTGGTATGTTGGTAACATTTCTGACACTTTATGCTTGTACCGAGGGTCTAGTAGCGTTGCGACCCAGTACAGGTCCTTCTCCTTAAGCCTCTTGATACGGGGGTCCTTCAACAGGCATGCCAGCATGAAAGACCCCATTCTCACAAGGTTGGATGCAGAGCTATCCATCTCCGCTTCCTCATTATCAAGGACTGCATCATCCACGGTCTCCTCCCCCCAGCCACGTACAAGACCAGGGGTCCCCAAAAGGTCACCACTAGCCCCCTGGGAAGCCTGCTCCTGTTGGTCCTCCTCCTCCTCCTCCACAAAGCCACCTTCCTCCTCTGACTCCACTTCTGGCACCTCTCCCTGCGTTGCAGCAGGTGCCTGGGTTCGTTCTGGTGATTGCGACCATAAATCGTGCGCTTCCAGCTCCTCGTCACGCTGGTCTACAGCCTCATCTGTCACTCGTCGCACGGCACGCTCCAGGAAGAAAGCGAAGGGTATTAGGTCGCTGATGGTGCCTTCGGTGCGACTGACCATATTTGTCACCTCTTCAAAAGGTCGCATGAGCCTGCAGGCATCGCGCATAAGCACCCAGTAACGGGGGAAAAAAATCCCCAGCTCTGCAGATCCAGTCCTACCACCCAGTTCAAAAAGGTACTCGTTGACGGCCCTTTGTTGTTGCAGCAGACGTTCCAACATAAGGAGCGTTGAATTCCAGCGAGTCTGGCTGTCAGAAATCAAACGCCTGACTGGCATGTTGTAGCGCTGCTGAATGTCAGCAAGGCGTGCCATGGCTGTGTAGGAACGTCTGAAATGGGCCGACACCTTTCTGGACTGGGTGAGAACGTCCTGGAATCCTGGGTACTTGGAGACAAAACGTTGGACTATTAAATTTAACACATGTGCCATGCAGGGCACATGTGTTAAATTTCCCAGTCTCAACGCTGCCAACAGATTGCTTCCATTGTCACACACCACTTTTCCGATCTGCAGTTGGTGTGGGGTCAGCCACCGATCGGCCTGTGACTGCAGAGATGACAGGAGTACAGATCCGGTATGGTTTTTGCTTTCCAGGCACGTCATCCCCAAGACAGCGTGACAACGGCGTACCTGGCACGTCGAATAGCCTAGGGGGAGCTGGGGGTGCACAGGTGTGGAGGAGGAGAAGGAGGACCCAGCAGCAGAGTAAGAAGAAGAAGAGGAAGAAGACGAGGTAGAGAGCGATGGAGGAGTAGAGGTGGTGGCAGAACCGCGTGCAATCCGTGGCGGTGACACCAACTCCACTGTTGTTGTTGTTGTTGAGCTACCCATTCCCTGCTTCCCATTCCCAGCCATTACCAAGTTCACCCAGTGGGCAGTGTAGGTGACATACCTGCCCTGACCATGCTTGGAGGACCATGCGTCAGTAGTCATATGGACCTTTGGCCCAACACTAAGTGACAGAGATGCGGTAACTTGGCTCTGCACATGTTGGTACAGGTGTGGTATTCCCTTTTTAGAAAAAAAATTGCGGCTGGGTACCTTCCACTGCGGTGTCCCAATTGCTACAAATTTGCGGAAGGCCTCAGAGTCCACCAGCTGGTATGGTAAAAGCTGGCGGGCTAAGAGTGCAGACAAGCCAGCTGTCAGACGCCGGGCAAGGGGGTGACAGTCAGACATTGGCTTCTTACGCTCAAACATGGCCTTCACAGAAACTTGGCTGGTGGCAGATGACTGGGAATGGGAACAGGTGGTCAAGGTGGAAGGCGGAGTGGAGGGTGGTTCAGATGGGTCAAGGAGAGCAGAGGTAGAGCAGTAAGATGCTGGACCAGAAGGAGTGTGACTTTTAGTTTGCCTGTTGCCTTTGAGGTGTTGCTCCCAAAGTGCTTTGTGCTTGCCGCTCATGTGCCTTCGCATAGAAGTTGTACCTATGTGGCTGTTGGGCTTACCAAGGCTCAGTTTCTGACTGCACTCATTGCAAATTACAATGCTTTTGTCAGAGGCACACACATTAAAAAAATGCCACACTGCTGACTTTTTGGAAGTCTGCGATCTGGCGGTAACAGTAGAAGTTGGCGGCATTGGCGGCAATGGCGGGTGCGTTGGCCGGCTGAACACAGGTGCCGATACATGTTGTTGCCCTACTGATCCCTGCGGGCTGGCCTCCCTGCTTCTTCTAAGTCTTATTCTCCTACTGCCTCTCTGACTCTCCGTCTCTCCATCTGAACTACCCTCCTCTTGCTCTCTTCTACTAGGCACCCACAAAACATCAATCTCCTCATCATCATTCTCCTCAGATGCATCAATTTCTTCTGACACATCACAGAAGGAAGCAGCAGCGGGGACCTCCTCCTCCTCCTCATCACTCATCATTATGTCCATCTCTGTCGTGTTCTCTGCCAGAATTAAATCTGGTGTAACGTCCTCATCTCCTTCATCTTCTTCTGCCAATAATGGTTGCGCATTACTCAGTTCAAGAAACTCATGGGAAAATAACTCCTCTGACTCCAGTGAAGATGGGGCACCGGTGGTGGAGGAAGTGTTACGTGGGGTGGCCATAGCAGTGGAGGATGAGGAGGATGTTGTGGTAAAGTTAGAAACGGTAGAGGATGGGGTGTGCTGTGTAAGCCAGTCAACTACCTCTTCAGCATTTTGGGAGTTCAGGGTCATTGGCTTTTTAAAACTGGGCAATTTGCTAGGGCCACAGGATTGCATAGCAGCACGGCCCCTAGCACGGCCTCTGCGTGGCGGCCTGCCTTTGCCTGGCATTATTTTTAAAAAAACAACAACAACAAAAACTCAGTTGGTTTTTCTGGAAACGATAATACACACAACTAGATGGCAGTTTGAAGAAAACAGTGTGCAAATAATGCCTACAAGATCAACGTATACACTACTACAGCGGTGGATACGGATTACGTAAAATATATGAATGCTGCTTGAAAAAAAGTAACTCAAGTGGTTTTTCTAGAGACGATAATATTATCAATATTTAGACAAAATGTGAACAAGCTCACACAGCTAGATGGCGGTTTGAAGAAAACACTGTGCAAATAATGCCTACAAGGTCAACGTATACACAGCGGTGGATACGGATTACGTAAAATATAAGAATGCTGCTTGAAAAAAAGTCACTCCGGTGTTTTTTCTGGAGACGGTAATATTATGGATATTTAGACAGAATGTGAACACGGTCACACAGCTAGATAGCAGTTGGTTGAATAACACACTGGGCAAAAAATGCCTACAGGGCAAATAATGCCTACAAGGTCAACGTATACACAGCGGTGGATACGGATTACGTAAAATATAAGAATGCTGCTTGAAAAAAAGTCACTCCGGTGTTTTTTCTGGAGACGGTAATATTATGGATATTTAGACAGAATGTGAACACGGGCACACAGCTAGATAGCAGTTGGTTGAATAACGTATGGCGAAAAATGACTATTTTCAGCATTTATATGGCATATTTTTTCTGGCAACTGTGCTTCAGTGGCTGCGTCCAAAAAAACTGGGCAAACAATGCCTACAAGGTCAACGTATGGCAGTTGTTTAAAGAGAACAGTAGATTACTAGCCAGCAAAGCTACCTAAGCTAAAATGTCCCTCAAATCCCTGCAGACTTCTGTCCCTCCAATACAGAGCAGTATCACGCAGATTACTAGCCAGCAAACTTACTATCATCTGTCCCTGAAATCACTAACAGCTCTCCCCCTACACTATCTCTTCCAAGCACACACAGGCAGATTTTTCAGATACATTTTTGCCCTTGATCCCCCTCTGGCATGCCACTGTCCAGGTCGTTGCACCCTTTAAACAACTTTAAAATCATTTTTCTGGCCAGAAATGTCTTTTGTAGATGTTAAAGTTCGCCTTCCCATTGAAGTCTATGGGGTTCGCGAACCGTTCGCGAACCGCTCGCAATTTTGCGCAAGTTCGCGAATATGTTCGCGAACTTTTTTTCCGACGTTCGCTACATCCCTACTAGTAATCTGCTTGATACTGCTCTGTATTGGAACAAAAAAATAAATAAAAGCAGTCCTTACAAGGACTACTGTTATTGCAGCAGTCAGCAGATGAGATCAGAAGCAGGACAGCTGCCCACTGCAGCTACATACAGAGCACTGCAGTAGAAGGTAGATTACTAGCCAGCAAAGCTACCTAAGCTTAAATGTCCCTCAAACCCCTGCAGACTTCTGTCCCTCCAATAACAGAGCAGTATCAAAACGATTACTAGCCAGCAAACTTTCAACTGTCCCTGAAATCACTAACAGGCAGCAGCTCTCTCCCTACACTATCTCTTCAGCACACACAGGCAGAGTGAAAAAACGCTGCAGGGCTTCGGTTTTTATAGGGAAGGGGAGTGGTCCAGGGGAGAGCTTCCTGATTGGCTGCCATGTACCTGCTGGTCTGGGGTGAGAGGGCAAAAAAAAGCGCCAACAATGGCGAACCCAAAATGGCGAACGTCGCGCGACGTTCGCGAACTTCCGGCGAGCGCGAACACCCGATGTTCGCGCGAACAAGTTCGCCGGCGAACAGTTCGCGCCATCCCTAGTTAGCGCATACAAACAGTCCCGTGGGTAACTTCAGCTAATGAAAAATCAACACATTGACTGCATTTTTGTGGGGTAAAAACACAGAAATATATGTTTACCCCCCAAAACCCATATATTTTTGGAAAGTACACATTCTACCGAATCTAAAATGGGTACCCATGCCTTTCTGCTCCAAACTACTGAGTCGCAAGGCTTTCCCACAATTGTCAGTTTTGGTGAAATATCTGAAAATTGCCTCAAAGCTTCAACTTCTCAGCACCATATCACCCATGTATCGTTATGCACCAAGAAAAAGCACCCTAAATATGATTTCCAGGGTTCCTCCGAACAGTTTGGTGGCCATTGTTCATAGGTTTACCAAAGTAACTGGCATTTAGGGGCTCCAAAATGAAGTTAGTGCATACAAATAGTCCTGTGGGTAACCAGCTAATGAAAGAGCAACACATTGACTGCATTTTTGTGGGGTAAAAACACAGAAATATATGTTTACCCCCCAAACCCATACATTTTTGGAAAGTACACATTCTACAGAATCTAAAATGGGTACCCATGCCTTATTGCTCCAAACTACTGAGTCGCAAGGCTTTCCCAAAGTTGTCGGTTTTGGTGAAATATCTGAAAATTGCCTCAAAGCTTCAACTTCCCAGCACCATATCACCCATGTGTCATTACGTACTAAGAAAAAGCACCCTAAATATGATTGCCAGGGTTCCTCTGAACATTTTGGTGGCCATTGTTCATAAGTTTACCAAAGTATCTGGCATTTAGAGGCCCCAAAATGAAGTTAGCGCATACAAACAGTCCCGTGGGTAACTTCAGCTAATGAAAAATCAACACATTGACTGCATTTTTGTGGGGTAAAAACACAGAAATATATGTTTACCCCCCAAAACCCATATATTTTTGGAAAGTACATATTCTACAGAATCTAAAATGGGTACCCATGCCTTTCTGCTCCAAACTACTGAGTCGCAAGGCTTTCCCACAATTGTCGGTTTGGTGAAATATCTGAAAATTGCCTCAAAGCTTCAACTTCCCAGCACCATATCACCCATGTGTCATTACGTACTAAGAAAAAGCACCCTAATGTGATTGCCAGGGTTCCTCTGAACATTTTGGTGGCCATTGTTCATAAGTTTACCAAAGTATCTGGCATTTAGAGGCCCCAAAATGAAGTTAGTGCATACAAACAGTCCCGTGGGTAACCAGCTAATGAAAAATCAACACATTGACTGCATTTTTGTGGGGTAAAAACACAGAAATATATGTTTACCCCCCAACCCCATATATTTTTGGAAAGTACACATTCTACAGAATCTAAAATGGGTACCCATGCCTTTCTGCTCCAAACTACTGAGTCGCAAGGCTTTGCCAAATTTGGCGGTTTGGGTGAAATATCTGGAAATTGCCTCAAAGCTTCAACTTTCCAGCATCGTATTGTCCATGTATCATTACCAGCATAAAGCATCCTAAAAATAAACATAGGGGTCTACTAAACAGTTTGATGCCCAATGTGCATAGATATACCAAACTATGTGGCGCACAGAGACCCCCAAATGACAACATGTATAGACATTTTCACCGCTGACGCACTGGCTGCTGCAATATAACCACCCGGTGTGTGTATTATGCGACATTAGACCACCTAACAGTACAGAGACCCCAGAAAACCATATATTTTCAGAAAGTATACATTCTGACGAATCCAATATAGGTAAATAAGTGTTTCTACTGCAAACTGCCAAACTGCAAAGCAATGCTGAACATAACGGTTTTTATCAAATTTCTGAAAATTGTCATAAAGCTTGAATTTTACCCCATTATATGCCCCACATTTCGTAACTTATCAGCATAAAACATCCTAAATATGAACGCCAGGGGTCTACTGAACACTTTGATGCCCAATATGCATAGATATATCAAACTATGTGGCGCACAGAGACCCCCAAATGACAATAGTGTATATACATTTTCACGGCTGACGCGCTGGCTGCTGCAATATAAGCACCTGGTGTGTGTATTATGCGACATTAGACCCCCCTAACAGTACAGAGACCCCAGAAAACCATATATTTTCAGAAAGTACACATTCTGACAAATCCAATATGGGTAAATATGTGTTTCTACTGCAAACTGCCAAACTGCAAAGCAATGCTGAACATAACGGTTTTTATCAAATTTCTGAAAATCGTCAGAAAGATTGAATTTTACCCCATTATATGCCCCACATTTCATAACGTATCAGCATAAAACATCCTAAATATGAACGCCAAGGGTCTACTGAACACTTTGATGCCCAATATGCATAGATATACCAAACTATGTGGTGCACAGAGACCACCAAATGACAATAGTGTATATACATTTTCACGGCTGACGCGCTGGCTGCTGCAATATAAGCACCTGGTGTGTGTATTATGCGACATTAGACCCCCCTAACAGTAAAGAGACCCCAGAAAACCATATATTTTCAGAAAGTACATATTCTGACGAATCCAATATGGGTAAATATGTGTTTCTACTGCAAACTGCCAAACTGCAAAGCAATGCTGAACATAACGTTTTTTATCAAATTTCTGAAAATCGTCAGAAAGATTGAATTTTACCCCATTATATGCCCCACATTTCGTAACGTATCAGCATAAAACATCCTAAATATGAACGCCAAGGGTCTACTGAACACTTTGATGCCCAATATGCATAGATATACCAAACTATGTGGCACACAGAGACCACCAAATGACAATAGTGTATATACATTTTCACGGCTGACGCGCTGGCTGCTGCAATATAAGCACCTGGTGTGTGTATTATGCAACATTAGACCCCCCTAACAGTACAGAGACCCCAGAAAACCATATATTTTCAGAAAGTACACATTCTGACGAATCCAATATGGGTAATTATGTGTTTCTACTGCAAACTGCCAAACTGCAAAGCAATGCTGAACATAACGGTTTTTATCAAATTTCTGAAAATTGGCAGAAAGCTTGACTTTTACCCCATTATATGCCCCACATTTCGTAACGTATCAGCATAAAACATCCTAAATATGAACACCAGGGGTCTACTGAACACTTTGATGCCCAATATGCATAGATATACCAAACTATGTGGTGCACAGAGACCCCCAAATGGATATATAGTATATAAAATTTACAAGGCAAAACAAAATAAGGCAGTAAAGAGTGAAATGCAAAAAAATCCAATAAAACCACAAAAATCAATGTTTTTTTTTCCAGACTAGTGTTATTGGCCGTCAGAATCACAGTTTGAATATTTTAGCTGGGCCAAACAGGTTCTACGGCTAGAAACAAGTGAACACAACATATGCAGAGCTGAAAATGCAATAAAATGGCTAAAAATTCAATAAAATGGCTAAAAATGCACCAAAATACCCCAAATTGCAATATAATCACCGAAATAACATACAAAAGGTATTGCACAGTACGGTTAGCGAATACGCTATTCGTAATGGCAATAAAACATTTTTTTCAGCCAAAAAAAGAGACAATGCGATAAGAAAAAAAAAAAAAAGGCACAATGCCATGTATGTGCGTGTGCATGTGTACAAATGGTAAATTACATGTTATGTGTGCGTGTATGCGTGTGCACATGTGTGTAAGTGCAGTGAGTGTAAGTGACCCCCCCAATCCCCAAAAATGTATGTGTAAGTGTGTGTAAGTGTGAATCTAAGTGTGTATTACTGTAATAAGTGTGTGTTGGTGTGTTTGTGTGTGTAATTGTTGCACTAAACTGAAAAAATCGCTGGAGACTGTTGCAGGCGATCAGGAAGAGCCCCTGGAAGACATCTGCGTCGTGGTTCCTGTCTCTGTGCTGTGGGGGCGGAGATCGACGATCCGGTGCAGGCTGCAGCAGCAGGACATGTAAGTAACACGTGCCTGCTGCTGTTTTTGGGCCCCTGGGCGATTGCGCCCCAGGGGCCACTCGATCCCCTGCTCTGCTCGTTGCCTAGGGGCAGGGGATCGAGGAGGAATGGAGCGAGCGGCTCTAACAGCCGCTCCTCCGCTCCTGAACCCGGAAGTGCTGCAGAACGTAGAATCTACGTTCTGTGGCATTTCAAGTACCTTTGCCACAGAACGTAGATTCTACGATCTGTGGCATTTAAAGGGTTAAATTATAATGAACGAAAACAGGTTCTGTTTTCTCCTTTTATGAATCAAAATCCATAGAAAATGATAATACTGTTAGTAAACAAAAAGCTATTTTTTGTGTGCATTCTGAAATGAAAGATACTCAATCACATCTATTCAGAAGATTATCCCCATTGTTATCTTCTAGAACAAGATAGCTAGTTCTCAGAACCTTTCTATCTTACATATTCTTACATTCAGCTGAGAATATAGGTTGGAATATAACCAATTGACCATCATTAAACTTTTCATGTCCTCAAAGATATATTATGAGTATTTAAGGAACAACCTGAGCTCACAAACTACCAGTATGTATTGAGCAAAATGGTTCTTAACTGACCTTGCAGCTATACACGAAAGTCCTGTAATCATATTGGAAAAAAAACCCACAAAACAAATGAACAGCTGAGTGTTGTCAGATATTATTGTGGCATAATTCAAGTTTTTTTTAACTATAAAAATCCAAATTTTTAGTGGGAAAAAAAACTAGATTTTTTTCTAGATTTATTATACCCTAAAGAGGAAAAAAAGTCCAAATCCGAAAATACTCCATCTCAGATGTGTTGAGGTTGTATACAAGTCAATGGGAAAGGTCCCCTTCCTATATGAAGTTTCTGTGGTCTACGCTGGAATTAGCCCAAAAATCTGACTATTTCAGGCTTTTCGGGCAAAAATTCGAAAATTGCAGGATTTTCGGGAAAAAACTTAAAGTGAATCGGGATAGAAGCAAAAAAAATTGCGTCATTCAGATTTTCCCTTGATTTTATCGAGTTTTTACTCTCTGAAAAAATCTTGCTCTTTTAATAATAAATACGGTATAATTATGGATTCTAGTTTGGTTGGAATTCTTTATTTTAAATACTCGGATTTAAAAATTCGGATTTTGATAAATAAGGCCCTTAGGGACAGATTTATCAAGGGTCGAATTTAGCATTCATGGGAGTTTGTAAAAACTCCCATGAACTCAAAATTTGAATAAAAAACAACCAATTCGAAATTTATCAAAAAATTCTAATACAGGTATAGGACCTGTAATCCAGAATGCTCGGGACCTGGGGTTTTCCGGATAACAGATCTTTCTGTAATTTGGGTCTTCATGCCTTCTACTAGAAATTAATTTAAACATTAAATAAACCCAATAGGCTGGTTTTGCTTCCAATAAGGATTAATCATATATTAGTTTGGATCAAGTACAAGCTACTGTTTTATTATAACAGAGAAAAGGGAAATCATTTTTAAAATATTGGATTATTTAGATAAAATGGAGTCTATGGGAGACAGCCATTCCGTAATTCGGACAAGGGATCCTATACCTGTATATCAAACTTGGGTGAATGGGATCAACCCGCAAACTCAAATAGAATTCGAATCAAATTTGAATGGAATTTGATTCTAGTTTTTCTCAGAAAAAACTTGATTTTCAGGAAAGCTGCAAACAACTCCAAATTGATCCCGGGACATCCTCCATAGGCTAAAGCAGCAATTCAGCAGTTTTAAGGTGGCAAATAGTCTAATTAGAATTCTTAAATATCCAGTACATTTGAAAATCAAATTCAAATCGAATTTTCACTATTCCATAGTAGAATTCTACAAAAAGACTTGAACATTTTTAAATTCTAATTTTAACTTTGACCCTTGAAAAATCTGCCCCTTAATGTCAGATGATTTGAAATAGAATCCTTCCTTAATTACACAAACTAAATTCAGGGTGTTTCTTTATCATTTACCCAGTTCAATATGAATGGGAGATAATGAAATTGGAGTAGAGAGAGGATTAAAAACAACAACAAGAAAAGGAAAAAAAAAAGAATTCTAATCGTCAGAGGCACAATCTAAATAGCTATGTTGCCCAACAGTGAGTCTGCAGCTTTCAAACTATATAAAAGCAATTTTCTTTTTTAACCATCTGATCAATATTGAAGCAGCTGACATGGAATCGATACCGGCAGTAGCTGGGGAGAAGAGAATTGTGTGTGTATATAAGGGATGGGGGGTGATTTTACAATATGACAATCATGTGATTCAACTTGCCAGAGGGCTCTTCAAGTCAGTCCTTGGCAACAAATAAAGGTGCCCCTTTTGCAGTCAAGCAGTTTACACTGGAAGGACATTGTGTACTAAATATCTAGAGAATTTTAAGTAACTAAAGAATTAAGTAAAGTAGAGAGAATTCAGTAAATACGGCTATGTATAATAATGTTAAAACAGGCATTTGGTTCTTTTGGTTCAGAGAAATGTGAAACATTCACCAGTTATTGCTCCTCTCAGTATTTTTATTTTCTTACTTTGAAACACTGTTCATGGCTGAAGTCATTTTTCCGTGAGTGATTTTCGAAAATTGCTGTATTTCTGCCTGTCAACCTCTGTCAACTCCAAAATCAAACTCCAGCTCAAGACAAAGCTGAACTCTGGCCCTGATTACTTTCAAAAATCGTAGTCAATGTCTGTATGGCTAAAAGCCTTCAAAGGTCCTAATGGTTATAATTGGGTATTTTTAAATCTGATTTACATATGTGAAAGCCATTTATGGTTATTCTAGTAATGCTTCCATTTCCCTTAGAAAGAAAAATCATTAATTTAATAAATTAATATTTACAGAATGTCTCTCTATTCTTGCCTAAGATCACATTTCTGTGCTCTCTCTCTATCAAATATTCCCCGTAATTACATGACATATATGTAACATCTGTTATTTCATTATTGCAGTTTCTAAGGGGAAGCTTGGACACACACACACACTGGTGGCACATTTGGAATATTAATTAGATATAGGGATTCGGAATCTAGAAATCACTAAGCCTTTTATGACTGTAATGTAGAGGGCAAAAAGATAAAGTGTGTATGTAAGCGATTCATCTTTATTGGCGTTGTAATTAACTCTGTAACAGGTGCTGCTACTGCTTTAAAAGTGCGTTTAGTTTTCAAGGCAAACTGTATTTGAAAAATCAATTACAAGCTGCATAATGGAAAAAGAAATCATAAAAATGCAGCAGCTGAGACAGACGCACAATGAGTGCTTGTTGTGTTTTATAACAATGTAATGTAATGGGGGTTTTAAATCATGTTGTGCCGGCAGCAGAGTTTCTTATTAATGAGTCAGGTGACTAGTAGGCTTTGTGTTGCTTTTTGTTTTGGGCCCTGTATTGTACCCTATAAAAACTTAAATAAATATAGATATGAGACCAGTTATCCAGAATGCTCAGGACCGGATAACGGATCTTTCTGTAATTAGGATCGTCATACCTTAAGTCTGCTATAAATCAATTAAACATTTAGATTTATCAAGGGTCGAATTTCGAAGTAAAAAATACTTCGAGATTCGACCATCAAATTAAAATACTTTGACTTTGAATATCAAAGTCGAAGGATTTTTCACCGAATTCGGCCATCGAACGATCAAAGTAAAATCGTTCAATCGAACGATTAAATCATCAAACGATTCGAACGATTTTAGCGTGTGATCGAACCATTCTACTTCGATGTGTGAAGACTTAGAAAAATGCATTAGAAGGTCCCCATAGGCTAACATAGCACTTCGGCAGGTTTGATTTGGTGAATTATTGAAGTTGAAGTTTTTTTAAAGAGACAGTACTTCGATTATCGAATATTCGAATATTCAAACTATTTTACTTTGATTCGAATTCAAAGTAAATTTGAAGTCGTAGTATCCTATTCGATGGTCGAAGTATCCAAAAAATTACTTAAAATTTCGAATTTTTTTACTTCGAAAATTCCCTCGAATTCACTTCAACCCTTGTTAAATCTGCCCCTAAATAAACCCAATAGGCTGGTTTTGCTTCCAATAAGGATTAATTATATCTTAGTTGGGATCAAGTACAAGGTACTGTTTTATTATTACAGAGAAAAAAGGAATCATTTTTAAAAATCTGAATTTATTTGGATAAAATGGAGTCTATTGGAGATGGCCTCTCCGTAATTCGGAGCTTTTTGGATAATGGATTTCCGGATAACGGATCCCATACCTGTATGAACAACATTTGGTTAGTAAGAATGAGTGTAAATTAACATATAGGTGCTATAGATGAATAAAGGTAGGACGTGATGTGCCTTGAGGGCATGGAAATGTGGGAAATAGATGAGAGTTAAAAGGACAGGATAGAAAGTGAAAATCACAAAGATAATCGATCTTTCCATAATTTGGCTCTTCATACCTTAAGTCTACTAGAAAATCATGTAAACATTAAATACACCCAATAGGCTGGTTTTGCTTCCAATAAGGATTAATTATGTCATTGTTTGGGTCATATACAAGGTACTGTTTTATTACTTCAGGGAAAAAAAGGATTTTTTTTTTAAATTTTGGATTATTTGGATAAAAATGTATTGTGGTTGTATGCTTTGGTTGCCCTTTAAATTCCAAACGGGAGGTCTTCAGAACCAAAACAAATAATAAGCGACAATTAAAAAAAGTGAAGGCTAATTATAAAAAAAAAGAGCATCATTGTCTACATCCTTGAGAACTTCCCCTCTAAAATAAATAAATAATCAATAACTGTAAACTGTATTGTATGTTTTATGCACACTCCACAGACATTTATTCACTTCCAGAGACAACTTTTCCCAATCTACAGCCTGTGCCGAGCAGTTCAGATTACCAGCATCTGTATTGATCTGAAGCAAAATTGAATTCTCTATATTTCTCATTATAACGTTCATTAGACTGGACTGTGAGTTATACTTTACTTCTTCTGAGATATGATCCCTTGCTAAAAACCCAAAAAGGGAATGAGGTATCTATTGAATTCTGGGCATCTTTAATGGAGAACTAAACCCTACAAATGAATAGGGCTAAGAAGCCCATATTTTATATACTGAACTTATTACACCAGCCTAATATTTCAGCTTCTCATTAGCAACAATGATCCAAGACTTCAAACTTGTCACAGGGGGTCACCATCTTGAAAAGTGTCTGCGACACTCACATGCTCAGTGGGCTCTGAGCAGCTGTTGAGAAGCTAAGCTTAGGGGTCCTCACAAATTATACAGCAGAAAATGAGGCTTGTCTGTAATATAAGATGATGATACAGGGCTATTTATTAAATTCTTATGGTAATTGCATTGGTTTCTGTGCTGCCATGTAGTAATTATCTGTATTAACTACTTATACTGACATTTCTATTCTATGTGTACTGTATATTGTGAGTGGGTCCCTAAGCTCAGTAAGTGACAGCAGCACAGAATATGTGCTGTGAATCAGCAGAAAAGAAGATGGGGAGCTACTGGGGCATCAGATCTTCACTGCTAAATGGCTGTGGTTGCCTTGGGCTGGTACAGAAGCCCAAAAACATAATGTACAACATTCCTTGCCTACTTCTTTAGTTAGGCTTTACTTCTCCTTTAAGGATATACAAGCTCAGTATAGTGCAGTACAATCAAATATCAATGGTTTTTAAGATTCAGATGCTGTTAAATCCATGCACGATGGATTGAGAATTAATGGCAGTATTGAACTCTTGCATCAATGCTAGTTTAGCAATACAAGCATGATAAAGGGTTATATGAAGCTTGTTAATACTTGCTGTTATGGACATTAGAACAATGTGAAAGCCTGGAAAGAGATGGAACCCTGAATGTCCTACATTTCATTATGCATTCCTTGCAATAGGAAATAGTTGATTTTGCTGGAGCTTTGATCAGAAGTCCATACCCACAACAAACAGCCTCTAGCAGGTCAAGTGGATACATTTCCTGTAAACAGCCACCCTCTATCATTGCATAAGATTGAGCCATTGACTTGAGATTTAAGGCCCTTCCACTTCACAGGGCCTTTTACCTCCTCATCTCTGTAGGTTTTTAAGGTAGGTTGTCTGTATGTCAAATCTGAACCTACATCTACCCAACCGTTGGACCAGGCTACCATTCTTCTTTATCTAGGGTGCAAAAAGTAATAAATAATTTTAAGTAGAACAATGACATGGCATGGCTTATGTAGAAACTGTGCAAACCTGTGCCAGTGCAGTAACTCATAGCAACCAATTAGCTTTGATTTACATAGCACAGTAAGTTATGAAAAATAATGGAATGGTTGCTATGCAGTATTTACTGAGGCATATTTGCAATGCTGCCCTGGTGTCTGGAAACCATACAAAATTGAGCATATAAAGATATAATCACATAAGCCATAAATATTCTGTAACTAATATCCTTATAAATGGCTCTAAGCGATGTCATTGGTTATAAATGGATCTTAGTGATGTAATTTTTGTCACCTGACTCACTAAAACTTGTGTTTAATGAATAAAGTACTCCTTGTTGGAAAATATGAGGATATTAGAAGTAACCTTGCAGTTCCATGACCTGTATATGTATATAGCCATGGAACTCCTCAGTGTGTGGTAATGGCTTATAATATCCTTATATTTTACAATAGTGGGTGCTTTATTTACGATAGTATATACTTCATCTATAAATCATTTTCAACTCCCATTAAACTCTAGCCATCCATGATTTACAATGCCAAGGATATTTCCTGTGAATGGAACATCTCCAAAGGATAAATTAAGGACTTGGCTCTCTTATTTAGCTTTTTTTTCCTGTTTTTCAGACATTTTAAGATGAACCAAACTGTGTGCCTGAAAATTACCCTAAATTGTACTTGAGTTGGGAAAATAAAGCTCATTGGCAGTGCATAGGCAAGCATATGGTTACTCATACAATCTGCGGGATTAAATATTTCCTTTTTAAGTCTGAGCTGTAATGCTCTCTGTAATATACTCATAACCTGCACAAAGCAGCACAAAACACAACTGGTCCACCTTAACATTTTGTAAGCTTGTTACAAAATAATGAACCTGTCTCGTTCCCTGAGGTATTCCTGGATCTATTTTTAATCTACAACAAATACTAGTTATGTAACCAGAGTTAGTCTCTGTGATATACCTCAGGCTATTGCACAGGTACATCTCTAGCTATTTGCTAACTTGCCTTCTTCTGCACAATAACAATGAGCTGGCTCAAAATAACTTATTCTTGGATACTGGCTGCCTTTGCATATGTTATAAGACAATGAATTGTGATGTCTAGGAATGTATTGTGGCAATATTTCACACTGTTTAAGACAGTAATCCCCAACCAGTAGCTTGTGAGAAACATGCTGCTCTCCAAACCCTTGGATGTTGCTCCCAGTGGCCTCAAAGCAGCTGCTTATCTTAAAATTCCAGGCATGGAGGCAAGTTTTGGTTCTATAAAAACCAGGTGCACTGCCAAACAGCACCTTAGGTACAGTAGGGGCTACCAAATGGCCAATCACAACTCCCCAACTCCTTTTATTTCTAAATGTTGCCCATAGGTTCAAAAGGTTGGGGATCCCTGACTTAAGCTAATGGTGTTATGCTTATAAAAATATAAACATGCAGTACAGTGTAGAAAACACCTATGCTTTGATTATTGATGCTTTAAATATTGATTAACTTTCATTGCTTGGCTTTCACAATTTGGCATTTAAATATCTACTAGTGATATAGGCAATCATAATATATTAATTGAATTAGAAGATTTATGTTAAATAAGCTGTACATTTTAAGGTAGTCGGTAGAGGATCAAGCTTGCGCTGGAAAAGACCTTATATAGGCAACAACACTTCAGCAACTGTATGAAATATCAAAAACTGCCATATTCCTTTACAATGCTATGTAGAATGTTGTGGACCAGGGAGCTCTGGGGCCACCCTCCGCCCATGCCGTAAACCACCTATATGTGCTGTGACTGGCCTGTAGAGGGAGGTCAGTGGTAGGACTTGGACAGGGAGTGGGTCTGGCCAGCCCAGGCCGACCCTGTTGTGGACTCATCTGAGCAGCTTGGGTGTAGATGCATTTCTATAACTTAAACTAGGCTAATAATGATTGTTTTAAATATATGTTCCTTATATTGATAGCCTGTGTATCTCATCATTGCTGTTTCATTCAGTTTGGTTTGCAAAGCATGACACAGCTGATACCTTTGTGCACCATCATCCTAATATGGAACTTCCTGCCTGCACCAAGAGACAGAATAGGTTGTATTGTAATCATCATCTCTCTCTTGCTTTGGAAATTACAAGGTGAAACCCTTTAAGTTGGTACAGCTCTTGAGTTGGCATTAATCTTCAAGATTCACCTTTTCATACTACCAACCCAACCTCCACCAAGAAAAATGGACATGCTGTGTAAAAACCACAGTATCAATGCTGCCAACACTTGGCCTGATATCAAATAAAACCCTTGAGTTTGCTCTTAGCCTTACTGTATGCGTGGCATTCCATGTGGGCATGCTTATATTCATTCATTTTGTAATTATTCCATTCAATCTATTAGATTCCTGAGTGAAGATGAACAGAGGACACTAGCTGTGGCTGGAACAACTGTCAAATTTAAAACTTGATATATCTTCCTACATTTCTGAGGCAGACTGCCTACAAGAAGAGGGTAGTAAGGCAGGTGTGTCCTATCTTGTAGAATAAGCTTCCTGACATCTACATAATTGTGGTAAATACATATCACAGCTCAGCATTAGGGGTCTTTTCCATAAGCTGATGCACATTTAACAAAAGCTAAGCAATTTAAGAAAATTAACAAAAAAAATAAAAATAAAAGCTGATGAAATTTCTAATCTTTTCACACCGTGTAACCATCCTGCCAGTCTTATCCTGCTAAATGGATCTTCAGGTCAGAGGTGAGTGCCTGCGCTACTTTTTAAAAATCAAATTAGATGTGTATTGGAAATGCGGCATTCAGGGGAATTTTACAGATCAGAAATTAATTCCTCAGAGGTATTAGTTACACTGGAAAAGCCGCAAATGCACAGGTTAGACAAACAGGCTTGTCAGAGTAAAGTAATGAGTTTGATCCTTTTTTGAGACTGTAAGCATATTAAAATTCAAGAATTGCCAAAGAGGTGCAATAATTCTAAGAAGTAGCTAAAGCCCACAGCTCTTCTGATGCAGAGGTTTCTATCACCTGGAACAGGGTGTTTGGGGGAAACATTTAGTTCTGCGGAAATGGAAGAGGTCAAATTATTTTACTGACTTCATTACTATGCAGAATTGACAGACTTGTCTGATCAATAGGGGAAGTCATGATGCATTGAGCTGCCCATTTAATTCAGATGGATGGATACTATAATCCTAATTTTATAAACAGCATATCTAACGCCTCACACCAAAGTATTGTGTTGCCTCTTTAAAACATCACAAAAACTATGGAAAGATTGATCTTTAAGCTATCCCCTGGTTGGTCGTAGGAGCACCATATAATGACTTGGCATTATATGACATAGAATACATTGGCAGCATCACTATTGCTTGAATGAGCTCTACTTATAACCTTTCCCCCAAGCTAGATACAGTGCTATCAGGAATATTGAACAAACTCATTCCTGAGAATATTATCTACAATCTTCAGTTCCTAACCTGATGACAAACACTCAAAAGAGTCATTGAAAAAGAAAGATAAATAAGAAGACAATTATTGCCCTTTTTGTAATAGAAACTAATAGAAATTGAATAGGTTCAATTATACTATCCTCCTACCAAATATATTAATTGCTACCAGGGTGAAGCTTTGACCTTACAGTGAATCCATCACCCCAGTATAATTTCTGAATGCTTTAATAGAGATTATTTTTTATTTACAGATAAAACGGAACATGAAACTAACAAATCAAACAGAAAACTAATTATTGAGACTTATCTCCCAGATTCATAAGGTCATGATAAAAGCGTCACCAAAGCCACCCACATTCTACCATTGGAGGAGAGCCATTTCTCAAAGTCCATTCCATATCCATAATGACCTCTAATCCACCCCCTCCCATAGCAAACCACGCAAGTCCAAGTCCATAAATGTTCTCTTGGTTTGTCACCAAACCATACTCCCTCCCTAAACCCATTCCCCCACACACAAAAGTGCATGGGACCCCTCAAAGTAACAAATAAGGAATTAAAAGTAAAGCAATAGAAGGGTTCTGGCAAAGTATCCAACTGATGATGCTCTGAAATAAAGGTGTGTATGGGAATAACCTGGGAAGGAAACTCACAGAGCAGTATCACACTTACATGGACACAAGGTAAATTTCCAGACAAACAAACAAAACTCAGATAAGAACTTGAAACACAAGAAGACAAAGACAAAACCTCTCCATAATGATTGATTAAAGAAAGAGTGCTGCTTCTCCAAATAGCGCACAAAGTGCAGCTCAGACAGGATGGAAAGAACAATGTCTCGAGCACCCACATCTGCCCCAGTTGTACGCCGGCAATGTCCAAGCCATAGGTGATATCTACAGATTGTTAAGATAAAGTACATCGTCTCGGGTGTTGGTTGTGCCTTCTGAAAGACACACCGTATGCCAACTCAGCATAACTTAGGGTGCTCAGAAACAGGGCGCATAGTGCCTGGGAGACCTGAATGAGCACATTCTCTGCCAGGGGGCACTGCCTAAGGAAATGCTCTTGAGATTCCTCCACATCACATCCCCAAGGGCAATCCTTGCCTACAACTCAAATATACATCAAGTTTCCTAAATACTTTAAAAGAGTACACAATATGTTTCAGATCTGACACCTGTCAAAGGACGGATGGAGGCTTGAATTATGTTGTTTGCAACATTTCTTGTATAACTCCATAATTTCACTTTCACTCGAGTACCTAGAGCTCTCCTGCATTCTGTTGAGAAATGACAGGGCTCCATGGACATGATTAAATTCCTTGGGTGTATTGTGATGAGAGAAGACCTGTCTCAACTAAGCCTGTAGGACAGGTGTTGCCCTCCTCAGTTTTTATGGCACTCAGTCTGTATCCTGGCCCACAAATATCAATATTTAATAATTGTTTGACTACATAGCAAAAGCTGGGCAGCACTGGCTTCAAATAGTATGTTATATAAATAATGTACTAAAGGTGGCTGTAACCATTACAACAACTGATCAAAGCGACCTGCTTACTAAAGCTGAGACAGTAGATGTGCACATTCAGCATTTTAAAGCTCTTTCTGTTGTTTCTGACCTAAGAAATTCCAGATCCTAGTAATACATCCCCCGCATTCCATCCTGTTGCAGTCATTTAGGCAACGTTAGAGAACAGATATGTTCTTTTCATTCCAGTCAGGTCGCCACGTCTAGGGGAGAAGTAACACGGATAATCACTGACTGTTTAAGTGGCCTTCATTTCTCCGCAAAAGACACTTAGACATCTTCTGTATTCACTGTAGTCTACTGCGCTGACACAAAGTTCACATTTTCATTTCTCCTCAGTGGCTGCCCCTTAGCTTATAGTATTGTGCTGTAGCAGCATTATCACTGAGAGCTTTTAGCAAACTAATTGTACACCGCCTTTAGATCAAGAGCATTTTCCAAAATGCTGTCACATTCGCAACTCACCTCTCCATCCATTCACTTGACTTGACATTTCTCCATCACATTCTTGCTGACTATTTTGTCTCTTTTTAATAGATGCTACATATATTTATAGCAATTTAATATGTCAGGTTTGCCTTCCAGGTTATATATGAATGCTGTTGGATAGGCAACTAATTCTTGTGTTGGCCCCTTTTAAGTGAGCTATTCATATTCAAAAATTCGCAGACCTCAGCCTTTTTTTTCTCCTATAAATTCCTATTAATATAATTTCCCTCTAGTTAAGAGAGGGAGTCAAATAATGCATAACTGCAATTATTGAAATCTTTCTTTCTTATGCCATTGACTCATAAGCCATGATTTCTTTCGTCAATGAGCTACAAATCTCAATATTCTTTGACAGCCAAAAGCAGGGTACTGAATTAATAGACCCATATGTGTATAAGGAATTCATAGGCCTTTGTTTAACAGAATTAATATTCATTAGGTCTGCCATGAGCATAGTGACAGTTTTTGAAGCTTTCCAACGCTATAATGCTATTTCATTTTATAGTATATGAATAGGAATTGAGTTGGACATTGTCTTTCCCATGCAAATGTGAGTTTATTCATTATTTCAATAAACCCATTTGTTCCCCTCTGTTCTTTACTTATTTCAATATTTGCAAATTTGACGGGTTCCTGGATTTTTTCCCCCAATTCATAACTGTTCTGGAAGCACTAACAGATTGAGGCTCTACAGTCTCATTCCACTCCATTGATGCTTCCTTGAGTAATACATCCACTCTCTAACCGTCGCTCTTGATTTTGAAGAAAACACAACATTATAATGCTACAATAGCATGGTACAAGTTATTAGCTGGTATGAATGAATTGGGTGTTGGTATGTTTGTTATTATTCTACTGGTCTTGAAACAGAGATCTCCTGGTCGTTTATATCTTATACACTTATATCTAAAACATCTAAAACCACAGATAAGAAAAGAACCGTTGTGACTAAGATAGGTACACGTATGTGAATAAATACACAATGCACTTTTCATTAGTGTAAAACAGATACGATAAAGTTTACTCCATCTATTGTCATTTAAGAACCAGTTCAGTAGGTCCTATACTGTTAGACCACATTAGTCAAATGCATTGAACACATAGCAAAGGAATAGCTGCCCGTTCATGAAACTGAACCAACATCTCAATCAGAGTATAGATGCAAATATTATAAAAGTAATGCAAGTGCAATTTTTTCAACTTTTCAACTCGGCACAAAGAAATAGGTCAGATGGCAATGAAAGGACAGAGTGTGACATATGTGGTACTAAATATAGACCTAGGGGATTTGAGCTGTGTTGCAAATGCTGGATTGTGGTTGAGTTGATCTAATACATAGATGTCTTTGTATCACAACATGAAGATGACATTGGAGTAATTGTGATGAGTATAGACTAAGGAAGCATTAACAATGTGCACTGACGTTAGCACGCGCATTAGAAACAATCAATACAGAATGTGCAAGACCTAAAAGCTTTGGGGTTCTGAAATTCCAAGGCTTTATAAAATTTGTTTGTTAATGGGAAATTTTTTTCTGTTTTCATGAAGATCTTTTTTGTCGAAGGTCTTCATAACCAGAGCATTTTGTTGCTAGAATGGCCCAACATAGGAAAACCTGCTCTTGTTAATATGTAAATTGGGCTTTATTTGTTTGTTGATAAAATGCAAAAGTTGGTTCTTTATGTAGCGTATGATAATGTCTCTGTGAATAAAAACATTATTTTTATTTTCTGAGCACATGATGGTAAACATGATTCAGTTCCTAAATTGCCCAACAACACTAGACAAAACTTTAAAAGAAGAATAAGTAAATAAGTGAAACAGTCAAGAAAAAGCATTTATTTTTCTATCTATCTATCTATCTATCTATCTATCTATCTATCTATCTATCTATCTATCTATCTATCTATCTATCTATCTATCTATCTATCTATCATCTATCTATCAGCTATAGATATCTATATATCTATCATCTATCCATCTCTATATCTTTATCTATCATCTATCTATTTTTCTATCTATCCATCCATCCATATCTGCATGTGTACCTGCTGCTATTCCTTTAAGGACACGTCTGTCATATGTCAAATTTTAGTGGAGGCCCCCAGGGAGTTTGAGGATAGTTCTGGTTCACTGTAATGCTGAGCTGGTCTAAATCTGTTTTCCCAACATAATCCAGCTGTGAGCTGTGCTGCTCAGTACACGGGTGTTTGTGCGCCAGAGGATGAAAGGCATGAAATATTTATTAAAAGCAAAATCCTCCTTTAATGTATTCTTGATCTGCTTAGGAGAAAATAGAGGAGAGTGAGGTGGGTCTGTTCTGTATTCACAGCTCATAGGTGCAGCAAACCTTGGCTTTGCCATCTGTATACATGCTGCTATTCTCAAGATACTGTTGGCACTGTGCTTGGTGATGTCTTTTCCCTCTGCTTTATCAGCACAAACCACATGCAAATGAACTGACCACAGATGCATATGCCTGTGACCAAGTACATGGAAAGCAAATGTCATTGCACACAGCCCAGTAACAGAAAAGTTCTATAATCTCTATTTAGCATTTCACACAGACCTCCAGAGTGTTGATTGTCTTTTTGTATACCGATGCCTGTTTCATTTCATTCTGTGGTTACGGAGAGCTTGTTTACTATGCATTAGTTAACCATTTCTCTCTCTCCGTCTCTACTGAACAATCCTCAATTGTTGGTTTGCATTGCAAAAAAGTCAGACAATAGCTTAGAATGTCTTACTGCAGTTTCTTTAGTGCCCTCCAAACGTATCATCATCCCAGTGTGATAAGACAGGCATTGAGGATTCTTTTTAAGTTTTAAAACCTCAGTCCCATGACTTACATTACATGGCAAAAGAGTATTGGCACAGTAATGATGAGCAACACAGGAGAAACACTACCAGCTCAACGGGCAGGATCCAGAACCAACATTAGGTTTACCTAGGAGGTGAAGTAACACATTGCGATCAATAAGATGTTTACAATTAAAGTTAATGTCTCCTAGGGAATTGTTGATGTTTCCGCAACTATTGCTGGTCTGTGTGGTCTACTAGTACAAATGACTAATCTTTCTGCTCTATTATTAGACTATATTACTGTCTCACAAGTATGAATCATGTATGCATTGCATCCTAAAGTTATAAGAAACAAAACAGTTATTAATTTACCTTACAATGTCTCATTCCTCAGAAAATGCATTTCACATCTTCAGTTGCATACCCTACGGCATATTGAAGGCAGGACTGAAGAATTCCAATTAAAGCTCGATTTTATAATTTTACAACTAACAATACTTGAAGAAAAGGAAGTCAGCTTCAGTTTCTTTGATAATAGTCTATCCTGCTAAAAATAACATTGCTTTGAGTGCCTGTGCACTGACTATTATGCACTCCTCTGTGTAATATGATGTCTATAAACTGATAAAGACTTTTCCATCTTCTGACACTGGATGGCAATACCAAAGGCTCAGGGGACTGTAATAATCCAAAGAGCCAATACAAGGATCATGTTTCAACCCAAAGTATTCTTCTGTGAGTTAAGGGGAAATGGATAGTAGGTGCTGCATTCTGTGGTTTTCTCTAATGAGTGTTCATGAAACATGGTCTAAATAGTGCATACAAATTGATATTGACCCAGTACATTACAAATCACAGCAAAGTGAGACACATTTATTCAGGGGCCTAACTACAGAGGAAGCAGACCCTGTGGTTGCAGGGTGGAGGTATAGGGGCCCCATGATTCATTTTAATATATATTGGTAAAACAGGACAACCTCTAGAGAGTTTGGGGGCTCCTAAAATTATTTTGCTGTGGGGCCCAGTAACATCTAGTTATGCTACTGCTTTTATTATTCACCCAAAAATGATATTGCTTCAACTGGTGTTGTGTATCTAGTGGTCTGCACTCACTATCTTACTATTGTGCTGAGCTAAGCCATAAATTCAACAGTGGGGTTTCATATATTCCAGGTTAGAGCACTGCTAAATCAACACATTCTTCTTCGTTGTTATATCATAATAAATTATGATATGTTTCGTTTGTTCACTCATAGAAAACATCATAAATGATCCTCCACCCTTTGCCCTTATGTTTCTATAGCAGTGACAATACTTTTCTGTACCTGTATCTACTTAAAGTAGAGTATCAGAGCTGACATTTTATAATAGGGTCCTGTGTGTATGCATATCTAATAATAGATGCATATGAAACCAAGTACATTTCTGCGAGATTCAGAAATCTATGTTGCCACAGTCGTGCATAGTGATGGGTGAAACGCATTGAAGTCAATGGTTGTCAAAATAATTGCGCCATGCTACAATTTTTATGCGTGCACCAATTTTGATTTGATTTTTCGCCAGCGAATTGTCACCGCAGTTTTGCGAATGAATTCACTTGAGGCGAAATGTGGAAATTTGCCGCAAATTTGTGTCGCTAATGGTGCAGTCTCACACAGACAAAGAGAAGAAGAGATTTATGTTCTTTGTCTGTGGCCATGGTTGTTGACTAATTGGATATAGATGTCCCAGAAGAACATTGTATATTTCTCTGTGCATGCATATGTGAGGATTATTTTGACTCCAATCATCTATACAAGAGTCATCTATATTTTGTGTTTAGCCAGTGCTAGTTCCAATAATATACAGTATATAACATATAACAGTATATAATATAAGTAAGAATTCACCTCAAAGTTCAACCTAATATTAGTTCATTGTTTTGAAGGCTAGGAGCTGTCAATTCAGCAGCCAGGGAAGAGGGAACCTCTGATCTATAGTATAAATATACTTTAATTCAGGGGTCCCCAAACTCCAGGCCGACTCAATGGGGCAGCTAAATGGGCCAGCTCTTCAAAGCGTTTGATGCAGGTGCGACTCGCGTATGACGTGGATGTGCCACCATGGCAACCCATGCGTGAAGCTTTCTATGGATCCTCAGAAAATGTAGGGAAACAAACTCAGGTCTCCCACTAATTCTCTATTATAGTGATTTGTATTATATTTTCTATATCTCAATGTAATAACAACAGAAATAAAGTGCATAATATACAATGCAATCATTACATTTGCATTATATATTTCATAATTAAATTACAGTAGATATGCACTGTGACTAGGTTCTGTTTTATTATATGAACCCCCCCCGGGTCGTTGAAAAAATGGTCTTGCTTGAAACCGGCCCCTGGGGCAAAAAAGGTTGGGGGCCCGCTGCTTTAATTTATTTTGGGTATACTCTTAGTCATGTGACTTATTTACTTTGGAGAACAGTGGTTGTCTACTTAAAACAATGATAAAGGGCCACCATACCTTTGTTTCCTATTAAAAATATGATAGGGTTTATTTGCATATTGTTTTGTCTAGTTTATTTGAAGGTAATGCCGGCTCTCAATGCAGATTTATTATTTCCTATGCTGCCAATATCTCAGGCTGGCAAGTCATTGGCTTCCTTATCTCCTCCAACAGTCACCCAGAAGTGTTATAATCCCCTTGGAATAAACCAACAGGGATGTGGTCTAAAATCTTGGGATGTATGGAGTGTCACCGAGGCATAGACTGAAACATTAAAATTGAATTATACAAACATAGCTAAGCATAGATAAAACCTACATTTGCTCAAAGCCTCTACAAAAAAACTCTACGTTTTTGTGTCTCTTATTAAGCACTATTCTTCATGAACACCATTAAAGCAAAATATTTACTTACAACTGAACAATATCCACTACTTATGGAATAATGCCTCAACACTAACAGCATTTTCATTTCTCATATCTCTCTCAAAGGAAATCAGAGAAAGCAGTGGCTCTCTAATGGGTCATAAAGGAGCACCGAACAATCTCCGGACTTAGCGATTGTCTATTAGACACCAGAGATATGAACTGTTTTGATTAATACACCTAAGCAAGGATATTCTTAAATATTGTTGCAAAGCTCAAAGCATCTGAAAGCGCTTTGTTAGTAAAGTTGATACAAGGTAGGGTAACTGAATTTCCCTCTATTACAGAACCAAGGTGACCACACCTGATCTATTTTAAGCTACTGAAAGAAATATGAAAATTTGCTCCATAGAATGTCTTAACTGCATAACAGAGGCAATGGTGCTGAATCAGTTAAATTAGAATTTTATGTTCTAGATGAAGTTTAGCCAATTTAAATTAAGTACAGAGACGTCACAGATAAAAAAATACTTGGTATTTTCTGGGATGTTTTAAGTTTTCCTACCCACCTTTCCAAGATTACAGGCATTACAATATGGAATCCAGTGTTCCTGAAAAATTATTTAATTTGATGTTTTGGTCTCACAGTGGCAATGTCAGACTGGGGGGTCCAGACCCCCCGGAGCTGCCACATCAGAAGCCTACACACACCCGCACTGGGCCCCCGATACAAATGAGAGTACATGGGTACTTAGATAGGAAGATAGCTAAATCGATAGATAGATCATTTTTTTGGAGAAAGTCCTTGGGTGTATTAAATAGGAAACTGTAAGCTAATTAACCTGCCTGAGGGGCACATACATTATAGTATGGCACTACTCATAGATGTCATGATAGCTTCAAATTCATTTGCTATTTATGGTGCTTTATGCATAACTTTAAGAGGCAGGAATGCTGAAATCTGTTGCATTCCAGTGACTTAATGGTCATGGATTTAATCGATGAGCACTGTCCATGGTGCTGTTACTACACTGGGCTGCTCTGAACAGACCTTGTAATCATGAATTCCATTAATTATCAATGTTGTGTGGGCTGTTACTTAGTGCTGCATGAACTGACCTCATGTTTATGGATATCCTTAAAGAGAAATGAGAGGGAAACCCCCAAATGCTGTAGATCTCAATTAAAAAAAAATATTTTAAAACTGTTTTATTGAAACAAAGCCTTTTTTCTGAAAAATATGTTTTTGTAATACTATGTGCCACTGGATAATTTTTACTGAAACTGGATCAAAGTCCAGTCCAGAAAAAACAAACATATCTGGTAACAAAGATTATTATAAAGGGTATGTTACAAAGCAGATTTTTTTTTTCTTAAGAGTTGAAAAAACATGTAATGCCTTTAATGCCTTCACTTGTAATTCCACATCACTGTTTACTGGACAGGTTTATAGACCTTTTTTCATATTAAAGTGTATAAGTCTTGAGAAAGATAAATACAGTCATTATGAAGCAGCTGGAGTGCTGAAGGCTCCCAATCCTTGATGTAGGAAAATGGGAAATGAAAGCAGATTAATCAGTGCAACACTTAGTTATTTATTAATCAGAATGCAAAAACTTAAAAAATTATTTTTTTTACTATAACATCCAAATTTTGAGTGGAAACCCCCCCCCCCAAATTTTTTGAGACTTATTACACCCTGAGAATGGAAAAAGTCTGAAACTGAAAATCCAACATCTCAGTCCTGCTGAGGTTGTATGGATTTGGGAGAGGTCCCTATCCTATATGTTTCTTTGGTCTGCGCTGGAATTATCCAGAAAATTCTACTATTTCAGGCTTTTTAAGGCAAAAATCTGAAAATTTTTGACTTTTCTGGAAAAAGCTTGAAATAATTGATCGATTCAGGGAAAAAATCAGAAAGAAACGTACGATTCGGATTTTATAATTTTTTTTTCTGATTTAATTAAATCATGCTTTTTTAATCATAAATAAGGTCAAATCTTGGATTCTTGTTTGTTCGGACTTTTTTTTAAATAAAAACAAAACAAAAAAAATTTTGATTTTGATAAATAACCCTCATAATCAGCAGAATCAAGCGGAATAATGACAGGCCACCTTTAAAACAGCGCAGTAAAACAATACAATACAATACAAAACAGTATCAATAACCCAGGTAAGGATTGGTAATGATTCTGAGACTGATGGTGACATGCTTGTTCTGCAGAACATATACCCTAGAGCCATCTGCACAAATGTAAAATGGTACTGTAACAAGTCACAAAGCAGAGAAACAGTGATAAGGCAAGGCCAGCTGCAATTTGACTTGTTGTTTTATAATGCCACATTTTCCCTTGATGGGGAGGCACATTTATCAAAGGTGGAATTTCGAATTCATATGAGTTTTTAAAAACTCCCCTAAACCCCCATAAATTCAAAATTCAATCAATCGAAATCTATTAAAAAAATAAAAAATTAAATTTTTTAAACTCGGATGAATGTAATCGATCCAAAAACTTGAATCAAATTCGATTAGAATTTAAAAAATTCTATCCGAGTTTTTTCTCTGAAAAAAACTTGAATGTCAAGAAGGCAGCAAACAACTCACAATTGGTCCCTGGACCTCTCCCATTGACTTAAGCAGCCATTCGGATGGTTTTGGGTGGCAAATAATCGAGAGTATGATAAATCTCAAAAATCGAATTAAAATCTTTTCAAAAACTCGAATCAAATTTGAATAACTCCCTAGTGGAATTTGACAGTTTTGACAATAAAAAAAAATTGAAAATTTGAATTTCAAATTCGAATTTTCAATTCGACCCTTGATAAATCTGCCCCTTACAGTTTAATTGTGCTCATGGTTAAACTACTGGTATAGGGAACACTAGACTATGACAACATCAGGGGGCAGATTTACATGGGGTCGAATATCAAGGGTTAATTAACCCTTGAAATTCGACTGCCGAATATAAATCCTTTGACTTCGAATATCGAAGTCGAAGGATTTACCGCAAATAGTTTGATCGAATGATCAAAAAAAAATCGTTATGTGAATCGTTCGATTCAAAGGATTTTAATTGATCAAATGATTTTTCTTCGACCTAAAAATTGTTGCAAAGCCTATGGGGACCTTCCCCATAGGCTAACATGGCACCTCGGTAGGTTTTAGGTGTGAACTAGGGGGTCGAAGTTTTTTTTTTAAAGAGACAGTACTTCGACTATCGAATGGTCGAATAGTCGAACATATTTAGTTCAAATCATTCGATTCGAAGTTGAAGTTGTAGTCGAAGGTCGAAGTAGCCAATTCAATGGTCAGTGTTTTTTATTCTATTCCTTCACTCGAGCTAAGTAAATGGGCCCCCAGCCAACCTCTGCACACTGAGCTCTGTACCCTGCATCTTATTTACTGAAATATCTGCAACAGGTACATTTGGAGAATTCTCATGCACAATTAGGGTTTGTGGATACAAATAAGCCCTATTTGTTTGGTTCTAACTGAACGCTTGCATATGCAACAGGAATCACCTCTTCTAGCCAGACTATATTGCTCCCAGTGACTGTATAACTGTAATACTATGCATTGGAAGTTCACTGTTTCTATACATCTCACCCAATGACTTGCAAAGCTTGAATCCATCCTCCATGCAAAGTTTTTAACATTGCCCTGCACACTTTCAGGCAAACAAAGTCATCAATTTGACTGCTTTAGGCCTACTATTGTTAAGGATTGCAAACCATTGGTTCCATGAGAGTCCATTTCAAATCATCTTCTGTTTGGAAGAGCTGTACTGTACATATAAAGAACAAAAATGGATGGCACCAGAAAACTGGATAAACATCAAAACCAACTTTATCCTTCCATCATTGATTGAGAATCGAGTATTCCTGCTCTGAACTCTTGAAATAGACGATGTATTAGTGCCAAGCATGATTTTAAAAGATTAAAACATAAAACTATCTACATCTACCACCGGCCTTTTTTCCTATGAATAGTGGTTATATCACCTGATGACCCAGCTGGTGTTCTTTCCTATGTAATTCCCCTGGTCTTGAACCTTTAATCATGTGCACTGATGTATCCTACTATATGCCTAGTTATAAAATTAACCTACATAACTTTAGACGCACAAGTCATATAATTATGGTCTTGCAGTAATGCACCTACGCTACTGGAATCAATGGTTTGCCACTGCAGTAACACAACTACTTGTTTCCTTCTCTAGGAGTAGGAAAAGGTTAACCCAGATCTGCTCTCGGCCTGCTCTATTCTTTTCAGAAGTCAGAGGGAATTTCGCAGGTTACCCATAAATCATATCTGACTGTGTTATTTATTTATCATTATTGATTTCTGCATCTGCAGGGATTCACAATACTTCATTCCCCTCCCAGAAACTGCTTAGAATCAGTGAAGAAGGTGCAGAGCCAATCTGTGTATCTATGGCTCCCAAAATAACATTTATGTAGAGTTACTTATAGATAAAGAGAGTATTATTAGGCAGAAAGTGCAAGGCAATTTAACAGAATAGCCGGTTCTTAAAACGGTATAAACACATTGGGGCAAATTCACTAAGATGCGAAGCGCCGAACGCTAGCGTCAATTCGCTAGCGTTTGGCAATTTCGGTACTTCGCAAATTCACTAACGAACGCTGGCGTAAATTCGCTAGTGTTACTTCGCACACTTACGCCAGGCGAATTTTCGCTAGTGATGTAACTACGCAAATTCACTAACTTGCGCAGTGTACTGAACGCTACCTTTTACGCTAGACTTCCTTCGCCACCTCAGACCTGGCGAAGCGCAATAGAGTAGATAGGGATTGTTTCCAAAAAAGTCAAATTTTTTTCTAAGTCCCAAAAAACGCTGGCGTGTTTTCTACATGATGGGTGATAGGCTGAAAAAGATCGAAAAAAATTTTGACCTCCCCTCCTTCCCCCCTACATTTCCTAACTCATGGCAACTTACCTAGACAGTGGGCACATGTGTAGGGCAAAATAAAATTTATATTTGCTGATTTGAAGGTTTTCTAGGCATTTGAAATGGTGATACGTGTTCCTCCATTGAAATTTGAATTTCGTGCCGTATGCAAATGAACCATCGCTAGCGAAACTTTGTTTCGCTTGGCGAATTAACGCTAGCGCAACTTCGCAAACTTACGCTACCCCTGTGTGCAACTTCGGATTTTAGTGAATTTGCGGAGCGCTGGCGAAAATACGCCTGGCGAAGTGCGGCGAAGTGTGGCAAAGTGCGGCGAAGTTGCGCCTGGCGCAACTTTGCATCTTAGTGAATTTGCCCCATTGGCTTACAGAATTTGGCATATCAGTTCCATGCACCTATAACACAGATGTGTTTTTGGCTTTTGGCTTCTAGCAAAGTTGCTCAAAACTTGCATCACTTCATTGTATCCATTGTCTACTGAATATTGAGTTGCATCAATTCTGTGTTATGCAGTGCCAGAAGGTGCAGATCATTGCATCACTTACTTATTATCTAGATATGCAGAGCATTTAATTGGGTACAAGTATGGGACCTATTATCCAGAATGCTTTGGACCTGGGGTTTTCCGGATAAGGGATTTTTCCATAATTAAATCAACATACTTTGTCTGCTAAAAACCATGTAAATAGGAATTAAACCCAACAGGAGGATTATTTAGATATCAGTTTTGATAGTTCGGAGCTTTCTGGATAACAGGGTCCTATACCTATATTTCATTTATATGTAGTGATGGGTGAATTTGTCCCATTTCGAGTCACCGAAAAGTTGGTGAATTTCCAGCGAAATTCGAGAAACGTGAAAAAATTCAATTCACGGGTGTCAAAACCGATGCCTGTGTCAATTCTGACGCCGGTGACAATTTTACACGCATTAAAGTTCATTCCCGTCAAATTTGCGAATTTATTCAACAAAATGCAGAAAAATTCAAATCACGGGTGTCAAAACCGATGCCGGTGTCAATTCTGACGCCAGGTACAATTTTACACTCATTAAAGTCCATTCACGTCAAATTTGCTAATTTATTCAACAAAATGAGGAAATTCACACACAAAAAAACAGCATTTTTTTTCTCTCAAAACTAAATGCATGGCAAAACTCTAATTATGTCATTGGCGTTTTTCGTGCAAAAGGCATTGATTTGGGGAAACAACGCCAAAAACTGTAAAGGTATGGAATCTGTTATAAACACAATAGACTGTTTTTGCTTCCAATAAGGATTAATTATATCATAGTTTGGATCAAGTACAAGGCACCGTTTTATTATTCAATAGGTAATAGATTCAGGCGGCACTCTGGATAAAAGTCAAGAGAACTTTATTGCAGCAATAGGGTTAACATCCTCGCCTTATGCGTTTCGGGAAACACTCCCTTAATCATAGGCATACTGATTTATTATTACAGAGAAAAAGGAAATCATTTATAAAAATTTGGATTATTTGAATAAAATGGAGTGGGAGATGGCCTTTCCGTAATTTGGAGCTTCTGGATAACGGGTTTCCTGGTAACAGATCTCATATCAGACGAAAAAAACTGTGCTCATCCCTATTTATGGCTTACATAGGAATATCCTCAACAGAGATGTAAACCCAATTATACCCCCGTCACCACATATCAGGAGATCCTGCTCGCTGTGTGACCTTGGCCTGCAGATTTATTGTGATTAAGTATTTCATTTGTTGTTGTTATACAAAACCCAACATTAGTGGACTGTACTCAAGGCAGGTAAAATGACTGGCGGGAGGATTTATGTTTTCTCATTTAATGCAGTATTCTGTAGGAATGGCCCATTTCGAGTCACCGAAAAGTCGGTGAATCTCCAGCGAAATTCGAGAAACACGAAAAAATTAAATTCGCGGGTGTCAAAACCGATGCCTGTGTGAATTCTGACGCCGGTGACAATTTTACACGCATTAAAGTTCATTCCCATCAAATTTGACAATTTATTCAACAAAATGCGGAAAAATTCAAATCACGGGTGTCAAAACCGATGCCTGTGTCAATTCTGACGCCGGTGACAATTTTACACGCATTAAAGTTCATTCCCGTCAAATTATTGTGATTAAGTATTTAATTTGTTGTTATTGTTGTTATACAAAACCCAACATTAGTGGACTGTACTCAAGGCAGGTAAAATGACTGGCGGGATGATTTATGTTTTCTCATTTAATGCAGTATTCTGTAGGAATGGCCACGTGTTTGATGCATACAGAATATAATGCTTATCATCTGAATGATTGTTCTAACTACAATTAGCATAGATACTGGTATATATAGTTTATGCGAGTGCGTGTGTGTACTGGGGTTTATTTACACTTTCATTAGTGATGGGCGAATTTATTCGCCAGGCGCGAATGGCGAATTCCCGTGATTCCGCTGGTGAATAAATTTCCGAAACAGCCAAAATCCACTAAAATTCACTGGCGTCAAAAAAAAATGGACACCGGTATCCAAAAAATGGCATTCTCGCCAGCGAATTTTGCGAAACGGCCAAAAATTCGCTTTTTTAACGCCGGCATTAAAAAAGCGAATTTTTGGCCATTTCGCAAATTTCACTGGAAATTCGCTAATTTTTCACCGAAGCAAAACGCCACAAATTCGCCCATCACTGATTTTCATGTAACTAGTTAGAGGTTTAAACTAGACCTCTCTTATAATATTAAACTTTGGGTATATTTATTATGAAGGATTAAAGACTTTTGTGCAACTAGGAGGGGCCTTGATATCTTAATAGATAGATAATCGACGTGAAGCATGCAGCGTGACTCACTTCAAAAATTCCCTCTGACGAAGCACCCAATGGTGCGAAACGCGTCAGGAAGGAGTGGCTGACAAGAAGTATGCAGACAGAGGGAGGGCACTGCCTTGTGGTATGTTTTGATCCTAAACTTTATATTGATAACGTTCATGCTTTGTCAATTGATTTTGCACTAATAAATGTTTCAAAATTAAATGTCTTCATAGACAGGCAACATTTAAAGGGCTACAGACATTTCTGCAGCTATGGATGTGAATGATTATGTATGTATGTAGGTGCATATTGTATGTATATATTTGTGTGTATATGTGTAGGAATGTGGGAAATCATTTTGAAAGATTAATCTTGATGGACCTTTACCCTACACCATTTCACTATAATGGTCTTAGTTATGTGAGAATTATATTTAATACTTGTCAGAGCAACCGTTAATTATCGCTGAGTAAAACAGTGCCCAAATTGTCCAGATTAGCATAGAAATGGCAAAATGCTTGCATGATTTTATTGAGCAATAACCTTTGAACAAAGCAACTGGAGTACTCTTGTACCGCTCCGCACAAAAAGCCATATCGAATTTTTATTGTTTTCAGGATCCATCATTTGTCAGTCTAATGTCTCTTTAAATGACTGGTCGAGGTAAGGAACATTGCACCAGTAAAGCCCCTTGTGAATCATAGAGATTTGCATCCCCGGCTCATGCCTACCAAGCTTGAATGTGAATATGTCAATGTATACTTACACATCTTATTGTTTACATATACAAACACCTTTTAGTGCTAGTAAAAGTAATTAGATCACAACCATTAAGACAATAAAACAAGTCGAAAATGCCAAACTGCACAGTAAATCCAGCAAGAAGGTAGCAAATATCTTTAGAATGCAGAGGCAGCCAGCGCCACAGTTAAAACATAATATAAACCCGATATCCAGAAAGCTCCGAATTACAGAATGGCCATCTCCCATAGACTCCATTTTCTCCAAATAATCCAAATTTTTAAAAATGATTTTCTTTTGCTCTGTAATCATAAAACAGTAGCTTGTACTTGATCCCAACTAAGATATAATTAATCCTTATTGGAAGCAAAACCAGCCTATTGGGTTTATTTAATGTTTAAATGAATTTCTAGGCATGAAGACCCAAATTACGGAAAGATCCGTTAGCCGGAAAACCCCAGGTCCCGAGCATTCTGGATAACAGGTCCCATACCTGTATTTGGCGCAACTAACCCTGGCGCATTGCTGTATAACTATTCATACCCTATTGCTGAGCTGCCATTAAAATAGAATTATAAATCTTTATGCAATGGATGAGCAATGGCAGCTCTCGAGGGAGGTCGGAATTGATTAGTGGAGGCCCCAGACAGTGTATCAGCAAATTGAAAACACCTCCAAACACAGGGAGTTTCTGGTTTTATACCTCCCTTTATTACACCAGTGGGACCTGGTACAGTATTACTGTGTCTTTTATGCCTCTTATTTATATCAGTAGGGGGCGGACAGTATTAAAATGAGACAGAATGGAAATGAAACAGAAGACATGGATTTGGCACCTGGAGTGTGTTTCCTGAGCGATACAATTTGAAAATCCTATGAATCATTTAACTACATGTTTTAATGAAGCAGACTGCATTAAACACATATGGATGTGAACCTTATGGGTAATTGTCAGCAATGTCATCATTGCACCCTGTCCACCATCTATTACACTCCAACCAAGCACCCAACTCAACTAAACTAGAACCAACTAAACCTGGAGACTAAATCTAGAAGACTCCTAAATATAGATTTGGATATCTCTGTAAGCAGCATTCATATTCAGTGGTTCTCAAATTGCGGCACTGGAGCTCTAGAGGGGTTCTGAGCAGGGGCCCAGCCTGAAGGCTATTTTGGTGAGAGATTACTAGAAGCCCAGAATTAAGATTAATTAGAATGGATTTGAGAATGATTATATCATGCCCTAGATATGTTTGCAACTGTGACTGAATGGCTGATAATGAGAGCTATCATATATCTAATATTTGTAAAATTGTTATGAGCTTTGGAGTCCTGACCAAACACTGAGGGGCAAATTCACTAAACGCCGAAGTGCCTAATGCTAGCGTGAATATGCCAGCGTAGCGAATTTTTGTTAATCCGCCGATTCACTAACGGACGCTAGAGTTACTTCGCACCCTTACGCTTGGCGAATTTGCGCAACGGACGTAACTGCGCAAATTTACTAACGCACAAATTATTCTGAACGCTGCCTTTTAAGACAGACTTCCTTCGCCACCTCAGACCAGGCGAAGTGCAATAGAGTAGATAGGGATTGCTTCAAAAAAAGTTAAAACATTTTCTAAGTCCCAAAAAACGCTGGGGTTTTTTTCATTTTTTATGGGTGATAGGCTGAAAAAGATCAAACATTTTTTTGGGGCTACCCTCCTTCCCCCCCACATTTCCTAACTCATGGCACCTTAACTATACAGTGGGCACATGTGTAGGGCAAAATAAAAATTGTATTTGCTGTTTTGAAGGTTTCCCAGGCTTGTGTAGTGCTGCTACATATACCTCCATTGTAACTTCAATTTGGCGCCGTATGCAAATTAAGCATCGCTAGCGTAACTTTGCTTTGCTTGGCGAATTAACGCTAGAGCAACTTCGCAACCTTACGCTTCCCCTGAGCGCAACTTCGGATTTTAGTGATTTTGCATAGCGCTGGCGAAAATACGCCTGGCGAAGAGCGGCGAAGCGGACGCTGGCGCAATAATGAATCTTAGTGAATGTCCCACTGAAACTCATAGGGGGGTGAAACCAAAAAGTCCCAAATCCACAGCTTTAGAGTCATGTACTGGATCAGGTATAACTTCAATGCAAATTATTTGTATGGGGAATGCAGGTATTGGCACTGGCATTACCCAGTTAAGTTATTCACAAACAATTGAAAAAGCCAATACCTTGAATGCTGCAAACGGGGTGACCTCTTATTTATTGCATGGTGCTCCAGACAACCTGACAAATTATCAAATGTTTTGGGACCACATGTCTCTTCTTCAGTGATAGATCACGGAGGAAAGGATTCAAGGTATCAGCTTTTTCAATTGTTCAGGTATAACTCTTGCAGGTTGGTTTAAGTCATCAGGATAGCAAAGCATAAGGAAGACTATTTACTGGCATAGGGGGTGTTAAAGTGATATGCATGTGTTTTGGAAATAAACCTGTCTACATAGTCACATTAATGTCTTATGACATTGTCCTCAAATTATATTTCATGCTGGTTGTAGAGGATCTATTCAAGCAAATTGGCACAGAGGAGACTGTGTTTCAGAATCCATTTACCCAGTGACACAACTAGAAGTTACAGTAACAGGACCCCACAGAAGCCAGTGCCCCACTAGCTCCCCAGCAGTCGCAGGGCTGGCTCCCCCTATAGTTGCCTTTGGATGTACCATTCCCAAGGGAGAGATGAACATGAGACTAAAGACTAATCCTGCACTTCATTTTGGATTATGACATTCTTTATGGAGGATCTACTAATGGATGAAATATTAATAAAGCCTTTCAGTTGTTAATTAGGAACATTTTATATGCTAAGACAGATCCATTTCTGCCTCTGAACCCTTTCTCTGCCCGAGGGTCCAGCAGCTCATTGATCTTAATCTGGGATGAGGATTGTCTGTGGATAATGCACCATAATGTGTCTGTAATGTGCCTCCAGGGCACATTTAAGCACTGCGAGCCAGAGATATAAATAACTCTTTATTTATTTCATTCTTTTATGCGTTCCGCCAAAATGCTAACAGATTGAGTATATTTTAAATAAGCATGTAGCAGGTGCCTGTTTAGTGGCATCTTCTCAGCAGGAGGTTCATATAGCACACACAGGAATTAAGAAACTCATTAATATCTCTCTTCCCACTGAAAATAACAAATAACTGCAAATACGTTTTGGGAAAACAATAATCTCTTTGGAATATATAACATCAAATCTATATTAGCAGCATTAGAAAGACAACAAGGTGTCTGGCAGAATTAAGTCTTCCAAAGCAGTACTAGGCCTTCAAGTTACTGTTGAACTAAATCTCCCATCATCCCCTGCCAGGGCTATTCTAAATTTAAAACACAAATAGTTCCCTTCCAAACATATTTTTCTTCCTTTTCCCATGAGCACACCTACATGCCCCCCCATTAGATCTAATGCTGCCTAACACATCGGGGCAGATTTATCAAGGGTCGAATTGAATTCGAGGGAATTTTCGAAGTAAAAAAATTTGAAGTAATGTTTTGGATACTTTGACCATCGAATAGGATACTACGACTTTGAATTTACTTCGATTCAAAGTAAAAATCGTTAGACATTGTGAATACTGAAGAGATAAGGCAAATGGAAGAAATAACCCATCTTATTCATAACCAGAGTAGCAAATTTTGGAAAATCTGGTCTTCCTGGATTGCCTATATTAAATCCCTATGATTGATGTTATACACATAGAGACTGTCCGTTTTCAATGGTGTAATACTCTTTCTTTCTAACAGAAGGCTTTACACCCCAAAACTGCGTAAGCTGTTATTTATTGTCTAGATAGGTAGATTGTAATTGTTGAATTGAGGTATCACCTGTTGTCAGTATTTACCATGTAATGACTATGTATTACGTATGTCGGAAAATGTTGCCCCCCCTCCTTTCTTCTTTCTGTACCCTTTCCAAACCCCCCTTTCTAAAAATACCTAAAATAAAGAATTTACAAAAAAAAAAAAATCGTTAGACTATTCGACCATTCGATAATCGCAGTACTGTCTCTTTAAAAAAACTTAGACTTCAATACTTCGCCAACTTCAACCTGCCGAAGCTCTATGTTAGCCTATGGTTAAGTTTTTGGGTTTCGAAGGAAAATCGTACGATAAAATCATTCGAATCGTACGATTGTACTACGATCAGAATACGATCCTACGATGAATAAAATCCTCCGAATTCAAATGTCGGAGGATTCTATTCGATGGTCGAATTTCGAAGTATTTTCCACTTCAAAATTCAACCCTTCATAAATATGCGCCATGAAGTGTTCAATGCAAGGCACATGGTGCTGCTCTCTGCACTCCAAGGAGGAGCAGCAAGGTCTGTGTCTACTTAAACAATGAACTACTCAGTGTGCAAAGTGTAAAACATTGCAGATTGTGGCCTTTTTTTTTTGCATAATCCATGGTACATTGTGAATGATCCCTATTGTGTATCAGCTACAATTACGATAATATATTTAATAGTAAAAAATTCTCACTCCAAAATCCCTATATTTGACCTTCATGCTATTCTTCTGGGAGTATCTAGAAGAGCAAACAGACATTGTCCTCAAATCTCATTCTAATTGCCTTTTAGGCTGAGTTCTTCTGGCTTAGGGGGTCATCACTACGGTTTGGAAACCACTGCCAAGCAACCATTTTATTGCAGAATGTTTGAATAACAGAATAATTATTTCGTTATTGAGGGGCCCATTTACTTAGCTCGAGTGAAGGAATAGAAGAAAAAATACTTCGAATTTCGAATGGTCGAATATGGCTACTTCGACCATCGAATAGGCTACTTTAACCACGACTTCGACTTCGAATCGAACAATTCAAACTAAAAATAGTTGGACTATTCGACCATTCGATAGTCGAAGTACTGACTCTTTAAAAAATACTTTGACCCTCTAGTTCGCCACCTAAAACCTACCGAGGCCAATAGGTCCCCATAGGCTTCCTAACAATTGTCTGATCGAAGGAAAATCCTTTGATCGATGGATTAAAATCCTTCGTTCGAATCGAAGGATTGAATCGTTTGATTGAACGATTATTCCTTTGATCGTTCGATCGTAGGAATAGCGCTAAATCCTTCGACTTCGATAATCGAAGTCGAAGGATTTACATTCGGCAGTCGAATATCGAGGGTTAATTACCCCTCGATATTCGACCCTATGTACCTCTGCCCCTTACTGTTTGAGGTGTCATGAATTAGGAATATAGTCAATGCAAAGCAGTAGGCAGTAGTCACAGAGATACAACTGTACAGTGCAGTGTTCATAGTATTTGCACCACTATTTATACCCATAATGCAACACTGCCACTACTAATTCTCAAATGTAACAGGCCTTAAGATTTCCCCAGCAGCATGTAGACTAATTCCCATCTTGCCGCTGCATTGACTGAACATATCACAAGCTCTGTCTCCTTGTTTGCACTGCAATTTGATGCTGAAATTGAACTCATTTCTGTGTAATGAGATGTTAGAGGATTATCAGCAGTGTCAGGCCCAACTGACTTCAAACTCATTCAGCTAGTGTAATGACTATGGCTGTAAGCACTGGTAAATCCGCCATTAACTAGATCACGGAAATCAATGTCTGCTCAATGTTAGTGTCTCGTGCCATATGTCTTCTATATCCTTCTTGTCTTAAAAAATTATAGTTTTTTTGTTGTTGTGGACAGTAATGGAATCAATCCCATTAACTACTGAATGTTTTGCTTCCTAAATCTCCCAGCATCCCCAGCCAGCTGTACAGGGTATTGGTGGCTAATGTAAGTATGTAACTAGATTTCAGTCCAACAGCATAGTATAGTAAAAAAGAAAGTTACAAAGAGAAAAAGAACTGACCCACAAAACTGCACCTTCCCATCCGCAAACACCCATGACTTGAGTGAAGCAGAAATTTAATTAAAACTTAACTTTTAATAAATCCTTAAAACCAGGGTCTAGAAAGCAACATTAAAATGTAGGTTAGGTATAGGAACCTGATTGACTCGGCAACATCGGGTTCGAAGAAAAATGTGCAAAATAACCCTTACTCAGATCAATATCAGATTATGGTTGGAGCACAGCTGGTAATTACTTGGCTCACAGGCCAAACAATATCCGTCTGATACAGCCAAGGCTGACCCCCACCGATCCAACCCCTTCACCCACTTGAGGATCCCTCCCTTGTTGGTATCGGGTTGGACGAGTGAAAACCAGGGTAACGGAAGCCCTGGAGCCTTGAAGTACTTGGGTGCGTTTTTGTCAAAGCCCGCGTCAGGCGCATTTTAGCTTTTGGTTAGGCAGGCATCGGATAGGGACATAGAATTGGTGACTGGGTGATCGGATCGGGTGGGGACCTCTGTGGGTGAAGGGGTTGGATTATTCATTGATCCGTGGGTCTGATAACGGTTGATATTCGTACCCTGGTACATTTGTGATACAAACGCACCCAAGTACTTTAAGGCTCCAGGGCTTCCGTTACCCTGGTTTTCACTCGTCCAACCCTATACCAACAAGGGAGGGATCCTCAAGTGGGTGAAGGGGTTGGTTCGGTGGGGGTCAGCCTCAGCTGTATCAGACGGATATTGTTTGGCCTGTGAGCCAAGTAATTACCAGCTGTGCTCCAACCATAATCTGATATTGATCTGAGTAAGGGTTATTTTGCACATTTTTCTTCGAACCCGATGTTGCCGAGTCAATCAGGTTCCTATACCTAACCTACATTTTAATGTTGCTTTCTAGACCCTGGTTTTAAAGATTTATTAAAAGTTAAGTTTTAATTAAATTTCTGCTTCACTCAAGTCTTGGTGTTTGCGGATGGGAAGGTGCAGTTTTGTGGGTCAGTTCTTTTTCTCTTTGTAACTATTATCATTATTTGACCCTGCACACCATCCTCTGTGTTTGATGGGCGGTGCTCCCCAAACATTTATTTTCTAGTAAAAAAGAAAGCATGATGTTTTCTAACAGTATTTTTTTAATAAAGCATTGCTATGAATACACTTTATGCAGGGTAGATCTATTATTAGTGTAGGTAGAATGGATTTTTAATAAAAAAAATTTTTAGTGTTACTGTTCCTTTAAATAGATCGCCTTTATTTTCCACAGTCCAAGCCCCATATGTGTATTAAGAGCATTTTTTTTTCATTAACATGAATTGGGACCAAGAGTTGGCTTTATGACTAAAGGTGTATGGGGCCCCCCGACAGGCTTCCCCGATCGAGATCTGACCGAAAGTCGGCCAGATCTCAATCAGATGGGACTAAAAATCCCGCTGATCACGGCCGCATCTATTCGTTGATGCGGTCCTGTGATCCGACCATCCGTTACAATTTGTTAGGATCCGATCATTGGGCCCTAGGGCCCACGATCGGATCAGCCCGATATTGCCCACCTCAAGGTGGGGATATCGGGGAGAGATCCACTCATTTGGTGACATCGCCAAACGAGCGGATCTCTCCGTGTATGGGCACCTTAAGATTAGTTCCTGGCATGAAAGGCCCTGGCCCTGATGTGAAAGGATAGCTCCATTGGTGCATACTAAGGCTATGTAAATGATGATAATAATAATCATCTTTCTGTCTACATCTCCTAATCTTCTGACTGCTTCTAAGGATATTTGAAATTGATGACAGCTTTACCAATTCACCAAATCTGAAATGAAATGTGCAGAAGTCTAGCAGCTTGGATTGAGTTGGGCTAGCACTGCTGTCAGACTCCTTGCACATGCCTTTTATGTACAACTGACAGAACCTCAAGCCCTGTGGTCTGTTCAGCTCTAGCAGTGAATATTCATTTATAATACATTTATAGGTGGCAGATGATGTTTCCATCAACAGCTTTTACATAAGAACTTTATAGCCCATGATCATCTTATTACATTCTTTGTTCTGCTTTAAAGAAAGATAATGAGATGTCTCTGGTGTATGTATATATGTATGGTGTATGTAATGTTACATTCCACTTTATCTAAATAATTCAAATGTTTAAAAATGATTTCTTTTTTCTCTGTATAATAGAACAGTACCTTGAACCTGATACAAATAAAGATATAATTAATCCTTATTGGAAGCACAGCCAGCCTAATGGGTTTATTAAATATTTATATGATTTTCAAGTAGAATTAAGGTATGTAGATCCAAATTACAGATCCAGTATAAGAAAAACCTCAAGTCCAGAGCATTCGGGATTAGAAGATGATTGTACTGGAAAAGAAGATGATATTTTTGTTTGGGTAGGTTTCCATTCATGGATTTTAGGAAGTCAGGATGAAGCATAATTAGCAGTTTTGAATCTTCTCTGATCTCCCAGCAACCAAAACAACCTTTGGCTTTTTGAAGAACGTTAGAGACAGTGGCGTAACTAGAGTGTGCAGGGCCCCTCTGCCAGGGTCGGACTGGGGAGGCCTGGGGCCCACC
This sequence comes from Xenopus petersii, assembly GCA_038501925.1. NCBI lineage: Eukaryota > Metazoa > Chordata > Amphibia > Anura > Pipidae > Xenopus > Xenopus petersii. The sequence goes on from CM076677.1 coordinate 103,763,836, forward strand.
GGGGCTGCTGCCCCAGGGCTCCACTCCGAACCCCCCTGCAGTGCCTGCGTATGATGCGCGTCTGCGCACGGCGCCGTGGTTGTGCGCACGCACATGGCTTTCTTCCGCGGCCTCCGACAAAGGGGGTCGCGACATTAAGAGCCACATGTGGGTGCGGACCTGGGCCCAGCAGGACCCACAAAAGCCGGTGCTCCGCTGGCCCAGTCTGACCCTGGTCTCAGCAAAAAAATCTTCAGATTGGACTGGCGCACTCTGATCCCCATCCTCATGTCCCACCCATGCCCAGTCTCAGTCCACCTACTCTTCCCGACTCCACCCACTCCCGCCGACTTGCGTCCCAGGCAAAAAAAGACCTGGGGAGGAGGGGAATTTTAGTAGCTGTAGAGGAAGCAGACCCCACAGTATGGGCCCCCTGCAACTGTGGGGTTTGCCACTGGTTAACGATTCTAGTTCAGAACAGCTAAAGACCCATGTATAATATTATTGGTTTAATTTTTCCCACCACCAATAATTAAAATCCATATTAAGACATTTCTTGTGTCACTTTGTATAACTTGGCTACAGGTCAGCCTATCTACATGGAAACAATAACTGTCTGATCTTGTTTGCACATCCACAAGGATGCTGGACTTCTGGCAAAAACAACACAACCCACAGAGCAATGAAATAGGAAAACAGAAACCCCATGAATGTGTATATGACATGAAAAAGCCAAAGAGTATGTTCAACCTCCTCTCTGGCCTTGCAGAGTTTGGCACCTCTGTTATGATGAATGAGCATTGCCAGGGAAGCTGTATGAAGCCAATGATACATTGCGATGGCACCAGATGGTACAGTACAACTTCCCTGATATGAGTTTTGCCAGTTTATCAGTGGTGACATCTCCTCACTGTATTTGCATTTTAATATAGTGTGATTGCATGATATTGAATTAGGAAAAGGAGTTTCTCCGCTGCTGTAGCAGATACATAGCTTTTCCTAGAGAACATTCTTTAACATATCCCTGTCACCCAGGCTTCTCAAAACAGAACAAGGAGGCAAATGTTTTAATGAGGCCATTATAGGAAATAATGTGAAGGCCAAATAGTTTACTATAGTTAAAGACAAAAAGAAAAGTCTTTCGATGTTGATCTGTTCTAAAAACGAGTGAGAAGAGTCTTTAGACTTCTAATTAAAAAATGGGAATGGTTAGTTATGGGCGAATTTATCCCGTTCGCTTTGCTGAAAAAAATTTGTGAAACCGCGGAAAATTACCGAAACGCATTGAAGTCAATGGGCATCACATTTATTTTGATGCCCGTCAATTTTGATGCCCGCGACAATTTTTATACGCGTGTGACAATTTTTATACACGCGCCTATTTTGTCCAAATGCATTAAAGTCAATGGGCGTCCAAACAATTATTATGCGTGCGTCAATTTTTTTGACATACCAGATTTTTCAATGGCTAATTTTTGCCGCAGTTTTGTGAATTTATTCGTCCATCACTAGTAATAGTGTCTCTGAGATGCTTTGCTGAGAAGTCACTGGACAAATGCAAGAATTCTACCTTTTTGTATGATGTTTTGGCCACTACTGAATAAGAGTCTTTGGACAAGTATTCCTCCCACCCCTGAGAGCTATAATATGCAAAGTTTGAGGTATACAGAATAAAATTTCACTAAACAACTTTTTAAATCCATAAATACAGCATACTGCCTCCATAAGTCCCTATTTTGCTATTTACAAAAGATCTGCCTGTCTCATTCCGAGTTTTCCACTCGACTGTGCCGGCATCATCACTCAAAAACAAGTTCAAGGAAAAATTAACTGAATATACAGAACATTTCATGGAATTTAATAACAAAAGAATCTGGTCTCGTCAATTTATCTTCTCCATGACATTGAAAAAACAGATAATTGGTGCCACTGTACAGCTCTATTAAAGGCTAATGGGGTGAATGCATGCTACCATGCACTTAAAAAATGACCTTGGTCTGCGTGCTAGCCTTTGGGAAACTATGAAAAAAATATGTATCTAAACAGCTGGCAGACTGCAAGATAAATGTGTGCAGAGTAGAAATTCAGCCTGCAGACACATGTTTTAAAATACATTATCACTGGCTGTTCTTGGTGTTTTGCCACCCGAGGCATCAGATCTAAAGCCACCCCCATCCCACTGTGCTTGAACCAGGATCGATACTGATGAGTGCACAACTGCACTTTCCTACACTAAAAGAGTGGATATTCTGATGGAGAATTATCGGGAATGGCTTATGCTGGACTTGACCATGTTAAAACTGGGATCTTTAAAACTTTTAACCTGGCCACAGACTTTCTGGGAAGGATACAATCTTATACTCTGAAGCATTTCAGGGCATCTCTGCTTTGAGCTGCCCAACATGTCATGCTGATTTATTGCTGTTTGGTAACCCGTAACCACAAAGCAAGACATAAGCCTTGCTATTATTTGTGTCACCTCTCTGCAAGTGGATTATACCCTGCCAAAGAGATATTAATAATAGGTATACAAAGTAGATTTAGGTGACACAGGCCCTGGAGCAGTTCTTACACAAGTCAAATAAAGAGACAAACAGAGGACAAAGATGACAATGCAAGAAATGTGCCCTAGTCACATATACAGTATATATATATATATATATATATATATATATATATATATACAGTATATATATATATAATACATCCAAAAAACCGCACCCATAAATAAATGTATGGGTGCTAGATAAGCTTCGCAATGGGTGCACTATGAGCTTTGATTAGGGGTGAGGGGTCAACACTCTTTACACGTCACACGGATGTTCTAATCAGGGGTGAGGGGTTAACACTTTCTACACGTCATTTCACGTTGGTGAGGTGACTGAGGTCACAGGAGGTTCGCGCCAATACTGTATATTTATTTTGGTGGTTGTATTCATTTTTTGTGCTTTGAGAAAGGCTGCAGCAGCAGCCGAAACGTCAGTATGTGCCATTAAAAATACTTTATTTTAAATTGATATAAGACCTGAGTAGTGCGGTTTTTTGGATGTATTATGTTGATTTTTTGAAATGCGCACCCAGGCATTTCTGGACTTTGTTTTTCGTGAGTGCCAATATTTCTATGCTTCTATATATATATATATATATATATATATATATATATATATATATATATATATATATATATATATATATAACAAGGGAAAGTTGTGCTCACCACTATTTTTTAAAACCATTAGGCGGGGGTGCAATGAGGGTGTGACCACAAAATACATATAGTCAACTACAAGAGGTCCTCTGCAGAGATATATATATATATATATTGTTACTGTTGCTTTTATTTCTGAACCAGTAAAATGAATACTTTATCACAGTTAAGTAGAAAAGTAAACACAAAACAGGACTGAGCACATGTAGTGCGTAGATGATCTCTTGGTTTTCCTTAATCTCACATGCTTCTACTGTCACCTCCTATTCACCTATCACTCCTCTGCAGGAATGCACTACAAGAGATCATGCTGTACTGCTAACTCCTTGTTTTAAAGCTGAATTTACAATTGAAGGTTTGGCTCTTGAAATGAGATTAGTGATGGGCGAATTTGCACCGTTTGTGTCAGTTTTTTGACGCCGGCACCCGTTTTTTTGACGCCGGCGCATGTTTTTTTTCAACGTTTCACAAATTTATTCGCTGGCGGCGAATCACGCAAATTTGCTGCGAATTCGCGCCTGGGGAATAAATTCGCCCATCACTAAATGAGATGAATTCCATGCCTGTGGTTGACACCCCTGAGAACCTATGAGTTTTACTTAGGTAATAACATAGCTTTATGCTTTTGGTACACACAGCACATAATCATAGGCTCTGGCAGAATTTTAATCTATTGCATCTGTCCATGGGATCTGTGAATGTCTGTTATTTCTTGATAAGTATTAATTCCTTAAGCTATAGTTTTGGAGCATGTACGCCCAGACCCCATGTTGCTACTGTTGAGCTTTTTTGACGGTGGCTTTGTCACTACTAGTGATGGTCGAATTTATTCACCAGGTGCAAATTTGTGGCAAATTTTGGATGCTGGCGAATTTTCGCCAAAAAAACGGACGCCGAAATTTGCGAATTTCTCGGTGAAGCGAAACAGAGCAAATTCACCCATCGCTAGTCACTACAGGTATGGGATCCATTATCCAGAAACCAGTTATCCAGAAAGCTCCAAATTACAGAAAGGCTATCTTCTCTGTAATAAAACAGCATATTGTACTTGATCCCAACCAAGATATAATGAATCCTTATTGTAAGCAAAACCTTAGTAGGGTTTTTTTTTGATGTTTACATGATTTTCTAGTAGACAATGCATGAAGTTCCAAATAACGTAAAGATCCATTATCTGAAATAACCCGAGCCGGTTCATTAGCTGTAGAATTCTTGCTCCTGCTCCTAATAAGACGGGTAGACTTGTCAAGCAGGACCCAGAAGGTAAAAGCACAGTTTCAATGCCTAGAAATATCACTCTACTGGCCGCTGTACCCAAGCTTTGCAGTGGTCCGTGCAGTAGGAAAAAGTTTTCATGGCTTTAGGTTCCCTTTAATAATTCCAGGAATAATTGTACAACCCCAACTAACCATAACCTCAATGTAAATGTTTTTTTTTTATATCATAAAAAGCTCAAGAGAAACCCATTTGTAAGGAGGGTTCATGATACCAACCTGCAGTCATGTAAGGACAGGCAGAACAGCTGTGTCCATATAGTAAAGCTCTGTAAGAGGAAGAGTTCATGCGCTAAACTTCTTCACAAAGAAACAGCACTTTACACCCACACACACTTGTTTCTCTCTAATTGCTGAACAACTCTTAATTAGCTGAATAAAAAAAAATGATAAATGACCTTGCGTATAATGTCATTTGGTATAGCCCAGGGATATATTTGATAACTGCAGTTACTGTGATGCTAATATGTAACATCCTCATATTTTTCTTCTGGATACAACTGCATTTAACAACACCTGGATTAGAGAAAGCCTATTTGCAAATTGTTTAGGGCTGTTTACAAATGATATTGCCGTTTTTAATGGGCTTTTATGCCCCAGCACCACCTAGAAGGACATATTGCCAAAGTGCTAATGTAACTAGGATTTGACTAAGTGACACCTCGTGAGTTGTTTTATGGTTATGAGCGTTTTTGCGCATAAGACACGTTTTAATGAAACTGAATTTTAAGTCACCATATGGGACATATCAGGATAAGATATGATGTCTTCTAACAGTACACAGGTTTCAAGAACATAAATTGAGGGGGCCAAAGGGAAATACATTTAAAAAGAAAGAGAGTGTTAATTGGCTTTGCAATGTATGCATAGAGTCTTGCAAAAGTATTCTGAACCTAAACTAATTTTCTAATTTCTTGAATTAACAATTTACACTAAAATAGTATTCTCAACGATTTTTCTGTTTCTTAGCATTTTGAGTGAATCAAATGGGCTCATTGTTCCTGGCATATTGACTCCACATTGTTTAGGTTAGGCTGCTCATATGATGATTGGGCACCTTGTTGTTGAAGCACCATGGGTTCTCAACTGAATTGAGGGATATGTAGAAGCATCACCTTATTGTCCTTGAGCCTTTAGAAAGTTACTATTGTCTTGTGCTTAAATTCTTTCATCTGATCTAATAATATTCAGTCTAATAATCAAGTGGTGCAAGCCATGGGCAATTTGGTTGAATTAAATCAAGAAGATACTTGGCTGGAAATAATTTTATTTCATCACCGTGGATCATTTGGAAAAACACTAAAACACAAGAAATCAGAGGATTCATTTCAGCATCTAATATTTCAGCAATTACACCTAACCCATGGCCAAACAGGGGAAGGGGCTGCCAGATTCTCAAATTGGTATTTTAGAAAGGAAAATCAAACATCTGATACCTCCTGTGCCTCCTGTCATTGGTAGGAATGAAAGCCTCTAGGATGTGTATTCCTGTGCCTAGTGATATCACACTGCTTCTTATGTATTCTTCCAGTTAAATATTTGTATAGAAAATCATATGCTTACAACACAGGCATCATTTCCTATGTTATTTAGATGAAACCCTCCATGAAAAGCTTCTGCTCATTCTTTAATTAATGTGTGTAGCTAGCAAATTCAGATTTTAATTGAAAATGTTGTTGTCTCTTCACCCTTTGATAAATATACGCCTTCATGTGCAGTCAGAGGTAAATGGTATTTTGAAATCCTCATAAAACTCCGTAATAAAGAAGCTGAAATTCGCTTCTTTATCTCATTGCTCTTTCCAAAGAAAACCACACCGTTCATATAGACGCTCTTCCAAACCCTGTGTGTATGACAACTGCTCCGCTTTTCTTTACTCTGAATAATCCACAAACTGAGATTGAAAGGTTTGAGATGGTGAACAACGATAACCTTTTCACGGATAATTGCCGACCTACGTGAGAAAGAAGTTTATGTTTTTTCAGGTGATGTCCCTTTGCAAGGTCACTCAATGTCACTCTCAGTTTGCCAGCTTTGGACTCCAGCCTGTCAACAAGTCATTCTGCTTGCACAACAATGACCTATTGTGATTGTAAATGTGTTGCAATGTCAGATTCTCTGTAGCTGTAATGTTAAATAACACTTGGGATATCCATTTCAAGCTTTAACAGTGGCTCAAGATTCTGTGTGTGTCATCTGCTGATATTTTTTTGTTGGAAACTAGCAGGTATAAAAAAGTGGAGCAGTACGCTGTCACCACATGGGTGAAAACTATGACCAGCAACTGTCAGGTTATTTTTAGGTGTGTCGCACCTACCAGTGCCTTTTCCTATGACAGTGGTTGTTGGACCTTTTCAGTTTAAGCCCCATTTGGATATTGAAGATATATTGATAACAAGATATAAAGAATATTAAATAAATGTTCCTGCCCAAATGCCAAGGTTCCATAATTATCTAGAAGAGAACATATGTATGCTCCCCATATTTCACCCTAATTGGCCTTCAGACAGAGTCTTTAAGTCAATGTTTCAAGCCCCATTAGGAAGGCCAACCCACAGTTTTGGAAACATTGGCTTAAGGTCATTACAAGGATTCTTCTCCTGGGAAAACGTAGTGTATTCTTATACATAACCCATTTAATACCTAAATTATCCAACAAAACAGTTTCATTATGCTTAGCAAGTGGCACTATCAGCTCAACTAAGGTGAAAGACCTATTTTATCAGCAGTATAATGCCATGACACATTTCCTCTAAATATGTTTGCACAGTCATATGTATAAAATTAGACAAAGGAGTGGACACATTCCAGGCTCAGGGAAGGAAGGGTTTAATTCCATAAACTTTTTCTAACCTTGGGCAATCCAGTAAATCCTCCAGTGTCCCAGACACAAAATTGTTGCAAGAACTAATTGATTGTCATGCCCCTTGGTTTTTAGCAAAATTACTGGTACGTGTTGGCACTCAAGTTGAACTGGAGATCATTGTTTTGCTCAAATATAGATCTTAGTAGTGTATTTAAAGGGGTACTGTCATGGGGAAAAAAATTCAAAATGAATCAGTTAATAGTGCTGCTCCAGCAGAATTTTGCGCTGAAATCCTCAAAAGAGCAGATTTTTTTATATTCAATTTTGAAATCTGACATGGGGCTAGACATATTGTCAATTTCCCAGCTGACCCAAGTCATGTGACTTGTGCTCTGATAAACTTCAATCACTCTTTACTGCTGTACTGCAAGTTGGAGTGAAATCACCCCCTCCCTTTCCCCCCCCCCCAGCAGCCAAACAAAAGAACACTGGGAAGGTAACCAGATAGCAGCTCCCTAACACAAGATAACAGCTGCCTGGTAGATCTAAGATCTAAGAAAAAAACTCAATAGTAAAAACCCATGTCCCACTGAGACACATTCAGTTACATTGAGAAGGAAAAACAGAAGCCTGACAGAAAGCATTTCTCTCCTAAAGTGCAGGCACAAGTCACATGACCAGGGGCAGCTGGGAAATTGACAAAATGTCTAGCCCCATGTCAGACTTCAAAATTGAATATAAAAAAAAAAATCTGTTTGCTCTTTTGAGAAATGTATTTCAGTGCAGAATTCTGCTGGAGCAGCACTATTAACTGATGTGTTTTGAAAAAAAAACATAATTTCTGATGACAGGATCCCTTAAAACATTATTTAATAGTCCCCAAAATGTTCTATTTTCCACATATTAAGCCTTTAATACTCTAGCTTCTCTAGCCTTTAAGCCAATTTGTTCTTGAGAATACAATGGATCAGAACTAGAAGAAGAGGTAACGTTTATGTATGAAATGCAAAGACAAGGCAACATGCAGCTTAATGTCTTTTTGTAGAAAGACTCAACTGAATAAAAATCATGATGACAATAATGTTTGAAAATGACCAACACTAAGAGCTGGTGAGCTGCAAGGTGTCTTACATCCAGTTCTTCCTTCCTTACTACAGTCGTCACATGCTAATGCCACTTTCTCCAAATCAGCACATGTAAAATAAAATGTAATTTCTACTTTTGTATCTTTAATTATGGGAATCAGAAGCATGCATCAGTTGCAGTCTACAGAAATGTTATCACCAACTGAAGAAAGTAAAAGAATTACTGATGTTTCAAACATGAAAAGGGAAGCACAAAAATTGCATGAAATGTCTTAAGGTAACATCAGTGCACAGCTGGTGAATTAAGATAGCCCTCCAATGTGCTTGAATCATATATGAGAATAATTGTTATGATGGTCCCCTGTTGCAGAGCAGCATGGGATACTAGCAGTGAAATAGACACAGGTATTATGCATCATGGAGCCTTAAAAGTGAAGTGCTCTGAAGCATAAGGAAAAAGAACAGAGTGGATTGCACATTTACCTATTGTCTCAGCAATTTTAGAATTGCAACTGTGTAATATGTAGCTGTGTTAGCCATTTCACATATGAATCTCAAGATAAACGTAAATAATGATTTTCTGGCACATTTCATAATAGGGTTAGAAAAAATGTTAAGTACCTTCCAATGTAATAGCAAAATGATGATGGTCGTGTATGGAATCAGGCACATGCTGGAGTTTATGCTGGAGCAGAGGGCAGAGACTTATCTGTAGAAAGTAGATAATGAAATCTTGGCAAGAAGTAGCAATATCACTAGGGATGCACAGAATCCAGGATTCGATTCGGGATTCGGCCAGGATTCAGCCGAATCCTTCTGTCCGGATTAAATGGATTTGCATATGCAAATTAGGGGCAGGGAGGGAGATTGCGTGACTTTTTGTCACAAAACAAGGAAGTAAAAAATGTTTTCCCCCTTCCCACACCTAATTTGCATATGCAAATTAGGATTCGGATTCAGTTTGGTATTCAGCCGAATACTTCGCGAAGGATTCGGGGGTTCTGCCGAATCCAAAATAGTGGATTCGGTGCATCCCTAAATATCACAGACTGGGCTCTCAGCATAGCTGGTAATGAATAGAGCATTACTGTATAAATGTAATGTCTCTGTTCAAAAAAGCTTCTTCCAAACCTAAAGACCTAACCATCACCTAAAGTGATGGTTGGACACAGCACAGCTGATAAACACACTTCTGCTTCTGCATTTTGTGCAAGTACATGATAAAAATAACTGGCATATCACAAGGAAACTGGATGTCATAGGGATCTCGGAATTGCATTGGGTATGTACTTTTTGCATCTGTTGGCGCAGTTTGATCTCACTACAATTAGAACTTGAAATTGTTAGAAGCACAGTTAGGAGTATCTAAAAACATGTGAGAACTTATTTACTAGAGTGGAAAGTAAAAAAAAAAAAAAAAAAAAAACAGGTGCAAGACTTCATGTTTTTACCGAATTCCCCTTGCTTCTTTGAGTTTGCCCCCCAAAATCCATACCTCCCCGTTTTCTGAAGGACAGTCCTGATTTTGACAGCTCAGCCCACAGTCCCGGCTTTTTATTAAAAAGTGGCAAGTTTCTCTTTGATCTCCTGCATCGATGCCAGAAAAAAGAAACAAAGTTGCTGAAACTTAATTAAATAAGATGTTTTTTGGCAGAGAGTCCAGAATACTCAGCACCCACAATTAGATATATTTATAACAAGATAAGCCTAAATGACAATTTCATCTTCATTAGCAAAACTGTTATAAGACATAAAACATGGCTCTGAAGCTCCCAGAAATGTGGTCAAACTTTCATAACCTGCCAAATATTGTAAAATGGGCATGGTAATTGGAGATAAGGCCAAAAAAAGGTTTAACATTTTGCCGTATTACGCGTGGCAGATCTTTTTGTCCCTGTTTCCATTTTTCGAATGTTGAGAGGTATAAAAATCCCCTCACCCCACACAGCCAGATATAGGTGTTAAGTACAGGGTTCCTTTGTTCAAATGAGCACTGTTTTTTGCTATTTGCACTGGATGCTACATCAATGGTATAACTGGCACAAGGGCACATTTCAAAGCTACTCTGCACAAGGTGGGGCTATAAGGTACATGTGTCCCCAAGGCAATGGCATCCATTCATCTGCCTTCCTCCCATTCTCTTGCTCACCCACATATGTTACTTCTACATGCGCTGCTTCTGCAATACCAGCTCCAGAGAAGACAACAGAAGACATGTGCCTAAAGCCCTTGCACCCCCCACTCCTTCCCCCAGTTGTGCCCTAGGCACATGCCTATTGGGCCTACTTCTTATATGGGCACAGAGACCTGTAACAAACAGTATGTGAAATGCAAACTAATGGGATCAATTTTTTCCGCTTTTGAACATACAGACCTATGGCCACAAATAGTTTTTTTCTTTGATCAACAGACATGGCCAAAAGACAGATCGACTTAAAGGGCATGTACCGGTAAAGGTAAAAAAAATATCCCATTTTTACTTTCTTTAATAAAAAATAAACCTATCTCCAATATACTTGAATACTTTATAAGAAATCTGACTGTATGCAGTGAAATTCTCCCTTCATTTACTGCTGTGGATAGGAATTGTCAGATGGTCCCTAACTGCTGAGCAGGGAAACAATCATACTTATGAACAACAGGGGGAGCCCCGCCTTACTTCCCAGCCATGCTCAACAGCTTTGTTTATGACGATCCCTAAGCAGCCCAGACCACACTGAGCATGTGCACAGTCTTAGTCTTGCAAAGATGTTTAACAAAGTTACAAGATGGTGACCCCCCTGTAGCCAACTGAAAGCATAAATTATTTGTTTGATTAGGCTTGTGGTGCAGTAAGTTCATGTTTATATTTAGTATACAAAATACAACATTTCTAGCCTTATTCTATTTTAGACTTTACATGCCCTTTAAGGTGGCTATACACATAGAGATCCGCTCATTTGGCGATTTTGCCAAATTAGCGGATCTCTCCCCAACATATCACCTTGAGGTGGGCAATATCGGGCTGATCTGATCGTGGGCCCAAGGGCCCAATGATCGGATTATAATGTATGGAATATGGGCAGGGGGACGGCGGGACCGCATCAATAAAAAGATGCGATCCGACTGGATTTTTAACCCTGCCCGATTGACATCTGGCCGACATTCAGCCCAATATCAATTGGGGAAGGGCTAAGCCCGAAACATGTCGTGTGATTTTTAGTCAATAAAATACTTTTCTAGCAGTAACTGCTATTTGAGTGCTCTCCTCTATACTGCAGAATTTTCAATCGGGGAAGCCTGTTGGAGGGCCCCACACATGGGCCAATAAACTGCCGAATCAGTTTGTGGGCAGCTTTTATTGGCCCGTGTATGGCCACCTTAAGGGAAAAATAAGCATTATTTTAGTGGTGAGATTAGACTTGTTTTGTATTCTATTAAAAGATTAAAATACTATTCCACAAATGTTTTGCAAACTGGCTACACCACAAAGATCTGGTTTGCCAGTGAACCAATTAAACACAGTATCCGTAGGCTTATCTATAGGCTGTAATAAAAGAGTGCTCTCTACTGGCAAGGGAAAAAAGGCTTAGTTTGTAACTGTGGTTTTACTTAAATAACCCCCCTGTAGTTCTGCCATAGGTTGCCCATTAGTGCAGTAGAGGATGAGTGATAATTTCAATCACTGTGGCTTTAATAAATATAAAGCATTTTGATACTATAGTAACAAAGCAAAGGATGAAAAAGTGATCGCTCTTCATATCAGATTCATTCCCCGGCTCAGAGCAGTACAGAGTACAGAGTCGGAACACTATCACTATTCACTCACTGCCAATATACTGTATGTCTAACACCCGGCTGAAAGTTTACAAACCAATAAATCTCCCACAATGGTAAACACATTTTCATTCTCACCTCCCAATAATCCACTTAACCATTAAACTCACGCTACTAGGTGCAGCAAATGCTACGCTGTAGAAAAACTTTGGGTGATGGGAATTTAACCCTTTAGGCTACACAATGTTAAGCAATAGATTAAAATGCCCTCTTGGTACCCAACAGGCTATTTTGAGATTCCAGTGCCAGTGAGAAATGCAAAACTGTCACAGACAGTAGTTTAGGGTGGGGATTCTTGGAACTGTAGTATTGTTCGTCCCCTTATACAATATACATCTCGTTGAAATAAAACACCTTTGGGCTCAGAATGATATTATGAGATTGTCTGGGGATTTTTTAGAGGCTATAAAAAGGAGAAAAACACAGCATGTCAGCCCAGAGGGAGGGCCACTGCATTATCATAGACTGCCAGAATACTTTCCTTCCCATAGACACATGTTTTCTGTCATTGAGCATGAACGTCTAGAATGGGATCTCTCACAATGAAACCTGGACCCTTAATAGCTCAGCACTGAGTGATCTAGTTAATCCAGCTGCAGCATGTTTACTAATATGTATAGGCTACTACTACTGCTGCACAAAGTCAAATGTAGTCCCTATAACAAACAAACCCATGTTCTGAATTACATACCTGGAACAGCTGAGGGTGTTGGTGCCAAGATGCACCCATAAAAATGCAGCTAACAAGTTGCAGATCAAATCATTACATCAAATTAAACTCAAATGGCTAAATGCTTAGTCAATGCATTAAACAAACAACCTGCCAACAACCCCATGACATAGCACTCCTAATGTGCAAGTCAGAGCTGATTACCTGCACATAATCCTATAACACTGTATTCTCTGCATAGAAACTCAACAGTCAACAGAAGAGAAATGTTTAGCGCTAAATCATCAGGGACAAAAATCCTCTCTAAACCCATTACTGCAGGGGAGAATTTGTATTCCAGCTAAATAATATAATCATATATTACCCCTCCCCTGCCCCCTACAAATGCCTGGGTGTCCATTTAGCACAAACACCAGCCCGTTTAATGTTCATGGGGGGAACATACGTAATTGAATGCCACTTAATTTCTTTAAATTATTATCTTGCTTTTGAACGTAGCAAACAGCAGTTGTGCTTTATGGACCATAAACCAAATGGCATGTAAAAAGCAGGAGAAATATTCCAATTCATTGGAAAAAAAAGGAAAAATCTTTTAATGACGAATGCTCCCACATTCAGGGACAAGTGACATTGATTTCCAGGGCAGCCGTCAATAAATCTTCTAGTAAATATTACTTCTAAGGCATGAAACCATTGATCAAACAGATCCAGACTGAGGTCTGCTATATCCTACAGACATCCCTATTTTACATCATTATTTGGCCCAGCAAAGTCTTTGGCAGAAGGACTATACTACAGATGTGCAGCAGTTATAATTATTACAAGCTGCAATAACAATGTAAAGGTCCAGCAAACCTTGGACCCTCATGGAACCCCCAAAAGCCTCAAACAATACTCGCCTATAAATATTGCTTGGGGGAAAGGGAGCAAAGGTAATTATCTGCTAATTAACAAAATCCCCAAACCTGTCAGCAGTCTTGAAGGTTTCCATCCAATCAACATAATGTCACTAGGGTTGACAGCATTTCTCTTAAGGTGGGATATTTGAAATATGTTCCCTGAAAGTCAGTACCCTTTAGTAACCTAGGTCTGAGATGCAATGAGGGAACTCGGTTATTAATTTGAGCATGTGAGCCAATATTTTTTTTAGGGTAACAGTCTTAAAGGACCTGGTTCTTCAGAGAAACACAGGTGAAACTGTTAGAATGTGCTATCTACTAGTCAATCCACATGTGCTCTCCAGTGAAAGAAGGCTTCCATGGCTGCTGCACAACTAGATGGCTTTAAGTCCTGGAATCAAGTCCTGGAATCAAGTCCTACTATCTCAGAGAACATCTGGTTTCTGCATTTACTGTACTAGTGCTGACCCTAATGTTGGTTGAACTCGTCTAGTCTTAGTAATTATTTTACATTCCTATTGTAAAGCATCCACCCACCACCATGCCACCACCAATCATACCAAACTACAATGCATCGAAGGAAACTGTAAGCTTAGCACCTTCTGTGATCTTTTTGCATTTAAGGATGAACTATTTTCAGAAGAAAATTGGGAGCTTATCAAGTGTATATATATATATATATATATATATATATATATATATATATATATATAATAGCACACTGTCAGAATAACTCATGGCACAGTCCTAATGCTCCCGGAATATTGGGCTCACTATGTTTATTTGAGCTGAATGAGAAGTGAATATTTTCCATAAGTTGTAGCGTAAATCCAATTGGAATTTTTCATTTAATAGCATTTGAGTACGTCCCTCCCTCACATGTACAAAGCTTGTAAGAGGCTTAATTGTTTCTGTGATTGCTAAAGAAGGATATTATTACACACGGAGCTTTCTATGATGTGTTTTACGCCTACACATTTTTGCTTTTAAAAGTCATCTTTAGCACGAGATGACTTTAGAATAGAGGTAGAATAACCATTGGAGAGAGTTAAAATGTATATTTTTCAATGCCAGTTGCCTGGGTACAAAAGAAACCTCTGTAAAGTAATTCCCATTATTCTGAAGTCAGTAACATGCTCCCAAAAAACACCCAAAACTTTTGGGGGCTTATTTAATATGGGTACAACATGAAGAGCTTTGTTAGTCTTTCGATGCACAATTGGACGCTTATGGTTAAACACATCTGTCCCTTTTAATTTGCCCCTAACAGGGTTTAATTTAGTAGGCATTACAAAGGAGAGGTGTGGGCAGGTGCATTGTGGGTAAAAAAATTGCAATATATGAAATACTAAAATCGTTTTGTGTGTGCAATGGGATAACGAGGGTAAGAAGAACTATGGAACAGTCTAAACAGGCTTGATTTAGAGACATTGAATGAGATCCCTCACAGGAACACTAATTTATTTGGATGGCCTTTAGGCACCATGTCTTGGTTGCTATTATATATAGCACTGTGTTCAGCAGTACTGTATAGAGATTATTCATCATTGAGATCAGTCTCGGCACTATATCACAAAGCAAGTTTCCTTGCAGCAGAAAGATAGCTAATCCTGCTCATTTCTAGGAAATAGACTACTGCATAACCAAACAGTGACTAAAATGGGAGAGAGACAAATACAACTGCAGCAATCGGCAAGCCATCCAGATGAGCAGCACACCAATAGCAGCTAGAGACGCACACATGTTCAAAGCTTTTATGTTATGCATAATGGAATTGTCATTGCTTTCCCATCAGTGATGTGATCTATTCTTCTTTGTTGCATTGTCAGAGCTAACTGTTGCACTAGATGCTTTTCCATGGAACAGCACAATGGAAGCACCACTGAAATGTCTGGTCATCTGGATACTGAATACTTTTGATTCTAAGCATTTATGGTGCATGAGGAATATACACAAATATATCCAAAAATGGGTTATTAGCTATATTCTAAACACTCGCTGGGCCACAGCACAGGTCCCACAAGGGCTACACTGTTGTGCCAAATTGAAATACATCCTACATATCAGGTATCATAAATTGAGGTCTATCAATGCTAACCATGTGTGTTCTACTGACTTATAGGAAACTGTTTTACTAGGACTTTAACTCAGTGTTATGGAAGTGTAGCCCAGCTCCTCAGGCAGATTTTCTTGGGTTATAGCTTAAGCAATAGACTTCCAACACAACCATGGAAGAAGCACTACAGTTTAGCCAGTCCTCCCTTATACCCCCCACCCCCATGTCACACGGAACTCTTATCACATCCTCTTGGCACCTCATGCAAACAATTCAATTTACTATATCTACCCACACATGTTTCACACAAATTGAACTACTGGAGCTTGCAACTCATTAGCCTCAAGTTCATATGTGAATAGTTTAATATCAATTACCATATAAAGCACTACCTTATTGCCCCGACTTCTTACTGCGGAAGTAGCTGTGGTAAAATGAGATTAGGAGCTAAAGACACCACAGCAAGGAGACGGCATAGCTAGTGTCTTTAACCCTTTCCCTCACATGTCAGCAATGGTTTGCAATATATGGTTAATGTGCAAATAAAAAAAAACAGCCTGGAAAAAATAATAGACATTACATTCATTTAAATAACATTCTGAAGGGTTTATGTGAGGGATTTACTTAACTTTTGCAGCCACAAATATTACACAATATTTTCATGTACTACCCTCACATTTACTGCCAGTGTATTGTGTTTATACACACAGTTATAGTGGTGTGCTGTCACTGTATTTATAAACATGGGACGGCTGCTCTGTTTAAAATGCCAGCTATACATAGAATCATTCCACTGTATGGATATATCCAGGATATAGATTATGCCACAGCTGCATAACAAGGGAGATCAAGCCAATGTATATTTAAACCAGGTGTGTCCTCTGAGACAGATACACTCACATGTTCCTATTGCACATAAATACACATAACAGTTACACCTGCTCCTGTTTCCCACACCTTTACTCATTACTCAAATATAAACAAGCTGATCTGTACCTTTTTGTGCAGCTTCTGCCTGGCAGAATGGCAAAATAATCAGCAAAGTCAAACGAAGCAGGATCAGCCCAAATCGTGTCTCCATCCTCCTTATTGAGCTAAATGAGTAGTCTCAGCCTCTTTAGTCACTAGAACTATTTTCCTTTAGTGTGTTTAGTCTTCTTAAAAGTATGTGAGAGCCCAGCTTTCAATGATATCCCCTGTTGGTCAAAGTACTTGGTACACAGACTGCGGTTTATATGGTGGACTGCCACATTGGACTTTTCTGTGGATCCTCTGTGTTCACTCACTGAGTGTAAACTGCTCATTAACCCACAGCTTTCTCTGTGTGTGCAAGATAGACACTGGTTTGGATCTGTCCTTATTGTGTTAAGATGAATTGCTCTGTAAGTGTTATTTTGTGGACTAGTCTAGAGCTGATTGTTGTTACAGGCACATTTGCTAATAACGCTGAATCTCTCTCTTTTATGCCATTGGCAACAGCACTGTGTCTCTTGAGATTGTTCACTGCTCCATACTCCTGCTTTTTTCTGCATTCTCTGGGCACCTCACTCTCTGCAGTGGCTGCTATTTGACCCAGTTCATTCTGCCATAAAAAAGGACCAAGTTCTGCTGTCCTGGCAGACTTCAGTTCTAGTAGTTCCAGTGCTTGAATTCACCTTTGCTTTGTTCACTTCTTCACTACGTTCATGGCTGTTGTTCCCCCCTGAACTGTAAGTGCTTGCTTCTCCTTTTTTCTGATGTTTGTGAGTCTTTGAGTTGATATAAGGTCGGTTCAGTTCTTATAATTCATTCTTTGTATTACATATCCTGCTGCAATTAATCTCACTTGTCGGTGTGATACATTAAATACCCTCCTCCTTTGGTTTGTTGAAGCTCTGGCTTATTCAGTGCTTGCAGCTTAATCTGCCTCGGTCTCCCTTCCTTTCCCATAGCAGTATTGCCAGCGTTCAGCATTCTCAGCTCCAGACCATAAGATGCTATTGAATTATTCAAGAGCTACACTGTCTTAACAGCCAATGGACACAAAGAAGTGGATATAGGAGGTGCGGCTTGAGGCACTGCCCCTGTCTACGAAATGGATTGTGTGTGCCTTTCCTGTCTGACTTGTGACAGTGCTTGGAGAAAGCTGAGTTGGAAGCATCGTATTAGGAGATGCACCGTTGTGCAATATGAAAACAAGATATATATGTATAGGAGTGTGTGTTTTATTATAATGGAATTAAATACATATGCATCTTCCCCTAACTACTTACAGGCAAATACAAAATACTGCCTACCGGTATTACAAATTCTAGTTGCTGAGAGGTTCAGTACTTTGTGTAAATAAGAGTTCAATATAATATAGGAATTTTATCATCTTTAATTGCATAATTTGTTTTTAGATTCTTATAAAAACTCACATACTTCATTTGAATTTAAACTAAATACTTCATTCTCAACAGTCAGTGGCTGTTTGGGGAAAGGATTGGAAGGGGGACATTTTAATTTGCAAATGTGAAAATTAGCCACTATGGTTTTATCAGTTGCCCAACAGCATTAAATGAGAATGAGATTCCTCTATTAATAGGAGTGTTAGAAAACAGTAACATCCATGGAACCAGTTCAATGGGGACAGTGGGTATCAGATGTAAAGTTATTAATCAAGAATGCCATGCAAAGAGCTCTTGAAATCAAAAGCATAGCTCTGTTCTTGGAAGCGGACATGCTCAATTATATATGCTGTCTAGTCCTAAATAACAATGCAATTCTAGGACAACACCTTTCATTTTCAGCACTGGACATCTCCTTTTAGATGTGCTAGGAGCTGCCCAGTCCTGAACAAGAAAGCATCTCTAGCTGTCCAGTGGTAAACAATGATTCATATCAGGGAGCTGTCTAGTCCTAAACAGCATCTCTGGGACAACTCCTAAAGATGAATTTTGTTGCTTAGCACTGGACAACCTCTAAAGATGCATTGCTGTTTCAGCACTGGACAGCTCCCTATAGATGTGCTATAGGCTGCCCAGTGCTGAAACAGCAATGCATCTCTAGGAGCTGTCCAGTGCTGAAACAGCAATGCGTCTTTAGAGGTTGTCCAGTGCTAAGCAACAATGCATCTCAGGGAGCTGTCTAGTCCTAAACAACAACACATCTTTAGGACAACTCCTAAAGATGCATTTGTGTTTCAGCACTGGTCAGCTCCTTATAGATGTGCAATGAGCTGCCCAGTCCTGAATAAGATTGCCTATCTAGGAGCTGTCCAGTGCTGAAACAGCATTGCATCACTTGGAGCTGTCCTAAACAACACTGCATCTCTAGGAGCTGTTCAATGCTAAACACAATTGTATCTTGGAGAGCTGTCCAGTGCTGAAACAATAACTAATATTTCCTGGTATCCATTAATAAAACAAATACTATTATGTGGAGTGGTCTGGTGCTGATATGTAAACTTTGCAACTGCAGAGAAAATGCTATGACTAACTTTGGAGTTACTGTAAACGCATTGATTCTTTTGCAGTAAAAGATATCTGAAAATGTCTGTGATATAATGATGCTACCTAGCACTAGAAAGTAACCAAACTCTGCATTACATACTATAATTACATAGTTAAATAATAAGCTGCTACAGAAAATGATTTGTTAATCGGACTTCCGTACGACTGACCTTATTATAGAGGTGAAAAGTATATCTGATTATCTAAAGAGACCCAGCAATAATAAGGGAGGATGAAGGTTAAATTTTATGTGCCTAAATGTGTATAATGTATTGCAAATGTTTGGTTGTAAAAATGTCTATAGCTTTAATCCATTTAAGTAATGCAGGTGAAATTCTTAAATTCTAAGGATTAACCTCCACAAATGTGCTTCCGTCATCATAGCATAGCAATAATTCATCTTATGGATAATTGCTATAAATAATTCCTTAAAATGATACACCTCATTAGGATGTATTGCACTGTTCTCCAACACTATACATGTAATGCATGTGTATTCTTTTTTATGAATGTCAGATTTGACAAAAAAAAAATAGTAGCTGTGCATGGTGAATATACTTGGCAACAACAGACTAGCCTCTACCTGCATTGTATGTAGCAAACCTTAGGCTTTGATGTATTTTTGATTTTAGCAGTAGGGGGCATATGCTGTATGTTATTAGCTTCAAAGAACATTGCATGATGTGTGTTAGGGAAAGATAAAGTAGAACTACAGCAGCAGTTTGCTTGCATTTAAACAAATAACTGTATGCTTCTGCTGTTAATAAACCTTTCAGTGGCAGGGTAGTTAATAATGATGCCAACACAATGGCTCTTTCCCAAAATACGCCTGCTGTTTGAAGAAGAAATCTAGATCAATGCAAGCTTTTGTTTGTAAAGGTTGATGCTGTGAAAATTGATAATCAATTTTATCAGGCATATATTTACCCATCATAACATTCTACAGTAGATCCTCATTTAATAAGGAAATGAATATGCTTTCTTCCTAATTCAGTATAATGAATATTATATCATTTTTGTGGTAGGCATAATGATTCTCTGGCTGTGTTAATTCCACCTGAGAGTATATCAGCTCAGGGAACCAATCCACCTTTTACAGTATATAACTTTTATGCAGTACGTTAAATAGTTGCTATATATTTTTTTTAAAGTTTTGGGTTGCATGTGCCTCTTTTATATTGAACATTAAATACACAAAGAGCCTTTTCATGAGCTAGGTTTTGACATACAAAATGTTGGCAAAGTAAATCCTATATCTTAATTAAATACTGGAACTGGATCTGTTATCTGGAGCCCTTGGCACCTGGACTTTTCCAGATAATGGGTTCTTTCAGAAATGTGGAGCACAATGGCTTAAGGCAATTGAAATGTTATTCTAAAAATGTATTTATTAAATTAGAATTTGGATTTTATTAGCTTAGTTAATATTAAGCATGCGTTTAGTCAAAAATTAAAACCTATTTGTTTAAACACATTGGTCTCCCCCATAGGCCCCTCCTTAGAGGGCTGTCAGAGATAGTGGCTAAATCTGCTGGCATAACTATGGATTAGAAGAGGGGTACCTTGGGGGCTTGTAATCAGTTAAAGCACCATGCGGAAACTCTACTGTGTATGTGCCTGGAACAGTATGGACTCCTGCCTCCCTAATAGCATCACCCACACTGCTACAGTATATGGTCCCCAACTCCCCTGTCCCTCATGTTCAAATGCAGAGCTGTGCATTTTTTGGGTGGCAACTACCTGTATATGGTTTCAGTGCATGTTCTCCAGTCTGCTGATCAAGTTGTGAGGGCTCTCATAGAACAGGAAGTGGTGGTGGCCAAACATGGCTGAAATGTAATTATTCTGACGCACACCGGCAAATCACTTAAACTGCAATAGTGGTTCTGGTCCTCCGTTGGACCAGCCAGGTCCCTTAGCAACAGCAATTGTTTGGAAATGAATCCGCAGACACACAAGATTATGTGGCCAGGGAGTTAACCCCTTTTATTGTGCCACCACAAATATCAACGTTTCGGGGGGGAACATCCTGATAAAGGGAGGGCCCCCCCAAAAAATGTTAATATTTTTGGTAGCACAATAAAAGGGGTTAACTCCCCGACTGCCTAATCTTGTGCGTGTGCAGATTCCTGCTGCTGCACAGCTCTACATTGGGCCCCAAGGTTTGGGCCCCTATAGGAGTTTGAGGGACTTCAATGTGCAAAAGCTTTTATATTTCTGGTTTCTCCATAACAGATTCCATTCTTGTACAACAATGATAGTTTGGATAGTGAGTTTTATATAAATACCTACTTTATGTGTGGATCACAACCTACTGTACTGTAACTGCTTACTTAGACATGAGGAATGCAAGTTCTTCTCATTTAAAGATGATTCTTGCTTTTGAATGCATTGAGGCACAAAGTTAGAGAGAACAATCAGGAATTCTTCACATATTTATGCTTTATTCCTGCCTTGCTTTGTCTGTTCTGAAAGCTTTACACACTACTAAAACAATTCTAATAGTTTTTAAAGACCAGTAAGGGGAGTCTGTGACTGAAGATCATTGTTGTCCAGCACAGTACACAATACTATTTGTTTTGCATATATTAGAATTAATGGTTTTAAGGGCACACCTTTTCCAAGAGGGGGTAGGAAGAATTCATATACATGGGGAGCCACTGCACATAAAGTTAATTAAATGTAACTTCATAAAATACTCAAAGGTCTCATCATTTTTATCTCCAGTCAGTGTGTTTTGAGACAAACATAGCTAAGGAGCAGCAGAGGCATTATCTGTAAACTCAGTAGCAGAGCTTTAAGATTAAATGTATTTGCTATTTTGTAGACAGAAAAGAAATTCCCACAGTGTCATTTTATTTTTTGACTAATGGTAAGATGTCACACATGACAGTAAAGGATAGTAACAACCAAGATTAGTCAATGGAGCAGGTTCCAGGAAGAAAATGTCACAATGCATATACCAAAGACTAGCAGTTGCTTCTCTGCTTTATTTCCCACTGTTGCTGGACCTCCAATGATGTCAGTGATGGGTTAACAATGATATAACTACTAACTAATCTACTTTATGATGATGCAATAGGTCTAGTCGTGCAAAATGCTGTCTATCAGATTAGGTTAGTAGGTCCAAGTGGGTAAAAATGTGAGTTCGCAGTTGGGTTGTATGTCACAGTTAACCACCCTGAAATGAATGGAGTGCTAATGTTCCTCCTAGGGCAGTGCTGTCCAACTTCTGTGGTACAAAGGGCCAGAATTTTCTGGTCTATGTGTTTTAGGATCAATAATGGAATCCAGTGTTGACCACACCCTGTTTTAAACCACACTCACTTTAAACCACACCTATGTTGACACAAAAATGTTAAGACAATACCCACATTAATGGTGGTAGCACACAGAAAAACTAAATGGTTGGTGCTCACTGCAGGGATATCACTCATCACTCATATGTGAAAAAGTGTATTGTCTAGACTTAGCCTTAAATCCATATTCCATCTCCTCCCACTTGGATAACACAGCAACTCCCAGCATATGATTCAACAGATTGGGGATCCCCTAACAAGTATTTACAAATGCTAACAAACCCCCACCAAGTTCACCTCCTACAGGCAGAGCAAGGCACAAACAAACAGAGTAGGAGAGGCAGAGTATGGTACACACAGGCTGCACAGGACAGACAGCGCATGGCACACACAAGGAGCAGAGGGCAGGCAGAGTATGGCACACACAGGCAGAGTAAGGTGGTCAGTATGGCACAGGCAATAAGGCAGGCAGAGTATGAAACACACAGGGAACATAGGGCAGGCAGAGTATGACACACACACACAGCATAGAGCAGACAGATTATGGCACACACAGGGAGCATAGGGCAGGCAGATTATGGCACACACAGGGAGCATAGGGCAGGCAGATTATGGCACACGCAGGGAGCATAGGGCAGGCAGAGTATGCCAAATACAGGGAGCATAGGGCAGGCAGATTATGGCACACACAGGGAGATTAAGGCAGGCAGATTATGGCAAATACAGGGAGCATAGGGCAGTCAGAGTATGGCACACACAGGAATCATAGGACAGGCAGAGTATGGCACACACAGGGAGCATAGGGCAGGCAGAGTATGGCGCACACACAGGGATCACAAGGCAGGCAGAGTATGGCACACATATGGAGCATAGGGTAGGCAGAGTATGGCTCACACAGAGTATGGCTCACGTGCAGAGTGGGGCAGGCAGAGCATAGCACACAAAGGCAGAATATGGCATACACAGGCTGCAGAGGACAGACAGAGTATGGCACACAGGCAGCATAGGGCAAGCAGAATAGGGCACACCCATGCAGAGTAGGGAGTATGACACACACAGGCAGAGTAGGACAGGCAGAGTATGGCACAAGCAGGTAGGGTAGAGCAGGCACATGCAGAACAGTGTAAGAGACAATGAAACCCACAGCACCATTCTAAGTTGCATAGTACATACTGTAGTATGTACAGTGAAATAATGCCAGTGCTGTTCCTACAGTCAGTCTGAGGTTTGAACAGATGAGCAATGTGAGCACTGACAGTTTTATAGGTGTATATGAGATTTAAAGTGTGAACAATGCAGGGCTTTTACAGTCTGGTTTTGAGGTGTGAACAATCCAGGGGCAATTTAATCTCAGTTCTGATACCTTTTGAATCTTACACAAAGGTAAGCAATCAAAGCAACCAGACTTCAATGGAGGGCCACACAAGGGTGGGGGGGCATGGGCCACAGTTGGACAGTACTGTCCCAGGTGAAATGGTCAAGCAACAAAGACAACTAAGGTGGCACTTGTTGAGGGTAGTTGGGATGGGCAGGTGAACAGAGGGTTTGACTTCATTATATCAATTCTAGTTTCATCACTACTTGTACCAGCCTTCATTGTTTAGAATTCTCTCTCTCAGATGTGTGACAGAGCTTTTAATTCCAAAATGCAGTTATGCATTCCAGGATTCTGTTTTTTTTTTTTCACAAATAATATTTATTCATGTGTATTTATCATAGCATTGTTAATGTATATTTGCTGTGTCCTGCCAGCTCCTTGTTCTGACCCTGTGTTCCCACTCATGATGCACACCCCCAGGTCTTTCACTTCCAGCAATTGTTTATTTTCTCTCCTCTTAAATACATTTTAAATGTCTGTTTTTTCCAGTATTCCATCTGCCCAGCACACATGGATGCGCAGGATGTGGGTGTTTAGATGGTAACAGTGAAATTGTGAGAAAAGAAAAATAAAAGAAAGGAATAAGAATAGAAAAGGAAAAAAAAATACTAAAGGCATGCAAAATCATAATCAAATATCTTTTGGAAGGCAAATTGGTTTATTGCATATAAATTATACATTGCAAAAGTTATCATTACTCAATTACGATGCAAAGGCTATCATTATGATCTTGTGCTTGTCACTGTAATGATCTATGAAGGTTCAGCTTCTTCAAGATACAATAGGTTTTTCAACTTGGATGCGTCACTTCCATTCACATTTTAGTGACTCAATTTGTGCTTTTAGTCACCTTTTGCAGGGAATGAAGAAACACAATCGACTGGGCACCTTTCAGATACATGTTAGCATTTACATTTAGGGGTTATTTATCAAAATGTGAATTTATCTCATTATTTTCTGAAATATACTCTGACCAAATCCGCATGGGTTATTTCCCGTTATTTATTAATACATTTTGCCAAAAAAAAATCAAGTTTGGGAAAAAACTTGAATCAGATGAAGTTCTGGATTTTCCACCCGAAAAATCTGATTTCTTTCGGATTTTTCCCCGAAATCCACAAACTCTTCGGATTTTTGCATGAAACCCATTGCAGATCAGGATATCTTCTCCTATTGACTTACAGTATATGCAACCTCGGCAGATCTGAGATGTCTAATTTTCGGATTCAGACTTTTTCAATCCTTGGGTATAATAAATCACAAAAAAATTTAGTTTTTTTCACTAAAATTAAGATTTTATAGTAAAAAAAAAACTCGACTATATCACTCGGACTTTAATAACCCCCTTAAAGTACAGGTATGGGATCTGTTATCTGGAAACCTGAAAGCTCAGAATTATGGAAAGGCCAACTCCCATAGACTCCATTTTATCCAAATAATCCAAATTTTTAAAAATAATTTCCTTTTTCTCTGTAATAATAAAACAGTAGCTTGTACTTGATTCAAACTAAGATATAATTAATCCAGAATTGAAAGCAGAACCAGCCTATTGGTTTTATTTAATATTTACATAACTATCTAGTAGACTTAAAGGGATCCTGTCATCGGAAAACATGTTTTTTTCAAAATGCATCAGTTAATAGTGCTACTTCAGCAGAATTCTGCACTGAAATCTATTTCTCAAAGGAGCAAACAGATTTTTTTATATTCAATTTAGAAATCTGACATGGGGCTAGACATTTTGTCAATTTCCCAGCTGCCCCTGGTCATGTGACTTGTGCCTGCACTTTAAGAGAGAAATGCTTTCTGGCAGGTTGCTGTTTTTCCTTCTCAATGTAACTGAATGTGTCTCAGTGGGACTATTGAGTGTTGTTCTTAAATCTACCAGGCAACTGTTATCTTGTGTTAGGGAGCTGTTATCTGGTTACCTTCCCATTGTTCTTTTGTTTGGCTGCTGGGGGGGGGAGGGAGGAGGTGATATCACTCCAACTTGCAGTACAGCAGTAAAGAGTGATTGAAGTTTATCAGAGCATGCCCGGACTGACAATCTGTCAGTTCAGGCAATTTCCCGAAGGGCCGCTCCATTTACCTGTGGAATGGGCCGCTCCATTTACCTGTGGAATGGGCCGCTTCTGATTTGCGGCGTCTGGGCAGGGGGAGAGAGATTTACAGCATGCACGCTGTGCTTCTCCTTCACACACACCAAGCAGCTGCATGTTCCTCCTCCCTCGTCCTAAGATCAGTTAGGGAAAGGCAAAGACATACCTCCCAACATTTTGGAAGTAAAAAGAGGGACAAAAAAATTTTCCACGCACGTAGTGCAGCAATTTTTTGACCACACCCCTTTCTGTGGCCACACAAACTTTGTTTCTTTTTCTGGCTGTTCAGTGCATAGAAAAGAGGGACTTTCCAGTACAAATGAGGGACTGCGAGTTGAGCTGTCAAAAGAGGGACTGTCCCTCCGAAAAAGGGACAGTTGGGAGGTATGGCAAAGGTGATTGGCCAGCAGAAGGATTGGGAGGTGCCAGAGTTCCCGTGCTGTTTCACAAAGCTCCTAGGAGAGGTAGGGGTGTCTGTGTCTCTCTGTGTTTGTGTGTGTCTGTCTGTGTTTGTTTGTCTCTGTGTGTGTGTGTGTCTCTGTGCCTCTCTGTGTTTGTGTGTCTCTTTGTGTGTGTGTTTGTATGTGTGCGTTTACATGTGGGCTGCTTTGTTTGTTTTTTGCCCGGGCTGCTTTTTGCTCCCAGTCCGGCTCTGTATCAGAGCACAAGTTACATGACTTGGGGCAGCTGGGAAACTGACAATATGTATAGCCCCATGTCAGATTTCAAAATTGAATATAAAAGAATCTGTTTGCTCTTTTGAGAAATGGATTTCAGTGCAGAATTCTGCTGGAGCAGCACTATTAACTGATTCATTTTGAAAGAAAAATGTTTTTCCATGACAATATCCCTTTCAGGTATGAAGATCCAAATTACAGAAAGAACAATTATCTGGAAAGACTCAGGTCCCAAGCATTCTGGATAGCAGGTCCCATACCTGTACATCCCTTTTTAATATTTAGAACTAATAATTAAATTATTATTAATTACAAATAATTAAACTAATTTAATATCTAGAACTCATCATCATCTTTCATCAGACAAGTGTCATTATCAAGGGACTTTATTCAACATGGGCAGATGCCTGGTACCACAGACAAAGGTTACTTTTTTGCTGGTTAAGTTCACTCAGAAAATGTATAACTGATATAATATTGATTTCTAATGGTTAATGGACCAAAATGTTGCCTATGGTGGCACATAACCCCCTGCATGTTGTTTTGGCTTTGAAGCAAACTATTGCTCATTTTAAAATGTTTCAGAAAACTGTGGGTCATCTGTCTGTTCTGTGCCCTGCTTCTGTTTGTAGTCATGTCGCTATCGATCATGTTCAGTTTGGACATGTTTGCAGCAGAAGCATGTGCTTTACAAGGCAATAGAAAGTATAGTAGTTGTACTGCATCTCCAACAAAGGAATTCTGTACATAGTCCCCTAACTGCCCTTGTCTGATATGTAGCTTGATTGGCTAAACTATTGTGTGATATGACACGCAATCCTTCCAGTGACTGATCAAGACAGACTAAGACAGACTGTTGCATTCTCTTTAGGTAACCGTAGCTACAGATATATTCATTTATATTCTAACTACTACTCATCAGATACAATTAGATAATCAGTGTTGGAAATGTAATTGCTAGGCTATTAATATTTAAATTAATAAAATTTTAGTATGTTATAGAATAGTCAGTTTTAAGCAACTTTTCAATTGGTTGTCATCATTTATTTTTTAAAGTTTTTAAATTATTTGCCTTTTTCTGAATCTTTCCAGCTTTCAAAATGGGGAACACTGACCCCATCTAAAAACAAATGCTCTCAAAGGCTACAAATGTATTTTTATTGCTACTTTTTATTACTAATTTCTATTCAGGCCTCTCCTATTCATATTCCAGTTTCTTACTCAAATCAGTGCATGGTTGCTAGGGTAATTTGGACCCAAGCAAACCGATTGCTGAAATTGCAAATTGCAGATCTGCTGAATAAAAAGCTAAATAACTCATAAATCATAAATAATAAAAAATGAAAACCAGTTGCAAAATGTCTCAGAATATCACTCTCTATATCATACTAAAAGTGAACTGAAAGTTGAACAACCCATTTAAGGATCCAATACACTGTATGGTCAAAAGTACGTGGACACCTGTCTCTCCAACATCTCATTTCAAACCCAAGGGTATTACTATGAATTTGGTTCTGTCTTTGCTACTTAAGCTGCCTTTACCCATTACTGGTTTGGGAAGGTTTTCCACTAGATGTTAGAATATTGTAGATAATGGTATAAAAGAGGTTTCGTACAGGTATTGGGGATTAGGCAGTAACGGAACTAGGTGGGGCCCACCATCGTCCGTGCGAATTTACTTTGTGGCGGCTGCAGCACGTGCGATCTGCTGGGGGGGGCCCTGCGGGGGTGCGGGCCCTAGCCCAGTTGCACCCCCTGCTCCCCCGGTAGTTACGCCACTGGGATTAGGCTTGCATCAACATTTACAGTACATTAATCTCACTGGTGTTCAGATAGAGATTAGAGCTCTGTGCAGGATCGAACACCAATGCTGGTGGACTTCTTCAATTTAAAATGTGATTATAATCCTTTAAGGGACATAGTCGTACACTGCTAACATTATTGGCAACAACCCACAGCAACTATCTGCCAGAGCAGAGCTTCTATGGGAACCAGCAATGTCATCTCTTCATTGGCTGCTAGACTGAAGGGAGTGTTTAGTAATCTGAGCTGAGAAGAACTGAGCATGCTCAATATCCAACAACCAAAGCAAATTTCTGAGGGAGTGTGCTGAGTGAGTTAGAGGAGGAAAAGAAAAACTAAGTGATTGAGGGATGCTCTAATGTAGTCATATAGAGTAATCATGTCCCCTCGCAAGTGTCTTGTTTCCAACCATAACTTTGCCAATCTACCCTCATAATCTTTCATCCCCCAACCAGTTTGGTTGCATGTAGGGATGTAGCGAACTGGCGATTTGGTGTTCGCGAACGCCGTTCGTGAACACCGGCAAAAAATGCGAACGTTCGCGGACAGTTCGCGAACTTCGAACCCTCGCTAAAATCGTTCGATTCGAACGATCGAAGGATTTTAATTGTTCGATCGAAGGATTTTCATTCGAATCGAATGATCGAACGGTTTAAAATCGTTCGATTGAATGAAAATCATTCGATCGAATGCTTACAATCGTTCGAACGAATGGAAATCGTTAGATTTTTAGCGGTCAAAGGAATTCGAATGGTCGAATGGTCGAACGATTTTTATTCGAATCGAACGCGAACTCAAAATGCGAACGTTCCCAAACGTTCGCGAACATTCGGCGGACGCGAACGGTCGAAGTTCGCGCGAACAGTTCGCTACATCCCTAGTTGCATGTCTCTGCACTCTCTCCAGCTCATTTATATCCCTCTTAAAGGAATAGTTCAGTGTGAAAATAAAAACTGGGTAAATAGATAGGCTGTGCAAAATAAAAAATGTTTCTAATATAGTTAGTTAGCCAAAAATGTAATATATAAAGGCTGGAGTGAACAGATGTCTAATAAAACAGCCAGAATCCAACTTCCTGCTTTTCAGCTCTATAACTCTGAGTTAGTCAGCGACTTGAAGGGGGGCCACATGGGACATTTCTGTTCAGTGAGTTTGTAATTGACCCTCAGCATTCAGCTCAGATTCAGAAGCAACAGATATGAACCATTTTGGCCCCCCCTCAAGTCTCTGATTGGTTACTGTCTGGTAGCCAGGGTAACCAGTCAGTGTAAACCAAGAGAGCTGAAAAGCAGGAAGTAGTGCTCTGACTGACTTGTTATACATCAAATCACTCCAGCCTTTATACATTACATTTTTGGCTAACTAACTATATTAGAAACTTTTTTTATTTTGCACAGCCTATCTATTTAACCAGTTTTTATTTTTACACTGAACAATTCCTTTAAGGACTGGAGTCCAAAACTACACTGCATACTCCAGATGAGGCCTCACTAGGGACCTATAAAGTGATTAATTAAATAGTTAATACCCTTTTTTATGCAAGACAGAACTTTATTTGCTTTAGTAGCCACAGAATGACAACTTGCTATCTACAAAAACCCCTAGATCCTTATCAGTTAAGGAAACTCCCAACACACTGCCATTTAGTGTATAACTTGCATTTCCAGTTTGTTACCCAGTTTTCCAATTTAGTCGCTCTGCAAAGTAGCAGCATCCTGCAAGAAACGTATAGTTCGGCACAATAGCAATGCAATGAATAGCAATGCATAGCAATGAAGTTTAGTATCTTATCTCTTAATGCCCCTTCAAATAGTTTTTAGTAATTTACTACTACTGACGTCAAATTTACAGGCCTATAGTTTTGAGGCTTAGAATGGGATCCTTTTTTGAATAGTGGCGTCATGCTCAGTTTCAGAAAACCCAGAATAAGAGCAAAGATTCCGGTTGCGGGCTTGCGGCTCATGCTTCTCTCCCTAACTGCCACCTTTCGCTTTGGGAGTAGCCCTCCACTACTCAGATGTCGTCTGGTCTTGCTCTTATAGTGAGAGAACCAAGGTTCAAATTCTGGCCAGGCAAGGAAACCAAAGTTTAGAAAAGTTTAAAAAGATGAATGGAGATCAAGCTGTATGTAGTCAGGGGACAAGCTAGGGTCAATACCATGAGCGCATTGCAGTACCAAATCAGAATCGTAGTCAGGCAAAAAGGTGAGGACAGGCAGCAAATATCAGAGTCAGAGGCAGGCAAGAAGTCACACATAAGAATCACAATCAAATCACACCCAGGAACTATCAGCAAACAGAACTGAAGATAGACAAAGATGATCAGTCTGTGGCACCATTAAATATTTGAATTTCATACAGTGCGCAATGTCACTGTGTCTGCATGTACGACAAAACAAAGACCTGAGTGCAATAGACCTGAGTGGAACCTGGATCCTGCTGGTATTTCCCTGCTGCCTCCACCAGGGATTTCTAGACCACCCGGTACTCTTACAAGTGGCATCACATTAGCAATTAGTAAATCTCTCTGGTCCAGACCTCAGTGAATCCTGAACAATTAAGTAAAGAGATTTGGCAATCACAGAGCTAAGCTTGTTTAGTACCTTAGGATTAATACCATCCAGTCCTGGATCTATGTTTATGTTTACAAGTTCTAGTCTCTTTTAAATTTTCTCTTGCATGAACCACACATCTTTTGTTATATTATTAGATTTGGGTTTATTAAGAAGGAAACCTTTATTAATTGGTTCCTCATTTGTGTAGACCGATGAAAAATAACAGTTTACATTCTCTGCTTTTTCCTCTGTTCTCATCAACCAGCGGACCCCCCTCTTATATTAAGGGACCCACCCATCCTGCTTTATTTTTTCATTATTTACATATTTAAAAAATAATTTTACATTAATTTTACTGCTTGCTGCAATGCCACTTTCCATCTCAATTTTAGCTTGTCTTTAGCTTGTCTTTTCTTACCAACACCAACACTTCTGTCAGACCACAAAGGTTTGCTTTATTCTCGTCACTGATACAAAGTGGTTTATAGCATACACCAAAGATAATTTTCTTTGTGACCTTTTGACCAGTCGAAATCTCAACCCATAGAGATTCCTCCCCAGTGCCATCCATGGTTATTTCTTAGAGCATGGCTTTAATTAAGGTTTTACATAAAGACAAACTCATCCACCCTTTTTAATCGCACTGCCGCTCCTAAAAATGTAGCCATTTAAATTCACATCCCAGTCACATGTTTTATCCCACCAGATCTCAGTGATACTAATTATACCATAATTCCTAGTGCATGTAATTAACGCTAGCTCTTCCATTTTACCTGACAAACTCTGTGCATTTGCTAGTATACATCTAAGGTTACTACTTTTCCCTCAGATAGTTACAACATTTTAATGGAAAATTACATTTAAATTGCTATTAGACAGTTTATCTGGTAACAGAGGTACCTCCTTAGATGGTAAACTGTATGTCCCCCTCACTCCTCCCCCATGACCCCTTATTAATCCCACTGCCCAGTCGACCCTAGCTTCCCTATAATACTCTGGTTAACCACCCTTTACATTGTTTAAACACTCCAACCTCTTTCCCCTATCAAAGCAGATCCTCTTCCATTGAGGTGCGATCCATCACAACTATATATAGACTGTACCCTAAGGTAAAATCATCCCAGTACTCAAAACCTAAACCCTTCCTTCCTACACCAAGAATTTAGCTATACATTTTACTCCCTAAGCTCCTGCTGTCTTCATAAACATGAACGTGACACAGGCAAAATTTCTGAAAAAATTACATTGGAAGACCTTCCTATAATCTTAGAGCCTAGATCTCTAAACTCATTCTTTAAGGTTCTCTATCTACCATTAAATTTGTCATTAATACCAATATGTACTAATCCAGTTGGGTTAGGCCCAGCCCCACCCAATAATTTGTCTACCCAATCATACCACATGCCGAACCATGGCAGCGGCAAATTTTTGGTTCTAGTGATCCAGACTACAAATTACCTCTACCTTCCTAATAATTGAATCCTCTTTAACCACAATCTGTTTGGAGCTTGGAAGCATACATGATGGTGTTTTGTGGTGCATGCAGGAGATGCAAGTTCTACCTCTATGAAGTGAGCATTAGGAGCACCATCCTTCCCATTTTACATGTTCTTCCAAGAAATGCAGTAGAGTGAAGTGAAATAGTGACAGCACACTAGTTGTCTTGTGATGCAAATTACTGGTTCCATGGGTACTGACTTACTAATGAGAGTTTATTTTTCTTTCTTTTTTGTAGGTTTCCTGGCTGGAAAATTATTTGTACACTCTGCTGCAGATGTTTATCTGTTTTGTATGTTACAAAGCAGTGTGAATGACAATGCAGCAAACTGTCATAGAGTTGAATGGATTAGGGTGGATGCTTTTTGATCCAATGATATATTTGCTATTAAATTTGATTCCATGGAGAGGTAGTAGGATCGTGTGTATTGCAAGGAATTTGAAAGAATTGTAGATGTCAGTTTTGGACAGCCATGGGCCCATATAACAACCATAAAAGCCTGATATCAAAGTAACATTCATTGTTTGATTGATGGCAGAATGATGAAGAGAGACCAGTACACACAACATAACAGCAGGGATATTTGGAATAGACCAGAGCCACATATGAAACAAATGTACTTGTTGCCAACTAGTTAATGAATATATCATGGGGAAGGAACTGATAGATGCTTCTTCTTGAATTTTTTATTATTTATCATTATAGTATAGATGCCAAAAAGGTAACAGATAATGGACAAGAGAGACATACTGAATATATATATATATACATACAGTGGCGTAACTATAATACAGCAGACCCCGCGGTTGCGGGGGGCCTGGGGGACAGAGGGCCCTGGACCAAGGGGTCTGCTGAACTGAAACACTGTGTGCGGTGAGCAAGACTGCCGCTTGCCACAAGAAATTTAGCGGCGGGGCGGATCTGAGGCTTTCCGACGGGACAGGAGATGTGTGAGCGCTGAAGGTCAGCGGATGCGTGTATGCGCATGCAGGTGCACGTGCGTGCATGCAGCTAAGCCGGGGCCCCTGAAGATTTTTTTGCAGGGGGGCCCGGTTAGCTGTAGTTACGCCACTGTATATATATATATATATATATATATATATATATATATATATATATATATATGGACTGAATCAAGTAGAATATTTTGTTTAATAGAACCTTGAGGACATGAAGCTGGGTGTAGATGTAAAAATGAGAATGAAATGCATTAACAAATGAAGGGGCACAAATCACAGGCAAGCCAGGAGAGAGGCAGAGTAAAGTGAAGCAGTGAAACTGTACTCCAGGGTTGTCAGTGTGAGAGACTGTTAATTTTTGATGACATATTGTCATAAGAAGACAAACACACTGTTGATGTGTTATTATTGTTGTTGAACAATTAATGACAAAGTAATCATTTTCTGCATTTTTTTGTGTTCCTGTCTCTCCTCTGCATAAGAATTTCTCTTTCCTACCATTATAAAAGCTATTACAAGGGGACTCCATTGACCCTTCTCTTTCAGCCATCCTGTTACATACCTTAATGAAACACCAGGAGCCAGAAATAAGGTAAAATGGCCACAGTTTGTATGCATGTTTTTTGCAGTCTGTCAATAATAGGAAATCCATGCAGGTTGTCACCTAGCACAAGCAGTAGTAGCGTCTGTATCAATCAACCCACTGTGCAGTCACAGGAGAGAACCTCCTTTCTCCCTCTTCTAAATTTACCTGTGCAGTACTCCTACTGCTGCTGTGACAAATAGAGATGGCGCGAACTGTTCGCCGGCGAACTTGTTCACGCGAACATCGGGTGTTCGCGCTCGCCGGAAGTTCGCGAACGTCGCGCGACGTTCGCCATTTTGGGTTCGCCATTGTTGGCGCTTTTTTTTGCCCTCTCACCCCAGACCAGCAGGTACATGGCAGCCAATCAGGAAGCTCTCCCCTGGACCACTCCCCTTCCCTATAAAAACCGAAGCCCTGCAGCGTTTTTTTCACTCTGCCTGTGTGTGCTGAAGAGATAGTGTAGGGAGAGAGCTGCTGCCTGTTAGTGATTTCAGGGACAGTTGAAAGTTTGCTGGCTAGTAATCGTTTTGATACTGCTCTGTTATTGGAGGGACAGAAGTCTGCAGGGGTTTGAGGGACATTTAAGCTTAGGTAGCTTTGCTGGCTAGTAATCTACCTTCTACTGCAGTGCTCTGTATGTAGCTGCAGTGGGCAGCTGTCCTGCTTCTGATCTCATCTGCTGACTGCTGCAATAACAGTAGTCCTTGTAAGGAGTGCTTTTATTTATTTTTTTGTTGTTTTACTACTACTACTACTACTACTACTACTACTACTACTATAAGAGCCCAGTGCTATTAGTCTAGAAGTGTTGGGGAGTGGGACTGGTGTGCTAATCTGCTGCTCCTAGTAGTTCAGCAGCACCAACTGTAATTTTTTTTTTTAATATTCATTTTTTTTTTATTTTACTTTTTTTTATTTTACTACCGCTGTAGTAGTGTATAAGTTGACCTTTTAGGCATTATTTGCCCTGTAGGCATTTTTTGCCCAGTGTGTTATTCAACCAACAGCCATCTAGTTGTGTGACCTTGTTCACATTCTGTCTAAATATCCATAATATTACCGTCTCCAGAAAAAACACCGGAGTGACTTTTTTCAAGCAGCCATAATAAATTTTACGTAATCCGTATCCATCGCTGTAGTAGTGTATAAGTTGACCTTTTAGGCATTATTTGCCCTGTAGGCATTTTTTGCCCAGTGTGTTATTCAACCAACAGCCATCTAGCTGTGTGACCTTGTTCACATTCTGTCTAAATATCCATAATATTACCGTCTCCAGAAAAAACACCGGAGTGACTTTTTTCAAGCAGCCATAATAAATTTTACGTAATCCGTATCCATCGCTGTAGTAGTGTATAAGTTGACCTTTTAGGCATTATTTGCCCTGTAGGCATTTTTTGCCCAGTGTGTTATTCAACCAACAGCCATCTAGCTGTGTGACCTTGTTCACATTCTGTCTAAATATCCATAATATTACCGTCTCCAGAAAAAACACCGGAGTGACTTTTTTCAAGCAGCCATAATAAATTTTACGTAATCCGTATCCATCGCTGTAGTAGTGTATAAGTTGACCTTTTAGGCATTATTTGCCCTGTAGGCATTTTTTGCCCAGTGTGTTATTCAACCAACTGCCATCTAGCTGTGTGACCTTGTTCACATTCTGTCTAAATATCCATAATATTACCGTCTCCAGAAAAAACACCGGAGTGACTTTTTTCAAGCAGCCATAATATATTTTACGTAATCCGTATCCACCGCTGTAGTAGTGTATACGTTGATCTTGTGGGCATTATTTGCACAGTGTTTTCTTCAAACCGCCATCTAGCTGTGTGAGCTTGTTCACATTTTGTCTAAATATTGATAATATTATCGTCTCTAGAAAAACCACTTGAGTTACTTTTTTTCAAGCAGCATTCTTATATTTTACGTAATCCGTATCCACCGCTGTGTATACGTTGACCTTGTAGGCATTATTTGCACAGTGTTTTCTTCAAACCGCCATCTAGCTGTGTGAGCTTGTTCACATTTTGTCTAAATATTGATAATATTATCGTCTCTAGAAAAACCACTTGAGTTACTTTTTTTCAAGCAGCATTCTTATATTTTACGTAATCCGTATCCACCGCTGTGTATACGTTGACCTTGTAGGCATTATTTGCACAGTGTTTTCTTCAAACCGCCATCTAGCTGTGTGTATTATCGTTTCCAGAAAAACCAACTGAGTTTTTGTTGTTGTTTTTTTAAAAATAATGCCAGGCAAAGGCAGGCCGCCACGCAGAGGCCGTGCTAGGGGCCGTGCTGCTATGCAATCCTGTGGCCCTAGCAAATTGCCCAGTTTTAAAAAGCCAATGACCCTGAACTCCCAAAATGCTGAAGAGGTAGTTGACTGGCTTACACAGCACACCCCATCCTCTACCGTTTCTAACTTTACCACAACATCCTCCTCATCCTCCACTGCTATGGCCACCCCACGTCACACTTCCTCCACCACCGGTGCCCCTTCTTCACTGGAGTCAGAGGAGTTATTTTCCCATGAGTTTCTTGAACTGAGTAATGCGCAACCATTATTGGCAGAAGAAGATGAAGGAGATGAGGACGTTACACCAGATTTAATTCTGGCAGAGAACACGACAGAGATGGACATAATGATGAGTGATGAGGAGGAGGTCCCCGCTGCTGCTTCCTTCTGTGATGTGTCAGAAGAAATTGATGCATCTGAGGAGAATGATGATGAGGAGATTGATGTTTTGTGGGTGCCTAGTAGAAGAGAGCAAGAGGAGGGTAGTTCAGATGGAGAGACGGAGAGTCAGAGAGGCAGTAGGAGAATAAGACTTAGAAGAAGCAGGGAGGACAGCCCGCAGGGATCAGTAGGGCAACAACATGTATCGGCACCTGTGTTCAGCCGGCCAACGCACCCGCCATTGCCGCCAATGCCGCCAACTTCTACTGTTACCGCCAGATCGCACACTTCCAAAAAGTCAGCAGTGTGGGATTTTTTTAATGTGTGTGCCTCTGACAAAAGCATTGTAATTTGCAATGAGTGCAGTCAGAAACTGAGCCTTGGTAAGCCCAACAGCCACATAGGTACAACTTCTATGCGAAGGCACATGAGCGGCAAGCACAAAGCACTTTGGGAGCAACACCTCAAAGGCAACAGGCAAACTAAAAGCCACACTCCTTCTGGTCCAGCATCTTACTGCTCTACCTCTGCTCTCCTTGACCCATCTGAACCACCCTCCACTCCGCCTTCCACCTTGACCACCTGTTCCCATTCCCAGTCATCTGCCACCAGCCAAGTTTCTGTGAAGGCCATGTTTGAGCGTAAGAAGCCAATGTCTGACTGTCACCCCCTTGCCCGGCGTCTGACAGCTGGCTTGTCTGCACTCTTAGCCCGCCAGCTTTTACCATACCAGCTGGTGGACTCTGAGGCCTTCCGCAAATTTGTAGCAATTGGGACACCGCAGTGGAAGGTACCCAGCCGCAATTTTTTTTCTAAAAAGGGAATACCACACCTGTACCAACATGTGCAGAGCCAAGTTACCGCATCTCTGTCACTTAGTGTTGGGCCAAAGGTCCATATGACTACTGACGCATGGTCCTCCAAGCATGGTCAGGGCAGGTATGTCACCTACACTGCCCACTGGGTGAACTTGGTAATGGCTGGGAATGGGAAGCAGGGAATGGGTAGCTCAACAACAACAACAACAGTGGAGTTGGTGTCACCGCCACGGATTGCACGCGGTTCTGCCACCACCTCTACTCCTCCATCGCTCTCTACCTCGTCTTCTTCCTCTTCTTCTTCTTACTCTGCTGCTGGGTCCTCCTTCTCCTCCTCCACACCTGTGCACCCCCAGCTCCCCCTAGGCTATTCGACGTGCCAGGTACGCCGTTGTCACGCTGTCTTGGGGATGACGTGCCTGGAAAGCAAAAACCATACCGGATCTGTACTCCTGTCATCTCTGCAGTCACAGGCCGATCGGTGGCTGACCCCACACCAACTGCAGATCGGAAAAGTGGTGTGTGACAATGGAAGCAATCTGTTGGCAGCGTTGAGACTGGGAAATTTAACACATGTGCCCTGCATGGCACATGTGTTAAATTTAATAGTCCAACGTTTTGTCTCCAAGTACCCAGGATTCCAGGACGTTCTCACCCAGTCCAGAAAGGTGTCGGCCCATTTCAGACGTTCCTACACAGCCATGGCACGCCTTGCTGACATTCAGCAGCGCTACAACATGCCAGTCAGGCGTTTGATTTCTGACAGCCAGACTCGCTGGAATTCAACGCTCCTTATGTTGGAACGTCTGCTGCAACAACAAAGGGCCGTCAACGAGTACCTTTTTGAACTGGGTGGTAGGACTGGATCTGCAGAGCTGGGGATTTTTTTCCCCCGTTACTGGGTGCTTATGCGCGATGCCTGCAGGCTCATGCGACCTTTTGAAGAGGTGACAAATATGGTCAGTCGCACCGAAGGCACCATCAGCGACCTAATACCCTTCGCTTTCTTCCTGGAGCGTGCCGTGCGACGAGTGACAGATGAGGCTGTAGACCAGCGTGACGAGGAGCTGGAAGCGCACGATTTATGGTCGGAATCACCAGAACGAACCCAGGCACCTGCTGCAACGCAGGGAGAGGTGCCAGAAGTGGAGTCAGAGGAGGAAGGTGGCTTTGTGGAGGAGGAGGAGGAGGACCAACAGGAGCAGGCTTCCCAGGGGGCTAGTGGTGACCTTTTGGGGACCCCTGGTCTTGTACGTGGCTGGGGGGAGGAGACCGTGGATGATGCAGTCCTTGATAATGAGGAAGCGGAGATGGATAGCTCTGCATCCAACCTTGTGAGAATGGGGTCTTTCATGCTGTCATGCCTGTTGAAGGACCCCCGTATCAAGAGGCTTAAGGAGAAGGACCTGTACTGGGTCGCAACGCTACTAGACCCTCGGTACAAGCATAAAGTGTCAGAAATGTTACCAACATACCACAAGTCCGAAAAGATGCGGCATTTACAAACCAGCCTGCAAAACATGTTGTACAATGCTTTTAAGGGTGATGTCACTTCAGGAACTCATCAACATTCCAGGGGCAGAGGTGCCAGTAATCCTGCCACGAGCACACCTGCAAGGACAAAGCCCTTTGGCCGGTCTGTAACATCAGACATGCAAATGTTTTTCTGTCCAAGGCAGCGCCACAACCCTTCTGGATCCACCCTCAAAGAACGCGGACTACCTGGCATTAACTGCAGATATCGACACTCTGAGGAGCGATGAACCCCTGGACTACTGGGTGCGCAGGCTTGATCTGTGGCCAGAGCTGTCACAATTTGCCATGAACCTCTTGTCTTGCCCAGCCTCAAGTGTGCTCTCAGAAAGGACCTTCAGTGCAGCAGGAGGGATTGTAACTGAGAAGAGAACTCGCCTAGGTCACAAGTGTCGATTACCTGACCTTTATTAAAATGAATGAGGGGTGGATCTCGGAGGGTTACTGCACGCCGGAAGACTTGTTCTGACTTCTATGCAGCTGTCCTTCTCTTCAAGCCTCATGACTCCACACACAGCTGTCCTTTAGCGTCCTCCTCCCTCCGCCACCGTTACAAACTAGGGTGCAAACCCTACTGGTTTAATTTTTTCTGGCCTCTGTGCTTCAGTGGCTGCAACCAAAAAAACTGGGCAAACAATGTCTACAAGGTCAACGTATGGCGAAAAATGACTATTTTCAGCATTTATATGGCATATTTTTTCTGGCAACTGTGCTTCAGTGGCTGCGTCCAAAAAAATGCATATTTTCTGCATTTATATGGCATAATTTTTCTGGCCTCTGTGCTTCAGTGGCTGCAACCAAAAAAATGCATATTTTCTGCATTTATATGGCATAATTTTTCTGGCCTCTGTGCTTCAGTGGCTGCAACCAAAAAAATGCATATTTTCTGCATTTATATGGCATAATTTTTCTGGCCTCTGTGCTTCAGTGGCTGCAACCAAAAAAATGCATATTTTGTCCATTTATATGGCATAATTTTTCTAGCCTCTGTGCTTCAGTGGCTGCAACCAAAAAAATGTATATTTTCTCCATTTATATGGCATTATTTTTCTGGCCTCTGTGCTTCAGTGGCTGCAACCAAAAAAATTTATATTTTCAGCATTTATATGGCATAATTTTTCTGTCAACTGTGCTTCAGTGGCTGCGACCAAAAAAATGCATATTTTCTGCATGTATATGGCATAATTTTTATGGCCTCTGGGCTTCAGTGGCTGCAACCAAAAAAATGCATATTTTCAGCATTTATATGGCATAATTTTTCTGGCAACTGTGCTTCAGTGGCTGCGACCAAAAAAATGACTATTTTCAGCATTTATATGGCATATTTTTTCTGGCCTCTGTGCTTCAGTGGCTGCGGCCAAAAAAACTGGGCAAACAATGCCTACAAGGTCAACGACGTTGACCTTGTAGGCATTGTTTGCCCAGTTTTTTTGGCCGCAGCCACTGAAGCACAGAGGCCAGAAAAAATATGCCACATAAATGCTGAAAATAGTCATTTTTTGCCATACGTTGACTCAACGTATATGGCAAAAAATGACTATTTTCAGCATTTATGTGGCATATTTTTTCTGGCAACTGTGCTTCAGTGGCTGCAACCAAAAAAACTGGGCAAACAATGTCTACAAGGTCAACGTATGGCGAAAAATTACTATTTTCAGCATTTATATGGCATATTTTTTCTGGCAACTGTGCTTCAGTGGCTGCGTCCAAAAAAACTGGGCAAACAATGTCTACAAGGTCAACGTATGGCGAAAAATTACTATTTTCAGCATTTATATGGCATATTTTTTCTGGCAACTGTGCTTCAGTGGCTGCGTCCAAAAAAACTGGGCAAACAATGCCTACAAGGTCAATGTATGGCAGTTGTTTAAAGAGAACAGTAGATTACTAGCCAGCAAAGCTACCTAAGCTAAAATGTCCCTCAAATCCCTGCAGACTTCTGTCCCTCCAATACAGAGCAGTATCAAGCAGATTACTAGCCAGCAAACTTACTATCATCTGTCCCTGAAATCACTAACAGCTCTCCCCCTACACTATCTCTTCCAAGCACACACAGGCAGATTTTTCAGATACATTTTTGCCCTTGATCCCCCTCTGGCATGCCACTGTCCAGGTCGTTGCACCCTTTAAACAACTTTAAAATCATTTTTCTGGCCAGAAATGTCTTTTTTAGATGTTAAAGTTCGCCTTCCCATTGAAGTCTATGGGGTTCGCGAACCGTTCGCGAACCGCTCGCATTTTTGCGCAAGTCCGCGAATATGTTCGCGAACTTTTTTTCCGACGTTCGCTACATCCCTAGTGACAAATAAAAGCACTTGTACGAAAAAGTCGCTGATAAAAAAAGTGGCAAGACAAAAAAGTTGCCGTGACAAAAAGTCGCCACAAGGAAAACACCCATTGACCTTAATGTATTTGGCATGCGAAAAAATTGTCACGTTTGTAGAAATTTAGATGCCTGTTGACTTTAATGCACCATATATATATATATATATATATATATATATATATATATATATATAGCAAAGAAATTCACACTTATAGGTCTTTTGTGATGAAAATAAAATGGGTTTATTCAACTTTTCGGCTCTTAGACTTCAGACATCCGTTTCAGATGCGCAATTCCGATGCGCCGCATCAAATTCGGTGGCCTGGGGGCCCCTGTTATATACGGCACATTCTGACGTCAGAGCACGCCTTTTATAAGGATATAATTTACAGTTTGGTCCCATAGGGAAATGACCAGACTGTAGATTATATATATAGATGAAGCCCCTTTGCATCGTGTGTTTAACACAGAATATCTAAACCCATTTAACCTTCTTGTCTCATTTAACACAGAAAATTGCGTCACGGCATCCCATCTAATTAAAGCATTCACCATTGGTGCTTTGGTATGCTAATGAAAAGGTTAAATGCATTAAATAAATTAAGATGACTTTAGATAACACAGTTTCTTCAGTTAATCCCAAATCATGACGCATGTAACACACAAATCCAAGTGGCTTCATACAAATCTATCTATATATATATATATAAAATATATATATATATATATATATATTTATTAACAATTAATATAACTTGACAATTATATATACAAACATAGATTAGAACAATACAGGACACATTCTGCCATGGTGCAATATTCCCATGTACTGGTTACCTGCAGTTCATTGTATTTTTTCTCTACTTCATTTAAATGCAGCTCCGTCACTGCTTAATTGTGTATCTGTGCAAACTACGTTTGTCTTTGGATTTGATCATACAAACATATGAGCTGCCAGCTGGGATCCCGGGTAGTAATTTCCTAATACTTGTTAACATTTGCAGCTCCTAGTGTGATACCATGGGGAAATATAAGCAAACATTGATATTATCGCATCATCTATGGGAGCCAGTCCCCGAAGCATGGGCATTCTATAGCTGACCAAATCCCTGTCTATCCAAACATTAATTTAGTGCTAAAAAAAAATAAGCAGTTTAATTTAATGGGAAATGGCTGTAGTAGTGTTTCTTGTTGCCCTTAACAAATATTTACAATGCAGCTTTGTGTTCTTGCTCAAGCCTAGTGAGTAGAGTGTTGTTATTTTCATTGAAAGTGTTAAAGCTAGTAATTGGCTGTGTATCTGCATCTCAGGCTCTAGCAATAAAATCCCAGCTTGTGAATGCGCACAGTCTGCATATTTCCCTGACTATCTGCTAGCGCCATGTCACATATTTCTTTATTGTTGCACAAGAAATGGAGCTACACGAGGAGTATATGCACCCACTGTACCTTTTTAATCACAGAGATAGAGCTAATGTTACTGATGGGTTCACTTTGCTCCCCTGAAACACAGAATTCCACAATTCTACTTAGTGAGGAAGGGATCCTGTCAAAATGAAGTGTTGGGCCAAAGTATTTACATATTGAAATCGTGGCTCCCAATTGCTGAACAACAACCAGAGAGAAAGTGGAACAATATGGCAGGTTCTTAAATCTTATAAGCTGCAGCTAAGAATAGTTCTAGTAAATAGAATTTTTTATGTAGGCTCTGAATATATATATTTCAATCTTCATTGAAGCTGTCATATAAAAGTGACAGAGGTGACCAGGAAAATGGCTGTCTGGGTCAGGGTTCATAAGGAAAGAAAGAAAGAAAGAAAGAAAGAAAGAAAGAAAGAAAGAAAGAAAGAAAGAAAGAAAGAAAGAAAGAAAGAAAGAAAGAAAGAAAGAAAGAAAGAAAGAAAGAAAGAAAGAAAGAAAGAAAGAAAGAAAGAAAGAAAGAAAGAAAGAAAGAAAGAAAGGGTCTTTGAGAATTGGGAACAAAGAGAATCAAAGATTGTTAGTGCAGAAAATGTATGCGTGTTCAGTTTTCAGATTCTAGAGCTAATCTGATCAATCACATCATTTGGGAATGACCAAATGCAACAAAACATGTACCTAGGGGGTTCGCCCAGCTTTAGATTTGTAACCCAAAAATGACAGCTGTGCCCATGGGATCACCTCCATTTGTCATTTTACTATAGCAGTGATCCCCAACCAGTGGCTCATGTTCAACATGTTGCTCACCAACCCCTTGGATGTTGCTAATTGTTTTAATTCCTTGCCTGAAGGCAAGCTTTAGTTGCCTAAAAAGCAGGTGTACTACCAACCAGAGCTGCCAGTTCACATACTGTAGGTGTTACCAATACCCATCCAGAAGCCATATTTGGCACCCAGGAACTTTTTTACATTACTGCTTGAAAGCCCCAAATTAAAATTTCCCTATGATGGTGGCCTTTGCTGTCTGCCCAGTCTGTGTGGCTTATATCTCTGAAACACTATTAGTGAAAGTTCTTTTGTTATAAATTGATTATACTCTTGCCTGCTTTACTGACATCATCTTCAAAAGACTGAGAGTTTTGCAGACTACTGTGATATTTTCAGACACAGCATGCCCCAGCCCATTATAATCAAATCTTGGGAGCCTGAGGCCCAGGGAGATGAAGCAAGTTGCTAGGGATCACAAGAAGCAAACAAAGATATCAAAGTAGACCTGGCAAATTTTATCCAGCAACTCGGTTCCCTACACTCATGCATGGCAAGAAAAGGAGCTGATTCTTGGCCTCATACTCAATGACAGACGGTGGAGGCTCATTAAAAACAGTGACATCAAGTGATGGGCACCTTAAATTTAAGAGAAAAGGGAAGTACATATGTAGCACTGAAAGTGATTTATAGCAATTTGGAGCAATCAATAAATATTACAAAAAACTTCAAGATGAAGTTACTACCCATTTAGTTGTTATAGCATTGCTGGCATAAAGAGAGAACCCGAGTGAATGGCTGTTGTATTACCTTAATATGGTGTTAAAAACAGATGTATTGTAGTACACAGACCAATACTTTGCAGATATATTTTACCATTGTAAATAGCCTGCATT
Source organism: Xenopus petersii (assembly GCA_038501925.1). Lineage (NCBI taxonomy): Eukaryota > Metazoa > Chordata > Amphibia > Anura > Pipidae > Xenopus > Xenopus petersii. Next base: position 103,808,389 of record CM076677.1, read on the forward strand.
GTGCTGCTAATCTATTCCCAATGTATTGAATGCCAGTGCAACAGCTACCTAGAACCCCATACATACTTTACTAATGGTGATATCCCTGATCTGACTGTGCGGCACTTATGGCATCATACATCATCATACACGTCTTCTTTAACACTGAAGCATCTGTTTCATACACCTGCGCCACCAAGTGCTCCTCTGCATTGGCACTTTGATACAGGATCAGAGAACAGGCTTTGGATGGTATGAAGGGAGATGTAGATGCCATTTTATTGTATAAGATGTATCATCACCAGTTTCTCAGGGTATTGGATACAGAACTCTGACATAACATTTCTCAGATGAGGGTGACAATCATTTTCTGCACGGTGTTAATATCATGGCATCTGCTGCATCCTCAGGGTTAGAGTTCAATCATAAGAATAATTCTCCCCAACTCTTCAAAATACTGTAATCATTCCTCATTAAGATCGGCATACTATTAACTTCCTGGGGTTCCTAATAATCTATGCCGAGAGAGAAGTTACAGAATCTGTGATGTCATACTCACTGCTGCTTCTGAATGCTTCAATGCCCTGACAAGATCTTCTTAACGGAGGTGTGAAGTTTGAGCTGATGATTACCTGTTCCTCTGCTTAAACGAGCCCATTTCATAACAGATCTTTTTGACAGCTGTGATAGATTTTGGGTGAAAAATAGCATATCCACCCACTGAACAGAATGTTTGTGTACGTGTTTAACTGCATTATTATGCTATGATTTTGAGCAAACAGACATTTGAAGGCTTAGCAATCTGCCATGTTTCTCTGTCGGCTAGCACATATTTAAGGTGCCGAACAGATCTCTAATCACAACCTGCAGGTTCTCAGATAACTGACAAGTAGTGATGGGTGAATTTGCGCCGTTTCGGTTCGCCAAAAAATTTGTGAATTTCGCGCGAAATTCGCAAAACGGCGTAAAATTCACGAAACGGTGCCCGTTGACGCCGGCGTTTTTTTGACGTCAAAGTTGATGAATCATGGATCAACCTGGGCGCTATACATAAACTGGGAACATAAGTCTGTGCCTGTGGCTCATGTGCCAAAGCAAGTAACGTGTGCAAAAAATGTCCTGAAAATCTGCAGCAATGCAGCAAAAAAATGCATAAAAAATGCAGCAATGCAGCATTTTCCCCACAATTCCAGTATAATCGTCAGCAAAATAGTATGCATTGCCACTTGCCTAAGATTGGTCAATAAAAGAAAAACAAAATGAGCGTTATGAAATAACATTGTTAATATACTATGGTATGCCAAGGTGCTCTTAGGAATATTTCTTAGGGGTTTTTTCCTTGAGCTATGCCTGTCTATCTTCTAGAGATGGTGATTTCTGCCTACCTTTGTGCTTTTTATCAGTCATTCTGTCTGCTGGATCTCAAACAAACAAGGAGTTTATAAGAAGTGTGGCAGATTTAGAGTATGATTAATTATTATACTTTATTTATTTAATTGTAAGCGGCCCGAAGGCTCAGCCAGGAATAGTGGAGGAAACACCAGTCCAACACAATTCAGGGTAACTGATAAGGATGAGGCAGAAGAATAGTCAAGTCCAGGCAGATGGGTCAATGCAGGCAGAGAAGGTTCAAAGACGAAACAGGCCAAGGTCAAACACAGGAATCAGTAGTAATAATCAGTAAAGCGCACCCATGAATACATAAGGTAGAACCTATATCAGGACAATGACTGTAGTGTTCTGGCGCCTTAAATAGGCCTCATTTGGCGCCAAACGTGTGTGATGATGTCATGATTCTGGCATCACAATGCTGCGTCCATTCTGAGGCTGTCATCGTGATGATGCGTCCATTCTGATGCTGGCATCATGTCACTGCTGACTCCCTGGGCGTCGCCATCTTGGGAAGGCAGGAGGAAGTGGCAGTAGCAGCGATGGAGCAGCGGCGGTGGAGGTAAGTATTCCTTACAATAATGTCAAATGCCGCTTTACGGAGATTAAGCATCATTTTCGTTAATCCTTATCCCAGTGGAGTTTACAGTGTCCTATCACATTAATGCAACACACACACTAGGGTTAATGTCATCAGGAGCCAATTAGGTTTTAGGAGTGTGGAAGGGTGTAAAGTACCTATAGGAAGAACACATAGGGACAACGTACAAATTCCTTGCAGATATTACTCAGGTCTTAAACAACCCCAGAACCACAACATTGAGCACTAGCTCTATGACAACTAACCAACTCTGGCACATAATGGGACAAAGGCACAATGCATCGGTGGAGAATAGTTTGGGTAGTCTAATGTCACATGAACAGTTTCTACTGGTTAGAAACAGCTGATCCAGTTCCATATTATGTGGCATTGACAAAAGTTGTAATTCACCTGTTGCTGAGCACACAATGTGGATTATTTTCTAAGGCTAGGGCCAGATGATTGCAGAAATGCAGGCCAAGAATCTGTTACTCCACCATTGCTCTGCCTGCTCCTGGAAGTATTGTCTACTCTGGGGTGCAGGCAGACACGGCATATTTCAGCACCAACATTTTGCAAATCCGCCCTGCCTGAAGAAAAGACAGCAGGGCAGCTGTTTCTCCCCCCTTCCAAGAATCTGCAATCTTCTGGGCCTAGCCTAAAATGTGCTCCAGCTTTGCTTGATCAGACTGAAATATGTCCCATGCTCTAACTGAGCTACCAGCTGATATTCTCCTTACCATTATACAGTACATTATTCTCATTGTAAAGTACATTATTGGCTTGTTTAATTGCGTAACATGGAACATAAAAATATAATGGCCCTTTAAGCTATCTAGGTATTTACTGAATTATAATTGCATTTCCTCTGGCTGTTATTTTGTTTATGAAAATGTTTAGTTTTATTCAAAGGTTTGGGGTTTAGATTGCAAGCTCTCAGGGGCAGGGCCCTCTGCCCATTTGTTTCCTATGCTGCAGCAGAAAATATTATAAATAAAGCATAATAAAAACCTATCTTAAAAAATGAGCAGAACAAAGGCAGCCACATTGTATAACGATCCTTCAAATTAAATCTGGCATATATGTCTTGGTTCCTAGTTACACAGAGAACAATTCAGGCATCTCTGAATTCTTGAAAACTTCACAAACAGATCATCATTTCCCGATCCTAGAGCATGATATTTAGGGCTCTCATTTTACAAACTGAATCACTGTAGCAGATAACAAAGTACTTATGAGTGCCAAGGTAAATATGCTAATGAAGACAAACTAGCAAGCTAAAGCTCATTACATTTTTTTCCTGCCCACTTACAATGGAAAGTCTATTTCGTTCCATAACAAGCCAGAAAGATCAGTTTTAATGCTATTTTCTCATTACTGAGAATCAGAGATGGAATACAGGACTTGTCTAAACACAAACACAGTCCAGTGCCAGTTTTTAAAAAGGAGCAACGTTATGATTATGAACTATACATGTATTAGATGGTGGGGGGGAGAGTTATCATTATTGCTAATACCCTTACACCAGTGGTTAACTTTTTCAAGTTCACCTTGAAGGTTCTACCTTTGGTCAGGGGTTCTCTTCACTCATAACAAGGTTACACATTGATGTATCAGCTTTTTCATTAAATGCTCCAAAATTTCCCAGGAAGGCCATCCCACAATTTGGGAAACTATATTGCCAGGCAAGGAACATTGGGCCAGATTCAATTCAACGAGAGAAAGGTTTATCATGTGAAAAGTCATGTAAGAGATTCAATTTGAGATGCAACTCAATTCAGAAAAACTTATCTCACAATTCATCATGTGAAAAGTCTGTTGAAGTCTATGGGAAAAAAAAACTGGAACTCACTTAGGAGTAACATTCTCTTCAATTGAATCTCGTCCGTGAGTTTTCACGTGATAAACCATGAGATAACATTTTCTCACTGAATTGAATCTGGCCCCTTGAGATACATATTGTAAGGATTTATGTTTGTAAAAGATTGAGATATCTGGCCTATTGGTCTTCAATCAATATCAATCAATGGGTACTAAAAGTTGTAATTTAACAATGGTTGAAGGGATGGACACAGGTTAAGTAGCTCTAGTGTGACAGTAATAACCTTTCTCAGCACTCTACCATTCCACAGTTACAACCCCATTTCATGGGCTGCATTTATGATGTGATTAAGATTTCTTCCTACAATAAAAACTTTGTGTGAGCCAATAAACAGTTGCCCATAACAGCTACTCCTCCTTGTTCCTAAGAGAACTTGACTATTCTTCTTTGCAGCCAGATATATGGGAGATAAATAAAAAGATCTCCATTCTTTTGGTGTTGTACCACTAAAAAACTATTGTTTGTTCACAAACACACACCTGCAAATAAAGTGTATGTTTTTAAACTTTAATGTGGTTTAATACTGTTAAAAAGTAGACTGTAGTAAACAATTGAGTATTGTCTGTCTTCTAAGCTGGTTTTGAGCTTGAGCCATATAATGGCTGTCTGGGTCAGGGTTCATAAGGAAAGAAAGAAAGAAAGAAAGAAAGAAAGAAAGAAAGAAAGAAAGAAAGAAAGAAAGAAAGAAAGAAAGAAAGAAAGAAAGAAAGAAAGAAAGAAAGAAAGAAAGAAAGAAAGAAAGAAAGAAAGAAAGAAAGAAAGAAAGAAAGAAAGAAAGAAAGAAAGAAAGAAAGAAAGGGTCTTTGAGAATTGGGAACAAAGAGAATCAAAGATTGTTAGTGCAGAAAATGTATGCGTGTTCAGTTTTCAGATTCTAGAGCTAATCTGATCAATCACATCATTTGGGAATGACCAAATGCAACAAAACATGTACCTAGGGGGTTCGCCCAGCTTTAGATTTGTAACCCAAAAATGACAGCTGTGCCCATGGGATCACCTCCATTTGTCATTTTACTATAGCAGTGATCCCCAACCAGTGGCTCATGTTCAACATGTTGCTCACCAACCCCTTGGATGTTGCTAATTGTTTTAATTCCTTGCCTGAAGGCAAGCTTTAGTTGCCTAAAAAGCAGGTGTACTACCAACCAGAGCTGCCAGTTCACATACTGTAGGTGTTACCAATACCCATCCAGAAGCCATATTTGGCACCCAGGAACTTTTTTACATTACTGCTTGAAAGCCCCAAATTAAAATTTCCCTATGATGGTGGCCTTTGCTGTCTGCCCAGTCTGTGTGGCTTATATCTCTGAAACACTATTAGTGAAAGTTCTTTTGTTATAAATTGATTATACTCTTGCCTGCTTTACTGACATCATCTTCAAAAGACTGAGAGTTTTGCAGACTACTGTGATATTTTCAGACACAGCATGCCCCAGCCCATTATAATCAAATCTTGGGAGCCTGAGGCCCAGGGAGATGAAGCAAGTTGCTAGGGATCACAAGAAGCAAACAAAGATATCAAAGTAGACCTGGCAAATTTTATCCAGCAACTCGGTTCCCTACACTCATGCATGGCAAGAAAAGGAGCTGATTCTTGGCCTCATACTCAATGACAGACGGTGGAGGCTCATTAAAAACAGTGACATCAAGTGATGGGCACCTTAAATTTAAGAGAAAAGGGAAGTACATATGTAGCACTGAAAGTGATTTATAGCAATTTGGAGCAATCAATAAATATTACAAAAAACTTCAAGATGAAGTTACTACCCATTTAGTTGTTATAGCATTGCTGGCATAAAGAGAGAACCCGAGTGAATGGCTGTTGTATTACCTTAATATGGTGTTAAAAACAGATGTATTGTAGTACACAGACCAATACTTTGCAGATATATTTTACCATTGTAAATAGCCTGCATTGTGCTGCTAATCTATTCCCAATGTATTGAATGCCAGTGCAACAGCTACCTAGAACCCCATACATACTTTACTAATGGTGATATCCCTGATCTGACTGTGCGGCACTTATGGCATCATACATCATCATACACGTCTTCTTTAACACTGAAGCATCTGTTTCATACACCTGCGCCACCAAGTGCTCCTCTGCATTGGCACTTTGATACAGGATCAGAGAACAGGCTTTGGATGGTATGAAGGGAGATGTAGATGCCATTTTATTGTATAAGATGTATCATCACCAGTTTCTCAGGGTATTGGATACAGAACTCTGACATAACATTTCTCAGATGAGGGTGACAATCATTTTCTGCACGGTGTTAATATCATGGCATCTGCTGCATCCTCAGGGTTAGAGTTCAATCATAAGAATAATTCTCCCCAACTCTTCAAAATACTGTAATCATTCCTCATTAAGATCGGCATACTATTAACTTCCTGGGGTTCCTAATAATCTATGCCGAGAGAGAAGTTACAGAATCTGTGATGTCATACTCACTGCTGCTTCTGAATGCTTCAATGCCCTGACAAGATCTTCTTAACGGAGGTGTGAAGTTTGAGCTGATGATTACCTGTTCCTCTGCTTAAACGAGCCCATTTCATAACAGATCTTTTTGACAGCTGTGATAGATTTTGGGTGAAAAATAGCATATCCACCCACTGAACAGAATGTTTGTGTACGTGTTTAACTGCATTATTATGCTATGATTTTGAGCAAACAGACATTTGAAGGCTTAGCAATCTGCCATGTTTCTCTGTCGGCTAGCACATATTTAAGGTGCCGAACAGATCTCTAATCACAACCTGCAGGTTCTCAGATAACTGACAAGTAGTGATGGGTGAATTTGCGCCGTTTCGGTTCGCCAAAAAATTTGTGAATTTCGCGCGAAATTCGCAAAACGGCGAAAAATTCACGAAACGGTGCCCGTTGACGCCGGCGTTTTTTTGACGTCAAAGTTGATGAATCATGGATCAACCTGGGCGCTATACATAAACTGGGAACATAAGTCTGTGCCTGTGGCTCATGTGCCAAAGCAAGTAACGTGTGCAAAAAATGTCCTGAAAATCTGCAGCAATGCAGCAAAAAAATGCATAAAAAATGCAGCAATGCAGCATTTTCCCCACAATTCCAGTATAATCGTCAGCAAAATAGTATGCATTGCCACTTGCCTAAGATTGGTCAATAAAAGAAAAACAAAATGAGCGTTATGAAATAACATTGTTAATATACTATGGTATGCCAAGGTGCTCTTAGGAATATTTCTTAGGGGTTTTTTCCTTGAGCTATGCCTGTCTATCTTCTAGAGATGGTGATTTCTGCCTACCTTTGTGCTTTTTATCAGTCATTCTGTCTGCTGGATCTCAAACAAACAAGGAGTTTATAAGAAGTGTGGCAGATTTAGAGTATGATTAATTATTATACTTTATTTATTTAATTGTAAGCGGCCCGAAGGCTCAGCCAGGAATAGTGGAGGAAACACCAGTCCAACACAATTCAGGGTAACTGATAAGGATGAGGCAGAAGAATAGTCAAGTCCAGGCAGATGGGTCAATGCAGGCAGAGAAGGTTCAAAGACGAAACAGGCCAAGGTCAAACACAGGAATCAGTAGTAATAATCAGTAAAGCGCACCCATGAATACATAAGGTAGAACCTATATCAGGACAATGACTGTAGTGTTCTGGCGCCTTAAATAGGCCTCATTTGGCGCCAAACGTGTGTGATGATGTCATGATTCTGGCATCACAATGCTGCGTCCATTCTGAGGCTGTCATCGTGATGATGCGTCCATTCTGATGCTGGCATCATGTCACTGCTGACTCCCTGGGCGTCGCCATCTTGGGAAGGCAGGAGGAAGTGGCAGTAGCAGCGATGGAGCAGCGGCGGTGGAGGTAAGTATTCCTTACAATAATGTCAAATGCCGCTTTACGGAGATTAAGCATCATTTTCGTTAATCCTTATCCCAGTGGAGTTTACAGTGTCCTATCACATTAATGCAACACACACACTAGGGTTAATGTCATCAGGAGCCAATTAGGTTTTAGGAGTGTGGAAGGGTGTAAAGTACCTATAGGAAGAACACATAGGGACAACGTACAAATTCCTTGCAGATATTACTCAGGTCTTAAACAACCCCAGAACCACAACATTGAGCACTAGCTCTATGACAACTAACCAACTCTGGCACATAATGGGACAAAGGCACAATGCATCGGTGGAGAATAGTTTGGGTAGTCTAATGTCACATGAACAGTTTCTACTGGTTAGAAACAGCTGATCCAGTTCCATATTATGTGGCATTGACAAAAGTTGTAATTCACCTGTTGCTGAGCACACAATGTGGATTATTTTCTAAGGCTAGGGCCAGATGATTGCAGAAATGCAGGCCAAGAATCTGTTACTCCACCATTGCTCTGCCTGCTCCTGGAAGTATTGTCTACTCTGGGGTGCAGGCAGACACGGCATATTTCAGCACCAACATTTTGCAAATCCGCCCTGCCTGAAGAAAAGACAGCAGGGCAGCTGTTTCTCCCCCCTTCCAAGAATCTGCAATCTTCTGGGCCTAGCCTAAAATGTGCTCCAGCTTTGCTTGATCAGACTGAAATATGTCCCATGCTCTAACTGAGCTACCAGCTGATATTCTCCTTACCATTATACAGTACATTATTCTCATTGTAAAGTACATTATTGGCTTGTTTAATTGCGTAACATGGAACATAAAAATATAATGGCCCTTTAAGCTATCTAGGTATTTACTGAATTATAATTGCATTTCCTCTGGCTGTTATTTTGTTTATGAAAATGTTTAGTTTTATTCAAAGGTTTGGGGTTTAGATTGCAAGCTCTCAGGGGCAGGGCCCTCTGCCCATTTGTTTCCTATGCTGCAGCAGAAAATATTATAAATAAAGCATAATAAAAACCTATCTTAAAAAATGAGCAGAACAAAGGCAGCCACATTGTATAACGATCCTTCAAATTAAATCTGGCATATATGTCTTGGTTCCTAGTTACACAGAGAACAATTCAGGCATCTCTGAATTCTTGAAAACTTCACAAACAGATCATCATTTCCCGATCCTAGAGCATGATATTTAGGGCTCTCATTTTACAAACTGAATCACTGTAGCAGATAACAAAGTACTTATGAGTGCCAAGGTAAATATGCTAATGAAGACAAACTAGCAAGCTAAAGCTCATTACATTTTTTTCCTGCCCACTTACAATGGAAAGTCTATTTCGTTCCATAACAAGCCAGAAAGATCAGTTTTAATGCTATTTTCTCATTACTGAGAATCAGAGATGGAATACAGGACTTGTCTAAACACAAACACAGTCCAGTGCCAGTTTTTAAAAAGGAGCAACGTTATGATTATGAACTATACATGTATTAGATGGTGGGGGGGAGAGTTATCATTATTGCTAATACCCTTACACCAGTGGTTAACTTTTTCAAGTTCACCTTGAAGGTTCTACCTTTGGTCAGGGGTTCTCTTCACTCATAACAAGGTTACACATTGATGTATCAGCTTTTTCATTAAATGCTCCAAAATTTCCCAGGAAGGCCATCCCACAATTTGGGAAACTATATTGCCAGGCAAGGAACATTGGGCCAGATTCAATTCAACGAGAGAAAGGTTTATCATGTGAAAAGTCATGTAAGAGATTCAATTTGAGATGCAACTCAATTCAGAAAAACTTATCTCACAATTCATCATGTGAAAAGTCTGTTGAAGTCTATGGGAAAAAAAAACTGGAACTCACTTAGGAGTAACATTCTCTTCAATTGAATCTCGTCCGTGAGTTTTCACGTGATAAACCATGAGATAACATTTTCTCACTGAATTGAATCTGGCCCCTTGAGATACATATTGTAAGGATTTATGTTTGTAAAAGATTGAGATATCTGGCCTATTGGTCTTCAATCAATATCAATCAATGGGTACTAAAAGTTGTAATTTAACAATGGTTGAAGGGATGGACACAGGTTAAGTAGCTCTAGTGTGACAGTAATAACCTTTCTCAGCACTCTACCATTCCACAGTTACAACCCCATTTCATGGGCTGCATTTATGATGTGATTAAGATTTCTTCCTACAATAAAAACTTTGTGTGAGCCAATAAACAGTTGCCCATAACAGCTACTCCTCCTTGTTCCTAAGAGAACTTGACTATTCTTCTTTGCAGCCAGATATATGGGAGATAAATAAAAAGATCTCCATTCTTTTGGTGTTGTACCACTAAAAAACTATTGTTTGTTCACAAACACACACCTGCAAATAAAGTGTATGTTTTTAAACTTTAATGTGGTTTAATACTGTTAAAAAGTAGACTGTAGTAAACAATTGAGTATTGTCTGTCTTCTAAGCTGGTTTTGAGCTTGAGCCATATAAGTTTAGTTGAGGACACAATTTTACAGAGATAATGGGGGTCACAAAAGGAATCAATCTGAGCAGAAATAGATGATAAAATCAAATATGGTGACATATTAATAAGGTGACATGTAGTGATGGGTGAATTTATTCGGCAGGCGAAAATTCGCGGCAAATTCCCTCAATTCGGTGCCGGTGAATAAATTCACAAAACCGCAGTGAAAATTCACTGGCATAAAAAAAATGGACGTCGGCATCGAAAAAAAATGGATGCCGGTGACAAAAACGAGACGCCCACGCCGTTTTGCAAATTTTTTGCCGTTTTGTTTATTTCGTGGGAAATTTTGGAAATTTTACGGCAAATCAAGGGAGGTGCTAACCTCCTGGTAACCTGGTACCTTGGTTAGATTCACAATGCAAGGCTGGACACTTCTTACACAATGCCAAGCCATAATAAGCACTATAACAGGCCAAAATATATTTGTGTCATAGACTGACTTATTACAAAAGTGATATTTAATGGTGTTTTGGATTCCCCCCCCTACATATGTTCAATTCTGCTTGTCAAGATATAAAGGGAAAAGGATACAAATATAAAGACCCATTCACCCATGGAGAACATGCAGTGAAAATGCATCCCAATATAAAGCACATTGCAGATCTATCTGCTGCTCTATCAATATAAAATTGTATTCAGTAAATAGTGCACCAGTACAAACACAGATACTTTTTGCCTCTACATTGCAATACCTTTAACACATAATGGGGAAATGATCACAAAACAAATGTTTTTGTTCTGTTGGCTGGGAAAATCAGCTGGTTAATGATGGCAATAGACATAAAAGTATAGCCTTGACTATCTCTTCTTTATTTCCTAAAACAGCGTTTATAATAGTACATCTCTTTTGATGTATTTCCTAATGGTGGGTCTTCTTTATTACTTCATAACTTGTTATAATGAAAGGTTCTCACCCCACATTCCCTATGCCAATAACTACAAACAATGCCATTTGTTAGTAGAAAAGCAGCCCATCATTTTACTTATCTGGTTAACCGGGATCAGGGGACAACAGGATTACACATAAAAAAGACTGCAGTGTATATATGTGTTTTTTAAATCAGCACAATGTACCAAAATCACAAAAAAGGGCAGAAGGATAAAATAAATTAATTGTGTTCCAAGCCTTTTCTTTCTTCAGCATTTTCACTCTAAATTAGTAAAAATTATGGACTGAAATATCTAAAAAAAAAATTAATTTTTTGGGGATTTTTTAATGTTTCAGTTTTATTTTGCTTTTTTAATCAGAACTATATTGTGATACTGCCATATCTAGATGTAATAATGTATTTGTGTATAACATTACATATATTAGACCTGTTATCCAGAATGCATGGGACCTTTCACTTTCCGGATAATGGATCTTTCCTTAATTTGGATCGCCATACCTTAAGTCTACTAGAAAACCATATAAAAATTAAATAAACCCAATAGGCTGGTTTTGCCTCAAATAAGGATTAATTATATCTTAGTTAGGATCAAGTACAAGCTACTGTTTTATTATTACAGAGGAAAAAGGAAATTATTTTTAAAAGTTTGACTTATTTGGATAAAATGGAGTCTATGGTAGACAGCCTTTCCATAATTCAGAGCTTTCTGGATAAAAGATCCCATACCTTTATTTACTGTATATAGTGCTACATGTATAAACAGAGTTGGTACTGGCACTCAAAAGGCAATTACTAATAAGGGCTAGACCTGTAGTTTACCTGATGATGGGCTACACCTCCAAAATGTTGAGGGAAAAATACAGTGATGAGCCCACATTGCCTTCCAAGTGTTGGTATCTTTCTTTACTCATGCATTGAAACTGTAACTGCCATGTTCTAAGTGTATCAGGCAAGGAACACTAATAACAGGCAAGGCCTGAAAGAAAGGGAAAGTTAACACAGTTCTAACACTCAGCTACATATAATTTTTACATGTTTTTAAATGCACCATGATATTTAGTACACCGTAGGCAGTGTAGGACTGAATTTTGGCCAAAATGTGGTACAAACATATCACCTCAAAATGGGTAGATATTGAGATTTTTAAAAGATCCAATCCTCATTGTGAGACCTCGATTTTCTCGGAATGATCGTACGAATTGACCATCAACTAAAAAGACCAATTTGCCAGAAAAACAAAGGGGAGCTGCCTGCTTGGCCCTGCAAACATAGATAGAGTGCACTGGGGCCGACAAAGATTTTTTGACCTGGCCGATCAATTTCCTGACAGATGTCGGCCGAAAAATCGTAAGATGTACGATCGTTCGAATCCCAGTAACAGCATGATAATTTCAAAGATTGGTCGGACTTTGCTAAAATCGGCAGTTTGGCAAGAAGAATAGTCGCGTCTATGGGGAGCTTTATACATGCTGAATTTAAGGGGCAAATTTACTTATGGTCGAATATCGAGGGTTAATTAACCCTCGATAATCGACTGCCGAGTTGAAATCCTTCGACTTTTAAGTTGAAGGATTTACCGCAATTCGTTCGATTCGAAGGATTTTAATCCATCTATCGAACGATTTTTCTTCGACCCAAAAAGGCTTAGAAGGCCTATGGGGACCTTCCCCAAAGGCTAACATTGACTTCGGTAGGTTGTAGGTGGCGAACTGGGGGTTGAAGTTCTTTTTTAAAGAGACAATACTATGACTATCGAATGGTCGAATAGTCAAAAGATCTTTAGGTTGAATCGTTCGATTCAAAGTCGTAGTCGAAGGTCAAAGTAGCCAAAAAAAACATTCGAAATTTGAGGGTTTTTTAATTCTATTCCTTCACTCGAGCTAAGTAAATGGGCCCCTTAGTGGTGGAAGATTTTTCCTCTATTGTAAAATAATGTGCAAATAATTGCTGTTTATCGTTGTGGCAGCTAGTGACAGATTGTAGGTTAGCCAGAGCACTGTAAAAAATAGCAGCTGGTCAATGATGCAGCGTGAGTTAGACTGTTCACTCGCGATTTCTCTTTGTTTTGTTTACCAGTCTCAACCTGGAAATTATAGGCTGGTAAGTTTGACACCTGTAATGAGGAAGTTATTCTAAGTATTGTTTAGGGATCATTTCTTGGAAAATGGCATTATAAATACAGCAGTGAACAATTTGTAATTTTGATTAACAGATCATGCCAAATAAATGTACCTATCATATGATATACTGTAGTAACTAGGAAGTTGAACTGTGGTGTTGCAGTAGATGTAGGCTACTTAGATTTTACCAAGGCTTTTGATACAATAGCACATGTTTACCATCTAAACTAAGTTCTGTTGGTCATAGTAGTTCTGCCCATATTTATCGAAAACAGACTGAAGATTGTGTGCAGAGACCAGTTATGAATGGTACATTTTCCAATTTGGCTTGGGTTCATAATGTTGTATTACAGAGTTCTGTATTGGGTTTGTTTTCATCTGTTCGTTAATGATTTGAAGAAAGGGATTTAAGGCAGTGTGTCTGCCAATGACACAAAACTATGCAGAACAATCAAATATATCCAGAAAATGTCATCTCAGACAGCTGAAAGATGAGATTTCAGTGTCGCTAAATATAAGGTTATGCACTTGGGATTTAAGATATGCAGGGCACTCATACTTTTAATGGAACTATGGAGAAATGATTTGGCCTGAACTAATGGTTCCACAATGTTTTGCTTTTTTATAGGGGATGCAAAATATTTTCGTATGTGGGCAGTAAATACATTTTGGGTTGTGGGCATAACAAATGGCACTTTGTGCCTGTGCATTGCACTTTAGACCTTACATGTCTATAATTTATATTTCCCCATCCCCCTTTTTTCAAAATTACATCTGGATTGGAGAGAGCTATTAATGTGGGCTTGACTTATGGATCAAATGTTAGAAATGAAGGAGCAGGTGTAACATTTTATAATAATTCTGATATTTGTGCTTAGTGTGACAGTACCAGTTATTCTGAATGATTAGCTGTCACCCATGCAGCAAACCTGTAAATGAGCACACAGGGTGCATGAGAAAAAGCTACACCAGAAGCAATATGCATGAGTGGCTGTCTTCTGTTGCCTAGTTAGTATGGAGAAAACATCAATGTGAATAATATTTGATGCATTAAACACAGAGCATTAATAAAACATCATCGTTTAAGCAGTTTTTATGTTTAGTACTTACAAATTAAAACAGGTCTCACAGGCATTTCTTAACACAGAAAAAGGGTTACACTGCAGGGAGAACTGAACTGAACTGATTAAAAGAAGTCCTTCAAGCTTAACCCTTAAAACACCTCCTGTCACTGTTTATCTAGGAAGGTGAATCATTTGTAGTTCTAAAACTTTAAAGTTTAAACACTTTATTCACCAGGTGCAAATTCACAGTGAATTTCCGCGTTCGCCGCCGGCATCAATTCTGTTTTTTTGATGCGGACGACAATTCCGACGCCGGCAACAATTATACGGGCGCCCATTGGCTTTAATGCACGTCAAATGTTGCTGGTGTCAGAATTGTCGTCGGAATCGTCAAAATTCGCATTTCGCTAAATTTGACCATCACTAAGGGGCAGATGTATCAAGGGTCGAATTTTGAGGGGTTAAATCCCTCAAAATCTGGGGAATAGAAATGAATAGGGAATTCGGGCGAATTTACGTGCTGGCGAATATTCGCATGATCGAATATTCAATCGAAGGATTTTATTCCTTCCTTTATTCGATCAAAAACTTAGAAAAATCTAATGATTTTTAAAAGAGACAGTACTTCGACTATCGAATGGGCGACTAGTCTCAGAGTTTTTTCGCTCGATCTATTCGAATCATTCTACTCAGGCGAATTTCGATAGTTGAGGAGCACAAAAAACTACTCAAATTTTGATTTTTTCCCTCTATTCATTCACCCGAGCTTGGTGAATGTGCCCCTAAGTATCATATATACTGTAGATAAGTAGAAATATTGGCATACATTTAATTATATGAAATAATAACATGAATATTAGAATTAAACCAAGCTTCCCCTCCCCTTTCACTCCATTCGCATTCCTCCCCGCAGGTGGTTGCAGGTTAAACCACTTTCGTTAAAGGTATCTGCATTAAAATGCACTCTTTGTACTTCCATATAGTTGTGATCGGCACCATTAGTCCATCCTACCTTCCCTTCCAAATTGAGTGCTGCTGCACCTATCAGCATAGGGGTACCCTGGAACTTATGTCACCTCCTCACCAGGCAGTAGCTCCAGGGGTCCCTTCCTACCCAGCAGCAATAAGCACATAATACAACAGGGTGCAGATTTTCTCCAGAATGAAGGCATGGTTGTGTTAATTTTGATGGATATGACACAACTGCATCAGGCGTAGCACTACTTGCAACCACAATAATGCTGGAATTCTGGGATAATACGTCACATTGTGGAAAGAAAGTGGCAATTGTACTTGAGGTTGCACTTTCCTCACTGCAACGAGGCTGTAAATGACCCATTGCAAATACTCTTCCATAGCTACTGCACATTCTTATTCTTAACTTTGGAATGTCTATAAATCACTTTTACTTGGAATTAGGAGACTGTTGATCAGAGCCTTTGAGGCAAGGTACGAACCTAAAGAAGAGAGGAATTGCTTCCTCTTCCCTAAAGGTCCTGGACCCTCAACCAGATCTAAGTACTAAAGGTAATCCCAGGGGATGGGGGTGAACAGTAGAGGCATCTGGTCTGCTGGATCGGGCAGAAGCAGGCTCAGAGGAACCATTAATGTTTATGTTTGTCTATCATCCTTATATTTCCATATACCGGAATTATACAATGTACTGTTTGTTAATTGTTGCATTAACTAAATCAAATAAAATTTTATTATGTTGACATTTCAACAATAATCTTTGATAGACTTAATCAAAAAGTAAATTAGTACATTAAACATCCAAAGTGATTATTATTAACAATTATTTATATAGCCATGTCATATTGCATGGCTCTTTACAGAGATTATAAATCAGTCTCTCCCCAACTGAAGCGAGCAATCTTAGGCCCTATCATGTTCATTAAAATTATCGATTCATCTTCCTTTTGTAGTAAGCCATGGAAAAGCCCATGTAAACTCAATAAGAACATGCAACTTTCTTTTAAATAGTGTCTAGTTTTGAATCAAACCTTGACATCCAATTATTCTAACCACTGTTTCACCATGTGCAGGGACATGATTGGCTCAAAATATTTTTTTATTGGCTAAAAATCACAGTTTCTGTAGGTGAAATTAAAACTTCACCCACCCTCAACCCACCCATAAGGTTTAGACCCCCTTCTACTTGTCTAGTCATAAACATGTTTTAGCAAGGTCCCTAATTACATTTCTAGGTTAATTTAAGGAACAGTAACAGATTTTTTTAAAAAGTTTTAAAAAAAATTCAAATGTTTAAAAGAAATGACAATATAATGTTGTGTTGCCCTGCAACTGGTAAAACTGGTGGCTTTGCTTTAGAATCTGTACTATAGTTTCTATAAACAGCTGCTGTATAGCCACGGGGGCATTCTAGCACAGAATGCACAATAGATAACAGATTCCTTCTGAAGTATCCCATTGTACACTACAGTGCGTATATATTATCTGCTGTGTATCCTGTTCTTTCTCCTTTTTCAGCTTTGAATGGCTGCCCCCGCAGCTACACAGCAGTTTGTTTATAAAAAACTGTTGTAGAGTTTCTGAAGCAAACACATCAGTTTTACCAGTGCAGAACAACAGTAGATTAAGGGGCCCATTTACTTAGCTCGAGTGAAGGAATAGAAGAAAAATACTTCGAATTTCGAATTTTTTTTTGGCTACTTCGACCATCACTTTGAATTGAACGATTTGAACTAAAAATCGTTCGAATATTCGACCATTCAATAGTCAAAGTACTGTCTCTTTAAAAAAAAACTTTGACCCCCTAGTTCGCCACCTAAAACCTACCGAAGTCAATGTTAGCCTATGAGGAAGGTCCCCATAGGCTTTGCTATCTTATTTTGGTCGAAGAAAATGGATTAAAATCATTCGAATCAAATGTTATGAAGGATTTAATCGTTCGACCGAATAATTTTTCGCTTGATCGTTCGATCAAACTATTTGCGCTAAATCCTTCAACTTCGATATTCGTAGTCGAAGGATTTCAATTCGGCAGTCAAATATTGAGGTTTAAATAACCCTCGATATTCGACCATAAGTAAATTTGCCCCTATGTGTTCATTATTTTAAAAGACTTTGATTTTTTGGTGTTACTGTTCCTTTAATAGCCATTAGACGTTGTCACTGGTTGACAATTCAAAGCCTAATGAAATCTCTAAAACCCACAACTTTGGGCTTCTCTTAAAAGAGGGTCAAAAAACGAACGTAATTCATGACTACAAACTAGGCTATAAAAATATTGCAAAAAAACTTCCAGCTGGCAAATTCCACTGTCCGAAATGGCATCAAAAAGTAGCAGTTACAGGGAACTGTGAAGTCAAGGCAAGATCTGGAATAGCAAGAAACCTTCCAGAGAGAACTGTTTGTACCAAGCCAAAGCCTAATGAAATCTCTAAAACCCACAACTTTGGGCTTCTCTTAAAAGAGGATCAAAAAATGAACGTAATTCATGACTACAAACTAGGCTATAAAAATATCGCAAAAAAACTTCCAGCTCACAAATTCCACCGTCTGAAATGGCATCAAGAAGTAGCAGTTACAGGGAACTGTAAAGGAAAGATCTGGAATAGCAAGAAACCTTCCAGAGAGAACTGTTTGTACCAAGCCTTGATGCCATTTCGGACGGTGGAATTTACGAGCTGGAAGTTTTTTTGCGATATTTTTATAGCCTAGTTTGTAGTCATGAATTATGTTAGTTTTTTGACCCTCTTTTAAGAGAAGCCCAAAGTTGTGGGTTTTAGAGATTTCATTAGGCTTTAAATTGTCAACCGGTGACAACGTCTAATGGCTATTAAAGGAACAGTAACACCAAAAAATTAAAGTCAATTCCAAGGCATTTTTATAAACAAGTGCTTGGGACTGATGAAGAGAAAATTCACCTCTTTACCCACAATCACAAAAGGAGAAGCATTTGATGCCAACTGTTAACATGGGGTGGATACGTTATATTTTGGGGTTGTATGGCGGCCAGTGGCATAGGCACCAATGTAGAGGGAAGAATGCATTCCGCTAAATATCATCAAATCCTGGATGCCACTATCAGTCAGCCAAGAAGCTTAAGCTGAAAAGGTGATCCAGCTCCTGCAAACAAGAAAATGATTCCAAACATACCTCTAATGCTACCATAAGATACTTGAAGAAAAGCAAGCTGAATGTTTTGGAATGGCCTCACAGTCCCCTGACAATTTGTCTGAAGAAGCTTAACATGCAGGGCAGTCCAAGGAGATCTGGGAATTACAGATGATTTGCAAGAAAGAGTGGATTTTTGGAAATCACAATTATACCTGGGGCCAAAAATATCTCTATGGCATGTCGACCACTATTTAGCCTTATTTAGATTATCCACATGCCTGTGCTACAGAATAAACAGATATATCCTACCTGTGGTTATTCAGTTGTGGATCTAAAATTCCAACATTCCAGGTGCACAGGATGGGATTCTATATCTTTTCAGAAAAAGAGAGTCAACTCGCACACCCTGGCCTTCAGGAACTCTGCCAGGTGCTCAAATACCAGGAGGGATCGGCACCCCTGATGTCACATGAGGAATCAATTATGTAAATTTTGTAATTGACCAATCACTTTGAATGTTTGGTGTTAAATTGTTGTTCACTGCTTCACTTTGACATGCTTGACAAAGGGGACCACCCCGAAACGTTGCATCGTGTGCAAATAAATCTTCGCAAGGGTTTTTCCCTGCTTGATCGTGCCTGGTGTGCCATTGCCTTTTTTCTTATTCTATATCTTTTATCATTAAATCTTCCACAGTTCAAGTATCCACAATTTTTCTCTGAGGGTTAATCTGTATGCATGAACATTTGTTTATTTACGCCAGATAAATAAATGGTGTTGCTGAACTTTGAGCACCCCTCTGTTTGCCACCCCCTTATTGTTATTAATCAGTCTCTATTTCTTCTTTAATGATAAGTAAATCCTAGGACATCCATTGTTTTCTTTTTGGAATTTACAACAAGGGAATATACCACATTATTGGCACAATTTAGGGTCTAGAAATGACAATAGCGGATTACTCTAAGGGTAATTGCATGAGGGTGCTGGATGCATCTGTTTTGTATGTTTTAATGCCGGAATTAATAGATTAAGCCAGGTCCAGCAACAAACAGTTAAGCATACAACAACATTGTTTTTAAATAAAAAACACCAATTGACCATATTTAACTGTAATGTAAGGCATCTGCTTTGGCCTCTGTTATCAGAGATGGTACTGAACTGCTGACCAAAGCTTGCCCCAAGCTTATCATTCAGTGTATAGAGATGCATATAAAGCCAGTAGAAAGACTTGTTGAATGTATTGTTCCCTTGTTGTAAGGTACTTCAGATAGGAACACTGTTATGGGTATTTATTTTTGCAAAATATGTTTTTGCTTTGCTTCCCAACACAATATTTAGTGATAAGCGAATCTGAAAATTTGCGAAACGCATTGAAGTCAAAAGGTGTCAAAAATATTTTGACGTGCGACAATTTTTGATGCAAGCGACAATTTTTATACAAGCAATTTTGTCAAAATGCATTAAAGTCAATTGGTGTCCAAATAATGTTCACCCACGGCAATTTTTAATGCACGTACAGTAATGCACGCTACTTTTGATGTGCGACAATTTTTTTTGTTGCGGCGGGATTTTTCACCAGCAAATTTTTTGACGCAGTTTTGCTAAAACATTCACAGGAGGCAAAATTAGAAAATTTGGCCTAAATCCATGCCTGCCAAATTGATTCGCACAACCATAAGATTCCTCCTTATACATTTCTAATAAGCCCTCACATTAGGTATGCAGCTTTTGAATTAATGAATCTAAACAAGTGAATCTAAACTGCCAAAAGGAATGGATGAATGGCTCATTCACAAGCCTTTTAAACTGGAGATAGGATATTTTTATCTGAAGCAATGCCAGTGGTTCATCGTGGAGTGGGTGGTGGAGTTATGAAACATTATGACTGTTCTGTCAAGTTGTTTGACTTTTGACTTTCTGATAGTAGATTTCCTTAATGATGTTGAAAGTCATAAAAACTAGAGTAATTTGATATCTTCTCCCAAAGCAATGCCAACAGTTCTTCATGGAGTGGGCGGTAAGGCTGGATAATGATTTGTCCTAATTTGATTCCCTTGATATCCAGGGCTACAGTAAAAGTATATATATATATATGTGTGAACATGAGTATGTTTGTATGTGTGTAAATACAGTATGTATCTATTTACAGTAAGAACCACTATAACCATAAAGCCTTCTTAGGCAAATAACACCCATTAGCTGAAATTGAGTCATTAGTTATAGGAGATCTCCTGTATATTTAGTATTTCAATATAACACATGGCTGCACATCCAGTTAGCAACATGTATGTATAAACACACAACAAGAAATAACAATCTAGATTCTAGACAGTTACAGATGAGAGTTAAAGATAGCTATACATACCATAAAGATATCAGTTTATTGGTAAAGATAGTTGCGTATTCAACTTGTTAATATCATCTAATGCCATGCCTGCTGTCACATATCCAATCTTGCACATTTCCTGTATCAGTGGGTCCCTCCAATATAAAGCAGGAGAACCTTATCTAGCTGCAAATATTCAATTAAATCTTGATAATGACTGCATGTTGACATGGTTAAACACACACAGAATCGGGGGAAACAGCTTTGATGTGTTCACAGCTGAGCCAGGGAATCTCAGTCAGCCTTGTCAGACCCAGAATATCTTTACATATCAACAGTGTTACAGACACCGGAGGGAAAAACTATCATTTTTCAAAATAAATGCTGAGGAAGGAAAGAAATAAAGAGAAAAGAAAGGAAGTTTATCAGCAAGGTTGGAACCAATATGTAATCTTCAAATATGAATAAATGAATGGAAGCCAGGGGAAAGTAAGTGCTAGCAGTGCCAGAAGTTTTTAGCAGTTAAATAAAACACTTGTTAATGTGTGCATTATATTTCCAGGATTCCTACCCGTATAGAAGGGATTCATTTTTCTGTTGAGATTCTATCTTTTCGAAATACAATTTTGTCACAGTGGTCATAGGACTTACTTGCAGCTCATGGTATACATTAATGAAGCTCAAGATGGGTTGGTTCCTGTTGGGAGCCCTGGAGCAAGCATTACATGTACATTGAAGCTCAAACAGCCCCAAAAGGCCCAATTATAGAGTCAGTGTATGGCAGGCTACAGCAGCCCTTATGCTGAGATTGCCTACAGTATCTGCCCGGCATGTTGGATAGCGATTTGCAATCAACACTTATTTGATGTTCTGGATACTCTTGTATGGACCGCCGTTTGTCCCAAATACATTCTGCATACAAAAATATCCCTAGTACACAGAATGTATTTCTCTCATGTTACATAAGTATTTGTGACCATATTGTCAGGGTACCTGTGCGGCGGGGTCGTCCGCCGCACCATCGGCGGGGATGCCGCCGCACTGCTCTCCTCTCTAGCCGCGCCAGCGTGTCTTCGCTGGCGCCGGCTTCTCTCTAGGGCCCACGCGGCGCGCCTCCTGGGGATTTAAAGGCGCAGGCGCGCTGACGACATAAGTCAGCGCGCAAAGGCGCGAAATTCAAATAGTATTTAAAGACCAGGGTTGCTGCTTGTAATTGCCCGTGATAGGATTTGTTCCTGGTGCTTCTGAGCTTAAGCTATTTTTGTCTGACCCTGTTTATGATTCCTGTTGTGACCCCTGCCTGGCTTTTGACTATTCTGACTTCTGGATCCTGACCCTTGCCTGATTACCAACTACCTCTTTTGATAAACCCTTCGATTGACAACCCGGTTTGACCCTTGCCTGCCTGACAATTCTTGATATCTGCCTGCCTCGACCCAGCCTGTCTGACGATTCTCTTGCCTGCTCCATTTGTACCGTGACCTTTGGCCCAAAAGACTAGCTACCTGCCGTGCCCCTCTGCTAGCCAGAACATCTTGCCTTGTACCCCTCGTTAAGTCCAGGTGGCACCCAAGTAAGCTGAGGGCTCCTCCCGAAGCCCAACGGTGGTCACACTACTGGTGATGCTGAACCGAGACCATGGTACTTGGCACCTGTTCTGGTATTGGGTGCCGGCAGTGACACATATACACAGATTAGAAATATATAATATCTAATGATATGATGCCGCCCACTTACTGGCGTGCTTAAACCTTTCACATCAGAGCAGGTGGGGGGGCACAACACTAGTACAGAGAGCACACATGTCACACGTATGTAAGACAGAACTGTATTTGCTTTAGTGGCCATAGAATGACACTGGCCAGAATAAGAAAACTTGTTCTCTACAAAAACCCATAGGGGCAAATTCACTAACAGGAGAAAATTCACCAGCGATGGCTTCACGCACATTGCAACACTTCGCCAGGCGAAATTCGTCTGGACAATGCTAATTTACGAAGATCCGAAGTTGCGCACAGGGTACCAAATGCTGGTGAAGTTGCACTAGTGAAAATACGCTCAGCAGTTCGAAGTTACGCTATACGTTATGCATATGGTGTGCAGTTAAAGTACAATGGCCGTATATGCTGCAGCAAATACATTACACTACACAAGGCCAGGGAAACTTAATAAAATTATATAGAGTTGTAATAATAACCTACAGATGTGCCCACAGTTTAGGTTAAGTGCCATATGTTATCAAATGTAGGGGGGAAGGAGGGTACCCCAAAAAAAATTTCAATATTTTTCAGCCAATCACCCTGTAAAAATGAAAAGTCGACAGCTTTTTTTGGGACTTTTGGAAAAATTTTCAACTTTTTTTTGAGTAACTCCTATCTACTCCATTGCACTTCACCTGGTCTGAGGTGGCGAAGGCAAGTCTGGCAATAAAGGTAATGGTCAGTAAAGTCAAGCGTAGTAACGCTCTTTCGACAGAGTGAAAATTCACCTGGCGTTAGAGTGCGAAGTTGCGCCATAGTCTATCTCCATGGCAAAATTAGTTAGTAAATCGACGAAGTGACGAAATGTCGTCACGCTGGCGAATTTTCGCCAGTGTTAGCCACTTCGCCCTTTAGTAGATCCTTTAGTAGATCCTTCTCAGTAAAAGAAACTCTCATCACACTGCAGTTTATAATATAACTTGCATTTATATTATTTTTGCCAAAGTGCATAACCTTGCATCTATCAACACTAAACCTCATTTTCCAGTTTGCGGCGCAGTTTTCCAATTAATTCCTCATCATAGAATAAGAGGTGCTTTTCCAAATGCTGGATCATAAAGGGAGGGACTGGACTCAGCTATGAAGAAACTGCTGTCATCTTTGGTGAATCCCACCCCTTGGTCTAACCAGCCATTGTAACAGTCTAAACAATGTTTAAACACGCTATCATGATTCTACTAGACCAGCTGAGAAACAATTAATTAGGTGAGAAGAAGGCAGACAATGATTTATTGGATTAAAAAGATGTGCACAAGAGAGCGTGCAGTTTCCCGGTACTGTACAAACGAGTCTTTTGCCTATGAATCAGCACTCTACAGCAGAAATGACACATCACAATTGTACTTCTCATTACTTTGCATTGCAGGAAGAGTTATGTACACAAATATCAATAAATGAACAGAGCAAGATAGGCAGTAATCCATTCCTTGCAATCATCCCTCTGTCGCCACATAAATCCCAAGCTTAAAACATGTCACTTTTATTTCAAATGAAAATACCAGCATGGTCGGATGGGTTTGATGGATTAGATTTTATGAAATGTTATGTATTGATTGGCTTCTTGGGGACAACTACCATGTTCTGACATTCTAATAAACTCCTCACTCGAAGCGCCTTGTACCTTTGTACAGTTTTCTGTGGGTCTGACATATTCTGGATTGAATTTCATTCCCCGGAAAGATTTATCTTTTAATTATACAATGAACACAAACTAAATCACAGCTGCTGAAAGAAATTAGTCAACAGCAAATGTAAGTGTTCCCATCAGACGTGGGGCATTGTCCTACTCAAGCTTTGCTAGAGGGATGTGAAGCAGCACGGAAGGGGAAAATGCATAGAAATATAATT
The DNA here is from genome assembly GCA_038501925.1 of Xenopus petersii. Classification (NCBI taxonomy): domain Eukaryota; kingdom Metazoa; phylum Chordata; class Amphibia; order Anura; family Pipidae; genus Xenopus; species Xenopus petersii. The sequence continues at coordinate 103,832,693 of CM076677.1, forward strand.
GTTTGAACATACCCTGAGGGTCAGTGTATTTAAGTCATGTATTTTACTTGACAGAATGTGTGAATGCATAAAACCTAGAGACCTGCATTCCTTGGTAAACTACCTTATAACTTACCTTATAAGTTATTCTTATATACTGTATATCTGAAGGGATTATATGGGGAGTAGCACATTTTTCGTCTGGCTTGAATTTGTAGCCAGATTTTTCATTTTGCCTATTTTAGTGAAATTGCTGCAACATTTTGCTATTACATTTTTTCCTGTGCCACAAAAAAACACCCATTGGCCATAGAGGGGGAAATGTAATAAAATTAACAAAGAGCAAAACTTTGTGAATAAAAATTTGTATGTTGCAATTTATTGCATTGCAAATCTTAATTTTCCTTTTGAACCTTTAATACCTGCTCTGGAGTTTCATGAAATATTTTGTAGCAAAAAAAGGTTTGCGATTGCGAAAAGTTATTATTACCTACACTGCGAACGTTCACAAAAGCAATTTGGACGCCAACTTTGCAAGGAAGTCATTGATGTTTTTAATCAGTCAAAAATGGCACAAATGTTCACTATCATGCACAAAGGTGTTTGCAAACGTTTTTGTGCTAACAAAACATATTTTTTGATACATACATTTTGTAAAAAAAAGTTGCCATGAAAAAAATGTCAATATACTTTATTTTGTGTATAAAAAACATCTACTGGCAAATTTTAAGCATTTCACTCGTTTTTCAGCCTTTGCAAAAACAAGGACAGATTCACTTATTGCTAGTGAGGAAAGCCTTTCCTATAAACATGCCCAACACCCCCATCTTGTAACCAAAATAAGGTCAAGCACTTTTCATGACCACCCAGTCACCAAATTATAACACTGACAAACATTTTTCTGATCAGTTCTAGAAAGTAGATCTCCATCTCAAATTGAAAAAAAAAACATTTCTAAAGTTATAACAACATAATTCGCCAATTTTAGGGACGAGCTTCTAAAGTCAACCAAGTCCTAAATCATATTATATGATAATTTTGTTATCATAGAACAATGATACTCTAGGGACTTTCAATTTAGGATTCTTTGGCATAGCAATCATAGCTGTTCCTACTCATAGGAGCTAACCAAACGTTCCCGGAGTAATTTCCCCATTTACCATTTTCTTATTTGAAAGTGAACATTTTTTGGGACTATTGTTTGTGTTCAAACATTTGGGTTTTCCAAATTTTCAAAAAAAGATTGACTTTAAGTTTTTCCCAGCTGACTATTTACCAAAAAACTCAAATAATAAAATTCCTGTCACATTAAATCATGTAAAAAAAAACGTAATTGTACTAAAATTGCATTCTGGTATTAATTTGCAATGAGTCCGCAAAATCATTTTTGAATATACACCTACTATCAACATCTATAAAAATGAGTTGCTGACTTTTCAGTTGAATGTTTGAGTTTATTTTAATGGACAAATAATGGAAATGGAAAACTTAAATGAAAAAATAATTGTGATCATGTTTTTTCGCTGTGCAAAACTCACAGTGCATACTCAAATTTTAATAATCCAGGCCCGTGGAGACCTCCCCAATATTCATTAGCAAAGTAATTGAGAGAGAGCTTTAAAACGTTTGAGTCAACACAATTACAGTAGTTGTCAAATATTTAATTTTTATATTTAGCAACCAAAAATTGTCCAATACTAATTAGGTATGCATTACATAAATATTTAAAAAAGAGCAATTAAGGGATGATACTATGACTTTAGGAAAACTTAGAGTGCCCCACACTTTTGTACTTGGTTTATCTTACATTTATGATGGTAATTAGAAACAAAGGTTTAAATAGTTCAATTTAATTAGTGTTAAGGAGAGAAAAAACACACAAAAATTAATCTGGAACAGCATTTTACATTTTTGATTATGCTAATTATCTTAATTGACCTTCTGCCCTGTATTCGATTGAGCAGAGCGCTATCTGAGCATTAAAACCAAGTATTCCAAATTTGCATATATTTGAGTTTCCCATTCAACCGCAGCACATTAAGGACACAAAATCACTGGTCATTAATGTTCCTGCTTGGCACAACTGTTCATGAGAGAAAAAAGTGCGTGCTAAGTGTTGGCTTGTTTTTCAGAGTTCAGAAAATGGCAGCAAGAATTTGTTCCCAATTATTCACAGGTTAGAAAAGTGGTGTAGGGAGCTGGTATGAGAGTAAAAATAAATGTATGTCAACCCAAGTGGAGACTTATAGGTCTTAATGACAGAGAGATGATGAATTGCTAAGGCAGCCGGTCCATCTTAATACATACTGTCACAGTTAAAGGCTGCCATACACGGGCCAATAAAAGCTGCCGACAGACCGAGTCGGCAGCTTATTGGCCCATGTATGGGGCCCCCCGACGGGCCTTCCCGATAGAGATCTGGCTGAAAGTAGGCCAGATCTCGATCGGATGGGACTAAAAATCCCGTTGATGTGGTCCTGCGATCCGACCACCCGTAAAGCCACCGTTAGGATCCGATTGTTGGGCCCTAGGGCCCACGATCGGATCAGCCCGATATTGCCCACCTCAAGGTGGGCATATCGGGGAGAGAACCGGTCGTTTGGCTACAATGTTCGTTTGGCGACAAAGGTTCCTCAGTTTTAGCAGGTCCATTTGCTGACTTAAAGGATTTATTATAGTCCCTAATTCCACAGTAGTTACTTGCATATTACATATGTGAGATTGCTGAAGTTATCATTGGAGATGAACAGGTTTTTTCACCTGGTACTGTTTTGCAGTAAAATTCCCATTTTCCCAAGACTGAATAATTTTGAAAATCATTGCTACAATTTTGCCATGCACTTTGTTTTGCCAGAAGAAAAAAGGCAGGTTTTTGCATGGGAGAAAACATGAGGCATTATTACTATTTCCATGAGAAAAAAATATATATATTTATTGCACTGGGACAGACTGCAAAAATATGACACTTGACCTCTAACCATTTGCTATCATTTTAATAAAATGTCAACATTTTGCAAATGTTTTGTTGAAGTAAAAGTGGCCAGTTTCACTCATCACTCATCAGTAATCACTGGCACCTGATATTTGTAAGATTTAGTTTTACCCTTTGCAATTACACAGCAAAGCCTAGCTGGATTTTAGGATCTGTAAAAACTGTGTAGATTATGTTTTTGGGGCAATTTTTAGATATTTTCAGTCCTGCTATGAAATGAATAACATGACAGTCACAGGGGCGATCCTGGGGCTGTTGCTGCATTTAAAACAGCAACATCGGAGTGGGGGGGGCACATCACTATGCTTATGCTCAGGTAAAGCACCTACAACATGTTATATGCTGTCCTTTATTTTATTCAGAACAATTGGTTCTTCAACAACAAACAATAGGTCATTGAGGTTTTCATTCTCTCTCTCTTTTGGGATTTTCTCTACTTGTTACTCGCTCACTGGGCACTGACCCTCTACTACACATCCTTGAAGGAGAACTAAAGCTTTACTAAAGAAATAGGCTAGAAATGTTGTCCATTATGTTGTGGGCTTCTGTACCAGCCCAAGCCATCCACAGCCCTTTAGCAGTAAAGATCTGTGTCTCCAAAGATGCCCCAGTAGCCTCCATCTCCTTGCCTGTTGATTTACTTCACATGCTCGGTGCTGTTGTCAGTTATTGAGCTTAGGTGCTCACACATAGAATATAAATGTCACACTACAACATAGTTACATAGTTAGTTACATAGTTAGATTGGGTTGAAAAAAGACCATCAAGTCCATCAAGTTCAACCCCTCCAAATGAAACCCAGATTCCATAAACTATATACCTTCAACTTATAGACTAACTATAGATTTTATAGCTTGGAAAAAGCCTTGGATATTATGCTTGTCCAAGAAATCATCCAATCCATTCTTAAAGGCATTAACAAAATCAACCATCACAACATCACCCGGCAGTGTATTCCACAACCTCACTGTGAAGAACCACCTACACTGTTTCAAATTAAATTTCTTTTCCTCTAGTCTAAAGGGGTGGCCTCTGGTACTGTGATCCTTTTTATGGGTAAAAAGGTCCCCTGCTATTTGTCTATAATGTCCTCTAGCCTGAAACACCTGGTATTCTCAGGCAGTCACCCATCCAGGTACTAACCAGGCATGGCCCTGGATAGCTTCCAAGATCGATGAGATTGGGCACTTTCAGGGTGGTGTGGCCATAGGCTGATTAGTAATTAATACAGATAATTACTACATGGCAGCATAGAAACCAGTGCAACTAGTATCAGCATTACATAATCAGCCTTGTAGCATCAGCATATATTACAGACCAACCTCATCGTCTGCTTGATAATTAAGACAACCCCTAAGCTGTTTGGAGCCCACTGAACATGTCACAGACATTTTCCAAGATGGTGACCCCCTGTGACAAGTTTGAAGTTATGGATCATTGCTGCTATTGAAATTTAAATAGTTCAGTATATAAAATATGGCATTTTTAGCATCATTAATTCTTAGGGTTTCGTTCTCTTTTAAGGAGTCTTTCTTTCTTTGAGGTACTAATCGACCATGCCCAATCTATTTTAGGCTTCTTAAAATAGTTTAAAACTGTATGCCAAGACTAGCTAATAATCACTTGTCTTAGTGTAAGCTTCAACTGCCTCCTCCAGACATCCTCCCTCCTCTATAAAAGTAATCCATGAAAAAGATCTAGAATTGCCTACTGCAGTTGAGAGTTCCCTTGGTAAAAGTAAACAATATACAAATCCTATGAAATAAAGTTATATGCAAGGGATCCATCTAATCCAGGTTTCAGTTTGGGATTCACCTGGGATTTAAGATTTTTATTAGGCACAATTTTTATTGTTTAGCATCTTATATGAATCTGAACTTCTAGGAGCCAATTTATGAAACCTCAAATTTTTATGAAAAATTTTTAAAGGGGGAAAATTTGAATTTTTAGAGGGGAAAAAAATAAAAATTTTCAAGATTTATGCCCTGAAACTGCAAATCCAAAAACACTGCAGCTAAAACCTGTTGAAATCATGTAGAAGTCAATGACAGATAGTCCTTTTAACAATTGGAACATGGTTTTAACTTTAAGGATTCTCAATAGTTTAATTATATCTCTGCTGGTTTTTGTTCAATAATCTGATAAATTAAAATTTTTTTTGGGGTGACAACTCTAAAAGTCGAGTTTTTGAAAAGTTACACATTTTGAAACACTAGCTTTTGTCTCATTTTTTTTAAGTATTATTGGTAAATTAAGAAGATTAGGGTTTGGGAATTTGGTTTCAATTTGTTAAAGTGAGAAAAATTTGAGTTTTAGTAAATTACCCCCCTAATGACATCTGCCCTGTACAACTGCTCCAATACCAAATGGCATTTGGGTTCAGGTAAAGTATGATAAAGTACTAGGGATCGGATGCATCCCTGTTATTACTTTTATACTAATTTTCATATTTCAAAAAAAATTGTTCTGTCCTCATGTCTAACCAAAAACAAAGACAAAACATGCTGAACGCACTGTAGATAAAAGATGCACCTCCCCTATGCTTCTCTGAAGTCTTTCAAACACTTATCATTCCTAACAAGGAACTGCTACCCTAGATTACATGACAACTTTTGAGTTATGTAGTTGTTTGATTAGTTAACATTCATGAATTTATACAACAGAAAATACTACAATAAAAGTGCACCATATTTTAATTTCAATACAAAGACATGAATGTGTAGTGCTAATGCCACTATTTATCAGACGCCTAGTAAAAACGGATAAGCTTTGTGTGCAAATCGTGCTATGTTGTGCTCTCTTTAGTTCTGAACATGTGTCACTTGTGTATTCCACTATTTATTCTGACGGATTTATGAAATAAATAGGGAAATAATTGTCCAGAGTTAAGTAACCCATGGCAACCTATCAGCTGTAATGGGCGAATGCAAACATCTGGTTGGTTGCTAAATAAACCCTCTAACTCTTTCTTTAAACCATCTAATGTATCTGCGGGTGTTTTGCTTAACTCCGATGCTGTTGCTTACTCAATCCCACTGTTACCTTTGGCTCCAAGGAGACAACCTATAGGCTGTATAAGCATGCTTTACTAGCTCCTTGCAGGAACTTGTGAACGTAACTACAGATCAGCTGGTTCTGAACTCCCAAAGATACTACATTATACATTATAGTATGTTGCTTTGAACTAGCTACAGAACTATCTTTCTTATGAAATGCTGACATATCTGGTGCCTGGGGAGAACCTCTCACTTCAGCACCTCTGCATTGTATTTTGTTGATGAAGCAACAGGACAATCCCACAATCCCATCATGTAGCCATTGTACCCCATTGCTACATTTATTCTTTATTCAATCTGTCTGTCAGGGGGCCGGGAGCTCCCTCCAGGGAGGTAGTCAGGATCAAGGAGGAAGCCCTCTTGAGGGAGCAAGGTCGCAGTATCCGAAGGGTTAAGCAGAATCAGTAGTAGTGGTCACAGGCAGGAGTTAACGAGGGCAGGCAGATCAGAATCAAATATCAAGAGTTCAGGCAGGGGGTCAGAATCAAGGCAGGAGCTAGAAACAGACTGGGAGCTGGAAACAGGCTGGGAACAGGCTGGGAACAGGCTGGAATCAAGCTGGAATCAGGAATCAGGAAACAAACAGGAACCCAGGATTAATGGCAGCAAATCCTATTCTTGGGCGCCGTCACAGTGTTTTGGGCACCTTTTTATGATGAGATCCCGGCACCAGTGATGACATCATCATGCAGCGACGCTGCAGCCATGTGTTCAGCATGGGCGCCGCCATCTTGGATCTTCACTGTGACCGCCGGGAATGTAAACAGCGCCGTCGAGTACTTCTGGGTCGGGTACTTCTGGCAGTCCTGACACTGTCTATAGTTCATATGAAACATATTGCTGACATTGAATAAAAAAAAAAAAGTGTCATATTACAATATCTGTACCTTACACGAGAGAACCCCCATATAAGATAAGGCTGATCTGTAATTGGTTCATAAAATAATTTATTTATAGGCTGATATCAGAAACACAAAATACACACTCCTTAAGGCTGCAGCTTTATTCTTTACTTCACCATGAGCCATAACATTGAAATATCTCTAAAATAATTCCAATTAGTCACTTCCTGCTTACAAAACCAAAAAGAACAGATTCAAACCTAATCTGCCTCTGCCTTAAACATCTCAGCAATGAGTACCCATTTACACTGATGACCTCCATCTATAACAATTATTATTATAATTTTATAAATTACGATTATTTTATGATGAACAGGGGAGGATGAACCAGCTGTCCTGTCAGATACATGCTGTTATGAATCATAATGTCTTTTGTGTGTACCTTAAAAATGTAGTAAGACAAACTGTTCCTACATTGATAAATGTTCTCCTTTGGTTCTCCTGGTCATCGCTGATTTTTTTGAATTGGGTTCTTCTATCGCTGACCCTTCGCTCATCTTTTCAGCTGAGATCTTTCACTGCCTTCCCTACCATGGCCTGTATTTAACCTTGCTTTTACACAATGATTTGGCTTATACATCCCTTTTTTGCATGTTTCTCTTCTGCATCACCTGGACTCTTGGTAATTCTACCACTCCTCAGCTGATGTAGTCCTGTTCCAACTCCAGATTTGCCATCATGGAAACAGTGTTACCATATATCATATATGGTATATATACCATAAAAGACCAGTTACCATTCAATTTCCACATCCACCTAATTATGCAGAGGTAAAGGTTATGTGCCCTAAAGAACATTTTATATAAATTTTCATCATCTTATACTCCAAGACAAACATTTTAGGGAATGTTAAGGAACAACATTAAATATTCATTAGGAACCTTTCTAGTGTTTACACTTTTTACCCACCTTCTTTTGTGCGAGCAATATGAGTGATGGAGCTCACCTTGCTGGCTGCTTGACATCATCTCTCTAATATAGTGATATAAGGCACCATATTCCTCATAAATGTTATCTGTATGTAAAGATGACACGTAGGGGCATATTTATCAAGGGTCAAATTTTGAGTTTATGGGAATTTCTAAAAACTCAACCCATTATCAATATATTTCAGACATAGACATTGTGTGCATACTAATGAGATACTTTGGGATGGGATGACTTTGATGTAGTTGGCCAGCTTAAATATATTGCAATATATGGACAAACAATCCCTGTTTTGTTTAAAGGGTAAGGCATTTTTCAGTAGCAGTATGCACAAAATGTCTATGTCTTAAATATATTTATAATGGGTTGAGTGCAGAGGACTGTATTTTGTGGTCACAGCCTCATTGCACTCCCTCCTAATGGTTTTAAAAATTAGTGGTGAGCACAACTTTCCCTTGTTTGTTATAGTTTCTAAAAATTCCCATTAACTCCCATAAACTCGAAATTCAAAAAAAAAAAAAAAAAACACCAATCGAAATTTATAAAAAAAATCTATTTTTTTTTTATATTCACTTGAATAGGATTGACCTGCAAACTCGAATCGAATTCGATTGTATTCTATTCGAGGTTGTTTTTTAAAATATATATATATTTTCAAAAGTCCACCAAATGACTCAAAATTGTTGTAGGAGCTCCCCATAGGCTAAAACACTAATTCGGCAGGCTTTAGATGGTAAATAGTCGAATTTGAATTCTTAAAAGGACAGTACATGTTAAATTTCAATTTTTAATTTTTTTTTTAAACTTGAATAAAATTTTGACTATTCCCTAGTCAAATTACACTGAAATAAACTTGTAATTTTAATTTAAAAATTCCAAGGCATTGGCATCTTAAAATAAATAGTACCCTGTGCTTTCAATGCAAGCTGACCTTGTTCATTCTCTTGTAAGCTGGGAAAAGGCATTGGACAAGTTGTAAGGCCAAAGTCCCCAAAGGATGCCCGGCCTGCTTGGAGCTGTGGGACTGAACTAAAATGGAATGACGGAGTTCAGGGGGAACAAAGGCAACACCAGGAGGGGTTCCTACAGGAGCAGAAGGTTGAACAGACAATAACTGGGAGGCCAAGTATGGAAAAAGAGCAGCGATGATTTTTGTAGGAGGTATAATGGACTCTGGTTCGATGGAAGCGAGATCTTCAATGAGAAAACTTATGGATAGAGCGTCTGCCTTCCTGTTTCTAACACCAGGCCGAAAAGTAAGTATGAAATTAAAACGGGAGAAGAATAGTGCCCACCTGGCCTGACGAGGTTTGAGGCGTTTGAGTGATTGGATATATTCAAGATTTTTATGATCTGTATAGATGGTCACAGGGATAGAAGAACCTTCCAACAAATGTCTCCATTCTTCTAGGGCGAGTTTTACGGCCAGCAACTCTCGATTTCCGACATCATAATTTTGTTCGGAAGAGGTGAATTTCTTAGAGAAGAAAGCACAAGGATGAAGCTTCCCATCAGTAGACGCTCTTTGGGACAAAATTGCTCCGGCACCGACATCTGAGGCATCGACTTCAATAAAAAAGGGCTGGAATGGTTCAGGGTGTCGAAGAATGGGGGCAGAAGAAAATGAAGTTTTAAGATCCTTGAATGCTTCCAAAGCTGAAGGTGGCCATTGCTGAGGTTTACCCCCTTTTTTGATGAGTGAAAGAATGGGAGCAATTTTGGAAGAAAACCCCTTGATAAATTGTCTATAGTAATTCGCAAAACCAATAAATCTTTGGATGGCTTTAACACTGGTGGGGAGAGGCCAGTCCAGGATAGCGGAGACCTTGGCAGGATCCATTCTAAAACCCTGTTGAGAGATGATATACCCAAGGAAAGAGATGGACGATACTTCAAAGGAACATTTTTCCAATTTAGCAAATAAGTTATTTTTCCGCAGACGGGAAAGGACTTCTTGGACTTGAAGACGATGCTCAGCAAGATTTTTGGAAAAAATAAGGATATCGTCCAAGTACACCACCACGTACTGGCCCAGTAAGTCTCTGAAAATGTCATTTACAAATTCTTGGAAGACCGCGGGAGCGTTACAGAGACCGAATGGCATCACCAGATATTCCCGTCCCGGGTGTTGAATGCGGTCTTCCATTCATCTCCTTCTCTGATCCGGATTAAATTATACGCCCCACGAAGATCTAACTTAGTGAAAAGACAAGCCCCTTTGAGCCCCCCTCTAGATCTTCCCAACGGGATGGAATTTCCCTGGACACCAGATCAGACTTTATACGTATCGCCAGGCCGTTGTAAAAGGCAGCGTGATACCCGTCGTTGTTCCACGAAGTCTCTGCAATCAGGGTGCGGAACTCAATGGCGTACTCCGAGACTGAGCGAGTTCCCTGTTGAAGATGGAACAGGCGTGCGGAGGCAGCAGTGGCACGACCCGGAGCATCAAAGACCACTCGAAGTTCCCGGACGAAGGCTCGGGCATTATCAATAATGGGATCCTCCTTTTCCCATAGAGGCGAAGCCCACTCCAATGCCTTCCCTTGCAGACGGGAGAATATGAAGCCCACCTTGGCTCGTTCAGACAGGAATTGGCTGGGTGCGAGTGCAAAGTGGACCTCGCACTGGTTAATAAACCCACGGCAGGCTGTAGGATCACCACTGTAGAGTGGGGGAGCCGGAATGCGGGGTTCAGTGGCGTGAAGCGGAACCACAGGTACAGGTGCAGGAATAGGATCGGCAGGTGTTAGCGCCGACAGCTTAGCAAGAATGGTTTCCAAAGCCTGACCAAAGTGAGATTGTTGTACCTCATAGGACTGCATGCGGGATGCCAGACCACGAAGCGCCCCACCAACATCAGGCGGCGCAGGATTCTCCTCCGACGGGTCCATGGCCCAATTATAATGTAAGGCCAAAGACCTCAGGAGTAGTGAGGACCAAGGGAGGAAAATAACAATGTCCAAGTTCGCAGTACAGTAGAGGATGAGACAGAAGAATGGTCAAAAACAGGCAACAAGATCAGTCCAGGCAGAAGAGGTTCAAGGTCGAAAATTCCAGGCAAGGGTCGGTACACAATAGACAAGAAGTTCGTAATGAATCACACCCAGGAGTAGTAAACTAAACCTATAATTGGGCACTGATGACTGTCCGGAGTTCCCTTATAAAGGCCCAGGTTTGGCGCCAATTTTGGACGCATCGGCGTCATGACGTATGCGCGGACGCGCTGACGTCAGCGACTGACACGCTGACGTGTGCGACGGACGCCGGCGCCCATTATTGACGCCGACGCCCATTCCGTCGCCGGCGACCAATCAGAGTGTGGGAAGAGGTCGACATCATCCGTCTGAGTCCGTGAGGAACCAGGGAGCCACCATCTTGGACGCCATCTTGGTTATCCAGCTCAGATTCCATTACACAAGTATTTCAATAAGTGCTTATAACTCATTACTTTCTAAGCTCTTTTGGAAAAGATATCTTTGGCTTCTCTTTTATGTAATGGTCACAGTACCATTAAAATGTCACATTTGTGAGAGGGATTTGCTCAGGTGGTAGGCATGCCTGTCTCTGATTACATTTACTGTACAAATGTGGTTAATACTTTGACTTGCCGCTTATCTTAATGCAGGTTTATAAGTAAGAATGGAAATGTTGACACTCAATCTGATATCAGTTTTCATGTAAGTCTTGTATTAGCCAAGATTCCCTTTGGGTAGAGCTGAGATAATCATGAAACAACCATCATTTTTATCTTCATAGTGTAGAAATGCCATTCTGGACTTAAAGAAATGCTGACATGCCTTAAAATGTCCTTTTAGCATGTACAAGGTAATAGTTCTGTTTGATTTAAAACTTAAAATAATTATAACTAATTAAAACTTGTAAAGGAAAAATAAAGCTCTTCTTTAAGAAGGACAGGTGTCCTTTACAACAGGACAGGCTCACATGTAGTATAATAACAATAAATACTATTCTGGTAGTTTTGATTCTTAGCAGTTCTATAATTTGGCTATTGTTATATAAATATTGTGGTTCAGATCACATGAAAAAATGTTATTGTCATTGAAATACCATGCACCTTGGCACTTCTGCCCAGGGTCTACGGAAATGAAAATGTGTATTTTTTAAAGGAGTTGTTCACCTTTAAATTAAATTTTAGTATGATGTAGAGCAAGTGTCCCCAACGTTTTTTACCCGTGAGCCACATTCAAATGTAAAAAAATTTGGGGACCAACACGAGCATAAAAAAATCTTTGGGTGCCAAATAAGGGCTGTTATTGGTTATTTGGTAGCCCCTATGTGGACTGGCAGCCTACAGGAGGCTCTACTTGGCACTATACTTTAAATTAAAACTTGCTTCCATGCCAGAAATTCAAAAATAAGCACCTGCTTTGAGGACACTAAGAGCAACATCCAAGAGGTTGGAGAGCAACGTGTTGTGCACGAGCTACTGGTTGGGGATCACTGATGTAGAGTGTAACGAGAAAATTTTAAATTGGGTTATTTAGCTTTTTATCCAGCAGCTCTTCAATTTGCATTTTCAGCATTTTGGTTGCTAGGGTCTAAATTACCCTAGCAACCATGTGTTCATTATAATTAGAGACTGGAATATGAAGAGGAGAGGGTGTGAATAGAAAGATGAGTGATAATTAACCACACCAAATAACAACAATACATGTGTAGCTTCACAGAAGTGAACAACCCCTTTTAGGACAATAATCCCAAACAAAATAGCAAATATCCATTTACCCAGTCAAAGCCCTGATCCTAATACAACTAAGAAAATTCCACCCATTCCGATTAAAAGAAAGGAGGTTCTGTCCAAATATTTGGAAGGGTTTTTTTTACAGTGAGAGCTGAAAAGATGTGGAATTCTCTCCCTGAATCAGTCGTAAAGGCTGATACATTAGATAGCTTTAAGAAGGGGTTGGATGGTGTTTAGCAAGTGAGGGAATACAGTGTTATGGAAGATAGTTCATAGTACAAATTGATCCAGGGACTAGTCCGATTGCCATTTTGGAGTCAGGGAGGATTTTTTTCCCCCTCTGAGGCAAATTGGAGGCTTCAAATGGCTTCCTCTGGATCAACTAGCAGTAAGGCAGTTTATATACAGATTTAAGGTTGAACTGTTCAAAATTACAGTGATGTGGTCTCTACTGTAAGTGAATTTAGCAGGGCATGGTCTGCCTCCAGGTTGTAAAATACCTGCTCCATTGTTAAAAAACATTACACTAGGGGCAGATTTACATAGGGTCGAATATTGAGGGTTGATTAACCCTCAATATTCGACTGGCGAATGCAAATCCTTCGACTTCAAATATCGAAGTCGAAGGATTTACCGCAAATAGTTTGATCGAACGATCAAATGAAAAATCGTTTGATTAAATCCTTCGAATTGTTCGATTCGAAGGATTATAATCCATCGATCGAACGATTTTTCTTCGACCTAAAAATTGTTAGAAAGTCTATGGGCACCTCGGTATGGGCACCCAAGTAGGGGGTTGAAGTTTTTTTAAAGAGACAGTACTTCGACTATTGAATGGTCGAATAGTTGAACAATTTTTAGTTCGAATCGAAGTAGTAGTCGAAGGTCGAAGTAGCCAAAAAAAACATTCGAAATTCGAATTTTTTTTTCTATTCCTTCACTCGAGCTAAGTTAATGGGCCCCTAAGGGAGATGGTAAACTGGTCCCCCATTGTTATATCTGTCACCCTGATGGAGCAGGTACTGGTGGATCTCAGTGCCAAAATATTGAGCACTTTGATGCCAAGGCAGCAGTGGCCACAATGCTCTGTGTGCCATAACAGAATATTGTATTTAAGTGAACAAGAAGACTTTCACTTAAACCAATGGTTCTTCCTAGTACAGTAAGGGTTAAAAGAATGAAGATCACTGCTCCACTCCCAATGCCAGCACATCAATGTCAGTTTCACATTTAGAACAAAGCATAACCTTTAACAATCCACATTGCGCAAGAATTAGGATGTATCACATTCTTATTCATAACTTGAACAAAATAAGCTTATTCCTTTGTTTGAAAAAATATATATTTTCTTCTTCGAATGAGTTTTCAGAGCAATCTGTAAAAATATAAAGGAGCCTAACAAAAGAAGACAATAATTATTATAATGAAGCAGCACAAGCTGTAATTAAATTGAAAAGCTACTTTGCCAAAGCAAATTACCAGAGAAACATTTCCGATGCCTCTTTGAAAGCATTCTTCCAAGAGACTTGAGTTTTCTTTATTTGTCAACAAACACAATGAGTGGCCTGGGCTGATTTTATACATAGCGTGGCCTTTCCTCACTCACAATACCAGATGATAATGAAAGTATAACTGAGCCTATAGTCTTTTTGCCTAACACACTGGTGTTTTCTTTTACTAGAAAGAAGAAGAAGAAGAAGAAGAAGAAGAAGAAGAAGAAGAAGAAGAAGAAGAAGAAGAAGAAGAAGAAGAAGAAGAAGAAGAAGAAGAAGAAGAAGAAGAAGAACTGCTATCATGGCCTATAAGGACATAAAATAATGTGACATTAAAGGGAAAATATTTTTTTCTCCAACCTGTCCTTAATTCCAACTTTTATCCCCAAAGTCCTTTTGAGGATACCAATAAATATATCTGTACATGGGGGCACCTCATGGACTTGAGTTTTATGGCTATAGATGGAGTACCTAAAATTAAGAGAGGCAGAGACAGGGATACGGTGTTGAAATGTAAAGAGCAAGAATGGATATTTATGTACAGTTTGCCCAAAAGGGCTAAATAGTAAATTTGATTTAGCACAATTTTTATGATGTATTTAAATGTTTTTCTCATTTATATTTACAACTACATTTGGAGAAGCTTTTTATATAAAGTCAGTTTTTGAATATTTAGGTATATATGTATGGCCCTTAAAGAGCAGGGGTGTATATAGATGGGGAGAATACTAACTTCCTGTTCTTAAACTGCTTGAAAAAGCCCTAGAGAGGTAAAATGTGTCGCAGAGGTGCTGTGTCATTTCAAAGTATTTATAAGTGAATAATACTTCCAAATCCACAATCCAGCAACTTGGTGTGACTTGGTGTGAGAAGGTCCGAAGTTGTGTGTTCCACAGTGAAATGCACACGATGAACAGCAACCAGCGCCATCTTGGATTGGCAGTTAGAGAAGGTTTGAAGTGGAGTATCTACAAAGCGCACGATTTATTCTGAGCTAAGTTATTGTTACAGAAAGTTCCATTATCTGGAAAACCCCAGGTCCCTAGCATACTGGATAATAGGTCCCATACCTGTACTATTAAAAAATGGAAACCAGTGTAAAAAATCAACATAAGCTATGTTGGGAAGATGGCAACATGGGGGAATTTTGTAGTTGTTAGTAAAGTAGAGAGGAGTTTTTTAAAAGCAGAAGTGCAACTTATAAGCTACTGCAGAGCTAAAAACACCTTAACTGCAGTATCATTGCTTCAGCCCATTGACTCTAGTGCATTTGCATAAGCAAAAAATTGCTGAGATTTCATAAACTTTTTTTGCAAAGCAAAATCCCTTCTGTTTGCGTTATTTACATATTGTGTAAGGTATAATGTTTTTGTTACGATCTGTAGGTATAGGAGCCCAAGTACTGACAGAACATCCTTTAGGTGCAGTCGGAGAGCCTCATCTTATTCCGGTTTTTACAGACGCCCTTTTGGGGCCCCGGACCTTCTGCTGCGGAACAGGCGAAGATCCTAAACACGGCCAAGGTATTCTGAGTAAGGTACAAGGATCAGGCAGAGAGGAGTCGTGGACAGGCAAAAAGTTCAAAAGGCGGAGGTCAAGACAGGCAAAAGGCAAAAGGTCAATATCAGAGGATCCAAACAGAATTAAGGCTTGGCTCAGTCAAAAAAAACGGAGAACCAGCTTGGGCACTCAGTTCAAGCAAAAGGTGCCTTTAAATTCAAATATGGCGCCCTACGTGATGGCATCGTTAATGCGTTTCCTAATTGCAGCCAGAGGAACCCGTCTCCCGGAGCGGATTACAGTGTTAGGTAATGGGGAATTAAGGTTCCCAGTTGCCAATCATGAACAATAATGGTACAGTAACTTATAAATCTTTGATTATGTGTTCATAATTAATGTACATTGGAAATTAGAATTATATTTGCTTTCATTATGCAAAACTGTATATTTTATAACCTCTTTAATTCAAAAACTGATATATAACTTTTATGACTCTTATGTTCAAAGTTAAATGAAGCAACATAAAATTAATTAATATATATATTAATTATATATTGGAAATTTGGTTAGAATTATATTTGCTTTCAATTATGCTAAACTGTATATTTTATAACCTCTTTAATTCAAAAACTGGTATGTTACTTTTATGACTCTTATGTTCAAAGTTAAATGAAGCAACATAAAATATAATAAACGGTTCTCTTTTCTGGCTGGTAATGAAGTACTACAAATGCTGCTGCAATGTCCATGACTTCTTGCTGCCCTAACTAGATTGCTCTTATTGTGCAGATGGGTAAATGAGCAGACGATGGGCAGAGTAGGAAAAGCATGTGCTTGCAGAGACATCTTGATATACTGTATACCTGTGCTGATATGATGTGTAAGTACACACTCCACTCTGACATCCAGCTGTCTCCCAATGACAAGCTTAAGCCACATTTACTGCATTTCCACTGAGTGGAGCTAATTCTTTCTGCTTCTGTCATTTAACCTCTTTTCTACCAGCAACAAAAAATGTGCATAGTTGCCTGTGTATTCTAATTCTTGCTATATTGTTATTATTATTTGCTTCCTTCCCTGCATTGTACTGCATGTGCCTACAGCACAGTCCTCTTAATATGCAAAAAGACACTTAGGGGGTTATTTACTAAACTCCGAATGCAAAAACCATTTGTTATTTTTTTTTTTTAGAAAATCAGACTTTTAAAAAATCACGTATTTTTCGGAATGTATTAAACCCCTAGGATGGAAAGGGTTCATAAGCATAAGAAATCTGAGGTTTCTGTCCCGATTAACACGAAAATCTTACAATTTGTTTGGGAAAAGAAACACCCTAAAATACGCCATTCTGTATTAACTTACCCTAGAAACAAAGGAGGTCTTGGCCTACCTAATTGCCACTATTATTATAAGGCAGCTCAGATCTCCCAAATCTTAGCTTTACACTCTATAAATGATTGCCCTCACTGGGTTTCCTTCGAAAGGTCATATACCCTACCATATTCTCCGGCAGCATTGATATGGTGCCCCCGTAAACAACAACCATTAACGGGGAGTGTTTGTCTGACTCACACCTTGAAAATTTGGGACTCGTCAGTTTGAAACATAAGTTACAATCAGCTTACACACCAGCTATGCCTCTTCTAGGGAACCCCCTATTTCGCCCAGGGTTACAGCCTTTAGCTTTCCAATGGTGGACTTCCACAAATATACACTATTTGGGACAGATATTCACTAGAACAGGTCCATATGCCCTTCAACACCTTATTGATAAATATCTCGTCCCTCCTTCAGAATATTTGCGTTTGCAACAAGTGTTACATTTTGCTCGGTCTCGATGGAACTTTGAGGGTGGGGTGAATGCATCTCAGTCGTTTTTTGAGCTATGGTGTTCACGGAACCCCCTGAGTCAGAAAGTAATTTCCTTGCTATATAGAAATTTTTATGACAATATAGAGCCAGCTCAGATGACATGCATACAATCGTGGCATAGAGATTTGAACTGTCAATTAGATAGAGACGAATGGGAGTCGATCTGGAGCAATGTCATGCGATCCTCTAAAAATGTTTCTTTGAGACTAATTACAAGGTTTTATTCAGGTGGTACCTGGTTCAAGCCTGGATAGCTAAATTTGCCCCATCTGCAGACTCTAGCTGTTTTCGTCAGTGTGGACACGAGGGCACTATGTTCCATGTATGGTGGGAATGCCCGAGTGTGCGTCTATTCTGGATTAGAATTTACACTATGACAGACTCTGTGTTCCAAGTTGCAATTCCTAGGCATCCCAATACTGCTTTACTAGTGCAAAAACCTGGCCAACTCACTCGGACACAATTCCAACTTTTTACGGCCATTTCAACTGCTTCTAAAAGCACTATTGTGAAAGCATGGAAAACAAAGGTATTGTCCATTGAGCTCACTAAATATAAAATAGACTGGATCATGACTCAAGAAAAAATTACCAGTATCTTAAATGACTCCCATAGCAGATTTCTAAAAATGTGGGGTCCATGGCTGGAATACAGGTACGGGCCTGGATATCACTTGGCACTGCTTAGTATTTAATTTTAATTTTCTATATCGGTTTACTGGTGTCCTTTGTAGGACCATCTATCACTGGGACCATAGGTGGATCTGTCATTTAGTTTGTTAATTGTTATAAAAATATACAATGTGTTATTACTAAGTTTAATCATGCAGAACTGGTTATCTTCTGTTAGCTACTATGTTAGGTCTATTTGTACGGATGAGATCCTATATATCCTATTACGTGATGACTGTACGAACCCATGTAACTATAACTGACAGCATTCTCGATTTTAAATCTGTATAATAGCCTGCATTTTCATATTGCTGATGTCTGCTAACTATGTATACTATATTCTGAAAAACACAATAAAAACTATTGAAATAAAAAAGAAATCTGAGGTTTCTGGTGAAAAAACCAAAACAAACATGAAAAGGAGGTGAACATTCTGAAAAAAAACATAAAATTTGTATGTTTCGTGATTTTTCCCTTCAAACAAAATTTTTGGGAAAGAGTATTAATAAATAAGCCAAAAAACCTTTGAGAATTTGGTTGGAGTTTTTTATTGAAAAAATTTAGATAAATTTAGACTTTGATATTTACTAAACGCCAAATTCAAAATTCAAGAAAAAATTGTGATTGTTTTTTTCACAAATTTTTGGGAAATTATTAAATGCCGAGGATGGAAAAGTCAGAATCAGAAAATCCGGCATCTCAGACCTGTCGAGGTTGCATATAAGTCAATGGGAGAAGTCCCAATGATTTTTTGATGTGTGCTGGGTTTCGTGCAAAAAGCATAAGAAATCTGAGGTTTATAAGAAATCTGAGGTTTCGGGTGAAAAATCAGAAAAAATCTTGAAAATTGGGTGGACATTCAGAGAAATTTGTAAAATTTGTATTTTTCACGGTTTTTCCCACGCAAAAAAAAAATTCGGGAAACCTGTGCATATTTGGTTGGAATTTTTTTTAGATAAAATTTAGATAAATTCGGACTTTGATAAATAACCTCCCTTAGTATAAATTTGCTCCCACTGACTTATTCATTCTGAATATACTCTAACAAAAACACTTCTGTAAGAACCTATAAGACACAGCAAATACTCCTACTGCAATAATGAATAAAGTGATGGACATGGGACTGCTCATAAGTTGTCTATACTCACCTGTCACTAAAGATCCTGTCTTTTGTGCTTGCAAAGATTTGATGGAATGCCCATTAATATTTATGAGCATACATGAAGTAAATTAAATCATAATGCCACATTCAGTTAACACTGATTAAATTGCACAAGAGAAAAGGGGCGTTAAGGTTTTTTTTTACATTTGCAGGGACAAGTGCCTATTGGACAGGGCCTGGCTGCCAGGATTCCCCATTACATCAAAAAGGTGTAGCAGACAAAAGACACGCTATTACTTGTATAACGCTTAACACATGATATGATGATCCCCGTAACTTGAAACCATTTTGCAAACACGCAAATCGGTATCCCTATTCACCCACTTACATTGAAGCATTCATTGCACCACATCAAGTGCAACTGTGGTGGGTGCAAAAAAATATGGCAAATGGTTCCAAAATTGCATTTTGCAGCATTTGTAAATTACCCTTATTGCATTATCCAAATGAATTAATAAGTGGCCCTTTGGAGAATTTAGGAGCCGTTTGGAAAGCTCTACAATATTGTATGATGCCCAAAGCTAATTAAATACTTGAAAAATCCTGCTCCAAAGTCTACGTAAAGAGCCACTGAACTGGAAAATTCTCCTGTTGCAAATTTTAATGTGAATATTAGTGATGGGTGAAAAATTTTGCCATTGTTGAATTCACTGTGAATTTGGCAGTTTTCGCAACAGGCAAATTTGTTTGCGAAATCGCAGCAAAAAATAGTGCCAAACCATACACCTATACAACATATTCCAACACACATAAAAAACAACCCGTTATTCCTAGACACGTATAAGTCATGGCACTCTGTCAGGAAACAGCAGAACATATCACAATACATTTCCCCTTACATATCATGGATGGGCAACAAAAACTTCATACCTGGTATACGAAATCCCATTCTGCATCACTGGAGTGTCAGTGGCCTACATAACATACATGACGTATTAGACAATGATTACTCAGTATTCTCTTTAGACAAAATGACAGAAAAATTTCCGTTTACGAATACCCACATATACTTGACTCTGCAAATCATTCACTTTGCGAACGCTACATTACAACTCCTAACAACTACAGACAAAACCAACTTACTGAACCAACTATGGAAGCATAAAACCAAGAAACTTTCGACTTCACACATTTATCACACCATTAAACCGTTATTAAACGTAGATGACAAAGACAAACCTAACTTCAAATGGATTACGGAAATTCCTAACACCACAGAATTGGACATTTTGAGACAACATAGTAAAATTATGACATCACTTCCAGCAAGTAGATATCAGGAGATGTCACTACAAATTCTCCATAACTCCTACCTTACTCCAATTAGAAGATTTAAGATGGGTAACCTCTCCTCAGACGAATGCTTAAAATGCCACACCCCTGCGGCAAACCTGATACATACCTTATGGTCTTGTCCCCTAATACAGTCCTTCTGGAAAGAAGTCATCTCTTATGGTGCGCAGGTGACTGGGAAACCTCTCCAAGCACATATAGAATGGGCCCTATTCAGCAATCCCACTTCGTTCACACAACTAACAAAAACTGAAAAGCACCTCATGGGAAGACTGGCTGCAGCAGCCAGGAAAACAATACTACAACAATGGCTACACACTGATCCCCCTCCATTGGTATTAGTACAACAAAAGTTACATCACATATTCCATATGGACTGGTTGGAAACTGTAACCAGGAAAGAACATGATACACAGAAATTCTTCAACACCTGGTCTACCTATATATCACACCTCCCACAACGGATCAAATGCCTCACGATCTACACTTTTAGACATACGCCATGGTATGATATGGAAACTCTCAAAGGCCACCCGTTGCTCATGGAATCATCCCAACACTTGACAACATTGCAACAGGAATCTTTACAATCCGATACTGCACCTCCCAGAAGTCATCAAACTAATAGATTGCTGACCTCTTATCTAACTCACCCCTCATAGGATCTAGATCCCCCCCCCCATGCTTTTCATCGCAACTGAGCTGAATGTTTAAATTGTTATTGAAATGTTTACGTTTGATATCATAATCACTACAATCTCTGCTCCGTGAAAACATGTCGGAACATATCTTGTGATTTTGCTTTATCACCTCAAATAAAAACAAGTTATAAAAAAAAAAAAATAGTGCCAAACAACGTGCGACAAAAAAAAAATTAGCGCGTGACAAAATCGAAGCAAAAGGCAAACCAGTTTCGCAAATTTTCCACCATTTCGTGAATTTCTCCTGAAATTTGCAAATTATTCGGCAAAGCAACACGCAGCAGATTCGCCCATCATTAGTGAATATGTATTTGCAGCAAATGACAGTAAATAATTTCCCTTCTTCATACAGCTGTAGAGTGGATTATCTGCATTATGCCAAAATATTTTAATTAGATTCACTTTCTTTAAGCAACAGATGGGATATCTGCAGAGGGTGTGCTGTGGAACCAAATCCTACTGTTCAGAGAGTGACCCTTATAAATGTTGTTGTTGCCAAAGCAAATTAAATCTGTTCAGTCCATCACAGCCACATTTGTAGCCTGTATATACAGTATATATCGGAAATGGAGAAACTTGTCCCTTTAGGGCATACTGTCATGGCGTAATTGGGCACTGATCTATCAAGTCTTTGTTACCTGTCTCAATGAGAACAAAGGGATAGATACACTTCAGTCCTAACAGCACACAAATTAAGATTTGTGAAGATTTTATGCCTTTCTTTGGTCATAGCTAAAAAAAGAACTAATGGTGGAAGATTTCTGTCACACATCTCAGAGGCAGGTTGCCCCAGAAGATCAATACAGCTGTACGACAAGGGTCACACTTAATATTATTGGAGGGTACAGATTTCTGTCCTAAAGGGCTGTTCAGTGAACTGTATTAGTACTTTCATAAAGCCCCTGTTTATTGCCGAACCTTCTGGCACCCAATATTTTATTATCTTACACTGTCTTGTACGTGTAACAACCATAATAACAGAATAAACCCACTGATATTGTTTCCAATATCTTCTAAACCATTTATAAAATCAAGAAAGTCCTAAAATATAAAACAATCCAGGCAGTTTATGAGCATTTTGATGTTTTTTTAAACACATTAAATACCAGATGGTGAAAGGCATTTTTCCACCTCCTTGTCTTTCATTAAAAAAAAAAAGAAAAATAGATCTGTATATGGGTAGTGTGTGTGTTTCCTTTTTTTTGCCAAGCATATTAAACAAGACCTAAATATCTTTGTATCAAAGTCAATAAATAATTAACTAAAACTATACTTTTGCATTGTTATAGTGTTCATGGGCCAGCAACATTTTGAGCTTTATAAGTTATCCCCATTGGAACCATAAGCTTGTAGAGGTGTACAAAGAGTCCAAGAAGCGGTACCAAAAAATTTTCGGCAAAACAGGAGAAATTCGCCCATCACTGATGAGGTCTTCTCCTGCAGATCCAATATGAACCAAGGATATTTAGGCTGAATAAATGATGGGGTCGATGGGGTAAGTTTAGATCCCACGGGGCTTCCTTAGACCCATGGTACACAATGCAATTGCTTCTATCTCTGCTCAGCCAGTGAGCCAAAGAAGTGATTATCAACTGCCCCCAAAAATACCAGACATTCTAGTCCACAAAACACAGAAATAAATCGTCAGCGCTCAGTCTAACTCACGCTGTAGCATTGACCAGCTGCTGTAGACACCGTTGTCACAATGCTATGTCTAACCCACATTCTGGAGTTGACCAGTTGAAAGGCCCTGGACTTGCTTTTGCCAGGTATCCTTTGATAGACACGGGGAAATTTAGAGCATATAATGGTCTCCACTAGCTTCTAACCTCTGGCCAAACAATTGAGGGTGGGCTGATGTGGACCATGTTAAAGGAACAGTTAGTACTCTTCTTGCTGACAAAAATACTGCCCTTTGCTATTTGAACTGCCACTAGTGTTTAGTTTATAAATATTTCATCCAACTTTTTTATATGTCTGATTTACTGCCTTTCATCTGCAGGTTCTAGGCAGTCCAATGAGAGGGAACTCGCTGTGGATATTCTAGCTGCACTTCTGCAGGTGTGTGTATAACAGGAGTTATCCCACGTCCTCCTGACCTCTCTGAGCAAACTGCTTTCTGGCCATGGGACCTCCACAAAATAGTAGCTTCCAGCATTATCAGAACCCTTTCCACAAAAGGCCCCTTGATCATTGAGTTTCTCCTTTAGATCCCTTAGACCGTATGGCATACTATTACAGCAAGACTGATGGAGAATTAGTTTTAATTGTACAAATCAGCTGGACATTTTTTTTTTGGGGGGGGGAACCTATGGTTTGAACATTTAAAACTAGGGGGCCCACAATGGAGTCTTAGGGGCCACTATGGACTAAGAAATACATACTTGGCAAACAGGAACACTTTATTGAAACATTAGCACGGTTAACAAGGCAATGAAGGCAAGGCAGATGGAAATCATTAGAAGACACAGGTTAAATGGGCTATTAGACTTTGTGGTAAGGCATGGAAAAGTACAATGTTCAGTATGCCTGGGGAAGTTAACACAGACCAAAGTTCAGAGAAAGTCAGACAAGCAATGGAAAATACCAGTATCAGATCAGGAAAAATGATAACATACCTAAAAGCAAAGTGACCAGCAGGTATGGGACCAACAAACTGGTAAGGGTTTGATGCAAGTGTAAGTTAAATAAAGGCAGTGTATGGTTTTATATGTAGGGATGGGCGAATTTTTTCGCCTCGTTTCGCCGAAAAAATGACGCCCATAGACTTGTATGGAGACGTGCGTCAAAAAAAAAAAAGATGCGCGACAAAATAATTTCGCCGCGTGACAAATTTTTTTTGATGCCCATAGACTTTAATGGGCATCTGCGACATTTCGCCAGTGGCGAATTTTTGGCAAAACGAAACGGGTCAAATTCGCCCATCCCTGTTTATATGTATTATCTATTAAACATATTCACTTATCCCGAGCCTAAAACCAAGGAAACACATTTCCTGAAATGATAATGTGGTTTACTCTGACATGCCTCCAATCAAAGAAACTGTCAGTTAACTGTTTTTTCCCATTTTCAATTACCGAGAAGAGCAAGGGTTTTTTTCTGATAAGGCCTGCAATGTAGTGTAGAAAAAGAAGAGTTGCTGTTTGCTCACCTGGATGACTTTCAATGTATCAACTATAAAGTATGTCATGCTCCTACGCACTTTGCATGCACTGTTTGTCTGGCTTCAGTTGGGGTACCTATTCATATCTGTCCATGTATTTAACAGTCAAAAATAGTGATGGGCGAATTTCTCCCATTTCGCTTCGCCGAAAATTTTAAAAATTTCCAGCGAAATTCACAAAACGACAAAAAATTTGAGCAAATTTTGACGCAGACGAAAGTTCAGACGCTGGTGACAATTCTGACGCCCATTAAAGTCAATGGGTGCTTAGAATTGTCGTCAGCGTCGGAATTGTCGCCAGCATCAAATATATATAATCGTGCCAATTTTGCGGTGAAATGCAGAAATTCACTGCGAATTCGCATCTGGCGAAGAAATTCGGCCATTAATAGTCAAAAATTATCAATAATATTTCTCATGAGTTGATAACCAATGAATACCAAAAACATGTGAGAAACAGAACATAAGGTGGATGATCACATCAACCGGACATGTACTGTAGGACAAGCTCAACTGGACTACATTAAAAAAACTTAAGAGCATATTTACCAAACTGCTTCATTTTTTTCTCTAAAAGTCTGACACAATTTGCATGTAAGAAATTGCAATGTGTTTATCACTTTTCTTTTGAATTTTCTTGGAAGCTCATATTGAGCAAGTTTCCCAAAGACTATAATGGTAAAGCAATTTTTTCTAATTGGACTGGTTTCCATTCAAACTAATGCCATTGCAACTTTGAGCTCTTGAATTTTTTTTTTATAAAAAAAGAGGAACATCATTCTCAACCAAAATGCTTTCTTAGTGGATCCACTCCCCTGGATCTGCATGTGTCAATTGGAAAAGCCTGTCCTGATGAGCCCCAGTAAGGGTGAAAATGAATTGAGAATCTGATCAGTATGCGGCCCTGGCTGTGGTTTAAAAACTAGTGGATGAGGGCCACAAATACATATTTTTGGCTCAACTTTGTAGCACCTAAAACAGAAGTCAGGACTCAAGTGTAAAGTACATTGATTCTGATGCTGGAATATTTGGTTATGCCCCTGCCTCCTATAGATTCCTCCAAGTAGCCCATATACTGTAGTTCAGTTGCAGACCAGCCTACCCATGCCATATATTTTCTTATTTCAATCTCTCTTTCAAAAATATTTAATAACCGCATAACATGCTTATCAAGGAACTTTTGTCAGGGCACAAAGACTTTGTGGTACAAAAGGGGTCAAGAAGAAGAGTAGTCAATCCAGGCAAAAGGTCAATTCAGGCAGCAAGTGTATTACAAGTATATCAAGATTGAATTCATTGCCTTTACGTGGCACCTACATCTTAAATCACACCAGCAATCTTCTGCTCACATACAGTTCCTATGTCTTCTATCACTACAGATAGCTTGGACACAAGGGGATATGATATACTGTATGCAGTGAGTTAAATCTTGAAGAGCATGTCGACATCCTTGTGCAGCACTGTGTATACACCTTATGGGGGGGGGTGGACACTGATAAATTATGCATATTGTGTATAGCAATTGTGGCAATGCAAGAAAATGTTTGATAAGACACACCAGAAAAGATAGTCTTCTGTAACTTCCAAGAACCACCAGAACATTTACACAAAGGCATAATGTAGAATAAGGAGAGGTTCAAATTGACTGCATGAAATGACATTTTTCACTTGAAAGGTAATCAGAATGCTGGATTTGTTTCCTGGGGAGGTAGTGACTATAAGATTGGAAAAGGAATTCAGATTGAAATTGGACAAGTTCCCCAAGGAAATACATAGACACAGGAGCCTGCAGGTTGTGTTCAAGCTTTATAACAAAATCACATTTATTTTGTTAGGTTAAAGAGAACCATTTCAGCCTCCTGCCTTCCATCAAAGGTCCCATAGAGTGTTCAGATCTGTGAGCCAGAATTACTTCTATAATTTATATTCTTTTATTGTGCTTGGTACAGAATTTTATTAACAGTCCCCCATGCTAAGAGTTCAAGACATTGAGAAGGACACTTGTCTGAATTCAATTTGAAATAACCATGATTAAGTCTATAAATCCCATCCACATTTTTAGTAAAGCATATGGGACCATTGTATACAGTGTGTTAGACAAATTATCCTTTTAGATGTGTTACAAATTGCATTTATGTTAAAGGAGAACCAACGTCAATAAGTGAAGGTGGCTAGAAATGCTGCATTTTACATTTAAACCTAATATACCAACAAAAATGTTTGGCAGCCCCATAGAAGCGGTGAACAATGCCTTCAAAATTGTTTACAGGAGCTTGCCATCTTGGATCCTGTAAAGCCATCTGTTGAGATTCTGTGACGCTCAGTGTGCTCTGGGTTGCTGCCAAGATGCTAAGCTGAGGGGTCATCAGATTCACAATGCACTGGTTTCCGAGCTACCATGTAATGTGAGTCTAAATTTTATTGTGAATTTTATACTAGGTATTTATAGTATATATTGACAATTGGTCCCTAGACTTGGGCAGCTGAGAGCAACTCAGAGAAGGAGGACGGAGGCATCATCAGAGGCTAAGATCTTCACTGCTAAAGGACCATGGTCACCTTGGACTAGAAATGAAGCCCAAAACATTATGTGCATTTCTGGCCTACTAGCTTTTAGTTCTCCTTTAAGAGAGAACACTGTTGGGGAGTGCATATAAGTATTTAGAATTAATAAAAATTCATATTAAATAATAAAAATTGATAATATTTATAATAATCTATTTATAATACCTAAATTACGCAATTAACTGGTTACCTAAAAGAATATGAGTCTCAGTCTATTGTGCACAAATGACTGAATGTTCAGACGCCAATCATGAATCATTCAAGCATTCAGTGAACTAGAAAGGGAGCTGGGTTTTCATTTTGTAAGAGATGTCAACAAAGGTAGGGTGCTTTGCAGCTATTCAGCTTAGGTCTATTCCTATAAAATTCCTTAGTCTTTGTTTCTCATTGATCCCATGCTGGCATTAGGGTCAGCCAGCACAACTATGAAGGCCATATATAATAGACACCTACCTAACTTAGCCTCGGTGATCTGCATTTAGAAAATTGTTTATGTTTCAAAGCAGCATGTGATGTGTAGGAGCTAAAGACTGATATTTTCCAATACCCTAGAAACAGGGACACTGCTGCCAGGCAACAGTAGCCCCAAATTACCAGGGGGCAACAAAAAGCCTCAGAATTGCTCTCTCTGCACTAGCAATGTGGCCACCCTGGACCCGCTCCTGCACAAGAACAGAAAGTGCAGCTGAGCAGAGGGAGGCTGCACTGCAGGAGTCACCTAAGGTGGCAAGGGGCAGATAATCCCCTGTCAGGAGGGCAGTGGTAAGAGATTCCCAAAGACAAAGCCTGGCTGGTTATATCACTGAGCCCTATCCTTACCACCTGCCTACAGGGCTAATTGTTCCTCCAGATGCTCACTCTACACATTATGCTGTTTGCCAAGTGCTAATAGAACTTTATAGCATTATTATTCTTTAATCTACATATTGTGAGCAATAAGAGATGTGCCTTTGAGTGCAAACATAGTGGCAAGATGTAAAAATGGACCCACACCATGCCTAGGAATCATAAATTAGCTCAACGGGGTATCAACGTTATATATCACAAACTGGTCTGTATGAGGAAAAGCTGAATTATAATATATAACATATCTTACATATAACATTATATTTAATAACAATGCAAGTACTGTACATGAAGTCAATTCCACGGAACTTTTATACAAGATCCTCTTACAAAAAAAAGTCCATAATGGCTTATTGTAATCTCTGTAATGTATTTGGTTACCATGGGAATATTATGTAGTCAAATCTTACACATGTATGATTACAGAATAATGTGAAATACATCATTTCATGCATTAAACCTAATAAAAAATGCTCAGTCGGTACCTACACTTTGATCCTTGGAGGCAAAGCACCTCAAATACTTCACTTTTTCAAAAGAAAGAAACCTGATTTTCCCTCCCACCCAACCTTTTAATTTCAGATGGAAGTGGTGTTTAGAGAAGCGGCTGCCTGCCCTGTTTAATCCTGTCTTAAAAGAGACATAACTGGCATTTAAGTGCCCAACAGTGACATGCAGAACAGGCTATTCTCCTGCTATTAAAGCAGAACAGTGATCAGCGGCCAATTCTGCAGGCTGATTACAGCTCCGTCTAACATTTACTTACTAAGTGGGTCCCCTGCCGAGATCATTCCTTTTGTAGACTTTTCCCCATCTTGCCATATTTCCTTTTTTTAGCCTAAGAGCACGTGAAATTTATATAAAAGGCTATTTTGAAGGGGTTTATGTTTTCTGAGTGTGATGAGCATTGAAAAAAAAAGAAAAGGTAACAGAAGTGAAGTCCAAACAGGACTGCTAGCCAAAGGGCCGTTGTGGGAGTCTCTATCCTTCAATCACCAGCTATGCTCCATTGTCTGTTACTGAGATCATTTGCATATGATATACTATATCTGCAAGTTCTCTTATAAACTGCAAATGTACTGAATAACTTAGGGGCAGATTTATTAAGGTTGGAATTGTAAATTCAAATTTTCACATTTTTTTTTTTATGGTCAAAACTCACATATTCGAATTTTAAATCACCAACTCGAATTTGAATGTGAGATTTATCACACCTAGACCCTGGAAACAGTTCTAATTAGAATATTAGCCACCTAAAACCTGCCGAGTTCATTTACAAGTCAAGGGCAGAGGTCCAATGAACCATTTGTTTGGGAATTGTCCATTGCTTTCCTGCCATTCAAGCTTTTTTTGGAGGAAAACTCAATTCGAATTTCGGGTCGTTCGGATTCAATCGAATATTAGACGTTCAAGTTTTTTTTATAAATAACCTCTCATTTGAGTTGTGAGCACATTCAAATTTATTAGAGTTCAAAAACATTCACATAACTTAAAAATTCGACCTTTGATAAATCTGCCCCTATGAATTTCATATTAGTTTAAGATAAGGGTGTGAAAGCAAAGGATTATCCTTAGAGGGTAAAACCATGAGTGGTGTACCATTATTTATAATTCAACCAGCACCTTTCTTATGGTTATTGTACTACACTTCCCAGAATCACCAAACCTATAGAAGCAGCAGAATGCATTGTGCAGTTATTAAAGGGCTTATTTACAAACTCAGCCTTGGTCGCACTAAAATTTAAGAAAATGTGCAAACAGAAAATGCACATTTCTTGCACACTCAGTGCTGTGGTGCACTGGAGCTACCGACACCATGAAGGTAGTGGCAATTCCAAGGTTTTCACAGCTGTTTGCTACAATAGGCACAGCAGATTTACACCAAAAGAATCACACGGAAATGATGCCATTCATCAGAGGTGACACAGTCCTGGCTTTGAAATTGTTAGCTGCATTAAAAAGCATATATGGCACAGAAGATCTCTGTTGGAGATGTAAAGAGGAAAAGTGTACCTATGAACATATTTGGTATGGATGCAAAATTTTAAAACCTTATTGGGAGGCTATACAATCTATTATTGACAAAATATATCCCGATCATTTAAGGTTACATCCTTCCGCAGTTTTACTCTTATATGATAATAATATTAAAAAGATTATCAACATACCAACTATCAAATATATTCTAGTTTCTGCTAAGTCATTGATTCCTCGTAAATGGAAATCTAAAGAGCCTCCCCTCTTAACAGAGTGGGTAAAACTAATTGAGGAGATAAGACATACTGAAGAGGTTATAGCATATAAAAATGATGTTTTGCACAAACACCTGAAAAATCAGAACCCCTGGAATACTTATATGGAAAGAAATAAATGAATGTATATCAATATTGTTATTTATTTCTTGGATAATATTAAAAACATCTTGTTCAACTATATAAGTAACTTACAATTTACATATCTGTCATGTAACACAACGGCTTATGTAATATCCTGTTAAATATTTTTGACAAAAATTTTTTTAGGAAAATACACATTCCTTGTAGGTGTGGAAAACTTTTTCTTTCCTTTTTTTTGTCTTTTTCTTTGTACCCCCCCCTTCTTTATCTTCTGTACCCCTGATACTTTTCTTGATATTGAAAACTTAATAAAAAGCGATTTAACAATGAAATTGTTAGCTGCATTTTGACCTATTGGGTCCAACTATGGTGTCCGCAATTCCCCATGGGACCACAAATGCCATGGAATCATGGGGAAAAATACAGGGGGATTTGCCCCCAACATTCAATAGAAAGAGGAGTGTTCATTTAAAATGCTATTCCTTCCTTGGTCTTCAAAGAAAAAAACGCAGCAAATTTTATATTCTAGGAAGTTTTGGGAGAGATATTGGCCAAACTCAAATGCAAAACTTCAAACAAAGCACAATTATATTCTTTATTTTCAATAAATATTAGCAAGTTTGTAACATGGTATATGGCAGGTGATAATATTTGTAGCAAAAGGGGAAAATTCGCCCTTCAGGAAATATACCACCATTACAGGGAATATGAGATATGTAGCTGAACGCTTAGGGGGATCACACAATGTTGCATATAAAGCTACAGTAACAGCTTTATTTACAGTCACTAATACAACTTATCTAGCTCTCAGTCATTCAAACAATTCCCAATAGTAACATGGTCAAATACAGTACAATGATTCCAGGCCACTTGGTTCTCTCCTGCTGCCTACATTCGGATTAATTTACTATTTCTTACTATTACTTTAGATCAGATGGCTCTACATCCATGTTTCTGGATCAGCATAGAGGTTGTGTAAGTTCAAGCCCCCTATACACTTGGCCTCTAATTGCCAAAGTATCTCAGGGGTGCTGACCCCTTCCTTACTTTTTGTCAGACCCTCAACTGCTCATCTAGCTGGCCTACTCTTATCTCTCACCACATCTGGGGCGCTGACCCCTTCTTACACCTCGTGTGAAGTTTGGGGGATCACAGCAGGGTTTTTTTTCACCAGACATGCAGGCCACTCCAGATTGAAGGTAAACAGTCTATTTATTTTTCTCAATTCAGGTTAAGCTTTCAGCAACAAACAATTGTACAGAAAACAAAACAGCTTCAATTCAGCAGTATATAAATCCAAAATAAGAATAACTTACTTGCCAAACATATAACATCCAGTCTTTAGGGGATGAACTCTCCAGTCTTTTAGAGAGACAGCATTTTCTGTTCAACTCAACAATGAGTTACCACTTGTGAAAAACTTCCACACACTTTCACCTGCTTCTCACCTCCATTAAACACCCCTTGGATGTCCAGCCCAACTCTGGCTGGTTAACCCCATGGTGTCTCTTAAAGAGGTAGTTTTAAAACCTAAAGAATGGGGGATGTATACTGGTCATCTACAATATATCCCCCCTCAGCTTCTACACTCGTAAGAGCCTCAACTACTCCTACTCCTATCTCACAACATCTAGGGGCACATTTACTAAGCTCGAGTGAAGGATTCGAATGGAAAAAAAACAGTTTTTCTACTACGACTTTGAATTGAACGATTTGAACTAAAAATCATTCGACTATTCAATAGTCGAAGTACTGTCTCTTTAAAAAAACTTCGACAACCTACTTCGCCACTTTAAACCTACTGAGCGTCAATGTTAGTCTATGGGGACCTTCCCCATAAGGTTTCTAAGCTTTTTTTGATAGAAGGAAAATCCCTCGATCGATGGATTAAAATCCTTTGAATCGATCAAAGTATTTGCGGTAAATCCTTCGACTTCGATATTCGAAATCGAAGGATTTTACTCTGAGGGTCGACTATCGAGGGTTAATTAACCCTCGATAGTCTACCCTTAGTAAATGTGCCCCCTAAAGTGAACTCCACAAATCTGGCCTAACATAAGCTAACCCAACTACTAGGGTAACCTTGGAACCTCTGTAATAACAGACCTCAAGCCCTTTGTGCTATCTTCTTTGTGCCAGGCCCGGACTGGCAATCTGTGGGTTCTGGCAAATGCCAGAGGGGCTGCTATAAGGTCCCATAGAAAGTCAGTATTTAGTGGGCTGGTGGGGGCTGTTTGGGCCTCTATGTGGGCTAAGTGGGCCTCTGTGTACCTGAAATGCCAAGGCCTATTTTAATTCTCAGTCCGGACCTGCTTTGTGCTATCTTCTTTGCAACATCCAAAGAAGAACCTACCACTCTCCCCCCTCATATAGATTAAGTGGTGAAGGTGTCCCCAATTTTTTTTTACCAGAAACATTCCAATGTAAATGAAGTTTAATGTAAATGAACAGCAACATAAGCATACAAAAAGTTCCTGGGGAAGCCAATTAGGGTCTGTGATTCGCTATTGGTGGCCCCTATGTGGACTGACAGCCTATAGGAGGCTCTGTTTTGCAGTAAACCTGTTTTTTTATGCAACTAAAGCTTGCCTTGAACCCAGGAATTCAAAAATAAGCATCTGCTTTGAAGTAACTGGTAGCAACATTCAATGGGTTTGTGAGCAACATGTTGCTTGTAAACCACTGATGTAAGAAATACCCTCCACAGTGCTAACTAGAAGAACCTCCTCAAAGGGAATGTCGCCAAGCAGCACTGTCTAGTAACTAGAATAATAATATCAAGTATTCACATAAAATATATTTGTCACATTATATCTACCCTACACTTCTCACTTGGTTAACATAGTAGCATTAGAGTTGGTAACTGTAAAACATAATCATACTAAACCCCTCTCACAAGCTAGACAAGAAATATCTAAGGAGTCATGGGTGTATACTGTACTTTTGCTCTGAGTCTAAACAACCACAATAATCATTGCACCTCCTTTTCTATAGACAATTCTAAAATCTCGTGACAACAAAGATTCAGTTCATTTCCTGGAAAGGATTTAGAACAAGAAGGTAGCCTTCTCAATTGACCCACCTTATATCTTGGAGGCATAAATTGAAAAAGTAAGTAAGTAAACCTAAACTTAGACCTATATTTTTCTGTGTAGCTTCTCATAAGAAGGTACTGTTGGTGTGTCACCAGAACTATGCACAATGTGTAGACATTGTGCTGAAAATGATGAATTGAGGTATTCTGTTCAATTCTGCTGGAGTTCCATCTTGCTTTCAAATGGATGTTATTGTACAACTTTGCAATTTTGTCACAACTCCTATTTGTCTTAGTCACAAGATGCAATATTACTGCATCTACGTATTCTCTACCAGACGCTTACATTATCCAACATACTAGTAGAGGAGCTTTGTCTCAGATACTGTAGTAGCTGAAGACAGTCTTTGAAGCCACTAAAGTGTCAGGATAATTATTCACACAATAAGTGAATGAAATTGTTAATCCAATATTGGAGTAACACAATCCTGAACGAAAATTACAAGACATGCAAGTGAGGCTTGGAATATCCAGATGTGCCAATTACAAAACATAGAATTAAGGCTGACACTTCATCGCATGAAGAGTAACTGGGAAAATCCTAGGTGACTTATCTCTCTTTATATCAAACAGTAATATAGATTTAGGAGAATCTAAAATACGCCTATTCAGAATTCTCAGATTTGATCTAGAAATAGAAATGTTATTTTTTAGGCATCTAAAAGACTTTTCTGTATTTTCTGTTTTCAATTTGAATAACCTTAAATTTAACTGATTATGTATACAACAACACTCATCTGGCATCCTGTCTCTGCAGTTAACATCTGTGGTTACTGCATTTGTATGTGTCACTCACCTTGGCTACTCTAGGAACTGTAGTCAATCTGTAGTTATCCCTGGGGACTCATCCGGTATATATTTCCCCTTTGAACTTAGTCTGGGCAATGAGGGGTGTCTGTGCTTACACCCACTCACATCACACTACATTTTAAAAGTCTGAATCTTGATATCCAAAGTTAGTTATTAGACAACCGTAACAATGGAGTGTGGTAAAGGTTTAGCAATTTTATGTAGTGTAACACCATGGCACCCATTATGGCTATGGCTACATAAATGTAGAATGCAGAGTACATTACTATAGTGTAAAGCATGACATTGTAATATTTGTCCATAAACGTTAACACTTTGCCACTTTACTAAATGTTCAATCAACTCAAAGCGATACCATCAAAATGAAATATGGCAGCTTATAATTAGTCCAGTTCCCAGTCACATCTGACTCTCTGATTCACTGTAATTCAGTGTGTTCAGGGAACATGATCTCTACTGTCTTCAGTGAGAGTCATTTGGAAATAATCAATGACATGTTTCTTAAGCTGGCTATATACCCAGGGTCAGACTGGGCCAGCAGGACACCGGGGAAAAACCCGGTGGGCCCTTGCCCTAGTGGGCCCCACCAGCCCTGACCCAATCCCCGCCGGTGCTCCAAGCAGCTGATCAACCTCCTCCAATGGGCAGCTGGAAAGTTCAATCTACGTGTGCTCAGGGAAGAGGTGGGCGGGTGGCAGATCACCTCAAGGGGGTATGAGGGAGCAGTGGGGGCCCCTGGTATGGCAGCCCCGATGGGCCCTACACCCTCTAGTCTGAACATGTATACACCTTAAGATCTTCTCATTTTGCAAGGTGTCTGAATGTATGAATCTTTACACAATTTGCCCAAATTGTCATGGTACCTGGCTGATCAATGAGCCAATGCGGTCCTCGCTCCTAGGTTTTTTTTTAAAACATACCCGATTGACATCTGGCTGAAAATTGGGTAGTCCCATCTGAGAGCATTTCCATTTGTATGACCAAATTAAAGGCACCATAAGTATTTGTTTCCAGTTGGCTTTTGTTGCAGCCGAGTAGCTGAACATCACCATATTAGTGATGGGCGAATTTGCGCCGTTTCGCTTCGCCGAAAAATTCCCGAAACGGCGCCGGCATCTAGTTTTTGATGCCGGAGCCCGTTTTATTTTTTACGCCGGCGCCCGTTTTTTTACACTGGTGAATCACGCAAATTTGCCGCGAATTTGCGCCTGGCGAATAAATTCGCCCATCACTACACCTTATCTGTATAAGTTCAAGTACAGCAACAATTAGTGAAATACTGTAGGTGTTGTATTGCTATTAGTAGTTCTTCCCTAAACAAATAGTAATACACTTAGATATTTGTATACATTGCACTCATAAATGATTCTACATAATCCAACTCTGGTAGTCCATATGCCTCTCTTTTGAGCATTTCTGGGCATATGTTTGCATGTTTCAGGCACACATTTTCCATAGATTAATTTAAGATAAGATGACATGCGCAGAGGAGCATTTTGATTGCCACCCCTTTCTGCCTGATGCTAGTGGCACTGAAAACACCAAGGGGCAGATTTATCAAGGGTTGAATTGAAAATTCGAATTTTAAATTTTTTTGTATGGTCAAAACTGCCAAATTTGACTAAGGAGTTATCCAAATTCGGTTCGAGGTATTTTTTTGTTTGTTTTGTTTTTTAATTCGATTTTCGAGATTTATCATACTCATGGCCTATTAAGAATTCAAATAAAACCTGCCGAATTACTGTTTAAGTCAATGGGAGCGGTGGACAAAAATATAATAGAGTGCTTCCACCCCTGCTCATGTACCCTTTGCGGTACCAGGTGCTATACCAGAAGACCCACTCCTGCCTTGCGGGTCATATAGATACATAGAAGAAATTCCAGTAGCACACTGAATGCTGAAAAAAGTGTTATATTTATTCACCCAATTACATACAGACAAGGGCAACGTTTCGGACCACTCGGGCCCTTTGTCAAGCCTGGTGTAACAATCATGCAATAAACCTTTTAAAGTGTGTGGAGGGGGTGTGGATAAAGTCTCCTCCCCTTCCTAATAAATGACATCACTATCCAGGTGTACATCTTAAACCATTTAAAGTGAGATCCAAGTCCATGAACCATTTAAAGTGCGATCCAAGTCCATGAAGTTTCAAAGTCCAAAGTTCATTATAAACAACGTGAGGAGTAACCTTAGTGATTCAAAAACCTGTTAATACATATTAAAAACATTCTAAAATCATTGATGTAGAGCATATTGAGAAAAAGGAAAAAAATCGAAAAAAATCGAAAAAAATAAATCGAAGAAAACAGTTGAAAAAAACAGTTGAAAAAAAAAAAAAAAAAAGTTGAAAAAGACAGTTGGAAAAAGCAGTCAAAAGAATAGTTTGAAAAAAACAGTTTGAAAAAACATTTTTGAAAACCATTTTCTTGAAAAAATTGTTGAAAAAATCTTTGATATAAAGGTCATAATTAGTATTTACCTGAGACGCCAGAGTGACCCATTCCACATACTGCACTCAGCACCTTCCTGAGACACATGATAGTATGTTGGTAATGATGTCAGCACTCAGTGTGTTTTAATACTAGTAACCTTAAAAGGAAGGAAAAAGAAAAAATTTTTTAGTATACATATATGTCTATACATGATTCATAATTCTACACCATATCATACTGTATGTAGAGGACTTAGTCACCTACCGAAACATAAACATAGCAGGTGTATATTCCCTGTTCAGACCCCTGGGCCATATAGTGTCCAACTTGTGGATCCATTGCATTTCAAGCTTTTTAAGCATCATGAGTCTATCACCACCCCTTCTTGGTTCGTCCACAGAGTCAATGATCTGAAATTTAAGTTGGCTTACAGAGTGCCTGGCTGCATGAAAGTGTGCCGGGACTGGTAGTGCCGTGATTTCTCTGCGAATAGTGGATTTGTGCTTACAAATACGGTCGCGGATTTTTTGTGTGGTTTCGCCTATATAAAGTAGGCCACACGGGCATTTTAACAAATAAATCACGTATGTTGATTCACAAGTGTAATAGTTCTTTATCGAATATTTTTTACCTGAGTGGGGATGGAAAAATGAGTTGCCCTTTATAACAGAATTACATTGAACACAGTGTAAACAGGGAAATGTGCCGAATTTTGGATTTTGTAGGAACCGTTGTTTATGGCCCT
The DNA here is from genome assembly GCA_038501925.1 of Xenopus petersii. Lineage (NCBI taxonomy): Eukaryota > Metazoa > Chordata > Amphibia > Anura > Pipidae > Xenopus > Xenopus petersii. The sequence goes on from CM076677.1 coordinate 103,869,935, forward strand.
TTGCGCTTCCAATATCTGCCCTAACCAATTGGTCTTTCAAACTTTTACCACGTTTGTATGATAATAGTGGTTGATCTTGAAAAGCTGCAATGTCTGGATGGCATGACTGCAGTAAGTGCCAGTGTTTGCGAATGATATTGCCCACTTGTCTACTGGCGGTGGAATAATTACTGACAAAGGCCAATCTTTCATTCTGCCTATTATCCCTTTTAACAGGAGTCAATAGTTCTTCCCTGCTTTTGTTTTGTATTTTGTCCAGGTTAGACCTCAACACTTCTTCTGGATAGTCCCTTTGTTTGAATCGATTTGTCATCTCACTCTCACCTCTTTTGTAATCAGCCTCCTTGCTCACAATCCGTTTCAATCTCATATATTGAGTTAAGGGTAAAGAGGCCTTGAGTGAGTCAGGATGGAAACTGCTGTAATGTAGGAGGTTATTTCTATCTGTTTCTTTCCTGAACAGATTTGTATCTAACACGGGGCCATTTCTGGTAATTTGGACATCCAAAAAGCTGAGAGATAATTTATCAACAACACTTGTGAATTCTAATGTTACTTCCATATTGTTTAGAAATGTATGAAATTCACGTAAACTTCCAAGTGTACCATCCCAAATGACCAAAAGGTCATCTATATAGCGTAAGTATAACATACAATGCTGTAGGTACAATGGGTGTGTGTATACCTTAGTCTCCTCTAGGTGGAGTGATCAATTTAGAGCCATTCAGACGTTTTTATGGAGAAAAATCTAGAATCGAGTTCGAATTCAATTCGAGTTTTCGGGTCATTTAAAAAATGCTTCTTTATTAATATATTTCGACCAGTCAAATTTCAAGTTTATTGGAGTTTAAAAAAAACTCACATGAATTCGAAATTCGACCCTTGATGAATATGCCTCCAAGTGTTACATCAGCCTTAGCAAACCTCCATCCACATTTAGAAGAATCAAACTGAAATGTTAAATACTGTACAATGGAACTGCAAATAAAACTCAAACCATAATTAGCTATTTTGAAAATCAAAACTAATCACATTACAAATGCAACTCTCCCATCAAAGCCAGTGATAATATCATTTAATCATTTCCATTTTTCTTGTTTGTCTACTTCATTTATTATGTACTGTATGTCTAATTAGCATTAAGCAGTTTTCTGTTAGTAAAGATACACATTTACATATTATAAAGCAAATGTGGATATGTATCCTCTGTATTGTGTAGCTTTCTTATTTCAGTCTCTATTAGGGATGTAGCGAACCGCCGCCGATGTGTTCGCGAATGCCGTTCGCGAACACCGGCAAAAAATGCGGACAGTTCGCAAACAGTTTGCGAACTTCGAACATCCGAAAATCGTTCGATTCGAACGATCGAAGGATTTTAATCGTTCGATCGAAGGATTTTCGTTCGACTCGAACGATCGAAGCCATTCGATCGAATGATTTCATTCGATCCAATGGCTTAGATCGTTCGATTCGAACGAAAATCCTTCGATTTTAGCGGTCGAAGGAATCGAATGGTCGAATGGTCGAACGATTTTTGTTCGATTCGAACGCGAACTCGTATTGGCGAACGTCGCGCGACGTTCGCGAACATTCGGCGGACGCGAACAGTCGAAGTTGGCGCGAACTAGTTCGCCGGCGAACTGTTCGCTACATCCCTAGTCTCTATTAGAGATGGCGCGAACTGTTCGCCGGCGAACTGTTCGCCGGCGAACTTGTTCGCGCGAACATCGGGTGTTCGCGCTCGCCGGAAGTTCGCGAACGTCGCGCGACGTTCGCCATTTTGGGTTCGCCATTGTTGGCGCTTTTTTTTGCCCTCTCACCCCAGACCAGCAGGTACATGGCAGCCAATCAGGAAGCTCTCCCCTGGACCACTCCCCTTCCCTATAAAAACCGAAGCCCTGCAGCGTTTATTTCACTCTGCCTGTGTGTGCTGAAGAGATAGTGTAGGGAGAGAGCTGCTGCCTGTTAGTGATTTCAGGGACAGTTGAAAGTTTGCTGGCTAGTAATCGTGTTGATACTGCTCTGTTATTGGAGGGACAGAAGTCTGCAGGGGTTTGAGGGACATTTAAGCTTAGGTAGCTTTGCTGGCTAGTAATCTACCTTCTACTGCAGTGCTCTGTATGTAGCTGCAGTGGGCAGCTGTCCTGCTTCTGATCTCATCTGCTGACTGCTGCAATAACAGTAGTCCTTGTAAGGACTGCTTTTATTTATTTTTTTGTTGTTTTACTACTACTACTACTACTACTACTACTACTACTACTACTACTATAAGAGCCCAGTGCTATTAGTCTAGCAGTGTTGGGGAGTGGGACTGGTGTGCTAATCTGCTGCTCCTAGTAGTTCAGCAGCACCAACTGTAATTTTTTTTTTTTAATATTCATTTTTTTTTTATTTTACTTTTTTTTATTTTACTATCGCTGTAGTAGTGTATAAGTTGACCTTTTAGGCATTATTTGCCCTGTAGGCATTTTTTGCCCAGTGTGTTATTCAACCAACAGCCATCTAGCTGTGTGACCTTGTTCACATTCTGTCTAAATATCCATAATATTACCGTCTCCAGAAAAAACACCGGAGTGACTTTTTTCAAGCAGCCATAATAAATTTTACGTAATCCGTATCCATCGCTGTAGTAGTGTATAAGTTGACCTTTTAGGCATTATTTGCCCTGTAGGCATTTTTTGCCCAGTGTGTTATTCAACCAACAGCCATCTAGCTGTGTGACCTTGTTCACATTCTGTCTAAATATCCATAATATTACCGTCTCCAGAAAAAACACCGGAGTGACTTTTCAAGCAGCCATAATAAATTTTACGTAATCCGTATCCATCGCTGTAGTAGTGTATAAGTTGACCTTTTAGGCATTATTTGCCCTGTAGGCATTTTTTGCCCAGTGTGTTATTCAACCAACAGCCATCTAGCTGTGTGACCTTGTTCACATTCTGTCTAAATATCCATAATATTACCGTCTCCAGAAAAAACACCGGAGTGACTTTTTTCAAGCAGCCATAATAAATTTTACGTAATCCGTATCCATCGCTGTAGTAGTGTATAAGTTGACCTTTTAGGCATTATTTGCCCTGTAGGCATTTTTTGCCCAGTGTGTTATTCAACCAACAGCCATCTAGCTGTGTGACCTTGTTCACATTCTGTCTAAATATCCATAATATTACCGTCTCCAGAAAAAACACCGGAGTGACTTTTTTCAAGCAGCCATAATATATTTTACGTAATCCGTATCCACCGCTGTAGTAGTGTATACGTTGATCTTGTGGGCATTATTTGCACAGTGTTTTCTTCAAACCGCCATCTAGCTGTGTGAGCTTGTTCACATTTTGTCTAAATATTGATAATATTATCGTCTCTAGAAAAACCACTTGAGTTACTTTTTTTCAAGCAGCATTCTTATATTTTACGTAATCCGTATCCACCGCTGTGTATACGTTGACCTTGTGGGCATTATTTGCACAGTGTTTTCTTCAAACCGCCATCTAGCTGTGTGAGCTTGTTCACATTTTGTCTAAATATTGATAATATTATCGTCTCTAGAAAAACCACTTGAGTTACTTTTTTTCAAGCAGCATTCTGATATTTTACGTAATCCGTATCCACCGCTGTGTATACGTTGACCTTGTGGGCATTATTTGCACAGTGTTTTCTTCAAACCGCCATCTAGCTGTGTGAGCTTGTTCACATTTTGTCTAAATATTGATAATATTATCGTCTCTAGAAAAACCACTTGAGTTACTTTTTTTCAAGCAGCATTCTGATATTTTACGTAATCCGTATCCACCGCTGTGTATACGTTGACCTTGTAGGCATTATTTGCACAGTGTTTTCTTCAAACCGCCATCTAGCTGTGTGAGCTTGTTCACATTTTGTCTAAATATTGATAATATTATCGTCTCTAGAAAAACCACTTGAGTTACTTTTTTTCAAGCAGCATTCTGATATTTTACGTAATCCGTATCCACCGCTGTGTATACGTTGACCTTGTAGGCATTATTTGCACAGTGTTTTCTTCAAACCGCCATCTAGCTGTGTGTATTATCGTTTCCAGAAAAACCAACTGAGTTTTTGTTGTTGTTGTTTTTTTAAAAATAATGCCAGGCAAAGGCAGGCCGCCACGCAGAGGCCGTGCTAGGGGCCGTGCTGCTATGCAATCCTGTGGCCCTAGCAAATTGCCCAGTTTTAAAAAGCCAATGACCCTGAACTCCCAAAATGCTGAAGAGGTAGTTGACTGGCTTACACAGCACACCCCATCCTCTACCGTTTCTAACTTTACCACAACATCCTCCTCATCCTCCACTGCTATGGCCACCCCACGTAACACTTCCTCCACCACCGGTGCCCCTTCTTCACTGGAGTCAGAGGAGTTATTTTCCCATGAGTTTCTTGAACTGAGTAATGCGCAACCATTATTGGCAGAAGAAGATGAAGGAGATGAGGACATTACACCAGATTTAATTCTGGCAGAGAACACGACAGAGATGGACATAATGATGAGTGATGAGGAGGAGGTCCCCGCTGCTGCTTCCTTCTGTGATGTGTCAGAAGAAATTGATGCATCTGAGGAGAATGATGATGAGGAGATTGATGTTTTGTGGGTGCCTAGTAGAAGAGAGCAAGAGGAGGGTAGTTCAGATGGAGAGACGGAGAGTCAGAGAGGCAGTAGGAGAATAAGACTTAGAAGAAGCAGGGAGGACAGCCCGCAGGGATCAGTAGGGCAACAACATGTATCGGCACCTGTGTTCAGCCAGCCAACGCACCCGCCATTGCCGCCAATGCCGCCAACTTCTACTGTTACCGCCAGATCGCACACTTCCAAAAAGTCAGCAGTGTGGGATTTTTTTAATGTGTGTGCCTCTGACAAAAGCATTGTAATTTGCAATGAGTGCAGTCAGAAACTGAGCCTTGGTAAGCCCAACAGCCACATAGGTACAACTTCTATGCGAAGGCACATGAGCGGCAAGCACAAAGCACTTTGGGAGCAACACCTCAAAGGCAACAGGCAAACTAAAAGCCACACTCCTTCTGGTCCAGCATCTTACTGCTCTACCTCTGCTCTCCTTGACCCATCTGAACCACCCTCCACTCCGCCTTCCACCTTGACCACCTGTTCCCATTCCCAGTCATCTGCCACCAGCCAAGTTTCTGTGAAGGCCATGTTTGAGCGTAAGAAGCCAATGTCTGACTGTCACCCCCTTGCCCGGCGTCTGACAGCTGGCTTGTCTGCACTCTTAGCCCGCCAGCTTTTACCATACCAGCTGGTGGACTCTGAGGCCTTCCGCAAATTTGTAGCAATTGGGACACCGCAGTGGAAGGTACCCAGCCGCAATTTTTTTTCTAAAAAGGGAATACCACACCTGTACCAACATGTGCAGAGCCAAGTTACCGCATCTCTGTCACTTAGTGTTGGGCCAAAGGTCCATATGACTACTGACGCATGGTCCTCCAAGCATGGTCAGGGCAGGTATGTCACCTACACTGCCCACTGGGTGAACTTGGTAATGGCTGGGAATGGGAAGCAGGGAATGGGTAGCTCAACAACAACAACAACAGTGGAGTTGGTGTCACCGCCACGGATTGCACGCGGTTCTGCCACCACCTCTACTCCTCCATCGCTCTCTACCTTGTCTTCTTCCTCTTCTTCTTCTTACTCTGCTGCTGGGTCCTCCTTCTCCTCCTCCACACCTGTGCACCCCCAGCTCCCCCTAGGCTATTCGACGTGCCAGGTACGCCGTTGTCACGCTGTCTTGGGGATGACGTGCCTGGAAAGCAAAAACCATACCGGATCTGTACTCCTGTCATCTCTGCAGTCACAGGCCGATCGGTGGCTGACCCCACACCAACTGCAGATCGGAAAAGTGGTGTGTGACAATGGAAGCAATCTGTTGGCAGCGTTGAGACTGGGAAATTTAACACATGTGCCCTGCATGGCACATGTGTTAAATTTAATAGTCCAACGTTTTGTCTCCAAGTACCCAGGATTCCAGGACGTTCTCACCCAGTCCAGAAAGGTGTCGGCCCATTTCAGACGTTCCTACACAGCCATGGCACGCCTTGCTGACATTCAGCAGTGCTACAACATGCCAGTCAGGCGTTTGATTTCTGACAGCCAGACTCGCTGGAATTCAACGCTCCTTATGTTGGAACGTCTGCTGCAACAACAAAGGGCCGTCAACGAGTACCTTTTTGAACTGGGTGGTAGGACTGGATCTGCAGAGCTGGGGATTTTTTTCCCCCGTTACTGGGTGCTTATGCGCGATGCCTGCAGGCTCATGCGACCTTTTGAAGAGGTGACAAATATGGTCAGTCGCACCGAAGGCACCATCAGCGACCTAATACCCTTCGCTTTCTTCCTGGAGCGTGCCGTGCGACGAGTGACAGATGAGGCTGTAGACCAGCGTGACGAGGAGCTGGAAGCGCACGATTTATGGTCGGAATCACCAGAACGAACCCAGGCACCTGCTGCAATGCAGGGAGAGGTGCCAGAAGTGGAGTCAGAGGAGGAAGGTGGCTTTGTGGAGGAGGACCAACAGGAGCAGGCTTCCCAGGGGGCTAGTGGTGACCTTTTGGGGACCCCTGGTCTTGTACGTGGCTGGGGGGAGGAGACCGTGGATGATGCAGTCCTTGATAATGAGGAAGCGGAGATGGATAGCTCTGCATCCAACCTTGTGAGAATGGGGTCTTTCATGCTGTCATGCCTGTTGAAGGACCCCCGTATCAAGAGGCTTAAGGAGAAGGACCTGTACTGGGTCGCAACGCTACTAGACCCTCGGTACAAGCATAAAGTGGCAGAAATGTTACCAACATACCACAAGTCCGAAAAGATGCGGCATTTACAAACCAGCCTGCAAAACATGTTGTACAATGCTTTTAAGGGTGATGTCACTTCAGGAACTCATCAACATTCCAGGGGCAGAGGTGCCAGTAATCCTGCCACGAGCACACCTGCAAGGACAAAGCCCTTTGGCCGGTCTGTAACATCAGACATGCAAATGTTTTTCTGTCCAAGGCAGCGCCACAACCCTTCTGGATCCACCCTCAAAGAACGCCTCGACCGGCAGGTAGCGGACTACCTGGCATTAACTGCAGATATCGACACTCTGAGGAGCGATGAACCCCTGGACTACTGGGTGCGCAGGCTTGATCTGTGGCCAGAGCTGTCACAATTTGCCATGAACCTCTTGTCTTGCCCAGCCTCAAGTGTGCTCTCAGAAAGGACCTTCAGTGCAGCAGGAGGGATTGTAACTGAGAAGAGAACTCGCCTAGGTCACAAAAGTGTCGATTACCTGACCTTTATTAAAATGAATGAGGGGTGGATCTCGGAGGGTTACTGCACGCCGGAAGACTTGTTCTGACTTCTATGCAGCTGTCCTTCTCTTCAAGCCTCATGACTCCACACACAGCTGTCCTTTAGCGTCCTCCTCCCTCCGCCACCGTTACAAACTAGGGTGCAAACCCTACTGGTTTAATTTTTTCTGGCCTCTGTGCTTCAGTGGCTGCGTCCAAAAAAACGGGGCAAACAATGTCTACAAGGTCAACGTATGGCGAAAAATTACTATTTTCAGCATTTAAATGGCATATTTTTTCTGGCAACTGTGCTTCAGTGGCTGCGTCCAAAAAAATGCATATTTTCTGCATTTATATGGCATAATTTTTCTGGCCTCTGTGCTTCAGTGGCTGCAACCAAAAAAATGCATATTTTCTGCATTTATATGGCATAATTTTTCTGGCCTCTGTGCTTCAGTGGCTGCAACCAAAAAAATGCATATTTTGTCCATTTATATGGCATAATTTTTCTAGCCTCTGTGCTTCAGTGGCTGCAACCAAAAAAATGCATATTTTGTCCATTTATATGGCATAATTTTTCTGGCCTCTGTGCTTCAGTGGCTGCAACCAAAAAAATGCATATTTTCTCCATTTATATGGCATAATTTTTCTAGCCTCTGTGCTTCAGTGGCTGCAACCAAAAAAATGCATATTTTCTCCATTTATATGGCATAATTTTTCTAGCCTCTGTGCTTCAGTGGCTGCAACCAAAAAAATGCATATTTTCTCCATTTATATGGCATAATTTTTCTGGCCTCTGTGCTTCAGTGGCTGCAACCAAAAAAATTTATATTTTCAGCATTTATATGGCATAATTTTTCTGTCAACTGTGCTTCAGTGGCTGCGACCAAAAAAATGCATATTTTCTGCATTTATATGGCATAATTTTTCTGGCCTCTGTGCTTCAGTGGCTGCAACCAAAAAAATTTATATTTTCAGCATTTATATGGCATAATTTTTCTGGCAACTGTGCTTCAGTGGCTGCGACCAAAAAAATGACTATTTTCAGCATTTATATGGCATATTTTTTCTGGCCTCTGTGCTTCAGTGGCTGCGGCCAAAAAAACTGGGCAAACAATGCCTACAAGGTCAACGACGTTGAGAAAGATGCCAGCATGGCCCCACATTGCTTTTTTTCCCCACACATCAATGTATTTCGTTTTCTTAAAGAAGAAGGAAAGGCTTGGTGCACTTGGGGTGTCAAATGTTGGACACCCCCAAGTGATTGTATTGACTTACCTTAAACTCAGCCAGTGCTCATATCAGCAGAAAACTGCACCAGCCAGGGGTTATACCAGTGAGCACCGCGGAGCAATCCTCTTCTAGCATCTTCTTTCTTCAAATATCCAGGGGCAAACGCATGCATTTGAACAAAATAGCCGACTTTTTAGTTAAAGTTTGGCTTCTCGTTCTACTGCGCATGTGCAGCCACGCGAAGGAAAGAGGAAGACCGAAGAGAAGTAATCCGTGGTGCTCACAGGTATAACTCCGGGCCGGTGCAGTTTTCTGCTGATAGGAGCACCGGCCCAGGGTTTCAGGTAAGTAGTTACAATCACTTGCCTAACATTTGGCACCCCCAAGTGCACCAAGCCTTTCCTTCTCCTTTAAAGGAGCAACTTCCTAAGGAAAATTGTATTTAATGGGTGGTGCCTATACTATTACCCCCCCCCCCCCCCAATGAATCTGTGCATGTGTACTTTTTGTATTGTCTCCAAGAGGTACAATTTTGCGACAAGGCCATAATGTACAACATTAGCACAATGCTTTAAATATACATATTTTAAGCACACAAAAACACTATGCAGTTCAACCTACTGCAGGCCTTCTCTGAAGAGGATAATAAAATATGGAAATCATCTTATAATTGGATCAATCATTGGTAATAGAAGACTAGTAAAAGATTATACAAATGCAGCTGTAAATGTAAGCTATTTTGGTTTCAGATGGACTGCACATAAATGGAGCACCACAGAGTTTAGTTCTATGTACAGACATTTTTAATTTCATTAATAATGATCTTGAGCTGCTTCTGAAAGCTACATTATGCTGTTGTTGCTAAACGATATTATTAGGTAGGAAGAGAGACCAGGATGTTGGTCGCTTTCTAGGAATTCTCAGGAGGATGGAACACTGGGAAAATGAGATTCCAGCTGTGGTTTAACAAAGAGACATTTTAAAGTTTTCTTTTGGTAGTAAAAAATAATGTAAAACACACATAAACACCCATCACTTATTTCCTGATAAGATTACAACCTCTTCCTTGCTGGACCCCATGGACTGATAGTAGCCTCTTCAATCTAATCTCCCCGAACTGCCTCCTCTGCCTTTGCACTTGGAATTATACATTTTTCGATGGAGCACAAAATTTCCTTGTGAGGCAACATCAGGTGACTTCAGAAAACGAAGCGCTCAGAGTGTCATCCCGCCGGCGATTTTTATTCTAGCCGGCGGGAATGCAGGGGAGGAAGTTCGAGGAGATTAGTTCCCCCGAAGAAGAGACTTGTCGCTTGGCGACTAATCTCCCCGAATCGCATCGTGTATCTCTGCCCTTAAAGGGTCAGAAAATACTCTTTGATTAACAGACGTTTAATAAATAAAGCTTGCACTGAACATCCCTTTTGCCTATTGTTTCAATAAAGCAAAATTTCAGGTTTAAAAAAGGCCTTAAAACCTTTAAAAGCCTATAAAAAAAAGTTTAAAAAGACCAGAGAAACTGATACTTTACATACCAAATTGAGTCTTACAAGATTACCAGCACAAGGATAAATCCCCTGTTATCTGAATACCAAAATTGTCACAAAGGCGTGAAGGTAAGTAGTTTGTTTATACAATTCTATATTACCACTTTACAGTATATTGAACAAATACTTTTTTTTTTTAGTTTAAACCAATGGAAGAATGTATTTTCAGTTTAAATTTGGTTATTTTAAAAAAAGTTGTATATAGTAGTGATGTGCAGGCCGGGCCAACACCTGCAGGACCTGTGGGTTTAAACGCAGAAATATTAATTTATGCATCATTCACATCAGTCCTGCCCCAGTGGCTCTTACAGTCTGAAGGTGGCCATACAAGATAAGATCCACTTGTTTGGCAAGGTTGCCAAATGAGTGACTCTTAACCCAATATGCCCACCAAAGACAGGGCGATATCAGGTTAATCTGATTGTTCAGCCCCAGGGTCAAATGATAAAGGAAATGGGCACCGATGGGTCATAGGACCACATGCATCAATAAGCCAAAGCAGCCCTCGATCTCAGGAAAAATCAAACATGCCAGATAGATATAAGGCAGATTTTTGGCCAGCTTTCGATCGGGAAGATACATCAGAAGCCCACACACACAAAGGCAGATAAACTGCTGAATCAGTCTAAAGGACCAATATCGACAGCTTTAATCTGCCGGTGTATGGCCACCTTCAAGGGCATGTAAAGTCTAAAATAGAATAAGGCTTGAAATGCTGTATTTTGTATACTAAATATAAACATGAACTTACTGCACCACAAACCTAATCAAATAAATAATTTATGCTTTCAAATTTGGCCAAAGGGGGTCACCATCTTGCAGCTTTGTTAAATATCTTTGCAAGACTAAGACTGTGCACATGCTCAGTGTGGTCTGGGCTGCTTAGGGATCGTCATAAACAAAGCTGCTTGAGTTCTGCATGGCTGGGAAGTAAGGCGGGGGCTCCCCCTGCTGTTCATATGTATGATTGTTTCCCTGCTCAGCAATTAGGGACTGTCTGACAATTCTTTTTTTTTAGCTTTTTATTGATTTTTTTCTACATGAATTTAAAAAATTACAGTAAAGAAAATTATAATAATAAAAAAAAAAATTACACACACCACCTGAGATAAACATTTCCATATTTGTTTACGTAGTTACATAAATCATCACATACATACATACATATGTTTCCAATAGCTTGCTATTTTGGAATTTATTCCTTGAGAGCGAGCAGAACATTCATATGTTGCAGTTTGATTCAATCCATTAACAATTGCTTGTATTGAAGGAGTATCTTGGGATTTCCATTTCCTAGCAATTGCCATTCTAGTTGTGAATAAAGAGTGGTATCTCAAATATATTTAAGCTTTATTACACTGCAACCTCAAGTTTGGTTCCATGATGCCCAATAGTGCTAGGGCTGGAGTTAACAAAATATACATTTTTACGATTTTTTGGATCATAATCTCCACTGATTTGCAAAGAGTCTGTATATCCGGACATGACCACCAAATATGCAAGAAAAATTAGAACGCCGGGTTAAAAAGAAGCAGACATCCACAGTTGCGCCAGCATTCAATTATATATCAGTGCAAGGGGGGAGGGGTGTCCACCACATTTAAAGCAATTATCCTATGTACAAAAGAGGACTTATCCCCCTATCCCGTTGCACTGTAGAAAATTAGACACAATGTATTACAGTAAAAAGCAATATTTATTAATAACCATGCTAGTGAAACAAATTAAAACATATTTAAAAACCAACAGCGCTGCTGGAAGCAAAAACGGGGAATACCCTGATGTTAATTAGTGATCACTATTTTTTATACTGGTTAAAAAACCTTGCGTAGATAAAAAAATGTGGTTGGAGCAGTATAGATAGTTTGGTAAAACGTATTAAATGTGAACTCCCGGCAGAAGCCACATTAAGGGCATGTGTGCCATGTGACGTCCCAGAGCACGGGACTGGTTTATGGGCACATAAGAAGCACACAGGCAGGTAACAGTACAAGGAAACTTTAATAACAAACAATCCCTTTATGTATCTGGTAGGGAAGAACTGCTCAACAGTAGCACAAGTCAGTGTATATTTGTGGCCTAGTCCCTTTAGTCTCAGATTCTCATATAAAGTAAGATTCACCTCCAGTCTCTTTCAGGCAGTCCAGCAAGAGGGAAAGTGAGTGTGAGAATTCCAGCTGCACTTGTGTATAACAGGCTTATAGATTAACAGTCCAGTAACAGAACATGGGGTGCAGCTCTGAGGAATCACAGTCCAAATGGAGGGGACGCCGCAGCTTATCCCACTCTGTTGTGCAGCCACCAGCCCACACTGCAGCAAGTCTTTCCTGTTACCTCTTTCCCAGCATGCACTTCCCCTTCCTCCTGACCTCTTTGAGCAAACAGCTTCCTCACCATGTGATCTCCCTGCCCCACCCCTTCAGGCCTGCAGCTTCCAGCATTATCAGAGCTCTTGTCACATCTCTCCCCCCCCAATGGGCGGCCGTCCGGGCAACCCCCAGACGGGGGGGAAGACCGTAGGGTGCCTTTGCCCTGCACAGTCCTCACCGTCCCTTCTTGAGAGTCCATCAGCATTCCCATGGTGGCTCCCCTTGCGGTGCTGTATAGTAAAGTTGAACTGCTGCAAAGCTAGGCTCCACCTCAGCAATTTCCCATTGTCCCCAGAAACCCTTTGCAGCCAGCTCAGAGGGTTATGATCAGTGACCACAGTGAAGTCACTGCCAAACAGATAGGGCTGCAGTTTCTTTAAGGCCCACACAATGGCCAGACACTCTTTCTCAATGGTAGCATAAGCAACTTCCCGGGGGAGCAGCTTCCGGCTCAGGAATACAATGGGGTGCTCATTGCCCTTCTCATCAACCTGGGACAAAACAGCACCAATCCCATAGGTGGAGGCGTCTGTATGGACGATGAATCTCCGATTGAAGTCAGGGGCAGCCAGTACAGGGGCATTCACTAAAGCAGATTTCAATGCAGACATGGCAGCAGCACACTCGGCTGTCCAGGTTACAGTACGTGGGCGTCTTTTACTTGTCAGATCTGTCAGGGGTTTAGCAATTGCACTGTAGTTATGGATAAAGCGTCGGTAATACCCTGCTGTCCCCAGGAAGGCTAACACCTGTCTCTGTGTGGTGGGAGTGGGCCAGTTTACTATGGCTTCAACTTTGGCGGGTTCTGGCATTACTCGCCCACTTCCCACCCGATGACCCAAATACTGGACCTCGGCCATCCCAAAATGGCACTTCCCTGGCTTTAGGGTAAGCCCAGCCTGCATAATCCTTCCCAGAACACTCTGTAGGTGCTGCACATGTTCCTCCCAGGTGTTACTAAATATGGCTATGTCATCCAGATACGCTTGAGCAAACTCTTGATACCCCTCCAACAACTGATTTGCTACCCTTTGAAACGTGGCTGGGGCATTTTTCATGCCAAATGGCATAACAGTAAAATAGAACAAGCCATATGGAGTGATAAAGGCTGACTTCTCTTGGTCCTCTGGTGCTAGAGGAATCTGCCAGTATCCACGGCTTAAATCTAGAGTGGTGAGATAATTGGCATTCCCCAGACGGTCAAGAAGTTCATCTACCCGGGGCATTGGATAGGCATCTGTCACAGTCACTTGGTTCAGCTTCCTATAGTCTACACAAAACCTAGTGCTGCCATCCTTCTTGGGAACCAAGACAACTGGTGATGCCCAAGGACTCTGAGAGGGAACAATTACCCCTAATGCCAACATTTCCTCGATTTCCTTTTTCATGGCAGCCCGTACGGATTCTGCCACCCGATAGGCTGGTGTGCGAATTGGGCCATGCCCCTCTGTATTCACCTGATGGACAACCCAGTTGGTGCAACCTGGCCTCTCTGAAAACTGAGACTGAAACTTTTGGAGCAGCTGACACAACTGCTCATATTTCTCAGGGGTTAACTGCTCACTAATAGTAACATCCTCCCAAGTCTTAACCCCCATTGCCTCTTGTAAGAGGTCAGGGAAAGCCTCTTCATTGTGCCCTTCTTCTAGCAGACTACAAATGGCAGACACGGTGGCTTCCCTTTCTACGTACTGTTTCATCATATTGACATGGACTGTCTTATACTGGTCTTGGTTATCAATAGGGGAGACCACATAAGTAGTATCATGAATGGCCTGCACTACCACATAGGGCCCTTCCCAAGCTGCTTTCAACTTGTCTGACCGCATCGGTATCAGCAGTAACACCTTGTCCCCTGGAACAAAGTGCCGATCTCTGGCATTCCTGTCATACCAGACCTTCTGTTTGGTCTGAGCCGCTGACAAATGTTCCTTCACCAGAGCAGTCATTTGCTCAAGACGTTTTCGGAATTGTAGAACATAGGGCACTACAGGGAAATCAGGGAATTGGGCTCCCCCCTCCCAGTACTCCCTTAGCAAGTCTAGGGGGCCCCGAACACGCCTCCCGTACAACAGCTCAAAAGGGGAAAACCCAGTAGACTCTTGGGGAACTTCCCTATATGCAAACAGAAGACAGGGCAGAAACTTTTCCCAGTCCCCTTCTCCATCCTCCACAAAAGTTCGGAGCATGTTCTTAAGAGTTCCATTAAAACGCTCACATAGCCCATTAGTTTGGGGGTGATACGGGGTTGAGTGAAGTGAGGTGACCCCACAGCGCTGCCATAGACACTGAAGCAGCTGTGACATAAACTGTGGTCCCTGGTCAGATAAGATCTCACTAGGGAATCCTACCCGTGTAAAAATCTGAATTAGTGCATCTGCAACGGCTGGGGCATCAATTTTCTTCAAAGCCACTGCTTCTGGGTAACGGGTGGCATAGTCCACCACTGTAAGTATATATTGCTTGCCTGTCCTGCTGGGCCGGCTAAGGGGTCCTACTAAATCAACAGCAACTCTCTGAAATGGTTCACCAATCACTGGTAGGGGTCGTAATGTATGTTTGTTCCGGTCCCCACTCTTCCCAACCCTCTGACAGCTGTCACAGGATCGGCAAAATTGTGCCACTTGTTGTGACACCCCTGGCCAATAGAAATTTTGTAGCAGGCGATAGCGGGTGCGGGAAATCCCTTGGTGACCTGCAAGGGGTACCTCATGTGCAAGGTGAAGTAACTGGGTCCTAAATTTGGCAGGCACCAACAACTGACGGCATGCTTCCCTTTGTCGCCCCCTAGAGTTTTTGAGGACTCTATAATACAACCCATTCTCTTGCACTATTTGTTCCCCTGCATCAGGGCCCTCCAGTCCAGGGACAGTTCTATCTCTTAATGTCTGCAGTGTAGGGTCTGCGGCTTGTTCAGCCCTAAAATCCTGCCAGTTTCCTATGTCAAAATGGTCACCTGTCACATCTGTCTGCCCGCTTACCTCCTGGACAACTGCCGGTGGCTCGCCCAACTCTGCCTGTCTCCGTGTGATGCTGCAGCAGATGTCTCCAACATCATTACCCAGCAGCACATCCGCAGGCAGTTGATCCATGACTCCCACCTCATGCAGCACAGGCCCTTCCCCCCAGTCCAGAGTCACTTGAGCAATTGGAACCTCTCTCCTCTGTCCTCCAGCCAGGATCACCCGGGCCATTTTGCCTGGAACAATGCGATTGAGTGTGATCACATGAGGCTCTGCCAAAGTTATAAAGGCACCAGAATCCAGAAATCCTTCTACGCGGTTTCCATCTACGTCCACTGGCACCACATGACATCTTCGCTTTGACTGATCTGCCCAATGAATCTGCATTACTGCAAATTCAGGGGTCTCACTGAGGTTGATTTGGGCCGGGTCACACTCTGTGCTCTCCTTCCGAATAGTGGCAACAGGTCGAGCAGGAGTCAGTTTAGGGGGCCCTGAAGGAGAAGCAGCCCTTTGGTTAAGAGGGCAAGTAGCTTGAAAGTGACCTGGAGCCCCGCATCCAAAACAGGTTTTGGGCCCAGCCCCTGGTAGCAGTTGGCGGGGTGTGGAAGTGGTGATAGAGGACCGTTGTTGAGAGCCTGGATACTCTTTAGCCTTGGCACCTGTAGTACTTTGTGCTTGGGTTGCCCCTTTGGTGGGGGTCCTGGTCTCTGTATACTTGTCGGCCAGTTGGGCAGCTTCTTCTACTGTCTGTGGCTCACGGTCCATAATCCACTCCCGCACTCCTAGGGTGCACCTCTCCAAAAATTGCTCTTTCAGGCATAATTGCCTTAAGTCCTCCATGGTTTCGGCCCCAGTCCCTTTAATCCACTGATCAAGGGCCCTTGACAACTTATTTCCAAACTCCAGGTAGGTATCCTGGGTGGTCTTTAGCAGTGACCGGAAAGTTTGCCGGTAAAACTCTGGGGTGATAGCGTAACGGATCAGTAAAACTTGCTTAATCTCCTCATAGTCCAGTCTTTGTTCATCGGACAAGGCCCGGAATGTTGCGCTGGCCCTTCCTGTTAGTTTGCCAGACAGGATACGGGGCCAATCCTCTTCTGTGATGTTGTGGGCCCTGCACATAATCTCAAATGTCTCTAGAAAGGCATCAATGCTGTCCTGCCCTTCTTGAAATGTAGGGAAAGCCGTGGCTAACTTTAGAATGTCTCGGGCCCGACTCTCCACTGAAGACACTGATAGCCTGCCGTGCTCCCCTAAATCAGATCTTTCACGGGCTACCTCCTCCTGTACCATCCTCATCAGCTCCATCTTTTCCGCAACGGTAAGCTCCTCACTGAATAACTCCAGCCTTTGTTTAAACACCTCTCCAACCCGATCCCGGGTAGGATTAGTGGGTGGCCCCTGGACCATTTCGGGGCCCCCAGCAACTGCACTCTCAGATGTAACAGTCTCTGCATCTGAAGGTAGGAGTGGTAGTAGTAAAGCAATGATTTCTGTCTTTTTCTTCCCTTCAGGGGCAATACCCCGATTGCGACACCACTTTCTAAGCGTAGCAAGGGTTAATTCTTCCAGTTCCTGCCTGCGCATGGTGCCCAGTGTGTTATCCCACGGCTGCCAACCACTTTGTGACGTCCCAGAGCACGGGACTGGTTTATGGGCACATAAGAAGCACACAGGCAGGTAACAGTACAAGGAAACTTTAATAACAAACAATCCCTTTATGTATCTGGTAGGGAAGAACTGCTCAACAGTAGCACAAGTCAGTGTATATTTGTGGCCTAGTCCCTTTAGTCTCAGATTCTCATATAAAGTAAGATTCACCTCCAGTCTCTTTCAGGCAGTCCAGCAAGAGGGAAAGTGAGTGTGAGAATTCCAGCTGCACTTGTGTATAACAGGCTTATAGATTAACAGTCCAGTAACAGAACATGGGGTGCAGCTCTGAGGAATCACAGTCCAAATGGAGGGGACGCCGCAGCTTATCCCACTCTGTTGTGCAGCCACCAGCCCACACTGCAGCAAGTCTTTCCTGTTACCTCTTTCCCAGCATGCACTTCCCCTTCCTCCTGACCTCTCTGAGCAAACAGCTTCCTCACCATGTGATCTCCCTGCCCCACCCCTTCAGGCCTGCAGCTTCCAGCATTATCAGAGCTCTTGTCACATGCCAAAATGTCCCTTCTTCTCTGTATAAGAACTATATCCCAAGCAGGGTAGGGGCTGGCTCCCCTTGCAAGTCCCACAGCGGAAGCCCATTGAGCCGAGGTTAAATGCAGGGTAAGTAAGGAGTTAGCTGTAGAACTACTCTGCGCTGCTGGGCTCAAAGCGGTGTTTTTCCCTTGCGGATTGGATGCAGTCTTTATCCCGGGGATGATCTGATGGATATTTGTGAGCGTTCCACACCACGGACGATATCCACACAAGGGCAAGTATAGGAAATCTTTTGCTGGCATACTGAACTGGGGTTCTGCATATATAGCCTTTAGGCTACTACATTGGATCCAGCGTTTGCTACAGCTAACTCCTTACTTACCCTGCATTTAACCTCGGCTCAATGGGCTTCCGCTGTGGGACTTGCAAGGGGAGCCAGCCCCTACCCTGCTTGGGATATAGTTCTTATACAGAGAAGAAGGGACATTTTGGCACACATGCCCTTAATGTGGCTTCTGCCGGGAGTTCACATTTAATACGTTTTACCAAACTATCTATACTGCTCCAACCACATTTTTTTATCTACGCAAGGTTTTTTAACCAGTATAAAAAATAGTGATCACTAATTAACACCAGGGTATTCCCCGTTTTTGCTTCCAGCAGCGCTGTTGGTTTTTAAATATGTTTTAATTTGTTTCACTAGCATGGTTATTAATAAATATTGCTTTTTACTGTAATACATTGTGTCTAATTTTCTACAGTGCAACGGGATAGGGGGATAAGTCCTCTTTTGTACATAGGAAAATATGCAAGAAAATACCTGAACCACCACAATTTCTCCAACATTTATTAGATGATCCATATATTTTTTGTAATTTATGTGGAGTTAAAAACCCATTGGTAGATTATTTTCCTAGCATTCTCAAAATGATTAACACGCTTAGAATAAAGAGATGGAGATTTAAAAGCTTCATTCCATTGTTGCGTTGAAAATGATTGTTGTAAATTTGTTTCCCATGTTTGCATAAAGTGAATTTTTAGTGGTTCATCTAATAATACCAAGTGTTTATACAATGCCGAGGTACCTTGCTTCTTAGAAGATGGATTTTGAAAAAACTCTTCCCAAAGAGTAGGTAACCGATTGATTTGATAGATCCATTTAGTAGTAGTGGCAGATCTGTAAATATTTATAGAATTCAGTATATGGCAAATGGAATGCTTTTTGTATAGAGGCAAATGATATAGAGGCTTGACCCTCGATTAATTGTCGGAAATAGTGTACCCCGTTTTGGACCCATATATTGAGTTGCAAGGAGTAATGATGGGCGAATTTATTCACCAGGCGCGAAACGGCCGCGAAAATTCGCTGGTGAAAAAAAATTGTTGTCGATGTCTAAAAAAACAGACGCCGGCATATAAAACTGGCATCGGCGTCAAAAACAGGCGTCGGCGTCAAAAAACGCCCCTCACTAGCAAGGAGGGTATGTCCATAGAAATAGTACTTAAAGGTAAGAATGGGGATGGAAAAATGTATTTACAATTGCGTATTAATCGCCAGTTCTTAATTATCCACCCTAAATGAAGTGGAATGGTTTGTAAATGACAAACTTTTATTGGATTTACAGACGCAAAAATTTGATATGGAGACCAAGGGTATAAATATGAATTCTCTATATCAACCCAATGTTTAGTTCCCTTGGGTAAGTACAGCTCTGCTATCTGATCCAGCAATATAGATGTATGATATAATTAGGGATGCACCGAATCCACTTTTTTGGATTCGGCCGAACCCCCGAATCCTTCACGAAGGATTCGGCCGAATACCGAACCGAATCCGAACCCTAATTTGCATATGCAAATTAGGGTTGGGAAGGGGAAAACATTTTTTACTTCCTTGTTTTCTGACAAAAAGTCACGCAATTTCCCTCCCTGCCCCTAATTTGCATATGCAAATTAGGATTCGGATTCGGTTCGGCCGGGCAGAAGGATTCGGCCGAATCCGAATCCTGCTGAAAAAGGCCGAATCCCGAACCGAATCCTGGATTCGGTGCATCCCTAGATATAATGCAATGGCTCGGGAAGCTAGACCGCCTTTTTTCAATTCTTGTTGTACCATATGTAAGCATATCTTACAACCGTCTGACAATTCCTATCCACAGCAGAGAATTTCAGTCTTCCTGTGAAGTTTGCCTTTTTTTGATCTTATTAGGCAGATTCGCTAACCAGTGAAAATTCGCCAGTGTCCGCTTCACACCCAGCGCAACACTTCGCCAGGTGCAAATGTGCTCAGACAACGCCAATTCACTTAAATGTGAAGTTTTTTCCCAGGTGTCTAATGATGGAGACTTTTACAAGCATTACTTTGGCTGTGTAAGCATTTCATAGCGAAGATGCGCTAGCATTCATTTGTGCGTAGCAAAACTTCTCTAGTGATCTTGCTATTAGGTCAATTTGCATAGGGCGGGAAATTTAAAGTTGTATGGAGGTTTTTATTATAAATGTTGCCACAAATGGTTTCAGTTACCAGTTTATATTACACAAGTCCAGGGAACGTTAATAAAGACAAGAGAGTTAATATAATGCCCTACACGTGAGCCAATTGTAAAATTAAA
This sequence comes from Xenopus petersii, assembly GCA_038501925.1. NCBI lineage: Eukaryota > Metazoa > Chordata > Amphibia > Anura > Pipidae > Xenopus > Xenopus petersii. Next base: position 103,890,100 of record CM076677.1, read on the forward strand.
GTTCTATATGTTAGGAAATGTCTGGAAAAAAAAACAGTTCCCCAAAAAAATGTTTGTTAAGACCTTTGCAGGCAATCACTCTGAAAAAAGGAAAAGTCATCAGCCTTTTTTGAACTTTGATACATTTTCGGCTCACAGAATATAAATGTTAGTGATAGAAGATTGAGGAAGATCTGGCTGCTTTATATAACTTCACCTGGTCTGAAGTGGCGAAGGCAAGTCTGGCGCAAGAGTTAACGTTCAGTAAAATCTGCATCTTAATGAATTTGCGGAGTAACGTCTGCTCACCAGAGCGAAAAGTCGCCTGGCGATAGAGTGCAAATGACCACTAGCGACGGTCTGTTTTGCTAGCGAATTGGAGCCTGCGCCTGTTAATAAATTGGCAATGTTCCTGCGAGTGCCAATGCTGGCAAAAAGTCTCTAGCGTTAGCCGCTTCGCTCTTTAGTAAACCTACCCCTATCTCTTTCATCATTAAAATATCCTCTTACAGTAAACTCATTTTGTCTGCACTGGTTGCCTTTAGCAACAGGGCATTACACCCAGGATAACCCTAGAAAATATTGATTCTGTAAAAAACAAGTGTAAGAAATACAGAAACACTGACCTAAAGTCAAGCTTGTTAAGAGAAGTGTGGGAACAAACAAATGTGTGGTGTGAGTTGTTAAAGTAAAGTTATATTACCAATTAGGGATTACTTAAACACTTGACACTGTACATTTAATGAGAAAATAGATACAACAACAAGAATTAAAGTTAAAGTTGTGAGGGAACTTACTGTTATAGGCACAATGTACCGGAATGACTGAGCATTTGCTGATCTTATCCCAGTTACTGTTTGTATCTACTGGAATATTTGTTTCAATCAAAATGTAACCTCTCCGCTGTCCTTGTAACTATTAAGTTGCTATGGTAACTATTGTGCCTCTCTAACTGCATAAGTACTTCAGGCTTTTGGACCAATGCGAAACGAAAAACCCAGCACGTCAGGCAGAGGGGGGTTCTCAAACTTCTTTATGAATAATCACATGGCATGCTACAATACCGTACATGTTGCAAATACACAGGACTCAAATTCTTTCCTTAATACCGCCAAACAAAATGTCATTGTCATTAAAGCTTACCTATAAAGTAATTTGTGCTCTTCAGTGGGGGAAATGATACAGCTAATGACATCAAAATACAGACTGCTCATTATAGTTTTATACAATACAATAAGGAATAGAAATGAAACAACCATCTATAGTTTGCATCATGCGTCAATTCTGGAAACTGACTATAGACTTTAAGCCTTTAAAGTTTAAAGCTTACCATAATGTTTTAAAATATATTGTAAATGCAACTAATCCTTCCCGGCTCTATATGAATTTGAACAAATTTCATATGATTACAGCTTGAGCAAAACTCACTGTCTAATCAAGAGAAAGTTGCAAAGAACCTCCGAGAAGTTATGGACAAGTTTAGTCAAATGCTATGGACTTTGTGCTGTATTGAAGGAATCATATAATGTCATGAATATTATAGGTTTTTTTTTTATTGTTTATGTTTGACCTTTTAGCACCAACATATTACACAGAACTTTACAGTTGTTGATTTACTGAATCAATCACATCAGTCTATGCTCCAGTGAAGCTTACTGTCGGATTTCCCCATGGAAACACTTGGGCCATCTTCATCAGTTGATCACAGGATGATCATAAACATTCTATAAAGATAGTGCCATGGTTGTAATTTAACACAATCTCCTAGCATTGTGATATAGCAGTGTTAACCATTACAACAAAGTATTTGCTAACTGAATAATTTGGAAAGTTCCATTCCTGAAAAAAATGTTCCACTTCTACTCCCAGTGGTTAAAACTGTGGGTTCATTACCACCTGTAATGTGCCAGCCTGTAGAAAAATGGTTGATTCTAAGAGCTGTTTTCATTATTCCACTGAAAGAGACCTTTAATGTCTATTATTGTTTAGGGACTGATGTGACTGCTTTACTTGATTAATGAATTACAAGCTCTTGTGCTGAGTGCCTGTAATTTCAAGTAAGTGTTTTCATCAGAAGCATCAGGCTGCCTCTCTGGAAAATATTCATCAAAGCTTTTTGATCAATCAGTCATCTAGTCTATGTAAAACACATCTCATTATGGTGTATCAATATACACTGTATATTTATAGTGATATCCCTAGACTACAATAAACCATTGTATAATAACACACCCTTTACAAAGGGAATTCGAAAACACACTTTTCTGTATCTAAAGAAGGACCACAAGGTTTAAAAGTAATGATGAGTGAACTTGGGGCATTTTGTTTTGCATAAAAGTTTGCAAAACCACAAAAAATGTTGTGACGCCAAAAATGGGACAGCCAAAATGGAAAGGCAGAATGAAATTGTGGTTAAGGTGTTTTGAGCTCTACAATAGCATATGCATTGCCCTACATTACTAGAGAAGCTTATTTTCTCTATGTCAAAATTGTTCTTCATAGAGAAAAAGGCACAGTTTGCAGTGTGGACCAAGGAGGAACCGGCATAGGAGGAACACGGTTTGTAGTACAGAAGGATTAGGCAGAAGAATCATCAGTTGAGGCAAAGGTCGGTTCAGACAGCAAGATTTTGTGGTCAGGATTCAGGCTTGGGTTACAGATCAGGAATTCACACAATAAGCACACCCAGGAACTCTAAGTAGAAGAACCTATAATCGGGCAACGATTCAGGCCTCTGGCATCCTTTTATGCGACTTTTCGTGCCAAAACGTTTGTGATGAAGTCACATGTTGACGCTGCACGTTTTGACGCTGGCGTCATTATGCTGGCGTAATTACGCTGTGCAGGAACATCGCACTGGCTTCCGACGACCCACGTGACTTCCCTGGGCACCGCCATCTTATGGAAGACGCCGGAAGAGTAGAGTATAGTACCCCCTCCTCCACGGGGGGCTTCTGGACCACCACAACTGGGCTTAAAAGGAAATCTTCTGTGGAATTTCCGCAACAGAAGTGGAGCATGGAAGTGGAGTGTTTAACCCAGGAGCATTCTTTAGGCCTGAATCCTCTCCATTCCACTAAATACTGAAGGGAACCTCTGGACACCTGGGAATCCAAAATATTCTCCACTTCAAACTCTTGATGGCTGTCAACAGATACAGGAGCAGGAAGAGAAGAAGTATGACCAAGCACAGCCGGTTTGAGAAGGGATACATGAAAAACATTCGGAATCTTCATCTCTGGGGATAACTGAAGACAAACGGCCACAGGATTAATGAGTTCAATTATGGAAAAAGGCCCAATGAATTTAGGACCCAACTTGGCGGATGGAGGTGAATGTTTTTAGTAGAGAGCCATACTTTATCACCCAAAGCATACTGAGGAGGAGGCGAACGCTTCTTGTCGGCATAGGTCTTCTGAGCAGAGGAACTCCAGGTTGACCTTTGTAGCTTGCCACATGGCTGACATATGGGATACTTGATCATTGGCAGCTAGTACATTGGAGAGGAGTAAACCCTGTGGAAATGCCAAAGGATATTGCCCATATACACAAAAAAAGGAGATCTGTCAGAGGAGGCATGAAGGCATGAATTATTGTGAGCAAATTGACTGCCAAGAGTTCACCATTGCCCACATCATAATTTTGTTCTGGCGGAGAAAATTTTTTAGAGAAGAAGGCACATGGATGAAGTTTCCCATCACTGAGTTGCTTTTGGGAAAGCACTGCACCTGCACCCAAATCGGAGGCATCAACTTCTATGAAGAAAGGGAGAAGAGGGTCTGGATGTTTTAGTTGGATGAAGAAAAGGATTTTTTTTAACGATTTTTTAACGATTCTTTGGCTTACATCAGGTTACATCAGGCCTTCCACCTTTATGAATGAGAGCCAAAACTGGAGACATTTTAGACGAAAAGCCCTTAAAGAATTGCCTATAATAATTGGCAAAGCCGATAAACCTCTGTATAGCCTTGGTACTAGTAGGCAAAGGCCACTCCAGAATGGCAGATCTCCATGGTGGAGGAGCAGGAACCTTGGGCTCCGAACAATGAGCTGGAGAAGATTGACTGATAATTTGTCCAATACGGCCTCCAATGCTTGGCCGAAATGGAACTGCTGGGCCTCATAAGACTCCATGCGCGATGCCAATCCGTGGAATGCTCTTCCAAAATCAGGAGGAGGTGAAGCTTCCTCGGAAGGGTCCATGGCCTGATTATACTGTCAAGGCCCGAAGGCGCAGTTTGCAGTGTGGACCAAGGAGGAAGCGGTATAAGAGGAACACGGTTCGCGTTACAGAAGGATTAGGCAGAAGAATCATCAGTTCAGGCAAAGGTCAGTTCAGACGGCAAGATTTCGTGGTCAGGATTCAGGTTTGGGTCAAGGATCAGGAATTCACACAATAAGCACACTCAGGAACTCTAAGTAGAAGAACCTATAACCGGGCAAAGATTTAGGCCTCTGGCGTCCTTTTATGCGACTTTTCGCAGCAAAACATGTGAGAAGACATCACACGCTGATGTTGCGCACTGACGCCGCACATTTCGACACTGGTATAATTACGCTGTGACGGAATGACTTGCTGGTGTCTGCCCTGGGCGCCGCCATCTTGGGGAAGACACCAGAAGAGTAGGGAGCACCGCCGAGAGCTCCTTACACCATGCTACCATCTAGACATCCTTCTTTTCAGCTGCTCAAGTAAGAACTTCTCTAAATTGGACTGGTTTATGTGGAAAGCAAGGGGGGATCATAATGTTGAAGTTTTTTTCTAGTGACCAAATTGAAACTATACCAGTTGAAAATATTTGTTATGGGGTTTTTACAAGGTTTTTCAATCAAAGTGAATATGTAGTATGTTTAACTGAGCTTTCCAGTGGACTGATTCTGTGTAAGGATCTAGAAAACAGGGGAATGTCACTCCTTGCCCATTCTCTTGATTGACAACAAAGCTGCAAATTGAGTGGTCTACGTGTGTTTTATTTAGGAAACCCCAGATAGTATAATGTCCACTTGCTGTTAACATTTTTAAACAAAAATTAAATATCATCTCCAACAAAGACTAAAAATTTTTTAGTTAGAGACCCCAAAGAAAGATAAACGCTTGTAGGTTTATCAAATCATGTATATTTACTACATAAACTGAATGCATCCTCTGTATTAAATAAAGTGTATTGGAAATCAGGACCACTGAATCAATTCCAATAGTCCATGCTTCAGTGAAGCTTACAGTCTGATTTCCCCATGGGAACACTAGGGCCATCTTCATCAGTTGATCACAGGATGATCATAGACATTCTATAAAGATAGTGCCATGGTTGTAATTTAACACAATCTCCTAGCATTGTTAGATAGAAGTGTTAACCATTGCAACAAAGTACTTGCTAAATGAATAATTTGGACAGTTAATTTCATGTGTTTCATAGCTTTGTAAGGTGGGCTCATTTAAATGATATTCTTTAATTAAAACACATTGTATGTTCACATTAGTAGTTGGGTCATTATCTCCTGCTTCATTTCTCTATAGTGACTGCTTAAAGGCATTAGTAAATTTAACAGACCTTAAAACCATGTGACTATCAAGGAACTTAAAAGGGTCCTGCTTATTGTGCCTAACTACAGCCAAGACAACCCATTGTCAGGATTCATCTGCTTTGTCCCCCCTCCGCCTAGTGAACCTGAATCAAAATCAAATTAAGCAAACACACTTCAAACACACAGCTTCTAATATGACAAAAATAAATAGGCCAATGTACTCAATACCTTTATTGTTGCTCAGGACCAGCATTTCTAAACTATAAATAGAGAACATTATTACTGATATTAATATCACTAGTATTTTTGCCACTAAACAACACTAGTATTTTTGCCACTAAACAACATTACATTTAACAAATATTTTAAGAAGTATGTGTGTCATGAAGTCCCAAAAGAGATGTATAGGTTTTAGTGACAATTGTCAGAGTAGTTGGCTCTCTGCTGGTTGGGGAAAAAAATCAACAACAATAACAGTTGTTGTCCTGACAGTCACCTCTTAGTGATCAATACTGCAAATGTCATGATGACAAAACAGTAACCAACTGCTATATATAGTCAAATGCAACGTTTCTTACAATGTTTAAGAGTTGCTATGTATACTTTTTAACAACTAGTATTCAATATATTATATATCGTGAACAACATAACTAGAGATAGATTAAAATACTGAGTACATACCGGTGACAACTGATGCTGCTTATTCTATATCCCAAATTAAATGGAAAAGGGAGGCAAGAGATAGAGGCTGGGTGTCTGAGCAGCTGGATATTCTGAGATAAATGGTATTAAATACTAAACTTCAGTAGTGGGTAGAGAGCTAGGTAAGACGAGGAAAAGCTTTCCTATGTAGAGTTTTAAGAAATTGCTTCAAGGCTGTAAAATTGATAGGAAGCCTGATGGAACATGGAAGGGTTCATTTCAGAGAAGTGGTGTGGATCTAGAGAATTCTTGAAGGCATGAAAGTGAAATGATAATGAGAGAGATGTTGAGTAATAGATTTTTTATCTGGTGTGAGGTGTTGAGTACAGCCAGATCCTGGGGAGAAATGGTCCCTGAATGAGCAGGAGACACCCCTTCTGCCCCTTACTGCTTTTGCACTTTTTTCCTTGTGTTAGATTATGTCTTATGACTATTGAACATCACAGCCATAACTGAAATAAATAACCAAAAACTCTACCAATGGACATGACCTGTACATTCCCTATCACAAGAGAAACATTAAACCTACCATGTATGGGAGCAAACCACCAAACTCATCAACAGACATGAGTGTACTATGGTACACAATTGTACTTATGCCTTATTCCCTTCTTTTTTTCTATGCATTTGAAAAAACCCTCTTTATCCTACAAATGCTGTTTGGGAATAAATCACTGATTATCACTAAATAATGAATATTTGGGGGGACTAGGCACACGGTTATAGCACACAGCTCAAATAGGAAGCCTTTTGGCTAAAGCAAGTGTTTGTTAAAAAGAACTAAACCTGTCAACCAAAAAGGTATTCATTCTAGTTTCAAAACATTCTGGACAGTGGAGTGTGCAAAAATATTCCAGATATTACACAGTGTCCATATAAGGACCCATATTCTTTTCTTTATCTTGACTAAGTTGGTAGCTTCCCAGATAATTAACAGCCTCCATGACTAATATCTGCTTGTGCCTTGGCAGATATGGATAAAGGCTGGTTAGAAAATACAAGACAGTGATGACCACATCAAACCTTGAATGGGGTCCTCTCCTGATAAGCATGCATAGGCAACTAATATGATTTAATCAGATAAACAAGATCAACCAAACCTGGGCTGCCAAGTCAAACAAATATTTCCTTATTTGCTGACCTTGTGATATGATTATATTCTAGGTTGTATGGCCTGCTTTAGAAATTCTGAGATGAATGAAGTTTTGCTGAGACTACAGTAGTTACAGAAGACCTGGATAAATGAAGACCTGAATAAATGAAATCTAAGCACTATAGGGAAAGGCTAGGCAGGCTAGAGAGGCCAACGGGTTTAAAAGGCCATTCCTTTTACGCAATGGAAATTGTGAGTTAGACCTTTTTTTTCCAATAAAGAAACCATTATTGATTAAAAACATGTCAAGAAATGCCAAAGACTCGAACAAGACATCATGTTGTGCAGGAAGGAAAATGTATACACAGAAAGAACTAACAACAATGAGAAATGTTCTATTACAAATAAGTGGACAGGTATGTATTATAGTCTTAGCAGACATCCTAAGGCGAATAGGGATGTGCTGGGAACAGACACAGCACAACACTGAGTATTATATAACACCCGGAGTTAATGACGTCTTAGAATTACAGACTAAGAGGGGCTAGAGGGGCCAACCGGTTTCAGATCAATTTTTAGTGTATACGAATAAATGGTATGTATTCAATTCACAAAATGAAAACTGTAGGTTAAAGCTCTTTTTTTCCAGTACAGAAAACCTTATTGATTACAATGGAAGATTTTCTTTTAACATACACCCTGCAATCTATATTGGCCTTCTTTCCAATAGTCTTTTTAGTTCATTGTGTAAATGTAACCTTTTAGTTCTGTGTTTATTTCTGATCCATTTGGTTTTATGTTGCAAAAAACATGCCTTGGGGCCTTCCTTTTAATCTAAACTGAATAAATCCACCATATAGGCTGTGTGCCACTCATCTGGTTAAGGAAAAATACAAAGTGTTTATCAACACAAATACACATTCTGCTTCAATGCCGATGGCCTGGCTTCTCATCTTATATCACTCATATAACTAAATACATTTATTTTAGTGACCCAGAGCTATTTCATCTTGCTCTTTCTGTAGTTTTGTATACAATTCTATGCTGTTTGTTACACTGCAAGTTTAAAGTCTGTGAATAAAATATTATTAAACTCATAAATTACTGGGCTGTTCAAAGGCCATATGACAGGCAAATTGGAGGTAACCAAGCTCCATTGTCAAATCTGTTGTGTGTCCTGTACTCCTATCACACAAGCCATGCAAACTATAGTACAGTAAATGAGAACATAGTTAAACTCACCTTCTTTCTGCCACCTTCTGCAACTGGGATGACTTGCAGATTAAATGGTTTTATCAGAAAAGCTGCTTTATCCTCATTTTCATAGAAAGAGGCTTAGAGCACAAAATCAGAAACGCTTTGCTGAGAAGTTAATTTAAATTTTGAACACATTTACACTGTATTTCAAAATAAGGCACAGTCTTTCCTTTTGCAACTCTACCATCATGGTTTGCCATTTATTTTTAAAGTGATAGAGACATATTTTGAACTATTGGCACCATTGAATTAATGGTGTAAAACACCTCCACCCTATTTAGTTAAGACTGTTCTTGAGCTTATCACATATGTGGCCCATTTTCATACATAGAGTGCCGTCTACTCTATGGAAGGTTCTTTGTTGTACCAGCTGGGAGCTTTGACAGATAGACTTTCTGTTTCAGTTATAGCAGAGATAAAAACCTGTGCAACAGTCACACCTCCTGCCACACTACAGAGCAGAAAGCATACTCTGATTGGGCACATGTCAAATGTACAGCAAGCTTCTAAAACATTTAAAACTGCCCAACTGAGGGGGTTTATATCAAGAAAAAAATCTGCCATTAGGAGAAGTCTCACTATTAGTTTGAGACCTTAAAATACAAAGATGCATATAGGGAGTCAATTTTTCAGTTCCACAGAACCTCATGTTGAGACACCCAATGAGACACCCAATGGAAGTCCTGACTGGCCACACCACCACTCATTAACAATAATTACCCTAGATAATATTTTATCGTGGTTAATATAAAAACCATCCAATTTAGCGGTCTACAGATCCATTGGACTGGCATAAAAGTAGTAATTCAAATATAGTATATAAAATGGTAACAAGATAATTATGTAGGTTCATAGCATGTTACTATTTCTAACATGACTACATGGTCTTTACCTATGTCCAGATCTGAACAGCTCCAGGAGAAACAACTCTTGTTCTCACTTTCTTGATGGGGCTGGGAATGAAAAAGTTGTACTACTGATCAGTAACAGCCACTGCAAACTATATTGAGATGAGACCTACAGTGGCAAAGTGGAAGAAAACAGTTGTTTGATGGTACAGTGAAACATATACATTATCTCTGTATTGAACCTGGCCCACTATTTGCACATATAGTATTTGTGAGGTTGGGCTGAACATATTCCTCTTTTACTTCAGCTCTATAAGAGATGTACTTGCCTGGAACATTCTGTTCACTTAGTAAAATAAGTGGAGGTAAAAAGGAATTGGACATTTAGAGGGATGTGAAGCAGATTACTTTGTCTTGCCAGAAAGGGACATGTCTGCCATCAAACACCAAGAAAGAGATTGAGGATTACTAAGAACTAAGGTTCTATACTTCAGTATGTTTGTTGCTTGAACATGTAAACTTTTATACCTACAGAAAATGAAAGTAAGATCAATATCCTCAGCAGCTTGCAGAAATCAAAGTAACTATGATGTAAGAATACAATTTATGCTTTGGATAGGGCCTTGTGCTGTTACTGAAAGCGGAGAGAATGACAGATGCCAGAAAATTAAGACGAAAACCACTCAACTCAACATTTTGCTTTTAGTTGGAAAGAAAAGGGCTATTTCAGAAATCTGAAGCTCAATGGTTAATGCTAAGGAGGGCTGAGCTGAATAGAAAGTGAACATTTGCTTTCAAGTCTTGATTGTAGTGATGGACAGAACCACATTCCTGTATGGCAAGATACTCTGTAAATAAAGGCAGCAGTGCCAAGAGGAATGTGAACAATGTGGTGATTAGCGAATGAAAATATGAAAATTCTAATAACTGAACTAGTATGGAAAATAAAAGAAGGAAAGGTATCTGGAATGGAAACTGGGCTGCAAAAAGTGCAGTTGGATGAAAGCCATTCATTATCTAGTCAATAAAAGGGAAATGAAAGGCCAAGTGAATATGGTACTGAGACCTAAACAAGAAGACAGAGTTAGCAGCTGAGCAAGATATAATAACTGGACATGCAAATTATTCTAGCCCATCTCCAAATGAGCAAATTTGTAGTTGGTACGCCCATAAATTCATAAGTAAAACAAATCACAGATGCAATTATTCATTCTCATAGGTCCTATACACAGCAGTTATCCAATAACTATTCATTCTGGACATGTAACCACTGATCAACTAAATCATTAATAAATATATTGAAAATGTTTTAAGTGCCAAGCAGACTTGGCAAAAAATACCAATAAACATTACAATTAAACCCAAATCCGAATTGTGGGCCTAATTCAGATTGTTTGGGAAATAGTCTGAAAAAATTGAGGGATTATGAAAAAAATCATAAGATTTGGATTTTTGCTCAATGTTATCGAGTTTTTACGTGATTTAATCAAGTTTTTAAGGTCAAATCATGGATTCTAGCTTGTTAGGACTTTTTTTTAAATAAAATAATCAGAACATTTTAGATTATGATAAATATACCCCTTAATGATCTTCAAATATGGAGAACGTTTATACTTTAAAAATTAATCAAAGTCAACAAGTAATGATGTAAGAAAGAACCAGATATGTTATAAAGGGATAATTAGCATTTCCATAAATGTTCATCAAATAGAAAATAGTCAATTTTAAAGGCCAACAAAAAAGTATTACTTAATTGTTTTCAAACATATTTATGGAATTAACTTTTCAAATCTGACTATGGGAGACATGGTTAGGAGTTGATCATATTTTCTTTGTTTTGTGCGCATTTTTTATTGTTTGCCAGACACAATATTTCCAAGCTAAAGAGGCTTTGAATAATCAGTCTGACAACCTCCTGCTGATTGTAAGGGAAACTGAATTAATTTTTCCCTTTCTTAAATATGCTCATTTAAGACACAGCTTTGCTTGAGTGATGGGCTGAAAGTTTGGCTTCTCACAAAGTTCTACTTTTACTTGAAGTCTGAAACCAACTCACTCAGCTTTGTAATAATAATAATTAAATAATGCATTTTATATGCTTTACTACTATATTACACATTTTATAAATACATTATAATGATCTTGTGCATGTGTTGGTGCCATACCACACATTGAGAAATCATCTCTTTGATTTCAAGTAATAATTTGTTTTTCAAGTAAATCATATGAGATCTATATATTTTATTTACTATTATCAATGTGTAGGGCACTGATAAATTAGTCTCCCAGTATTAGTGTTATGGATGCCTAACTGGGTCCTAAAATACAGTTAGGAGGGTGATCTGTTCTTATTCCTGCTTAAAGCTATGCCCCTTGGTGTTCTACCAGTGCCCAGTAGATGCCACTGTGCTAAAGTAAGTGCAATCATGCTCAGGATCCATTTTGTGTAAGCCCTGGTCTGAGCAGGCATACAGAGCTAAAGTGGAACCTAGACAGGTCAGGTCTAGTAAGGGTAGGCTACTCACCTCTAGAAGTGACAGACAGGCTATTTAGCTAAGCAGCTTGCTGCTCCTCCAAGGATTGTGAGTGGGATTAGGATCCTGGTTACTAATTGCCCAGAAGAAGGGACTAAGGGGGTTATTTATCAAGGTCCGAATTTATCTCAATATCGGCTGCTACAAACTCTGATCTAACCCGCTGGGGTTTTTAATGCTTATTTATTATTACATTTTCCCGAAAATTACCTTTCCGTTTTCACCCAAAAGCTCCGAAAACATAGTGAAATTGCCCGAAACCCCCGACACAACCAAAAATCAATGGGACTGTTCCTATTGACTTTCATGCAACCTCGACAGGTTTAAGATGTCACGTTTTTATATTCGGGCTTTTTAGCCCTCTAGGTTTAATAAATTCCAAAAAAATTGTGATTTTTTTTAAGGCTATTATAACACAAAAAAATCATGAATTTTTTGGATTTTGTGGAATTTCAGGTATTCAGAGCTTAGTAAATAACCCCCATCGTGTACAGACCTATGGATGAAGAGATTCCCCTCAAGTTGCCCTCAGTTCAGTGTAAGGCAAAAATCGGAGAATGGTGCAGAATACCGATTTAAATATAGGCACTACCCTGAGTATCCTCTAGTCTAATAACAAAAAGTAAGCAATGGTATGGGAAAATAAACTCACAGTTCACCCCAGTCTAAGGGTGCATATATTTGAAACAAGACAAAAAGATGAGAGTCTTCCCATAAATCAACAAAAAAGTTTAAAAATACAAAAATATTTATTAGGACAAAAAAAGCCTAAATGGATTAGGCATTTTTATCTTTCATGTCCCAATAAATTTTTGTACTTTTAAATTTTTTGTTGATATTTGGGAAGACTCACATCTTTTTGTTTTGAAAAGTTCAGTTTCTTGTTTCTTCACCTAAGAAGATGATGCTTAGAAGTGTTTTCAGACAATTAAAAGTCAAGTGGAGTACCACTAAAGTTACCACTAAATCACTAAAGTTGAGGAACCCGGCAGGAAACAGCATTCCTAAAGAAACAGTTGGTAGAGCTGGAACTTTTCGGACAGACTACTGACACATAACTTGTAGATCATTACATGATTACTCTTAATTTTTCAGCATCCATTTTTTCTTTTTTATTTGCAAGATCAATTAAAATGGGTCCTCTTCTCTGTTAGAACCATATCGGCAATATGCTTTATGTTGTAGGAGAACTGCAGATGGTTAAGGTTGATTTTTTTTTTAAGATTGATTTTTGATTTTTGATTTTGGCAAAAATTTGTCATCGTCGAAAAAGTTGTGTGGCGGAAAAGTTTTTTGAATGTTTTCTGACCCGAGCACTCTCAATAAAATTGTTACTAAGGTACTTGCACTTGTAAAAAGCAATTTTTATTCACTGACATGAAGATTACCGAGGAATCTATTTTGTATTCAATTAGAGACTGACAGCCTTCTCAGTTAACACACACCCCTTTGCTTGTTTCTTTCTCATAAATCCCCTTGTTGTGCACTCCTGCTGTATTTGCAAAACAAAAGTTGTCAATTTTATCAGAAAACAGGGCCGTGTCTAACTAATGCTTAGGCCTGACAGCAATGACACAAAAGCAATGAGTATTTGCATTTTGTTTGTGATTCAAAAGTACATGATTCTGAAAGAACAGCAAGGGGCTTTTGACTTGCAATGCAAAATGTGCTCTTCTGCATTGTAAAATCATTTCTATGTGGGTGTTTTACTTTATACTCTATGTGAGCAGCTGTAAAAGGAGTATGGAAAATTTTAATCATGTTTACTGTACATTTGTTCTGGCAGAGTGGCTGGGCAGTGTCAACATTTACATTTAAGAAGATGTGGAGCATAAAAGGGGCTGTGAGCTGCAAGTATTGGAATTGATGAGTAGTGATGGGCGAATAAATTCAGCAGGTGCAAATTTGCAGCTAATTTCAGTGTTCCACCACCAGCGAATAAATTAACAAAACTGTGGTGATAATTCACTGGTGAAAAATACACGTCAGAATAGTCGTGCGCAAAAAAATTGTCACTCGTCAAAATTATTCGGACGCCCATTGACTTTAGTGCATTTGGACAAAATAGGCTCGCATATAAGAATTGCCGCAGGCATCAAAATTGAAGCGCACCAAAATAATTTTGACGCCCATTGACTTAAATGCGTTTCAAGAATTTGTCGCCATTTTGTGAATTTCACTGTAAATTCGCTCATTTTTCGGTGAGGTGAAACGGGACAAATTCTCCCATGACTATTGATGAGTCATCACCAGTGGAAAAGCAGAGGTGGTGTGAGGAATTGAAAGTGAGCAGGTGAAGTTGAGTGTGCCTGTCACGTTCGTTGCCCTAAATCCAGAAGCAGTGCTAGGCTCCCTGGTCTGGGCTCTTGCTTCTGCCTTTAACAGCCGCCTTTCACCTCAGGAGGAGCCCTCAGCTAATTGGATGCCGCCAGGTCTTACTAAGAGAGGAGCAAAGCTAAAGGTTCTGGACATGCAAAGGCCACGATCGTTTCACCAATGATACTGGAAGGGAGATAACACAGCTCGGAAGACAGGCCAGACAACACAGCATGAACAGGCAGGTCGGGCCAGCACAAGCAGAGTTGGGAATAGTCAGACAGGCCAGGGTCAGAATTGGATAGCGTATAATAGTCATCAGGCAGGCAATGATCAGATCAGAGAGTACAGAATAGTTAGCAAGCAGGCAAGGGTCAGATTGGAGAGTTCAGAATAATCAGCAGGCAGGCAAGGGCCAATGACAGGGAAATCAAGCAGGATTCACGTAGAATACACACCCAGGAACTAGCTAATAGAACCTAACAATGGCCAATAAGTTCAGCACGGAAATCCCCTTAAATAATGTTTGAATTTCGAGCCATTGTGGCATGTTGTCATCATGCTGGCGCATAAACTCGGAAGAGCGCAGTCGTGCACGCCATAGAGGGACCAGCACCAGAAGAACAAGGATGCACGCGGCGGTTGTCCCCACCGGCCACTGGACCACAAAGGGTAAGCTATTGTCGTTACAGAGCCAAAGAGGAAAAGCAAAAGGTGAGGAATGCAAAGAAAAAGTATTTTTCCTGGATTAAGCTGTACTAATAATAACTGGCAAAAAAGCAAGTTTCTGAGATATTCAAGCTGCCAATACCAGTCTATTCTGGTGTCATTAACTTTCTTTTCTTTATTTTCCTATGCTGTGTGAATTGAAAAGCACCCAGTTTGTGGTAAACCCTTCTGTGAATAAATCACTGGTGCATACCTGCTTGAAAATTACATTGGCATGTCAATGTATCTTCCACTGGAAAAAATATCTTCTGCATTTTGAGTCCCCACAATGAATATGTACTGTATATACATTTACAGAGATGAGCAAACCTTTTCTAGACATCTAACTATAACCATGCCCCTTTATAGTCCTTATATCATCTTACCTTGATCAAATGAAATTACTGTAATGTATGTTGTGCCTAGGGATGGGCACATTTTTTTGCCAGCCACGGATTCACGAGAAATTCCGCCATTTGTGAATTTCTTGCAAAACTGCGGCAAAAATTTGCAGTGGAAAACTCGCTGCGGCAAAAAAAATTTTAAGCAGAATTTTTTTTTGACACCCATTGACTTCAATTCTGCTGTTTCACAGATGTCCGCAGCTTTGCAATTTCGGGACAAATTTGCCCATCACTAGTTGTGCCATGTGATGTCCAAACATATAAACAATTTTAGAAAGTATATTTTCAATAACTCAAGCTATCTTCCCATGGGCATAACCCTACCACAGAGCAGCCCCAAAGGCAGAACAATCTAGATCTGTGGGTCACAATAGAGTTTGCTTACATTCCCACGGCATATCATATACAAGTATGGGAATTGTTTATCCAGAATGCTTGGGACCTGGGGTTTTCTGGATTATTTCCATAATTTGGTTCTTCATACCTTAAGTCTACTAGAACATAACCTAAACAATAAATAAACTCAATAGGCGGGTTTTGTTTCCAATAAGGATTAATTATATTTTAGTTAGGATCAAGTACAAGGTACTGTTTCATTATAACTGTGAAAAAGAATATAATTTTTACAAACTTGGATTATTTGGATAAAATGGAGTCTTTGAGAGATGACCTTCCGTAATTCAGAGCTTTCTGGATAATAAGTTTCTGAAAAACAGATCTCATACCTGTATAAATGCTATTCTGGGTCACCACAAAAAAACAGGAACCAGGGGGGTTGTATCTGTTCCACCTCCTAAAGACAGCTCTGGTATTTAGTGATGCGCGAATTTGTCCCGTTTCGCTTTGCCAAAAAATTCAGGAAACAGCAAAAAATTCACGAAAAGTTGTGAAATGTAAAGGTTTTCACTAAAAAATCTTGAAATTTGAAGGTTTTCCCCAAAAAATCTTGAACATCTGACATTTTCACAAAAAAAAATCGTGAAAAACTGAAATTGATGCAGTCGAATTTTCAAACGCGAATTTCCATGGGATATTCACGGATTTATTTGCCGGCGGCGAAATTCGCCACAAATTCGTGCCAGGCGAATTTATTCACCCATCACTACTGGTATTTGCTGTGCAGATCTTTTAACATAGTAGAACAAAAATATGCGCATGATATGTTCCTTGCTTCAGAGACTGTCCCTGAAAATGTTCATAGGTACTGTAAAATAAATTAAACATGTTATGCAAGCAAGAAAATTCTAAGAGAATAATGTATTAGTTACCTCATCAGAACACCACTGGAACCCTGTGTTACAAGCTATGAATCAAATATTCATGTGACTACAGACCAGCTCAAGGCGTGACATAGAAAACTCACAGTAGGTATGAAGTTTTCTCATGGAGATTGGTGGATAGAGACATTGTCTCCAGTAAATCTATCTCCAAAGGAGATGTAACATACAAAAATACATTTATTATGCAAATAAGCATAAATCTTCTCATTTTACCTGGCTCATTCTACACAGACAATTTTGGCATGCTAAATCCCTGTACCAATAGCTTAGAACCCGATTCAGAAATGGAGACTTGGCCAGAATCACAAGGGGTAGACAAGGGGGATGAAAACAAGACTATCCTGAGTCAAAAATGCAACATCTAAAAAAGGGCAATATACCTGTTTTTACAGGCAGATTTATCATGGGTCGATTTTCGAAGTTATAAAACTTCAAAATTCGACCATCGAATTGGCCAAATTCGATAGACAAACTTTTTTTTGGAAATTTTTTGGCCGTTTTCAGTCGAAGTAAAATAGTTTGATCGATCGTAGCAAGCGGTTGAACCGATCGGTTGAAACGATTTAATTGGTCGATCTAAAGTTTTTCAAAATAAAAAACTAGGTTCTAGGAGGTCCCCATAGGCTAACATAGCAATTCGGCAGGTTTAAAGTCAAAGTTTTTTAAAGAGACAGTACTTCGATTTTCAAATGGTCGAAGATTCAAAGTATTTTCAATTTGAATCAAAGTCGAATTTGGCCTATTCGATGGTCGAAGTACCCAAGAAATACTTTGAAATTTTTTAATTCGAAAATTCACTTCAACCTTTGATAAATCTGCCCCTTAGTGTTTGAACATGATTACATTTAACCTTGATCACTGGGGATTGCCTCTGTAATCTTTTCTGATCCTGTAGTGTGGCTGCTACATGTTTGCACATGTCTGTATGGGTTTAACTTTCCCCTGCTGAACTGGAAGTCCTCGGTCAGTACCCTATGGGAGCGAAGCATTCCCCATTGACCCAAAGGCAGCTAACCAATTTCTGGCTCCCTAGTGTATAAAAGGGGAGATAACATGCTCAGGCTCTGTCTGGATTCCACCATAGCAAAAGGTTAAACTACCAAAGGTTCTGAGATGGAGATAGGCCTTGGCAAACCAGGAGAAGAGGGCAGATTCTATGCTATGACAGTTTTTGCCCAAAACGTTCCCCCCTTTCCACAAACCTTTGTACATTTTTGGGTGCGATGCTGCTCATAAAGAGGTTCCCCCTCCCTTTTCTATTAATTCCCGTTTGTAGACCTGTCCCTTCCTAACACAGTCAAGGTTTTTTTGTCTAAGACCCCATTATATCGCTCCACTTATTCTAGAACTTTGAAGAATTGATAATTGTCAATCTAAATTACCATTCCAAACCTAGCAATGCAAGGAATATTTTCTCAAGCACTCTCACAAAAATGTAGTCAATAAATGCAATGACTTAGGCAGCGTCAATGCTACCAGTCCTGACCCACTTCACTTAACCCTGTATATACCATACTTATTACACTACCATCATTTGGAGTCCAGGATGGAGTATAACGGCCACAGCTTTATTAAGAACATCAATTTAATGTATAATATTAACCCAACGTGAATGCTTGCCCAACAAATATCTACCGAGTGAATGGGACACCACCATGCCGGTCATCTAAATGTGCAGCACCTGGGTGGGCAGGTCGGAGCGAATGGCCTCACTTAAAACCCTTACATCCCAAGACCCTTACCGGGAGAGGCACCACTACACTCTACAGATAAGGGAATACTGCTCCATTGCCTCATTCTGGCAAGCATTGCTCCACCTACCCAGCTGTCATGGCAGCATACTTACCAATGACCAACCATATGAACTAGGGCTGGTTGCTGCTCTTGCCACTTATGACAGACTGACATGGATTCCGCTGCTTCTCCCTGCAAAGTAAGCCCTCCCCCTTTCTCTTACCAGGTCAAAGCATCTCTACTTCCACTACGGTTGTCCAGGAAGGGACTAAATGAGGATTTAAGTTATTTCTGTTTCTATTAATGGGGGAATATGTGTTGTGCCTGATTTTGTAAAATCGAGATTTTATTGCATTTTGACTTTTAAAATTTTGTATATTTCTATTTACAGTTTTATCACAAAGGGATCACGTGATTATATGGACTATGAGCACCCAGGGACTATCAATAGTATTGAATAATCACCTTATTAAGGTATTATGGATCCTTTTTTATAATGTATTTGAGAAAATTTTTTTTAACTATGTTAATTAACTTGATGATGTCAATTGTGTGGTTAAGGAAGGTGGGGCTTGTGGTTCACCTCCCTTTAAAAATCTTTGTTTGCACAGGTTGTAAGTAGCACTGGATGAAGGGGCACATGCCCGAAACGTTTGCTGGGATCTCATGAATTAAAGAAGCTTTTTTCAAAAGAATGTTTGCAGAAGCAGTATGTGGAGTGTGCCTATGTTCTATTTTGTTTGGAATCTAAGAAGGTTTTTGGTTTGCAGCAGGGCCTACGTGGAGCACCTCCAGTGAGTTATAAAGTTTTTGTTCACACGAAACAAGTCTTTGCTGGGAATGAGTTTAAAAGTTTGGATGTATTAATATATGCTGCATGCCCATTTCCCTGCCAGCTAAGATGTCGTTTTTTGAGATCTCTTCACTTACAAAAGAAAGGGCACAAACATACTCTTTTACCGAGGAGGAAAGAGATCACATCCTGAGGTCAGCGGTATCACAAACGCTGGATTTTATAAGCATACAGAGTCCAGCTGATAAAAGACAACGACTAGAGGATTTAAGTAAAAGACATTTGACACTCAGTTTACACAGTACAGCTTTAACGGAATATGCGAAAGTCCAACGTATACCAAGAGGCTTGAGAATTAAGAACCAACCAGCCTTATTGAAAGATAATGCAGACTACTTGGAAAAATGGCAATTAATTCTAAACAAGGCAAGTTTGGATCTTATTTTTCTTACTTTACAGTATCTACAACCTGAAATTAGTAAAACCACGAAAGAGATTGTTAAAGCACAGGAAGAGTTAAAGACCAGCTTGTCCCAAGATGATTACGTCACCTTTAATGCAAAACTTACTGCGGGCATTGAGTCTTTACAACATGAATTGCTGCAGTCCAAATTAAAGAAGTTCAGAAGGGATACTGAAGATTATTCCATGAGACGTGTGTATACCTGGCATCTGGAGAGGAGACAGACACGGAATTGGTCCAAACGAGAGAGGAAGCCACGCGGAGTAGTAGCGGGTGATGTCACTTCCGGTTCAATGGAGAGTGATACGGATTCAGCAGAGGAGCAGCGTCAAGGGAAAAGGAACCACGAGCAGTGGGACCAAACGCGAGGACAACGCGGGGAAGGTTTTTTAGGCGGAGGCCAGAGGGACATCCCCACGGGTCCTGCTCCAGAGCGCAAAAAAGAATCAGAAGGGGGAGGAGGCGCGTCACTACATACCGCAACACCATTCAAGGAGAAATCAGTGCGGACCAGGAGAAGGAATTGATATCTCCAAGTATGCCGAACACACCAGAAAACCTTGTGGTAAATATATCTAATTATATTCTTACTGACTGTCAGACTAGTGTTATCAATAAGGGGCTGGGCTTCGTACCAGCGGCTAAAGGTGACTTTGTACAATTTAAAATTGACTTTATGCGCTTTATAAGGACTATCAGGTTGAAAATGCATTTTAAGGATGCAAAAGGAATAGAGCTGAATTTACCTGTTGTAAAGAAAAGGAATACTTCATTTGATCCGGAGATTACCAGTGAAAATCTAAATGTATTTACGCAGATGGTTTTACAGGACACTGAAACACTCAATTGGAAATGTCTGTCGAGAAAATTATATAACCTATCTAAAGAAGAACATATGGCACTCCAAGAGTTGAAAAGTAATACAGATGTGATTATAAAGAAGGCGGACAAAGGGGGTGCCATTGTTGTGATGAACAAATCAGATTATATGGAGGAGGCTATGAGACAATTGAATGATATAGTACATTATACTAGGTTGGAACATGATCCCACGAATACTATAAAAAAAAGAAATAGATTTGTACTTAAGGGAAACATTTGATAATGGCATAATTAATAAGAATGTGCGTGACTTTTTAATTACAGGTCATCCAATGGTGCCAGTTTTTTACCTCCTACCTAAGATACATAAAAACCTGTATAAACCACCGGGACGCCCAATAGTATCAGGGGTGGAGTCATTACTGCAACCTTTAAGTATATATTTGGATAAATATCTGCAACCTTTGGTACAGGATATTAAATGTTGTCTTAAGGATACAACTGATTTTCTGAACGTAGTAAATGAGATATCAAATTTGGATACTTGTACCTTTTTGTGTACTGCAGAATTAATCATTATATACTAGTATCCCACATAATGAGGGTATAATGTATATTGAGGAAGCATTGTATCAACATGGGTATGAATCTAGGTTGGTCATTTTTTTGGTGGAACTACTGCGGATAGTATTAACAAAAAATTATTTCAGATTTGATAGAACATTCTTCCTACAAAAACAAGGTACAAGTATGGGTAGTAATGTCGCCCCAAGTTACGCAAATATCTTTGTTTCATTTATTGAGATCATGGTTTTTTTTGAACAAGCATATAGTCCATGTATAAAAAACTACCATAGGTATGTGGATGATATTTTCTTTACCTAGCATGGGGATAAAAAGGCATTGGAAGATATGAGTAGAATCATTAACACTCTACATCCCACATTGAAATTTACCTTGACATTTCATGATAAGAGCATTAGCTTTTTGGATGTGTTTGTAACTAAAAAGTGATGGAATACTCAAAATTGATTTATTTCGTAAAGAAACAGATAGGAATAACTTGATGCTAAATTCTAGCTTTCACCCTAGAAGTGTGAGTAAAGGTCTTCCCTACAGTCAATTTCTAAGGGTGAGGAGGATTGTTTCTGATGACCATTTGTGTTATAAGAGAATGATGGAAATGTTACAGAGCTTTGAGGACAGAGGGTATGCACGGGATTTTCTGGTTAAACAGATGCAGAAGGCGATGAGAGAGGAAAGGGTAAATCTCACAGAAAAGCACAGAAAATATAAAGAAACGGAATACGGAAAAGAGATTACCATTTGTTAGCACATATAATGCACACTCTGATAGAATTAACTCTATTATATACAAACACTGGGAAATTCTGGAGAAGGCTAAGCATTATGGGACCCTCTTTAGGGAGAAACCGTTGTTTTCATATAAAAGAGCTAGAAGTCTGGGAGATCAACTCACTAGAACTGATATAGGAGTGAGTGTTAGTCGCCAACCCACATTTTTTGGTACACCACAAAAAGGTACATACCCTTGCTTAACATGTCAATGCTGTAATAGCATTATAAAGGGTAATAAGTTTAACCATTCTTCTAAGGGGTATGAGATTGATTTGAAAGATTTTGCCACATGTACAACTATGGGCGTTATATATATGATAAAATGCCCTTGTGGTAAAGCATATGTTGGAAAGACAAAGAGACAGATTAAAGTGCGTATTGGGGAACACAAAAGGTCAATTGATAACTGTGATTTAGATAGAATGAAATATGTCACTCCAGTTAGTAGACATTTTAAAACCCATGGACATAATAGCAAACAACTAAGATGGTTGGTACTCCAGGTAGTTAAATTCCCCATGAGAGGCGGTAACCAAGACAGAATATTGTTACAGCAAGAGGTTCTGTGGATAGAGAAATTGAATACACTAGCTCCCATGGGACTAAATGAGGATTTAAGTTATTCCTGTTTCTATTAATGGGGGAATATGTGTTGTGCCTGATTTTGTAAAATCGAGATTTTATTGCATTTTGACTTTTAAAATTTTGTATATTTCTATTTACAGTTTTATCACAAAGAGATCACGTGATTATATGGACTATGAGCACCAAGGGACTATCAATATTATTGAATAATCACCTTATTAAGGTATTATGGAGCCTTTATTATAATGTATTTGAGAAAAAAAAATTTCAACTATGTTAATTAACTTGATGATGTCAATTGTGTGGTTAAGGAAGGTGGGGCTTGTGGTTCACCTCCCTTTAAAAATCTTTGTTTGCACAGTTTGTAAGTAGCACTGGATGAAGGGGCACGTCCCCGAAACGTTTGCTGGGATCTCATAAATAAAAGAAGCTTTTTTCAAAAGAATGTTTGCAGAAGCAGTATGTGGAGTGTGCCTATGTTCTATTTTGTTTGGTTGTCCAGGAAGCCCTAGTATCACTATGTTATGCTTCTCTGAGAAATAAGGCTCATTCTTGTAAAGCATCTCAAGATGTCTCCTGATGGACGAATTTGTCCAGTTGCACTGAAAAATTTGCGAATTTTCCTTCAAAATTCGCAAAACGGCAAAAAATTAATGGAAAATCGTGAAATAGGAAAAAAATACTGAAATTCAAATGTTTTCACGAAAAAATCTTAAAATTCAGACGTTTTCGCTCAAAAATCGTGATAGTCTAAGGTTTTCACTAAAAAATCGTAAAACTTGAAGAATTTCACTCAAAAATGATGCAATTTGAAGGTTTTTACTAAAAAAAATTGGGAAAATCTGACATTTTCATTAAAAAATCAGGAAAATCAGAAAATGACGGCGGTGAATTATCACCGGCAAATTTTCACAGGAGATTTGCGAATTTATTTGCTGGCTGCGACATGCTAAAATTCGCAGCAAATGATGATTCTCTTAATGGAGCAATGCATTTCATGCAAAAACTTCCAGATGACATCAATCTCACTAGAGTTCTTTTACTTGTTGATTTGTTCGAACAGATGATTATAACAACACTTACCTGCTGGAAGGAAAATAAATTGAGGTGTTCTTTCATTTTTCTTCTTGTTTCTATTTATCCTGCAGTTTTCTGACTGTTCTTGAAGTAACATCCCAACATCCAACAGTGGATGAGGGATGCTGGGGATTGTTGTTCAGCAACATCTGTTAGCACCTGTTTGACCACCCCAGGATAAGTACAACTTTAACAAACAATATTTTGTCTCCTAATTCAGTAACCACTCCGGGATTTATAATGCAATTAATCTCAATTGCTCGCTTTCGTACTTGTAAGAGAAATAATGAATGTGAAATTAGCCAGACCTTTCTGTGATCCCCACTTTGGTGCCTGCATTAATAAACCTGATACTCTTAGGTCTGTCCTTGAAAATATGATATTAATTGGTCTTGTTTACAAATAGTGAAGCAGATGCCCTGCCAGACAGCTGATTTCATTTAATTATCAGAATCACACACTTAACAAAATAGCATTTTTCCCCCTTCTGTTTTAATGTTTTAATAATTACCCTGCATTAGCATAGGCTGCCTGGAAGGCTCTATGGCTGGAATTCAGATTGACATTGGCACTTCATCATGCGCCGCTTCAGAGGAGTGAGTGGCTCTGGTTTCTTGGTCAGTGGGACAGAGAGTGCCTTTTGATACACATGATTAGATAACATTGTTCTGGATTCACCCTTCTTCAAGTGATTGTTATATCTGTGGAGCACCCAGGCAATAATCCATTGAAAGAAATCCAGTCATAATGTACACATTATATTAGAATACAAATTGCTTTGTTATAGATATCCATCCCATAATATTCACAGATAGATTGTCAGAAACATAAATATTGCATATCATATGCATTTTGATAATTACCCTCCTCCTTCATACTTCTTATTATAATACAGAGTGGGGAGCTACAAGCCGTCTCTCTCCAGCTGCCACTGAACTATTAACTATTACATTTTACAATAGAATTCCCTTTTTAGGTTGTAAACAAAAATATTTCTGACAATTTGCAATATGGTATTTAAGGTACAGGTATGGGATCCCTTATCCGGAAACCTGTTATCCAGAAAGCTCCAAATTACGGAAAGATTGTCTCCCATAGACTCCATTATAATGAAATAATCCAAATTTTTAAAAATGTATTTCCTTTTTCTCTGTAATAATAAAACAGTAGCTTGTGCTTCATCCAAACTAAGATATAATTAATCTTTATTGGAAGCAGAATCAGCCTATTGGGCTTATTTAATGTATACATTATTTTTTAGTAGACTTAAGACTTGAAGATCCAAATTACGGAAAGACCCCTTATACGGAAAGCCCCAGGTCCCGAGCATTCTGGATAACAGATCCTATACCTGTATTACATTTTATTTTATCTAATGATCTATTTATTTGTGAATTTTAAATGTATTTTTACAGGAACATTGCTGCCATTAATCAAACTAAGAATCTTGCCTTGGGGCGGCAAAAAGCAACTTCTGTTAACTTTAGTGATGGGCGGATTGTTCCCGCTAAATTTGGCGAAAAATCCCCGAAACTCGAATTTTGACGCTCGTGTCAATTTTGACGCCCGTGTCAATTCATGGCAATTTTTACAATTGCGTCAATTTTGACGCCGGCGTTGAAGTCAAAGGACGTCTGAATAGTTTTGAAATTGAAAGTACAGGTATGGGACCTGGGGTTTTCCGGATAACGGATCTTTCTGTAATTTGGATCTCCATATCTTAAGTCTACTAGAAAATCATGTAAACATTGAATAAACTCAATAGGCTGGTTTTGCTTCCAATAAGGATTAATTATATCTTAGTTTGTATCAAGAACAAACTACTGTATTATTATTACAGAGAAAAAGTCAATCATTTTTAAAAAAATTGGATTATTTGAATAATAATGGAGTCTATGGGAGATGTCCTTTCTGCAATTCAGAGCTTTTTAGATTATGGGTTTCCTGATAATGAATCCCATACCTGTATATCAAAGTAATTAAAATATAATGTAGTGTTGACCTGCATTAGTAAAAGTTGGTTGTTTGCTTCAGAAAGACTACTATAGTTTATATAAACAAGCTGATGTGTGGACATGGGGGCAGCCATTCAAGATGGAAAAAAGTAGAAAAGGTACAGGATACACAGCAGATAACAGATAAAACCCCATTGTACTCCACAGGGTTTATCTGTTATCTGTTATGCAAGCTGTGCCTTTTATCCCACCTTGAATGGCCACCAATTACAGTGCTTGCAACTGAATCCTAAAAGGCCATATACATTTTTGTCTAATATGTGGATTTCCTTCAGCATTCTGCAGGTAGAGTGTCCAATGGGATTCATTAAAAAACCTGCTTGCGCTCAA
The DNA here is from genome assembly GCA_038501925.1 of Xenopus petersii. Classification (NCBI taxonomy): domain Eukaryota; kingdom Metazoa; phylum Chordata; class Amphibia; order Anura; family Pipidae; genus Xenopus; species Xenopus petersii. The sequence goes on from CM076677.1 coordinate 103,915,925, forward strand.
CATTTCCCATATAAGAAAATGTTTACATGTAAATGCACCCACGCTGTACCAGTAGACTCATCCAAAAGTATCCTATAAAATTGTGGTTTCAATTAGTGATGGGCGAATTTGCGGCGAATTTGCGCAATTCGTCGCTGGCGAATAATTTTGGGAAATTTGGCAAAAGTTCGCCAGCGTCAAAAAAAAAAATTGTAGCCTGCATCCAAAAAAACGGATGACGGTGTCAGAAAAATGGTTTCGCAAATTTTTCGCCGTTTCGCAAATTTAGCGGGAAATTCGTGAAACGGTGCAAATTCGCCCATCACTAGTTTCAATTTCAATCCATGATCATTCCAGAGCAATCTTTACATCCATTTAAGTTGTACTCATTTTCTGCAGGAAAATAAAATATATATTTTTGCATGCAGATCATTTTTTTTGTATTTGCCAATTTTCCTCTTGTTTTCTAGCCTAGTGCACATACTTATTAAGAACTCAAATCTTGAAAAACGTGTAAACCCCACTGGAATGCAGGAACATAACATGCTACCCAACATTTTCAATGAATCTACCAAATATCAATTTAATCTCAAAGACTTGTAATTAAAAATAGTATGAATTTTGCTAATATTATTCCCATTGGTTTTCACATGCACTCACCAGCCAAGTTGTTGTATTTAATTTTTTTCTTGTAATAAATCTTAAAAAATTAAAATCTCACAAACTAAACGTTGTGATTTTTGCCACAAAAAACTTGAATTGTGGCAAAGAATTGAATTCCAAAGTTGCTAAACTTTCCCCTTAGTGTATGTTAGTAAATCTTTCACAAAATATGCAGATTGGTGTGCATGCCCAAACATACATTTATTAATGAGCTTTATAAGGTCCAAGGTTAGCAACAAAATGAAATGTACCTGCAGATAATAAATCAGATCATGTATGTACATGCTCCTGTTCTACTAGACAGGCTAAGCAATATCTAGGTGGCCATGCAAATTAATGTTAGAGGGTTGCCCAACCACTTCATTCTATGGGCAACAACATTCCATGAGACATGGGGAGGAGAAGTCTATGTAGGTTTAAAAAGTATGATGCATTACTAAAACTCTGTAATAAATAAACTAACACTGTAGGCAAACTCATCCCTTCCCTAGTTGTATAATAAGTCTACTATTCCCTAATACATATTGCATTTGTTCCCCTAACTGCAGCAATTGTCATTCTATGGCAATTTTTGTATTTTTATGTGTTTTTTTTTATTATTGAGCAGGCACCTCTGACAAAGAAGGTAAATCAAATGGCAGTGTTCTGCATTCAATAGCTGTCAAGCATAAAGGTGAACTTAGCAAAAATGAACAGATTCTGTACTTTGGCTCCAAAAAAAAAAAAAATAAATAACAGAATGACAAAATTTATTGCATGGAACCCCAGAGTTCATAACCAAAGAATAACGGGATACGGTGCTCAACAGACACTTCCAAATTGCAAGATTAAATGCTTCATGTTTATTCTCCGCAATCATTTTAAATCATGGGTAAATGATATGTTTGGCCATGAACAGTCAACCAAGTGCATATTCCTTAGTTTTATAATGTAAATTCCATATGAATAACCGCTACTATCATACTGTTTGAAAGCAATGTGCAATAAAATATAAATAATACAAAAATGCCAAACATTCTTTTTTTAAAGCAGATTTTTCCTAGCAATAAAGTATTACAAATGTATAGAGATGTGGGGTTTATAGAATTACATTTTTGTGTGTACAGCAAAAGCTATCATAATTTAGAAATAATCCTATAGAACCTGTTCTTGAAGAAAGTCTTCAGCAGTGCAGAGTTATCATTTGCATTATAACTATACCCATTCCCATAAAGTGTTTCAGTGTATTATTGGATTTTTTTTCTTAAAGAGAAGAAATATTCACTCTTTCTAAGACATAATATAGCTAGAAGAGCACTGGGAGGCACATTTACTAAGCTCGAGTGAAGGATTTGGAGTAAAAAAACTTCGAATTTCGAAGTATTTTTTTGGGTACTTCGACCATCGAATAGGCTACTACGACCTTCGACTACAACTTTGATTCGAACGATTTGAAGTGAAAACCGTTCGACTATTCGACCATTCGATAGTCGAAGTACTGTCTCTTTAAAGGGATACTGTCAAAATGAATCAGTTAATATTGCTGTTCCAGCAGAATTCTGTATTGAAATCCATTGCCATTACCAGGCAGCTGTTATCTTGTGTTAGGGAGCTGTTATCTGGTTACCTTCCCATTGTTCTTTTGTTAGGCTGCTTGGGGGGGGGAAAGGGAGGGGGGTGATATCACTCCAACTTGCAGTACAGCAGTAAAGAGTGATTGAAGTTTATCAGAGCACAAGTCACATGACCTGGGGCAGCTGGGGAATTGACAATATGTCTAGCCCTATGTCAGATTTCAAAATTGAATTTAAAAAAAAAATCTGTTTGCTCTTTTGAGAAATGGATTTCAGTGCAGAATTCTGCTGGAGCAGCACTATTAACTGATTCATTTTGAAAAAAAAAAAATTCCCATGACAATATCCCTTTAAAAAAAACTTTGACTACATTCTTCGGCAGTTTAAACCTACAAAGGTACAATGTTAGCCTATGAGGACATTCCCCATCGGCATGTGGTTGATCAGGTAGACAAATTATTGGGTGGGGCTTTGCATGACCCAACGCTTCTTGGTACATATTGGTAGTAATGACAAAATTAATGGTAGATGGAGGACCTTAAGACTAAGTTCAGGGATCTAGACTCTAGATCATTTTTATAGAAGTTCTGCGTGTACCATGTAGTACCATGTAGTGATCCAGGGACTAGTCTGATTGCCATTTTGGAGTCAGGATGGAATTTTTCCCCATCTGAGGCTTCAGACGGGTTTTTTTGCAGTTAGGCAGATAAAAAAAAAACCAAAAGGTTGAACTTGATGGACGTGTGTCTTTTTTCAACCTTACTTACTATGTAAGTTTTGGAAGACAGCGGGAACTTAGGGAACTAAATGTCTGGCTAAAGGCTTGGGAGAGTTTGAGTTCCTAGAGCACTGGGTTATATTGAACGTACAGCACATAGTAGAACATTAATTTAGTATTACAAATGAAAATGGTGTATAGCAATTGCACAGTATAACAATTTGCAAGTTTTAACTCACACTCTGATCCTTTCCACTAATAGAAATTTCAGAATATCATACGATAAAAAATAGATGTTATGAACCATACACAATAGTGATATAATTAGTGATGAGCGAATCTATCTTGTTTCGCTGAAAAATTCACAAAACTGAGAAAAAAAATGTGAAAATTTTTTGTCTTGGCACCAATTTTGTCTTGCAAAATTATTGTAATGGCTATTTACTTGGTATATTGCTGCCAAATGTGTTGCATTTAGCCAAAGAACATGAAAGCCTTTTAAATAAAAGAGCGGTTGTTCTATTGTATGTCTGGAGGAATTGCGTTTGCCAATACAAGTAATGCAACAGATCCCACTGTTGAAGAAATATTCTGTACATCCCGTGTTTACAAGCTGCAAGCTATTTTCTCTTAATTTAGTATTTTTGGAAGGAAATACAAAGGCTTGAAAAACATTGCTTCAAGATATGCTGTGTTTCCTCATTTCCTGAATATTTAAATATTTTTCTTGTTTAAAGAAAGACAAGGGTAACACAGTTTCACACTTTGTCTAAGCCTTGTAGTTTCCTTGCAGAGATGTTAACATTACATATCATTCTAAGGTATGCAAGATTTATATAAAGAGGGTTGGCATAATCTGGGTACAAATGGTCTAGCTGAGGTGTAGTGGAGTATGTTATGGTCTAGCCAAAATTGCCTCACATCCATTCCTGAAGCTTTATATTTTTACTCTTAGGGGGTTATTTACTAAAGTCTGTTTTTTTCTGGTTTGTGATTTATTAAACCCCAATGGCGTTAAAAGTCTGAATAAAAAAGTACTCATACTCTGAGTTAGGGATGTAGCGAACTGTTCGCCGGCGAACTAGTTCGCGCGAACTTCGACTGTTCGCGTCCGCCGAATGTTCGCGAACGTCGCGCGACGTTCGCCAATTGGTGTTCGCGTTCGATTCGAAGTAAAATTTCGTTCGACCATTCGACCGTTCGATCGCTAAAATCGAACGATTTCCATTCGTTCGAACGATTATAAGCATTCGATTGAATTAAAATCATTCGATCGAATAGCTTCGATCGTTCGATTCGAACGAAAATCCTTCGATCGTACGAATAAAATCCTTCGATCGTTCGATCGAACGATTTTATCGAGCGTTCGAAGTTCGCGAACTGTTCGCGAACTGTTCGCTTTTTTGCCGGTGTTCGCGAACGGCGTTCGCGAACACATAAACGGCAGTTCGCTACATCCCTACTCTGAGTCTGACCTGCCTAGTTAATGTAGAAGTCAATGGCAGATGTCCCTTTCTGATCTACACTGGGTTTCGTCCAATAATCCGAAGATTTTTTGGTTTGTGGGTGTCAAATCCAAAAAAAGTAGATGTTTTCAGCAACTGCCAAAAAATGTGTATGATTCGAATTTTTTTCACAATATTTTAATTGATTTTTTACCCGCACAAGCAATTTTCAGAAACATTTATTGATAAAACGGAAGGGGAAGTCTGATTTGGTCAGCATAGTTTTTAGAAAACAGGGAGCACTTTTTGGATTTTGGCAAATAAACCACTTAGAAGGCTGCTAGAGATGATGTAAAATTACATCAGAGAATGTTTAAAACAACTCCCTGCTTTGAACCCCTTATGAATATATCATAGCTATCAAGAAGGAACCAAGAAGGGCAACTTTATTAAGGCACTGCTTTACAGGGTTTCAGTTATACCAAATGAGAGGCTTTTAAAAGATATGTAAAGTTTAGACTAATATAAGGAAGAGTGGGATAAAAAAAGAAGAAAATGTAGAAGAAAACACATTTGCTGGTGTTTTTACAATTGTAATTCCAAAGCAATAATTCCCTGTCCACAAAGAAATAATCCAGTCCCAAAAGTCATTCACAAGCACAATGGGGCTCATTTATAAACTTTGCACAGCGCAGAATGATTTGCACAGTGAACAAATTTGCCTTGCACATGTTGATAGAATTATAACGTTCAACAACATTGGTGCATTTAATGTGCAAAGATAAAAAGCAAGAACGGAAAAAAGTTGTGACTTTTTTGACTTGTCGCACAATAACTACGACTTTTCTTTCACATTGTTGGACAGAAACCAGAGTCAAAACCACCCAAAAACTTCAAAAACCACAAATCAGAGAAAGATAAAGTATTTTTGGATTTGGAATTGTCACAGCTTTGACACATAATGAATCCCAGAAAAGTTATTTTGCAACTTGTTCAGTTTTTTGGTGACAAAAGTCACCCCCAAAAAGGCACAGTTTAGTAAATCGGCCACTTAAACTTTTCCAGTCCCAGTAACAGGTCCCATTTTACTGGGGCACAAAGGTAGTGGACAATTATAAATGCCAATTGAAGAAAATGCAGTAGCGTGATGACTTTGTGGGTGGACTTGTCTGTATAGGACACAGATAATCCAGATAAACCCCCCTAAATAAGTTTCATTGCTTTATTGAATCATGGGAAGCATAACATTCTACTTGTTAATATACAGTATGTCTCGGCCAGGATAATTTCTGCAAAACTGTGATCCTTTTCAAATCACCATCTCATCTCTTTTTTTATTTATTTCTACACACTCCCCCACCTACTAACCCTCAGCCAAAAATTCTGATTACTAACATTTACGCTGTTAATATAACTGCCCTATCTAATTTTCCCAGTTCTAGCTTCTCCTCTATCAGTACTTCCTCTGATCCTGATTCACTGGTAAATACCTACAACTCAGTTTTGACTACTGCAATCAATGCCCATGCCCCTCTGCAACCAGAATGCAGGCTGTCCCACAATCCCTGGCCCTGAATAAACTCTCAGACACAATTTCTGCATTCCTGTACATCAGGGATCCCCAACCTTTTTCATCTGTGAGCAACATTCAGATGTAAAAAGAGTTGGGGAGCAACACAAGCATGAAACATTTTCCTGTGGCTACCAAATAAGGCATGTGATGGGCTATTGGTAGCCTACAGGAGGCTTTGTTTGTCAGTACATCTGGTTTTTATGCAACCAAAACTTGCCTTCAAGCCAGGAATTGAAAAATAAGCACCTGTTTTGAGGTCACTGGAAGCAACATCCAAGCGGTTGGGGAGCAATATGTTGCTCATGAGCAACTGGTTGAGGATCACTGCTGTACATGAACAACAGAACGCATAGGGAGGAAATCGCATACAAAAGCTAACTTCCTCCACTATAAATTTCTTTTGCCTTCCTTGTTACTGCACTAACCCTGGCAAACAAGAGTACTACAGTACAATCATAAATAATAATAAATCCAACCCATGACGCTTGTTTTCCATATTCAACTCACTACTCTATCTCTCTACAAAGGAAATGTTAAAATCTGAACATAACCCTCAGGATTTTGCTGACTTCTTTACAAGCAAAGTCGATTCTATTCAGTCATGGTCGGCACCCTAAATTCAGAACTAATGCTAAGCACCCTGTTCTTGGCTCTTGCTTCTGCCTTTAACAGCCACCTTTCACCTCGGGAGGAGCCCTCGGCTAATCGGATGCCGCCAGGTCTTATTAAGAGAGGTGCCAAGAGAAGGGTTCTGAATGAGCAAAGGGGCACGTCTTTTGGGCAGACGGTTACTGTACAAGGCGTAGACAGAAGCATAGTCAGATCAGGCCGGGTCAAAATCGTCAAAAAACAGGCAAGGGTCACAACAGGTATCAGAAACAGACAGAATACAGGCTCAGAAGCACCAGGAAATCACTAGAAATTATCCTAAAACAGGCAATGCAATGCGCCAGAGCGCATGCGCCTATCAATAGAAGGAATGCGCGCCGAGTGCACCCTAAGAAACCAGCATCGGGAAATTTTTGGGATTTTTTGGTGAAGCGAAACTTGAGAATTTCGCCTATCACTAATAACAAGTGATGGGTGAATATGTCCTGTTATGATTCCCAAACTGGTGTAAAAATTTGCCAAAAGCAAATGGTTTGGGGTGACAAAATGTTTTTAATGCACAACAATTTTTTCACCCATTGAGTCTATGAGCCTCTTTTTCCAAGCAAAACCTGGCAAAAAAGTTTGCTCATCACTACTTTTAACTGAGTCTGAAGTCTCAAAACTTCATTGGTTCACTCCATTAACAACTTACTCACTTGATCCTGTGCCATCACCTCTACTTAAACTAACTAACAGGAACTTCTGAAACTTTCCCCTCGCTGTTTAAACAGGCCCGTGTCAAGCCATTCTGAAAAAGGCTACATTGGCCTACATGTCTCTCTCTTACCACTAGCTTCTTAACTTCTGGAAGGTCTTGTCTTTTCCCCATATTACTCTGCACCAATAATTGCTTTACCCTATGCAGTCTGGCTTTCGACCTGCACACTCCACTGAGACTGCCTAATGTAGAGATGCAAACGATCTTCAGACTGCTAAGGACATTACTCTAGTCTCATTCTCCTGGATTTATAATCTGCTTTTGATACTGTTGACCATTCTGTTCTAATGAAAATTCTCCATGCAATTAGTACCTGGGATCAAGCTGCATCCTGGTTCTCTTCCTAAATTTCTCACCGCTCAATATCTCTGTTACTCTAACAAATTTTCTCCCCCCATTCATCTTAGTGTGGGGGTACCTCAGGTTTCTGTACTTCAGGTTTCTGCCCTCTGTTTTTCTCCTTGTACACTCTCTTTAGGTGACCATATATAATCATTGGCTTTAAATATCACACCCTTCACTAACCACTGACATTCAGACTCAGATAGCAGACTGCCTGCTAGCTATCACCTCCTGAATTCTTATGGCTGCCTATTAAACAAAGGATAGCATATAAAATCCTTCTGCTATCATTCAAAGCCCCTCACTCCTCTGCTCCTCAGTACATTTCTTTGTGTCTCACTATATATTCTTGACCATCTTATCCACTCCCCTCAAGGCCACCTTCTTTTCACACCATCCATATCCACTGCCACCTCTCATCTCAAACCTTTCTATCTTGATGCTCACTTCCTCACTTCTGGAATTCCATCCCTGAATTCCTCCTTAAGGAAAAAACTAATCTCTTTAAGAAAAAACTAACTTTTGGAGCACTAGAACATTAGTCTAGTCCTGTTCCCTATTGGATAATGCCTTTACCTTCTGCATATTTTACCCAATTTGGCCTGAATGTAGGCCCGTGCCTAGGGCAGCACGATTCCTGGGGTGTCATGCCGCTCTGCCACTTAATTGTCCTAAGGCATGGAGGACTGTTCGGGCTACAAACTTCCCCTTTACTTATGCTCACACTCTGTCCTTTGTGCCAACAGGGAAAGTGTGTGCCTATACGCGCGGTGGGGGAGCAGACTGTGTCCGGCCTAGAAATGTCAGAAATCGAAATCTGACCCTGCCTGTATGCTAGCCACCCACCCACTTATACTGTAAGCTCTAAGGGACAGGGACCTCATTTATACTGTGTCTCTTACCACACAGCACTTAAGTTCTATGTCCTGTGTACTGTATGTTTATTGACCTCACTGTCTGTACTTAAATCTAAATTGTACGTAGCTGTGGCTCCTTGTGTACTTTATGTATAAAGTTATTGTGACAGAGTTATGTCACTTAAATAAATTTTTCTTTATTTTGTTGTTGAGATATGTGTGGAGGACAGTACTTTCTTTCTTTCTTCTCTGTCTTTTCTACCTTTGCTGGCCAGCGCAAACTCTCTTTCTTAATCTGTCTTTCATTACTTCTTGTGTCTGTCCTACACCATTCTCAGCCTTGAAACATATTTTTTCTCCTGTGTTCAACATGGCAACAACAGGGTTAAAAAAGCCATGTGAAAGCAGTCTGTTTGCAGCTCTATAAAGTTAGAACATTTAAACATTAGTTTTTCCTCTTAGAAAAGCAACTTGCCACTAAAATATACCCTTTATATATGAGTGCAAACTTTAACACTTAAAGTTTAAAATACTTACCTGAGTTTCCCAAGTTGATCAGTCTGCACAGGGTTTGGTGAAACACATGGGTGTAGCCTGATTGTTGTCAGCTGTGCACAGACATTTCACAGCTTGGAATTCAAACTTTGTTTAAATGTGAGTTTCTTTTTACCTTTTTTATGTTGTAATCTATGAAGGCTAATATGTAAATGTATATGTGGAATTGCAATTATTGTTAAAATTTAACATTTTGTTTAATGTGAGATGTATGATGTCACAGAACCACAAAGCATTCTGGGAGCCCTGGGTATAAAAGGCCACTCCCAGTCAGCAAGACTCTCTCTGTCTGATGTTGGCTCTCTTCAAGGAAAGACCTAGAGAAACTGCTCTGCTGTTCTGATGCCATGCTGAAATTGAGCTGTGTAATACTTTTCCTTCTGCTTTAAAGAAATAAAGCTACCTTTTTCATTGCCAAGCAAGCTTCAGCAACCTCTGTTAAAGGGCCCACACCACAGTTATACATACATAACTGTCAGGACCAGCTGGAATTTTAACCCTGTTGTTTGTATGTCCAGGACTGTGTATGTACCATCTGAGCCAATAAAGGCATCTAGGGCTGGTCTTGACCAGTTCTCCTTGTACACCTCTTGTATCATGTCTGCTCTTTCCTCTACCCACCTTATTAGATTCATGTGTAGATCATCATGTAATTAAAAGCCTTCATAAGCCTGTCCCTGGCCATTGTTACTTTCTTGGTCATTAAGCTTACAACCAAAGATCTAGCCCTCCTGCAATTTGTGTTCCTGAAACCCCATCTGTTTAGTAAGTCTCCTAGTCAAGAAAAGGACCATACCCAAAATGTCCTTTCACTTGCAATTAAACAAAGATATAAGCAGAAATACTAAGAAGTGGTTCCTGAGCAACATGTTGATCATCAATGTTCCTCCCAGTGTCCTCAAAGCTTATTTTTAATTTCCTGATTTGGAGGAACGTTTTAGTTGCATATCCAGATGTACTGCCAAATAGAGCCTCATGCAGGCTGCCAGTCCACATAGGGGCTGCTATTAGTTTTTCACAGCTCATAATTGGCATCTCTCAAAAACTTGTTGCATGGTTGTGTTGCTCTGCAACCTTTTATCCATTTGACTGTGGCTCACAGGTAATAAAGGTTGGGGATCTCTGGTCAAGTGAACAGCTAGGCCTGTATTCAAAGGGGTGGTTATAGGCAGAACATGCTGTGCAATGGTTTCAATTCATAACCCTTGGGTGTGGGTTGATGTCATGTAACACAATGGTATTTTAAGTTGCCATTTGAGAGAACAGTAGGCTTACACATAGTATAATATAAATCTATTTGTGTTTGTTCATTAAGTGCTGATGGTTCTGTAGCATAAAAACTGCAGTTCTTGTCACGTAGATATGAAAAGGTTACACTGTAAAAATTCTACAAAATGCAGTCGTTGATAAATGTCACATAATCATGCAAGACACAACCCAACCCACTTGCTGGATTTGCAAAAAAATGATCTTTGTTATTCAAAATTGTAAGTGAACAATTCCCAAGGGAACCTCCACAGTAAACCTAGTACTACAACAAAAGAGACATTAAACCAACCCACTTAGACTTAATCCACATTGGCCTCTGCTTTGAACCTTGTCAGTTCAACAAAGATGTTTTCCCAGTTCAGTCTGGAAACAGAAGAGCAGCCAGACACTCCAGCAACATGGAAATGTCAGGTACAAAATGCCAGTCTAATGACTTTAACATGTCTCCCTGGGGTGCTTACCATTTTCTACAAAAAAAAAGTGACTCTCCCAGCTCTGATGGAACTGAAAGCAACTCTCCAGTGTTTCTGATTGTGATCATATCTGGCTTTTTTCAGTGGCCTTTAAACACAGTTTGCTGGTTTAGCAGCAGGAGGGATTGTTATTCCTGACGGTGCATGCTCCTGTGCCTGTTCCAAAGAAGTCAAAGTAAGAGATGTGCTTTTATTATTTGCTTATTTGCGGTTCAAAAAATTTGAAAGGACACGAAGGTCAGGGATCCAGAAGGGGACATTAAATTGTTACATGGAAGAGCGATCACACACATTGTCAAAATAAATAAGGCAGACATTTGGGGAGGGGCGAATCAGGGGGAAAAGGGGAACTTGTAGCAATTACTCTGCAGGCAATTTGTGCAGGATTAGCGGAGCGGAAATACTTGTAACAGATATGTTTATTGTTACAGTGTTTATTTAACTGCTTCTCAGGCAAGTTTGATGATGGCAGTGTTGCACTGAGCTTTTCCTGCTGATGGAAAAAATGGCCGTCCTTGATGATCAGATTGATAGAAGAAACATACTTCCATGCTGGTCACATGAGCTCAAGAAAGACCCAATCATTGCTTAGTTACTATGATGCATGCTAGGTACAGCAAAAAATTACTTTTGTTTCAAAAAGTAAAATGGAATGGACCTTGCTTTAAAATTATAATTGTGACTTCATCCTGAATTTGGGACTTGAGTTTAAAATATATTCTGCCTCTTATTCTTAATGATAAAAGTAACAGCACAGTATACTGTCTGTAACGTTTCGGCACCCAAAATCCAGAACCAGTGCTAGGCTCCCTGGTCTCGGCTCTTGCTTCTGCCTTTAACAGCCGCCTCTCACTTCGGGAGGAGCCCTCAACTAATTTGGATGCTGCCAGGTCTTAATAAGAGAGGAGCCAAGCAAAGAGTTCTGGAGCAAAGGGGCGCAATCGTTTTACCAAGGATATTGGACGGAATGAGTAGTCAGGCAGGCCAGGCTAGCACAAGCAGAGTTCAAGAATAGACAGACAGGCTGGGTCGGTACAGGCGGCATTCACAGGATAATCAGTATCAGGATTGGAGAGTGTAGAATAGTTAGGCAGGCAATGGTCAAGATTGGAGAGATCAGATTAATCAAGCAGGCAGGGGTCAATACACAAGGAATAGCACCCAGGAACTTAATGAATGAGACCTAACAATGGGCAACCTGCTCAATACAAAAATCCCTTTAAATACCTTTGAATTTCATGCCAATGCGCAATGACATCATCACGCCACCGCGTAAAATCCGGGAGTGGCGGGCACTGGTACTCAGAGGACAAAGAAGCACGAGGCGGACACTAGACCATCAAGGTGAGCGGTCCTTGCAGACCTTACACTGTCCCTATAATAATCACAGTCTTTCTATTACGTCATTCTATGTTATGGGTCTGGTTTCCTTTGCTATACATAAGTAGCATTCCATGTACAATAGACTTATCTAATTTGTAAAATATATCATTCTATCAGGTCCTTAGTGACATAACTCTAGTTAAATAAATGAAAGCTGGCCAAAGACGCAACAATCCGACCCGATTTTCGGACCGTGTGTGGAGAGTCCCGACATTTTTCGTCTGGCAGAGATCGGTCGTTTGGTCGATTGGACAGGTTAGAAAATTTCTGTTGGCTGCCGATAATATCTCTACATGTATTGCCGATCGTACGATTTTCAATGAGAGACTGTCACCAGCTTTGTCAGACATAAATATCGTACGATTGCTGTCAGGGGCAGAACGTTGGCTCATCTGTTCTTTTACTACTTTATTTGATCGGAATGGTAAGACTTTGATCGGAATAGTTAGTGGAGGGTCGGGAGAGGGGAAAGTCTGATCGTACATTGATTCGTACAATCTGATCTTTGCTTCTATGCCCAGCTTAAGTTGTATGTAATAAAAGACACTGGGGGTCATTTATAAACTTCGCGCAGGGCAGATTGTTTGGCAAAGTGAATATATTTGCCCTGCGCATGGTTATATTTATAAAGCTGAATAGGAGGGTGCAAACAGAATTGCAAATTTTTTGTTTACATTGCGAATGTCTAAAGGGGCTTTATAAATATGTTACAATTCGCAAATTGTGAATCTTTATGCGCACACTCTGTGACTCAATTACCCCACAACTTTGGTGGCGGATAAAATATTCGCAAAACAGTTTTGCAAACTGCGAATTTAAGTCACTGTCAACGCTATTTTCACGCACAACAACCTCGCACATTGGGTGCGCTCGCGCAAATTACTCATTTGCACACCATTTGCGAAAATTTATTCACACTGCGAATTTGCAAAAAACGGAAAGACGGGTGGAGCAGTGCAATATATTAGCGTTGAGGAAAAAACATGCGCAATACAACCATTTGCGAAAAATATACGCTGCGCGAACTTTATAATGACCCCCACTAAGTTTGCCCAGGAACAGTAACTCATAGGAATGGGAAGCATTTACTGGTCAGCTGTTAAAAAACAAAACATCGTATTGGTTGCTATGGGTTACTGCTCCTGGGCAAACTTTGTGCCTTTTTATTACATATGGTGGATACAGTATTAAAAGTAGTAATGAGCCAATGTTTATTTACAAACACTTGATAAAGGGCCCTATGGGACTCGAAAAATGTCATTGTAAGAATAAACTAATGAAGTCTGCAGCCAAGTTCTTCATGAAATGTGTATTTCTTAAGCACCTCCTTTTTGGATTCATATAAAAAGGTCTTCTTTGCAGAGAGATCGACGTGATTGGGTATAAGGTGGGAGCTGTGAGTGTCTGAATGAGACCATAAGACTGATCTGTATAAAACTCATCCTTCAGCCTTGTGCCTACTGCAAAAAATTTATTGAAATCAATAGGTGTTTTTTCAGGATGTTTTTCAACCACAAAATACAAGGCGTGGGTGTTTTTTGGAACCTTTTAATGCAAAATGCATTGAAGCCAATGGCCATTTTTTGTTCCTTTTTTTTTCCCCAGCTACAATTTTTCTGCCAGTGGCAAAAAGCTAATTTTTGCATCAAAATTCATGCCTGTCAAAAAATATCACCCCTAATGACCTGTAGTATCATTTTTCATCACAGAGGTATATTAATTCTGATACAGTCCATTCCTTTCACATGATGGGGCACATTTACTAAGCTCGAGTGAAGGATTTGAATGAACAAAACTTTGAATTTCAAAGTGTTTTTTTGGGTAGTTTGACCATCGAATAGGCTACTATGACCTACGACTTTGATTCGAACGATTCGAAGTAAAAATCGTTCAACTATTCGACCATTCGATAATCGAAGTACTGTCTCTTTAAAAAAAATTTGACTACATACTTTGGCAGTTTAAACCTACCGAGGTACAATGTTAGCCTATGGGGACCTTCCCCATCACTTTTCTAAGGTTTTTTTGATCAAAGGAAAATTCTTCGTTCGATCGAACGATTTTTCCTTCGATCGTAGGATTTGCGGTTAAATCCTTCAAATTCGATATTCGAATTCGTAGGATTTTAAGGGTTTATTAACCCTCGATATCTGACCCTTAGTAAATGTGCCCCAATGTATGGATACCTCATGCTAAAAATCTAAATAGAAATTATGTTTTTATTTTAGATCCAGTCTTCCTCTGTTTGAATAAATTCTCAAAAAGTTTATGGACATATGTACAGTACTGGTGAAGGAAGAGAAAGATTAGCCTTTTTGTATAATATGGTGCACTGTGGCACACGCGTGACATTCTAGGCAGGTGGGCAGATCCTAAATCAAGAAGGTTATTATTTTTTAGGAATTTTGGCCAGACACTGTTAAAGGAACAGTTCAGTGTAAAAATAAAAACTGGGTAAATAGTCTGTGCAAAATAAAAACGTTTCTAATACAGTTAGCCAATAATGTAATGTATAACGGCTGAAGTGACTGGATGTCTAACATAACACTGGTTCCTGCTTTTCAGATCTCTAACTCTGCGTTAGTCAGCGACTTAAAGGGGGGCCACATGGGACATAACTGTTCATTGAGTTTTGCAATTGATCCCAACGTGCAGGTCAGAGTTAAAAGCAAACAGTTATGACCCTTGTGCCCTCCCCTCAAGTCACTGTCAGTGGAGACCAAAAAAAAAAAGAAGTAGTGTTCTTTCTATTATGTTACACATCCAGTCACTCCAGCCTTTATACATTACATTTTTGGCTAACTAACAATATTAGAAACATTTTTTATTTTGCACAGCCTATCTATTTACCCAGTTTTTATTTTTATAGTAAACAATTCCTTTAAGGTAATGTAAAGTGCAAATTGACTGTATACATGTATGTGCAAAGCTATCATACACACATATACCTCTGATGTGTTCTGTGAAGATTCTCATTCATCCAGGCCATGGTATATCTGTAGAAATACGTCAAATGAAATGGATTTGCTTTTTTTATTTTGTTTTTTCCTTGAAGACGTTTCACCAGTCATCCAACTGGCTTTCTCAATTCAGAGGAAAAAAAGTCCAGTTGTTTTGAATTATTTCTCCAGGTATACCTCTGATGTTCCTGTTTTGTTTGTAGAGCTGTTTGTTCTTCTGACACCACTCTGTATACTTTTGATTTTATAGGAAAGAAATTATCACATGCCTTTCTGCTCATTTGCGTAACGATTTCTACTTCATTTTCTCCCAGGATGGTGTATTTTTTTCTTCAGAGCATACCAGCAACAGTATTGATTCTAATACAAAATAATATTAACATGTTAGAAAATCTGCATTATCAGACATTCAAGTATAAATTTTGATTGACTTTCGGCCTTGGGGGCATTTGTAGACTTGGCAAGCCAAGGTAAAAATAAGAGCAATTATCGCCAAGAAAAAGTGATGATATGTGTCCTGCTTGTGAAAAACTCTTCCTTGCCATAACAACAAAGACAACCTTGATACAAACGTGAATATATAATTAGCCTTACACCCTTAGGTGTGAAAGTGCTCTAGGCTTTTACGTATGTGTGATACTCTTCATTATTATATTGTTTCTCAAAGATATATCCCAGGAGTAGCCTAAGCAACTCTTCATGACCCACTGATGAAAATCACCACTGCATAATTTATTCCATGTGTAAGTGTTGCCTTCCATTTAACCACAAATTGGCATCACTATAGGTGAAACCTAACAATGTAATAATGTTATGAGATGTGGGCTACACATTCCTTAAATGACAGCCAGGATTCTAAACAAGTAGCTTATACAAACAAGTATAGATGGAGCACTGACTAAACCTGGCCATTTATTGGAAAATCCCGAATTGTTTTCTTTTCCTAGGTGTTAATCTGTTTCAAATGACTGTAAACCATATGAACTGCTTTATTGGATTTTCACATAAACAAGAGAAATCAACATGACAATAAATACCATGTAGACTCAGAAGATGTGCTGTTATAGGTACAATGGCATGTTATTTTCCAAAAATGAATGGACAAATACATAGAAAAGCCAACTAAATCAAAAAGAAAAGAAAGAAAAGGCCCATTGTTTTCAGGAATGTTGGACTACCCAGTAGTCATTCATTTTATAAAAGGAACCAAGATATTTGACCTCTGCTACTGGAGTCGCAGATTGCAAAGTAAGGAGACCATGTAAGTATTAAGGACTCTTTGGAACTATTTCCTTTTGTTTTAGCTTTTACGACTTCCTGCCAACTTAGTGGTATATACTGTATATCAAAGAGTGAAGTTAGGAGATTGCCAAAGTCCTCTAGAGTGACATTCCGCCACTCTCCATTCATTTCTATGGGATTTTTAAAAGAGTATTTATCAATGGGTGGAAGTAAAAGTTCATCCTTTGATAAATACACCTTTCAAAATCCCTTAGAAATCAATGGAGAGTGGTGGAATTTCTGTGGCGTCCTCTAACTGCACTCTTTAATAAATATACCCCAGGTTCAGGTAAGAGATGATGTCTGATATTGAAGGGGACTCTTTTTGTAACCAGTAATTAAATAAAGCTTTTTTGTAAGCAGCCAAAATAGGTGGGAAATAGGTTTTATCTCAGAAATAGAAGAAAAAGAATTATTATCAAGATGCAATAAAGCAAAGACAATTTAATTTTTATTTCCAATCTAATGTTCAAGAACCTAGTGACCTCCCTCCAAAATAGATATTTTGGCAAGACCATAGATAGTGAAAAAGGGATACATTAGTTCATCACCTTATAATAAAATATGAAACGGAACAAGTATAGATACCTTTAGAAAATAAAATTCCCATAGCCTAAGTGGACTAGCTTGAAATGTTGTATCCTCCAACTCTCTGCTAAGATTAATTATTATAGTTGTATATAGACTTCACCAAATCAGAGAGTGACAATTGATATTGTAAAAACTCAGCCCATTTGGTGAAAACTTTTAGTAACAGGTGTGGGTTTGTGTTAGATCTTTAATGCTTGATATTTATGAATCTATTGTTAAGCAGTCTGACTAATGTAAGTACCTCATAATGATGAACCTCTGGTTTCTATGTATTCACACGATGGGAGAAGGATCCTTAGGGAATCTGAAGAGAACAGAGGAACACCTGTAGGCGGGCAATATTCTCAATAGAGACACATGATGTTAATGATAACGTCTTTCCGCAGGTAACTGATGCAGAGGTCCCTCTTGCAGGAAAGTATGCACAGAATGAGGACGAGAGGAGGACCAACCAACCCAGCCAGGATTGACTGACCAAGGTAAGTGAGCAGTTACCACTGGGGGAACACAGAGCAGACCTGATGGGGATAGCGGTGTAGTCTGCGGAAGTAACGGCTCCGACTCTTGCAGAGAATGCAAGCACGACCAACCCAGGAACAACAATTCAGTCTATGATAGAATTAGCTTGCAGGGGAACACAGATCAGCAAAGGGTATTAACACAGTCTTTGTTGCAGGATACAAACTGTTAGCAGGATGAGTGTTGCAGTTCAGCAAAGATTATAACAGTATTTTAGCAGGAGTCATGTAGCATGAAATACAGTCCTGCAAGGGTTAATAGCACAAACTGTTAGCCGGATGAGTGTTGCAGTTCAGCAAGGATTAGAACAGTCTTTTAGCAGGAGTAACACCGGTGCTTTATATTTAACTAGGCAGCAGCAACAATCAATCGAGATCAGAGAACTCACAATGAACAGGAGGAAGCCGAGTCATTACCAGGGAAGTCTGGCCAAGAAACTGAGCCAACAAGGAATGGAGGGATCTAAAATTCCAGAACACGCTGAGTCAAGCCTTGAAATCAGTCCAGGCAAGCAAGGTACTGAAGGGGAAGATCGTTTGTCAAAGTCCAAAACAGAAAACTGAGATCAGAGCCAAAGATTTGTGGTGCAATGCTTCCAGGAACGTTGAGTATAACTGCGCACCACCCTGTGCATGTGCAAACCCTTAAAAGGTCAGGAGTGCAGCCTGCAAACTCCGGAACGGATTTGCAGTGCCTAACAGTTTGACCCATAATCATTGCAGAATATTTTGAAACTTATATTTAAATTATCTATTTTAGGAATTGTAACTATCTGCTGTATCCAGGCCCGGATTTGTGGAAAGGCCACCTAGGCCCAGGCCTAGGGCGGCAGGATTTTAGGGGGGCGGCATGCTGCCCAACCACACCCACATTGGTTCAAAAACACTGGGGATGCGCTGGAGATACAATCATTTTTTAAATTTCCTATGCGCCAATCCCAATTGCTCCTGTCCACCTGGAGGGGACAGGGGCGACAAATGGTAGTGGGCCTAGGGGCGCCCACTATGTAAATCCGGCCCTGGCTGTATCCTAAGAAATCATTTTCGGATAACCCATGCTCCATCTGTAGTTTATATTGGTTGACCCTTCCTATTCAAATTCAGTGATGGGTCAATGGAAGGATCTTATTTTTTTTAATATAGACACAAAATATATATAGAATATAAAGTTAGATGTAAGTGTACTATTCATTTTTATTAAACACCAAGCCTTAGAACTCGTGCGTACTTTACATTAATTAAAAGACAGATATTGCCTTTGCCTATTAATAATTTCAAAAGTAATTTTTAATTTGTCAACTTCAAGCTGCCAAAGCCCAGTGATTTACTGGAATAAAAACATTATTTAATTAATTAATAATTCTTAATCCCCAATTGCAATTTGTAATGGGGATTTATGCTGCTGGGTGCTGTTATATCTCAGACCTTCTTTGATAAAACTGCCAATTGATTAAAATACTTTCCCTAATTTCCTGACAGACAAGAAAGGCTGCCCGAAAGGTCTTCCAATAATGTTGTTAGTAAAATAATAACACCAGTTTGCCACTTTTTTTTAGTATAGAATAGTGATGGGCGAATAAATTCGCCAGTCGTGAATTTGTGGGGAATTTCCGCGTTTCCGCCACGTCAAAAAAATTCAGACGCCCATTGACTTACTGCATTTGGACAAAATAGTCTAAAATTTACATGAGCGTCAAAATTGACGCACGTCAAATTCATTTTGACGCCCTTTGACTTCAATGCGTTTCGCAAATTTTTCACCGTTTCGTGAATTTCGTGTTAAAGTCAAAAAAATTTCTGCAAAGCGAAATGGGACAAATTCGCCCATCACTAGTATAGATTACTGCACCAATGGGAGATGATGTTCCTTCATTTGTGTAGGCTGAATGTTACAAAATCACCATACCCACCAACTCTAGCACAGAAATAAAAAGAAACTAATGAAAGGGTAGGAGGTGGAGGGAGGGGCACATTGATTCAACATTCCTCTGTGATTTCAATTACAAGCTGTTGACTAAAAACATCAACCATTTTTATCATGCTTTGGTGATCACAATTATCTACAATGTGTTCACAGCAGCTGGTCAAAGATGAGATTCTACTTTCTTAATTTCAGTTTTGTTTCCTTTTTTTTCCTTTTTTCATTCTTTTGGTGAAAAGTCTGTCTCTGATACAAGCTCAGTTTAAACCAGTAAGATGAGCTGCTGCATCAGCCTTGTCATACATACTGAAACTGAATATTGCTCAGGTTACGAGCTCAAAGTACTTCTTTGGGCAGCAATTAAAGGAAAATTACAGCATATCAATATATTAAGATACAAATGTCATTCACTTTTATAGGTGACAGTTCAAGATAAGTCCAAATCCATAAACCACAAGCATCATATGTGAACAGAGTTCGAATGAGTAACTTAAACAACAGCCAATGGTGGATTAACATGAGCTGGGCCCTAGTTTCCAGGGGTTCTAGGTGTAGAGGCAGTGGAGTAACTACCGGGGGAGCATGGGGTGCAGTTGCACCGGTGCCCACTTTCCCCTGGGACCCGCCAGAGCCACTGACTTTTTTTTAGTTTTTTTAAAGAAAAATTTTTTTTTTGCCTTTTTTTTTTGCGCCTAGCGGGCCTAGGGGCATTTGCCCGGGGTACCAGGTAGGTTGCGGGGGAGGGGGGAGTAGGGTCTATTTAGAGTAGGGGTATTTAATAATAGGGGTTGAATTCTCCTTTAATGAGATTAGAGATGGAGACAAAGAGAATGCAGAGACAGCAGCAGTCTATATGGATAACCAGGAATGGTGAATTCTAAATGCCTCCAGTGGCTCAGTAAGAACATACACAAACTGATTCCCATGTAGGCCAGGGTTAGAATCCATGAGAGTCCTAACAGAGTATGTTTAAGATAGCTTTTCACAATTATATTTGTAGAAGTGCTTCTACCATTGCATTGCTCATTTTTCTGGCTATTCATGTTTCATCTAGGATAAGGACAAGCGAAACAATGAACATTCGGATTACTTATACTGTGGCTCAAATATGAATTGGTTTTTACATTAAAAGCCAAATTAATACAAGCTGAATAACAATTTCAAGTATGCAGCATTAAAGCATATTCTTCCTAATTGCCCAATTCATACACATATCTCATCTATAGATGGATGGCCTATTTATAATGCTACAGGTACCTTTCACGCTAGCATTTTGACTTATCAAAATCGGGGTGTCCCTTCTGGGACCAGATATGCTCATAGAATAATATTATTTTTAAACCTATGCCATTTCTATTAATATAGACCAAGCATGTAGTACCCCTTGACCTTTGCTTGATTAGACAAAGTTATCAGCTTTGTTTTGTTTACTGTGGGCTGGTGAAGGTGTAACCCAGTAACAAGTGTAGGGCATCAACCTACATACTTCTACTTTCAATATTTTTGTAAGGAAACCTGTGTTACCTGGGATTGGGGGTGCTGTACGCCGGCCGCGGGGACGCCCGCCACCACGCCGGCCGCAGGGACGCCCGCTTCGTGCTTCCACCATCTTGCCTCCTTAGAACGCGCGCGCCCGCGTCTCGTTTCCTTTATTGACGCGGACGCGCGCGTCGATTCTGACGCATGCGCGCCGATTTTTGGCGCGAATACTTTGGCGCCCAAACAGGGTATAAATAGGCCACTTCCACTCCCAGCAAACTGCCCGTGATAGAACTTGTTTCTGGTGCTCTGTTCTGAAGCCTTGTGCTATTTTGTCTGTTTGAATCTGATAATCCGTGTTTGACCCAGCCTGTACCTTGACCATCCCGAATTCTGAATCCTGACCAGTGCCTGATATCCGACTACTCTTCTGCTTGTACCCTTTCTGCTTGATACCCGGTTTTGACCCTTGCCTGCCTGATGACCCTTGCTTTCTGCCTGCCACGACCCAGCCTGTCTGACGATCCTTCTGCCATACCCTTGTCTGTTACCGTGATCCTCGGTCCAAAAGACTCTAGCTACCAGCCGTGCCCCATTGCCTGCCAGAACACTTGCTTGAACCTCTCGTAAGTCCAGGTGGCACCCGATTAGGCTGAGGGCTCCTCCCGAAGCTCAAAGGTGGTCACACCACTGGTGAAGCTTAGCTCAGACCCAGGATTCGAGCACTTGTTCTGGTGTTGGGTGCCGGCCGTGACATTATCACGGGCCATGGAGGACGATGATCACACCGAAGCTGCTGCCGCTGCTCCACTCCCATCTTCTTCCGAGCTGTTGCTAACTACTCTACTGCAACGTATGGAGGAGCAGGAGCGAAAGCAGAACTATTTGCTCCAGGGATTCCATAACCTAACACGCCAGTTGGGACCCTCGCAGCAGCCAGCCAGTTCTATTCCTACTTCTTCTGTGGGTTCCCTGCCTGATAGGGGTGCTGTATACAGACCCCAGGAACCCAAGATTGCATTTCCTGCCAACTTTGGTGGGGACAGAACCCAGTTTTTTGTGTTTCAAGAGGCCTGTAAGCTGTATCTCAGCTTCTTCCCCCACTCATTTCCCTCTGACGAGGAAAAGGTCAGGTTCGTAATGACCCTATTAGTGGGTGACCCCCAAGTCTGGGCACTTAGATTGCCGGCCACTGACCCTGCCCGTTACTCTTTAGATATGTTCTTCCGCTCTATGGCCATTCTTTACGATGACCCGGATCGCGCCTCTTCGGCCGATTCCGCGATTCACAAACTACGCCAGGGCAAACGGGAAGTAGAGATTTATTGCACAGAGTTTCATAGGTGGGCGGTGAAGACTGGTTGGAATGATGCAGCTCTAAGGAGCCAGTTTCGCATCGGTCTAGCCAAATCTGTCAAAGACAGCCTGGTCAATTACCCCCTATCTTCCAATCTGGATGACCTAATGTCTCTGGTTATCCAGATAGATAGGAGACAGAGGGAAAATCGGGAGGAACAGGGTACTTCTTCTTCTTATAAGCATAATTTTAGTGCTAAGTTGTCAAAACCCTCTGTGTCTCAACCTCAGGAGGAGCCTATGCAGCTGGGCATCTCTCACCTTACTCCTGAGGAAAAGGCACGGAGGCGGTCTCTTGGGTTGTGTTTGTATTGTGGGGAGAAGGGTCACTTCCTCAATCAGTGTACCAAGAGGCCGGGAAACGCTCTAGCCTAAATGGAGAAGGGGAGCTCCATTTGGGTGCAGGCGTTTCCTCTCCCCAATCTGCCTCCAAGGTCCTATTATCTGTTAAATTAACCTGGCCTACAGGCACTGTTAAATTGTCTGCCTTCATTGATTCTGGGGCGGAGGGTAATTTCTTGGACGTAGCATTCGCTGCTAAAAATAAAATTCCTTTGGTTGCCCTCAATCCTCCCATGAGAATCCTGGCTGTCGATAAAAGACCCTTGGGGTCAGGGGTGGTCTCCAAAAAGACCACAAATCTTTCCATGTGTGTAAATAATCTGCACTGTGAGGAGATAGCTCTATACCTCATCGAGGGAGCTTCCTCTCCTCTTATCCTTGGTTTACCATGACTCCAGAGGCATAACCCTCTGATAGACTGGGTTTCTAAGGGGGTGATTCAATGGGGTACAGGATGTAGTGGGGTTTGTTTTCCCTCAGTAGTAGCCACTACTTCTCTTGAGGGGTTACCCTCAGCATATTCTGTCTTTTCTGATGTTTTCTCCAAAAAAGCAGCTGAGACCTTACCTCCGCATCGGCAGTACGACTGCCCTATTGATTTAATTCCTGGGTCAACTCCTCCACGTGGTAGAACCTACCCCCTTTCATTGCCCGAAGCCCAGGCAATGAAAGAGTATATACAAGAAAATCTTGCCAGGGGCTTCATTAGGCCCTCTTGTTCCCCTGCGGGGGCAGGGTTCTTTTTTGTGGGCAAGAAAGACGGTGGTTTACGCCCCTGTATTGATTATAGGGGGCTTAATAAAATCACGGTAAAAAACCGCTACCCCTTACCATTAATCTCCGAATTATTTGACCAGGTCAAAGAGGCTAAGATCTACTCCAAACTTGACTTGAGGGGTGCCTATAACCTCATTCGGATCAGGGAAGGGGATGAATGGAAAACGGCTTTTAATACTAGGGATGGCCACTACGAGTACCTTGTTATGCCGTTTGGTCTATGTAACGCCCCAGCAGTGTTTCAGGAGTTTGTCAATGACATCTTTCGGGACCTGCTGGGGATATACGTAGTGGTCTACCTAGACGACATCCTCATCTTCTCTGCCAACTTGTCTGATCATCGTCTTCATGTTTGTGAGGTATTGCGTAGGCTTAGAGCTAATAACCTGTATGCAAAATTGGAAAAGTGTACTTTTGAGGTTGCTTCCGTACAGTTCTTGGGTTTTAATATTTCTTCCAGGGGTCTCGAAATGGATCCAGACAAAGTGAAAGCTGTCCTGGAGTGGACCCAACCTTATTCCTTACGTGCAACCCAAAGGTTCCTAGGTTTTGCCAACTATTATAGGCAATTCATTAAGAATTTTTCACTTATTGTGGCTCCTATCACAAATCTTACCAAGAAAGGTGCTGACCCCAGTATGTGGCCTCCAGAAGCTATCCAAGCTTTCGAGTTCCTCAAAAGGGAGTTTAGTTCTGCCCCAATCCTCCGCCATCCTGATACAGCACTGCCTTTTATAGTTGAGGTAGATGCCTCTGAGGTTGGAGCGGGGGCAATTCTCTCTCAAAGGCACCCGTTAACTAATAAGCTACACCCCTGTGCATTTTTCTCTAGAAAATTCCTTCCTGCAGAGGCAAATTATGACATAGGGAACAGAGAACTATTAGCTGTCAAGTGGGCCTTTGAAGAATGGCGGCATCTACTAGAAGGGGCTAGACACCAGGTTACGGTCTACACTGACCATAAAAATCTATTGTACATCGAGTCAGCAAAGCGTCTAAATCCTAGACAGGCAAGGTGGGCTTTGTTCTTTTCTAGGTTTAACTTTACCTTGACATTTAGGCCTGGTACAAAGAACGTCAAGGCAGATGCTCTTTCCCGAAGCTTTGACTCAATATATTCTGAAACTGATGACTGTAGTACAATTATTCCGGGTGAGGTCATTGTGGCTACGATGGAATCTGATCTCTCTTCTTTGTTATCCCCTGTTCAGACAGACGCTCCCTCTAACACTCCTGTTGGGAGATTATTTGTTCCTGAAGATCTTAGAGAACAGGTCCTAAGAGAGGTTCATGATTCCAAGATGGCAGGACATCCAGGTGTAAGTAAAACTATTTCATTACTTACTCGAAGTGCTTGGTGGCCGACTTGTAAACAAGATGTTAAATCTTTTGTGGATTCTTGTCCTGTCTGCCAACGCTCCAAGACTTCTAGAAATTTGTCCCAAGGGTTACTGATTCCCCTCCCTATTCCCGAAAGACCATGGACCCATCTTTCCATGGATTTTATTGTGGAGTTGCCTGTGTCCCAGGGGAAAACAGTCATTTGGGTGGTGGTGGATAGATTCAGTAAGATGGGTCATTTTATTGCTCTTCCTCACCTCCCATCTGCCAAAACTTTGTCCGAACTTTTTATTCAACATATATTTAAGTTGCATGGTTTTCCCAGTAATATTGTTTCAGACAGAGGGGTTCAATTTGTCTCTAAGTTCTCGCGCGCATTTTGCTTATTAGTGGGGATCGATCTTTCTTTTTCAACGGCCTATCACCCACAAACCAATGGTCAAACCGAGAGAGTGAACCAGTCTTTAGAGCAATTTTTAAGATGTTATGTCTCCGAAAATCAATCTTCCTGGGCAGAACTATTACCCTGGGCAGAATTTGCCTACAATAACGCCACTCATTCCTCCACTGGAGAGTAGGGATGTAGCGAACTGTTCGCCGGCGAACTAGTTCGCGCGAACTTCGACTGTTCGCGTCCGCCGAATGTTCGCGAACGTCGCGCGACGTTCGCCAATTGGTGTTCGCGTTCGATTCGAAGTAAAATTTCGTTCGACCATTCGACCGTTCGATCGCTAAAATCGAACGATTTCCATTCGTTCGAACGATTATAAGCATTCGATTGAATTAAAATCATTCGATCGAATAGCTTCGATCGTTCGATTCGAACGAAAATCGTTCGATCGTACGAATAAAATCCTTCGATCGTTCGATCGAACGATTTTATCGAGCGTTCGAAGTTCGCGAACTGTTCGCGAACTGTTCGCTTTTTTGCCGGTGTTCGCGAACGGCGTTCGCGAACATCAAATCGGCAGTTCGCTACATCACTACTGGAGAGTCTCCGTTTTTTATTGTGAATGGGTTACACCCAAAAGCTTTTTCCTTCTCTAATTCTGGTTCTTCTGTCCCTTCCGCTAACTCCTCTGTCGAACAATTTTCCTTGATTTGGTCCCAGGTACATGATTCTTTGTCTACTGCTACTTCTGCTCAGAAAAGGGCTGCTGATAAGAGACGTAGAGAAGCACCCCAGTATAAAGTGGGAGACTTGGTGTGGCTCTCTACCAAAAACATCAGGTTAAAGGTTCCTTCCCTTAAGCTGGGTCCCCGTTTCATTGGTCCTTACCCCATCACTACTGTTATCAACCCTTCGTCTGTTCGCCTTAAATTGCCTGTTAATTTCAAGATTTTTGATTCTTTTCATGTTTCTTTGCTTAAACCTGCCGCTAATACTCGCCTTACTTCTGTCCCCCCTCCAGTGCAAGTTGACGGTCAGCCTGAATTTGAGATCCAGGAGTTCCTCGATTCCCGAATGGTACGTAATAAACCTCAGTACCTCACTAGGTGGAAGGGATTCGGTCCTGAGGAGAACTCCTGGGTCTCAGTGGATGACATCAAGTCTGATCGTCTTAGGAAGCAGTTCCATTTAAAGTTTCCTGGGAAGCCTGGGGGTCCGGTGTCCCCCCCTAGAGAGGGGGGTAATGTAAGGAAACCTGTGTTACCTGGGATTGGGGGTGCTGTACGCCGGCCGCGGGGACGCCCGCCACGCCGGCCGCGGGGACGCCCGCTTCGTGCTTCCACCATCTTGCCTCCTTAGAACGCGCGCACCCGCGTCTCGTTTCCTTTATTGACGCGGACGCGCGCGTCGATTCTGACGCATGGGCGCCGATTTTTGGCGCGAAAACTTTGGCGCCCAAACAGGGTATAAATAGGCCACTTCCACTCCCAGCAAACTGCCCGTGATAGAACTTGTTTCTGGTGCTCTGTTCTGAAGCCTTGTGCTATTTTGTCTGTTTGAATCTGATAATCCGTGTTTGACCCAGCCTGTACCTTGACCATCCCGAATTCTGAATCCTGACCAGTGCCTGATATCCGACTACTCTTCTGCTTGTACCCTTTCTGCTTGATACCCGGTTTTGACCCTTGCCTGCCTGACGACCCTTGCTTTCTGCCTGCCACGACCCAGCCTGTCTGACGATCCTTCTGCCATACCCTTGTCTGTTACCGTGATCCTCGGTCCAAAAGACTCTAGCTACCAGCCGTGCCCCATTGCCTGCCAGAACACTTGCTTGAACCTCTCGTAAGTCCAGGTGGCACCCGATTAGGCTGAGGGCTCCTCCCGAAGCTCAAAGGTGGTCACACCACTGGTGAAGCTTAGCTCAGACCCAGGATTCGAGCACTTGTTCTGGTGTTGGGTGCCGGCCGTGACAATTTTATGTATTTGGGGTCTCCCTGTTTTTGACAACCACAAGTATCAAGAAAATTTTTAAAGGGGGAGGGGTTCAAGGTGGTTCTCTACCCCTTGATTTCTGCTATTCTCATTATTCACAGCTGAAGAGTATTTAAGTTACTCATCATAAATATGTTCTTTGAAAAAACATATGCAAAACTTTGATTTCAGCTTGGGCACATGGAGCACTTTAAATAGTCTCATTATTCTACTTCTCTGGGTGATTATGGCACATTAATATTGTCAATCAGCATAAAAAGCAACCTTGTTCTTCAAAGCTCCAGTCTCACTTCTACTTCTACCACTAAAAAACTCTCATAGTACATAGAATTGCAGATTTCATCTGTGATCCTACAGAACATGGATCCCCAATTTTTTTCACCCGTGAGCCACATTCATATGTAAAAAGAGTTGGGGAGCAACACAAGCATAAAATAGTCCCTGGGGTGCCAAGGAAGGGCTGTGGCTATTTTGTAGCCCCTATGTGGACTGGCAGCCTACAGGATGCTCTACTTGGCAGTGCAACTGGTTTTTATTCAATTAAAACCTCTAAGTTCAGAACTCAAAAATAAGCACCAGCTTTGAGGTCCCTGAGAGCAACACTCAAGGGGTTGATGAGCAACATGTTACTGGCAAGCTACTGGTGGGGGGATCACTGCTATAGAGGATATAAACCCTTATATCTATTGCTATATCAAGTGTTCCCAATGCTTCATGAAGCCAATGGCCTACCTTCATCTAGGAACCAAAAACTATTAAAAAACTAGAAAAATCCACCCTGTTCTCTGCTTACTCAGAACTACGTGGTTTTTGTATTTAGTGCTAAAGGTTTATTCTCCACCTTCTGTATCTATGGCGCTGGTGGACAGGTACTGAAAAAAATCAATGATGTAGATTCTACAATCTGCAGCAGACAACCAGTTCATGTATTCTTTTGGCTTTTTTTCTTGAATATTTTGTTGAGTGGCTTACTGTGATTTATACATTGTGTTATGTATCATACTTTCACTATCACCCACTTTTTATTTTTGTCTTTTAGATTCCAATGTTACCATTTTTACCATTCTACACCCATCCTTCTGTTTTTTTGTCCACGCTGTCACTTTTTCCTGTCTCTTCCTCGCTCACTTTTCCCTTTGTCTCTGCCTTCTCTTCCGTTTCTCATTACACACTGGCTGTGTTTCACACATGAGAACATTCACTAACTAAAAATGAAAAGGGGAATGAAATCATTTTATTTTTTGGCATTGTAATTATTCTTTATCAGTAACTTTGGCTTATTCATGTTTATTGGGGAATAATGTAGAGTTTACATTTAGATTCTTGCTTCTTTAAAGCACGTAATGTCTTCCTTTTCTCAGCAACCTAGTGTAGGTGGAAAGAGAATTAACTGCTTTTTGGCAGGTGCACTGAGGGTTGTCAGTCTTTAATTTTAATACACCTCATACATAGTATATATTATATTTCAAAACCCAGTCCAGATGCACTTTATTTCAGGTTTGGTATTTCTGGCACATTGAGTCAGATGTGTCCTTTAACGTACTTGTAAAACAACCTTGTTAATTCAGTAAAATTGTAGCATTATTGAATACATTCCTTAGTGTCTATGCATATGGTACTTACTGTCACTGCTAGTCACAATGCTTTGCACCTCCTTCCTACATTTATGTGGTTAAATTAAACCTTCTTCCCTGACAGTCATCAATAGCAATTACTGAAATGTTTCCACCATCACCAATAGTGTCATTCTTGGTGAAATTACTTTGTATTGTTACGGGAAGAGAACAGAGCTTGAGATAAATTGCCCTCCACAATATGCTTCTTCTGCAGACAGCAATAATTCTGAGCTGGGCACGTGATGATACGCCAACATTTTTTCCAATCTATAAAATTCGAATTTGCTTGGTCTTTTTATAATAACTCACTTTTAGCTTCTAGGCTTTTTCCCCTTGTGTATTAAAGATTCACCCTGCTTGAATAAGGTGCACATCCATACAATAATAGCAGTAACAGCTGGCATGATTTCTCACATTCACATACATTGCCTTCTGGCTATAATGTGTGCCATCATCTTTTTCTGTACATCTAAACTCTCAAATTCAATCTTCTCCTTGGAAAACCTTATGTTTCCTTCATAATTTTACAGTACCAGCTGTTGTATTTCATCACCCACCCTTAAAGGGATAATAAGATGGGCTAATTCTCTTTTTTTACCTTCTTCGATCTCATTTGTATTCAGTTCTTATCAGCACTGGGATGTTGTCTATTACTCACTATGCAGTTTTTATACAACATACATTGTATGTAACAGTGGTGGAGCTGTTTCCTTTTCTCTGCTAAGCAACATCTCTTCAGAAATTAGGGGACTCCATACTACTTAGTTAGCATGGTCCTGCCAGCATGGAGGGTCTCATTTATTAGTCTACTGCCCCTGGACCCTTGGTGTGTGGACTTGTTTGCCTCCTCATAAAAACAAAGTTATAGTAATGTTGATTGCTGGGACAGGAGGAAGGGGATTCTACTCTCACTAGTTTGGGCTTGCAATTTTCCTGCTCCTTTTTTCCAAGTTGGGACTGTAAGAAGTCCCAAAAATGGCACAAAGTCATGTGATAACCACATTGTATTTTCTCTGGCTAGCATCCTAGTTTAACAGAGTCTGCTGCTGCTACATATTTTTAGAGAGAAATTCACCAAATCGAATATAATGTATTTGAGGGAGCATATATATAGGACTGACATGGTGTCCATATTCAGAACTCTTATTTTTGTGGCCACGCTCCCTAATTACCATGTTCAGTTTACAAAATATGGCAGGTTATGAAAATGTTAACATATTTCTGTGTTTTTTTCTGTTATTACAGTTTTGCTAATATAGGTGAATTGCCCTTTAAGCTGTGAGTTCTCCCAGGGGACCTGTTATCTAAATTGTTAACATTACTTATTTGCTTATCTCCAAATTGTTCCAAAGTATCTTATTTGCCCCTTGAAGCTGTTCTGTGCTCTCTACCAAAAGCCAATCTGTTCAGTGCAGAGAAAGTCTGGTTTTACCAATACAAACTCGGGACTGTGGGTTGAGCTGTCAAAAGAAGGACTGTCCCTCTGAAAATGGGACAGTTGGGAGGTATCGCTATACAGTATAGTACATGCAAGCTGGAGCAGCTATGTGTACGAGTGCAGGGAACTCTGGCTTCCAAACCAAAATTTGATAAAGAGGCCCACATAGCACAGAAACCCCTAATATACCCATCACGGTTACCTGTTTCTTCAAAAAGTATGAATAAATGCCATTTTCTATGCTAAAAATCCAGCTGTTTAACAGTCCTTCTCTTTCTGCATCATTTGAAATCCTGGCAGTTAAGGAGGGACAAATTGTAAAAACCAGTGGCGGGCCAAGCCAACCGGGCGCCCTAGGCGACCGGGATGGCCACCGCGCTCCCCTCCACGCTCTCCTCCATGCTCCCCTCCGCGATCACTTGCGCAGACGTGTGCGCTCCTGAAAACATTCTGCACACAACGCCAGAGGGGAGAGTGTTACAGCGCTGGAGGCAGGGAGGCAGAGCAAAGCGACCAAGGGGAGTGGTGAGAGGCGGGGAAAGTGACTGGGGAGATGGGGTAAAGCACTTGAGGGGAGGGAGGCGGGGACTTTTCTACTGCTTGCAGACAGCATGCAGGAACTACATAACCCACAATGCATTGCACTATGATGTTCCGTATTGAAATCACGTGTTCAGGGAATTGTTGAGTTTCGAGGATGCAGTCTAACAACAGCTGGCTGTTGATACAAAGTAACAGTAGTCAGCCATCCCAGCAAAGTATCCAGATCAGCAGAAAAGCAGGGGGCTAGGCGTAGGGAACTGTCAGAAACCATTACAAATCATGAAAAGTCTGCATATTTTTTAATTGATGTATATTGCAAAGTTGCTTGAAATTATGTTTACTTTTCAAAAAGTTTAATTTATGTTTTTGTGGAGTTCCCCTTTAATTCCTGTACAAGGAATCATAGGAAACAATGGGTGATTTGGGACATTCTTTTTTATTTGTTTTGTCAAAGAAAAAATTAACCTGCAAAAATGTCCTAATATTTATCTTCAAGCCTTCCATAAGATATTGCGTTCAACAATTATCTATCCATAGGATAACAATAGAAGCAATATCAGAAGGCTGCAGGGTGGGCTAGTCAGGCAACTACTTATAAACAATTCCATGAACTATACCCAATGCTTGGGGGGATGCATAAAATTATTGTGTTGTGGTGCCTAGTAACTTCTAGTTATGTCACTGTAGGTAAAGTATTAAGCCAATTTTTTTTGTTGAACCTACAATAAATCTGTGAATAGTGATGGGCGAATCTGACCTGTTTCACTTTGCCAAAAATTCACAATACGGCAAAAAACTCATTGAAATGCATTGAAGTCTAAGGGTGAAATTTTTTTTGGATGCACAACAATTGTTTTTGACCCGCAACCATTTCTTTTCACCCATTGGAGTCTATGAACATCTATTTCATGGTGAAACCTGGCAAAAAAAATTAGCTCATCACTATCTTTGAAGGTTCTTATTAGGGATGCACCGAATCCAGGATTCGGTTCGGGATTCGTCCAGGATTCGCCCTTTTTCAGCAGGATTCGGATTCGGCCGAATCCTTCTGCCCAGCCGAACCGAATCCTAATTTGCATACGCAAATTAGGGGTGGGGAGGGAAATTGCATGACTTTTCGTCACAAAACAAGGAAGTTAAATTAATTTTCACTTCCCACCCCTAATTTACATATGCAAATTAGGGTTCGGATTCGGTTCGGTATTCGGCCGAATCTTTCACAAAGGATTCGGGGGTTCGGCCGAATCCAAAATAGTGGATTCGGTGCATCCCTAGTTCTTATTCATGCAGGTCATGGTATATCTATAGTAATGGGTCAAATCAACTGAACTTGCTGTATTTTCTTTTTCCTTGAAGACATTTTGCTTTCTCAATTCAGAAATTGAGATTTGTAATTGTAATAGGTTGTAGTCAAGCAGGACAATAACTGCACTGCACATGTATTTATGATCTTCTAAAGCAGAGGTCCCCAACCAGTGGCTCCTGAGCAACATTTTTCACACCAACCCCTTGGATGTTGCTCCCAGTGGCCTCAATGCAGGTGTTTATTTTTCAGTTCTTTGCTTGAAGTTTTGGTTGCATAAAATCCAGGTGTGCTGCCATAGAAACTTTTCTCTTGCTTGTTTTGCTCCCCCAATTATTTTTATATTTGAATGTGGATCACAGGTTAAAAGGGTTGATGAGCTCCGTTGTAATGCTCTGTGTTGCATATAGTATATAGAATCACGCAGTCTACGGTGAGAGTGTAAGTGAACATAGACTGCCATGTTAATTTGTGATACTGTCTATGTTATAGGCAATATGGAGGTGAGTTGCCAACTGTCCCTGGGGACAATGAAACCATGCACATGCCACAATCTTGATGCAAGGGAGTTGTTGGATCTCAGATTCTCCTATGTAGTTATGATAATATGAAACAGTGAAAACCACATATGTTTTAAATTAATATAATTTAAATGAGCCACATAAGCAAAATGATTCCCTCTAATAAAAAAGTAAAGCAGCACTTACTTGTCATAGTTCCCTTCTTTAAGATTCCCCCTCTCCCCATAAGCCATAACCTTAACAGTCCATATTTTAATAACATTTCGATTCCGCCTCTGTAATGAAAGATTAGTTATCTAAGAGAAAAATTAAAAACATAATGCTTATAAGTGTTTCATACTTGTTTGTCCTAAGTAGACCCTATAGATTCTCAGCGAGTGCCCATTGCATCAAATCTGCTTCTCATCATACGCCAGGGAATCACAGGCAATGATTGATTTTATGAAGCTCCTATTGTGAGGCAAAAAGATAATCTTTTTATGCGTCAATATAAATTTCTTTACTGTTGTGTATCATTTTTTGTGTCTTGGATCCCCATCTGGTATAAGCAGAATTAATACATTAGGGGCCATAATAAGTTAACTACTCTGTCGGCATATCTACCATCTGCAATTGACAACTGATCTTTAACCAAGACCACTTTGATTGCCAGGTGGTACACTGCACCTAGTTTAGCTATGTTTTTTTTTTTTAATAAAAATCATGTTTAGTCCAATGTATGCCTGTTTACACTCTAATTTTAGTGCATATCATGCCCTCAGTCAAAAGGACATTTAGCCTTACATACAGTATTATGTGAAGCTACCCAGGCATGACACATGGCCATTTGGATACTGTTTAAAGGGGACCCGTCACCCAAAAAAATTATTCAAAATCCTATTTTATCACGTTAGTCAAGCAAAATTAACTTTAATTACACTATATAAATTATTTGAATAATGTTTCCTTTAGTCTGGGGATTCATAATTATAACAAGCAGGCAGGAGCCATTTTGTGGACACTGTTATTAAGACAAGCCTTGTATCATCTCAGAATCTTGTTTGTGCACCAGAATGGGGGACCCGATTTCCATCCCCATGCACTGGCTACACAATTAAATGGTAAAGAGAATGGGGGAATGTGGGGAGAGCAGTGACATCTAAGAAGTGCTGAATGGAAAGTGAAAGTTATTGTCTGCCCCGCCTCTATGCCACGGGCATAGAGGAGGGGCAGACAATATTTGATTGACAGCTGAGAATTTTAAATGAGCTTACAGCAGCTATGAATGCTTTAATAAAAAATAGAAATTGGATTTCATGTTTAATTTGAAAAGGACTTTTATTATACAGATTTTTGTGTCTGGGTGACAGGTCCACTTTAATTCATCAATCATCCACTTTATGAGCAAATTAATTGACAATTAAGTGCTTCTTTATCCTAATGGCTGGGCGGGTCAGTGGCCCTATGCCAACTTTTATGCTTTACATTCCTTCTAGATTTTGAATTTAATCCCTTTTACAATTCAGAAGCAAATTCATTCATTAGGAATAAAGGTCTGGAGAATCCAAACATAGGGATTTCATAAGGAAAATAGGGAAAACAGAAAATGCTTTCAATAGAGAGGTCAGTGGACACCAGAAGTCATGAGTAGTGATGAGCTAATCTGTCCCATTTCACTTCACTGAAAAATTCACAAAACTGCTGAAAGATCTGGAAACAATTCCCAAAATGCATTAAAGGGTTCCTGTCATCGGAAAACATGTTTTTTTTTTAAAACGCATCAGTTAATAGTGCTACTCCAGCAGAATTCTGCACTGAATCCATTTCTTAAAATAGCAAACAGATTTTTTTATATTCAATTTTAAAATCTGACATGGGGCTAGACATTTTGTGAATTTCCCAGTTGCCCCTGGTCATGTTACTTGTGCCTGCACTTTAGGAGAGAAATGCTTTCTGGCAGGCTGCTGTTTTTCCTTCTCAATGTAACTGAATGTGTCTCAGTGAGACATGGGGTTCTACTATTGAGAGTTCTTAGATCTACCAGGCAGCTGTTATCTTGTGTTAGGGAGCTGTTATCTGGTTACCTTCCCATTGTTCTTTTGTTTGGCTTCTGGGGGGGAAAAGGGAGGAGGTGATATCACTCCAACTTGCAGTACAGCAGTAAAGAGTGATTGAAGTTTATCAGAGCACAAGTCACATGACTTGGGGCAGCTGGGAAATTGACAATATGTCTAGCCCCATGTCAGATTTCAAAATTGAATATAAAAAAAATCTGTTTGCTCTTTTGAGAAATGGATTTCAGTGCAGAATTCTGCTGGAGCAGCACTATTAACGGATTCATTTTGAAAAAAAAAATGTTTTTCCCATGACACATTCCTTTAAAGTCAATAGGCAGTATTCCTCCAAATGCATGCATGAGTCAATGGGTGTGGGGGTGTTTTTTCTCTCACTCCAAATGCATTGAAGTGAATGGGCCAATGGCAAATTGCCATGACTGCGAATCCATGGATAGTGAAAAATTTTGCTCATCGCTATTCACCAGGGAATGATTTGTGGTTAAAGTCTTCCTTTTGCAATTTTTTTTCACAGAACTACAGCAAAATGTGGCATGAACATCGTTTTGATAAAATGAAGGAGAAAGAGCACTGTTGAAAAACTGCCACAAAACAATGACTATTGACTGCTCTGGACACAACTGGAAAATTCCCATTTACTTCAATGCATTTTGCATGAGAAAATGCAGAAAAAAAACTCTGCAGATTTGCTTAACACTAGCCCCCACATACTATACACTACTAACAAATGATTAAAAGTCCCCTACCCCCAAACAAATTCCATGAATTGGAAGCCTATGAAGGGATTTACATAGTAAAGTACATGGTTTCTTATATGAAACCATGAAATAAGTCGATGAGCATTTAGAGAGACAGAAGTGGTGAAAGACAGCAGAGTGGAATACCTGTAAGAAGTAGTCTATGCACAGATCAAGCGGGTTTCGTGAAAGGCAGGGAAGGAAAGGACAACTCGACCAAACTCATAAACATCCTACATCATGCGATTCAAAACCAGAGACCAACACTCCTTTTAACGACTGATGCTGAAAAAGCCTTTGACAGGGTGGATTGGAATTTTTTGGAATTGACTTTAACGAAATTTGGTTTTGGCCCTAAATGTGTGGCACAAATAATGGCTCTCTATCAAGCTCCGCATGCACGAATAAAAGTCAACGGAATCCTATCTCAGCAATTTGAAATCACTAACGGAACCCAACAGGGATGCCCCCTATCTCCACTTCTCTTCATACTAACTATGGAAACATTTATAACAGCCATCAGACAAAATAAAGATATAACCGGAATGAAAATGGGAATCCATGAACACAAAGCTGCAGCGTTTGCGGATGATCTATTATTAATAATCTCACAACCAGAACTATCTTTACCAAACGTCATCCTAGAATTCAAGAAATTCAGTGAAGTCTCTAACTTTAAAATAAATTATTCCAAATCAGACATTATAAATATTACTATACCACAGAACCAAATTGAACTGTTAAAGAGAAAATTTCCATTTAAATGGGCTACAAAAACAATTCAGTACCTGGGAATTAACATCCCATCACATCCCAATAAACTATACAAAATGAATCATCTACCGCTACTATGCGAAATACAGACTCTACTCGCCAAATGGAAAACACAATCCTTATCCTGGTTTGGGAAAATTAATATATTAAAAATGATGATTATGCCGAAAATTCTATACCTACTACAAATGATTCCAATTAGACTCCCCAAACAATTCTTTCTAAAAATTAACTCTCTTTTCTCACAATTCATATGGGCTATGAAAAGGCCTAGACTTAAACTTTCTATGCTTATGAAAACAAAACTTAAAGGAGGACTCTCTATACCAAATGTTGAAAATTACTATTCAGCCACTCACCTACAGAGAATCTGGACTTGGAAACAAGAAGGAACTTTTAAGCTGTGGAAAGAAATAGAACAAAATGAGATGCAAATTAATATAAGCAACATCATGAATATACATTACGACAATATACCAACTTCAATCAAAACACATCCCACTATAGGAGCAATGTTGGAAATATGGCATGGTTTACAGAAGAAATATAATATCTCTCCTTATCCGTCTCCAGAAACAGAGCTAATAAACAATCCAGACTTCCCACCAAGTTGTGATAGAGGCCAAATTGATAGATGGGCTTCCACAAAGGGTAAACCCACTAAACTCAGACAATTTATTAAAAGAGGAAGAATAATTCCACTAAATTAAATCCAATCTAGATGGGGACGTCACCCCAGGGACCAGTGGAACTACCGTCAAATCTATAATTATTTAAGCTTGTTAGATCCCAAGAGCGTCACAAGACCACTGTCGGAATGGGAGGTATTGTTGAATCAACCCATAATTAACCACCCCATAGCTAAATTTTATAAGAAACTATCAGATGAAGATAAAACTAATAACCAGAAAACCAAAGAGAATTGGGAACGAGAATTGAACATTAAAATTGAGAGGAAAACATGGGAAAATATAATGCTGACAGCTCATAAAGAATCGAGAACAACAAAAACACAAGAAGCCAACTACAAACTACTCAGTAGATGGTATAGAACACCAGTATTCTTACACAAAATTTACAACAATGTTTCAGAGAAGTGTTGGAGATGCAACCTTGAACTAGGATCATATAGCCACATCTGGTACAAGTGTGCTAAACTCTCTACATACTGGACGGAAGTATTCGAAATAATAGAAACTCTAAGACCAGGAACTTATAAGAATTGTATAGAAACAGTAATCCTCACCGTTAATAAACATACTGAAGAAGTAATAAAAGATAAATTAATAATACAGATCATACAAGCAGCCAGAAACCAAATCCCAAGAAAATGGAAAATAGAAGAGCCACCAAGTAAAATAGATTGGATTAGAGCACTAGAAGAAGTTAAAACAATGGAAGAACTTATAGCTTTAAAGCAAGGAACAATGAAACGTTTTGAAAAATTATGGACGTCATGGAATGAATATAGAAACGGAAACCATACAAAACACAGACAGATGGAATAATGCTATTCAAAAAAGGAAACAAAAAAACAAAACAAAAAGAAACTGAGCTAAAAGTAATCATTAATAACGAAATTACTTACCTTCACTCTTACGTATCAAGTAGTCTCGAACTGGAACAATATTGCTGGAAATGAAAGAAAAGAAAATTTAATCTGCTTCCCTATCTTTTATCCCTCTATCACCCACCCCTATTCTATCTGTTCATCTCCCACCCCCCTATAAAATACAATAACTTAGTACTAAGCAAAGATAGATCCTACTTATTAAGGAGATTCTAAAGATGAAAAAAAAAGAGAATAGAGATAGTTAGGACTTAGATATACTATGTGAGAAAATGTACTATGTTATTGTATATGTATCTGAAAAACATAACTGTATATTATTATTCTCCCTTCTCCCTTTTTTCCTTCTGTACCCCTCATTTTTCTTTAAAACTGAAAATAAAGACTTACAAAAAAAGAAGTAGTCTATGCAAAAAATTACAAGTGATAAGTGATTAGCCTATTGCTAAGTGGGGATTCAAGCAATGCTGTGTTGATGAACGTTGGAAGAAATGGCAATAGTTTGTATGTGGGCTGTAAAAGAGAGATTAGAGTGAAAAATGACTTTTAGACAGTGAACCTTTGTGATGGAATGAAAGGTGACAATGTTAACTGTGAGTGAAATCTGGTGAAGATGATGGCAGAAATACATTAAATTCTGTTTTGGATGAGTTGAGCTTTCAATAGCAATGCAGCATCCAAGAGGCAATAACAGAAAGGCAATGTGTGATTTTGATAGTACAAAATGTGAGAGATCAAGAGTAGTAGACTGGAAGATCTGAATGCCATCTGCAAAAAGGTGGTATTGAAAAAACAACAAAATCAGTTTTCCTAAAGCTGCGAAGTAGAATAAAAAGGGAATAGGACCTACAATACTTGGAGCCTTGATTAATGCAAACAGAGAAAAAAGTATCAGTGAAAAATGGAAGAACAGAAAAAGTAACTCTAAATGAAAAATCCCAAAGACATTATGTAGACAAGGAGTGAACAGTGTCACATATGACAGTAGATTGCAAAATATTTAGGAGGAATGTGTCATCAATTATGGGAGGGGATTTTAAAAGAAAAGTATGAAGGGAAGGCTTAGATTTTGCTCAGAGACGGTCATGGGCATTAGTGAGGGCAGTTGCTGAAACCAGAACTTGCACGGTAAGGTATAAGGTTAAAGGTTATATGTTGGATCAGACAGTTATAGCAAAAGCATTCTCAGCATTTTGGAGGCAAAAGCAAGTAGAGAAAGTAGCAGAGTTATAATCCATGTCAGTTTTTTGAGGGTGAGATCCATTTGTATTTGAATGAAGCAAGTATTGGGCTTAGAGCAAGTCAGAAGAGTTCTATCCTAATTTAATCTAATTGTGTAGGAATAAAATGATAAAAGCTAGATATATTCAGGCTGCAAGGTGTATTAATGTACCATAGTGAATAGCTGAGTCTTAATACTTTTTGTTTTGTCTTCAGCAGTAGGGATGTAGCGAACTGTTCGCCGGCGAACTAGTTCGCGCGAACTTCGACTGTTCGCGTCCGCCGAATGTTCGCGAACGTCGCGCGACGTTCGCCAATACGAGTTCGCGTTCGATTCGAACAAAAATCGTTCGACCATTCGACCATTCGATTCCTTCGACCGCTAAAATCGAAGGATTTTCGCTCGAATCGAACGATCGAAGCCATTCGATCGAATTAAATCATTCGATCGAATGTCTTCGATCGTTCGATTCGAACGAAAATCCTTCGATCGAACGATTAAAATCCTTCGATCGTTCGAATCGAACGATTTTGCGGATGTTCGAAGTTCGCGAACTGTTCGCGAACTGTTCGCGAACTGTTCGCATTTTTTGCCGGTGTTCGCGAACGGCGTTCGCGAACACATACACGGCAGTTCGCTACATCCCTATTCAGCAGTGATAGTTGTGGATGGAGCCACTGGAAGGTATAGGAGGGGGTTGAATCAAGCAGAGGATATAGTGGAACTAGAATAACATTTGTTTAACCAAAGAATGGCTTTGTTCTAGCTAAAAACCTTGAACTTTCATTCAAGCAAGTGAAAGTGCAGTGGTTGATTAAAGGAGCTGCAGTAAAAGAGAGACTATATGTGTTTACTCTGCTTGATAGCTTTGAGTTTTTCAGTCTAAAGTGAGAGGTTACCCAGTTCAACTGTTTAATGCCTGTTGAAATCCCTGTCCCCGGTGTGAGGACAGGTCTTGCTTGTGTACCTGCCATGTGGGAGCAGCTACCGAATCCAAAGGGAAAGGTACCTTGGGGCAGGGAGTGCTACCTGGGGCCATAAGAGCTCTTGGGGAAGGGTATTGAACTGAACTAACCTGCCTTTATCCACCTGGAGTGGAGACTGTGGCATTGAAAAACTGTGCCAGGGGTTTTATAGTCCACACAGGTTCCACAGGACAGAGTTAATTGTGTGGTTTGTATTTAAAGTTATTGCACTCAATTTTATAAAAGTTGGTTTACTGTAAACTGTGTGTTTTATTTTCCTAGTGGAATGGAATAGCCCTGAGGTAGGATCCTTAGTGTCAACTAGGTAGAGGCACTGCACTGTAAATCCCAGTTCCAAGTATGTTTCATACGCAAAGAGAACTCAGTGCTCTGGATTGCAAAGGGTTAATTGCTGTTTAAGAGCATTTGATCCAATTCTACAAGAAGTGTGTTAAGGAAAGGGTTACAGCCCTTTAGGAAAAATGCATTGTGCAACTTGTATTGCATTTCATCTGAATTGGCCCGCTGACTAGAGTGGTTGGGGAAAATATCTGTAAAGAAAAATTCATAATTTATGTCAGCAGAAAATGAAAATTATTAGTGATGGGCGAATTTGCGTAGTTTCGCTTCGCCGAAAAATTCAGGAATTTCGCGAAAAATTCGCGAAACGGCGCCGGCGTCTCGTTTTTGACGCCGGCGTCCATTTTTTCGGAATTTTTTTTTTTTTGACGCCGGCGAATTTTTGACGCGAATTTTCTCGAATTTATTCGCTGGCGGCGAATTGCGCAAATTCGCCGCAAATTCGTGCCTGGCGAATAAATTCGCCCATCACTAAAAATTATGTTTTTTAAACACCTGTATTATTGATTTCAGCAAAGGTGCATCTAGTTTGACGACCTTCCCTAAGCCCTAATTTCTTCTGGTGGCACTCTAAGCCAAAGAGATGATTCATTTCCTTCCTCTTGTGCAATAAAATAGTTAAATAACAAGACATAAACAAACCTATGGTCTTTAACAGAATGTAGCATTACCATCTTTTCCCAGCCTCCCCACACTACTCTAAGAGAAGCATCAATGAAAGTAGGGACAAAAGGCTCTATCAGTTCAAAGTGACAGAGAGATCTAACAGTTGAAACATTAGGAATCTGTGAGTTACCCACAGCTGAGAGTCTTGACTGTGGAAATGTGTTTGTGGGTGACCCATGTATGCCCTCACACCGTTTGCAAGTCCTTGTCTTCCCTCCGGGTCTTTTTTCGTTTTTTTTTTTAAAGCAGTTCACAGTGCCTTTTTCCTCTCACTATTCTGCACATCTGTTGTAGCACTGGGAATTGTACAGGCAGTTTGTCCGAAGCTCTGATTTGCTGTCTTTCTCAGCTTCTGTGATCAGAGGCAGAATTACCTTTATCTTCGGAAAGGAACTCAGGCTCCCATGAAGGTGTCTGATAGGAGTGATAGAAGTGCGCAGGATATTAGCTTGGGTCTCAAGATGAGTCCTATTAGCTAGCCAAATTCCGCCTACCACAAACACAGCAGGAGAGTACTGATACCATTCCGCAACATAGAGAAATGACCCTGCGGATGTTTAACTGCCTGTAGTTAAGGGGGATATTTAAAGTCAGTGACTGGACTGTAAATGAAAAAAAAAAAGCAGCTTATTTAAACTGTTTTTGGTATTTAATCTGCAAAATCTGACCCTAAAAATGTAATAGTTGACAGTATACTGGAGAATGCCTGTAGAGGTATAAAAGAAGGATCAAGCCTCACAGTTTTTAAAGTGCAAAAACTGGAATCTTTTTTTTGCCCCAATGTATCTCATTCAGTGTAGGACTGACCCACCAGAGCACCAGAAAAATTCCCAGTGGGCCCAGGTGTCTGTAGACCCTCCTGCTCATCCAACCATGTTTGTATGATTATATGACCATTCTCTAGTTATGTCTGAGAAAAGGGGTGATTGATATGGACAGAAAGGATAGATGAGTGTATATAAGCTATGTAGAAGGTAAGTGAAAAGAAAATGAAAAATTGTTTAGACAGGGGGGCTGTGGTCCAATGCTTTCTGGTTGGCACAGACTCCAACACTGACTTAATCCCCTGGCAATTTACACCAGCCATGATTTATGAAATGTGGTTGGTCCTGCGTATCCACACATACACTAAGCCTGTTCATTTCTTGCACATTCTACATGCAAACATGGTATGCAACTATACAAAAACCCCAGGTTCTGAGGGGTGACCCCCAAGCATAAAAATGAGATTAGAAACTCCAATGAATGTGTGCTTGGCCTAAATATTTTCCT
Source organism: Xenopus petersii (assembly GCA_038501925.1). Classification (NCBI taxonomy): domain Eukaryota; kingdom Metazoa; phylum Chordata; class Amphibia; order Anura; family Pipidae; genus Xenopus; species Xenopus petersii. Next base: position 103,958,094 of record CM076677.1, read on the forward strand.
GGTAAATCCTCACCCACGCACCAAAGTCAATGGCCATCGGAATCATTTTTAGGTGCATCAATTTTTATACGTGCGACTATACTGACGCGTGGACATATTTTTTTGATGCGGTGGATTTTTACAAATGTATTCGTCGGTGGCGAAACGTGGAAGTTTGCAGCAAATTTGCGCCTGGTGAATTTCTTTGCATCACTACTAGACACATAGGCGCAAATTCACTAAGCGCCGAAGCGACGAACGCTAGCGTTAATTCGCTAGCGTTTGGCATTTTCGGTACTTCGCAAATTCACTAACGAACGCTTGCGTAAATTCGCTAGTGTTACTTCGCACACTTACGCCAGGCGAATTTTCGCTAGCAATGTAACTATGCAAATTCACTAACTTGCGCAGTGTACTGAACGCTACCTTTTACGCTAGACTTCTTTCGCCACCTCAGACCTGGCAAAGCGCAATAGAGTAGATAGGGATTGTTTCCAAAAAAGTCAATTTTTTTTCTAAGTCCCAAAAAACGCTGGCGTGTTTTCTACATGATGGGTGATAGGCTGAAAAAGATCGAAAAAATTTTTGTGGCTCCCCTCCTTCCCCCCTACATTTCCTGACTCATGGCAACTTACCTAGACAGTGGGCACATGTGTAGGGCAAAATAAAATTTATATTTGCTGATTTGAAGGTTTTCTAGGCATTTGTAGTGCAGATACGTATTCCTCCATTGAAATTTGAATTTCGCGCCGTATGCAAATTAACCATCGCTAGCGAAACTTTGCTTCGCTTGGCGAATTAAAGCTAGCGCAACTTCGCAAACTAATGCTACCCCTGTGCGCAACTTCGGATTTTAGTGAATTTGCGGAGCGCTGGCGAAAATACGCCCGGCGAAGCGTGGCGAAGTGCGGCAAAGTTGCGCCTGGCGCAACTTCGCATCTTAGTGAATTTGCCCCATAGTTCACACAATTCATACAGCTTATGCATAAGGTGAAACAATTTCACACAAACCACTGACTGGGGATACATGTATAATTGTTCTCGCAGCCAGCTGGTTTATCTGTAAAGCAGTTCCATTCAAATAACTGTGTATAAAATGATTCATAAGAGCAAGGTGAAGCAGTTCACTCAGAGAATTGGAAGATGTAGAAAAGTTCACGACTTTTGACTAACACAATAATAACAACGAAATAAGTTTCTCAATGACAGACTTTTGCTTGAAGATTTTGAAGCGCTTACTCACGTATGCTGGTGAAGCAGGGCAGTATTTCCTCAGTATTTAGTAGGGTATGGGATCTGTTATCCGGAAACTCCGAATTACAGAATGGCCATCTCCCATAGACTCAATTTTATCCAAATAATCTAAATGAAAAATAATGATTTCCTTTTTCTCTGTGATAATAAAACAGGACCTTATACATGATCCACACTAAGATATAATTAATCCTTATTGGAAGCAAAACCAGCCTATTGGGTTTATTTAATGTTTACATGATTTTCTAATAGACTTAAGGAATGAGGATCAAGTTCAAGTTACACAAGTTATGTGGCAGAAATAAATAGAATATCTTATCCCTGGCCCGGTAACTGGTTTTCTTTGCACTCTGAGCCTTTACTTTGTTTTGCTTTATTGGTCAGATAATTCTGTCTTCTAATATTTCCCCTCTTTGATTTTTATACACTTTAATTTTTGCTTTCCGTCTGCCTTGCTTACTAAAGTTCCTTCTATCAGGCCTGTTCCTCTGCTTTTTTTGTGAGCTGTCACTTTGTTTCTTTACATTTTATTTTCCCTATTTTATCTTCATGCATCACACTTCCAACACTGACATGAGTTTCTCTTCCCTCCCCCAGAGCTTCCACAGCTCTCCTCTACCTGCCGAGCCAGACAGATTTTTCATGGCTTAAGCTGGCCATAGATGCAAAGATCTGATCGTATGAATCATTGTACGATCGGACTTTCCCATCTCCCGACCCGCCACTAACCATTCAGATCAAAGTCTTACCAGTCAGATTAGTAAAAGAACAGATCAGCAATGTTCTGCCCCTGACAGCAATCGTACGATATCTATGTCCAACCAAAGCTAGTGACAGTCTCCCACTGAAAATCGTACGATCGGCAATACACGCAGAGATATTATCGGCAGCCGACAGAAATTTTCTAACCTGTACGATCGACCAAACGACCGATCTCCGCCGGACGAAAAATGTCGGGACTCTCCACACACGGTTCGAAAATCGTACGAATCCTCGATTCGTATGATCAGATCTTTGTGTCTATGGCCAGCTTTAGAGTAATGATGGCATGGTGCTGACCTAGCCCGCAGCCATGTCACAAGCAGTTCTTTTTTTTTGAATGTGAAAGCACAGAATCCTGTTTCCATTTTATAGCAATATTTTTTTTATACTATTGTATAATGCTGAAAGATTTACAAATACAGGTTGCTCTCCGTCATACATCTAAAATCAATACACGTGGCAGCAAATTCCATTTCAAAATTGGTGCACATATTGAAACATTTTCCAAAACATTTTATTTAGTAAAAAAAAGCTTTATAAGTTTTATAAGATGCATTTGCAATAGAGTTCATTTCTGCACCAGTATGGGAACACTTTTGCCTCGTTATTTTCTCAGAGAAGAAGACGCTTTTAAGTTGTCCTTTAGATCTTTGGGCTCTGCATATATAACAGAAATGATCTGCAAACGCCACAGGCAACCTGAACTAGTGATGATCAGTGAGAATATCATGTAATCCTCTTTTTGTGTTGTGTGTCTCTATACTGACTGGACTGAATTCCCTACTTTTAATATATATATATAAGTTTTGCTAACTGTTTGCTGATCACTACTGTCAATACACACTTTAATAATTTCACCTCTGACAAGCATGTGAGGGGTAGAAATAGTATATAACAGATTTCATATAGATATCTTTTGTCAGTAGTTGTTATTTCTATTTCTATTTCTATTTCAGTCTCTAGATAAGGGTGCTAAGTAGAGAACTCCCTTGAGGAGGTACTAGAGCAGGTAGAGCACTTAAGAGGTAAATTCTCTAGCGAGTCTATATAAGGGGGACTCTAGTGGGCCACCTTGTCTCTGGCTGATCTGTGTAGATAAGAGTGAATGATGCAGGCATACTACCTCAGTGAGGTACCAAATTGAGTCAACATTGAGGTTAGCTAATGATAAGTCAGACCTGTAAAGCCCCCTGAAGATATTTGCAGGCCAGCTTGTTAAGAAGCTCCAATGACTAGTATTGAGGGGGCCAGTGCCCTGGCGCTAGCTCCGCCAAACAAGGACCCTGTGCAGAGTAAAGGGAAAATGTTTGCTGAAATACAGTCCCAAGGTTAGCTAGAGTACCAAAGGCTTGATTCTCACCTCACTTTTTAGCAAGATGAAGCATTGGTAGTGAGCTGACATACCAACACTTAACATGATGACAACAAAAGGCATTGCCCCAGACTACTAAACTGACTTGCAAAATTAATTCTTGGCATTGATAGGCGTCAAAGGCAGACTACATGAATACAACATGATCTAGCCTACCAAACTCTGGATACACAAAAATGATAAGGCATTCTCCACACCCAAAGATGTGAACATTTGGCTCGATACGCAGAGCGAGTGCAACCTTCCATCAAGCCCAAGTCAGTCTAAACAGACTGGCACTGAAGTTCTCACACAATCAACGCCCTTTAAGCATATAGTTATTTTGACAGGTTTGGCCATAGGTAAGTGGCTGGCAGGTAGGAGCCTATGTGCTGTTTAACGTGGGTAATATAAAACCAGAACTTAATGAAAGGCAGCTGACATGTCTTAAGACATGTCAAAATAAACAATACAGCAGTTATTAACACAGGCTCAATGATACACAAGTCCTTTACTAGACCAATGGTAGGAGGCAGGCTGCTGACAAAGAAAGGATAATCCAATAGGCAGGCTAGGGGATCCAACAAGCAATAAGAACTGGAGCGGAGGAACAAACATATGGAGCAGGAACAGGGAATCAGGCAGGGATTCGGGTACATTGGCAGGAATCAGGAACAAGAATAACACTAGCTCTCTCTGATGCTTCAATGATCAAGCAACCAGGAGTTGCTTATAATTGGCTTATAAAGACCCAGAATTGAATATACCTACAATTGGTGGATGTTGGCTTAGGATTACTGAACCCACACTGTCTACATCTCTGTGGAGATCATGCTAGTCCTCACTAAGCCCCTCTCTTAGAGAGTGCTACTACAGGAGCTGCATTCATGTGATCCTTGTCACTTGACTTCCACTAAGGTGTTTAATTTAGAGTTCCTTTACGGAGTCTTCCTCCTACCTTAGGTCCTCCAGCTTCTTCACCACCACTGCCAAAATATGATAAATAAATAGAAAGAAGTATGGGATAAACTCCCATAGATACTTAAAAGACACCTAAGCTAATATAAAAATATCCCTTCCTTGGGGCATACTGTATATTACCTCTATAGCTCTTCAATGTTCTATAGTTCAGTTTGTAGTAGTGTGATGTGCTTCCTATGTGCCCAGTAATATGGACAATGTGCAACTCCATGCAACATCCAGCACCCTGGTTTACCTTCTTGCTTGGTCTCATCCACAAGGAGGATTTCAGGCCACAGCTCAAATAGGCGCTCTGTTGGCCTTGTTCCTTCCAACCTTAAGTAAATGATCTGGATCACAGAGATTTTTTTCAGCCATAAAATTAATGAAATAAGTTATCAGTCACTTCTGTGAGTTAGATCTACTTAGTTTATGATATTCCTTCCCAAAGGAAAGATAAGAAAACAACATGGCTTACCACACTCCTGTGCTTAGAAGTCCCTACTCTAGCAAGTTATTCAGTGACTATAGCTGTAACATTGCTATCACTAGCTAAACCTGGTATAAAATTCAACTCAAATCCTGTATCCAAGCCTGTATCCACCTTCTAGTGAGGTGAAGTCCCATAAAAAACACCCTGAGCACATGATACTCTCCCCTATTATATTAGAACATACTTCCCCCTACTGGGCATATCGTAGACCAGTATTAAATTAAACTTAACACCTGGGAGATGGATTCAGTACCTGGGTGGAAAAGGACCCTTAAGGTGTCCAAATACCCAATAAATGCTTGAATGGAAATATAATGAATTCTCAGGTCTCATACATGTATAAGCAGGGATGCCTAAAACCTTGAACAGTTTCTGTTGTGCAATGAGATATCTGATAAATCTTCTGTCTTGCCAATATTGCTGGGAGTTTAAGTCCAGAGGGGGACTAGGGAATATAAGTTGGGGGATGCAATGTTTTTTCTAAGTTTGGGTCAAACCAGAATTGTGAAGACAGGGCTTCTATACATTCACACTCATACTGGAGCTTTATCACAGAGGCACATGCCTAAACCATTGTTAAGAGAGGTCTTTAATGGTGCTTTAAAGTGATTTTATGAAACGAGATGGAATCCCTATTTGCTCTGCCAGTTCTTTTTCTTTATACAAGAGATTCTCAGATAAATGAAATTAAACATTCCTTCTATTTTTTCCTTTCTGATGTTTAATGAAAATTATATGGTGTTGCTTTGAATTATTGCTGCTGCATGTTTGACAATGCGTCCTCACTCCACTCCTCAGGCTCTGCCATAGAACTGTACTATTTTCTAACAAGTGCTCAATTAGCTGGCATTCAGTGCTCATTACTCTATAAATGAAGGTAATTTGTGTAGGTTTTGAATTTCTACAGGCATAGCTGGTTGACAGAAGCTTGAAAATTGCAGCTGTGAATACATGTAGACATTGCTTCTATACATGGCACACCTAACTGTTTATCTTACAGCTTTGGGTCAGGATTAGATACCTTGGTTTATTGCTTCCTTTTAAATGGGACTTCATTTATTTTTTCAAATTGCAACACTCATGTCAGCATCACACAATGGTGCCTGCAGAGTGAGAGTAAAGGGCACCACAGCATATTGAACATGGAGTAATGTTATAGATGTCAAAATGATGCACTGGTCCATTAGATTTCTGGGATTTGGACTTCTAGCAGATGCTTTGCTTCTGCTTCCTTAATTCAACCAGTTTTATTTTTTAGCCACGGCTCCACAAACACTGCAAAGGATGTGCACTGCTTTGCTATAAAAAAATTAGGTGGAGTCATATATGCATTTTCTTAAAATACTAATGTATTTTAAGAAAATGCATAAATGACTCCACCTAATTATATATAAACACTACAGCTGTAGGCTCCACAAAAACTGCAAAGGATGTGCATTGCCCAATGAATCATATTACTTAAACTAATGTATTTTAAGAAATGCATAAATGACTCCACCTAATTATATATAACCCCTACCATCGCCAAATAGTTATTGATGTAATCATGTTGAAGGCATCACAAACCTCTTTTATTTTCTCATAAATATATTTTTGCAATTTATAACTGTATATGGTTGAGGTCAGGGGAGTAACTACAGAGGAAGCAGACTCTGCAGCTGCAGGGGGCCCAGGAGGTATAGGGGGCCCCACAGGTCCAGTGAGCTATTTCAACATATATTGGTAAAACAGGACAACCTCTTGATATGTTGGGTCTCTAAAATGAATTTGCTGTGGCGCCCAGTAAAATCTAGTAGCATGATTGGTTGAGGAACTATTGTTCTATCAAGATATCCATTAACAGGCCTTGACTGTACCACCGCGGCAATGTTAGAGGTGCCAACTCCATCACTACATTGAAAATGCCACCTACTTCATTTCTCTAGGTTCTCCAATCTGTCATTCTTCTTCATGTCTCCTAATACAGGGGAAGAGAAACCTATTTGCTGGGGTATGCATTTACAGGTAGCACCACCACAGCCAAATAATGAATTTAATCTGGAATAAAGGGTATCTAGAATACCATGTAACAACCCCCATTGTATATAAATCAAGTATAAGTCTAGATTTTACTTTTGTAGTCAATTCTGATTTTATAGAAGACAAGTGCATAGAGTAGGAAAATCCTTGTTCAAAGCTCAGCCTTACCCAGAATAGATTCGAATGAACTAGTTATGTGATGAAAAAAAACACTCCAAGGTGTTTTGCGCAAAAAAAGCTGTAGGGAAAATATGAACAAAAATAGTTGACGCATAAAAAATTGCCCATTGCCCACACGTTTTGCCCAAAAAAAGCCCACTTACTTCAAGGCATTTTGCAAATGTTCGCCATTTCACATGCTTTCCTGTGATTTTGCAGATTTTGTGGTGAAGCAAAATGGGACAGATTCCTTCATTACTAATGTTGATTTTTAGCCAGGGTGTCCTTACTTAATAACAAGGTCACTGCTATATGAAAATATTGTTGTATTAGTTACCCGTCTATATTTCTCAGAAAGTCTAGAGCCCTCGCTCAGACAACCATCTCCCTGAAAATTATTTTTGCTGGGCAAATACTAGTTTCCCCAGACAAGCACCTTAAAGGAACAGTAACACCAAAAAATTAGTGTTCTAATGTACTGTTGCCCTGCACTGGTAAAACTGATATGTTTGCTTCAGAAAGACTACTGTAGTTTATATAAACAGGCTGCTGTGTAGCCATGGGGGCAGCCATTCAAGCACAGGATACACAATAGATAATAGTTCTGAAGAATCTCATTGCAAACTACAAAGCTTATCGGTTATCTGCTGTGTATCCTGTGCCTTTTCTCCTTTTTTTTCAGCTTGAATGGCTGCCCTCATGGCTACACAGCAGCTTGTTTATATTAACAATTGTTGTCTTTCTGAAGCAAACACACGGTTTTACCAGTGCAGCACAAAATTACATTATATTGTCATTCCTTTAAAACAATTTCATTTTTTGGCGTTACTGTTCGTTTAACAAAAGCTTAACAGTACAGCTGTACCTGAATTATGCACTTTTAAAAAGCAGAAAAGCTCCTAAAATGAATTCAGAGCAGATAATATTAAAAAAATAGAAAAGAGAAAGAAGTAACTGAAAGAATCACAAATGCTTTATTAAAATAAGTTGAATTATTCTAACAACAATGCACATCAAGGTTAATTACTCTTATGCAGGAGTAGGTAAAATAATATGTTGTTCATAAATGTCAACCTTATATAACAATGTTGATATAATTCACCCCTTTTTTCCTGATCACTCTCAGGCTTGCTTTCTATCATGTGTTCAGAGCTTGAAATAGTTGATATATACCGTAGGCCTATTTTCTGGTCTGATAGTATTTTTTTCTCATAGGAAGAAGTGATTAGGAGTCTATATGTTGATGGGAGGGGGTAGGGAAGATGTTTCCTTAATTACTGATGTGGTGTTTCAAATAGGAATCTCACAGCTGAGCAAGTAACAGTACAAAGATACTAGAAATCCATTATAGGAATCCAAACAGAATAATCTTTAAAATCCATTTAAGCCTCCCCCTTACATTGCAAGAGAGGAGAAGAGAAGAGCGTTTGAAGCCTTTGGTGGTGCTGTAGAACCTGCGGTTATTCCTTTAGAAATAGCAGTACAATTATGAGTTTTTCCAAACTTTTCCTATCAACACAACCCATTCTTGTATCTGTTCATCTTTAATTAAGCATGCACAGGCTTTTTCTCTTACAGATGAAGGCTACGTTTTAATAACAGCATAGCAATGTTTAAAGGGCATGGGGCCTTCATTAAAACAAGAAGATCCGATTTGGTAATGATCTGCATGTCACAATGGCTTTAAAAAATGCCACTAATTTTCTAAGCCTTCAAATAAAGCTGTTAAAACACCTTGAAGGGGCTGGGAAGGTATCTGGATAATAAAATCATATATTTAATAAGATAGGCATCATTAGATTTATACTTATGGAAATACTCCAAAATCTGCTGGAGACTTTTTTTTTATTTCATCTAAAGTACATGAAAGACATTTTTGGTGGCACTGTTTGTGGTACCAGATACACGGAATAGATGGAGCAGAGTCACTGAATACATACAGCACAGCTTTCATGTAGCACCTTCTCCATCTTTACGCTACCCATAAATTGAAAGCAGAGGTATGTAAAGCTATATGGCATGTTTCAAACTCAATAAATGTTATCCAAACTCTTACATTGTTCTACCTGGCACTTGACATCGAATAAAATCCAATCAAAATAGCTGGAACAAAATTCTGGGTTGCCCCATGGGCATAACACCATTTTTACAGATATATCATTGCTAGAGGATATTGGACGCCAAGGGAAATACTTTCTAGGGGACCTGTATAGGACCTGTAATCCAGAATGCTTAGGACCAGTGGTTTTCCGGATAATGAATATATCTGTAATTTGGATCTTCATACTTTAAATCTATGAGAAAATCATGTCAACATTAATTAAATGCAATAGGTTGGTTTTGCTTCCAATAAGGATTAATTGTATCTTAGTTTGAATCGAGTACAAAGTACTGTATTATTACTACAGAGCAAAAGGAAATATTTTTTAAAAATGTGGAGCTTTCTGTGTAACAGGTTTCTATATAATGAATCCCATACCTGTATATAGTTTTTACCAGGCAAGTGCCTACTTGGCTTTCTAGATTGAAAGGAAGACAAATAATTTTGAGTGGTTCTATCATCCCTGTGCATATAAGATAACACCACATGGGGATCTCTTGACTTGTTAGTAGAAAGCTTAATGCCAATAACTATATATTTAGGCTCCTTCAGACTGATCTGGCAGCTTATTTGCTTTGGGGCCCTAGGCAACTTCATCCCCAATAGATATATATGGGTGAAAATTGGCCAGATATCTATCAGGCAGGTTTGAAATGCCATTGGGCAAGGCCTGCATTAGTGTTTTGAGACAGTGCTCTCCAAACAGGCCTGCATAGGTGCTGGTTATGATCCTATTATTTGGTGGTTTCCCCCATGCAGGGCCCCTAGGCAGCATAGTCCTAGTATCCACCTTTGCGAATGAGCTGAAGCACTGGGAAATATGCCTCCCCCAAAGTTTTGCCACAATAGGCTGAGGCCTTTGTGGTCTTGCCAAAAGCCCGGGCCTGAATAATTTATAGATAGCAAAAAGATCCACTCATTTAGTGAGGTCATCAAACAAGTAGATCTTAATTTGCACCATGCCTTAGGTGTTCTGTGTGTGTGTGTGGGGGGGGGGGTTGGGTTATGTAATAAAAGGCATTGAGTTTGCCCAGGGAGAGTCCCACAGCAACCAATCAGCAGGCATTCACCTGTTCAAAAGCAAACATCTTATTTGTTGCTATGGGTTACTGCTTCTGGGCAAACTTAGTGCATTTTATTACATATGGGTGGTTGTGCTCCTATAATGGAGCTATCATTAAGCCACATACTGTATGCAGCTCTGTCTGTGCTTGGTGGTGACACATAGAGATTGGTGGTAGGTGGACAGCATGTCGGCATCCTCAAGAATGTCCCTTCAGCTTGTGCTTAATGAGATAGACAAGCTATGCAGCTACATGGCATGTAAGGCACTGTGCTTATTGACTTATTGGTAGGTCTAAACCCTCCCCATAGGCACAGTACTCTTCACCATGAATCAAATGTCTTGTCTGGTACAAGGAGCAGAAGAGACCCTGCACCTTATTTATGAGGGGAAAATCAGTTGCAGGGGTAATGTAAGATTACCTAGTGGTCTAGCGGGGCAGCGGCACAGACACCCATTGCTGCCATTGTGGCGACACCTGCAGCCTCTTTGTGCACGTCAGATAACTGTGAGAACATTAGTTTGTCTTTGCATTTGCAACTAGGCAACATCATGGCTATGTAGAACATGTGATAACATCACTTTGGCACTAAATATTGTGTATTTAAACCCACGTCAGTGATGCTTCATTGCCCATTGTATGTTTCATAGTTCCTTGGTCTGCTTTTGGGTTGTTTTCTGTTATCGACTTTGGCGGTTTTGTGACCCTGCTTGAACTCTGCCTGGACTTACCCCTGTCTGTTATCTGACTGTAAGTGAACTCTGCCTGGACTGACCCCTGCCTGTTATCTGACTGTAAGTGAACTTTGCCTGGACTGACCCCTGCCTGTTATCTGACTGTAAGTGAACTCTGCCTGGACTGACCCCTGCCTGTTATCTGACTGTAAGTGAACTTTGCCTGGACTGACCCCTGCCTGTTATCTGACTGTAAGTGAACTCTGTCTGGACTAACCCCTGCCTGTCATCTGACTGTAAGTAAACCCTGCTTGGACTGACCCCTGCCTGTTATCTGACTGTACCAGAACTCTGCCTGGAATGACCCCTGCCTGTTATCTGACTCTACCTGAACTCTGCCTGGAATGACCCCTGCCTGTTAGATAAAGATAGCTGCTATAGGCAGAAGTGTGAGCCGAGACAGGGATCATGGCATTAATTCTGGGTGTAGGGTGCCAGTCATAACAAGTATAATGATTTCTTGCTTCACTGGGTGTAGGGTGCCAGTCGTAACAGGTATAACAATTTCTTGCTTCATTCTACCTTGTGTTCAGCTATAGTGATATATTTCAAGTGACTATGTGTTGTGACACCACCACTGCTGGTTTGAAAGAGGCGTGAAAGATGTGATTCATGTCAAGGTGGAGAAACCATCCCTGAACAGAGGCGGGGCCTTCAACGCCACCTGTCTACTACATAAAATGCTGTTCTAACGTCTTTACCGCGGCAATAGCATAACACTTCACACATTCATTCATGCAACACTTGTTTCTAGGAGTTGCATGATACCTTGGTAATCCTATCACAGTAACCCTACAGAATTTCAGATGTCACCTCTCTGAAAAGTTAAACAATGTGCCATTGTGATTGGTAGTAGTGAAATATCTTTAATGATTACTCAGTCCAGTTGTTTTAGAATTACCTATACTGGATGTATATTTCAAGTATTAACATTGTGTGTAATGGAGATTACCAAAACAATATTAATTTACGGGGCCCTTTATATCTGCCTGACGTTGGAAGGGTTTAATCACTTCCCCTGCATATGAGGAGCAGCAGCCATCACAGAATGCAGAGGAAGTATAATTTCATTTGCTGTACATCTCACTAATGAAAAGCCTATTCCCCTGTGAGATAAGACATATGCCCCCAATGTCTCTCTTCATTTAGTCACCTGAGATAGACTCCGGAACAAGAATAACATGCGTCCTTGTAGTAGTGCAGAAGAATTGTAAGCTGTGTTGGCTGATTTGTACTGCAGTTCTGGGTGAGGTCTTGCTTCCTTCTGGCCTAGAGTCCTAGTATAGTATCTGACTGGGAAAATACACTCTTATTAGACTTAATTATTAGAATGATATTAATTAATAATGCTTAATATTTTCATATGTATGTGTGTGTGTATATATATATATATATATATATATATATATATATATATATATATATATATATATATACATATATATGTACAGTAACTGCCTGGGAAAAAACACTCGTAGATTTAATTATTGGAATGATATCAATTAGTAATGCTTAATATTTTCATATATATTTACATTATAATGTTATACAGTATGTGAAAATGGTTATTATATGGGCATTCCCATTCTCTATCTTTTTGATGTGTTCATTTGAATGCAGTTAACCCATTCTTTTCTATGTACCAATTACTAATGGGACTGCACCATTGAGATGCAACATGGAGCTTCTCATGTGCGCTTGACTACAAGATACATATAAAATAATGGGCTCCCTTGATGCCTGTGTTTTTGTTTCCCAAAGAAAAAAAAAATACATATATATATATATATATATATATATATATATATATATATATACAGTGTATATATATATGACCCAGCACCCACGTTTATGGAAGACTGGTTCAGAGTGCAAGCGTCTGACTCTGATAGAGAGAGAGAGAGAGAGAGAGAGAGAGAGAGAGAGAGAGAGAGAGAGAGAGAGAGAGAGAGAGAGAGAGAGAGAGAGAGATAGATAGATAGATAGATAGATAGATAGATAGATAGATAGATAGATATAGATATAGATATATATATAGGTAGATATATATATATATATATATATATATATATATATATAGGTAGATATATATATATATATATATATATATATATATATAGGTAGATAGATATATATATATATATATATATATGTCCTTGATAAAAGCCCTAATGTGGGTCGAAACGTTGGATGCACAAGTTTGAAAAATAAAGATATTTTTGGTTCACTAACCAAGGAGTGAGGGTCCTCTTGAACTATATATATATATATATATATTCAACAGCAAACACATAGATAGATAAATGATAGTTAGATAGATAGATGATAGATAGATAGATAGATAGATAGATAGATAGATAGATAGATAGATAGATAGATAGATAGATAGATATACAGGTTTGGAATCTGTTATCCGGAAACCCGTTATCCAGAAATAAAATAATAATAAAACAATACCTTGTACTTGATCCAAACTGAGATATAATAAATCCTTATTGGAAGCCAAACTAGCATATTGGGTTTATTTAATGTTCACTTGTTCTTGTAGTAGACGTAAGAAATAAAGATCCAAATTACGTAAAGAACCCCTATCTGGAAAACCCCAGGTCCCGAGCATTCTGGATAACAGGTCCCATACCTGTAGAGAAATTATTACTGGTTAGAATTGCCAAGGGAGAACATGAGCCAAAGCTTTTCCTGGAAATATAGGCAAATGGACAAATTATCAGGTTCCAATTCAAATTTTATATTGGTGGCCTTTGTGAACAATTTCAACTGAAGCTGCGAGTTTGAAAAGTATTGTGTCTGCATCAAGTACAGAATAAAGGTGACTGGCTGCAGTGGAACAGCATTGGTAACATAGCATTGGATACGATGCACTGATAGGTGCATGATGATCTGTGTGATGCTCTTTGAGGGGTTTGTCATGAACTTTAAGGGCTACTACCTGTATATTTATTGAGGCAGCATGCAGGCGATAAATGGGAGTCTTTAAATGTCTCATTTTGTCAACCATTCCTCTTTTACAAAAACATCTAGAAATGTTTTTTTTAATAGGGAAGATATTCTTAGATTTTCAGGGCAGTAAAATACTGGAAAGATCAAAAAAGTGAATTACTATTAGAAAAAACTATAACTTCCATAAGAGAAGGTAGTATTAAACATTACTACTCCAATAACAATATCTATGTAAGAAAGCATACAAGGAGGTGTGATAGAAATACTGGGTTACCTTTGTCCAAGCAGAGCCATGTTTCAGCCCCGAACAGATAGAGGTCCCTCGGATATATTTAATGGATACTCTAAGTTCTAAATGCTTCTCATTAGAGTGTAATTTTGTGAAGCCAGCACCTTGCTGGGGGAAATGGCTGCAATGTTCAGTGAAATTGCTGACTTGAGAATATTTGGTCTGTCTGACTGTTTACTTAAGTGTTTGACAAAATAGAAACAACAGCGGATTGAAGAAGCCTAATTAACTTCACCGACAGCGCTCGCACCGAATGAGTTAAGAAGGGAGCAATAACTAGGACACTGAGATAGCTGACTGCACCCAGTGGTACTAGTTGAGTACGTAGATCAAAATCTAATTAAAAAACATTTTTTCCTGTCTAATTGGCTCACCTTTTGTCCTCCAGAAATCTACAAAGTATTAATAATGTTGAGCTTGTGTACCCCACTAAAGATGACTCGTGTCACTAACTGACACGAGGCTGCACCTATTGTTAATAATTAGTTAGCAGATCTTCCCCTGTTCCCTTCTCTTTTCCACAGAAAAGGCAACTGTTCCGATGATGCAGGTCTTTATAAAACGCAAAATAGGCAGAAACCTGCATTCCTGAGCGTGGGTAGGTCAAAATATTGAATTTGTGTGTGCGTGTGAATTTTGCAATGTATATTGACATGCGTTGTTACATATATAATATACATTCACTTGAAATAAAAGTGTGATATTTAGGCAATAATGCACACCAGATGGTAAAACATAAGGATAAACTCACAGAGGAGTTCCATAAAAGTCAGAGTGCTTTTATACAGTTCATAGAAATCCAAGGTCAGTTCTAATATCTTCATTAACAATAAGTGCATCTAGCCACTTCACTTCACTAAATAAATTCACAAAACCACAGAAAAAATTTGCAATATGCATTGAAATCAATCTGCATTTGTTTGCAGCTATTACGTGTATATATTTTTTGTGCATTGTAATTAATGGAGTTTTTTTTGCAAAATACTGTACATTGGAGTAAATAGGCAATTTTTTCCTGTGAAATTCTTCACGGCAAAATTTTGCATCGGTTTTCACTGCAATTCCATGCCTGTCCAAAAATTTTGCTCATCACTAATCCTCATATATTACAACATGGGGCAAACTATTCTTTATAATACATGGGCTTCAGCAAGTCAAGTTACACAGCTGAGATCACGTGGAGGCCTATATATTGTCGAAGTTTAGTGGTTTTAGAGTTTTTTTTAAACCAAAATTAAACTCTATTTCTCTAAAACCAAGAATGCCTTCAAAGTTGTTAGAAGATCTGAAAATAAAAAGTAAAAAAACAAAAACTGAATGATTTTCTAACAAATTACAAATATTTCTAAAACCTTAAAAAATTTTAGTTTTTTTTCAGAGTGAAATTGAATCTGAAAACCTCTAAAAGTCTGAATGGTTAAAAAGAAAAGGTCCAATAGGATCAGCCCAGCTCTCATTGATGTCTGTAGGACCTCGATTACTTTCAAGTGGTGAAGTTTTGTATTATATTTGTAATTTACCTGACTTTTTAATAAAGTCTGACAAAACTAGAATCTATGATAGATAATTTATTATTTAAAAAAAAACACGATTTAATCGGATCAGGGATAAACCCAAAAAAAAACTAGCGAAAATATGAATCAGAGTTTTTTCCCAAAAAGCCAGAATTTTTTGGTTTTTTGCCTGAAAAGTCAGAAATAGTCAGATTTTTGGGCTAATTTCCAGCACAGTATAGGAACCTCTTCCATTGACTTATATAGAACCTCGGTAGGTCTGAAATGCCGGATTTTCGGATTCAGATTTTTTCCATCCTTATGGTATAATAAATCTCGAAAAATTTGAAGTTTGAAAACAACAGACAGAGATTGCTCCAGTGGGTGTGACTTAATGCAGGGAGGGTCTATTGTTGCTTAGCAATGTGATGTCATGTTTGACCTGTAACCCTGTGTGTTTTTCTTCTTCCTGTGTGTTCTCTCCATGAAAAGTTCCTGTTGCAGACATGTTATGCTGAAGTATTTATGTTGAGTTCTATAAAGCAACCAAGTTACTGTTCACACAGTGTTTGTCCTCACTTACAGAGAAGCTGCAGATGCAGTTCAGATCAGTTCTCTGCTAACAGTTTTTTATAGTTATATAGTTATAGTTTTTGGCATTCAGTCTTTAATAAATAACCCCCTTAAATTCAAATTTTAGGTTTTTAGAGAAATAAAAAAACACATTTTGGGGAAAAAAAACATGATTCGTGAAAAAAATAGAAATCTGAAGTTTAGTAGATGGGCTCCTAAGCACCAGTTATAACTGATGACCTCACTAAGCACCATCTATAAGGATATCATATACATAATAGTCATGGGTTCTCGTGTATGATATCATTATACCACAGTAATAAATATAAGGATATAATACACAAAAGCCATGAATATTTTGTAAATTATATCCTTATAAACGGTGAGTTCTGATGTCATCAGTTATAAACGGTGATTTCTGATGTCATTTCTGTCACATGACTCATTGAAACGTGTGTATTATAATAAATAAAGTACCCCCAGTTGCAAAATATGAGGATATTACAAATTACCTTGGAGTTCCATGACCTGTATAAAAACACTCGGCCCTCTTATATTTTACAAGAGGGGGTACTTTATTCACTTTATATTTAATAGATGTAACTCTTTACCATACAAACTTTGCCCCCGATGAGTCGATGACACATAAACTAACCTATATATCATAGACTAGGAGCTAGATGCACTGCAAGCTATGCTCTCAGCTGAAGAGTATAGAGACCTCTTTCTTAACTTTGAGTTCTCTTTTATAAACTGATCTCTACTATGTCTTCAGAGGAGGCTTAGAGGAAGTTTTAGACACATCCCAATTATAAAGCAAATAAGGAACCATTCCAGTTCCTCATACTGTTTCTGCACCATCCTTATGCAAACTGCATGGATATACACATACAGTATGCCATTACATCGTTGTATTAGAAATTGACTCCTGCTCTAAGAACTAAGAATATTACAAGTCATTTCAGAATTGCATATTATTTAACAGCAGGGAGCGTATTCTGCTTCTATAATTTAACAGCAAGCAGAACACATCTTCCAAGAAGATCTATTAAACTCATTGTAAAATTAGGATAAGGCCCTAGCTGCTGTTAATTAAGGTCACGTAACCAGAAGGGGAATGTTTGGGAGTCTGGGTAAAAAATGAAGAGACGACGGTGGAGGCACAGTATGAGGAGCTGGAGGGCTTACATTATGCTTCTTGTATTAATAGATCTGATTAAATTGCTGTCTGGTTTCATTGCTTAAATACACTCCAACATCAAAGGTGACAACAGTAATACAATTTTTTGGCTTCATTTTCTCAGTGTCCCCACTAAACAAAATTAGACTGGGCTGGCGGGTCACTGGGAAAAAACCCAGACTCCTGTGGGTCCCACAGACCCAGACCCACTCCCTGCACTGCTTCAGACCTCCTCTATTGACCCAATCACTTTGCGTAAAGAAGAAACAATACATGCCGGGCAGGGGCTGGAAAAGGGGGGTTTTGGCTGGAGCAGGGGGCCAGGGTGGTTGTGCCTTGGGCAAGAGGCCAGGAGATTGTGTCTGGGGCAGGGAACTGGGGGCCCCTGATGCTGACAGCCTGATGGGCCCCAGACCCCTGGTCTGCTGCTGTCACTTAATCAATACAATATTTGTTAGACTTCCTACACCTTTCTCAAAATAGCTTAAACTGCAAGATTTTTTCCAACTTTAGGAAGAGTTATTTCCCACAGGTGAAAAATTAGCAAAACGACAGAAAAATTCGCAAATTGCAAACTTTTGCAGAATGCGTTGGAGCATATTTTTTAAATTATTTATTTTGCCACACAAATGCATTGGAGTAAGTGGTTATTTTTGTTCTGCGTTTGTACTCACGCCAAACGACCTGGAGTCAGTGGGTGTTTTTTTCCCGAACAAAAAAAAAATATGAATGGCATTCTATTCTTAAACAATTATTTGTATTATCAACAAGAAATTATATATTATGGATCAGATTAAACATATATAATGGAATCTAATGATCTCTAAATAGATTAAAGCAAAATAATCAATGAAAAAAAACCACCATTGATTGTATTCATTCAAATTATAACCCTGCCCAGATCCCCATCTGCATTACGATTATCCTTTATCTAAATAAACTTGTCATGTTCAACAGCACTTTACAGACATTGTTCATCATTCACATCAGTCCCAATGGAACTTCCAATGGTTTCCTTCTGGGTCCTGAATAGGAAAGCTGATTAGTCAGGGTCATGCTTGCATGAAATCCATACTGGACTGACCGCTATGTTTATCTCTTTAGTTAGCTTCAGTCTCACCGCAAAAACAAAACATTATTCATCAGGGAATATCTATTTTTACACCGTTCATTTGCGCATCTGTTCACAGAAGCTATTTTCTCAGTAAATGTGTATTTTTACTACACTTGCAGGCTGCATTTCAGGGCTTGGGTGTAAAATGTTGCTCGTCAAAAATTATTCGGAGCACTTTAATTCATTTAAACAAAATAGGCACTCATATAAAGATTGTTGCGGGCATCAAAATTGACGTGCATCAAAACAATTTTGATGCCCATTGACTTCATTGCGTTTCGCAAATTTTTCGCCGGGACCAATTCGCCCATCACTGCTTGGCAGGGAATTGGACCTTAAAGAAATTGGTGTAATAAACACTGATGTCTAAACATGATTGAACTCTAGCTTTATAAAACTTTTTTTATTTTTGATATTAAACTCAGTTATTGAGACAGTTTTATGAATCTGAACTGGATAACTGTTGACTGGTTAGAGATGGTCTATTTGCCAGCAACTGCATTCATCACCTTGGAGGAGGTGAATCAATACCTGTATCTCTATATAAAACCTTTTTTACTTTTTCAGTATATATGCTGCTTGTCTGTGGGACATAGCCTTCTTGTAATTCAGAACTTTCATGATAACAAATAAGATATCCCATATCTGTATATAGTCAAAAATGCACCCCTTATTGTAAAATATAAAGATATTGTAAGTCACAGAGGAGTTCCATGACCATATAAAGGCACAAGGCTGAAGACTCAAAGAAAGGCTTTGGGGAGGCCTAAACGTCAGTCCTGTGTAACTAATAAATTATTTATTTTTCTCGCACCGAATCCAGGATTCAGCTTGGTATTCGCCAGGATTTGGCCATTTTTAGCAGGATTTGGATTGGGCCGAATCCTTGTGCCTGGCCGAACCGAATCCTTAAAATCATTTGACTTTTTGTCTTAAAACAAGGAAGTAAAAATTGTTTTAGCCGCGCTGCTCTATTTTTCCCTCCCCCTCGCTGATTTGCTTATGCAAACTAGGGTTCGGATTTGGTTCAGTATTCAGCCGAATCTTTCACTAAGGTTTCAGGGGTTCGGCCAAAAAAGAGAGAGCTATTTGTTTGTTGTGACAATGTGTTGCTATGTAAATTAAATGGGCCTGAGTGCAATCTTATGCACAATGGTGTGTGTATGTGTGTGCAGTTGGTTCCCTGTATAGGCATATCGTAATTGACAAGGGCCACTGGGAGAGGACAGGCTATGGTCGGGTGTGGGTAGACTTTTTGTCGCCTGCACACACTAATAGAACAGGTCTGATTTTGAATGTTGACTCAAAGAGGAACTGTTATGAAAATGTAATATAACCTTCTTCTCATGGAAAACTTTCCAAATAGTTCTGAATTAAAAATTCTGTACTGTTTCTAAATGAGTCACGTTATTCGTCAGTATCCACTGCTCAGAAATCTGTCTATCATCATGCAGGAGTCAGAGACAGATCTGACAGCTAGGTCAAATACATTTGTGGGTGTTCTGTTCTCCTATATGATGTATTTGAGATAACTGTCTTTTAAAATAATGGCAACACAAAGCTGCATGTTTAATTATTTCAGAAATAATATTTTTAATTTTTAAATTCCTTATTTCCATGAGTTGATACTCAAATGTAATTTTTCATTTTGAAGATTCTTCCAACTTGTATTGCTGTATTTAACCAAATGTAGTGGACTTTTTAAAGGCATACCTTGATATTTTTAGACATAAAGGAAGTATATACCCTCACATTAATGTAAATCTGCTCTCCTTAGCACTATACTATTTTAAATTATTATTATTATGTTTATGCTACTAATATCATAAAACTGAAAAAATAATGCCACCTGCTGGTCAGTTATGTGGACCAGGCTACAGTCAGTAGAACATTTCAGAAGAAGAGAAAGCTCTTCTGATGTTACTAGACCAGAGAAACATCAGGTGCCTTTCCACAATTTTACATTCATTTGTTTCAAGGGTTTACATAACCTTTAATTTCAATAAGGAACAGGAAAAGTGGAATTTTGTTAACTTTCTTAAAGACAAGACAGACAAGATAGACACTTTGGGGCTTATAGACCAACACCAGGCAAATTTGCAATTAATCAAATTTCAGTGTTCTGCCTGCAGTTGGCTGAAAAAAAGCCAATCACTGATCAGTTGCTTTAGGTTATGGCCCAGGGGAAGGTTCCCCAAAGTTTATAAATAAGCTCCCATTTGAGTTTTACAAATCCCTGGCAGATCTGGGTTATTCATGCCAAAATGATTTCTTAATTTACCTCTTCTTTCTGCTTACATCTAAATATTTTAGGCATAGTTTAACCAGAAAGAAAGTTGTCCAAATCCACAAATAATGTTAAAAATCCTGAGGCTTGATTGCAGCAATCAATGAAATGACTTTATTTATATTTGTTTTCAATGTTTTTGAGTTACTGTGTGCAGTATTTAAAATTAATATGGAAACAATTTGGAAATCAGAATTTAAGTCCAAAAATAAGCATAACAAAAGAACAAAACACGGTAATTTAAAGACTAAATTAAAGGCAGCAAGAGACTGGCACCAATCGTTCTGGCGTCTCGTTAGGGCTAAGTAAGTGCTTTGTTACTTTCCTTCTGAAATGCATTAAATGGATTTAGCTTGGCCTTGGGAGACTCTCCTAATGGTACGATCTTTCAGACTGACTCACTGATGTACATATGGGCCCTTTTGTTTTGTTATCAAATTGCAAATGACATTACTAATTCCCCAGCCAAAGAAATAACAGAGGGAAGTGTAACATTAAGGTTAGATTCTGGTGAATGGAGCAGTTCAATAAGCGAAATGCAATAGCAAATGTTTATATCTATGGCAGGCCTCTGGCTCCCATTTCCAGCAGTGGCTGCCCGCTAATAGATGTATTTTAATGATAACCTTGTTTGGGCTCAGGAGGATAAGGGAAAAAAGAGGAATAAACCACTCACTGAAGGGTTTTAATTACAATCCATGATATCGGATGACTCTCTCAACCCTGATTTGTGTTTCATAACCATAGGAACAAGTGTATTTTTGTGCCCTTGCATTTATTATCATCAGATATGATGCAACTTCTTAGCAGAACGGAGGAATAAATCACCTGGGTAGGAACGTCTTTTGGTCCTAAATAAAATAAAGCATCTTTAGACAATTGTTAACTTCCAAACCAATAAAAACAATAAAACAAAGCATTTCTTGGGGCACAAATGCATTTTTGCATGTTGATGTGTTTGTTCTGTGCCATATTCCATTCATAAAGCAGTAACTCTGCTCATACAGATGCAGCCACTTTGGTTTGTCTGTTTGACACAGAATAACTAAACACAGATATCCCATTTATCTCATTTAACACAGAAAACTGTGTCACAACATCCCATCTAATTAAAGCATTCACCATTGTGAACAATGGAGTTTTGGTATGCTAATGAAAAGGTTAAATGCATTAAATGAGTTAAGATGACTTAAGATAACACAGTTTCTTCAATTACCCCTGAGTCATGACGCATTTAACTCACAAATCCAAGTGGCTTCATCTGTATGTTATTCTCGCATGTTTCTTACTTTAGTGTGCTGAGCTGTTAAGTTGGGGTCTTGTGTGACGATACAGGGAGAGCAGCAATCACAAATCGGAGATTTCTTGATTGAATGCAATCTCTAGGTGCAGAGAGGAGAAGATACAGTAGATCAGGTATTTCTATTAGAACTGCTCTACAGTTTCATAGAAAACATGGATGTGTAAAGTTTTTAAAAAAGGAGTGTTTTAACTGAACTTGGACAGGTATATTTTTAATCAAAAGAAATCTGCACATTTGGGTCCAATGGCTTACCATGACCTGCCTTATAAAATAAGGTGGGTGCTTCTTTTTAGGCTATGCTCACCCAAGTTGACAGTCACCTCTTTAGAATTGTTCAGCTGAGTCCAATGTCCAACGTCCATTTGGAATAGGGTGATGATATTAAACAATGAGTCAGTATGAGATTCAGATGGGTCACTATAAGTGCAGGGCAGGGAGCAAAGTGCAAAACATTGCACTGCATGGTCTCCATTTTTCATGTGCTCCATGAATACAGATTTCATACCCCTTTAGTGTACTTGCATACAAGGAGGTAGTAAATGTCCAAGTACATACAGGTAGTAATGGGGATATGCTATAAGTGCTGTGAAGACAAACTCCATACATTAGGCAGTAAGTGTAGGTCTTTGTTATGCTCTTGCTGACCAACATTCCCTCACTTGTATGTCTCAATGGAACCAGTGTGGGGGGGTGCAGGAGGGGGATGCTTAAAGGAAAACTATACCCCCCAAACAATGTAGGTCTCTATTAAAAGATACTGAGTAAAACAGCTCATGTGTAAAACCCTGCTTCATGTAAATGAACCATTATCATAATAATATACTTTTTTAGTAGTATGTGCCATTGGGTAATCATAAATAGAAAATTGTCATTTTAAAAAATAAGGGCCACCCCCTGAGATCGTAGGATTCACTGTACTCACATACAAACCACATGTTAGGTCACATGAGCCAATTAACAGACAGAGTTCTGCCTTTTGCTTCCACACTTCTTCCTGTTACAGTTAGTGTTGTAGTATTTCTGGTCAGGTGATCTCTGAGGCAGCACAGATAGAGTCACGAAATGGTGGTTCAAGGCAAGAGATGTAAAAGGGCAATATTTACTTAAATATATATTCCAGTTTTGTAAGATTCTTTAATATGTCATTCAATTTGATATGAACTATCTGTTGCTTAAGTATTCGTTTTGGGGGTATAGTTTTCCTTTAAGTAGGTTAAAAAAAATTGTGGTTTGCTCCTGTTTTTTTAAACCTTTTACCTTGCAAATGCATTTAAGAACACCATATTCATTTGGACTTATAAAAAGCTTATCAGTCATGACACAAGCAGCGGAGTCATGATGTTGAACACACAAGTTAAGAGAGGCCATATTACATATTTCTATAACATCTGCTTGCTTTCAGCTATTTAATCCATAAATATGAAGAGCACTCAACTACTGTTCATTTCATTCATTTATATAGAGGTACTGAAGTGTACATTGTTTTTATACAGCATGCTATGATATCTGTAAGGCTGCTTTATTCACACAGTGCTAGGATTCCCTTTGTAAAAAAAACATACATTAAGGGATTTTCATTGTATCCCGTAATTATGTTCTAGAACCGGAGCAGAATGCTATGCAGATTTCTAATTAAAGCTTCATTACCCGGTAAGTATACTTATGTTAAATCCACACATTGTTTAGTCCTAACAATCTGGAAATTGTTTCCCTTTACAGAAACGATCTTGTCAGAGACAAAACTCTTAGAGATCAAGTGGCTAGAAGAGCCTCAGAGGGTGAATGCTATGAGAGCGTTGTGTGTACACAGTGGGAGTGAAGAGAAGGATGCATTGAGGTCCCAGGTCGGCCCGTTCACCTTGAGAGTTTGAAGGTAAATTCATCAAGTGAGACTTTGCTATTTGGGCTTAACAGAGCTTCATCTCCAAATATAATGTAGCACATGTAATGTTTGTACCTCTAAGACTGCTGGGTAATGTAGTCCCCTGCACATTCCACTACAGTACAGAGGAACTAGTGGGGTTCACCTATGAGTTAACTTTTAGTATGATGTAAAGAGTGATATTCTGAGACAAATTGCAATTTGGTTTTCATTTTTTATTATTTGTGGTTTTTGAGTTATTTAGCATTTCATTTAGCAGCTTTTCAGTCTCCATTATAAATAATCTGGTAGCTAGGGTCCAAATTTCCCTAGCAACCATGTATTGATTTCAATAAGAAACTGGAATGTGAATAGGAGAGACCTTACTAGAAATATGAGAAATAAAAATTAGCAATAACAATACATTTGTAGCCTTACAGAGCTTTTGCTTTATAGATGGGGTCAGTGACGCCCATTGGAAAGCTGGAAAGAGTAGGAGAAAAAGGCAAATAATTATAAAACAATAAAAAATAAATAATGAAAACCAATGGAAACGTTGCTTAGAATTGGTCATGCTATAACATACTAAAACTTTACTGAAAGGTGAACCACCCCTTTAATGCTTCAGCCTACAGGGAGGAAGGGATTTTCTCCAGCTAATGATAAAGGAGACTTCATTTGTCTGTGTCTGAGAGAGGATTCAGAAGGAGGAGACACCAGCCAGCATAGAGAGATATGCTGGGAGATCTAGAGACTGGGGGTTTGTGTTCCAGCCTGCTGAGTGACCAGCCAGAGAGGGAGACTGCTATTTACTTGCAAGTAGTGATAGGCAAATTTATTTGACAGGTGCGAATTTGCTCGATTCACCACCAGCGAATAAATTCGCGAAACCGATGCAAAAATTCACCGGTGTCAAAAAAAATGGTACGTTTTTTTGTACGCCGGTGCAATTTTGGCAAAAATTGACGCAGGCGTCCAAAAACAACGGACGTCGGCATAAAAAATGAGACGCCGTTTCACTGGAAATATGCAAACTTTTCAGCCCCAAATTCGCCCATCACTACTTGCAAGGGGAGAACACTGCAGTGTGCAGCCTGCTTGAAGATCTGTGCTGCTGTTCCCTGGAGGAACTTTTGTTGTCTGCACCCATTGTGATCCAGGAGTACAACAGTCAGCCATCTTGATAAGGAGAAAGCCACAGTGTGGAGAGAAGCAAGGTTCTTTGTCAACTGTAAGTTATTAACCCTTGTGCTACCAGTTTAAGGAACATTGGGAGTTATAAAACAGACATTATCCTGCTTGTCCATTGGAGGGTGAGACATATTGTGCAAGGAGAGCTGACAGCATTGCTTCACACTTCCAACAGCACCAGAGGGAGCATCATCTATACCGTTACTAAGGGACACATCACCAGTTCTTTTATTGTGGTTACATCCAGTTGCACAGTTCAGCAGCAACCTAACGTGGAATTTGCCATTCATTTAGACTGCTGTGCTATTTGCAGCCCATCCAGTACTTTCAAGCCAGTAAGGGGGCCCCCATTGGTACACAATGGTTTCAGGACTTAGGTGTGCACACTGGGGTTAGAAGGGTTTTACAGGGGCTGTTTTGGTGAATTGTTATAGTTACTGCAGTGTTAGCAGAATACCTAATTGTCCTACTATTGTTAATCTTCTAACCTACTCTCTCTTACAGCTGCAGCTGTTTAATAAAGTCAGGTTGTGCCTGTTGCACTGCCATCTTGTGTGCCTGGTCACTGGGGCCTTGGGGGTGTCACCGGGTTAAGGAAAGCAGACTCATATCTTCTACTGCCAACACCTACGGGGGCGCTACAATAACAAAGTACCAAGCTGCCGGCTTCGCTGGAGCAAGAAGTAGCACCAATGGAGGTTGCTAAGGCCCTTGTGCTTTCCCCTGACCAATAGTTTGAATGGAAGTTTCTAGTCGGTGAGGGATGTAGCTGTATACAACATAAACCATGTGCTCAATTTTCCCTCTATATATCAGGTGTTATTCATTTTCTTTTCCCCCAACATGTTCCTCCTATGGCAACCAGTTAATGTTGCTTGGATTATGGGAGCTGTAGTCCAACAACAGCCAAGGACATCTATCCTTTTCTTCTGTAATTGTTTTTTCAACTTATCATTATTGTCATTATAGATCAACTTTTAATATCGCCAAAGAAGGCATGCTTACCTCCAGGTCACGCAATGTTCCATAATTTCAGTTGCCTTCAAATAACATATCTATACTTAAATTGGAACAGTTTGGTTTGCAGTCTTTCATGTCACTGAGCACTAGGGATGTAGCGAACTGTTCGCCGGCGAACTAGTTCGCGCGAACTTCGACTGTTCGCGTCCGCCGAATGTTCGCGAACGTCGCGCGACGTTCGCCAATTGGTGTTCGCGTTCGATTCGAAGTAAAATTTCGTTCGACCATTCGACCGTTCGATCGCTAAAATCGAACGATTTCCATTCGTTCGAACGATTATAAGCATTCGATTGAATTAAAATCATTCGATCGAATAGCTTCGATCGTTCGATTCGAACGAAAATCCTTCGATCGTACGAATAAAATCCTTCGATCGTTCGATCGAACGATTTTATCGAGCGTTCGAAGTTCGCGAACTGTTCGCGAACTGTTCGCTTTTTTGCCGGTGTTCGCGAACGGCGTTCGCGAACACATAAACGGCAGTTCGCTACATCCCTACTGAGCACAACGGTTTTCTTTTATTCCAGCAGAGTAATGCAAGTCCTACATCTACTGATGGACAAGACCTCATTGAAACATCAAGAACTGGACCATGGAACATTCCAAATTCCCACTAAAGCCAAAGGTGCTCCAAATGTGCTGTGTTTTGCCTTGTTTTGTTCTATGCTTTAGTTGT
Source organism: Xenopus petersii (assembly GCA_038501925.1). Taxonomy (NCBI): domain Eukaryota; kingdom Metazoa; phylum Chordata; class Amphibia; order Anura; family Pipidae; genus Xenopus; species Xenopus petersii. The sequence goes on from CM076677.1 coordinate 103,984,915, forward strand.
CAAATAATATGAGGCTGTAGAATGGCAGTCATACATCTTGGCTACTCAGTAAGGCATATGGATATTTTAACCTTTCCAATCTAAGGACTACCTTACACAGGGTACTGTAAACCATCTGCCTCTTATAAAGCTTATTAACCTATGTGAGCAATTAGTAAAATCGAAATAAAATCGCCCTTAGACAGGAGGCTCAGATTTCCACATTTGAATCAACCATGCTGTTTAGTGATGGGCGAATTTGCAACGTTTCATTTCGCCGAAAAATTTGTGAAACGGCGCCGGTGTCTCATTTTTGATGGCTGCGCCCGTTTTTTTGACGCCGGCGCCCGTTTTTTTACGCCGGCGTCTGTTTTTTCGGAAAAAAAAATCACTCAACAGTGGAAGTACAGTGATTTAGTGGTGTAAAAGGGCAGCCTTTATATAGAGATTAGGTTCAGTTCCCTTGGAAGTGAGTAAGGATTGTTGGTAGTGATGGGGGAATCTGTCCCGCAGTTTTATTCGCGGGCGGCAAAACTAGGATATTTGTCACTAATCCATGCCTGGCAAATTTATTCACCCATCACTAATGGTTGGTTAATAAAAATGTTTTTTTTTTTTTACAAATGGTTTGTTACAAGTTGTTAATGCGATACAGGTTAACTGGTGTTATGTGTTATAGTTAATAAATAATTGCAGTCTTCTCTTTCCAATAAAAGTGTCTGGCGTCTTTATTGGGGAACTGATGGGGGTCATGAGCTGGTGAGCAAAATAGGATAAAGGATTGCAGTCTTGATGCTGCACCCATCATGGTGCCAACTGGTAGCTGGTGAAACCATGAACGAGGCAAATGGTCAGATAGAGATCATATAGCTAAATCCTCTGAATATTAATACACCCAGCTTGTTTTTTCTTTCCGGTCCTGTTTGTTTAATCAGTGCGCAGAGAGCATACCAAATGGGACTTAACATGCTGATGACAGCAAAAGCTACTGAGTGAAATTGATCATTCAAAGTGCAATAAACCAAAGTATGAGCTAATTACTAACAGTTCTTAAATGAAATGTGTGTTAAAATCTGTTACGCAGACACTAAACAGTCAATATATAGCTCTTTGTTTATACAGCTTAACCCACATAGTAGCACCATCAAAGATAATTGCATGTGAGGCACAGTAAACAGGAATTAGTACCTACGGTAATAGCATATTACCCCCACAGAGTATAACATTATTTGGCAGGTGTTACTACTAGTAAAAGAGTCAGTTTGATTTGAGCACTCTCCATTGTTATGCTTTTCTTAACACAATATGCCCTAGTGACTTGTGTGCATACATTCATTCACTGTTTTCATTGTGTTTTCATTCATGACTGGGGCTGGTATATTAAATATGTTCTACAGAACCATCTGTATAGTAATAATCTGACTAGGGATGTAGCGAACTGCCGATTTGGTGTTCGCGAACGCCGTTCGCGAACACCGGCAAAAAATGCGAACGTTCGCGAACTTCGAACACCCGCTAAAATCGTTCGATTCGAACGATCAAAGGATTTTAATCATTCGATCGAAGGATTTTCATTCGATCGAAGGATTTTCATTCGAATCGAACGATCGAAACCATTCGATCGAATGCTTTTCATTAGATCGAATGCTTACAATCGTTCAAACGAATTTTTAGTGGTCGAAGGAATTCGAATGGTCGAATGGTCGAACGAATCGAACGCGAACCCAAATTGGCGAACGTCGCGCGACGTTCGCAAACATTCGGCGGACACGAACGGTCGAAGTTCGCGCGAACAGTTCGCTACATCCCTAAATCTGACTCATTTCTTTGCAGAAAATATGGAACACCTTTGATGCAGACCTCATGAGCTTTAAAGGGATCCTGTCATCGGAAAACATGTTTTTTTCAAAACGCATCAGTTAATAGTGCTGCTCCAGCAGAATTCTGCACTGAAATCCATTTCTCAAAAGAGCAAACAGATTTTTTTTTTTTTTCAATTTTGAAATCTGACATGGGGCTAGACATTTTTTGTCAATTTCCCAGCTGCCCCTGGTCATGTGACTTGTGCCTGCACTTTAGGAGAGAAATGCTTTCTGGCAGGCTGCTGTTTTTCCTTCTCAATGTAACTGAATGTGTCTCAGTGGGACATGGGTTTTTACTATTGAATGTTATTCTTAGATCTACCAGGCAGCTGTTATCTTGTGTTAGGGAGCTGTTATCTGGTTACCTTCCCATTGTTCTTTTGTTTGGCTGCTGCGGGGGGGGAGGGGGGTGATATCACTCCAACTTGCAGTACAGCGTGATTGAAGTTTATCAGAGCACAAGTCACATGACTGGGGCAGCTGGGAAATTGACAATATGTCTAGCCCCCATGTCAGATTTCAAAATTGAATATAAAAAAATCTTTTTGCTCTTTTGAGAAATGGATTTCAGTGTAGAATTCTGCTGGAGCAGCACTATTAACTGATTCATTTTGGAAAAATATTTTTTTCCCATGACAGTATCCCTTTAATGTGGATGAAATTAAAGCGACTGCTCCCCTTGGGAAATGGGATTGTGTCGCTTACACCTGCACCTACATCTGTTGACTAATCTAAGTTAGATGCATTACTACTTCACCATTTGCTCTTACTACATTTATGGAAAAGCCTAACACAAATTAATGATCATTATTTTGCCTACATGGTTGTAGTGTATTTCAGATTCATGTGACATCCCTTCCTTTTTAAAGAGTGTTAGAAGACCAGATATTGCCATTACTAAGGTATGCTACTTTAGCAGCAGCTACTTGTCATGGCTACAAAATAGACAGTAGTGATAACTGGCTTAACTAAGACAATATTGGGGAATTGTAATATGTATTGTTAGTGCAAAAAACACACACCTTTGTGTACATTTTTGACTGATTAATGACCTCAACAACGTCTTCGCAAAGTTTGGGACCAAATTGCTTTTGTGAACGTTCACAATGTATGTAATAACATTTCGCAATTGCAAACCATTTTATGCAACAAGATATTTAAAGGGCATGTAAAGGCAAAAAAATAATATCCCATTTTTACTTTCTTTAATGAAAAAGAAACCTATCTCCAATGTACTTGAATTAAAAAATGTGTACCGTTTTTATAAGAAACCTGACTGTATGCAGTGAAATTCTCCCTTCATTTACTGCTGTGGATAGGAATTGTCAGACGGTCCAAACAATCATACTTATGAACAGCAGGAGGAGCCCCGCCTTACTTCCCAGCCATGCAGAACTCAAGCAGCTTTGTTTATGATGATCCCTAAGCAGCCCAGACCACACTGAGCATGTGCACAGTCTTAGTCTTGCAAAGATGTTTAACAAAGTTACAAGATGGTGACCCCCTGTGGCCAACTTTGAAAGCATAAATTATTTGTTTGATTAGGCTTGTGGTGCAGTAAATTCATGTTTATATTTAGTACACAAAATACAGCATTTCTAGCCTTATTCTATTTTAGACTGTACATGCCCTTTAACCAGAGCAGGTGCTAAAGGTTTGCAATGCATGATTAAGATTCACAATGCAATAAAAGCCTAATGAAGAATATTATATGGCAACTGGAAAATTTTTATTTTCTCTTGTATTACATTTCCTCCTACGTGTGTTTTATCAAAGGCACTTCTCAATTTTGTCTATGGCATAGTATTTTATAACCACAACATTTTGTAGACTTATTTTGCTATAACTTTTTTTCACAGTGACTTGTTCTACATGAAGTACATTGGAGTCTTTGGGTGTTGTGGGCAGGGGGTGAATGGGTCTTGGGCTTCCATCTGTGTTGGCCAGGTTCTGGAACAAATATTTCACAAAACTAACAAGCCCAGATGTAACTTTGATATTCACAGTTAATAAAAAGATGGTAGGGCTCATTTAGGATCAGCAAGGCAGGGCACAAATTCAAAAAACAACAGTAGCAAGTCACCATGTTTTTCATACCATGTCCACCTGGCCTGCGCTTCCAAATTAATACAGCACTGCCTGTGTTTATGGGATACAGATTTCCTCCTTCCCACCTCTACAGACCCCCTAAGTGCTGAATAAATGAAGACTAAGCAGCGTGATTTTTCACTCCTTAGTGCTCTAGTAATTGAATCTGGGGCATCTGTAATTTATTATCAGTAAACATTATAACTAAGTTGTATTTCCCTTTGCCAGGTATTTGTAAGAGCCCTACTATGTCATAGGGTTCATCAGAAACTAGAAATAGTTCAGTACATTGGTTTTAGGGTAAATTTAATTTGCTAAATTAATTCACCCATGTATCCATTATCAGACAGGGATGCCCAACAGCCTCCTTCAATGAGAGGGAAGCTGGGCAGTGACTGCCTGTTCAGACCCTATGGCAAACGGGAATGGGTCCAATTAGTATGGGGTTAGGTTAGATGGATAGAAGGACTGGGTTATGTAGCTAGACTTTTGGTGCCCACTTTTCCTGAAACCTGCAAGGTGAAAAGTTCCCTTCCACCCTAATTACTTTAATCCAGGGCCGGGCTGAGCCGACCGGACCCCTTAGACAACCCAGCCAGCTAAACGCCCCCCCCGCATGTGCCTTGAGGGGGAGGCCAACAAAGGTCAGGGATGAAGGGCAGGGGAGGGAGCCAGGGAGGTATCGCCGAGCACCAAAGGGGAGCAGGGCCGGCCTTAGGCCAATTGGACCAATTGGGCCCAATTGGGCCCCGCACCTCTGGGGGCCCCGCACTGCCCCTTTCCTTTCTATTTTGTGCCTGTATGCCCTTATTTTCCTAAATACTTGCTGTGTCAGTAGCCAGCAACACTTTGTCTAGGGGCCCCGCCAACATGGTCCCAATTGGGCCCCACATTTGATAGGATCGGCCCTGAAGGGGAGGGAGGTAGTAAGGGGAGAGGGAGGCAAGAGAGGAGCAAATCTGAGCTAGGAGTAAGCAGAAGACCCTTGAACAGGCACCTGCCCAGAGATCCCCATATTGTTGTGAACAAGGCAGGTGCCTCTTCTGCCTACCCTAGTTCCAGCCCTGCACTAATTTAGTTTTTAGAGTTATCTTTGCCATGTTTTTAATTGTCATGTATGTTAAACATACAGATTACATGCAGATCTTACATTTAAAAATACACATTAATAATAATAGATTATAAAATCCTTTGGGCACCTTTTGCATCGGTTACTGGTCATTATGTATGAAATTCTGTATGGTCTCTGTATAAACCCATTTATTATAAAGCGCTGCAGAATATGTTGGCGCTCTAAAAAATACATGTTTATAATAAAAATAATAATGATCGATACAGTGTGTTTATTATGGGAGAATCTCATAGCGCTGGTTTTGCAGCCAGAGATTTGTGCTATGCAGTAGAATTCTCTGAATTCTGCCCCTCCCTGTGCTGCCCTCTTCACACTCCATATAGATATCATTGATACTGTCAAATAGAAATCCAATTATATGGATTTAAACACACATATTAGGGATTTAATGGATGCTTTTACCAGTGCTATTTGGTAGGGCAGCTTATTTCATGGCAAATAAATGCTCAGCCACCAGTCTGGCATGCCAAGCAGCTTGCGTGACCTCTGACATCCACTGAAGTAAAATCTCTTCTGCGTGTACGTGGTCTCCTTAATAAATCACTCGCCTTTGCTCCTTCTGCTGAGTGACTGTGCGACACAAGCTTTTTTACATTCTATTTGACTTTGTAATACTAGAGCAGTACAAGGGTATTCTCCATGAAACTAGATCTTACGGGAGCAATATTTCTTTCAGAATATTTTGCTGGATATTTATTTGCCAACAGAATAACACAAATTAGTCAGGGAGGAATACCCCTCTCCTAGCAGAATACTTCTACACAAATTTCCTCACAAATTATAAAGTGTGCCTGTAAGTGAATTATGTTCTTATATAGCACCAAATGTCTGATAGCAAAGTAAAGTTTCATTTGCCGTTTGCTAAGCTCATAATAAGCCATTTTTGAGCCCCAGTCAACAATGAGGAAGATACACCTGGAAACATGCATGCATATGTGTTTATACACTTCTGCATTATTAGGAAAAGAAAGCAGAAAGTGGGGAATTAAAAAACTAATTTTATTTGCTCTTCACTGCAGTTAGATTGCACAACTTGGATAAAACCACATCAGATAAGGATGACAAAGGGACATGTTATTAGTATTATTATTATTATTAGTATTATTTAGAAAAGGCCTTGTGCTTGTATATAAAGATAATTAAATTTTTTCACCTGATACAGTTTTGCAGAAAAATTCCTAATTGTGTTCGAATTTCTTCATGCATACCTTTTATTTCACAGAATAAAAACACCATGTCAGTTTTGTCATGTATTTTGTTTTGGCAGAAAAATTCTTATTTTTTTAGATAAAACTATATACACTATAACAGCAGCATACTGTAAGAAGAATTTCTCCATGCAACTTTGTTTTGCAGAAAACCTGCTTTCTTATTTTGTGCCAGGGAAAAATGTAGGGAAAAAAACGCATTGACTACAATATATTTGCCACTAAAATAAAAACGTGGAACAAAAACGTCCAATGTCTCCAAAGCATTTGGCAAAGGGTAAAGGATGAGGCACACTAATAAACGTAAAAGGGAAGGTTGTGCTCATCACTGCATTTTAAACCATTAGGCTGTGCAATGAGGCTGTGACCACAAAATTAATACAGGCAAAGCAAAAAGGTCCTCTGCACAGGGCTGTATTTATATATAGACACCTGAAGGCCTGTGCCTATGGCAGCAGGTTTAAGAGGGCGAAATTGGGGTGTCTATATAATAGATTTTTATTTTAATTTTTTTTAAAAAAAAACCTCCCCAGCCGCCACCAGGCTTTAAATTTTAAGATGGGGAGAATATTCATCATGCACAGTGGAAGTTATGTCACAAACAGCCATGAAGTGACGTCTAGTGATGGGCGAATTTCTCCCGTTTCGCAGAAAAATTTGCGAATTTCCCGTAAAATTCACGATATTCTCAAAACGATGAAAAATTCATGAAAAATTGTGAAATCTGAAAGTTTCATCAAAATATTGTGAAATTCAGACATTTTCATGAAAAAATCTGGAGAATCTGATATTTTCACGAAAATTCTTGAAAATCGGAAATTAACGCCTGTGTCCAAGCTGACGCTGGTGTTAAAGTCAATGGGCATCCAAATAGTGTTGACACGCACTGATTATGATGCGATCAACGAGTAAAATTTTTTTTGACGCCTGCGAAATTTCACCACCAAATTTTTGCGGGAGATTCCAGAATGTATTCGTCATCGGCAAAATGCGGGAATTCACTCAACCCATTATTAATATAAGTAGTTGCGGCTAGTGATGAGAGAATTGGTCCCATTTGCAAAACTGCAAAATTTGTGAAACGGCAACAAATTCAAGAAACACATTGAAGTCAATAGGCATCAACATATTCCCTTATGTCCCATACAGCAGCACAATGAGATTTATTTTGTCTCTCCTGCTATGTAGGACAAGTGAAAAAAATAAATATTAAAGGGTTAACCACCAACCCCTCCCTTAAATAGGTGCTCCCAACCACACCCCTCAGTGTTTTTTGTCCTACCTGGTGTAGGCAAGTGATAGGTATTCTAATGTTTCTCTCTTTTGTCTTTAGGTCATTTTCACGGAGAGGAACCATGGATGTGCCAGGTCCCTAGGGGTTCTGAAGACCGCAGGGTGACTAGCCGAGAGTTTTAGTTCACCCGGAGGCGCATGATAGCCTCTTATGTTTGGAATGTTCGTGTAGCTAAGGGCTGCCCTAAACAAAGATGGCGACCTCGATCATATGCGGTGATCGGAAATTCACAGTCGACGGATGACGTCTGGATGCCAGAATGGGTAAAAGATGTATTTGCTAATAATTATGCACCCACTTAGGCGTGAAAATAAATGCATTCGGTTCACTTGGTGACTTGCGTTCACTGCCTAGGTCACAGCTCCCTGGTTAGGCTGTAAGGTATGGGGGATTCTGCTGGAACCAGCAAGAAATTTGGTGATATATAACTGATTTAAGTTTCTCCTTTTATTTCAGATGTCTGATACCCATGATCCTCCATCATCCAAAAAGCATAAGAAATCTAAGCATCAACAATGCAAGGCATGTGATGTACCTTTACCTGATGGCTATGACAAAAGGTTTTGTAAAGACTGTATGTCTTTTTTGGCCCAGAAAGAATCTACAAAAGCAGAATCGTCCGAGTGGATTAAAAAGTTTATTAAATCTACTATGCAAGAAATGTTTGATCAACTACATTTGAATACCACTGTGTCTTCAGACTTAACTACCCAGAGTAATCCAATAACTCTGGAAGATTCAGAGCTTGACTCTTCTTCAGATGAGGAAGAAGCTTTAGTGTTTTTTTCTCTTCATGATACTTCCAAATTGATTAAAAAAGAGTCAGATATACCATGGATTCCCTTGATGGGGTTGAGGAGTCTCAATCATCATCCTTATTTGTTACAAAGAAAGCTTTTCCTGTCTAAAGTCAGTATGGCAGTTGATTTTCTATGTGATGCATCTATGGAGAGTATTAAGCTGGCAGCTACAGCAGCCAGAAGGGCCTTTTGGCTCAGGCCTTGGTCAGCAGATGTGGCCTCTAAGAACAGCCGGTGTGCAATGAACTTTGAGCCTGGATGTCACTTTGGTTCAGAATTAGACAAGCTTCTGGAATCCTTATCGGGCACTAAGAATTTTTCTAGACGTAATAGAAATTCCTTTTTTCGTACAAGAAGGTCATCTCCAAGAAGAGATAATACGTCACAGTGAGAGGATAAAAAAGTTTTGGGTAACTTCTTTCATCCTTACAGAGGGTTCACCTCTTCTAGAGGAGAGAGAGCAGGGGTAAGAGTGTTCCCCAGAAGAGAAAACCTTCCTTCTGATGCCAGATGTGGGCTTCCAGTGGGAGGAAGACTAGCTTCTTTTCTTCCAGAATGGGAAGAAATCATCTCAGACATCTGGGTGCGTCAAGTGGTGGCAGAAGGTTATCAAATAGAATTTATTCATCTGCCTCCCCAAAGATTTTCTTGTTACTCCTCCAAGTTATTTTTCAAAGCTGCTAGCTCTAGAAAAAGTTATTACAGAATTTGTTTCCTCCAAGGTTCTCGAACAGGTAAGAACCATTATAGACTTAAAGTTTGTGAATCAATGTGATAAACATTCTAGACAGAGGAGATTACATGGTTTCTTTGGACTTGAAATATGCTTATCTCCATGTGCCAGTGTGTCAGAACCACAGGAAATATCTCAGAATTGCAGTGATAATCAAGGTTCTACACCATTATCAATTCAGAGTCTTGCCGTTTGGCATAACAACAGCGCCACGTGTTTTTACAAAGATTATAATTTCCATTGCTGCCATCCTAAGGGAGGAAGGGATTTCTGTAATTCCTTACCTAGACGACTGGTTGATCACAGAGGTGTCGGCATCCCTATTGGAGAAACACCTGAACAAGACCATCTTTTTGCTCCAGCAGCTGGGTTGGATCATAAATTGGGACAAGTCATGTCTGGTTCCTTCCAGATCAATCCAGTTTCTAGGATTCATGATCATTTCTTCAGTAATGAGAAATCCCCCTATGTTCAGTCAGAGAGTTGATGAGGGTGCTTGGTCTAATGACTTTATCCATAGAGCCGGTACCTTGGGCACGGTTTCATATGAGACCTCTTCAATCAGAAATTCTACTGAGATGGGATCGCAAGACTTCATCTTTAGAGACGAAAGTTTGTCTCAGTCAAAAGACACGGCTTCAGCTGAAGTGGTGGCTTCAGGAAAAGAACCTTTATCATGGTTGAGGCCTGCAGCAGACCAATTGGGCAGTGTTGACCATGAATGCCTCTCAGTTGAGTTGGGGAGCCCATTTCAACCAGATGACGGTACTGGGAACATGGGATCCATGGGAGAGCACCATGTCCTCGAATTTCAGAGAGTTAAAAGCAGTTTAAAATGTGATTTGGGAATTTCAACAACATCTGAAGGGGAAAAATCTTAAGATTCTGTCAGACAACTCGACGACAGTAGCGTATATAAACAAACAGGGAGGAACCAGAGTTCATTGGTTGAATCAAGAAGTTTTCAAAATCCTATCTTGGGCAGAAAACCATGTTCCTTTTATTATGGCAGTACACACAAAGGGGGAGGAAAATCATCTGGCAGACTATCTGAGCAGAAAGAAGATCAATTCTGGAGAATGGAGTCTGAATCAACAGATGTTTGTGAGGATCACACAAAAATGGGGAGTTCCCTCAATAGATCTGATGGCAACCAGAGAGAATTGCAAGGTTCAGAGGTTTTGTTCTCTAAACAAGTGGAATCAACCAGACTTCATAGATGCCATGTCATTCAACTGGGGGTTTCGCCTAGTTTACATATTTCCCCCAATACCCATGATTCCGAAGGTTCTGCTGAAGATCAGGACAGAACAAGTCCAGGCTATTATAGTGACTCCCTTTAAGCCCAAGAGGAGCTGGTTTTCTCTTCTGATGAGAATGTCCAGGAAGCAGTTCTGGATCCTGCCCCAGTTTCCGACTCTCTTAACTCAGGGGCCCATTTGTTGTCAGGATTTGTTGAGACTGCAGATGACAGCCTGGAGATTGACAGGTCCCTTCTAGTATCTCACACAAGTATGAAGCACTCACCTCCGTTTCTTTTCCCTTTTGGGACCAGGTGCTTAGCAGCCAATTTCCCACTCTGCCATGGGTTTCAATCATATGCAATGTCCAACAGACCGCAGCACACTGACACGTTGTTTCTGCAAACTTTCTTCGTGATTTATTGGCTCATTTTCAGTAGACAAAATAATGTGATGTTTCGAGGCACACAGGACTCTTTATCAAGCATGTGGTTACACTCGTTACTCTGTGTTAAATAGTGATCTATGGGGGCGGGGAAGGTCAGGGGAAGTGATGGGCGGGGACATCAATTACAATGTGACATACATTGGATACATAAAATACATATTCATTAAAATGTTAAAAGCTGTTATATTCCTTGGACTGTGTCCATAAAAACTTTTCAGTGTGTCAATATAGTGTTAATTATAACAAACCATATTTTTGTATTGGCAATAACCCAACAATAGAAAAAGTCTCTTGCTCAGTGTTATCCTTTCTAATCAATTCTATACAAATCAAATCGTAGTATTGGAAGATCTGAGACGCTTGTATTACCTTTCTTGCAACATTCTATTCCATGGTTTCTTATGCAGTAGGTAATAACTGCACTCAGAATTTTCCGACTCCCAAACCATTCTTACTACCCTCTAGGCCACACTGTGTCTAGTATTTCAGGGACTATCTCCGGAGTCGATATCCTAGTGCAATCTAGGAAGAAGTCTACTAACAGAGCTTATGCGAGAATTTGGAGGCTGTTTAAATGTTGGTGTTTTAAAAGGCGAATTGCTTCAACAAAACAATACTTCTGTGATATTAAAATTCCTTCAAGAGGGGTTTAGCAGTTAACACTATTTAAGTGCAAATGTCTGCTCTATCAGCCTTAGTAAATCTTTCCCTGTGATCTATGCTTATATTGAAGAGGTTTGTAAAGGCAATTTCAAAGATTAGGCCTAGAATTCTTCAACCACCTCCTTCATGAGATTTACCTCTAGTTCTCAACAAGCTCTGTGAGAGCCCATATGAGCCTACTGAAGACTGCTCTTTGAAATGTTTGTCGTTCAAGACCTTATTCTTGACAGCTATCACCTCAGCTAAAAGAATTGGAGAGTTACAATCATTGTCAGTAAGGGAACCTTATTTGACCTTCCGCACAGATAGAGTGGTTCTGAGAACTCTAGACCTAAGGTTGCCTACTTCTGTAATATCAACCAGGAAATTGTGTTGCCAAATCTTCCTGAGACCCAAGAGGAGAATGATCAACTCCACCTATTAGCTATTGGGAAAATTCTTAAAGCTTATGTTAAGCAGACGGAAGACATTAGGAAAGTTGAAAATATCTTTATTGGTTTTTTGGGGGAAAAACAAGGGATTTAAAGCTTCTAAACCATCCTTAAGTCGCTGGATCAAAGAAACCATTCAGATGGCCTAAATAAAGGATTATCTCAAACCACCCTTGCAGGTGAAAGCTCATTCAACCAAGAAAGTCTCTACCTCTTAGGCTGAAGCGGCAGATGTTTCTATGGATCAGATATGCAGATCTGCTACTTAGAGTAATCCAAACACCTTTATTTAGCACTACTGGGTAGACAATAGCCTCTAGGGAAGCTTCCTATGGCAGTAAAATTCTACAGAATACATTATAGCGGATTTCCCACCAATATTACTTGCTAGTTCTCATTGTGCTGCCGTATGGGACGTAAAAGAATAAGTAAATTTATACTCACTGTAAGTTACTGAACAAAAAAACACTGAGGAGTGTGGTTGGGATCACCTATTTAAGGGAGGGGTTTGTGGTTAACCCTTTAATATTGGTTTTTTTTCACTTCTCCTACCTAGCAGGAGAGACAAAATAAATCTCATTGTGCTGCCTGAAGGGACTAAGGGAAAAGTAAATTACGGTAAGTATAAATTAATTTTTTCGTGTGGCAATTTTTATGCACACAATCATTTTTTCTCACTCTCAATAGGTGTTTTTCTTATGACTAATTTTTTGTCTCTGTGACAGTTTTGTTGTCAACTTTTTTTGGTGGGGCGAAATTTTTGCAGCAGATTTTTGCTGCACTTTCACAGAATTTCACTATTCACTATTGCTTTTATGAATTCGAATTTTGAATTTTCAATTTTTTTTATGGCCAAAACTGTCAAATTCGACTAGGGAAGTATTAAAATTTGATTCAGGTTTTTTTAAAAATTTCAAATTTGACTTTTAAAATGCATCATACACTTGAATTCGACTAATCGGCACCTTAAACCTGACAAATTGCTGGAACATGGCCTGGGTCAATTTGGAGTTGTTTGCAGCCTTCCTGACATTCTAGAAAAAACTAGAATCGAGTTTTTAAACTTCTAATTGAATTCGATTTGAGTTTGAGGGTAGGGATGGGCGAATTTTTTCGCCTAGTTTCGCCGAAAAAATGACGCCCATAGACTTGTATGGAGTTGTGCGTCAAAATAAAAAGACGCGCGACAAAAAAAAATTCGCCGCGCGACAAAATTTTTTTGACGCCCATAGACTTTAATGGGCGTCGGCGTCATTTCGCCGGCGGCGAATTTTTGGCGAAACGAAACGGGTCAAATTCGCCCATCCCTATTTGAGGGTCAATTCTATTCACTTGACTAAATTTCAATTTCAATTGGTTGAATTTCAAGTTCATAGGAGTTTATGGGAGTTTTAACTCCCATGAACTCGAAATTTGACCCTTGATAAATCTGATCCCTTGTGTCCAGGGCATGACCATCCTTGCAAATGAGAATTTAGGCTCTAATGATACCTTGTTCTATTTAAAAATGATTTAAAAGCACTTAGTTACATGTCAACGTTTGTTGGACACAGGACTTCCATTCCTGAGTTCAGAACACAGGGGGTAAAGAAACCTGTATGCTGTATTTACCTTGTGTTATGTATGCAAAATTAACTTGCAAAAATGAAAGCCTCAACTGTAATTTCATAACTGTTTACTGCTCTTTCTGCTGCTTGCAAGAGATATAATTAAGCCTAATTAGTTTTGCACGTTACATGTCATTTTAAGAAAAGTATGAGTAATTTAAAGTTATAATATTTGTCACTGATTGTTGATAGGGCATAATATGCATAGCAGAATCTGCTGGCAGCAGGAATCCTTTGTGAAAGGAAGAGTGATGGATTGGCACCGAGCACACAAATGGACCAGGGCACAAATAGGCCCCAAAGAGAGGTGGCACATGAGCAACAAATACTGCAGCCAGGGGAAGAGCAACAGACAACTCCCGCAGTGGCATATGAGAAAATTGCAGCAAAACTGAATCATGAATAATAACATATACAATTTGAGTATGAGTTTAACAACAGATAAGCCTGGTTTTGTCCAGCTCCAGAATGTAAATGGCCAAATTGGGCAAAGATTCTCTCTCGCTAGACAAGCAGATCTTAATGTTTATGGGAACTTTAGTCTCCATCCTCATAATCTCCTGAACATGACCAAGAACAGAGGGGCAAATTCACTTAGCGCCGAAGCGCCGAACGCTAGCGTTACTTCGCTAGCGTTTGGCATTTTCGTTACTGCGCAAATTCACTAACGAACGCTGGCGTAGTTTCGCTAGTGTTACTTCGCACCCTTACGCCTGGCGAAGTTTCACTAGCGACGTAATTATGCAAATTCACTAACGCGCGCAGTGTACTGAACACTACCTTTTACGCTAGACTTCCTTCGCCACCTCAGACCAGGCAAAGCACAATAGAGTAGATAGGGATTGCTTCAAAAAAAGTCAAAATTTTTTCTAAGTCCCAAAAAACGCTGGCGTGTTTTCTACATTACGGGTGATAGGCTGAAAAAGATCGAAACATTTTTTGGGGCTCCCCTCCTTCCCCCCTACATCTCCTGACTCATGGCAACTTACCTAGACAGTGGGCACATGTGTAGGGCAAAATAAAATTTTTATTTGATGTTTTGAAGCTTTTCTAGCCATTTGTAGTGCTAATACGTATTCCTCCATTGAAATTTGAATTTGGCGCAGTATGCAAATTAGCCTTCGCTAGCCTAACTTTGCTTTACTTAGCGAATCAACGCTAGCGCAACTTTGCAACCTTACGCTACCCCTGAGCGCAACTTCGGATTTTAGTGAATTTGCGAAGCGCTGGCGAAACTACGCCTGGCGAAGTGTGGCGAAGTGTGACGAAGTGTGGCGAAGTTACGCCTGGCGCAACTAGGAATCTTAGTGAATTTGCCCCAGAGACTCCCTGCTAAAGCCTAGCCCCAGGTCTGTCCCTTACAACTCCCCAAGTTAACCTTGGTATCCTCCCTTACTAAACTAGACTGTCCAGGTCAAAACCAGCCAGGTGGCAACCCTATCCCTAATGGCGGAGGGGAGGGTGCTATTCTTTCCATGCTAATAGTTACTCTGCATTTGACCTATTAACCCCCTCCTTAAATGAGAACTTAACTCTAAAAATTTATATGGTTGAAATGTCATATTTTATATACTGAATTTATTGCACCAGCCTAAAGTTTCAGCTTGTCAATAGCAGCAATGATCCAGGACTTCAAACTTGTCACAGGGAGTCACCATCTTGGAAAGTGTCTGTGACACTCACATGCTCAGTGGGCTCTGAGCAGCTGTTAGAGGTTGTCACAAATTATCAAGCAGAAAATGAGGTTGGTCTGTAATATAAGCTGATGCTACAGGGCTGATTATTAAATTCTGATGTTAGTTGCACTGGTTTCTGTGTTGTCATGTAGTAATTATCTGTAGTAATTACTAATCAGCCTTATATTGTGACATTTCTATTGTATGTGTACTGTATATTGTGAGTGGGTCCCTAAGCTCAGTAAGTGACAGCAGCACAGAGCATGTGCAGTGAATCAGCAGAAAAGAAGATGGGGAGCTACTGGGGCATAATGGGAGACACAGATCTTTACTTTACTTAAGGGCTGTGGTTGCCTTGGGCTGGTACAGAAACCCAAAACATATTTGTACAACAATTCTAGCTACTTCTTTAGTTAAGCTTTAATTCTCCTTTAGAAGCTCCCATGCCCTGCCCCCTGGAACTACAGCCCAAAATTAAAATTGTGTTCATAAATGTCACACAGTGGAAGCACAGCGCTATCTTCGCATCAATGCTGCGGATTTTTTCAAACCTTTTTGTCCAACATTTTCAGAGACCAATCAACAGTGACTCTATATCTCTAATGCAAATTAATTCTACATGTTCCATAAGTCAAATAGTGTCATGGTACCAAATGATCTACCGAGCTCACAAATCAGCACAGCACTAAAGTAAGAGTATTCAGTCATTGTCATTTTATATCTCCACCTTGAAGGAAGGGATGGAATACATTATAAGTGAGCAGTATTGGCATTTCTGGGTACCCCCTAGAGACGTGTGATAATTAAAAGTAGATTCATTATTAAATAATTAACAGCTTTGTAATTCCGACTACTTCATCTCTTTCTCAGGAATGGAGAGCAGTCTGTCTGGGCTTGAGATTGTTTTAGGAATGAATTAGTCTCTGTTACTAGATTACACTATTTTGGAGCATTTAAGAGGCGCCATTCATTGCATCTCCTGGATCCTGCAAAGGAACACTTTTGCGTCTGTTTGTTCACTGTTGGCTCCTTTGTGTTTGGGTCAATTTCAGGGCTTTTTGCTGAGAGACTATAGCAGATAAACAAGGCAAAGACTGCTAGGGACACTGCATCTTAGGGCAGAAGTGTAGGGATGGGCAAGGCAGTGAGTGGATAATGTGTGTCTTTGTGTGTCCCTGGGGACATGGAGCTAAAAGACAATTAGTATCAAACTCAAATCATAAATGAATGATGCAAAGAAATAAATTCCCAGCTAAGAATTTTGCTGGCGACCATCATCCCCATACCTGGAAGTAAGACCTGCTGGGGGTCATCTTATTATTTGTTACCCCTTACAAAATCAAATGTTGTTATGACCATTGTTGATAATTAAATGGCATGCTTAAGATGGCTGCTAAAAAAATATGTTTATGCAGATACATTATTTTTTACTTATCTTGTGTGAAATAGCAGAAGAAAATTGTCACGGCCGGCACCCAACACCAGAACAAGTGCTCGAATCCTGGGTCTGAGCTAAGCTTCACCAGTGGTGTGACCACCTTTGAGCTTCGGGAGGAGCCCTCAGCCTAATCGGGTGCCACCTGGTCTTACGAGAGGTTCAAGCAAGTGTTCTGGCAGGCAATGGGGCACGGCTGGTAGCTAGAGTCTTTTGGACCGAGGATCACGGTAACAGACAAGGATATGGCAGAAGGATCGTCAGACAGGCTGGGTCGTGGCAGGCAGAAAGCAAGGGTCGTCAGGCAGGCAAGGGTCAAAACCGGGTATCAAGCAGGAAGGGTACAAGCAGAAGAGTAGTCGGATATCAGGCACTGGTCAGGATTCAGAATTCGGGATGGTCAAGGTACAGGCTGGGTCAAACACGGATAATCAGATTCAAACAGACAAAATAGCACAAGGCTTCAGAACAGAGCACCAGAAACAAGTTCTATCACGTGCAGTTTGCTGGGAGTGGAAGTGGCCTATTTATACCTTGTTTGGGCGCCAAAGTTTTCGCGCCAAAATCGGCGCACACGCATCAGAATCGACGCGCGCGCATCCACGTCAATAAAGGAAACGAGACACGGGCGCGCACGTCCTAAGGAGGCAAGATGGTGGAACCACGAGGTGGGCGTCCCCGCGGCCGGCGTGGCGGGCGTCCCCGCGGCCGACTTACAGCACCCCCAATCCCAGGTAATACAGATTTCCTTACATTACCCCCCTCTCTAGGGGGGGACACCGGACCCCCAGGCTTCCCAGGAAACTTTAAATGGAACTGCTTCCTAAGACGATCAGCCTTGATGTCATCAACTGAGACCCAGGAGTTCTCCTCAGGACCGAATCCCTTCCACCTAGTGAGGTACTGGAGTTTGTTACGTACCATTCGGGAATCAAGGAACTCCTGGATCTCAAATTCAGGCTGACCGTCAACTTGCACTGGAGGGGGAACAGAAGTAAGGCGAGTATTAGCGGCAGGTTTAAGCAAAGAAACATGAAAAGAATCAGAGATCTTGAAATTAACAGGCAATTTAAGGCGAACAGAAGAAGGGTTGATAACAGTAGTGATGGGGTAAGGACCAATGAAACGGGGACCCAGCTTAAGGGAAGGAACCTTTAACTTGATGTTTTTGGTAGAGAGCCACACCAAGTCTCCCACTTTATACTGGGGTGCTTCTCTACGTCTTTTATCAGCAGCCCTTTTCTGAGCAGAAGTAGCAGTAGACAAAGAATCATGTACCTGGAACCAAATCATGGAAAATTGTTCGACAGAGGAATTAGCGGAAGGGACAGAAGAACCAGAATTAGAGAAGGAAAAAGCTTTTGGGTGTAACCCATTAACAATAAAAAACGGAGACTCCCCAGTGGAGGAGTGAGTAACGTTATTGTAGGCAAATTCTGCCCAGGGTAACAGTTCTGCCCAGGAAGATTGATTTTCGGACACATAAAATCTTAAAAATTGCTCTAAAGACTGGTTCACTCTCTCGGTTTGCCCATTGGTTTGTGGGTGATAAGCGGTTGAAAAAGAAAGATCGATCCCCACTAACGAGCAAAATGCGCGCCAGAACTTAGAGACAAATTGAACACCTCTGTCTGAAACAATATTACTGGGAAAACCATGCAACTTAAATATATGTTGAATAAAAAGTTCGGACAAAGTTTTGGCAGATGGGAGGTGAGGAAGAGCAATAAAATGACCCATCTTACTGAATCTATCCACCACCACCCAAATTACTGTTTTCCCCTGGGACACAGGCAACTCCACAATGAAATCCATAGAAAGATGGGTCCATGGTCTTTCAGGAATAGGGAGGGGAATCAGTAACCCTTGGGACAAATTTCTAGAAGTCTTGGAGCGTTGGCAGACAGGACAAGAGTCCACAAAAGATTTAACATCTTGTTTACAGGTCGGCCACCAAGCACTTCGAGTAAGTAATGAAATAGTTTTACTTACACCAGGATGTCCTGCCATCTTGGAATCATGAACCTCTCTTAGAACCTGTTCTCTAAGATCTTCAGGAACAAATAATCTCCCAACAGGAGTGTTAGAGGGAGCGTCTGTCTGAACAGGGGATAACAAAGAAGAGAGGTCAGATTCCAAAGTAGCCACAATGACTTCACCCGGAATAATTGTACTACAGTCATCAGTTTCAGAATATATTGAGTCAAAGCTTCTGGAAAGAGCATCTGCCTTGACGTTCTTTGTACCAGGCCTAAACGTCAAGGTAAAGTTAAACCTAGAAAAGAACAAAGCCCACCTTGCCTGTCTAGGATTTAGACGCTTTGCTGACTCAATATACAACAGATTTTTATGGTCAGTGTAGACCGTAAACTGGTGTTTAGCCCCTTCTAGTAGATGCCGCCATTCCTCAAAGGCCCACTTGACAGCTAACAGTTCTCTATTCCCTATGTCATAATTTGCCTCTGCAGGAAGAAATTTTCTAGAGAAAAATGCACAGGGGTGTAACTTATTAGTTATCGGGTGCCTTTGAGAGAGAATTGCCCCTGCTCCCACCTCAGAAGCATCTACCTCGACTATAAAAGGTAGTGCTGTATCAGGATGGCGGAGGATTGGGGCAGAACTAAACTCCCTTTTGAGGAACTCGAAAGCTTGGATAGCTTCCGGAGGCCACATACTGGGGTCAGCACCTTTCTTAGTAAGATTTGTGATAGGAGCCACAATAAGTGAAAATTTTTTAATGAATTGCCTATATAGTTGGCAAAACCTAGGAACCTTTGGGTTGCACGTAAAGAATGAGGTTGGGTCCACTCCAGGACAGCTCTCACCTTGTCTGGATCCATTTCGAGACCCTTGGAAGAAATATTAAATCCCAAGAACTGTACGGAAGCAACCTCAAAAGTACACTTCTCCAACTTCGCATACAGGTTATTAGCTCTAAGCCTACGCAATACCTCACAAACATGAAGACGATGATCAGACAGGTTGGCAGAGAAGATGAGGATGTCATCTAGGTAGACCACTACGTATATCCCCAGCAGGTCCCGAAAGATGTCATTGACAAACTCCTGAAACACTGCTGGGGCATTACATAGACCAAACGGCATAACAAGGTACTCGTAGTGGCCATCCCTAGTATTAAAAGCCGTTTTCCACTCATCCCCCTCCCTGATCCGAATGAGGTTATAGGCACCCCTCAAGTCAAGCTTGGAGTAGATCTTAGCATCCTTGACCTGGTCAAATAGTTCGGAGATTAATGGTAAGGGGTAGCGGTTTTTACAGTGATTTTATTAAGCCCCCTATAATCAATACAGGGGCGTAAACCACCGTCTTTCTTACCCACAAAAAAGAACCCTGCCCCCGCAGGGGAACAAGAGGGCCTAATGAAGCCCCTGTCAAGATTTTCTTGTATATACTCTTTCATTGCCTGGGCTTCGGGCAATGAAAGGGGGTAGGTTCTACCACGTGGAGGAGTTGACCCAGGAACTAAATCAATAGGGCAGTCATACTGCCGATGCGGAGGTAAGGTCTCAGCTGCTCTTTTAGAGAAAACATCAGAGAAAACTGAATATGCTGTGGGTAACCCCTCAAGAGAAGTAGTGGCTACTACTGAGGGAAAACAAACCCCACTACATCCTGTACCCCATTGAGTCACCCCCTTAGAAACCCAGTCTATCAGAGGGTTATGCCTCTGGAGCCATGGTAAACCAAGAATAAGAGGAGAGGAAGCTCCCTCAATGAGGTATAGAGCTATCTCTTCACAGTGCAGATTATTTACACACATGGAAAGATTTGTGGTCTTTTGGGAAACCACCCCTGATCCCAAGGGTCTTTTATCGACAGCCAGAATTCTCATGGGAGGATTGAGGGCAACCAAAGGAATTTTATTTTTAGCAGCAAATGCTGCGTCCAAGAAATTACCCTCCGCCCCAGAATCAATGAAGGCTGACAATTTAACAGTGCCCGTAGGCCAGGTTAATTTAACAGATAATAGGACCTTGGAGGCAGATTGGGGAGAGGAAACGCCTGCACCCAAATGGAGCTCCCCTTCTCCATTTAGGCTAGGGCGTTTCCCGGCCTCTTGGTACACTGATTGAGGAAGTGACCCTTCTCCCCACAATACAAACACAACCCAAGAGACCGCCTCCGTGCCTTTTCCTCAGGAGTAAGGTGAAAGATGCCCAGCTGCATAGGCTCCTCCTGAGGTTGAGACACAGAGGGGTTTGACAACTTAGCACTAAAATTATGCTTATACAAAGAAGAAGTACCCTGTTCCTCCCGATTTTCCCTCTGTCTCCTATCTACCTGGATAACCAGAGACATTAGGTCATCCAGATTGGTAGATAGGGGGTAATTGACCAGGCTGTCTTTGACAGATTTGGCTAGACCGATGCGAAACTGGCTCCTTCGAGCTGCATCGTTCCAACCAGTTTCCACCGCCCACCTACGAAACTCTGTGCAGTAAATCTCCACCTCCCGTTTACCCTGGCGTAGTTTGCGAATCGCGGAATCGGCCGAAGAGGCGCGATCCGGGTCATCGTAAAGAATGGCCATAGAGCGGAAGAAAAATCTAAAGAGTAACGGGCAGGGTCAGTGGCTGGCAATCTAAGTGCCCAGACTTGGGGGTCACCCACTAATAGGGTCATTACGAACCTGACCTTTTCCTCGTCAGAGGGAAATGAGTGGGGGAAAAAGCTGAGGTACAGCTTACAGGCCTCTTGAAAAACAAAAAACTGGGTTCTGTCCCCACCAAACTTGGCAGGAAATGCAATCTTGGGTTCCTGGGGTCTGAATACAGCACCCCTATCAGGCAGGGAACCCACAGAAGGAGTAGGAACAGAACTGGCTGGCTGCTGCGAGGGTCCCAGCTGGCGTGTTAGGTTATGGAACCCCTGGAGCAAATAGTTCTGCTTTCGCTCCTGCTCCTCCATACGTTGCAGCAGAGTAGTTAGCAACAGCTCGGAAGAAGATGGGAGTGGAGCAGCGGCAGCAGCTTCGGCGTGATCGTCGTCCTCCATGGCCCGTGATAATGTCACGGCCGGCACCCAACACCAGAACAAGTGCTCGAATCCTGGGTCTGAGCTAAGCTTCACCAGTGGTGTGACCACCTTTGAGCTTCGGGAGGAGCCCTCAGCCTAATCGGGTGCCACCTGGTCTTACGAGAGGTTCAAGCAAGTGTTCTGGCAGGAATTGGGGCACGGCTGGTAGCTAGAGTCTTTTGGACCGAGGATCACGGTAACAGACAAGGATATGGCAGAAGGATCGTCAGACAGGCTGGGTCGTGGCAGGCAGAAAGCAAGGGTCGTCAGGCAGGCAAGGGTCAAAACCGGGTATCAAGCAGGAAGGGTACAAGCAGAAGAGTAGTCGGATATCAGGCACTGGTCAGGATTCAGAATTCGGGATGGTCAAGGTACAGGCTGGGTCAAACACGGATAATCAGATTCAAACAGACAAAATAGCACAAGGCTTCAGAACAGAGCACCAGAAACAAGTTCTATCACGGGCAGTTTGCTGGGAGTGGAAGTGGCCTATTTATACCTTGTTTGGGCGCCAAAGTTTTCGCGCCAAAATCGGCGCACACGCGTCAGAATCGACGCGCGTCCGCGTCAATAAAGGAAACGAGACGCGGGCACGCGCGTCCTAAGGAGGCAAGATGGTGGAACCACGAGGCGGGCGTCCCCGCGGCCGGCGTGGCGGGCGTCCCCGCGGCCGACTTACAGCACCCCCAATCCCAGGTAATACAGATTTCCTTACAAAAATATTCTTGACCTAGAGCTCTATCTGGCCATTGGCCCTTTCACCATATAATCCTACTATACCTGCTATCCCACAGTCACAGTCCCTTTCCAGAGACTATTATCCCACTGTTACTATAGGCACCATCTCTCTCTACTATACCTGCTATCCTACAGTCACACTCCATTCCCAGAGACTATTATCCTACTGCTACTATAGGCACCATCTCTCCCTACTATACCTGCTATCCCACAGTCACATTCCATTCCCAGAGACTATTATCCTACTGCTACTATAGGCACCATCTCTCCCTACTATACCTGCTATCCCACAGTCACACTCCCTTCCCAGAGACTATTATCCCACTATTACTATAGTCACCATCTCTCCCTACTATACCTGCTATCCCACAGTCACACTCCCTTCCCAGAGACTATTATCCCACTGTTACTATAGTCACCATCTCTCCCTACTATACCTGCTATCCCACAGTCACACTCCCTTCCCAGAGACTATTATCCCACTGTTACTATAGTCACCATCTCTCCCTACTATACCTGTTATCCCACAGCCACACTCCCTTCCAAGAGACTATTATTCCACTGCTACTATAGTCACCATCTCTCCCTACTATACCTGCTATCCCACAGTCACACTCCCTTCCCAGAGATTATTATCCCACTGTTACTATAGTCACCATCTCTCCCTACTATACCTGTTATCCCACAGTCACACTCCCTTCCCAGAGACTATTATCCCACTGACTGTTACTAAAGGCACCATCTCTCCATATTATACCTCCTATCCCACAGTCACAGTTCCTTCCCATGCACAATTTGTCGTGTGTCAAAAAAAAATTGTCGTCCATAGACATTTAAATGCACTTCAGCGAATTTTCGCTGTTTCACGAATTTGCAGTGCGCCCATCACTTATTAGAACTCTTACCCCCATATGTAATAAAAGACACTAAGTTTTCCAAGGAGCAAATGTCAAGGCAGCCATGTTCACTCTTCTTCCTGTATTCACTGGCATTTGGTGGTGCATGCGCAGTAGAGGGATTTACCGGTAAGGAACTACTGCGCATGTGCCAAAAGTCACAAGGTTTCCGATTTCTTTTTTTGGAAACTTTGTGATTTTCGGCGCATGCGCAGTAGATCCTTACCGGTAAATCCCTCTACTGCGCATGCACCATCAAATGCCGGCGAATACAGGAAGAAGAGCGCTCGGGCGAACATGGCTGCTGTGAACTCAACAGGAGAGGAACTGTACGGAGGGGTCAGTAACAAGTTAGGGACATTTGCCAGGGGGGGCAACACAGGGGAGGGATTTTAGCGCCGAAGGGGTTGAATTCTCCTTTAAGCAGTTAAATGATGTATTCAGCTAGTATGATATGCTGGAATGTACAGTAGGCAGAGAGATTGACTGATTCTGAGAGGTCTTGTAATTATGACTAGTGATGGGCAAATTTGTGGGAAAATCATGAAATTGGAAATTTTCATGAAAATTTTTTTGAAATTCGCCCATTTTGACCAAAAAATCGTGAAAATCTGACATTTTCACAAAAAATCGTGAAAATCGGAAATTGACGCACGTGATTCGTGAATTTATGTGCTGCCACAGATATGCGGACATTCGCCGTAAATTCGTGCCAGCCAAATTTATTCGCCCATCTCTAATTATGACTGATTGGGTGATACAAAAAACCCCTATTCTATTAGCCATTCAGTCATAGTCATAAGAATACCTAAGAAAGCTGTATGCATTCACCTGAAAGTTCAATGGATCTTCAAACTGGGCTTCTAGGAGCAACAAGCTAGGCAAATTTCAATCCAACTTGGCACCCAGACCCTTCTCCAGGGGCATCTAAAGGGGACAGTACAATAGTCTGGGAGCATTTTATACTGTTCCTGGTGCTTTCTTGAACTACTAATTACCTGTTGCTTTTGGGTAGGGATGTAGCGAACGTCGGAAAAAAAGTTCGCGAACATATTCGCGAACTTGCGCAAAAATGCGAGCGGTTCGCGAACGGTTCGCGAACCCCATAGACTTCAATGGGAAGGCGAACTTTAACATCTAAAAAAGACATTTCTGGCCAGAAAAATGATTTTAAAGTTGTTTAAAGGGTGCAACGACCTGGACAGTGGCATGCCAGAGGGGGATCAAGGGCAAAAATGTATCTGAAAAATCTGCCTGTGTGCGCTTGGAAGAGATAGTGTAGGGGGAGAGCTGTTAGTGATTTCAGGGACAGATGATAGTAAGTTTGCTGGCTAGTAATCTGCTTGATACTGCTCTGTATTGGAGGGACAGAAGTCTGCAGGGATTTGAGGGACATTTTAGCTTAGGTAGCTTTGCTGGCTAGTAATCTACTGTTCTCTTTAAACAACTGCCATACGTTGACCTTGTAGGCATTGTTTGCCCAGTTTTTTTGGACGCAGCCACTGAAGCACAGTTGCCAGAAAAAATATGCCATATAAATGCTGAAAATAGTAATTTTTCGCCATACGTTGACCTTGTAGACATTGTTTGCCCAGTTTTTTTGGACGCAGCCACTGAAGCACAGTTGCCAGAAAAAATATGCCATATAAATGCTGAAAATAGTCATTTTTTGCCATACGTTGACCTTGTAGGCATTGTTTGCCCAGTTTTTTTGGTCGCAGCCACTGAAGCACAGTTGCCAGAAAAAATATGCCATATAAGTGCTGAAAATAGTCATTTTTGCCATATACGTTGAGTCAACGTATGACAAAAAATGACTATTTTCAGCATTTATATGGCATATTTTTTCTGGCCTCTGTGCTTCAGTGGCTGCGGCCAAAAAAACTGGGCAAACAATGCCTACAAGGTCAACGTCGTTGACCTTGTAGGAATGCCTACAAGGTCAACGTCGTTGACCTTGTAGGCATTGTTTGCCCAGTTTTTTTGGCCGCAGCCACTGAAGCACAGAGGCCAGAAAAAATATGCCATATAAATGCTGAAAATAGTCATTTTTTTGGTCGCAGCCACTGAAGCACAGTTGCCAGAAAAATTATGCCATATAAATGCTGAAAATATAAATTTTTTTGGTTGCAGCCACTGAAGCACAGAGGCCAGAAAAATTATGCCATATAAATGCAGAAAATATGCATTTTTTTGGTCGCAGCCACTGAAGCACAGTTGACAGAAAAATTATGCCATATAAATGCTGAAAATATAAATTTTTTTGGTTGCAGCCACTGAAGCACAGAGGCCAGAAAAATTATGCCATATAAATGCAGAAAATATGCATTTTTTTGGTTGCAGCCACTGAAGCACAGAGGCCAGAAAAATTATGCCATATAAATGCAGAAAATATGCATTTTTTTGGACGCAGCCACTGAAGCACAGTTGCCAGAAAAAATATGCCATATAAATGCTGAAAATAGTCATTTTTCGCCATACGTTGACCTTGTAGACATTGTTTGCCCAGTTTTTTTGGTTGCAGCCACTGAAGCACAGAGGCCAGAAAAAATTAAACCAGTAGGGTTTGCACCCTAGTTTGTAACGGTGGCGGAGGGAGGAGGACGCTAAAGGACAGCTGTGTGTGGAGTCATGAGGCTTGAAGAGAAGGACAGCTGCATAGAAGTCAGAACAAGTCTTCCGGCGTGCAGTAACCCTCCGAGATCCACCCCTCATTCATTTTAATAAAGGTCAGGTAATCGACACTTTTGTGACCTAGGCGAGTTCTCTTCTCAGTTACAATCCCTCCTGCTGCACTGAAGGTCCTTTCTGAGAGCACACTTGAGGCTGGGCAAGACAAGAGGTTCATGGCAAATTGTGACAGCTCTGGCCACAGATCAAGCCTGCGCACCCAGTAGTCCAGGGGTTCATCGCTCCTCAGAGTGTCGATATCTGCAGTTAATGCCAGGTAGTCCGCTACCTGCCGGTCGAGGCGTTCTTTGAGGGTGGATCCAGAAGGGTTGTGGCGCTGCCTTGGACAGAAAAACATTTGCATGTCTGACGTTACAGACCGGCCAAAGGGCTTTGTCCTTGCAGGTGTGCTCGTGGCAGGATTACTGGCACCTCTGCCCCTGGAATGTTGATGAGTTCCTGAAGTGACATCACCCTTAAAAGCATTGTACAACATGTTTTGCAGGCTGGTTTGTAAATGCCGCATCTTTTCGGACTTGTGGTATGTTGGTAACATTTCTGACACTTTATGCTTGTACCGAGGGTCTAGTTGCGTTGCGACCCAGTACAGGTCCTTCTCCTTAAGCCTCTTGATACGGGGGTCCTTCAACAGGCATGACAGCATGAAAGACCCCATTCTCACAAGGTTGGATGCAGAGCTATCCATCTCCGCTTCCTCATTATCAAGGACTGCATCATCCACGGTCTCCTCCCCCCAGCCACGTACAAGACCAGGGGTCCCCAAAAGGTCACCACTAGCCCCCTGGGAAGCCTGCTCCTGTTGGTCCTCCTCCTCCTCCACAAAGCCACCTTCCTCCTCTGACTCCACTTCTGGCACCTCTCCCTGCGTTGCAGCAGGTGCCTGGGTTCGTTCTGGTGATTCCGACCAGAAATCGTGCGCTTCCAGCTCCTCGTCACGCTGGTCTACAGCCTCATCTGTCACTCGTCGCACGGCACGCTCCAGGAAGAAAGCGAAGGGTATTAGGTCGCTGATGGTGCCTTCGGTGCGACTGACCATATTTGTCACCTCTTCAAAAGGTCGCATGAGCCTGCAGGCATCGCGCATAAGCACCCAGTAACGGGGGAAAAAAATCCCCAGCTCTGCAGATCCAGTCCTACCACCCAGTTCAAAAAGGTACTCGTTGACGGCCCTTTGTTGTTGCAGCAGACGTTCCAACATAAGGAGCGTTGAATTCCAGCGAGTCTGGCTGTCAGAAATCAAACGCCTGACTGGCATGTTGTAGCGCTGCTGAATGTCAGCAAGGCGTGCCATGGCTGTGTAGGAACGTCTGAAATGGGCCGACACCTTTCTGGACTGGGTGAGAACGTCCTGGAATCCTGGGTACTTGGAGACAAAACGTTGGACTATTAAATTTAACACATGTGCCATGCAGGGCACATGTGTTAAATTGCCCAGTCTCAACGCTGCCAACAGATTGCTTCCATTGTCACACACCACTTTTCCGATCTGCAGTTGGTGTGGGGTCAGCCACCGATCGGCCTGTGACTGCAGAGATGACAGGAGTACAGATCCGGTATGGTTTTTGCTTTCCAGGCACTTCTCCTGGGTACTTGGAGACAAAACGTTGGACTATTAAATTTAACACATGTGCCATGCAGGGCACATGTGTTAAATTGCCCAGTCTCAACGCTGCCAACAGATTGCTTCCATTGTCACACACCACTTTTCCGATCTGCAGTTGGTGTGGGGTCAGCCACCGATCGGCCTGTGACTGCAGAGATGACAGGAGTACAGATCCGGTATGGTTTTTGCTTTCCAGGCACGTCATCCCCAAGACAGCGTGACAACGGCGTACCTGGCACGTCGAATAGCCTAGGGGGAGCTGGGGGTGCACAGGTGTGGAGGAGGAGAAGGAGGACCCAGCAGCAGAGTAAGAAGAAGAAGAGGAAGAAGACGAGGTAGAGAGCGATGGAGGAGTAGAGGTGGTGGCAGAACCGCGTGCAATCCGTGGCGGTGACACCAACTCCACTGTTGTTGTTGTTGAGCTACCCATTCCCTGCTTCCCAGCCATTACCAAGTTCACCCAGTGGGCAGTGTAGGTGACATACCTGCCCTGACCATGCTTGGAGGACCATGCGTCAGTAGTCATATGGACCTTTGGCCCAACACTAAGTGACAGAGATGCGGTAACTTGGCTCTGCACATGTTGGTACAGGTGTGGTATTCCCTTTTTAGAAAAAAAATTGCGGCTGGGTACCTTCCACTGCGGTGTCCCAATTGCTACAAATTTGCGGAAGGCCTCAGAGTCCACCAGCTGGTATGGTAAAAGCTGGTGGGCTAAGAATGCAGACAAGCCAGCTGTCAGACGCCGGGCAAGGGGGTGACAGTCAGACATTGGCTTCTTACGCTCAAACATGGCCTTCACAGAAACTTGGCTGGTGGCAGATGACTGGGAATGGGAACAGGTGGTCAAGGTGGAAGGCGGAGTGGAGGGTGGTTCAGACGGGTCAAGGAGAGCAGAGGTAGAGCAGTAAGATGCTGGACCAGAAGGAGTGTGGCTTTTAGTTTGCCTGTTGCCTTTGAGGTGTTGCTCCCAAAGTGCTTTGTGCTTGCCGCTCATGTGCCTTCGCATAGAAGTTGTACCTATGTGGCTGTTGGGCTTACCAAGGCTCAGTTTCTGACTGCACTCATTGCAAATTACAATGCTTTTGTCAGAGGCACACACATTAAAAAAATCCCACACTGCTGACTTTTTGGAAGTGTGCGATCTGGCGGTAACAGTAGAAGTTGGCGGCATTGGCGGCAATGGCGGGTGCGTTGGCTGGCTGAACACAGGTGCCGATACATGTTGTTGCCCTACTGATCCCTGCGGGCTGTCCTCCCTGCTTCTTCTAAGTCTTATTCTCCTACTGCCTCTCTGACTCTCCGTCTCTCCATCTGAACTACCCTCCTCTTGCTCTCTTCTACTAGGCACCCACAAAACATCAATCTCCTCATCATCATTCTCCTCAGATGCATCAATTTCTTCTGACACATCACAGAAGGAAGCAGCAGAGTGGACCTCCTCCTCATCACTCATCATTATGTCCATCTCTGTCGTGTTCTCTGCCAGAATTAAATCTGGTGTAACGTCCTCATCTCCTTCATCTTCTTCTGGCAATAATGGTTGCGCATTACTCAGTTCAAGAAACTCATGGGAAAATAACTCCTCTGACTCCAGTGAAGAAGGGGCACCAGTGGTGGAGGAAGTGTTACGTGGGGTGGCCATAGCAGTGGAGGATGAGGAGGATGTTGTGGTAAAGTTAGAAACGGTAGAGGATGGGGTGTGCTGTGTAAGCCAGTCAACTACCTCTTCAGCATTTTGGGAGTTCAGGGTCATTGGCTTTTTAAAACTGGGCAATTTGCTAGGGCCACAGGATTGCATAGCAGCACGGCCCCTAGCACGGCCTCTGCGTGGCGGCCTGCCTTTGCCTGGCATTATTTTTAAAAAAACAACAACAACAAAAACTCAGTTGGTTTTTCTGGAAACGATAATACACACAGCTAGATGGCAGTTTGAAGAAAACAGTGTGCAAATAATGCCTACAAGGTCAACGTATACACAGCGGTGGATACGGATTACGTAAAATATATGAATGCTGCTTGAAAAAAAGTAACTCAAGTGGTTTTTCTAGAGACGATAATATTATCAATATTTAGACAAAATGTGAACAAGCTCACACAGCTAGATGGCGGTTTGAAGAAAACACTGTGCAAATAATGCCTACAAGGTCAACGTATACACAGCGGTGGATACGGATTACGTAAAATATATGAATGCTGCTTGAAAAAAAGTAACTCAAGTGGTTTTTCTAGAGACGATAATATTATCAATATTTAGACAAAATGTGAACAAGCTCACACAGCTAGATGGCGGTTTGAAGAAAACACTGTGCAAATACTGCCCACAAGATCAACGTATACACTACTACAGCGGTGGATACGGATCTCGTAAAATTTATTATGGCTGCTTGAAAAAAGTCACTCCGGTGTTTTTTCTGGAGACGGTAATATTATGGATATTTAGACAGAATGTGAACAAGGTCACACAGCTAGATGGCAGTTGGTTGAATAACACACTGGGCAAAAAATGCCTACAGGGCAAATAATGCCTAAAAGGTCAACTTATACACTACTACAGCGATGGATACAGATTACGTAAAATATGTTATGGCTGCTTGAAAAAAGTCACTCCGGTGTTTTTTCTGGAGACGGTAATATTATGGATATTTAGACAGAATGTGAACAAGGTCACACAGCTAGATGGCAGTTGGTTGAATAAAACACTGGGCAAAAAATGCCTACAGGGCAAATAATGCCTAAAAGGTCAACTTATACACTACTACAGCGATGGATACGGATTACGTAAAATATATTATGGCTGCTTGAAAAAAGTCACTCCGGTGTTTTTTCTGGAGACGGTAATATTATGGATATTTAGACAGAATGTGAACAAGGTCACACAGCTAGATAGCAGTTGGTTGAATAACAC
Source organism: Xenopus petersii (assembly GCA_038501925.1). Lineage (NCBI taxonomy): Eukaryota > Metazoa > Chordata > Amphibia > Anura > Pipidae > Xenopus > Xenopus petersii. The sequence continues at coordinate 104,015,384 of CM076677.1, forward strand.
ACTGGGCAAAAAATGCCTACAGGGCAAATAATGCCTAAAAGGTCAACTTATACACTACTACAGCGATGGATACAGATTACGTAAAATATGTTATGGCTGCTTGAAAAAAGTCACTCCGGTGTTTTTTCTGGAGACGGTAATATTATGGATATTTAGACAGAATGTGAACAAGGTCACACAGCTAGATGGCAGTTGGTTGAATAACACACTGGGCAAAAAATGCCTACAGGGCAAATAATGCCTAAAAGGTCAACTTATACACTAATACAGCGATGGATACGGATTACGTAAAATATATTATGGCTGCTTGAAAAAAGTCACTCCGGTGTTTTTTCTGGAGACGGTAATATTATGGATATTTAGACAGAATGTGAACAAGGTCACACAGCTAGATGGCAGTTGGTTGAATAACACACTGGGCAAAAAATGCCTACAGGGCAAATAATGCCTAAAAGGTCAACTTATACACTACTACAGCGGTAGTAAAATAAAAAAAAGTAAAATAAAAAAAAATGAATATTAAAAAAAAAAAAATTAAAGTTGGTGCTGCTGAACTACTAGGAGCAGCAGATTAGCACACCAGTCCCACTCCCCAACACTGCTAGACTAATAGCACTGGGCTCTTATAGTAGTAGTAGTAGTAGTAGTAAAACAACAAAAAAATAAATAAAAGCAGTCCTTACAAGGACTACTGTTATTGCAGCAGTCAGCAGATGAGATCAGAAGCAGGACAGCTGCCCACTGCAGCTACATACAGAGCACTGCAGTAGAAGGTAGATTACTAGCCAGCAAAGCTACCTAAGCTTAAATGTCCCTCAAACCCCTGCAGACTTCTGTCCCTCCAATAACAGAGCAGTATCAAAACGATTACTAGCCAGCAAACTTTCAACTGTCCCTGAAATCACTAACAGGCAGCAGCTCTCTCCCTACACTATCTCTTCAGCACACACAGGCAGAGTGAAAAAACGCTGCAGGGCTTCGGTTTTTATAGGGAAGGGGAGTGGTCCAGGGGAGAGCTTCCTGATTGGCTGCCATGTACCTGCTGGTCTGGGGTGAGAGGGCAAAAAAAAGCGCCAACAATGGCGAACCCAAAATGGCGAACGTCGCGCGACGTTCGCGAACTTCCGGCGAGCGCGAACACCCGATGTTCGCGCGAACAAGTTCGCCGGCGAACAGTTCGCGCCATCCCTACTTTTGGGTGATCTCAGCTCAAGTGTTATTTTTTACAGGATCAGAACATATATGGCCACATTTATACTTGTATGATACCACTTCACAAGAGAATTAGAAATGTTGACATGGCCTAATGGGCAATATTCTGGCTGAATACATTGGGTCTGGATGCAACAAAACTAGCAATAGCAGAGAGCTGTCATGGTAAAGATATATCTTCCTGTTCCCCTATAGAATTCTCCTGTTCTGTCCAGAGGGAGCACACAGTTCTGTATAGCACACGTGTTCCCATGTACATGGTGCATTTAAGCAACGACAAATTTTTGTGGTAATGTCAGTCATTTACCCTTGCAAATGAATATAACGTGTCTATCGCAGCACATTATTCATTTACCTTTGAAGAATAATAGATGTCAATGGGTGTATTGTTATGTAAATTGAGTTAAGCGGAAAAAAAAGCTTGAGTTTTGAATCAAATTAAAGGGTGAACAAAAAAATTAAACGTCATAAAGTGTGTTAGTGGGATGCAAATCCCTTTCCTTCTGCACATAAAGGGAGTTCATGATTTACTAAAGCAGGTTTTAATTAACCTCATTTGCAACCGCAGTGCAACCTTGTACGGGAGATACCGTAGCTTCGCTCTCTGGATTTTTGGCAGCTAATTCTTATGACACCAAGAATAGAAAGGATACAAACAGGTTATGTATTTTATACCTGTCCAAAGCTATTGCAAATTCCAATGATCTCCAGAGTAGGTCCAATGGATATCAAGGGCTTGGCAAAATTTGTCATGGTCCAGGGTGAGCCATTCCAAAGTGGCAGGGTTTATGGAGTACAGGTATGGGACCTGCTATCCAGAATGCTCAGGACCTGGTGCTTTCCAGACAATGAACAGGGTACAAGCAGACCGAGGGTGGCTGATCTCAGAGGTATCCCGGTGGTGGTAACTATAGATCTGTCAGCCCTGGTCAGTGAGCCTATGTTTAGTAACTCTGCACAAAACACTGGTAGGAAGAAAGTAATTGAGACTTAACTATTAAATATAAAACCCTCGGCAGTCTGTGTCTCAGCGCTCTTTCTTTAGGACCATCTATCTCTATATATCATTCTTAGCAAACCACCAAATAAGAAACCGACACTTAACATTCAGTTTAAAACTCAGGTTCCTTAAAGCCAAAAAACAAGGAGGGGAAGCAGGGGACCAGTAGGTATTTTCCTGATTCAGATTAAAAGCCCCAATGTATTGTTTTTCTGCACAACCTCCAAAACCATAATTAAGTCTATCACCTGCCAAGGAGAGTCATAAATCTGTAGATTTATAGCATTGCTCTCCTTCCATATTATAACTAAGTACATCTGTGTGCAGGCAGGGGCTGGAAATGATAGCTGCAGCCTGAACCATGGAACCTTGCTTTAAAGGCTGCTGTCATAGCTGTTCTCAAAAGATCACAGGGCACAGGGCAGCCTTAAATCAGGCACCCTGATAGTGGGTTGTAAAGGGCCCTACAAACTTAGTTATACGGGGCCCCATGATTACTGATAGCCCTGCATGATGTCGTGACATCTGAAAGATTGGAAGTTGCCCATTATTAACTTAGACTCAGTGCTAAACTGGGTTATCTGGAGCCCACCTGGGCTGCCAATTTAGGGCCCCCTACACCCCAATCACATTCTCCTACCTCCTCTTTAACTCACCGGCAGCCTCCAGCACAGCCCTGCCTTGCACCTTACCTTATCCTTGAGGCTGGGATGGGAGTGGGAGGTATAGTCTGGGACAAGGGCCCACCGGGTATTTTCCCAGGGTGCCACCAGCCCAGTCCGAGACTGAGCTTCTTTGTACCAGCTGATTTGTCAACATACTGTAAGTGTTAAATTGTACAGATGCAGAAACTAACAGCAAATAAAAGCAAACATCTGATTGGTTGCTACTGGCAACTGCCCTTAACTCAAGGTAGCACCTTCCTTTAAGACAATATATCATATCTATTTATCATAAAGATCACAGACAACCCGCCATTTAGTGTAGCATTACATTGTACAGCTGGCTACATTGGTACCAAGTCCAAATAACACACATGTTGCTTGTACATAGTGATGGGCGAAAAAATTAGCAGCGAATTTCCACGTTTCACTGCCGGCAAATACATTTGCGAATCTCCCGCAAAATTTTTTTGGGCGCGCATCCTAAAATTTACTCAACATTATTCAGACGCCCATTGACTTTAACACCAGCGTAAGCTTGGATGGGGAGTCAGTTTCCGTTTTTCACTATTTTTTCGTGAAACTTTGAAGTTTCACAATTTTTCCGAATTTTTTTTGTGAATTTTGAAAATTTTTTGGTGAATCAAAACTACTTGTACATTATGCGAGAAAGGGCCGTATCTTGACCATTCACTGGCAAACTCCAAGCACTAATGATGATGGAAGTCATGGTATTTGCACCAAGGTTGGCTTATAGTTAGTGATGGGTGCCTTTTTTTTGGGCGACGTCGAATTTCCGCGGTAGACTCTTGAATTTATTCGCCATCGGCGAATGGCGGGAGCTTGCCACAAACTCGCGCCTGCCGAATAAATTCGCCCATCACTACTTGTAGTGTCCCATTGCACAAAGACAAGTGTATGCTGTTCACTGAATCCCCCCATGTATTTATACCTGGCATGGCAAATGAGCAAAGCCCTACAGACACTATCAATATCTTTTTAAAACAAAACAATGCCTGCCATTAAAAAAGGGTCTTGAAAGATTAATTGATTTCGAAATAATCGTCTTTTTTTTTTTGGCTAGAGCCAAAAGTCAAAGCTCTTCTAACATTGCAGGACTCGTGTTCAAATATGTGACAACATATTTGTCTGTATTTATGGTGCTATTTGCTGCTTTTACTTTGGGCAGGCTAGGTGGTTTACCCAGCATTCTGAGCAGTAGCAGCGACAGGACTAGTGGGCCAGAGGACTAGTATTTTATTGAGCATGGAGCATGGGTTAAGCTCTGCACAGTTCTGCCTTATTCTACTTAGTTAAATCGATGACCACAGCATTGCTTGAAATCATCTGTCCTGCTATTAATCAGATACAATGGTACTAATGAACTGAAATTTCCATTAAATGTATGGTACGTGAGGTCTGGCAATGGCAGTTATTAATATTCTTTAACCAAATGGGTGTGCTGTATTTTACAAATCAAGGCCTTAAAGCTGCTCAAAACTGAACTGTTTTCCCAAATCAGAGGCTATTTGTATGCAGATTAAAGTGCTGTGCATACAGATATCTACTATATATATATATATATATATATATATATATATATATATATACTGGATGTTGGATTTAAACGTTAGCAAAATAGCTGGATGGACAGCAGCAGTCTCTGTTGCAATACACAAGGCTATTCCTGTATGGGCAATGATTAGATGGCAGAAAATGTACACAGAGAAGGGAACATTTATGACAAGGGGAATCCTCTACTGACCCTTCACCTTGAGTCAACCCACTGAACCCCATTGTTACATACCTTAATAAAACACCAGGGCGCAAATTCACTAAGCGCCGAACGCTAGCGTTAATTCGCTAGCATTTGGCATTTTTCGTTACTGCGCAAATTCACTAACGAACGCTGGCGTAGTTTCGCTAGTGTTACTTCGCACCCTTACGCCAGGCGAATTTTCGCTAGCGACTACGCAGATTCACTAACTTACGCAGTGTACTGAACGCTACCTTTTACGCTAGACTTCCTTCGCCACCTCAGACCTGGCGAAGCGCAATAGAGTAGATAGGGATTGTTTCAAAAAAAGTCAAATTTTTTTCTAAGTCCCAAAAAACACTGGAGTGTTTTCTACATGATGGGTGATAGGCTGAAAAAGATCGAAAATATTTTTGGGGCTCCCCTCCTTCCCCCCTACATTTCTTGACTCATGGCAACTTACCTAGACAGTGGGCACATGTGTAGGGCAAAATAAAATTCTTATTTGCTGATTTCAAGGTTTTCTAGGCATTTGTAGTGCTAATACGTGTTCCACCATTGACATTTGAATTTCGCGCCGTATGCAAATTAGCCTTCGCTAGCGTAACTTTGCTTTACATAACAAATCAACGCTAGCGCAACTTCGCAACCTTACGCTACCCCTGTGCGCAACTTCGGATTTTAGCGAATTTGCGGAGCGCTGGCGAAACTACGCCTGGCGAAACTACGCCTGGCGAAGTGCGGCGAAGTTGCGCCTGGCGCAACTTCGCATCTTAGTGAATTTGCCCCCAGGAGACAGAAATGGGGTAAAATGGCCACAGCATTTATTAACATTTTATCAAATCAATAGGACCTTGCCAGCCTCACCCCAAAGCAATATTCTAACGCTATTCTGAAGACGTTGTGTAACAATGGAAATCCACAGTGGGGTTTAAGGGGGCTTTTTATTAAGCCTCAAATGTTTCTTGTCAAGCTTAGAATTAGAGGAAAAAACTTTACATTGTTTAAGTTTACATGTTTTTTGTGTCCGTAATTCTGAGCATTCTGGTTAATTGGTTTAAAAGGCGCTAAGTTTGCCCAGTATAGTAACATACAGCATCCAATAAGATGTTTACAGTACTTTTTAATACAGTAGGTGACTAGTAAATGCCACCTATGGTTACTTTAGATTACTGTACCTGGGCATACTTAGAGGTCTATTCAATAATTTTCAAGATCAAGAGAAAAAAACATGCTTTAAAAAAAAAAAACGTGCTTTTTTACACAATTGCGTTCTCTTTTTCTTGAGCACCAAAACAAGAGAAAACACTGACAGCTTTTGATAAATCCCTTAGTGTCTATATTTTTAGGATATAAACTGTGGATGAAATAAAGAAAACAAGACGAGCAAGGGAGAGCAAGAAGAAGAAAAGGGGAGATTAAGAGAGCAAAGCAGAAAGGTGATAAAGAAGTGGCATAAAGTGAAGGAAAGTGTTTCTTGTAGGTCATGGGACATCATAACTTATAATATTATAGGCCTAAAGTTGGTCAAGTTTCTCAGTTCAAATCTACAGAAGGACACAATGATTTATCCCTGAATGGAAAAGATACATCCTTTAGCTATACCTTACCAGCTTTCTACTCTCCAGGCAGCAGCATAATAACATGGTGCCAGGCCTCCCCCCTGCAATGAAATCTTCGGAGATGCCGGCATGCACATCAACCTACCGCCCCCCACTGCTTGTGCACCTGCCAGCTGCAAATAACCTGCAGCACACATGCAATTGTTAGGCACTAGAGTGACTATAGATGCAGAAGACCCCATATTCGGGGTCCCAGGGCCGTTCCTGCCATGAGGCAAGGTGAGAAACTTGCAGTGGGCGGCAGCAAGCAGCCAGTTACAAGTAAAGTAAAGTTTTATAACTTTAAGAACTGAATTTCCAGGTTTTAGCCTGGAAATGTGGCTCCGCTAGTGCAAAGAGAGCTATTGTTCTCATTGCACTAGCGATCTGGCCCACCTTTAACCTGCTCCGATGCTGATGTTTTAAAGGAAAACTATACCCCCCAAACAATGTAGATATCTCATTAAACAGCTCATATGTAAAACCCTGCTTCATGTAAAGAAACCATTTTCCTAATAACATACTTTTCTAGTAGTATGTGCCATTGGGTAATCATAAATAGAAAATTGCCATTTTAAAAAATAAGGGCTGCCCCCTGGGATAATCCGATTCACTGTGCACACAAACATGCCAAGCAAACTATACTTGTTAGGCCACATGAGCCCATTAACAGACAGAGTTCTGTCTTTTGCTTCCACACTTCTTCCTGTTACAGTTAGAGCTGCAGTATTTCTGGTTAGGTGATCTCTGAGGCAGCACACAGACCATCACAAAATGGTGGCTCAAGGCAAGAGATGTAAAAGGGAAAAATGTATTTAAATATATAGACCAGTTTGGTAAGATTCTTTAATATGTCACTAATAAGATGTAAACTTTCTGTTGCTTAAGTGTTCATTTTGGGGGTATAGTTTTCCTTTAAGCATGGAGTGGGTGGCATCTGGGCTGCTGTCTGCCTCAGATGGAAGCAGCCCTAGGACAGCCCCTGCGGGCCCCCCTTCAACCTCAGGGTCTGCTTCCTCTATGGTTATGCCACTGCTGCTGGGAGTTTTGGGCTGGGTTCTTTGTATAGCTTGTGCAAGTTAATGGCTCTTTCTGCGGAGCATTGAAAGGTTAAAGTGCACATTCACTGTGGCCAATAGTATCAGGAGTCAATTAACCTTTATGCATGGTTTTGGAGTGAAAGAATGGCTGTTGTGGCAAGCCTGCCCTGTTTAACCCTATGATGTAAGAGTATTGGCAGCTTCATATCCCCAAACAGATGTTTCAGCTTCACTGGGTGCCACGAGTGAGGGGCTTGTTGGCTGTTAGTTGTCTCTTTTCATGTGCCCACCTAGAATCTCTGGCTACAGAACTAAGCTTTGCTAGTGTTGTTTTTTTATAGGCAGCTTGCAAGCTTGAGACAAGGGCTTTTTTTTTATCTTAGTTGCAATGTATTCTGTTACTGGGAACTGCTGCCGATATAGAGAAACAAATTCCACCAGGGCCACAACCTGTCTGTTCTACTTTTTCCTTACTGTTACTTTTCCAAAAATATTGCAGTAATTAGCATATGCAAACAACCTTCTTCCATTAGAATATTTTATTTTGCTTTAATTTAGGATTATAAAAAAAAGGGCCTTATAAAAAAATATGATTCTTGTGTCTAAATACAGCATAGATCTGCACGGGTACAATGGGGAACTTGCTTCAGAAGCTTTAATATCATTTATACTGTATAAATAAACTGTTTGTAGCCACGGGGGACTTATAGTATTCTAGTTCCAGATAAGCTTTAGTGCCCACATTTTGTGTAGCAGATAACAGATAATCTGTTTGGAGTACAATGGTTTTAGTCAACAGCAATCATAAAATGAAATCTTCTCACGTAATATGCTGCCACGTAACATCTTTATTCGTAAGTTCTGGGCAAACCAATAGAACCAGTAAATCTACAGAATCTTTATTTTTTTTACAGTGTCACAGGTTATTTAACAATAAAATGCTGAGGCAAATATATACTCTCTTCTCAGTTGTAATCAGTCTTTGGATTGAGTCTACTTGGAAGTGTCCAACATCAAGTACAGGCCAAATCTACAAATCTACCCTTAAATCTGTACACTTGAGTCCCTACGCTGTCTTGAGGACTTCTAATCTCCTCGTTGGAGCTTCAGGTTGCTCACTCACTACTCTAATCATATATCTCACTCCTCGAGTGAGCTATCACAGAACTAACCTCAAACTATCTACTCCTACTGGATCTACCACTGCCCAGGCTCTAACTCTCACCTCTTGCGCAGCTGGAATCCAACAAGAGTCTGAGCAAATGTTGTCTTCCCCTTTTAAAGATGACTGTGACATCTCCTGGCCAGTTACTGAACTGCCAGGAAATAAACAGCTTCCTTGCCAAACTGTAAATTACGACCTGTCTAAAATGTAGAGGACTGCCTAAATAAGGGGTAACTAAACCTTCAGTCTCCTACACTAGCTAGAGTGATGACTAGTTTCTGTAACAAAAGTGAGAGTAAATGTTAGTCAAAGCAGAAAGAGTTAGTACATAAAGCATCACCTGCCATTGTAGGTTGTCTTGCAGGTAGACTCAGTGGTATAGAGATCTCTTTGTGGGCAGCAGGGTGAGGGTCTGTTTCTCTGGGGCTTGATACCAGTTGATTAAGTATTGTAATACAGTTCACTGTAACTCCTACTCTGCCTGTGTCATTAACATCTGAGAAGTTATACCTTTGTACTACCTAAAACAAAGGTGTATTATAATCTACTATTGAGAGTCTGTAGAGAGACATTACAATTCCAGGGTTTCGTGATGAGCAAATCTTCGGCAAAGATTTGCAAAATGGTGAAAATGTGAAAAATGCATAATAGTCAATGGGCATATTTTTCACAGTGGCCATGTAACTTTTTTCCCGGGGCGACTTTTTTGCACAATACAATGGAGTCTATGCCTTTTTTTTTCACTGTGAAACTTGGTGAAAAAGTTTGGTCATCACCACCAACAATACATAATTGACTGTGTTATTAATGAATTAGTGGTCTAGTGATGGCGCCTAAAGATCGTGAAGTCAATGTTCCAGTCAATATTGCCAGTGGGAAAGCATTTCGGGGAGATTTGTGGTGGCTCTGATTTTAACATGGGCTATTATTCTCCCCGTGTGTCATAAGTCTCAAATCCCTCCTTGGTGTAAACAATGGTTGTTCAGATAACAGGGCAGATCAAAAAAAAAAGTTAAGATGTTTCTGGTACTGTATTTATAGAATGAATAAATAAATAAATAGGTCTAATCATGAAATCATTCCACTGATCAGATGAATGCATGCCTCATGTAGATTAGAGACATACTAAAGATGATGGAAATGATAATGCAAGTCCCACACACACTCGCCTCTCACGATCGTTAGTGGCCCACGTGCATTGATGATAGGGTGTGAGTACTGGGAGACACACTGAGTCATGACATAAAAAAATGAGACTTCACCATCTAAATACATGTCCATATACAAGCACAGACTTGACTATATTGTTCACTATACACAATTCAGACGAAAATTATCTTTTGATGACAGCGCCTCTAAAATTATTGAATAGTGTATATAGGGGTGTTTAACTCTGCAGCCAAATAATCCATAGGGTTTTAGTGATAGTGACGGTTTGGAAGCATGCATTCTACTTCATTTACTATAATCAAATTAACTGGTGGCATATGTGACTATGGTGTTTGTGTTATTTAAGCCTTCCAATGAGTGATACACAGCAGCCCATGCCCAGTGTGCATTAGTAATTGCACCCACACCCACCCAGAGACAAGATCTCATTAACCATGACAAATACTAGTAAGGGAGGGATGAGCAAGAGGTGCCAAGGGGGCAATGAACAATTAAAGAAAAACACAGTATCGTCCATTAATTTATAGATAGGTAGATATTTGCCCCCTTGCATGACAAAAACAACACCACCTGCACCCAAACCAAATATACAAATACAACAAATACAATGCAGCTTAATAGTTTAGGACTGTACTTTACATTGTTAAACCAACTTACTACTGTATCAGTAGTGTTCTGTCCTCACTACGTGTTACCCTGGGGTAGTGTGTAGCTTGACATGCAGCTAAACTCCTTCCTTCATGAATCCACTGAGATCAGATTAGAAAGCTTCAGTTTTATTAACAAGTAGGATTACTGTGGATGGTGATGCGCTAGCTGTGACCAGTATAAAGATGGCAGCTAGAGTGATCATTTCCTGGTATTACACATGGTCACATGTTAGGAGTAGCGATCTCACCTGGTGGTCTAGTAGGGGGAAGGCAGGGACGCCTGCCGCCCCCTCGGCGGGGACACCCACCGCGCCATGCTTTATCCATTAGGCCACAGGGGCCTGTGCTCTAGGGCGCACTGCTGAGAGATTTGAAGGCACGCTGGTGTGATAACGTCAGCGTGCAAGAGCGAAATTCAAATGGTATAAATAGTTTAATAGGGATTCTAGACCTTGCCAATTTGTTCCTGGTGCTGTTAGCTTTGCTATTTTGTTCTTGATCTTGATCCTGACTACCTGTTCTAACCCCTGACGATTCTGACCTCTGTATCCTGATCCATTGCCTAAAATCCGACTATCTCTTCTGCTTTATCCATCTATTTGATCTCCCAGTTTTGATCCTTGCCTGCCTGACCACACTTTGAACTCTGTCTGCCCAGACCCGGCCTGATTTGTTTACGCTCACTTTCTGCCTGCCTCGACCCAGCCTGTTCCTACTACAATTCTGTCTAAACACCTTGCACCACGACCCTCTGAGTAGCTGAGGGCTCCTTCAGAGGCCAAAGGCGGCTGCTACAGGTGGAAGCATGAGCCAAGACCAGGGTGCTTGGCATTGGTTCTAAATTCTATCTGCCAACCGTTACACAAGTAGACTTAACAAAACATGAATGATGGTTGGTATTGAATGGTAGATGGTTAGAGTATATGGCAGGTTATCAAAAATCACACAGATTTACATTAACCATTTTATGAATTCAGTGCCCAATCTGCAACTAACTGCTCATAAATTCTACCCTGCATCCACCCACTGTTCCCTTCCAACCCAAGCCTAGCACCAGGCTTTGACACCTGACTGATAATTCCTCATCTTAGTTGGCAAATCACCTATTAAGATATGTATTAATGGGTGTGCTCTCATACAGATCCTATAGACTCTAGACACAGAGTCATGATCTTTGTCTGCTAATGCAGAAGTGTTAATAAAGATTTGTCTTCTTGAAGCAAGAGATGCATGGTGTCTGTGTACAGTTTCTCCTCTGTCTAAAAGAAAGCTGCAGGCTCACGTGAGATGGAGCTACTGGTTCTCCCATCTTTTAAGCAGAATGGCAACAGGTTATGGGCCCAGGAGAGAGGGATGAAACCGATGGAACAGGCTGATATTTGATGGCGATGAAAAGAACTATGAACTATGGGAGACAAAGTTTATAGGCCACATGCACCTGATGAATCTTAAAGAAAACATCCTGCATGAACCCACAGACTTGGTGATAAACCATTCATGTGGGTACCAGATGCAGTTGCAACTCAACTTGTACCATTTTTAAAAAATAAAATGAAAGCCACACCAGGTTACTGACAATAAAACCTATTCTATTCCAAGGTGGGAAATCATACTGTCTAATTGCTCCTAACAATGGCTTTTTCCGAAATCTCTGTGATAAGCACCGATTGAGGTCTTAAACTGTGCATCATTATCTTGCCTGGGAATGACACTCATTATAAGCCCTGTAACAGGTAAGGTTTGTAATTGGCAAATAACTGTGACATTTAATTATTTGCATGAGCAGGAAGGACATAAGTCCTCAGACTCTTCCTATTAGCAGCCTTGAGGATGGACAAGCCTTGAATGGGTACATCCTGTCCCCTACTTTCTAATGCCTCCTGTAAAATCTAAGCCCTAATTAATATTTTCTGTAGGCTCTTATTCACCCCCCCCTTCTTCCTGATAATGGAACTTCTCATTTGCATGCAAGATACAGAAGCCGTGAAGTCCTCTGAGGGAGATTTCAGTTACTCGGCCATAACGCTTTAATAAATATGAGAAATATGAGACATTACTTTTTTCTTTGTTTATGCAAATCTTGGCTTCAGCCATATTGCCTCATCCAGCCTCAATTAAAATGCAGAATAGGAGCAATGATTTAAACCCCACGGTTTCATGAGCTGTTATTTAAATGAGGTGACAGCGGAAGAGTGATGTTTCTACACCGAGTATCACTGGAATGGCAAAGTCTGAGCAGTTCTGAGCAAACATTCATTTAGAAGCTGAAATGCCTTTACCAAACAGAATTTAGACCCTGTCACGTAGATGACCTGCTGTTTTTAAAAGAGAAATTTGGCATGCCAAAGGGAAACAATACCTGTTATGTGTTTAATAACCTAGGATCATCATAACTGCAGTTTAGTAACTGTTGTTTATAAAGAGCAAGCTAACGCTCACATTTCTTACAGCGTGTTGTAGAAGGTGGGTTCTGAAAAGGAGAATGAAAGCTTAACAAAAAAGTAGACTACCAATGCTGCACATTCAAGGGCTATAACTTAGGTGCCAAAAGTGATTAGGGGCCCTTCTAGCTTATTAAATTACTATTTTTCTTTTCTTTAAAACATTTCTTTTTATCTGCACTACTGGGTCTGGGTCCAGTTGGGATGCATGCACACTGAGCCTGTTGAGTCTTATGAGCTTGAGCACACACCACTCATGCTATCTGGCTGACTAACTTTCTCCCAGCAGTTGCCCACAATGCACCCACCCGACCGGTAGAAATAATAATTGAAAAAAAGATCTTGAGTCTCCAGATGCACCTGTGACTCTGATTAATTGTTGTATATTTCTACACCTTCAGGAGTAGGCTAGCCAAGAAGGGGGACCTGTGGAAAGTGTTGCCTAGGGGCCTCACATCTCATTAATCAGCCACTGTGTTCATTGTAGGGCACATTAACAACTGCAAGAGCAGTTGCTTTTGCTCAAATTTCCCCAGTAATTTGAGCCTAGACCCCTATTTCTTAAAGGTGTTTGCATAAAAATTTGTATGCATAGCTGCTGCCTACATGTTCTGAATCAAGAGCTGCTACACCTATTGATACAGGGGAACCCTGGAGCTACTTCAACCTCTGAACCAACCAGTAGTTCCAGGGTTCCCCTGTGCCCTGCGTCAAAGGGCTCAGTGTACTTTGCATCCAAATAATAGGGCACATTCGTCATTCTCATGTCAATCACAGGGAAGGATATGATATAAGTCACAATACAAGGCTAAATAGTAATTTATTCAGACTTGCATTGTATAGCAGATTTCGATTCAGTGCATCCTGCATTGGAATGTAATAATATGACAGATGAATATCTGCTTGATGATTACCAGCAACCACTAAGTTTAGCTTCTCAACAGTTGCCCAGAGCACAATGAGCATGTGCAGTGCCACTGACACTCAAAAGATGGCCTAACAATCAGGGCTGGATTTACATAGCAGGTGCTCTCATGCCTGCAGCCATTTGTCGCTCCATCCCCTCTCCTTTATTCACACACATTTTCATCATTGGGACCGGAGCAATGGTGATTGGTGCAAGGGAAATTTTACAAACTATTGTATCTCCTGCGCATCCCCAGTGTTTCTGAACCAATTTGGGTGTGGTTGTGGAACATGCCACCCTCTAAAATCCTACCACCCTAGGCCTGGGCCTTGATGGCCTGCGTACAAGATCCAAGATGTTCTCCTGTGAACCACTTTGAAGGCATGAATCACTACAATTATAAGTCTACTGAATGTCACTGCTGGTTCAGTAAGTTGTGTATATAAAAAACACCATTTCTAGCCATATTCATTTTTAGGCTACGGTTGGTCCAGGATTCATCTTTGTGACCCAAGAATTGGTTTAGAAAAATGATATACCTTAATTATAATTATTATTTTCTACCTTATGAAAAAATGACTCAGGAATTAATCATGAATCTTGGCTAACATTTTATTCCTTCATATTTTGTCTTAGCCTATCCTATTTTTATTGCTTATCTTTCTATTCATGTATTTCCTCTACTAATAATCTTTCATTCTAGTATCTAAACCAATGCTTGCCTGTTAGCGTTTCCAAATAATTACAAGAACAGTCAAATGCTCTTCTAGCTATAAAGCCCAGTTTTAGAAGCACAGTCCATTTTCCATCACCTTTCTAGAAAAGATGCAACGGATCAATATTTGTCTTTTTATAACTGAATCAATTTTTTGTGCTTCTGTGCTATTTATTTCATACATCGTTAAAGTACATGAATATGGTCTATGTACACTGCGGGAGTTTGTATAGCTGGATGAAGAAATTAAATGACGTTTTGCTGCCCTTTATAAGTTCTGATAAACCAGTACTGGTTTAAAATGTAAAATTAATATTTAATAGAAAATATTTGTGTATCCAATGTTCAATATAAAATTCTCCCCTGTACAGAAGAAATCACATTTTTGGCCTTTTATTGTTGTACAAAAAAAGAACATAAGGATAATGTGGATGATGCAAATTAGGTTGATGTAAAAATACAGTTAAGCTGGTGACTGGAGTTAAGGGTCTTCTGCTGGAATAAGGTGGAAGAGAGGCATGGCGAAAAGGGGGAGGCAGCCATGGCCGGCATTTGGGCTGCGGCAGAATATTTCCTGGATTACCAGGGCTTGATTTGGATATGAATATGGGGAAGACCAAAGGAGTCACTAGCCTTGGGACCATTTTAAGTTGCACAGAGTATTGAGAAGATATCCCACTTACACTCCTTACATTATTTAAAGGAGTAGGTGGGCAGTTGGTGGTAGAAGCAGGCAAGGAATAGGCTGTCAGAGCCAAAGGAAATGGGAGATGGCTCATGAGAACAGCTGGTTCTAATGTGGTGCTTTGGAAACTGTATGTATTGGGGTCCCTCCTGGATGGCACTCTAGGATGGGCAAATCAAGAGAGATAGCTTTAGTGAGTCTCTCATCCTGAAGTTGTTATGGTGGCTGTCAAGTTTGTGGTTGCAAGGCCAGCTGAATATAAAGAGATTCAATAGCAGACTGGCATCTAAACTGTTGTGTTAGGGTCCTCACCGCTCTGCAGTTAACTCATATAACTGATATCATTCTGCCTTCTTACCCATGTGAACAATTTGGTTGAGTTGGCCAGCAGTAATCAACTAATACAGGTATGGGACAGAATGCTCGGGACCTGGGGTTTTCCAGATAACGGATCTTTCCGTAATTTGGATCTTCATACCTTTCGGCTACCAGAAAGTTATGTAAGCATTAAATAAACCCAATATCATAGTTTGGATCAAGTACAAGGTACTGTATTATTACAGAGAAAAGGGAAATTTGGATTATTTGATTATAATGGAGTCTACGGAGACAACCTTTACATAATTCTGAGCTTTTTGGATAATGGTTTTCTGTATAACGGATCCCATACCTGTACTGTGATACATAAACCCTAATCAAATTAATGTCTACAAATTTCCACCTCACTGAGCATTCATAAACAATGACCATTCATTCACCAGTTCCCAGGACCTGTAATAAAAGGGGAAGAAAATAAAACAACTTTGCCTTTTATTGTTGATACCATTGAGACTTAGCAACAGAAAAAAACATTGTTGAGGGGGGCATGTTGTTGGCCTGTTGTGACACTTTGAAGCACAAGGGGTGGTAATCCCATTTTCCGCTCAGCAGAAAAAAATTCTGAAATGTCACTGGCTTTTATGAACAGCTGGAAGAAAGAGATGAGCGTACAGTAGCTTAGGAAGTGCCAGCTTCTTATCACAGATAGCTTTTACATGCTAAAAAAGATGGCTTAAATAGTGACACATATGCATATCATTAACGAATTAAAAGGGGAGAACATTCTCACAAAATAACATACAAAATGTTTACAGTTATACAAATAAAGTGAAACACATAAATACCTTTATCTAAATAACAATCAATTATTTCAAAATTTCATAGTAAATATATGTATTGTGTACATTAGTAACTTAATACCATATCCTCATTATGTGAAAAAAATATTTAATAAATAATTAATTAATAAATAATTAATAATTAATTTTTTGAAAAAGGATACCCCTTTGTGAGCAATTCACCATCCATAATTATTTACTTCAAGGGTGTCTAAGTGACAAAGTGGCGCACTTCCATCAATGAGAAAAAGGGGAAATGTATTTCTACTCATCTATACAACCCCTCATTTCCAATCATATTCAAAAATACACATCCACAAACTACCAAACACCTATTTTATGCATCACTATATTTATCATAAACTTTTTTATCTTAAAAAGACATTTCCTTTGTTTCTATTTATTACTTAATTTCCACCCACTTGTTAGAACAGTATAATAGATAGGGAATTTTTTCAATGGCCTAGTTTATCCCAAATTATTAGTTGCTAGAAACATGTATTGGAAAGATTGGCATTAACCTATTCGGTAATATATAAGATATTCAAATTATTTTGTAATTGTGATATGTATATTAAAATAGATGCTAATAATATGTTTTTAATTGTTCAATCATATGAAATATATAAAAAGTTGAATTCCAGAATATATAATAGCAATCTATCCAATAAAAGTTTTTATCTCACACTCTCTGTTCAGCCCATATGGTGTAACTGTATCCAATAGGGTCATCCATTTAACCTCCTTCTTAGACAACAAAGTATCTATATCGCCTTTTCTTTTTCCCAGTTTAACTGCTTCAATTGCCTGGAAAGATACAAAGTATTCATTAGCTTCATGTTCTTGTATTACGTGTTCCGCTACAGCTGAGGATATATCCAACCTATTTATACATGCTAGATGTTCAAGTACCCTGTCCTTTAGCCATCTCTTGGTCTTACCAACATATTGTTTACCACAGCGACATGTTACTAAATATATAACATTTGATGTCCTGCAGTTTACATATGTTCTACATTTATATATTTTTTTAGTTATACTGCTCTGAACTTCCTTGGACACATTTATAAATCTACAACATTTGCAGATGTTCGCACCACATCTGTATGTTCCAACAACATTCAGCCAATTTGTCTTATCCTTTTTATTTGGTAGCATGCTCGGGGACACCATATCTCGTAAATTATTTGCCCTTCTGTAAATAAATTGAGGTTTTTTTAAATCAAGTGATGTCAAAATGGGGTCTGATCTTAGAATCCCCCAATGTTTTAAAATTATACTCTGGATTTTCCTCGCTTCCATACTATATGTAGTGATAAATTTCATTCTGCTCTTATCGAACATCTTTTCCTTGTCTCTGTGTCTACCTTTTTTATTTTTCAAAAGATCTGATCTATTGCTGAGTACTGCTGTTTCATAAGCTTTCCTTATACATTCTGTGCTGTAGCCCCTAAGTATCAATCTATCCCACAATTCCATGGACCTGTCGTGGAAGGAAGCCCATGTGGAACAGTTACGTCTAAGACGTATAAACTGGCCCACTGGGATCCCTTCCAAGAGAGGTCCAGGGTGATTGCTTTCACGTCTCAACAAAGAGTTTCTGCTAATGGGTTTTCTATATATATCAGTATCTATCTGTGTACCTTTGGTAATGAATTGTATATCTAAATACTGTATTGTATTCTTGTCACAATTATATGTAAAACTTATGTTTTTATCATTATCATTGCAATGGTCAATAAATTGTTTCAACTCTTATTCTGTACCTTCCCAAATGATTATTAAATCGTCAATGAAGCGGTAATAACTTTTTATATTGGCACTGTATATAGATTGTTCACAAAAAATATGGTGTTTTTCGAACCAGCCCATAAATAAATTAGCATATGAGGGCGCAAACTGCGCCCCCATTGCTGTCCCACATCGCTGTAAATAAAATTCGTTATTAAACATGAAGTAATTGTGTGTCAATAGATACTCGACTGCTTCTATTATGAATTCATTCTGTTCATTCGTATAAAGGCCTTTTTCTTTCAACCAATATTGTAATGCAAAAATCCCATCACTATGCCTAATAGAGGAATATAGGGCCGTGACATCCATCGTCACCCAGATATATCCTTGTTTCCACTCAATATTTGTTAATTTATTTATAGCATCCCCACTATCTCGTAAGAAAGAGGGCAGTTGCACTACCATCGGTTGGATCAATTTGTCTATATATTCACTTAACCCCTCGTTCAAAGACCCTATTCCAGCAATTATGGGTCGCCCCTTAGGTTGTTCAAGGGTCTTATGAACTTTGGGGAAGGTATGAAAAACGGGTATTTTTGGAAACTGTCGCCATATATACTCCATCTCATTCTCACTAAGGATATTTTCAAATTTACCATATTCCAATAGTCTCCTGAGTTTATTCTTAAAGCAGGACGTCGGATCATTATCTAGTTTTGTATAGTTAATTTGATCTGTTAGTTGTATCATAATATCCTGCTCATAGTAGTCCCTGTCGAGAATGACTATGGATCCACCCTTATCTGAATTTCTGACCACTATGTCTCGATTCCCTTTGAGGGATTCTATCGCCCGGTATTCCTGCTTTGTTAAATTGTATTGATTTAGATATTTATTTCGATTTCTTTTTTCTTTTTGTTCCTCTAACATTTTTAAGTCACGAACTACCAGGTCATAGAATCTCTCAATAAAGGGACCCCTGTGGTTCATAGGATTGAAATTTGATTTCGACTTCAAATCCGTATGGACCACTGTTTTATTAATGTCATGTTCATGGTTATCTGGGATAAATACTGTATCTAATATCTCCTCTTTATTAAATTGGTCTATAACTTCCAGTATATCCTGTGTAAGGAAATTTGGTTCTTGTTCCATTAGTACCTCATTTTGAATTGTGCCTTTTGGATGAAAAAATCTCTTAAGTGATAAGGCCCTTGTGAATCTATTAATATCAATAATCGTATCAACCAGAGAAAAGTGTGAGGAAGGGGAAAAAGTTAAGCAATAAATAGAAACAAAGGAAATGTCTTTTTAAGATAAAAAAGTTTATGATAAATATAGTGATGCATAAAATAGGTGTTTGGTAGTTTGTGGATGTGTATTTTTGAATATGATTGGAAATGAGGGGTTGTATAGATGAGTAGAAATACATTTCCCCTTTTTCTCATTGATGGAAGTGCGCCACTTTGTCACTTAGACACCCTTGAAGTAAATAATTATGGATGGTGAATTGCTCACAAAGGGGTATCCTTTTTCAAAAAATTAATTATTAATTATTTATTAATTAATTATTTATTAAATATTTTTTTCACATAATGAGGATATGGTATTAAGTTACTAATGTACACAATACATATATTTACTATGGAATTTTGAAATAATTGATTGTTATTTAGATAAAGGTATTTATGTGTTTCACTTTATTTGTATAACTGTAAACATTTTGTATATTATTTTGTGAGAATGTTCTCCCCTTTTAATTCGTTAATGATATGCATATGTGTCACTATTTAAGCACCTACACAGGTTTGCACTAATTACTCTGATGAAGTGTCAGGTTTGCTGACACGAAACGCGTTGGTTGTAATCCCCCTCCACTACAATTTTAATGCGCTGAATAAAGCCGACTTTTTGATATTCAAACGTCTGACTCCGTGAATGCTTTGAATGGCGCACCGCAGCGGTACTGTTGAAGTGTATGTGAAGCCGGCTAGAAGGAGCCGAAGTATCGCGAGAGCTGCGACTCAGCAGGAGCCGGCGTTCCACGGGTGAGCTCCGCCATTAGCCGCATCGTTTTTTGGCCTGAATCCCCTTTGCACCATGAAATATACTGGGAATTTCTCTCATGCAATGCCTCCACCTAGTGGGATCCGGGTATGCACCTACAGGTGACCCCACTAGAAAACAGTAATAACAACACCCAAGTGCAGCAAACAAATTATATAACTTGGAAAAGTGCAATTATATATAAATATCAATAACACCCCTTCCCTGGGGAACCCTTGTGTTAAGTCTAATCCTGGCACAGTTTTTACCAGGCACAGTCCCACACTCAACTCTGGGTGAATATAGAGAGTCACGGTCCCTTTTCCCTAAGAACTCAAACTTTCTCCAGGTAGTGCTACCTGCCCCAGATATCTCTCCGGTTGGACAGAGGCACACGGACAACACCTGTCCTCACACAGGGGAAGCACACTAGAGCCTTCCAATTCCCCCCAGGCAGAGCTCACCGGGGGTCTCACACAGAGCTTTTACAGGCACAATCAAATCTGCAGTCTCCTTCAAATCAGCAGGGCAAGCTTCCAGCACCATCCGAAATGCGAGCAAATTAACATGGAAAGACACAGACTCTCCACTGCCTCAGAGCTTTAGACCCTCCATAATCCAACTCTCAATGTTTGGGGCCAGTACTCCAAGCCCTCCAAAGGCCTCACCATCACCATCTTGCTTAAGCCCACACACTTCTGTCTGGAGTGAATATGGAAAGAGACTGAACACATGGCAGCTCAGCTTTTTAAAGAAATCGTGCAACAGTGATGCTTCTGGCCAAATCTAGAATCTGCCAGGGCTCAATAGAGACAAAGGACTCAGTCTCCCTCCCATATCCAAGTTATGTCCAACACTTAACTGGCCACAGCAGGGGATTTCCAACCATGTGGGAATTTTAAGACCATAGGGGAACAAATTCCTTTGAGCCCCTACAGAGCCATGATAAATTGATTCAGTCCGATCAGCTGTCTGGTTAATAGATCAAAATGATCATTATGGGTAATGTGGACTATGTCAGAATTGTCCCTTTCTTAGGTTTATCTGTGCACTTTCATGGTAATGTGTGTCCCTCACCAAAAGAGCTGAAAATCGGCCTTTGTTCTGGGTCTACCAGTAAATTGGGCAAAGAATTAAAAAGGATTACTGTGCCCAGGCCCGGATTTGTGTCGAGGCCATAAACGCCCGGGCCTAGGGCGGCAGAATAATAGGGGCGGCATGCTGCCCAGCCTCTTACTGGGGAGCACAGTTCCCCAGCGCTCCTGCAGGTGCGCAAGTGCAGGTGTGCATGTGCGCTTGCACTGGAGGGGCTAGGACCACATGGCCTCAGGGAGCCAGCCCACTAAATCCAGCTCTGACTGTGCCCCAAAATGTAGTGAACAATAACTGTTACACATAGGTCACATTTTTATCATATTGTCTCAATTATTTTCTTTTCTTTTGTGGCAGATTCCCACCCTGGTCAGTTGTTAGGGAAATATTATGAATAAAGCCAAGGAGCCAATGGTGAAATGCATTTCACTGTTGTTTTTAGATATGGCTTAAGTTTTAAGAACCCAAAACTTAAAACAACACTCCTAAGCCTCTCGCTGCCAAGAAAAAATGACTCAAGTCTAGTGCACAGCGTGATAGTGTCTGCAGAATTAATTTATTTTATAACAGCACAAATCAAAGCTAAATCAATTCCACACTGATACAGTAAATCAACAACAAAATCATATACCCACTTCCCATATAAATATAAAAGGCAGGCATAATCCACAAAGAAATAGATCAGAAATCCCCAGAATATAAATCAGGAGCCGCTTTTGTTAATAGCAAAGTGTTTTAAGTCAGTTTTCCCATATACCATGTACACGGGCATTAAAGGAAATGCTATTAAATGCAAAAGCATCATGTTTATTGCCTAGGAGTGAAATAATGGTATGTCAATATATTCTGCTAATATACAAGTCTACAGCAAAATGTTTTTTCATTGCAAAGGTACTGTAGATACTACCATGCATATCGGTTGATGATAATGAACATAGTATTTATTTTACAACCAGGCTGCTGGGTAGGTTACTATTTGTCAACTGTGCTTTAACTCAGGTAACTAAGTAACTACAGATAACTAAGTAACTTATAATCTAAAATCCCCACCTGCATCCTTAAGTTGCAAAGCCACCAGCTGTACCCCAGTGCTTTTCATCTCCATTGTCTGTTACTTAAAAGAGGAGGAACAAGCTTCAAACAAAGCCAAGCATTCCATTATCCAGAAACCTGCTATCCAGAAAGCTCTGGAGTAAGGGAAGGCCATGCCTTTTTTTTGTAATAATAAAACAGTACCTTTTACTTGATCCCAAATAAGATGTAATAACTCTTTTTTGGTAGCAAAACAATCTATTGGGCTTAGTTAATGGTTAAATAATTTTTTAGTAGACTTAAAGTATGGAGATCCAAATGAAGTAAGATCCCTTATCTGGAGAACCCCTGGAAGGACCTGAGCATTCTTGATAACAAGTCCATAGAGTAGAAATTTAAAGAGTTACTAGGACAGACTAGGGGTCACATTTACTTAGCTCGAGTGAAGGATTAGAATAAAAAATACTTCGAATTTCTAAGTATTTTTTTGGCTACTTCGACCATCGAATTGGCTACTTCGACCGTCGACTACGACTTTGACTCAAACAATTTGAACTTAAAATCGTTCGACTATTCGACCATGCGATAGTCGAAGTACTGCCTCTTTAAAAACAAACTTCGACCACCTACTTTGCCACCTAAAACTTACTAGCTTTTTTGGATCGAAGGAAAATTGTTCGATCGATGGATTAAAATCCTTCAAATCGTTCGAATGAAAGGATTTTTCCTTTGATCGTTCGATCGCAGGAAATGCGGTAAATCCTTTACTTCGACCAATAGTAAATGTGCCCCTAGATGTTAGATAAGTTTCAATAAAATGCCACTCCAATCTGTGAGGTAAAGGAATAGGAAAAGCCTGTTTAACCCAAACGACCTATACATCTAAGGGTGGTGGCACACGAAGCGTTCTGGTGAGAACCTGCAAATCTCCTCTTCTTCGGGAGGTTAATCTCCTTTGGATCTCACTTGGATGAATTTATTCGCGATTCGCTGCCGGCGAATAGATTTGCGAAACCGCCACAAAAATTTGCCTGCCAAAATTCTCCAGCATCAAAAAAAATGGATGCTGGCGTAAAGAACGGACACCGTTTTGCAAATCTTTCGCTGTTTCACGAATTTCGCGGGAAATTCGCAAATTTTTCAGCCAAACACTCAAATGCTGCTTTCAATACCAATTACATTTACAAACAACTTTAAAATAACTCGAATGTTTTATTAATGTACAGTATATTGGAAAAGTTGCTTCTAATTACAATATCCTTGTACAATATTTTATATATGGGGTTGCATTCCCTGGGCGAAAAAGATTGCGATTCTGTAATAACCCTGTGTTCAGATAGGGATTTGCCAGACAGACGTTGCACTTCTATGAGGACCTGTCAGAAAAGAGGGGGATTCTGGTGGAGACCTTGAGGTTTAGGAAAAATGACACTGAACTTGCTATATAACCATATATAAGTAAATCTATACAATACAGGAAATTCATGGATACTTTCTGTCTTTAAAACAACTATAAAGGAGTGTAATAAAAATACAATTGTACACAAGCTTTTCTATGAAGATCGTTCCCACCCTGGATGTCACGATTGATTTCCTTTCAACGTCCATGTACATTTAACCTATTAAAAAGACCTTTACATTGTGACTGTCAACAAAGGAAAATAAAACAGAAGGGATCTCCTGATTCCTCTGTCTCATTATTCCATTCTGTGGTTGCTTCAAAGGAGCAGTTCAGTATAAAAATAAAAACTGGGTAAATAGATGTTCAAAATAAAAAATGTTTCTAATATAGTTAATTAGCCAAAAATGTCATCTATAAAGGCTGGAGTGACTGGATTTATAATGATAGCCAGAACATTTATTCCTGCTTTTCAGCTCTCTAACTGTCACGGCCGGCACCCAATATCAGAACAAATGCCAAGGACCCTGGTCTTGGCCTGGCTTCACCAGTAGTGTGACCACCGTTGGGTTTCGGGAGGAGCCCTCAGCTTAATTGGGTGCCACCTGGACTTAACGAGGGGTACAAGGCGAGGAGTTCTGGCTGGCAAAGGGGCACGACCGGATAGCAAGAGTCTTTGGGCAGAAGGTCAAGGACAAGGCGTCAGGTGGAAATGGAACAGACCGGTACAGGACAGGCAGATAACAGAATCGTCAGGCAGGCAAGGGGTCAAAACCAGATAATCAGACAGATTGGATAAGGCAGAAGGATGGTCAGACAGGCTGGGTCGAGGCAGGCGGATATCAGAATTGTCAAACAGGCAAGGGGTCAAACCGGGTGATCAAGCAAGGGGTTAAGCAGGAAGAGTTGTCGTAGGCAGGCAAGGGTCAGGATACAGAATGCAGAGTAGTCAGGAACAGGCTGGGTCAAACACGGATAATCAGTCAGGATAGCAAATTCAGAAACACGTAGCAAAAGCACAGGAAACCACAGGATAAGATCCTATAACGGGCACTGGCTACAGGTCTGAATGGGCCTTAAATAGGGATCCAATTGGCGCCAAAACGTGTGCAATTTCGCACCGTTGCGCGCTGGCGCAATCATGCCAGGGCGCCTGCGCCTTTAAGAGGCGCGCCCTAGTAATCAAAGATGGCGCCGGCAAGGGCAGGATAGGAGCAGCGCAGCGGGCGTCCACGCCAAGGACGCGACGTGGACCCCGCTGCCCACTAGACCACCAGGGTAAATTTCTTACACTAACTCTGAGTTAGTCAGCGACCTGAAGGAGAGCCTCGTGGGACATAACTGTTCAGGGAGTTTGCAATTGAGCCTCAGCATTCAGCTCAGATTCAAAAGCAACAGTTATGAGCCATGTGGCCTCCACTCAAGTCACTGATTGGTTAGTGCCGGGTAAAGCAGGAAGAGCTGAAAAGCAGGAAGTAGCGTTCTGGCTATTATGTTAGACACCCAGTAACTCCAGCCTTTATACATTACATTTTTGACTAACTAACTATATTAGAATTTTTTTTATTTTGCACAGCCTATTTACCAGTTTTTTATTTTTGTACTGAACACTTCCTTTAAATAGATTTGATCTGTGTATTTGGCCATAAATAACATCCTTCTGATTCCTTCTTGCTCCATATGACATATGATTTGTAACTCCAAGGTGCAGTATTTCAGACTGTTGGCTCAGTCTATGTCTAAAGCTAAAATCTATTACAGAGAATTTGAATTGTCCTGCCAATAGTGTTTTCACCATTTGTGCTGCAGCCTGCAAGGGAGATAAATGGTCGAAGGCCATAATTGCTACAGATATGGGACACAGTGATTTATAGAACTATGTGAAGTATATGCTCCAAGACGCTATTAATTAAACAAAATAAGTTCTTTATTGCATTGCTCTTTACACAAGCCAAGAAGTAGATTGCCTTTCATCATGTTTAGTAAGCATTATAGAATTTTCATTTTCCATTAGTATTCCTCTTTAAAATAATGTTAGCCTGATCCCATTCATTGTTTATAAACCAATGTTTCTTGTTCCTAACATGATTGAACCACTGAGCCCTCACACAATCTCCCCCTATATTATACTGCACCCTTAATCCAAACTACATCTTTTACCAGTCCATACTTCTAAAAGTGCTCTTTAGGGAAAGGCTTACCGGATCATAATTACATGTGGATAATGAAAAATAGCCTGGAAATTGCATACACTGTTAACTGTTAATTGTTCCAGCAGCTCACCTCTCTGTCCTACTTTATGGAGTATATAATAGGTTTGGCAAGTCATGCCGCTACATCTTCAGCACTGGGAATCTTCCTACTAACAATAAAAGTGCATTTACAATGGTATAAATTTTGCTCCTGCATATATTTCTGAATTTTTATAGGAATTCTTCTCAATATTACAATGCAGACTGCATGTTATTGCTGGCATTGTAATACATAGCGGATCATTATATAATGTGTGGACTTTCCATAAGAGTTGTCCATGCGACTGAGAATAATTTACTATTTTAATAGCAGGTGCCATAAGGCTGAAAAAGAGGGACGGGGTGAAGGAAATCTGTGATTCAAAGGGGAAATTTTGGTTAACAAAGAACCAGCTTTTATATTTACACAGCACATCATATAGGAAATGTAAGAGGGTCTCATTTACTAATAGCGTTTGCAGTGCTTTGTGCTAAAATCCATCCAAACTTCTAGATGCTATTACATGTACAAGGTGTTTGTCCCCTGTCTCTGTAGTGTATAGTATCAATACTTCCATGCACTACTCATTATGCTTAAGGCACAAGACGATAGGTTATTTGTACATATTGGAGGTTAAGTCTGTATGAAGTTGATCCAGTACTCTCCAGTAGTGATGGGAGAATTTATTCGGCAGGCACAAATTTGCGGCGAATTCCCACGATTCGCGAAACAGCCATGAGAATGTGTCGCAAATTTTTGGCCGTTTCACGAATTTGGCGGGAAATTCATGAATTTTTTTCGAAACTGGCCAAATTTGCCCATCACTACTCTCCTAGTCTAAAAAATATGAATGAGGTAAAGGGGATTCCTTAGAAATATAAGCGTGCATAGAATTAAAATGCTAAATAAAAAATGTAGTCCAGGAAAAGTTTTTTTTCTACCAGTTCGGTAAGTTATTCATGGCTTTTTAAGATTTTTTTAACAAGGTACATAGAGACGCTCACCGGGCTGCCATGACAACCCGAACATCGCCAACCCAGAAGTACAGAGAAACAGAAGCGATGAACCGATGGAACGCAGGCTGCCTTGAAGGTAGGAAGGTTGGCATGGAAACCGGACATGACCATCACAAAACAAGCCACATGCCTCTGAGGAAGCCGATGTGGTGAAACGCGTTAGGAGGAAGTGACGTATTCACAAGCTGAAGGGAAAGCCACGAGCAGAGAGGGGGAGAAATCAATTTGCCGGCAAAAACATCATTCCCTATATTCCAAATGCCAACCTGCATAAGGACTTGTGACTATATGTGACCAAACTTAATTGCAAATGTGAGTGCAAAACTTCTTTTAATTTTTTTTTAATAAATAGAATTACACTATGGAATGTCTATGTTCCCTTTTTGGAGCTAAACTAACCTTTCTTTTTTCCTTTTTTACAAGGCTACAGGTGTAAGGTACACTTTATGGCAAATCATATCATCCCAAAACCAACAGTATTAGTAGGAAGTCCGTTAATTCTTAGTTGCTTATACAGTCTTTATCCTCTATTCTTCTGGGAAGACTTTCCACTAGATGTTGGATCATTGCTGGTGGCATTAACTTCCATTCATGTGTAAGAGGTTGGCACTGATGATGGCGATCAGGCCTGGCTTACATTAATATTCCAATTCATTCCACAGGTGTTCAGTTGGGTTAAGATCAGGAATCTGAGGAGCCCAGTGAAGTTCTTCCACATCTCTGCAACCCCATTCTGTTTGGACCTTACTATGTGCACTGGGTTATTATCCTGCCCAGCCAACTGTTGCCTTAAAGAACAAGGCATGAAATTGTCAAGAATGTCATTGAATTATGTAGTGACAGCTGTGTCGACAATGATGGCTTTAGCTTTAATAACCCATTCTATTAGTTGGAAGGGCTTTCTAATAACATTTGGCCATACTTTACACCTTCTGTTGACAAGTTCAGCGTTGCCTTTAAATGCTGGGCCTAAACATTGTATGCAAATATAGGGAGGGAAAAAGAATGTTCCTGCCCCCCTGGAGGGAGGTCCTTGATGACACAGTTGCAAACTGAGCAAAGTTTACAAACAGGATCAATTGTACCTGAGATATTCCCAATTTAGGGTCTTATGCCATAGATAGTATAACCTAATCATTTGTAGCACAACAAGATTCTGCACTTTGCCATCTCAAAATTTGATGCAAAAATTTTTGCAGCGACAAAAAAAGTCACCATAAAAAATACCCACTAACTTTAATGCATTTGGACTAACAAATCACTGAGACAAAAAATTATCAATAGAATGCTTTTTTATTATCACTACAAGTAGGTAAGAGAAGAACATCACTTAGAGCACTGCATCCTGAAAAAAACAAAATCCCAATTAATCATTTTTTGTAACATTATCTAGAGTTTTTCAGAAAATCATTTATTGCTTCTTGTCTCCCAAACACAATTTATAATCTTGGTAAATATCCCTAAAAGTGTCCCAGCTGGGTTGCCTGCAAGAATGTTAATGGCAGGTATAAGCATGACAGGGAAGTAATCCTCTTTAGAGATAAACCACGCAGCTTTCGCCACTCAACCCATTGGCCTTTAAATTGTCCAGAGAAAGTGAGAAATGGTTTCAGTCTGTGCTGTAATCATGTCTGCACATTAAAAAGATGAAGAACATTTTCCTAAATCAATTGTGATGGCTGTGTCTCACCCGCCGTGGAGATGCGGATGTTCTAGGTATGTTCCCCCCCTCTTTCTTTGTTCCTTTCAAAAAGAATGAAAGTAAATTTGGATGGAAAATACACGGCAGATGCTGAAATGGCATTTATTCACCAAAACTGCTGAGGTCATTCATTAAAATCTCCATTTTAATTAGCAAACACCTGTTTTCTGTTTGATTGTACACTGATATGTACAATCTGCAATTTGCTTCCTTCAGTATGAGCGATTTAACAGCTCTGACAGTTGCAGTTAATCTAATTAGGACACGCTGCTCTTGAGGCTCTGCTCTGCCTTTAGGAAATGACTTGAGCGTGATCACCCTCCTACAATAAGGGCCCTGTCTGCAAGATGCTCAGAGTAAGGTAGAGGATGTTAGTGTGATATAAGCATGATATTACCAGTTTTAGGTCACTGATGTTGGTGGCTCTCCAGCTGTGGAATAGAACATCAAGCAGGTTATTATCTCTTATTCGAATGAAGAAAGTTGGAGTAGAACAATAGTTGTAGAGTTGCAGGTTGCAATTTCTTACACAGAAGTAAACATTGAAGGTGTACATTATCTCTGAAAGCTTTATGCAAGGGGTAATTGACCATTCAGTCAAGGATGTACTAATAGGGGCAGTGAAACCTGAGGATGCTGGAAGGTCTAGTAGAGACCTATTGGGCTAGGCCTGTGGAAGTGGCCTAAGATGACCACTTCCACAGGGCTAGCCCAATAGAGGAATCTGCAGAGGAATGCATAAAAGCTTTGTCAAGTTGACTCATCTTGACAAAGCTTTAATGCATTCCTCTGCAGATTCCTCTTCCTATCAGTTCTTTGTCCCATTGTATATCCAGGAGTCTCCGTAAGACCCTCCCTTGCTCAGGGTTTATGTAAAAAATAAAAAAAACAAAAGTAGAAAAATTAGAATCAAAATGAACCATGAGACAAGAGGAAAGCATTGGTAGATCTTCTCTGGCTGCTCATCTTTTATTTTACCTAAAGAAAACAAATATTTTCATCATTCTCACTTTCTAGCATATGACAAGTAGTGACGGGCAAATAAATTTGGCAGGTGAGAATTAGCGGCGAATTTCCACGTTTCGCCACCGAATTAATTTTCGAAACTCCCGCAAAAGTTTGCCGGTGAAAGTTTTGGATGCACAGCGGAAAAGTCACTTGCGTCAAAACTGTCAACACTATTTGGATACCCATTGACTTTAATGCCGGCATCAAAATAGACACGAGCGTCAATTTTCAAGTTTCACACATTTTTAGCCTTTTCGCCAAATTCACCCATCACTAATAAGCATTTTAACTGTATGAGCAAGTTATGTAATCAGAATGTGTCTAAAGGTTTGAGTAACGCTGAGCAGGTATTAAAAT
Source organism: Xenopus petersii (assembly GCA_038501925.1). Classification (NCBI taxonomy): domain Eukaryota; kingdom Metazoa; phylum Chordata; class Amphibia; order Anura; family Pipidae; genus Xenopus; species Xenopus petersii. Next base: position 104,045,163 of record CM076677.1, read on the forward strand.
ATCCTTATATGCTGGGGAACAAAACAAAGGTTGGAACCACTGGATCTCCAGTTCCAAATGTAATTCTGAATTAAGTAATTTAAATACAAACCAATGCAGTCACTAATATCCTAAAATTAATTAAGGTTTTTCTAGGGCACCCCCCCCCGCTCCTTAATGTGTTCATTAGCAATAGAGAGGCAAATTAACATATGCCTGTAGGGTTGATTACATCTGAAGCTGAGCAATATCTCTTTGGCAGAACTATAGATAGACCTATGCAGTATGAAATCACAATGGTCGTATTTAATGTTGTGACCATCTGGCTCTTATTTACTAATGCAGGTGAATAATTTCACTGATTTAAAGACTCACAGAACCCATTGGCGTAGTTACAATAATGAAGGCTATGTTTGTAAATTAAAGTTACTACTAACTTTGTGCCATACAAGGGCAGATAAGAGATGGCAATTCTGACCCCTGCAATCAGACTCGCAGCTTCATTGTACATGTATGGGGGATCCTGCCAACAGCCAGTCTGATTAATATTTGACCAAAAATCCTCCCACTATCTTTTGGGCAGGTTGTTGAGGTCATCATCTGATGGGTCTTCATAGGCTTCATGAAACTTATGGTCTAAGTTTCCTATCACATTCATACATGATGCCCAATTTCATCAGGAGCCAATTAACCTGCCTATATGTTTTTGGAGAATAGGAGGAAACCAGGGGACCCAGATATTGTCCTGCCTGGAATTGAACATAGGACCCCAGTGCTGACAATGCTAAGAACTAATCAACTGCACAGCCATGATGATATGTGTTATGTGTGTGTTTAAAATGAATAAACTGTCATGGCGGGATAGGACACGGAGTTCTTAGGCCCGAGGCCTCGATGAAGAAAGGAATTTGGCATGACCTTGTAATGAAGGAATAAAAAGAAGAAGTTTTATTCCAGATATTAATCTTGATTAATTGATATAAAGCTATGCATATGCTACTTTTTGAAACACATCTTGGTTGCAAAGAAAATGTGCAACACATAAATAAACCAGATGGTCTATCTCTGTTCGAGGAATGTTGCTCAGTAAGAATGTCCTTTATAATGATACAATTATTTATTAATAGTAATCATTTCCCAGAAGTAGCAGCACAAGAAACAATTCTATCCTTATAGGACTTGTCTGCAGCACAACCTGGGAAAATATGTAGCACCACCTGTGATTAAGCATAAAAACAAGAGATGAACCAAGTCAGATGGGAATAGACAACATGCTTCTTCAACCAAGGGGCAAATAAAGTACTCTTAATTAATATCAGCATGTATTTAAGGTGCTTTGTAAACCATAAAGTCCTTATACTTCTTGTTTTTCATAGGAGTTATATTAATGTGGCCCCTTTTCATAGTACCGATTTCTAATTCTCCTAAAACAGGCAGGTCCAGGTACTTAAAGGAAATATATTTAAAGGTGAGTGTTCTTGTAAGCCCTTTTGTAACACACATCGTTTTTGTTTTCTAGCTTTCAAGATAGTAGCAGTTTTGAAACTGTTTTCAAAACTGTCAACAACATTACTACTTGCAATGTGATTCAGCAGAAACTCCCAAATTTAAGTAATATAATTATTCACACACACAGAATTAGCTTTAACTTTAAATAGCAGCACACAAATGTATTTATTAGATTGTTTCTTCTGCAATAAACAATATGTAGGTAAAATACATCTCTTGCTACTGACTAATTGTGCCTTAAACTAATATTACTGCAGCTCTACTCTCAATCATGTGTTGCCAGGGTATCAGTTTCCTAACAATGCCTTCTGATACAATTTGATTACAGTGTAGTATTATATCAGATGAGAATATATCAACCCATCAATTGCAATTTCCAACTTCATTGCATGATTATATTAGAAAATAGGGTATTTTTAAAAATACAGGTAGGCTGAGGTACCAAGTCATTCTGTGCCAACTGTTCTTCTACCCTTGTTTGCCTATGAAAAGATTGGTCTCAATTTCTGAGCTGTCTGCCAGTCCTATGGAATGCAATGTATTATGGAAATATCTACATTGAGACTCGGGTACATCTCTGTTTCTCCACTTATATAAGCCCAAGCCACATTTTGTAATTTGCTTTAGCAGGATGCAATAGCAGCCATGGAAGCTCCAAATGAAAGCAATCTGGAGGAATTCAAAACAGGTCAGAGTCATCAAAGACGCCCGAACAAGAGGGAAAGTACCAGCACGGGGCGTTCTGGGCACAGTGGGAGATCTTGTGCATCATTATGGACTCATGTAGCTTCATCAGTAATAAAGTTAAAATTGTAATCAGAGAGACAGCTTGGACAAGGCATCCCTCCCAGAGCATGGGAGCAACTCATTTGATTGTGTATCATAGGAACACAGCTCTGTGCTGCATGTCTCTTGCTCATTTCATCTGTTACATAGTTACATAGTTACATAGTTAAATTGGGTTGAAAAAAGACAAAGTCCATCAAGTTCAACCCCTCCAAATGAAAACCCAGCATCCATACATACACCCATCCCTACTTTTAATTAAATTCTATATACCCATACCTATACTAACTATAGAGCTTAGTATCAGAATAGCCTTTGATATTATGTCTGTCCAAAAAATCATCCAAGCCATTCTTAAAGGCATTAACTGAATCAGCCATCACAGCATCACCCGGCAGTGCATTCCACAACCTCACTGTCCTGACTGTGAAGAACCCCCTACGTTGCTTCAAATGAAAGTTATTTTCTTCTAGTCTAAAGGGGTGTCCTCTGGTACGGTGATCCACTTTATGGGTAAAAATGTCCCCTGCTATTTGTCTATAATGTCCTCTAATGTACTTGTAAAGTGTAATCATGTCCCCTCGCAAGCGCCTTTTTTCCAGCGAAAACAAGCCCAACCTTGACAGTCTACCCTCATAATTTAAGTCTTCCATCCCTCTAACCAATTTAGTTGCACGTCTCTGCACTCTCTCCAGCACATTTATATCCCTCTTAAGGACTGGAGTCCAAAACTGCACTGCATACTCCAGATGAGGCCTTACCAGGGACCTATAAAGAGGCATAATTATGTTTTCATCCCTTGAGTTAATGCCCTTTTTTATGCAAGACAGAACTTTATTTGCTTTAGTAGCCACAGAATGACACTGCCCAGAATTAGACAACGTGTTATCTACAAAGACCCCTAGATCTGTGCTTATCAGTTGTCTGCTGCTGCTTCTGTTGACTATATTCCTGTAACTATATGGACTAGAAATGTGTCTTTTTTAATAAACATATTTTTACATTGCATAAATTATAGACACGATCTAATGCCATGGATTAATTAGGCACAGTGGTGTAAAGCATGCTTTTTTAATTAATAAATAAAGAGAAATTGTGTCAAGAGATTATGGGGGTCCGAATTTTTACTATAAAATCTGAATTTTTAGAGGGGAAAAAAAAATAGAATTTTTTAGGAATTTATTAAACCCAGAGGGTGTTGAAAGTCTGAATAAAAAAGTACCCCAACTCAGACCTGACAAGTTCATGTAGAAGTCAATGGGAGAAGTCCTGAAGTTATTCTGTGCTGGGTTTCATGCAATTATCCAAAGCTATAGTATGTTGAAATGTCCCCATCAAAAACTGTGAAAAGGGTTCTGTGCTCTACATGACCCCAGCACTGAATGCAATAGCTCTAGTGGTAACAGTTTGAGAAAATAGAAAGGAGCACACCCCATGGTATTAGATGTAACAAACCATTTCATTGGGGAAAAACCCTCCTTTTGTCAGGAAGGTTAAACACAAAGTTGGCAGCAATACTATCAAAGGGCTCCAATCACTCTAGAAAATCCACAGGGCCACATTTATAGAGTAAAAAACGGTTTATTCCAATTTAAATTCAAATGTATACATCTCCAATGGCTGTACACATTTCATGCTCCATAGGTACTTATGATCCGTCTTGCCTTATTTCTTGCATCGAGTGCTGTCATGGTGTGGCATGTATTGGACACACTCTTCTACTCTACATGGACCATATCATAGGGTGTGGAATGGGGCGGGAAATATAGGAAGGGGCACTCACCAATCATTATAAGCTGTGAGCTGTGACAAACAGTGTTCAGAGTTTCAGGGGGGAGGACCCTTCCATTGTGCAATTTGAATATATATCCAGTTGACCAAATTAGTTGGACTAAATCCAACTAATTTTCTCAAAGCCAAAGACTTCATCTATCTGTATCATCTATCTTCAGTCAACCCAGTAGGCCAAATAAGAAATCGATGAAATCACCAAAGGAGCCTCAACGTCTGCAACCTCAATTTGTACTGGGTCAAACCAGGCAGATCCAATCATTGGCACTCGTATTTTTAACCCTGCAAAAGGTGCTGGGTGCTGCTATGACCTGGACACAGTGAATGAGCACTCAAGAGTAAGATTTTGTGTACTTGGAGACCATGTGCTTAACACCTGCATAACCCATTGGAAGACTAATTTATTACTATTATAGAATATAATTGTCTACAATACCAACATTTTATTTTTGACTCCTCTTATATAAAAATATTATATCAAATGTGCTTTGAGAACCATTATAAGAGAATATCTTTTATTGGGAAGATATCTATGTCATCCCAAAAAGGCCTATTCCTGGGGTGACAAATCAGGACATAAGGAGGAAGGCAATATTATTACCTTACCTCTTACTCTTTCTAGACCTTTGTGTTATTTTGCCTGCTTTACTACACCAATCAAGTAGAGGGGCCGACGATGGGCTCTGTGTGATGATCCTTAAAAGAGAAGCTGAAAAGATTATAGTCCTAATTATAGAAATATATGTTTCTGCACTCCTTAATAGGTATGTCCTGAAGACCTGTGATGGTGTTTGTGCAGATAAGCCTAATTATTACATTTACTTCTTTTAAGGCTTCTCTTAATAGCATAGTTATATTACAGAAAGCTCTGCACATTGCTAATGCTTGTTTACCGATCGGAACCAATCTTACCAGAAACTGATCAAAAAATGCAATATAAACATATCTGTAATTAATTGAACTTACTCTTCCCTCAGATCTTAACAGGTAAACAGCAGAAGCTGTAGCTGTGAGAGCGGAGATGGAAGTGAGTACAATATGCTGTCAGCTGGTGTGCCAGTTTCAGAGAGCAAATATTTGAGGTTTGTTTAGTGGTTGTTGTCACACCACCGCAATCAATTAAACAAACAAGCTACAAGATACTATTGACTGAGAACTTAATAGTTCAGCAAATCTGATCATTCAAGCAAACTTGGTAAAAATAGTATTTGCCAATGGGGAATTGGAGTCACTTTCAGGACACTGAGTATACTTGCCTTTCTAATAGTTAAAGCTATATGAAGGACAGCATTATTTAGCCCTCTGGCAAGGCACACAAGAATTATTCTCTCCTGCATAACCTCTGCTAATGGAGTGTATCAATCATTAATGACAGACACTTTTAATTGGCAAGACGCTTTATACTCCTTTGCTTCTTTATTAGTTTTTATGGAAGGAGTAAAACTATAAATGGGGGAAAAATTCTTTGTAATCACAGCAGTCCCTTTTGTTACTTGTTTATTCTATATAAGCCAATTAGTTCAATTATTTTACTCATAAGTAGCAGCTTGGGAGGGGGGATGATGGTCACTATCGCTGTATGGAACCAGGAGAGGTAGCAAACCGTATGTTCTCCAAGCTATGAGCCAATGCTGAACTCCTGGACAAGGTATTATATTTATCTATAATCTCTGTAACTGCATCCTAAGCAGATGTCCTATTCTCTTAGGGACATCTTATTCTGCTTCCCTAACACTACAGAATATAATGAGGCTATTGGACAGACATTCCTGAAAATATTATTAAACAAGTATGAGAAGTGTTATCCAGAATGCTCAGAAGCTGAGGTTTTCAGGATAACAGATAATATATAGAATTTGGCTCTTCATACCTTAAATCTGCTAAAATCATTTAAACATTAAATAAACCCAATATTATTGGATTTCCCCAAATAAGGATTAATTATATCTTAGTTGGGTTTAAGTACAAGGTACAGTTTTATTATATTTACAGAATTTATTTATAATTATTTATTACGGTGATAAAGGAAATATTACTTACTATGTTACTATGTATTTTGATAAAATCGAGTCTATTTGAGATGGCCTTCCCATAATTCAGAGCTTTCTGGATAAAGGGTTTAAAGATAACGGATCCCTGTACTGTGAGACCATAGCACCAAGAGGAAAGACAGAGAGCTTCCAGGAGAAAAAAGACAATTTACTTACTTACCTTTTCCTGACTATAGGTCTGTACTGGAGGTTTTTCTTATATTACAACTTCTGGAACATCACCAACCCCAAAGTAGCACTCTTTAATTTTATGTTTTTAATAAATGTTTATGGGTTTAATTTCTTTGTTCATTTTGCATAGCCTGATTTTCACTAAAGCAGGCTACATCAGGCACCATGGGGCTCTGCTCTGGATCAGAAGCAAAAATCAGGAATATCAGAAATAAAAGTTGATTATTTAAAAACAAGAATTGATACTTCTCTCTGCATAATACTACAGGTTTATTCAAAGGTGAAGTCCATAAACCCAAACACAGTAACTTACACACAAGGATTATGGGATTTAATCAGATAAAATGAGTTTCATTTAGACAGTGTTAATAGAGGCAAGGTTGTTTGTGATGGTGACAAGCAGGGATCATTGCATACAAATTACAAAACAAAATGGTCCATTAATGATTACACATTGACTCATGGAAGACTGGTTATTTAGTATGACACTGAAAGTGCAAGGACATTGTCATGGCTTCATGCCAATACATGACAATGTTGCTAATGTACTGTGGTAGAGTGACCAAAACAATGTGGGAAAAGATGTGTTTTCCCTTTAAGTTCAACATTGTAGGAGAGGTAGGCAATAGGAAGGGTGTTACTAAACAGAAAAAAAGGTTCTCTGTTTAAAAGCTTTGGTTGCCAGGTCCTGGAAGCTGGAGTATTCTGGAAAGAACAGGCAAGCCAGGTACTCCGATCCAGAAGTCCAGCTCATGGATTAGAGCTCACCTTCCACAGGAAGGCTGTCCTGTGGAAAGGTATTTAGTTCTAGTGGGCCTGTTAGGAGTCTCTCTCAGAGCAGGACACAGAGCAGGAAGGATACTGCCTGTGTGAGGAACTCCCAGAGGGGCTGGGGGTGCCATTTGCCACTGCAAGGTGCAGAGAGAGCCGAGACCTAGAGACACAGTCTGTCTGAGAAAAGCCAGGAGGCTGAGCAATCCCCCAGGAGAACAGTGAGTACAGGGGTGACCCCCAACTTATGTGTTATCTATAGGGATGGGCGAATCTTTTCGCCTCGTTTCACCGAAAAAATGACGCCCATAGACTTGTATGGAGACGTGCGTCAAAAAAAAAAGACGTACGATAAAATAATTTCGGCGCGTGACAAATTTTTTTTGACGCCCATAGACTTTAATGGGCGTCTGCGACATTTCGCCGGCGGCGAATTTTTGGCGAAACTAAGCGGGTCAAATTCGCCCATCCCTGGTTATCTATGGAAATAAGACTTTTTTTTGTACTACCCAACTTTCCCTGCTCCCCAGACACATTAAATACCATTGCTGAATCTGCAGTATCACTGCAATACAGCCAAAGGCTAATTGTTCTTTATTTATGCTTTTGAAAATATCCTAATGTGTTGATTATAAAGATGTTTTAGTTACAAAAACATATGTCATTCATAATGGAACTCCTGAAGAATCCCTTTGTTCAGATGTGTTTACTCTTAAATTCAATATTTTGAAAACCTTTCCATTATTTCTCCTTCCCATTGTGTTAAACAACAAGCTATTGTGCCATTCACGATTCTCTTATGCACTTGCTTTGAAGAAAATATAATGGATCATTTCTAGGTGTAAGAATCCCAACAAACTCTGTATGGCTGAAAAATACTCATAACACAATACTGTAAATGTGGCAGTTATCAAATTCTCACCTTTTTATTACAATTCAGTTTTTAAACATTTATATATATATTTCAAATATTTTTATTTGTATTTCAGACAAATAACATTGTAAACATGTACTGTACTGTACATGTAAATATGGCTGTTACCATTATGTACTTTGTTATAACATACAAAAGTATGAAAATACAAAAACAACAATACAAGGAAAAAATGCATGGATGCAAATTATTTCTATAAAAGCATACAATTACTGGCTAGGGTTATATGGCAGGCATAATAATTTGGTATTAAATGGGCCTAGGTCAAAAGAGCTTGGGAAATGTTACGGTAGGTGAGCCAAAAGGACCAGGTTCTATTAAATAAGTTATCCAGTCTTGTTTTTACCTCTTGTATGTCCAAGGTGGTGGTGGTCTTTCACTATGGTTTGTTTAGCTGTGGAGAATATATGGCAGTGATTCCCAACCAGTAGCTCGTGAGCAACATGTTGCTCTCCAACCCCTTGGATTTTGCTCCCAGTGGCCTCAAAGCAGGAGCTTATTTTTGAATTCCAAGCTTGGAAGCAAGTTTTAACTGCATAAAAACCAGGTGTACTGCCAAACAGAGTCTCAATGCAGGTTGACAATCCTCATAGGGCCTACCAAATGGCCAATCACAGCACTTATTTGGCACCCCAAGAAGATTTTTTATGCTAGTGTTGCTCCCCAACTACTTTTATTTCTGAATGTTGCTCACGGGTTCAAAAGGTTGGGGATCCCTGATACTGTATATGGGTTATCATGCATCTGGAGTATTTATTGCCTCCCAGAATATGTTTATTTAGAAGGGCTTCCGCCGGATTCCTAGAGAGTGGAAGTCCTGTTACACTGGTAATAAGGGTGTAGACTCTAATCCAAAAGTGGGTTGCCACTGGACAATTCCACCAAGTGTGGATGAAGGAGCCTTTTTGGTTACAATCTTGGAAACATAACTAGGAAGCTGAGGGATACCAACGGGAGATCTTCTCTGGGACCAAATACCACTGATGTAGGACTTTTTGAGAAGTCTCTTGTATCAAAACATTAACAGAACATTTTATGGTATTGCTGAAGATGTCAGACCACATATCTACATCAAAGCATTGTTGTACACCTGTCTCCCAGCTTTGTACAAACTTTAGTGATTTGATAAGCAGTTGAAGACATAACCTTTCATAGGCTGTGGGGAGGGGAAGCTATGCCCATCAAACTTTGATTTGATAAAGCATGTGATCTGTTGGTAACGTAACCATTGTCTCTGAGGGGCTACATATGTTTCCTGGAGTTGTGAAAACGATAATAGCTTATTTGTCCAGGTGAGTGAGTAAATTGTAGTTAGGTGAGATTGTTCCCAACATGAGCGATTTGTCAGGGGGAAAATTCAAAGTAATGAGGTAGCTGGTTGGTGTGGAGAACATAAATGATAAGTATGCTTTGTTTGAGACCACACTTTCAACTTTCAGAGAATGTGCAATTATTGGATTGTTTTGCACTTTATTTGCTGAATTTGTCATCCAAAGCAAATTCCTTAGATTAAGATCCGGGAGAGAGTTCTGTTCTATATGGACCCACAATGGTGTGTACTGAGACTGATGCCAAGCCAATAGTTGGGATAATTGAGCTGCAAAAAAATAGCATTTTAAATTTGGGATACCCAAGCCACCTTTGTCACAGGCAGAAGAAAAGTTCAATCTGGCTCTCTTGCCATTCCATACAAATTTGTTAAAAGCCTTCTGCCATATATCCATTAAAACTCTAGGGGGATACATTGGTAGGGTATGAAATAAATATAATAGAAGGGGAAGAGCAGACATTTTAAAGGCTGTGACTCTTCCTAACCAAGATAAGTTGAGTTTTTCCCAGGACTTTATCAGGGCCAAAACCTTATGTCTGATTTTTACATAATTATCGGAAGCCAGAGTTGAATATTGGGCGGAAATGTATGTCCCTAGATATTTAATCATTTTTGATTTCCAGTGAAACTCGAAATTTGTTTCTAGAAGCTTTTTTTGATGGTCCAGGAGGTTAATGTTAAGCACTTCTGATTATGTAGAATTGACTACCAGCCCCAATGGCTTAGCATATGTAGAGAGTGTATCATAGAGAAAGGACAAAGATGTCAAGGGTTTAGTTAAAGTTAAAACTATGTCATCAGCATGCAAAGCGCTCTTGTATTCGGTCTCTCCGACTGTCTTCTTACAGTAGGGGGGACAGGGGGCATCCCTGTCCGGTGCCGCTTTGCATTGGGAACTCTGAAGAGCTGAATTCCATATAGTTCACCCTTGCCCTAGGGCCATGATACAGCGCAGTAATGATTTGTGAGAACCTTGGAGGGAAATTAAACATTTTAAGAACTTCATACAGAAAAGGCCATGAATTGGTAACAAATGTTTTTTCTAAGTCTAGAGAAAGGAGCATTGATGGGATACTGTTTGTCTTAGCTGCATGGATTAAATTAAGGATTCTGCGTATGTTGTCGGTTACTTGTCAGTTGGGGTTAAAACCAGATTGATCCTTATGGATAAGGCTGCCTATAAAGGTATTTAATCTGGTGGCCATGATTTTAGCTAATAGTTTTATATCTATATTAAGGACCAAAATGGGGCAAAAATTTTTGCTGCAAGTGGTATCCCTATCTGATTTGGGTATCACGGCTATCTGTGCTGGCAAATCCTCCTAGCCAAATTGACTCTTACCCTGCATAATATCATTGAACAGAAAGGTTAACCAGGGAACTAATTTTAGGGCAAACAATTTAAAGTATTTCCCCGAAAACCCATCGGGACCAGGGATTTCTTAGTCTTAATTTGTTTAATTGCATCTTGGACTTCATGATCTTAAATCGGGTTGGACATGACAGTACTCTGTTGGGGGTTTAGGGATGGTAATTTCAGATGCTGTAAAAAGTTAGTGTGGTGGGATCAGGGTCTAATTGTTTGCTATACATAGTGATGGGCGAATTTGCGCCGGTTCACTTCGCCGAAAAATGAGCGAACTTTGCGCAAAATTAGCGAAATGTCGAAAAATTCATGAAACAGCGAGGTTTTTTTTTACCCGGCGCCCGTGTCAGTTTTTTCCGATGCCGGTGAAAAAGAATTGTGACACCGGCGAAAACATTTTTTTGACGCCGGCAAATTTTCACGGGCGTTTCGCGAATGTATTCGCTGGCGGATCGTATAAATTTGCCTCAAAATCGCGCCTGATGAATGAATTCGCCCATCACTAGCTATACAGTTTCCAATAGTATGATGCAAACTCCTCGGCTATGCCGTCTTTTGTTTTAAGTTGGATTAATGGAGATCCATAAGATTTATTGGCAAGATGTCGTGCCATCATTGTATCTGCTTTATTGGCTTTGCAAAATAATTTTTGTTTGGTCCATTGCAATTGACGTATTTCATTTAATTGAAGATTGATTTCTGATCTTAATTTATCTATTTATTTTCTAAGCCTAGAGTTGTTTGGGTTGTGTGTAAACTGAGTTTCCAGTCCCTAGTGTTAACGTAAGTTTCTGTATCTGGTCTGTTTTAATCTTCCTGGCTCTTGAATATAATTGTATGAGAATTCCCCTAATAGAAGCTTTGTGAGCCGCCCACAGTGTTGGACAGCTAACTTCAGGGGAGTTGTTGATCGAAAAATATGCATCTTATCTTTTTTTCTATGTGACCTTTATGTTGGGGGTTCGATAATAATGTGTCATATAATATGATTTTCCCTCCAAGTGTCTACATAACGGTATTGACCTATCATAGTTGAAAAATAATGAGGACCTCTCTTAGAGGGGGTGGGGGGATTACTGGATTGTCTGTCTATAGTAGGATTAACAACCTCATTGAAATCACCTGCAAGAATGTAATAATTTTAATACAAACACTTTAACACAGTCCTCTTTCCACTGACAAATTCTTGGAAGTACAGTTGGTAGGAGGTTTTACTATTAAGAAGAAAACTTGGTCTAGACCCATAAAACCTTATTAAAAACAATGGGAATAGCTATGGCTGTGCGTAGCATTTATATTAATACTTCAGTGGTTATTTACAGTTACTAGATACTACATTAGGTGCAAATATGTGCAGAGAAGTGCTCCCATTGGAATGCCATACATTAAATACCCATGCACCTACTAAGACTCATTTATGTTCGCGTTGTTTGGCAACATGAAGGTTGTTCCTACTTTAGTGCCGGATTACAAGACATACATTTCTGCAAGGGATCCTTGTACCCAATACCTGCCTTCACTAGACATATAGGGCCTTCACTAGACGTATAGGGCTTTGTGTGTAGTAAGCTTATAGTAATTTGCTGTTGTATCAACTGAATCACATACTACAATGTGCCACCAAAATTCACCTACCTCCCTTGTAGGCACAGATTGCACCCATTTGTCCAAGGTCTATTGGTTCTAAACGTGTCCTTATGCATACAAATCATACAAAACAAAATTTCTTATAATTATCTGTGTATGTATAGGGGTCTCTGATCCCAACAAATATCCATATACTATGGAAATCAATTGTTTCTGGGATCAGGCAGGTTTAAAAATGTAAACTGCCAATGCACCACGATGGTCAATGCATGGTGAATCGGCACTCCCGCTTACTTTCTGCAGCTTCAGTTATTCAATGCATTTTGCATAAATGGTTGGTATAATAGATAGGTGACCATACGGCACCTTGTATGTTCATCATCTGTTAGGCCCAAGTGCTATTCACTTAGAGCAGTGATCCCCAACCAGTGGTTTGTGAGCAACATGTTACAGGTGCTCATTCCTAGCTTACAGCCACATTTTTAAGGCACTTCACTCACGTGCACTTCCCAAATAGAGCCTTCTGCAGGCTGCCAATCCATATGGTGCTACCAAAAAGACAACCAATGCCATTATTTGGATCTCCCCATGAGCTTTTTCCATGCCTGTGTTGCTCCCAATTTTTCTTGAATGTGGCTCACCAGTAACAAAAGGTTGGGGACCCCCTCCCCTGAGAGTATACTTGATTGGCCTGTGTAAGGTGAATCTTTGTGCTTAGATATATGCTGCATAATCATGTATTGCTGACATTGGAATACATCTAACTACTTTTTTGCCTTTTGAACACCTTGAGTAGCAATGTATTAAATAACAGTAAGAGCTAAGCAGGGTTATTAAACTCCCACCTAAGCTGTGTCTAGAGATAAGACATCTTACAGGGATCCAAAATATTGACCAGGCTACAAAAATGTAATCTTGTATGGATTCGATGTGCAAACTACGCCTGAATGAGGGTAGGGGAAAAGTATGTTATGCCAATGACACAACAGATATTGGTGCTAAATGTAGTGCTCCACTGGTACACAGGAATCACATTCCAGAACCATAAAAATGGAAACAGTAAAAGTGGCCATAGACGTTTTAAAAAATATATGTTTTTGTTATCGTAAGGCCTGAAACCATAGTTTAAATTTACAATTTGTCCGTCAACTTAAAAGACTATTTCTAGAGATATCATCTAGCTGAAGGCAGGAAAACTGTGGGTATCACTGTGAATGATGAAAATTGTCTAACCTGACTGATTGATTTTTAGAAGAAAAATCAATAGATGCACACTAACCTCAAAATAATTGGACGGATTTGTTGGTTCAGACTAAAATTGGTCATTAGGGAGAGAAAAATCTTAACATCTATGTCCACCTTAACCAAGTCACCAAATCTTATCCACTGTGGTTCTTCTGCTCTTAAATTCAGCACAACCCTAAATTGCTAGTTTTTTACCTCTATCCGTTTAATTATGCAGTCTTTATAGTAATGGTGTTTTAGACAAGTAATTTTATTTAGGATAAATACAAAAATTACAATGCATAATAAAAAGGCCTGACTACTTAGAAAAGCCTAGCCAATTTTTCAGGCCAAAATGAGACATCAGTACAGTTTGAGCGGAGGAAAATAGTCGGGTTCACAATATGGGGTTTACCTTGACGTAGTATAGTGGCTTGCCGATATTAGGATCATAACTGTGTAAGTAAAAAAAGCCCGTTTTTGAAGAAATATGCACTAGCACAGATACTTAATACTAATGTAACAGGGAACCAGTTGTGCATTGATCAGTCCCTTCTATTTTGTAGTTACTTTGGCCAAATCAGTTGCACTTCCATTGTACACAAACTGTGTATTTCACAAAACAAATAGTACTATTGTTTAGTTGTAGAAGTGAAGGATATTAAGATACTAATGCACACTAAAGAAGGCAAGATTTCAAACTGCAACTGCCTGGCAATCCCAGAGCGCTAAGGTTTTTAGTGTCAATATAATGTCTATTTTCATTACACCACTGGCCATTGTAGATGAAGTGTTGCATATTCATACACTCCTCTTTAATGTTCTCCAGCTTTTAGAATCTATTTTGGGCACTATTTATCATCCTTTCTTAAAGTCTCACCATGTATCAGGTGGCAATCTCATTCGGCAAGCTTTTACACTGACACCAGCTCAATTTCCATCTAAAAGACACCACTTAGATTAACGAGGGGAGAAATGAATATGCCCTTAATTAAAATGTGCTTATAATAGCCTGCTTAATTATAGATTGAGCACCTTACTAAAAACAGCTTTTAACTAGCTTGTGTGGGGGAGCAGTGAATACTGACATTTAAACCTAAGCTGCGGTGAAACACCATGATCAGTGAAGTGCTTCCATTTGCATGTTTATGGCGCAGGTCAGGTGTCTGAGTTTTGCCCCCAATTTGCAGCTTGAACACCTGTTTAGTAGGGTTTGAGTTTAAATGCAACAAACAGTTGAAATGTAACAGGTCTTAGGGCTATTATTTACATTACAGTAACTGTGCATTGTTTTTTACCCAAATGTGATGTCACTCAAACATTTGTATTCAACTGTAATAAATACATTCATTTTACACGAATGTGGAAAATAAAAAACAGAGATGTTTACCCTCAGAGTTGGACCTAATACCATTAAAAGATACCATAAAGCACAATGCACATCTTTTAGATTATTTTGGGCCAATCTATAGGGTTGCTGCACAACCCAAGTTCACTTTGCTGAAAAATTTCAAATTTTTTTTCCTGTCTAAAAAAAAAATGCATGGTAAAATTCTGAAAATTCTTTCTACATTTTTTTCCGCACAAAAACTCCACACATTTTTTGGCAAAACAAAATTCTAGCATGAAGTTTATCTGTACTGCTGAGTAGATAATACCCCTATTTTACTGTACCTTAGGGGCAGATTTACATAGGGTCGAATATCGAGGGTTAATTAACCCTCGATATTCGACTGCCGAATGTAAATCCTTCGAGCATCGAAGTCGAAGGATTTAGTGCTAATCCTACGATCGAGCGATTAAATCCTTTGAATCGAACGATTCAAAGGATTTTAATCCATCGATCAAAGGATTTTCCTTCGATCAGAAAATGCTTAGGAAGCCTATGGGGACCTTCCCCATAGGCTAACATTGGCCTTGGTAGGTTTTAGGTGGCGAACTAGGGGGTCGAAGTTTTTTTAAAGAGACAGTACTTTGACTATCGAATGGTCGAATAGTCAAACGATTTTTTGTTCGAATCGTTTGATTCGAAGTCGTAGTCGAAGGTTGAAGTAGCCCATTCAATGGTCCAAGTAGCCATATTCGACCATTTGAAATTCGAAGTATTTTTTCTTCTATTCCTTCACTCAAACTAAGTAAATGGGCCCCCAGTATGTAGTCCCCAAATATACTTACAGTATACTTGCTAGTATATTTTTATTCATTGGGGGACTACATACATTACACTTTGTTTAGAATATTGGTAGCCAAAATATCAAACTTTCTCTTGAGCTTGGTACAATTGCATGGATTCATGAAGAACATTTTTTTGTTTCAGTAAAATGTTATGTGATTGTGTAAATTGCCTAAGCCATGTAATTGAGTACCAAATTATGCATTCTGATTGGTGCGGTTACCTTTAATAATTGTGCTACTTTGAAAATTCTTTAGCCTATGATTAAGTGCCTCTTTTGGCATGAAACGCATACAGCTGATTTTTCTGTGATGCTTTTTTCTTTAAATAAATCGTTTTTAATTGCTCCACTTTTTTTGTTGGTACGGTTTGTGCCAGCCAATGACATTTTGGGTTAATAGTCACTGCCAAAAATCCGCCTTCTTCTTACTTTCACCCCCTTATTATCCCTTCCTTCAACTAGCTTTATTACTAACTTAAACATCGGACTTACACTTAAATAAATGTCAGCTCCTAGCCTGGATCACCTCCATGACAGCATGGAGAGAGGTCAGAGGCAAAGTTAGAACTTTTTAGTCCATGTCAACTACCCAACGTCCACCCCCTTATTCCAGACCCAATAACACACCGATACCAACGATTGAACAACTATGTACCATATCATCCCTATAACTACACAATGTAACTAGTGCTGCCAATTGCCGTACTAGCCTGGAACCCACCTCCTACACCACCAAATTCACTTACTGCAGTAGTCCCTTAACCAGCTATCCATTAACTGTGCAATCACTCTGCTAACCTACCCATTGTTTCCCATATACAACAATCCTGTCTCAACAACACCACACACATGTAGGGAAGGAGGGTGGGCAATTTGCCTACAATGGAAGCAGGAACATTCTCTGCCCCCTAGCTGATGATGAAGCTCAACAATCTTTGAAATGGCCAATACTAAACTTGGATCTAGGAGGGGCAACCTCCGGCCCAGTTATGTCCCTAACACACTTGGCTATGCTCATTGGGTTACTTTCCTAGAATCTACTCAAGACAGGGTCAGTGACACTGTGATGGGGACAATGACGTGAAGCAGCCCCCATGATGTGGACAGAGGGAGAATTAGGTGGTTATGCTTTTAGCATTGTAGCTAAACAATTGAACAGCAGAGTTATGGAGAGTTATTGTGTTTTAGGACATTCATCCCATTTGTGGTGCTGAATACGTTATGTAAAACAAACTGGTGCTGTACCTCAGGATATCTTGAAATTTCTCCAAAGCAGCCTTAGGCCAAGGAGATTTGCAGCAGAGATTAGCTATTAGCACACGAGATGATGAGATATTCTAAAATATTCCAAACAATTCATCTCCAGAGGATTTCTCCCTATAACAAGGTAGAAGACCAGATACCAATATATTCATCTGTAAACTTGCATTAAGCCGCCTATCCCTTACAAATCCAGGTTTCACTGTTACCTCAGAATCAACTGGATCAGCAAAAAACATCAGCAGGAAACAAAATAAAATAAACTTTTTTCCCTAGCAGTGTTTTTATTGTGCTTTTTGGGAAGTGATCGGGTATGTAGAGCAACTGAGTGTGCCTCTGAAAATGTTCTTAACACTATGGGGCTTCACTGTTTAGCACAATAGATAAGTAACAAATAAGCCACTTAAATGGATTCTATCATTGGAAAACATGTTTTTTTTACAGTTAATAGGACTGCTTCAGCAAAATTCTGCACTGAAATCTGTTTCATTGAGTAAGAGAATCACTAACTTATTGTAAAGTAGGTCCATTTGAAGTGCTGGCTCTTTGTAAAAACAAAAGTTCAGGCACAATGATTTGAGACGGCTGCTTACACCCCAATATTACTGCTAAAATACCTTTATTGGTTCAGCAATAACATATTATACAGTATGGCAGAGTCAATTATATGTAATGCAAACACAGTATTTTGAAATAATTACACCATAAAAATCATGACAGAATCCCTTTAATTTAATTTTTATAGTTCAGCACCTTTAATGTCTCTGTAATAACTCACCCTGGTGGTCTAATGGGGGTGAGATGGGGACGCCGGCCGCACGCCCTTGGCGGGGATGCCCGCTGCATCCATGCTCTTGTGCGCCGTTTCAGTAATGCGCATACTTCTGGGTTGTGTTTTGGCTATTTCCGTCTATATCCGGAAATTGCAGAACGTGACATCATCAGTTGACGCAAAATTCAAATATTTAAAGGGCTCTCTGTGTTAAAGTCATTGTCCAACGTACAGGTCTATTTACTTAGTTCCTAGGTGTGTTGTTCTGTCCCTGATTCTGTCTAGTCTGCTGTCTGTTCTGATTTTGTCTGTCCCTTGACTATTGTTCCGGATTCCGATTTTGTACTGCATTTGGTGTCTGACTCAGCCTGTGAGCTGTGATCTTATTGATTCTACAGTATATGGCACTGCCTGATTGGTAATGACCCGGCATGTACCTTGACCACGCTTCTAGTTCTCCACTCAAATACCACATTCAGTTCCCTTGCCTGCCTAGAGCCCTCTCCCTGGTCCTCTGATATTAAGACCTGGTGGCCCCCAAGTAGCGGAGGGCTCCTCCCGACGCCAAAGGTGTTTGCTAAAGGTGGAAGAGTGAGCCGTGACCAGGTCCTTGGGGTTTGCTCTAGGTTTGGGACTCCATTTGTAACAGTCCCACAGTAGTTCATTGGCATCAGTAAACTCCAAACACTTTATATCTTTTCAAGTAATACCAGTTCTCTCATAAATCATCAATATCCCAATATATCACATCTCTGGGTTACTTTACCACAAATTTCACAAATTCACTGAGTCAGAAGGACAACTTTGGGGACATTCCCCTGTCTATCTACCAGCCCCTTTACAACTTTACACTGGGGAACCTCCACATGGAGATATTTCCTTTATGGGCCCATTGCAGGGCACAGGCAGCCAAGCTTAACTGGACTCCTGAACACAGAGCTAGTGGGGACCTATTGCATGTTGTCTGGATGGTGTAATAAGTGTCAATGGCAAGATAAAATATCTGGTTCTGCTATCTACCTTTTTCTCTAGCCAATCCAAGTGTTCTTATAACCGGTAAGAAATATAACTTGTTTGCCAATTACAGACTATTCACCGAATGAAAGAGGATAAAAATATTTTACTATCCATATTCCAAAAGAGACATAAAATAGGATTCTCAGAATTTTCCCAGACACCCTCTTAATGCATAATGTAGAAAATCAAGGGCCAGCAAAGCCTTATTTGTCTGTTGGGAAAGAAATAGAGTCCATTATACACAGTGAAAATATTCAATGAAACAAGCAACAAATCCCCTTCACTTTCATGTCACGCTTTGTTAACTGCTCGCCATACTTTATCTTCCACCATATTGAAAACGATCCTCAGGGCACCTAATTTTCCCTGAGGCGGTCGAGACCTTGTGCGTTATTATGCAAAGGCAAACAGATAACAAGTAACTTGTTTTAGTTGAGCAAATGCATCATATTAACACCATATTTTCCATGGTATGGAAAAGAGACTATGGCGCAAATTCACTAAGGGTCGAAGCGCCGAACGCTAGCGTAAATTCGCTGGTGTTACTTCGCACACTTACGCCAGGCAAATTTTCGCTAGGGATGTAACTACGCAAATTCACTAACTTGCGCAGTGTACTGAACGCTACCTTTTACGCTAGACTTCCTTCGCCACCTCAGACCTGGCGAAGCGCAATAGAGTAGATAGGGATTGTTTCTAAAAAAGTCACATTTTTTTCTAAGTCCCAAAAAAAGCTGGCGTGTTTTCTACATGATGGGTGATAGGCTGAAAAAGATCGAAAAATTTTTTGGGGCTCCCCTCCTTCCCCCCTACATTTCCTGACTCATGGCAACTTACCTAGACAGTGGGCACATGTGTAGGGCAAAATAAAATTTATATTTGCTGATTTGAAGGTTTTCTAGGCATTTGTAGTGCAGATACGTATTCCTCCATTGAAATTTGAATTTCGCGCCATATGCAAATTAACCATCGCTAGCGAAACTTCGCTTCGCTTGGCGAATTAACGCTAGTGCAACTTCGCAAACTAATGATACCCCTGTGCGCAACTTCGGATTTTAGTGAATTTGCGGAGCGCTGGAGAAAATACGCCTGGCGAAGTGCGGCGAAGTTGCGCCTGGCGCAACTTCGCATCTTAGTGAATTTGCCCCTATGCCTTTCTATTTGTCCCTCCTTATACATTGAGATGAGTGGTGCTTTATACAGCATTATATCTGGTGGGAATGGAAACATATATATGAGATATACTGTATGCAGATCTATGCACATCCTGGTCATGGGTTTCCTTCTCTTGCCTCATAGCATCACAATATTCCCCTGCAATTCTGAGTCCATGTTTTAATGTTGTGCCTTGTCAATTAAGTCTAAGCAGTGCTTTACAACTTACTTTTGAACTGTTTCCAATATGAATGCTCTGCTATACAGCCTGACTGCCCTATTTGATGTATTGTCTGCCATTTCTAGCAATGGTTTTCATACTTTTTGAAATTTAAATTAAAATTTTTAAAATTAAATTAAAATTGTTAATGTCTTCCCATCAAATTAACCTCTTAAGGTGTAGGAAATACAGGTATGGGATCTGTTATCCAGAAACACATTTCCAGAAAGCTCCAAATTACATGAAGACCATCTCCCCTGGACTGTATTTTAGAGGGGAACTAAAGTCTAAAATAGAATAATGCTAGAAATGCTGTTTTTTGTACACTAAACATAAACATGAACTAACTGCATCAGAAGCCTAATTAAACAAATGATTTATGCTTTCAAAGTTGGCTGCAGGGGATCCCTGTCTTGTAACTTTGTTAAACATCTTTGCAGTGTCGGACTGGGACACCAGGGGCCCACCCAAAAACCTTAGACCAGGGGCCCACTCTCAGTACCAATATTCTTCATTTCCTTAATCAACCTCTATTCTCCTAGGCTGTTTTCTTTATACTATAATCAATTATTCCATCTATTTAGCCTCTTTGTTCTCATAGAAATAAGGAATGACCATGAAATAGGCCAAAAGTTTAGCAATATGAGGGCCCAATGACACCTGTGCCCACCAGGAGTTTTCCGGATATCCTGGTGGGCCAGTCCGACACTGCATCTTTGCAAGACCAAGACCATGCACATGCTCAGTGGGGTTTGGGCTTCAGTTGGGAGGTTAATCTTAGGGATTGTCATAAATTATCAGAACAGCACAAGTCAAATAATATCTGCCAAAGAAGCAGATACAGCAAGACTGATCAGAATATGCAGAATGCACTGGGTCTGTGGATACAAATCTCTACACATTCGCTAGCTGCTTTATAGGGAAACAAACAGAGCTGCTCGAGTTCTGGGAAATAAATTGGGGGTCACCTGCCATTTGAAAGTATGGTCGTTTCCCTGCAGAGCAGTTAGGGACTGTCTGAAGTTTCCTATCTGCAGCTGTCAGAGCAATTAAAACGAAGGGAGAATTTCACTGCATACAGTCAGGTTTCTTATAAAAATGGCACACATTTTTTAATTAAAGTATATTGGAGATTATTAATTTTTTTATAATTATTTTTCATTAAAAAAAGTATTTTTTTTTGCCTCTACACCCCCTTTAATCAAATAATTCACATTTTTTTTAAATTGTTTATTTTTTCCCTGTAATAGAACAGTAACTTGTATTTGATCCCAACTAACTTTATTGCATGCAAAACACTCCTACTGAGTTAATTTAAGGAAAACAATACCCTCTGAACAATGTACAGTAGATCTCTATAATAATATTGCATAAAACAGCTCATGTAGTGACGGGTGAAATTATTCGCCAGGCATGAAATCATGGCAAATTTGCTAGTTTTTGCCACCCGGAGATGTTTTTACAAACTGTGGAGAGAATTCGCCGTGAAAGATTTGAGGCAACAAAAAAAAAAATATGCGCGTCCAAATTGACAATTGCATAACAATTGCAGCTCGTCAAAATTATTTGGATGCCCATTGACTTTAATGCATTTGTACAAAATAGTCGCACATATAAAAATTGTTGCTTGTGTAAAAATTGTTGAGCGTCAAAATAATTTTGACACCCATTGACTTCAATGCATTACAAAAAATATTTTGCCGTTTTGCTAAACTTTGGATCCTAGGATTAATGGTGCACACAAACAAACCATACATGTTACGTGACATCAGCCAATTAACAGACAGAGTTCAGTCTTTTGCTTCCACACTTCTTCCTGTTACAGTTAGAGTTGTAGTATTTCTGGTCAGGTGATCATTGAGGCAGCACAGAGACCATCACGAGTGGTGGTTCAAGGCAAGAGATGTAAAAGGGCAATATTAACTTAAATGTATATTCCAGTTTGGTAAGATTCTTTAATATGCCACTTAATTTGATATCTGTTGCTTAAGTATTCATTTGGGGGGTATAGTTTTCCTTTAAGGTTTACATTTTTAGTATACTTAAAGGATTTGTTGCCCAAATGTATTATCCTCCGGTTCTGATGTCATGTGCATGCTCTTAATTAAGAAGTTGCGGCATTCACTCATTATGCACATGGGTGTGCCCCAATATGATTGCTGGAACCCGAGAGCTCCGTCCTGGTTTGGTTGGCTTAGAACTAGCAGGGGGGCACTACTGTTACCCCAAACAGGAATATGGGCTCTATTAGCCTGCGCCTTTGGTTGGGGATAATGTATTTTGGCAACAGGTGCCCTTTAAAGTATGGATATCCAAATTACAGAACTCTCTCTTATTTGGAAAACCCCAGGTCCTGAGCATTATGGATAACAGGGCCCATACCTGCAGTAGGCTGCAGTAGATAGAGTTTAAAAAAAACACCATTTATTAAATCTATTGATAGATATCAGATATACAATATATCAGAATATAGATATCAGAATGCCCAACCTGCAACTAAGGTTGCCACCTGCCTGCCCAGTAAAAATTAGGCACAATGCCAATGTTATTCATTGGGAAGAACAGTGCTGGGCCAAAAGGTGAAGCGCAAGGCAGAGCTCTGTCTGCTCATCACCCCCCCCCACCACCATTGCTCACACCTCCTCCGTTCCTCCCCACACACAATACATTTTTCCAAATTTCTCTGCAATGATTCCTGTGCTGGGGCAGGTGACAAGCAACAGAAGGTCTGGAATTTGTGGGTGGGCAGACAGAAGTGGTACAGTGCATGCCCAATGCCCTACCACCATTGTACCCTAGGCAAATGCCTAGTGATGGGTGAATTTGTCCCATTTCGTTTCGCCACAAAATTCGTGAATTTCCCGCAAAATTCGTGAAATTCCTGCAAAATTCGTGAAAACGGTGAAAAATTTGCAAAACAGAATTTTTGACGCTGGCGTCAATTTGGACGCCGGCAACAACTGACGCACATTAAAGTCAATGGGTGTTTAATTGTCACCGGCATCAGAACTGTTTTTGAATTTTTCGGCAAATCCGCAAATTTATTCGCTGACAGTGAAACATGCAAATTAGCCGCTAATTCATGCCTGCCGAATAAATTCTCCCATCCCTACAAATGCTTCTTCTGGTTATCACTGATTCCTGCCTGGTGAAGCAATAAAAATATAGGAAGCCAGGCTGGATTGGGCTTTGAGAAATATATAGAGCAGGGGTAGGCAACCTGAGGCTCCGGAGCCTCATGCGGCTCTTCATCCTGCTTGCTGCGGCTCAGTCTTGTGGCATTGTCTATCAGGTCGGCTATACAGCCCCCACACCTGCTGGCGGCTTCTTGATTGTGTGACCGGGGTAAGTTAATGGTTAGCTTACCGCAGTCACATACTCAGGAAGCCGCCAGCAGGTGTGAGGGCTGTATAGACGTCCCAGGAGTGACAGGCAAGACCGAGCTGCAGCAAGATGATTCATCACGGTCCTTATCGCGGTCACAAACTCAAGACAATAGAGGGAAGATCAGCATTGAACTTCAGAAACAGAATTTACATTAAACAGATGAGAACACTAGCATTTCGGGCTATTTAGTGTTTAATTTATTTCAAAGTAGGCCTAGACATACACACGGCACTTCTGTTTGTTGTATTCTGTTGTTGTAATTGTTAAAATTGAAAAAAGGTTACAACTTTTAAAAGTTTATAAGCTGTTTTATGTTTTGCAGCTCCAGACTATTTTTCTTTAGTGGAAGAGGGGGCAAAACGGCTCTTTTGATAGTAAAGGTTGCTGACCCCTGATATAGAGCAACCAATTAGCATTCACTCAATAGCTTACTTTAACTGACCATCAGTCTGGGTTCCCTGTGACATGCATTGTAATCCCCATGTAGGCCAGACCCAGAAGCCTTAGATTAGTAACTTTAGAGAGTTTTTAGTACTTTTAGTTTTAGTACTTCCCCATTTCCAGTAGCCACACATAAATAAATGTATGCCTTCCAAAAACTCTTTCTGCTAACCGGTCTTCTTTATTTTCTATGGCTGATTATGGAAATATGTCTAGAACATGCTGCGTCCTTCATTCCTAAATGCAAGACCTTTTGGGAGCAAAGCTGACTTTTGGATTTTTCTTTATTACATAAGAGAACATTTGATTCCTCTAGGGAGTTGGAGAATTAGATTCATTAAGGGTGAACTGTGGCTACTTGGCAGAGCATTGCTCTGCGCACAGGATGGTGCAGGGAGGGTTATGGAATAAGTAATTCTATTGTGTTTGCAGTAAAATGCCAAAGACTTCAGTCTTGTTGAAGAGGAGTTAGGATTTGGCAAAGAAAGGGCTTATATCTAATGGGAGCGGGATCAATTTGTAGTCTACGCGTGTCCTGAATATACATTCAGTTTAAAGTGTTAATGCCCTCCTGCTGACATTATTAATATTTACATGTTAATATGGACAGTGTAATGGTTAATTCTTAAAGTGATACCGACACTAAAAAACTACTTTTTAAAATATGAATGTACATTAAAAGTAACCTATTGGTCATGTTGATTTTGAGGAGAGGTTTGTTTTTGTAAGCAATTGTTACTTGAAGTTTCTAAACCTGACTGTTTTACCAACCTCGCTGTTTTACCAACCTGACCATCCCATCTCAGACTGTCAGTTAAAGTTTCTAATGCTAACGGACTCCTGCTGCACAAATATGGCAGCCTCCTCATAGACGAGCACGGGGAGTCAGATGAGTAATGTAAAAGCTTTGAGCAAATACTTTATGGCAAAGTTATAAGTAGCTTTCAAAGGCAATATTATGATAGATGTAAAAAATGTTTAATTTCTGGTGTCAGTATCTCCTTAAGACCCAGCCTAGAAACTCTTTCAACTGTAACTTTTAGCAATGTACCCCTCTTTTAAAATCTAATGATATTGGAAGTAGTGATGTGCGGGTTAGGATTTCCCCTACCTGCACCCCACCCTAACCCGCCCTCCCTTAGCCCACTCCTGCCCGCATCCGCACTTCTGGGTTGTTTTTATAGACTCGCGCCGGCCAGCCAATGTCATCACAAAAGGGGCGGGACAAGCAGGCGCAGCGTCTATAAAAGATGAATTCGGAAGTTGGAAGCCGGCATTTGATGCCGTCACTGGTGAAAAAGTGTTCGAAGTTGGCCCAAACTCACCGACCCGCGGGTATCGGGCTGGCCCACACATCACTAATTGAAAGGCACTGAGGAGCTCAATGACGTTTTAAAGGACAAGACTGCAGGCCTAGTGCTTTTATACATTGTAGTGGTAGATTCTATGGTTCAGGTTTCCTCTTTTTTATGCTACAAGCTGTGTTCAATGGCAGTGTGGAGAAGACACGATTAAATGACCCTGGCACAGAATGGGTAATCATTATATTGATTCTTTTTTTCAAGACGTTAAAATTCAACTTCAAAAACTAAATCATCATCCCAACTCATAGAAATGTAACTTCAATTCACTGAAACTTCAGTTACTGTAATGTGGAAAATGAGTTTAATGCTTGGTGCATTGAACCCTAACCCCAACTCAGTCACAATTACTCACAAACACGCTTGAATGCAGTTGGTACAATGCGCATTCTAATACTTTATACAACCCACAAGGTCAAACAACAAGCTGCTTATTATAGAAAAAAAAGCTCTAGGTTATAAATGAACACACTTTAAACTTTAAATTGGGTTACCCCTCCTAAATAAGTCCATGATAGTCTGCATGAATATATTGGCTTTGAAGGCATGTAAAGCATGTTATACCACTAAATGTATTTTCCCTGCATCCTGCAAGATAAGGCGGGTAAGGAGGAAAAATACAGATATGTTGAGTCTTCGATGCCAACTACATAATTCATTTGGGGAATAAAATAGCAGTAGAGTTCAGCTAGAACTGTGGGTCCCTATACATGAGGCCATCTCTGGTTTCCCATTCTAAAGCAGAATATCTTGATACCTGGGGGAATATAGGCCCTCTGGGGCATGGGAAAGTGACAGCCAATAAGGGGTTTAATGGTTTAGCCCAGGGATAGCTAGGTAGTGATTGGTGGGCTGGTTTTGGCCGTGACAGATAACAGTCAAGCCTGGCAAGGATGATATATAAGGGGCAGGTCTGTGGATACCTGTCATTCAGTTGATGAGGAGTCCGATACCAACCCATCCACCCTTGTTATTGTATTTGTTTTGGGTATTTGTGGTTAAATAAATGAAAATTATTTATTTAAAAAAAAAATGATGAATTAAATTTTTTTAAATTAACTATTGTCGCTTTTTTATTTGTGATGGTTTTCGTTTCGGCTAAGTCTGGAGGCTTGGCTCATGGCAATAAGGTTATTTGTGAGCAGGGACTGAACCTGTTAGCATATGGTAAGCTAATAAATGTTAGTAGAGGAATTGTATGATATTATTGCAAGTTTAACAATAAATCAGCTGCAACCTTTTATTTCCACCATTATGTTGTGTGGTCTCAATTTGTTCATTTCATACAACATAGAGCTGTCTATGCTTCCCATGTAAGTGCCTAGAACTCAAATAAAGTGCATGCTACAGGGTAGTCCTTTATATGCTCTCTCCTTGGTGTAACTTTAAAGTCCCCACCTGGCTTCACTCCATAGCCTGCGGTCTCCACTGGCTACAGAGCTGCAGCATGCAAGAACATTTCTTACAATTTTATACAATAAAACATCCCAATAAACTTTACCGCAGGGCATCAATATCACAATCTCCTACACACAAACAGATATGCTCTTCGTCAGCCCTGCTTAGCTCTCCGGCAGTCATTTAGCATTCCCCCACTAAGCATTGCTGATTGTGATGCTTACGTCTCCAGAAGACTGAAATCTTTCCACAGCAAATACAAATGAATATCCTGTATTATGTTAATCCTTCCGATCCTCATATTTGTCTTATATATCCTTTGGGCATTTGTTTATAAACAGGCTTCTCTCCATTCTCTTTCCTTCTGGGGGATGTAAAGCACACCAGGGAGTCTTTTGTTGCACAGTGTAGATTAGAAGAATTGTACAAATGCCAATATTTAATAGCATATTATACACATTCTTTCCCATAATGTGTTTTTGTCTGGATGACCTTGGACCTCTCCAGCAGCTGTGTGTGTAAACAGAGGTTGAACTCTCAATTTCGGGGAAGGATACAGCGAAGATAGAATATGCAATTTCTCATTTGAGCATATGCATATGTTTTTACATGTACAATAGATAGAGATGTATAAAACAGCAGTCATTTTTATTGGATGCAATTAAGACAATACAATGTAGTAAATTAAGCCATTTTCAGTTTTGTTCCCTTGCATGTAGAGTTCCGACTTAAACAATAAAGCTTAATGTAATAACAGGTGCAGATTCAGCTTCAGATCTAGTAACTGACAGCAACCAATTAGCTAGAACTAGAGTAAACATTGCTCTTATTTGTTTAAAAATTAACATGACAGCAACACCTAAACAATCTACAGGAATATACAGGTATGAGACCTGTTATCCAGTATGCTTGGGACCGGGAGATAATCTGGATCTTTCTGTACTTTGGATCTTTAAAGGGCATGTAAAGGCAAAAAAAAAATATCCCATTTTTACTTTAATAAAAAAGAAACCTATCTCCAATATACTTTGATTAAAAAATGTGTACCGTTTTTATAAGAAACCTGACTGTATGCAGTGAAATTCTCCCTTCATTTACTGCTGTCAATAGGAATTGTCAGATGGTCCCTAACTGCTGAGCAGGGAAACAATCATACTTATGAACAGCAGGGGGAGCCCCCGCCTTACTTCACAGCCATGCAGAACTCAAGCAGCTTTGTTTATGATGATCCCTAAGCAGCCCAGACCACACTGAGCATGTGCACAGTCTTAGTGATTGACAAAGATGTTTGACAAAGTTACAAGATGGTGGCCCCCTGTAGCCAACTTTGAAAGCATAAATTATTTGTTTGATTAGGCTTGTGGTGCAGTAAGTTCATGTTTATATTTAGTATACAAAATACAGCATTTCTAGCCTTATTCTATTTTAGACTTTACATGCCCTTTAACTTTATACCTTAAGTCTACTAAACAATCATGTAAACATTATACAACCCCAATAGGCTGGGGTTACTTCCAAAAAGGATTAATTATATCTTAGTTTGGATCAAGTACAGGGTACTCTTTTATTATTACAGAGGAAAGGGAAATCATTTTGAAAAATGTGTATTTTTTGAAATGTATTATCTATCTGTAGTATCTATCTATCTATAGTATATTTCTATAGTATCTATCTATCATCTATCTAAAGTATCTATCTATCTATAGTATCTATCTATCTATGTACAGTATCTTGTACAATATCTATCATCTTTCTATTTATCCATCTATGTACAGTATCTATCTATCGATAGTATCTATCTATATACAGTATCTATGTACAGTATCTATGTACAGTATCTATCTACATTATCTATCTATGTACAGTAAATAAATATCTATCTATAATATATATATATATATATATCATCTATTTATC
Source organism: Xenopus petersii (assembly GCA_038501925.1). Taxonomy (NCBI): domain Eukaryota; kingdom Metazoa; phylum Chordata; class Amphibia; order Anura; family Pipidae; genus Xenopus; species Xenopus petersii. The sequence goes on from CM076677.1 coordinate 104,073,764, forward strand.
TATGTACAGTATCTATCTATAGTATCTATCTATATACAGTATCTATCTATTATCTTTCTATTTATCTATCTAGCTACAGTATCTATGTACAGTATCATCTATCAATCTACAGTATCAATCTACAGTATCTATCTACAGTATCTATCTATCGTATATACTCAAGTATAAGCCGAGTTTTTCAGCATCCAAAATGTGCTGAAAAAGTCTACCTCGGCTTATACTCTGGTCAGCAGGCAGTAGCTGAGATTGCAGTCACTTTTAATCATTCCTATACCAACAGTTCGCTTGGGGAGAGACTGTAATATCACACAGCGCCCTCTGTTGGTTATATGAAAGAATAACAGTGCTCTCTCTGTTGGTTATATGAAAGAATAACAGTGATTGCAATATCACACAGCGCCATCTGTTGGTTATATGAAAGAATAACAGTGACTGCAATATCACACAGCACCCTATGTTGGTTATATGAAAGAACAACAGTGCGCCCTCTGTTCGTTATATGAAAGAATAACAGTGACTGCAATATCACACAGCGCCATCTGTTGGTAATATGAAAGAATAACAGTGACTGCAATATCACACAGCGCCACCTGTTGGTTATATGAAAGAATAACAGTGACTGCAATATCACAAAGCACCCTCTGTTGGTTATATGAAGGATTAACAGTGATGGCAATATCACACAGCGCCCTCTGTTGGTTATACAAAAGATTAACAGTGATGGCAATATCACACTGCACATGGTAATGGGACAATGCACACACAGCGCCATCTGTTGGTTATATGAAAGAATAAGTGACTGCAATATCACACAGCACCCTCTGTTGGTTATATGAAAGAATAACAGTGACTGCAATATCACACAGCACCCTATGTTGGTTATATGAAAGAACAACAGTGCGCCCTCTGTTCGTTATATGAAAGAATAACAGTGACTGCAATATCACACACCGCCATCTGTTGGTAATATGAAAGAATAACAGTGACTGCAATATCACACAGCGCCACCTGTTGGTTATATGAAAGAATAACAGTGACTGCAATATCACAAAGCACCCTCTGTTGGTTATATGAAAGAATAACAGTGACTGCAATATCACACAGCACCCTCTGTTGGTTATATGAAAGAATAACAGTGCGCCCTCTGTTAGTTATATGAAAGATTAACAGTGACTGCAATATCACACAGCGCCCTCTGTTGGTTATATGAAAGAATAACAGTGACTACAATATCACACAGTGCCCTCTGTTGGTTATATGAAGGATTAACAGTGATGGCAATATCACACAGCGCCCTCTGTTGGTTATACGAAAGATTAACAGTGATGGCAATATCACACTGCACATGGTAATGGGACAATGCACACAGTAATCCATTTGGCAATTCTCTGTCACCATCAACTTTGCAAAGAAGTCCGGTTGATCACTGGGGGGGGTCGCTTTGCCGGAATGTGCGCTACTGGGAGACAGGGCTGTAGTTGTGTCTAGGCTTATACTAGAGTCAATAAGTTTTCCCAGTTTTGTTTTCGTAGGTAAAATTAGGTACCTCGGCTTTTACTCGGGTCGGCTTATACTCTAGTATATACGGTATCTATCTACCTGCTTGTCCACTAATAATTTAACAAAACCTACAGATATGCTGCATTCAGTCCCCCATAGATAAATTGGAATAAAGTTTTATTAGCAGATTGATATGAGCAGGATACAACTACTGGATATGAAATGTAATTATCAAATGCCAGCTATATGCATGTATAGGTTATATTTTGAGCCCAATGCATTTATTTGCAATGGAAAGCACTTAACTACAATTCTCTGCTTTCTTTACACAGACTTATTGCATGATTCTCCAGACATTTTGTGAATAAATACAGCAATAGCTACACAATTCCAGTGAAACTCCTGTTTATATAAATGAACCCATTGCATACAGTATGCCTACAAATTCTAGAGGGCAGTTAAAGGGGTGAAAAAATAGTACATTTCAGCAGCGTGTAATAAAAAATCTAGAAAATTCTAGATACAGGATTTTAGGGCCGCCATATTGATGGAGACTAGCAAAACTAATATACTGTAAATACAGCAAAGTATTTTGAATCCCAATAAATTCCATGATTAAGATGCCACTATCTACAGTCCACACAATGCCACCGTACCTCCTTCTGAAGTATGTTGTAATTGGTCTTAGAGGCCTTCCAAAAAGGCTGCTTAGTAAACATGGGTGTTTCATTCAGTACTGTAAAGCTTCCCCCCTCTGCCCTCCCCTTATTACATGCAGATGTTTTTGGCCTTTGAAGAACATGTCAGCTCCAAAAACGAGGTTGCATATTCAGGGTTAATTAATGTTATGCCGGCTGGAAGGAGACTTAAATTCATTTGAACCTAAATCCCTGACCCCTTTCACAATTAATACTGGAAATGGCGGTGGATTGTAGACAGCTATTATGAAGAACAGGCACGGCAATTACAAAGCCTGATACTTAACGTTGATCTAATGCATTACCAGCAGAAAGCGAAGCAGCTTTTTAAATGGGCTCATTTTTCACAGTCCGCTGCCTTTCTCTGCTCTCCTCTTGTAGCAGTTTAGGCTGTACAGAGAATCTGTTTTACTGTCTTTGGATTTTTGCAAGTTTTGTGGATAAATAAGAAACATACACTATATGATACACTGCATTTCTGAGTTATTTGATTATATATCCATCATTTATGGTGAAGATATGGTTTATGCTTTATGCTGGTAAATATGTTTTATTATGTAACTATATAGCTGATGCAAACCAGTAGGACTGCTAAGAAATGGCAGAGGAACGATCAAACAACTTTCTTGGAAAGAAGAAGAATCAGTTCTAAACTGGCCGGGAAAAGTAATTGGTTTGGTCTGCATATTGCATGAAGAATCATCTGTGGCAGAAGCAAATGAAAAGAATTCTGACTCTTAGCACAAGTAAACTATCTATTAACTGGAAACCCATTATGCAGAATTCTTAACAAACAATGAAAACTGTTAACTACGAGGTGTACTCTAAAAAAGTGGGAGCCGTTTTGGAATCTGAATAGAAGATGAATTGCAAAGCACCTTCATAGAAAGAGCAAAAAAATAGAAGAATAACAGTAAAAGAAGTGAAGACACACAGTCAACTTGTTTTGTGGTTGTTAGGGTCAGTGACCCCTAAAACCAGATGTGCCATATTTGGTTTCAGTCTAGAAAGAGGAAGAATAGCTAATAAATGAAAAGTGCACAATATCTGATAAAGATCCTTTGAAAAACTGATTAGGCTAGGTTAATATTCAACCATTTTTCATCCTTGCATGATTCACTGTTTCTTTGTCACTGGTGCTAACTAATTTGGTTAAAAGGTAGGTATTCACAGTAGGTTATATGTAAATTTTGTGGAAGGGGCACCAATATATGTAATGAGCCCTGGCCCAAAGCATTCCAGATAAGGACATGATATTCATAAGGTTGACTGTGGTTGGTTGTGTATTGCAACGCAAGGCAAGGGTGTAACTAGAGTGAACCAGAGGGGTCTACTACAATCTTACAAGCAGATCTGCTAAACTGGATTGGAATGTTATCTCCTATTGCCAAAATGAATCCAACACAAAGAACAGACTACTGATTATGTTTGATAATGCAATCATGTCTGAGGCATGGGTTGGATCTTGATCTTGTTGAACAAGGGCAAGGTCAGCCTTTAAGGACCGTCTCCAACATTTTAGTTCTCTAAATACTCACATGAGATTTGCTACCTGTTATGAGCTCATGTTTTACACAAATCTGTGAAAATTATATAACATATAAATGCTGTAGTGAAGTCAGAATATCATCTCAGTTTAACCTAACCTGTGCTAGGTTACAGTTGGCCTCCATAATGATCAACACACTCTTAAATTGCCATCATATAATACATCCTATGCGTTTCGACCAGAATATGGTCTTCATCAGGGGAACTAAAAAATAAACAGGCTTTTGAATACGGCCAATGTCAGCATAACCGACAGACTGCTCTTGAACAGAAGTGAGTTGATTAATTTGGTTTCTGGATCAGCAACATTTTCCTTTCCAAAACTGATTCAGTAGCTCATTCCTTGATGGCTTTTTTTATCAGTGATATAAACAGGCGGCTCACAATGTCATGGTGCCTACACGTATATGTACACAGACACTTAGGAAAAGAACTTTCATTCACAGTCAGGACAGTGAGGTTCTGGAATGCACTCAGTGTCGGACTGGCCCACCGGGATACCAGGAAAACTCCCGGTGGGCCAAAGTGTCAGTGGGCCCTCATGCTGCTAAACTTTTGGCCTATTTCATGGTCATTCCCTATTATATGAGAACAAAGAGGCTAAATAGATGGAATAATAGATTATAGTATGTAAAGAAAACAAACTAGGATAATAGAGGTTGATTGAGGAGATGAAGAATATTAGTACTGAGAGTGGGCCCCTGGTCTAAGGTTTTATGGTGGGCCCCTGGTGTCCCAGTCTGACACTGAATGCACTGCTGGGTGATGTGATGGCTGATTCTGTTAATGCCTTTAAGGCTTGGATGATTTCTTGGACAGACATAATATCAAAGGCTATTGTGATACTAAAATCTACAATTAATATAGATATTTGGTATATATAGTTTCAGTGTGTATGGATGGGTTTCATTTGGAGAGGTGGAACTTGATGGACTTGTTGCTTCCCTTTATGTTTCAGAAAGCCATATCATTTACTGGTGTGTGTTTGCTCTACCACTATAAAGATTAAGATATTCAGACCTCAGGTTTTCTGGAAAAGGGATTTTTCTGTAATTAGGATCTTCACGCCGTAAGTCTAATAGAAAATCATGTACACATTAAATAAATCAATAGGCTGGTTTTGTCTCCATAAAGGATTAAGGGAGTTATTTATAGTGATGCGCGAATTACGTGCGTTTTGCCTAAACGACTAAAAATTTGCAAAACTTGAATTTTGACATCCGCGTCAATTTTGACTGGGGATGCACCGAATCCAGGATTCGGTTTGGGATTCGGCCAGGATTTGCCCTTTTTTAGCAGGATTCGGATTCGGCTGAATCCTTCTTCCTGGCCGAACCGAATCCTAATTTGCATATGCAATCACAAAACAATGAAGTAAAAAATGTTTTACTTCATTGTTTTGTGCAAATTAGGATTTGGATTCTGTTCGGTATTCGGCCAAATCTTTTGTGAAGGATTCGGGGGTTCGGCGAATCCAAAATAGTGGATTTGGCGCATCCCTAATTTTGACGCCGGAGTTAAAGTCAATGGGCGTCCAAATATTGTTGATGCATAACAATTTTGACATGAGCAACTCGCGTCCAAATTTTTTCACTAGCAAATTTTTGTGGGAGTTTCGTAGGAGTGTTGTGAATTCATTCGATGGCTGCAAAACACAGAAATTCACAGCAAATTTGCGCCTGACAAATTTTTTCACCCATCACTAGTTATTTATCAAAGTCCGATTTTATCTCAACATTTTCAGCTGCAAACTCCGATCAAATCCGCTCTGGTTTTTTACCCTTATTTATTGTTACATTTTCCCAAAAATTTGCATTCCGGGGAAAAAAATCAGATTTTCACAATTTTTTCACAATTTTTTCACAATTTTTCAACCGAAAACTAAGAATTCTTGTGTTTTTTGCCCGAAAACTCTGAAAACTGTGGGTTATTGCACGAAACCGAGCACACATCAAAAAATCAGTGGGACTTCTCCCATTGATTTATATGCTGAGATGCGGGATTATCATATTTGGTTTTATCTATCCTCGGGATTTAATAAATTTCAAAAAATTTGTAATTTTTTTTTCACAAAAAAAAATGTATTTTATACTAAAAAACCACAAATTTTTCGGGTTTTTGGCTTTTCGGAGTTTAGCAAATAGCCCCCATTGTGTATCTTTGTTTGGCTCAAGTTCTAGGTACTTTTTAATTACTACAGAGAAAAAAGAAATAATTTTTAACTATTTTAATTATTTTTTTAAAACGGGATCTATGGGAGACGGTCATGCCGTAATTCCGAGCTTTTTGGATAACGGGTTGTCGGATAATGTATTTCAAACTGTAGGCGTTATGGTTTGCTCAAGCATTAATGATGTACTGTACACAAAAAGTCACTCATCTGCTTTCAATCTATTTTTCCAAGTTTGCCTCATTCACCCATGTCCTATTCACCTCATTCAGCCTGTTGTTTACCATCTTCACCCTTGTAAAAGCTGGTCTGAAATGTCCTTATCTCCCTTAAGATTTTCACACCAAATGATCAACGTCAACCAGAGTTCATGAGAACTTCTGAATTTTGTAACTCTGAACTCCTTGTGACCCGTTAAGCAAAAACAACAGAAAAATGGTTTCATTATCACCCCAATTCATCTGGGATGTGGCAAATACCTTATACATTTACTGCCTGCATGCTTTACTCCATGCTTTACTGTTTGCAGCATAACTCCATGACTTATTGACTAAGAGGTGCTATCTAACAGTCATCCTTAAGTGAGAAGAAAGCGTTGTGCCTAATCGTCTGGAGACAGACAAAAAAATAATGAAAGAGAGAAAATGGTAGCTTGCTATAAAGCGACAATACCCTTCACTGCATCTGTGAGTGATATACAGTATTTGGTCTCCATTTGAATATTTTTGGAACATACCAATACAAATAAAGACTGAGCACTATCCTATCTAACACCAGTAAATATAGTCATAATATTTAAATGGAACATAAAGAATATACAGGACAGTTTTCTATGGTTACTACTTGCTACCGCATGGTTACTACTAAAAGTACTGTACATCCCTCCTACTCAATAATTATGACCCCAAACCATTAGAGACACTAAAGTCTGTGTACATCTTGAACTCCAGCTCCTTTAAAATATAAATTCTTCTGAGCAAAAGGTAGTAATGAAGTATCATTAGTAATTTAGGCGGTTTCCAACCTACAATAACTGTTATCATGGCTCCTGTGGGCCCCAAGGGGGTCAGGGCCCGGGTACGATTGCACCCTTTGCACCCCTGGTAGTTACGCCACTGGAAACCTCTCAAATTTACATTAGAGGGGAGAAAAAATACTTCCTGACCCAAGATGGCAATATCAGTCCCTGGATCAACTTTTGCCAGTGCAACCACTTGAGGGAAAGAATTACAGCTCTCACTATAAGGTCTATGGAAGAACCTGCTGGTAGATCAGCAGTACCATAGGCAAAGCATCAGGGTATCTAAGGTTGACTCAAGAAATCTCTCAGATGATGGCAGCTATTTGTGACAGTAGCTTGCTTGCAGGGAACTTTAGGTTAAGGGTGCCTTGATAGATTGGCACTTTCGGTGCCACAGTGGTTGGTGAGGTACAATGTAGATAAATGTTTGCAGTTGCTTCCAGTGTTTGTGTTTGGCAAGAAAATACTGTTTGTGGGACCAAGTGCTGTGCTAGTACCAAGAAAGCACATTAACATCCATTCCTTCTCTGGTTAGGTCAACATTTTATACATTATAATTATAATACAATGATCCATAAGTATGGCTTCATGTTGTGCATTGAATCATGAAAATATAGCACTTGCTCTGATACTTGAGGTTTATGCCATATAGCTAGGCAGAACTGCTGTATTATGCCAAAAGTGTCATATAGGTACCATAAAACCCCCCACCCATTATTTGCCATTTCACATTAAATACTATTTCAAAAGATACTTGATGCAAAGTTTAATATCCTTTCTTTAAAACCAGGACAGAGAGCTTATGTTTGTAATGAGTCATTAGTACATTTCAGTAATTTATCATATTGTAATGACACGTATAAGCCTAAATAAATGAAGAGAAACTGAATTATTGTTTTGGGCTCTGTGCTTACAGCAGATAAATTGAATAATAGGGTAGAGCATGCAAATGTCTGGAAGTTTTCTGGAAGTAACATGCCACTCACATACTCTAATGAAGGAACCAAAGCTGATTAGAATCTGGAGATAATCACAGACTAATATTATTGCGTATGGCAAAACCCTCCATTTTTTACTTTAATCTGATAAGCATTCTGTTCTGCTGGAGAAGTAAAGTCAAGGGCTAATTTAGCTTTCCCTTGGTGATGTGTCATTTCAGAGATGTATGTATATCTATCACGTAAGCTTCTGAGATGTCTCAGATCTTCAATACATATGGTATTAAGATTATTGATTTATAAAGAGCACAGTAGACAGATTAATTAGGCTAATCCCTGGGTTTTGTGGAGATGACCTACCTATCACTTATACAGGCATTCTAAGTGCCAATGTTCCATATGGTGGCTGTACTCTCACTTTCCATAAGGAAAGTTGCTGCAGAGTGGTCAGGCACAGATCTGTGGCAAGACCCAAGGCCTACGGCACAGAATTTCAGTGGTGGCACACCTCCCAGTCACATTATTGTGAGCACTAGAGAAACATGGCAGTTGTTTAAATCTCTCACACTGCAACCTCTAGTGCGACTGCTCCAGACCTGATGGGTTAAGATGTGCTCCTGCACATATGCACAGGAAGGGGGACTGGGAAGGGGGAGGCGATGAGCAGTGGTGGACTAGGAGTAGTGTTGTATATAAAATCCTCCTCTAAATACAGATGGATTATGCTGAGATAAATTGTGTTTTGGGCTAATTTATTGAAAATTTCTGCAAAAACCCTACTAGTCTTGCCCAGCTTTTCCAATTCTTGCTGCCTCCATTCCTAAGCTGTACAGGGGAGCAGGTGGTGCTCAGCACACTGCACTGTAGAATAGGAACCAATCAGCAGCTAGACTGACCTGATAGGGAACTGAAGACTTGGGTGCCGTGGGTTGGGACATACCCAACCCATATCTGAAACAAGGCACAGACCATAGCGGTTTTACAAGGAGCTCCAACAAAGGGGCCATTTTTTAAAGTTAATGATAATTTGTTGCGCCAGTTGGAACCAGCCAATGGTATTAATCATTACTGCTTACTTGATTGGTGAATTGTGCTGTATGCTGTATCTCCTATAATTGAAATATATGACTACTGTAGTTTTATAATCAGCATTGATAAATCCATGGATAACTATACATTAGTGGGTGAATTTATTCGCCAGGCATGGAATTGCGGCAAATTTTTTGCACGTCATCTTAATGTTTTCGCGTAAAATGCATTGGAAAAAAATTGATGCAGCAAAAAAATTGTTAAGCGTCAAAATTGTTGTTTGTCAAAATTATTCAGATGCCCATTGACTTTAATGCACTTGGACAACAGAGCCGGGCATATAAAAATTGTGGTGCGTCAAAATTATTCAGCCGCCCATTGACTTTAATGCATTTGGACGAAAAGAGTCACGCATATAAAAATTGTCGCTCGTGTCAAAATTTTTGCGAGTCAAAAATATTTTGATACCCATTGACTTCAATGCATTTTGCGAATTGTTCTCCGTTTTGCGCTTTTTTTTGGAGTTTTGCTAATTTTTCGGCAATGCGAAATGGGACAGATTCGCTCATCACTACTATATACTACTGCAGGCCACTAGCTGCAATTGAAAACCCTTGTTATAGTCACTGTCATCATATACCTAAATCAACTGCAAAGTTGATTTAAGGAATAAGTGTTTTGAAATATAGGGTGAAATATTTTATGAAAGCACATTAGTCAATGGTTCAGTTAATTTACCTAGCTTTTGTTTCCTTTTCTACCCAAAGATCACAATATAGTTGGTTTCATCCTCTCCTGTGTATCTGAAGACAGCCTTGGGCACAGTCTGAATGCCGTCTATCTACCACTTTGTTTTAAACTCAAATCAATACTGAGTTTTAACATATGATAGTGGTTGTAACTATTATTTTCAGTGGTCCCCAGGTGAACATAGTAGTGATTAGAAATCCATTGAGTAATCAAAGAGGAACCGACACGATTTGTTTGTTTCCTCTGACCCAAAAAGATATTACATGAAAGGACAGCCATGGGAATGCAAATTGCAAAAGAACTGTCTAGCGTCACCAGACTTGACTCTCCATTACCTTATTGTTTGTGGTTGTAATGTTTATCGTAAAAAGGACCTGTAACATGAAATTTACACTGACCAAAAGCCTAACCTCTGTTTGTTAAATGTAGAAAACACCACTGTTATTTAAATAATATCATAGCTTTACCATATAAGGTTCAGTTTTTAGTTCCTGGATGCAAGTAAAAGAGCCCTATGGGGCAAAAAAGAGCACAGCAATGTTGGATACAAGGCAACCTTGCCCACTGTAGGAACTCAGTAATGGCTCTATTGTGCCTTGTGGTCCATGGTTCAACCAAGCCTATGTGTTTAAAGGAGAAGGAAAGTCACCATCCACTTGGGGTGCCAAATGTTAGGCACTCCCAAGTGATTGTATTTACTTACCTGGAACCCTGGGCCGGTGCTCCTATCAGCAGAAAACTGCACCGGCCCGGGTTTATTCTAGCGAGCACCACGGAGGGATTCTCTTCCGGCTTCTTCTTTCTTCAAATTTCCCGGGGCAGACACATGCATAGTTGAACGAAATAGCCAACTTTTTAGTTAATGTTCGGCTTTTCGTTCTACTGCGCATGTGCAGCCTCGTAAAGAAAGAGGAAGACGGCTGCACATATGCAGTAGGAAGAAAAGCCGAACGTTAACTAAAAAGTAGGCTATTTCATTCAACTGCACATGTGTGCAGTAAATACAATCACCTGGGGGTGCCTAATATTTGGCACCCCCAAGTGCATAAAGACTTTCTTTCTCCTTTAATTAACCTATCCCATTTTTTAGCTTTATTTAATGAATGCCAAGTGATGTGTCTTTTGGTGAAAGCTGAGAAGCAGTGTGCAAAGTACCACAATCAGAGGGCTTAGCTTGATAAAAGTCATTAACTAATTTGTGGACACATTCAGTATGAAGCAGTATTTAAATATGCATGCATTATCTAAAATAAATGGTTTGCAAGATCCTCTACCAGCAAAATCCTTCTGAAGCTCAATAGCTTCTATTTTGGATCCCTCAGAAGCAATGAATCACCGACCCCCTGAGTGAGTTCAGCTCTGAGCTTCATACATCATTGACATTGTGGGTACTGTTGTATAAAACACTATTGTGCATGTTCCCGCAGGTGCTGTTCTTTGGACCGGAGTACCGAATAATCCAAATCATGACCAAGAGAAGATGGTTAAGGGCACAGACTGGAGGAGGGGTGTTGCAACGCTAAAAGGGTGCAGGCCTTGACTAATGAGTTTGTAAACATGCCTACTAAGTTTGCTATGGGAATAGGACCTGAGATTTGTAGAGTTATACTGGGTACAAATTCATAGGTTCAACACATTTTTTAAAAAATAAAGAGCACGACAGAGATGATGGCAGTGTATTTAAACTAAATTTCAAAGGTGTACCACCCTAAGTTGTAAGCATAACATTTATCTACAACTATATATATATGTATATATATATATATATATATATATATATATATATATATATGTACAGTATATATATATATATATATATATATATATATATAGTGTTGGGGTGGGTGGCACTCCGCTTCTCAGCTTCACCCAGTTGCACGGTTAAATGATTAATTTTACGCAAATGTTGTGCACGTTGTCACTTTTATGCCTTGCACCAATCACATTAATGCTTTGAATGTGATGTCATTTTCTAATTGCCTATGGTTCATTGGCTATATATATATCACATGATGGTTAGAGTATGGTTGCCTTGAGAAAGGTCCAAAACGTTACGTTGGCTGGAACATGCTTCACTAAATACACTTTTCTACTTTTGAAAAATATCCCTGTGTTGCTGGTTCATGAGTGTGTATATATATATATATATATATATATATATATATATATATATATATATATATATGGGACAATTACACAGGGAGCATTACAAGCCAGAGACATTCATCTTCATAACAGGTCCCATCTTGATTGTCTTTACAGAACCTCTGTTCTTAGCTTTGCAAAATAAATGAACATTGCCATGAGCCAATATTTATGTTAGTCTCTTCCCTGCCAAGCACAACCGTGCCGAATATTACACTCTTCTAAACAGACAGATTTTTAGTACTGTAATAGGATGGATGCTTCAGCGGAGTTGGCTTCAGCGGAGTTGCCCAGGACAACCAATCTGGCATTTGCTCCCATTAGTTTAACTGCACTAGATCAATTAAAGCTTACAGTTCATTGGCTGCATTTCTCGCCTTGTTAGTCAGTTAAACCCTTGGTTTCTGGACAGTGTTTCAGCTCAAAGCTTTAAAACGAAACAATATATATAACAAAAAAATGATTAGTATTCATTATAATTCACCACCATGAATGTTCTACTGACACTGATGAGCACACGCTATATATTTTATATATATTTTAACTCCCTTTCCAAACTTTACCCAGCAGCCAACAAGTTTGTGAGATGAAACTCAGCCGATGCCATTGAAGAGTACCTGTGGATAATTTATCAAAATACTCCGTTATGTGGGTTTCCATATAATCACTTTTTAGCAGTGAAATTTCCATGCGTTTAATAAAGAGGATTAGTCTTGCGGTAAGTACAGTCAATTCATCATCCTGGTTTCTTAAAGCGATTAATGCATGACCGGACCACAAATACATGAACAGCAGAAACTTTCTGTTTCTTGGGATCTGCCACTCTCCCTTCCCTTCTGTGTTAAATGGATACTGACACACACAATTTCCCTATTTAATGTTTTATAGACGTATCATCTGTGTTGGGCTGGTGTAAGACTTGCCACTTCTTCTAGGAAAAAAATGTAACACATGCTCTACTGGGAGTTGCAGGGAGTTTAAACCAAGTCCAAGGTAATTCATTTGAAGTTGCCCCCTATAAGGAGAGTACAAAATTAATTATTGTAGGCTAACAATACAAATTGTTATTGTTGCAGGTATGTTGGGGGATGGCCCCATACATAGAGCTGAATATAATTTTTATACAACTTCTCAGATTGTGGCAAGATTATAGAGCAGCATGCCACCCAGATGCAATTAAGGAGCATTTGGGATGTACCGTATATACTCGAGTATAAGCCGTCCCGAGGTACCTAATTTTATCTCCAAAAACTGGAACTTATTGACTCAAGTATAAGCCTAGGGTGAGAAATGCAGCAGCTTCTGGTAAGTTTCAATCAAAAAATTGAGGGTTTCTGCTGCCATTGGAGGTGCCGGCGTATCATTTTTGGATGCTAGCGTCTATTCTTGGACGCCGGCGACCGTTTTTGCGCTTGTCCCGAGTATAAGCCGAGGTAGAGTTTTTCAGCATATTTTGTGGCTGAAAAACTCGGCTTATACTCGAGTATATACGGTATACTCCTGTACACATAATCCCCAGTGCTCTGGCAAATATTTGTGCTTGCAGGGTGGGGCAGGGGGGCTTATTCACGGGGGAGTCGGGTGCTAGGATACTGCAGCCTAGTAGTGCCCAAGGCCAAAATCCAGGCCTGACTAGGCCCCAGCCACTCCTCACTTCTTGTAGTGGGATTATAGTGAAGCTCTAGAACGGAGGTTTCTAACCTTTTTTACCTGTGAGCCACATTCAAATATAAAAAGAGTTGAGCAGCAAATCAAGCACGAGAAAAGTACCTGGGGATGGCAAATAAAGGTTGTGATTCGCTTTTTGGTAGCCCCTATGTGGAATGCTGTCTCTGTTTGGCATCAAAACCAGGAATTTAAAAACAAGCACCATCCAAGGGGGTGGTGAGCAATATGGAAAATAATGATCACATGCTGATAATAAATGTAATGAATTCTCTGGTCTCAAAAATGTAAAACTCGCCAAATGCAGGAAGAGGTCCAGGTGCACCGCCCTGAAATTTCAGCTAAGGGAGAGTGGATAACTGTATTGTAGTGGAGCAGGCACTTTTTTGAAGTGGCTGCTCCACTAAAATGTGGTTGGTGAGCAACATGTTGCTTTTAAGCCACTGGTTGGGGATCACTGTTCTAGAGGCTGATAGGGAGGTGACGTCAGCCAGCTTGGAACAGAGGCAACATAGGCAAGACTGGTGCTGCAATGCCTTCACAAGCATTACCATTGCATTAAATTGGCATAAGTCAGATGGACTCAAGCTGCCGATAGACCCTGGAATCACTGCCAGGTCCAAGCTGGCTTTAATTCCACAGCTCCCTTGTATGTAATTGCATATGAAAGCTAGCTGAGCATTTATGCTCACTATAAGCTGCTAAGACACATGTATGGATGCAACTTCCTTTGTGAATATGTCATTGAATGCTTAATTTTGCTTCCATTTAGCATTTTGCAGTTTCACTTTGCTCAAAAATAAGCCTTCTATGTTATATGTAAAATTGTTCTTTTGCTTGTTGTGTCTGTGTATAAGCAACTTTGAAGTAGGTAGTTCTGCAACTAGAGCAGGTCAGAGTACTAAACTCAATATATCAAGCCAAAAAGGGAATAACAAGAGTGGAAGTGTTTCTGAAGCAAATGCACAATTTTTACCAGTGCAGGGTAATTGAGTGCACAAACTTTGGCAGTTTGCAGTAAAAGCCAAGAAGCATCAATTTACTAAAGTGAGAATAAATTGTCTATAATTTATCACCCATTAACACTGGAAAGTTTTAAGTGCCAAAAATATGGCAGTGCATATGATTACTGAAGTACAACGTACTTTATTCTCTTACTATAGCCTGCAGTATTTACACAAGTATAAGGCTTATCTGCTGTGTTAATTATTGGTCTGTTTGTGGGGGGATTTGGCGAAATTTTAGGTCAAAACATATTTAACTCAATGGGACAGATTTACCAAAGGGTGAAGTGGCTGGAAATCCCATCTGTAGGGACATCGCCAAATTAATAATAGGTGTAGGCAACAATTCGCTAGCGAATGGGACCATCGCTAGCGTTCGTTCGCACTCTATGGCTAGGAACTTTTCGCTCTGGCGAGTGGTCGGTTCTAGCTATTAAAGTTTATAGGGTTAACATTTTCCCCAGACATTTAAGGGGCATGGAACATTAATTTTAGGTTGGGCTCATGTCTAGGGCATTATAGGATTTATTTTGTCTTTTTTCAGGTTCCTTGCCAATTTGCAATAAAAAGTGGTCACTTCAAGCATTTGCACCAACATCTCTAATGAAGACTTACATACGACTTTAATGTACCTGCCCTATTCAAATTGACCTACTGATTGAAAAGCTCGCACTGCTGAAGTTACGCTAGTGAAAGGTTATCAGCATTCGGCACCCAGGACACAACTTTGCATTTTATTGAATTAGCGAAGTGGTAACAAATTTTCACCTGGCTTAAGGTGGCCATACACGGGCCGATAAAAGCTGCCGACAGACCGTGTCGGCAGCTTATTGGCCCGTGTATGGGGCCCCCCGACGGGCTTCACCGATCGAGATCTGGCCGAAAGTCGGGCAGATCTCGATCGGATGGGATAGAAAATCCCGTCGGATCGCGGCCGCATCTATTCGTTGATGCGGTCCCGCGATCCGACCGCCCGTTAAGGCCTCGTTAGGATCCGATCGTTGGGCCCTAGGGCCCAAGATCGGATCGGCCCGATATTGCCCACCTCAAGGTGGGCATATCGGAGGGAGATCCGCTCGTTTGGCGACATTGCCAAACGAGCGGATCTCTCAGTGTATGGCCACCTTAAGTGGTGCGAAGTGTTCGCTGGCGACAATTCGCCCTTTAGTGAACATGCCACAATATTGGTACCAAATACAAGTATGGGACCTGTTATCCAGAATGCTTGGGACCTAGGGTTTTTATTTTTTGATGTTACTGTTACTTTAAAACTGGGTGAAGGGGCGTGCCAATGACATTAGGGGTGGATGCAGTGATGTCAGGGTGGAGCTAGTGAGGGGTTGAGGTGGGGTTATGAAGTATTGGGGCAGGGTTATGCCATCATGGGTGGAATTACTGCACAATTTGGGCACAATTGGCTGGATTTCTGCCCAGGTTTCAGATGAAAAGTTGGCAGAAAGTTTTGAACCAGACAGCACCCTAGGGTGGCAATTCTAACTACACAGGCTGTATAGGTTTCAGGCTACCATTCATACACCTGTAGTTCCGTGTGACAATGGAGATCATTTGTGTAACCTTATATTCATAAAATATACAAATAGAGAGGCGGCTGCACACACTTTGGTGACTTTATTTGGGGGTGGTACATATTTGTGCAACTTTCATTGCACTTTAGTAAACGGTTCATTATCTGATCATTTCTGGTACAGCACTTTCCAATGTGACAGTAATTACTGCCTCAGAATTTCTTGTGCCAAGAACTAAAATTAGTTTCATCTATATGAGCTGAAAATAAATAATGAAATTGTCAGTCCTGGTGCTGACTCACATGCGCTACATATATCAGCAAATTAGAATCATATGGTAAGCGTGAAAATGAGATGTGCGTAATGGACAATTAATTCTTGAAAATTAGCAATACCACATGTACATAAAATAAAGCACTGTGTTAATAATTAGAGAGTGCACTGTTAACAGTTTACAACTCCAATACTCTAGGGCCCAAAGCAGCAGAATATTTAATGCCCGGAAAGACCCTGATTGTTAAAGCAGATTTAAGTACCTTATCCTCCTTGTAAAAAAGACAAAGAACAAGTATGTAATGACCTAGTGTACAACATTATGAGTATACCAATATTAAGAGCCATCATAATGCACAGCATGTTCATTAACGGTGTACAGGTACTTAGCGTTTTTATGATGCAGAGTACAGTGTGTTCATTATCAAGACTAGGGATCTGCAGCCTTGTTATCCAGAATAAGAAGTTCATTAATTGTGCTCAAATTCACTGCATTATCACATTGTACAGAAGGTTCATTATTGGAGCAAAGGCACACGTAACATCATCGGAGCGCAGTAAAGCAACTTGTATTACTGATAGAGACCTCAGGCTGATCTTATTTGTCTGAGCCCATAAGGTGAGGGCATAAGGGGTAGTTCACTTTTGTATTAACATTGATTGGGGCTCATTAAATGAAACATATAATGGATCATGTACATTTGCAAGTACAGTTGCGGTCCTCACACCTTCCATGCAGTCAGTTGCACGAATCTCTACTTGCATTAAATGTACTTGCATCAAAATGTGCTCTTTGCACTTCCTTATAGTTCTGTTTGTCCTTCCTGCCTTTTTGTTTCAAACTGACAACTGCTGCTCCTATTGACAAAGGGGAACCCTGGAACTGCCACTTCCGGACCAGCTGGTTCGATTGCAACTGCAATTCAGTTACACCAACCAAGACAGGGTGCACTTGTCACTTGTATGGCAAACATAGGAAATTACAAAGCCAAAAACACTAAATATTTAGAGCAATTGTGCACAATTTGCAACAAAGCAAACTTGCTATTTGTAAATGCTGGTAAATTTCTACAAATCATAAACAATTGATGTATTGCACTTATTGTTGCAGGGGTATCCTGGAGCTACTGCCACTCCCTGACCAGGCGTCGCCCTAAATCAATAGGTACAGCATACTTCCGCCTTGGGGCAAATTCACTAAGATGCAAAGTTGCGCCAGGCACAACGTCGCCGCACTTCACCAGGCGTAGTTTTGCCAGCGCTCCGCAAATTCACATTAAATTCCAAAGTTGCGCTAGCGAAGGCTAATTTGCATACGGGCGAAATTCAAATTTCAGAAAACCTTCAAATCGGCAAATAAAAATTTTATTTTGCCCTACACATGTGCCCACTGTCTAGGTAAGTTGCTATGAGTCAGGAAATGTAGGGGGGAAGGAGGGGAGCCCCAAAAAATTTTTCGATCTTTTTCAGCCTATCACCCATCATGTAGAAAACACGCCAGCGTTTTTTGGGACTTAGAAAAAAATGTGACTTTTTTTGAAACAATCCCTATCTACTCTATTGCGCTTCGCCAGGTCTGAGGTGGCGAAGGAAGTCTAGCGTAAAAGGTAGCGTTCTGTACACTGCGCAAGTTAGTGAATTTGCGTAGTTACGTCGCTAGCGAAAATTCGCCTGGCGTAAGGATGCGAAGTAACACTAGCGAAACTACGCCAGCGTTCGTTAGTGAATTTGCACAGTAACGAAAATGCCTAACGCTAGCGAATTAACGCTAGCGTTCGGCGCTTCAGCGCTTAGTGAATTTGCCCCAAAGAATTGAGTGCAGACATTACTCATATGCCAAACAACAAAAATGACAGCAGGCAGACTTCCATGCAATTGTGTCCCATTTGCAACAAAATGCATGTGTAGTTGTGTGGTTTGCAACTATTATGATGTTGGAATTCTGGGGAAAACACAAGCAGGCTTGTCTTTCATGTCCTACTAAATGGTTTTGTATTTTTTTTTGTTGGTAATTTTTTGGGAAGACTCACACTCTTTATTTTTTTTCATTACTTTTATTGACTGTGATCTCTTGTGAGTCCTCTAGTTGGTTTAGCCATTTTTCATACCCAAGTAAAAGTGCTACTTTTCTTCTATTAAAATTGGCAATTATTTCTACTCTACCTGCGTTAGATCATTTGCAATTATATGGCTATGGCTTACTTTTAATCAGATGCATAACAAAGTTGTGTTGTCTCATGTGCTCACAAGTAGGGTTGATAATGTGCAACCATCAGGAAGTGGAATTAGGTCAAAATCAATACGATTAAATATAAGTGCACACAGGAGGAAGTCATCATTTTAAGATGAACAAAGGTCAAATAAATGATAACAATGATAATAATCTCCCCAGGGTACAAAAAAAAGAATGATCTGTGGTTGCCAGAGCACTTTGCTTTTTGTATGATATCCTTTGATGCCTAGGATTCCACCAACCTACTAACATAGTACCATTGTTTAAAAAGTGATCTTGTTCTCAGCCAGGAAACTACAGGCCCGTTAGTTTTGCCATATGGCTAGTGTAAGCTTTAAGGGTTGATATTAAAGCATAAGAAGTGGAATACAGTTCAAATCACAACATTATGCCTTAAAGGAGGAGGCCTTATGGTTGCAGTGGATATGAATGCCAGTTATTAACTAAATAAATTTGTTTTGGGAGCTTCCTTAAAAGGATACTCCAGCAGAATTCTGCACTGAAATCCATTTCTCAAAAGAGTAAACAGATTTTTTTATATTCAATTTTGAAATCTGACTTGGGGCTAGACATTGTCAATTTCCCAACTGCCCCTGGTCATGTGACTTGTGCCTGCACTTTAGTAGAGAAATGCTTTCTGGCAGGCTGCTGTTTTTCCTTCTCAATGTAACTGAATGTGTCTCAGTGGGACATGGGTTTTTACTATTGAGTGTTGTTCTTAGAACTACCAGGCAGCTGTTATCTTTTGTTAAGGAGCTGCTATCTGGTTACCTTCCCATTGTTCTTTTGTTTGGCTGCTGGGGGGGGAAGGGAGGGGGTGATATCACTCCAACTTTCAGTACAGCAGTAAAGAATGATTGAAGTTTATCAGAGCACAAGTCACATGACTTGGGGCAGCTGGAAAATTGACAATATGTCTAGCCCCATGTCAGATTTCAAAATTGAATATAAAAAAATCTGTTTGCTCTTTTGAGAAATGGATTTCAGTGCAGAATTCTGCTGGAGCAGCACTATTAACTGATTAATTTTGAAAAAAATGTTTTTTCCCATGACAGTATCCCTTTAACCGAGAAGAATATTAGGATTTCTTTGTTTAAAAGACTACACAACTTTAAACAGTAGCAGTTATTGTCTGCTAAAACTAATAAAGAACTTTATTTTATATCGAAAGATATTGCGATGGCAAATTACAACCACCGCCAAGAGTTGGAGCTTTTTAATTTATGCCTTAATGTAGGTCAGCGATTCTGGGATTAATTTGCTGGTGCTATGTAAATAAATGATGATCTGTTAAACTTGATGGACTTAATTGGCAGTTACCTTTTTTCAGTCAAATTATTTATGTTACTATATAATATTCCTATCAATATTTATTTTGCAGATTGCTTAACAGTTTCTCACTAAGAAGACCCCATGATGACAAGCACTGGTTCATTGATATCTTAAGCTAATGCTTTCCTCCGTGCTATCTGAGGATTTCGTATAGGCTTAATATAAAAATGAAGGCTACTAGAATTCAGCACACATTACTTGTGCCATGCCTGTAATTTCCTCACTTGAAAGTGTTAACGTGAAATTATTTTCAAATTAGCATCTTGCGAACAAGGAGAGATGAATAGGGATGTAGCGAACTGTTCGCCGGCGAACTAGTTCGCGCGAACTTCGACTGTTCGCGTCCGCCGCAAGTTCGCGAACGTCGCGCGACGTTCGCCAATAGGCGTTCGCGTCAAAATCGTTCGACCATTCGATCGCTAAAATCGAACGATTTTCGTTCGAATCGAACGATCGAAGCCATTGGATTGAATGAAATCATTCGATCCAATGGCTTTGATCGTTCGATTCGAACGGAAATCATTCGATCGAACGATTAAAATCCTTCGATCGTTCGAATCGAACGATTTTCGGATGTTCGAAGTTCGCGAACTGTTCGCGAACTGTTCGCATTTTTTGCCGGTGTTCGCGAACGGCGTTCGCGAACACATTGTCGGCGGTTCGCTACATCCCTAGAGATGAATCAGTTTTATAAATGCATTTCAGCTGCTTCTGCTGACAAGAGCCACAGATAGTGTCAAGAGGGTCTTGGTGCCCTTGGAAAGCTGCTAATTGATAGCTGATTGACATTTCCAATAAAGAAAGGGAGATGTCCTCTTCGAGACACATTAACATGAAATAAAAGCATGACCACGTCTCTTTATTGTTTACTTCTGTTAAGTACTGACCTATAAGAATGGATATTCCTTGTTTCAAATTTGTGTCTTTCAGCCATGGTTGCCCTTAGTTTTATTAAGGTCTAGGGCAAAGCAGCCTTTGTGGGGGCCTAATTACTTTTATAAAGCAGATTGTTTAGCTGTGGGTGGTCTGTGGAAATGGTTGACAATTAACAAACGTAAGAATCAGATTGGATAATCCAGATATATAGAAATGCTAAGAACATTTTCCCTTTCCAGAGACAAATCTGTGCTAAGTGAACCATTAACATTTCTACTTTCCTTATTCTGTACAAACAACTACTTTTCTGTGGATACCACAGCAGCAGATGACAGGTATGGCATCCATTATCCAGAAACCTGCTATTCAGAAAAATCCCAATTTTGGAACGTAGCTCTCACATTGAGGCAGATTTACTAAAGGGCGTAGTGGCTAACGCTAGCGATTTTTTACCAGAAATCCAATCCGCAAGTACATCTGCAATTCACGAACAGGCAATTCGCTAGTGAAAGAGAATGGCGCTAGCGTTTGTTCGCACTCTTTCACAAGGCGACTTTTTTTATCTTACTGAATGCTACCTGTTTCGCCAGAGTTGACTTTGCCACCTCAGTCCAGACAAACTGCTAAAATGAAGCTAGATCTTCCTCAATCTTATGTCACATCATATCTTGTCTGGCAAAATGCATTAAAGGAGAAGGAAAGCTCCAAGACAGTTAATTGCCAACAGATTAGCCACAATAGTGCAAGCTAGAACGCTATATTTATTCTGCAGAATGCTTTACCATACCCGAGTAAACTGCTCTAGACACTGTCTCTGTTTGTTTAGGATAGAAGCTGCCATATAAGCTTGGTGTGAAATCACTTCCTGCCTGAGTCTCTCACTTACAGCTCTGAGCTCAGATTACAGCAGGGATGGGAGGAGGGAGGGGGAGAGGAGCAAACTGAGCATGCTCAAGCCCTGCCCTGGAGGTTTATGCTGAAAACAGGAAGTCTGATACAGAAGCCCATGTGTACACAATAAAAGGAAAGAAATGCTGTGTTTCTTTTGACAGAGGACTCAGAGCAGCATTACTTTGAGGGTTTACTGGTGTATTTATATAGACCTTTCTGATAAAGCTTACTTAATTTTAGCCTTTCCTTCTCCTTTAAAGTTTAAAAAATGCTGGTGACTTTTCATTTTTTTAAGCAGGATTGTCTGCAAAAGTCCTAACAAATTTTTTGGGGTTAACATTTTTCGCCAGACATTTGAGGGCCATGGAGCATTCATTTTACAGTGGGCTCATGTCTAGGGCATTATATGATCTCTTTTGTCTTTATTAAAGCGATACTGACACACAAAAAAACTACTTTTTAAATATGAATGTACATTTAAAGTTATCTATAGGTCATGTAGATTGTTTCTTGCTGAGAGGACTGTTTTTGTAATTAATTGTTAATTGAAGTTCCTAAACCTGAATGTATTTGCCGACCTGACTGTCCTATCTCAACCTGTCAGGTAGAGATTCTAATGGTAACAGACTCCTGCTGCACAAGTATGGCAGCCCCCTCATAGACAAAGACAAACACGGGGAATCAATGTAAAATAATTTATGGCAAAGTAGCATGCAAAGCCAATATTAAGATAGATGTAAAAAAGGTATACTTTCTGGTGTCAGTATCTCTTTAATGTTCCTTGGACATTTGTAATAAAAAGTGGCCACTTTAAGCATTTGCACCAACATCTCTAATAAAGAATCCATACAACGTCTGTCACGGTCGGCACCCAACACCAGAACAAATGCCAAGCACCCTGGTCTCGGCTCATGCTTCACCTGTAGTGTGACCGCCTTTGGCCTCGGGAGGAGCCCTCAGCTACTTGGATGCCACCAGGACTTAAACGAGAGGTGCAAGGCTAGAAGTTCTGGATAGGCAGAGGGGCACGACCGTTAGCGAGAGTCTTTTAGGCGAAGGTCGCTGTACAAACGTTAGGCAATAGAGTAGTCAGATCAGGCTGAGTCAAGGCAAGGGTCAGACCAGGAAGTCAATCAGAGGGTTAAGCAGAAGAGGTAGCTGGTATTCAGGCAAAGGTCAGGATCCAGAGGTCAGAATAGTCAAAAGCCAGGCAGGAGGTCACAACAGGAATCAAAACAGGTTCAAAACAGGTTAGCAAAAGCTCAGAAAGCACCAGGAACAAACTCTTATGACGGGCAATGTGTAAAAAGAAAATGTACCTTTTAAAAGTATTTTTAAATTTCGCGCCATTGCACGTTGACGTCATACGTCAGTGTGCATGCGCCTTCAAGACACAAGGAGGCGCGCCGCACGCACCCTAGGAAACCGGCGCAGCACACATTCATGGCGGGCGTCCCCGATTGGAGTGTGGCGGGCGTCCCCACCGACCCCCACCAGGGTAACAAATGAAAGAGGTAATGGCACCGGTTTGGCCTCAGCTCCCCCCGCAGGCTGTACGTTCGTGTCTGCATGCCTTCTATTGCCAGGTCGGAATGGACACGTTGCCCTCTTCTACCTTCCTGCACCTCATGTGGAGAAAATAGGGAGTCTGCCGACATTGCCTTCCTACTGTTGATGTTGGACACCTGGGAGGAGGATGGAGAAGAGCTGGAGAAGGAGATGGGGGCAGATGACATGCTGTCAGTAGAATAGCCAGGGAGGAGATTTAAGCGCTGCAGGATGAATGGTCGCCCTTTCACCTTTTCTGAAGAGGAGTGGAAGCGGAGCTTCGGTAAGTTATTTCTTAATAAAGGCTTTGCTATTTTAAAGTTTAATTTGTCTTGGTGGGTTTTTTTCTATCTATACTAACAAATTTTTTTATACAAAAAAATTTGATGTCTCTGGTCCTTTAAACGGGATGCCTTGACAAAAACAGAACTATAATAAGGAAAATGTATTTATTAATTTTTTTATTATATGAACCCTTAATTTAAAAACACTAAATATACAAGACATTAGTGACTTGCCCCTTTCCTATCTTAAAGGCTGGTGATTCACTCCAGGTTACATCTCGCTACATTCAAGAGCTATCCTCTGCTGAGGCCTGTCTTCTCTGTTTTTCTATGCTGAACCTTAACTCAAGAAAGGCTGACCTCTCTGTATACATCAATCACATTGCTCTGGCAGCCTCAAAAGCTGTTAAAATCGCAGTTTTACAGAACAACCTTAGAAGGGTTTTGTGAATCACCAGCCCTGCTGATGTCCTTTGACTCTTGTCCTTTGGCAATCTATGAATCCGGTTAGATTTTATACTTTTTAGATTTCTTCTAATGTTCTAACTTCATGATTTTTTATTGACGTTTCTGCTTGTTGTTTCTTGCATTGTATTGTATACTTGATGCATATGCTGTATGCTGTCTATGCAATGCAAAAAATTTTCAAAATGATTTAGACGCCCATTGACTTAAATGCGTTTTGCTAATTTTTCGCAGTTTTTTTTTCAGAGAAGCGAAACTGCACAGATTTGCCCATCACTACAGCTGACTAGAAAAATAAAAAAAGAACAGTAAAGAGCCTTCCTAAACACGATAAATCACATCTGACCAACCTTTTTGAAGCAGTTAAATATATGAAGGCCAGATCTTACATATTTTTTAAAAATTACGTCATAGAAAAATGTCACCAGACCTACAAGGCCGACTGGGTCACCATAGAAAACAAAAACAGGGGCCACAAGCTGCCTCTTGTGATGAAAACTCACCCTGGTGGTACAATGGGGGGGTCCTCTTTCTTAGGGGCGCGTGCGGCGCTCACTTCCGGATTTATTGTGCGCATTGACGCTGGCATGCTATGTCAGCACACAATGGCACGAAATTTGAATATATTTAAAGGGACCTTTGCCCTGTATTCTTTGCCCATTGTTTAGTTCCACTTGTGAGTTCCTGGGTGTGTTCCTATTACTTAATCTGTTGTTTGAATCCTGTTTTGGCCCCTACCTGCCTGACTTTCCTTGACTTCTGCAACCCTGACCTTGGCCTGTTATCTGACCATTCAAAAATCCGTTATCTGACCCGTGCCTGGTTTGACTCTTCTGATCTGATCTTCTGGTTTTGACCCTTGCCTGTCCGACTTCGCTTGTACTCTGTCTGCCCCGACCCGGGCTAATTGACTACGCTTTTGCCTGTTCCTTGAACTGAGACCTTCTGCCCAAAAGACTTTGCTAACTATTGTGTCTCTCTGCTTGTCCAGAACCCTTAGCTTGGCTCCTCTCTGAATATGACCTGGCGGCATCCAATTAGCTGAGGGCTCCTCCCGAGGTGAAAGGCGGCTTTTAAAGGTGGAAGCAAGAGCCGAGACCAGGAGCCTAGCATTGGTTCTGGATTTTGGGTACCAATCGTGACACCTCCTTTCCTTCAGCAGGGCAGTTCTGTGCTACAGTACATAAACTAGATAATGTAAAATGTGCAAAAAAGAGCCTTGTCTTGGACAAAATGGCAAAATGTCTTGATTGTAGTGGGCTTCTCTTTGGAACAAGCACTAATGAAGATGTATATTCATATTTATGGTCAATGGGATAATCTGAAACTGCCAATGGTTCTATTTGTTACCATTCCAGATAGAGGAGATTATAATATAAGATATTAATCACACGTGCATCTGCTTTGTCACTACTGGAATGAGTCAAATACCAATAGGAATACACAGTGCCTAGCTCATAACTAAACAGGAATGAGAATTAAACGGTTCCATTTGCTTGTTACCCTAAGGATAAGCATCTGTTTTGTACAGAAGGACCTGTCAGAGACCATCTGATAAGTGTTATTGTAAGTAGGGAATTTATTGTACTCTATGTCAATTGCAGTGTCCGACTGGCCCACCGGTATACCAGGAAAACTCCCGGTGGGCCAAGGTGTCAGAAGGCCCTTATGCAGCTAAACTTTTGGCCATTCCCTATTTCTATGAGAACAAAGAGGCTAAATAGATGGCATAATAGATTATAGTATGTAAAGAAAACAGACTAGGAGAATAGAGGTTGATTGAGGAGATGAAGAATAATAGTACTGAGAGTGGCCCCCTGGTCTAAGGTTTTATGGTGGTCCCCTGGTCTAAGGTTTTTGGGTGGGCCCCTGTTGTCCCAGTCCGACACTGATCAATTGTACATTTTAAGTAAGAAAAATGTAATATCTTAATACCTTACTGCCTACAAACCATCCTTTGTAGCTCCTTGAGAACCAGCCTGTCCCACCTAACACAATGCCTCAGTTCATCATAGAGCTGGCACAGATGCCGTTAGAAAATTTCCAGTTTATGTCTTCATGAATTCTGTGCAGTACCGTACCTCGCTTATTATCCGTGAAACTCCTAAAGCATTTTTCGACCTATGTCTTTTCATAGCTGTTCTGCCTGCCAGAAAGTCCATCTTTCTTTCCTTAATTAACAGGTACGAATGATTGTTCATATTCCAGGAAAAGAAGATTATGTCTCTGTGTCTGTCAGACTTGGACCATTTCTTATAATCTACAACATTACGCTGGCAGTGAAATATCATGTATTGTACCATGGACACGTTAACCTTGCATTGCTTCATCTCATTTGAAGGCGATAGAATAAGTATTACATACCCAAAGTAAAAACAAAAATTCAAAATTTGGACATCTAGTGCTGTATAAGTAATTTTAGAGCAACTGGACTGGCTGAGCAATCATTCAAGATGTTTTGATACTCATCCGAGCAGCTTATTCAGTTCATTGATTACTCAGCAAGTCCAGTTGCTCTAGAATTACTTATACTAGACACCAGTTCTTTCATATTCCCCAACAAGTTTTAGAGGATTCTCTTCAAAATGAATGGCAATATGGCCTAAATAAATAAGAATCTTCATAGTCACATTGCCATTCATTTTGGAGAGAATCCTCTAAAACTTGTTGGGGAATATGAAAGAACTGGTGTCTAGTATAAGTAATTCTAGAGCAACTTTTGGGCCACACTCAAGCCATTCTGTTGGTGGAGAATTTTCACTCAAGACAAGGCACATCTTTAAAAGCAGTGAACAAAGTGCAATTTCGAGCACAATTGACATTTTGCCCACAATGCAGCATTTTTTCCCCCCCAGAATTCCAGCATCATTATGGTCGCAAAGGGGACTGATGCACTTGACGCAATTGCACTGTAGCATAATTGCGCCCAATATGTCAAAATTAAGTGCATTTTGCGGCAAATCTGATTATTTAGGTGTGCTGCACCTATTGGCACTGGGCATGAAGAGATACCTGGAGGCAAATGCCTGGTCAGTAGTTGGAAGTAGCGATAGGGCAGGGTCGGACTGGGGGGCCTGGGGCCCACCAGGGCTGCTGTCCAGTGCCCCCCTCCAGACCCACCCGGCCACCCCTGCTGCGCTGCCACTGCCTTGTGGCTTGTGTCACGCACTGTATTTTGCAGGCGGTCCTGGCAGCAAGTGGTGTCGTTGCGTGCTCACTCGAACTTCGTTTTCCGGGCACCCACAGCTGGAAGGCGCCTCGAAATTGCCTGAATGTGCCTGAAATCTGGGTGCGGATCTGGGCCGGTGGGGCCCACAAGAGCCAAGGACCTAACTGTTTTTTTCCCGGTGTCTCGCCAGCCCAGTCTGACCCTGCTCTAGGGTCCCCTGTGTCAACAGGTACAGCAGCTTTAGATTCGGAAAGGAAGGCAGGAAGGACTGAGCAGCAATGGGCACAACAATCCAGAAGTAAAGAATCGTGCATTTTGATGCAAATACCTTTTAATAGAAATGGTTTTACATGCAACTGACTGCAGGGAAATTGGTGGGACTGTAACTGCACTTGCCAGCATACATGCTCCTTAAGGTCAAAAAAAGTAAATTGAGATGAATTTAAGATCACAGGTGTGACCAATACAGGGGATTACAGTCTGAATTTGAGGTTTAAACAATGCAGGGGCCAGTTAATCTCTGTAGTGATACCTTTTAAATCTTACATATGCTAAGCAGACACAGCATCTGGGGGGCCACAGAAGGGGGGGTCGCAGGCCGCATGCAGCCTGCGGGCCGCCAGTTGGACAGCCCTGCTATAGAATATTGCTGGTGTGTCTGTGAGCGACAAAGGGGTATATTTATCAAAGAGTAAAGTTAGAGATTGTCACAGTCCTCTAGAGTGAAATTCAGCCACTCTCCATTAATTTCTATGGGATTTTGAAAGGCGTATTTATCAAAGGATGAACTTTCATTCATCGATGAATGGAGAGTGGTGGAATTTCATGCTAGGGGGTATATTTATCAAAAAGTAAAGTTAGAGATTGCCACAGTCCTCTAGAGTGAAATCCCGCCATTCTCCATTCATTTCTATGGGATTTCTAAAAGAGTATTTTTCAATGGGTGAAAGTGAAAGTTCATCCTTTGATAAATACGCCTTTCAAAATCCAATAGAAATGAATGGAGAGTGGCGAAATTTCATTCTAGAGGACTGCGGCAATCTCTAACTTCACTCTTAAATATACCCCTAGAGGACCGGGGCGACCTCAGACTTCAATCTTTGATAAATATACCCTAATGAGAGAGAGGGACAGCATCACTAAAGGGTGAATTGTCACCAACGACCACTTTGCATACCTCGCACCACTTCACCAGTGGCAAAATCGCTACCACTACGCTAATTCACTAACATGCGAAGTTGCGCCCTGGGTACAAACGCTGACAATTTTCACTAGCGTTACTTCAGCAGTGCAAGCATTTCATATTGAGGATGCACTACCGTTTGTGCCTAGCGAAAATTCGCTAATGATCTAACACTTAGGTCAATTTGCATTAAAGTTGTATGGACGTCTTATTAGAGATGTTGGTACAAATGCTTGAAGTGGCCACTTTTTATTATCAATGTCCAAGGAACCTTAATAAAGACAATAGAATTATTAAAACGTCCTAGACATGAGCCCACTGTAACATGAATGCTCCATATGTTCTCAAATGTCTGGGGAAATAAAAGTTTAAGGCAAGACTTTTGCAGGAAATTCCTCTTAAAAAAAGGAAAAGTCGCCAGCGTTTTTTTAAACTTTAATGCATTTTCAGCAGACAGGATATGATGTAATAAGATTGAGGAAGATCTAGCTTAATTTTAGCAGTTCACCTGGTCTGAGGTGGCAAAGTCAACTTTACGGAAGTTGCAGATCAACAACCATTTGCCTGAGCGAAAAGTCGCCTGCCAATAGAGTACAAATGAAAGATAGTGAAGGTCCCGTTCACTAGCGAATTGCCGTCTGCGCCTGTTAGTGAATTGGCGATGTCCCTGCAGATTGGATTTTTGGCGAAAAGTCTCTAGCTTTAGCCACTTCGCCCTTTAGTGAATCTGCCCCAGAGAGAGAGAAGGAGGGTGTATTGGCACTGTTATATGACGCAAATTTAAGAGGAAATAAACCTTAAGTATAAGTAGGATTTACTTTAAAGGCCCTTATATTATACCTTTACATTCATTCTTTATAGAATGACATATTCTTAACATCTTTTCAATAGGTCAATTTGTAGTTTTTGAATTATTAGCCCTCCTCTTCTGCCACTTTTACAAATTTCTTGTGCATTTACAAGTGAAAAAGCTTAGAAAAAATGTCTAAATCCTCAAAGTAACTAAATATTTTACAATTTACTAAGGACGTCTCCCATTGACTTTTACGTGATCTGGGCAGCTTTTAGTTGGCATAGTTTTACTTTAGCATTTTCTATGGTTTTTACACCAGTGGAAATAGTGAATTAATCGTGAAACGTTTGTATTTGAAAACCATTCAGCACATGCAAGATTTTCAGTGCTAAATAGTTTGAGTAGTAGAATGAAAAAAGGTAATGACAATTGACTAGGTGGTGAACGACAAGCATGAACCGACTTAAAATCTTATACCGATATCATCGTTCATGCCGCTGATAAGGGCGGTGCCGTGGTAGTTCTTGATCGGCACGCATATATTAGCCAAGCATTTCGGCAACTGGAAGATGTATCTCGGTATAAGAAACTTACCTTTAATCCAACAGAATCTTTTAAAAAAGAAATAGATTATTTTTTGGAAGGAACATCTGGGGGCAGATTTATCAAGGGTCGAAGGGAATTTTCGAAGTAAAAAAAATTGAAATAATTTTTTGGATACTTCGACTATCGAATGGGATACTACAACTTCGAATTCACTTTGAATTCGATTCGAAGTAAAATAGAGTAAAATAGCTTGAATATTCGAATATTCGATAATCGAAGTACGGTCTCTTTAAAAAAACTTCGACTTGAATAGTTCGCCAAATTAAACCTGCCGAAGTGCTATGTTAGCCTATGTTAACCTTCTAATGCATTTTTGTAAGTCTTTACACATCGAAGTAAAATTGTTCGATCGTACGCTAAAATCGTTCGAATCGTTCGAAATTCGACCCTTGATAAATTTGCCCCCTAGAGATGGCATTATCACACAGAAACTGTTTACCATTCTTACTGTTAAGTGGCCACAGGTACCATTCATATATTTCTTTCCGAGAATTCATAAATCCTTATCTAAACCACCAGGTAGCCCCTATCTAAACCACCAGCTTTTGAATCCAGATTGTTTGTAAACTTTTATAAGGATAAATGTCAATCTACATGGGACTTTATTTTGACTACATGGTGAAGACGGGGTAAATGAATCACATGTCAGTATCACATGGGTCTTGAAGCATTTAAATTGTGTTGTGTTGCACCTGAGGAAGAGGGGTTGGACCCCGAAAGCTTGTGCGTTTAATACTTCTGCAAATAAATTTGCTAAAGGCATTGCCTAGCTGAACTGGCGTGCTTCTTCCCTAATTGGAATCTGTTGCAGTGTTGGGCTTGGAAGCAGCCTGGGATATGGATGCACCCGGCAACATGAAGTAAGTGGAGTGCGGCAAATCTAAAAGTGTAGCTAAATAGTTGGAACCATGAAAAAAAGAATATTAATAAAATCAACCCCTTAAACAAACTGGCCAAGGAGTTGTCTAACAGTGTCAGGGATGTTGGAAGTCACAGGCTGCAGCTGGGGTAAGCAGGGACCCTAAAATGCCTTATATCACAGAGATGTATTCCAAACAGAGAAGAACAACCACCTATTTAATTGTATGATGCTAAAAAGTTGCTCAGGTCTGCTACTAGTGGTTCTATCACTATGAAACTTGCTAGTTGGTTCCTAACAGTGAGTAAGCCTTTACTGGGATTTTATTGGCGGGAGTACCAACTTTTTCCCAACTCACAGCGGTGTCGAAAGTGCCAGTATTCAACAAGGCTGGTCTACAGTGGAGTGGCTGCTTTACCTCAAAGTAAGGCATTTGAGTAAGATAACCTGATATATTTGTCAATGTGGTAATTCACCCCAAAGGTTGGCCAGCAGGAGTCTATATAAGGCAGTCCCTGGCTGAGGCATTTCGGGGCAGATTCACTAAAGGGCGAAGTGGTTAACGCTAGCGACTTTTTGCCAGCATTGCCACCCGCAGGGACATCACCAATTCACTAACAGGCGCAGGTGGCAATTCGCTAGTGAACAGGACCGTCGTTAGTGTTCATTCGCACTCTATTGTCAGGCGACTTTTCGCTCTGGTGAATGATCATTACTCCTCAAATTCACTAAAGTGCACATTTTACTGAACGTTACCTCTTTCGACAGAGTTGATTTTGCCACCTCAGACCAGGCGCAGTGCTAAAAAGAAGCTGCATCTTCCTGTGTGCTGAAAATGCATTAAAGTTCAAAAAACACTGGCGACTTTTCCTTTTTTTAAGTGGAATTGGCTGCAAAAGTCCTAACTTACTTTTTTGGGTAACCGGTATTCGCCACACATTTTATAACATATGGAACATTAATTTTACAATGGGCTCAAATGTAGGGCATTATATTAACTCTCTTGTCTTTATTAAGATTCCCTGGACTTGTGTAATAAAAGCGGTAAGTTCAAGCATTTGCACCAACATTTATAATAAAGAAATCCATCCAACTTTAAATTACCCGCCTTATGCAAATTGACCAAAGCGCAATCTCACTAGCGAACTTTCGCTAGGCACAAACGAACGCTAGCGCATCTTCACTATGAAATGCTCGCACTGCCAAAGTTTTGCTAGCGAAAAGTCACCAGCATTTGGCGCTCAGGGCACAACTTTGCATATTAGTGAATTAGCGTAGTGGTAGCGAATTTGCACTTGGTGAAGTGGTGCGACGTGTGAGAAGCGGTCGCTGGTGACAATTCACCCTTTAGTGAATCTGCCCCTTCCTCTTTGACCTAAGAAGACCTAGAGGCAGGACCAAACTGACTAGCCCAAACCATTGTGGGAGACTGACCCTTTTAGGGCTAGCAAGTGATAGGAGGTGGTGTGAGTACACTCTAGGAGTAAAAGATAGATAGGCTAGCAAGAACAGACAGTCTGTTGTCCCAAAGAGGAACTAGTGCCTGATTATTGCAGTAAAGACCTACCTATCACATCTTACAGTAACGGGGCCACAGGTAGCTCTGTTACATGCGTGTTCTAAGGATGCCTACCCTGCAACTCTCCATCTGTTATTGAAAGCACATGTAGAATTCTGTTCTATCCAGTTGGTAATGCTGAGCACAGAAGGGCAATATCAACTTGAAGACTCCCTTCCTTCAAATTCAGTTTAGTTGGTCCAGTTCAGGTTTTGGAACCCACAGATGTCCCCTTTATGTAAACGTAAGAAATGTTGGTTAAAAGAGAATTTTGAACATACATTTAAGTTTGCTTTTCTCATTTGCACATAGAAAATATAAGAAAAAAAATACATCTCTACAAGTATATAATTTGTGGAATGTTCTCTGTCTGCAGGGACTTGCCAAAAAAAGAAAATGCCATTTTCCAGGAACAAAAATAAATCGCTAACATTACGTGTCTTGTGGTTCCTGGGTAGATAAAATAAATATGTTCAGGGACAGAAAAGGATTCAAACTCTTCTGTTAAATAATAAACCTAAAACCAGCGCTATAAATAAAATATACTCCAGACTTATTCGGAATTGTATTTTTACATTAGTATGGGGAGAACAACTCTGGGGCTTTTTAAATGATAAAACATGCTTTAGATGTTAATTATAGAAGCAAATGAAGCAGTTTCTGCTGGCTGTGATTATAGTACAAGTGCAAGTCTCACAAATAGCAGGTTCTATACACCGAATGAGCCGGAGAGAGTGCAGAGACTAAGTGCAACTAAACTGATTAGAGGGACGGAAGACTTAAATTATGAGGGTAGACTGTCAAGGTTGGGGTTGTTTTCTCTGGAAGTAAGACGCATGTGAGGGGACATGATTCCACTTTACATACTTTACATTAGAGGACATTATAGACAAATAGCAGGGGGCCTTTTTACCCATAAAGAGGATCACCGTACCAGAGGCCACCCCTTTAGACTAGAGGAGAAGAACTTTCATTTGAAGCAAGGTAGGTGGTTCTTCACAGTGAGGTCAGTGAGGTTGTGGAATGCACTGCCGGGTGATGTTATAATGCTGATTCTGTTCATGCCTTTAAAAATGGATTGGATGATTTCTTGGATAGTGATGGGCGAATTTATTCGCCAGGCGCGAATTCGCGGCGAATTTGCGCGATTCGCCGCCAGCGAATAAATTCGCGAAACTGCCGCGAAAATTCGCGTCAAAAAATTCGCCGGCGTCAAAAAAATTTTTTCGAAAAAATGGACGCCGGCGTCAAAAACGGGCGCCGGCGTCAAAAACGAGCGCCGGCGTCGGAAAAACGGGCGCCGGCGTCAAAAACGGGCGCCGGCGTCAAAAACGAGACGCCGGCGCCGTTTCGCGAATTTTTCGCCGTTTCGCGAATTTCGCACGAAATTCGCGAATTTTCCGGCGAAGCGAAACGGCGCAAATTCGCCCATCACTATTCTTGGACAGACATAATATCCAAGGCTATTGTGATACTAAAATCTTTACTTAGTGTATGAGTATATATATAGATTATGTGAAGGTAGGGAGGGGCTAGTATGTGTATGTATGGATGCTGGGATTCATTTGAACTTGATGGACTTTGGTCTTTTTTCAACCCGATTTTACTATGAATAAGTCAATACGTCACCTGTTGTTTTAGGACATGGCAGAAGTGCGGCGATAACCCACCAAGCCCCTTGCAGTATGCAGCACAAGCTACTTGGTGTTCCAGGGGACATCCAGGTATTGTCCAACCAATAGCCCCTTGGTATGCTGCATTGTCTGGACACTATCTGAGAAAAATGTCTCTATGCTCCATCACTTGCAGGTACAGGACCCAGAATGCTCGGGACCTGGGGCTTTCCGGATAACATATCTTTCAGTAATTTGGACATTCATACTTAAAAAATCATGTAAATATTAAATAAACCCAATAGGCTGGTTTTGGTCCCAATAATGATTAATTATATCTTAGTTTGGATCAAGTACAAGCTACTGTTATTACAGAGAAAAAGGAAGCTATTTTTAAATATTTGGATTATTTGGGGTCTCTGGGAGATAGCTAGATTCAGAGCTTTCTGGATATTTCCTGATAGGTTCCATACCTGTATTTGTATGTATACACCACAGGCCAGTACGTACCATATTTCTTGAAAAATTATGTGTTCAGCAGTGCATATTAAGGGGCCCATTTACTTAGTTCGAGTGAAGGAATAGAGGAAAAAAACGTTGAATTTCTAATGGTCGAATATGGCTACTTCGACCATCGAATGGGCTACTTCGACCTTCGACTACGACCTTCGACTTCGAATGGAACAATTCAAACTAAAAATTGTTTGACTATTCGACCATTTGATAGTCGAAGTACTGTCTCTTCGACCCCCTAGTTCGCCACCTAAAACCTACCGAGGCCAATGTAAGCCTATGGGGAAGGTCCCCATAGGCTTCCTAAAAATGTCCTGATCGAAGGAATATCCTTCGATCGATGGATTAAAATCCTTTGAATCGTTCGATCGATTATTCCTTCGATCGTAGGAATAGCGCAAAATCTAATTTTACTTCGACCCTAGGTAAATGTGTCCCCAATAGTAGCACCAAATATATTTGTAAAGAGCCTCTAAGTACTATTGCAGCTATAAAGGCTTGAATCACATTGCACAGCAAATAAGCTGAACAAATTGGAACAAGCAACATGCAAATTTCACGGTCCAATGAACTTTGAAGAATGTCAGCCTCCAGCTTCAGGCAGCAATGAAAGTGGCAGAATTTGCGAGGGCCAAGTATTTACTACCCATGCCATTTAGTAATCCGGTAGGAGCTGAGGGCTTGATTTATAAAGGTAATACAGAACCGTGATATTGATGTTTCAAGTGACGTGGCTGGTTTGTGATATTATTCTGGAGTTTGGGCCACTTTACATTACAAAACATATTTATTATACAACAGATTTATGATCTTGTGTGTCAAATATATTGTTTATTGTAGTGACCCATTTCCACTGCTTTACAATGTCTGTCCTGTCATACCAGAAATAGGTCTCACATATTGCTGCTATAATAAGATGTATGTACAGCACAGAAAGGTCTATTTAGGGCACCATTCACAAAGGACAGTGATAATGATTGGTGTTATGGAATACAGTGTTCCTAGTCTATAGAGTATTTTGACTGAATATTTCATATATTATCCACTGACATGAGCAGTGAGGAATGTGCGTTATATATTTCTGTTCTAAAAACACAAACTTGTAGCAACTATAGACAAAACTAATTGAAAGCTTCCCTTATAGCAATGGTTCCAAAATGTGGCCTAACACCCCCCCCCAAATCCTTTACATAGTAAGTTAGGTTAAAAAAAGACACACATCCATCAAGCTGAAACTTTTAAGTCTATATAAATATAACTGCTAGTTTATCTACTAATTGACCTTCAAGAAGGCACTAAACAGCCTTTAAGGAGAGTCCCCACTCTCCTTTCATGTAGCCAAGTCCTCTACCTGGAGAAGTGGAAAGTATGGGGGGCACAGCCTAAAGGCCACTTAGCTCCTGATTCAAGGTCAATTAAAGGATTTGGGGTGGAAACGTGTCTGATTTACTAGATATTCTTGGAATTATGGCTGAATGACAGTTACAGACACCAAGGTTTTCTGTGTCATCTTTGACCTTGCTAAAGGTTTAAGACTAAAGATTCTTCAAGGGTAAGAATTGTGAAGAAAGACAATTTATTGTCCTAGATACACCTGAAAGTCCAGCTTGAAGGCCAGGAGATACACAATAAAAATGTATTTGTTGTCCTAGTTATTTTTGAAACCACGGCTGAATATCTGATACAAAAGTATTTTCTTTGTCATCTGTGATCTTCATCTTCATCCAAAATAGCTTAACAACCATGTCTTAAAAGCATTGGATTAGCATCTTAAATCAATCGCTTGTTAAAAATAAACTCAAGAAACTGCCATGGCAATAAGGAAATTATCTCTCATACATGTAATACAACAAGGATTGAAACGACTTTATCTTGGGAGGATCTGTGTCATTAACCCTGGACCAGTCCCACTACAGAGCTACAGATCACTACACCAAAAATTCAGATGATGTAGGCAGTGCTACTGGTGCCCCACTCAGGATTCAGATTGTGGCGGCTTTACACAATGATCTCTAATGAAAAGTACCTTTAGTAGAGGATTGCAATTAAATAACTAAATGTTATGTATTCACATGCTGTACTTGTGACCTGGCTAAAAATAATATTTCAATTCTCAATTTTCAAGTACTTTAAAAAACATGATGTACAATCATAATAAAAGTGGTGGCCATTGTTACAGTGATTGTCACTACTGTAAGTCTGTCTTGATCCAGTATATCTAGTAGAAGCACATTCTACTGGACATTACATTGCACCATCGTAATTGGGTTATTGAAAGAGTTCATATGCCGAGGCCTTCCCCTACCAGTCAGTTGAACTGAAGAAGCTGCTTCAATGAGTATTGAAACGTCCAATTGCTTTATATTTACTGCTACTAGGTATACAACGACCTGGATAAATGAAAACCTTCACAGACATCTTGATCCAGTACGTGAATCATGTCTATAAAACATTCAATGCTGTACATTAGTTGCATTTTTGAAAAAAAGAGTGGACCTGTGAAGGTTGGATTTTACATAATTTGTAGTTCAGGCAAATCGTTTTGGTAGGACTTTCATAATTTTAATATGTCCTGCCCCTTGCCTTGTGCATCAGTGTAATTGATTTATTTACTCGTATAGCAAAGGAATTATGAAATAATTCATAGAAATAACATACTAATTAATGTGCTAATTAGTGTTTTAATGATAACTATGCTATGTTGGTAACATTTTTAAGTGGCAAATGTCTGTTCAAATAACGGTAAGAACTTGTTGAGACAGAGGACTTTTAATTAGCTCGTCATATGAGGTCTTC
Organism: Xenopus petersii; assembly: GCA_038501925.1. Lineage (NCBI taxonomy): Eukaryota > Metazoa > Chordata > Amphibia > Anura > Pipidae > Xenopus > Xenopus petersii. The sequence continues at coordinate 104,110,750 of CM076677.1, forward strand.
AGAAGAGCGTACAACCCCACTAATTAAGATAGGAATCAAGTGCGGCATCAAGCCTTGGTAATTACCTTTCAACTACTTTAGATTGTAAGCAATGACCCTCTCTGTGGAACATGTAGGCTCTTTATACATATGTATCAATAATAAGAGATGGAGAGATGCTGGGAGATGGTGGTTGAACTTCCACCACAGCTGGTGCCTCTTTAGAGGCTGGATGCTCAAGAGAAATGCCCTTTCTACTGCGCCTTAAGAATTGGCATTGTTGGGGCTTTTTAAAAATTGAGCCCTAGTAAGTGCATTCTTTTAAAGCATAGGCCTCAGGAATAGGAGTTTACAACACATGAGAGAAAATGATGCTTCTGTTTGAGGTTACAAACATTACGGAAAAACCGTGTGCCACAGAATGTGACTATTGGTTCAGAATGGCTCTTTGATCACATCATTTCTCCCAAGAGAACAGTCAAAAAGATAGGAGCCCACCGAAGCTGTTTGCTCTGCACTTTTTCTACAGGAAAATCAAAAAGTACAAAAGCCCTTTTTACGCTTTCCCTTATCCCACAAGCTGAATGATTCCAAATAGCAACAATGCAAAGTGATGAGCAGGGGGTTCTACTCTATAGTCACCATGATATTGTCCAAATAAAATCAAGGCAATGCTCCCATAAGACACCAACAGTTTCTGGCTCAAGGTGTGAGTATATAGAAACCACACACAGGAAACGGACTATGGATTGGGAATGAACAGAAAATGGCAGGCGTGCATTTCTTCTGCTGTCAATTACCATCACAGCTTTGGCTTTGAAAACTTATCTAAATGAAACACTGGTGAAAATGGGGAGTTAAAATATAAAACCGCATATCTGGTCTAGGAAAATGATTACAGGAAATAATGAATGTTCGGCAAGGTGAGTGAGTTGGACACATATTGTTGACTGCAATGATTATGTATTATGAGAAAGAAGTGAGGAGGCACATATGCCATGTTTATTTTTCTACGCAGCATGTCATTATCTTGCTAGGTCATTTTTATTCCTCTGCCATTTAAAAAAAATAGATTAGAAATAAAATAATAGCTTAGGGTGTACAGGTTTTGCTGCATTTTAAAGGACTGGGATTTTTTTTTAAGCATATTGAAAATAGTATTTTGATGTATCTGCAGAATTGTACAAAGGTATGGCGATCATTAGGCAGATCCTACAATAAATAAGGACTGGAGCTCTGTTCTGGGGGATATCATATTTTCATAGAAAGACACAAATTATGTCAGGGGAGATTTGTTAACATTCACAGTTGCTGACACAAAAATGACTACACAAATAACTCTATCCTAAATCCCTATCCACAGTGATCCCTACACTAACAGGCAAAAGCACCTGGGAGAGATAAATCTGAATTACCTTTCCCATGATGGTGCTCAGTGCTGCTCTTTATAGATAACAGGAGTATAACTAGGATGCGTCAGGCACTCCTGCAAAAGAATATTTGGAGGGCCTGGCCTACTGCCATCCCCAACTGCCCATCCACTCTCTGCCCCATGCCCACATCCCACTGGAGTCTCCCTGCTGTCGGCATCCCCTTTCACCACCGAAGATAAGAGAACTTCTGGGGAGTTGGGGTTCCACATATTTTAAGAGGAACCTGCATTCTGGCCCCCTGTTTTTCAGGAACCCCCACAACCATGGGGTCTAATTCCTCTATAGTTACACCACTGCTAGAATGTAGTATTACAGCCACTAGCCTATCACTAAAAACCTCTTTCAAGGGGCTCACTGATCCCCAACTTCACCAAGGGCTTACTTCTCTTAGGTCACTCTTCTTTACTGGGGTCTTGTTGTTCTAGGATCCCCAGAAGTATATACCCTGTTCCACAGGTGGGGGCTAAAGACAAAAAGCCATAGGCTCCCCATACCTAAATTAAACATGAACAGGAAATTCCCTGGACCAATAAGGGAAATCTATCCCTTCCAGGTAACTGGGCATGTACCTTCTCTGCCTGCTCTACCCTAGTCCAGACAATGGAAGATTTTAAATTATATGTAGGGATGGGCGAATTTGACCCGTTTCATTTCGCCAAAAATTCGCCGCCGGCGAAATGTCGCAGACGCCCATTAAAGTCTATGGGCGCCAAAAAAGATTTGTCGCGCAACGAAATTATTTTGTCGCGCGTCTTTTTTTTGACGCACGTCTCCATACAAGTCTATGGGCGTCATTTTTTCGGCGAAACAAGGCGAAAAAATTCGCCCATCCCTAATTATATGTAATTTTTAGGGCCCCAACCTCTTGCTCCTCTTCCCAGTCGGAGGGGACTGGGAAGCACACAGTTACTTAAGGCACTAATCAAGTTTAACCCTGAAAGAGCCCCAAAGGCTCGAAACATGTTGTGTGGCAACAAACACTAGTGTTGGGCAAATTTATTTGCCCGCCGCGGCGAATACATTTGCGAAACGGCGCAAATTCGCCCATCACTACTTTTAAGCGGTGAAGAGCTTTATGATGTCACATTTATATTACTTTTTACCTCTAAATTAGTCATATGCATTTTTTTAAAATGTCCATCCACAACAAAAGGGATTTCACGTTGGGCATGACTACCCAGATACACCTCTGTTCTATTAAAAATAAACTTTTATCAAGTTCGATTCTTTACAGCATACAATAACTTTTGGATAGACATAGCTGCATAAGTCTATGTTCACTAAAAGGAGTTTTTCTTGCTTTGAAAAGTAAGACTTAAGGGGCAGGAAGCCTACTGTATGTAAACACATCATTTTAGGCAAAAGATAAATAACTTGCAAACAGACACGCACAAGCTTAATTTATGTCAAAGGTATAATGAAGTCTTCTAAGCTCAGACGCAGATCTTGAATACCCAAATGAAAGGTGTTTGGGGTAACTGACATCTTGCCTTTCGAATGTATTTCACGCAATGCGATTCGCATTACAATGTATTAAAAGCAGATTTCTTATGCTCCTGTAATCATTTGAGCATACCAGTGATAAAAGCCATACCTGTCTTTGATGTGCCTACTTTTGTGACTCCTTAGTTAGTGGGGGCAACTGTGAACTCAGCGACGGAGAAGGAACACTTGTGATAACAAGGGGGAAAAATAATGAAAAACTGTATTACTTTCCATCAGAGAGGTTTATTGCTAACTCTGTAAAATTGTTATAGGAAATTACAAAGTATGTCCTGGCAGATCTCTCAGACTGGTTCAGATCATGATAAAATGTGCTTGTTTTCTCATCTTTGATACAGATCAGAACTGAAACATGTTGAGCATATTTGTTTATTTAATGGATTATTTGTCACAACCTTTATCTCTGAGGAGAGGCTTAAAAGGGAAATTTGCTCCATTTCTACAGTGATATATATGCTATGCGTTTGTTTACTATATAGTTTATTAGTATAGTTTATTTAATGTTATATTCTCTGTTTTGACTCTGACCACCCTGAGATTAAAAGACCTTGCAGATCTGGACTGTGCAGTATAAAGAAGGCTAGCTTTCAATCCTCACTTCCCATTATCTGACCCCACCTCCTTTTATTTAGAGACTGCGCGTTGGGACATGAAAAGGACACAGCTTTTATTAACAGACAAAGTTAAAGTTATAAATATATGACAACCATTAAACTATCATTAAGTGCAAGTTACACAATAAAATTATGGCTGCTTGCCATACCACCTTTCACAGCAGTATTAGGTGGGTAAGTGGTAGCAGGCAATGAAGAACACAACATTGATGGTACCCTTGCCTTAGCATTCCTCTTCAAACTCTGCCTAGAGAAAAATTCCTTCTGACTACCATACCCCATGACCCTATCCCAAAGGATGGCTGGGAGAGTTGCTGCTCCACACTAAGAAAAGATAGAAATGGGAGGTGGAGTACTTCCTTTAATTCTAACCTTAGTGAAATTTATCCTGTTAAGGACACTATTAAGGAACCTTTCCTACCACAGAACCCTCTTCTTCAACTATTTTCCAATGTTCTCATTTTCAATTGGAAGGGGGGGCTCATTAAAGGAACAGTAACAATCAAAAAAAATTATGTTTTAAAGTAATGTAAATGTAATGTGTATTTTTATGCTGCACTGGTAACATTGGTGTGTTTGCTTCAGGTATACTACCATAGTTTATATAAAGCGTGCAAAGCATTCGTTCAGAACGCCATTACGGGTAGGCAGACGTGACTTCCGGTTGTCGGAAAAAGGTGCCGGTCTGGAACGGCAGTGATCAACTCTCATGGGATACTGACAAGCGGGTGGCAACCGGGAAACAATTCATTTAAGGTGGAACCTAGGGATGTAGCGAACTGTTCGCCGGTGAACTTCGACCGTTCGCGTCTGCCGAATGTTCGCGAACGTCGCGCGACGTTCGCCAATTTGGGTTCGCGTTCGATTCGTTCGACCATTCGAATTCCTTCGACCGCTAAAAATTCGTTTGATCTAATGAAAAGCATTCGATCGAATGGTTTTGATCGTTCGATTCGAATGAAAATCCTTCGATCGAATGATTAAAATCCTTTGATCGTTCGAATCGAACGATTTTAGCGGGTGTTCGAAGTTCGCAAACTGTTCGTGAACGTTCGCATTTTTTGCCGGTGTTCGCGAACACCAAATCGGCAATTCGCTACATCCCTAGTGGAACCAAATATAGATTAAAACTTCATCTTTATTGATCCAAATAAAACCGAGTGTACACGAGGGCAGGGAGAGTAGCTTGACGCGTTTCGTGACCAATACGTCACTTCATCAGAAGCTCAAGCACCTCCCTTCGAAAAGCACATTTTATAACCACCACCAATAAAGGAATGGACACACCAATTAAAACGTCACAGTAAAAGCGTGTAAGCCAGATCTTACCATACTTGTAAATCATAAAGAAAGTTAAATAAAGTTAAATATAGAAGGGTGTTTCGAGCAAAAAATCTAAATAATAATATAATGAAAAACATTCATCGAGAGGGGGTACCCTTTTTGGGACATTAAGAGAGCCTATGATAGAGCCGTGGGTACTAATCGTGTAGATCTTTTGAGAGCAAAGAGCTCCAATAATAATATTGTGGACAGTTCCAGTCATAGAACCCAGCTGGTGAACAGAGTAGGAAGGAGATATGTGAATAATGATTTCCCTCGTATTATCACTACTTACTCCCGTGATTCATTTTGTTCGCAAAACAGTCTCTAAGTATTGGAAAATCTTGGCTCAGGATCCTAAACTTAAAGATATACTGCCTCCCCAACCAAGTTTTACGTACAAAAGAGGGTCCAGTTTAGGTTCTATCATATCCTCTAGTTTATTTACCGACTCCAAGCCCCGCAAGCCTACACATTGGCTGGATGTTAAAGGTTGTTACAGATGTGGCGTTTCCCGTTGTGGCGCTTGCAAGTTTATGAATACTTCTAAGGAGTTTTGCGGTAAAAATAGCCCTAGATGTTTTAAGATTGACTTTTATGCTAATTGTGGAAGCAAGAATGTTATTTACTTAATTACCTGCCAGTGTGGTTTACAATATATAGGTAAAACGATAAGACCTATTAGGAAACGAATATCTGAACATATAAACTGTGTGGCTCGACATGACTTTAGTTCTGCAGTGGCCAAACATGTATTGGAATACCACAACGCCGATTTGTGTCTTTCGTTTCAAATTATAGACAGGGTTGTCGCTGGGGTTCGCAAGGGTGACATTGAGACCTCACTACTCCAAAAGGAAGCTTTTTGGATTTATAAGTTATGTACCGTTGTACCCAGGGGATTAAACAGAGAGTGGGAACTCAGCTGTTATGTGGAGAGAAGTATCTGTCCTTTTTGCGGCCTTGATAATTTATGAGGGCTGTTAATCTCAAACTACCAATACCCAGTCGTATATTGATGAATCAATAATATCGATGATTACGATTACTCTATAAATACATATTTTTTAGTTTCATTATTCTTCATTTATCTTTCATATATATATATTTTTTCAGTACTTTACATTCAATATTTACTATGCATTTAACTATTATTATTGTTTTTTCTATATTATTTTTTCTGTATCTATAGGTTTTTTCTGTATTATATACAGTATTCCATATGTTAGCGCTTGTCTTCTCTGTACTGACATCTAGATGGATACTAATATAGTTAGATTCATTTGATATATTTACAATATGTTACTCAAATTAATTGCAACTCCAAAATTGATATACAATGTATCTTATGAGACATCTTTTACTCAGGGAGCATTTTTGCACTTTTTGAGTCCAATTGCTATTATATTAGTTAATGTTTTTCATTATATTATTATTTAGATTTTTTGCTCGAAACACCCTTCTATATTTAACTTTATTTAACTTTCTTTATGATTTACAAGTATGGTAAGATCTGGCTTACACGCTTTTACTGTGACGTTTTAATTGGTGTGTCCATTCCTTTATTGGTGGTTGTTATAAAATGTGCTTTTCGAAGGGAGGTGCTTGAGCTTCTGATGAAGTGACGAATTGGTCACGAAACGCGTCAAGCTACTCTCCCTTCCCTCGTGTACATTCGGTTTTATTTGGATCAATAAAGATGAAGTTTTAATCTATATTTGGTTCCACCTTGAATGAATTGTTTCCCGGTTGCCACCCGCTTGTCAGTATCCCATCATAGTTTATATAAACAAGCTGCTTTGTACCCATAGGGGTAGCCATTAAAACTGGAGGAAAGACATAGAATACAGGATCAGGGGAGATCCCACAAGGTAAGAGAGAGAACACAGCTTGTATGGAGGTACACCCAGCTTTCAGTCTTTTCCCTAAGTGTAGCAAACTCTGACACTTAGTCCCTACTTTTCAGCAATTAGTAGATCCTAATCCCACTCAATACTCCTCGGTGGAGGCTCAGCTGCTCAGCTAAATAGCCTAACTATCTATTACTCTTAGAGTGGCCAATAATGGTGAGCAGCCTATCACTAGGTAGACCTGTCTACCTTAAATGCAACCCTTCCTGCCTGCTCAGGTAAAGGGACAGACAAAATGGACCCTAAGCACATGCTCAGCTTTTATGTTAGAACACAATGCCATGTAGTGGATAAAACTGGGATAATTATGGATCATGCTTTGACCCAGGAAATGGAGTCTAGCTCCTGTATACCTAAGGGGACCCTAAGTGGCCAAATGGGGAATGCTTTTATCAGTTCCCTACACATAAAAAGAGCATTAACTCAAGGGATGAAAACATAATTTTGCCTCTTCATAAATCTGCAGAAAGGTTTCACCTTGAGTATACAGTTAAGTTTTGGGCACCAGTCCTTAAGAAAGATTTAAATGAGCTAGAGAGAGAGAGAGCAGAGACGTGTAACTAAACTGGTAACATTAAATTGACAGGGTAGACTGTCAAGGTTGGGTTTTTTTTTGTCTGGAGAAAAGGCACTTGCAAGGGGAAATGATTACTCTTTACAAGTAGATTAGTGGACATGATGGACAAATACAGGATCTTTTTTTCACATAGAAAAGAACACAGACCCAGAGGCCACCCCTTGATTTGACGTATGTGGTTCTTCACAGTGAAGTTCTAGAATGCCCTGTCGGTTAATATTGTAATAGATGATTCTATTTATGGCTTTAAGAATGGCTTGGATGAATTCTTGGACAAGTCTTATACTGATCATAATATATACAGTTAGTTTAGTTTAGGTATTGTTATATGCATACACTGAGGTCATTTGGAGGGGGTTGAACTTGATGGACCTTAGTTCTTTTTTTAACCCAAATTGATGATGTAATACTATTATAAAGAATTTATGATAGATGGAAATACTTAACCCTATATCTTTATCCTGAAAAATGGTAGAATGCTAGACAGGCTTACAAAACAATGAAATAATAGTTAAATTATCTGTTCACTGTATCCTCAAACATACATAATGTAGTTGCACCATCATCATCACTAAGGTGTGACTCAGTCCTGTTAAAGCAGTAGCCGTCGGCAGCCTTAGCCAGCTTAGCCATGTGTGGGATGCAGCACACAATCTTTTTATTGTTGTCATTTCAATACAATGTCTAATATAACAGACAACTGATACATACAAAATTGATGGCAATAAAGTGCGCTCCTTATCTGAATAAATTATTTTTAGTGAAAATGAAACCTATGTAATCTCATGCATAGTGGTATGTTGGCTGCTTTCTCATTATTGCACTTTGGAGTTCTGAAGTTATTATATGATAAATTGCCTGCGGCTAAAAATGTGTTTTGACAAATGCCATATACAGTAAGAGGTTGGTTGATGCTGTCTTAAAGTCTCAAATTAGGAGAAGGTTGAAATGGATATAGAATAGGTAAATACTATAATGCTAGTTGTAGCTAACAATTTTCAATGAAGTCAATGGGAGGTGGAAGTTGTGGTTATAAGTTATTCTCCAATAGCATATTTTAGTGCATTTTTTGGTGCAAGACAAGCGTGTTTTAGAAACATCTGTTACATGGCTTTCTATTTCAGTTTTTCAACATAAACATCTTGTGCCCTACCAGCCTTCTCTTAAAACTGGCAGCGGACTGTCCAAAATATGTGACATGGTCTAAAAGGAGTGAACAAAATGTTTACATTTGTACTTCTACATCTTCTTCCTAAGAAAACGAGACCACTAATCAGATCAATAGAAACTCAGGTCACTAATCACTAAAATGGAAATGGAAAATAGACAGTGGGGGTTACTCTTCCTCAGGAAGTTCAAGAACTTGCTTGGGCCATCACTTGGTGCCAAGTGCAGCACCAGGGGGTGCAGAGGTCCTTTCTTGATGCCATAGAGCAGGTAGTAGGCAAAAGGACCTGTTTTGGTCTGAATCTTCTGCTGCTTCTTAACTTGCTCTCTGAATTCTAAGGGGAAGCGTTAGCTATCTTTTTTGGAGTACAGTACAATGTAGAAAGAGCAAATGACAGTGTGCAAAGTGCAAAAAAGGGCTAACTGATGCTTATTTTTGCACTTTGTGCACAACTTTCTGCTAACTGTTTTTTGGCACACAGTATAACATATTTCTAACTGAGGACAGGTACCACTTGGGTGCCCAAATAGGACAAAGAGTCACTGTTTTGTAATAAACAGTAGATCTTTATGTTTATAGTTAGCTTAACACAATATGATCCATGATCTATTTGTTGCCCATGTAGTCACCATGTCCCGTCTATGCACTTCTCTTCTCTAATTAACAGCTCCATGCATCATGAATAGGGATGTAGCGAACTGTTCGCCGGCGAACTAGTTCGCGCGAACTTCGACTGTTCGCGTCCGCCGAATGTTCGCGAACGTCGCGCGACGTTCGCCAATTGGTGTTCGCGTTCGATTCGAAGTAAAATTTCATTCGACCATTCGACCATTCGACCGTTCGATCGCTAAAATCGAACGATTTCCATTCGTTCGAACGATTATAAGCATTCGATTGAATTAAAATCATTCGATCGAATAGCTTCGATCGTTCGATTCGAACGAAAATCGTTCGATCGTACGAATAAAATCCTTCGATCGTTCGATCGAACGATTTTATCGAGCGTTCGAAGTTCGCGAACTGTTCGCGAACTGTTCGCTTTTTTGCCGGTGTTCGCGAACGGCGTTCGCGAACATCAAATCGGCAGTTCGCTACATCACTAATCATGAACAGCTTACCTGTATATAAACCTCTCTGTCCACAAGCTGTAGTACATATAGTTGTTAGTAACAGTTGTCGGATGAAAGGAAGACACACGCAACCTTATTAGGGATCTCAGGATAGATGCTAATTGCTGGCTGGCTACATTTGGTTGCCTAGCAACCTCATCAGGAGCGTGAAATTCTCACTGTACAAACTCTCCAACTTCGGAACAAATCTGCAGGCAGGTACAGTAATTGGCTTTGGGTCAAAACAAAGACAGATTAACGATCCGCGCTGCTGAATTAATACTAATTCGGAGCTAGCAAGTACATTTTAAATTTTTTGACTGAAATAAAAAAGGTAATATCTATTCGTCTCACATGCACATTGACTTGCAGGTTCTTTTTTTCCAACTTTCAATAGATGGGTGATGGCAGACCGGGCACCTGAGCATGTTATAGTTTTTTGCCTCCTCCTATTCAGCTCCCAAACCAGGTCCAGTTGACAGGTGCTTCCTAGTGATGGGTGAATCTGACCTGTTTTGCTTCGCTGAAAATTTGCAAACGGGCGAAAAAGTCACAATTTTTTTTCACGCTTGATATTTTTTTCACCCATTGTCTATGGCCATCTTTTTTGTGGCGACACCTGCTGAAAATTTTCAATCATCACTACTGCTTCCTTATGGAGTGGGTTGTCCTCAAGATTATAAAGTTGTACATGTAATCAGAATTCTGATGTTTGGGTCTGTTCTTTTTATCATTCATGGTTTAAAGAACACCTAGTGTACCTTCCACTCTTCAGCCAGTGGAATGTGACATCATTAAAGAAATTTGCATTTTCGCCAAAATCTTCAATGGGGAACAAAAAAAAAACGCATGTTGACATTGGAGGAATTTTGCTTAAGCGAAACAGGTCATTGCATATTTCAGGGTAAGTGTGAGAGTGTCTCCCCCCATTTCTTTCCTATATATTGAATTTGTACTGATGTGTTCTGGCTGAAGGATGTGAAAAGCAGGAGCTCACTGTAAATAGGTCATATCTCCAGTTGGAAGGTAAGGGTACATATTCCCTATTACTACCTATTTAGAAAATAATATTTGAATATGGGTAGAACACACTGAAGCTCATTAATGTCTGCAAGTGCAGTCACCATGATTTTTGCCACAATGTAGTTTTTTCCAAGAATTCCAGCATCATTGTGGTCACAAAGGGGTGATGCAATTGAGTTGTGTCTGGCACGATTGCATCAGATTTGCTATAATTAACACAACTGTGAGCACATTTCTTTGCAAATTGAAAGCAACTACATGGAAGCCTGAAGAGTTGCCCCTATGGACGCTGGGCACAAAAGGAACCCTGAAGCTACCTCCTGGTCATGGGGTGGTGGTTGCTCCAGAGCTACCCTGCGTCAATAAGAGCAGCAGCACTAAATTCAGAATAGAAGGCAGGGAGGACTGAGTGGCACCAAATGTAACTATACAGAAGTACAAAGAGCAAATTTTGACAGGAACATCATCTGCAATTGCAGCTGTAAAGGAGCTTTATTATCAACACTATTTATTTGGCTCTTATTGTACTCAGGAATAGATGAAGTGCCCGTGCTCCCCCATGACTACAGCTTTACCTGTGTTCAGTAGTGTTGTATTCTTGTGTGGCAGTCTGGTACTCAGGAGTCCCCCATTCCACCATCTATCTGCCCCATAACTTGGGAATCATTCAAACATACAAATTAGTCAGCAATGGTAGGAGCAGGGTGGTAAAAACCCTGTGCTGTTCACCGCATGCCAGATGATCCAACATGAGGTACAATACACAAGTGAGCCCTAAACACAAGTTTACTGAATGGCCACTCCCATTAATGCTCTAGCACTTGTTTTCGGTTCAGAAGCAAGGTCCTTGATCTTCCTTAAAACAGGGATGCAAATTTTAATGACCAATTTATACTGGTGACAGTTAGAGATGTCGCGAACTGTTCGCCGGCGAACTTGTTCGCGCGAACATCGGGTGTTCGCGCTCGCCGGAAGTTCGCGAACGTCGCGCGACGTTCGCCATTTTGGGTTCGCCATTGTTGGCGCTTTTTTTTGCCCTCTCACCCCAGACCAGCAGGTACATGGCAGCCAATCAGGAAGCTCTCCCCTGGACCACTCCCCTTCCCTATAAAAACCGAAGCCCTGCAGCGTTTTTTCACTCTGCCTGTGTGTGCTGAAGAGATAGTGTAGGGAGAGAGCTGCTGCCTGTTAGTGATTTCAGGGACAGTTGAAAGTTTGCTGGCTAGTAATCGTTTTGATACTGCTATGTTATTGGAGGGACAGAAGTCTGCAGGGGTTTGAGGGACATTTAAGCTTAGGTAGCTTTGCTGGCTAGTAATCTACCTTCTACTGCAGTGCTCTGTATGTAGCTGCAGTGGGCAGCTGTCCTGCTTCTGATCTCATCTGCTGACTGCTGCAATAACAGTAGTCCTTGTAAGGACTGCTTTTATTTATTTTTTTGTTCCAATACAGAGCAGTATCAAGCAGATTACTAGCCAGCAAACTTACTATCATCTGTCCCTGAAATCACTAACAGCTCTCCCCCTACACTATCTCTTCCAAGCACACACAGGCAGATTTTTCAGATACATTTTTGCCCTTGATCCCCCTCTGGCATGCCACTGTCCAGGTCGTTGCACCCTTTAAACAACTTTAAAATCATTTTTCTGGCCAGAAATGTCTTTTTTAGATGTTAAAGTTCGCCTTCCCATTGAAGTCTATGGGGTTCGCGAACCGTTCGCGAACCGCTCGCAATTTTGCGCAAGTTCGCGAATATGTTCGCGAACTTTTTTTCCGACGTTCGCTACATCCCTAGTGACAGTGCCCGGTAGTTAAAAGACTTTGACAAGCAATAACATTTTTACTAAGTACAAGGAGTCCTCGAGTTACATACACCCATCTTAGATACAACTCATATTTACATACAGAGGCGTTTACAGTAACATACTATGGTTTGCTTGGCTTTTATTAGTATTTAGCTTTAATAAACCACCTTCCCTAATCCCTTCTGGTGTGTGTTGTCTACTGCGGAGCACAGAAAGGTGAAAATAAATACTATGTTAAGACAAACATCTGTCTTGTTGCATTTAATAAGTAAATGTATGTTTCAACTTACATACAAACCTACAGACACAATCTCGTATGTAACCAGGGGACTGCCTGTAGTTCAAATATGGGGTTATGTCTGTTTTATTGATCCAACGAGATCAATTTATTAGCCAGTAATGCACTAAAAAACAGTGGGATCTTTAAGTAAAATTCACTTATTTTAGTCTGAAACCAAATTAATGAGAGCAGGGCAATGGATTGCATATACAGTTTGGGATTTGAATAAAAGGATCATTTCTCTTTAGGGCTGAGATGCATTCATAAGAACCTTCTGTGGGTGCAGCAAGCTAATGATCTCCTCTACTTTTAACTCTTTTCCCATCCCGGACGACCCTATGTACTCTGTGCCAGCTGAGCGAATGATGTGCCTCTGGCTTCAGGGACAGGCCGAGTGATACCAGCCAGCTGGAGTAGAATGAACAGCAGAAGAGCAGGGTAACAGGTGGGCAAAGGTTGGAGAAGCCATGATGAGTTTGGGTACAGCAGCTGTTCTGGAACCTGTAGAGATTAAGCTTTGTCCAAGGAAGCATATGCTAAGGGAAAGCATGGCTCTGAGCTCGTCAGAAGATACTCTCACCAGAATCCTGCCAGCATAGGGAATGAGACAGTTCAGCGGAACATAGTTATCAGAATTATCATGCAGGTCTTGTATTCGCTGATACATTCAGCAGCAACTATATTTACTATATATAACTGCATGTGGATCTTTTAATGTGTCTACCTAAGCTCTTCTACATTCATTTCTGGCCATGGAATAATCAAATCTACTTATAGAGAGAGTTGGAGTTAGCCAGGAAAAGACACTTAAAAAAATATATGTTCAACCTGTAATCCTTCAGCTGTTATGGAATGAAAACTACCAGCATCCCCCAACAGTTGCAGTTGAACCACAGCTGGAGAAATGCATGTTGGAAATAGATTTTGGTTCAATACTTGCAGTTGCATTGGACATAACTTTGTTTATGCCTGCAAATTATAGAGCAACTATGGGGGAACATCTTGTGGGTTCCCAAATGACTATTGCTTACAGCGGGGAGCTGCTGTCAATGAGGATAGCCACTCACTGGGAAGTGGGTATGGCAGAAACCATGAGGTATACCCATAGACCAGTGCTGTCCTACTTCTGTGGGTACCGAGGGCCGAAATGTTCTGGCCTATGTGGTGAAGGGGCGATAATGGAAGTCAGTGTTGACCACTCCCCTTTTTAATCACACCCACTGTAAACCACACCTACTGTAAACCACAAGAACTTATAAGATCATATCCACATTAATAGTGTTAGCACACCAAAAAACCAAATGGTTGGTGTTCACTGCAGGGAAATCCCTCATCACTCATATGTGAAAAATTGAAGTCATGTTAAAATATGCCCTTAAATCCATATGCCTTCTCCCCCCCTGTGGGTAATACAACAACCCGCCAACACATGATTAAACAACTTAGGGGCCCCTAACAACAATTTCCAAATGCTAACAAACCCCCAGAACAAAACCAGGCTTCCATCCTACAGGTAGCATAGGGCAAGCAGAGAATGGCACACACAAGCAGCACTTGGCTAGCAGAGAATGGCACAACCAAGCAGCACTGGGCAAGCAGAGTATGGCACACACAAGAAGCACTTTTTGGTTTTGATGGCAGATTTGTGCTCCCTTATCCTCTCCCTCACTTGGCGAGTAGTTTGTCCTACATACATAAACCCGCACAGCATTTAATCACATATACTGCATATGTAGTCAAACAAGTGTGGTACCCTTTAATTTTGATGGGGGTTCCCTTCCCGAGGATGATAGAACACTGTTTGCGGTGATATCGTTACATCAATGACGTGTTCGCTATATGGGTGGGGCCACGTTGGACCTTGGACAATTTTGTCCAACATGTTAACTCAGTGTCACAACACATTAAGTTTACTTTACATGTGCACACATCTGAGATTTCTTTTTTGGATACCCGGGTATATAGGTCTGGTGATACATTATTAACAGACCTATATACTAAACCAACAGACAGGAACACACTGCTTCATTATGATTCAGCACATCCAGTCCAAGTGAAGAGAGCTTTACCATTGTGGAGATGGGCCATGGGGTACAACAGCTGCGGTTTCAGGTAGTGGAATCCATACCCTGCCCTAGACGAGGTGGCGATAGAGTAAAGAAACTCACACAGGAAGCACACCTCCCGGAGTTCAAATCCCAGGCTGGTTCTGACAATGACTTTGTACAATGCTTCAAATTTTGTGACAGGCACAAGGACAATTAAATGTTGTAATGTGGAATAAATATGGCAGGTTGCATCAATGCACTGTACTCAGAGCAAATGAGGCTCACAATGTACTTATAGCATGAAATCCACTTGAGTAAGCCTGTAAGAAATGTGCCAGGGTTGTGGGCTAAAGGAATTTGCACATATAAAGAATAATGGAGTCTATAAATATAATATTATGCAAATAATGTACAATGATACAAATAGGATGGGGTGAAATAAGTAGGGCAAAATAAGGGGCATAAGGATTTAAAAAAACACAGGGTGAATTAAATGCCATTCCTGGAAAAAACCCTGCTTGTGAACATTAAATTAGAACCGATGCCAACTGGTGTTTAAAATTGAAAAAAGTGAATTTTAATGGCAAACTTTAAATGATATCTTAAAATCCTTCATTCCTCTCCTGGCAGAGCCTCCTACGTTACCTTGATCTAAAAAACCCTTCTACAAAAGCATAATGACGGAACTTGTACAACAGTATCACCATCTATTAGAATCCAGGAAATAAGCACAATAAAGGCGGCAACTCAGCGATGGATCTGTCTTGTAGCTATTTGTGTAATTGTTGCAATGGAAAAAGCTTGGCAGGTCCAGAAACTAAATGTAGGATGTTGGAAATGTTGGGCTGCCCTGCAACCCCAGCCAGGTCCTCCTGAGCAAAACAAATTTGTCTTAATGTCAGCGACCGTGACAGAAACTATGTTAGATTTATGATTCCGACCCTTGGTGTCAAACAGAAAAATGCATTGCATGGAAGCGTGCATTGCGTTTATGGCCAATTAGAATCCAGTCAGTTACTGCTGCTCTCTCCAAAGTTAGTGAGAAAACAGCAACCCATCCATCTTATCTGCTGCAACCTCTCATCCCCTCCCAACCATCCTCTGCTGACATGTAAAGCTATTGAAGGACTACCATGAGGTCCATGGGGAAAGTGACTGAATGGCTGGATAGTGTTTAGTTAGGGAAAATAATCAATGGACCTTAAGTGCTCACGACTGGGCAGTTGCTTCCCAGTTTACAGGTTTTATCTTCTTGTTTTAACAGCAAGAAATCATGGGCTAGAACTGGGTATCACTCATTGCGCCTACGTAAAGGTCAGATCTGCTGCAACAGCCAGATTTTCCCCATATAACTCTGATATTAGGCATCCAGCCAAGCTTAAATTTCTACCAATGCTCATGTATCAGGAGAATTACAGCAACAGAAAACCTTCCCTAGTCTGCAAAAGAAAACCTGATAAATGTGATTAATCCAAAAAGATGAAAACCAAAGGCAAGATGGTTACACAACAACAACCGTTTTTCCCAGGCCAGTGTTATTTTTGGAAAAGGAAACCACCTCCCCCAGGAAGAAAAAGTTGTGCTCCATTCCATAGTGTGCAGACATGGAGGCCCATTTATTAGTGTTGGGTGAATTTGGGGCGCTCATTTTTTTTTTTTAAAGCGACATGCTTATCATTAGAATAATCTTATCTCATGCAATACCCTAATCAGATTCTACACCCACAAACTGTGGCATGTGTATATCTCCCTCATCACAACGCCATTATTCTCAATTACAATATTTTGTTTTTTAAGTGAAATAATCTTTATTATTTAAATGACAGCTTTATCTCACATTTCATTTCGGGTTGACTCAAAACCAACAGGAACCACAGATTAGGGTGCAGGTCAGACTTGGGAAGTACACTACTCTATTGCAACCAAAGATTCCTTTTTGGAACCAGACATATGACCCAAGTACATGTGCAGGGCCTACAATGGCAACATTTTGTAGATTAGGGTTGGGTGCAGGTTAAGGTTGGTTGGTTATGGTTGGGTGTGGGTTGAATTTTTCCTGAACTGCACATCACTAAAGCAATTCCATAACTGTGGTGGTATTAAACAAAAAAAGAATTACTTCTTTATCTAGGACTTTATGGAATCCTCCATTCCTGGTTTTTAAATAACAGATCCCATACGCTCTACACCGATGCATCCAGGGCCATCAGGGGGGCACAGGGGTACAACTGTACTGGGCCTGGGCCTGAAGGGCCCTTTTCGAAAGAACCGGGCCCCCCTTGACCACGCTGAAGCCGTGCCGGCATTCACAAGTCCTGAACCGCCAAACAGCCAAATCCCAAAGTGGCAAAAAGACCCAAAGTCACGAAAACAGCCAAAATTGAAGTCCTAAAGAAATGAACCAAAGTACAAAAGGAGGCGAAGTTGAAGTCACGAGATCCATTCTACTGAACACCAATGTGTGTTTTTTTATTTTTTTTAAATCTCTGACCATTGTGTTAGGGGATGTATTATTTTAATACTTTATAAGCCCCTGCCACCAATGTTTTTTTAAAAAATATTCTCTGGCACCCCAATTTTTTTTTAACTTGTAAGGGGGGGGCCTGGCGCCAATGTTTTTTTTTTTAAATATTCCCTGGCTCCCCAATTTTTTTTTACTTGTAAGGGGGGCCCTGGCACCAATGTTTCTTTTTTTTTACTTGTAGGGGGACCTTGACCACCAATTTTTTTTAAAAAAAATTATGGGGGCCCTGGCACCACAGTTTTTTTTTTTTTTAACTGGGCGCCCTGACCATCATTAGCTTTTTATAAGTTGCGTGTGTGTGGGGGGGTTAACTTTTTAAGCGCTGATGTCTGAGTGGTGTTTTAACTGTGGTGTGGAGTGGGTGGGATCTGGGGTGGGGCTTGTGGGCTGGGGTGGTCAGGTCCCAGGGTGCCCCAAACATGTTGTTGTAGGGGTCCCCGAGATTTCTAATGGCGGCCCTGGATGCATTTGTCCCGCCCCCTCTTCTGAATTGTGTGCAGTGTGTTTATTAACACAGGGGCACTCTGGCGCTACTGCAACTTTCAAGATGGTGTTAATTTCAGGATTCGCTTGTGTTCAGGGAATAACACCTAAGTAGAGCATTGGAAATGACGCACTGTTTCAAACTTTGCATAGAAATAAAACTTTTACATAATAGAGGAGCTGGAGATCAATATTCTACAGACCAGGGGCAGGAACTGTGCTTAGCAAGGAGTTGGTTAAAGAAAGAAATCCATCTAAAGCCAAGTAGTACAGTGTTGCTTCTCCTGATGATAATCTTTACAGGCCAAGCTCCTTGCTGCAGGATTCCACTATTTGGTTCTGTTAAACTTTACAAGCCCTTTTTATAGCTGATACAAAATATGTGTCTCTCTTAAGGCTATCATTTCTTTTCTTGTAACTACCTTATAGGTCTGGCCTTACGGAATCATATCAGCCATAAACTAGGAGTTTTAGTCCACTGACTTTTAAAGAACAACCAATTATTCAGGTATGTAACAGAGCTATAAGGCACATGGGATTGTGATGGATTTGTGTTATAAACAAGTAATACTGCTGTATTGCAGTGGCTTTTCCATCTGGAAACAAAAGCTCTCCTTATATAAATCCACATTTTTTTTCTGAAAAATTGTCTGTTTATCTGGGACTGCCTTTTAGCAATATCTTTTGTTTACAACAGCCTCACTATATTTATTGACATAATCTCCGAATCGGGGTATGCAGAAGTACTTCTAAGTACTAAGTAATTTGCAAAGACCTCTAACGAAGTTGCGCTAGGCAGAATTGAACGCTAACGCACTTTTGCTTTGATTGCCAAAATAACGCTAGAGAAAATTTGCCAGCGTTCGGGCGCCCTGGACACCCTTTAGTTAATTTACCCCATAGAGACCTAAAAACTTAATATAGTATTTCTTAATCCACCATCCTCACCTTTGTACTTTGTGGTGTTTTTGATGCCCCTATCTGTTGGTGTCAAGAAGCAGGCTCATAATGTTGTAGTCAGGAACTCTACTGAGCTGCAGATGGATGGCAGGAGAGAGTTTTAAGTGAGGATAATATTATTTTTCAAGAGCTCATGTACCTCTGCCCTAGGATGCAAGCTAAATACTGTAGGCTAACTAATGACCTACTCGGCAAAAACACAGCTTATCACAGCTAATACTCCTAGATCTCTCACCAGCTTTTGACACCATTACCCTCTTCACCTCCTGTCCTACTATGTTTTTGACCTTCGTAACATTGCTCTGTCATGATATTTCACTTATCTCACAAATCTCATTGCAGTGTCTACTGCCATATTATCTTCTCCCTTACCTCAATCTCCTTGGATTCCTCAAGGCTCTGTACTATGCCCCTTATTATTTTCTCTGTATTCTTCCTCCCTTAGCCAACTAATCTGTTCATATAATTATGTAGACAATATTGAAATTTGTTTCTCCTCTCCTAGTTTCATTCTAGATTGTAACTTCTTGTTGACAGCAATGTCTTCTTGTCTGTCCCAATGCTACCTTAAATTAAATCTCTTTAGGACAGAAATTGTTTTCTTCCCTTCATCCAACACACGTAATTTCCCGTAAGCACCTTTTACTGTTAACTTAACTATCACCCCATCTCCCCAGTGCTTCTATTTATCCTTCAATCCGATCGGTCCTTCCACCCCCATATCTAAGCAATATCAACTAAAATCATTTATTACCCAAAATGCCACCAACATTCTGCTTCAGTCTCTTTCATTATATCATGCATTAACTGATGTAAAGCTCTGTTAATCTGCTTTTCCCTAAAGAGACTACCACCTCTCCAGTCCATAAAAAATACTGCTGCCTTACTCATACAACTTACCAACTGCTTTACCTCTGCCAATGCCACACCTCTCACTTTGCAGTGCACAAGTTCCTACACATAGCCCATTTCTTACCTTATGTCTCATAACTCACCTGTTAAATGGTAAGTTCATTTAAAGAGGGCTGTCTTCACCTTACAAAAGGGGACTGCCTTATTTCTGCTGCAGTTAAGTGTTAAAAGCGAGAGGTTGAGACGCGACTAATCAAAATTACTTACTAAAGAAGCCCTGTCAACAATTGTCAAAATGACGTATAGGTGACTTTTAATGTACACGAGAGTAGACTTTTTAGTATTAGTTCAAGGCCTTACACTACTTAAACTAAATTATTTTCTAAACAAAAACATATCATATTAAGGTGGCATTGAAATGTTAAAGTAAAAGTGAAAAAGTAGTTGGCTTTGGATATATAAATAGGTATAATTTCCAAAGTGGTTTTAAAAGCCATTCATAAACAGCAGTATTCTATATTTAAATGGAAGCAATGATGAACCAGTTGAACCACAGGTTGGACCACTTGGTTCATCAGTTTAAATATTTGGAGTTTAGACTGTTTTAATATTCGCTCACAACTTGAAAAAAAATAATGAATCCTATATGCTAGATACTGTATATCAAACCTAATTAACTTTTCTAATACATGCAAATGATGCAATATACAATTTGCAATGCACTCAGGGACATCAGCTTTTTAAAGGATGGATTATCAAGTGTCAGTATCACTTTTAAATAATTATTCCTCAAGTGTGGCAATATCAAATATCTAAATATACTGTATGTCTAGAACTAAAAAGCCCCTTAAACATTATGCATAGTAAGCTGAAATGTTGTCACTCTTCAACTGTGTCTAATAGAAGATGAGCCTCTTCTTCACTTTCCACTGAGGTGTTCAGACCTAAAGGCCAAGAACCAAGTTGGGCAGAGTAGCCGAAGTGCTTGGTAAGGCACAAGTTGATGTATGGAGCACATAATGTATAAGTCAGCCAGGACAGGTTGGAGGACAAATAGCCCAAAAAGTGTACAAAGGGCAAGAAGAATAACGGATAGAGGGAAGGCGAGAAAAAGCTGAGTAAGTAACTCTGATACAACCACAGCGAGCAAGCCAAGGTGCTTGGATGTTCCTTTCCTGCACTGCCTTCACAAGACACATCCATATCCTTGACAACCTCCACCTTTACAAAGCCTTCTACACAAGGTGTTATGCTCTGTACTTTGCACTGATGAACCTTGAAGAAAAAGAAGTTGCACTGTGTCCAAGTGCTATATATAAAAGTAGTAATTCTGAGCCCACTATAAGGAGGCCTTAGTTTTCATGAACTTAGCAGTGTGGTCAGCATCTAGCAGTTCCTGTCAATCTGCATTATCTGATACAACTAGACTGATGGCTATAGGAAGACTAACAATTGTTCAAACAATTTTAGATATATATCCTGATGTACTGTATACCTAAATGACAATAAGTTTGATAAGACATTTAAAGCTGGAGGATCCTAGGAGTGAGGTGGCAAGGATCAAATTTTGCAGTCCTTCTCATTATATTGTGGTTTAGCAGAATTGTGACACCAGAAGCTAATATACAGTACCAGAATTGGTTTGTTGTTACACTAGAATAAAGCCAAGAATTGTGGCTCTTTTTCCACTAGTGATAGCAGAAGTTAATATACCAGAATTCTGTGTGTTTTATTGTTACAATATCCAACAAATGCAATAAATAACAAGACTCAACCCAAGGCAAGAAGATAATGAAAAAAAACATTAAAAAAACATCTATGATGCTAGAAGATTTTTCTTTATTATTGTGATTGATTACAAACAAAAACTGTGAGGTTGTTTTATATGTGGCCAGAAATATATTCAAGGCTTCACGGTTGCATGATATCTTAGCACAGCTAATGGGCTGGATTCTAAAAAAGAAGCACAAACTATAGGAAAATATATTAATCATAAGTCAACATGCAGCTGAATTAATATTGCTCAGAATAACAAATTGCAGAAGAAACCATTCATTTATTTTTATTTAATGGAAATTAAGACATTGGCTTGAAAGAGGTTTTTTTCCAAACTATATATTTTGTTAACATCAATGTATGAATGAGCGAGAAATGTGATGGCATTTTAGTGGTTGCTGTTGTACCTCTGGGTGGCATGAGACTGACTTTGAAATGCAGGACCTCAAGCTCCCTCTGTACCTTGGGTGGTTATATATGGATACAGTCGCATAAATAAAGACTTCATTGTGGCGTACAGTAACTTATAGCTAAGCTTCTTTTATTCAATGTAATAACAGGCTGTTGGAAAACAGCTTACCCAAAACCAAGGGGAGCATCAAAATTCTATCCTGTCTACTGCCTATCGGCTCCCAACGGGAGTAGTCCAGACCAAGGAGGAAGCCCTGGGGGTCAAGGTCCGAGTTTGAAGTATAAATAGGGGTAAAGCAGAATCTAGTCAAGTTCCAGACAACCGTTCAAAAGGCAAGCAGGCAGATAAACAGCAAAGTAGATAATCAGGCAGGGTCAAAGTCCAGAAATCAGTTCAACAGGAATTATAGCACACACAGGAATGTTCCAAACAAATGCTATACTCAGGCATTGAACCCATGACCCGGAAGGGTTTTAACGTTTAATTTTGCGCCAATCGCATAACATCCCCACGTGGCTTCAATGGGCGCTGCCATCTTGGATGTGCCGATGGAGGCGCCGAAGGAAGAGACTGCCAAGTGGTCTTGACAGTACCCCCCCACACGGGGGGCCACTGGACCACCAAGCCTTGGCTTCTGGGGAAATTGTCTGTAGAATTCCCTTACCAATCGAGGAGCATAAACATTAGAGTGTTTCTCCCATGAGCATTCTTCAGGACCAAAGCCCTTCCACTCAATGAGGAATTGGAGGGAACCTCTGGAGAGTCTGGAATCCAGGATCTTTTCCACCTCGTACTCTTGTTGGCCGTCCACAGATATAGCTGAAGGTGGAGACTGATCGGAAGAGAAGCGATTGGAAATTGCTGGTTTCACCAGGGAGACACATTGGGAATTCACATCTCCCGGGCAGCTGAGGTCTAACGGCCACAGGATTGACAATCTTCATGATGGAGAATGGACCAACAAATTTTGGGTGAAGGCACTCTTAGGCGAATGTTCCTAGTGGATAACCATACCTTGTAACCAACTTTGTATGGAAGAGAGGACCTGTGTCTGCGATCGGCAAAAGTCTTGGGCTCAAGAGCACTCTATTCCAAACTTGATTTGGTTGCAGCCCAAATAGCAGACATATGGGCTGCATGATCATCTGCAGCAGGAACATCAGACAAAACAAATTCTTGTGGGAAGGCTTGAGGATGCTGACCGTACACAGTCATAAATGGAGACCTTCCATTGGAGGTGTGGCATGCATTATTATGAGTGAATTCCGCCCACGGGAGAAGATCGGACCAATCATCCTGACAGAGGGAAACATGATTCCTCAAGAATTGTTCCAAAGCTTGATTAACACGCTTTGCTGCCCCATTGGTTTGGGGATGATAGGCAGAGGAGAACTGAAGTGTAATACCCACGTCTTTACATAATGAACACCAGAACTTAGCTGTAAATGGAGATCCCCTGTCAGAGACTCTCGGCCAGGAAGCCATTGTATGAATTCTAAGTTTTTATGGTCAGTATAGATAGTGACCGGGATGGAAGATCCTTCTAGAAGTTGACACCACTCTTCAAGAGTAAGCTTTACTGCCAAAAGTTCATGATTTCCAACATCGTAATTCTGTTCTGCAGGAGAGAATGTTGCGGAAAAGTATGCACATGGATGTAATTTCCCATCAGCAGAATGTCTTTGGGATATGATAGCACCAGCACCAAACTCGGATGCATCTACCTCAATGAAGGGTATCCCAGGATCAGGATGTCGGAGGACAGAGGCAGAGGTGAAAGCATCTTTCAGGGATTGGAATGCTTCAACAGCTGAAGGAGGCCATGAGTTAGGTTTACCTCCCTTTCTGATGAGGGCAAGAATGGGGGCAATGTCGGAGGAGAATCAATTGATGAACTGCCGGTAGTAGTTTGCAAACCCAATAAATCTTTGTATTGCCTTGGTGCTCAAAGGAAGGGGCCACTCCTGGATCGCAGATATTTTGGCAGAATCCATCTCAAAACCCTCTGGGGAGATGATATAGCCATGGAAAGGAATCTTGGCCAGTTCGAAGACACACTTCTCAAGCTTGGCGAAGAGAGAGTTCCTTCTCAAACGAGAGAGTACCTCCTTCACCTTGGACCGATGACTTTCCTAGTCCTTGGAGAAGATTAAGATGTTATCAAGGTACACTACCACGGATCTCCCAAGAGATCACAGAAGATGTCGTTCACAAACTCCTGGAAGATGGCGGGGGCATTGCAGAGGCCAAAAGGCATCATGAGGTATTTGTAATGCCCATCCCGAGTGTTGAATGCTGTCTTTCATTCATCCCCTTCACGAATGCGGATTAGGTTGTATGCCCCGCGTAGATCCAACTTAGTGAAGATCTTAGCCCCTTTCAGTTGGTCAAAAAGTTCAGTGATCAGAGGCAAGGGGTATCGGTTTTTAACCGTAATCTTATTGAGTCCACAGTAATCAATGCAGGGACATAGACCACCATCCTTCTTCTCCACAAAGAAGAATCCAGCTCCTGCCCGAGAGAAGGAAGACATCGTCCCCACGTGGCGCTACCATCTTGGATGCGCCGAAGGAAGAGACTGCCGAGTGGTCCTGACATGGAGTTCTTAGCTCTTAATATTCAAATGTCTGGCAATAACTCAATGTTTACAGAGATAAGGCAGGAAGGGAAGAGGCCAAAATCATAGCTGGG
This sequence comes from Xenopus petersii, assembly GCA_038501925.1. Classification (NCBI taxonomy): domain Eukaryota; kingdom Metazoa; phylum Chordata; class Amphibia; order Anura; family Pipidae; genus Xenopus; species Xenopus petersii. Next base: position 104,135,220 of record CM076677.1, read on the forward strand.
GAGTATATGTCAACAAAAGCTAGGGCAAATACAACTTACAGGGGTCAAAGAAAGACATTAAGAGAAGTCAACACCAGGAGTCACTGACAAACAAAATCATAACAAAAATAACCAAAAAATCCCACAAACCTCCATACAACCTCCAGCCCGCAGAGTCCACCCCTCAGTCGATTACCAAGTTTCCATCAAACAAAGCAAATGAAAGGCCATTTTGCAAAGTCCTGTTTTGTTTATACTGCCTTCCACCACCACCAAACCAATATCCCCAGGTATTTACCAGAACAAACCCCCATCCAGTTTGCGTCCCCAACAACTACAAAACAAATAACATATAAACAAAGAAACAAAAAGATCCACATGTCATATTTGCTCCCAATCTGAGCATAATCTCCCAGACTACATAAAAACTGCTCCTCCAGTCTAACATGACCAAGTTAAAAGGACATTGCAGCACATTTACTAGAATATTTAAAAAACAGTTCACAGTAATATCTAACAGCAACTAATCAGACTTAAGTTAAAGTTGGCCAATGAAATATAATTGCTGGTAACTTGATATTAGTCACTGTAATTTTATGTTTTGCTTCTTTCTTTATTAAGTAGGTTACACCTTTAGTTGGTTAAGTCTTAATAGAGTTTATTAGCAGTTTTCAGACTTGGGTTCAAACTTATTTTGAGGTCTAATATTTGATCATAATTTGAGACAATATACAATTGGTTTTCATTTTTTATTATTTGTAGTCACTTAGTTATTCAGCAGCTCTCCAGTTTGCAGTCACCAATCTGGTTGTCAGGGTCCAAATTACCCAACCATGCACTAATTTGAATACAAGACTATTAATAGGAGAGGGCCTGAATAGAAAGATGAGTAATAAAAAGTAGCAATCACAATACATTTTTAGCCTTACAGAGGTTTTGTTATTAGCTGACCCCAATCTGAAGGCAGAAAAAGTCAAAAACAAAATGAAGGTTTATCTGAAAAGTTGCTCAGAATTGGCTATTCTAGAACATACTAAAAGTTAACCTCCAGGTGAACCACCCCTTTAACAAGGATTAGAAGAGGTATGGGATCAAGAATGGGACACAAAGATCGAAAATGTTACAGTCAATGACAATCAGTAGGGTTTCCACCTTTTGGCCTGGTTGAATTCTGGCAGGGAGCAGGGCCGTGGTGCTATGGGGGTGGGATTGTGACACTACAGGGCAAGACGGGACATCAGGGGCGTGGCTATGATGTGGTGGTCAGCGACTGGTCTATCGCCGCATCAATCATAGAGAATACTGCCTGGTTTTCCTAATTTAGAAAACCAAGCCGGCAGTTTTGACTCGGGCAGCCCTTCAAAAACTGGACAAGTGGCAACCCTAATAATCAGTCAGATTAAATTGTGGTGAAAACAAAATAAGACATGATGCCTTTGTTACAATTTTCCATCTTTTGAAGTGCATGCAACTTTTCCAACCTTTGTCTGTACATATGAGTATTATTTAACGACCATCCTGTGCCACCTCCACTGCTACATTTCTCTCTAACTTGCTAATTTTATCTCTGTAATGGGAAACGTACAGTCTTCTCAGATAACTATCCTTCTCATTGATGGCCCTACTCTCAGTCTTGGCCTTCTTACTTTAAACCTCCTCATTTGAACTCCAGCAGTCCTGGTTTGCAATACATTACTGACTGGCCTATTTGCTCAGCTAAGCTCTATAGTACAAGGTTCAAGCCTTTCCAACTCATGGGATTACCAACTTGACAGACAGCAAAATATTTGCTTCTTCATACATTAACATGGTCATCACTCTTGACTTTGAACTTGCACCCTCGTGTAATTGTCAGTTATCATTTCCAGTCTATGAAAAGCCAAATGTGTAAGCAGCAAAATGATCAAATTTACAACCACCACCAATTGTGCAATATGTCTATAACCTTATTATATTTTCTAATGTTGACTCCCATACAACCATAGCCTAAACATAAGACAGCCCTATAAACAATATGCAGAGAGCATGTACAGGAAATTCCGTACAAAACTTGACTTTCTCCACTATAAATTTCTCCATGGCTTAATTGCTCCCTCCCAAACTTAGTTATGCCCTATAAATCAATAACAAATTCAATCCAGGGTGTTTTTATTCCACATTCAATATATTTCTACATTCTTCACCATCAGAACCACAAACCTGTCAACACTTTTCTCAAGTGTCTAAACCAACTTCTTCTAAAGCAATTGTATTTACATTAATCAACTCATGTCTAATTTTGCACTGGACATAAATCATCTATCATTTAATTGATAAGTAATAAAGAAATGATGTTTAATTAAACCCTAAAATAGATGTTTTTCGTTTTTTAATGCTAGTGTCTCATAATAATTTTGAATAAATCAGGTAACTTGGTGGCAGCAAACTGTGATGTCAACATCATTCTCCCATATGTGTGATGTCATTAACAACTAGGCAACTAAATCCAACTAATACAATCACTGTTAAAATTTAATTAGGAAAGCTCTGCTTTGCAGCCTGCCAACGATGACTTGTTTTGAATTTTTTTTCGCAGACTGTGTCCTTTTGGAGAGGTTTGAACTCGGTAGCCTTCCTCCCACAATGTAGGTTTTGAAGACTTCACAAAAACAACTTTTGGACCTACGCCACAGATTCAACAGCCTGCTTTCCAGAAAATAATTCTAGCCCATCCGGGAAGCTTTTTTTTTGCCTTAGTGCCAAAAAAAGATGTCTCATCTGTCCCTTGGAGATCCTCATTTGTAGTGTATATAAACAGAATTGGTGTAAGCTGTGTTTTGTATAGCTATCATAAATCCACACTGGGCGGCTACTCTTTAAATGTGTTTTTTTTACTTCAAAAACAAATTCTTTCAATATCCTTCACAGTTTTTTCTCTTTCATATTAATCATTAGAGTAGATCTTTTCTTTCCCTTTTGATTATGTTTTCATCCTATTTTCTATCCTCTTTCAATTTCTGTGAGTTCCAAGTCTCACTCATTTGGTCTTTGGCTTTCTCGCTCTTATTATATCAGTGTTCCTCTTCTTTAAGTACACAGTTTGCTCAAGCTCTGACAGCATGACATACTTTTCATTCAGAATGCATTTCAGGCTGCATTTGTATTAGTTACAATTCCTTTATATTCATGAATCAGGTGACAGCATATTTGCATACTAATTGGGCATAGTGCACAATACATTAAATATAGCCTCTTAGTGTTGCAGGTGGATCTGTTTATCCAACCATTGTATTGTGGTAGAACTATAATGTACATAGGGCTGTTGTACCTGCTAGGGACATGAATGTTGAATGTCTGAAACAGGGCGGCTGTATTTGGACTAGGGAAGGGTATTGGAAGGTAAACATTAAAACAGGAAAAACATATTTTATTACAGAAGCAATTATGCTGTTATGGTTCGGAGTTCCCCGGGATTGTTTCCAATGTTGTAACTTATCCAAGAAGTAGCCAGAGCTTTGGTGCAATCCATGTCAGCTGGCCATACATTATAAAATCTGCTTGTTTGGATAGGTCTTTGACAATTAACCAAGTACAAGTGGTGTTCTGGAAACAAAGAAGGCTTTGGTCAGGCTGGATTGTCTTGATATATTTTAAGTTGGCTCAATTTAGTTTTGTTTGTTTTTTTATTAAACTGCTATATGCAGTCCCAGATTTGTGGAAAGGTCACAAAGGCCTGGTCTTAGGGCGGCACAAATTAAGGAGTGGCATGCCATCCAGCTGCTTCTAAATTCATTAGAAGGATTTCTAGAATTGGATGTGCAAGAGATTTAAATCCTCTTGAAACTAAAGGAGTGCCTATGAGCAAACAAGAGCAGGGGGGCAGAAGTGAGTGGGAGGGTTGGGGTGGATGGACTGATCCAAGGAGGACTTGGCCTTAGAGCTCCCAAGGCTGAAATGCCTCCAAACTGGTGATCCTTACTCAGACTCCAAATTGGTGGAAGCCTATTTTAAAGCCCTAAAAGATGGTGGTACAAATCATTTTAATAACACTGCAAATGTGTAGAATTTAATAATTAAACACGATTGTTGAATCATCTACAATAGTATCAAGCCCCTGGAAATTCCTACTGTTGCTTCTTGCCTGATTACTGTATATCAACAGTCCTTTAAAATTAAACCAATAATAGAAAAGGATGATATTCATTATTATAGGTGCATATTTCAAGAGTATAAGCTTATGTTGCATTCCTGAGAAAAAAAAAAAACAAGGCGAAAGTGTTATTCAACAAATCATTAGTCCTGAAATAAAATGGAAGATCTATTATAAAACATAAAGAGAGAGACCTTGTAGTCGGTGAACAGCTCTGAACCTAAATGTTGTCACACAGAATGGTCATGCAGAGTTTAATAGCTACATTTTGCTACAGAATGGTGATTTAGCCAGGAATAATCTTATTTGATTTTGGTCTTTTAATTAACCTCAACCATCTGTATATCTATGTAATTATTTGCAAAAACCACAGCAATTGCGATATTTAGCTGTAGAATAAATGTATCAAATAAACAGAACTCTTATGGACATACAGAACAGATTTAGCTTTTTAAAAAATATTTATTGGCAGGAATAATCCTTCTGCTAAGGATTGTGGGTCTGACCATTATAAAGCTCCCTCTGCATGGTCACATTTGGCCACCAGCCTTGGCAAAGAAATAACAAATGAAAAGCTATGCATAACTAGTCAGACATAGACCAATTCTAATCTCACAGCTCATACATACAGCCTCATAAACCAAATTCATATAACAAACTTTTCTTAATATCGCTAAATAAAAGCACAAAATGTAGGTCATTCAAATGTGACCGCTGAACATCAACAACATAAAACAGTAAATAAACATAAAATAGTAACAGAGTACACTGGAACTATAAAAAAAAGATTTTAAATAAATATTTGGTAGTAGAGCACCCCTTAAAAGAGTTTTGTCTTGGATTTTATTAGAAGTGTCAACACTCACATACCAACATAAAGCAGAACATTAGGGTTCTCTGTCATATAAGCTAATTGTGTTGGTTTAGTTCTTCTTTAAGGCATTTGTCCTAAGCCTAGGCCTCTTTTACCTCTATGTTAAAATACCCTTTTAAAGAAGACCTACTTTTCTTTAACTCCTAAGTACCTAAGCCTCTTGTCCTAAATACCAGAACTACAACTGCTGATATTAGAACTCATCAGTACATGCACCTCTGAAAGTAGAGAGATTAAAAAAAGTAGTTGGTTAAGAGCCCAACACATGTTTACCAGTTCTTCTCCAAACAACACTATGATACTTTCTTTCTTTATATTTGTATTTTAATGGAATTAATCTGTAGAAGAGACCACTATCACTCCCATACTCAGTTGATCAGTGATCCCCAACCTGTGTCTCATGAACAACATATTGCTTGCCAACCCCTTGGATGTTGCTCCTACTGGCCTCAAAGCAGGTGCTCATTTTTGAATTTCTGGCTTGGAGGCAAGTTTTAGTTAAAAAAAACAAAAAAAAACAAGGGTACTACCAAACAGCTCCTGTAGGCTATTAGTGCACTTTGGTGCTACCAAATGTCCAATGACAGCCATTATTTTGCACCACCCAGAAACATTTTCATACTTGCATTGCTCCCTAATCTTGTTTACATCTGAATGTTGCTCATGGATACAAAATATCAGGGGGACCCCTGCTCTAGATAAACATCCTTAGTGTGTGTAATGTCCTACCTGTTTGCATTAATTGAAGTCACCATGGTTGCAATGAATCAAGGCCTCTTAAATAATGGCATTACTACTAGTTTTTTGCATGAAATAGTGTCCCTTTTTATTAAATACCTTCTTTTTTAAGGTCGTCCAAGACTTGACATCATTCAATATACCTATTCCCTATTGCTGGCTTATGCCAGAGGGGCTTCTGTAAGATAATATAGAGAGACAATCTTTATGGTCTTGTCTGGGGTTGTTTAGGCTTCAAATGTGATGACCTATTTTGAATCTCAACCTAGATATGCACAATACATCTCTGTCTGTATACAGTAGGTGACATCTTTTGGACATTTACCAATTTATAACCTTATGGGTGAAAAATGACAGGAAATTCTACAACTTAGTCCCTTTTGAGTTCTGTCCTGTAGACTATAATTTCTAGTGAGGATGTCCCAACTCCTGGATATTTCAGTGAAGAAAGATATTGCTATAGAGCACTATTTCTCTCTGAACCTCTGTTGCACATTATTGTGGGATATGATGCCACTTTACAGAAATAGGATAATAAAAAGTCCATAATAAAAACATAACAGCATGCAGCGAACATTTCATTTCCATCAAGGCAGAACAGAAGATCTGTAAATGAACTCATCAGCGCAATAGAACAAAATAACTGAGTGCATTTTATTGAGGTTGAAAAATATATATATGTGTCCATCAAGTTACATTTTTGGATGAAAAAAGTTCAAAGCACACAAAAATCTATATATTGCTCACGGTAGAGGATGAGGTCTCTAAAACACATCTCTGTCACTGCAGTTAAATTGAAAGAGGGTTAAACTCACTCCCACATCTAATACAACAAAGAATTATAATTCCTCAGGGACATATTGTCAAAACCTCCTCCCTAGGCTCATGTAAAAATGATCTCCCAAATGATAAATAATTGCATTCAGTGTATACTTTTATCTCTTTGCTGCCATTCCTGAAATGTAACCGTAATTATAGCGTTTAACCATTGGAACGTCATTTGCATAATGTGTTTTATCGAAGTTTGTAATTGGCTTTTTTTTTTTTTATTAAGCTGAAATATTATCCTCCTTCCTGCAATTCATTCGGTTTATGAAAGATATACTGTATAACATTCCAACCCTTGGAGGTTCCACATGGCATGATTCTTTCCCTCATGATGTGTTTAGAGACTTCCCCATATGCATTTTAATCGAGATCATCCTATATAATTGTTTGTTATGACTTTGAGATCTCATACTTCATCTCGTTGCATGGCCCCTTCAAACTGCCTTTGACAATCTTCTGAAAGCTCCAGTCATATGTCAAAATAAAATCAACAACTGTTGAGATTCTTGTAAACCAGTTTAATGACTGGATGCCACCCTACCTTGAGAATAAAACTATCTTCAGTTTTCCTAATGGAATTTACATATTTGATATATACTGTATACTGGCCCCAAGGCTATTTACTCCATAATTCTGCAAACGGTGTTGCTGTCACCGATATTACAGTATGTGGGTATTGGTTCTAACTGTGCATGTATCTGTAATAACAGCAATTTCACATTTGTACACCCTGCTTCAAGTGATATCTGTAGATATTAATTGTCCCTCTACCAAACACAATGGAAGGGTTATAGAACACATATGGAGCTTGACACTTATCCTCTCCGTCTTAACACAATATGTGGAAGGGTGTTAAAAGATATACTTAAATGTACTCCACACATCTGTGTCAAAAGCATGGTTGTGCTTGGAGCTGCAGTGCATGCAGTAACCTTTAATCTCTGCAGAGTTAGAGAATATGATATAGGGAAAGCATCATTTTAAAGAATGCATAAACCTATTTTAAACCCATAAAAAAGAATCCAAAAACAGCCCCGAAAATGATATACTACTCGCCCAACATTGACTCTGATATCCTTTCTAATATAGAAGCTAAAATTCACAGTAGACATCAGTCACTTCCATCCTACGAATGCCTGATTGATTTCCATTGGAGCAGGAGGCAGTAGACACCTTTTTAACCAACTTCTACTTCAAAGGAAAAGAAAGGCTCAGTACACTAAAGGGGCGAAGCTGTGGGCTAGATAATGATGTAACTGATTTCCACTGCAGGTTTCAGCTTCTATCTTAGAAAGGACATCAAAGTCAATGTCATCGTGGGGGCTGTTATGAGACTTTTTAGGGATCTTAAAATAAAAAGGCTTAATTATTCTTTAACAGTAATTGAAGAATATTGACATGGGTGTTAGGGTTCACAAACAGCTGGAGGACATCAGGTCACATTCCATTGTCTATGGTTTGAGCAGATGAAGATGAAATATGCTTTAGGCAGAAATGAGTGAAGGGCCATGGAGTAGAAGAGCATAATTAATAATATGAATGAAACTGCTATGGTTTATCTTATCACAGTTTACAATAGTATTAACACTTCTTTTGTTCCCACTTCACAGAGCAGAAGTTACCAACTTGCTCCTAAATGTGGACCTGCATCCTAAGTAGAGATACCTTGTATCCATCAATATCAGGATTTGGGGTATGTAAGGTGACCAAAGTCTCTGGAGTTCCACTTCAATCGGACCTGTCAAAACTCATTTCTTTTCAAGTACAAAGTCCACAATGTTCAAATCTGTGTAGGTGAAGGCACCTGACATCACCCCCAAGAGCCCTGGAAGCTGAAAGTGGTATGCGGAGACAACGCAGGTCGGAGTCATACCACAGACACCAAGGGGCACATTTACTATGGGTCGAATATCGAGGGTTAATTAACCGTCGATATTCGACCATCGAAGTAAAATCCTTCGATTTTGAATATCGAAGTTGAAGGACTTAACGCATTTCGTTTGACCGAGGGAAAAATTAAATCGAACGATTCGAAGGATTTTAATCCATCGATCGAACGATTTTCCTTCGATCAGAAATTACTTAGAAAGCTTATGGGGAAGGTCCCCATAGGCTAACATTGGTGCTCGGTAGGTTTTAGCTGGCGAAGTAGCTAGTCGAAGTTTTTTTTAAAGAGACAGTACCTCGACTATCGAATGGTCAAATAGTCTAACAATTTTTAGTTTGAATCGTTCGATTCGAAGTCGTAGTCAAAGGTCGAAGTAGCCAATTCGATGGTTGAAATAGCAAAAAAAAATAATTTGAAATTCGAAGTATTTTTCATTCTTATCGGTGACTCGAGCTAAGTAAATGTGCCCCCAAGCCTATTTGAAACAGCAGGGGCAAACAAGAAAAAAAACTTGTGTGCAAGCTTTTAAGATATATATATATATCTTTATATAAGATATATATATATATATATATATATATATATATATAATCCACGAAATAGCCAGCACTCACTAATAAAAGTTAAAGTTGCCTGGGTGCAGTATCAAAAATGTAATATATAACTAGCACAGAGGATCCGCACTCTCAGGTCTTATAAAAAATATAAATTTATTTTTGTATGCAAGACTAACGTTTCGGCCTCCTCCGAGGCCTTTCTCAAAGTGTCTGGTGGTGGAAGAAACACACTTAAATACAGGTATTGGCGGGAAACTAGACAAATTGGAATTGACGTGGCAATAGCGTCACAGAAACGAAACTAGATTTAAATATCACTCATTACATACAAATAGACATTAAAATTGCAAAGTACATGTATGACTAAAGGTTATAAATCTACTCATTTAAAACAATCTATCCCTTATACAGAGACAAACATGATGTTGTGTAACAATGTTGCAAATTGATAGTAATATTGTATCTACATAAACATGATGCATGTCATTACTTTGTTACTAAAACATATTAAAATTGAGTAAGAATAGTGGGTCTAAACGGAGAGTCATTCTTTCTTAATGCTAAATACTTTATCACTTATTAAAAATATTTATTTATTTAAAAGTGCCACTCTGAAGACGAAATACTGAATCTTTCATTTGTTCACCTTATTTTGTTAACTAATTGGAGCCCAGCCCCTACAAATTAGAAAAACTGTGCTGGCTAAACCCATATGAATTAACCCTTTTAGACCCGTAGCACCATCTAGCTGTCATGCTTTAATACTAGGTGTAGTTATTTCAACAAGGGGCTTGCGTGTCACACCCGACAATTATATATATATATACCCGGAACCGTCAACAACACAATGTATATAGACCTAGACTATATGAAGCTCGCTATCAAGGAAACTATCATTCTACCAATTGTAAGTGTCAGCATTACATCCCAGCATCCTTCCTGTGTAGTGTGTTATAGTAAAAGTAAATCAAATAAACAGTATTAATTATAAAGTTAAACATTATTTAAGCAGCAAAAATGTCATGATTAAAAATTAAAATTAAGATGTGTATAGATTAGGTGAACATACCCCCACTTGAAAACTAAAGGCTAAAAAAGAACACGATACTAAGGACTGTGTGAGTGCATAACATTTGCATAGAGAAAAATAAATGCATAAAAATATATACATAAAAAATAAAAATAAAAAATGAAAAAGTGAAAGAAAAAAATGTGAGAAAAGGAAAAAGAAAAATAAATAAAATATATCACAGTCTATTTCAGATCCAAATATAAAGTTCCTTTCGCAAAGTCTCTTCATCAAGGATGGCTTATTTTCCTTTCAGTAATGACATGCATCATGTTTATGTAGATACAATATTACTATCAATTTGCAACATTGTTACACAACATCATGTTTGTCTCTGTATAAGGGATAGATTGTTTTAAATGAGTAGATTTATAACCTTTAGTCATACATGTACTTTGCAATTTTAATGTCTATTTGTATGTAATGAGTGATATTTAAATCTAGTTTCGTTTCTGTGACGCTATTGCCACGTCAGTTCCAATTTGTCTAGTTTCCCGCCAATACCTGTATTTAAGTGTGTTTCTTCCACCACCAGACACTTTGAGAAAGGCCTCGGAGGAGGCCGAAACGTTAGTCTTGCATACAAAAATAAATTTATATTTTTTATAAGACCTGAGAGTGCGGATCCTCTGTGCTAGTTATATATATATATATATATATATATATATATATAATAAAGGTCTTTACACTATATCCTGCATTCTACATTTTTTATAGCAAGAAGCAACATCTAGCAGCCGTTAAGCTTTTTGATGGGTGTGATTTAAAACGAAACGTTTGTAAGTACCCGTCCAACACTCACATGTAGTGATTGGTAAAGCGTAAATTGGTCTAACAAACACACTATAAGTTGGACTTTGTGAGTACATGAAGTTGTGGAACTACAATGTTATAACCTTAAAGGAGAATTCAACCCCCCCATATAATAAAATCCACTACCCCCTACCCTACATGGCCCCCCTCCCTGCTCCTGCCTGCACAGGAATTAACTCCAGTAATTGGCCATAATCTTCTGCATCAACTGCGCATGTGCCGAACGTGACGAAAGGAAGCGAGAAGACCCGAAGATTACATGAAGGGCACCAGAAGATATCGCCCGTGAGCTCCACTTCACTTACTCTGCAACGAGGGGATAATTACAGGATTAGGGGCAATTACTGGAGTTGTCAACAGTGTGGGGGCAGGAGCAGGGAGGGGACTATGTAGGGTAGGGTATAGTGGGTTTTATTATATGGGGGGTTGAATTTTCCTTTAATCCCTTGAGCTTCTTTTAGCACTGACCCAGAAATATCAGCCTTGCATTAAAAGGTTTGAAGGGGCAGTACATAGTGAACAGGGCTTGTGTTCAACATACCTTTTGCCTATTGTTTTAATTATGAAAAACCATGTTTGGTCTTTGCAAGGCAATTAGATTCATAATTCACAGATAAGTCTCATGGATAGACCAGGACAATATAATGTATTTCCAATAGAACAGGCAAAACCGTATACTGCTTAATAAAGTTTGGGATAACAGAGATATACTGTGTAGTAAATTAATTAATATGTATTTCTTCATTTTTTCCCCAGTGTTTATCACTATTTCATTTCAACAGAAGGTGAAGGGGTTCATGGAAGATGCAGGAAAAGGCCTTTGGTAAATATCATCGTCATTGTTATTTAACACAATTCCAATCATCATCTTAACTGCAACATGGCATTTAAGACAAAAACATTCATTTATTTTGTTTCTAATTTAGTTGTTTCGTATAAGTAAATTAGTGGTTTCATTTATAACTAATTTGCCAGCTTGATGCTACCATAGCAACACCATTCACATTCAAATCTGAATCCCATTGATCATTTAGGTAATTAACCCAGCACTTGCATTGGAACAGAGAGTTTTATGTAACAGCAGTGGAAATATTTTATGAAGAAGCAAGATATTTATGATCTTTATGGTCATGTGTGCCCAAAACAAATATATACATTATTACCTCTTACTTGGTTGTGTGAGTTACTTGGCAAAATGTACTCTAGTTGGACCCATCTATGAGGCAAATTCACTAAGATTCAAAGTTGCGCCAGTCGCCGCACTTCGCCGCACTTCGCCAGGCGTATTTTCGCCAGCGCTCCGCAAATTCACTAAAATCCGAAGTTGCGCACAGGGGTAGCGTAAGTTTACGAAGTTGCGCTAGCGTTAATTTGCCAAGCGAAGCAAAGTTTCACTAGCGATGGTTCATTTGCATACGGCGCGAAATTCAAATTTCAATGGAGGAACACGTATCAGCACTACAAATGGCTAGAAAACCTTCAAATCAGCAAATAAAAATTTTATTTTGCCCTACACATGTGCCCACTGTCTAGGTAAGTTGCCATGAGTCAGGAAATGTAGGGGGGAAGGAGGGGAGCCCCAAAAAATATTTTGATCTTTTTCAGCCTATCACCCATCATGTAGAAAACACGCCAGCGTTTTTTGGGACTTAGAAAAAAATTTGACTTTTTTTGAAACAATCCCTATCTACTCTATTGCGCTTCACCAGGTCTGAGGTGGCGAAGGAGGGGGGGAAAGAGGATGTGCATCTTAAAGATTTTTAACAAACTAAGGAAATGGTATGAAAACTAAAGTACTTTTAAAAGAAACCCATATAGAGCAGCAGAAATTAGTGATGGGTGAACCTGATCCAGTCTATGGGGCAAATTTACTTACCTTCGAAGTTGAGCCAGCGTTGGCTTCGCCACACTTCGGGCAAATTTACTAAAGGACGAAGTGGCTAGCGCTAGTGAAAATTCACCATTGTGACGTCATTTTGCCACTTCGCCGATTTACTAACAGGTGCTGGCGTAAATTGGACCTACTGTAGCGCTACTTCGCACCCTTACGCCAGGCGAAGTTGCGCTATGACAAAGGGACGTAACTACGCTAATTCACTAACTTGCGGAATTGTGAACGTTACCTCTTGCGCCGTTAGTAAATCGGTGAAGTGTCAAAATGACGTCACGCTGGTGAAATTTCACTAGCGTTATGGGTGAAACCTATTGAAACATTTCATTCATCACAATCAGAAATCTAAAATGAACATTAATTTGAAAGTATAATTTAGTATTGACCTATAATTAGCAGGGGATCTGTTATGGAGAATGGTCAGGACCTGGGGTTTTCCAGATAAAAGATCTTTCTGTAATTTGGATCTCCATACTTTAACTCTGCTAAAAAAAAATAATGTAAACATTAATTAAACCCAATAGTATTGTTTCGCATCCAATATGGATTAATTATATCCTAGTTGGGATCCAATACCAGGTACAGGTTATCCAGAAAGCTCTGAATTATGGAAAGGTTGTCTCCCATACACTCCATTTTATCCAAATATTTAAAAAATGATTGCCGTTTTCTCTGTAATAATAAAACATTAGTTTGTACTTGATCCCAACTAAGATATAATTAATCCTTATTGGAAGCAAAACCAGCCGATTGGTTTTAGTTAATGTATACATGATTTTCTAGTAGACTTAAGGTGTGGAGATCCAAATTATGGAAAGATCTGTTATCCAGAAAACCCCACGTCCTGGGCATTCTGGATAACAGGTCCCATACCCGTACTGTTCTATTATTACAGAAGTTCCTGGTGAAGTTTGCCAAAAAAGTACCCTTGGGTTCTTACATGAGTGGCATAGCCTGGTTTACCGTATATGGATATTACAAATAGTGATGGGCGAATTTGCGCCGTTTCGGTTCGCCGGAAAATGCGCAAATTTTGCGCGAAATTTGCGAAATGGCGCCGGCATCTAGTTTTTGACGCCAGCGCCCGTTTTTGGCGCCGGCGCCCGTTTTTTCGGAAAAAAATTTTGACGCCGGCGAATTTTTTACGCTAATTTTCGCGGGCGTTTCGCGAATTTATTCGCTGACAGCGAATCGCGTAAATTCACCGCAAATTCGCGACTGGCGAATAAATTCGCCCATCACTAATTACAAACCTGCAAGTATTTTGTAAATTTCTTTCGTAACTTTTGGGCCTCTCTAAAGCATAGCAAAATTTTACAGCAAAATAATGTGCAAGAAAAATATGGCGAAATAAACGCCCATTGACTTCAATGTATTTTGCAAAAAAATGCCCTTTGATCGTGATAGATTTTGCACTTAAAAACGCAGCAAAAAATGATCATTATACATAAGCTTCACCCAACATACTGTACATAACTATGTCGCTATCATTTTTCCTTTTGCATGCAAATCAGTTTGGATTTGAAATTTAGTGTATATATTCCATCCCCTGCACACTTCCTCCTGCCATCTGCACTCTCTGCACTTCTTATGCCTTTCTTGTACCTGTACCCATTGCCCATTTCATTCTCCTGCTTCAGTACATGCTTGGCTAACTATCTAGGTCAAACCTTTTGACTTTTATTAATTGTATGTTAATTGGTAGAGGGGATATTACTGCTTACCATATGCAGCGTCGGAGTGGAGGGGTGTGAGTCCACAGGGGCCGCCAGATTAGTGGCCTGCAACCCCCAAGGGCCGGCTGCCCCACCTCTGCTACCCCCATGGGCCCCCCATCCCGGGGCAAATCCCCCTTGGTCCCCCATTACCTTTTTTGTGCACGATTCACACTTTGGAACTTTAGGCTGAACACATAGGGGCACATTTACTAAGCTCGAGTGAAGGATTTGAAGTAAAAAAAAAGTTGAATTTTGAAGTTTTTTTTGGGTACTTCGACCATCGAATAGGCTACTTCGACCTTCGACTACGACTTCAAATCGAACGATTCGAACTAAAAATCGCTCGACTATTCGACCATTCGACAGTCAAAGTACTGTCTCTTTAAAAAAATTCGACTACCTACTTCGGCACTTTAAACCTACCGAGCTACAATGTTAGCCTATCGGGACCTTCCCCATAAGCTTTCTAAGATTTTTTTTGATCGAAGGAAAATCCTTTGATCGATGGATTAAAATCCTTCGATTTGAAGGATTTAATCGTTCGATCGAACAATTTTTCCTTCGATCGTTCAATCAAAGACTTTGCGGTAAATCCTTCGACTTCGATATTCGAAGTCAAAGGATTTTACTTCGATGGTCGAATATCGAGGGTTAATTAACTCTCGATATTCGACCCTAAGTAAATGTGCCCCTTAATAGCTCCCTCCGTCTTTCACTCCCGGGGTAACTCAACCTAGGATCTAGCACAGGCAAAGGCTATGGATACACAGTTTTCACTCCAACTGCAAATTTTTATGCTGGGACGTGATACCTTGTTTGTCCTGTCCTTACTTTTATATAGCAGGGTAAACTGCCCTAGCTATTTCACTCTTCCACACCAAAAAGAGCTTGAGATTCTCTCTTGCAGTGGTTCCCAAACTATGGAACTTGCTCAACTGGGGAGGGGGGGTATGGAGGAGTGGCAGGGGGTGGCTCAGGCTAGGAACCGGCCAGTTAGTGAAAATTAGGGATAATATGACATTTGGGGTGAATATGTATTTCCTGTCCTAGATTCTTGAAATTATGACTAAATGACGGATACACTAACATTTGCCTATATTTTTATTGCTTTTATGAGCTAGGGGGAGCCCTAGCAAATTTTTTGAGAAAGTTTGACAACCACCGCTTTATAGTGAACTAACAAAAGAGGCACAATTGACATACAGATGGCTATTCACAACATACCTGCAAGTATATTTTTTTCTAAATAAAAAAAATGGATTTATCTAACTGGACCTGTTTGTTAACATTATTTTATTGTTTTTTAGCGGCAGTTAAGAAACATTTACTGGAACGATATAACTACAAAACAGTACACGGACAGGACGAGGTATGGAACTGAACCATTAGAGTCTGTGCAAAATGTTGTCCTCTTGCCAAGTGAAAGATCTTATAACAAATTACAATGCCTTTTCCCGCTAATAGGCAAATATTATAATATACTGTATATTTTCCAGCACAGGGAATTTACCTTTGCCTTTCTTCTTTACTTTTTTTTTTCGTGGCTACAACTTCAGCATTTAATTTAACAGGACTCAGAAAAGAAATGAACACATTGTTATTCTCCAAGGTCAAGTGACACACAACTTTTCCGTGTGTCCTCTCTTCTCAGCTGTCATCAGATGGATTATGGTTTTCATGAATCAGTCAACAAATACTCATAGATGCTAAAACAAAGCTAAACCAGCAGTTTTAAATGTACTGAAGGATTAGGAGTCCTTTCCATTATGTGCTATTTATACAAAATAAAGCAAGTAAGCAGTGCTAGAGTTTTGATGTTAGGAACAGGTTATACAAAACAGTGGCGGAACTACCGGGGGAGCAGGGGGTGCGAGCGGGCCAGTGCCCGCACCCCCTCAGGGCCCCCCCGACAAATGCGGCTGTTTGGAGGGGGCGGGCCCCGGCTGTGCGTCATGCACCAGGGCCCGCCCCTCTCTAGTGACGCTTCCGATACAAAATATATTAAAATGGACACTGTCATGGGAAACGTGTTTTTCAATCAGTTAATAGTGCTGCTCCAGCAGACCTGCACTTAAAAACTGTTTTTCAAAAGATCAAACTGATTTTTTTACATTTAATTTTAAAATCTGACATGGGGCTAGAAATATTGTCAGCTTCCCAGGTGCCCCCAGCCATGTGACTTGTGCTTTGATAAACTTCAGTCACTTATAAATCACACGTTTAAGGGAAAACGATGAGCAAATCTGTCCCATTTTGCTTCACATAACAATTCGGGAAACTGCTGAAAAATTCATTGAAGTCAATAGGCGACAAAATTTCTTGCGCGCCACTTTTTTTTCTTACTCCAAATGTATTAAAGTCAATGAGTGTTTTTTCTTGTGGTGACATTTTTCTGTTGCAGATTTAAAGAAATTTACAGATGGCGAAATGCGGAATTTTAGCGCAAATCTATGCCAAATCTATCACCCTTACAGAATAAAGGATAAAGGTGTTTCATGTTTTACAGTCCCAACTGTTCCTTATCCCTATTATTTACCCATCAGCATTACCCATGCTACCCACTAGCAATGAAATTGTTATTTACAATGCAGTGGCACAAATGCTTCACTTATTTCCATGTGTCATTTAACCAGCAACCTTTCAAATATTAAACACATCTTATATTGACAATAAAAGTAAATGCAGATTTGACTCTATACATGAGCAGCTTCAGTCAAATCAGGACTTTCATTCTTGTTTTCTGTGATCTTCTCACTCAGCAGACTAAGTAAGTATTGTCTGTGTGTCAATGAATAGTCGGTGTGTTGAACCCTTACCTGATGCCTAATTAAAGGCTGCTCACATCTGCTGTTCAATTCAGTGAATGGAAAGAAGGGGAGACACTACACTATAGTAAACAATACAGTGTTCTAAGCTAGCTGCTCATATCATGATAGAGCCCCTTTATTTTACTG
Organism: Xenopus petersii; assembly: GCA_038501925.1. Taxonomy (NCBI): domain Eukaryota; kingdom Metazoa; phylum Chordata; class Amphibia; order Anura; family Pipidae; genus Xenopus; species Xenopus petersii. The sequence continues at coordinate 104,152,658 of CM076677.1, forward strand.
TTTTCTTTTACCGATATTCTAAAGATTGAATGCTCTTGTACTCTTGTATTTATTGCATAAAATGTACTTAATTTACTTAAAGCAGGGAGTATTTTAATGTAATTTGTACTATTCATGTTGCAGCAGGTTATGTCCCTGAATGTTCAATGCAAGAATACAATCCTTTACACGAAGCAACAAGCAAAGAAAGAATAAGGTGCTAAAGCTCCATCCATATGTCCAGCTTCTGACTGCGTAAGGCTGCTCATTGCACTTCCTTCAAATTCCCAACACTACCATCTGGTGTCTCATTATGGCACTACATCCACATGCAAGAGATCAAGTCATATATTGTATATAATGGGCAGATGCGGACGATGTGTTTCTAGGTGTTTGCAACATCAGTGGATATAATTCCATAATGCTGGGCTGAAGATTGTGGCTGTTTGCCTTGACAGTGTTCAGAGTCTTTTCTCCTGGGTTTATGGCTTTATCTGTGCCAATGATGTCACCCTGGCTTTGGATGTGGCTGAAAAGAGTAAGAAATATTACATGATTGTACCCCTAATTCAAAGACTTCTTAAAGTCTAATCATTTAATACTGATAATGCAAACTTGTGTTGGTTTGAGGTGATAGCTACATAAAGCAACTCATTTGGTTTATTTCCTAGCTTTCAAAGTCACAGTAGAAAAGGTTTTATGTCCCCACAGCATGTCAAAGATCTCCATGGTTCAAATTCTCAAAAATATGCTGTGACTCAAAAGGGTCATACATTTGTATTGACCCCATAGTTCTCTGCCTTATGCATTTCATACCAACCAGTCCTTATTCATAGGCCATAAGGTATCATGGTGCCTCCAAATATTTAAAAGGAAGTAAGTCCAGATTTAAACATTTTGGAGGCACCATTATGTATAACAGCCTATGAATAATTACGAAACATGTAAGATGGAGAACTAAGGGGTCTACACAAATGTATTTTAAAATGTAAACCTTGAATAAAGTATTTTCTGTTTTTATATGAAATTTTGGAGTCACAGGATATTTTTAAGGATCTAAAATTTTGCCCTGAGGGTTTATCCTGGCTCCTGACTGGCCCTGTATATATGTTTCCCATTGTTAGGGAAAGCTCTCCTTGGACATTTTTGCAGGACATCATTGTTTTAAACTAAACGTGAAAAAATAAATCATTGACAGAGCTAGTTCAGCTAATAGGCGGAGGTTTTTAATAAGACAATAAAGGTGTTGTGTCCAGCACACCATTATAGTTACTGGAGGAGTAGTTCACCTAGAAGTTAAGTGTTCTGATACTCAACCTTAACCAGAGAGCATTGTACCCAGTCCCCATGGATTCTTTGTGACCATGTCCAAACCACTTATCTGTTGGGAACCCAATGTACTTTGTGCATCAATGATGACTTCCTTGATTGCTTTAAATTCTGCTTTGAGTCCCAGTTGCTACACAAACAATTATATTTTCTTCCATTCCAAAGCCCTGAGTCTATCAAACAGACAACAGGACCAGGACACAACAAAAACATAAAAAAGGCAACTATTTTCTACACAACATATGTTGTGCTCCCTCTCTCAAGACAGAGCTCAGCCGCCCATCACAGACAACTCTGATTACAAAGGGACTCACTTCCCTTTATCAGTTCCCTGTCAAGGAAGCTGGCTCCTTAATTGCAATTTAGAAGTGGGTTAGGGCTAAATCTTCATTCCCTTTATTACAGCTCAATGTAATTGCATAAATGCTCCCCACGGTAAAAAAGGCAATATACTTTATATCAAGGCAAAATGAAAAGCCCCTCTTTGTTATAACTAGTCAAATTGGATCGCCATTGGCATCAATATAACAGATGATGAACTATTACAATTTGGTAAAGACATTAGCCCTTTAATCTAGCAGACGTAAACAAAGGAATAATACAGTGGATGTGGGAGAAGTATATTTGGAATTAAATATTTTTTTATATGCCAACCATACTGTACATGTTGCAATATTGGCTAGCCGTTTTTTTTTTCCCCTTAAATCTGTAAAAGTTAAATTTTTCTTGGCTGCCAAAAGGCTTTTAATGTTTGTATTGCAATACAGGTATAGGATCCTTTATCTGGAAACTTGTTATTCAGAAAGTTCAGAATTACAGGATGGTCATCAACAATAGACTCCAGACTTTTTTTAAAAAATTAAAGATTTTTCTTTTCTCCATAATAATAAAACCGTACAATGTACATAATCCCAAATAAGATATTGTATAATATTTAGGGATGCACCGAATCCACTATTTTCGACTCTGCTGAACTACCCAAATCATTTGCGAAAGATTCGGCAGAATAGCAAACTGAATCTGAATCCTAATTTGCATATGCAAATTATGGGTGGGAAGGGGAAAACATTTTTTACCTCCGTGTTGTTTTGTGACAAAAAGTTACACGATTTCCCTCATCACCCATAATTTGCATATGCAAATTAGGATTTGGATTCACTTCGGCCGGGCATAAGGATTCGCCCGAATCCCGAACCAAATCCTGGATTCGGTGCATCCCTAATAATAATACTTATTGGAGGGGAAACAACCCTATTGGGTTTATTTAGTTTTTAAAAGATGTTTTATTAGTACAGGTATGGGATCCATTATCCAGAAACCCATTATCCAGAAAGCTCCGAATTATAGAATGTCTGTTTCCCATAGACTCCATTTTATCCAAATAATCAGAAATTTAAAACATTATTTCCTTTTTCTCTGTAATAATAAAACAGTTTTGTGTACTTGATCAAAAATAAGATATAATTAATCCTTATTGGAAGCAAAACCAGCCTATTGGGTTTATTTAATGTTTACATGATTTGCTAGTAGACTTAAGGTATGAAGATCCAAATTACAGAAAGATCCATTATCCGGAAGACCCCAGGTCCTGAGCATTCTGGATAACAGGTCGCATACCTGTATTAAGGTAGGGACATCCAAATTACAAAAAGGCCTCTTATGCAGAAAACCCCAGGTCCTAAGCATTCTGGACATATGGGTATTCTTCAGGAGCTCATCCTTTTCAATTGCATGTAAGGCAAGTCTTCCCAACATCTGTACCATTAAATGACTTGTACTGAGCAACTATTTCAACAGGAAAAATATATAAAAATAATATAAACCCCACCACTAATTAAATAATCGATTGCCAGTTTGGCAGCTTGTAGCTCGTGAGGATAAACCCAACACCAAATGAACAATGGAAGGCATTTATATAAGTATCTTCCCCAACATCAGTTGCTATTACTGATCAAAATGTTATTCAGTCAATGGTCTGCATGATCAATAGCTGTACAGAGAGATAAGCGGTTCAAGCAGTTAATTGATCATTATGAATGATTGTCATAGGGAAATAGAGGCGGTCTTATAACAGGAAAATCGTGATTTGAAACAAACATCAAAGGAAGTAATGGTGTAACAAGACAGAAGCCATATTAGTCAATCTTTTCACAGAATGTAAGATAACAGGCAAGGTCATTTTAAGAGTTTGTTCAACATGAGAAACTACTTTTGTAATCAGAAAAGGGGCAATTCTTTGGATTTTAATAACTGGATACTGACTGGGGAAATTGAAGAGTTATGGCCCAATATGTAGCTGATGAATGGTTCATGTACTTAAATAGTCATATCCCATTAGTGTCAGCGACAAATATAGGGCAATATAGGGCAACAGTACATGATATTTTCATTACTTTAAAACACTTTCATTTTTTAATGTTACTGTTAAAGGCATTCATAGAGTTTGCCATCATAACATCATCTGGCAGGACATTTGTTAGTCTTTAATTCTTCCATTCCTTTTCCAATCTAGTTGCACGACTCAGTGCTCTTTCCAGCTTTTTACTACTTACTTTCAAACTGCACTGTATACTCAAGGTGAGGCCTTACCACTAATCTATAAAGAGGAAAAATTATGTTTTCATCCCTCAAGGTAATGTTAATTTTTATGCAAGACTGTGATTTATTATTTATTTGAGTAACTGCCTAGAGTGGCACAGCTTTTTATCCACAAAACTCCTCATATTCTTCTCAGGTAAGGAGCCCCATACATTTTATGTAAAACATTACAATGATGTCAAGACTGGGGTAAAAAAATATGATTAATATGAAGATCATAAATAGAATCTTTAAAAAATCTATACATTCAGGTGGAAAAGAAAAAAGTTAAAATGTTGTGCCTTATGTTACAAGAAAGAAATTGAAAAAATTACATCAGTCAGTCAGGGGGGAGACAAAAGTAATTTAGAAACTGTGGAAATTGAAACAAATAACCAAGTTAGCTAAAATGGAAAGTGAAAACCTAATTGGCAAACAAAGCAAGTACAATTTCAAAAAATGAATTATGTAAATCAATATCAAAAAGATGAAGCTTGAGAGTAAGGGTGCATTAAAAATCAATATATAATGATGCCAGAGGATTGTGATTTCTCAGGATAAATACAATACTGATATCTGAATACTTGCAAAGTAGTAACTACAGCAGAATTATGGCAGCTCCGTATTCTATGGCCAACAATGGCATAAAACATTTATATTTGAAGGGATTTACCACCAAAAAATAATTAAGGAAAATGTCATTATAGGCAACCTTCCAATATGCATTAATTAAAATGTAATGCAGCTGAAAACAACTGATTAACAGACCCAGAAGAGAACTTGTGTTCTGCTACATTGTCTGAAAAATCAAAAACAGAGAACAGAAAGGGATAAACAAATGCTGCCTTCAGTTGGAATTACATTTACAAATAGATTTAATAGCCATCATTGGTATAATATTTTCTTTCATTATGGGAAAAAAAGTCCATGTTAAATAAACTGGAAAACCCTTAGACAACTTACAGACCTCTTACCTGGTATGTCAATAGACAAAAACCGATGTAATCCAAGGAAAAGGGTGATATCTACAATGTGAAAATACTGGATGGATAGATTCCACATTTTAGAGACAGATTCATTTTACAAAATGATAAATTACATAGATTGGCAATCCTTGGCTCACTGTCTAACTGGACTTATAAAGTTATAAATATGGAAGTTGTCATTTTCCTCTTTATAGAGAGTTGATACTAGCGAATAGGGATGTAGCGAACTGCCGTTAATGTGTTCGCGAACGCCGTTCGCGAACACCGGCAAAAAAGCGAACAGTTCGCGAACAGTTCGCGAACTTCGAACGCTCGATAAAATCGTTCGATCGAACGATCGAACGATTTTATTCGTACGATCGAAGGATTTTCGTTCGAATCGAACGATCGAAGCTATTCGATCGAATGATTTTAATTCAATCGAATGCTTATAATCGTTCGAACGAATGGAAGTCGTTCGATTTTAGCGATCGAACGGTCGAATGGTCGAACGAAATTTTACTTCGAATCGAACGCGAACACCAATTGGCGAACGTCGCGCGACGTTCGCGAACATTCGGCGGACGCGAACAGTCGAAGTTCGCGCGAACTAGTTCGCCGGCGAACAGTTCGCCACATCCCTACTAGCGAACCCTTAAATGAATTTTCATGAGTTAATATGATTATTTATCAATATGATGGTTAATTTGTATCATTATTTGTTATTTATTTATACTTAGTCAGTGTATTGTGAGGGTTCTTGTTTTGTTTTGTTCTGTTTTGCTTTATTTTGATTTATATAGTTTATTTACATATGAATTCATTGATTTGATTATGAATTGTAGAATTTTGTTAATGTCTTCATTATTTTTTTCGCCAGAATATGAAATATGTGAGATGAAAAATGTAACATTTAATTGGTTACTAATTGATAGTTTGTTTATTAATATTTTTCTATCATTATGCATATTAGTGGTACACTTCCCCTGTTTCTTGATATGTGATTATGTGGGATAATCAAGATAGGGTTAATGTTTTTAGAAGGGGTGTGGCCTTTTTGTTTTAAATGTTACCTTGAAGTTGTTACAATTTAGCTTTCTGAGGAAGTGGGTTAACCACGAAACGCGTAAAAGCCATGGAATCATTGGGCTTACTATGCTCTGTCAAATTTTAATTATTTTTCTAAATAAATGGATGTTTTAACTTGCCGGTGCTCCGTGATTTCAAGACTGGGCTAAAGGATATACGCTTCGGGATCGTTTCTTCCACGTTGCAGCACAGCAATTGCACATCGATGGGTCTGTGAGTGCTCCCTATTGCTCTCCCTTTTAGAGACCTTCTAATGAATTGTCTGTAAAAAGCAATTGTGGTCTCCAATTCACAAATATAACATAACAAAGCAAAGGGAGTCCAGAGAGCAGGGAAAGGAAGTGGAAAGAGCTATTGCCAACCAACTCCCACTGTGCTACAATTTGGATATGTGGGTGTCATGGTGCAGGATGAAGGTCTCTGCAGAGGAGTGAAATAGTATAAAGTAGTTTCATTCTCCTTAAAAGATAGAATGCCCAGGGGAGTGAGCCAGGAACTGGGAACAACAGGAATATGGGGCTATAGTTCCTGGGTTGCTATTGGGATTGGTGGAGGCATGAGGGGTTAAAAGAGGAAGGAAGTAAAGGTAGAGTGCTCTTATTTTCAACAGCTTCCACCCGCCCTCCCCAGAATAAAGGGAGTAGTTGGGTAAGGGGGAAGTGTTAGCATAATGTTGCAGTGGGAAGGACTTAGTTGTAGCAGTAACAAGTGTAGGGCATAACAGGGGTTCCTGTTAGGGATGCACCAAATCCACTATTTGATTCGGCTGAATACCGAACTGAATCCAAATCCTACTTTGCATACGTAAATTGGGATTCAGATTCAGTTCGGCTGGGTAGAAGGATTCAGCCGAATCCGAATCCTTCTGAAAAAGGCTGAATCCTGTATTGGGTGCATCCCTAGTTCCTGTTGGAAGGGGCCCGGTGGAAGAGGTGTGAAATACGGAGAAATGCTGTGCCTAGGAACAACACCAGGCGGGCCCCTCACTATTGGGTATAATTCTTTGCAGCCTTTAGTGGCTAGTAGATGTTAAGTAAGTTTAGTAGTTAAATATTTGATACATTGCCCTGCACTCAACGGTTTTGGTTTATGTTGGTCATTATTTATGTGATCCCAACAAACCAACCATGTGATTGGTTTGTTATTTAAGGAAAGGGGGGAGAAGCTTGGGGGCAAATTCACTAAGATTCAAAGTTGCGCCAGGCGCAACTTCGCCGCACTTAACCGCACTTCGCCAAACGTAGTTTCGCCAGCGCTCCGCAAATTCACTAAAATCCGAAGTTGCGCACAGGGGTAGCGTAAGTTTGCAAAGTTGCACTAGCGTTGATTCGCCAAGCGAAGCGAAGTTTCGCTAGTGATGGTTCATTTGCATACGGCGCCAAATTCAAATTTCAATGGAGAAATACGTATCAGCACTACAAATGCCTAGAAAACCTTCAAAACATCAAATAAAAATTGTATTTTGCCCTACACATGTGCCCACTGTATAGTTAAGTTGCCATGAGTCAGGAAATGTAGGGGGGAAGGAGGGGAGCCCCAAAATTGTTTTCGATCTTTTTCAGCCTATCACCCATAATATAGAAAACACGCCAGTGTTTTTTGGGACTTAGAAAAAATGAACTTTTTTTGAAGCAATATTGCGCTTCGCCTGGTCTGAGGTGGGGAAGGAAGTCTAGCGTAAAAGATAGCGTTCAGAGCAATGCGCATGTTAGTGAATTTGCGTAGTTACGTCCGTAGCGAAAATTCGCCTGGCGTAAGGGTGCGAAGTAACACTAGCGAATGTACGCCAGCGTTCGTTAGTGAATTTGCGAAGTACCGAAAATGGCAAACGCTAGCGAATTGATGCTAGCGCTCGTCGCTTCGGCGCTTAGTGAATTTGCCCCTTGGTGTTGTTGGGAGGGGCCCGTCAGATTGACGCTACACCTGTCAAATTAAAGGAAAGCAAACAATAAGCAAGCCAATTACAAGCAGATTTATTCAATTAACTAAAAAATATTGGATTGCAAAGATAAGGAGATTACAGCAGTGGTACCTACTGCCATGGAGGAACAAATAAAAAAAACTGAAATATTTAAATTCACAAAACCATGTCAGTAAACTGTATGTAAACGATTTCTTGTTATGTACATACTGTAGACTGACTGTACAAAAAACATACAACTCTTAAGGTGGCCATACACGGGCCGATAAAAGCTGCCGACAGACCGTGTCGGCAACTTATTGGCCCGCGTATGGGGGCCCCCGACGGGCTTCCCCGATCGAGATCTGGCCGAAAGTCGGCCAGATCTCGATCGGATGGGTTTAAAAATCCCGTCGGATCGCGGCCGCATCTGTTCGTTGATGTGGTCCCGCGATCCGACGCCCGTTTTCGAATGCTAGGATCCGATCGTTGTGCCCTAGGGCCCACGATCGGATCTGCCCGATATTGCCCACCTCAAGGTGGGCATATCGGAGGGAGATCCGCTCGTTTGGCGACATCGCCCAACGAGCGGATCTATCCATGTATGGCCACCTTTACACTTGGCACTTGTTTGGTACAATAGTGTCTGGTTTGAATGTGTAATTTTGACAGGCAACATGACAGAGGGAAGGAAATCCAATTTAAACTGGGCAAGAAATCACCGGCTTAACATAGGAAGCAACACAATAATTCAGCATGTTGGCTGCTTTCAGAAAGAGATGGGGGAATAGGCAATGCAAATATTTAATCTATATTTTATCAACTGGCACATACATAGAAATATATATTTGTTAGGTTGTTTTGGTCATGGAATGTGAAATCAGCACATATAAGGCATTTAAGAGATTCTTTAATCTAGCCCTTTTTTGCAATCAATATTTGTTTCCTCTTCTTGCCTTATCTTCACTTCCACTACCAGCAAAGCCTTATGAAGATTAAAAAATAGAATTTCAAGAACTCCGCCAAGTATTTGAATATAAAGAGGGGTTTATATAGTAACATAGGCTTTATACAGTAACATAAGCAAAATATGCCCTAGTCCCATAATCCATAGCTGTCAATCAGCAGTTACTATAGCTGCCGCTGGTGTTGTGCCATATAGAAATAAAATGAATAAACTTCTATATGTAACCAGACCAAGTTACATTCTCCTTATTAACATATAAGTAATGAGTTTGTGAAGAAGAGTTAGTTAAAAAGTAGAAGAACCTTGATGTTTCCATCTGCGGTACCTAGAAGTACTAAAATCAAGTTAACTTTACTGACTGTATGACAAACATTTGAACGTCTTTAGAAGGCTATGGAAAGGCCATGGATCATCTGCAAAATGGAATAATGGGCAACTGAAATATCTGCCAAACAAAATAATCTCCATCTCTATTAGCAGCTGCAATATTATTATATTCCATCTACCTCCACAAAAAATTACACCGGAACAGTCATCACCCTCCTCCAGAAAACACTCTGCTCCTTATGTCCTCCATTCTCCAGAGCACCGAGAGTTCCTTAAAGTTATATTTTGATTATTTTAATGTCTTAACCCTGTTGAGAAAAAAAAAATCATACAGATGGTCCAGGCTTTAATATTCAGTTCCTTCACTAGTCCGTAGTAATGCACTGACTTTTATCACTGGAGACTAGTTCCTCCATAAGTGAACCTTATACTGTACACCTCTGGGTAATGTCAATAATAAGTCCAGGTAATGAAAGTGTCATGAAACAACAATTTATTTACTGTACAAAAATCAACCAATAGTTACTGGTTTATTAAAATAAAAATTTATTTAAACTGCCTGCATAAGGTGTGATTCTTTGAAATCACAATGGATTATGTATGCACCAAATCCAGGATTCAGTTAAGGATTCAAACCAAACCCTGAGAGAACCTGGTCGAAATTTGCTGCTCATGCAAAATGTTCATGCACGTCAAGGGTTTGGTTCAGTATTTGGCCAAAATCCATTGCAGAAGAGTCTGGATTTAGCTGAATTCTTATTTACAGTGTTTAGTGCATCCAATGGCGTAACTATAGAGGAAGCAGGCCATTTCAGCTTCCTCTATATCATTAAAATCCCCCAATCACCGAAAAAATTCGGCACGGGGGCCAGCACAGTTTTGTTTCACAGCTGGGTGCGTCCCTACAGATGATGAGACTATATTTACTGGGCTCCGCCATCATGAAATACACAACCTTGTCACAAAGCAAGTTTGTCGCTTATAACTTGTAAATATGACCTTTAGCACCACTAGGGAATCATGAAGACTACAATTCCCATCAGTCCTCATTTTTGGTCTCGTCCCTCTATATAACCTTTCCCAGCCGGGGATTTGACACTGTCAGAGGAGCATTGTGTACTAAACTACTGTGCTACTTTTCTCCCCCTTCACCAGGGTCCTTCCAGGGGCTCTACCAAGGCCCTTAACAATGAAGCCCCCCCACCATATTTCATCTGTGATCTCAAAATACACTCCTTTGCACAACATTCCCTCTGCTTCTGACCTTTGTCTCACTTCTCTCATCATTTCAGCCCACTCTCATCTACAAGACTTATCTCGGGCCTTTGCCTTTCTCTGGAATTCTCTGCCTCGAGCTTCAGACTTTCTCCTTCTTTCCAAATTTTTAAATGCTCCTTAAAGACTAACCTGTTAAAAGAATCTTATTCAATGTACCTTAATTAATCAATCATTGCTGAAACAAAACTCACAAAATCTTTCCAAAATCCTAATGTCTCAAACTTTTCATTTTTAATATCTCACGCGTAGGGCCCTCTAATCCTATTGTACTCTGTAAACCCTTGTTTGTTATTTATTCCCTGTTTATTATAAACCAAGTTAAAGCACTGCGTAAGTTGTCAGCGCTATATAAATAAATGATGATGATGATAGTGATAGTGATATGTGAATAAAAGCAAATTCCACTAACAAATGTCCCAACATCTAGTGGAAAGCCTTCCCAGAAGACTAGATGACAAACTGTGTTTGAGTAACAAAGTGAGGAAGAACTTTACATTAATAAAAATGAGAGTTTAGATTAATGTCTGTATACTTATGGCCTAATAGTGTAGACGTAACATCACCAATACGGCTAGAGTGAACCTGTTATTGAAATGTTGCACCATAGTCATGGAGGTGGATCGTAAGAATGTCTCCTTATGTATTCTGTCCAAGTACAAGTTAATTTTAATATTTTGATGTAAGAGTTGTCAGAGGACATTTACCAGTTGTGCTCATAATCGGACTAGAATATGGATGAAAAACAACAATAAGAAAATAAAAGATTAAAGTGGATTAACTGGATTTGTGCCTCTCCTCAGCGGAGAAGAAAGTCAGATTTGCTAGCCAACATTTAATATCAGGCCAGAGTTTCAATGATTAAGATTTCCCATGAGGACAGATAATCTGCCCATCACATGTATTAATCTGTCTTTAAAAAAGAAATGTGAAGAGCTTGTTTTTACTCGTACTCACTACATAAGCTCTGTTAAAAGTAGCTGCCCATTAGCATCTAAATCAATGAAATCTTGTACATTTCAATCAAAGTCTTTTAATTACATTTCCTCCCCCCTCGTGTCCCCCTTGCCGCCTCCTCTGTGTTGCTAATATTGCACATTTATTCAACAAAACTGCTCTCATTAGAAATGCATTTACACTCAGGAAGTCTTAAAAAACAATAATCAGTTGCATCCGTAATTTCCATATGGCACAAGAATATGGCGGCGAGGTGATGGTATTTTTATAGCTGAATTTGTAGTAAGGGCATTTGCATACAAAACCATTTACCTTTAGGCTTAGCGATTAAGAGATACTACAATGGTTTAAAGAGGTTAGTGAAATCGAGGAGCAGTGTTGTAAGATTTATAAAATAAGTCAGTGTGTTTGCTTTGTTCTTAAAGGGATGCTATATAGAGCATATACAGTGGGGGTTATTTATTAAACTCCAAATGTACATCATTATTTTATTAATAAAACCATAAGCAAACTCCCATGCTCAATTTGACCTTATTTATTATTTAAAAAACTCGAATTAATCGGACCGGGAAAAACCTGATAACACGAATCATCTCCCGATTTTCCTCTTGTTCTGAATAGCTCGATATTTTCTGTTTTTTGCCCAAAACCCCCGAATTTTTCAGAATAAACTCAGAGAAAGCCACGATAACTTCAAATTGAGATTAGTGCCTCTCCCATTGACTTATACAGGACCTCAACAGATCTGAGAAGGTGGGTTTTCGGATTCAGGCTTTTTGCAGCATCTGGGTATAATAAATCTAAAAAAATTCCAGTTTTTATTTCTACAGAAAATTCCAGTTTTTCCCGAAAAAGCCCAACCAGATAAATTTGAGGTTTAATAAATAACCCCCAGTTTGTTAAAGAACCGTGCACATAATCTCTGCAGAAGGGTTGAAAATTAAAACAGCTGTGGACCACAATACAGAAATATTTTTTAGACTCCATATCAGTAAAAACTTTACAGAAGTTATTTCTAAAATTCAAACTTAGGTTCCTAAAAGTAGCTGCACCCAGTGTACCTGTAGTAGACTGAGCAGTGATAGTTAACCCCAAATGTAATTTTATGAAGCAGAGGCAATTCTCAAAAGCCACCACTGGCTAGTTTTTTACTGCCTCTGATGCTACTGCAATGTCTTAATTAAAAACTAAAAGAGATATTATCCTCTAATATTCACCTTCAATGTGCTCTGGGTAAAAAATAGCCCAAACAATAACACACCTGCTTATATAAGTTTGAGAATGAGTTCCCTGCACAGCCTGGGAAATGAGGCAGCAGGAAGTGGAACAGGCAAAACAACTATTTTCAGTTCTTTCTTCTTTGTTTAAAAGAATATAGTTTACTGGCACATTTGTTTTTAAAAAAGGGGCCAAAATGGGCCAGATTATATTCAAAGAGAAAAAGGTTGGTAATATGAAAACTCATGGCTGAGATTCAATTTGATATGCAATTAAATTCAGGAAAAATTCTTTTACAGTGAAAGCTCTATAGGATAAGACTGGAACTGAATTAGGAGAAGTTTTCTCTCCTCAAATTTTCTAAACTGAATTGCATCGCAAATTGATTCTCAGCCAGTAGGACTGAGGACATTTTAGAGCTAAGGATATTTTTTAAATATTTTTTTTTTAGGATATTTTTTTATGACTTCCAACCTGTAGCCAATATAATGATTTTATAGTCAGCTGAGGAACAGCAAACTGGTGCTCAGTGAATCAAGCCATGTTGCCACGTTTTGTCATGGAAAACCGCCAATAGAAGCTATAGTAAAAGAAAAAAGTAGTAGTGTTTGAAAAATGTTGCCCACAAAACATCCATTAGTGCCAATGAAGTAGGCAGTTTTTTTGCCATTTCCAAAGTGAAACGGCTCAGATTCGCTAATCACTAGTCCAAAATGATCCTCCATTCCTGTTGCTAATCTCAGCGTCACAGATAAGGAGACACTTCATACTCCAGATTTAGTTGGCCCAAATCAAGGTATTGAGTTAGTATATCATTTTTCTTTTTAAATGAAGCAACAATTTGAACTATAATACATTATTTTTGAGAAAAAAATGTTCATTTTGAAGTCCAAAGAGAGGAAGTCTTCACCTACTTTAAAGGATGTTCAATGTGCAAGCTATATTACTCTAAATTCTGCTATTTTAGCATAAAATGCACTCCTCATGCCACCTAGAATCATCCACAGGAATGTATGGTTTTCATTTCTCCCAGCTACTAAGGCAAAAAATACATGGTAGCATTCTGTCTAGATAGGAGATTCAGTTTGACATTATTGTTCTCTCTGTCTTGCTAAAGGAATGGACCACTAACTAGTGATGGGCGAATTTGCGCCGTTTCGCTTCGCCGAAAAATTTGCGAATTTCGCGCGAAATTCGCGAAATGGCGAAAAATTTGCGAAACGGCGCCGGCGTCTCGTTTTTGACGCCGGCGTCCGTTTTTGACGCCGGCGCCCGGTTTTTCGACGCCGGCGCCCGTTTTTGACGCCGGCGCCCGTTTTTTGACGCCGGCGTCCATTTTTTCGTATAAATTTTTTTTGACGCCGGCGAATTTTTGACGCGAATTTTCGCGGGAATTTCGCGAATTTATTCGCTGGCGGTGAATCGCGCAAATTCGCCGCAAATTCGCGCCTGGCGAATAAATTCGCCCATCACTACCACTAACTAAACACAGAAATACAAAATGTCACACAACTTTAAGAAAAATATCAAAAAGAATGTTAAAATCGGAATGTGAGCTGAGAGATATAAACTAATGTCACTCAGGCTTCCAGCCTTATAATAATCAACCTATAGGGCAGATTTATTATGTGGTGTAAAAAATAAGGGAATCATTTGCCACACATCGGCAGGCATGTATAAAAAAAAAGTGTAAAATTTGCATAATTATTTAATGTGCTTTTTCTTTGACCAACTTCTACCGTAACTTACTTACATAGGTGTGTAGCCCTGCAAAATAATGGTGGCAAATCTGCCGTTCGCATGGAGTAAAATAACACACACCTTGATAAATTCGCCTTTTTTACTGTTTTCGCTGCTACGTTTTACATAGCATAATAAATAGGCCCCCTTGGACTCAACCAAGAGCTCAGATCAGCACTGACAGGAGTCCAACAATTTTTTTTACACACTGTAATAAATCATTCAAGCAAATCTGAAATACTCAATTTTTTTTTACCGTGCAGTTATCATTGTTACGCTTCTTGAAATCGAATATCTTCTTTTCTATAGTTCTATAGAGAGCCATGGTGACATTTGACCCTTGTTTATCTTTCTGGTTAAGTACTAAAAACACAGAAATTTTATTTGATTTATCTGCTGTGTGTCTTTGTTATCTCTAACCATAGCCCAATTTTGTTACGTCTACATTACAGTATATATATATATGATGGGCGAATTTATTCGCCACGCGCGAATTCATGGCAAATTCACGCAATTCACCGCCAGCAAATAAACTAGCAAAACTGCCGTGAAAATTCGCCATTTGGGAATTTTTCACAGTTTCGCGAATTTCATGGGAAATTCGCATATTTTTCGCCGAAGCGAAACGGCCCAAATTCGCCCATCACTATATAGATTTCCATATGTACAACAGCACTCACGCTCTCTGTGTGTGGTGCACCTCCCCAAAGGTGTCCGGCAATTCCTCAACACGTAGCAAAAAGAAAAAACAGCACTGACAACTAATTGCATAAATTGTATGAAAGAGTATAAAACATATACATCACCATCTATGTGCATATAAACAGATGTTTCGAGCCTGATAAGGACCTTTCTCAAGCCATGTGAACAATGGTTGCTACAATTAGTTGCGCATGCTGTCCGTGTGTATTTTTCTAGTAGACTTAAATTTATCAAAGAGTGAAGTTCCTCCACTAGAGTGAAATTCCACAGCTCTCAATTCATTTCTATGGGATTTTGAAAGGCGTATTTATCAATGGGTGACAGTGAAAGTTCACCCTTTGATAAATAGGCCTATAAAAATCCCATAGAAATGAATGGAGAGTGGCGGAATTTCACTCTAGTGGCAGAACTTCACTATTAACTTCACTCTTTGATAAATATACCCCATAGTATGAAGATCCAAATTAAAGAAAGATGCATTATTCAGAAAAC
The DNA here is from genome assembly GCA_038501925.1 of Xenopus petersii. Lineage (NCBI taxonomy): Eukaryota > Metazoa > Chordata > Amphibia > Anura > Pipidae > Xenopus > Xenopus petersii. The sequence goes on from CM076677.1 coordinate 104,168,175, forward strand.
CCCAAGTCCCCATAACAGGCCCCATAGGATCACAGAATATGATGTCAGATTTAGGAGGATCTGGCTGCTTTATAGCACTTCGCCTGGTCTGAGATGGGAAGGCAACTCTGGCGAAAGAGGTTCAGTAATGTTCAATAAAATCTGCAATTTAGTGAATTTCCGTTAACCAGATCATAAATTCACCTGTCGATAGAGTGTGAATGACTGCTAGCGACAGTCTGTTTTGCTAGCAAATTGGTGCCTGCTAGTAAATTGCCAATGTCTGGGGCTGGCAACGCTGACAAAAAGTCGCTAGTGTTAGCCACTTCAATTTTTAGTAAATCTACCCCAAATGCCTTATAAGTTGACCCAATAGGTTTTGAGGCACGCTTAGGGTTAAGGGCTGAGCAGATCTCAGCTTCTGACAGGTTGTGTCTTGTTGAGACTCATCAACGCACAACCAGGGTCGGACTGGGGGGCTTCGGGCCCACCGGGGCTATTGCCCCAGGGCCCCGCTCCGGCCCCTGCTGCCGCTCCGGCGTGCTTCACCGGAGCAGTTCGCATGCGCGCGGTGCCGCGCCTGTGCGCACGCGCGCAGCAATATCTTTGTGCGCATGCGCAGATCCTCAATTCTACCGCGACCCCCAGGTTGCGCAGCCAAACTAAGTAGCGGATCTGGGCCGGCGGGGCCCACAAGAGCCCGGGGCCCACCGGGTTTTTTCCCGGTGTCCCGCCGGCCCAGTCCGACACTGCGCACAACAGAGTTCCTGATCAGAATAAGCAAAGGCAGGAAGGTAGTCCCAGAGATACAGCACCATTGGAAGGTAAGGCTCACATCTATTTATTGCTGTGAGACAAATCTACAAATTAAGTCACATTAGAGATGGGATTATGAGTAAAATCCTCAAAGATCAACCAACAAGAATTTTTCCTGGTAGGGTTAATAACACTTTGTTTGCTCCCTATAACTGATAAACTCTTGGTCTGAGAGACAAACATTGTATCTATGGAACGTCTCCTTCAATGCCCCCAATGGTGACTGCCAAACCAGCCCAACTAATGCTGGATCCTGCACAAGTGGGAACCGAAATTCCACAGCAAGTTAGGAAAAACACCTGCCCTGCTTCTTCGCCGACTACTCTACGCTCTATTTGACTACCCTGCACTACCCGTTTCTAAATGGCACCTGTTGAGATAGAGTGTACAACTCAGAATGCACTGATGTAATCTGGGCCCCAGTGTTTGTTCATATAAAGTCTCCCGGGAATAAAGTTTTTTTTAATAAAGAAGTTACAGAAAGATTTACACTTCAATGCTTTTTGAGGTTATCGGACACAGTAAATAGAGTCCATTACAATTCTGCTGCACTGTCAGAGGCTATTGTGGGAATGTGGTGCACTCTGGATTGATGTTACGGTGACAGCTCGGTACCAGTGTTCTATCAATATATGACCTGAGAACAAGAGTTCAGAGATAAACAGAGGAAGCTGAGAGAAATATGCAATCTTGAAGCAAAAGAGAAGCTGTGTATACTTTGGGAACGATTTGGCATATGCTAGCAAGAAAAGTTTGTATGAAATCATTATATGTACTCTTTTTCTGTTATACTAAAAGTAAAAAAAAACAAAAAAGGAGAGATCACTCAAGCTCACTGCTCAATACTCTCTTTGCCAGGTGCTCAGTCTCCAGTGTCCCCACTGTATCCAGTAACAAAACTCGAGGTAGACGGCACTTCTGGACAAAGCTTAATGTAGCAGGTTGCTGGACAAAACCTAACGCATTTCGGGATCAAATCCCTTAATCATAGGTTATGATTAAGGGATTTGATCCTGAAACGCGTCCAGAAGTGCCGTCTACCTCGAGTTTTGTTACTTTTTCTGTTTTAGCTCAAGCCTTATTCCCATGGGATTGTGGGATTCTACTGCATGCACAGTCTAGTGGGTCCTGCACAAGCACAATGTCAGTGCAATAATTTGCAATTTATAGGACTCATTTATGACTGCAACCATTACTGCAGGCACAGGAAACAAGAAACTTTCATCCATAACCAATCCTTATACTTCTGCATAGCTGTTTTTGGTGGAAATGTTTCAGCAAGTCTTGTGAAGCTGGGAAATTTGAGATGGTAAATGAGCCCAATATTTTTCAAATGCTCTCTAATCAAACTAAATGTGCTCCATTAATGGTACAGTTATTTCAGCATACTGAAAGAAGAAACTTTCTAAATACAATTAATCAAACATTCTGAAATAATCACGTTTATCTTCACTATTCCTCTCTAAGCATCTGTTCCTCTTCAGTCTCTCTTCATGCAGCAGTTGAGTGTCAGATATTCATTGACATTTAGATCCAATATATCTTATAAGGGGACTCCTTTTGCCTAGAAGATGTATTAGAGCTCACTCTATTAAAATCACCAGACATCATGTCTCTCTACTTGCAGAATTTGTGTAAAGGGCATTTGTTTTGTTTGACTTGGGATCAGTTATTTGAGCGAGTTCAAATACATCTGCTAGGAAATTAATCTAAATCATCCAATCATTTAAATCATCTAAATGAGGGTCAGATGTTGATCTGCTATTCTGAATGTTTCTGTCTAAACAGTCCTGCGACACAAATCAAAATGCAAGCTGGAAAAGTAATTAAAGCACTCACACTTCAGCCCTCGATTGTCACATGTGCATATGGTACACTCAGTGTTGGACTAAGGCATTGAGGTTCTACAGAGGCTGTGACCCCAAGGTCCCTCCCTGCAATGGACAGGACACCCCCCCCAAATGCTTGCTCTCTTGAACCACATCATGTTGGCATCACATTCTGTAACGCTTATCACCATCCTTAACTTAACAAGTGCAGCCGACGGGGGAGTAGGCCTGGGATGGTACCCACCGAGTTATTCTCCAGCTCCTAAGCTGAGTATTTTGTGCATGCGTCTACTGATTACACCTCCCCTCCCACCCATTGGCTCCACCACTGGATTTAACGGAGAAGAAACCAGCAGTTATGGGAGGCATTTTAATTTGAAAAGAAATTACCCTCGCACACCCTGGCCTTCCCAATCTGTACGAGTCCCAGGTGCTCAGTGAAGGAGGCGTCGGCAACCTCAAAGTCCACGTGAAAAGCAAGAAATCATTGGCACAACTTGGGATACTTCTAGCAGGGAAACCCCTTGCTCATTTATTGCGGACGCAATAATTGCATCCACAATAAATGAGCAAGGGGTTTCCCTGCTAGAAGTAACCCAAGTTGTGCCAGTAATTTCTTGCTTTTCACAAGGCACTTTAAATTTACCATATAGGTACTGGAGAAACTTTGAATTTGTTTTGTGCTAAAGATTGCCTGCTTTATCATGGCTTCTCAGAGTTCTCTAATCCCTGTGTCACGGACTGTCATCTGTTAAACATTCCCTGCAAGCAAGTAGTTATTTTTTTTACCTCCACAGTATTTATGCATTCTGTGGAAACTAACTTGTTCTTCTGTATTAAGTAAACTCTCCAACGTACTTGCCATTGATCAAAGTGTTTTTCGGAGGCCTGCCAGAATGCAAAATTATTCCCTTTCAGGGATCAGGTTAAGGACATAAGTGTGAAGTATTAAGGGGAGTTACTTCTTTGCTGAATTCCAGATCCCCGCTCCATGCTAATTCCCTTTAAACAATAAAGAAAGACATCAAAAGGGCAATGATCCATTAAGACGTTCCTTCCAAATCAAATGTACAGAGAAATTAATTTTACAGTAATATAGCACACAGCATTATCATAACCCTTAAAACATAATAAAAGGGAGAAAAAATGGACAAGATTGATTTTTGAAGGCTTCAAGTTTTATTGATTCATCAGCTCAAGAGGTTTTCTCTCCTCTTTCCAAGTTAAATTACTTTATATTGTTTTTAAAAGAAGAGTTAATATCAGACGAGCTATTGATCGCATTTGAAAGGGGAGAGACTCTACACTTAAAAGCTCGGGAATGTTGACTAATGAACAGCTCAGATCAGATTGTTAACGTGTTTTAAATATTGCTCGTGCCATTTTCTTTGATTGCAGGTGAGAACACTCAATCTCTTACCGAAGGCTCTGTTTACAAATGGGCACTAAGCTTGCTCTAAAAGATTATTCTATTTGCATTTGTGTTAACATATTTCTAAAGCAAATTCATTTCTCAAAATATTGAGTGACTGGTCAATAGTAAAAGAATGTGGGGGACACTTACCTTACCCAAAGCACAAGTGTACTATGTGGCACAAAATTCTGCAAAACTGACGCAAGGTACACAATGCAGACTGGCACAAGATTGCCCTCTCTCTTCATCTGCCAAATGGTGGCAATGTTCTATTCATTGGGAGGTATGGGGACATAGAGACCTGTGCCAATTATGCTGTGTACAGGGCATGGTGCAAAATGCAAAAAACATGCTAGATTGTGCCTGTGCACTTTGCACCCTGTCCAGCACATAATAAATGACTTAATCTTAACCTTGACCTTAAAGGCATACTGTCATGGGAAAAATGTTTTTTTTTTTTCAAAATGAATCAGCTGAATTATGCACTGAAATCCATTTCTCAAAAGAGCAAACAGATTTGTTTATATTCAATTTTGAAATCTGACATGGGGCTAGACATATTGTAATTTCCCAGCATGTGACTTGTGCTCTGATAAACTTCAATCACTCTTTACTGCAAGTTGGAGTGATATCACCCCCTCCCTTTCCCCCCCAGCAGCCAAACAAAAGAACAATGGGAAGGTAACCAGATAACAGCTCCCTAACACAAGATAACAGCTGCCTGGTAGATCTAAGAACAATACTCAATAGTAAAAACCCATGTCCCACTGAGACACATTCAGTTACATTGAGAAGGAAAAACAGCAGCCTGCCAGAAAGTATTTCTCTCCTAACGTGCAGGCAAAAGTCACATGAAGGGCAACTAAGCTGGTAAAAGGTATGGAAAAATCTCAGCTATGAGGAAAGACTGGCCAAGTTGAGGTTGAGTTGTGTATATATATATATATATATATATATATATATATATATATATATATATATATATACACATATATATATAATAATCTCTCTGATACTTTATTTACCAGAAGGTCCTTTCAGCAATGTTGCTCACAAGTCACTGATCGGGATCACTAATATAGCTTCCTGTATATCTTTCATAATCTTCCTATGTTACTCTGTGCCTCCTCTTTTCTAACTCCAGTTCTGCATAGACCTGGTATTTAAACAGCCAGAATATATTAAGTGTTAAACACCCCGTGGGCTACACATTTTCTATGTCTATTCTCACTGCAGGAAGGATGCGAACAAAATACATAATTAACACACACACAAATTATGCTTCAAGGCAAGATAAATACTGTATGTTTCATTTTTAGCTACTGAGCTAAGTTAGAAAGAAAACATACCCTAATTATCTTTACTTGATTTTGTTTAATGTTCATTACAAGATGATGACGGGTTATTTTTCTCTATATTCATAATTATTCCTGTGAATATGAGTTACTATATTGGATGGAGACTGAGGCAATATCAGTAGGCTGAGGAATATATAAAAGAGGTTTGCACCATCCCCATAGGCTAATATGAAGGTTGTAAAGCAAGGGTTGGGGCCAGCAAAGAGACATATTCTGACATTCAGGAGTAAAAGTCTTATGACTTCTAAAGGGGATACAAGGTAGAATTCTAAAGCAAACTGAAATGTCTAAATTGTACTGTCAAATGTTGATTTCCAACATCAGATATGGGGCTACCATTGTTTTGTTCATCAAGACATGCCTTAAGTATTTATCTTTTTAAAGCTATTATTTGTCAGTTTTATTGTACTTTTAAGTGTTCTCTGTACTAAGTACAGCAACATTTCTCATCAATACAAATAACCAGTTGAGTTCAATTCCCAGATTTATTTCAGCTTGTCCGTGGGCCTCCTTTTCTTTTTAGTGGATTGTTTTGGGATGGTGCATCACACCATGGGACTATTGTTGCCTGGCCCTATTCTCAGCATCCATCCATCACATGCTGCTCAATAATGCCATTAATGTCATGCCCTATCATGTTGCTTTCCAGAGGGGCTATAAATAATTTAGAAATGAGATATAATGCAGGCTCTGGGATCAACTGTATTGAATCATTTTCAGATTTTGGTGAAAATGGCAGTGGACAATAGTTCCTTGCTAATGTTATTGATATTTTTTCCATACATGTACAGTATAAATCAATAATCCACACCGGTATATTGATCAAATGTTTACTTTTCAAACATACAGAAATAATACATAAAACAAAAATATTGTTTGGGCCACGAAGACTTGTGGACCAAAAAGTTAAGCAAGAACTGGTCGATGAGGTTGCAGGGAAGCAGCATTGCTCGTAGAGCCACCATATTCAATGACACTATTTTGTTTTTGGGAGCCCAAATAGGAGCTTGTGTAAGGTATTTTGAAGAATGCCGAGTCCTTCAGAGTGGACTAGTTATTGTGACCAAAACAGAAAGTAGACAGGTACTGTAAAAGTAGAGTCTGAAGGTCAGGAACAAGATAGACTGGATTGGGACAGAGCAGGTGGAGAGTCTGCTCAAGCCAAACTACCGTAATAGGCAATGGAGGCGAGAGCTGGGTTAAATAGCCCTGATTTATTATCTTTATATATCTTATATCTATGTTTTGTTCATATTACGCTCAGTATATGGCTTTTACAATTTGATCTTCTATACGTTTAATTTGAAAATTTCAATAAAGCTTTGTATGTATTGTGAGAATTGGGGGTGCTTCCATGTTTTGCTTTGTGATAAAATGTACATCCATGTACCTTGTATATCTTCTACTAACAGAATGTAATATCTTGCCTGGAGCTGATCCAGATTTTTGTGCTGTCTGAGCTACCGCTGGTCTATGCGAGCTGACAGCTAAGGTTTAGTGATGGGCAAATTTGGGGCGTTTCGGTTTGCCAAAAAATTAGCGAAGTTCCAGCGAAATGGCAAAAAATTTGCAAAACGGTGCAGGCGTCTAATTTTTGACACTGGCATACGTTTTTTTGATGCTGGCAAATTTTTGCGGCGGTTTCGCAAATTTATTCGCCAGCGGCGAGTCACAGGAATTTGCGCCTGTTGAATAAATTCGCCCATCACTACTAAGGTTCACTCCTATTGCTTTCCTTGTATTCAAGTAGGCTTGGCTTCTTTTTTACCAATGTATTACCAATCTGGCCACTGGTGATCAGTGTAGGCCATTAGGCTGCCTATAAAACCCCCTGCTCTGCACTGAATCATTGCCCAACGTAGATCTATTTCCTGGGTGTGATTCCTGTCTGATCTTCTGTTCCTGACCCCTGCCTGTTTTGACCTTTTGCTGTATCGCTGCCTGAACCCTTGCCTGTTGTTGACCACTCTTCTGGATTCCGATTCTGTACCATGTTACAGATTGGTTTGACCCAGCCTGTTTATCCTGACTACACTCCTGGTACCTGATCCTGTACTGTCTGACTGGTACTGATCTGGCCTGATCCACGATTATGCTCCTGGTTCCTGATCCTGTACTGCACTGTCTCACTGGTATTGTCTCTGCCTGTTCCACAACTGCACTCTCTGTTCCCCATCCTACCTGTTTACAGTATGTTATGGTTCCCTTGCCTGCCCAGAATTTCCCCCTTGGTCTTCACACATTAAGACCTAGCAGCATCTAAGTAGCAGAGGGCTCCTCCCAAAGTGAAAGGCAGTTGTTAGAGGTAGAAGCGTGATCAAAGATGATAAGAGTTCATATGTGTGCAAGAAAGAAACTCTCTAATGGGAAGGGTCTGTCTGTGGGCAACTAGGCCAATCACTGTGGATTACTGTAACAGAAAACAACTCATTAAGAAGCTTGATTCATATTAATTTGTCTGACTTTTTTTTAAATTGTGTCTTTACATTTCAGAGTATTTTTCTCTGTCTGCTTTCATTATACATCCCACTCTCAATATTCATCTGGAGATGTTCTTGGCTGTAATTCTCTGTTTCATGTAACAGACATAACCCCCCTGTAATGTGCTGTCTCTTACAGTTTCCCTTTCTTTTGGGTTTCCCAATGGTTCATTTTCAGAAGAATGTTACAAACGAGCGAATGATGTAAAAAGATGTTTTTGTCAAAAGTGCAGCAGTTTGCCAGCTCCAATAGTCTTGTTTAGCACAACAGCTTGAAAACATATTGTTGAACAATGGAATCCTTCACACCGCATGCAATCTCTGTAACACACTCAGAAACAAACTGAGATAAACACACTGCTATTTATTCTGTTTTTCATTTGTCTTCAGGTTCGCTGTTTAATAGTGAGATCTTCCTAACAATTTCTTTAACATTATATGGATACTATTCATAACTCTGAAGTTAAAATCCCTTAGGCTTTTTTTTTATTCTATTTTAGACTTTTCCACATAATAAAACATGTTGTTTTTTTTAATTCATCTAATGCTTTCCTAATTATAGGTCATGCACAACGTGACTAAAAATAATTTGGCTCACAGAGGAATAGGAGGTGGAACAAGGCTTGATGCCACTTAATTTCAAATGTGACATATGCAGTCAAAAATAAAATCAAAACACTAAAACATCAGGGCCACTATTTTGGGGCATAGTCTTGAAATCTGAATTTCTACTCCCTACCCTAGTAGCTTAATTTTTGTCAATATGAACCTCAAATAATTTATTCTACTTGGGTAGGCTTAAATTTGCCCAAGTTAATCATAGTGTGGGTAGTGAGAGACATATTTAAGTCTACTGTATCCAACAGTATATCACATAGCTCCACATTATGCTAGCTGTGCATTGCCATGTCCCCTTTGTTCATGCAGTACATGTATGGGATCCGTTATCCAGGAACACAGAATCCAGAAAGCTCAGAATTACAGAAAGTCTGTCTCCCATAGACTTCATTTTTTCCAAATAAAGTTTTTAAAGGTGTTTCCTTTTTCTTGGTAATAATAAAACAGTAGCTTGTGCTTGATCCATACTAAGAAATAAATAATCCTTATTGGAGGCAAAACCAGTACATTGGGTTTATTTAACGTTTAAATGATTTTCTAGTAGACTTCAAGTATGAAGATCCAAAATATGGAAAGTTAAGTTATCTGGAAAACCCCAGGTGCTGAGCATTCTGTATAACAGGTCCCACAACTGTACTATCCCAAATGTTTGTACAATAAATTTCACAGATTTAGCCCATCAATCCCTGGAAGGCATCACAGCCCAAATATTCCATTTTTAGTTTATCCAGTGTTTCTGCAAAGGGTACGTTGCATTAACTATACTAAAACTCATGTAGCTACTGTAGCTTTCCAAATCCTACAGATTTATTCCTCAGAAGTATTAAGGCCCAAGGAATATAAAGCATAACTGAATATAAAAGAGGAGTACAAATTAAGATCTTACCCGACCTCAGGAATACAAATATTAGAGAGTTTTATAAAATAATATTATTGTGGCAAGTATAATATAATTTTTTATGATATATGGAGTACAATGCATATATGACTATAATAGGCATACAGTACAAATCTTCACAATATCCGGAATATAAATTATACCATTATGCTGAGCATTATATTAGTAATTATAAAGTGAATTATCATGCGTAACATTATTATTATTATGATAAAACAATACAAAACCCTTATTTTAAGAAATACTGTACATTAAGTTATATCACAAGAGTAGTAAAGCCTTCTTACCCACAGGATTACAATAAAGAGTCTTATATACAGCAAATAGTAAAAAACCAAGGAATCCAATGTAGGTAGGTTTTAGTGGAATTAACAAGTCTGTCCTATTAAAAGCCAGGATTACAATACAGGCCTAAAAAAAAATATATCAAGTGGATTCATATATTGCATTAGTAATACAATTGCCAAACAATGCTAATCACTCCCACAAAATAATTCCTTTACATCTTCTTGGAAACTTGTCATGTTGGAATACCAAACAATGCTTCACAGAAACAATACAGATTTTAACAAATTTAGGAGTACAAAGCGTAGTGTTATAATCCCCTTGATTATATTAGAGAGTTTTATAGAATATTATTATGGTATATAAGGTTGCATTTAACCTTACATTATTTACAAGGAATACAGTACATTTCTGAGTTATCCTCAGCAATATATAACTCAGGACTTAAAGGAGAAGGAAAGGCCTATAAACTTGGGGGTGCCAAAAATTAGACAGCCCCAAATGATTTTATGTACTTACCTGACACCTCAGGCCAGTGATACTATCAGCAGAAAAACTGCACAGGTCCGGGAGTTCTTCCAGTGAACACCACGGAGTGATCCTTTTCTTTCTTCTTCTTAATTCTTCAATTTCCCCATGGCAGACGCAAGCGTGGTAGAAAGAAATAGGCGTCTTCTTCGCTAAAGCTCGGCTTTTCGTGCTACTGCGATGAGAAAAAAGAAGAAGGAATCGATCGCTCCGTGGTGCTCACTGGTATAACTGGTAATCCGTTTGGCAATTCACCATTTCACCATCAACTTTGCAAAGAAGTCCGGTTGGGGGGGGTCGCTTTGGCGGAATGTGCGCTGCTGGGAGACAGGGCTGTAGTTGTGTCTAGGCTTATACTCGAGTCAATACGTTTTCACAGTTTTCGTAGGTAAAATTAGGTACCTCGGGTTATACTCGAGTATATACGGTATAGGAGGAATATAGTGCAGAATGTAGGGTCTCATGATGCTGAGGATGGCAACTGAGATACTTGTATTTTTCTGTTTCAGGAATGCAAGATTGTATTCTAGGATTGTAATCCATTTAGGAAAGGAACACATTGTACACTGCAACCTTAAGCCAAGGAAGACCTGTTAAAAAATCGATTTGCACAAGGAATACAATGCATACCTTAATATTCCAGCAATACAATATAGATGTAAAATGATTGGGAATGCAATCTAAAGTCATAAATTGTTCTAGGAATTCAAGACAGACTTAAAACCATTGGCAAGCAATGCCAATCCCTTTTGTCCACAGAGTAGTGCCTCTTTTTCTAAAGATGATCAGTTTCCATTACAGTATGTATGCAATACAACGCAACATAAAAAAAATGCACCTTTTTATTCCAGACATATTAGACTGATCTTTGCAGGACCAAGGAATATACTGTACATGTAGGATCTATTATACAGAATTATTTCAACCTGGGGATTTCTAGATGAAAGAAAATGAATCTACCAACTACACTACCAATTAAAGTTGAAATGTGTTGATGGAATACAGTGCAAACAGTGCATATTGAAAAAGACTAAGAAATACAGTGATGCCCAAGAAACATCTTCATATCCCTGAATACAAAACAGAGCATCTTCTATCTCAGAAGCACACATTTGTAACACCTGGATTATAACTCTTTTATGGAAGAAAAATAGTTGCATTATTTATTAGAATAACATACAGAGCAATATATTGCAGCAGAAATAAAATCTAGATTCTCTGGAATGTAATGTAGAGCCCATGGCTACCTATGAAATGACACGAAGAATCCATGAATCAGTGATCCCCAACCAGTGGCTCGTGAGCAACATGTTGCTCTCCACTCCTATTGATGTTGCTCCAAGTGGCCTCAAAGTAAGTGCCAATCTTAAAATTCCTTGTATGAATTTTAAAAAAGGCATGTAGCCACAGGTTAAGTCCAACAGAGCCTCCCGCAGGCTAGCAGTCCATATCAGGGCTGTCAATTAGCTTATCGCAGCCCTTATGTGGCTCCCAAACAGTTTTTAAATTTGATTATGGCTCACATGTAAAAAAGGTTGGGGACCCCTGCCTTGGATGCTCAACGATAACACTGAATGCCTGACATAGTGAAATACCATTTTGTCACAGTTGGCACCCCAATTCAGAACCGATGCTAAGCACCCTGGTTTCGGCTCTTGCTTCAGCCTTTAGCAGCCGCCTTTCCCTTCGGCTAATCGGATGCCGCCAGGTCTTTATAAGAGAGGTGTAAAGCGAGGGTTCTGAACAAGCACAGGGACAACAGTAAATGCATAGTCTTTGGGCAGAAGGTCACGGTACAAGGCTTAGGCAGAAGAGTAGTCAGATCAGGCCCGTTGGGGCAGGCAGAGTGCAAACGGAGTCAGGCAGGCAAGGATCAAACCAGGAGATCAATCAGAGGGGATATAGAATAAGCAAAGTCGGATATCAGGCAGGGGTCAGGATACAGACGTCAGAATAGTCTAAAGCCAGGCAGGGGTCACAACAGGAATCAGGATGAATAATACAGATAGCACAAACGCTCAGAAGCACCAGGAACAAATCCGATAACGGGCAGAGTCCTGTAGCCCAAATGAGCCTTTTAAACATTTCAAATTTCACGCCATTGCACGCTGGCATCATCACACCAGCATGCTTGCACCTTTAAAACATGAAGAGGCGTGCCCTAAGGAACCGGTGCCTGCGGCAGGGAAGGTTGGAGCAGCGGGCATCCCCACCGAAGTGGCGGCAGGCGTCCCTGCCGTCCCCCCACTAGACCACCACAGCGGGTTGTTACACATTTGAACCTTTGGAATATAATCATTATTAAGAAGGAATACAAATCGCATCTACTGAAATGCACCATAGAGCCATTTACTGAAGCAAAAATAAAATTCAGATTCTGATAACCTTGAAAATATATTGCAGTGCATCTGCTATGCAAGTAATACCAAATAAAGGCTCACATTCTCTGTGCATCCCTAATTAAAGAGATATCTCAATATACCAGAAGTATAATTTAGATATAAAAATATCAGGAATGCAATGGAATGTCCTAAACTGCTGAAGGAATCCAATACTGATTTAGAACCCTTAGAATGTAATGCAGAGCCTCTTCTAACCCTGGAATGACAAACAGAGGCTCATAGGATCCAGGGATAACATAAAATCAGATCCAAGGAATCCAAAGTGGAATGTCAACTTTCCCATATCTCCAGATTTACATTACAAAGGAATTATTTTGGGAATTCAAAGAGGAGATTTATAATTCCTATGATTACAGTAGAAATCTTTTTCGCAGAAGGATAAATAAATATTATGTAGAATTGTATTATTCATATACTAATATGCAAACCCATGCTTTCCATATCACTGTTATAGCAAAAATGCAAAGCATTTGAACAATTGGATTAAAGTGCAGAAGCTCTTGTAGAATTTATGAAATAATCTCCTATTATCCCAGACATACAGTACAACCCTAGAATACAAGTGAAAGATATTTTGCTTCTATTAATATAGAAGGGATATATATATATAATATCAAAACAGGGGGTTGTGGGAGCACTCTAAAGGCTTTAAAGTATATATATGTATAATAAATGCTATTGCATATGTACCCAAAACAGGGGTTATTTTGTTACAAAGTTATGATCATAAAATTGATAAGCCACCATACCACGTCAAGGTAAACCCCGAATGGCGGTCCCTAACTTATTTTATTTTTTATGTGCATTCTAGCATTACCTGTAATCAATGTCCGTTGATTTTTTTACTGAGGGCTAAATATATATATATATATATATATATATATATATATATATATATATATATATATATATATATGTCTCAATTGGATATATATATATATATATATATCTCAATTGGATGTATCCAAAAGTTTATTTATTATGGTTTATTATTTTAGAATGCCTGAAATACAATGCAAAGATGTTATTTCCAGGAATACACTAATGCAATGTATAACAGTATAACGCACAGGATCTGTAAGTACAATTGTTCAAGAAAAACAAAGCAAATTATAACATAGGAGGAATGCAGTCAAGAGATCCATAATTCTATTACATTGCATTCTATTTCTGTCATAAAACGTATAATCCCTGTGATTATAATCCTCATAGGGGAAAATAAAACAGTTGTGGCTGGTATACAGAATATATATGTTTCAGGAATACAAAACAGATAACACTTTACCCAGGAATACAGTGCATAGGCTTATAAAGATCTCAGTGCAGGCCTCGTATATTTAGGGAATATAATGCAAACCTCGTGCCAGGAATGTTGAGTTCCATACACATTACAGATTACAATGCCATCTCATATAAATCCAATAATAAATAGGATGACCATAAAATCTTCCCATTATTTTTGAAAACCAAAGCAGTCACTTTTGACGTATATAATGCACAGGTTTATAACGTACCATAATATCATATTATTAATATCAAAAATATCATATTTTTTCTATTTTACCAGGAAGAGAGCTGATCTATCTAGGAAACTGATTTGTGCTTTATAACTTAAAGATTATAATGGAGGGCTCAATGTCAAAGGAAAAAACGGGAGCCCGTGCATTTCAGAAATGCATAGAAGCACATCCTATGAAACAAAGCAATAGTCATATAGCCTCAAGGATTACAATGTAGAGCATTATGTCAAAGGATTCAGATTATGTTAAGCATCAAGTATATTTTTCGTTATACCAAAGACATAACACAGAACAAATATTTCTTATCATGTTAGTTCAGCAAAATAAAACTTACTTACACTACATTTATTATTTCAATTTTGTTTCCTTCAGTCTGGAATTACACAATCACAGCATGCAGGCAGGAGAAAGTTTGTGGACACTGTTAAGACAATTTGTGTATCACACCAAAATTTTGTGTGTGCACCAGAATGGGGAACCTAATGCCCATACACAGTGCCATACATAATTATAGTGTGAGGAGGGAGGGGGAATATGGGGAGGGCAGTGACATCTAGCAAGTGCTGAATGGAAAGTGATTTTTAAAGTAATTGACTGTCCTGCCTCTATGCCTCAGGCATAGAGACAGGGCAGGTAATATTTGATTGACAGCTCAGATATTTAAATGCCTTTATAACAGGTATGGGTGCTTTAGGGAAAAAAACAATATGGGTTCCATGTTTAATTTGCTGATTTTTATTATACTGCTTTTTATATGTAGGCGACAGATCCCCTTTAAAAAGAACTGAAAAATACCTGAAAATTTCACCATACACAGAAAGAGCATAGGGCGCATTTGGGGTTGTGAATAGGGGGGGGGGACTGGGCATGTTCCCCCAATCACGAGGCTGGTATCTGTTTGTAAACTACCATGAACCATCTTAAGGATTGCTCTACCTTCTTCTCACAGTATTTCATAGACTAGCCAATTCTTAGCATTTTTTTAATTGGTTTTCATAGTTTCCAAATGATTTGCCTTCTTCTTCCCTATCTTTCCAGCTTTCAAATGGGGGTCACTGACCCCCAGGTATTCAAAAACTATTGCAGCTACAATGTTTTGGATATTGTTATTTTTTTTAAAATTACTTTCTATTCATGTCCTTTCCTATCTTGCAGTTTCATGACCTTTCCTATCTTCCAGTGCCTGGGAGCTGGTGAACAAGAAGCTTCTTAATTCAAACAATTTTACAAATAAAAAATGAAGACCAATCACATATTGTCTCCAACTATCTCTGTCTGAATCATGCTTAAAGTTAATTTAAAGGTGAGCTACCACTTTGAGCAATAATTGCTGTATTTAGAAGTTTACTCTGTTACATGCAACCACAGAGATCTTGGATACATGTGCATACAGTTAACTTTCCTAATCTCACATACCCCACCTGTATTACAATAAAGAGTGGTAAATTATAAAACCGGATTGCTACTTATTAGTATACAAATCCATGCAAATGTATTATATCTAAAGGATACAAATATCTGCTGAACAGAAGGGCTACTTAATTTAATAAGCTACGAAAGCGAAACCTCTCAAATCCTCTCATTACACATTTAATATTTCTTACGCAATTTATCCTGTGATCCTGCCGTTTGTTAGAGCTGCAACCTCTGTGTGGTGATTAAAGAAAGTGCACCTTTTTTTTTTTAATAATAGATTTTACAAGATATAGTTTCACAGTAGATGCCCTTAAATATTGAACGTATAACCGTAGATTGTATTTTGTGCAGTTCTAAATACTGGATGCATTAAAGCATTATCCAGAGAGAGAGAAAAAAAAAGAAAGAATAGCGGGGTATTTTATTAATTCAGCATACAGTCACTGCAGATATGTAATATTTATTTTAGTGCTGCCATAAAGTGAGTTTTCCCAGAAGATCATAAAGTGCATAGAGTAAAAATAAACAGAAGACAGAGATATTGTTTATTCTCTCTGTTGTCTTATATCTAAAGAACAGATTATTCTTACATCTCCTGTAGAAGGTAGGGGATCTTTCTGTATGTAGCCCAGACCTGCAGAATAAGAAGCATACAGATGGAGCAGCCTTGAACTGGCACATAGGTCCGCGCACATAGAAGCAGCCCCTCTTATTTCTTGTTGGTCAAGGCCTGCAGAAATTAGGTTAATATAACTCTTTATTGAATCTGTCTGTTTAGCCGATTCTGGATCAAATTGAGTTGGCGGGGCTGATCTAGGATCTCTGTCTTGCCAAGATCTGCAGGTTCAGGAGGAGAGAGGAGGTACCCTGTGGGGTGAGAATTTGCAACGGGCATTCGAGATGTAGGTGGTGACCTTGGAAGGTCCCAGTCCCCCAGTTTGACACTGAGCTTATCAAAGGAATCACATAATGGCTAGCGCGCTGCCACCTGTATGCAGAGAAACAGATCCCATAACAGGAGCCGAGTTATGCTTTTGAAATCCCTGATGTAAATTTCCCATGTGCTACACTAAATTTACTGGGTGAAACACGGAAATAAAGTGGATGACTTTATAAATAAGTAAATAATAATTTTTCTCTTGTGATCCTCTTTTAAAGCATTACAACATGTACGGCTTGCAGATTACTTTTAATATTTATGGTCTGTCTTGTTTTTTTCTTTTCTTGTACAGCACGGATTCATGTTCTGGCATTCTATAAATATATAACTAAACTGGGCTAACATGACATAGCAGGAATTACTTTATGCTTTAAATATGAATCGTATTCATGTCCTGAGGTTGTAAGGTACAGATGTCAACCAGCATTCCTCCAGTTCCGTTTGTTCTAGTGCTTGTTTATTATCTGTGTACATATTTATATTGTTTATGTATGCAACCCTTTTCTTGGCTATAATACAAAAGGGATACGGTCATGGGAAAAAATGTTTTTTTCAAAATGAATCATTTAATAGTGCTGCTCCAGCAGATTTCTGCTCTGAAATCTATTTCTCAAAAGAGCAAACAGATTTTTTTATATTCAATTTTGAAATCTGACATGGGGCTAGACATATTGTCAATTTCCCCGCTGCCCCAAGTCATGTGACTTGTGCTCTGATAAACTTCAATCACTCTTTACTGCAAGTTGGAGTGATATCATCCCCTCCCTCCCCCCCCCCCTGCAGCCAAACAAAAGAACAATGGGAAGGTAACCAGATAACAGCTCCCTAACACAAGATAACAGCTGCCTGGTGTCTAAGAACAACACTCAATAGTAAAAACCCATGTCCCACTGAGACTCCTTCAGTTACATTAAGAAGGAAAAACAGCAGCCTGCCAGAAAGCATTTCTCTCCTAAAGTGCAGGCACAAGTCACATGACCAGGGGCAGCTGGGAAATATCTATATATCATATCAATCGAAAAACTAATATATGGAATTATTTATGCTTTTGGTATTCCTCTTGTATGTAACTGACGTGATTTTTTTAGCGAATCAAAGAAATGTTTTTCTAGGGTTTTAATTAATGTACAGGTGTGCTGGGGGGGATTTAAATTCGGTGTAATGTGACAGGAAGTGAGGTCTCTGAGGAAGTGCATTGTCACGAAACGCGTCAGACCTCAGATGCTTTGGTTGTTTGATTGATCGTATGTCCTAATAAAGAATTTACCTTTTTAAAACATTTGGAGTCGAGCGATTCGTGTTGGTGTTCAGGAGTGCGCGGCCTGTAAATTTTCTGCAGCTGGGAAATTGACAAAATGTCTAGCCCCATGTCAGATTTCAAATTAAATACAAAAAAATCTGTTTGCTCTGTTGAGAAATGGATTAACTGATGCGATTCGAAAAAAACATGTTTTCAGATGACAAGATCCCTTTAAGGGTAGAACACCATTAAATTGTAACTCATGACTTCAGCTGGGTTTTTACAGAAGCGGTCACCAGGCAGAACTTCAACTTTCCTCACATTCAATCTTGGGGGCCACTGGTTCTTGACCTTGTACAGTAGATTTATTGACCAGAGAGGTAGTTCTTTTGTACACCAAATACATGTGGCCTAATATTACATCATACACCAAGTTAACAATGGTTATTACAGGTATACTAAGATAACAGAGTGCTCCAACAAATTCACTCACTATCTTTAAGCCCTACCCAGTAACTGGACTACACGGCATAGGGTCTGGATTCAGTCCATGCTGCCTGACCGCCACCCCCGCGGGCCCCAATCCAGACCTGTCTGGAGTCCATACTGTTGATGGCTATTGTTAGGAACTGTCACTCCCACACTATTTATGCTGCTTTTATTAGCTTACCTACCACACCTAGAGCATTCTACAACAGGACTACCAGCCCCCATCTTTACCGGATTCATGGGGATCCCTTATTCCCTACTTCACTAAGGCTTGACATACCTTAGGGCTTGATCTTCTTATGGAGGCTTCCCAAATTGGGCTTTCCAGTTAATGGCGAGAAGAAACAAAAGTAGCACTAAAGCAATACATATAATATATTAAAGATGACATGCAGACCACTCGCTTCGATGCATTTTAGGCAAAGCTGGATCACTCTCAAAAATGAAAATCCTGTAATACAAACCTTAAATAACACGCCAAGTGCTAAATTGGCCAGCCCATACAGATCATCACACAAGAACATATCTATTTGTTTATATGGCATCACATGGCCAGTGTTGATTGTTTTGCCCTTTTGCATCAGGTTACATTCTCATTTGTAAACAAAATGGGTTAAAACAGCACACGGCACAATCAAAACTCAGGAGAGTGTAGCCTCTTTGCGGCAGTTTATTTTCACATAAACAAAATAAACAATACAAAATAAACTTTTTGCCACTTAATGGGCTTTTACCTAATACAAGTCAGCTGTCCTACCTAACCAGGAATAGGCCTACTGCCTGTCTCCCCAAAACAGAGATCGTGGTTCTGTATGTAGATAAACCGCACCTCTCACCTTTTCTATTGTATTCCTGCCCCGGTGGTGCAGATCTCTCTAGACAGTTGGCACACGTCAATACAATGTATGAAGTGTTTAAGAGAATCACACAGACACCATATTTGTTGCAGGTGGGGAGCTTACCCCTTTTATTGTGACCACCTGTGCATCAACGTTTTTTGGGGGGGAATTAATCCTGACGAAGGGAGGGTTAATTTCCCCCGAAACATTGATGCACAGGTGGTCATAATAAAAGGGGTAAGCTCCCCACCTGCAACTAGGGTTGCCACCTTTTCTGGAAAAAAATATCGGCCTTCCTATATATTAATCTTTTTTCCCTGTTAATAACATTGGAATCAGCCATCATTTTTACAGGCCAGTAAAATACCTGCCAGGTGGCAACCCTACCTGCAACAAATATGGTGTCTGTGCAATTCTCTTAAACATTCCCCAAAACAGAGAACATTCAGGAACAGTTTAAAATCCCATACCTGGTGATTTCAGTCCTCTCAGTGACCTCACACAGGCAACTTTTCTGTGTCTTTTCCCAGACTGGAGCTCAACACTCTGGCTTGAGCTGCCTTTTTATTTATCCACCTAAGGTGCCTCAGGAAAACACCCGGGCTGGACTAGCAGTCCCAGAATCACTCTGTTAGGAACCTGAGAGATAAATAAGCTCTGTCCTGGACTTTCCCAGGTATTTTAGTGGTTACTTCGCCAATATATATATATATATATATATATATATATATATATATATATATATATATATATATATATAATTATGCATGTGACTGGAGCACTCAAATCATCAGGGTAATTGCCTAGGTGCAGGTTATCTTGAAAAATTCATAGAGCAACAAAAACCGCACACAGAGGACTTGTATAAGTGCAAAAAAATAATAACCAATTGGTTATTATTTTTTTGCACTTATACAAGTCCTCTGTGTGCGTTTTTTGTTGCTCTATATCAGGGGTCCCCAACCTTTTTTTACTCGTGAGCCACATTTGAATGTAAAAAAGAGTTGGAGAGCAACACAAGCATGAAAAATCCCATGGGGATGTCAATTAAGGGCTGTTGTTGGCTGTTTGGTAGTCCCTTCATAGACTGGTAGCCTACAGGAGGCTCTATTTGGCAGAACACCTGGTTTCTATGCAACCAAAACTTGCCTTGAAGCTGGGAATTCAAAAATAAGCACTTGCTTTGAGGCCACTGGGAGCAACATCCAAGGGGTCGGTGAGCAACATGTTGCTCGCGAGCTACTGGTTGGGGACCACTGCTCTATATATATATATATATATATATATATATATATATATATATATATATTGTATGTATATATCACTAAAAGCAAATTCCCAAGAGCTTTGAGTAAATAAACTTTAACTTTAAAATACTGAGCATTCAGTTTATTTTTTTAGTTGCAGAAAAGTTAATATTATTATTATATGATCTATTGAACAATTCAGCCAAAAAGGAAAATTTCTCAAAATGAATGAGTTAATAGTGCTGCTCCAGCAGAATTCTGCACCGAAATCCATTTCTCAAAAGAGCAAACAGATTTTTTTAAATTCAATTTTGAAATCTGACATGGGGCTAGACATATTGTCAATTTCCCAGCTGCCCCAGGTCATGTGAATTGTGCTCTGATAAACTTCAATAACTCTTTACTGCTGTACTGCAAGTTGGAGTGATATCACCCCCTCCCTTCCCCCCCCCCAAGCAGCCAAACAAAAAAACAATGGGAAGACAACCAGATAACAGCTCCCTAACACAAGACAACAGCTGCCTGGTAGATCTAAGAACAGCACGCAATAGTAAAAACCCATGTCCCACTGAGACACATTCAGTTACATTGAGAAGGAAAAACAGCAGCCTGCCAGAAAGTATTTCTCTCCTAACGTGCAGCCACAAGTCACATGACCAGGGGAAGCTGGGAAATTGACAAAATGACTAGCCCCATGTCAGATTTCAAAATTAAATATAAAAAAATCTGTTTGCTCTTTTGAGAAATGGATTTCAGTGCAGAAGTCTGCTGGAGTAACACTTTTAACTGATGTGTTTTGAAAAAAACATGTTTTCTGATGGCAGGATCCCTTTAAGCTCCACGGTCGCTCTTATATGTACCGTATGTTAACAGAATGCTTCTTTATCATTGATCTATTGCAAAAGCTGGTTATACAGTATATCACTCAACATAACTTACCTTCTTAGACCACCTCAGACACGTTGCAACCCATCCAAGTCAATAGGAAGCACCAAGCAGCAAAGAAATTCTGGTGCATAAAGTAGAATACGTTTGAGTGCTTTTGAACTCCAATCAGGACTGAAGGGTGAAGACAAAAAGGGGATGCTATAAGTCTAAATTAGCTATTCGTATCTGAGCAACCTCATTGATTGGCAGTGTGGTTAGTAGGTTAATTTTTAGTAGGGTAATTTTCCCTGAATCTTCCTTGAATGCTTAAAAGCATAGAGAACTGCCTACAATGTCAATACTATACAGTATATGTCAGTACTATAGAGTCAGTGATATTGTGCAATGTTTATATACTGTAGATCTGTTATGACCTACCTGTATAATTAATGTTGGACTGGCTCACCACCATACAAGGAAAACTCCAAAACATTTTGCCTATTTCATGTCCATTCCCTATTTATGTATTGTAACAGACAGGAGAAATAGATGAAAGGTTACATCAGTGATCCCCAACCAGTGGCTCCAAACCATTCTGCCAATTCATGTCCATTCCCTATACAAACCCTCCCCTTTGAATGTTGCTCTCAGTGGCCTCAAAGCAGATGCTTCCTTTTGGATTCCTGGCTTGGAGGCAAGCTTTGGTTTCATAAAACCAGGTGTACTGCCAAATAGAGCCACCTGTAAGGGACATCTAAGGACAATGGCAGATGATTTAAAAATATCAACAGGTTTTCTATTTTTCCTACACGTACTCTATACATGTTTGTTTTTTCTTTCTTTCTTGGGAAAAGACCATGACATGACGTAAACACACTGGGGTTCATTTATAAACACTGGGCAGTGTTCATTTATAAAAACTGCCCAAATTTCATTTGGACAGTAAACCATAGCAGCCAATCAAATGTTTGCTTGTAGGTTCAACCTGCAACTGGCTGAAAATGAAAGCCAATCACTGGTTGGTTGCTAAGGGACACTGCCCATGTGCAAATGTGTCCAATGTTTATACATAAACCTCACTGACAGGTGATTAAAAAAAATTCAAAATGGCTAAAATTGGACCTTCTGGAACTATATATGGACAATATTCTTGAGCTGACACACTTCTCATTCCTATGCCGAAATATCTAAGGTTTAACACTACTTGTTTCCGAAATAATTAGGTGATTTGCCACTATGGAGATATCACTGACTTCCTGGCCGCTTATCCCCTTTGTGTCTTCTCTCTCAGCCTCAGTAAATGTGATACAAATCCCCCAAATCAGCTCATTATAATTCACACAGGTTAAATAACGAGTCTGCTTACATGGATAATATCTTAATCTGATGCATGCCCAACTCCACTCTGCGTGCATTTTGCTAAGACCCATGAAGGCAGATGAGACTCCGCAGATGAACTCAACCGGCACTAACGACAGGCTGCAGAAGCATGGCCATTTATCTTGGACACCCATATAATAACATGCAGCATTATGACACATACCTGGAAGAAGGGTTTTAAAGCAAGTGACTAGAAAACCATTTTTAGCTGAATATACGCACTATATGGAAGCACTGACATCAGTTTCTCAGCTTAACCCCCTGCTGCAATAAATGAAATCTACAGATAGGACAGAATCAACTAAACGATTAAGGGAAACTAGCAGCAGGTTATACAGTATATCCTGTGATCTAATTTGTTGTATGGAAATCCATAATCCGAGAGAGGCCTTCCTGCGCACAATATTTCAGACCTTGAAATTGGATGATTCCAGGAAATGGAATTAAAAAAAAAACAAAATAAGTAAAAACACATAGTCCATTAAATGGCCTCCGTCCTGCCATATTGATCCCACCACACCAAAGCCCCAAACCACTTTTTTCTTTCTTACTCTATGGGAGAAACATAAAATCTATCCTTCTAAATCAATTACTACTTATGGAAGATGGTGTTGGGTTCATTTGCCCGCTCTCCCGGGAAGCCGTTCATGTAAATTGAGAATTATTATTATAAAGTCTAGTGAGAGTCATTACTGTAACCTCTGCTCGGCTGGGAGGTGGAAAGTAGCAGAAATTGTCTGGGCTAAAATTTTAACTGTTCTGACCTTGGGTCCTGCACTGCCTGTACAATAATGAGCTTGTATTATTAAGATCGGTCCTTCGCACTTGCATTGCAAAATCTTAAAAGTGACTGGTTGTCACCAGTGAATACTTTTTCAGAAAGTGTTTTTGTTAAAAAAAGGCTGGTCACCATGTTTACAATTTCTTTGCAATAAAGCAACTTTTATATATATATATATATATATATATATATATATATATATATATATATATATATATATTTATATATATATATATATATATATCTCTCTATCTGACCTTCACATTTAAATAACTTCAGGGCAGCTTTAAGGGAGCGTCCCTCTTCCCCTGCGAATACCGAAATTCAGAGGCAAAGTTATGGGGGCTATCGGATTTGAGTCGTGGTGGGTGACGTCACAAACGTGCAGCACGTTGTGATGTCACTTCCACCTGCGTCATTTGCACAGGAACAGATTACACCCCCTGTCTCTAGTCACCCCAGATCACCTAACACCACTATCACCTCGGCTACACATGACTGGTGGAAGGCAAGCAGATGTGGTGCGAACCCAGGGGTCTCCCATTGTTGCACCCTAGACACATGCCTCTTCTCCCTACCCCTAGTTCTGGCCCAGCCAATCTGCTGTGGAAATCAATTGAAGTGATGTCGTTTTTAAGCTACTAAGTACTAGTTTTCTATTGGTTCCTGCTTCAAAAAGATAAAAGTACTATTAAAGGGGTTGTTTACCTTCCAAGAATTTTTTTCGTTCACTTGGTTTCAGATAGTTCCCCAGAAATAAAGACTTTTGCCAATTACTTTTGATTTTCTATGTGCCTGTTTTAATAACATTGAAGTGTAAGTCTAATTTGTTATTTCTAAAGCTACTCTGAGAGTGGGTCGCCGACCCTCTAATCTGTTCTAAATTGATACATTTAGTTGATTTTATGGTGTATCTGTACATCGTTCTACAATTCAGTGCAATTTGCACAAAGAACATCTGTATGGCAGGGTGATGAGAAAGAAGTAGTGATGGGCGACCGTTTTTTCAGACGCCGGCGAATTTTTGCCGCGAATTTTCACTGGCGGTGAATCGCACAAATTCGCGCCTGCCGAATAAATTCGCCCATCACTAGAAAGAAGCCCTTTCTGCACTCACACCCCAAACAGAGTCACTTGTTGTATGCAAAAGCTCATTTAGACAAGCCACAGTCATTCTGGAACAAAGTGCTTTGGACTGGTGAGACAAAAGTTTAGTTATTTGGTCATAACAAAAAGCGATTTGCATGGCAGAAGAAGAACACCGCATTCCAAGAAAAACACCTGCAACCTACTGTTAAATTTAGTGGAGGTTCCATCATGCTGTGGGGCTGTGTTGCAAGTTAAGGGACTGGGGCCCTTGGTAAAGTCGAGTCGAGTCAATGAATTCAACCCAATATCAACAAATTCTTCAGGATAATGTTCAAACATCAGTCACAAAGTTGAAGTTACGCAGGGGTTGGATATTCCAACAAGACAATGACCCTAAACACACTTGGAAATCTACAAAGGCATTTATGGAATGGCCATCACAGTCCCCCGACTTGAATATCATCAAAAATCTATGGGATGATTTGAACAGGCTGTCCATGCTCGGCAGCCATCAAATTTAACTGAACTGGAGAGATTTTATATGGACGAATGGTCAAAAATACCGCCATCC
This sequence comes from Xenopus petersii, assembly GCA_038501925.1. NCBI lineage: Eukaryota > Metazoa > Chordata > Amphibia > Anura > Pipidae > Xenopus > Xenopus petersii. The sequence goes on from CM076677.1 coordinate 104,193,161, forward strand.
AGAGTCCAGACACTCATCAAAGTCTATAGGAGGCGTCTAGAGGCTGTTACATTTGCAAAAGGAGACTCAACTAAGTATTGATGTAATATATCTGTTGGGTGCCCAAATGTATGCACCTGTCTAATTCTGTTATGATGCATATTGCATATTTTCTGTTAATCCAATAAACGTTATGTCACTTTTGAAATACTACTGTTTCCATAAGGCATGTTATATATTAAAAGGAAGTTGCTACTTTGAAAGCTCAGCCAATGATAAACAAAATTAAGAGGGGTTCCCAAACTTTTTCATATGACTGTATCGATATATATATATATATAACTTTTAAATTGATGGGTATATATAGGAAAACTACTTATTCTAAGGAGTTGTAACAGAATTGGCGAGGCCTTTACTTCGCTTTTACATGTCATAGCCCATCAGTAAGTTTCGACATGCAAAGCTATTCCATAGATCCCTATAGAGGTAAATGATACTGACCTCTTCTGTGCACAGGTGAGCATCTAAAAAGGGTTGTTAAGCAGTTCCGTAAATAAGCCTTAAATCCGAGAGGAGTTTAAATACATACTTGCTATTCAATTATGCCATATTTAAGCTCACTGTAGTTATAGGAATGGACAGATGCCAAGATGGAGTGGAATTGTTAAGCTATATATAGGTATTTTCTTGAAAGGCTGCCAAATAAATGTTTCTTACTGACTGCTGAATAAGCAGAACTGGACTTACAGTGATTCTGGCAAATTAAGGGACATTCTCCCAATAACTTCCATTTAAAGCTATAGAAAAAAATATATTTTATATATATATATTATCTGTAATAATTCATTTGAATCTGCGGGGAAAGTGCTGGGCAGCGTTCTTATTATAGGGGTAGTTCACCTTTCATTAACTTTTAGTATTTTCTAGAATGGCTATTTCTAAACAAGTTTTCAATTCGCGTTCATTTTTTCTTTATTATAGTTTTTACATTTTTGGCCTTCTTCTGACTTTTTCCAGCTTTCAAATGGGGGTCACTGACCCCATCTAAAAACAAATACACTGTAAGGCTAGAAATGTATTTTTATTGCTACTTTTTATAACTCATCTTTCTATTCGGGCCTCTCCTATTCACATTCCAGTCTATTTAACAAATCAATGCATGGTTGATAGGGTAATTAGGACCCTAGCAATTAGATTGCTGAAATTGCAAACTGGAGAGCTGCTACATAAAAAAAAGCTAAATAACTGAAAAAAACCACAAATGATTAAAAATGAAAACCAATTGCAAATGGTCCCAGAATTTCACTTTCTCATATGTAATTTTGGACAGTCCTACCTAAATAGGAACAATTGTAATTGTGATATGGTTGTGGGTGATATAGTTAATGGTTCTTTGTAATTAGTTGCTACAGGTTACTAGACCTGGAGCAAGCAAAAGCAAATTTCAGCTGTCCTGATGTTCATGGAACTACAAAGCCAGAAAAAAAATCTGAAGTGGCCTTTTGTTGTGACTAATATAGGGCACAAAGTTTCAATTTGCAGCAAGGAAGGAAGAGATTTAGATATTTATCCCATTTATAGCCCTGCCCAGGAGTACCCCCGAAATAATGGTTGCACCCTCCTAAAGGGCATTTTTCTGGATGTGACAGTTTCACAATAACCCTAAATGTACATTAAGAAACTAGTACCATAGTACTTGCCTTGTAGATCCTGCATAGGTAGCTCTATGATCAAAGAGCCACCATACACCCTAGAGACAACTGCAGTACTATACTGTCAAATACTTTTAGTCCAAATCTTAACTCAGCTTCATTTCAGTACTAAAGGAGTTAACCGCTTCATTTGAGACAGAAAAACAGTTCCGTGTGTGAATACAGGTGTGGCAGAATCATTCTGTTCTCTCAATCTGTTCTTGTTTTTAATTTACCTGAATAGACAAGGCATTTGAAGGTACCGACAGCAAATTCTTGGAACTTCTCCCGGTGAAGCAACGGCAGAAATAAACATGAAGGAATATTTATAAAGTGTATTTGTCAGTTTGAATGCTGTGCTCTGTCTATTTCTCCTTGCGCATGGTTTTATGCCCTTCATCACAGGACCTGAAATCACAGTTGAAAGAACTAGGCACAGTATTGTTATAAGGTGTGTATTATTTTTAAGCCACTCTGTTGGGCTTTTAGATCATCCATAATCATGCATAGGTGAGAAACACTCTGGAAATCACACCGTTATAAATGGCCCGTGTAGAATACACATGGTCTTTAGCAGATTTGGTGGTTTTGGCTGCCATGTGTATTTGAAGTATACCAGTAACTTTTTAAAGGGAAGAGTAAAACAGGGGAATTAAAAAAAGCCAATGCTTCAGCAGAGGCATCAAACAGCCGCATGTCATGAGGGAAACAATGATCCACTGTGGACCTTTCTGAGACATTATTTCATGTTATCATTTAGTGTGAAGAGTAGTGATGGGTGAATTTATTCGGCAGGCGCGAAAATTCGCCAGCGTGAATGGCCGGCGTAAAAAAAAAGGAAGCCGGCGCAATTTTGCCAAAAACTGTGCCTTTTGCGAATTTTTCACCAAAGCAAAACGCCCAAATTCGCCCATCACTAGTGAAGAGGCCTAAAAAAACAAAGACTGGATCATTTTTTTTCCCTCTTAAATGGAGCTAGTTAACATCTCTGGGTAAAAAAAGCCAAACTGGGATTGGAGACTGGGCTGCTGATACAGTTTTTCTGGATGGTGGGAGACAACTTGGATAACTCCCCAAAAAATCCATGTAAGTAGGAATGTCTGAGGTTTAATTCCTTTTCTGAGCAAAAAAACAGCAGGTGCCAAAAATCAATGTGGGCACTACCTAAGTAAATAGAGTTATAGTGGAGCAAAACATTAATAAAGAGGGAGGATATGCCCACAGCTCACCCAAGTCCACAGGTGCATAACCATAGAAAACCAACAATAGTTTTAAGTCCCTCCAAAAATCAGTTAAAGGTAGTAAAAAAAATACAAATAGTTTATTAGGACATCAACAGCCTAATGCGTTTTGTGCCTATTGGGGCACTTACTCGTAGGCATATGAAACAGACACAAATTACTATGTCCTAATAAACTTTTTGTTTCATTTTACTACCTTTGACTGATTTTTGGAGGGACTCACAACTATTGTTGTTTTTCAATTAATTCCTTTCCTGCCCTCATGCAACTTATGACAACTCACTGATCACGCACAATTGTCACGGTCGGCACCCTAAACCAGAACTAATGCCAAGCTCCCTGGTCTCGGCTCGACTTCACCAGTAGTGTGACCGCCTTTGGCTTCGGGAGGAGCCCTCAGCGTACTCAGATGCCACCTGGACTTTTCGAGAGGAGCAAGGCGAGGAGTTCTAGCAAGCAAAGGGGCACAACTGTTGTAAAAGTCAGTTAGGCCGAAGGTCGTGGTACAATAATGTAAGACAGATTCGTGGTCAGACATGCCAGGTCGAGGCAGACAGAGAGTAAATGTAATCAGACAGGCAAAGGTCAAACCAGGGAGTCAAATCAGAGGGTTAATCAGAAGCGGTAGTCAGTAATCAGGCAAGGGTCAGAATCCAGAAGTCAGAGTAGTCAAATAGCCAGGCAGGGTCAAAACAGGAATCAAACAGGTTTCAGAATTTAACACAAGCTCAAAGCACCAGGAACAAATCCTATCACGGGCAAAGACCCACAGCCCTAATGGGCTTTAAATATTTTTTGAATTGCGCGCCATTGCGCGCTGACGTCACTACGTCATCGTGTCTGTGCCTTTAAGAAAACCCGGAGCGCGCCGTGCGCGCCCTAAGACGCTGGCGCCTGCGGCCTACTGGAAGCCGCTCGTCGAGGCGGGCGTCCCTGCCGAGGGGGCAACAGGCGTCCCTGTTGTCCCCCCCCTAGACCACCAGGTAAGTTCGTTACAACAATATTGTGTCCTCCAATAGGAGGAGCAAAACACGTCTTGCAAAACAAAGCTTAAAAAGGATGCAGGTGTAATAAATGTTCCATCCTTGTTTACATGATTTTAAAGGGGATTTTCAAAAGTGCATGTATATATTTTTAGCACTAAATAAAGCAACTTTGTATTATATGTCCATTAAAACTTTTGTACCTGCTTTGACATACAGACAATCCTTTCAGGGGCTTTCTCTCCTCTCCCCTTGATTGTGATCCCCCTCGAATTTCAGCAGTCGTTGGACATCCCACTCCACAGTGTTCTAAGGGGCAGCATTTCCTCGACAATTATGTATATATGTGAGGGTTAGGCCACCTTTGACCTCTTTCAGTAGTTATCAGCACCGGAGCATCAGAGGGGCGGCCCATAAATGTGGACAGTCAGCCACATCGTGATCACCTGTTTCTCAAAGCAGGTACAAAAGTTTTAACATGTAGGAATCTGTACAATTTGTAGCAGCTTTGAGAGAGCTTTTTGTTACCTGTGACTTTGGGAATCTAACAGATGAAATGCTAAGAGACCAAATGGTGGAAAAAACAAATTCACCTCGCATTAGAGAGAGACTGCTCCTAGAGCAGGATTTAACCCTTGCAAAGGCTATTACAATTGCTAGCCAAATTGAAACAGCAGTAGCAGAGGCTTAGGGGCAAATTCATTCACTTCGCCGGGCGTAGTTTCGCCAGCGCTCCGCAAATTCACTAAAATCCGAAGTTGCGCACAGGGGTAGCGTAAGGTTGCGAAGTTGTGCTAGCGTTGATTCACTATATAAATCGAAGTTACGCTAGTAAGGCTAATTTGCATACGGCGCGAAATTCAGATTTCAATGGAGGAACACGTATCTGAACTACAAATGCCTAGAAAACCTTCAAATCAGCAAATATAAATTTTATTTTGCCCTACACATGTGCCCACTGTCTAGGTAAGTTGCCATGAGTCAGGAAATGTAGGGGGGAGGAAGGGGAGCCCCAAAAAAAATTTGATCCTTTTCAGCCTATCACCCATCATGTAGAAAACACGCCAGCGTTTTTTGGACTTAGAAAAAAAATTGACTTTTTTTGAAACAATCCCTATCTACTCTATTGCGCTTCGCCAGGTCTGAGGTGGCGAAGGAAGTCTAGCGTAAAAGGTAGCGTTCAGTACACTGCGCAAGTTAGTGAATTTGCGTAGTTACATCGCTAGCGAAAATTCGCCTGGCGTAAGGATGCGAAGTAACACTAGCAAAAATAACGCTAGCGTTCGGCGCTTCAGCGCTTAGTGAATTTGCGCCTTAAACTCTCAGTCAGGGAACTGCTGGGAATGTACGGACTGTGAATTCAGCACTGTGGCCTAATAATGCACAGTCACAGGCAAAATACAGTGCTAAGGAAAGGGATTCACCTACACTGCAAAACCGTGCAGCAAATACAAATAGAAAATACTGCTTTCACTGTGGTTCAACACAACACACTGCAAATTAGGGATGTAGCGAACGTAGGAAAAAAAGTTCGCGAACATATTCGCGAACTTGCGCAAAAATGCGAGCGGTTCGCGAACGGTTCGCGAACCCCATAGACTTCAATGGGAAGGCGAACTTTAACATCTAAAAAAGACATTTCTGGCCAGAAAAATGATTTTAAAGTTGTTTAAAGGGTGCAACGACCTGGACAGTGGCATGCCAGAGGGGGATCAAGGGCAAAAATGTATCTGAAAAATCTGCCTGTGTGTGCTTGGAAGAGATAGTGTAGGGGGAGAGCTGTTAGTGATTTCAGGGACAGATGATAGTAAGTTTGCTGGCTAGTAATCTGCTTGATACTGCTCTGTATTGGAGGGACAGAAGTCTGCAGGGATTTGAGGGACATTTTAGCTTAGGTAGCTTTGCTGGCTAGTAATCTACTGTTCTCTTTAAACAACTGCCATACGTTGACCTTGTAGGCATTGTTTGCCCAGTTTTTTTGGACGCAGCCACTGAAGCACAGTTGCCAGAAAAAATATGCCATATAAATGCTGAAAATAGTCATTTTTTTGGTCGCAGCCACTGAAGCACAGTTGCCAGAAAAATTATGCCATATAAATGCTGAAAATATAAATTTTTTTGGTTGCAGCCACTGAAGCACAGAGGCCAGAAAAATTATGCCATATAAATGCAGAAAATATGCATTTTTTTGGTCGCAGCCACTGAAGCACAGTTGACAGAAAATTTATGCCATATAAATGCTGAAAATATAAATTTTTTTGGTTGCAGCCACTGAAGCACAGAGGCCAGAAAAATTATGCCATATAAATGCAGAAAATATGCATTTTTTTGGTCGCAGCCACTGAAGCACAGTTGACAGAAAATTTATGCCATATAAATGCTGAAAATATAAATTTTTTTGGTTGCAGCCACTGAAGCACAGAGGCCAGAAAAATTATGCCATATAAATGCAGAAAATATGCATTTTTTTGGTCGCAGCCACTGAAGCACAGTTGACAGAAAAATTATGCCATATAAATGCTGAAAATATAAATTTTTTTGGTTGCAGCCACTGAAGCACAGAGGCCAGAAAAATTATGCCATATAAATGCAGAAAATATGCATTTTTTTGGTTGCAGCCACTGAAGCACAGAGGCCAGAAAAATTATGCCATATAAATGCAGAAAATATGCATTTTTTTGGACGCAGCCACTGAAGCACAGTTGCCAGAAAAAATATGCCATATAAATGCTGAAAATAGTCATTTTTTGCCATACGTTGACCTTGTAGACATTGTTTGCCCAGTTTTTTTGGTTGCAGCCACTGAAGCACAGAGGCCAGAAAAAATTAAACCAGTAGGGTTTGCACCCTAGTTTGTAACGGTGGCGGAGGGAGGAGGACGCTAAAGGACAGCTGTGTGTGGAGTCATGAGGCTTGAAGAGAAGGACAGCTGCATAGAAGTCAGAACAAGTCTTCCGGCGTGCAGTAACCCTCCGAGATCCACCCCTCATTCATTTTAATAAAGGTCAGGTAATCGACACTTTTGTGACCTAGGCGAGTTCTCTTCTCAGTTACAATCCCTCCTGCTGCACTGAAGGTCCTTTCTGAGAGCACACTTGAGGCTGGGCAAGACAAGAGGTTCATGGCAAATTGTGACAGCTCTGGCCACAGATCAAGCCTGTGCACCCAGTAGTCCAGGGGTTCATCGCTCCTCAGAGTGTCGATATCTGCAGTTAATGCCAGGTAGTCCGCTACCTGCCGGTCGAGGCGTTCTTTGAGGGTGGATCCAGAAGGGTTGTGGCGCTGCCTTGGACAGAAAAACATTTGCATGTCTGACGTTACAGACCGGCCAAAGGGCTTTGTCCTTGCAGGTGTGCTCATGGCAGGATTACTGGCACCTCTGCCCCTGGAATGTTGATGAGTTCCTGAAGTGACATCACCCTTAAAAGCATTGTACAACATGTTTTGCAGGCTGGTTTGTAAATGCCGCATCTTTTCGGACTTGTGGTATGTTGGTAACATTTCTGACACTTTATGCTTGTACCGAGGGTTAGGGATGTAGCGAACAGTTCGCCGGCGAACTAGTTCGCGCGAACTTCGACTGTTCGCGTCCGCCGAATGTTCGCGAACGTCGCGCGACGTTCGCCAATACGAGTTCGCGTTCGATTCGAACAAAAATTGTTCGACCATTCGACCATTCGATTCCTTCGACCGCTAAAATCGAAGGATTTTCGTTCGAATCGAACGATCGAAGCCATTGGATCGAATGAAATCATTCGATCGAATGGCTTCGATCGTTCGAGTCGAACGAAAATCCTTCGATCGAACGATTAAAATCCTTCGATCGTTCGAATCGAACGATTTTCGGATGTTCGAAGTTCGCGAACTGTTCGCGAACTGTCCGCATTTTTTGCCGGTGTTCGCGAACGGCGTTCGCGAACACATCGGCGGCGGTTCGCTACATCCCTACCGAGGGTCTAGTAGCGTTGCGACCCAGTACAGGTCCTTCTCCTTAAGCCTCTTGATACGGGGGTCCTTCAACAGGCATGACAGCATGAAAGACCCCATTCTCACAAGGTTGGATGCAGAGCTATCCATCTCCGCTTCCTCATTATCAAGGACTGCATCATCCACGGTCTCCTCCCCCCAGCCACGTACAAGACCAGGGGTCCCCAAAAGGTCACCACTAGCCCCCTGGGAAGCCTGCTCCTGTTGGTCCTCCTCCTCCTCCTCCACAAAGCCACCTTCCTCCTCTGACTCCACTTCTGGCACCTCTCCCTGCGTTGCAGCAGGTGCCTGGGTTCGTTCTGGTGATTCCGACCATAAATCGTGCGCTTCCAGCTCCTCGTCACGCTGGTCTACAGCCTCATCTGTCACTCGTCGCACGGCACGCTCCAGGAAGAAAGCGAAGGGTATTAGGTCGCTGATGGTGCCTTCGGTGCGACTGACCATATTTGTCACCTCTTCAAAAGGTCGCATGAGCCTGCAGGCATCGCGCATAAGCACCCAGTAACGGGGGAAAAAAATCCCCAGCTCTGCAGATCCAGTCCTACCACCCAGTTCAAAAAGGTACTCGTTGACGGCCCTTTGTTGTTGCAGCAGACGTTCCAACATAAGGAGCGTTGAATTCCAGCGAGTCTGGCTGTCAGAAATCAAACGCCTGACTGGCATGTTGTAGCGCTGCTGAATGTCAGCAAGGCGTGCCATGGCTGTGTAGGAACGTCTGAAATGGGCCGACACCTTTCTGGACTGGGTGAGAACGTCCTGGAATCCTGGGTACTTGGAGACAAAACGTTGGACTATTAAATTTAACACATGTGCCATGCAGGGCACATGTGTTAAATTGCCCAGTCTCAACGCTGCAAACAGATTGCTTCCATTGTCACACACCACTTTTCCGATCTGCAGTTGGTGTGGGGTCAGCCACCGATCGGCCTGTGACTGCAGAGATGACAGGAGTACAGATCCGGTATGGTTTTTGCTTTCCAGGCACGTCATCCCCAAGACAGCGTGACAACGGCGTACCTGGCACGTTGAATAGCCTAGGGGGAGCTGGGGGTGCACAGGTGTGGAGGAGGAGAAGGAGGACCCAGCAGCAGAGTAAGAAGAAGAAGAGGAAGAAGACGAGGTAGAGAGCGATGGAGGAGTAGAGGTGGTGGCAGAACCGCATGCAATCCGTGGCGGTGACACCAACTCCACTGTTGTTGTTGTTGAGCTACCCATTCCCTGCTTCCCAGCCATTACCAAGTTCACCCAGTGGGCAGTGTAGGTGACATACCTGCCCTGACCATGCTTGGAGGACCATACGTCAGTAGTCATATGGACCTTTGGCCCAACACTAAGTGACAGAGATGCGGTAACTTGGCTCTGCACATGTTGGTACAGGTGTGGTATTCCCTTTTTAGAAAAAAAATTGCGGCTGGGTACCTTCCACTGCGGTGTCCCAATTGCTACAAATTTGCGGAAGGCCTCAGAGTCCACCAGCTGGTATGGTAAAAGCTGGCGGGCTAAGAGTGCAGACAAGCCAGCTGTCAGACGCCGGGCAAGGGGGTGACAGTCAGACATTGGCTTCTTACGCTCAAACATGGCCTTCACAGAAACTTGGCTGGTGGCAGATGACTGGGAATGGGAACAGGTGGTCAAGGTGGAAGGCGGAGTGGAGGGTGGTTCAGATGGGTCAAGGAGAGCAGAGGTAGAGCAGTAAGATGCTGGACCAGAAGGAGTGTGGCTTTTAGTTTGCCTGTTGCCTTTGAGGTGTTGCTCCCAAAGTGCTTTGTGCTTGCCGCTCATGTGCCTTCGCATAGAAGTTGTACCTATGTGGCTGTTGGGCTTACCAAGGCTCAGTTTCTGACTGCACTCATTGCAAATTACAATGCTTTTGTCAGAGGCACACACATTAAAAAAATCCCACACTGCTGACTTTTTGGAAGTGTGCGATCTGGCGGTAACAGTAGAAGTTGGCGGCATTGGCGGCAATGGCGGGTGCGTTGGCCGGCTGAACACAGGTGCCGATACATGTTGTTGCCCTACTGATCCCTGCGGGCTGTCCTCCCTGCTTCTTCTAAGTCTTATTCTCCTACTGCCTCTCTGACTCTCCGTCTCTCCATCTGAACTACCCTCCTCTTGCTCTCTTCTACTAGGCACCCACAAAACATCAATCTCCTCATCATCATTCTCCTCAGATGCATCAATTTCTTCTGACACATCACAGAAGGAAGCAGCAGCGGGGACCTCCTCCTCATCACTCATCATTATGTCCATCTCTGTCGTGTTCTCTGCCAGAATTAAATCTGGTGTAACGTCCTCATCTCCTTCATCTTCTTCTGGCAATAATGGTTGCGCATTACTCAGTTCAAGAAACTCATGGGAAAAGAACTCCTCTGACTCCAGTGAAGAAGGGGCACCGGTGGTGGAGGAAGTGTTACGTGGGGTGGCCATAGCAGTGGAGGATGAGGAGGATGTTGTGGTAAAGTTAGAAACGGTAGAGGATGGGGTGTGCTGTGTAAGCCAGTCAACTACCTCTTCAGCATTTTGGGAGTTCAGGGTCATTGGCTTTTTAAAACTGGGCAATTTGCTAGGGCCACAGGATTGCATAGCAGCACGGCCCCTAGCACGGCCTCTGCGTGGCGGCCTGCCTTTGCCTGGCATTATTTTTAAAAAAACAACAACAACAAAAACTCAGTTGGTTTTTCTGGAAACGATAATACACACAGCTAGATGGCAGTTTGAAGAAAACAGTGTGCAAATAATGCCTACAAGGTCAACGTATACACAGCGGTGGATACGGATTACGTAAAATATATGAATGCTGCTTGAAAAAAAGTAACTCAAGTGGTTTTTCTAGAGACGATAATATTATCAATATTTAGACAAAATATGAACAAGCTCACACAGCTAGATGGCGGTTTGAAGAAAACAGTGTGCAAATAATGCCTACAAGGTCAACGTATACACAGCGGTGGATACGGATTACGTAAAATATATGAATGCTGCTTGAAAAAAAGTAACTCAAGTGGTTTTTCTAGAGACGATAATATTATCAATATTTAGACAAAATGTGAACAAGCTCACACAGCTAGATGGCGGTTTGAAGAAAACAGTGTGCAAATAATGCCTACAAGGTCAACGTATACACAGCGGTGGATACGGATTATGTAAAATATATGAATGCTGCTTGAAAAAAAGTAACTCAAGTGGTTTTTCTAGAGACGATAATATTATCAATATTTAGACAAAATGTGAACAAGCTCACACAGCTAGATGGCGGTTTGAAGAAAACACTGTGCAAATACTGCCCACAAGATCAACGTATACACTACTACAGCGGTGGATACGGATCTCGTAAAATTTATTATGGCTGCTTGAAAAAAGTCACTCCGGTGTTTTTTCTGGAGACGGTAATATTATGGATATTTAGACAGAATGTGAACAAGGTCACACAGCTAGATGGCAGTTGGTTGAATAACACACTGGGCAAAAAATGCCTACAGGGCAAATAATGCCTAAAAGGTCAACTTATACACTACTACAGCGATGGATACGGATTACGTAAAATATATTATGGCTGCTTGAAAAAAGTCACTCCGGTGTTTTTTCTGGAGACGGTAATATTATGGATATTTAGACAGAATGTGAACAAGGTCACACAGCTAGATGGCAGTTGGTTGAATAACACACTGGGCAAAAAATGCCTACAGGGCAAATACTGCCTAAAAGGTCAACTTATACACTACTACAGCGATGGATACAGATTACGTAAAATATGTTATGGCTGCTTGAAAAAAGTCACTCCGGTGTTTTTTCTGGAGACGGTAATATTATGGATATTTAGACAGAATGTGAACAAGGTCACACAGCTAGATGGCAGTTGGTTGAATAACACACTGGGCAAAAAATGCCTACAGGGCAAATAATGCCTAAAAGGTCAACTTATACACTACTACAGCGATGGATACGGATTACGTAAAATATATTATGGCTGCTTGAAAAAAGTCACTCCGGTGTTTTTTCTGGAGACGGTAATATTATGGATATTTAGACAGAATGTGAACAAGGTCACACAGCTAGATGGCAGTTGGTTGAATAACACACTGGGCAAAAAATGCCTACAGGGCAAATAATGCCTAAAAGGTCAACTTATACACTACTACAGCGATGGATACAGATTACGTAAAATATGTTATGGCTGCTTGAAAAAAGTCACTCCGTTGTTTTTTCTGGAGACGGTAATATTATGGATATTTAGACAGAATGTGAACAAGGTCACACAGCTAGATGGCAGTTGGTTGAATAACACACTGGGCAAAAAATGCCTACAGGGCAAATAATGCCTAAAAGGTCAACTTATACACTACTACAGCGATGGATACAGATTACGTAAAATATGTTATGGCTGCTTGAAAAAAGTCACTCCGGTGTTTTTTCTGGAGACGGTAATATTATGGATATTTAGACAGAATGTGAACAAGGTCACACAGCTAGATGGCTGTTGGTTGAATAACACACTGGGCAAAAAATGCCTACAGGGCAAATAATGCCTAAAAGGTCAACTTATACACTACTACAGCGGTAGTAAAATAAAAAAAAGTAAAATAAAAAAAAAATGAATATTAAAAAAAAAAAAATTAAAGTTGGTGCTGCTGAACTACTAGGAGCAGCAGATTAGCACACCAGTCCCACTCCCCAACACTGCTAGACTAATAGCACTGGGCTCTTATAGTAGTAGTAGTAGTAGTAGTAGTAGTAGTAGTAGTAAAACAACAAAAAAATAAATAAAAGCAGTCCTTACAAGGACTACTGTTATTGCAGCAGTCAGCAGATGAGATCAGAAGCAGGACAGCTGCCCACTGCAGCTACATACAGAGCACTGCAGTAGAAGGTAGATTACTAGCAAGCAAAGCTACCTAAGCTTAAATGTCCCTCAAACCCCTGCAGACTTCTGTCCCTCCAATAACAGAGCAGTATCAAAACGATTACTAGCCAGCAAACTTTCAACTGTCCCTGAAATCACTAACAGGCAGCAGCTCTCTCCCTACACTATCTCTTCAGCACACACAGGCAGAGTGAAAAAACGCTGCAGGGCTTCGGTTTTTATAGGGAAGGGGAGTGGTCCAGGGGAGAGCTTCCTGATTGGCTGCCATGTACCTGCTGGTCTGGGGTGAGAGGGCAAAAAAAGCGCCAACAATGGCGAACCCAAAATGGCGAACGTCGCGCGACGTTCGCGAACTTCCGGCGAGCGCGAACACCCGATGTTCGCGCGAACAAGTTCGCCGGCGAACAGTTCGCGCCATCCCTACTGCAAATCATGTTACATGTCCTGCAAAGGCTAAACGGTGCCGCAGATGCACAAAAGTAGGACATTTTGCTAAGATCTGCCGTAGTTCTGCTAAAGATGTTCATGAAGTCACTACTACAAATGTTACAGTATTAAGTGTGGATAAAGCTGGTACATTTATTCCAGACAAGTTTATATGCAGTGTCAGTACTGCTTCTGCTGACAAGGGGCTCTCCATTAACCTGATGCTTGATACAGGTTCAGCTGTTTCTATACTACCAAAGGATATTTTTGTGAAATACTTTGCAAAAGATCCTCTTGTTGCACCTGCCCTGAAACTGGTCACTTACTTAAAGGATCCAATCCCTGTGCTTGGTTGCTTGCCAGTGACTGTACAATTTGAATCAAATACTGCAAAATGTGACTTTTACATTGTGAATAAGGGTGCTGCTATACTTGGAAGGGATCTCTTTGCTGCATTAAACCTACAATTAGTTGATGGTCTCATTACTACAGCACCAGTGCCTGCCACACAGCCAGTGTTTCACCACTTCAGCCAGTACCATTTCCTGATTCAGCATGGAGAAAACTTGCTATTGATATTGTCGGTCCTTTTACAGATGCTCCTATAGACTGTAGATTTGCTATAACCTTGATAGACTATTACAGTAAATGGCCTGAAATTGCATTTGCTTCTCATATAACATCAGCTACAGTAATAACATTTCTGTCTTCAGCAGAGAAGGTAATCCAAAGGAGTTAATATCAGACAATGGCCCACAGTTTGTCTCATATTAGTTTGAATCCTTTCTGAGAGAGAGGAATATTGTGCATAGGAAACCTTCAGTGTATTACCCACAAGCAAATGGAGAAATCGAGCGATTCAACCGAAGTCTGAAAGAAACACAACAGACAGCAAATCTTACTGGGAAATCTTGGAAAGTATTTACAACAGAGTTCCTACATAACTACAGAGCCATGCAACAACCCAATCATCTCCAGCTGAATAATTACATGGCAGACAGATGCGCACTAAGTTACATGTTGCAGACATCAAACTTCTACAAAATATTGTGCCTACAAAATCATCTACTGCTGACATTGTGAAACTGACAGAAAATGTGGTACAAGAGAAGTGCACTTTCAGCCTGGATCTTTAGTCAGAATTAAGAAACCAGGGATACTGAAACAATGACAATCTAAATTGACTACACCGCTTGAAGTGAGACGCCAGCGAGGACCATACACATATGAACTGTCTGATGGACACATATGGAATGCAAGTCGTCTTGCTCCTGTTAGATATGACTTTGGAGAAGCTCCATTTGATGGAGGACATTTTCCTTCTCCTGATGCCAACTGCAATAGGCCTGAAGAAAGTGAACCTATAAGGCGTACTGAGAGAATCAGAAAACTACCTGCATGGACCAAGGACTTTGTTATATGAAGAATGTATAATATTGTTTTAAAATGCATACTGTTTAATTGTTGCTGTTTATTATAGTTGTCCAAATGCTTTCCTACTATAGGGGGAATATGTGGTGTTTATACAAATGGCCTGTAGATCTCACTGTGCCCATACTTATACTATGCATACTTCCTGACAGCTTAAAAAGTCAAAGTGAAAGTTACTGTTGTGTAATGGCTGCATGAGAGCCTGCTAATAAAGCACTGTTATACTCTACTCAACCTTGGCTACCCAAAACATAACACAAATATTACAAAGTTGTTTTATTAATGCTAAGAATCTATACATACACTTTTTTTTAAAAAAAAATGACTTTACATCCCCTACTGTACTGTATTTCAGTTTTTATGTTTGAAACAGCACCCCCAAAACTTTTCTTTAATGTGGCCCTCCGATCAAATTAAGACCAAATGCTGAATTCTTTATGAAATATTTGGCTGAATCCTGAACTGAATCCAACCAGTAATTTGCATATGAAAATCACGTGATTTTAAAAGTTTGAATTTGGTTTGTCCAGGCACTTGGATTCAGGAGAATCCTGCTGAAAAAGGCCAAATTCCATACTGAATCCTGGATTCAGTGCATCCCTAATAACAAGCAATATTTTAGTGTTTATATTTGAAACAGGGGCCCCAAAAAATTCCTGCATTGTGGTATAAAGGTCCAGAACAGGAATACCAATTTTTATTTTTGCTTTTAAACTTATCCAGCCTTCATATTGGTTGCCAATTCCCTGTATATGAAAGGTTGTTTACCTTTGACATCCTGGGTCCTTACATGCTAGTCTGAGGTAAGAACTTAAAGGACATGTAACCCCCCAACAAAAATGTAATCAGAGAAAGGGCTCTTTGAAATATTTAGATACCTGCCACTCTGGTTGCTAAAAGGTTAACAGTAAGGCTGCAGCATCCCCTTAATCACTTAGAATTCCTTCTCCTCCTCTAACCCACTCTGTCCCCTCCCTCTGGAATTTCCTTTGGCTGTTGGCTCATGAGATAGTATTGCTGGTTCCCATAGCTGTCTCATACTATTTGTTTTTCTCCTAACCACCTCTCCTGAGTTCAGCTTAACCATTGCAGTGCTCAACCCCAGCTGGAATTTTTATCAAAGTATGTTGTGCCTGGGTAAACCTGCATTCTACATTGCATGAACTCTACAGCATACATATCCTGTTTGCAGATGTCAGTGTTACGGATGATGTGTCAGAGGGAAAATGGCCACCGGGTGAAAGCTGCTATTTGTTTTAGGAAAAAGTTATGGTGCTGACAAAAGGAGGGAGTGACTGTATATGCAATACAAATGATGTGGCTTTCACAGGGAAGATATGCCCAACTTATATACATAATAGGAAAATGTAGGCTTTATATGTCCTTTAAGAAGTTCCCACAGCGCCTTAGAAAGATCACATGACTATTTTTGGGTCAGTTCCTTT
This sequence comes from Xenopus petersii, assembly GCA_038501925.1. Classification (NCBI taxonomy): domain Eukaryota; kingdom Metazoa; phylum Chordata; class Amphibia; order Anura; family Pipidae; genus Xenopus; species Xenopus petersii. The sequence goes on from CM076677.1 coordinate 104,209,208, forward strand.
CTCCCTGACAAAGAACCCTTGAAAAGAAATGATAGCTTCTTATGTTAAGATTATGGAGTAATAAGAGACATTGGGTCAGATTTGATTCAGTGATAAAAAGGTTTATCATGTGAAAAGTCATGGACAAGATTCAAGTAAAGATGCAATTCAATTCACAAAAAGTTATCTTGTGGTTTATCACGGGAAAGCTCTATTGAAGTCTATGTGAACAAAACTGGAACTGTTTTAGGAGAAAAGATGTTGCTCCTAGAATTGAATCTCGTCCATGAGTTTTCACATGATAAACCATGAGATATCTTTTTCTCACTGGATTGAATCTGGCCCATTATGTGGATATCAAACCAGTCTGGAGAGCAAAGGAAGCCATTTTCTCCAATAAGGAGTATGAAATGTTTCTACCTGAATACCAGCCTCTGCTTATTCCCCAGCACAGGGAACTAGTCTCAGGGAAGCCTGGGATTATCTTCCAATAACACACAGTCAAAAAGAAGCCCAAATGTTGATTAGACTGTGTATTACAAATCACACGATGCCCTAAAACACTTCAATATACTAGTAAATGCTATCCTTTTTGGGGATACATCTGCCTAGGGATAATTCATAACTATGATTACATTTTGGAAAATGTATTGGGGATTTTTATTAAGTATTGAGGTTATTTATTCTGCAATAACATTTTCCTATGAATAAATCTTGTACTGTGAACATCTGGCAGCCAGTCCTTCTTCCATATTGTGTGCCAATCAATATTATAATTGCAGCTCCTGTGATGAGTCTATGTAGCTTAATCTTATCGCCTAGCCTAACATCTAGGTAGTTAAAGCTGTCTGCCATGCACAAATGCTTTCAGGTATTTTTTCTGCTCTACAAATGTATTATAAATCAAGTGCCCCAAATTGTTTCCACTGCTTCCTAGTGGAATCCAGTCCTAAGCAATCAAGTCAGTATCACCCATGTTACTTTAAAATGTGATTCCACTAGGAGGCACCTGAATTTGGAGTGGAAAAAAACACCCAAACTCTTTATGTATGCACAGCAGACTTAACTAGTAAATTACCCAACACGCTGATTAGGCTACAGAGGGTTGCACTTACAGTATGAGGATGACTAGCACATAGTATGTAAGAAATGTTGCTGAAAATCAACCACTGGCACCTGACAGCCTGAGGCTTCACAAAATCCCGGAAAAGTCACAGTTTGTACATCGCTGCCTTATGGTAGACATCTGAACTACTTTTTCTTACCATCCCAACTGCTAAATTGAACCAAAAAGCAGGGCTGTATTAAATCCTAGGGTAGAACTAGACCTAAAAGTGCCCCCAACATACGGAAATACAAAAAGCTGCTGCCCTAGGCACAAGCACTCAGGTCCCTTTATATAAATACAGCCCTGACCAAAAGCACCAGACCCATGTTATCCAGCCTAGTACTTTCAACATACTATTTTACCACAAGTTCCTTTAACCCAGGGAAGACATGTAATCTTAGGTCAAAAGCAATACTCGTCAGTGTGATTTATTTAAAGGGATACTGTCACACGAAAACATCAGTTAAAAGTGCTGCTCCTGCAGAATTCTGCACTGAATTTAATTTCTCAAAAGAGCAAACAAATATTTTTATATTTAGTTTTGAAATCTGACATGGGGCTAGACATATTGTCAGTTTCCCAGCTGCCCCAGTCATGTGACTTGTGCCCTGATAAACTCTCACTCTTTCTGCTGTACTGCAAGTTTGAGTGATATCACTACCCGCTCTATCAGCCTAACAAAAGGACAATGGGAAGGTAACCAGATAGCAGCTCCCTAACACAAGATAACAGCTGCCTGGTAGATCTAAGAACAGCATTCGATAGTAAAATCCAGGTCCGACTGCGACACATTCAATTACATTGAGTAGGAGAAACAACAGCCTGCCAGAAAGCAGTTCCATCCTAAAGTGCTGGCTCTTTCTGAAAGCACATGACCAGGCAAAATGCCCTGAGATGGCTGCCTACACACCAATATTACAACTTTTGGTTCAGGAATTACATTTTATAAGGGAGAGAGAACTATTTACATCGTAAACAGTGTAATTTAGAAATAAAAACTACATTATAAAAATCATGACAGAATCCCTTTAAGTATTTTTATTGTTCAAAATAATAATTGCTTAAAAAATTAATAAAATAATAATTGCTTATTATATATGGTGATTAGCCAATCCTATATGCCAACGTCAGCCTACAGCAGATATGTTTTGTGGTTAATATGGATATGTATTATGTCTAGGGGTGTGTGAGGTGTATGTGTGTATCTCTCAGAGAAAGAGACTCCCCATAATATATGTGTGCCTTCAGTAAGTTACAGTATCTTGCACTGCCACATATCCATAAAAGTCAATAGCATATGCTGAAGGAGTCCCCTATGACTAACCAATGATGTGTTCCGAGGCAGCAATGTTGCTGGGGAAGATGATTTGTTTCACATACCCCATTCCTGGACCCCCACCTAAACTGGATTTGCTGCCTCTGTTTTTCTTACACCACTGTCTTAGAGAAATCATAGCAGCTGCTTTGCCCCTAGGGAAAACTCTTGCAAATGAGCCAACCTGTGAAATACCCAATGCCCCACACGGTTCTCTTTAACGAAAAAATGACAGTGAAATAATTGAGAAAGTGTTAATCAGGAGCTGATTTATTTGTCCAGTCTGTTTCACTTGCTCTTAAAACGAATCTCTGCCAGTGACAGTTGAATGTTAGGAGCGGAGGGTGCACAAGATGCTGGCCACAGAGGACCTTAGACATGGATACTGCCAATATAATTGGCGTCGGCTCTGTCAAAGAAGCTCCAGGAAACTGACAGGCAAGAGACATGTAATTATCTATCTAGGATCTCGCTTCAGAGAGGAAATTCCCGTCCGATGGGTTTAGGAACACAGCAACTTTGCCCATTGTTAACCGGAGTGATTGCTACCCTAAATGCGAGGAAACGGAGTGAACTCTGCAATGAGCAGGCAGGGTTAATGGGCCTTTCTATCTGACAGGATCAAGAATAAATATCTTTGACCCCTTTACGCTTTGCACTTAAAATGCTTGAAAGGTGCTTATTATCTAAATCGGCCGTGGCAGAGATGGAAATGTGGTCTCCTGGCTGGTAAAAATGTCACATTATCAAAATGACACCAAAAATCTATTTATGGCTGCCTGGAGAAATGATAATATTTTAAATGGAGTATATAATCCTTTGCTAAAATAGGTGTAAAATTATGTATACTGCACAGAGAATCGCCATACAGAGCTCTGAATAACATGGAAAAGCAGTATCCAATTAGCCGAGGGCTCCTCCTGAGGTGAAATGTGGCTGTTAAAGGCGGAAGCAAAGGCCGAGACCAGGGAGCCTAGCATTCTGGGTGCCGTTCGTGACAATATGAAGATCCAAATTATGCAAAAGCCCAGTTCTCTAGCATTCTGGATAACAGTGGCTGTAATGCACTTTTGTTAGAAATTCCAAATAAGTGATGAAAGACATAAAATAAAATAAAGGTATGTAATCTCATAAGCAGAAAGTGGATAACTGGTTCTTTGTATAAATCCTCTCCTATTAAAAATGAATGACTGGATTGTTAGCTGGTCAGGGACAGAGCTGACCCTGAGTTCCATCAGGCAGAGACTATCAAAGCAATTACAAGTTTAACAGTCAAAGTACAGTTGATGTCTTTTCTACATAATTATACCATATGTCCGAAATGTTTGTTTCCAGTCCTAAGGCCAAGCTCAGACATGTAGAGGAACAGAGCAAATGCATAACATTTATCTGCTCTCCAGACATGACACAAGTCTTGAGAAACTGTCAGATATGATGAGTCATTCCTCTGGAACAGTTCAGAAAATAAGAATAAAAGAAAAAATGACTGTTCCTTATTTTAAATGAACAAACAAAGAGATATAGATGTTTTTGCTGAGCAGAACTCAGAATATTGCATTAACAATAACATTGTATGCTCTTGATCGTGGAACCTACCATGCTGGCTTTCCAGTTCCTGAATGCAAGTCCTGTAGAATGGTCCCACTCTCTGCAAATTATGGTCTAAAGTCAAAGATACTTTGATTAGAAATCTAATTTGCCACATTCAGGGTCGGACTGGAGCCTCGGGAGCCCATCGGGCTGTGAATTGAAGGTCCCTCCTGGCAGTCCCCGGGCCCCCTCCCGACCTCCAAACTCCCGTCACGCAGGCGAGCACGAGCAAAAGATGCATGAAGCAACAGCCTCCCTTTATGGGCCAGCTGGTGGAGCTGGTCTGCGCCATCCCAGTCCAACCCTGGCCACATTTAGTGACTGTATAGGCAACAACACACTTCCAGCAGCAGACCTTGCTAAGGCACAGTGGGTCATAGTAAGACACCAGAAGTTTTGAACTCCACCAACCAACACCACCAAGTAGAGTCCTGCAGCGGGTCAGGTACGCGTGGGTTGCACGCAAAAATCTGGGGCGGGACGCGGGTAGAAGTTTCCGGGTGCGGGTAAAGACGAGGGTCGGCGGTTCTGCGGGTCAGGCCGTGGGTCTTCTCAATAGCGATATTTACTCCTTTTTCTGGGTACGTCTACGTAAACCCGACAGCACTTCCTGTTTTACTTCTATTTTTCTGATTAGGTTTACTGTGGATAAGGTAGTTGTGGGTAGGGTCGGGTAGCGGTTCCAAGCGGGTAAGAAAGCGGGTGGTGGGTCCGGTTTGCGGATTGCAGGTACGTTTTGGTTAAGGGGCACAAAAAAATGGACCCGCACAGGTCTCTACCACCAAGTGTGTCTTCCTGTTGAGCTGCTTCCCTCAATCAGCTTTGACTCGTAAGCTTTTCTTTGAAAGCATTCACTTTCAATTTGTAATCTGGAAAGCTTGGGACCTGGGATTTCCAAATAAGGGTTTTTTTTTCCGTTGTTTGGATCCCCATACCTTAAAATGATTCTGTCATGGGGAAAATATGTTTTTTTTTAACAAAATGCATCAGTTAATAGTGACCCTACAGCCAAATCCTGCATTAAAATCCATTTTTTCAAAAGAACAAACTTTTTTTATATTTAATTTTTAAACTTTGACGTGGGACTTGACACGTTCTTATTTTCCCCTCAGTCATGTGACTTGTGCTCTGATAAACTTCAGACTCTTTATTACATGCAAAAATGGGGGGTTGTGGGTGCACACCTGAGGCCAATTTCAAAACGTTTAGAGCCCTGTCTAAATGATTCAAGTAAAAATGCAAGTGCATGTAATTTTGAAACAGGGTTTTTTTTGTTACAAAGTTATGATCATAATATTGATAAGCCACCATACCACGTCAAGGTAAAACCCCACATGGTGGTCCCTAACTTATTAACCTCTAATCATAGTAAAAAAGGAATTTTACCTCTGTTTAGTAACAATTATTTATGTAAACATCTCCTGTGCCTTGGTTTCAAGGCCTAAACCAACGCCCAAAAACCAACGCATAAACCAACGCCCATTTCAGAAAAAAAAAATGATTTATATGAAGACAGTTTCAGCTACTTTCCTTTGTGGGCTGGGGCCACAGATGAGCTCTCTTTCTCAGGGGTAAGCCCTCGCAGCGGGGTGGAGGCAGGGTGTAGTGTAACTGTAACTGTGTGCAATGCACAAGAGATTGGGCGCCAGTAGTTTTATTTGCTTAAACAATAAACGGAGTTTATTAACCAAAACCAGAGTTCACCATGGAGCATGAAACATAGAGTAAAACAGAGATCAATCAAGGTTATACAATATACTCACTGTGTGAATATAGAACAACTCTCTGAGGAGTAAGGAGTACATGTAGAGAACAATGCAGCTTGTTGGAAGGTATTTCCCCAATCTTCAGGATTACCTTAAGTGGAACTCAGAAACTCTTACTTCCCTGAGCTTAACACTTAGGCCCTACTATGGGGTCAGTAATACCCGGGATCTTAAGCCCTCGAATCTCCTCGGCGGAGCTTTGAGCTGATCAACTAAATACCCTATCACTCCTAGAGTGATCTATTAAAGGGTATAACTATCACTTCACTAAACTCAGGATGAGTTCCACCACCCCTAACCTCTGTGGCCTAACAGAGGAAAGGTTCAGCAGCAATGGACTCTACCTCATGGCTTTCAAGCCCTTTTATATTATCCCACAGTGCCTCTAGCATCCACTGTGAGAACTGCAGGGATGACATAAGCACAAGGTCCCCATAAGGACCCACTGAGGTGTCCATATTACTAGGGATGTGCCTGTCTGTAATGGGTAAGGGTGTCACATCCCTACAGTATGTATATGTGAAATGTGTAAGTGTGTATGGTGGTGAGAAGCGGATATGTATTTGGGAATGTGTATGAATATGTGCATAGAATGAAAGTGTGTAAAGAAAATGAAAAACACAGTAAGTGTTTTGTGTGTGTACATAGAAAAGTGTCTAATGGGACGTTGGTTTTTTCACGGCTTTTTTTTATTGTGTCATTCATTTATTTCTCTTTTACACCCTTTCATTCTATGCTTACTTTCATACATACTCCCAAATACACATACACTTTCCCTTACCACTACCATACACACCTTCACATTTCACTTACACATGTATACACACTATTGTGCAACTGCACATATCACTCTACTTTGTTTTTAATTACAACACCTGACTTCTACTTTTCTAAAATGGGCATTGGTTAAGGCTAGGGATGTAGCGAACGTCGGAAAAAAAATTCGCGAACATATTCGCGAACTTGCGCAAAAATGCGAGCGGTTCGCGAACGGTTCGCGAACCCCATAGACTTCAATGGGAAGGCGAACTTTAACATCTAAAAAAGACATTTCTGGCCAGAAAAATGATTTTAAAGTTGTTTAAAGGGTGCAACGACCTGGACAGTGGCATGCCAGAGGGGGATCAAGGGCAAAAATGTATCTGAAAAATCTGCCTGTGTGTGCTTGGAAGAGATAGTGTAGGGGGAGAGCTGTTAGTGATTTCAGGGACAGATGATAGTAAGTTTGCTGGCTAGTAATCTGCTTGATACTGCTCTGTATTGGAGGGACAGAAGTCTGCAGGGATTTGAGGGACATTTTAGCTTAGGTAGCTTTGCTGGCTAGTAATCTACTGTTCTCTTTAAACAACTGCCATACATTGACCTTGTAGGCATTGTTTGCCCAGTTTTTTTGGACGCAGCCACTGAAGCACAGTTGCCAGAAAAAATATGCCATATAAATGCTGAAAATAGTCATTTTTCGCCATACGTTGACCTTGTAGACATTGTTTGCCCAGTTTTTTTGGACGCAGCCACTGAAGCACAGTTGCCAGAAAAAATATGCCATATAAATGCTGAAAATAGTAATTTTTCGCCATACGTTGACCTTGTAGACATTGTTTGCCCAGTTTTTTTGGTTGCAGCCACTGAAGCACAGTTGCCAGAAAAAATATGCCATATAAATGCTGAAAATAGTCATTTTTTGCCATATACTTTGAGTCAACGTATGGCAAAAAATGACTATTTTCAGCATTTATGTGGCATATTTTTTCTGGCCTCTGTGCTTCAGTGGCTGCGGCCAAAAAAACTGGGCAAACAATGCCTACAAGGTCAACGTCGTTGACCTTGTAGGCATTGTTTGCCCAGTTTTTTTGGCCGCAGCCACTGAAGCACAGAGGCCAGAAAAAATATGCCATATAAATGCTGAAAATAGTCATTTTTTTGGTCGCAGCCACTGAAGCACAGTTGCCAGAAAAATTATGCCATATAAATGCTGAAAATATAAATTTTTTTGGTTGCAGCCACTGAAGCACAGAGGCCAGAAAAATTATGCCATATAAATGCAGAAAATATGCATTTTTTTGGTCGCAGCCACTGAAGCACAGTTGAAAGAAAAATTATGCCATATAAATGCTGAAAATATAAATTTTTTTGGTTGCAGCCACTGAAGCACAGAGGCCAGAAAAATTATGCCATATAAATGGAGAAAATATGCATTTTTTTGGTTGCAGCCACTGAAGCACAGAGGCTAGAAAAATTATGCCATATAAATGGAGAAAATATGCATTTTTTTGGTTGCAGCCACTGAAGCACAGAGGCTAGAAAAATTATGCCATATAAATGGACAAAATATGCATTTTTTTGGTTGCAGCCACTGAAGCACAGAGGCCAGAAAAATTATGCCATATAAATGCAGAAAATATGCATTTTTTTGGTTGCAGCCACTGAAGCACAGAGGCTAGAAAAATTATGCCATATAAATGCAGAAAATATGCATTTTTTTGGACGCAGCCACTGAAGCACAGTTGCCAGAAAAAATATGCCATATAAATGCTGAAAATAGTAATTTTTCGCCATACGTTGACCTTGTAGACATTGTTTGCCCAGTTTTTTTGGACGCAGCCACTGAAGCACAGAGGCCAGAAAAAATTAAACCAGTAGGGTTTGCACCCTAGTTTGTAACGGTGGCGGAGGGAGGAGGACGCTAAAGGACAGCTGTGTGTGGAGTCATGAGGCTTGAAGAGAAGGACAGCTGCATAGAAGTCAGAACAAGTCTTCCGGCGTGCAGTAACCCTCCGAGATCCACCCCTCATTCATTTTAATAAAGGTCAGGTAATCGACACTTTTGTGACCTAGGCGAGTTCTCTTCTCAGTTACAATCCCTCCTGCTGCACTGAAGGTCCTTTCTGAGAGCACACTTGAGGCTGGGCAAGACAAGAGGTTCATGGCAAATTGTGACAGCTCTGGCCACAGATCAAGCCTGCGCACCCAGTAGTCCAGGGGTTCATCGCTCCTCAGAGTGTCGATATCTGCAGTTAATGCCAGGTAGTCCGCTACCTGCCGGTCGAGGCGTTCTTTGAGGGTGGATCCAGAAGGGTTGTGGCGCTGCCTTGGACAGAAAAACATTTGCATGTCTGATGTTACAGACCGGCCAAAGGGCTTTGTCCTTGCAGGTGTGCTCGTGGCAGGATTACTGGCACCTCTGCCCCTGGAATGTTGATGAGTTCCTGAAGTGACATCACCCTTAAAAGCATTGTACAACATGTTTTGCAGGCTGGTTTGTAAATGCCGCATCTTTTCGGACTTGTGGTATGTTGGTAACATTTCTGCCACTTTATGCTTGTACCGAGGGTCTAGTAGCGTTGCGACCCAGTACAGGTCCTTCTCCTTAAGCCTCTTGATACGGGGGTCCTTCAACAGGCATGACAGCATGAAAGACCCCATTCTCACAAGGTTGGATGCAGAGCTATCCATCTCCGCTTCCTCATTATCAAGGACTGCATCATCCACGGTCTCCTCCCCCCAGCCACGTACAAGACCAGGGGTCCCCAAAAGGTCACCACTAGCCCCCTGGGAAGCCTGCTCCTGTTGGTCCTCCTCCTCCTCCTCCACAAAGCCACCTTCCTCCTCTGACTCCACTTCTGGCACCTCTCCCTGCGTTGCAGCAGGTGCCTGGGTTCGTTCTGGTGATTCCGACCATAAATCGTGCGCTTCCAGCTCCTCGTCACGCTGGTCTACAGCCTCATCTGTCACTCGTCGCACGGCACGCTCCAGGAAGAAAGCGAAGGGTATTAGGTCGCTGATGGTGCCTTCGGTGCGACTGACCATATTTGTCACCTCTTCAAAAGGTCGCATGAGCCTGCAGGCATCGCGCATAAGCACCCAGTAACGGGGGAAAAAAATCCCCAGCTCTGCAGATCCAGTCCTACCACCCAGTTCAAAAAGGTACTCGTTGACGGCCCTTTGTTGTTGCAGCAGACGTTCCAACATAAGGAGCGTTGAATTCCAGCGAGTCTGGCTGTCAGAAATCAAACGCCTGACTGGCATGTTGTAGCGCTGCTGAATGTCAGCAAGGCGTGCCATGGCTGTGTAGGAACGTCTGAAATGGGCCGACACCTTTCTGGACTGGGTGAGAACGTCCTGGAATCCTGGGTACTTGGAGACAAAACGTTGGACTATTAAATTTAACACATGTGCCATGCAGGGCACATGTGTTAAATTTCCCAGTCTCAACGCTGCCAACAGATTGCTTCCATTGTCACACACCACTTTTCCGATCTGCAGTTGGTGTGGGGTCAGCCACCGATCGGCCTGTGACTGCAGAGATGACAGGAGTACAGATCCGGTATGGTTTTTGCTTTCCAGGCACGTCATCCCCAAGACAGCGTGACAACGGCGTACCTGGCACGTCGAATAGCCTAGGGGGAGCTGGGGGTGCACAGGTGTGGAGGAGGAGAAGGAGGACCCAGCAGCAGAGTAAGAAGAAGAAGAGGAAGAAGACGAGGTAGAGAGCGATGGAGGAGTAGAGGTGGTGGCAGAACCGCGTGCAATCCGTGGCGGTGACACCAACTCCACTGTTGTTGTTGTTGTTGAGCTACCCATTCCCTGCTTCCCATTCCCAGCCATTACCAAGTTCACCCAGTGGGCAGTGTAGGTGACATACCTGCCCTGACCATGCTTGGAGGACCATGCGTCAGTAGTCATATGGACCTTTGGCCCAACACTAAGTGACAGAGATGCGGTAACTTGGCTCTGCACATGTTGGTACAGGTGTGGTATTCCCTTTTTAGAAAAAAAATTGCGGCTGGGTACCTTCCACTGCGGTGTCCCAATTGCTACAAATTTGCGGAAGGCCTCAGAGTCCACCAGCTGGTATGGTAAAAGCTGGCGGGCTAAGAGTGCAGACAAGCCAGCTGTCAGACGCCGGGCAAGGGGGTGACAGTCAGACATTGGCTTCTTACGCTCAAACATGGCCTTCACAGAAACTTGGCTGGTGGCAGATGACTGGGAATGGGAACAGGTGGTCAAGGTGGAAGGCGGAGTGGAGGGTGGTTCAGATGGGTCAAGGAGAGCAGAGGTAGAGCAGTAAGATGCTGGACCAGAAGGAGTGTGGCTTTTAGTTTGCCTGTTGCCTTTGAGGTGTTGCTCCCAAAGTGCTTTGTGCTTGCCGCTCATGTGCCTTCGCATAGAAGTTGTACCTATGTGGCTGTTGGGCTTACCAAGGCTCAGTTTCTGACTGCACTCATTGCAAATTACAATGCTTTTGTCAGAGGCACACACATTAAAAAAATCCCACACTGCTGACTTTTTGGAAGTGTGCGATCTGGCGGTAACAGTAGAAGTTGGCGGCATTGGCGGCAATGGCGGGTGCGTTGGCTGGCTGAACACAGGTGCCGATACATGTTGTTGCCCTACTGATCCCTGCGGGCTGTCCTCCCTGCTTCTTCTAAGTCTTATTCTCCTACTGCCTCTCTGACTCTCCGTCTCTCCATCTGAACTACCCTCCTCTTGCTCTCTTCTACTAGGCACCCACAAAACATCAATCTCCTCATCATCATTCTCCTCAGATGCATCAATTTCTTCTGACACATCACAGAAGGAAGCAGCAGCGGGGACCTCCTCCTCATCACTCATCATTATGTCCATCTCTGTCGTGTTCTCTGCCAGAATTAAATCTGGTGTAACGTCCTCATCTCCTTCATCTTCTTCTGCCAATAATGGTTGCGCATTACTCAGTTCAAGAAACTCATGGGAAAATAACTCCTCTGACTCCAGTGAAGAAGGGGCACCGGTGGTGGAGGAAGTGTTACGTGGGGTGGCCATAGCAGTGGAGGATGAGGAGGATGTTGTGGTAAAGTTAGAAACGGTAGAGGATGGGGTGTGCTGTGTAAGCCAGTCAACTACCTCTTCAGCATTTTGGGAGTTCAGGGTCATTGGCTTTTTAAAACTGGGCAATTTGCTAGGGCCACAGGATTGCATAGCAGCACGGCCCCTAGCACGGCCTCTGCGTGGCGGCCTGCCTTTGCCTGGCATTATTTTTAAAAAAACAACAACAACAAAAACTCAGTTGGTTTTCCTGGAAACGATAATACACACAGCTAGATGGCGGTTTGAAGAAAACACTGTGCAAATAATGCCTACAAGGTCAACGTATACACAGCGGTGGATACGGATTACGTAAAATATAAGAATGCTGCTTGAAAAAAAGTAACAAGTGGTTTTTCTAGAGACGATAATATTATCAATATTTAGACAAAATGTGAACAAGCTCACACAGCTAGATGGCGGTTTGAAGAAAACACTGTGCAAATAATGCCTACAAGGTCAACGTATACACAGCGGTGGATACGGATTACGTAAAATATAAGAATGCTGCTTGAAAAAAAGTAACTCAAGTGGTTTTTCTAGAGACGATAATATTATCAATATTTAGACAAAATGTGAACAAGCTCACACAGCTAGATGGCGGTTTGAAGAAAACACTGTGCAAATAATGCCTACAAGGTCAACGTATACACAGCGGTGGATACGGATTACGTAAAATATAAGAATGCTGCTTGAAAAAAAGTAACTCAAGTGGTTTTTCTAGAGACGATAATATTATCAATATTTAGACAAAATGTGAACAAGCTCACACAGCTAGATGGCGGTTTGAAGAAAACACTGTGCAAATAATGCCTACAAGGTCAACGTATACACAGCGGTGGATACGGATTACGTAAAATATAAGAATGCTGCTTGAAAAAAAGTAACTCAAGTGGTTTTTCTAGAGACGATAATATTATCAATATTTAGACAAAATGTGAACAAGCTCACACAGCTAGATGGCGGTTTGAAGAAAACACTGTGCAAATAATGCCTACAAGGTCAACGTATACACAGCGGTGGATACGGATTACGTAAAATATAAGAATGCTGCTTGAAAAAACGTAACTCAAGTGGTTTTTCTAGAGACGATAATATTATCAATATTTAGACAAAATGTGAACAAGCTCACACAGCTAGATGGCGGTTTGAAGAAAACACTGTGCAAATAATGCCCACAAGATCAACGTATACACTACTACAGCGGTGGATACGGATTACGTAAAATATATTATGGCTGCTTGAAAAAAGTCACTCCGGTGTTTTTTCTGGAGACGGTAATATTATGGATATTTAGACAGAATGTGAACAAGGTCACACAGCTAGATGGCTGTTGGTTGAATAACACACTGGGCAAAAAATGCCTACAGGGCAAATAATGCCTAAAAGGTCAACTTATACACTACTACAGCGATGGATACGGATTACGTAAAATTTATTATGGCTGCTTGAAAAAAGTCACTCCGGTGTTTTTTCTGGAGACGGTAATATTATGGATATTTAGACAGAATGTGAACAAGGTCACACAGCTAGATGGCTGTTGGTTGAATAACACACTGGGCAAAAAATGCCTACAGGGCAAATAATGCCTAAAAGGTCAACTTATACACTACTACAGCGATGGATACGGATTACGTAAAATTTATTATGGCTGCTTGAAAAAAGTCACTCCGGTGTTTTTTCTGGAGACGGTAATATTATGGATATTTAGACAGAATGTGAACAAGGTCACACAGCTAGATGGCTGTTGGTTGAATAACACACTGGGCAAAAAATGCCTACAGGGCAAATAATGCCTAAAAGGTCAACTTATACACTACTACAGCGATAGTAAAATAAAAAAAAGTAAAATAAAAAAAAAATGAATATTAAAAAAAAAAAATTACAGTTGGTGCTGCTGAACTACTAGGAGCAGCAGATTAGCACACCAGTCCCACTCCCCAACACTGCTAGACTAATAGCACTGGGCTCTTATAGTAGTAGTAGTAGTAGTAGTAGTAGTAGTAGTAGTAGTAAAACAACAAAAAAATAAATAAAAGCAGTCCTTACAAGGACTACTGTTATTGCAGCAGTCAGCAGATGAGATCAGAAGCAGGACAGCTGCCCACTGCAGCTACATACAGAGCACTGCAGTAGAAGGTAGATTACTAGCCAGCAAAGCTACCTAAGCTTAAATGTCCCTCAAACCCCTGCAGACTTCTGTCCCTCCAATAACAGAGCAGTATCAACACGATTACTAGCCAGCAAACTTTCAACTGTCCCTGAAATCACTAACAGGCAGCAGCTCTCTCCCTACACTATCTCTTCAGCACACACAGGCAGAGTGAAAAAACGCTGCAGGGCTTCGGTTTTTATAGGGAAGGGGAGTGGTCCAGGGGAGAGCTTCCTGATTGGCTGCCATGTACCTGCTGGTCTGGGGTGAGAGGGCAAAAAAAAGCGCCAACAATGGCGAACCCAAAATGGCGAACGTCGCGCGACGTTCGCGAACTTCCGGCGAGCGCGAACAAGTTCGCCGGCGAACAGTTCGCGCCATCTCTAGTTAAGGCAGTCTCTCCCTCTTAAAAGCCGCTTAGCAGTTGGCGGGGGAGGATTTAGCACAGAGTTTGAAACCAAAGCACAGGAGATGTTTACATAAAGAATTGTTACTACACAGAGAGGTAATATTCCCTTTTTTACTATGACTAAAGATAAATAAGTTAGGGACCACCATGTGGGGTTTTACCTTGACGTGGTATGGTGGCTTATCAATATTATGATCATAACTTTGTAACAAAAAAAACCCTGTTTCAAAATTACATGCACTTGCATATTTACTTGAATCATTTAGACAGGGCTTTAAACTTTTTGAAATTGGCCTTAGGTGTGCATCCACAATCCCCCCCTAGTTCTTTATTATATGCAACATCCCCATCCAGGGTCCTCCATAGATCCAATTCTTTATTGTGGCTTTTTCGTATACAGCTGGGAGACTGTGGAAGGATCAGCATGAGGAGTTAACCCTAAAGGACAAACTAGCTTTCTTTCCTTCATTATCATTGGTTTTTTATAGACTCTATTTACTGTTGCACTGCAAGTTGGAATGATATCACCCCTCCCCTTTCCCTCCCCCCCCCATCAACAGAATTGGGATGGTAATAATATTACAGCATCCTGACATCTGCTTTGCTAAAAATGCTCCAATATCCCACTGATAATAGATATGAGGACAGCACTCAATAGAAAAAAAGTATGGCTAACCCAAGTCATGACGCCTTCCGTTACATCGAGTAGGTGAAACAATCGCCTATATGAAAGCAGTTTCATTGTGAAGTACTGGCTCTTTCTGAAAGCACATGATCAGGCACAATAACCTGAGATGACTGCCTACACAACAATATTACAACTATAAAAAAACTAAACAGTCGTATGAATTATTTGCAATGTACACAGCATAATTTAGTAATAAAATAGCAACATTGAAATCACGATAAGACTCCCTTTCAATCTACATTACTTTGCAGGGTTGGGTGTAGGGCATTGTAGTCATAGATAGGTTTATAGAGGGGATAGGTAACTTGTCACTAGAAACATATGGGTTTAAGGGCAATGAGGAGGGGGTCATGTATCCAGCTCTGGGGGGCAAAAATATGTGTTGAGGATTGTCAAGAATGAAGCACTGCAATGTGTAACGTAGTGGCGAGGAGCCTGTACAAGTGTGTGTCTACACAAAGGTAAGTTTTGTAGTCTTCTGTGTTGCTACTAAATGTTATTTATTTTACAGTGAATGTTTTCAAGTGGATTTTAGAAAAAACATTATGTTATTTAGACATAATTGTACTTCTAACCGGTTGCCAAGTGTGAAATGATTAAGTTTATTAGAAATATGCCTTACATCAGTATTTTGCAAATAGCTTCCAGATTGCCAGGGTATTTGCTGCGTATGAAAGCTGTAACGCAGTGAGCCTAGCAGCCCCTGGAAATCAGGGAATAGTATTAAAGAAATGTCAGTGCACAGAAGATAAAGGGCAGGGTAATTAGCCACAACGATTTAAGCATTTCATTGCATGTGAGGCACAAACCGAAAGAGAACAGTAACCAAATAATTGCCTCGGAGAAGGGAACGTTTGATTATATTTTGAGGTTGTTGTTTGATGCTGGATCTGGCCCCAGCAATATGCTACTAGGCAAGAATTTATTCTGATTATGCTGCAAATTGTATAGACTAGGTGCATGTCAAGTCATATCAGAACTAAGTGGGGACTGACAATTGAATTTCCTGCACCCTTTGCCCTTGCAGCTTGGACTGAAAGCCAACTATACAAGTTATCAATCTTTCTAACCCAGCTCCCTGACATTCATAGGTCCCAAGACAAAGACATTATTGCTAAACTTGGTGCACGTGGCTCCAATGCTGTATGCAGATGTACCATGGGTAAAAATGACTAAGACTGATTCACTGACCTGAGCAACTTCAGCAACTGGCAGTCGCTCCTCTTATTATTCTATTTGACCTTCATACTGAGATACATCCTGGTGCCTGGCATCATTTTCTGCCCTTTCATTACTGAGAATAGCAACCAATGGAGCTAAGGCTAATAGAGAACCCGGTTGCGCAGTGATCAGGGGTAAATCATTGAACCATCTTCTTCACTGTTGTATTCTGTAAGACGCAAGGGGACCTGCTTTGGTCTTCTGGAACCAACTCATAGGCCACACATGCATTTGTGAAACAGGGTAGGATACCCTTAATGCACCAATTTACACTTACAGATAAAGGTGGATTACTCTTTGCATTATGAGTGCATGTTTAACAGCAAGTAAGTAGCTGCACATTCATTCAGCCATTTCAGCTAATTGAGTACCATATTCTCAATTCCCAGCACCATCACTTTTATGCAAAGTCCCAGTCACCAGCCCACACCCCATATTGCCTCCCCATTGTACTACAGGTATAGGATCCGTTATCCAAATATGCTCAGGATTATGGAAAGGCCATCTCTAGTGATCATCAAAAAATTAGCAAATTTCCAGCGAAATTCGCAAAACGGCCAAAAATTTGCAAAACTGCGCCGGCTTCTCATTTTTGACGACGGCGTCCGTTTATTTGACTATTCGCTAGTGAATTTTCGCAGCTGTTTCACAAATTTATTCGCTGACGGCGAATCACGCAAATTCGCCCAAATTTGCGTCTAGCGAATAAATTCGCCCATCACTAGCCATCTCCTATACAGTCCATTTTATCCAAATAATCCAAATTTTAAAAAATGATTTCCTTTAATAATAAAACAGTAGCTTGTACTTGACCCCAACTAAGATATAATTAATCCTTATTGGAAGCAAAACCAGCCTATTATCCGTTATCCGGAAAACCCCAGGTCCCAAGCATTCTGGATAACAGGTCCCATACCTGTACTATGTCCTTAGGACAGGTTATAATGATGTCAGAACAGCAGTATATATATAGTGAATAAAGTACTTGTAAAATACAAGAGTATTAAAAGTCATGGTGGATCCCCATCCTGCAGATAATATACAGAAAAATGAATGGCACAACAGAAGCAAAAAATAGTGTTGAAGTTGTTTATAATTAGTGCATAAGAACAAGTCAGTTATTCACTTATAAGCATTCTCTGTTTTTGCTAAGTCCTATGTTGTCCAAAATTTATTTTTCTCTGACTTTTTTTTTTTTGTGCACCCCAGCATTTGTCCCAATATATTGAGTGCATGCCACTTTATTTATAATTATTATATATTTTTTTTGCTAGTCGTGATGAATGACATAGGTCCCTTATAACAAAGGATCCTTCTAATGCGTTTGACTTTTTTCAACATATTACTGCTGTGCTGTGTTTTGCAAGCCCCTCTGGCAGACAGGAGTCCAGCATTACGCCCTCCACTTAATCAGCCAAATTTGCAGCCCAACTTTGTACAGTCCTTCAGTGATCTTGTTATGCAGCCTGAAAATGATTTATCCTAGTTCCTTAAGACAACACGTTTATTATTCAGATATACATGTGATATCCCTGAAATTCAATGCAGTTTCCTATTGTCCTGGGGACAGATTTATACATCGTGGCTTATCCTGCTTTCCTAGCAGCCAGAGCAGTTCTTCCAAATGTCAAAAAGGAGATGTTGGTTGTCTGGAGAGAGAAAAATCCACATTTACAAAATATGTCTAAGTAATCTCCCCAGTGGTGGGCCAGTTTGCCCGTGCTTTATTTATAAGGAGAATTGTTTTTTATTAAAGTCATGCAAAGCGAGAACACAGGATTTGCAGTCAAACTTCAGTGAAGATATTTTGTTTTGCCTCTTCAGGTGAAAGTTGTAGACATTGCCAGGGCCCCATATTCCTTAAATCTGCCCCTGTTTGTTTGTACAAATGTTTCTCAATCTATGTCCAGTATCTGACTCATTTAAATCATTGGTGACTAGTGATGGGCGAATTTATTCGCTTGGCGTGAATTCGCATACTTACAAAATCTGCCCAACAATCCAAAAAGCATTCTATCAGTATTGTCCATGAAAGAAGATGAGATCCTGTGTTTGGTTGATTTAACATTATTCTCTAGATAGATGAATCAGTAGCAGAAATATTGAATGGTAAAGTTATGGCTGAATTTGGAGTCACCAATAGTGATGGGCAAATTTTGGCCATTTCGCCAAAAAATTTACGAATTTCCAGCAAAAAATGGCGAAAAATTCACGAAACAGCGCTGGCATCTCATTTTGCTGACATCGGCAAATGTGCGCCAGTTTCCAAAAAAACAGACGCCGGCATCAAAAACGAGATGCCAGCGCGGATTCACGAATTTTTCGCCATTTTGCAAATTTCGCGGGAAATTCACAAATTTTTCAGCAAAGTGAAATGGCCCAAACTCGCGCATCACTATTGGTGACTCCAGAATCAGCCATAGCTTTACCATATAATATTTCTGCTACTGATTTATTTATCTAGAATAATGTTAATGCAACCAAACACAGGATCTCATCTTCATTCATGGACAATGCTGATTGAATGCTTTTTAGATTGTTGGGCAGATTTTGTAAGAATGCGATTTTATTCTTCACAGAAACCTGGTGGAAAATGGAATTGCAACATGACTTTAGGATTTAGGACTCATTGGGGCAGATTTACTAAAGGGCAAATAGTTGCCAGCAACCGCTTCACACACTCCGCACCACTTCGACAGGCACAAATTCGTTACCACTGTGCTAATACACTAAAATACGAAGTTCTG
Source organism: Xenopus petersii (assembly GCA_038501925.1). Classification (NCBI taxonomy): domain Eukaryota; kingdom Metazoa; phylum Chordata; class Amphibia; order Anura; family Pipidae; genus Xenopus; species Xenopus petersii. The sequence continues at coordinate 104,228,027 of CM076677.1, forward strand.
GGTAATGAATGATTGCGACTTTCCGCTAAAGATACTTATACAATGCGAGCATTTCATAGTGAAGATTCACTAGCGTCCATTTATGCCTCACTAGTGATGTTACGCTTAGGTCAATTTGAATAGGGCTTCTACATTAAAGTTGTATAAATGTCTTTATTAGAGATGTTGGTGCAAATGCTTGAAGTGGCCACTTTTTATTTCAAATATCCCAGGCACCTTAATAAAGACAAGAGAGATCAGATAAAGCCCTAGACATTGGCCCTCGAAAGTCGTCTGTCGATAAAGTGCGAATGAACGCTAGTGATGGTCTTTTTCACTAGCGAATTGTCATCTGCGCCTGTTAGTGTGTGGGATGTGATTTCTGGCGAATAGTCACTAGCGTTAGCTACTTAGCCCTTTAGTAAATCTGCCCGTTGTGCAGAATTCTAGATACTAATTATCAGCAAATCAATGTTGGCATAAAATCTATTCTTCTACTTGTGAACAGCGGTAAATTTGTAACTCTTCCTACCCTAGGCCATCATGGAACATGGCTAAATCCATTCTAGCCCCACTTATGTCTCCCATTTTAGGTGTGCCTTGACCTTAGAAGACTGTAAATTCCACAAAACATTCCCAAATAGTAAATCTCAGAAAGTATGTTTATTTTAAAAAACTGGTCTGATTTTTCATGCAGATTGCTAGGCGGTTGTTACTGCTATGTCAGGCATATTGGGGTATGTCCCAAATATCCTATGTAAAATATTCAGAGATGCACATCAAATAGGACTCTTAAAGGGGTGGTTCACCCTTATATTAACTTTTACTATGTTACAGAATGGCTCAGTCTAAGCAACTTTTTACTTGGCCTTTATTTTTTTATAATTTTCAAAGTATTTGCCTTCTTCTCACTCTTTCCACTTTCAAATGGGGGTCACTGAACCCATCTAAAAACATATGTCCTGTAAGGCTACTTGTCTTTGCTACTTTGTATTACTCAGCTTTCTATTCATTTTATATTCCAAATCCCAAATAAAAAAATGAAAAAACAACTGTAATTTCTCTGAGAATATCACTCACTCATATTACCGATGAACAACCCTTTTAAGTAATTGTGGGAAAAGGTAAACGACTGTGCTATGATTTTAATATTATCTCACTATGAGTAAGACTCGTGCCCCTAATGCCCCTATGAAATTAGTAGAAACCTTCTTGTCTCTTCTTGCCCTGAAGTGTGTGGAACCAGCTCCGAATCTAAGCTACAATATTTTCTATTAAAATTACAATATACCTGGAAACCTGGATATTCTTTATGACAGCCATGTTGACTTTTGCCTCTTGATTTTCCTTGGACTCTTTTTAGTCATATCCTTTGAGACTACCCATGTGGACCAAAGGAAAGGAGGACTGGCTAATGGAGGAAGGCCATATGCATGAATATAAGGAAGGCTGGGAGTCAACATGCAACATCCCCCATCCCAGCATTATTGAACACCACGCAACCTTAACTTTTTGATTCACTATACATACCCGCTATAGGCTGACCAAACTACCCTCTACTCCATCTCCTGTGCAAATCTATTCAAAGGGGAATAAAAAAATTAAATAAGCTTCATCCATCTGAAATAAAAAGTTTTCTAAACATCGTCAAGTAAAGATTCTGTACCATTTTTGAAATAACCAAGTTTCCCTTTACTGCCCCCACTCAACCTATATCTCTCTCTTTTCTCTTTATGCAGTAGGTGGAGACAGTTAGGTCTGATACATCCTTTGGGGGGTTGCATCCATTGTCTAAAAGGTCTATTGGAGCTCACTCCTTTAAAATAACCAGCTCCGATGGAAAGCTTGTCTCTCTACATGCAGGGTGTGTGCCAGAGTCAGTTATTTTGTTAGCTTTAGTTTTTTGCTGGAGTCAGTTATCTGAGTTAGGTCTAAAACATCTACTAGAAAAGGAAGCCCCCCTGAAAGACGTATTAGACCTACCTGTCAGTGACAAACTAACCCAGACCTCAGCATGAAGAGAGCATTAAAGGACCAGTAACATTAAAAATTTTTTTTTCAAAATTCGTTAGTATAGAACGAAAAATCAACACCAAGGCAAATAAAACTTTTGGTTTGCAAAGCCTTTATTAAGAGAGAACTTACCAAAACTCCACTTCCTGTCCTCTTCTAAAACGGCGAAAGGGCGACCATCCATGCAGCGGTGTTCAATTTCTCCTCCCTGGCTATTCTCTCTGCAGCGCTTCCCCTATTCCCAGCAGTCGGACTTTGAATCCAGCCTTTCCTCGTCCGGCGCGGAAGAAGAAGAGGAGGAGGGCAGCTTCTGCCTCTCCAGCGGCAAGTGTTGTCTGCAGGCGCACTGATCTGCTGAAGAATATCCCCAAGCGCATGGATCAGTGCGACGTGGAGGAGCTGCTCAAACACAAGGCTTTCCACGCGGCCAAGTGCACAGCTCCTGCAAACTGTGGCATTCCGCTCCGCCTTTGAGCCGGGAGTGCTACCGGCTCGTAGCCCACAATCGTAGCGCATCGATGGATAGTATGTGGTTCGGCGCTACTGGAATCTAAAGTCGCCGCCTTCTCCTGCAGCAGCAGGGACTGCACACTCAGGTGGGAACATCACAGGAACAAGGGGTTTGTCCATGCGCTTGTGCACTGTAGTCCTGGGGATATTCTTCAGCAGATCGGTGCGCCTGCAGACAACACTTGCCGCTGGAGAGGCAGAGGCTGCCCTCCTCCTCTTCTTCTTTTTCGCTGGACAAGGAAAGGCTGGAGTCAAAGTCTGACTGCTGGGATTAGGGGAAGCGCTGCAGAGCGGACCTCTGCCTCCTTCACATACTGTCACTAGAATAGCCAGGGAGGAGAAGTTGAACACCGCTGCATGGATGGTCGCCCTTTCGCCGTTTTAGAAGAGGACAGGAAGTGGAGTTTTGGTAAGTTATATCTTAATAAAGGCTTTGCAATTTAAAAGTTTAATTTGCCTTGATGTTTATTTTTCGTTCTATACTAACGAATTTTGAATTTTTTTTTTTTTAATGTTACTGGTCCTTTAAGATTGACAGTTTGCAGAGCGCAAGATACTGAAGAGTAATTTGATTATTTCAAAAACAATACGGAAATTTTTAATTGATTATATTTAGTAAGTGACGTATTTCAATGAGATTAAGTTTATATTACATTTTAATTTGTGCAATAGATTAACTTTAAACAGGATGGAACTTGGATTGTTGGTCAATACACAAAGTTTAGCACCTGGCTGTGAAGACTATCTGGGGTCTTATCGTAACCTCCATCTGGAAAAGCTTATCTGCCTCTCTGAGGGATGAACTAACCAGCCACTACATACAGTATCTTTAGCCCCAAAGATTTAATCTTATTTGCGCAGATTCTTTTATGTTGTTATAGCAAACTGCACATCAATCAGTTTCCATTTCTCTTGATGAAAACAGAGTTTTGCAAAAGGAATCCGTATTTCACCATAGATAAACGAGCAGACATTCTCTAAAATCAATCCTGGAAATGTCATAGTGAAATAAGTCACCGTATGGTATTTACATCAAAAGGTGTTATTATATGTCAGCAGAGATAATGGCACTGCGTGCGGCGTTAGGCCATGGAGGCAGCTCACGATTGCGATAACATACACGATCATGGGAAGATCTTATTTCAGGTGGCCTTTAGCTCTCCGGCCACACTTGTTATGTGATTGTCTTTACTGATTTTACAAGTTTAAAAAAAAAGAATATATTTTTAGAGGGAAGGTGTACGGTTCATCTACACAATATTGTATATTTTTTTATTATGCGTGAACAGAATAAACATGGATTTTAATAGTGTTTGCTGGCACAAATTGCATTTGCAGCTCTAGTGTAACAAGTTTCTATGAGAAAAAAAAATTGTGGCCTTTTTAAGTATTTGGATAAGGGGGTGAATTGTGTTTAGGGTTGCCATCTGGATGGCATTTGACTGGCCAAGCCGCTATATCACCAGCTAGGGCCAGGGCAGGAAATACTAATTTACCACCATTACCCTATAAATTCCTTCCCGCACCTTCTCCGCTGGCAGATTAAACCTTATAAGGAGAGGCCCACCTATAACCCGCCTATTTCCCTACTCCATCCACCCATTTCCCCACCCTGTGATGTCATTGCCCCACCCTCACATGACATTACCCCGCTTCCCTGACCCAAAATGAAGACCTACATAATCCCCATGAATACAATGCCGCCTGCAGGGCAAGGGAAGCATGTAGGCCTCCCACTTTTTGCCAGTGTACCTTTCCAAACTGTTTATCAAATGATAAACGTAAGGACTGCCGCTTTTAAAATGACTAATAAAAAAATCTCTTCTTTATCTTTATTGTTAATATGCTTGTTACTGTATATTGAAATTTCCGTTTCACCCAGGCCCCCCTTTGACCCCTACTCTTCTTTCTCAAGGGTAGAGGCAGTCATAATGCTCCATGTTATATTATATTTTGTTTAAAGCTGTTTTTTTCACACGGTGAGTCCACTAAAGTGCAAAGCGACTAACACAGGCGTCACTTCGCTAGCGAAGGAGAGAGATTCTAGCGGAAGTTTGCACTCTATTGCCAGAGGACTTTTCGCTCTGGTGATTGGACTTTACTCTGCAAATTCACTAAAATGTGGATTTTACGGAACGTTACCTCTTCCACCAGACTTGCCTTCACCAGCTCAGACCAGGCGAAGTGCACTGGAGTGCATAGATCTTCCTCAATCTTCTGTTACTTACATCTAAGTTCAAAAAACGCTGGCGTCTTTTTCGTTTTTAAGAGTGATAGCTTGCAAAAGTCCTAAAAATTTTTTTGGGGACAACAGGTGAACATTAACTTTACAGTGGGCTCATGTGTAGGGCATTAGAACAACTTTAATGTCTTTATTAAAGGAATTGTTCAGTGTAAAAATAAAAACTGGTTAAATAGATAGGCTGTGCAAAATAAAAAATGTTTCTAATATAGTTATGCAAAAATGTAATGTATAAAGGCTGGAGTGATAACAAGTCATCAGAACACTACTTCCTGCTTTTCAGCTCTCTTGGTTTACACTGACTGGTTACCAGCCAGTAACCAATCAAAGACTTGAAGGGGGGCCACTTGGGTCCACTTGGGTCATATCTGTTGCTTTTGAATCTGAGCTGAATGCTGAGGATCAATTGCAAACTCACTGAACAGAAATGTACCATGTGGCCCCCCTTCAAGTCGCTGACTAGCTCAGAGTTATAGAGCTGAAAAGCAGGAAGTTGGATTCTGGCTTTTTTATTAGATATCTGTTCACTCCAGCCTTTATATATTACATTTTTGGCTAACTAACTATATTAGAAACATTTTTTATTTTGCACAGCCTATTTACCCAGTTTTTATTTTCACACTGAACTGTTCCTTTAAGGTTCCCTGGACTTGTGTAATTAAGAGTGGAAATGTAATGTATTTGTTGCAACATATAACATAAAGACGTCCATTCAACTTTAAATTTCCCACCGTATGCAAATTAGCCTAAGCGCAGGACCTCTAACGAATGTTCACTAGGCAGAAATGAACTCTAGCGCACCTTTGATTTGCTTGCATTGCCGAAGTAACACAGCATCCGTCGGCCAGGATGAAACTTCGTATTTTAGTAAATTTGTGCTGTCCCAGCGAATTTTCACCTGGTGAAGTGTTGTGATGGGTGCGAAGCCGTCGCTGGCGAATTTTTGCGCTTAGTAAAGGGGGGATACTTGAGAATGTGAGTGGTGGGGCCACTTACTGGTCACTTCTGTGCATCTTATTTTTCATTGTTTATTGAATGCCTGTAGCCAGATACCCTTTTCATGTTACTGAAAACACATCTATATTTAAATATAATTTTTTTTTTAAATTATAATTTTTTTTTATTTATTAACATACTTTAATAGTGAAGGTAAGGTCATGTCAGTACACATAAATATGCACAGAAATATAAAGTTACATCACAGACTAAGCACTTAAGAAAAAAGCCAGCAGCACACCGAATCTAGTTGTAGTTGTGTTCAAAGATGAAAATTTATTTAGCCCATATGCAAAAAGGCAACGTTTCGAGCCTACCAGGCCCTTTATCAAGGGCTTGATAAAGGGCCTGGTAGGCTCGAAACGTTGCCTTTTTGCATATGGGCTAAATAAATTTTCATCTTTGAACACAACTACAACTAGATTCGATGTGCTGCTGGCTTTTTTCTGGATATTGATTTGACCCAGTGACAGGAGTTGGTCTCACAGTACAGCACCTGACACTACAAAAGTGTGATTTGGGGAGGTGAGTGCTCCACATAATTGAGCCTAGACTAAGCACGTAAGGCCTCTGCCCGAAGAACTTACAGTCTAAACGGGCATTTAACGCGCAGACATTTATTAATACATCCATTTTGTGAATTGTTCTTAACACATAAATCATAGAAATATAAAAAAAAGAAGGCAACTAACTGCAAGCTCCTATCATAACAATATTATGCACAAGGTCTGTACTAATAAAATGTATTAGAGGCACAGTGGAGAAGATTATAACATTCCAGTCCATGATGTTTAACCAGAGACACAAGAATTAACGCTCAAGAATTTATATATAATTAGAGCAGGGAGCAGAAAGGAATAAAAATTCACTAGTCTTATCACAGTTACATTATATACATAATAATGTTTTAGTATGGAAGCAAGAGACAGAAAATGCTTGCGTTGCTTATTTTGTGACATAGTTTCGCAGCCTTTGGTGCCTGTTCCCATTAGAGTTGGGTATTAGGCTGAAACATCATTAATTTCCCTGACTGTACTTGCTCTTATTTTTAAAGGTATGATGTTGGTTCAGAATGTGCAAATTAATTAGTGCACCTGCCAGACCATAGAACAGAAGGGGCATATTTATATGTTTAATCTCAGTGCATATGGATTTTATGTCAGCTCAGAGCTGGGTTAGCAGCAAGTCCATAGGGAAAATGGAAAGATCCTCTGTTTGTCTTTACATATATTTCCCACTGTCTCTTTTGCTCTCTCTATCAATAAAGTATGCGCTCTCATTCTCCCTCCTCTTTCTCTGTCTTCCTGCTGTTTCTGACATCGTCTTAACATCCATAGAGTACTAAAAGGATCTGTTGTGAACGAACTGTTGTAATTACAGCAGTGTATGCAATTAAATGAAAAGAGCGAGTTCGCTTGTTAGTGAAGGTGCACCCTTGCTCAATCGTTTAAAATTTAGTGGTGAGCACAACTTTGCCTTTTTTTTGCTTTGTTGCTTATCCCCGTCTATACTACACCCTGTCAGCCTATGTCTACATAATTAGTTGTTGTATGCAAAAAAAAAAATGTCACTTCTTCAGCCGTCGCCTCATAACAATTCTTCTGAATTTTGTGCTTGCATATCTGTAAAGCACTGCAGAATATGGCATTGCAATTAAAATAAAACATAATAATGATAAATATGCATGGGAAAATTTGCTCCAAAATGACTGGCACAAAGTATCTGATGGACCCCAAACTGTAGTAATGCACATGCAGATTGGAAACTGAGAAGTTGAAATTATAAAGCTGAAAATATAAGGGGAATGGTGGATTTTGGTTTTGCTTGTTCAATTTGGAGAATAAAAAACAGATGGTTATTATCTGTAAATATAAAAAATGCCCTTATAATGTAATCTCTGGAAGCCTATTGGCCAGTAGATTCCCACAGCTCATCTACACAGTCTTCAGCTACAAACATGAAGAAGGATAGTGGTGAAATTCTGCAGATAGTTTAAATAATCATGTGCCTTTAAGGACAAAAAATACAGGAATAATGCTCTTAATATATGGCAAACTTTTGACCAAGTTTTGATTTCTGCGTTGGAAGCAGATTTGGGGGTAATTTTCTAGGTGCAAGTCAGTGCGCAAAGTTAAAAAACAAAACATGCACAATCCTCCAAAAACAAAATCTTGAGTTCTGTATTCACCTTATGAATAAAACTTTGCCTGAGGTTGGTACCACAGTACTTAAGAGATACAGAAGGCCGCCTCCTCCCACAGCCTGCTAATCTCAAACAAAAACGGGCGTTTTCCATCAAAAAAATACTTTGCCTTTCGAAGTATCAAATGCGATGGTCGAATTTCCAAGTTTTTTAACTTCGAAATTCAACCCTTAGTAAATGCGCCCCTTAGACTTGCAAGTTAAGGAGTCCTGGCGAGTAAAGTCCATCAAGGAGCCCTGCAATGACCGTCTGTTATATGACAAGCGTTGAGCACAGGGTTGCCTTGTACTTTTTTTTTTTCTTTTTATTCCTCAAAATGTATCTGTTTAAATGTAAATCAGAGTAATTTAATGTATAGACTAATACTATCTAGAGCTGTCCTACAAATGATATAGATAAAGGAGGAAATATAAAACAAAAGATGCGAGGCTATGGCAGAAGTAATGTGTAATACTTACAGATATTCTAGTGTAACCGGCCACTAGTCATGTAATCTGACAACGTTTTTTTTCTATATTGAAACGTCCTGCTTTTCATAATGAAGAACGTGCCCTGAACACAAGTGCGATTTCCTAAACATGGGTTGTTTGCCTACGTTGTAAAATAAATCAAATTTGAATGAGCAGTTTAATGAATAAAACAAGACTTGCAATGTTTGAGGCAATATTATATCTTCGATTACAAGCCGAGCCAGTGCTGCAGATAAGAGTTTAGCTGAGTTTTAATGGCTAGGAGGTATAAGTTCATGTCATTTTTGCACCTGACAGTTCATCAATATGAAAATGGACACTATGCCTGGGGAGGATCGCACAACCTGCCAGACACATTTGGAGACATGTCTTTTGGCTTTGATTTGTCTTATTTTATGTTCCTTAAAGTTGGCAATGATTTGTTTTTGTCTGCTCTAATAGGGCTGCAGTGTGTGACACGATGCACAGCAGCCTTATAACAACAAACAAATGCTCTGCCTTCACAAATACACGTGTCAGGGTTGTCTCTACATTGAGCAACAAAACGGCTGACCCAGACTGTTCTGTACATCATGGATGCCTGTTGGTAGCCAGTGTCAAATGTGAAAAATCAAACATATCATATTTAAAGGGAGTCTGGACAACACTGGCAGTTTCAGTGCCTTAGAAGCTAAGGAAAAGCATGTCACATTTACGGTAACATACATAAGAAGCCATCGGGATTTCACATTTTGTCGCACTATGTCCAGACACCATTTTTTTACACTAAATCCTGCCTCTTGATGGTGCAGTAGCTTGCTTCTGGTGGACTAAGGCCATTGCAATCCAGCACCATCTAGAGGCAGGTCATTGCACATAAGAATACTCTTGAGCTGTCACCAGGTTGAACTGTTGACTCACCCCCAACATCACTAGTCCTGCCCCGTCCCGTTCTGCAGAAGCAGAGAGTTGCATAACTCCATCCCCAATATAAACCCTCATACTTCGTAAAAGCCACAACGTTTGTTAAGGTGCAGTAACCCATATCAACAAATGATGTGATCAATAAATACTGGCTGCTGATTGGTAACTATTGGTGAAAAGTTTTGTAGCAAAAGGGAGCTAAGTTTGTCCAGGTGCAATAACCCATAGCACTCAGTAAGACATTTGCTTTTGAGCAGGTGATCAGTAAATACCATTTGCTAACTGGTTGCTATAGGTAACTAGACCTGTAGCAGACTTTGCACCTTTTATTACATAACCCCAAAGTCTTTATTGCAATTTGACATGATTGGTTGGCTGGTAGGCTTGTAAGCTTAAATACTCTATGGCCATATGGTATAACTAGCAGCCGCCCCACATGGGCAGGGAGTTTTTGCAGTAATTAAAATATATTACAGGGATGGGTGCTGATACTTTGATTTATAGTTTGTATCAGTCTTTTTCTGTTGACAGGTGCTTAAGTTGATCCCTTATATAAACATATAAGGAAGTATAGAAATAACTTTGTGGTCCTATGAATATGAAGCTTTTCATTCATCCAGGTCATGGTATGTCTAGTATATGTCATTCTAAAACAACTGGACTTGCTGAGTGATCATTGATCATGTTTCAATACTCATCTTCAGTTCAACTGGTGTGGGAAGTCCTTGGCATATAAACTCTTCCACTAATCCAATCACAATGGCACATTGTAACTCAGAGACGTGATTCTGTAGGATTACTGTGATAGGATTACCAAGGTATCATGCAACTCTTAGAAACCGGTGTTACTTGTTTAAAGTGAAACTGCTGGCGTACAGATGTTAGAACAGCATTGTATGTAGCAGACAGGTGGTGTTGAAGGCCCCCCACCTCTGTTCAGGGATGGTTTCTCCTCCTTGACATGAATCGCCTCTTTCACGCATCTTTCAAACCAGCATTGTTATCTTCCGGTCCATTAAATTCATCTATAAATCTTTTAAGAAGACACCAGAGCAATTATAAATTATATATAATATAAATTATATTAGTAGAAAGGAGCATAAACCTAAGATGCTTTTGTGTTAAGAATTGTTTCTACAGTGAGAGCTGTAAAGTTATAATATTTTCTTTAAAAAGCAGTTGTACTGAAGTATATATTAGACAGCTTCAAGAAAGGGTGAGATATCTTTTTTGCAAGTGAAAAATGCAGGGCTACTATAAGGATTATTCACTCATTAAAGTCAGATAATGTTAGTTGGGGTTATCATGTTCGATCTGAGCCAAAGGTTATAACTGATGGACATGTGTCTGTTTCAATATCAAATACAGAATGTAATTATGAATTGCACTACCTGTCTCTGAGCCAGCCACTTCCACTAATGGATCCATGCTCCAGCATTCTGTACAATGAGTGATGGAGGAACAGTTCAAAGAAAACTAAATTCTCATTTCTTTGTGCATGTAAAGGTTCTTTTTGCATTGACCGAATAAATACCAATTTGCAGACTCATTTGTCATCTGCAGTCTGTAAGAGCATGGATTTCTAAGATCTATGGACCCATGTAGAGCAAGACAGCAGCCACAGTCTCAATGATAAGTGTATTCAACTGTATTCAACCAGGCAAGCAGCCAGCTTAACCGTGATCCTTCTTAGCATCCTGCATATTTTATTATAGTGTAGGTCACTGACCTTTGCTCTTTATGTTTGATCTTTGGGGGCAGGGCAGCCATCAGGGGGGGACAGGGGGGAGAGTTGTATGGGGCCCTGAGGGTAAGGGGGGCCCCAGCCACGCCACACTTACTTGATTAGCCGGGCCCCCCATCTGCTGCCTTCGAGAAGGCATGGACGTTTAAGGGGCCCTGGCCACCAATTTTCTTATAATGTGGGGGAGGGGGGCCCTGGCCACCAATTTTGGCCACCAATTTTTTTTTTCTCATGTGGGGTCCTATATTTTTTAATGGGGGGGGCCTGGCCACAAATGTTTTTTTTATGGGGGGCCCTGACCACCAATATCTTTTTATTTTTTATTATGTGGGAACCCTAGCCATGTTGTTTTTTTTTACTGTGTGGTGGGGAGGGTGGACCTGTAGGTGGGGCTTGCTGTGGGCACAGCCCAGGGGGCCCAGGAAATTTTTGTTGTACGGGGCCCTGTGATTTCTGATGGCGGTCCTGTTTGGGGGGCACATTTTCATTTGTTATACCCTGTGACACAGAGATTATTAGAAAACAAAAAACAAAAATGTTATTTTTCCATGCTATAACATATTACTGCAAATACATATTTCCTGTCCCCAAACTCATTATTATTAGATTAGGAAAGGCATTGCAGAGAAATAAGGTTAGGGCAGAAATTAGACTGATGCTCAGGTTATAGAAAAACAGTAATGGCAGGTTAAAGTGGAAAACATAGTCTTTGCAGTTATGTTTTTTTAGTAGTAATTTTTTTTTTAAGTTGAACGGCCAAATCGTCAACAATGGTGCTGGGTACAAAGTATTCCTATAACCCTTCCAGACAAATATTGTTCTAGACACCACTGCCCAAGTGTGAAACCCCCATAAGCTGTCACTGAAACAGGGATGGGAATATATTGCAGAAAGCTAGTGCCCCGAGCTTTTTATTGTGTAACACAGCTGTTGATACACTAAGGGGCAGATTCATTAAGGGTCGAATTTCGAAGTTAAAATTACTTCGAAATTCGACCCTCGAATTGAAATCCTTCGACTTCGAATATCGAAGTCTAAGGATTTAGCGCTAATCGTTCGATCGAAGGATTTTTCGTTCGATCGAACGATTTTAATCAAGCGATCGAAGGAAAATCCTTCGATCAAAAAAAGCTTAGCAAGCCTATGGGGACCTTCCCCATAGGCTAACATTGACTTCGGTAGGTTTTATCTGCCGAAGTAGGAGGTCGAAGTTTTTTTTAAAGGGCAAGTACTTCGACTATCGAATGGTCGAATAGTCGAACGATTTTTACTTCGAATCGTTCGATTTCGTTCGAATTCGAACAAATTTAACCAATTCGATGGTCGAAGTACCCAAAAAATACTTCGAAATTCGAATTTTTTTTCATTCGAATTCTTCACCCGAATTTTGTGAATCGGCCCCTCACTGTATGATATACTGATTCATTTAAATGTTTAACAGACTTGCTTTCTACACTACAGGCCCATTCTTTTTTTATTCATCATTTAGACTATCATACATGTTGCCGACACATTCTACATAGACAGCAGTACTGTAGAACATGGCTTTTGAAAACTATTTGCAAAGTAGGTGTCGGGAATTGATTTAGTTAGTTTATATAGGCCAATTATATGGCGTCCACCAGCTGAACTCTTATCAGTAACAGTAAAATCACCATCTGTCTTGACCACAGAGGATTCGCTTACTGTAGCTGTATATGGCAAATGGAAAAACAATATGGCAGAAATGCAAACACAAGTGGAAATGTCTAGTAAAAATTAATAAGTAAACAGTGTTACTTGTATGTATATTTAAGGCACAAGAGTGGTCATTTATGAAGAGTAGTGACATCATTTCTTAAGGGCTCAATGTTGCACCCCTCAAAGTGCACAGGGTCTATACACTTGTGCTTCTTCTTATGCGATACTGCACTTAAGGGGGAATGTCATAAAAGTAGCATTTTGCAATGTAATATTCTTCCTTAAACTGTTATTGCAGTGGGAATTTTAATTGCGCATTGAGAATTTTAATGGCGCATTGGGAATTATAATTGCGCATTGCACACTTTTAAGAAGGGCTTGAAGGTGTTGTGAGCTTTTGGAGCAAATAGAACTTTTTCAGTAAGAAGTTTTATTACATTCACTGTGCACTGGAGCAAAACTTCTTCCACTGTCGGCAGTGGAGTCCAAATAATTCCCGCGTTTGAAAAAGCTATATTAATTGCACGCAAAGGAAAATTTGTTTGCACAAAGGCAGAACATTTCCCCAGTAGTGCCTTGTACCATATTGAAGGCATTATGTGGTGTAAAAAAACAGGGGAATAATTTGCCATGCATTGCCAGGCATTGCCATGAAAAAAAATCGGGAAAAAATGTCACCTTTTTTACAACATTTTTCAAGTGAATTTGGTTTTACACAGCATAACAAATAGGCCCCTAAATACGGGGCTCCCAGGGCCTTGCATCCTCTGCCAGTCTTGACATTAGGGGGGGACCCGTGTACAATCCACCTCCCACCTCTTCCTTGCTGTATACAATACTGCCAAACACAGGCAGAATCACAAACCCAGGGAGACATGACGCATTGGGGGTCATTTATCAACACTGTGCAAATTGTTGCGATTATCGTTCTACTCGCAGCTGGCTTTAAAAAGCGAATCATTTATCGAATGCTATGGGCCATGAGCAAATTTGCCCAGTGTTGAGAAGTGAGCCCCAACTGAGCGTTACTTTGGAAGTACAGTTTGGTGTCTGTAGATGATAGATTCAAATTTCATAGGGGCAAGGTGCAAATATCATGGTGCTTTGCACCTTTTCCACTTTGGCCATAATTAAATGAATGAGCTGGAAAACATGAGAATACTTCAATAAATGAGGCTGTGCCTCTGTAGCCACAGGCAGCCTGGATGGGGACAATGGGGAGACATAAGCAAAACCTTTGCTGAAAAGTGCATTTTGCCTGATTGTAGGGTCCTGTTACCTATCCTGAAAGATTCTGCTGGATCCCTGATGCTAGACCTTAAAGGGATACTGTCATGGGAAAAAAAATTTTTTTCAAAATGAATCAGTTAATGGTGCAGCTCCAGCAGAATTCTGCACTGGAATACATTTCTCAAAAGAGCAAAAAGATTTTTTTATATTCAATTTTGAAATCTGACATGGGGCTAGACATATTGTCAATTTCCCAGCGGCCCCAAGTCATGTGACTTGTGCTCTGATAAACTTCAATCACTCTTTACTGCTGTACTGCAAGTTGGAGTGATATCACCCCCCCCCTTTTCACCGCCATCAGCCAAACAAAAGAAGAATGGGAAGGTAACCAGATAACAGCTCCCTAACACAAGATAACAGCTGCCTGGTAGATCGAAGAACAATACTCAATAGTAAAAACCCATGTCCCACTGAGACACATTCAGTTACATTGAGAAGGAAAAACAGCAGCCTGCCAGAAAGCATTTCTCTCCTAAAGTGCAGGCACAAGTCACATGACCAGGGGCAGCTGGGAAATTGACAAAATGTCTAGCCCCATGTCAGATTTCAAAATTGAATATAAAAAAAATCTGTTTGCTCTTTTGAGAAATGGATTTCGTTGCAGAATTCTGCTGGAGTAGCACTATTAACTGATGCGTTTTGAAAAAAACATGTTTTCCAATGACTGTATCCCTTTAAGCCTGTTTTTTTTTAACAGTCAATAAAATCACTTTATTATAAAGCTACTCATCCGACAGTGTGCTGCAGTATATTGGACTTTGGTGCGGGACGTGCAGCCTGGCCTCCCCTCCCCCCTCTGTACGCGATTTTCACTGCCAAGGGGCCCTGAGGGGCTGCGGCCCTGGTCCAATCGCACCCCCTGCTCCCCCGGTAGTTCCGCCACTGGTTCTAAAGTTGTCAACCTTTGCAAAACTGTATATAGCTTTCATTTGTGCTTTTGACTCAAGTGGCTTTGCTTGACTTTTCTGCATTTCTACAATTGTAATAGGAAAATGTGATGGTGGCAAGAGGAGTCAAGAAGGTGTTGATAATAGGTGGAGTAAATTATGAGAATCACTAAAGGAATTCCATCTGGTTAATAGCTCTTGCAATCATACGTCATTGGAAATCATGGCTTGATTTGTAACTAATAATTGCTTAATTTTCCATTTCCAGACCTTCTTATTTTTGCACGCTCTCTCTCTCTCCTCCTGTAAAATATATATTACGGATATATTGGTGCTGGAAACAATCTTTGAATGCATCTATCTTTTCAGCCTCTCCTTGTCACATGTCCAAAAGATTTTTCAATTAATAAAGTGGAAATGAAGATCAGCTGTAATCACAATCTTGTTAGCCGGAGACGTTGTTTCAATTTTCATCTGCCCAGTGTCATTTTGCTTTACTGCCTATACTGAGGAATTTTGGCGAGGTCTTGTCTTTTTAAACTGCAGAGTGAGAAATCCCATTAGTTACTTATGCACGCGCCTTGATTTATAACGATATTCATTAACCATGATATCCATTATTGTCATCACTCTGTTTCTTTACAACAAACCTTTATGTACACTTTTTAGCATTTGCAAAGCATATTTATGTTATGCTTAATACAAATGACAACCCCATTGGCTGAGCTTGTCTATACAATACAAATGACTTGTCTGTCTGCTAAATATATTTATGCTGCATTAGATACAATTACTCTAAGGGGCAGATTTATTAAGATTCAAATTTAAATTTTCAAATTGTTTTCAAATTCAGCTAGGGAATTATCCAAACTAAATATGAATTTGATTTTGAAATCAAAAATATCTTATTCATGAGGCTCTGTTCCCTGACTTTGCCCAGAGTCTCACTCCCTTGCAGACTTTTCTTTACTAGGGCTTTGGTCCCAGGCTTTCCAGCATCTTTGAACTTCCACTTCAGGAAGTAGTGGAAAGAGGAGGAGCAGCTATCAAAGGAAGTGGTCATCATCCACCCAGGGCATTAAGGAACACGTCCCCCAGGTATACAGCTTACAGATACCCAGTCTTTCTAAAATACAGGGGATTTCCCAAATCAGTAGGGAAGTTAACCCTATTGGTCTGTACACAAGCTTTCTGGATCCTGGTGCAGTCCTTCATCTTCAAGGTTTTGAGTATGAATTATGCACTGTGCCATGGTGCAGGGAACCATTGTCAAATGTATCAGAAACATCACAGTATGCATGTGCTGGGTTCTGCTCTTGAAGGAGACAATGTAATGAGTCATTGTTACTAGCATAGGCTTGTTATGTTTCTACACATCATCCTATTAAAACAATGTCGATAGCGGGTTCTAGATACCCTTTAACTACTGACCATTTGCTTATTATATATGGCAGGGTACAAGATGCTTCAGGGAAGAGGAAACATTTCTTCTGTACTCTGTTTTCATTAGCATATACCTCTCTAGGCACCATTATCTACATATAGGGGCCCATTTACTTAGCGTAGAGGAAAAATAGTTTGAATTTCGAATGTTTTTTTTTGGCTACTTCGACTACAACCTTCAACTTCAAATCGAACGATTCGAACTAAAAATCATTTGACTATTCGACTATTCGATAGTCGAAGTACTGTCTCTTTAAAAAATTCTTCGACCCCCTAGTTTGCCACCTAAAACCTACCGAGGCCAACGTTATGGTCCCCATAGGCTTCCTAACAATTTTCTGATCAAAGGAATATCCTTCGATCGATGGATAAAAATCCTTTGAATCGTTCGATTGAACAAATATTGCTTTGATCGTTCGATCGTAGGAATAGCGGTAAATCCTTCGACTTCGATATTCAAAGTCGAAGGATTTTACTTCGACGGTTGAATATCGAGGGTTAATTAACCCTCGATATTTGACCCTAGGTAAATGTGCCCCATAGTGTATAGATGTATAGTAGATTCCTTTGTTAAAATGGTATATTCTCCCTTTAAATAACTTGTCAACTGAAGCTGCCAGAAATAGATCCCAACAGCATGCGTTTATATAAAAGTGCAGGATATAATATGCACAGGCATGTATATGTAAGGATTCCAGAACCTCATAAATTATATAACAGAATGTATTCTCCTTTCTTTTCTATGTGGCATGCCCAGCTGTGCCAGTAACCGAGCAGAATATGTTACCAGGTGGAACTATTTCCACATTCTCTTTGAAATAAGATAATACAAAAACAACCCCCTGCTTTCCTGATAAAAGAAGCCCGCGTGGAGCACTTAATGCCAGGCTTCACTTGCAGGAACCGGTACAATGAAATATACTTCTGGTATGCCTAAAACATTTAATATTGCATATATATTTTACTTCTCTAAATATACTGGTGATTTCCATGTGCATTTCCATGCAAGTCACTTACGTATCTATAAATACCAGCAAGCAATTTTCTTTCACCAGGTGCCCATCCATGTCCTGGTTTGGCTGTGTAGCTTTGACAGTTTTAACAATACTGGCCAATAGATGATCATTCATGCAAAAAATTTAAAGGGTGAGGTTTGGCCATACCTAAAATGCCCCTCTGTACAACACTGCTTTTAACAGAGGTATTTTTAGGTGGCTTTTATCTACAAAAAAAGAATACAAGATTTTTTGCCTCCCTAAGTTGTCATGTGTAGTAACTCGTAGGATGATAATAAAATCATCAAGCCCTTGGCCTATGGAGTATGAATAGTGTTAGTTGGAGACCTATATCTTGAAGTTCATTGCTACAAGTCTGTGATTAGGGAGGAACAGGCAGGGTTAATGTCAAGGACACTGTCTAAAGTAAGGGCACCTAAACGAGGAGTAAAAATTTGGGTGGATCAGACCAGGTGGGTGTTTGGCACCTGCAACTGGATTGCAACTTCCATTGGCCGATATACCAGTCTAGTGTTGCCACCTGGCCGGTATTTTACCGGCCTGGCTGGTAAAATGATGGTTGATTCCAATGTTATTAAAAGGGAAAAAAGATAAATACATAGGAAGGCTGGTATTTTTTTCTGGAAAAGGTGGCAACCCTAATGTCAGGGGGCCTATTGGCTCCCAGCGGGAGAAGTCAGGAGGAAGTTCAAGGGGTCAAAGTCCAAGTTCGCGGTACAGAAAAGGATCAGAGTCAATATCCAGGCAGGAGTTCAAAGGCAGGCAGAAAACAGTGAAGTCAAAGTCCAGGCAGGGTCAGGAATCCAGGAATCAAATAATAGAGAAATATACAATACCCAGGAATGCAGCAAACAATCCCTACGAACGGGCATTGAACCGGCGTCTTGGGTGTCCTTTTATTTCGAATTATTTTGACGTCATCGTCCACCCACGTGGATATCCTGGGCGCCGCCATCTTGGGGAGAGCCGTGCCAGGAAGAGCTGCGCCGCCGGGCGCACGTGACACCTATACAGTCACAGTAATTATTATTTACAGAGCCCTTGGCCTCTAGAATATGACTAAATGTCAGCTGGAGATCTATATATTGAAGTATGTTGTTAAAGGTCTGTGATCAATTTGGGACAGGCAGGATTACTATTAAGGACCCTGCCTGAAGGAAGGTAACTAGACTAGGAGGCCTATTTATTATGCTGTGTAAAACAAAATTTGATGAAAAAAACAGTGTAAAAAGCTGTGTAAAATGGGAACACAAGATTTGACTCCATTATTTTAACCGATGAAGCCCGATGATATGTGCTGTATTATCCCGCTGTTGTTGGATGAATCTGACCAGGTGGGTGTATGAAGCATCACAATTTCTGCCAGGCCCTGCCATTAGAGTGCAACTTCCACTGGCTCTTATATCTGTCACTGTAATAATTATCATTATCCTTTATATATCACCATGGTTTGCCGTGCTTTAGGGTGATTTTATATCATGCACAACAATCCCCTCTCCAATGGAGATTACAATCTAAGGTACCTATCACATTCCCTCACACTATGGTCAATTGTAAAAGGAGTCAATTAACCTGCCTGTATGATTGTAGTGTGTGGGAGCACGCTGGAGTACCTGGAGGAAAGTCATGCAAGCACAGGCAGAACATGCAAGTATAAACCCATATAAATAAGGGTCTGAACATATTTAGCTTCCCTACTAAAACACAACAATTGAATTCCACTCATACTGAAGCAGTTTACTGTAGTTGTTTTAATGAAAATACAATTGCTGATGGAACATAACAGATATTTTTGCAATGAGGCTGTTAGTGGGTCACTGCCTTAAATCAGGCTGCTAAATGGAGCCCATCAAGCAAAAATGTATTGAAAAGACAAGAGACAAAAGTGTGATATGCTACGCTAGGAAAGGATTAGTTTAGCTTTATAGACATTTAATTGCATTTTGCCATATCTGGCGAAATATGGAGGGCATGGAGCTTGAAGATATGAACCTACAGGCATCAGACAGGAAGTGTCAGCATATTAGGGTAATAATATAGTTCCAAAATGTTAATACTCATGCTAAAATATAATATAATCTTGAACATTTCCTTAGCCTTATAATTCACTTCAGTGCAAGACTGTCGACTTTTAATTCCTATAGTCTACAAATTGCACAGTTTTGGTCAAAGCACCAGTAACTCCCTTCATGGTTCTTGTAGACCTGTATAGTAAATGCCCTGCTTATAGCAAACCTGGCAGTGACAGGTGGACAATGGACCATGGGTCTCTCTGCAGTCGGAAAGTGTTTGTGGGGGGTTGACTTGCACTGTTTTCTGCTTGAGTACAGCAGTGACCACAAATACCTGGATGCCATAGTTCTCCAATTAACTGGGATGAACTATCTGTTCTCTCACTGGATCTATGCCCGAATGCTGTATTTTAAAGGATTCTGCCATGATTTTTATGGTGTAGTTTTTATTTCTAAATTACAAATAGTTCACTCTACCATATAAAATGTTATTCCTGAACCAACGTGTATAATTTTTTAGCTGTAATATTGGTTTCAGGTCAATATGCCTGCTCCTGTGCTTCCACAAACATGATGAAACTGCTTCCAGATAAGCTATTTCTCCTACTCAATGTAACTGAAGTTATCAGAGCACAAGTCCAATGACTGTGGGCACCCAGGAATCTAACGAAATGTCTAGCGCCATGTCAGAGTTAGGGATGTCGCGGACTGTTCGCGCTCGCCGAATGTTCGCCTTACCTGGCGCTTTTTTTTGACCTCTCACCCCAGACCAGCAGATACATGGCAGCCAATCAGGAAGCTCTCCCTCCTGGACCACCCCCACACCCCCTGGACCACTCCCCTTCCATATATAAACTGAAGCCCTGCAGCGTTTTTTCATTCTGCCTGTGTGTGCTTGCAAGAGCTAGTGTAGGGAGAGAGCTGTTACTGATTTCACTGATTTCTTTGAGGGACAGTTGATAGTAAGTTTGCTGGCTAGTAATCTACTTGATACTGCTCTGTATTGGAGGGACAGAAGTCTGCAGGGATTTGAGGGACATTTTAGGTTAGGTAGCTTTGCTGGCTAGTAATCTACCTTCTACTGCAGTGCTCTGTATGTAGCTGCCTGCTGTGGGCACTGATCTCTTCTGATCTCATCTGCTGACTGCTGTAATAACCCAATAGTCCTTCTAAGGACTGCTTTTATTTTCTTTTTTGTTGTTTTACTTTGCTACTATAACAGCCCAGTGCTATTAGTCTAGCTGTGTTGGGGAGTGGGACTGGTGTGCTGCTGTGCTGCTCCTAGTAGTTCAGCAGCAGCAACCCGAGAAATTTTTTTTTTTTAATATACATATATTTTTTTTTTCTTTTACTTATCTTACTGTTCTTTAACGTGTTGCTGTTCTTCATAGTAGTGCACCAATAGTAGTGCACTTGCAGGCATTATTTGCCCAGTGTGTTCTTCAAACAACAACCATCTAGCTGTGTGAGCTTGTTCACATTCTGTCTAAATATCAATAATAATACCGTCTCTAGAAACACCACCCGAGTGACGTTTTTCAGGCAGCAATAATATATTCCGTATCCACTGCTGTAGTAGTGTATACGTTAACCTTGTAGGCATTATTTGCCCAGTGTGTTCTTCATTTTCAAACAACTCCCATCTTGCTGTGTGAGCTTGTTCACATTCTGTCTAAATATCAATAATAATACCGTCTCCAGAAACACCACCCGAGTGACGTTTTTCAGGCAGCAATAATATATTCCGTATCCACTGCTGTAGTAGTGTATACGTTAACCTTGTAGGCATTATTTGCCCAGTGTGTTCTTCATTTTCAAACAACTCCCATCTTGCTGTGTGAGCTTGTTCACATTCTGTCTAAATATCAATAATAATACCGTCTCCAGAAACACCACCCGAGTGACGTTTTTCAAGCAGCAATAATATATTCCGTATCCACTGCTGTAGTAGTGTATACGTTGACCTTGTAGGCCTTGTTTGCCCAGTGTGTTCTTCATTTTCAAACAACTCCCATCTAGCTGTGTGAGCTTGTTCACATTCTGTCTAAATAACAATAATAATTCCGTGTCGGTAAACATCACCTGAGTGATGTTTTTACAGCAGCAATAATATATTCCGTATCCACTACTGTATACGTTGCCCTTGCAGGCATTGTTTGCCCAGTCTTTAACCAAGTGCCACCTAGCTGTGTGAGCTTTTTCACATTCCGTGTCCAGACACATCACCTGACTGTGATGTAGTGTGATTTCTGCCCTTTACAGCACAACAACAATGTATTTTTCAGATACATTTTTGCCCTTGATCCCCCTCTGGCATGCCACTGCCCAGGTCGTTGCACCCTTTAAACAACTTTAAAATAATTTTTCTGGCCAGAAATGTCTTTTTTAGCTTTTAAAATTCGCCTTCCCATTGAAGTCTATGGGGTTCGCGACGTTCGCGAACCGTTCGCATTTTTGACGCAAGTTCGCGAATATGTTCGCGAACTTTTTTTCCGACGTTCGCTACATCCCTAGTCAGAGTTCAAAATTAAATATAAAAAATGTGTTTGCTCTTTTGCTATAATGATCTCAGTGCAGAATTCGGCTGGAGCAACACTATTAACTGATGTGCTTTAAAAAAGCACAAGTCACATAGCTAAGGGCACCCAGTAAACTAACAACATGTCAAGCGACATGTCAGATTTTAAAATGAAATATAAAACAATCTGTATACTCTTTTTAAAAACAGATTTCAGTGCAGAATTCGGCTGGAGCAGCACTATTAACTGATGCATTTTGAAAAAATGTTTTCCCGTGACAGAATCCTTGTTCCATCTGTTGTAACCTGGCAGCTTGGTTGTAATTTCAGGGTCCCCATAAAGACTACAAGCGGGTGCATTATTGATGTTGCATGAATTGGAAGTCAATTTGTAGCACTATACCCAATGTAAAGGCATGTGCTGCATCTTCAACTCAATTTACCGAAACAGAAGCTAATCTGTGTCCATACTAGTACAGGTATGGGATCCGTTATCAGGAAACCCGTTATAAAGAATGCTCTGAATTGCGGAAAGGCTGTCTCCCATAGACTCCATTTTATCCAAATAATCCACATTTTTAAGATGATTTCCTTTTTCTATGTAATAATAAAACAGTTGGGATCAAATACAAGGTACGGAGATATAATTAATCCTTATTGGAAGCAAAACTAGCCTATTGTGTTTATTTAATATTTACATGATTTTCTAGTAGACTTAAGTTAGGAAGATCCAAATTACGGAAAGATCCGTTACCCGGAAAACCTTAGGTCCCAACCATTCTGGATAACAGGTCCCATACCTGTACATTGTATGCAACTGGCAATAGGTGCTACTTAGGGGGCACCAACTGTTATGCTGGAGTTCTGGTAAAATATAATTGTGGGTATAAAACATGCTGATTTGCATCCAAATAGGACCCTTTGCACTTGTGCTTGAATTTGTAAATTTGCCATGCTGTCTCTAAACAATCCTAATAAATATTACTAAGGAAAATTGATACAAGCATAGGACATAATGGTTACTAAAGGATAGATATACAGCAAACACTTGTTTTCTACAAAATAAGAATGTTTATCTGTCATAATCTGTTGTTATGAGCCAAGTGTGGCCCACACCAAATGCTGGACCTCAAAGGGGATCTTGAATTGGAAAAGTCCACCAACCACTGCTCTATGCATTGATCATCCAATTCTGATGAAGGGCGATGTGAAGCATCAGTGTTTAGCTTGGATCCCTTCCATGTATGTACTGATCATATAATAATAAAGGTTGAAACAGAAATGACATTTTTTAAACATCTTGCCTTTGGAAATCACCCAAGCTGATTACTATTAAATGATCAAGGGATTTTCTGCTTTTTTTCTGCCCTTGATACATGGACATTTAACAGCCACAACTATTTTCGATGCCAATTAACATTTCTCAGAGCAGAGACAGGGGAAGTGAGTACGGCAGAAAATGACCCGCCAAGTTAAAGCAGTAGAGGAGTGTGCAAAAGCTTTAGTCTAATATAATTATATCCATCTAGTTTTCATCAAGCATTTCGTTCAATAAGCTGCTCAAGAGAATGCTGATGTAGTGCTAATGAGGTTGGACTGACTCTCGGCAATGTGGAATTAACTGCTATAAGTAGAAACTCATCAGCTTTGAATATCACTAGGCTGCATGGTTATGTTACCGAACTATGCATAATTGATCTGCATACCATATTTCTATCGATAACATGGAACATTGACTAGCGCCAGCATAGATCGACTACATAGAACTCTAAACCATGCTCTCCACCAATAACATTTTAAGGGCTGGGATCAAGGAAACAAAACGTATTAAGAATACGTATTATTTGTAAGACCACAATTTATTGGAGGGTTGGCACTTACTCAGAAACACAAGCAATAGATGACTACAAATTCTTGGATAATGTGGATCGATCTAATATACACAAAGAAACAAGAAAGCAGGAGAGTATGGATGCATTACTATGTCACAGCCATCAGCCAAACATTATAGATCCAGTATATCTAGTATAGGTCAATCTAAAAAATCTTCATAGTCATAGATCCAGCATGCTTGAGTGGGGGAAGATTTTAGATGTTTTAAGGGTGGTGAGTGTGGATCAGGAAAGGTGCTGCAACACTGTTCACAGCTCTCAAAATGATGTCTGTGAGTCTTTGGCCACTCCCTTGTTTTTGCTACTCCAACAACTGTAGCAGCTGATTTTATCTAGGCAATAGGTGTATACCTAACAGAGAGTGAAATTCATTGCAAATTAGAGATTAGTCTGTGTATATCATCAAATTAATTTCTATGCCAAATCCTTAAAGGGCATGTAAAGTCTAAAATAGAATCAGGCTAGAAATGCTATATTTTGTATACTAAATATAAACATGAATTTACTGCACCACAAGCCTAATCAAACAAATAATTTATGCTTTCAAAGTTGGCTACAGGGGGTCACCATCTTGTAACTTTGTTAAACATCTTTGCAAGACTAAGACTGTGCAAATGCTTAGTGTGGTCTGGGCTGCTTAGGGATCGTCATAAACAAAGCTGCTTGAGTTCTGCATGGCTGGGAAGTAAGGCGGGGGCTCCCCCTGCTGTTCATAAGTATGATTGTTTCCCTGCTCAGCAGTTAGGGACCATCTGACAATTCCTATCCACAGCAGTAAATGAAGGGAGAATTTCACTGCATACAGTCAGGTTTCTTATAAAAATGGTACACATTTTTTAATTAATTTAAATTGGAGATAGGTTTCTTTTTTCATTAAAGAAAGAAAAAAAAAATGGGATATTGTTTTTTTGCCTTTACGTGCCCTTTAATTAAAAAAAGTATGGGCAAGTAAGTATTCGTGGTATCATATAACTAGGCAGTATACAACAGTGCAGCATAAATAATATTATAAATGTTATTTCCAGAATCAGAGAAATCCTTCCCACTGCCTCGGGCCCTCTGATGGCATGGGGGACCCAGACGTGGAATCAATTTGCGGTGGCAACAACCGAAGGTATGCAGTTGGGGTGGGGATTAGGGTTTGCAACAGGGGTGGGAATCCCCACATCCAGGGTGGTGGGCCCTTGAGTGATGGTTCTTGGTAGGTCGCAAATATACTAATAGGTTATGGGCAAAACCATGGAATGGAGATGCCACAAGAGATTTCAAAATCAAAATGTAAAGAAGCAAACCCAATGGTTCTTTGGGCACCTCCATGAGATGAGTGTGTGTGACGGTTTTTATAATCACTAGGATACTAATCCAATCACTAACTAAACTTATCTTATGCGGCAGAGCACCTAAACATAGCATCTACCCTCCTAAATGAATGAGTTTATGTTGTGGCTATCATGTTCACACATCTGGGCTCTTCACCTGTACCTGCCTCACAGCTCTGGACTACATCACTCCTTCACTAAAGGATTCCAAGACATACTGAGGCTTATATACTAACAATGGCCACATTTGCACCACTGCTGCAACCTATCCAATCAGCAAACAGTTTTGAACAGTCTATTGCAAGTTAGAAACTGCAAGCAATTTTCTGATTGGTTGTTATGTTAGGCATATTGGTTCAGAATGGCCCAGTATTGTCTGCTTTTTATACTCCAAGGCAGGGCTTTCCAATTGGAATCCTGCAGGCTAGTGTGTATCAGCACAATAAAAAGTAAATGCAGAAGAAGAATATGCTGGCAAGTCTGTTCAGCATTTTGGGTAAATGTGACCCTAGACAAGAGCACCATTGACCTGTTTGCATGACATCATATTTTCATTATAATTTGGCCCCTGGCAGGTATTAGTGAATAATACAGTGCTACGCAATATGTTGGCGCTATATAAATGCATGTTAATAATAACTCTCCCACTATTGGCTTTTGTCAGAGAGCCTAGAACAGCTACCAGGTGCACTAAGATACTTAACAATTTTGAGATAAGCAAATTAGTAATTGTAACAATTTAACATAAGCAGGTCTCTTGGCAGAACTTAGACTCACAGCTTAAAGGGCAATTCACCTTCATTTGAAAAACTGTAATAACTAAAAAAAAACTGAATATCCATTATACCCCTACACTGTTTCCCCTTTTCCCCTTATGTTTTAAAACCGTTGTCCAAAAATACAATTTTTTCCAATGCTTGTTTGCAATGTACCCACTTTCGTTGTTGTAGTTAAGCACATGTTCTATCATTTTATATGGCAACCTAGGTTCACAGGAGTTAAATAAAAGAGATTCAACGTCCTGGCCTGATAGTTTAGCAGTTGGAATAAATACAAGCAGAAAACATAAAAAACCCTCTGTGAAGAATACCCAATGGCAATAAGTTTAACTGATCTTTCTAAATAAATATCTAAATAAAAATGATTCCTTATTTCCTGCTTGCAAACAGCATTCATTTTTATTTTATTATTTCCAAATGTACTTGTTAAGATTTTCTTTTTTATGTTAAAAGTGGCTGTGCCATGGTGCCTCTAGCTTGGCATTTCATAACATTGATTGCTGCCCAGGGTTCCATTTTGTCTATTGGTCCTGATCTATTGTCTTTTCTCATGTTGTGTATTAAGACATATTCATTATTGCTGCAAAGACAAAATAGTTGTTGTTGTCTAAATGTTGCCTTCTAGTTGTTAACAAAATAATGCTATACTACTGTATCTATGACCAAATGTCAGACTACGTTATTATATTAGTTAGTAGTTAATGTTGTAATAGTAAATGTCATGTCTTGGCATGCATGTTCGTCCTCATTGAGCAAATGCCATATCTGCCATTTGTGTGAAGAGTGGCATCTCTTCTGACTTGATTTCCCCTTAATTGCCCCATGTCTTGACTACTTCATCATGCCTGGCCTTAGATACGTGACTTCACTGTTCACATTTCAATTCTGACCTTCCTCCCTCTGACTTTGATCCAAATACTAGTTTGTGGTTTAGCTCTTCTGGCTCTTCTTGATCAGCTCTTGGTACCTACTGGTCAGTAAGAAGTAGTACTTTTAAGGAAAACATTTAAACAAACGACAGTATTATAATGAGTATAAAAAAGAACTCACCAAATATAAAGCATGGCCCAGGTGCACCACACCCTCAGCAAGGGGAGCGGAAAAACTGTGTATATCAACCAAATATAATTAAGTGCCCATGGAGCATGAAAAGCATAAAGCATAAAGATGCCTTATTTTTATTGGTGACCTTCTTGCTTTTTGGTCAATAAGAAGTGGTGCCTATGTAATGTTGGCTTTGACACAGCATTTCTTTCACTCCTTCACATAGTTCAGCACCAAACTCTGCTTATATTCTGAGCTCAAGCCCACACTCTGGTTATCCTCTTGAAAGCTAGAGTAGAATTGTCTCCTATATACTTGCCTGTTATCCTGCCTGGCAAATCTATATTTCTGAGATTATAAAAACATAGCTAATATAACAAATCCACTAGAACACAAAAATCACACACACACACACACACACTAGTGATGGGTGAATAAATTTGCCTGGCGTGAATTTGCGGTGAATTCCCGCTTATCAATTCGCGGATCTCCCGCAAAAATTCGCTGGTGAAAATTTGATTTTCAAGATTTTATGGTGAAAACATTCCGATTGTTCTATTTTTTCTTGAAAACATTCGAATTTCACGATTTTTCTGTGAACATTCCGATTTCGCGATTTTTCGGGAGAGAAACGGGAGAGATTCGCCCATCACTAACACACACAAATCATACACACACACATGGATGTTTCTATTATAACAAAGGCAACTACAACTTACATGTAAGGAGGTAAAGGAAGAAACTAACCTATCAAGAAAGTGTTGATCAGACACAAAACTATGATACTGATGAATAAAAGATACTACTGATGGGGGCACAAAACCCAAGCCATGAGTCACTTGTTACATATTGTGGACCAGGGTAACCATTGCTCTTATCTATTATCGAAACACAAACCACTATCTCTGTATATAATGATCAGAAGACACAGTAGACTGATCTTCATACAAAATACAGTAATATTGATCAACTTCTTACAGCCCCCCGACCCAAATGTTACATAGTATTGATCCACATCATAGAGGACAGATCTGCATGTGACACATTACTGATCTCTTTGGCAGAAAGCAATTATCTACACGTCACAAGCAACTGATTTACATGGCACTCAGACTTAACAGGGTTAAACAACAGCAGCCCCGGAGTTCAGATCTATGCTCCTTATTACACACTTCACTTAACCTACAACATGTGCGTATATACCACCAAATCATAGTTAATAAGGTTGAAAAAACACACATCCTTCAAGTCTATTCCGTGACTAATGCAATTAGCATGTAGAAAATGACTTCAGCATTCCAACAGTCCACTAATTCACCAGTAACACCAACTTTGACTTTCTGAATTACAGAAAATATATTCTATATGGGTATGGTGTATATAAGATATAATACATATATATATGTAAAAAATCCTCAAAAAAAAAGAAGGTGCACACTGGGAACCTTTGAAAACTTCTAAAACCTCATAAATTTTGTTCAACATGTTAAAAAGGCCAACTGTTTCTAAGACCTTTCTCAAGACCATGGTTGGACTATGTTATATATAGATAAAACAGCTGTTGTAATGGGACGGACATTTACACTTCTTGTAAAATAGATGTCCTTAAAAAATACAAGCAGGTATACAGTATATATGAATGAACAGTGAAAATAAATACATGAGTTTCAATGCACAATTGGAATGTGGGCCTTTCCCAGAAGAGCTTACAATCTTTTTCTTGTAAGTAATACAAGTAAGTAATATTCTGTATTTAACCATGGTATAATTTATTCAGCCTTTCTAGTTTTGTTCTTCAGGATTGAAAATACTACTCTTCTCTAAGAACCAGGAAAGAGGCTTCCCAGTGAAAGCAACTTGGCAAGGGTTCCAAGTTGTCACACAAAAGGCTCTATCCTTTTTTATTATTGTTGAAGAGAGGAGAAAGAAACTGCTCCCTGTTTAAGAAATCAGGAAAGGCTACAGATAAAAGTAGTGATTTCCTACACTATGGGGCAGATTTATCAAAGGTCGAAGTTCGAAATTAAAAAACCTTCAAACTTGGAATTCAAAAAGACCAACCGAATGGTGGTCGAAGTTTTTTGGGGTCGAAGTGGGCCTACTTCGAATCATATGAGTCGTTCGAAGTAGCGCTATTTGAAGTTTTTTTAACTTCGACCTTCGATCTCCCAAACTCCCAAACTCCCCCAATTGCCTCCATACCGGTTCTAGGAGGTCCCCCATAGGCTAAAACAGCACTTCGGCAGCTTTTAGGCGGTGAATGGTCGAAGTCAAAGTTTTAAAGAGACAAAAAAAATTCAAGTTTTCGAATCAAAGTTGGACTATTCAATGGTCGAAGTACCCAAAAATTACTTTGAAATTTGAAGTTTTTAACTTAGAACCTTCACTTCAACCTTTCATAAATCTGCCCCCTATATAATTGACATTCATTTTGTCCTCTATTATTGAACATCCATATAATTAATTTTGGCACAATTCTACTGTTTCTTTCAACTATGTTTTGTTTCTTAGAGCAGTGATCCCAACCAGTGGCTCACTAGCAACATGTTGCACACCAATAATTTAGATGTTGCATTCAGTAGCCTCTAAGCAAGTGCTTATTTTTAAATGCTTAGCTTGGAATGAAAGTTTCTGTTGCATAATATTCAGGTTTACAGCCAAACAGAGCATTCTGTAGGCTGCCAGTCCACATAGGGGCTACCAAATAGCCAATCACAGCACTTATTTGGCATCTCCATGTACTTTTTCATGCTTGTGTTGCTCCCCGATTCTTTTTACATTTGAATGTGGCTCACAGATTGGGAACCCCTATCTTAGAGCCCATGCTCCCCCAGTCAAGATTCTGCTCAGCTGATGAAACCCTCTACCATTTCATCTCTCTTGTTACTCCTTCTAGTCATTCTCTCCTAACTACTCTCCTGGCAGGGCTACATCATATACTAAATTGCAAACATTGCTCCAAACAAATTATAGGTCCAATTTAAGCCAATTAATGGAACACTACAATGCTTATTTCCTAGATACATGGCATTTATCTCCTGTAAAACCCAACACGAGTCAATACATACAAAACATAAACCTTGTCAAGCTAAATAGTGTTGCTTTCTTCATCAAGATGTTATCCATTTATTTCTGCTGGAATAAATATGCAGTTTGCCCCATCCTACCCCCTGGTTGAGTGGCAAGGAATGGAAGGGTGTTTAATTCCTTTGACTTACCCTTATCACTTCTTCATGTCAGGTAGGGTAGTGCCAATTAAAGACCTGGGAACTCTTGTGAAGATTGTCCTTTCAAGTAAAACAATAAAAAAATGCAAATTGTGACCACTGAATGCTAAGAAAAATTAACAATTCTTTATAGCAAGCAATAATCATTATTTAGAGTTCTCCTAGAAATCATTCACACCCCTTGTCTCAGCTAATATACCGTACATACATATATGTTTGATTGGTTCCTAATGATGCTGGAGTATGGTTTATATATGTTTCTTGGCAATATCCCTCAGTACTATCATGTTTCTGTATTGAATATAGTCTATTTCTGGCTGTCTTCACACAGAGAACAGATACAAGAGATGGAGGTCAGAAGATAAAGGTCTCCTGGTGTGTTCTGCAATTTAGATAGAAATGACACACGTTCAGTAATTCAGTAGCTCGCTTAATGCTCTGAAACAAAAGAACTCAGTTTAATAAACACCGGTTTTATTGCCATTTCTCACAAATAAAGGATTATTCTGCTGATTGCCTCTGATGAGTGTAGGCTACCGTCTGGAACAAATCCATACACCTGCAATTCCATCTAGTGAAAGCAAATGATCTGTCTCTGTTTAGAGGTGTCACGACTATAGCAGATGGAAGGCAAATTGGTAGCAGAACCAACCAGAACCACTGCTTTCTCACCTTGTGCTTGTTTGCCTTTGTTTCTGCATTAGTGAAATTTCACTGGGCATTTTATTCATAACAGTCATCCGGCAGCTGAGTAGTAAATACGATATGGAACACTGGAGACTTTATCTTCCTAGCAAACCACCTCATTAAAGCATGAAATTAAATGGCTTGGTCCAAGAAGTGAGTTTCAATTCATCATCTCCAGTGGCGCTCACTGCTGGGTCTTAAAGGAATTGGTGGGTTGACTCATTTAGTACCATAGCCACATCATCAAGTTCAACTTTTTATGTGTCTACAAAATCTGCCTAACTGCCAGTTGATCCAGAGGAAGGCAAAAATAAAAACCTTCTGAAGCCTCTAATTTGCCTCAGAGGGGGAGAAATTCCCTCCTAACTGCAAGATGGCAATCAAAGCAGGCCCTGGATCAACTTGTACTATGAGCTATCTTCCATAACCCGTTATTCCCTTACTTGCTAAAAAGCCATCCAACCAACTCATTCAGGGAGATAATTCAATAACCCTTTCCAAATATTTAGATGGAACCTTCTTTCTTCTAATTGGAATGGATGTCCTTGTGTCTGCTGAAAGTAACTACTGGTAAGAAAAGCATTAGAGAAATTATTATAGGATCCCAATTAATATTTTACTGTACATATTTGCCATATTCATCCTTAAGTGCTTCTTCTCCAGAATAAACAACTCCAACTTGGCTAGTCTTTCTTCATAACTGAGACCTTCTATACTCTTTACCAGCCGAGTGGCCCTTCTTTAATACTTATTTGCACACTGGAGACCAGAACCAGAACTGAATTTTATTATATATATGTATAAAAAAGGTGACTTATAGTTTAATGTACGAGTATAGAAGGGGTATTAAACCCTGCACCAAACAATTCTTCATGCCCCATAGACATCTAGCTATGACTATGACATTCATTAATGACTTTCCCATCTTGGCAATGCACTTTATATCTCTACATTGGGACTACCCTTCTAATTTGGTAGATATGCTGCTGTTCTCTCTGCATACCATGTAACCAGTGGGTGATCCCGCATAGGCCAGTTGAGGCTACATTAAACCTCTATTCTATCCCAATGATACTTAACCTTCTGGGAACTGGTTCATTTTGTCCAATATATGTAGGATGATTCTTAGTAAGGGTTATATGTGTCTCATCTTTTAAAATAGATTGACACTGAAACAATGGATATTTTTCTTTTCTACTATTTAAAATGAAAAAATAAAGAAGCTCTTAGACCATTTTCCTTCTACTGCATGCTACTCTTCAACATTCTCTTTCAAGCAAATGATACCTTAATTAAGTGGCATGAAGAGAACTATATGACCATATTTCCATTAGTCAGTACTATCAGAGCTCATATATGCAGCTATTTGTTTAGAGAAAGATGGGTAGTGCATTCAATACTCATGGACTGTATATATAAAAAAATATTATTAAAAAAAATCAACATTTGGAATAATACAGCCCTAGGGATTTATTGTTCTGGCATTAATAGATTAAGGGTATTGGGTCTGTTATCACTTGTGTTGCTGTCTTTTGTTATCAGGTTAATGACCACCATGCATTAAATGAATAGAGACCCAGCCAACAGTTTTAATCAGGCAAGGGCCAGGACGCTGTGCTTCAATTATCCTCTAAATGTAATTGTGAAGAAATGAGGATATTAAAAGAACAAAAGACTAATTGCCCTAGATCTAAACTTCATGCAGTCTGCTAAGTGGTATTTAATAGGGGTTGATGGAATTAGCAGCTTGTTTTGAAGGTGGGGACTTGGTACAAGTGAACAGAAATCAGGTTGTGGAGGTTCATGTATGACAGTTGGATTTAGGAACACGTGCAACTGCAAAGGCTATAATAGGAACACAAATTAAAAAAATAATTTACTTTTTTTTCCTGAATTCAAAGATTTTGTAGTTGTTTCCAAGAGATGTGCTGTTCTGCCCAGCTGGTGGTGAACGACCACAAATAAAAGGCTACAGTGATAATCTGGGCCAACAGCAATTATGGCTCAAGCAGCAACAAATACAGATACAAAAGTCATGCAGTGCAGGTCACAATGGACGGCAAAACATTAAAAATCCTTGCAGTTCATCCATGCTGTCATCTAGTTCAGAAATGAGCCCTATGGTATTGGTTCCCCAATTTTTGCATTGTATTCTCACCAAATGTAAACCTTGGTGTAGGCCTTATTGCTTTTCTGTATTTAGAACAAATCTGTAAATTCTTGTTAACATTCATTAGCTCTGATAACAGCCAGACATTTATTTCTGTGCAGTTCTTTGCTGTAAAGTGTTCACCTATGGAGCTGTCATGAGTTTAAGCACTTGCTATTTTAATGGTTCAACTGCATCTATTAACCTAAATTAATCTCCGGTGTTGCAACTTGTCTGTTTGGAGAAGCCTCTGCTTGACTGTCAGGTTCCATTATATGTAACCTACTGAATAACTGCACAATGGCAAAGGTTTAATACTACCTTAGCTAAACTTAACATTCTCAAGTTCTTGCCTTGAATGTCCTAAATTAGCCTTTAGGTGTGTAGGTAGGTCTCTCAAACCCCACAAACATTTCATGGTAGTTAGAAACCACTTGGGCACTTGAGACAGGCAATGAGCCTCTGAGAACTCCAAGCAAGGATTATTGCTAGACACCTGCTTGGGAACAATTAAACGATAACTCATATTAAAGAAATCAAGAATATAAAGCAAGTTGCAAAGCACATGTATAGCGGAAGCATGTTGATTCCAAAACTAAGGGGCAAATTTATTCAACTTTTTCGGGTCAGGCTTTTTGATGCCAAAAATTTGCAGAAAAGCAAAGAAAACGGTGACAATTCCAAATATGAAAATACTTCAGCTTAAACCTGTCAAAATACAGTAGAAGTCAATAACAGATGTCCCTTTTAAAACTAGAAGTTCTTTCTTTGATTTAAATATTTTCTGGCATTTTGACGCTGGCTTTTGTGTGACAATATGGAAGAAGTCGTAGGGGGTTACTAAACTCCGAATGCCAAAAACCCGAATAAATTGTGTTTTTTAGCATAAAACCAGAAATTTTAGTGGAAAAAAAAAATCACAAATTATTCAGAATTTATTGTACCCCGAGGATGGAAAAAGTCAGAATCTGAAAATCTGGCATCTCAGACCAGCCGAGGTTGCATATAAGTCAACGGGAGAAGTCCCAAAGATGTTTTGATCTACGCTGGGTTTCGTGCAATAATCCAAAGTATTCAGGGTTTTCAGGTGGAAATTCGGAAAATTTTGTAAAATTCTTATTTTTCACGATTTTTCGGGGTTTTTTCCTGCAAACCAAATTTTCGGGAAAGTGTATTAATAAATAAGATGAAAAAAAACTGTGCGGACTTGATCTGGTTTTTTTTTCAGAAAATATTAAGATAACTTTGGACTTTGAAAAATCATTTTGATAAAGTCTGGCTACAGGCAGGAATCATTCTTGGCTATTAAAGGTAATGCACCAAAACAGAAACTAATCAGACTGGTCAAATTTCTGTGTATATTGGAGCAATTTTAGTCATATTGGTATGCATGTACCCCCTAGGGTTGCCAACTTTTGGCCCGGTCGAATTCGAGAAGGGGTGCGTGCCCATGACGCAATGAGAGCGGGGCGGTAACGTTGTGGGGAGGTGAGTCATGATGTCAAGGGAGGGGCTATGACGTGGAGAACAGCGATTGGCCGATCACCGCGTCAATCATAGGGAATCCTGCCCTGTTTTCCCTATTTCGAAAAACCTGGAGGTTAGTTTTGACCCTGGCAGCCCTTCAAAAAACTGAGTTTACAGCTTTACAGCTGGTTAAATAAATCCTACAACAAAGCCTTCTGTGTGTGTGTGTGTAAAGATTTTACACTGTGACATGCACAATTAATCAGCACAAAGGTATAGTCACATTACAGTATGTGCTGCAATACAGGTTTTTTGTAATTACATTGCCACAAATGCATGTTGTATCCCAATTTTTGCTCTTATTACTCCACTGTTAGGAGAAGAGTTAATATAGGCTTTCAACTATTACACACTATACAATGATATACTGTAGTGTATATACCTGTGATTGCATTATTCATATAATAATAGGCATCTCTTTATATACGTTATGCATTACATGATAAATTACATTCAATAATCACTGTGTATATATATTTATAGTCAGTGATTATTTAACTATACGAGTGCTTATTAAAGGAAGAGATGAATGTTCTGCAGCCTTTCTAATACCAAATCAAATGACCCCAAAACCCTAGCAAGGAAAATGAAATTATTTGGTGAAGGACCGTAAACTTTCTCACTACAGTTTTTATGTATTTCTCTTCATATGATTTATTTTATTGCCGTTTCATGGCTTCCTTCCACTGCATTTGCTTTAAAATGTTCTAATTCCCACCACCCCCTCTTAAATAAGTGATATTCCACAACAATTTTGTTTCGGTTCGGTAAATGACTGGCAGACAAGTCAGGAATGATAACTTCTTTTTCCTTTTCTCCTGACACTCCAGGAATAAAATGATCCTATAATGCAGTAAAGAAAATAAACTCCGGTAGCAGGTTTTATAAATCTCTCTCCTTATGGCTCGTAGATTTCTGCTTTCGCAACATCAGGTTTTATTAACTTGGTAATGCTGGATCATTTAAGTGGATGTGATTATTACTGGACTGAATACTTTGGAAATCAACATTTCCTTATAGATAGAATTATTTAGGTATTGATGGCATCTTTTGACAGGTAAAAGCTTCTTTCAAAGTGGAACATCACCGTAATTGTAACTTTTTATTAGAAGAAAGAGGCTGCAGAGAGAGATTTTAGTGTGTGATAGTAACACAAGTAGTAGCAAGACCTGAACATCCATCTTCTTTCTTCTCTTCTATCCTGTATGACCTGAATAGCTCATAAGCTACTAACTACCTTGTTTAAACTGAAACATCTTATTCTAGTGCTGGTATTTGCAGCATGGTGTGCAATCACTGTGGCCAATGAGCTTCCATCTTATAACAGGAGCTTTGATGGAATTAAATGGGCCTTTTCAAAGCAGTCAGCGCCATCTCTTCTATGATAGTGATGGGCAAATTTATTCGGCCGGTGCAAATTTGCGGTGAAATTCCTGTGTTTCGCCGCTGGCTAATTCACGAGACCGCCGTCAAAAAAATGGACACCGACGTCCGTTTTTTTGGATGCCGGTGCATTTTCGCCATGGAATTTGCGCCAGTGTAAAAAAAACAGACGCTGGCATCAAAAATGGATGCCGCCGTCAAAAACAAAATGTCGCTGCTGTTTTGCGAATTTTTTGACGTTTTGTTAATTTCACGGGAAAATTCGCAAATTTTTCGGCAAAACACCCCAAATTCGCCCATCACTACTCTGTGACCTAATGAAGCAGCAAATGATGTAACAAATATGATTTTAAGGAATAAAATATATATATTGCAAAAATGGTTCTAAAGAAATACAGTATATTCTGTTAATTTAAAAGAAAACTTTTTACTGTGCTGCTCTAATCAAACTGACATGAACATGTTAACCTTAAAGGAAAATGATACCCCTGAACAGTGTAGGTCTCTGTAAAAGTATATTGCATAAAACAGGTCCTATGTAAAACCCTGCTTCATCTAAATAAACCATTTTCATAGAAATATACTTTTTTACTAGAATGTGCCATTGTATAATACAAAATAGTTCTTTAGTTCACTCCCATACGTCTTCCTGTTAAAGTTAGAGCTCCAGTATTTCTGGTCAGGTGATCTCTGAGGCAGCACATAAAATGTAAAAGGACAATATTTACTGACATTTGTATTCCAGTTTGATAAGATTTTTAATAGGCCACTTAAATGATATAAACTATGTGTTGGTTAAATTTTCATCTTGGGTTATAGTCTACCTTTCACTGTCAGTATATGTGCTGTTTCACCTTAGGAATACATGGCTTGATGAAAACAACACAAAATGGTGTGGAAGCAGAATGATATAGTATAGGGCAGAGGGAAGATGACTGGCAAAAGCCGGGTTCAAAACCATGAGATCAGTAGAAGGAAGAAAAGGACAGGAACACATTCACTTGCAGAAGCTCAGGATAGGCTAAACCACAAAAGGAAGCTCAATGATCCAGCAATGGGGTGTAGGAAGATGCAGGCGTAAAGGAAAAGGCAAGTGGGGGGGGGGGGTTACCCATAACTGAGACCTGCACTGATATTTTATTTACTTTGCAGCTATTCGACTTGTGCAGGCACTGTAGAGTACAATTTACCGACTTTACCCCACTGCACATGCTTGAGTGTCAATAAGCACTAGGAACGCCAGGGAAAAAGTAAGTAAAATGGTGGAACGCCTGAACCTATCAATAAGAATATATTAAAAAATAAAACATGTATATGAGTCTGGTTAAGGCTCTGCATTTAATGCAAATAGAAGATAAAAGAAGGCACTTATACACAATAACAATATAGATATGTATGTATAAATACAGTCATTGCATACAATCAGTACTATGGTAAACTGATTTATTTGGATACATTTTTCAAGTGACTACAAGGGTCATTTACGTCTGCATGCTCATTTGCTCTTGTGCCGATTTCCCCATGGTCAGTTACATGTAAAATCCCATTCATTAAAGGTAGTTGTATCAAAATGCACTCCTTGCACTTCCGTATAGTGGCGCTCAGAGCCACTGGCTTTCTCCTGATCCAATGGATAGTGAAGTGCAGTCGTGTTAATTGTGACACATCCATCACAATTGCATCAGGGCAGGATTCTGCTAGAGGAACGAGGAGGGGCGACTGGTCAATCGCCACATCATTGGCTCACCCCCCAACAAAATGACACATTGTGATGCAATTGGACCACCCCACGACAAAATCAACCCACCCCACTACATTGTCATCTTACCCTCTCCCCAGACTATGCTGCAGGAAAAGGTGGCAACCCTATTTCACCACATTGGGGACTATCAGAGATCAAGCCCAATATTACACCAATACTCTGGCTAAACCAGGAGGTACAGTGGCTAGCAAATATAGGATCCCTGGTTCTAAATCAAGCAGGTTCTTCACCTTTGACTAATTACACTACAGAGGGGAACGTTCCTTTTTTACATATATATATATATATATATATATATATATATATATATATATATACAAAACATACATGGAATTTACATAACTTTACTTCTCTCTCTCTACATACAACTCTTGTTGGTTTAAAGCGAATTCAGACATAGTTTCATTATTTCAGGCTGATGAACACTGAAAAACTCTCTGTTTGTAGCACAATGTTGAATTCTCAACTGTTTATATCTTTTGATTTTAAGAATAGGTTTAGATTTATTTCTAGATTTACGCTGGTCACATACAACGTATTTGTGATTGGAAAAAGGAAAAGTGACAATTTACAGCCCAGTGCCCGTTATTTCATCCACAGCCTCCTGAAGCAGCTGCATCGGATTTATCCACTTTAGAAATGAATACATTTACATACCAAACGTTTGTTGAACTCCATTTGCCATTTTCCTAATGTTCCATTCCCCATTTTGTGCAAATCCCTCAGCAGTCGAAAATTTAAGCTTCAGAGATTATTATCGTACATATTTTATTGTACTCTTTAAAAATGGAGAGTTTTCAGTTTTATACCTGCAGTACTTCCAGTGCATTAATAAATAAGAAGATAAACATTGACCCAGTACTGAACCTTAATGTTTTGAATTCACAACTTTTCTGGAATTTAACACTTTTGGCCAATAATTTATGCTGACAATGTTTTCACTTGTTAAGAATTATACCTATACTTTTATAAACTGCATTTAAACAGAAGCAATTTAATTGGACCAGAAGAGAGTCTGTATCACCTGAAGTACCCAAAAAAATAAAACTATTAGGGAAAAATTAATATATGAAAATTAATTGGTGGGAAAAAAACAGGGTGATTTTATATACTCAAGATAATGTGGGACTGTAAGCAACTTACAGTGATCAAGCCAGCTATCATCTTCGTATCCTAGAAAGCAGGAAGCCTACATGGTTTCACTTGGAACCATGGTCTCTAGCTTGTCAAAAGGCACTGCAATTTACTCCAAAGAAGTAAGGAAGGAAAGGAAGACTTTCATGTACAGTGGTTTGATATACAGTATATAATGTGGGTCAATCACTCTTATTGTAGTAGTGGCTGCACTGTCTGTGCTTTTGTTTTTTTCACATGCAGGCAAAAAGAAACGGAAGTTCTTTTCAGCCAAACTAGAACATTAGCCCCTGCGAAGGTCACCAAACACTGTTATAGAAAACAAACGTCTGACTTAATAGTGGCACTTGCACTCATTATTCTTTTACTCTTCATAGGGTGCAGCTCTTAGAGAGTAGAGCTGTCTCACTTTTTATCCTTCAGGTCTGAGCTGTCTCTCCCTCTTAATCCAGGCACCACAAGTCCCTTGCGTCTTTATTTCTCAATCTCAGGCTCCTTGGTTCTCTCTCAGGTTCCCTCACGCACACTAGAAACAGCCAGAACCCCCAAGTATTCAAGTACATCCCTTTTACCTCTACTGGCAGCTCTACTCCCAGCTACCACCTAATTACCTGGCTGCAAGGGAGTTATGTACTAATTCTCAGAGTTTTAAAGGTCAGAGTTTTAAAGGCGAAAACACCTTTTTGTTTTTCGTAGATAAAAAAAACTAAAATTTTTCCTGATTTATAAAACCCAGAGGATGCTAAAAGTCTGAATTAAAAAATCACCATCTCAAACCTGCCAAGACCATGTAGAAGTCAATGGCAAATGCCCCTTTTACAATCGGAATCATGATCTACGCTGGGTTTTATACAATAGTGCGAATAATTTGTGTTTTTCTGGGCGATAATCCGAAAAAAAATCACACTATTCAGATTATTTTACTATTTTATCTAGTCTTTTTCCGTACTCAATTTTATTTACTGTTAATTCATTGATAAATAAGATAAAAATGTGGATGGGAGTTTGGTTGAAGTGGTTTTAAGAAAATAATGAAACATTTTGGGATTTTAGTAAATAACTCCCAATATGTTGGTCAACCCCCCCAGACCAAGATGTTCAAAAACACATAGTTGAGTATTTCTTTTTAAACTGGTACATGCCTTTAAAACCTCCCATAGTGGCATTGCATTGAAGTTCATTAGAACACAGTTTTGTTAATCAGAGACTCATATCATGGTAGATACAGTATGTTCATTTCATTGGACAATTAGAAGGAATTGGCATCACTGTAAACAGGGTAATATATTAATTGCACGTATGTTGGTAAAGCTTGGCTGCAATTATATGGTTGCTTCATAGTTAAGATGGGTTGAAAAAAGACCATCAGTTTCTACCCCTCTAAATGAACTATAGTGCACATATATAAGCATACTTATTCAGACCCATCTACAAACTCCCATATATAATTTGTATATACTAAAATATATGCTAACTATAATTCTTAAAGGACAACTAAAGCTTAACTAAAGTACTAGACTAGAAATGTTGTACATTATGTTTTGGGCTTCTGTGCCAGCCCAAGCAACCAAAGCCATTAAACAGTAAAGATCTGTGTCTCCAAAGATGCCCCAGTAGCTCCCCATCTTCTTTTCTGCTGATTCACTGCACATGCTCTGTGCTGCTGTCACTTACTGAGCTTAGGGACCCACTCACAATATACAGTACACATATATCACAATAATAATTAATACAGATAATTACTACATGGCAGCACAGAAACCAATGCAATTAGCATCAGAATTCAATAATCAGCCCTGTAGCATCAGCTTATATTACAGACCAACCTTACTTTCTGCTGGATAATTAGTGACAACCCCTAAGCTTAGCTTCTTAACAGCTGCTCAGAGCCCACTGAGCATGTGAGTGTCACAGACACTTTCCAAGATGGTGACCCCCTGTGACAAGTTTGAAGTCCTGGATCATTGCTGCTATTGAGAAGCTGAAACTTTAGGCTGGTGCAATAAGTTCAGTATATAAAATATGGCATTTTTAGCCATATTAATTTTTAGAGTTTAGTTCTGCTTTAAGACCACAAAAGCCTCGGATATTAATGATTATTCAAGAAATGATCCAAGCCCTACTCTTAAAGGTATTAACAGACTAGAGCAAAATGAAACATGAAATAGAAGTTTATTTGAATGACCATTAATAAGGGAGCATCTTTTAAAAAGTCTGGAGCATGACTTACCTGTATATTATTAGCTGTGGACTCTTTATAACTGGAGCTCACCGTAAGAACATCACTATGTGCCTCCAGCAAATATAAAACATCTCTATTATAAGGAAGCCTTGGTATGTGAAATTGTTGCGATGATTTGCTTTCCTATCAGTTCCTGCCTCAGTTCCCAAATATATTAGCATATTCCTCACTGAAAAAAATGATTTATCATTAGTCAAGCTGAAAATTAATTGCTAATACAAAGAGCTAAAACCTTGCGTTTGGGTTTGTTGGATGTAAAAACGCTGTAAATGAGAGCTCTATATCCTAGCAATGGATTGGATTTAAAGAAACAGGGGTAATGTGTCTTTGCAACTGGAAGCTTCCTAAAAACAACATTGGCATGAAGCTGGCTTTAAAAAGGCTTCATCAGTAAGTAGAATGGAATGTATAAGCATTGTATTTATTGAACCTAAGAATAAAGCTTGGTAAATGGCTGGGAATTCACTGGGATAAACTGAGATATCACTGGCTTCATCAGTACTTGTGTAATATAAATAAGTACTGTATGTATTTATTCAAAGTTCACTCATATTTTCCTGTTCAAGGATATATGGTTGAAGGCACTGGTAATATTACTGAACTTTCAATGCATGGGACTTAATATCCCTTCAGTATCAATATATTCATTTTTATTTCTGCAATTGTCCTGTGATAGTGTTTGCTTCCAGTGTTAATACCTAGTAATGTAAAAAAAAAAAGCATTTCTTACAGTATGTGAACTGCAGGCATTAATAGGGTTAATTCATTTCAAGGAAGGTTTTTTTTTCAGTTTTCAGAAATCTATAATCTTCCAATACCCCATCTCTATATCTTATATAGTTCCAACATTCATCTCCACCGCAATATCCTAATTTTGTTCGACCTATAACCTGTTTATCAAGCCAGTTCTATGATGAATCAAGACCCATAAGCCGTCACACTAACTGGAGACATGTCTGAGGGCAAGAGAAATCACACTGACAGAGTGCCTGGAGGGCTGAGTAGGGCAATACTTGGATGTCTGGCAGCAGAGTAGTTGACAGATCCTAGTCAAGGCAGGCAACATACTGTAACTCCTCAGATGACAATTCAGGCTCAGGTCACAACTTGATCCTAGCAGGACACTAGGGTCTAAAGCTGGCCATAGACGTAAAGATCTGATCGTACGAATCGAGTATTCGTACGATTTTCGGACCATGTGTGGAGAGTCCCAACATTTTTCTTCCAGCGGAGATCGGTCGTTTGGTCGTTCGGACAGGTTAAAAAATTTCTGTCAGCTGCCGATAATTTCTCTGCGTGTTTTGCCGATCTGACAATTTTCAGTGGGAGACTGTCACTAGTTTTTGTCAGACATAAATTTCACACGATTGCCGTCAGGAGCAGAACATTGAATCGTTCTGCCCCTGACGGCTGTTCCGTTCTTTTACTACTTTATTTCATCTGAATGACTAGTGGCAGGTCGGGAGATGGGAAAGTCTTTGCATTTATGGCCAGCTGAAGACTGAACTTGATACTTAAAGTGTTATTTAAAAGGTGTGTGGCCCTTTTAAATGTTGGAGCATTGAGCTCCATACTTATGTAATATATATGTTTTTATTCTAGGGATGCACTGAATCCAGGATTCGGCCAGAATTCTGCCTTTTTCAGCAGATTTTCAGCATATATGCAAATTAGGGGCAGTAGGGAAATTGCATGACTTTTTGTCACAAAGCAAGGAAGTAAAAAATGTTTTCCCTTTTCCACTGCTAATTTGCATATGCAAATTAGGATTCGCATTCGGTTCAGTATTCGACTGAATCTGTTTTGAAGGATTCAGGGGTTTGTCGAATACAAAACAGTGAATTTGGCGCATCTCTTATTTATTCAATGTGCGCTCCTATCTTCCTGCTCATGAAAATATGGCTGGATGCACTGGTAATATCACTGGAAGTTTTTGCTACCTTTCAGAATAAAATTCAAACTAATAACCATGATATTTAAAGAAGAGAGAGAGGAACTCTGAGAAAGTGCCTGGTTACAGAGGCACGAAACGCGTTAGTTTTGCACACCCACTGCAGAACTTTTTACCACTATGTCCAATTAAAGCGGTATTGATATTAATACTGTAGCCTCCAGTGGATATGTTGATCAGTGATGTCAGTGGGTGGAAGTTGCCAAGATCCCGTGATAACTGCGACTGATGAGGAGAGGCTGACTTTGTGGGTAGAGCTCCACCATTATCGAGTCTCTATACGTGCTGGTAGGGTTTTGTTTAAAGACTAGGGATGGGCAAATTTCGCCTTGTTTCGCCGCAATAATGGCACCCATAGACTTTAATGGGCGTTGGAGACATTTCGTCGGCGGCGAATTTTTGGCGAAATGAAACCGGTCAAATTCGCCCATCCCTATTAAAAACCAGATTTAAAAGGACACTAAAGCTGATTTCTGCGAAAATATATATCAGTGTATAAATGGAAATAACTGGTAGATCAATTCAGAAACATAATCTTCATCTCTTGGTGTTATTCATCTTTTTACTGAAAATAAGGGAGGGGGGTCGCTGTGGCTTTTTTTTTTTATAGTAACACTTGTTTCACTTTGATTTGCAGCATTTGTGAGCAATAAATTAAACATTTTGCATAATGGGCAAATTAAATGATGTTTCCCGTGCAGATTTGAATACAAAGTGACCACCGGCTTTGGCGCCTCAAGAGAACGGAAAAATGATTGTCATGTTAGCCCTTTGCTTTTAGACAGAAATATTAATCACTGTTTGATCAGCAAATGTACAATATTCCCAGAGATCCTTGCACCAGCTATGCACAAATGAAACATCTATGCTACTCACGTTCAGATGAATAAAACAAACATGTATTTCCTTTATACCAGGCTTTATATGACTGGGAGGCTGGAACGTTGCCAGAATGAGAGCCTCAATACTGAAGCTGAAATCAGGAATCCCAATGAGAAACAAAGACCTAATAATGTCTTAATGGGGAAATGTCATCATTTCCTTCACCTTCCAACATAAAGCACTTAAAAAAAATTTAAAAAATGAATTTTATTAATATACCTATATATCTATATTGTCTCCAAACCAAAGGTCAAAATAATT
This sequence comes from Xenopus petersii, assembly GCA_038501925.1. Classification (NCBI taxonomy): domain Eukaryota; kingdom Metazoa; phylum Chordata; class Amphibia; order Anura; family Pipidae; genus Xenopus; species Xenopus petersii. The sequence goes on from CM076677.1 coordinate 104,272,172, forward strand.
CAAATTTAATTACTGTTTAATAAATCATTTACTTGTTAGCCTTCTAGTAAATGATTTATACAAAACAAAAACTAAATTATTGACTTCTGTAAGTTATGTTCTTCCTGCAGTGTAAATACGAAGAGAACAAATTAAGGGATCCGAAACCACAATCCTAGATGTTTGGAAGTAATACTTCGACCACTGAATATACAACTCCAAAGTTTACAAAATATGCAGTCATTTTGGGGAGGGGAGGGGTGTGCTGAAAATATATGCTGTGTGTGTGTGTATATATATATATATATATATATATATATATATATATATATATATATATATATATATATATATATATATATATATATACACACAGTCATATGAAAAAGTTTGGGAACCCCTCTCAGCCTGCATAATAATTTACTCCACTTTCAACAAAAAAGATAACAGTGGTATGTCTTTCCTTTCCCAAGAACATCCGAGTACTGGGATGTTTTCTGAACAAAGATTTTCAGTAAAGCAGTATTCAGTTGTATGAGATTTAATCAAATGTGAAAAACTGGCTGTGCAAAAATTTGGGTACCCTTGTAGTTTTGCTAATTTGAATGCATGTAACTGCTCAATATTACTGATAACTGGCAACACCAAATTGGTTGGATTAGCTCGTTAAGCCTTGAACTTCATATGCAGGTGTGTCCAATCATGAGAAAAGATATTTAAGATGGCCAATTGCAAGTTGTGCTTCTGTTTGACTCTCCTCCGAAGAGTGACATCTTGGGATCCTCATAGCAAATCTCAAAAGATCTGAAAACAAAGATTGTTCAGTATCATGGTTTAGGGGAAGGCTAAAAAAGCCATCTCAGAGGTTTAAACTGTCAGTTTCAACTGTAAGGAATGTAATCAGGAAATGGAAGGTCACAGGCACAGTTGCTGTAAAACCCAGGTCTGGCAGGCCAAGAAAAATACATCAACGGCATATGCAGTGGATTGTGAGAATGGTTACAGACAACCCAAAGATCATCTCCAAAGACCTGCAATAACATCTTGCTGCAGATGGTTTATCTGTACATCGTTCTACAATTCAGCGCAATTTGCACAAAGAACATCTGTATGGCAGGGTGAAAGAAGCCCTTTCTGCACTCACACCACAAACAGAGTCGCTTGTTGTATGCAGAAGCTCATTTAGACAAGCAACAGTCATTTTGGAACAAAGTGCTTTCGACTGATGAGACAAAAATTGTGTTATTTGGTCATAACAAAAAGCGCGGAAGAAGAACACCGCATTCCAAGAAAAACACCTGCTACCTACTACCAAATTTGGTGGAGATTCGATAATGCTGTGGGGCTGTGTGGCTAGTTCAGGGACTTGTTAAAGTCGAGGGTCGATGAATTCAACCCCAATATCAACAAAATCTTTTTTTTTGCTTGATCATTGAAGCGCCCAATCTAGATCCAGCATACCACTTGTTCCTGTGACTTCTTGTTCCTGTGACTCCTGTGCCTGATTCCTGCCTTGTTCCTGACCTTGTCCTGCATGGTTCTCTGCTTCCATTAACTATTGGATCTCCTGGTATTTGACCCCGGCCTGTCTCTTGGACCATTCTCTGCCTTCAACCTGCCCCTGACCTCGGCCAGTTTACCGGACTCTCCAAGTTTGCCACCAGTTCTGACCTTTTTGCCTATTCTTCGATCACTCTTGCCTGCAACCTGCCTCTGACCACTGACCATAAAAGGACTTCTGTTTTTCTTGCAAATAACCAGTTGTGTTGCCTGCACTTTACTTTAATAAATCTTTCCACGTTACATGTTTCCTGTGTATCAGCACCTCAAATACCCGCTGTTTCTATGTTACACAGCACCTAGGCTCTTACCTGTAAGCCATTCACCTGTGGCCCAGCCTGACACTGTCTAGCAGAAAAGTGAAAGATATTCAAGTCCTTTTGGAAAATTGTTTTGGGTTTCTCTTTTCTTCGACTATAGGCGACAGCTAATGATGGGTGAATTTATTCGCCAGGCGTGAATTTGTGGCGAATTTGCGCAATTTGCCGCCAGCAAATAAATTCGCGAAATGCCCGTGACAATTCAAGGCAAAATTTCGCCTGCATCAAAAAAAAATTTTCCGAAAAAAACGGACGCCAGCGTCTAAAACGGGCACCGGCATAAAAAAACGGGCGTCGGCATCAAAAAAGAGACGCCGGCACCGTTTCATTAATTTTTCTCCGTTTCGCTTGAGGCGCACGGCGAGATTTCACATTTTTTTCCCATTGAAGCAGGTGATATTAACAGCATTTTTACAAAGTGGAATTTACATTTTTATTCTAGGAACCGAATGTATCAGAGCTGAACTTTTCTGACCCTACGGAATATTTGCAGCGTGAATTTATTCGGCAGTGGCAGATTTTAGTGAAGACAGCAGTGAAATGTAAAATATGTGTTGTAAGCAAGTACCCAAGCCTATTCTCTGTAACGGCATCTATGTTTATCCTTAAGGTTTCTTGTATGTCTTCAAAGAAAGAATAAAAGATGTTTGTTCCATGCGTGGACATTAAAGAAGTTGCATATGTGTGATTTAAGATGAATTCTTTGTGAATCAGAATGGTCACTTTGCAATATACACCAGGAAAATTATATGCTTTAGAATATATTGTCCACTTCATTTATTTCCTCAGTTTTTTTTTTTATACAGGCACAAAGTCACATCTATTATTGCATGGTTTTATTAGTGATATAAAATGTGGTTCTTATTATGTTTATAATAACAGCATTGCAATTTATTGCAGAAATGTATATGTCAGCAGATGACAAGGTCAGCAGATTTGTAGTGGTGCAGTGCTTGGGCATTACTGACTTGCTGCATTGGGGTCCTATGTTCAATTCTAACCAGGGCAATATCTGCATATGTTCTCCATGTTTTTGTACTGGTTTCCTTTGAATACAGGCAGGATAACTGGCTCCTGATAAAACTGTCCAGGGATAAGTGTATGCAGGACCGCCATCAGAAATTGTAGGGCCCCATACGACAAAATTTCCTGGGCTGCGCCCACCGCAAGCCCCACCTACAGGTCTGCCCTCCCCAACCCACAGGTCTGCCCCCACCACACAGTAAAAAAATAAAAAAAATATTGGTGGCTAGGGTACCCACATGTTAATAAAAATATATTGGTGGTCAGGGCCCCCCATTAAAAAATATTGGTGGCAAGGGCCCAAATGAGAAAAAAAAATTGGTGGCCAGCCCCCCCCACATTATAAGAAAATTGGTGGCCAGGGCCCCTTAAACATCCATGCCTTCCCGAAGCCAGCAGCTCTCTCAAAGATGGGAGGCCCAGCTAATCAAGTAAGTATGGCATGGCCCGGCCCCCCCTTACCCTCGGGCCCCCTACAACTCTCCCCCCTGTCCCCCCCTGATGGCTGCCCTGAGTGTGTGTGATGTTTTATAAGGACCTTAGATTGTAAGATCCTCTAATATGAATGATGGATAATCTCAAAAAAATAATAATAATTTAAATCCAATTTTTTTCTTTTTCACAATATTTTCCATCAATATTTCACACTTTGGCCTTGTCTTACAGTTCCACATTAGCACAAATATGAAAAACAGATTCTATTTAAATATTTGCTTGTTAGCTAATTTGTGATTTTCCAGCCATTTTTTTTCCGCAGGGCTTTAATTACCTGCCTGTGCACCTTTCAAATTACCTGCAGCTGCTCCAACACTCAAAGCCATCGCTGATCGTTTCAAACCTCATTAACATTTACAAAGCTCCTTGTACTAATAATACAGAGGAAGAGGGGTGGGAGATGGAGCTGCAGGATGGAATGTAACTGCCTCTAGAAACCTGGCCATGAAATTACTGGAGATACACATCTGGTCCTGCTTGTCTAACTTTTAAATGCAATTTTCTCCCAGTGGGGTAGCTGTTCTCACACGCAATTTGATTAAGGCGTAGTCATGCTTTCAAAACATCCTTTAAACCAATTTCACTCATTATCATTATCTCTTCTTGGGTATGTATTTTTAGGCTGATATATATTACTAAACAGTTTGTAATTCCTTCAAATTGCAGGTAACCATATTGTGCCTTTGGTTCTAATTATGGAGCTGTATTTAGGGCTCAAAATGGGGATGACTTCCCTGGTCCCTTAACATAATGTAACCCCAGAGAGCAGCTGCACTTGAAGGGTGAGACAGAACAATATGGCGACGATAGGTGAAAAGATGTTTCATTTTGTTGTAAATGGTAACAAAATTCAAAAAGGCTGTACCAGGTCTAGTTACTTTTTGCACTTCTGCAGGGACAAGCAGGGGGACCAGAATGTTGGCTCTTGGGGGCATGTTTACTAACATTGGAGATAAATATCTGGAGAGATTTCTGGAGATGTTGCCCATAGCAACCAATCAGATCTTTGCTTTTGTTTTCTAACTTGGCTGTGGCTGTTTAAATCTAATTGCTGTTTGGTTGCCACGGGCAACATCTCCAAAAATCTCTCCAGATATTTATCTCCAATGTTAGAAACATGCCCCTTAAAGTTAAGTAACCTGTGGGGCTCTAGCAAATGCACCCCTGAAGAGAGGAGTAAAATGTTACTGCCTGATTGGTGGGTATCTGAGCCTTATGTTGATAAACATGTTTCCTGTCACTAAGCCACTGGAATACTTATTTTAAACTTCCATGTTGTTGTAGCTCCCTCAAACCATTGCTTTAATCGGCTTTATGAATCTAACAATGTCCGATGGTCTTGATCTCACCCCTATAAAAAGCTACAGCACTGCGGAGCAGCTGAAATAGAGCCCTGCACTGATCCAATTTCTAAGACCCGGACCCGAACCGCAACCCACTTTGATCCACTACAGAACCCGCAACTGCCTTATCCACAACCCGATCCGCAATCTGCCGACCACCATTAAACATGAAGTGATGTTGCTGCAAACCAGAAGTGGCATCATCAAAAGTGTGCGGGGGACAGAAACAAGTTTTGTAAAATTTTAAAAGGAGTACAATTATTATAACATAAGTTAAGACATTTAGAGGAGACCCACAACCCGACCCACATCTATATATCTGCACCTGAAAATCCTGCCCTCATTCGCAGGGTACCCGACCCACTGCAGGACTCTTGTCTGAAATACCAATGCTTTAACTTTCCCAAGAAATGCAACCTGGCAAATAGGTTCCACCTAATGCAAAATATGAGCAAAGGTAAATGAATAGGACCATTATATGGGGTTTAATATGTTGACGGTGGCTTCCTGCTATCACTGATAACATTTCAAAATCATGGTCATTACTTTTTTGTTTAGCATGGTTTTTTTTGTATAAACAATGGTAATTTCAGACGTACAGTAACTGGTTGTGTTTATATTTTCTCTATAACATACGTGCCATATTTATGCCATATTATTGTATGTAAGCCTTATCCTTTTTTTGTACTCAATGGTGATAATCCTTTGCTAATTGCTGCAGTATCTGGGGTAGAATGATCAAATTGGTCTCTAAGCTGGATTTCATCTTTAAAAGTATTGCCTAAAAGCATCACATGACCCTTTTATAATTGTTACACGGGGTATCCATCAGAAAGTACAGGTGAAAGTGTCTACCCTAGAGCTGGCGTACAAAGTCCTTCAAAGCAAGACACAGAAGGGCCACTTTCTTCTCACCTTAGTTAATGGGGTGGTTCACCTTTGAGTTAACTTTTTGTATGTTATAGAATGGCTGATTCTAAGCAACATTTCAATTGGTCTCTATTTTTTATTTTTTTATATAGTCTTTGACCCCATCTAAAACACAAATGCTCTGTAAGGGTACACATTTTTCCCTCTCCTATTCATATCCATGTCTATTATTCAAATCAATGTATAGTTTCTAGGGTAATTTGGACCCTAACAACCAGATTGCCAAAACTGCAAACTGGAGAGCTACTGAATAAAAAAACTAAATAACTCAAAAAAAGGAAATTTAGGCTGCTACAAATCTCACCCCCTGTGTGTTTTTCTTAGTGTAGCTCCATTTCTATTCCAGTTGCTCTGCCATCAGCGTTCACACTGAAATACTGTTTGCTCAAAGAATGAAAAGGCGGCACTCCGGTTAAGTAAAAAGGTGGTTTATTCCAACAGGTCACTGTTGAATGTTGGTTAGTGAACTGTTCTTTGAGCTAACTCAAAAGAGTTCAAAAGAATTTTTTTTCTAACCTGCCTGATCATCTGAACGACTGATCACCATCTCACGAAAAATGTCGGGACACTCCACACACGGCCCGAAAATCGTATGAAACGGAGATTCGGATGATCAAATCTTTGTGGCTATGGCCAGCTTAATAGTCACAATACTGTAAGTCACGTTGTCTATGGGGATTGTGCCTAGTTAGGAGTCATCAGTGAAACCATATAGAGTGGGTTACTCTCATTATATTTATCTCATTATATTTTTCATCCCTTGTTTAAATTATTTTAAATGGGAACTTTGAATTAACCTTTAATATATAAAGCATAAAGCTGAAAAGTCTATAATATCAGGATCAACTTTTCTACAGCAAGTTAGGTGCCAATCTTTCCTAGCCACAAAATTTAGCTAACAAGTTCTAAGCAAATGGGGCAGACCAATTCTTTTTTTTAGATATCTTGTTTTTCTTGCTGCTTGCTGGGAAAGGCTCCTTTACTTAATACTTGAATATATTCTTTGCTCTTCAGAAATTCACTATAATAAAACATGCAGAATTGTCACTAATCACATACCTTCATAATCCATGGAAGCAGCCTACAAGTATGGAAGACAGGTGGAATTATCTCCCTTACATCTATAAGGGAAGATTATCACTAATAAAACATGTGCGCCATAGTGTCAGCAGATTCGCTTTGATTATAGTGGAAAGCCAAAAGCGATAAATCACTGGAAATACCACAGCAACTCTCGAGTACCAAATGAATCACAGATAGAATTCTGTAATATTAATAACCCATACACACTTACTCTTTCTGTCTCGCTGCCCAAACTTTACTTTGCTCGTCATCTTCTTGTAACACTGATGGTTTCCTCTGTATATCATCTACAGTGATCAAGGTAGCACAGGTATGGGATCTGTTATCCGGAAACCCATTATCCAGAAAGCTCTGAATTACAGAAAGGCCATCTCCCAGACACTCCATTTTAATTACATAATTCACATTTTTAAAAATAATTTCCTTTTTCTCTGTAATAATAAAACAGGACCTTATACTTCACACAAGATATAGTTAATCTGTATTGGAGGCAAAAGAATCCTGTGGTGTTTATTTAATATTTAATTGATTTTTTAGAAGACTTCAGGTATGGTGATCCAAATTATGAAAATAACCTTTTTAGAAATCCCCAGGTCCCAAGCGTTCTGCATAACAAGTCCCATACATGGTACTACAAGTATTATTTCACCTGAGGAAGGGGTTGACCCCAAAAGCTTGTGCCAACTCTGCTGGAATAAATGTTCTAAAAGGCAAAGCCAAGTGTCTGGTATGCTTCCTCCTTATGGGAATTTTTGTACTACGAGTATTAGGCCCACACTAGCCGCATGTCCTTGACCTGTTCCTGATTTATAATCAGCACAGCTCAGTTATTGTATTTATCAAATGAAAAAGTTTTATTATACATAAAGCAAGACGCAATAGTCAATTTTTTTTTCTTTTGCCCAAATACATTCTCAGTTTGGGATTTTTTTTGACTGTTTTGTATTTGTTTACTGCATTTGTCTGTTCTGTCACTCTTCTTGGTTGTTCAGCTACAAACTGAGTACAGGTATGGGATCCATTATCCAGAAACCCATTATTCAGAAATTTAGAATTACCGAAAGGCTCTCTCCCATAGACTTCCATTTTATCCAAATAATACAAATTTGTATTTATTTAAAATTTTCCTTTTTCTCTGTGATAATAAAACAGTACCTTGTACTTGATCCAAACTAAGATATAATTACTCCTTATTGGAAGCAAAAACAGCCTACTGGGTTTATTCATTGTTTACATAATTTACTAGTAGACTTAGGGTCATATTTATCAAAGGTCAAAGTGAAAATTAGAATTAAAAAAATTCTAATTCCGAGCTAATTTTTGTCTACTTCGACAAGGAAATAGGCCAAATTCGATCTGTCTCTTTAAAACTTCGACTTCAACCATTCGCCATCTCCTAGAACCGATCTGGAGTCAATTGGTGGACTCTGAAAAATCAAAGGGGACATTTGTACGATTCGAATTAGATCGAAAATGAACCTATTCAATCGAAAACGGACCTATTCGGCCAAAAAAAGAACCTTTTTTTAAAATAAATTTTGGTTGGTCGAATTTAGAAGTGTTTTAAATTCGACCCTTGATAAATCTGCACTTAAAGAATGAAGATTCAAATCATGGAAATATACATCATCAGGAAGACCCCAGGTCCAGTATTCTGTTAACAGGTCCCATACCTGTATATGGTATAACAAAAAGAGAAGCCATGTTTCTTCTTTGTTAAGATGCACTAGATCTATTCATTCTTTTGAACTGCGCCCTTGAACATTTGGTGCAATAATCAAGGCTCACAGCCCAAGCTATCGCACTTCTCACTTTGTGATAGAGAGCACTCCATGTATAACTCATAAATGGAGTGATGCTTGTATCACATATCATTCCATATATTTCTTCTGGCTACCCTACCATTATAAGACTATTTCCAGGAAAAGCACTGCTAAAAATGACAGCAGACATTTCACTTTGTCGCACAGGTATGGGATCCGTTATCCAGAAACTCGTTATCCAGAAAGTTCCGAATTACTGAAAGGCCATCTCCCATAGACTCCATATTATCCAAATAATCCAAATTTTAAAAACTTATTTCCTTTTTCTCTGTAATAATAAAACGGTACCTCCTACGTGATCCCAACTAAGATATAATTAATCCTTATTGGAAGCAACACCAGCCTATTGGGTTTATTTAATGTTTACATGATTTTCTAGTAGACTGAAGGTATGAAGAGCGGTATGAAGAGCCAAATTACGGAAAGATCCTATCCAGAAAACCCCAGGTCCCAAGCATTCTGCATAACAGGTCACATACCTGTAGTGAGAGGGAATAGGTACGTACACCCTGTTATTTTATGGTGCTTACTTTTACCCCCTTTCTAATTTAAATTAGTCATTTATACTGTATATCTTATATCTGCATTAATTCATATGTTTAGGATTGCTGTTCTGTTTAGGCTGCCAAATGGGAAAAATATTATCAGCTGACAAATGACCATAAAAAGTTGCACAACATTTCCTGAACTGTAACACTGGAATACAGCATTTCTCAGGCAGAGAATCACAGGAAGCAAAGCCATAAAAGGTATGATTCCTTTTAATTATTCCTAATTGGTTGGTATATTAACCCTTAATCTAGGTATTATTAAAAAAAAAAACAATTCTGAGGGAGACAGAGCAGAATACCCCTGGAATAGCAAATCTATGTTTGTTCTCCTACATGAGCTACAACGAACTAGAAACGGAGATAATTAGAGTTCAGTCTTTGATGCTAAACTATCGTTATTTAGTGAGCTTGTCCCGATCATATTGTGTGCATAACAAGGACATCCGCGAGCTCTTATACACCGAGACTGCTCACTGTGAAACACAGGTCAATATGGATGGTGATTTGAATATTTCTGCATGCAATAGAATAGAGACAATCACCACAATAGGGAATTACATGATGTAAGTAAAACTATTACTTATTTGTTATTTTATATGTTAAATCAATATATTTCTACAGATAATATAAGGCAGGGTACTATACACTTTCCCTTAAAATCAAAAAGTAAACAAACGTTAAACTACAGCTCTTTACTTGGCCTTTAAATAAGATATTGTCACACTAAATTGGGCTAGATTAGTCTATGTCCAGCTAAATACAGCAGAGTATGGGTTACACTGGACTCCACACATAGGAATGGGCCTTTGTTATGTAGAAGGGTAGGTGTAGTGAAACTACAACTCAGGCTACTGTGCTTAAAAAGAAAATAAGGACAACAGGAGTTTCCTGCATCAAACAAGAAACTAATAATCCAAAACAATGTCCAAGGGATTAATACACACAAATCCAGTGCAGCACAAAATGTAAGTGTCAGGACAGTTTGGAAGAGAGTCAACGCTATGTGGCACCTCATGGAGACAGCTAGGCTATTTTAATGGTCATCCCTTGGGTTTCAATGGTCCAGATTCCATAAAGCCGAAATGATTAGGGAGAATATAAGCCTGATTCCCTATTCAGACTGCAGACCCTTCGAAGCAGAACCGAGGGATGAGCTACTACCAGTTATCAATTTGTGTTAGAGCACAGAATGCTCTTTCTATCTAAATCTCTTTATCTCACTTTCCTAGAAATTGCTATTAAATGGAATAACATGTCGCTGACTAAAGCCTCATTCATGGGGTCCCTGCTACCTGACTTCCACTAGAGGTAGGGTCCCGCTAGAGTAGCACAGCTTGACTGGGACCTTATTCATCACATGCTCCATGGAGCACATCCAGCTGGGCAGAAACTGAAATCCAAAGAGAAAGGACCAGCCCTAACCAGTGGCAGGAAGTGGTCATAGGCCTATGGGTCAATAATAGAAATATGAAAATAAATAAATGGAGACATGAGCTTTCCCCCAGTAACTAGGAGAATGAGGAAGTGTAGGAAGTTATGGCCATAGGGAGGGTACATAACCTATGGGTTCCTACAAAGTTGCCTGAGTTTATTATCTTACGTGACCCTGACGTTGAAAGGTACCCTGCCTTTGATGTTCCTTCCAGCAGCCTCTCCTGTGAGTCTCTCCCGCGAGGAGTCACAATTATGCTCATTATATCCAGTTTTACAATAGATCACATTCACTTAAAAGAGAACTAAACCCTTAAAATGAATATAGCTAAAATGCCATATTTTATACACCGAGCTTATTCCACCAGCCTAAAGTTTCAGCTTGTCAATAGCAGCAATGAACCAGGACTTCAAACTTGTCACAGGGGGTCACCATCTTGGAAAGTGTCTGCGACACTCACATGCTCAGTGGGCTCTGAGCAGCTGTTGAGAAGCTAAGCATAGGGGTCATTGCAAATTATCCAGCAGAAAATGAGGTTGGTCTGTCATATAAGTTGCAAGGCTGATTATTAAATTCTGATGCTAATTGAACTTGTTTTTGAGCTGCCATGTAGTAATTATCTGTATTAAGTATTAATGAGACTTATATTGTGACATTTTTATTCTATGTGTACTGTATATTGTGAGTGGGTCCCTAAGCTCAGTAAGTGACAGCAGCACAGAGCATGTGCAGTGAATCAGCAGAAAAGAAAATGGGGAGCTACTGGGGCATCGTTGGAGACACAGATCTTCCCTGCTACAGGGCTGTGGTTGACTTGGGCTGGTACAGAAGCCGAAAAGATAATGTACAACATTTCTAGCTACTTCGTTCTTAGTTCTCCATTAAAGTCATCTATTTACCAGTTATAGGTTTAATATTCTTAGGAATTGGGAATTACTAACTATGGATATTGCTGTCTGCCAGCCCAGCCTTATACACAGGAGGTGTTACTAAGCATATTTACAAACTCCTTGAAAGAGTCACATAGAAAAGCCTACCACTGTCAGGGCCTGAAGGCTCAGTTTGAAGTAGCAGACCAAGGAGGAAGCTTTGAGGTTTCCAAACAGAGTTTGCGGTAAATGGGATCAAGAAGAAGGGTAGGCAGAAGATCAGACGGCAAGGATTCGTAAACGGGAAACAGGCAGAACTCGAGATCAAGAGTCCAAAAACACAATAATCGCACCCAGGAGCACAGTGAAGTAGAACCTATTCATGGGCAAGGGCTGTAGGCCTCAGACATCCTTTTAAAGCTGAATTTTTCACCAAAACTTGCGTGGTGATGTCATGCGTCACATGCCGACGTCGCACGTTGATGATGCACGTCTTTCCGCCGGCGTCATGACGTTTGATGCTGGCGACAAGTCGCTGCGTCCAAAACGAGGCGCTGTTGTTGACTTCCGACATGGCCTGCCCTGGGTGCCCCCATTTTGGATAGGACGCCGGCGGGGAAGGATGAGCCGGACCGCGCTCCTTAAAACCAATAGCCAGCACAATGCTGGTATCCTCTTGTCTATTCTGTTAAAGGCAAATTCCTAAGAGAGAGGCAAAGCATCAATGGTTGCTCCTAACCAAAACTGCTCAGCAATGCACCAGTATATACTGTATTTCTATATATACATTCAAATATAAAAAGAGTTGAAGAGCAACACAAGCATGAAAGAAAGTTCCTGAGGATGCAAAATTTTGGTTTTATACAATCAAAACTTGCCTCCAAGCCTGAAATTCAAAAATAAACACCTGCTTTGAGGCCACTGGGAGCAACATTCAAGGACTTGATGATCAACATGTTGTCCTCGAGCCACTGGTTGGGAATCACCTTTGTAGGTGAATTGGGAGAACGACTGAAGGCTGTGAACTGAGTGACAAACATGGGAGGTGCAGTAACCATGAAAGTGATTCATAAGGGTTGGCAGAGGATATTGCTCAGTCAGCAATATTGAGGCTGTTATTATAATGCCTAGTCAGTGCTGGTACATTCGATTTAAAAATGGAGAATGGGCATGGAGATGTAGAACACGATGAAGTCAACATGCAAATCTGAAAAAAAATATTAACCGCATCTCATTTTTAACAGCACGAACCTCTAAAGTAAGCAAGATGATGCTGAAATTATGGAAATCTAATTAAGTGACAAGGATGCAGCTTTTGAGGCCCCTTCTTGTGATCTAATTAGGAGTTTCTGAGATAGACACTTGTTTGTAATGATTTAAAGTGTGTGAATCATTTTGTTTTTCATTTTAGAAGATTCAGATGTCAGCAGTCTCTTCATGCAGTACCGTCGCCAACCCACCACCCGTTCTTCAGGTGCCTCGTAGGAAGGAGCAGCGAAAAAAAAATTATATATTCCGTCTCACAAAATTAGTTTACCTAAAATTGTATGTGTGAGTGATTTTAATCAAAATCTAATTTACACTCTTTTGGAGATGAGATTTTCTCATTTAATATTTTTCTGCTTCAAGTTTTTTATTTCTTCTTCTCTTTAATATGTTAGCCTCATCGTCAGCCTTAAACACCCTAACTGTTAGCCGTGCAAGGCTGAGGAAAAATACGTTTATGTTCTTTTCTTTTAAATCTCTTTTATATTTCTCATTGGGAACATTTATATTTGAGTTTGTGCACAACAGAGGTAGCTATCCAATGGAATGTTAGCCAATCACACTAGAGGGGTTATTTATGAAGAATTGGAAGGCAGGGTGCAAAGTACAGTTTCAATTTATAATTGTTTTCCAATTTGCGCCCTGCCTTTTAGCCTAGATGTATTGCCACAGTCGTCTGCCCTCGCCTGTAAGAGTAGTGTCTGGTCCTAACTAAAACACAGTTTTAAGGCAGTTTCCTACTATTTTTTAGAAGTTTAGGTTCAGTATCCCCCTTCATTGTTTTTTGGTGAATTCACTCAGCGCCTCTGCACACTGTTGAACCACGGCCTTTGGATCATTTTTGTTCTGCAATAATAAAACAGTACCTTGTATGTTATCCAAATAAAGATATAATTAATCCTTATTGGAATCAAAAACAGCCTATTGGGTTTATTAAATATTTACATGATTTTGTAGTAGCCTTAAGGCATCAAGATCCAAATTACAGAAAGAATTCCTCAGGTCTTGAGCATTCTGGATAACAGGTCCCATATCTGTATGTCTAACAGTACTTTGAGTAAGCACATGGCTAGGATACAGTTAGGGGGTTATTTATTATGTCCAAATGTTAAAAACTCGAAAAATTCAAATTTTTTTACTATTGAATACAAATTTTTTGTGGAAATTTTTTTTTCCGGGATTTATTAAAGTCCAATGCTGCTAAAAGTCTGAATCTGAAAATCTGGCATCTCAGACCTGCTGAGGTTGTATATAAGTCAATGGGACCAGTCCCATTGATTTTTGGTTGTGTCGGGGGTTTCGGGCAATTTCACAATGTTTTCTGAGCTGTCGGGTGAAAATTCGGGGGAAAATTCACGAAAAAAAATCGTGAGCTTTTCCCGCAAAGGTAATTTTCGGAAAAATGTAATAATCTGTTTTTTTTTAATTTTTCCTGAAAAGGCCCGAAAAAACTAAGCATTTCAGGTTTTCACTCGATTTTGTCCCCAATCTGATTAAACCATGATTTTTTTTAATAATAAATAAGTTCAAATTGTGGATTCTAGTTTGGTCAGACTTTTTTATTTAAATACTCCGAAAAATTCAAATTTTGATAAATAAAGCCCTATGTTTAAGAGAACACACGATTCACAGTCACTGGAGAACATGCTCCCATTAATCCGTTATAAAGCTAAGGGGGTTATTTACTAAGCTCCGAATACCCGAAAAATTTGTGATTTTTTTTGTGTTATAATAGGCTTTTAAAAAAAATCAGGAATTTTTCAGAATTTATTAAACCCTGAGGGCTAAAAAGCCCAAATATTAAAACAAGGCATCTCAAACCTGTCGAGGTTGCATAGAAGTCAATGGGAACAGTCCCATTGATTTTTGGTTGTACCAGGCAATTTCACAATGTTTTCAGGGCTTTCAGGTGAAAACTCTGTATAATTCTGAGTTTTCGGGGAAAATTCACAAAAAATCGTAAAAATCTGAGCTTTTCCCGCAAAGGTAATTTTCTGGAAAATGTAATTGTTAATAAACGTTAAAAACCCGAGCAGCTTAGATCGGAGTTTGTAGCAGCCGATATTGAGATAAATTCGGACCTTGATAAATAACCCCCTAAATGTTGATTGGTGAGGTGTGACTTTAGTTAAGTTGGGATACAGGAACCTTGTGAATGAACATTAGCTATGTCTATGTGACAACAAAATATGAAAGATGATTTACTACTAATATACTTAAAGCAACTATTGTTTTTAAATACCCAAATACAGGTATGGTTTCCATTATCCAAAAACCTGTTATCCAGAAAGCTTCAAATCATGGGAAGATCATTTCCTGTAATTCCAATTTTAGTAAATAGTTCTACTTTTAAAAGATGATTTCCTTTTATTCTGTAATGATAAAACAGTAGCTTGTACAGGTACATGACCTGTTATCTGGAAACCTGTTATCCGAAAAACCCAGATTTACCTGAAGGCCATCTCCCATAGATTCTATTTAAATAATTCAAAATGTTTAAACATATTTCCTTTTACTCTGTAATAATAAAACAGTAACTTGTACCTGATGCCAACTAAGATATAATTGATCCTTATTGGAGGCAAAAAAATCCTATTGGTCCCGAGCATTCTGCATAACAGATCCCGTACCTGTACTAGATGGTAACTAAGTTGTATAGATTCATATTGGTGGCAAAACAATCCTCTTGGTTTATTAAGCATTTAAATCATTTTTATCAGACTTAAAGGGGACCTGTCAACCAAAAAGTTATTCAAAATCCTCTTTTATCACATTAGTCAAGCAAAATTGACCTTATACTATATCAATTATTTGAATCTGGGAATTCATAATTATAGCAAGCAGGCAGGAGCCATTTTGTGGACACTGTTATTAAGACAAGCCTTGCATCATCTCAGAATCTTGTTTGTGCACCAGAATGGGGGACCTGATGTCCATCCCCATGCCCTGGCTACACAATTAAAGAATGAAGAGAACGGGGGAATTTGTGGAGTGCGGTGACAACTAGGAAGTACTGAATGGAAAGTGAAAGTAATTGTCGGCCCCGCCTCTATGCCTAGGCATAGAGGAGGGGCAGACAATATTTGATTGACAGCTGAGATTTTTAAATGAGGTTACAATGTCTATGAAAGCTTTAATAAACAATAGAAATTGGATTTCATGTTTAATATGAAAAGGACTTTTGTTATACAGATTTTTGTGTCTGGGTGACAGGTCCACTTGCACCGCAAACTGTTGGATAGTGATCATTGATTCAATGCAACGAATCTTCTAAAATAACCTTTCAGATATAAATTTGTTGGATTAAAGTAGGGTGAATATCAAATCAGACAATGCTGTGGCCATTAATTGACAGACAAAAGTCATGTCCCAGAAATAGTAGTGTCACCTATAGATACGAAACTATATTTGTGCATCTATGGCCAGCTTTAAAGTATGGAGATCCAAATTACAGAGAGACTTTTTTCCCACGCATATATATATTCATATCGATAAATGGATAGGTTATAACCAGCACCCCCACCCCCACTCTGTGACTCATGGCTTTTTTATTGGTTCTCCTCCCTGTACATTGCACCCCTCCTACGCCAATCAGTCCCAGCTTTGTTGTAGCATTCATTTTCAATATATTTTGGAAAAAATATATTTTGATATGAACATTTAATCACAGTCAATATACCATAATGATGATTTTAGAAGTTTAAAATTAGTGCTTCTATAAAGACAGAACTGTAGTTATTCCCTTATTGTTTTTCATTATACACTGCAATTAAATCTTATGTGTTCTGACTATTTTTAGGTGTTAACAAGACCACATTTTAGCCAGACGAACACGTGCTGTAAATGAATACTATACACAATATGAAAGTGTTTTAGCCTGAGAACAATGCATATGTTTAGTGTAGCATTGCAAAAAAAATACTGGTGCTTCCTAGGAGAGTGGGGGAAGTTTGGATGGATATGTGGTGTGCCTGGGCTTTATTGGGAGTGAGCAGGGTTTTATGAGGTATGACCTGATTTGTTCCTTATTTTATATTTAAATAAATAAATAGTTATCATATCTCCCCTTAAGCTCCTCTTCGCCAGTGTAAGGAATCCCAACTTGGCCAACCTTTCTATTGCTATTCCCTTTATCAAATGATTAGCTTTTCTTTGGACTTTTTCTATTGCATTAATATTCTGGGTTTCTGAGGTCAAACTTAATGTACACAGAAAAATATGTCGCACAGCATGACAAAAACTCTGACCCTTAATTTACGATGAGTCGAGGTGTGTAAACCCTTATGTGTAACAACATAAATCATGCCATAGTGAACCACATAACTAAGAAAGCTCACTCACTGCTTAGAATTGGTGGCCCGGGTGCCTTACCCAAACCCAGACCTTGGGGATGGGAGAAAACCTCAGAAGAACATGAGGCAAGCACTTCAAGGGAACATCTCAGAACTTTATTTCACACCAATAAAACCAGAAAGGCCTGACGCATTTCATATCGCACCATACATATTCATAGGCTACAAGATTAAACCTGATGGACTTACATCTTTTCTCAAACCAAATTATGTAACTATGTTATATCCTTTTTAGCCACTGGAGACCAAAATGGGACTAATCTGGATGGAGACCAGTGCTATGTAAAGGAAGAGAATGACTCTTTCTCCTCCTATAAATCTAAAGCCCTTTTATATAGCCCATCGTGACCTTCACTGCTACTGGCTGGAATTTCTTACTACAGTCAAGTGTATTATCCACTACCCTAGGTCATTCTACATTAAGAATTTGCCTAACTTAGTCCCATTAATGGTTTAAGTGGCTTTCACAATTGTTTAATAATTCATAAGCTTTATCAACACTGAATCATATCTGCCCGACTGCCATTTTGTCCAGAAATCCCTGCCACATGCAGGATGCAATTAATTGGCCCACATAGTTTTTTTGTCATCAGTACAATAGGATACAGCACACAAACAAATTAATGACCCCAATACCAAGCCCTGTGGGACCCTGCTAAGAATGCTACTCCAAATGAAGTATAAATTCAAGAGCATGTACAGTATCTCACAAATAACATTTATTATTGAAGTAGGACAATAGGGCTCATTTATAGTGCCATTAAAGTCTAGGTGTGTTTTTAATGATTTACTAAGGAGAACAATAGGGATACCTGACATTATAAATCAGATCAAAATCTTCTTTATATAAAATAAGACATTTGTACATGCTGTATGAACAGACATTTATGTAAAAAAGCACTGTACCTTTAACTTTGATGGCAACATTTTAGAAATATAAAAGATAGATTATTTAATATGATGAGTGTTTCTTTATCCTGCTGGAAAAAAAAGCATTTTTAAATTAACACAGATTAATATGTTCAATTTTGCTAACATTAAACATTATACAATAAATAACATGTTTTTCTTTTATTATGGTCTTCTCTATACTTCAGACGACTAGATTCAAGAAATTAATTAGTTAGGTCTGATAGCGGACAAATAATTCCTTAAAGGGATACTGTTATGGGGAAAAAATTTTTTTCCAAAATGAATCAGTTAATAGTGCTGCTCCAGCAGAATTCTGCACTGAAATCCATTTCTCAAAAGAGCAAACAGATTTTTTTATATTCAATTTTGAAATCTGACATGGGGCTAGACATATTGTCAATTTCCCAACTGCCCCAAGTCATGTGACTTGTGCTCTGATAAACTTCAATCACTGTTTACTGCTGTACTGCAAGTTGGAGTGATATCACCCCCTCCCTTCCCCCCCAGCCGCCAAACAAAAGAACAATGGGAAGGTAACCAGATAGCAGCTCCCTAACACAAGATAACAGCTGCCTGGTAGATCTAAGAACAATACTCAATAGTAAAAACCCATGTCTCACTGAGACACATTCAATTACATTGAGAAGGAAAAACAGCAGCCTGCCAGAAAGCATTTCTCTCCTAAAGTGAAGGCACAAGTCACATGACCAGGGGCAGCTGGGAAATTGACAAAATGTCTAGCTCCATGTCAGATTTCAAAATTGAATATAAAAAAATCTGTTTGCTCTTTTGAGAAATGGATTTCAGTGAAGAATTCTGCTGGAGTATCACTATTAACTGATGCGTTTTGAAAAAAACATGTTTTCCGATGACAGGATCCCTTTAAGGATATCCGTAAATCCATTTCCCTTACCTTTGTTGAATTTTTTTGGCCTCCTTTCATTTGCTGGTTTAAATCATTTATTATTAAAGCTTTGCCCAAATGAGCAGCTCTTTCTGTTTGCCACAGTCTCATACTGTATTCCCTTGAGCAGTTAAAATAGCGTTTATAACCCTATTTCTGTAATATTTGTTTCTGCCTAACTCCCCTAGTTTGTGTGCTGGAACATTCCTCAAGGACAAATATTCATATATTTATATTGTCTTAATTAAGTGCAAGGTGAAGAGCGTGCCTGGGCCTAAAGGGGAGTCATTTGAGCTCCATAGGGGCTAACTGAACACAGTAACAGGCAAGGAGAATACAACTATAAAACCAAAAATTAATACATATGTTCCAGCAAAATATCCACAAGTCCACACACACACTCGTTTTATGCAGTTGGGGAGCTTACCCCATTTATTGAATCATCAAAAGTATCAACATTCCCTGATGAAGGGAGGGTGTACCGCCCTGAAACATTGATACTTGATGATTCAATATATGGGGTAAGCTCTCCAACTGCATAAAATTAGGGACGAGCAAATTTCTTTGCAGCATTTTTCCAATAAACTTCAAAGCATTTCGATGAGTTTTCACCGCAGACAAATTTTTGGCGTAGTGAAACGAGTTAAATGTTCCCATTCCTACATAGTGTGTGCAGACCTGTGAATATTTTGCTGTTGTTGAGGGACCAAGCCAGGTCAACGGATAACCAACACCACCAGTGCAGTGCATTTAAAAAAACAGGTGCACAATGGCCAAATTGCATTTACTACATATTATGTTCCAGCCATGATGAGTGATGAATGATGGTGACAGGGTAATGTGAATAAAGGAGGGCGCAATATTGACATTAAAGTGGACCTGTCACCCAGACACACAAATATGTATAATAAAAGTCCTATTCAAATTAAACATGAAATCCAAATTCTTCTTTTTTATTAGAGTTCATAGCTGTTGTAAGCTCATTTAAAAACCTCAGCTGTCAATCAAAGATTGCCTGCCTCTCCTGTATGCCTTAGGCATAGAGGTGGGGCAAGCAATTACTTTCACTTTCCATTCAGCACTTCCTAGATGTCACTGCTCTCCACCGAATTCCCCTGTTCTTTTCACCATTTAATTGTGTAGCATGGGGATGGACATCAGGTCCCCCATTCTGTTGCACAAACAAGATTCTGAGATGATGGAAGGATTGTCTTAATAACAGAGTCCACAAAATGGCTACTGCCTGCTTGTTATAATATGAATTCCCAGACTGAAGGAAAACAAGATTAAATAATTTATGCAGTGTAATTAAAGTTCATTTTGCTTGACTAACATGATAAAATAGGATTTTATCATGTTTTTGGGTGACGGATCCCCTTTAAGGGACAGATTTATAAAGGGTTGAATTCCGAGTTTATGGGCATTTCTAAAAACTCCCATCAACTCCCATAAACTCAAAATACGGAAAAAATAAATAAATTTATTAAAAAAACGGCTGAATAGGATCAAGTTGCAAATTCGACTCAAATTCGAATCTAATTTGATCGATTTCGATTCGAGTTGTTTCACCAAATATTTTTTTTTCCCAAAAGTCCACCAAACAACTCCAGATAGATTGTATGAAGACCGTCATAGCCTAAAACATCAATTCGGCAGGTTTTAGATGGCAAATAGTCGAATTCTTAAAGGGACAGTGCATAAAAAAATTCTAAATTCGAATCGAATTTGGACTATTCCCTAGTCGAATTACACTACAATAAATTCAAATTTAAAATTTTCAATTCGACCCTTGACAATTCTGCCCCTAAATATGTTGCATACTGGGTATTTCTGCATAAAGGACAAAGAATGTATAATACCACACCTACACAATTGTTTCAGGAAAATCCTTGGGGATATAACGTATAAAACAAAGGTTTTATTACGGATAGTAGAATATCAACAACTAAAATCAAGGGTAGCAGACAACAGTTCTATAGTAGATGTATAGACACAAAACTAGGTTAAAAGTATCTTGTAGCATATGGGTAATACCATGTACCTAAATGTAGGGTCTAACCTGTTCTATTCCCAGGTTTGTGCCACCAGTTATATATCATTCCATATTATAATGCTGCCACACGCATCCTAATCTTACATTGTTCAGACAAATAAGCTTTATTGCAAATCTATAACACAACAATATACCTCTCTTTATAGTCCCTGTACTGTTCAGAAGGTTTAATATCTCAGTAGATAATCTAATTGTGCGTCTTTAAAGGTAATGACTCTCAAAGCTAATATGGTTTGTATTGCAATAAAAAAGGATCTTGTGGATTTGCAAACTGCAAGATTGCCCAATACAAATGCTAATTGTTGTTATTGCTGTGTCCAATATTCTGGCATTATCAATAGCCAAAATCTATTGTGTTTGGACAACAAATTCTGGTACAAAGGTGATTGACAGAGCCATCAGGCTAATCAATAACCAAATTCCGTATCTATGTCATGTGTCAAGGGCATTTTAACTGCAGCTTTAAAATTTGTCTGTGATTTTTTTTTTTAATTACTTGCATCACACAAAAGGTTTCTAGGATTTTCATTCTATCCACTTCCACATGAACAGTTCCAGCAAACCTCTGTATTCCCCTAAACAATCGGGATTTTAATCAGGGAAGCGGTGTGTTTGTTCTAAACAATATAATTGCTTGTTGTGAATCAATAAAATGTTTCACCACGTTCATGCACAACTTAATAGCATGTGTGTGGGAGCTTCTTCCTATTATTTATCTTAATGCTCATCCTTCCACTCAATTACCTCTCCTTAGTTCCTGATGATTAAGGTCCCATTATGTTCTCTGATATATTTCTTATTTTTTCGGTTGTTATGTTTTTGTTGGTCGAGATTATTTTTGGAAACTCATATCCTTTCTATGTTACACAGTGAAATGTAAATTTTCATAATTTTGAAAAAAAATGTAAAAAAAAAAACTGACCCTAAACCTTGAAAAATGTAGCAATTTAGATATTTTTTTCACCACATTTATTCCCACCATTAAATGATGTGCCACTTACTTGATAACTGCCTGTTAAACCATGTACAATATTCATCTATTTAATATTAGGGATGGGCGTATTTTTTCGCCTTGTTTTGCTGCAAAATTGACGCCCATAGACCTGTTTGGCTGCATGCGTTGAAAGAAAAAATTTTGGCGTGCGTCAAAAATTTTTTAACGCCCAAAGACTTTTAAGGGGCGTCGGCGACAATTCGTCTGCAGCAAATTTTAGACGAAACAAACGGGTCAAATTCGCCCATCCCTATTTAATATATGACTACCAAAATGATAATTATTATCACAGGGGGGGTGCAATGGAGGTAAACCGTTTTTTTTAAATTGCCTCCACATATACATTTATGATTAGACAACTAAAAATGATATTTTTAATTGCCCAGATTGCTAATAACATTAGAATAAAATGCAAACTGTACACTGATATGTTAAATGATGCTTTAGATGCTCTACATAAAATCTGTAATTGGCCCCTTCAGGGCTGGAATCATGGGGGGGACATGCAGCATTTTGGGGGGTGGAGACATGGAGATTGTGTCAGAAATTTGCCGTGTGAGAAGCAAATGATTCCTTAAAATTTCTTACACTAAAGTGTTGATGGGTCATTGGCAAACAGAGAAGCCAAACTGAAGTCCTGGAGAAGAATTTTCAAAAACTATAACATTTCCTGCAAATGGAAATTCGTGATGTCTTCTTCCATGTACAGTATGTTTCCAGTCGACAAATGCAAATACATAATAAGAGAGGTAGCGGCTAGCTGAGTATGTTGAATGCTGTTATCATGAGTCATTTATGCCATAGACATAAGTTATTTGCAGTTCCCTCTAGCAAAGATTATTATTTAGTAAATGGCGACCTTCCCTTTTGCTGATTTCTTTGACATTAAACAACCTTTAGGTAATTATAATTATAGCTTTAATTCTCCATATGTCTCATTCTATTCCAGGAAAGTATAATAAGTGTTGAAAGGTGACAAGAAGGGCAGCAAATTAAAGGGACATCGTCACTATTTGAGTAGCAGACACTATTACCGTAGGTCTACGTGGGTATATTTGCAGTGTTTTTATTGATGCATTCAGAGCATTATTGTGATTTAGCCAGCCACTTTCCATATTGAACACAATGAATGTGGAAGTAGTTACACTTTAAGTGAATCGTTTCACTTCCCCAACCATGATGTCAAATATTGTTGCTACATGCACATATGGTGTAATCGATGCACATTGATGGACACACATGTTAGCTTGTTGGTGGTTTTGGGTTAGATTGCTCCTTACAATATTGTTATGAAGTATTCACAGTTTGTTCCAATCAAAATGTCTGTATTGATAAACCATAAGCTTCCACTATGGTTTGAAGTTGATGTGCCTTTGTCTAATATCTTGTTAAACCCTTTGATGCTGTCCTACTTATGTGGTTCTGATCCAGCCTTAGAGGGCATGTAAAGGGATATTCAAAATATCCCTTTTTTACTTTCTTTAATGAAAAAGAAACCTATCTCCAATATACTTTAATTACAAAATGTGTACAGTATTTATAAGAAACCTGACTGTATGCAGTGAAATTCTCCCTTCATTTACTGCTGTGGATAGGAATTGTCAGATGGTCCCTAACTGCTGAGCAGGGAAACAATCATACTTATGAACAGCAGGGGGAGCCCCCGCCTTACTTCCCAGCCATGCAGAACTCAAGCAGCTTTGTTTATGATGATCCCTAAGCAGCCCATACCACACTGAGCATGTGCATAGTCTTAGTCTTGCAAAGATGTTTAACAAAGTTACAAGATGGTGACCCCCTGTAGCCAACTTTGAAAGCATAAATTATTTGTTTGATTAGGCTTGTGGTGCAGTAAGTTCATGTTTACATTTAGTATACAAAATACAGCATTTCTAGCCTTATTCTATTTTAGAATTTGCTTGCCCTTTAATAACTATTTTTTAACTATTTTTTTTCTAGTTAGGTATATTTGGTTTGTGCTAGGCTTAAAAAGTGTCATATTCTTCCTTCTTCTTACCAATTGCCTTTGTTGACTTTAGTTCCTGCATCCGTATTGATCTTACTCCTGCCAGGTAATGCCCTGCTGTTATTTGCCAGCTCACTGATTCTAAATCTCTGCTCTGAGGCTTAGGCGCAGTGTCTCTTCTGAGTCTACTTGTCTCTAACTCTGATATTACTTCTTAAAAGCTTGATTGAAGCAGAGATGTATCTGTTTTATGCAGTTTATAGAGACCTATATTGTTTGGGGGTATAGTTTTCCTTTAAAAAACAATAACATAAACAAAGTAGACCCCCTAATTTTATCAAACATACCATTCGTAGAAACAAATTATGTTGAATAGAGGCAATACCAGCTATTTAAATGTAATTCTTTGATTTTCTTCTCAGGGCTACCTAATGTGTTAAAGTCATACTAAGCCATTACACACACAGTGTGGGTGCTTTAACTGTAACAGTTGTCCTAGTTGACTCATCCTTGTCTTATGCACTCTAAAAGTGCATAGAACTCAGCAAATGCTCTGTCTGGTTCAGATCCCACAAGTAGTGATGGGCGAATTTGCGCCGTTTCGCTTCACTGAAAAATTTGCGAAATTCGCGAAACGGCGAAAAATTTGCGAAACGGCGCCGGCGTCTCGTTTTTGACACCGGCGCCCGTTCTTGACGCCGGCGCCCGTTTTTTGACGCCGGCGTCCGTTTTTTCGACAAAAAAATTTGACGCCGGCGAATTTTTCAGCGAATTTTCGCGGGCGTTTCGCGAATTTATTCGCTGACGCCGAATCGCGCAAATTCACCGCGAATTCTCGCCTGGCGAATAAATTTGCCCATCACTACCCACAAGTAATGGCTCCAATTGAGTTAATCAATATCCAACCAGTCAGTTACACAATATTTATAGCAATAGTGGCTAATATGCTCTAAGAGTGACTGAGTGCCCAAGTCTGCCCTATATGGCCAGCTTATGCAGGATATTTTCTGTGTCTGATATGATTCGACTGCTTTGAACTGCTCTAAACTTAACTAAATAACCATGACTATATCTTTCTCCTAGAGCAAGTAATCCATGATCTTTCCTACCCAATAAATAACTATGCTTTGTTCTCTCTCTCTCTGTATCTTTCTTTAAACAGTTAGTCAGGTTAAAAAAAGGTTGGACTTGGACGTGTGTCTTTTTTCAACCTAACTAACTACTACTACTACTACGTTTTACTTCACCAAAACCTTCCCTGATTCAAGGTTTTGGCTTCACCATGAGGGGCAAAGACCTAATAAGGCTACCCTCCCACCAAAACCACTTAGGAGAAACCATCTGATATCCCTGCAGCAGTGGGAGCCACCATACCTCCCATTGGCAGGCCTACACCCAGATTGGAAATATTGTGAAATGTGCAGTGTCGCTGTTTGGGCCAGTTAACCACAACCAAGACAAGGGTTCAATTTTGCTCTTTTGTTCCAAAAAACAGAGTTTCAACTATCAATGCAAAGCAACACGATTCTTGGAGAACTGTATTGGAAAACATGGCATAAGTGCATATCATTAGGACAGCAGAAAATAATGAATTATTAAGGAAAAGGGAAAAACTTCTCAGGTTCCATTGGACACTTGGCAGAAAAACTGGTAACAGGGTTCCACAGAAGTAGGGTTACACAGAAGAAAATAAAATTCAGAAGCAAGATGTTCTCATAAATACCAGAAGACAGAATACCTGTTTTTCCCAAGGAGAGTAGAGACCATGTGAAGCCCCAATAGTGGCAAGGGGTACATTCTAAATGGATGATAGTGGCCATTGATTTGGTCTGTACAAAGCTCTCTTTAGTACTTACGATACTTTCCAAAATCAAGAGATCAGAGCACAAACATTACACCACCTTCCACCCAATCATAAACTGATCTGGATCATGGAGCATGAACTTTATAGAAAGCTGACAAAAGTAGGCAAAAACTATACTCTCCTACACATACATTGTATATAGGGATGCACCAAATCCATTATTTTGGATTCGGCCGAACCCCCGAATCCTTCATGAATCATTTGGCCGAATACCGAACCGAATCTGAATCCTAATTTGCATATGCAAATGGGGTGGAAAGGTGAAAAATATTTTTACTTCCTTGTTTATTGACAAAAAGTCACGTGATTTCCCTCCCTGCCCCTAATTTACATATGCGAATTAGGATTCGGATTCGGTTCTGCCAGGCGGAAGCATTCGGCTGGTTCCGAATCCTGCTGAAATAAGCCGAATCCTGGCCGAATCCTGAACCGAATCCTGGATTCGGTACATCCCTAATTGTATATGCTTGACACATAAGTTGATAAAAGCTTGATTCATATGCTACATGCTACGTTACTTCATCTGTAAGTATCTAATTAGTCTAGAAATTTAATTAATGTTAGCAAGTTATTGGAAACATATAGTAGTGGAAAAATCCAACAGGTAATTGCAATACATTTTATATCTTATACGTTATACATAATAAAACATTTTGACGAGATGGGAGAGTTGACCTGCTGTGATTTGTACTGTGCAAATCTTATTGAATTGATTTCCGTGTCCAGTACCAACAATTACAGAATAACTAGAAAATCAGAAAACTACAAAGTAAAACAAGCAAAGCCTTTGGCGGAACAGTGGAACCATATGTACCCGTGAATGTTTTTGCGGTGCATTCTTTTTAGAACTATTGCCAAACTCTACGATATAGAAGAAAAACATCTAAAAGTGAAAAACAAAATTAAGTACAAAAGTAAAAATGGAGACAAGCATGTTCCCAGAGGATTTGCATCGCCAAATAAACAATGATTGTTCGTCTCTGAACTGTTGCCCAGATTTCAAAGTGTTTACTTTGTCAGATAATTAAAAAAAAATTAAAATCAACAATTTCCTTTTGTATGAATATCACATGGTAATTAAAATGTGTCCATTCCATTTTTCTGGTGGCTGTACAGCCAACCCACGCTAGCACCTGGAACGGTTGTGTATGAATCGGCACTGGCTGGGTCTAGCCTCCATTTAGCCACTAATTCTTCTTTTCATGAAAACTGGAAAAAAGGAAAGGAATGATGGATGGGTTTGTTTTGTTTTTTTTAAAAATAAGAAAGAAATCTTCTAAGTTAGATGATATCAAACACAGAAGTGTTGTTTAAAAACAACTGACCAACTGGAAGATCATTAGAAGACAGAAAGGAAGCCAATAAAAATAGGAATAACCATCCAAATCTATATAATTTTTGGTTGCCAGGGTCAGTGACCCCACATCCAGGAAGCATTTTCAGTTGCAGTCTGGAAAGGGGATGGTAATAATTCAAAAGCACAGGAAATAAATTATGAAGACCATTTGAAGGGTTGCTTAGAATAGGACCCACTATATCATACTAAAAGTTGTAGGTGAACGTCTTCTTTAATTTCCACAAATTCTCAATAAGAAAACAGGAAAGGAAACAGATTTCATAGAAATGTAGAATAAAATAATTTTTGTTCATAGAGTGAAGGTGTCTCTTTGTTTTTAAATGCTAATGTGTGTTGAATCATCAAATAGTATCAGCTTACATTTACAGAGCAAACTTTTAGCTTGCGCAAATTTTAATTGCCAGTTGCTAATATTACAAACCCCATCTGGGATTTACTTGCATGAGTGTTTTTCTCACAACACCCTTCAAGCGTTGGCACTGCACTTAGTCAGTGGTCCCATTAGTCTCAGAGCACACGGAGTCAGAGCTGCCAAAGAAAACAGGTTTCACATCAAAACATTTCATTCTAAACAGGCACTGCTTTGTGGATAAAGAAAATGTTTTTCAAACAGGAATATCAATCGTTCAAAGTAAACCAGCAAGAGAAAATTCTCCCGGTACCGCCTGTTGTAATGTTAAGAGACAAAATGGTGTAGGAAGCCATCATGGAAAGGGCAATCTCTAAGGGTAAGGCCACACGAGGAGATTTGGGGAGATTTTGCTCAGTGATGCAACTTTGGGCGACTATGGAAAATGCATTGCCGCGTGTGCATTAGCGCATTGTAACCTATGGGGAAACCGCTGAGGCAGTTCGGGGAGATAGTCGCTCAAAAGAGGAGGCGATTAGTCGCCAGGCAACAAAATCTCCCCGAATCTCCTCATGTGGACTAGCCCTAAGGGTTATTATTTTCGCAGTGTGCGTACACAAGCATAACGCACCAATGGAAAAGACTAATACAATTAATAAAGCCAAAGAACAATAAGCGTCTTGTGATAAATGTATCTATCAAACTGCCTTTGATCCCTTATACAAAGATTAGGCCGATCTTATCTCTGTGATAAGATTATTGCTAAATCTGAGCCTCGAATCCTTTCAGTCATACTGTCACTTGTGTATAATCCTTGTAGCAGTCTTTATATTCCAATTTGTTTTAAATGAGGTCCTTCAAATGAATTATTTAAGGGCGTTAGAGAATCCTGACAGCACATGTTATTTGTTCCTGCTGTGGGCTTCTAGAAGAAGAAACATTTATTCAATGTTGTCACCAAAATAAGTGTTTCCTGATTCATTTATTCAAGTTATAATTATAATGCAATATTGTTTTGATGGGGTAAAAGGAAAGTTAAAAGTGGGATTCCAATATGTTGGGCACATGCCCAGTATGCTGATTGGGAAATGGATAAACATGGCGTCATCTTAGAAGAAAGTATCCTGGTCATGCACCAGTCCACTAGGAGGTGCCAAACATAGAATACCGCCAATATTTTAAACAGTAGTTCCCCTTTAAGCTTATATTGGCTGTCAACTGGACCACTCTAGATAAAGCAAGTAGGGTATTGGCCAAAGCAAGTAATATATTGGTCAAAGCAAATGGCTTCCCAAGGGCCAAAGGATCAGATCAGTCCGAATATCCCTCCACCTTATATTTCTGGGAATGGCCAAATGTCCCTGAATCTAGAAAATGCTACAGTCAAAGGGGGGTTAATTTTACCAGAAAAACTATTTGGGTTATTCTATTATTATTCTATTATTATTCTGAATGCTTTACAGCTAGGGTTGCCAACTTTTCTGGAAAAAATATATTTATCTAGATTCCCTACTAATAATATTGGAATCAACCATCATTTTTTCCAGCCAGGCTGGTAAAATACCGGCCAGGTGGCAACCCTATTTACAGCGATTATACATCACTCATTACAGTCCTTTCCCTGCTGGAGCTTACAATCTAATTTTCTATCACATTCATAAGGAGCCAATTATTTCAGGGAATACCTAGTAATAAATATATCTGAAAGACTCATTGTGCTCATTTCTTTACATTTGTGGCATGGACAAGATTTGAGGATAATATACCCGTGATTTGTATAAGGGTGAACTTGTACCCTTTCTGCACCTGTCCTAGTATTGTATATTCCCCACTCTATTGGTGCGTTGTGCAAAATTTTAGGGATAAAAACCAATGCACAAATTTATATCCAAAATTATAAATGCATGCCGTGGAACACTAAAATATGGTGCACAGTTGCTTGTTTGATAGACTTACCTTATATAAATTATAAGAGATGAGGCCAACCATGTGGCTCTGGGGTCAATATGCAAAAAGCCCAGCAGGGCTATCAATAAATCTGTGGTCTAGGGATGTAGTGCTACATGCTGGGAACCTGCAGGGGACATTGTAACTGCCTAATCCAATACCTTACACATTATGGAGGGCTGTAAATAGAGTTGCCACCTGGCCGGTATTTTACCGGCCTGGCCAGTAAAAATGATGGTTGATCCCAATGTTATTAATATGGAAAAAAGATAAATATATAGGAAGGCCGGTATTTTTTCCAGAAAAGGAGGCAACCTTAGCTATAAATGGCATAGCCACAGGCAATAATTTGAGTCTTGGCCTGGATTAGTGGGCAGGCCACAAAGGCCCGGGCCTAGAGCAGCAAAAATTGGGGGGCAACAGGAGTGAAATATATATGTTTTTTTATGTTGTTTTTGACCGATTACAGACCTCAATAACTTCCTTGCAAAGTTTGCGACCAAATGGCTTTTGCGAATATTCACAGTTTTGCCATCGCAAAGTATATTTTGTACTAAATATTTAATGAAACTCCAGAGCAGGTATAAACGCTGACCTTCGCTTAGCGATGTTATATTCGCCAGTGCATGATTTTACATTCCAAGCAGCACTAAACATTCAAAAAAAACAACATTTTAAACATTGCTTGCGCTTTTTAATTACATTCCCCTTAAGGGTAAAGACACATGCCCAGATTCAGGGAGATTTAGTCGCCTGGCGATTAATTGGATTATTATTCGGGCAACTAATCTCTCAGAACTGTCTTCACCTGCTTTTCCGCTGGCTTGAATGCGACTTCTGAAGTCGCCCGAAGTCTCCTCATGAGGCAACTTCGGGTGACTTTGGAATACAAATCGTTCTGAGTGCCATCCCGTTGGTGATTTACATCATTACATTTACCACCACGGAAAGGGCAAGCTCTAAGGGTTATTAGCAGTCTTTATATTCCAATTTGTTTTAAATGAGGTTCTTCAAATTAATTATTTAAGGGCTTTAAAGAATCCTGACAGCACATGTTATTTGTTCCTCCCATAGGCAATGTTGTCACCAAAATAAGTGTTTCCTGATTCGATTTTGATGGGGTAAAAGGAAAGTTAAAAGTGGGATTCCAATATGTTGGGCACTGAACAGTGAAGCACAGGGAAAGCAGGTTGGTTCAAGGGGAGGAGCAGCGCTGGGGAGGAAGGTTGGGGAGGGTGCGAGCAACTGGGAGTTGGGTGCAATGGGGATGTGAGTGGAGGCAGGGCCGCCATTAGAAATCACGGGGCCCCGTACAACAAAATTTTTGGGGCCCCCTGGGCCCCGCCCACACTGACGACCAAGCTCCACCCCATTTCCCGCCCACTCCACATCGCAGTTAAAAGACCACACAGACATCAGCGCTAAAAAAGTAACCCCCCCCACACAAGTTGTAAAAAGCTATTGATGGTCAGGGCCCCCTTATAAAAAATTGGGGCCCCAAAAAAAAAAAAAATTAAAATTTTTTTTTTTTTTAAAAAAAACATTGGTGGCAGGGGCCCCCTTATAAGTTAAAAAAAACTTGGGGCCCCAACAAAAAAATTGTAAAAAAAACTAAAAAATAAACAAACATTGGTGGCAGGGTCCCCCTTACAAGTTAAAAACAAATTGGGGCCCCAAAAAAAATTTAAAAAAAAAAAAAAAAATTTTTGAAAAAAAAACAAACATTGGCGGCAGGGGCCCCCTTATAAGTTAAAAACAAATTGGGGCCCCAAAAAAAAATTTGAAAAAAAAAAAAAATTTTTTTGAAAAAAAAAAAAAAACATTGGCGGCAGGGGCCCCCTTACAAGTTAAAAACAAATTGGGGCCCCAAAAAAAAATTTAAAAAAAAAAAAAAAATTTTTTGAAAAAAAAAAAAAAAAAAACATTGGCGGCAGGGGCCCCCTTATAAGTTAAAAACAAATTGGGGCCCCAAAAAAAAAAAAAACATTTTTTGAAAAAAAAAAAAAACCATTGGCGTCAGGGGCCCCTTACGAGTTAAAAAAAAAAAAAATTGGGGCCCCAAAAAAACATGTTTTAAAAAAAAAGATTGGTTGCAGGGGCCTATAGAATATTAAAATAATACATTGGTGGCCAGGAGATTAAAAAAAAAAAAAATACACAAACTGGTGTTCAGTAGAATTGAACTCACGGCTTCAGTACTTCAACTTCACCTCCTTTCGTGACTTCGGGTCTTTTCACTGCTTCAGGACTTCGGCTTCGGCTGTTTTCGTGACTTCGGGTCTTTTCGGCGCTTCGTGACTTCGGCTTTTTCTGTGACTTCGGGTCTTTTCGGCGCATCGGCTTCGGCTTTTCGGCACTTCCGCATTCGGCAGCACAGAGGCAAGACGTACGGCTTGGGCGCTCGTAAGGGGGGCCCGGATCTTCAAAAAATGCATCGATGTCAAAATGAATCAGTTAATAGTGCTGCTCCAGCAGAATTCTGCACTGAAACCCATTTCTCAAAAGAGCAAACAGTTTTTTTTATATTCAATTTTGAAATCTGACATGGGGCTAGACATATTGTCAACTTCCCAGCTCAACGACCATTAAAGTCTATAGGCGGCAAAAAAATTTTGACGCTCAGCGGAAATTTTTTTTGACGCACGTCATTTTTTTGGACGCGCGATGCCATACAAGTCTATGGGCGTAATTTCCGTGGCAAAACAAGGCTAAACAATTCGCCCATCCCTACTCTTGAGCCACTGGTTGGGGATCACTGACTTAAAGGCAGAACAGTGAACACAAAATAGTGTCAGAAGTTTTTCACAAGCACAGTTACCAGGAATAGGAACATGTGGAAGAGATAGTTGGATGAGACATTTTCAGGAGGGTGAGATGTAATAGGGTAAAATGTTAAGGGTTTAATATAAATGTTTTATAAATATGTTTAGGTTCGCCACAAGGGGGAGATAGAATATAACAGTTGTGAAAGAAAGTCCCCAGTGGGTAGTGTATAGTAGGTTATATAAGGCAAGGTTTCTGAAAGTGAGATCGGAGATGCGTCACGGGAAGCAAGATGAGTAGAGAGCACTGCAGCAGTAGAGTCATCTCCTGGAAGAGGAACTGAGCCTAAGTAGTGTGAGGCCTAGTGGTGCAATAGCAACTAGGAGTGAGTGGGGTGCCTGTGAGCGTGTGTGCCTCCTGGCAGTGTGTTGTCACAGGCGATGTGATTGTTCTGCTGTTCTACAGAAGGCCATGACAAATATAGAGAATGTGATTGAACTATAACTCTGATTGCGTGTCATCACTATAGGCTTGCGTGTTCATTGCGGAAGGTCGTTTACCCCCTGTTACAAGCTAAATGTGAATTCAAAGATCAAGAGTAGTGCTTGAGAGGCAAAATAATGTTCAGTGTTACAAATACTCATTTAAAGAAGAAGTTGCTTGAATGCAGAGAGTTAACTCTAGAAATGGCAATCAAAATATGAAAAGCTAAAGAAATCATAGCTTAAACAACTGCAATGGCAAGTACCACTACTGCAGGGTTGCCACCTGTCGGGGGCTGCCCGGGAATAAATCATAGGGAATAAAATCCCTATGATTGACCCTACAATCGACCAATGGCTGATCGCCATGTCATAGCCCCACCCAGAGGTCACAGTCTGCCCCCCCCACAGCATCACATGCCCTCCCCCATTGCATCATGGCCCCCTGACTGGATTCGACCAGGCCAAAAGGTGGCAACCCTACACTACTGACAGCAGTGTTCATGCTATACAAATCACACCCAGAGACACACAATAAGCCGCTAAGTACAGTAAAGGTACTTCATCTACAAATCCACAGCCTGAATCAAGCACTCAGACAAAGCCATGCAAAGCAGATGTAGCAGAACCCTGAAAGGCTGACAACCCAACAATGCCAAAACCTGAAATCAAGCCAACAATAAAGCAAGAGATTTTAAACTACCTATTACTGAATAGTGTCCATCCAAACTCAATTTTGCATCCATTTTAGCGCTGTGTACTTGTATTGAAAAGCACAGAGCAGACCGACTGCAAGCACACGTGTTATGTCTGTGGTGAACTAAATAAACTGCATAGCATAGACATGAATGATTTTAGCAATCCAAACATTTGTCTTGTTAAAAGGTGTCACTTTATCTTTTTGTTTTTGGGTTATGTTGTGTAATACAGAATTTTGGATATTTCCCTGTGAAGGTGCAAGCCTGGACAACAGACATCCTGCCATAAAATACTCCTTACAGCTACAGTAATGTCCATATCAACCAGATGCAAAGAACTGAACACACTGGAGTGGGTGCAGGGATAGCAAGAGTTCCCAAGAACACCTAGGGGCAGATTTACTAAAGGGCAAATTGTCACCATCGACCGTTTGGCACACATTGCACCACTGTCAGGCACAAATTTGCTACCACTACTCTAATTCACTAATAGCATTTCATAGTGATGCGCTAGCATTCGTTTGTGCCTAGTAAAAATTAATTTGCGCTTAGGTCAATTTGCATTTGGCGGGTAATTTAAAGTTGTATGGAGGTCTTTATTATAAATATTGGTGCAAATGCTTGAAGTTACCACTTAATAAAGGGAACCTTAATAAAGACAAGAGAGTTAATATAATGCCCTACACATGAGCCCACTGTAAAATGAATGTTCCATATGTTATAAAATGTGTGAAGAAAACCGTTTTTTTGTCAACCAAAGAAATATTTAAGTCAGGACTTTTGCAGGCAATTCCGCTTCAAAAAAGAAAAAGTCGCCAGCGTTTTTGGAACTTTAATGTATTTTCGGCACACAGGATATGATGTAAGTGAAGAAGATTGAGGAAGATCTGACTTCTTTTAAGCACTTTGCCTGGTCTGAAGTGGCAAAGTCAACTCTGACGAAAGAGGCAACGTTCAGTAAAATCTGCACTTGTGGAGTAACTATAGTATGCCAAAGTGAAAAGTCGCCTGACGATAGAGTGCGAATGAATGTTAGCGACAGTCCCGCTCGCTAGCGAATTGGCGCCTGGTAGTGAATTGCCGATGTTCCTACGGGTGGCAACGCTGGCTAAAAGTTGCTAGCATTGGCCACTTCGCCCTTTGCCCCCTAGAGCATTGAACTATGGGATTTCAACTACAGTGCATCCTAACTTGATTTCACTCCCTTGTCTATCTAACAAGAGATGAATCATCTCCAAATACAGCTAACATCGGCCTGATGTGGCTGTCCTGGGAAAAGAGTAGTATGGTCTTCCTCATGTGCATATAGTATAAAGAGTATTATAAATAATTTCTTAGTTAGGCACTTTCCACTCCCCTCCATTACACCTTTCCCTATCCCTTTCTTCAGTCTTAGTTTTATGTTATACCTTTTAATTCCTTTGTAAATAATTATACCACTTATTTAAAGATCAGGCTGTTTCAAGTCATTAGCCAGGCACCCCAAAATAGAGAATATCCAACATATTGTAGTCTAGAATCTGTTCCCGTCCACAAAGGGATAATCGAAAGAAGAACCTCATGCTTCAAAATCCAGCCATTCCTCAGGCTCTGCCCATTGTATTGTGGATTTTGTTGCAGCCCGACTAAACTACATCATTTTCCTTTGTTCCTTTTGTGAAATAAAAAGATTAAAATAACACGTTCTGTAGAGAGGACATTATCAGATGAAATCAGGATATTTAATTACCAGAAGGTCCGTCACCTTGAAATACGAAATAGCACATGCACAATTGTAACAAATTATTAAACAAAAAGAGAAAAAGTGAGTAACGAAGATGAAATGGGACCAATTCACTTAATTCAGTTGCCAAGCAGCAAGGTTGTTCTAAGGTTCAGCTGGGTTGATGAGGTCTAAAGCAATTAGGCTCAGTGAATAAATGACGGACTGGAGTCCATCCCTGGAAGAATAAATGTAAAATAAAAGCTTTTATTAATATAATATTTATCCAGTAATACATAGGTAATAACTATCATTTAAAATTGAGTTTGGCATGGTGGGATCCCAGTTGGTTGTAATTTTTTTCTCTCTTTTGTCCAATGACTAATTGTCATTGGCTAATCCAGCAGCTCCCCAAGATCTTAAAGGAGAACTAAAGCTTAACTAAAGAAGTAGCTAGAAATGTTTTGTGCTTCTATACCAGCCCAAAGCAAGCACAGCCCTTTAGCAGTAAAGCTCTGTGCCTCCAAAAATTCCCCAGTAGCTCCCCATCTTTTTCACTGCACATGCTCTGTGCTGCTGTCACTTACTGAGCTTAGGGATCAACTCAAAATATACAGTACACAATGAATATAACAGAAACCAGTGCAACTAGCATCAGAATTTAATAATCAGTCCTGTAGTTTTAGCTTCGATAACAGACCAACCTCATTTTCTGCTGGATAATTAGTGACGACCCCTAAGCTAAGCTTCTCAACAGCTGCTCAGAGCCCACTGAGCATGTGAGTGTCACAGACACTTTCCAAGATGGTGACCCCCTGTGACAAGTTTGAAGTCCTGGATCATTCCTGCTATTGACAAGCTGAAATTTTGATTTGGTGCAATAAGTTCAGTATCTAAAATATGGCATTTTTAGCCATATTAATTTTTAAGGTTTAGTTGTCCTTTAAGATCCTATGACACCAACGTCAAGGTCAATTATGGCTAAGCATGAGGTGAGTTTACTTACCTGACAAAGTCTTCAAACTTGTTACAATAGGACCATAATGGGTTGTTCACCTTTAAATTAACTTTTAGTACATTTTTTGCAATTGGTTTCCATTTACAATTATTTTTGTCCTTTGAGTTATTTAGCTTTTTATTCAGCAGCTCTACAGTTTGCAGTTTCAGCAATCTGGTTGCTAGAATCCAAATTAACCCAGCAACCATGCTTTTGAAAAAGAGACTGGAATATGAATAGTAGAGGACCTGAATAGAAAGATGAGTAATACAAGTAGCAGTGACAATATATTTATAGCCTAAAAGAGCATTTGTTGTTTAAATGGGGTCAGTGACCCCCATTTGAAAGCTGGAGAGGGCCAGAATAAGAAGGCAAATAATTAAAAAGCTATAAAAAATAAATAATGAAGACCAATTGAAAAGTTGCTTAGAATTGGCCATTTTATAACATACTAAAAGTTAACTTGAAGATAAACCACCCCTTTAACTATAAAAATGTAATTGAATTTAATCAAAAACTTCCCTGTCTCAAGAAAATATCTACCAAAGACCCGCAAAATCCGTGACGAGCAGCGTTTGATCCTGTTGGATCTCCATGTTGCAATACAAACAGCATGGCTGCTCTAGTGTTCCTGATAATGTAAAAGGAACAATGAAATTATCCAATGTTTAATTTAATCAAGACTCCATCTACAAAGCATCATTGAAAAAATATGTGCACAATAAGAGATCCAAGACTAGACCAGCAAACACAACTAAACACACCTTTCTTTTCCAATAAATAAATTGTTGTTTTCTGAAGCAAAGTGTTGGTGACAAAGGTTAGCTGGTACTTTAGTTGGGTTCAATAAAACCACAGGCAAGCAGAAAGGGTAAGCAGTCTCTATGATCTGTGAGCAAACAGAAGAGTTTATCACTTGCACCATTTCTATTATTCATGCTTCCGCCACACCATTATTATTCCTTTACATTCCATTGTTTTAAGTCTGCAAACTATCACTTTGTGTTGCATAAGCAGTGTTCTCTCCTCTCCAGTTTATCATCCTAATTGGGTAGGGACTCGGCAGAACTTTTGAGCTTGGTAATGGATTCATGAAAAGCTTTAAATAGCAGCCTGTAAGTGTTCGTGCCAGTCAGTAAGCGGGCAAAGTGTTTGCTGGATGCAACGCCCAGGTGATATTATGTTCTCTGTCACTGGAGTGTTTTTGGAAGAGAAAATCATGACGGTTAGTAAAAACAACGGTCAGTTTCAAACCCAGAGTCCTACTGCCATCCAGAGGTGGGAAGATGGAATACCTAACTGACAGAAAGCTTTTTTTTATAGTCAAACTTTTTTTCCAGCTCTTAAGTATGAAAAATAATTAGTGACCTTTCCAAAGCAAAAAATTTAATATTTAATATGCATTTTGCAATCTGCTAAGGAATTTGCATCCATGCCTTATGACAAAGACTGTAACAGTAAATGTGCAGGAAATGAGAGTAGGTATAGTTCTTCTCTTGTTTTCATAAACATAAATCTACCTTTACAAGGGGGCGGGAATGTGCAGGGTTTCTCATTTTCGGGGACCACAGGACTCTACAGTTAATAAATAAAGACTTTTTAGTGGAATCTATTTCAAAAGAAAAAAATTACATCATTTCAGTAAAGTATCTTATAACCATGGTATGGCTCTGTATGAACAAGCAAGTTCATATAAAAGATATACCAAACCCCACGAACAACAAACATCATTGTTCATAAACCATACAAAAGAGTCAATAATACACGGCTAGAATTTAAGGCAGATATATTACAGACTCAATTTCCGGTTAACACAGAGTAGGTTATCTGAACCAGGAGAGAACTAGTAGATCTCATCTTTTGGATCAGATAAAGCCTTCATTTTCTGGACAGTCTGTCCAAACTGCCTTCAACCCCTCCGAATGAAAACCCAGCATCCATACACACGCCCTTCCCTACTTTCACATAAATTCTATATACCCATATCTATACTAAATATAGAGTTTAGTATCACAATAGTCTTTGATATTATGTCTGTACAATAAATAATCCAAACCCCTATTTAAGGCATTAACTGAATCAGCCATCACAACCTCACTGTCCTGACTGTGAAGAACCCCCTACGTTGCTTCAAATGAAAGTTCTTTTCTTCTAGTCTAAAGGGGTGGCCTCTGGTACGGTGATCCTCTTTATGGGTAAAAAGGTCCCCTGCTATTTGTCTATAATGTCCTCTAATGTACTTGTAAAATGTAATCATCTCCCCTCGCAAGCGCCTTTTTTCCAGAGAAAACAACCCCAACCTTGACAGTCTACCCTCATAATTTAAGTATTCCGTCCCTCTAACCAATTTAGTTGCACTTAGTCTCTGCACTCTCTCCAGCTCATTTATATCCCTCTTAAGGACTGGAGTCCAAAACTGCACTGCATACTCCAGATGAGGCCTCACCAAGGACCTATAAAGAGGCATAATTATGTTTTCATCCCTTGAGTTAATGCCCTTTTTTATGCAAGACAGAACTTTATTTGCTTTAGTAGCCACAGAATGACACTGCCCAGAATTAGACAACTTGTTATCTACAAAGACCCCTAGATCCTTCTCATTTAAGGAAACTCCCAACACACTGCCATTTAGTGTATAACTTGCATTTATATTATTTTTGCCAAAGTGCATAACCTGCATTTATCAACATTGAACCTCATTTTCCAGTTTGCTGCTCAGTTTTCCAATTTAGACAAATCACTCTGCAAAGTGGCAGCATCCTGCATGGAACCTATAGTTCTGCACAATTTAGTATCATCTACAAAAATATAGACACTCAGGAAGGTCAAAGCCACCATTTCACCTTGATCATAATTTTGTCCTTATGGCCATTTTAGAATACTCACAGTATGGCACAAGCAGGTTTAGTAATGATGCAATGCTTTGGTTACAGAGTTAAACAGCAAAAAAATCCAAATATCATTTACTTTTTCAGAAAATCTACTCAATGCTTTTTATTCCCAAATAAAGTCAAAGATTTCACATAACCCTGGTACATAATATAATACTAAAGTACCAAAATACTACTAAAATACTATCAATGAGACCCAGGCTCTGTCGTAAATTCACAGGGATTACAAAAAACTGTTTATTTCAAAGGTTAAAAAAATGCTTATTCCAAATTAAAGTAAACATCTCCAATGGCATAGCCATGGGCTGAATATGCCTAATGTCTATGGGGCACAAAATGCATAGGGCTTATGAAGAGGTTTAATTATTTTAAATTTAATAAACAGCTTTTTTACTTTATACTTGTGGCTGGTGCACCTGGACCCCTGCTTAAATGTGGTGAGTTTATAAGCACTATTTATTTATGGCACCTTTTCTATTGTGACTATTGGAGCTAACCACAGCCAAAGTTCTAAATTTAAACCTAGGAGGATTAGGATGGGGGAACATGGGGAGATTAGTCAACAAATGATAAATCTTCGCTACATCGGGCTACTAATCTCCCTGAAATGCTTTCCCATCGGCAGAAATGTAAATTGCTGGTTGGATGTCATCACTTTGGTTTTCCAAAGTCCTCTGAAGTTTCCTCACAACGAAACTTCGGGCAATTTCAAAAAAACAAAGCAACGTGAATTCTATTCAACTGGCGATTCACATTCTTGCATTTCAGAGAGATTAATCAGTAGCAAAGATTAATCGATTGCCAACTAATCTCCCTGTGTGCCACCAACCTTAATGAAAATATGCTACAGATGCTTGTAAAAAGGACAGTCATGTAATGAGTATAAGGTCGCAAGCAGCAGAATATGGGGTGCAGGCTAGACAGCATGACATGCATATATTAGGTGTACTGCTTATAAACCAAGTTTCAGATTACTGTCAGACCAATGCCAGTTACTGAAGGGTGCAATAACTGCCATTATCTCCTACTTTATCTTTGTATAACAAATAAAATTAAAAAAAAACAGAGAAGACAAGAACCATCCTGTAGCTAATCAGAACATTACATAGTTACATAGTTAAATTGGGTTGAAAAAAGACAAAGTCCATCAAGTTCAACCCCTCCAAATGAAAACCCAGCATCCATACATACACCCCTCTCTACTTTTAATTAAATTCTATATACTAACTATAGAGCTTAGTATCACAATAGCCTTTGATATTATGTCTGTCCAAAAAATCATCCAAGCCATTCTTAAAGGCATTAACTGAATCAGCCATCACAACATCACCCGGCAGTGCATTCCACAACCTCACTGTCCTGACTGTGAAGAACCCCCTACGTTGCTTCAAATGAAAGTTCTTTTCTTCTAGTCTAAAGGGGTGGCCTCTGGTACGGTGATCCACTTTATGGGTAAAAAGGTCCCCTGCCATTTGTCTATAATGTCCTCTAATGTACTTGTAAAGTGTAATCATGTCCCCTCACAAGCGCCTTTTTTCCAGAGAAAACAACCCCAACCTTGACAGTCTACCCTCATAATTTAAGTCTTCCGTCCCTCTAACCAATTTAGTTGCACGTCTCTGCACTCTCTCCAGCTCATTTATATCCCTCTTAAGGACTGGAGTCCAAAACTGCACTGCATACTCCAGATGAGGCCTTACCAGGGACCTATAAAGAGGCATAATTATGTTTTCATCCCTTGAGTTAATGCCCTTTTTTATGCAAGACAGAACTTTATTTGCTTTAGTAGCCACAGAATGACACTGCCCATTAATAGACTAGACCAAACGTTGGACAATCCGAGTGCCAGAACAGTAAACAAAGCCAAGGGACAACTCCAAGTGTGTGAAATTGCCTCTATATGAAGCTACATTCATACATTCAGCTTGTTGAAATCACTGTCAAGAGTAGCGCAGTTCTATCTCCTGGTCAAGCTTGTTGCTTGGGTGTCATCATTTTATCATTACTTTTCTCTTCTCCAAACTTAGAGTTCAGCTTGGAATATGATCCTCATTACAATGTGCCTTTTTGTCTGTCCCTCTGCTGCCAAAGTCTCTTTGGGGCAAATTGACTAACCTGCGGAGTTGCGCTAGCACAGGCTTCGCCACACTTCACCGCACTTTGCCAGACGAAGTTTCGCCAGGGCGCCGCTAATTCACTAAAATCCGAAGTTGCGCTTAGGGAGGCGAACGGTAGCAAAGTTGCGCTAGCGTTAATTCGTCAAGGAAAGCGAGGTTACGCTAACGCTGCCTTATTTGCATAAGGCGCCAAGTTAAAGTACAATGGACGTATATGTAGCAGCAAATACATTACACTACACAAGCTTGGGAAAGCTTCATAAAATAAAATAGAGGTGTTATTTTGCCCTATACATGTGCCCACTGTATATTTTAGGTGCCATATGTTAGGAAATGTAGGGGGAAGGAGGGTACCCCCAAAAAAATGTACAATCTTTTTCAGCCTATCACCCTTAAAAAAGGAAAAGACGCCAGCATTTTTTGGGACTTGGAAAGAATTTCAACTTTTTTTGAAGCAATCCCTATCTACTCGATTGCACTTCGCTTGGTCTGAGGTGGCGAAGGCAAGTCTGGCACAAGAGGTAATGTTCAGTAAAATGTGCAAGTTAGTGAATAAGCGTAGTTATGTCCCTTCGCCATAGCGCAACTTCGCCTGGCGTAAGCGTGCGAAGTAGTGCTAGAGTAGGTCCACTTCACTAGTGAATTTACGCCAGCACCCCTTAGTAAATCGGTGAAGTAGCGAAATTATGTCACACTGGCGAATTTGCGCTAGCCGCTTCGCTCTTTAGTGAATTTACCCCTTTGGCTCTTGTTTTCCTCCATCACTAACAAAGTTCTACAAACTCGTTTTTTCTGGATTCTGAAACAATAATAAGTTCATCATTTAGTCTATACAACATGCTTCATGTCTCCATTTCTTTTTGACGCCCTCTTTTTAAACTCACTAAACTGACAAAACTAGAGGATCATAGGTATTACTGGGTATATCTGTTGCCTTTAAGGTACTTCTAGTCAATTATGAACACATTTTTCAAAACATGCAGTAGTTTAAATGGCATTTATTTACAGCAGCATATTAAAATAACACTTTGAATAACCCATGTGGCTCTCTGAATAGCTCAGCTTCCCAACTAATTAAGATCAGTTATTTGTGCTCCATACTCTGTAGATTCTTCATGCCAAGGGTGCCTGTCATCTACTGTATACCCTTGTCTCTACACTTTTTAACAGCTAATACACAAAAATGTATTTACCTGTATTATAACAATCTGTTCCCATTCCTGCATCCTGTCAGCTGTGCATACAGAAGGCTGAAACAGAATAAATTTAAAATTTGAATTCTTTTATTAAAACTCTGTGGGTGGTGGCCTTCCCATTATTTGGCACTTTCTGGATAACAGGTTTTCCGATAACATATCCCATACCTATATTGAGATAAATCAAATCAGTCCTAAATTGTTTCATTCGGTTTCCAGATAATAAAATCAGAAATGAAGCTTAGCTTTCAGTAGAGACTAGAGAAATCATGTAATCGTGTTATGGAGGGAGCTCCCTGGAGCTAGTCAGAAACCAGAATCCAGGCAAGAGTTCACGGGCAGGCAGATAACAGCAAAGTCCAAAGTCCAGGCAAAGGGTCAGGATAATAATCAGGAACAAGATTTCAGCAATAGAAGCTCACAGGGAACCCAGGATACACTCATGAAATGTTTCCTTTACTTGGGCGCCATTCTGGCGTCTTGGTAGGGTTATGTTTTGAATTTGGCGCCATAGTGACGTCATCGGTGTCCTTGCGCCGACGTTGACGCGCTGACGTCATCGCCATGGGCGCCGCCATTTTGGTAGCGACGCCGGCAGGGGAGGACACGCCGCCCGGAGCTCCTGGAACTGCTCCGGGGCGGCGATCGTGACACTCACTAGTGTATTTGGGTGTTTTTATATAATTGATAAATAATTGTAATCCTTTTTTGACATTTCACTTCTAGTATATAATGGAATTATCTTGTGTAATATATAGACTTCCATTGCAATATTGTGTGGCACCTTTCTAAGCACCCCAATATTCTGCAGAGCTGTTTCCACCTTTATAAACTTTGTGTGCAGACACCAGTAAAAAAATATGGCACAACCTTTCTTGCTACTGTATATAAAAAGCTGTGCTAATTGTTATGAGAGCAAAACAAGAGGTCCAGGCTGACCGAGATCAGAGACAGAAAAGGATCTTGTCCATTTACAAAGGTTCGATAAACAGCAATAATGACCTGCGCCAGAAAAAAGAGCAGGTTTAGGGCAGAGACAGACAAGAAGAAGTCGGGTGACTTCGGAAAATGAAGTGCTCCAAGTGCCATCCCACCGCACTTTCGATTCTAGCCGGTAGGGAGGCAGTTCGGGGAGATTAGTCGTCCGGAGAAGAGACAATTTGTTGCCAGGCTACTAATCTCCCCGAATCTTCTTGTCTGTCTCTGCCCTTATTGTGCAAGCACTTCTGTCATTGTGAATATTCTGGTGCACATATTTATATTGATGCCTGTTATTATGCCACATAAGTTGTCTCGCAATGTTTACTAATGATTATCACCAAATAGACAAAG
The DNA here is from genome assembly GCA_038501925.1 of Xenopus petersii. Classification (NCBI taxonomy): domain Eukaryota; kingdom Metazoa; phylum Chordata; class Amphibia; order Anura; family Pipidae; genus Xenopus; species Xenopus petersii. Next base: position 104,315,722 of record CM076677.1, read on the forward strand.
TTGACATCAATTTTTATTGCCAACCAGAGAGTATAGTTATGTTATTGTATGGTAAAAGAAGAATATAGCCATTGTTTTTAACATAGGCAGTGAAAATTGCACTGGGGGAGAATGATACTTAGAAATGTATTATTAGTGAATTCATTAAAAATAATTAATATAATGTAAAAATAATTTATTCCTGAGATTACTTAATTGGCCATAAGTATAGTTAATAATACATTCATAAATTAGTAATTACTAAATACTATTTTATATAAACTCATTCAAACTCTTCGCCAGAAGTAATACTGAATCTTACAGCTATGCTTGCGTAATTAACGCCACTTATTGCAAGACAGATGTGTCTCATCACACTTCAGTAAACATGCAAGTGGTGTTCATTTCGTTGCAAGAATAAAGTAATAATGGGCGATGGGTTATAGACAATTTTTACGACCTTTAGTAAACGGATACCTTGGTTCTCCATGAGTTAGAGAAAGTCTTTCCACCACCAGAGACTTGAATAAGGTGGGGTTAATCTATGGCTACGGGACCAACCATTAGTTGCTTATCTTACCTCTTAGCGGATTGGTGACCCTATAGGTCTGTGGGAAGGACTGTAGAGGTGAAATCATGGCAGGATTCCCACTTTATCATTAAAACTTGGAAAGACTGGGGTAAAGGCAGCTTCCCACAGTCTCAGTCCAACACTAACAACAGATTTACTAATGCTCATATTTAGTTTGTTTCATTTTCATAGTTTCCAAACCATGAAAAAAATCACTAGTACAATACGTTGCCGTATAAAAGCTGTCAAGGTCGTGCTTTTCCAGTTGTGAAATCTTTCTTTAATTCAAGCTTTTTGATGTTTTGGATTTTTTCTTTTTCATTTGTAATTTCACAAAAAATTAGAGGATTTCGAGGTTTTGTTTTAGTAATCGGATTAGTTCTGCATTTTTATCAGTATTTGCGTTCAACTTAGTATAAACTGATATGATCTAATATGTACCATTGTGGAGCTCATTGATTTCTCCCAGACACCAGTGTGGGTTCCTGGTCACTTCCACTTAGCAGTACCATCCAATCAGAATATCTGTATCTCAAGAATCAGGATTTAAACTGCACTCCTGTGAAATGATTTTAAAACATTATTTTTAGTGATGGGCTAATTTGGGGCGTTACGCTTCAAAATTTTTTTTTCGAATTTCCCGCGAAATTCTCGAACTGGCGAAAAATTAGCGAAACGGCTCGCTACTCATTTTTTACGACAGGATCAGTTTTTTTGGATGCCGGCGTCTGTTTTTGGCAACATCACAAAAAATGGATGCTGGCAGAGTTTCTGTTCTATGAAATTTTGGGATGAAACAGTTAAGTGACATTATACTGTATATCTCCCGCTAACCATGCTAAATCAGCCCAAAAGTTCTATTAGATTGTTATTACAACTTTATACTGCCAGGTATGAGTCAGAATACCGAGTCCTTAAAGATTACGATCATAGAATTAAACATTTATTTAAATTTATCTGATCAAATCTTTACTCTGTTCATCCAGTTCTTTTAATGTATCCCAGCAGTAGCTTTAACATGAGGCCCAAATGCTCTTAAAAACAGTGGGTGAGTGGTGCTGGGCAGAGGTGCTATAGCCCATTTGCTTTTCATTTTTTAAATAACCTCTGCATCTGATGAGAGATAACATGAGTCTGGAGTTCTGATAAGACCCTCAGTCAGCTTCGAATAGGTTTGTGCTGGCTGCCAGAAACGAGAGGCTTAGCGCCCTGCAGAGGGCAACCAGCCGTGCACGCCAAATGCCTTACTGATAGATTGACTTTGAAGATCTGCCTCAGCAAATGCTACTAGGATGAAGTTTGCCACCTGTATTCACTGCCTCAAGTAATTGTACATCAGACAGCTCTAGATCTTCTCTAAGAAGTATTTCTAAATAATTCTTGTACAGCTGGCTAAACAAATTCACAGTACATATTATATAGGATGTATAAAATGTGCTCTTTTATAATGTATGTGTTCTTTAAAATTGTGAGCATACCCTCAACAGGCCTTTTCTATAATAGTAAGCCCAGTCATATCCAAAGTGAACCCCCTCTTTCTAATAAGCCCCATTGCTTTTAATAATGAGAAAACAGTGCACTCTATAGAATGTACCTGCTTCAAATGAAAGATAAAGCGGAAACACGATAGTAATGACATAGATCACCATAGAATTAACTTTTACTGGCAAATTCACCAAGGGTCGAATATTGAGTGTTAATTAACCTTCGATAGTCAACTGGGAATTAAAATCCTTCTACTTCGAATATCGAAGTCGAAGGATTTTAGTGCAAATAGTTCGTATCGACGATCGAAGGAATAATCGTTCGATCGAACGATGAATTCCTTCGAATCGAACGATTTTAATCCATCGATCGAAGGATTATCCTTCGATCAGAAAAAACTTGGAAAGCCTATGGTGACCTTCCCCATAGGCTAACATTGGGTTCGGTAGCTTTTAGGTGGCGAACTAGGGGGTCAAAGTTTTTTCTTAAAGAGACAGTACTTCGACTATCGAATGGTCGAATGGTCAAATAGTCAAACGATTTTTAGTTTGAATCCTTCGATTCAAAGTCGAAGTCAAAGGTCGAAGTAGCCCATTCGATGGTCGAAGTAGCCCAAAAAACACTTCGAAATTCGAAGTTTTTTTTACTTCGAATCCTTCACTAGAAGTTAATGAATTGGCCCCTAATTGTAAGGAAGATCATTCTTAATTTTTTTGGTGGCGGTTTTTGCTTGTTCTGCAAAACTGAAGCTTGGAATTAAAACGAGTTCATATGGTTGGTGCGGCAGAAATAGGCTGGAATAGAAGATCAGGAGAGGGTCCGGAATGAACAATAAACAATTCAAAATAAGAATAGCAATAGAATGCAACCCACTGCCTGACAACCAGGCTAGAAATTAGGAACATTAATAAATTAATAAATAAAAAAAATCACATAAAATAGATCACTAAAACCATGAAAAACACACCATTTTAGCACTTTCTGAAAGTTAAGGAAATACTCACACAAGGATGCACTAAAAAATTTCTGTTTTAAACACAACCATCATGTTTTCACTGATATCAAAACTTACTGATCCACCAGAGGTAGGTAGAGGTTTGAAGACCTATAAATTATTTGCAGAACAATCTTCCAGCTGGATGGTGGAATATTGAAAGTTTAGTTCCCAACTATACCTTAGATTTTTTTTTTTGTTAAATGAGAACAAAGGCAAAAACTTGGGTGAAGGGTGCCAAATAATTTGTGAAGCATCCACTGTGAACTCCAGTCTCTAACCTGAAATCTTAGACAGATGCGCCTCTGCTTAAGATATATGGCTTCCAGGTATGGTGGAGATAATTTACTTAATCTCCAAGGGTTCTGAGCAACATAGTCAGCTTGGTACATTTCATACTGCTACCAATTTGCACATGAGCACCTCTGCTTCTGGTTCAGCTCTTGGGCACAAGTTAAGCCGGTATAATTTATATAATGCATATGCCTGAAGAAGACTATGCCACACTAAACAGAGGGGCTGCTGCATCTCTGAAGACAGAACCAGGCCTGAATATAGATTCTAGCCGGGGATTTCAGGTTAACAAACGGAGTCACCAGGGTTTACCCCCCCCCCCCTATTTTCTCTCTTATAAAGTCCCTACAATGTCAGTTAAAATCAAACATTATTCAGAAGACAAAGCCCATTGGATCAGTGTATATAACAGTTGATAAGCCAGTTATGAAACACTCAGAAACAAGCTATATTTGGATTAAATTGGCAGATAAGTTTTAAAAGTGAGCAAACTATTCACGGTTAGAAATAACCAGAAGAGCCATTCATTCAGAATGTAAACTACTTCATTCACAAGGCATATCTAAAAAGAACCTTTACATCTTAGCCCTATGGCAGTTCTTAAGCAAAGAGAGACAAATACACAGGTTTTACAGAGCGAAGATATATTTTACAAACCAGGTTGAAGCCTCCCAGCTGTTGCGTAGTACAATTCCCACAATCCCCAAGCAGTTATGGCTTGCCACTTTTACACTTCTCATTAGCATATTACACAGCTCTGTTACAGAGAAATTTTGCAAGTTTTATCACATAGTCATGTGAGTGTATAAAAAGTAAAATTAGGTACAAAACTATTTCTGTGTTATAGATAATTTCCCCCATTATTCCTCATGATTGCTTCATCTAGTCTACATAATCAGTATCTGTATCAGCATTGTACCAACTGCAGAAGAAAAGGTCTCCAGGTTTTATAATATTGTTTTAAAGCTATCATTGCTTTGTCTTAGGGGCCCATTTACTTAGCTCGAGTAAAGTATTAGAAGGAAAAAAACTTCGAATTGCGAATTTTTTTTGGCTACTTCGACCATCGAATTGGCCTTCGACTATGACTTCGACTCCAACGATTCAAACTAAAAATCGTTCCACTATTCAACCATTCGATAGTCGAAGTACTGTCTCTTTAAGAACAAACTTCGACCCCCTATGATCAAAGCAGTCAATACACCATCTCCTAGAAAGACCTGTGCTTTGTGTGTTAAGTGGTGTACAAATGAGTGCTTATTTGTCAAAAAGGCCCTCAAATCAGCCATATACCCCTTTCTGCATTTGTTTCATGTTGAATTTAAATGACAAGATCTTGGACTGTGTAATTTGAATTGATATCAATGGATCTGCTTTGAAAGCATGCACGATTCACAAATCTCAGCAGCTATGATGCTCGGGAGATCAAGATGTAGAACAATACTAGCTTTTCATTATAATTGTAGCCTACAATAAATACAGATATGGTGGTGTAGACAATATACTGTGGCATAGTTATGCAGGGCCGCCATCAGGGGGGGACAGGGGGGACAAGTGTCCCAGGCCCGGGCATGAAGGGGGGCCTGGCAGTGCTGCCGTTTTGAAAGAGCCGGCCCCCCTTGCGAGTGCTGAACTTTTGTGGCCATTCTTGAAGTCCCGAACAGCCGGACTCCCGAAGCGGCGAAAATAGCCAAAGCCACGAAAATAGCCGAAGCCAAAGTCCCGAAGCAGCAAAAAGAACAAAGTTGCGAAAACAGCCAAAATTGAAGTCCTGAAGCGGCGAAAAGACCCAAAGTCACGAAAGGAGGTGAAGTTGAAGCCATGAGTTCAGTTCTACTGAACACCAATTTTAGTTTTTTTAATCCCCTGGCCACCAATCTATTATTTTAATATTCTATAGGCCTCTGCCATCAATGTTTTTTTAAAAAAAAAATTTAACTTGTAAGAGGGGCCCTGGCGCCAATGTTTTTTTAAAAAATATTTTTTTGGGCCCCCAATTTTATTAACTTGTAAGGGGGGCCCTGGCACCAATGTTTTTTTTTTAAAATTTTGGGGCCCCAATTTTTTTTAACTTGTAAGGGGGGCCCTGGCACCAAAATAAAAAAAACATTTATGGGGGCCCTGGTGCCAATGTTTTTTTTTTCCAACTCATAAGGGGGCCCTGACCATCAATAGCTTTTTATAACTTGTGTGTGGGGGGTTACTTTTTTAGCTCTGACGTCTGTGTTGTCTTTTAGATGTGATGTGGAGTGGGCGGGATCTCGGGAGGGGCCCCATGATATATAATGTTGGCCCTGTTGTTTTGTGTCAAGTGCTTCAATTAAGCCTGCTTCATCTTTACTCTTCTTTAATGGCCCCTGTAAATAATTCATTTAGCTACCATGGAAACCACCTATTTAGATAACCAATCTCCCTGTGATATAATGCTATACCAGGGGCTGCTAGGCCAAGCCCTTGCTAGATCTATGCAAGGGGATTTAAAGACAGTAGCAGAGCTGAGAGTGAACATAAGAAAGTATATGACCAGCCAGTTTAGGAGAGAAAAAGCTAACAAGCTAAAGCAGGGATTTTTTAATATTTTGCATAAAAATTAGTGTGAACATTGGAACAACTCATCCAACCTATAGTGGGTCTGCTAAGGTCAAACTCCCTTAGATCTTGAATTAAACCATACCATAGTGTTGACTTGGCAGGTTTTCATAGACTGCAGGATTTCTCCTGAGAGCCTAGGTTTGCCTTTGGAAAAGGCTTGGTGATCAAGGAAGACCAAATACATTTACCTTAGGTTCTGACTCTTGCTTCCTACCAAAGAGGATGGGGTTGGAAACATAGAGGTGCACCTGCTAGTCAAAGGGAAAACATTTTAGTGGATTGGAGACCACAGAGGGTTTGAAGTTGGCTTACCTATAGCACACAATCCTGATGGGTATGTATACCATCATGGGAACCTTAAATGTACAGACCTTATTGAACCTCATAGTCAAAAGTCAAGTCAAGAGTCAAGTCAAGTCAAGAGTGAGTTTATTTATTATTTCATCCATATACATTTGTACAGTACACAGTGAAGTGAAACAACGTTCCTCTAGGACCATGGTGCTACACACAACATAGATGTACCGGACAACAGACAAAAAGTGCAAGTGCAAAAAATCTGCAACTCCTGCAAGACAGGTCAGCACAGTGCAGGGACAGGACAAGACAGTGCACACTCAGCAGATGTAATATGTTAAGTAAATAAAGACATGATGGGTGTATCATTGTGATATGATAGTAGTAAGAAAATGATAAAGAACATGATAAAGTGCAGATGTGCTCATAGAGAACTTATAAGCTTAAGTGAAGAAAAGCACATACAGGATACTTATTTGTACCTGTTTTTGTTGCAGTTTGCACATTACGTCCCTTAAGTACATGAGCCCTATAGTGTTCTATGGATACTAGCCATGAGAAATGGCACAGCTTCACTATGCCCCAATACTAGGTAAACAAGGGTCTTGCTATACTGGCCCTTAAATACAGCAGGAACCTTTAATGCAATGGCAAGATTGCCCTCTGGCTTCTCAATTAAAGGGATTCTCCAGCGCTCCACCAGCAGAATTATGCATTGAAATCCATTTTTCAAAAAAAAAAAAAAAGATATTTAATTTTGAAATCTGACGTGGGTCTAGACATGTTGTCAGTTTCCCAGGTGCCCCCAGTCATGTGACTTGTGCTCTGATAAACTTCAGTCACTCTTTACTGCAAGTTGGAGTGATATCACTCCCCTCCCTTTCCCCCCAGCAGCCCATCAGCAGAACAATGGGAAGGTAACCAGATAACAGCTCTCTGACAACTGCATTGCTAAATATCCCCCCATGCCCCACATAATGGTAGATATGAGGACAACCCTCTATAGTAAAAATCTAACCCCCGTAAGTAATAAAAGGTACTACGTTTGCCCAGGAGCAGTAAGTCATAACGAAAAATAAGATTCTTGCTTTTAAACAGTAAAATGCTACCTGTTGAGTGCCGATAGGTTTCTCTTGGTTACTTGGCAAATTCAGTGCTTTTTCATTAAATAACCAACTAAGCTAACCCAAGTCACAACTCCTTCAGTTATATTGAGCAGTAAAAACAATAGCTTATCTGAAAGCAGTTCCAAAGTGAAGTGCTGGCTCTTTCTAAGAGCACAGGATCAGGCAAAATGAAATGAGATGGCTGCTTGCACACCGATATCACAACTCAAAAAAAATACATTTATTGGTTCAATAAATGTTTCAATAAATAAAATTTCAAAATAGTAAAATGAATTATGTGCAATGTACACAATGTGGGTTAGTGATAAAAAAGGATGCCATAAAAATCATGACAGAATCCCTTTAAGCTTTGATATAAATGGTTAAATGTGATACCTACAAACAACAAAAAGCCCATATCATGCAATTGCCTTGGATCTGCAGCCAACAGATTTTGTATTAAAAACCTTGTTTGCCTCTTTCCCACGTGGCAACAATTTTGTTGCCATTAGATAATGTTTCAAATTAAGACTTCCCATGTGGTATCTTAAATCCTCCAACAATCCTGTTATGATGAACTAGAAGTCAAACAGCATTATGAGAAATTTATATAAATAAACAGATGACTGATTCACCTCTTAAGTAATTCAGTTCCTTCAAGGATCCATCTGGAGAAGTGTCAAAGAATGACATTATAATGGAATCATTCTCACTTGATTTAATAAGAATTCAACAAATTCTGTCTTGTACGGTGCTTGCCAAATGCTGATACGATGGTTAGCATATATTAATACTAATCAGGTTTTGTCACTGCCAAAAATTATAAATCTGATTCCTGTTTTCTAACACACCCTCTGAGTTGGTCCATGCGGTGTCCCAATAGTGTAAATAGTATTATTGGCTAGTGATAGGCGAATCTGTTCCATTTCGCTTTGCCAAAAAATAAGCGAAACATTTAAAAAATTCTCAAATTTCAGAAAAATTTACAAAATGCATTGAACTCAATGGGCATCAAAATAATTTTGATGCGATCGTCAATTTTTGTACGCGCAACTATTTTATCCAATTAAAGTCAATGGGCATCATTTTGACATGCATCAACTTTTATGCGCACAACTATTTTAGTCATGGCAAATTTTTTGCTGCAAAGTCAGGTTCTTGGACCAAATTTAATCATCAAAGAAAAAGATCAACCCATAACCCACATCATTGCATTCACAGGTTCACTAAATAGTAGTGATCACAGTGATGTGCAGGTATGGGACCTATTATCTAGAATGCTCGGGACCTGGGATCTTTCCGTAATTTGGATCTTCATACTTTAAGTCCACTAGAAAATCATATAAGCATTAAAGGGAAACTCCATGCAAACATAACTTGAGCTTTTTGAAAAGTTAACATAATTTCATGCAACTTTGCAATATACATCAATTAAAAAATATGCAGACTTTTCATGATTTTTAATGGTGTGCAACAGTTCCCTAAGCCGAGCCCACTGCTCTCTTGCTGATCTGTCAGACTACTTTGCTGAGCTGGCTGACTACTGTTACTTTGTATCAACAGCCATCTGTCCTCAGCCTGCATCCTCCAAACCCCACAATTCCCTGCACATGTGATTTCAATAAGGAAAGGAACATCACAGTGCAATGCATTGTGGGTTATGTAGTTCCTGCATGCTGTCTGTAAAGCTGTGGCGAAGTTGTTACAATTTGTAACATCAGTGTTTAGTCCCTCCTTCTCTGCCAGGATTTCAAATGATGCAGAAAGGGAAAAACTGTTAAACAGCTGGATTTCAGCATAGAAAATGGCATTTATTCATACTTTTTGAAGAAACAGGTAACTGTGATGGATATATTATGATATTTGATATTATCTTTATCAAATTTTGGAAGCCTGAGTTCCCCTTTTAATAAACCCAATAGGCTGGTTTACCTTCAAATAAAGATTAATTACATCTTAGTTCACTTATGAGGTATTGTTTTATTATTACAGAGAAAAAGGAATTGATTTTTAAAAATTTGAATAAAATGGAGTCTATAGGAGACACAGAATTGTGAGCTTTCTGGATAATGGGTTTCCGGATCCCATACTTGTAAATCAATTAGGCCACACACATGCACAGCCAAATGTAAAGGGCACTTTAACCCTCGCACATATAAGAAATTGCTCAAAGTACTTTCTAAGCAATTGTGTAATTTGCATAATTCGTTTTTTTTTTAGATTTCATGATATTATCCATGTATACACATATAATATCAGGAAGGTTTACCTTGAGAACCTGCTGCAGTTCAACGTGGGAGACCAACCAGGGCAAATGTTTATTTTACTGAACCTGGAGTGTTTGCGAAATCAAAAACCAACGCTTCATATGAAAGGATCAACAGAACAGAGCAGGCAGATGTTAGAAGATGCTTCCTGCTTCAGTAACTTTAGCTTTTGCAGTTCTTTTCAATCCTTGTCTAGGTTGAACTGCTAGGGGAGCTTGGGTTACACCCTCATAATAACTGATAACATGTATCAGCCTTCAAGCAAATCACTGCAGCTTTGTACTGGCCAATAACCTCAGACCTGTGATGAATCAGCTCATCGGCTAGTTATCACTAATCAGGTTTCCTGACAAGGAAAACCAATTCTTTATGAGGATCAAATTCTGCACATACAAAAATTGCCTCCTTTGGTAACCTATAGCAACCTACCAGCCTTGCTCAGTGTACAGTAGGCAGAATAATAAAAGAATGTAAGGGTCATTTACTAAGACCTTGGGCAGTTGTGCAAAAACACTAAAGTGCAAAATAATAGCAGAATATACACATTTTTACACCCTGCCTTCCCGATTATATATTGCCCCTTATGTCTCATTGGTTACTGTGGGTTATTTCCCAGGAGCAAATTTGCCCAGGTGAAGTAAATGAGTCCCAGTATTTACCTTATAATAGCTCAGCTGCCAAAAATAAAATTTTGGGAAGAATAGAAAGAGTACACCATGATTTAATATATATATTAGGGATGCACTGAATCCAGGATTCGGTTCGGGATTTGGCCAGGATTCGGATTTGTCTTAATCATTCTGGCGGCCAACCCAAATCCGAATCCTAATCTGCATATGCAAATTAGGGGTGGGGAGGGGAATTGCGTGACCTTTTTTCACAAAACAAGTAAGTAAAAAAAAATTTCCACTTCCCACCCCTAATTTGCATATACAAATTAGGTTTTCGATTCGGTTCAGTATTCGGCAAATCTTTTGAGATGGATTCTGGGGGTTCGGTCGAAACCAAAATAGTGGAATATATATATATATATATATATTTATCTTACGGAAGAATAGAAAGAGTACACCTTGATTATATATATATATATATATATATATATATATATATATATATATATATATATATATATATATACACACACATATATATATATATATATATATACATACACACACATAAAATTATATATATATATATATATATATATATATATATATATATATATATATATATATATATACACACACACTTCTTGGATGAGTATCCGCACTCCAAGGCAATGGATAAGGAGGGGTGCACGGTAATATTAGCATACAGCAAAAGTTTCCAGACCAGCACTCCCTTTTGACAAGATACCATGTCACAATAAAAGATTGTTGATTTTCACCAAAAGGGAGTGCTGGTCTGGAAACTTTTGCTATCTATCTATCTATCTATCTATATCTATATCTATATCTATATCTATATCTATATCTATATATATATATATATATATATCTATATATATATATATATATATATATATATATATATGTATTCTCTATGTATATATTCCTATTTATTTAAATTCTTATTTCTTAACAGCTTTATATAAAATACAACTCAGTTATTGGTGGCTGTGTAGAATATATGTTTAGATAATTATTGCACTTGAAAAAGCCCTGACGGGCATGGATTTGGCTTGAGGTTATTATTATAATAATCCCCAAACTTTAAATTAGGCCCTGAATACATATTATGGGCTGTCAGCTGGATGTCCTAGTGCTGCATGGCAATGTGCTTAGTTTAGAAATTGCTCACAATCAGGCCACTGTAAGTTATAGGGTTACTAAATCTAATGTTTTCTAATAGGCTTGTGAAAGTTTGATATAAGACCTACATAGTGCGTTGGGCTGGCTTCCCTCCAGTCCTACTTCCCACAGCTCTCCCAGACATCTCTCAGCTGAAAGCAACGTTTGCTCATTACCAGCTGGTGCTTTTGACCCAGGGCTGTTTCTGTATTCTGATTACTTGAGCATTACAAGTCACCTTTCAAAAAGGAAGACCTGCGTGCAGCATTTTTATAACTCGTGTCACAGAACTACCAAAATCAGCTAATTCATGGGGAAAAAAAAAGTAACTTTATTTCGCCATTGCTGAAAGTCATAAAAATTAGAAATTATGGCACTGCTAAAAAAAAGTAAAAATGTTGCTCTAAAATTGGTTGTATTTCACTTACTTTTCTTATTTTAAATTATTTTAATACCAATTGACTGTATGTCTCAGTGACCCCAGATACCAAAATGTAGGCTGATTAGAAGTATGAAACTTCTAGGTCAGATTTAGAATTCATGTGAGTTTTTTTTTTACTCGCTAAATTCGAATATACTCCAAATTCAAATGGGAGGTTGTTTAAGGAAAAAATCAAATATTGAACGAATATTCCCGATCCGAAAACTCGAATCAATTTTTTTCTCTGAATGTCAGGAAGGCTATAAACATCTTTAAATTGGTCAATTGGACCTCCCTCATTGACGTATACATGGATTTGGCAGGTTTTAGGTGGTGAATAGTTGAATTCAAATTATTAACAGGGTATAGGTTTGATAAATTTCAAAATCGAATTTGAATTAGAATTCGAATCGAGTTTAGAAAATTCACAATTTGAATTTGAGAGTTTCGACCAAAAAAAAAAAAGTGAAAATTCGAATTTACTATTCGACCCTTTATAAATCTGCCCCTAAGTGTTGGTGAACACAAAGTTTGTAAGGCTGCCTGCATTGTACAAAATAAACCTCAACTTGCTTTTACATGTTGGGAAGTCTGATGTTTTACCCCATAGGCCCATTCTGTTGACTGTCATTCATATCATTAAATGGTTGGTATAGTCTATTATAGTGATGTGACTTACACCTAAACCCTTACCTACCACTAGTGAACCCGCCTGAGTCTGCAGACCCTTATTTCAAATTGAGCCCAGACTTGCCAGTTACATCACCAAGAAGGAAGGGCCTGCCATGGAGGGATAGTCGGAAGGCAATGAACAGAGGGAGGCTTAAGGTGGTAGGTCTGGCAATACCAAAAGGGGGACTGTGACTTGCCCCAAACCTACACCAGCAACCCCACTTTGCTACAAAGGCACTTGTTAAAATAAATCTGAATAGTACATACAGTTAGTGATGGGCGAATAAATTTGGTAGGCACGAAATTGCAGTGAATTTCTGTGTTTCGACGCCGGCAAATAAGCTCGCAAAACTCATTTGAAAATTTGGGCATTGACTTTAACGCCGGCGTCAAAATTGACATGGGCGTCAATTTATCGCTTTTCGATGATTTTTTGCCGTTTCGCAGATTTTGCAGCAAATTCACAGAAGAAACAGGAGAAATTCGTCCATCAATACATACAGTGCCTACACAGGAACATTCTAAAAGCTGTTTCTGCTGAGTCTACAAAGGGTAATAAGATATGCCATGTTCAAAAGTCATCACTTGCTAAAGTGAAGGCAAACATTCTAACATTCCTCATGGAAATGTGGAAACCCAAGGCCACTATCTTTGTGTGAGGTTTCTTAGAGCAACCAAGGCTGCGCCCACGGAATCCTTGCAGATTAAATAAAGCTCCGAGGGCTGAAAACATGTTTTATTGAATACTTGTGGTCATGAACACTGATCATATTATTATTTAAATACATTCTCAAGAACTTGTTTTGTTCAATACAATTTAGTATCCAAGTTGGATAATTATTTCATTAGAATCTGTATTGTCCCTCAAAGAGCCAGAGAATATCCTGGTTTATCCTGAAATAGACATCGGCTTAGAGCGACTGCAGTGCAGCAGTTTTGCTCTGGGTCTCTTAGCACGGTAATGAATTGTTGAATCGGACTAAGGGACAGAAGCAAAATCAATGATGCACCGCCTACATAGTACGTTAGGCAAGCTAGTGACTGTTCAAACAACAAGAATTTTGCCCTTAGATCGCTTTCCCAGTCCTGCATACTTGATCTGATTTCAGTTTCTTGCCTGTGGCATGGTCATAAGGAAAGCAGAGCATTACCACTCTGATATGCTAATGCACTCAACAGTTGTACTGCTGGTACAATTGGGTGGGTACCTTCCTTGGATGCTGCCAGCTGTATGTCATATTTGAATTATTTGTATTTGCAGGAGCATGAGGGCTTGAGTATTATGAAGGGGTACAAGGTCTATTCCTAATAATGCATTTGGGTATGCAATATTTTCTCTTTGTGCCATGCAATGTAGGGAAGATTTGCTAGGGGCACAATGTAATGCAGAGAAATCTAGAGGCTGTGCAATGTTCTGTATAAGTGGATACTGTGCAAGGATCTTCTGAAGTGTTATGATTTAACTCAAGTTCTCAGGTCTGAAGATCTGCCCTTGGTTTCTTTTGGATATGAAAATAAATGCAAAAAAAAAAAAAAAGAAATGTAAATACAGGTATGGGACCTGTTAGCCATAATTCTCTGGACCTGGGTTTTTTTGGATAAGGGGTCTTTCCGATTTGCATCTCCATACCATAAGTCTGCTGAAAAGGCTTTACACAATAAATAAACTCATAAATATTTTATTCACTTCCAATGAGGGTTAATTATATCTTACTTAGGCTTAATTACAAGGTACAGGTATGGGATACCAATAACTACGTATTGGCGGATACGAAACGCGTCAGGGAATCGATGTTTTTAATAAGTTCAAAATAAAAGTTTACTTATTTTAATGCTTGGGTGAATGGAGTGCTTGTCAAATACTTTTTACCGATAGCGACTCACCTATATTTACGGGCTTGGGGCGATGCACCCGGGCCACTATTCTGATCTGGTGAGTTCCTTCTGTTACATTACCCTTCAGGCATTTGTGAACCCAAGAGCGGGACCCGTAGTTTCTACACCCGGGTCACCAACATTTTCGGGTGAGCTGTTCAAATGTGAATTTTGTAATTGGCCGCCAGTGTTGTAAAGGCCACTTGATAGCAAAGCTTTTTGTATACAGACTCTTAGCGGCATTCACTTTTGTAAATACATAGTGAACGGAACCAAATTTAGCATATATCCCCATCATAATCTGAATAGGTATGGGACCTGTTATCCAGAATGCTCGGGACCTGGGGTTTTCAGATTTGGATCTTCATACTTTAAGTCTACTAGAAAATCATGTAAACCTTAAATAAACCTAATAGGTTGGTTTTGCTTCCAATAAGGATTAATTATATCTTTGGATCAAGTACAAGCTACTGTTTTATTATTACAGAGAAAAAGGAAATCAATTTTTCAAAATTTGGATTATTTGATTATAATGGAGTCTATGGGAGACGGCCTTTCCGTAATTCTGAGCTTTCTGGATAATGGGTTTCCGGATAACGAATCCCATACCTGTACTGTTTTATTACTGCAGGGAAAAATAAAATAATTTTTTAGAATTTGAATAATTTGATTAATATGGATCTATGGGAGCCTTCCTGTAATTCAGAGGTTTCTAGATACTGGCTTTCCTAATAACATATAGTAATATGGACTTATTGTACTATCCAATCAGTGTTAAGGTTTTTTCAGAGATGTGAAACCTGTAGCCCTCCAACTGTACTGCATGCCTTGGCTCTTCTTTAATTGCCACAGGAATGGAGGTAGATGTTTTCATGAAAGGCTGGAGGACAAATTTTTTTACCCCCTCCCCTGTATTCCCACCATCCCTGCACTGCCAGGGCCCCATCATCTCCACTAACCCTGCTCCTAAATGTCAAAATCTACATAAACAACTGCATTTTCATAACCTGTGTGTCACGGCCGGCACCCAATACCAGAACAAATGCCAAGCACCCTGGTCTCGGCTCGGCTTCACCAGTAGTGTGACCACCGTTGGGCTTCGGGAGGAGCCCTCAGCTTACTTGGGTGCCACCTGGACTTAACGAGGGGTGCAAGGCGAGATGTTCTGGCTGGTGAAGGGGCACGGCTGTTAGCAGAGTCTTTTGGGCTGAAGGTCACGGTACAAATAGAGCAGGCAAGAGAATCGTCAGACAGGCTGGGTCAAGGCAGGCAGATATCAAGAATCGTCAGGCAGGCAAGGGTCAAACCGGGTTGTCAATCAAGGGGTTAAGCAGGAAGAGTTGTCGTAGGCAGGCGAGGGTCAGGATACAGAATGCAGAATAGTCAGGAACAGGCTGGGTCAAACACAGTAAATAAACAGACAGGATTCAGAACAGATCAAACGCACAAGGCTCAGGAACCACAAGAAACAAGTTCTATCACGGGCATCAGTCAGCAGTCTGAATGGCCCTTTTATACTATTTGAATTTCGCGCCTTTGCGCGCTGACGTCACACATCAGCGCGCCTACGCCTTTAAATATCACAGAGGCGTGCCGAGCGCGCCCTAGAGATTCGGCGCATGCGGCCTAACGTGCGCCCACGCGGCCTAACCAAACCCGCACGACGTGGTGGGCGTCCCCGCCGAGGGGGCGGCAGGCGTCCCTGCCGTCCTCCCACTAGACCACCAGGTATGTCTCTTACACTATGATTTGGGGCCCGATTCACTAACTTCGAGTGAAGGATTCGAAGGTAAAAAACTTCGAATTTCAATGGTTTTTTTGGGCTACTTCGACCATCGAATGGGCTACTTCGACCTTCGACTACGACTTCGAATCGAAGGATTCGAAGTAAAAATCGTTCGACTATTCGACCATTCGATAGTCGAAGTACTGTCTCTTTAAAAAAAACTTCGACCCCCTAGTTCGCCATCTAAAAGCTACCGAAGTCAATGTTAGCCTATGGGGAAGGTCCCCGTTCGATCGAACTATCTGCGCTAAATCCTTCGACTTCGATATTCAAAGTCGAAGGATTTTAATTCCTAGTCGAATATCGAGGGTTAATTAACCCTCGATATTCGACCCTTAGTGAATTGGCCCCTAAGTGTTGCATAGACACAAAACATTATTTTCTTTTTAACTTTTTGGTGTGACTTGGTTTGGCCTTTAGTGTGCCCTACACCCTCAATGTCTTTGTTGCTATTTGGTTTATGCCCGCTCCCTTGAGCTGAGAGCCTGGGGCTGGAGCACCTGGGCTATTCCTTTACTTGAACAAGCAGGAGTGTTTATGCAAACTTTATTTTTGGGACGACATTTTCATCCATTACCCACCTTCTAAACTTTCTTACAGAATGCTTTTTTTCTCTTTTAATAATAAGACTTGATAAAGAACAGGGAAAGTAGCATGTTGTATTTTTTTGGCTGAAAGGCGATGATTCAGAATGTTTTACTGGTTTTAAAATTAGATATGACATAAAATCTTAAATTTTTTTAAAAATCTTCAAATTTATATAAAAAGTATATTTCAGAAAGTGTTTGGCAATGCACTGGGTATATTTATTAAGTGAGGACTGCAAACAGAATGAGATTACTTTTATCACTTCTCTGATTTGCATGAGATATCCGTTCCTGTGGGAGATACATTATCAGGTAAACAACAGCAAATGGAAACATGTTTTTTTTTTCCACTGTCTATAAAAAGAAGACAGGAAAGCTTACCGATTCCTAAGTCTGGGTGTGCAGTTACTCATCCTCTTTTTGGAAAGTACTTTATTAAATTAAGAAGCAAATTGCAGAACTTTATGTGTCTCTTTTCTATGTGAGTCATGCCTGGACTCTGTTTCCACCTCTTTTACAGAGTTTCGTGAAAAAGAACAGCAAACGGCAGATATTCTTGGCTGACACATTCTAATCAAAATAAGATGCAAATGTAGTAGTGTAGTGATTCAGGGACCCACAGGTCAGGTAAGATCAGTCTTAATTGCACCCAAAGGTGAGTCGTGGACTGAAGGATGAATTTACCACCATCTATTCACCACGACAAGCCACAAGTGATGGAGCAGTACTGGTTTACATACTCAAGCTCACCCCACCCATTTGATAATGTCAGAGAAGGGGTTGTTCAGGCACAGTTATTTAAATCGGCACAGGGTGTCAGCCAGCTCTAGGGTTGCCACCTGGCTGGCATTTCACTGATAAAATAGCAGCCAGGGCTGGACCGGTAATAGAGAATTACTGGAAATGTACTTGCCAGTAAATCAATAACCCCTAATTGTTCAGCTTCCTGCCTTCTCCTGATCTGCCCCAATTCTGCCCCCACTCTCTCTCTATCCTACCAATAACCTCTTTCACCTTGTCTCCTAGCTGATTCTCCCCTACTTTCCCAATTGTGTTTTGGCAAAATCACCCCATTTACCTCATGGGTCCATCCCTTTTACATCATAGGTCTGCCCCTTTTTGGCCCCTTCCCACCTGCACATCAGTGGCCGGTAAGGAGCCAATGAAAAGGTGGCTGGAATTTTCCTGGCCTACGTGAGGGAGGGCCGATAATGGAAGCCAGTTTTAGCCACACTCTGTTTTTAAACCACACCTACTTTAATCCACACCCATGTTACCACAAGGCCATGTCCACATAGTTTAACGCCTTAGGGACCCTAACCAGAGCAAACCCTTTGAGTCTTATGTCTCACAGGCAGAGTCTGGCACACACAGGGAGCATAGAGCAGCTAGAGTATGGCACACACAGGGAGCAGAGGGCAGGCAGAGTATGGCACATTCAGGGAGCAGAGGGCAGGCAGAGTATGGTACACAAAGGGAGCAGAGGGCAGGCAGAGTATGGCACACACAGGGAGCATAGGGCAGCCAGAGTATGCAAATTATTTTTTTTGGGGGGGGGGTTGACATGCCCTTTAAACAGCAGCCAGACTTTGTAAGGCAGATTAAAATAGAGTTAAAAGGTTGAACTTGAGGGACATGTGTCCTTTCTTAACCTAACTTACTTTGTTACTATGTGGGGGCCTCACGAGGGGGGATTGCAGGCCACCAGTTGGACAGGAAGGTAGACATTCCACAGGCGTCTCGACGGAGGAAAAAAAAAAAGATACTCACAGCATCACTGGATCTCATAATCTCCTTCTGGCTAGCTGGGAAAATTCAATACACATCCACAAAGCACACAGAAATGGATCACTCGGTTCAAAGGTTAAAATTCCAAAGCTTTATTCAAAATACGTAAAAATCACACAAACCGGAAAAGGGCAGGAAGAGAGCACTACATGGAGCACTGCGAGGCATTTTGCCCACAGATTACAGTGTTACTAAAGACATAGAGGAGAACCTCAACATATTTGTACATAATTCAGAACTTTTAGTTTTATGTAACAATTGGAAAGATAGTGGGAGTTTAAGACAGCCATTTCATTTCATAGGATCCTAGTAATGGGCGAATCTGTCCCGTTCCACTTTATTGCAAAACACAATAAAGTCAATGGGAATGTTGCTACTTCTTTCAAGCCATGTGACTACTTTGACACTACTTTGTGGTCTGCCCCTAATTAGATGCTATTTGTGGGACTTACTATATATATATATATATATATATATATATATATATATATATATATATATATATATATATATATATATATATATATGGCATTCCAAGATAAGCCTGGAAGCCCAGATTTACAGTTACCTGCGTACATGGTGAAATGAAAATGACTGCCTTACAAGCACAGTTATAATAAGAATCCTGGTGCTTGTCATGTAATTTTTGCCTGGAAATACATTTTCAAGGCATTTAAATTGCTACTCGCGCTATTATTTAGGAGTATCTTCTATTTTGTAGTCAATCATTCTATCTAAATGCTAGTGGTTGGGTGAAACAGAATATTAGGAGAAGGTTGATAAGGAAAGAAAATGTTACTAATTATTACTAAGACAATTGTTCAACACACCAGGATGTGCAATAAGGGATTTAGTCCCCCATTAAATCTTGCCAGCTATCTGTAATCTAGTTTCCGCTCTTTTCTTTAAATGAATGTGACTTATGACTGGAGATGGAATAATGGTTACTATTAACTGTGCATGCAGCACAATGCTGGAAGGAGGTTACTATATTATAAGCTTAATATATGGGATCCCATAGGTGAAATCAATTTCACCAGAATGGTACCCTGGATATTAATACAAAATAATAATTAGCCGTTAACGATTTTATCTGTAAAATAAATAAACTAAAAGCACATACAATAAAAACATGATTAAAGAATATGGAAAGACTAAAGTATTTTTAACCAATATCTTGAATAACACAGAAAAGTTAATTCCATTATGAAAGTGAGATTTTTGTTTTAAATTTGTGTAGTAAGAAACTGGTAGATAAAGAGAAAGGATGTGCGATTTCCAAAGATGACCAGTGCAGAAAAATAAATTGAAAAATACTGTCACTAAACTTCTAACCATAAAAACTCTGTTTGCCGATAAAATCTAATTTTAAAATTGATAAATATGGCCCTAAAGGGCCTGTTTATTTACCTTCAAATTCTATTTTTTCCTGAATCTAATGTTGTCTCTAAAAATGCGAGTTTATTTTATGTCTCTAAAATTCAAAAAATTTGAGACTTATTAAGAGGCAGATTTATCAAGGGTCGAAGTGAATTCAAGGGAATTTTCGAAGTAAAAAAATTTGAAATTCAAAGTAATTTTTTGGATATTTCGACCAACGAATAGGATACTACAACTTTGATACGAAGTAAAAATCGTTTGTATATTCGACCATTCGATAATTGAAGTACTGTCTCTTTAAAAAAAGATTGACTTCAATACTTCGCCAAATTAAAGTGCTATGTTAGCGTATGGGGACCTTCTACAACCATTTTCTAAGTCTTTACACATGGAAGTCAAATCGATCGTTCGTACGCTTAAATCGTTCGAATCTATTTATTCTAACGATTTAATAGATCGAACTAACGATTTTCCTTTGATCGCGGGATGGCGAATTTTGCTGAAAAACACTTCGACTTTCATATTTGAAGTCGAAGTATTTCAATTCGATGGTCGAATTTCAAGCTATTTTCTACTTCGAAATTCGACCCTTGATAAATCTGCCCCTAAGTGTAAATACCACAGAAAAACTCTAAAACAAAACTTCGGCAAGTAAAAGCAGTTGAAGTCCCGTAGAAGTCAGTGAGAGCTGTGGTGATCCTATTGGGCCATTTTTTAACCATTTACAGGTTTGAGTGTGGGGATTCCTAGTAACTGTCTGAAAAACTAAAAAATGTTTTGTGCATTGTTCAGTGTTTTGATTTTTTTTTTTTTTTTCATTTTATATCTGGATCTTTTAATAACTTTCATGGCATTCGTGTTTTTAGAGAAAATGAGTAATAGTTTTAAAAACTATTTTTTTAAAATCAACCCTCGATTTAAAATTTAAAATTAACCCTCGAT
This sequence comes from Xenopus petersii, assembly GCA_038501925.1. NCBI lineage: Eukaryota > Metazoa > Chordata > Amphibia > Anura > Pipidae > Xenopus > Xenopus petersii. The sequence continues at coordinate 104,336,551 of CM076677.1, forward strand.
ATTCGACTGTCAAAGTTAAATCCTTCGACTTCGAATATCAAAGTCGAAGGATTTACCGCAATTAGTTTGATCGTAGGATTCTAAGGATTTTAATCCATCGATCGAACGATTTTTCTACGACCAGAAATTTGTTAGAAAGGAAGGTCCCCATAGGCTAACATTGCACCTCGGTAGGTTTTAGGTGGCGAAGTAGGGGGTCGAAGTTTTTTTTAAAGAGACAGTACTTTGACTATCGAATGGTCGAACGATTTTTAGTTCGATTTGAAGTCGTAGTCTAAGGTCGAAGTAGCCAATTCGATAGTCAAAGTAGCCAAAAAAACACTTCGAAATTCGAAGTTTTTTGCATTTGAATCCTTCACTCGAGCTAAGTAAATGTGCCCCAAAGTGTGTTTTTATGAAGTGTGGTTTTCATGCCAAACTAGTCTCATTCGCATCTATGACAATTCGATTGTAAACTCAAAGGCTTGGAATTTATGTTTTATTAAATTATTAGGGATAAATTATTCAGGGTCTTGTCTGGTTTTGGGGCAATGGGGGATTTTTTTGAATCCCCTTTGAGGCTTAATTAGTAATTTCCATATGGGGGGGTATGTTTCCCTGCCTCTGTCCAATAAAAGTTGGTTCTCGAAAATATTGAATCTGAAGGACACATATATTTTCTCTTTCATCGCTTACTATGTACCAGACGCACAAATGGGGGAAGAGTCATATGTCTTAAACTGACTAATGGAATGAGCATTTATTCAATTTCATATTGATAATACAAAATTAAAAATGTATAAAAATCATTACTTTTTGCGCATGTTTAAATGATCCTCTGCAGTTTTATGTTACTTAAGATATATAGTTCCTAGTTCATCCGTGGCATCCTTTTTTAAATTACTGTTCACTTTCTTTATGTAAATGAAAAATATATTTGACTTTTTTACAGAAAATGATACAGAAGAGAGGACTCAATTATCATGGGTTAAATATTTAAGGAAAAAAGTCCAACGCTATACGTGTTTTCAATAAATTAGAGAAAATGTTGCTAAAAGGGGAAAAGGATGTGGTGGGACAAATTGTCTCTCAAGATGTTTTTTAAATATTAAAGTGTCTCAGAAGGAATAAGCCTAATAAAAAGGCCTAACTATAATGAGCAAAATGCAACTTTATAAGAAACTACCAAGAGATTCTACACAAGGTCTCATTAAACCTAGTTCAATTACGGATTAGCCAAAGGGGTAGAAACCTTCATAAAGTTAACACACTGGTTAATGAGATATCCCTAGATGTAAAAATAGAAAAATATAGCATTCAGGTAAAATGTGCCTTAACTATACTAAACAGTCATCAATAATTCAAATACATAAATAAATAAGCAATATAAAAAATACTTTTTGTACATTTGAGAGATCCAATTATTATTACTGTAGAAGATGAGAAAAAAAAAAGGATGAACAAAAAAGCATCAACACTGGGAAGTCAGCAACAGAATGGTATAAAGGGACAATGCTGTATGTACATGTCATATTCATGTGATTGCAAGAATTCCTTGTAAAATGGGTCATGGTCTCATATGAAGAAGAGTTTTGAACTGTAAGTATCCAAGCAACGTCCAATACTTGTCCTCCACAATATACAGAAATGATGGAATGTTTAACAATATCATATGTGTTTGTTAACCCAAGGCTTCTACTGTCAGATCTTAGACTCAGGGCTACCATCAGAAATTGTAGGGTCAACATTTTCTGGGCCCCCTGAGCCTCGCACAAGTTCTCTCTAATTTCTTCGTTGCTATGTACGTAAATAAAACATGTTGTGCTCACATTTTAAACTTGTGTGCAGAGTTTTTAAAAACTGGGTGCACAGATCAGAATGAATACAACATTTTGGGGCACATTTACTTAGCTCGAGTGAAGGATTAGAATGAAAAATACTTTGAATTTCCAAGGTTTTTCTTAGCTACTTCGACCATCGAATTGGCTACTTCGACCTTGGCCTACGACTTCAAATCAAACGATTCGAACTAAAAATCGTTTGACTATTCGACCATTCAATAGTCGAAGTACTGTCTCTTTAAAAAAAAAAACACTTCGACCACCTACTTCACCATCTAAAACCTACCGAGCACCAATGTAAGCCTATGGGGACCTTCCCCATAGGCTTTCTAAGTAATTTCTGATCAAAGGAAAATCGTTCGATCGGTGGATTAAAATCCTTCCAATCGTTCAGTTCGAAGGATTTATATCGAATATCGAAGTCAAAGGATTTAACTTCGATGGTCAAATATTGAGGGTTAATTAACCCTCGATATTCAACCCATAGTAAATGTGCCCCTTTGTGTTTACACACAAAATTCTTTGTGCACATCACAATTTTTTGTGTGCGTGCTCACACCTTAAAGGGAACATTGCCGCCAACCCCACTGGTGGCCAGGGCCTCAGGTACAAGTTAAAAAATATATTGATGGCCAGGGTCCCTTACAAGTTAAAACATTGGTGCCAAGGTCCCCTACAAGTTAAAAAAAAAAAAAAAAACACATTAGTGCCAGGGCCCCTATACTTTCAAGAAATGTCAGGGCTTCCACATTGGTACCCCCTACAAGTTAAAAAAAACATTGGTGCCAGGCCCCCCTACAAGTAACAAAAAGCATTGGTGTTTAGTGGAACTTACCCTTTAAATTTCATCCTTGGGGAGTGGTCTTCTTTGTTGTGTTCTGTCGCTGCTTCTTTTTTTTCCCTTCATGGGCTTCATTCTTTTCGGTCACGGCTTCTTCATTCTGTTCTGTGACCACCTTTTGTTCTTCTCCAGAGCGACTTCTTTGTTCTTCTCTGGAGCATCTTCTTCTGCAACATGGCCAGGCTTCCCTGAGAACCATAAATCTCCCGGGCCAAGGACAACATTCATACCTGTGCCCCCCTGATGGCAGCCCCGCTTAGACTTGCACATACAGATCTTCTAACAGATCTTCTGAAACCATGAGAAAGCCTCATCTCTGTAAAGAATAAGATGTAGATATAGTGAAAGCTATGGAAAAGAAGGCAAGATGGGAGAGGAGAAGAGGTGAGGTTCATTTCACCAACAGGCATTTAAGGTTGTAATAGCTAGATACTTATATAGAGGGCCAGTTGAATTATGCCTAGAGTAGGCGTGTTCAGCAATTAATTTATTGGATCGCAGGACTCCCATCCTTGGGGGAAATTTACTAAAGGGTGAATCTCAACCATGGTTATGAGACTGAAAGGACTATGTGACTAGCTTTTTCCATGCCATACACTAGTGCCCAATTATTTAACAGGACCAGGATATCTGATGGCAGCCCTGTAGATTCTTGTTGCAACTCCAGATGAATTCTAGGCAGCTGTCTAATTCCAAACCCTAGCACTGAATCCTCAGTCATTACAGGTAGTATGAAAAACCTAAACCTGGTGCAAGAAAATACAGAGTCCTACAAATTTGAGATATATTTTTTTCACTTGATTTAAAGAAACCATCATAAAAAAACACAATCTCAAATTCTTGACAATAAGAATGAACACTTGGCAGCTAAAACATTATAAACTTCTATTTTAGTCAACGGGAGCTGTGTTTTCAATATTCAAGCTATTTTATTATTCATTTTTAAGGAGGTTATTTACTAAAAATCCAATTTTTTTTTTCTCTTTAATTTAATTAAAACAACTTTGACCAAACGCCCATCCACAATTTTGCCTTATTCATAAATAAAATAATTTGATAAATTTGGTGTGGGAAAAGACTATAAAATCTCAATAAATTCATGAAAAAATCTGAAACGTGCAATCTTTTTAAGATTTGACCCCTGAAAACACTTTTTTGGAATAACGCTCGAAAAATCACACATTATTCAGATTATCATACGAAACCCAGTGCAGATCATCTTCCAATTGTACATCTGCAAGGGACAATTGCATTAACTTCTACATAACCTCGGCAGGTTTGATATGGAGAATATATATATATATATTCTATATATATATATATATATATATATATATATATATATATATATATATATATATATATATATATTGTAGATATTGTAGATGACCGATATATATCCCCATTCTTTAGGTTTTAAAATTACCTCTTTAAAAGACACCATGGGGTTAACCAGCCAGAGGTGGGCTGGACATCCAAGGGGTGTTTAATGGAGGTGAGCAGCAGGTGAAAGGGGTGGGAGTGTTTTCTCAGGTGTGGAAACTCACTGCTGTGTAAAACTGAAAAGTTTGGTTTTTCATGTGTGGCTACTGTGGAGTTGGAGAAAAATTCCTTTCTAAAAGACTAGGGAGTTCACTCCCGGCAGACTGGACACTGCAAGTTTTCATGGCAAGTACATGGCTCTTTTGTTGGGACTTATTTTGTTGCTGAACTGAAGCTGTTTTGATTTTTATGCCACGGCTTGTCTGTGAAGATTTATTTGAACTGAAGAAAATAAAGTAAATGTTTCCTTTAATGTGGAGTGGCCTGCATGTTTGGTGAAAAAACCCCGCTGTGATCCCCCAAACATCACAACTGGTGCTCGGATGCGGGCAGGCACTACTGAAGGGTAAAGACATTTTTTTTCTCTCTCTCTGACTGACATTTAAAGAGCCAGTAACCCATTTTGGCTAAGATGGAGGAACTGTTGCAGCAACTGGCTCGAGCTACAGTTCAGCTACAGCAGAGCATGGTCGTGCAGCAGCAGGCTACAGATGCTCAGCAAAAGAGTCTGGAGGCCCAGCTATCGGCCATAATGTCTCAACAGCACTCCACAGATGCTCGCTTTGCGAGAGTCTGTAACTTTACAAGCCACCGCCTTACACGATGCTACAATTGCCCAAGCCAGGGCATTGGCTGAGGCTGTACAGCAGTGTGCTCCAGGACGGGAGACCGTTGCCGTGGCTCAGGGGAACCAGATAACCACCCGGGCAACTCATTTTCTTCAAAAGTTGAGTCCCACGGATGATGTGGAGGCCTTTCTTACCACGTTTGAGAGGACTGCAGAGCGAGAAGGGTGGCCCCGAGATAAATGGGCTGGCCTATTAGCTCCATTTCTGTCTGGCGATCCACAAAAGGCGTATTATGATCTGAACCCAGATGACGCCATGAATTATGATTGGCTAAAGGCAGAGATCCTGGCCCGCCTAGGGGTAACCAATGTAGTCAGAGCCCAAAAGGTACACAGGTGGAAATATCAAACCAACCTACCACCTAGGTCACAGATGCACGACCTTATCCATTTGGCCACGAAGTGGCTGCAACCCGAGTATCTGAATGGACCCAAGATTGTGGAGCGAGTTGTGACAGATCGGTACCTCCGGTCCCTCCCTGTTGACCTACAGCGTTGGGTGAGTCATGGGGACCCCAAAACAGCGGATCAGCTGGTTGAGAGGTACACGGCTACCGAGGAACTACTTGCTCCCACCCGTCCGCGACCGTTTTCCGTTTCACGTCTGGAGAAATCTACACCGGCTAGGAAAAGTTCCCCGCAGAGTCCTAGGCTTAGTGTGAAAGAAAGTGGAGAAGTGCCATCACCGGCCCAACAAGGGGCACCCACAGATACCTCTTCACCCTGGAAAGGGGGGAACGTGCAGTGTTGGAAGTGCCAAGCCTGGGGGCACACTAGAGCACAGTGCCCGTGGAAAGACGAGACCATGGAGTGTGGGGCTATCACCCAGCTTTCTTGTTATGCACAGAAAGTTTACACTGCATGCCCTGACTTGTTTGAGGGGCAATTTGAGTGTGATGTTTACATCAATCAGGTTCCTGTCAAGGCTCTCCTAGATTAGGGGAGTATGGTAACCCTGGTACTAGACAGTGTTATTGGAGAATTCGAACCAGCAGCCAAATCACTCCGGGTAATTTGTATCCATGGGGATATCCGGTCCTATCCGCTAGTCCCAGTGACCATCACTATTGCCGGTGAATCCATTGTTCATGAAGTTGGGGTGGTGAGTAAACTGTTGATATTGAAAATGATATGATGTATGATTTTCAAAATGATGGTGTCCAGGGTCGGACTGGGGGGCCCAGGGCCCACCGGGACTGGTGTCCAGGGCCCCCCTCTGGCCCCCGCTACCTACTTGATTGTCGACTCGCCGCTCGGCGCCCAGGCGGCGCATCGCGCATGCGGAAACGGAGCTCGACGCGCATGTGCAAATGCAAACTGCGCTCGGCGGGCATGCGCAAACGGCGCTGCAATGCGCCGAAATTATATTTATTTTTTTAAAAACTGTTTGGGAGAGGGGGACTGGCCCAGCGGGGGCCCACTAGGGTCGGGGCCCACCGGGTATTTTCCCGGTATCCCGCTGGGCCAGTCCGACACTGGATGTGTCACTGCCCCAAACTCAGGAGAAAAGTAATAAGGCAATGGAGGATCCCAGTCAGAAGACCGAGCTGTCCTCTGAGGGGGGGGGGGATTTCTCTCCATTACAGGTAATGCTGGGGGAGGATGATGAGAATGATACATCAAATCCCGTCTCTCCTGATCTGGATGTGTCAAGGGGAGCCTTTAGCACGGCCCAGATGCAGGATCCCACCTTAGTTAATGCTAGAGAACAGGTGGTGGTGATAAATGGGGTTCCCCAAGAACCAGGTGCAGATAACCGATGGCCACACTTTGCTATAAATAGTGATCTCCTTTATAGAGTCACCAAGGTCCGTGAGGAGGTTGTTGAACAATTGTTAGTTCCCCGGCCATACAGAAGAATGGTACTTGACCTAGTGCATAATGATGCCCTGGGTGGACACTTGGGGGCAGAGAAGACCGAAGCAAGAATCACAGACCGTTTTTTTTGGCCAGGTTTAAAGTCGGAAGTAAAAACCTACTGTGCGTCCTGTCCCACCTGCCAGTTAACAGCCCCGGCTTCTCATTTTCGTAGCCCCTTGGTGCCCTTACCCATTATCGAAGTACCATTTGAACGTATAGCCATGGACTTGGTAGGTCCCCTGGTAAAATCTGCCCGAGGGCATCAGTATATCTTGGTAATCCTTGATTACGCCATCCGATACCCGGAAGCAATTCCCTTAAGGAATGCCACATCTAAAGCCATTGCCCGTGAGCTGTTCCTAATGTTTTCAAGGACAGGTTTCCCAAAGGAGATACTCACTGACCAGGGTACCCCATTCATGTCAAAGGTTATGGCCGGTGTATGTAACTTGTTCCAGATAAAGCAGTTACATACATCTGTCTACCATCCTCAGACAGATGGCTCGGTTGAACGTTTTAATAAGACCTTAAAAACAATGCTTAAGCGGGTGGTGCAAAAAGATGGTAAGGATTGGGATTGTTTATTACCTGCTCTTTTATTCGCAATTCGAGAGGTGCCTCAGGCGTCCACAGGTTTCTCCCCCTTTGAGTTGGTGTACGGGCGCAGGCCCCGGGAACTGCTTGATATTGTAAAGGAGGCTTGGGAGAGTGAAGCTACTCCCCACAAAAGTGTTTTGGAATATGTCTCTCAAATGAGGGAAAGAATTGCAGGAGTGATGCCCCTGGTTAAGGAACACATGCAAAGTGCCCAAGAGGCTCAGCGCCGGGTATACAACTGGTCTGCTAAAGTGAGGCAATTCCAGGTGGGAGATAGAGTAGCAGTGTTGATTCCCACTGTAGAGCGCAAATTCTTGGCCAGGTGGCAGGGCCCATTTGAAATTGTAGAAAAAGTGGGTGAGGTGAACTATAAGGTTCACCAACCTGGTAAGAGAAAGCCCTACCAAATCTATCACATAAATTTGTTAAAGCCTTGGAGGGATAGAGAACCAGTTTCGGCACTGGCTAGTGGGAAACTTGAGTCTCAGGTTGGTGCTGACAGTGTCCGCGTGGCAACAGCATTGTCAAAAGCTCAGACCCAGCAAGTCAGGGAGTTTCGGCAGAGAAAAAAAGATATTTTTTCTGATTTGCCTGGGATCACTAATGTCATAGAGCATGACGTAATTACAGAGCCGGGAGTAAAGGTGTGTCTAAAGCCTTACCGTATTCCAGAGGCTCGCAGGAAGGCTGTCTCAGAGGAGGTAAAAAAAAATGTTGGAATTAGGAGTTATTGAAGAGTCACAGAGTGAATGGTCGAGTCCTATTGTGTTGGTACCAAAGCCCAATGGTACTCTGCGATTCTGCAATGATTTCCGAAAACTCAACGAAATTTCCAAATTTGATGCCCATCCCATGCCCCGGGTGGACGAACTTATAGAGAGGTTGGGTCCTGCCCGGTATATCACCACTTTGGACCTCACGAAAGGGTATTGGCAAATACCCCTAACTCAGGCAGCAAGGGAGAAAACTGCATTTTCCACTCCAGATGGCCATTTTCAATATAGGAGAATGCCCTTTGGTTTACAAACAGCACCCGCTACGTTCCAAATGGCAATGGACAAGCATGAAGGTCCCATCACAGGTACACCTCTGTTTACCTGGATGACATTGTCATCTTTAGTAGGGACTGGGAGTCCCATTTGCCTAAAGTCCAGGCAGTTCTTGACTCCTTGAGAGAGGGAGGATTCACAGTGAACCCAGAAAAGTGTGCCCAAGGTATGGAAGAGGCAAGGTACCTTGGGTACATCGTTGGAAGAGGGCTAGTAAAACCCCAGTTAAATAAAATAGATGCAGTCCAGAACTGGCCCCGCCCTAAAACAAAAAAACGGGTACGAGCCTTCCTGGGAATAGTTGGGTACTACCGTAGGTTTGCCACTATAGCTGCTCCATTAACAGACCTGACCAAAGATCGTAAGTCAATTATGATTGAGTGGAACATTGATGCTGAAAAGGCCTTTCTGGAGCTCAAGTCCGCACTTTGTAATCACCCCATCTTGGTGGCTCCAGATTTCTCCAAGGAGTTTATTGTCCAGACCGATGCTTCAGATGTAGGTTTGGGAGCGGTACTATCTCAGGTCATTAATGGGGAAGAGCATCCCGTGGTGTTCCTCAGTAGAAAGTTGACTACAGCAGAGAAAAACTATGCAATAGTTGAGCGAGAATGCCTGGCCATCAAGTGGGCCTTGGACCTGCTCCATTATTACCTTTTAGGTAGAAGGTTCAGGCTGGTTTCTGATCATGCCCCACTCACATGGATGAAGCAGAAAAAAGGGGCAAATGCCAGAGTAACACGGTGGTTCTTGGCACTTCAGGAGTTCAAGTTTATGGTAGAGCACAGACCCGGAAAACAGCACCTGAATGCTGATGCTCTTTCCCGAGTCCATTGTTTGGGCTCTTCTGGTGCCTCCACCTCCCCTGGGTTGAGGCAGGAAACCCATAGCAACCAATAAGTTTGCTTTTAAACAGTTGACCAGTAAACCCTATATGCTGATTGGTTGTTATAGGTGATTAGACCAGTAGCAAACTTTGCACCTTTTATTAAATTCCCCCAAAATGTTCCCATAAAGGTTCAAAAGTAGCAGTATCATAGGACAGTAATCAAATGTGCATTATGTGAAGACAAGTAAATCATAAAAGCCAGTTGTGCTTTGAAAATGATTATGTAAAATAAATGGGTGTGAAAGCAACAGGGGCTTGAAATATCTAAAAATATACATCAATTAAAAGTGATAATGGAGAAAAATAGGTGACATTAAAAAGGTGCACCAGAATGAAAGACTTAAGGAATCTGTGAAATAATATCCCAGAGGATCTAAGAGGATCTAAGAGATGGCATTGCTCATTAACAACAGTTGGAACAGAAATTATTTCTATGCAGGAGGGATTTTCTGTATCAGAAACCAAAACTCAACAAACTATAGAAGGCATAATACTGGCACCATTACTGTTGCTTAGTTGTTCAAGTACAGTACGTTTGTATGTACAGGTATGGGACCTGCTATGCAGAATGCTCGGGGCCTGGGGTTTTCCAGATAACATATCTTTCCATAACTTGGATCTTCATACCTTACGTCTACTAGAAAATCATGTAAAAATTAAATAAACCCAATAGGCAGGTTCTACTGCCAATAAGAATTAATTATATCATAGTTGAGACCGTGTTTGCGTAATTCAGAGCTTTCTGGAAAATGGGTTCCTGGATAATGATTCCCATACCTGTATATAAATATGGGCCCTTATTCAGATCGTCATGTAGATTGTACAGGACCAAGGGGTAACTACTCAAGCTACAAGGGAGGTAAGCAGAACTGATACAAATAGAGAAGCTTGAGCTAAATCAATAGGTTATAAAGTCTGTCTGAATAATTTGAAAAACAGTAAGGTATTGTAGTTGTTGATGAGCACTTGATAATTTAACGAATGTTTCACTTGAAGGTTTGAATGATAAGGGGAAGCTACTCATTTACGTGCTTTAGACAAGAGACAATGGAGTAAAAAGTGGGAGAAACGGAGAGTGAACAGGGTACAGAGAAGAACATGTAGTGATAGGGAAACTGTATTTCAAAAGCTTTTCTCTCAGTGGGGTATATACATCAAACAGTGAAGTTAGAGATCACCACAGTTCTCTAGATTGAAATCCCGCCACTCCCCATTCATTTCTATGGGATTTTCAATGGGTGAATGTGAAAGTTCATCCTTTGATAAAACAACGCCTTTCAAAATCCTATAGAAATGAATGGAAAGTAGCTGAATTTTACTCTTTGATAAATATACCCCAGTGAGTGAAGAAAGTGTAGAACTGCTCTATAACTGTTGTTCAAAGAACAGAGATATTATATGACCTGTACAAAAGAGAAAAATCTGCAAAGAAAAAATCATTGAGCCACTGCCCTTGTAGGTTTCTACAGGTATGGGACTTGTTATCCAGAATGCTCGGGACCCAAGGTTTTCAAGATCAGGGATCTTTCCGTAATTTGGATCTCCATACCTTAAATCTACCAAAAAATTATTTAAACATTAAAAAAAAACAATAGGGTTGTTTTGCTTCCAGTAAGGATTAATTATATTTCAGTCTGGATCAAGTACAAGGTACTATGTTATAATAGAGATAAAGGAAATAAGTTTTTTTAAAAAAATTTGAACTATCTGACTAAAATGGGATATGGCCTCCCTGTAATTTGGAGCTTTCTGAATAAGGGGTTTCCGGATAATGGATTCCATGCTTGTATTTTATTTGGCTTATAAACTGCATTTAAGCAGGTCCAGATCTGCAGCAAGGCCACAAAGGCTGGGCCTAGGGCAGCAACATTTTAGTAGTGGCATGCTGCTTAGGGCTGTATCTACACCAACAGCTGTCATGTCTGCTTGGCATAGAAATCTAAAGATCCCACAGAGATCCCATGCCAATATATATATATATATATATATATATATATATATATATATATATATATATATATATATATATATATATATATATATATATATATATATATATATATATATATATATAACATAACTGCAAAGGACCCCCCTCAAAGCAAGCTTCAGGAAAGCGTGGTCTGCCCCCCTCATTAGCATAGACCCCATCGTCCTCAGCTCCAGTCACTCACCCACCTGTTGATTAGTTATTTGTGGCAGGTGGCTTGAGGGGCTACTATACAGCAGACCCGGCAGTATGGACCCTGGATGGACAATCTTTGCTCAAAACATATTATGCATGTAATAAATACTCCACAGCAGAGTTTCTGTATGCCCCTGTGGCTGTTTGCTACTAATTATGTTCATGGCAAAGAAATGTAGCTCCCAGGGCACAGAACTGCCTGTACCCTTTTGCCAGATTATATAACCAGGGCCATTTCTGAGGCAGGAGCCACCTGATGCTCCTGGAATGCTATTCCCCCCGTACTCGCTTACCTGTGCGGGGGGTAGGGTTGCCACCTGGCCAGTATTTTACCGGCCTAGCCGGTAAAACACCTGCCAAGGCCGGGGCCGGTATTACAAATTTACTGGCAATGCAGTTGCCGGTAATTTGTAATATCCTTTGAAAAAAAGCCTTCGGCCTGCCCCATTTGCGCAGAACTTACCTTTTTTGTAGTCTTCTTTGCATCGCTGCGATGTTGCCCCGCCACTTTTTGTGTCACGCTGCATAGCCCCGCCCCTTTTTGCATCATGACCCGCCTCCTTTTTGTACCCGCCCCCCCACCGGCCGGTTATTTTTTTCATTAAAGTTGGCAACCCTACGGGGGGGCGCAACACTAGTGTGAAGAGCGCAATTGGGCTCTCTCACACTAGTAAAGCCAGATTTCTGGTTTAAAAACTGGAAACTCAGCTCTTAAAAGGTACCAGGAGCGGCTTTTTACCTCCCCTGGCAGGGCCGGGCGCCCTAGGCAACCCAGCCTGCAAGCCCTGCGCGACAGAGGGGAGGGTGCCGGGAAGTAACAGAGGTACAGACTAGGGGAAGGCAGAAGACAATTTGAGAGGTAGCTGCACAGTGCCCCCCTATTATTGTGCCCTAGGCAGCTGTCTTTTCTGTCTAACCCTATTATCGGCCATGGCCCCATGTAACCTTTCTGGCTCTGCTGCCTAAGGCGAGTTTTTCAACTCTCCTCATTGTTGGAGCACCCCTGCAGATAACTAAACTTTAGCATTATGTAGGCTAGAATTCTATAGGAGTACAGATAAAGGAACCAATCTTGAGGCTTTTCTTGATTGCAACACTGATTATCCCACCAGTCAAAAAGTGCCTCATTAGGCCGTTCCCTTTAATAAGTGACTGCCATTTCGATGTTTATCTGGGACAGCCTGCCTCATGCATTCATCACATTTTTTACAGAATAGACATGGATGTGTTAACAGCAACCACGATTAGGAGCAGAACACCTTATGTAAGACACACTGGATCCCATTAGCTCAGAATATGTTGACCTTTCCATCATGCAGCATCTCAAGCTAACGGATGTAGATTCACAGGTAACAAGAGATAATTAAATACTGGGGGGGGGGGTGTTTTTTTGTGGATTAGGAAAACAATTCTCCAAAAAATCCTCTAACTACTCAGACTGATAACTCTCGATTCATGCACATGAGCACAAAGCAGTGAAAAGGCTTTCATTAATAGTTTGGGAAGCTGTTTTAACACACAGTTTAATTTTTATTATTTCATTTGTGTTCGATGCTGCTGTAAGCCATTTTATGACTCAACAAATGTGTATTCATTGTTTTTCCTAGCAGTTAAATCCAAAATACGCTAAAACTTCCTCTTCCATAATAATCCCTAATGACTAAAATCCCAGTATTGTAAAATCACCTTCCCTGCACTTCTTTACTCTAGTCCTCGGCCTGATCAGATGGTTTAATCTGCCATTATTACAACATAATACAATGCATGTTCATGGACAATCACAGCCCTTATTTGGCACCACCAAGGAACATTTTTCATGCTTGGGTTGCTCCTCAACTCTATATACATCTAAATGAGGACATGTTATCACTGCTACTTTAAGAAAATTAAGGGAAATTAAGATAGCTGTGGATCATTCCAGGATGGCTGAAGGGGACAGTAGAAGTAGTCCACAGCCTTCAGATACGTTATTAAATTTCACCCCTTTAAACCCTTTTTTTCTATATACAGAAAACCCACTTAGACAAATATATGTTGTTCATTCTTATGAGTTAAGGCGGCCATACACAACAGGTCCAGACTGGGAATCAAAATAGGCCCTGGCATTACAAGTACACAGGTCCAAGCAGCCCCCCACCAGTCCAATAAATAGTGACTGTCTATGGGAATTTACAGCAGCCCCTCTGGAATTTGTCCAAACCCACAGATTGTCAGTCTGGGCCTAATACACAGTCAGATTTAAGCTGCTGATTCGAGTACTTTAGACCAGGTCAGCAGCAAATCTTCCCATGTATAGGGCCTTCTGCTGGAGCTACACAACTATCTGGCCAAAAATCAGCCAGATTTTGATTGGGCAGGCTTGATTTTCACGTCGTATAGTGGATTGCATGAACTCGTTGATGCAGTCCTCTCCGCTACAGCCTCTGTCGCAGAACTATAGGTTCCATGCAGGATGCTGGCGCTTTACAGAGTGATTTGACTAAATTGGAAAACTGGGCAGCAAACTGGAAAACGAGGTTCAATGTTGGTAGATGCAAAATTATGCACTTTGGCAGAAATAATATAAATGCAAGTTATACACTAAATGGCAGTGTGTTGGGAGTTTCCTTAATTGAAAAGGATCTAGGGGTCTTTGTAGATAACACGTTGTCTTATTCTGGGCAGTGTCATTCTGTGGCCACTAAAGCAAATAAAGTTCTGTCTTGCATAAAAAAGGGCATTAACTCAAGGGATGAAAACATAATTATGCCTCTTTATAGGTCCCTCGTAAGGCCTCATCTGGAGTATGCAGTGCAGTTTTGGACTCCAGTCCTTAAGAGGGATATAAATGAGCTGGAGAGAGTGCAGAGACTAAGTGCAACTAAATTGGTTAGAGGGACGGAAGACTTAAATTAAGAGGGGAGACTGTCAAGGTTGGGGTTGTTTTCTCTGGAAAAAAGGCGCTTGCGAGGGGACATGATTACACTTTACAAGTACATTAGAGGACATTATAGACAAATAGCAGGGGACCTTTTTACCCATAAAGTGGATCACCGTACCAGAGGTCACCCCTTTAGACTAGAAGAAAAGAACTTTCATTTGAAGCAACGTAGGGGGTTCTTCACAGTCAGGACAGTGAGGTTGTGGAATGCACTGCCGGGTGATGTTGTGATGCTGATTCAGTTAATGACTTTAAGAATGGCTTGGATGATTTCTTGGACAGACATAATATCCAAGGCTATTGTGATACTAAAGTCTATAGTTAGTGTATGAGTATATATAATTTATGTGAGTGTATGGAGGGGTCAGTGTGTGTGTATGGATGCTGGGTTTCATTTGGAGGGGTTGAACTTGATGGACTTTGGTCTTTTTTAACCCAATCTAACAAAGTAACTATTTAACTATGTAAGGGAGGTATCCCACTACCTGTTGTATCATTCAGAAGTGCAAGTTAAGCAGCACCAGCAGGTTTAGGCTGCAGCAGAGCCCTGTAGTTCACTCGTGCCTGGTGGCAGGTGAGAACAACAGGACTGCCTTGCACCTATTAGTGTTGTGGTCTCTCCAGGTGTGGACAGTAGCCAAGAGAACACATGTATGTATGCATTTTTTAGTTTTATGGCTCATCAATACCAGCCAGAGCATAAACTCTCAGTTTGGTGAGCAAATTACAGCCAGAGCATATTTTTTATGTTGAAATTGACCTGAGACCTGGCATCCTGCTGGGGAGAGGAGAATATACTGCACAGCTCTGGATTAATCATCTCCTTCAATTGCAGCACAGGAATAATGATAGGCCTATTTTATAGAGGTCTTCAAAACAAAATGTTAAGACTATAATTTATTACTAATAATAAAATAGCAGGAACATTTTTACAGTGTGCTTTAAATATTCACTATATCATAACATAATGCTGTTGGTTTTGCTGGTTGTGATTTCTTTTCTGTTGTCTTTTTCTATCTATTTGTTATTTTACCTAGTGTATTAAAAGATTGATAGTGGTGAATGATGACTTGTATTCAAATAGGTCCAATTTCTATTCTCCACAAATTCAAATCCGACTTCATAGTCACAAACATGATGCACAGTAGTATCCAAAACACTTTGTGTGGGTGTCAGACCTCAGTATTATGGTATAGCTATAGTTGCTTTCTTAGTACTTAGTATTAGGTTTTATACCAGTTTCTTGACTCAACTCACGTTCTTATTCCCTAAGATCTTCCAGGGAAGAGATAGGTTGGTAGATGTTGCTTACAGTTGCTGGATTCTTCTACTGCATAGGATACAACTTATCCCCATACACAGATGCAAAATCACATACCCTACCACCATACATCTAAAAATAGATGCAAAATCACATACCCTACCACCATACATCTAAAAATAGATGCAAAATCACATACCCTACCACCATACATCTAAAAATAGATGCAAAATCACATACCCTACCACCATACATCTAAAAATAGATGCAAAATCACATACCCTACCACCATACATCTAAAAATAGATGCAAAATCACATACCCTACCACCATACATCTAAAAATAGATGCAAAATCACATACCCTACCACTCTTTAGAAGGAGAAGACAATTATGTCAATTATGTCTGACTAACACCATGATCCATAGAAGCCATACATCAATTTGTAAGCTGGCTTTGTTGCTCAGAAAGTAATACCGTACTGTGGAAATTTTTTTTTGCATAGGGTGAAGTTTGGGGGGGGGGCACAGGGATTTGCACAATGCAGGCCACTCCAGAGTGACGGAAAAACAATGAGTTTGTCAACCCAAAAGAGTTTTTCAAGGCGCAGTAAAGTGGCAATAGAAATGGGCTTGAATTCAGCAACATCAAATCCTAAAATGAATCAAATAGCTTACTTCAGCAGTTCTAGATTTCAGTACACAAGGAGACCAAACCGGCTGATCTCTTAGGACAGAGACACACGCTCAGATTCGGAGAAATTAAGTCGCCCAGCAACCAATTTCCTCTTCTTCAGGGCGACTAATCTCCCCGAACTGCCTTCTCGCTGGCTAGAATGTAAATCTTCGGTGGGATGGCAGTTAATCACCTGAAGAAGAGGCGATTAATCACTGGGCAACTAAATCTCCCTGAATCTGAGCATGTCTCTGCCCTAAGAGATCAGCCAGTTTAGTCGCCTTCTGTACTGAACGCTAGAACTGCTGAAGTAAACTAGGGAACTCCGATCATAACAGCAAAAATCCCTAAAATGTGCCATCAGACCCAAACACTCTGGTCTCAATAAGTTCAGCAGGTGAAGTACAAGGCAGCTCCCACATGTGGCTCCTACTCTCTCCCTTCACCTGCTGCTCACATGCTTAAAACACCCCTTAGATGTCCACCCAAACCTCTGGCTGGTTAACCATCTGGTGTTTCTTAAAGCGATGACTCTTAAAAGGATGGCTCAAAACCTAAAAATTGGGGATATAACTGGGGGCAGCTTGGAAATTGGTATCACTCCAACTTGCAGTGCAGCAGTAAAGAGTGATTGAAGTTTATCAGAGCACAAGTCACATGACTTGGGGCAGCTGGGAAATTGACAAAATGTCTAGCCCCATGTCAGATTTCAAAATTGAATATAAAAAAAATCTGTTTACTCTTTTGAAAAATGAATTTCAGTGCAGAATTCTGCTGGAGCAGCACTATTAACTGATGTGTTTTGAAAAAAACATGTTTTCCCATGACAGTATCCCTTTAATGTCAATGGGCGTCCGAATAATGTTGACACGTGACCGTTTTGATGCGACTGACTTTTCTGATGCACATCCAAAAATTTTTGACACCGTGAATTTTCGCGCCAGTTTCGCAAATTAGAAATGCAGAAATTCACTGTGAATTTGCGCCTGGCAAATTTATTTGCCCATCACTAGTCTTGGGGTGAGGAAGGATTTTTTTTCCCCAAGACAAATTGGAGAGGCTTCAGGTGAGTTTTATACCTTACTTGGATCAACTAGCAGTTGATCCAAGTTGAATTTGATGGACTGGTTCTTTTTTTCATCCTAAATTACTATATAAAATAATTACACCATAAATGGGAAGAATATCAAGTATCAATTTAGCACTGATTCAAACTGGTTTTCTTTCTGCCGTCACAAATGCTCTCTTTCAATGCAAACTGCCTCTTCTTTTTTTTACTGTATCTCTCTAGGAGTTGTCCCACGGGGATGTATTTAACAAGACTTGATTGAAGTCAATTAAAAATGTCTTATGTCTCCATTTAGATCAGCACTGTTGAAGTTTTACAAACAACCGTTATTGCAGCCTTTCTTCGAATCAATTCAACAACGTGTTAGTCTGCATTTCAATGTAATGTTTTCTTAAGTGAAAGACCACAGAGAGTCTACGCGGCCAAACATTCTGATTAATGACCGGATTAATTATTAATGATGTCAGCTGTATAGGCATGGGGCATTTACATCCCAGTTAAACGACCATTAAATCATGGAAAGAAAATAGCAAGAGTACAGTAGTAGCACAGAAGGAGAACATAAGCGATTAGTCTTTCTTTGAACAATGTGAGACTTCATTGTCGTCATAACCAATTAAATTGTCCAGGTCAAAGAGTTTCCTGATCCCTCAGGTCTATCTGTGCATATTATAATTATGTATTATTTGCAAGCAAGTCTAATTTTCAGGGAGGTGTTGGGAGAATACTTGACCTTTTTTCTGGTATCCGGTGTATCATTTTGGATGATTACAGTTTAGCAGAAGCACTCTCTGTTCTTATTTTTGCTTAATATTTTTGGCATTAAAAAGAAAATTAGGAGGAAGTATTTGTTCATCTAACTCTTTTTAAGCTTTTTTTTTTTTTTTTTTTTTTTTTTTTAACATAAGTACTGTACATTGTGAACAAAATAAAAATGAGTGGGTTCAAGCCTGATTGAAGATGAGCGTTACCAGGCAGCGTACTGGAAATGTAAAGGAAATGATGCACAAGCATATTTAGTCATAGGCATAAAAGGAAATTCCAGAAATATATTCTATTTTAGAAACTGTATTGCCATGGGTCAAACCCAGATAGTATATTCTATAGAGAATACTTAAAGGGGATTTAAAGTGATTTTTTAAAAGTGCATATATACTGTAGATTCATAGCACTAAATAAGACAACTGATCTGTTAAAACGCTTGTTTCTGCAGCTTTCTCTCTATTCCTTTGCAATTGCAATTAAATTTGGTTTTGATTTAAATATGTCAAAATTATAGCAGGAGACAAACCTAAAAATAAAAACTGATGCAGCTTCCCTACCCTTGTTGAAAATCAGAACTAATATTTCTAATGACACAGTAAAAAGCCATGACCAGAGAATGGGGTTAACACCTCAAGTGTTCTGCGGGTCATGCCATGTCCCGGCTGTTTGTGCATCTGCTGAAAGGTGTAATTTCCCTGCCAGTGATTTTTCCAAGAGAAAACAACGTTTGCATGTTGTGGGAGCTAATTTTATACAAGAAATGAGAGCCCGTTCATTGCACCTTGATTGACAATTGTGAGTGATAAATTTGCGTAATTATCTTTTGACTCGGAGTGTGAATGTGTTAAGAAGTTACAGAATGTGCAGAGGTTCTTCAGGTAAATGTTATTATCCCCTATGTTTTATCTAGTAGACAGTCTTTTTAAGTACATATGACATAGGAAATGTAGATTTTATATCAGTATCTCTGAATATGCAATAGCTGCACAAATGACTGTGTTGTTCCCTCTCCTACATGGTTGTGTGATTTTATTACCTTGTCTACTTCACTTCCAGTGGTAATACAAGAACCAGCATCTCATTGGGTGGCAGAGGTTCCACCAGGGACAACCCTGGTGCCCCCCTGCCCCAGCAATTTAGTCCACCAGACTCAACAACCCTTCTTTCCCCCAGCACATACTTTAGTCTCTCACTTTGCTTCATGATCAGGGCCAGGGGGAAGTCAGGGGGCAGCAACCAGGGCTTCAGCAGGAGCGGGTCTGGGTTGGTGTGGGTCCACAAGTACTGGGTCCACCATGCATCAGTTAATAGTGCTGATCCAGCAGAATTCTGCACTGCAATCCATTTTTCAAAAGAGCAAACAGTTTTTTCTATATTTAATTTTGAAATCTGACATGGGGCTAGACTAGAGTTGCCGCCTTTTCTAAAAAAAAAAAATGTACCGGCCGGTGGTCGGGCAGGAACAAAAGGGGGCGGGCTGTGACAGAAAAGGGGGCGGACTCAAGCACAGTGCCGCAAGAGGGGGCAGAGCAACACGCAAAGTCGCCAGAAGCCTGAAAAAAAAAGGTAAGTACTGAGCGAATTGGGGGGCATGCTTTTTCTTAAGGGTATTACAAATTACCGGCAACAGGTGGCAACCCTAGGCTAGACATATTGTCAGTTTCCCAGCTGCTCCCAGTCATGGCTCTGATAAACTTTAGTCACTCTCTACTGCAAGCTGGAGTGGTATGACCCCCTCCCTCCCCCACCCCCCAGCAGCCTAACACTAGAACAATGGGAAGGTAACGAGATAACAGCTCCCTAACACAAGATAACAGCTCCCTGGTAGATCTAAGAACAGCACTCCATAGTAAAAGCCAAGTCCCACTGAGACTGATTATGTTAGATTAAGTAGGAGAAATAACAGCCTGCCAGAAAGTAGTTCCATCCTAAAGTGCAGGCACAAGTCACTTGACTGGGGCAGCTGGGAAACTGACAATATGTCTAGCCCCATGTCAGATTTCAAAATTGAATATAAAAAAAAAAAATCAGTTTGCTCTTTTGAGAATTGGATTTCGGTGCAGAATTCTGCTGGAGTAGCACTACTAACTGATGTGTTCTGAAAAAAAAAACATGTTTTCCCATGACAGTATCCCTTTAAGTTATTAGATGCCAAGTTGCCATCTCTGTGGCAAGATTCTGCATAGTTCATTTTAATGGAATTCTGCAGCAATGATTTGTTTAGCATCACATGTAGATGCTGAATGCAAAACTGTGAGCAGCAAGTCAGGAAGACAATTGGTTAGGCAACGCTAAAAGAATACCTTCATAAAAAGGTTGTTATATAATGGCAAAAGAAAAATAAAGATAATGTCATTATTTCCATTCCCTATGGCAAATCCAAAAGATGATGGTATAGTGCCCTTTTAAGTTCAATACTAGGTGGCAGATCGAGGTTAATTTTCGAATGAAAAAAATTTGAATTTCAAGCAATTTTTTGTGTACTTTGACTAGGGAATAGTCCAATTTTGATTCGAATTTGAAAAAAAATCCGAAAATTAGAATATCGAAATTTATCATGTACAGTCTCTTGAAAAATTCGACTTCGGCCATTCGCCATCTAAAACCTGACGAATTGCTGTTTTAGCCTATGGGAGACCTCCTAGAACCTATTTGGAGTCAATTGGTGGACTTTGAACAATCTAAGGTTTTTTTTGGGAAAAACTTCGAATTGAATTTGATCGAATGTGCTATTCCTTCGATTCCTACGGTACCTATTCGATCGCAAACAGACCTATTAAAAAAAAAAAACCGACTTAATTTCGTTGGTCTTTTTTAATTCAAATTTCTACTTTTTTTTTTCAATTCCAAAGTCGACCCTTGATAAATATGCCCCTAGGTGTGATGTAGATTTATAAATTACTCCTTAACACTTCAGCAACAAAATGGTGGGACACTGTAATCAACTGTTTAACAAACAATTATTATATTTTGGAGAAAGTCATGGGAAGCATAAGTCAGGTGTAGGTCCAGTATTCTGTTCAGATGTACAGTATAATAACAGTATAATACAGGGTGTGTAGCATCTGAACATGCCTTGCATAGTCTGTTTGACTTGTTTCCTCTTACATCCCACTCCTCTTACACATAAGTACAGTATAGAGGCTGTTTGTGGCAACAAATGCATATGTAAGACAGGTTAACCATATGTTTTTTAATAGTTTCAGTTTATGCTTTTGGTTAATAAGGGTAATGAACAAAAAGGAAGCCCCTGTAGTGAATAATGTTCTTTTGGCTGATATAAATGGATGAGAGTAAGACCTGGATGCTGATGAAAGAAATGTGCATACATATGGTGGCTGGTATATATGCCATTAGACATTTTATTGTTTTCTGATACTTCTACCTCTCCATTTGGCTTTAATTCAGGGTTATTATCAGAGCTAGATTTAAATAGCGGATGCCCCTAGGCTCACTGCCGTTCATCACCCCTATCCCCTCCATTTGTGCAAATTTTCATCATCGGGACCGGAGCAATGGAGATTGGCACATAGGAAAAACCGATTGTATTTACTGCGTGTCCCCAGTGTTTCTGAACCAATGTGGGTGTGGTTGGGCAGCATGCCGCCCCCTAAAATCCTGCCTCCCTAGGCCCAGGCCTTGGTGGCCTTTAAACAAATCTGGGCCTGGTTATTATCTTTATACTTGAACACCCATGAATAGGGTTTCCACCTGGCCAGTATTTAACCGGCCTGGCCGGTAAAAATAATGGCTGATCCCAATGTTATTAATAGGGAAAAAAGTAAGATTTATATGAAGGCTGGTATTTTTTTTCAGAAAAGGTGACAACCCTACCCATGAAAGGCCTGGTGGGTCCCAGGGGAAGGATGCTTTGGGTAGGCTTGAATACACACTCCCAGCAGGGAAGTGCAGTAGTGATGTGCCAGTCAGGGAAAAACTCAACCCACAAATTGTGGAGCTCATTATTTCAAAACTAAAGTTAATGTAACCTGAGTCAGTTTCCTACACTATAAAACCCACAAGACCTTGAAGGGACAGTCATGCTCTCTCAGGGTTGGACTGGGATGTCTGGGCCAACCGGGGTTGACTTCAGGGTCTGACTCCCCCCATTTTTACCTCCATTTCTGCTGATGATCAGGGAGAGGTAATGGCTTGGTGGGGAGAGGGGATGATGCAGGTGCAGCAACAGGAGCGGGTCTGGATCCACCAACAATGGTGGAGCGGGTCTGGATTCAGGTTGTGGAGCGGGTCTGGATCCGGGTGGTGGAGCGGGTCTGGATCAGTGGGGACCATTGTGTTTTTTCCTGGTGTCCCGCCAGCCTAGTCCGACATGGTGCTCTTTGCCTCGTTTATAAGATGACTAGCTTTTGGAATGGCCAGATGAAAGAGAAATTTTTCTCATGAGCTTAGCAAAGAGATATAAAAGGGCACAGCTGAACTTTAAAGCAACTGAAAACCCCCAATGACATATTTACTGGCTATGATAGAAAGCCGCGTTTGCCAGTGTTACACAGACTTGGCTAAATATGCTGCTTTTTAAGGGATAAACAAATTTGTTTAGACCAACTGCAGTTTTGCTGGAAATTATGGCAAATGCACTAATAAGTGAGAAAACGCAGAGCTGTCAGAAAGGCCAGCGTGGCAGAATCAAATATCCATGACACAATCCCAAGGCCTTACTTTATAAATTGCCCCTGTCACGTTTTTATGAAGCATATTAAGGAGCACAGGGAGCATAAAGTCTGTTCTCCATTTACTAAATTCCTGGAGGGTACTCACAGAACAATAGACCGGAATGTCAGGTTGAAGCAACATGAAATGCAGATACAGGCAAAAGAAAAAGCAAAGGGAACATTGCTGAGACTTTAATAGAATGAGTGCTGCTAACAGGAGGAATTCACCTTTGTAAAGTAAAAAAAAATGAGAGGTTAATCGGCTACATAATGAATAATTGCAGGATCATTGTTACATTGTGATTACAGCACAGAGCTACACACAGTAATTTCAGTGCTACATATTGAGTATGTTGCACCAATTATCATAGCTAATCCCTGTTGCATAACAATACTATATGAAGAGCAGCAGGGGCACCAGAGCTACACTGTTAATCAGAAATATTACTGAATAAGTAATAATGGAGGTGTAATTATTTCTGCTATAGATTGTAGTTGCACTGCCCCAGGTTATCACTGTGTTACAACTTGTTCACATTAACATATGTAGTACAAATCAAGTGGTTGCACCCAGCAATCTAATCTATTGGCTGTGAGCAGTTGCAGTATAGTAGAATCCTGCGTGGCTCTGGTTGGACAGACCTGCAAACCCACTATATACCCAACCCCTAGGACCCGAAATAATAAAACCAGAGAATGACTTGATGGGGATCTAAAGCCAAAGAAAAGCTTGATGTAAGCTTATGTAGGGTGCTTCTCTGGGCACTTTTGCAACTTACATTGATTTTGCGTTTATGAAGATATATTTACATTTTCTTAATGCCAATACCAAGTTTCCAACCCAAGGTTGACTAACATGCTCTACATTAGGGGACCCCAACCTTTTTTTTTTTTTTTTTTTTTTTTTCTTTAACACAAATGAGCCACATTCAATTGCAAAAAGAGCTGGGAAGTAACACAAGCATGAAAAGAGTTCCTAGGGGTGCCGTATAAGGGCTGTGATTGGCAATTTCGGCAGCGCCTATGTGCACTGACAATCTAAGGAAGGGTCTGTCTGGCATTAATTCTGGTTTTATGCAACCAAAACTTGCCTCCAAGCCAAGAATTTTAAAATAAGCACTTTTGAGGCAACTGGGAGCAACTGCCATGGGGTTGGTGAGCAACACAATTCTCACTAGCCATTGATTGGGGGGGTCACTGCTCTACGTTGTCATTGTTATTTATTCTCACCTCTACATTGGAGTATAAACCCTACAACCCTGATCTAAATAGGACATTTATTTTTGACAATTCGACAAACCCAGGTTTGGTAACCCAAAGGCATAAATTAGCAGGTAGCATTTACTGGTCACCCGAGCAAACATCTCATTGGTTGCAATGGGTTACTGCACCTTAGTGCCTTTTATTACACAAGGGGGTTAGACCCTCAAGGACACTAACATCAAAAACACACAGGTCTTCAAAGACTGCTTTAATTATCTTGATTTTTCCCCACCTAGCAGTCCTAGAAGTACTCACTTGGTGTACCAGACCTCAATCTCAATCTCAGTGGTTTTATGGAGGCTATATTTTTATGCTAGGTTTCCATTTCAGGGGCTCTGTTACAGGAAGGTGGATATTTTAATTGGGTGGTTATTTAAAAGGCACCTGCACTGCTCCATGTGTTATAACCCTTGCCTGCACACAAGTGCATTTTACAAGGCTATATCTATGTGGCTTCTTGCTATTGTAGTCCTATGGTATTTAAAGACAAATTCGCTTATCCTCCTCTGATTGACTCTAGTCAAGTCACTTTGTAGTACTCCCCTGGGGACCTATTAGAGCCTTGCAGCCTTTTATCAAGAATTTTATAACTTAAATACATCTTTTTTATTAAATGAATGCTTTGTTAAGGTTCAACCACTAACTGTTCTCAACTTCTCACACTGCTTTTTGATGATCTCTATCAAAGCACATACAGTACTTATTCGTCATCCTTTGCACCTTCTCTAGAGAAGTCATTTCATGATCTCCTTAAACACTCTGTAAAGTAGTGCATTGTTCTATTCCCCTTGAGCATTTCATTCTCTAACTTTAGCTAACTGATTGACTTGGAGTCCCAGTGTTTAAAATGCTAAATGAATGTTTAACTTTTTTGGTACTAGCCATGCGACCTGCTATGCTTGTAGCTATAAGTGTAATGGAAAACAAAGAACTCACCTCTCGAAATGTCCAAGATGGCGACTTCCTGCTCCACCATGTGGCCCTTCCTGGTTCTGGTATGCCTGCGACGGAAACGTGTCGCCCCAGGATTGGTCGCCGGCGACGGAATGGACGCCGGCGTCAAAACGTGCGTCGGCGTCAGGACGTCAACGTGAGGACGCCGGCGTCAGCGTCATGACGTCACAGCGTCAAGGTTTGGCGCCAACTGTGGTCTATTTATTCCCATGTTCCCTTTCTCTCCTTGCCTAATTATAGGTCTATCTCGTATAGTTCCTGGGTGTGATTTTCTGATTATTCTTGTATTTCCGTGTACCGACTTCTTGCCTGTTTCATCGATCCTGATTCTTGCCGCCTGTATTGACCATTTGCCTGATTACGACTATTCTTCTGATAAACCCTTTGTACTGCGAACTTGGTGTTGTATCTCCTCCTTGGTCCTCACTACAACAGAGCCTTCGGGCCCTGACAATAAGGACTTAAAGGGCACCAATCATGACCAAAATCATTTACTAAGTAAATACACTATGTGAAAGTTCAAGAAATCCGATTTTTAAAACAGTTAGAATTGTTTGTATAATGTAAATGATCAGCTCACTATTCCTTCTGCAAGATCTCCCCTATCTCCACTGCAGTTCTAGCTGAGGCAGGCATCTTGGATTTCACTGGCTCATCCTACCTATATCTTCCCAGCCAACTGTAGCTCTGAAATCTCGCACATGCTCAGTTCAAATTCCTTGTTTGCTTATCAACCCTTCTAAGCTATTTTCAAATCAGCCAAACCTGTGTGTTAGCTGCTGTACAGTAGTGCTGCCACCTGCTGGAAGTTAGCAGGTGGCAGCACTTCTAGTGGATACTTCTAGTGGAGGAGTTTACTAAAACAAGGCATTCTGGGTAGAATACTCAAAGCAGTGTTACAATCTGAGCATGCTCCTGAAATTTGCACATTAGAGTCTCTGTTAGAGTCTCAATATGGCCTCCCTCAGTGAAAGAACCCATTTGACAAAGTAAGGGATTTTTTTAAAACCTGCAGTTTTTTCAAAAAACTATATATGTAGTTTGATTAAACGTGTTTAGCTTGTACTGGTCAGATTGTTAATATGTGTTTGATTTTTGCTGTGATAGGTGCCCTTTAATGTATAAGGGATTGCAACGTATAGACATATAAAGTTTCTACCAGTGGCTGGCAGCTCTTCATTAGGGGAAAGGGTGCAGGGAAGGCCTTTACTATACAACATGGGCATTATATATTATAAACCAGGAATATTTTATTAAAAATGAGATCCACACAAGAGATAGCATGGCTAGTTAATGATATGAGAAATTTCTTCAAGGTAGTTCAGTTAAACACAAAGTAATAAAATATAGCAAGGTTCCCTCACAACCCTCTCACTCTGATTCTCCTTTTACATTATATATACTCCGTCCTTCTCTGTCGTATCTACATACAGTTAACAAAGCTTCTCCCGATGGTTTCATTGCCATTCGTAGGTTCCCCACTAACCTACACCTGGACGTTCAGTCCCTACTTGGCGGATATTCGCCCAGGGTACTAATTCCAGGACAGGGAGCAGAAGCATAAACAGACATATATGCTCCCCACACATTTCATTTCAGGAATACTGTTAATACAGTTGAGTAAATGTTGAACGAATGATACAATATTCTGTTTACATGACATGATCAAATAAAACTATTCCCCCTTGCTCTCATTCCAGCGATTGCCTTTAATATAGGGGAGAAATATGAGCTGGTTTTAAAAGAAAGTGTGAGCAGTTTGCTTAATGTTAAGTAAATGACCCGGCCATTAGGAATCCTAAACAGATCTTTATATATTCCCACCAACCAAGCAGCCACGGGGGATTTAGGACAAAAATGAATAAGCTTACAGTATTGATTAAATATAATTGACATTCGCACATTATGCAATATTATAATGCAAGACAAAGCAGTTCATTATTCACAGCAGCCAGATCCCGTTTCATCAGTGGGTATCATTTAAGGTGAAAAAAAAGAAATCTTTCCAAAGGAATCGTTCCAGTGCTGCTGTATACCGTCAGTGATTAGTAATGCAACTCTATAGTGATTCTGGCTTTCCTTTTAAATTCATTAGTTCTAGACCATGGATTCAGGTAACTTTCACTGAATACCAGAAACAAACCAGAGGAGAGTTACTAGAGAAAATTGCTCATCTAATTAAAAAGCATATTAACACTCGACATGAAGATCTGGTTATTTTCAAGATTTTTTTCTTTTTGCTCTGTTCATTTGTATTTGTGAAATAAAAAAACCTATCAAGCAATTCTCTTCCAAAAGGTTCCTGTGCATTGTTCTAATAAGCAATGGCCTTGAATAAATGCCAACTTTCATAAGAGGGAAGAAGCCAACAGTTTAAGATGGTACTGTCTGTATATACTAACAGCAAAACAAAGAAAAAGTTGTCCTCAACACTAAATGTTAAATCATTAGGTTGGGGAGCAATGAGGCTGTGACGACTGCACCATATCCAGTTTACACATGTAACCCTAAATACATTCTTATAGGACATATATGACTTTTATACATTATAAACGATGCCTCAGCATGTCTCTGTCTCTGCAAAGAACTAAATAAAGAGAGATAAACAAATATTTTCAGTATAGGATTAGCTGAAAGGTTTGGAGTCAGCAAGATAATAACTGGTTTTTACAATATAAGGAGTCGATACACTTGTAATTGTCAACAGTTCTTTAAGTAGCATGGAAGAGACAGTTCATTGCTAATTCCTGATCATCTCTGTATGGTATAAACCAGTGGTTTCACTTTATAGTCACTCTTTACTGCAGAGGAGATTGAGGGGGGGGGGTAATCAGTCCAGTCTCCATAGAAGTGTCTGTCTGTTCTGCTTGAGTGGTAGTGATTGATTACAAGTTCTGTTGGCTTCCTTTACTTGCTCCTGTTGTTACTGTGAAGCAGAAGCTTTCCCTTTTGCTGTGGCTTGGTCCTAATATTTAATCTTTTAACATTAGCAAAGTAAGGAGTAAGGCTGTTTTCACATATTAATGCATACGTAGACACATATATTCCTTTAATCACAAATGATCTATGTTAATATATTTTAGAGGGTGTCTATAGTAGCAGTGGGATAATCGTCTCTGGGAAGGGACTGTGGCATTGCAGGTATAGTAGGGAGAGATGGTGCCTATAGTAACAGTGGGATAATAGTCTCTGGGAAGGGAGAGTGACTGTGGGATAGCAGGTATAGTAGGGAGAGATGGTGTCTACAGTAACAGTGGGATAATAGTCTCTGGGAAGGGACTGTGGGATAGCAGGTTGTAATGGAAACTGGGATTCTTACCGAAGATGGCGTCCAAGATGGTGGATTCCTGTCTTCCCACATGGCCCCTGATGGTCGCAGTACTGTGACGCCAGCTTCCTCCCGTCCTGCGATTGGTCGCCGGCGACGGAATGGACGCCGGCGTCAGAATGGGCGCCGGCGTCAGGACCTCAACGCCAATGCGTCAGGACGTTGACGCCAATGCGTCAGCGTCTGCGTCTGATGCCAGCGCGTCCAAAATTGGCGCCAACCATTGGCCTATTTAAGGCAGCTTCCAGAACTCACCAGTGCCCGAGTATAGGTCTTGTTACAAGTTCCTGGGTGTGTTACTTCGTGTATTGACTCTCGTTTATTGACCTTGCCTGTTTATTCGTTACTGAACCTACGCCGCCTGAACCGATCATTTGCCTGGATTACGACCACTCTTCTGCCTCATCCCTTTGTACCGCGAACTGAACTTAAGAACTGTCTCCTCTTAGGTCCGCACTCCAACTGTGCCTTCGGGCCCTGACAGTATACTCGGGCCATGGACCCCGCTGAGGAGGCTCAAGTTCAGCCTGACGTTGGCCAAGCCCTTCATGGATTGGCTTCGCGAATGAGGGCCTACGAAGTGCAGCAATCTAACTGTGGTCAAGCACTGGAGTTGATCCTGGCGAAGTTGTCCGCTCTCAGTCCTACGACTTCTGCCTCGGTTCCGGTGCCTGTGGTTCCAGCTCAGATCTCTGAGCTCCATATCCCGGCTCCACCGCTTTTCGCTGGAGACCCAGAAGCATGTAGAGGGTTTATCATTCAATGTGAAATCCGGTTTACCTTGCTTCCCGGACAGTATGTCTCCGAACGTGCCAAGGTGGGATTCATGATTACCCGACTGACCGGGAAGGCTCTGGAATGGGCCTCTCCTCTCTGGGAAAAGGTGGATCCACTCATTGATGATTCCAGAGCTTTCATTCGAGACCTTCGCACGGTGTTTGATGCCCCTGGCCGCACCGCTTCTGCATCTGCACGCCTGTTCCAGATTCGGCAGGGAATTCGTTCAGTTCCTGAATATGCAATTGAATTCCGCACATTGGTTGCCGAGACGTCCTGGAATAATGACGGCTATCATGCCGCTTTCTACAATGGCCTTGCTATGCGGTTAAAGAATGATCTGGTCTCCCGAGAACTCCCCACTCGCTGGGAAGATTTGATTGCTTTGGCTGTAAAAGTGGATACCCGGCAAAGGGTACATCTAGCTGACTGCGAGCGTGTGATGAAACCCCAGAGATTCCAACCCGTTCTGGCTCCACGCTTCCAAAGACCCCTGCTTACTAGTCCTGCAACGGCTCCTTCCTCAGTCCCTCCTGCTACTTCTTCGTCTCTCCTTTACGAAGAACCGTTACAGTTGGGACGAGTTCGCCTCTCCGAACTGGAAAAGATGCGCAGAAGGGCCGCTGGACTCTGTTTCTACTGCGGGGGCAAGACTCACTTTGCCAATGAGTGTCCTGTCAAGCCGGGAAGAAGTCTACCCTGTGGTCATTTGGGTAAGACTTATCTGGGCGGAATTGAATGTTCTTCCCCATCCCCTGAACATCGGTTCCTCCTTCCTGTGCAGATTTTGCTCCATTCCAAGACCATCCCTTCTCATGCTTTCCTTGACTCCGGTGCCGCTGGGAATTTCTTGGATAAGAACTTTGCCTTGAAACATTCATTACCTCTTCAACTCCTGCCTATACCCCTCCGGGTTCTTGCCATTGACGACCGGCCCCTGACGTCAGCCTTCATTACACAGTCTTCTGCGGAGTTATCATTTAAAGTGGGCACCATGCACTCTGAGAGACTTTCTTTTCTTTTGATTGACTGTCCGTCAACTCCAGTCGTGCTCGGATTACCCTGGTTACGCAAACATAACCCGGTTATTGACTGGTCCTCTACTCAAATTTCTCGTTGGAGTCCCTTCTGCCAGTCGAATTGCCTTCCTATCAAGCCTGTCATCAAAGTCTCTGCTGTGTCTTCTGATTGTTCTTTGCCTCATGCTTACCAAGCCTTCTCGGATGTTTTCAACAAAAAGTCTGCCGAAACTCTTCCCCCTCACAGGCCCTATGACTGCCCTATCGAACTCTTGCCTGGCTCCATGCCTCCTCGTGGTCGCACATATCCTCTTTCCCCTTCTGAGACTGCCGCAATGAAATCTTACATTCAAGAGAATCTTCAGAGAGGTTTCATTCGTCCTTCTACCTCCCCTGCTGGAGCAGGATTCTTCTTCGTAGAGAAGAAAGATGGCAGTCTACGGCCTTGCATAGACTATCGGGGTCTGAACAAGATCACATTAAAAAACCGTTACCCTCTTCCCCTCATTTCCGAACTTTTTGACCAACTCAAGGGTGCCAATATTTTTACCAAGCTGGATCTTCGGGGGGCTTATAAACTCATCCGGATTCGTGAGGGGGATGAATGGAAGACCGCCTTCAACACCCGGGACGGTCATTATGAATATCTCGTCATGCCTTTCGGGCTCTGCAATGCTCCAGCAGTTTTTCAAGAACTTGTTAATGATGTTTTTCGTGATCTTCTGGGCCAAAGTGTGGTTGTCTACCTTGATGACATACTTATTTTTTCTAAGAGTCTTGGAGAACACCGGTGTCAAGTTCGTGAAGTCCTCTGTCGTCTAAGAAAGAACAACCTGTTTGCCAAACTGGAAAAGTGCACTTTTGAGGTTCCCTCCATTCCTTTCCTTGGCTACATCATCTCCCAACAAGGTTTTAAGATGGATCCGGCTAAAGTTTCCGCTATTCAAGAATGGCCTCTTCCCACCAGTGTCAAAGCTATTCAGAGGTTCATAGGATTTGCCAACTACTACAGACAGTTTATTAAAGGCTTCTCTTCCAAGATTTCTCCAATTCTTTCTCTTATCCGTAAAGGCGGGAAACCTCAACATTGGCCCCAGCAAGCCTTGGAAGCTTTCAAGACTCTTAAAGACTCTTTTTCTTCTGCCCCGATTCTTCGACACCCTGAACCTCTTCAACCCTTCTTCATTGAGGTTGATGCCTCTGATGTCGGAGCTGGAGCAGTACTCTCGCAAAGATCTTCTTCTGATGGGAAATTACATCCATGCGCTTTCTTCTCAAAAAAGTTTTCCTCTCCTGAGCAGAACTATGACGTGGGAAATCGTGAGTTGTTAGCTGTTAAATTAGCTCTAGAGGAGTGGAGACATCTGCTGGAGGGTTCGTCTGTCCCTGTAACCATCTTCACAGATCACAAAAATCTTGAATATATCCAAACTCTTAAACGCCTCAATCCTCGACAAGCCAGGTGGGCACTCTTCTTCTCACGTTTCAATTTTGTTATTACCTTTCGTCCTGGCTCCAGAAATAAGAAAGCGGATGCTCTATCCAGAAGTTTTATTCCTGAAGATCCTAATTCTGAAGATCCTGAACCTATTGTCCCATCTTCTAAGATTGTTGCTGCTTTACTTCCCTCTTTGGCCTCTCAATTATTGTCTGCACAGTCCTCTGCTCCTACTGAGACTCCTTTGGGCGTTGCCTTTGTTCCTCCTGAGTTTCGCCACTCCATCCTATCCCAGTCCCATAGTTCTAAACAAGCTGGTCATCCTGGGATTAAGAAGACTACGGAGCTCTTGCCTCGTTTAGTTTGGTGGCCATCCTTGAGAAAGGATGTTAAAGACTTTGTATCCTCCTGCTCTACTTGTGCCGTTTCCAAGTCCGGACATTCCCCTCCCAAGGGATTGCTTCTGCCTTTACCCATTCCATCCCGGCCATGGACACATTTAGCAATGGACTTCATTGTCGACCTTCCAATTTCTTCTGGCCACACCGTCATCTGGGTCGTGATCGACAGGTTCAGCAAGATGGCCCATTTTACTCCTCTTCAAAAACTTCCCTCTGCTCCGGAACTCTCCAGACTGTTCGTCCTACATATTTTTCGTCTTCATGGTTTTCCTGCTGAAATTGTCTCTGATCGGGGTTCCCAGTTTGTTTCTAAATTCTGGAGATCTCTCTGCAAAGCCTTCAATATCTCTCTTCAATTTTCTTCAGCATACCACCCACAATCCAACGGAGCAGCAGAAAGAGTTAATCAGGCCCTGGAGCAGTTCCTTCGTTGCCATGTATCTCTGTGCCAAGACGACTGGTCGGATCTTCTTCCTTGGGCTGAATTCGCCCACAACAACGCTCAGCATTCTTCCTCCCAGAAATCCCCTTTCTTCTCTGTTTATGGTCTAAATCCGCTGGCATTCCCACAGGATCTGCTGCTCACCAACGTTCCTGCTGCCAACGACCAAGCTGCCCACATGATTGCCATTTGGCATGCTATCACTGCTAATCTGGAAAAAAGTTCTTTAACGCAGAAAAAGTTTGCTGACAAGAAGAGAATTTCTTCTCCCCCCTATGTTCCAGGGGATAAAGTCTGGCTTTCTACCCGAAATATTCGTTTGAAGATCCCTACTCCCAAACTTGGTCCCAGATAGAGATGGCGCGAACTGTTCGCTGGCGAACTTGTTCGCGCGAACATCGGGTGTTCGCGCTCGCCGGAAGTTCGCGAACGTCGCGCGACGTTCGCCATTTTGGGTTCGCCATTGTTGGCGCTTTTTTTTGCCCTCTCACCCCAGACCAGCAGGTACATGGCAGCCAATCAGGAAGCTCTCCCCTGGACCACTCCCCTTCACTATAAAAACCGAAGCCCTGCAGCGTTTTTTCACTCTGCCTGTGTGTGCTGAAGAGATAGTGTAGGGAGAGAGCTGCTGCCTGTTAGTGATTTCAGGGACAGTTGAAAGTTTGCTGGCTAGTAATCGTTTTGATACTGCTCTGTTATTGGAGGGACAGAAGTCTGCAGGGGTTTGAGGGACATTTAAGCTTAGGTAGCTTTGCTGGCTAGTAATCTACCTTCTACTGCAGTGCTCTGTATGTAGCTGCAGTGGGCAGCTGTCCTGCTTCTGATCTCATCTGCTGACTGCTGCAATAACAGTAGTCCTTGTAAGGACTGCTTTTATTTATTTTTTTGTTGTTTTACTACTACTACTACTATAAGAGCCCAGTGCTATTAGTCTAGCAGTGTTGGGGAGTGGGACTGGTGTGCTAATCTGCTGCTCCTAGTAGTTCAGCAGCACCAACTGTAATTTTTTTTTTTTAATATTCATTTTTTTTTTATTTTACTTTTTTTTATTTTACTACCACTGTAGTAGTGTATAAGTTGACCTTTTAGGCATTATTTGCCCTGTAGGCATTTTTTGCCCAGTGTGTTATTCAACCAACTGCCATCTAGCTGTGTGACCTTGTTCACATTCTGTCTAAATATCCATAATATTACCGTCTCCAGAAAAAACACCGGAGTGACTTTTTTCAAGCAGCCATAATATATTTTACGTAATCCGTATCCACCGCTGTAGTAGTGTATACGTTGATCTTGTGGGCAGTATTTGCACAGTGTTTTCTTCAAACCGCCATCTAGCTGTGTGAGCTTGTTCACATTTTGTCTAAATATTGATAATATTATCGTCTCTAGAAAAACCACTTGAGTTACTTTTTTTCAAGCAGCATTCTTATATTTTACGTAATCCGTATCCACCGCTGTGTATACGTTGACCTTGTAGGCATTATTTGCACAGTGTTTTCTTCAAACCGCCATCTAGCTGTGTGAGCTTGTTCACATTTTGTCTAAATATTGATAATATTATCGTCTCTAGAAAAACCACTTGAGTTACTTTTTTTCAAGCAGCATTCATATATTTTACGTAATCCGTATCCACCGCTGTGTATACGTTGACCTTGTAGGCATTATTTGCACACTGTTTTCTTCAAACTGCCATCTAGCTGTGTGTATTATCATTTCCAGAAAAACCAACTGAGTTTTTGTTGTTGTTGTTTTTTTAAAAATAATGCCAGGCAAAGGCAGGCCGCCACGCAGAGGCCGTGCTAGGGGCCGTGCTGCTATGCAATCCTGTGGCCCTAGCAAATTGCCCAGTTTTAAAAAGCCAATGACCCTGAACTCCCAAAATGCTGAAGAGGTAGTTGACTGGCTTACATCCTCCTCATCCTCCACTGCTATGGCCACCCCACGTAACACTTCCTCCACCACCGGTGCCCCTTCTTCACTGGAGTCAGAGGAGTTATTTTCCCATGAGTTTCTTGAACTGAGTAATGCGCAACCATTATTGGCAGAAGAAGATGAAGGAGATGAGGACGTTACACCAGATTTAATTCTGGCAGAGAACACGACAGAGATGGACATAATGATGAGTGATGAGGAGGAGGTCCCCGCTGCTGCTTCCTTCTGTGATGTGTCAGAAGAAATTGATGCATCTGAGGAGAATGATGATGAGGAGATTGATGTTTTGTGGGTGCCTAGTAGAAGAGAGCAAGAGGAGGGTAGTTCAGATGGAGAGACGGAGAGTCAGAGAGGCAGTAGGAGAATAAGACTTAGAAGAAGCAGGGAGGACAGCCCGCAGGGATCAGTAGGGCAACAACATGTATCGGCACCTGTGTTCAGCCGGCCAACGCACCCGCCATTGCCGCCAACTTCTACTGTTACCGCCAGATCGCAGACTTCCAAAAAGTCAGCAGTGTGGGATTTTTTTAATGTGTGTGCCTCTGACAAAAGCATTGTAATTTGCAATGAGTGCAGTCAGAAACTGAGCCTTGGTAAGCCCAACAGCCACATAGGTACAACTTCTATGCGAAGGCACATGAGCGGCAAGCACAAAGCACTTTGGGAGCAACACCTCAAAGGCAACAGGCAAACTAAAAGCCACACTCCTTCTGGTCCAGCATCTTACTGCTCTACCTCTGCTCTCCTTGACCCATCTGAACCACCCTCCACTCCGCCTTCCACCTTGACCACCTGTTCCCATTCCCAGTCATCTGCCACCAGCCAAGTTTCTGTGAAGGCCATGTTTGAGCGTAAGAAGCCAATGTCTGACTGTCACCCCCTTGCCCGGCGTCTGACAGCTGGCTTGTCTGCACTCTTAGCCCGCCAGCTTTTACCATACCAGCTGGTGGACTCTGAGGCCTTCCGCAAATTTGTAGCAATTGGGACACCGCAGTGGAAGGTACCCAGCCGCAATTTTTTTTCTAAAAAGGGAATACCACACCTGTACCAACATGTGCAGAGCCAAGTTACCGCATCTCTGTCACTTAGTGTTGGGCCAAAGGTCCATATGACTACTGACGCATGGTCCTCCAAGCATGGTCAGGGCAGGTATGTCACCTACACTGCCCACTGGGTGAACTTGGTAATGGCTGGGAATGGGAAGCAGGGAATGGGTAGCTCAACAACAACAACAACAGTGGAGTTGGTGTCATCGCCACGGATTGCACGCGGTTCTGCCACCACCTCTACTCCTCCATCGCTCTCTACCTCGTCTTCTTCCTCTTCTTCTTCTTACTCTGCTGCTGGGTCCTCCTTCTCCTCCTCCACACCTGTGCACCCCCAGCTCCCCCTAGGCTATTCGACGTGCCAGGTACGCCGTTGTCACGCTGTCTTGGGGATGACGTGCCTGGAAAGCAAAAACCATACCGGATCTGTACTCCTGTCATCTCTGCAGTCACAGGCCGATCGGTGGCTGACCCCACACCAACTGCAGATCGGAAAAGTGGTGTGTGACAATGGAAGCAATCTGTTGGCAGCGTTGAGACTGGGAAATTTAACACATGTGCCCTGCATGGCACATGTGTTAAATTTAATAGTCCAACGTTTTGTCTCCAAGTACCCAGGATTCCAGGACGTTCTCACCCAGTCCAGAAAGGTGTCGGCCCATTTCAGACGTTCCTACACAGCCATGGCACGCCTTGCTGACATTCAGCAGCGCTACAACATGCCAGTCAGGCGTTTGATTTCTGACAGCCAGACTCGCTGGAATTCAACGCTCCTTATGTTGGAACGTCTGCTGCAACAACAAAGGGCCGTCAACGAGTACCTTTTTGAACTGGGTGGTAGGACTGGATCTGCAGAGCTGGGGATTTTTTTCCCCCGTTACTGGGTGCTTATGCGCGATGCCTGCAGGCTCATGCGACCTTTTGAAGAGGTGACAAATATGGTCAGTCGCACCGAAGGCACCATCAGCGACCTAATACCCTTCGCTTTCTTCCTGGAGCGTGCCGTGCGACGAGTGACAGATGAGGCTGTAGACCAGCGTGACGAGGAGCTGGAAGCGCACGATTTATGGTCGGAATCACCAGAACGAACCCAGGCACCTGCTGCAACGCAGGGAGAGGTGCCAGAAGTGGAGTCAGAGGAGGAAGGTGGCTTTGTGGAGGAGGAGGAGGAGGACCAACAGGAGCAGGCTTCCCAGGGGGCTAGTGGTGACCTTTTGGGGACCCCTGGTCTTGTACGTGGCTGGGGGGAGGAGACCGTGGATGATGCAGTCCTTGATAATGAGGAAGCGGAGATGGATAGCTCTGCATCCAACCTTGTGAGAATGGGGTCTTTCATGCTGTCATGCCTGTTGAAGGACCCCCGTATCAAGAGGCTTAAGGAGAAGGACCTGTACTGGGTCGCAACGCTACTAGACCCTCGGTACAAGCATAAAGTGTCAGAAATGTTACCAACATACCACAAGTCCGAAAAGATGCGGCATTTACAAACCAGCCTGCAAAACATGTTGTACAATGCTTTTAAGGGTGATGTCACTTCAGGAACTCATCAACATTCCAGGGGCAGAGGTGCCAGTAATCCTGCCACGAGCACACCTGCAAGGACAAAGCCCTTTGGCCGGTCTGTAACGTCAGACATGCAAATGTTTTTCTGTCCAAGGCAGCGCCACAACCCTTCTGGATCCACCCTCAAAGAACGCCTCGACCGGCAGGTAGCGGACTACCTGGCATTATCTGCAGATATCGACACTCTGAGGAGCGATGAACCCCTGGACTACTGGGTGCGCAGGCTTGATCTGTGGCCAGAGCTGTCACAATTTGCCATGAACCTCTTGTCTTGCCCAGCCTCAAGTGTGCTCTCAGAAAGGACCTTCAGTGCAGCAGGAGGGATTGTAACTGAGAAGAGAACTCGCCTAGGTCACAAAAGTGTCGATTACCTGACCTTTATTAAAATGAATGAGGGGTGGATCTCGGAGGGTTACTGCACGCCGGAAGACTTGTTCTGACTTCTATGCAGCTGTCCTTCTCTTCAAGCCTCATGACTCCACACACAGCTGTCCTTTAGCGTCCTCCTCCCTCCGCCACCGTTACAAACTAGGGTGCAAACCCTACTGGTTTAATTTTTTCTGGCCTCTGTGCTTCAGTGGCTGCAACCAAAAAAACTGGGCAAACAATGTCTACAAGGTCAACGTATGGCGAAAAATGACTATTTTCAGCATTTATATGGCATATTTTTTCTGGCAACTGTGCTTCAGTGGCTGCGTCCAAAAAAATGCATATTTTCTGCATTTATATGGCATAATTTTTCTGGCCTCTGTGCTTCAGTGGCTGCAACCAAAAAAATTTATATTTTCAGCATTTATATGGCATAATTTTTCTGGCAACTGTGCTTCAGTGGCTGCGACCAAAAAAATGACTATTTTCAGCATTTATATGGCATATTTTTTCTGGCCTCTGTGCTTCAGTGGC
This sequence comes from Xenopus petersii, assembly GCA_038501925.1. Classification (NCBI taxonomy): domain Eukaryota; kingdom Metazoa; phylum Chordata; class Amphibia; order Anura; family Pipidae; genus Xenopus; species Xenopus petersii. The sequence continues at coordinate 104,374,392 of CM076677.1, forward strand.
TGCGGCCAAAAAAACTGGGCAAACAATGCCTACAAGGTCAACGTTGACCTTGTAGGCATTGTTTGCCCAGTTTTTTTGGCCGCAGCCACTGAAGCACAGAGGCCAGAAAAAATATGCCATATAAATGCTGAAAATAGTCATTTTTTGCCATACGTTGACTCAATGTATATGGCAAAAAATGACTATTTTCAGCATTTATATGGCATATTTTTTCTGGCAACTGTGCTTCAGTGGCTGCGACCAAAAAAACTGGGCAAACAATGCCTACAAGGTCAACGTATGGCAAAAAATTACTATTTTCAGCATTTATATGGCATATTTTTTCTGGCAACTGTGCTTCAGTGGCTGCGTCCAAAAAAAACTGGGCAAACAATGTCTACAAGGTCAACGTATGGCGAAAAATGACTATTTTCAGCATTTATATGGCATATTTTTTCTGGCAACTGTGCTTCAGTGGCTGCGTCCAAAAAAACTGGGCAAACAATGCCTACAAGGTCAACGTATGGCAGTTGTTTAAAGAGAACAGTAGATTACTAGCCAGCAAAGCTACCTAAGCTAAAATGTCCCTCAAATCCCTGCAGACTTCTGTCCCTCCAATACAGAGCAGTATCAAGCAGATTACTAGCCAGCAAACTTACTATCATCTGTCCCTGAAATCACTAACAGCTCTCCCCCTACACTATCTCTTCCAAGCACACACAGGCAGATTTTTCAGATACATTTTTGCCCTTGATCCCCCTCTGGCATGCCACTGTCCAGGTCGTTGCACCCTTTAAACAACTTTAAAATCATTTTTCTGGCCAGAAATGTCTTTTTTAGATGTTAAAGTTCGCCTTCCCATTGAAGTCTATGGGGTTCGCGAACCGTTCGCGAACCGCTCGCATTTTTGCGCAAGTTCGCGAATATGTTCGCGAACTTTTTTTCCGACGTTCGCTACATCCCTAGTCCCAGATTCATTGGTCCCTACCCCATCATTGAAGTCATCAACCCTGTGGCCGTTCGTCTGCAGCTTCCTCCAGAAATGCGGATACCCAACGTTTTCCATGTCTCTCTTCTCAAACCTGCTGTGTCCTCTTCTTCTTCTTCTTCCTCCCCAGCTCCTGTTCTTGTTGATGACCACCAAGAATTCGAAGTGAAGGATTCTGGATTCTCGGTTATCCAGAGGGGGCTTACAGTACTTAATTGAATGGAAGGGATTCGGTCCTGAGGAGTGTTCTTGGGTTAAGAGCTCAGATGTCCACGCTCCTCTTCTTGTCTGGAAATTCCACCGACAGTTCCCTTCCAGTCCCAGCCACGGTGGTCCTGAGGCCCCCCCTAAGGAGGGGGGTACTGTAATGGAAACTGGGATTCTTACCGAAGATGGCGTCCAAGATGGTGGATTCCTGTCTTCCCACATGGCCCCTGATGGTCGCAGTACTGTGACGCCAGCTTCCTCCCGTCCTGCGATTGGTCGCCGGCGACGGAATGGACGCCGGCGTCAGAATGGGCGTCGGCGTCAGGACGTCAACGCCAATGCGTCAGGACGTTGACGCCAATGCGTCAGCGTCTGCGTCTGACGCCAGCGCGTCCAAAATTGGCGCCAACCATTGGCCTATTTAAGGCAGCTTCCAGAACTCACCAGTGCCCGAGTATAGGTCTTGTTACAAGTTCCTGGGTGTGTTACTTCGTGTATTGACTCTCGTTTATTGACCTTGCCTGTTTATTCGTTACTGAACCTACGCCGCCTGAACCGATCATTTGCCTGGATTACGACCACTCTTCTGCCTCATCCCTTTGTACCGCGAACTGAACTTAAGAACTGTCTCCTCTTAGGTCCGCACTCCAACTGTGCCTTCGGGCCCTGACACAGGTATAGTAGGGAGAGATTGTGTCTATAGTAACAGTGGGATAATAGCCTCTGGGAAGGGAGTGTGACTGTGGGATAGCAGGTATAGTAGGGAGAGATGGTGTCTATAGTAACAGTGGCTAATAGTCTCTGGGAAGGGAGTGTGACTGTGGGATAGCAGGTATAGTAGGGAGAGATTGTGCCTATAGTAGCAGTGGATAATAGTCTCTAGGAAGGGTCTGTGGTTGTGGGATAGCAGGTATAGTAGGGAGAGATGGTGTCTATAGTAACAGTGGGATAAGAATCTCTGGGAAGGGACTATGGCTTTGGAATAGCAGGTATAGTAGGAGGAGATGGCACCTATATTAGCAGTAAATGTAATAGAAACTGGGAAAGGACTGTGGAATAACAGGTATACTAGGGCATGAGGGGGAACAACTCTTTATATTGTTGTCTCCCAGCCTTTGGTGTTCCACTTTCTGAAGCAGTACACCCAGCACCTGCCAGCAGTTAAAGGCTAATGGGGCTTCCGACGGTTGTACTTGGACCACAGCTGAAGGGCAAAGCAGTTGGATAAGCAGTGCTTTTAATAAATATCTGTTCTCTGCAAAGTCTGTTTTCCCCAGCGTGCCAATATCACCAAGGACAATGTTGGTTAAGCAACAACGCTACACATAAGACCTAACTTTCTCAGAGTGGGGTTGTTAAGTGATCTATATAGGGTCAGCAGCCTAGGGCCTATCATTTTACCCCCCTACATGACACTGAGGAAAAGAATCTACAAGAGAAAAAAATGCCATCCCTGAAACCTGTCCTTTAACATCTTCTCTGAGAAGCATTGTATCCATTTACAGTTTAAATCAGAGAGGCAGCACTTTTGCCCTTTAAAAAAAGCATTTATTTTGCATCGCTGTTGACAAAAGATAGGGAGAAACAGAGTCCAGGTATTGAATTAAAGTGCAAGGAATTGGCAGAAAGGTCAGTGCTTTCAGATCTTGATGCCATTTGTCCCTTCCGTACCCTGTGCAGACTCATACTACCTTTCTGTAACAAAAGATGGCATTTCCCATTCCACAGCAGAAAAGCATTTTCAAAGGAAAATGTTATGTTTTTGTTATGTTTTTGAGACAAAGTAACAGTTTCTCTTTATTTTTGTGCACAATTGTCTGCATTCAGAGTTTTTAATCTAATTACACAATGGTGTTTACTGTACGCGGCTGCATTCGCTGTATTTGGTATTGATCTATCTATCTTAGATGTTAACCTTTTTTTTACTATGGCTTTTATAGTATTGTGTGCATGAATTTATTGTTTGGTGTTGTATGACAGATATACAAATGCCAGGGTTACACCATTTATTGCTTTGTACAATACAAGTAATAGATTTATTTTCAGGATGCTAGAATAAAGAATGGCCTGCAGTGCAGGTGATGGGCTTTTTTGCCTTTCCACCCTATCCACATTGTGTCCCAAAGCAATGGACAGGGGCCCAGCCTATAATGATATATTCTAAGTCAGCACAACACTCCCAGGAAAACAAGTTTAGACCAGAGAATGCAGCAATGTTTCAAGCTGTTCCCCATCTCTTTCTCAAGCTTGTTTTGCATGATGTTCGGTGCATCTAAAAAGGGCAATAACTCAAGATGAAAACATAATTATGCCTCTTTATATATAGTTACATATAGTTAAATTGGGTTGAAAAAAGACAAAGTCCATCAAGTTCAACCCCTCCAAATGAAGATCCAGCATCCATACATACACCCCACCCTACTTTTAATTAAATTCTATATACCCATATCTCACCATCCCATGTTTCTTTAGCGATATCCAAAAGTCCCCGGAGATGTCTGCCGTATAACAATTCAAATGGAGAATATCCTGTAGAGCATTGGACCTACTAAGTCCATGGCTATTTTTTCAAAAGGGACCTCAATAATGGGAAGTGGCACAAGGGGACTATGGAAATGTGGCATAGAGGCAGAGATTTAGCACTCTGGACAGGATTCCCAGTACTTTTTAATTTCCTCTACTACCTTGGGCCAGTAACACCTTTGACAGGGGCGTAACTACAGAGGAAGCAGACCCTGCGGCTGCAGGGGGGCCCAGGAGATACAGGGGGCCCCATGAGGGTCTCATTGATGAGCAATTTCAACATATATTGTTAAAACAGGACAAACACTGAATGTGTTGGGGGCCCTAAAATTAATTTGCTGTGGGGCCCAGGAACATCTAGTTACGCCACTGACCTTTGAAATACTCGTTCAGCCATTTTCTCACTACCCAGATGGCCCCCCCATCACCAATAAGGCCATCTGGGTATTGAGAAAGGCCAATAAGGTTCACCTATATGGCTTGGGAACCGAAAGTTGTTCTATTACTTCATTATCCTTTTTAGAAATATGATACAACAGATCTTCTTTAAGTGCAAAATAAGGAAAACAAACACCATCATTAGGCTCAGTAGGCTTACCATCATACTTGCTGTGGTTTATACACGTTGAGGCAGAGTATAGCTTGTCCTATAAATAGGCTTACCATCAATCATTATAACATTTTCCCTAACAAGGGTGGAGTCTTTTAGCTGTTCAGAACCAAAGTTTTCTCTATGGCGTCTAAATAAGGGAACTCCAAAGGAAGCTCTAGGGCAGTGCTGTCCAACTTCTATGGTACAGAGGGCCGGAATTTTTCCAATCTACATTGTAGAGGACTGATAATGGAAGCCAGTGTTAGCCACTCCCTATTTTTAGACCACACCCACTATAAACCACACCCATGTTACCATAAGACCATGTCCATATTAATAGCACACCAAAAAATCAAATGGTTGGTGCTCACTGCAGGGCCGAAACTAGGGGTAGGCAGAGTAGGCGGCTGTCTAGGGTGAACATTATTAAGTGGATTTTTTTTCAGTAATGATGATCAATCAGTTGGGTGGAATCCACCACCCTCACCTTCTCCATCTCATCTCTTCTGTGTTGTGTGCGGGTGCAGCGCGACGTGTGTACATGCGTCAGCGATGTCAATGACGTCACTAATGTGGCTGGGTAGCAGACAGAGGCAGAGCGCTCGGGGGCTGCTTGGTGTGGATCACGCTCGCTGCTCTCAGCCTTGCACAGTTGCACTGAACTGAAGACATTCTTTCTATTACTGTAAAGTGTGAAGCTTCCTGCTGGCACAGCCAGGTACAGATTTGGGGCCCATATGTTTACTGTTGCTGCTGGGCTGGGCACTGACACAGGTACATAAATACTTGGGGGCAATATGATGTGATTAGATTTATTTTTGGCTGCTGCTGGCACAGGTAAAGATTGGGGGCAATATGATGACTGCTGGGCTTGCTGTCACATGTACAGGAGGGCTATATGATGGATGGCTGCTAAGCTTGCTGGCACAGGTACGGGGGGGGCTGTATTATGGATGGCTGCTGGGCTTGCTGGTACAGGTACAAGGGGCAGCAATATAAATTAAAAGTTTCATTCATTAATGTGTTGTACACTTTCTTGCTTTCTTTCTTTAAAAACCGTCATGGTATGGAGGTGAATGGTAATGCAGGACATGGGGGGCGCTGATTGAAGCTCTTGCCTAGGGTGCCGAACTACCTTGGCATGGTCCTGACAGGGATGTCACTCATATGTGAAAAAAGTTACGTCATAAGACAAACCCTCAAATCCATAAGCCTCTTCCTTCCCGGTGTAGAATACAGTATGTGATTAAACACCTTATGGGCCCCTAACAATTTTCAAATGCTAACAAACCCCCAGAACAAATACCAGGCTTATTTTCCATAGGGATTATAGGACAGTCAGAGTATGGCACACACAGGGAGCATAGGGAAGGCAGAGCATGGCACACACAAGGAGCATAGGGAAGGTAGAACAGAGTAGGAGACAGGGAAACCTCTCTAATATGTACTACATACAGTAACACAGTGCTGGTGTCCCAACAGCATTTTGAATAAAGTGTGAACAGGTGAACAATGTGGGGAGTTTCAGTCTGGGACTCAGGTGTGAACCGTACAGGGCTTTAGGGGTGTGAACAATAGAGGTGTCAGAAGTGTAAACAATGCAGGGGGGGTTACATGTGTGGACAATACAGGGAATTACAGTGTGACTTTGAGGTTTAAACAATGCAGGGGCCAGTTAATCTCTGTAGTGATACCTTTTAAAGTTTACACATGGTAAGCAGACAGCAGGCAGACTTCCATGTAGAGGACCACACAAAGGGGGGCCACAGGCCACCAGTTGGACAGCCCTTCTCTAGGGGGTCTTGACTCCCACTACCCTGACTAGGCCCTGGATTTTCCTCAGTATCTGTCCCCGAATCTCATGCCAACACAGAGAAGGGGAATGCCAAGGGTTCCATGATCAAGTCACTGCAAGTATTACTCTCAAGACTTTAGATAGATCATCAACCATGGCAGTAGCCTGTGTTGGCCTTTCCCATAGTTGCCATAACTGAGGGAAATCTCTCCCTATTATTGCATCATACAAGAGCTTAGGTAAATCCCCAGCAGGATAGGTTACAGCCCCCACGGGAGCCTGGAAGTGCATTGTTACCAGGGCCGGATTTCAATGACCAGCGCCCCTAGGCCGCGCGGTCCGACCAGGCGAAAAAACGCCGGCGCAGCTGCTGTAATTTAATGGGGACGCACACGTCCCCATAATGCGGCTGGGTGGCATGCCGCCCCTATTTTTTCGCCGCCCTAGGCCCGGGCCTATGCGGCCTTGCCGCAAATCCGGGCCTGATTGTTACTAAGGGATACTCCCTGGAGTTCCCAGATATACATAACACAGTAACATTTCCTTCCTGACCACTCACACCAGAAGTGACCAGATTGGTTTTCACTAGGATAACTGAATTCCAGAAACAATAACGCCTTTGTTTACCATCAAGATACATCATATATCACACATTTTGGTTTCTCTTTAGTTAGCTCAGACTGAGAAGTGGTAGCAGTACATGCAAACAATGATGGTCTTCTGTCCCTGGGGAAAAAAAAAAATCACACTGCATAGGCTCATGAACAACTGGGTAATTTGCAGCAATATGCCCCACATTTTAAAAGCAAAAACATTTAATAGCACCCAGGTTCAGTCTTTTAACGGTTAACTGACCCCTAAGCTTGGTCTGAGTTACCTCAGATCCTCTACCCATTCTTTCTGCAACAGTCTATTCCTCCCAACACCCGTCTCCCATAAGACTTACTTGGGGTCACAGGAGTCCGGGTCTTTGCTGTTGGGTTGTGTAGCGACGACCTTGGATCTACCATATCCTCAGCTGTTAGGTACAGTATCTCTAAACCATTTCTGCCACCTGGGATGCAAACTTTATATCCGCATGGCTTACCCACTTGCAAAGTGGTCCCAGGAGGGCCCTCGGGAACCGGCCCACGATGACTCTCTCCACCACCTCCGAAGCTGAAAGAATCTCTGGCTGTAGCCATTTTTTTTTTACTAGCTGAAGAGGTCATGCATTTGGGAGTGGAGTGACTTGGCTGAAGTGAAGATCCAGTTCTGGACTCTTTGCGTTCATAACAACGTGGTAACACACAAGCGTACCAGTAGTTAGTCTTTGAGGTTATCACAGTTCAGTGCCTCCTCCAGAGAGAGATCAAAATAGGCCTTTGTGAGGAATGGTGCCACTCACTGCTCCTTTGGCCAGGACACTCTCTCAGCAGTGAATTCAAAAGAATTCAAGAATGCCTCCAAATCATCCAGCAGTGTCATTTTCTGTAAGAATGAGGTTGCTAGGGAAAATGGCCAAACCACTGGGAGTTCAGGAAATACCCACAAGCTGCTGTTGAACATCCAATGCATCTTTCAAGGCAGCAACCTGGGCATTTGTAGCTACTCTTTCAGCTTGCATTTGCGGTTGCTATAAAGCATTTGTTTCTCTCTGGGCAATAATCGCTTGTTGAAGGGCTGCATTTGTCTCTCTCTGGGCAGCATACACTTGCTGGAGAGCCACAGTGGCATCTAGCAACTGCTTCATGATTGCCTCATGTGTACAACAATGTGTTATAAGACTTAGTCCAGAAATGTTGTACTGGTCCTTTAAGACTCTGTGCTTTGAGTTTTTCTGTGCCAGAGCATCATCCACCATATGTGAGATTCAAGTTAGCCAGGATCAGTAGCACAGCACTGTTTTAGCGCATAAATGTGAGTCAAAGGCCATCTTGAACAGGTGCAGCTTGGCTGGCTTTTATTGTAGCACAATCCTTTCAACACAGAAATATCAGTCCCGGTTAAACACCGACGTTGGTGTATACAAAAACAAAAATGTCCAGCACTTACAGCATTAGCAGTATTTAGTCCCAAGGTCCTCTGTTGGACTTACTCCACAGTCTCTTAGGAGGGTTATTTTCAAGTCCTTCCTCCAGTCACTTGGTGATATTTCAGCTCAGTATGGAAGCACTCAGTCTGTTTCCCAGCTCCTCACACACACACACTGGGAAAAGCTGTTTAAATTAGCTCACCTGAGTGCAGAAAAACCTGGGCTGGCTATAACCATTGTAACCATTTTATCAGAAACCTAGGACAAACATAAACTGCTTCCAGGACTTTTCCAGGTATTCTGTCAGCCATCCTGTTACAACATATATATATATATATATATATATATATATATATATATATAGATATATATATATATATATATATATATAATAAACTTGGACATGGTGCACACGGACAATCAGAAAACAATGCCTGTGTGCTGGTTAAAGACAACAATAGTATTAATCAAAAAGAAAACGGCACCAAACAGGTCTTTATATGAAATAAACTAAAAGGTTTTATTTGATCAACGTTTCGGCTCTAGCTGTTGAGCCGAAACGTTGATCAAATAAAACCTTTTTGTTTATTTCATATAAAGACCTGTTTGGTGCGGTTTTCTTTTTGATCATATATATATATATGTGCCTTACCTGCACATCATGTCGATTTATGAATCCGGGCAGTAGTTTCACACACCCACATACAGGTGAAGGATTTGCTATAAGACATCATATCACTTGTCTAAAAACTCATGTCATTTATTTGATCACCTGCCCCTGTGGTTTGTCATATGTAGGGAAAACTGATCTAACGCTCAGGTTGAGAATGGATGGACACAGGTCTGCAATAAGTGTGGCGTTTAGAGATGGTAAGACAAACAAGCCTGTAGCGAAACACTATTTAGAAATGGGCCACAGACTCCCTACATTTAAACACATTGCGATTGATCATGTCCCCCCCCCCTTAAGTAGGGGAGGAGACAGATCAAAGGTATTGCTACAGAGGGAGGTTTTCTGGATCAAAAAATTAAATACTCTTTCACCATATGGACTGAATGAATATTGCTCCCTCTCCTGTTTCCTTAGCCAGAGATCATTTCTGTAGTTGCAACATTTTAACAACATTGTAATAAATGATATAGTATGTGTTTTCTAGATACTTTTGTTGCATAGATCTTTAAAAAAAAAATACATATGGATATAATTAACCTATTGAAGGACGGAGATTTTGTGATGTCATGCACCAAAATGAGGCTGTTCACTGATTGGTTCATTTTTTTTGCTTTTAACTATTTAAAGTGATTTTAAATAAGAATCTGGGTCTTGATAAAGGTCCAAGCAGGGGACCGAAACGTTGACCTGTTTTCTTTTTAAAGATGAATAAATAAAGATGAAGATATTTTAAATTCCCAGTGTGCATTCCTGATTCTGTGGATTACTGAATATTTGGCATGGAATAGCACCTGCGTCGGTGTGCTGGAACCATTGGAACCTATATATATATATATATATATATATATATATATATATATATATATATATATATATATATATATATATATATATATATATATATATATACTTCACTTCAATACTGCACTGCTTTTAAATGGACTCATTGTCTGTACCTGTTAGAAGCTGTAAAGCTGGCCAAAGACATGCAGATTTTACCCTTGTATCCAATGAACTATTGTACATCGCAATATTCCGACCTGCCATTAACCATTCAGATGTGACAGATATCATCAGTAAAGTTGATTATTGCGCTATTCTAAAAAAAATTGGCAATGTATTTATTTTGTTATCATTCCAAGATATTAAGGGATACATGTACTGTTAATATGAATGAATTTTGTTACAACAGCGCCACCTGCTGGTCAGTTTCCCAACCAGTCTGACCACCAAGCAGTCAAGGAAGTTGAAAGAAAGAGGCTGCTCTGAAATTATTCTGCTTAGGAGAGATATGAGAAAGGTTTCTCCTTTTTTCCCTAAGCAGAAGAACATCAGAGCAGCCTCTTTCTTTCTCCTGGCAATTTTCTTGACTACTTGGTGACCAGACTGGTAGGAAACTGACCAGCAGGCGGTGCTGTTGTAACAAAATTCATTCATATTAACAGTACATGTATCCCTTAATGTCTTGGAATCAAAAGAAAATAAATAATGAATGTAAATGACAAAAGTGATTAGTATAGCTCCCTCATCAATTTTATATTCACTTATTTTAAAGATTTACTCATCCTTTAAGCAACCATACAGATTACCATTGTCTATTTTTATTGTAGTAGCTAACACAAGAAAATATCTTACAGCCATCTGTTAAAATTGGGAAGAATAATGCATATTCTAATAGCTTTTAGGTTAAAGTAAAGTAAATATTTTATACTGATTTACACCAGGGCCACAAGAAAAATATTTTTGATATATCTTGCAAGGTACCATCATGGCTGCACCCACATGTTAGGGGTCATTTCCCTTGCAGAGCACAGTGTATACACATTTTTGCACCCATATTTACTAACAGGAACAAAGTGTTAAAAAATTGTTTTTGTGTTGGGTTTATTTTTTGTTTTATAGAGGAGAAAATTACATCAAAAGCAAGCTCCAATTTGCTCGAATTGGAAAAACAACCTTTTTCTGACTCCACAATGAGGACATGGCTGTAGATTATAAAGACATTATCTTAACCATTGCACTATGACTCACGTATTAAAATATGCACAACTACTATATATACAATATAACACTGTAGGGATAAAAGAAATCATGTCAGCTTCCATTGATCTGAGCCAGCCTTTATATAGATTAGTGCAAACGCAGCTCCATATAAGTTATTAATAATTGCCCATTTCCATCAGAAAATGTTTCATTGATTTTTGTGATTTTCTGGTGATGTAGTTTCATTGATTTCTCTGATTTTCTGCTGAGGTATAAGAAGCAATCACTGCTTTAAAACGGCTCTAGATTTGTCTTAAAAAACAGCTCGCTGCATATGCACTAACACTCCTGTATAAGACAAATTTAACAAGTCATCTACACTAACAAAACACAACTGTATCCTCAACTGTATCCTGTATCTCAGTACTGCACTCATTTACAACACAAAACTGGTGCAAAACATCATATTTTTGTACCTTGCTGGGGTTTTGTGCATACTTCCTATAGGTAAAAGTTGCACACAATCCTCATGCACTCCCAGAATGGATCACAAAAACACAAGCATCTGTTTGCAGGAACATTAAAGGGCATGTAAAGGTAAAAAAACAATCCAATTTTTACTTTCTTTAATGAAAAAGAAACCTATCTCCAATATACTTTAATTAAAAAATGTGTACCGTATTTATAAGAAACCTGACTGTATGCAGTGAAATTCTCCCTTCATTTACTGCTGTGGATAGGAATTGTCAGACGGTCCCTAACTGCTGAGCAGGAAAACAATCATACTTATGAACAGCAGGGGGAGCCCCCGCCTTACTTACCAGCCATGCAGAACTCAAGCAGCTTTGTTTATGATGATCCCTAAGCAGCCCAGACCACACTGAGCATGTGCACAGTCTTAGTCTTGCAAAGATGTTTAACAAAGTTATAAGATGGTGACCCCCTGTAGCCAACTTTGAAAGCATAAATTATTTGTTTGATTAGACTTGTGGTGCAGTAAGTTCATGTTTATATTTAGTACACAAAATACAGCATATCTAGCCTTATTCTATTTTAGACTTTACATGCCCTTTAAGTGCTGCATAGAGTGATGTAACTACAGAAGAAGCAGACCCTGTAGCTACACTGGGCCCAGAAAAAAATTGCGGGGGTCCCTAATTTGTTAAGGCTGATGTAGGTCCATCAACCAGAAACAGAAATCATTTGCATGTCATTTTTAGGGATACAGGTCTTACAGTTGCTCAACTAAGGTTCCAGGTATTCCAACAGGACCCCAAACCCAGGAGGGGTGGAGACAGGGAAAAACAGTTATTAAAGTGTGAATGAAGTTGGATAAGGAGATTGAGGACTCAGTGGCAGAACTACTGGGGTGTAGGGGGTGTGCCAGGAGGGGGTGTCAGGGAGGGTAGGGGTTCAGGCTGTATCACCTGCAGTCGGGCCCCGTCGCCTATCGTTACGTTCTAATGACTGGAGGTTTCAAATAAAGAATATGAATTAGCCTAGTTAATATAAATATAGATGTTGACATGGCCCAGTTGTTTTAATGATTTGAATTTTTATTCTCATCATTTACTCTTTAGTGGTCACCAAAGAGTCTGAGTAAGTTCAAAATCAAGTAGGCTTTTTTCTTACATGAATGTATTGTTCGTCGAATAATGTTTTTTAAAAAAACAGTAATATGCATGTATAATACCAAGTTGGACACAATATTGCATATATAATGCTACATGTTGGTTTTTGGGTAAGGCTATATTTGTTTATTCATGACGATTGGTGGAACCCTGCAATATGTATTTTAAATATTTTTTTAATAATTGTATATGTACCACTAGGGGGAAATGTGACATGTTGATATATAAGGGAGCTCAGGACAAACTTGATAGTGGGGATGACATCACCTGGTCAGGAATCGGGAAAACCAAACTTGAATAAAATGAATAATCTTTATTGCTCCATATTAAAATACAAAAGTATAAGCAGGCAGGGGAACCAGCTTTACACGTTTCGTGACTGAGCGTCACTTCATCAGAAGCCTGGGCTCTGATGAAGTGACGCTCAGTCATGAAACGGCCCGGGAAATTTGAAGACAGAAAAAACGGAATTGGATTGCTCCATGGTGCTCACTGGTATAACCCCTGGCTGGTGCCGTTTTCTGCTGATAGGAGCTGGGGTTTCAGGTAAGTCAGTACAATCACTTGGGGGTGCCTAACATTTGGCACCCCAAGTACACCAAGCCTTTCCTTCTCCTATCAAAATCAATGTAAACAAGGCACCAGAGCCAGATGGAATACATCCCCGAGTTCTAAGAGAGCTTGGTTCAGTTTTAGACTGGCCCCTATTTCTGATTTTTTCAGATTCTCTTTTATCTGGTATAGTACCTATGGATTGGAGGAAAACTGATGTCATTCCAATACTTAAAATTACGTATTACGAACTCAGCCTTGCAATTACAGGCCAGTAAGTGTGACATCTGTGGTTGGCAAAATATTTGAAAGCTTGTTAAGGGATCACATTCAAAATAAAGCATGGCTTTATGTGTTATGTGTTACGTAAGGTAACGCAAAGCCAGCTCAGACCCCCAAGGTCCCGGCCTCAGCTCATGCCTCCTCTGGGAGGAGCCTTCTGCTATTCAATGCACCAGGTCTTAAAGTGAGAGGACCAGGGAGAGAGTTCTGGTTAAGCAAGGGAACCAAATGTCAACAGGAAGAACAGGGAACTAGGAGTATGGTTGTGGAACAGGGCGGGTAAATACCAATTGGGCAGAGCAGTATCAAATCAGGAGGCAAGATAGTAGTTGAGGTCACAGGTCATGTCAAACACACCACTAGCGCAGAACAGAATCATGATCCAAGAGGGTAGTCAAAAAACAGGCAAGAGACGCTGCAGGCATTCACCACTAGACTGCCAGGTATTCTCGAATTTTGGTCATGTCAGACAAATTTGATTGCTTTTTATGATGAGGTAAGTAAAATGCTGGACAGTGGGGGGGCAGTAGATGTTGTGGATATCAGGATTTTAGATTAAAATTACATATATAAGGGTTATGTATTGTATAAACTATAATGATTATAGAACAGGACACTGCCACAGAACAGCTATGTTAGACTCTACACTTCAAGGTTAGAGGCATTTCCACTAATTAGGGTTGTAGAAAGTTTGCACCGAACTAGGAATACATCTGTTGTCTCACTGAAAGGGTTAACTTCTATCCTTGAAACTTCTGTCCTTGCTCAAACTTCTTTTGTGCAAAACATGCTTATAGGGCAGTACTCCCCAGCTGGCCTGAGCAGCCCCCAATGCCCTTGGGCGAATATGTTTCTTATCTCTTCTTATCACACATACCAGCACACACCACTCTTACAACTTATACAATGTTTCTTTCTGCAGACACACACTACTCATTTTCCCTTAGGCTAAGGCATACCTTTGTAACACGAAAGACTTACACTCGCACACCCTGGCCGTCCAGACTTCAGCGACTCCCAGGTGCTCGATGTCAGAGGGAATAGGCAACCTCAAAAACAGCGTAAAAACAGGACACACCGGCACAGCATGGGTAAGTTCAGCAGGTTAAACCTTGCTCATTTATTGCGGATGCAACGTTTCGGGGCGTGACCCCTTTCTCAAGCATGCTTGAGAAAGGGGTCACGCCCCGAAACGTTGCATCCGCAATAAATGAGCAAGGTTTAACCTGCTGAACTTACCCATGCTGTGCCGGTGTGTCCTGTTTTTATACCTTTGTAACACGTCATATTGGCTGTAACCCTAATAAATCGGAACTTGCTTTGCAACACACGTGCCTACTGTATCGTTCTTTGCAAGACCCCTGCGCAGTGTATCTGGAGGGTGTAATCAGATGGTTTCTGCCGTGCCAAGACGAACCGGTTCGCACAGGGATAGCACAAGGATAGCACAGTGAAAGCCCGGGATTTCTCCTGTTCCTTTCACTCATGTCACAAGGTGAGACTAGTGCAAGGTTGAGAAAGACACTTATAGCCTCAAAAACACATATAATAGCAAAACCAGCTTATTGGGTTTATTTAGTGTTTACATGATTTTTAAGGGATGGAGATCCAAATCACAGGTATGGAACCTACTCAGTATAATAGGTTGCAAACAAAGGTACTTCTTCCAATGCACCTCCTTGCAACTCCTTGTCAACTTACAATGCACTGTGGGCACCAGTGCACCGGATGTGATGGCATTTACAAGCACAATGGCTATGAAAAGCTGCTGCCACAAAGTGTGAACAATTAACCACACTAAATGTTTTCTGCAATAACAAATGAAGGGCAAGCTGTCGCTCATACTATTTTTGCTCATGAAATTTTTATGCTGCAACAGACATGGTCAACAGATCCAAGATGAACAAATCTCTAATGGAAGCGATGATCAATCAAAAGAATGTGGGTTAAGAAGGCATTTAAGTCTGTGTTGGCTTGAGCAGCTGCCGATTGGTGTAAAAGAACATTTATCATCTATAAGAAGCACTTTGTTTATGTCTGTTTGTGATTTTGGCTACAAGTGACAGAATCATTAAAATAGTCCTGCCTCTAATCATCTGTAATAATAGGTTTTTTATGCAGTAAATCCAAAATCAACAGTAAAGGAATCATTATTGTAAGTAGGCAGCTAGTGCTCCACCTAATGGACAAGATAGGCAGGAATGAACAACATTGTTGTAAAAAGCCACGAGAAACAGGGTTTATTAATACATGACCCAGAATGAGTAGGTAGATACATTGGATGCCATTATTTCATTCGCCTGTAGAGTACATTTACTAAAAATAAGCACAAATCTAACAGTATGATAAATATACAGAGTGTAAAGCTGGTTATACAAAGGTCCATCAGGGAATGTTTAGCCAAACTGGCCAACCTTCTTAGTGTGAGATTTAAAAAGAACACTGTCCGAGTGGATAGCTGCCCACAAGAGATTTTTTATGTATTTTTATCTTCTGCACAAAGGTTCAGTAGACTAGATATGACTCTGTTATTGCAATTTGCATTTCATTAGGCCAAGCGATATAAAGTTGTAGTTCAAACAATGAAAATATCATACAATTAAACCCAGAGCTGTGCCATGAGATATGGGTACCCATGGCTGCCTGAAGCCCCTCCCCAACATTCCCCCTCACTGCATGTTTTCTGCCTGTTGCTACAAACTTCCACCTCTCCTTGTTTGCCACCAGTTGATACAATAACCAGCCTCCAGTGCTAGGGGCAGAGGGTTCAGCGGCACAAGAATAGTTGGGAACTGCAGTTTTTTTGTAACTCTAGAATCATGCTCCTCTACTTTTGCACCTAAGGCACATGCCAATGCCTAGTTCTGATTAAACACCTCTTTAAATCTTGAAACTGAATGTTTTGTGGGTTTTTTTGTGCACATGTGGGCATGCAACTATCCTGATAGCGTTTGGTGCACCCTTTGCATACCAAGCTGTTCATTGACAGTATACTATATGTGCAATTAGCTTTCCATACTGTAAATCAGGACATTTGGCAAAAAACCCAGTTTGAATTCTAGGCGTAAAATATGATGGTTGTCCACTGATAAAATCATAAATGTAGGATTCAAAGATCTTCATGTTAAATAAAAGCCCCTAATGTTACATTCAGTTACATGTTTCAGACCGAAATACTTGCAGCAGTCTTGAAGGTGCTTAAAGTTAACACGTTTTGCCAATAAATATTGGCGCAGAGGTGCCCAGTGATTATGTGCTCCGCATGGTTACTTTTGGCGCATGCATGCCAGGTGAATACACGCTCAGTGCGTCTACATTTGACGCAAGTGCATCAACAAACTGACGCCTGTGTCCAAAATTGACGCTGATTGTTCAAATCTCCCTATCATTGGTTCTCCTTACTGTCTAAGGTTGCTTCCTGTTCCCCTCCTTATCTAAGCTGGTTTCTGTTTACTAAGTTCCTGCTCAAGCTTCTTACGTATTGTTAATCTGGTTTTTGACTCCTGCCTGCCTTTGACACCGATTCTGTTCAATCCTATTCGTGTCCGCTAATTCTAGTTTTGACTTCTGCCTGCCTACCGACTCTGATCCTCGAACCTTGCCCGGCCTGACTTCACTCTACTCCTTATCCTTGTCTGTACTATTGGTATCCTTGACGTGTTCAGGTTCCCTGATTGATTCTTCAGCAGAAAGTCCTGGGCCCCAAAAGGGCGTCTGTGAACACCATTATCGTCAGGGTTGACCTTGCTCGCCAAAAGGTACTTACCAGGTGTCTCCTTGGGTTCCTTGTCAACTAACGTTACATCAGCACTTTCTGTTTTAGGTGTTAGTTCATTTGAGATTCCCCGCAAAATACCTTATTTTGGTCTTTTTACATACCTATCATTCATATCTGTGCTGCCCAAACTGTGGTGCTTAAGTTTTTGCCTAGTTACAAATCACCAAAATAGGGCTGAAAAGCCCAAGTTGCAGGACAGTCTTGCTTAATATAATAAATTGAGCCATACAAAGGGGCTCATTAACAAGAGAGCAAGTGCTGAACCCTAGGGGCAGTTGTACCTGTGCCATTGGTGGTGCAAGCTGTGTTCTTTACCTGCTGAAACTGTTGGGTACAAGATGGGCCAGAATTGGGGTAGGCAGAAGAGACACCTGCCTAGGGCGCAATGATAGGGGCACTGGGCAGTTACTTATTAAAATGTCTTCTGACTACCCCTAGTCCAGTTGGCTGCCCTCTGCCGCTCTCCCCCTTACCCCCAGCCTGATTGATTTTGCCCGACCCTGGGTACAAGTAATAAGTAAATGCTTTGTGGCCTCCAGGTTGCACATCTGAATGATAAGCAGGCTAGAGGGTGTTCTTTCGGACACCATGGTAGCCAATGTTTGTTTTCCTCCTGCCCTACCACTACCCTGAATATATACAGTACATACAACTGGATAAAGTATAAATAAATATTTTTTTCTATCCACTTGTGCTACTTGTTAATGGCAAATAATGACTAACTGAGGAAGACGAATCCAAAGTACAAATTATTCAAATTAAAATAATGATTGCTGTTTTGGACATTCTGCCTAAAGTATTTAGAACTAAGATTATTCTGATTAATAACTCCTAACTATGGCAGGTAACAGAGAGGTTATGCATGTAATGAACTAAAATTAGGGTGACAAAAATATTTTCTTCTTTGGCTGCAAACTGCTTTTATCTCCAGGGGAATCCAGGAATCGGGAAGCTTATGGTTTCACAAGCCCAGGAAAAGCACCACAGTGCCACCTGGTGACAAACACACACCTTGCTGCCCGTGACAGAAAAATCTATGTCCCTTGTCACATTCTGAACGCTGAGAAAATCCAATAGTGACTGGCATTCCTTTAATCCGTTACACTAATGAAAGTCCCAGCCTTGCAATTTGCATAAGATGAAAGCTTTCATTCCTATCCAGGAGCAGAGAGAGGGAAAGCCAGGACATACTGTCCAAGAAAATTCTGCAAAGTCATTTTCTCAGCCAGGATCAAAGGTTAAAACTGCATCACAGGGGTCATGCAGATTGTTTTTGGTCTCTTTTCTGCAAAAGAAGGAGAGCTTATAAGTATGCATAAGCCTGCAGTTTGGTAAGCCCAAAATGTTAAATTTTTTGCTTGCAACAGCCAAATGAGGATGAGAAACAGAAAGTCTCTCGAGTTTTGTTAAATCCTCAGTTAAAATGAATGTTCCCTTCGGATGGATATATTTGAACGGACTTAAAGGGATAAATGGTATAATTTACAAAAGAGGTAGAGGTGCAGTGTATAGGGCTGTCACACAGCTGCACCCCCTTTGACTTTTACATAACCCGTGCCCCATACCCGACATGGGGAAAGATCAGTAATTAGTGATGGGCGAATTTGCCCTGTTTCGCCAAAAAATGCGTGAATTTTGCCGGCATCGGTTTTTGATGCCGGCGTCTGTTTGAAATTCGCGAAATGGCGCCGGCGACTCGTTTTTTACACCGGCATCCATTTTTGGCTTTTTTTGGCAAAAATGATGCCGGCAAATTTTCGCGCCCATTTCGCAAATTTATTCTAATAAATTCGCCCATCACTATCAGTAATTGATGTGCTAATGGTCAATGTTTGTGCAGCTGCAGGGGACCATGTAATTATTGGTTGCCATGTTAGCAATATGGTGAAAGCAAGATCTGAAAGGAAAGGTCCCAAAGAATTCCTGTGCACCACAATGGGTGCCACCCTGCTGTAGTTGCTACCCAATGCCAATATTATTAATAAAGAAGAGATCCAACATATGTACAGTAGGAAGGCAAAGGACAGGGAATGCCCTTGCAATATGGCACTTGGGTCTTGCCAGTTACCTACAACTTCTGCCCTGCTAACCCCAACTTCTGCCCTTCTATTTGACGGACAATGGTGTATTGCAGAATATTGCAGAATGAAGCAGTTATGTGAGCGGCTTTTTAAGAGGGCTTTAAACTTTTTTAGGGACTTTAAAACCACCTGCAGCAAATCACAGAGTCAGCCAATCTTACCATTCAAAGAAGCCAATTCAATTATATTCTTTTTTTGTGGCGTTTGTATGAATTACACACACACACACACACCAGGGCTGGATGTGAATTGGGAATTCTATGAGAATGGATGGTTGACTTGTGCTATAACAAATAAATACTTGAAACCAATGAGACCTGCAGAAAGGCAGAAGAAGACTATCACTGTATCAACCCAAAGTAGATTGGCTACTTCACTCGACCGCAGCATCTTAGTGTTCCCTTCCTTTTCTTTCTCTCTTCCTCTCTCACCTTCTGGGTGCTCTTCGTAGCTCACTCGTTTCCAGACTTGTCACAGCTTATATTAGATGTTTACAGAGAGGTTTGTAAGTGTTGCAAAGCCATGTGGCAGGTGATTATAATCAGCGACATACAAATACTGTAAATACATTAACTGAACACAGATACACTCTGAATCTTCATTCCACAAAGTACTTATTAAGAGATACTAATCAGTGTGAAAGAGCACATGCAGTATTTTGGTACTGAGATGACAGACTTATAGCTCCAGAATATAAAATCCATAAAGATTACTCGTCATCTCGCCTTACTAATGCTAATAGCTGCCCAAATAACTAACTATATGGAAAACTTTAAGCTTTCTAACATATCTAATGCATGAGCTGCCAGTAAACATGTTGGCTGATTCAAAGGGATACTGTCATGAGAAAACATTTTTTTTGTCAAAATGAATCAGTTAATAGTGCTGCTCCAGCAGAATTCTGCACTGAAATCCATTTTTCAAAAAAGCAAACAGATTTGTTTTATATTGAATTTTAAAATCTGCCATGGGGCTAGACATATTGTCAGTTTCCCAGTTGCCCCCAGTCATGTGACTTGTGCTCTGATAAACTTCAGTCACTCTTTACTGCTGTTCTGCAAGTTGGAGTGATATCACCCCCTCCGCCCCCCCCCCCCTCCCACAGCCTCACAATAGAACAATGGGAAGGTAATCAGATAGAAGCTCCCTAACACAAGATAACAGCTCCCTGGTAGATCTAAAAACAACACAATAGTAAAAGCCAAGTCCCACTGAGACTGATTCAGTTACTTTAAAGGACCAGTAACATCAAAAAATTAAATTGTTTTAAAGTAACAAAAATATAATGCAGTGTTGGCCTGCACTAGTAAAACTGATGTGTTTGCTTCAGAAACACTACTATTGTTTATATAAATAAGCTTCTGTGTAGCCATGGGGGCAGCCATTCAAAGGAGAAAAGGCTCAGGTTACACAGCAGATAGCAGATAAACTATGTAGAACATAATGCTATCTGTTATCCATTATTTATCCTGTGCCATTTAGCCGTATTTAAATTTCCGTATTTTAAGTAGCTTCTTTATATGAACTATAGTAGTGTTTCTGAAGCAAACACGTCAGTTTTACCAGTGCAGGGCAACACTACATGATATTTTCATTACTTTAAATCTCTTTCAGTTTTTGGTGTTACTGTTCCTTTAAGTAGGAGAAATAACAGCCTGCCAGAAAGTAGTTCCATCCTAAAGTGCAGGCACAAGTCACATGACTGGGGCAGCTGGGAAACTGACAATATGTTTAGCCCCGTGTCAGATTTCAAAATTAAAAACAAAGGTTATCTGATATGGCTGCAGTCAGAAGGGGCTCCATAAACCTTCTTTTAAACTTCCAAAAAATAAAATACGGGTACTTTTCTTTGAAATGTATTGTTTTATTCTATTTCATACTATTATGTGCAACAAAGGAGAACAGAGGAATTTTATTCAAATGTATGTTAGGGGGTGCTTTACAAAGTGGTGTCACTCTACTCATTATTCTACTAGCTGTCCCATTTATATCTCAGATTATTATAGTTTAGGTGTTGTGAATCTTATAATTTGTGTGTTCTGTGGTACATGAAGTGGCCCCATGAACACAAATAGGGGCCAAAACAGAATGTGACAAATTTTACAGATATGAGTAAAAAGGAAGAGTTAGATTAGGAAATTAGTGGTAATTTGAGGCATGGGTGTGTAGCGCACCCATGGGTGAGCAGGGTCGGACTAGGGGGTCAGGGCCCACCGGGGCTGCCACATCAGGGCCCCTGCACCCCCTCAAGGGCCCCAGTTATAACAAACCTCCAGATAACATTCCTTTGCCCTCTCCCACCCACCTCGTGGTGCATAACTACTTCAAGTTCATCTGTTTCTGAGCGAGTGAGCAAGTGCAGCGGGCAGGGCAAGTGGGCAGAGTGGGCATGGCAAGTGGGCGGAGCAAGTAGGCAGAATGGGTGGGGCAAGCAGGCAGAGACCAGAAGCAGAGGGGGAGGACAGTGTGTAGTGAGTATAGGCCGGCAGGGCCTATGAGGGCTGGGGCCCACCGGGTTTTTTCCCAGGTTTCCCACCAGCCAAGCCCGATGCTGTGGGTGAGCCTAAGAGTGTGTGTGGTGTCTTGCTCCCTGGCAAATCTCCTGTTCTAAACTCACCCACTCATTTTCCTATGCTGGTGGTTTTTATCAACTTCAAAACTAGTGATAAGTGGAATTTTTTGCCAGGTTTTGCTGCTAAAAAGATGCACATAGACTCCAATGGGTGAAAAAAAAAATGATCGCTCATAGAGTTCAATGCATATCATGGAATTTTCAGCGAAATGAAGCTGGTCACATTTTCCAATCACTAGTACTAATTCCACTATCATCCTTGTTGGGGCCTTGAGCTGCCTGGTTACATAACTTAGTCCTGCCTTTCACTCCTAGAGCGATTATAACAATATTAACTATCACTGAACTATGTTTACTATATAACAATATAACTAAATAGGCCTGGCAACTGCCCAGACCCAATCCTGTACCCACCTCCCTACAAGGCAGGATCCAGGAAAAGAGCCCTGAGCACATATGTCTGTCCCTTTTATACTTTTAAACCCTGCCACCTACTGGGCAAACACTGAATCAGATCAGATTACTGTTAACCCCAGGAAAGGGAAATAGCTGCCTAGGGTGAATCAACGGACCACTTTAGGTGTCAAACAAAAAGGAGAAACTGTCCAAACCACAGGGTCTCTATGAATGCTTCTGAAGCAAGAATATGGGCAAGACATTCATGTAGCACCATAACCTTTATGTGTCAAGTAAAAGGACAATAAAAAAGCATTCTCACCCAGCATGGAAACACTTTTTGGCTTGATAAAAAATGATAAAATAAAGAATTCTAGGCAAAAGCAACAGTATGATGGCAGAACAATAATGCAACAAAATTAGTATCTTCACAGTACCTTAACACACACACAGTGCCTTTACTCTAGTGTGGTTTTAATCCCAATAATACTTGTTAGAGTCAAGGGCTGCACCTATGCTAGGCCTCTTTATCTTGTGCTTCTAGAACACCTACACTAAAGAATCTAGTATGACTTTTTCCTTGTTAGAGTCCAAATAATACTTGTTAGAGTCAAGGGCTGCACCTATGCTAGGCCTCTTTATCTTGTGCTCCTAGAACACCTACAGAATCTAGTATGGCTTTTTCCTTGCTTGTGGGGTCCTTTGTCCCAATGAGAACTGCTCTGGCTCTCACCGCTCCAGGTTCTGGATATATTTCCAGCTTTCTTGCTGTGGAATCCATAAAAATGATTATGGAAAACAAAATGTCATTTGTGCATTAAATGGATCACTTATTGTACCATATGGTACTACAGAATCTGACATAATGCTGTGGGCTTACATAAATTCAATACCAATATATTCTACCTCTGAAAACACCATAATGATATGTTCCTATTCCCTCTATTCACCATTTGCACACAAACACTACAGATATTAACCTAGTCTTAACCTCAGTGTTATTTTTGCCTCATCCCTACAACTCATTCTATTCACGTAATACTCCTTTCTGCATATTTATATCTAACTATATTAGTGGAACCTTGCTTATCATTCACTTTATATAAAAGATAATCTGTACAAACAAAGCAACACTAAGGGCAGAGACACACGTCGAGATTCTGGGAGATTTAGTCGCCCGGTGACAAATCGCCTCTTCTTCGGGGCGACTAATCTCCCGAACTGCCTTCCAGTCGGCTAAAATCATTACTGAGGAAAAGCACTCAGAAAGCTTTGTTTTCCGAAGTCGCCGAAGTTTCCTCGTGAGGGAACTTTAGGCAACTTCGAAAAATGAAGAGCTCTGAGTGCCATCCCGCCGGTCGATTTAGATTCTATCTGGCGGGAAGGCAGGGGAGATTAGTCGCCCGAAGAAGAGATGATTTGTTGCCAGGCAACATCTCCCTGAATCTCCACGTGTGTCTCTGGCCTTACAGCACCACTTGATGTGCCCCTGTAGTTATTGTCCTTGTAGAAGTTCAAAGTCTTTTTCAGCAGAAGCATCAATGCTCCAACTCATTTCATTTATATGAATGTAAATATGCAGAGAAGCAATGACCTGTGCCCACAGTAAGCTTCAACATGCCCTCATATTTTACTGTCTGTGTTAGATGAAAAGTAATGGGTAATAAACCATATGTATAAACAGGATATCATTTTTCTTACTCCTGAACCAGATATAAATAGCTAGGGAATATAAGGTCTGGGAGCTGCGATATCAAATTACAAATCTGTTTAGATAAATAATAAATCACTACAAATATGATTTCCTCTCACGTACGCCGAAAGTCTATCAATGCTCAGGAACAAAATGTCCTTTGCTTCTACAGATATGATGTTCCAAAATGTTAAATTAAAACAAAAAAGACATAAGTCTTGGGAAAACTGGGAATAATGTCTCCTTTTATCAGTTTGTTAATATGCTGATTTGTTTCATTTGTAAACCTCTTCAAACACAGAACCCAGAATGAAAGTACATTTACATTACTTTCTTAATATAAAATGACCTGTAAATGCCTTGCGTTTTCTTACAGCCTGGAGAATTAATCACATATATAATCTATTGGGAATTTCAGGAATAAGCAGCATTTGGGTAGTTTTTTTTAACTACAAGAAGATAAAGATGAGCAGGGGTGATCCACCACAACTAAGGGGCCCATTCACTAAGCTCGAGTCAAGGAATAGAGGAAAATAGAGGAAAAATAGTTCGAATTTCGAATGTTTTTTTTGGCTACTTCGACCATCGAATTGGCTACTTCAACCTTTGACTACGACCTTTGACTTTGAATCGAACGATTCGAATGAAAAATCGTTCGAAAATCGTATGGGGAAGGTCCCCATAGGCTTTACAAGGTTTTTCTGAATGTTCGATTCGAAAGGATTTAATCGTTCGATCGAACGATTATTACGATTGAACGAATTGGACTAAATCCTTTGACTTCGATATTCGAAGTTGAAGGATTTCAATTCGGCAGTCGAATATCGAGGGTTAATCAACCCTCGATATTAGACCCTAGGTAAATGTGCCCCTAAATGTTAGTACAACTTGGGGGGGTATTATCGGCATCAAAAGTAAAAAAGCACTATATTCCAGTACATCAAGCATTAGTGATGGGTGATTTTACCGCAAAATTTGCGAAACGGCGAAAAATGAGCTAAATGCATTGAAGCCAATGGGCGTCAAAATCAATTTTGACATCCGTGACATTTTATTACACACGCCTATTTTGACGAAACACATTAAAGTAAATGGATGTTCGAATAATTTTGTCACACGACAATTTTTATGCACGCAAATATTCTGACACGCACCAAAACATTTTTTTTTTTTTTTTTGGTGCAGCGCATTTTTCACAGGCGAATTTGCTCCTGGCAAATTTATTAACGCATCACTGTTAAAGGAAAACTATACCCCCCAAACAATGTAGGTCTCTATTACAAGATACTGAGTAAAACAGCTCATGTGTAAAACCCTGCTTCATGTAAATGAACCATTATCATAATAATATACTATAATAATATACTATACTATACAATAAATAGAAAATTGCCATTTTAAAAAATAAGGGCCGCCCCCTGAGATCGTAAGATTCACTGTGCACACATACAAACCACATGTAAGGTCACATGAGCCAATTAACAGACAGAGTTCTGACTTTTGCTTCCTCACTTCTTCCTGTTACAGTTAGTGTTGTAGTATTTCTGGTCAGGTGATCTCTGAGGCAGCACAGATAGAGTCACGAAATGGTGGCTCAAGACAAGAGATGTAAAAGGGAAATATTTATGTAAATATATATTCCAGTTTGGTAAGATTCTTTAATATGTCATTCAATTTGATATAAACTATCTGTTGCTTAAGTATTCATTTTGGGGGTATAGTTTTCCTTTAAGCATTACAAACAGGACAAAATGTGGCCTAAATATTTGGCCAATTTCAACTTTATTTATGACCTCTTCTGTTACGACAATAAACATTCAGTTGAATAAAACCTTTTAAAGTTTTAGGATGGGGACACACAGGCTTAGTATTTTATTTGTTTCCAGCAGAGGCCCTGAACTAGCGTAGAATTAAATTTGCACAGATCCACAAATTTGGCAAACGGAGGCAAACAAGTGAATCTCAATACAAACATTTGAGAGGAATGTCCCTGTCAATTCTAGGTCAATGAGCAAAATTCTAAGTGGGAGTCATTGGCAGGAAGAATTCTGCCCGAAAAGGCAATTGAAAGGTGTACATTACTGGTAAAACGACATCTATTCAGTTCAACCTAATCCTTCTTATATTGTTCAGGTTTTGCAGCCTAATATTATTTTGTATGAAGGCTAAACTTTATACCATTTTGTACACAAATACTCTATAAATATAGCACCAGCTAGAAGACCATTTTCATGTCAATAGAATTACACAGCGTCTCATGGTTTATCACAGTGGTGAAATAATCCTGGAGCTGTTTGTATATGTAAATTCTGTCATTTATCATGTCCCAAAATCACTACCATATGTCCCTTTAATCCAACCCACCCCATGACCCCTGTCCACTTTTCTCATCCTACTGCAGAATATCCCATTCTCTCCAATGAACCTGTGCTATGAACTGGTTGGACATTTTCAAATTTAAATGTACCATATTCTCAGTGTTCTTCTTACAGCAGCTCATGATGATGTTGTCAATACTGTTCCCCATCCTCATAGACCATTTTCAATTCTTCAGTGCATCTATGATTTAGTTACAATTCCTTTTATCCCAACCTCACACAGGCTGGGGACATGACAGCTTTCAATAATTCCTCACTCTCAGGTTCCCATAGGACACATGAGATTTAATTCAATGGATTCAATTTCTGTTTATTTCAGCCATTATTTTCACCGTTAAACGCCACAGTGGATGACCTGGGTAGAGAGGGAGTTCTAATTATAATTTGTATAATAGATCCTTGAAAATGCTTAGCATTTAATATGCAGATGATTAAATGAAGGTTAACCATTAAAGATTAGGTATTGATTAAAGTCTGAGTTGCAATGGTACAGCAGTTAAGGATGATGTATGAGTCAGTAATCTGCAATTAAAAATCTATGTTTCATTTGAATGCTTGCACTATATGAGAGAGTAAGTCATTTTATTATTGCACTCACAATGGACACATCAGATACATTGGATCAAATATGGCAAACTGACTTTGGGTTCTCTTCTGTCCTAAATTGCAGCCCACTCTTCCCTTTGATTTGTAATTCATGCTTTATTTTTGCTACAGTTTTGGATCATTCATAATAAAGCAACGTACTTCAAAGGGGGTTTTCGCCTTCCAACACTTTTTCAGTTCAGTTGTTTTCAGAGATTTCACCAGAAATAAAGATTTTTTTATTACTTTTTTCTAGTATTAGGGTAAGGACACACAGGACGATTTGTCGCCAACGTTTTTAAAAAGCAAATCGCGGCGACATATCGATCGTTTTGTCTCTGGATAAAACCAAATGAAAGACGCCAGCTCCTGTGCCCACAGCGCGTTTGTGAATCGCCTGTAGCTCCAAAACGCACCGAGACCCTTTTCCGAGCGATTTATCAGAAATAGCATGTACTTAGAAAAGCACTGAAATCTCCTAGACACGCACACACATACAGATAAGTAGCAGCAATTGTATTCAAATTACAATGCAAACGCAATGACGCAAGAACGCAAAGACACCAGGTTACAGCGGGAAGCACAAACCGTTTCCGGTTTAGGTGGAGCACGTACCGCACAGAGAAATGGGATACAAATCGCTCTGTGCCAATAGTCGCTGTGAATCGTCTGTTCAAAAAAGACGATCGTCTTGTCGCCGCTATTTACTTTTTTAAAATGTTGGCGACAAATCGTCCAGTGTGTCCTTACCCTTAAAGTTTAATTTTTTACCTTTCTAAAGGAGCTTGGCGGACAACAATGCCCCCCATCACTCTAAATTGATACATTTAGTTGATACATTTCTTATTTTTGGCCCATCTGACCAAAAACCCTGAGTTTCATTAAAGGAAGCTGTTAGAATTGATACAATAGTTGTTAATATTCCCACAAATACTGCTGAGAAATGTATCAATTAATGTAGCAAATTGTAACAACTCAGAATCTGCTCCTGGATCACCGAGCTGCCAGACTGAGACACCAGAGACTGGAACATTCAACTTTAAATTTCAATTTTGGGGAAATGGTAAAAATTCAAAAATTGAAAGCTATTGAAAAATGAAACAAACTGAAAACAAATTAATTAATAATGAATAAAGGGTGTTTGGAAGGTAACAACTTCTTTAACCGATGTAATGTACTCTCTTGGCCCCTAAATAATGTGGATTTTCTTTTAAACATTGTCGGGGACTGGGGTTATTTATTAAAGTCTGAATTGTTTTTCTGATTGTACTTTTAAAGGGGAAAAAAACACAATATTTACGTGGAAAAAAACTAAACGTTTTTGTGAAAGTGAGAATAAAAAAAGTACTCCAACTTAGTTCATGTAGAAGTCAATGGCAGGTGTCCAGAAGATATACTGATTTGTGCTGGGTTTCCGAAAAAGTCATGGTATTCGGGCATCAAATCCAAAAATTTTCGGTATTCAAGCGTGAAATCTAAAAAGTCACTGCATTCGGATTTTATCGCTTTTTTATCACAAGAATTTTTTTGGAAATGTATTTATAAATAGGGGGAAAAAATCAGTGTGGATTTGGTTGGAGTGGTTTTTAGAAAATTGTGGGATTTTGATAAATAACCCCCTGTGTTTAGCCCTTTGTAGAACCTTACGCGTTGAGTACTATTGGCTGATTTTAGCCCTTGCAATATTTGTTTTGGTTCATAACTAAAGAAGATCTACATGTAGGTCCCAGGGAGTATATCATACTATACAAGAATGGATATTGAGTTTGGGACTTAACTGTTATTATTTTGTTAGTACATGTAAACCTGGATTATAACCAACCATATCCTTTGTGATTTGCACATGGTCCCTTTAACTTTTTCTACGACGTAAGAGCAAAATATACTTTTAGCATTTTTTTTCCAGAAAATACAACTAATGTGCAGCATTGTAAGTATGAGCAAGTACTGTACTCTTCATTTTATTGGTATGGAAATGATCTCTGCTCTCTACTTGTTTTGACATTGATGTTAATGGTGAGATGTGAGGCCTAGTTTACAAATACCACAGACACAAGAGCTGGCGTAATAAGTGGTGAAAAATTGTGCCCCTTAGAACCCATCCACGGAGTTCTTGTGCCCATGAGATTGTGCATAAGGCAGACCTTTTCTTTATTTCTTTATACCTTTCTCCAGACCAGGGCACACCTGTCTTTTTTGCCAGCTGGTGCCCATTAGCTTTTGGGTCTGAATGACCTCTCGCATCTGTATGTGCAATTTGTGGCTGTAATCCAATATGTGGCACTTTATGGCACATTAAATTTAATGGAATTCATCCGACACTAGTGATGACAAGCATTCTTTGACCAAAAACAGCGATTGCTCTATTTTCTAGATAAAATCAACTTTAGCAGAAGCTCATCAGATATAGAGACCATAAAGATCATTTACAACCGCAACCCGCAATTTCAGATGCATTTTCCTATTTCACCATGAATTGTAGCAACATTTCCCTTGATTCCAGTGTAACTGCGAGCACAAGGGGTACTAGCTGCCCTTGGCACAATTGTGTCAACTGCACATATACGCATTGCACATTGATATGAATCAGCCACAATTGCTTTGAATATTTCCTAATTCCAGGAGGCGCCATTTCCACAGTTCTACGTCAAAATGATCCGTGAACCAATTTCTTTTGGAGCACTGTACTTGCAATGAGCTTGGACGCTAATGGTTTAAAGAATCCACACAAGAAATACATCTACTGTGGTTGCAAATGACTCATAGGAGCACATTTACTTAGGGTCGAATATCGAGGGTTAATTAACCCTCGATATTTGAAAGTCGAATTTAAATCGAAGGAGTTACCGCAATTCGTTAGATCGAACGATCGAAGGAAAAATCGATCGAGCGATAAAATCCTTCGAATCGAACGATTCGAAGGATTTTCCTTCGATCAGACATTTGTTAGAAAGCCTATGGGGGCCTGATTGATGTTCGGTGGGTTTTACTTTACGAAGCAGGGGGTGGAAGTTTTTTTTAAAGAGACAATACTTCAACTATCGAATGGTCGAATAGTCGAACGATTTTTAGTTCGAATCGTTCGATTCGAAGTCGTAGTCGAAGGTCGAAGTAGCCAATTCGATGGTCGAAGTAGCCAAAAAAAAAGTTCGAAATTCAAAGTATTTTTTCTTCTATTCATTCACTCGAGCCAGGGGCGTAACTATAGAGGAAGCAGACCCTGCGGTTGCAGGGGGGCCCAGGAGGTATAGGGGCCCCATGAGGCCCTAATTCATATACAATTTCAATTAATATTGGAGAAACAAGTCAACCTCTAAACATTTTGGGGGCCTGAAAAATAATTTGCTGTGGGGTCCAGTAATATCTAGTTACTCCACTGACTCGAGCTAAGTAAATGTGCCCCCTACTGTTGTCAACAATGTTTCCTCTAAGCTGTACACTCTTGTGTGCACACATACATTTTGAGCCCAGTGCACACAACAAAAGTTTTCAAGCACATAGCTGCAAATTAGAGAGAATATTGGTTGTCAAATTAGTTACGATTATCCAAACATTGTTTTGGCATCAGTTCAACCAAAAGCAACTTTATTTATTTATTGTGGGGTTTTTTCTGAGTCCAGGGATATAGCAGCTAACAAAGGTGAATTGCTGCGGCTGAACATAACCCACATCTTTAATGCCTGCCATAGTCGATTCCTAGGAGAAGACTACTATAAAGGAATGGATATTTGCTATATGGGTATTGAGGCTCATGGATCAGAAATATTTGACAAGAGTATTCATTTCTATCCTGCTGCAGATTTTAGCCATAAAGCCCTAAGAGAGAGAGGTAAGCAAAGCAGTATTAATAGCATGGCCCTGAACAATGCAGAAAATATAACTAAATCACAGATGTGTGTTTGTCATACATGAATATGACCATTGTATGCACCCTACATGCATAAATGAGTACATGTTCTTGTTATCTTTGTATTTAACATAGTATAATTATAAATATTTACAGAGTTATTTATTAAAGTCCGATTTTTTTTCTAGTAGGAGTAAAGGGGAAAAACACAATTTTTTTTCGGAGAAAAAAACCTCAAACTTTGAATACTACAAGTGCATTGTGTGAGAGCGGCAAGACCTGCTTGTCACTGCTCTGTGTGCATTTAATAGGCGCTAGCATTAAAGGGGAAGTCTAAAATAGAATAAGGCTAGAAATGCTGTATTTTGTATACTAAATATAAACATGAACTTACTGCACCACAAGCCTAATCAAACACATGGTTTATGCTTTTAAAGTTGGCCACAGTTGGGTCACCATCTTGTAACTTTGTTAAAAATCTTTGCAAGACCAAAACTGTGCACATGCTCAGTGTGGTCTGGGCTGCTTAGGGATCGTCATAAATTATCAAAACTGCACAAGTTAAATAATATCTGCCAGAAGCCGATACAGTAAGACTGATTAATAATCAGAATAGGCAGACTACACTGTTGTCATGTAATCTAATGTGGATTTTATAGTTTTTGTATTGTGTAGTAGAAACTTTCTCCAATTCTGCAAAACCAGTGGCTGCAGCAAAATAATCTTCCAAATAGAATCCCAGTTTATCTGTTTAAATCTGGCTCCATGATCTTTGTCCCTGCAGCTGGAGTTGGAAACAGTAATAGGGATGTAAAGCCAAAATAAAATCCAATACAGATCTTTACAAAGTCGTCAACTGCTCTACAGGGGAAAAAACAAAGCTGCTTGAGTTCTGCACGGCTGGGAAGTAAGACGGGAGCTCCTCCTGCTGTTTATAAGTACTGACAGAAGAAGTATATTGTCCATCACTCTTCTCCATCTGAGGGCATCAAATCTATGTCTATGATACAGATCTTACAATTAATTCCCAATTCATTTTTACTTATGTAGTGAAGCTGGAGGAGTGAAATCAAACATCTAATTGGTTCCTATTGATTACTGTACAGTGCTGAAATGTACAACTATTTAGCATCTATTATATTTCTCTTCTATTATCTTACAAATCAGTAGAAGCAGATGCCACAGCCTTGTGGGAGCCATTTGGCCTAAAGCTTCCTTATCTCAGAGTAGAACTCCACAAGCGTTTTTTGTCGGATCGATGCCCGGTGACAAAACGCACAAGACAAGTTGGAATGGAAAGTCGGAGGTAACAACTACACAGTCCAACTGTCGGGTGAAGACGCTGCCAGTCGTGTTGTGCCGGATGTATTGTAGTTTTTACCTGTGACTTTTCATTCAGTCCAATTAGAATTTTGACGCCTACATCTCCATCCGACGAAAAACGCTTGTGGAGTTGTACCCTTAATGTCAGGGTCGGACTGAGCCTGGTGGGCCCCCGGAACTCATGGGGACTGCCAGGAGGGCCCTTCATTTTGCAGCCCTGGTGGGCCCCCACTGCTTCAGTCTGACCCTGCTTAAAGGGCATGTAAAGTCTAAAACAGAATAAGGCTAGAAATGCTGTGTTTTGTATACTAAATATAAACATGAACTTACTGCACCACAAGCCTAATCAAAACAAATAATTTATGCTTTCAAAGTTGGCTACAGGGGGTCACCATCTTGTAACTTTGTTAAACATCTTTGCAAGACTAAGACTGTGCACATGCTCAGTGTGGTCTGGGCTGCTTAGGGATCGTCATCCTCTGGGGTATTAGCAACTATTGTATCAAATCTAACAGCTGCCTGTAAAGAAATTCAGAGATTCTGCTAAGCAGGGACACAGATAAGAAATGAATCAACTGTATCCATTTAGAAGAGTTTACAGGGTCGGCGACCCCCCCTCCCAGAGCTGCTTTAGAAGGTAAAAAAATGTAACTTTACACTTCAATATTAGAAAAACAGTCACACATAGAAAATAGAAAGTAATTGGGAAAAGTCTTTATTTCTGATTAACTATTAACAACTAGGGGGCAGATTTACTAAAAGGGCTAACGCTAGCGACTTTTCATCAGAAATCACATCCACAGGGACATCGGCAAAAACAGGCGCAGATGACAATTCGCTAGCGAAAGAGATCGTCGCTAGCGTTCATTCGCACTCTATCGCCAGGCAACTTTTTGCTCTGGCGAATGGTCGTTACTCCGCTAATTCAGCAAAGTGCGGATTTTACTGAACGTTACCTCTTTTTCCAGATCTGACTTTGCACCTCAGACCAGACCGAAGTGCTTAAAAGAAGCTGCATCGTCCTCAATCTTCTGTCACTTACATCATATCCTGTCACTCGAAAATTCATTAACGTTCAAAAAACGCTGGCGACTTTTTCTTTTTTTTTAAGGATTGCCTGCAAAAGTACTAATAAACTTTTTTTGGGTAACCAGTTTTCTCCAGACATTTCCTATAATATAGAACATTCATTTTACAGTGGGCTCATGTATAGGGCATTATATAGATTCTCTTGCCTTTATTAAGGTTCCCTGGACATTTGTAAAAAAAAAAAAAAAAAGTGGTAACTTCAAGCATTTGCACCAACATTTATAATAAAGACCTCCATACAACTTTAAATTAACAGCCGTCTGCAAATTGACCTAAGCACAAGACAACTAGCGAATTTTCGGCACAAATGAACGCTAGCGCATCTTTGCGATAAAATGCTCACACTGCCGAAGTAACACTAGTAAAAAGTCGGCAGCACTTGGCACCCAGGGGGCAACTTCGCATATTAGTGAATTAGCGTAGTGGTAGCGAATTTGCACCTGCCGAAGTGGTGCGATGTGTGTGAATCTATTGCTGGTGACAATTTGCCCTTTAGTGAATCTGCCCCTAGGTGTTTGAAGGTGAACAACCCCTTTAACATAAATACAATGGTAGGCATGGGGGTAGTACAGTTTCATAGGGATCACCTATGCAGTTAAAATTTGTAGTTCTGCTCTATGTGCCCCATTGTTTAACTTTTCATTAACTTTTAGTATGATATAGAGAGTAATATTCAGAGACATTTTGCAATTGGTTTTCATTTTTCATGAAATTAGTTTTTCGAGTTAATTGGCTTTTTATTCAGCAGCTTTCCAGTTTGCAATATCAGCAATCTGATTGCTACTCTAGCCCAGTCTGGAATATGAATAGGAGAGGCCCTCGAAAGAAAAATGAGCAATAAAAAGTAACAATGACAATACATGTGTGACCTTACAGAGCACTTGTTTTTAGATGGGGTCCGTGACCCCTATTTGAAAGCTGTAAACAATCAGAAGATGGCAAATAATTCAAAAACGATGAAATAAGGAAAAAGGAAGGCCAGTTGAAAAGTTGCTTAAAATGAGCTAGTCTATAAAATGCTAAAAGTTCACGAACTAAAAGTTAAAATGGGAAGCTATGCTGTCGGCAAAATATAAGGTAACAGTTTAAGATAACAATTTAAGGACAGCAACAGTTTTTCTGAGATATATAAAGACTGCACACCAACAGCATTGTTGCCAGTATCATAGGCCAAGATTCAATTAATAATAAGCTGTTGCTGAAGAATCAGGAAATAGTTTATAATATCAGCATGCATTTGTCAGCTCAGATAGAAAAATCTTTACTGTGTAAACCCTGGCAAATACTTTTCCTTTTGTTGACAAATGATACAGTTAAAGAGCAGACTGGGATTTCTGCCTCTCTTTGTATCTCTCAGACTTCCTAAGCATTGCTGAACTCACCAGGCTGATCCGTGTTTATCCATTTTAGGCTGTCTGTGAGGGCTCTCAACGGTGTTATTTTGCCACTGTCTGCGCACATCTTTGGAATACAGGAATGTTTATACCTTTTCTATCCTTTTTAGTTGAAACAGCACCATCAGTTGCGTAGATTCGAAAAGCCTTTATTTGATATATGACAAATTGCAGCATTTCAGGAAATAGAACAGCTTTATTTCAGCTTTCTCCAAGATTTAATGGTTTTAATTAATGACCTTTATAAAAAGCATTTGGCCTTCAGACTCATGCTTTTATATGGTCATAGAACTCCTCGGTGACTTATAAGATCCTTATATTTTACAATAAGGGGTACTTTATTCACTATATATAGAGAGAGAGAGAGAGAGAGAGAGAATAAATGCCAGTTTTACTTCAATAAATTACTTTATGTTTACCTAAGTCCAGGCCCAGATTTGTGGCAAGGCCACATAGGCCCGGGCCTAGGGCGGCACATTTTTGGGGGCGGCATGCAGCCCAGCCGCCTGTGCACCCCAGTGCTTTTGTGCCAGCGTGTGGTAGTGCGGGCAGGCGCTAGGACCGTGCTGAGCGCACGGCCTAGGGGCGCCCGCCCAGCGAATCCGGCACTGCCTAAGTCCTGTAAGTGTTGTTTCAATTTTCACACATATGTATGTATATATATAATCTATAGTGTGAGTCAGTCTTAGAATTCAGAATTATTATAGTATGTACACACATGTTTATTTTAGATTCTTAGGGGCAAATTTACTAAAGGGCGAAGTGACTAACGCTGGTGAAAATTCGCCAGCATGACATCATTTCGGTACTTTGCCGATTTACTAACCGGTGCAGGCATAACTTCGCTAGCTAAAGACACTGACGCTGGCCCTCATTCACACTCAATCGTCAGGCGAAGTTGCGCTCTGGCGAAGGGACGTAACTGCGCAAATTCACTAAGATGCGGATTTTACTGAACGTTACCTCTTGCACCAGACTTGCCTTCGCCACCTCAGACCAGGCGAAGTGCAGTAGAGTAGATAGGACTTCCTCAAAATATAGTTGAAAACGCTGGCATCTTTTACTATTTTCAGGGTGATAGGCTGCAAAAGAGCGTAAAATGTTTTTGGGGTAACCAGCTTCCCCCCTACATCTCCTAACATATGGCACATAAACTATACACTGGGCTCATGTGTAGGGCAATATAACAACTTTATTTTCTTTTATTAAGCTTCCCTGGGTTTGTGTAGTGTAATGTATTTGCTGCAACATATACGTCCATTCAACTTCTCGCCGTATGCATATTAGCCGACGCTGGTGCAACTTCGCTCTGCTTGCCGAATTAAGGCTAGTGCAACTTTGCCAGCATTCAGCGCCATGGACGCAACATTGCATGATAGCGAATTAGCGTTGTCTGAGTGAATTTTCGCCTGGCAAAGTGTTGCGCTGCCTGTGAAGCCGTCAATGGAGGATTTTCTCTGCTTAGTAATTTTCCCCTTGGGGTCAATTTCTCTTTTTCTACTTCACTACCAGGCTTCACTATTTTGAAGGATAAGACCAGGCAAAGTCTGAAGTCAGATAACCTGCATTGGTCATTTCTTGGCATCTTGTCATGGCCCTATTCTTCATGTCCAGATTAAATACTCAAGGGGGCAAATTCACTAAGATGCGAAGTTGCGCCAGGCGCAACTTCGCGGCACTTCGCCACACTTCACCAGGCGTATTTTCGCCAGCGGTCCGCAAACTCACTAAAATCCGAAGTTGCGCACAGGGTTAGCGTAAGTTTTTGAAGTTGCGCTAGCGTTAATTCGCCAAGCGAAGCGAAGTTTCGCTAGCGAGAGAGAGAGAGAGAGAGAGAGGAAATGTCTTTCAATGCCTTCATAAATACAATTATTTACAATTTTTTCTGCAGTTTTTACTCTTGCCACATGAGGTCACTCTTGTCCCATTTCTTGCTTGTCCTCATAACAGACATTTTCAGTTTTTTAAAACTTTTATCAAAATTTAGAACGTTTTCATATTTTACGGACATATATTTCTTTGCCAAGCTGATCATCTGAATTTGTATGGCAAAGCTTATGAATTATAAATATGTGTTATTAATAATAAAAGGAATTAGTGCATTCCAACGGAAGGAGGACAACTTGTACAATGTTTTGCACCAAAAGTCATTATGTCAGCAGGCAGTGGTGCAAGACAGTGATTTTATACCATCTCAGACCTTTGTGTAAACAATTAAAAGCAATTGGACAGGTTCAGATATAGGAGAAATTTAGGATGGTGTGGAAAGCTATGCAAAAAGTTGTGCCCTTTAATGTATGTAAGCAAAATACTCAATAGTGGCCATGAACACATGTTCTGGACCATTGGCGTAACTACCGGGGGAGCAGCGGGGTGCGATTGGGCCAGGGCCCGCACCCCCTCAGGGCCCCCCCGGCAGACCGCGCGGCAGCTGATTCCAGGCGGATCCTGGGAGTATGGGGGGGGCCCCGGCTGCAAGTCCCGCGCAGGGCCCGCCACCCTCTAGTTACGTTGCTGTTCTGGACTTAGCTTTGCCTTTACATTTCTCTTTCTTGTTTCTTTTCAAGGTCCTAATTGTATCCTCGTGCATTTCATGACTAGGGGCGATTCCCAGATGCCTTAAAAATCAGCATCGGAGCGGGTAGCAGGGAGGCAGCATCGCTAGTGCACTAATGGAGCCAAATTTTTTGGTTAAAACCCGGAAATTCGGCTCCTAAAGTTACAAGCGGTGGCTCTGATGCAAGGTTCTCACCTGTTCATGACTTTGGTGACTCCAGAATGGAATGACTTCACTGGCCTTTATAAATAATGCTGACAAACCTTGCTCAGGCTATTCATCAAAACGTGTTTGTTAGTCTTCTTTAATGAAAAAGAAATCTATCTCCAATATACTTCGATTAAAAAAGGTCACCCATTTTTATATCCTGACTGTATTCAGTGAAATTGCCTCTTTATTTACTTGCTCTGACTGCTGCGGATAGGAGACGGTCCCTAGCTGCTCTGTAGGGAAACAATCATACTTATGAACAGCAGGGGGAGCCCCTCAACCTTACTTCCCAGCCATGCAGAACTCAAGCAGCTTTGTTTGTTTCCCTGTAGAGCAGCAGTCAGCAACTGTGTAGAGATTTGTATTGGATTCTGTTTTTGCCTTTATGTCCAACTCCAGTGGTAGGGACAAAGATCATGGAGCCAGATTTAAACAGATAAACTGGGATTCTCATTGAATTATTTTGCTGCAGATACTGGTTCTGCAGAGTTGGAAAAAGTTTGTATTAAACAATACAAAAACTATAAAATCCACATTAGATTACATGACAACACAGACCCAGTGCAGTCTGAATATTCTGATTATTAATCAGTCTTGCTGTATCGGCTTCTGCCAAATATTATTTGACTTGTGCTGTTTTGATCATTTATGACAAACCCTTATCTTAAAGGAGAACCAAACCCTTAATTATAAAAACCTATCCCCCTACCCTACACAGACCCCCTCCCTGCTCCCCCCCCCCAGCCTAGCTGTTACCTTCAGTAAATGCCCCTAACTCTTTACTTACCTTTCTTTGCAGATTCAGCGCAGTGGAGCTCACGTGTGCCATCTTCTTCTTTTTGGTCGTCTTCAGAAAGGAAGAGCCGTATTGGTGCATGTGCAGTTGGAGCAGTCTTCGGGTTTTTACAACTGCGCATGCAGCTAAATTGCATGAAACTGCCGAAGCGCCGGAAGAATGGCACCCGTGAGCTCCGACGCGCTGAATCTGCAAAGAGATGTAAGTAAAGAGTTAGGGGCATTTACCAAAGGTAACAGCTAGGCTGGGGGGAGGGAAGCAGGCTATATAATACGTGCAGAAACAGCCATTATAGCACTGAGAAATGCTGGAGAGACAATAAGGGGCAGATTTATTAAGGGTCGAAGTGAATTCGAGGCAATTTTCGAAGTAAAAAAATTTGAAATTCAAGGTAATTTTTTGGATACTTTGACCATCGAATAGGATACTACGGCTTCGAATTTACTCCGAATTTGATTCAAAGTAAAATAGTTTTAATATTCGATAATCAAAGTACTGTTTCTTTAAAAAAAAAGTTGACGTCAATACTTCGCTAAATCAAACCTGCCGAAGTGCTGTGTTAGCCTCTGGGGACCTTCTAGACCATTTTTCTAAGTCTTCACACATCAAAGTAAAACCGTTTGATCGAACTCTAAAATCGTTCGATCAAACTATTTTACTTAGATCGCTCGATGGCCAAATTAGGTAAAAAATACTTCAACTTCGATATTGAAGTCAAAGTATTTAAATTCGAGGGTCGAATTTCGAAGTGTTTATCACTTCGAAATTCGACACTTGATAAATCTGCCCCTTAGTGATGGATTGTTGATCGCAATGATTCTTAAGGGCCTACCTGAATTGTTTAAACCCTTTGCTATCCATATCACACAAGATGATGGAAAAGTGACTTTTACTGAGTTTAAAACGCAGTTAAGAAGTTTTGAGAAAATTGAGAAATACAAAAAATGTCGGGACTCTTCACACACGGTCTGAAAATTGTACGAATCCACAATTTGTACGATAGGATCGTTGCGTCTATGGCCAGCTTAAGCCAGTAACGAAGTTTAAACTGGGAGAATATTTACATTACATATTTGGAGTATAAACCAGTGTACTATACATTAATGCTAAATATGTCTTTCTGTAATATGAGAGCAAGTGATACTCTGATACTGTAGAAGTGTTAATAAAGTTTTGTCTTCTTGAAGCAAGAGAAGAATGGTGTCTGTGTGTAGTTTCTCCTCTGCCTAAAAGAAAGTTGCAGGCTCATGTGAGATGGAGCTACTGATTATCCCATCTCTTAAAGGACCAGTGACATAAAAAAAAAATTTAAAAAAAATTCGTTAGTATAGAACAAAAAAACCACAAAGACAAATTGAACTTTTAAATCGCTAAGTCTTTATTAAGAAATAACTTACCAAAAATCTGCTTGCGCTCCTCTTCAGAAAAGGCGATCCAGCGGTCCATTGTTTGGCGTTCGATTTCTCGTCCCTGCTTTCTTTATAGGAGATAGCCAGGGAAGAGAAATCGAGCGCCGCATGATGGATCGTCGCCGTGTCGCCTTTTCCGATTTAAAAGTTTCTAACTAAACTAAAATTTATGTTACTGATCCTTTAAGCAGAATGAAAAATGTTGGCCTAGAGATGTTCAGCCTGTAATGTGGGATCTCATTTCAGAGACTGAGGTTTGATTCCCCATGGTAACCCTTTGTGATCCTTGACAATTCACTTTAAAGGTGTTGTTTACCTTTGAGTTAACTTTTAGCATGACGTAGAGCGTGTTATTCTGAGACAATTTGCAAATGGTTTTCATTATTTGTGGTTTTGGAGTTATTCATCTTTTTATGCAGCAACTCTCCAGTTTGTAATTTTGGCCAAATTACCCTAGCAACCCTGCTGTACCTTGTGTAGGGTTTGTTTATGACCCTGAATGTAAAGTAGGTTGTGCTTCTGCACTTCACACCTATACGGACAGTATTATAGAAGTCATTAGCTCAGGTCTAAAAGTCATCTTAGTGGGGACACCAGACATCAGAGACAAAACAAACAGATCATTTTTGGATTTGGCCAAACACTAAAACCTCCACAAAAGGTTCAGCCTTTTAGTAAGTGTTCCCTATGATATGTGTCGGCTGTTTACTGTCCCTTGAAAATATGTAATTTTATGAGAGTGCAAAAGCACAGCTTGTCTTTGGTGTTGATTCAGTGAAATTAGAAGTAATTTTGCTATTGGAAAAAGTGACCACATCAGTCGCTACTAGTTCTAATTACTGGCAGTGGCATGGAACCACCCAGGCAGTGCATATAATGTGATTTAAAAGCAAAATGCTTAAAGAGAGTGGGATATGTATAACAATACCATAATTTACAGGTTCCTTCCACACTCTGTTGTAACTTAAGAGTAATGCATTACTTGCCTGAGTGCCATGAGAACATGACGCAAGTATCTTGTGCAATGCTCTTTTTGGCTTCTCTCAACGGGATTGTCATTCTATAGGAGAGCTATTATTGGAGGCAGGGAAGGTTTTGGATATCACCTACAGAACATTGTGTCCTATGTGAAGGTGAAACCAAGCACAATCAGCAAGAGAATGCCAAGCAAAGGAAAAATAAAGGTGTATTGACATTTAAAAAGCTGTCGTCAAAAAAGAAATGTATGTACATTCCAATATATCCTATGTGAAGGATATTTTAATATCAATAATTACTCAAACACACCAAAAAGCACCAAAAAGGACACAACCAGTGCTGCTAACTATATAAAATCAATTAAAAAGCTAGGGTTAGAGCACGAGGGTAATGTGACAGGGGGCTGACAGCAGATACAGGAGGGATGACCAAGGAAGACAACAGATACAGGTCACAGGGATGGAGCAGAACTTATGACAACCTGTCTAATTGATTAAAGTAAAATTGTGGGACAGTATCATTGCCAGCGGATATCCTACTATGTATAAAGTAGGTTTCAATTGGGCATGCTCTTGACTATCAGAGAACTAGTGGCAGCCAGTCAATCAGCCAGACATGGGCATTATTTTGTTTGGAGTAGCGAGGAGAAGGCCATAAGCCCATCCTGTCAAATAAGAAGAAGGGAGGATCTCCAGATAAGATTTCTTTCTCTACAACTGAAAATGTGATTGAAAGACTGATCTGACTTATCATGATGAAGGAGAATATTTTACCCTTCTGGGGCAAACAGTAACAGTCTTCTGATCATGGTACTCTGGATCATTTGGGAGCTGAATATAAACTCACAGAAACCAGGACAAGTGATGGTGGGTGATGGGTGTATTTTGTATAGGGATGCACCGAATCCAGGATTCGGTTCGGGATTCAGCCTTTTTCAGCAGGGTCCGGATTCGGCCGAATCCTTCTGCCCAGCCGAACCAATCTCAATCCTTATTTGCTTATGCAAATTAGGGGCGGGAGGGAAATTGCATGACTTTTTGTCAGAAAACAAGGAAGTAAAAAATGTTTTCCCCTTCCCAACCCTAATTTGCATATGCAAATTAGGGTTCGGATTCGGTTCGGTATTCGGCCGAATCTTTCACGAAGGATTCGGGGGTTCGGCCGAATCCAAAAAAGTGGATTCGGTGCATCCCTAATTTTGTACAACATTGCAACGTTGATACTATATGTGGATCATTCATTCCTGTTCAATTTCCTTTAAAAACATTCTATAATGTATTCATGTGACCAGGAATATCATGTGTGGCTGACTTTAGTAAGAGTATGTGAGCTCTGAAATGAAGCCCAGAGAAACTCCGGGTGCTGGGGAACTGAGTCTCATTCTAAGCACGCTACTTTTGACCTCGGATCGGTTCCAGGAGGGGCACCTTGCGACACAGGAAATGTAATCCCTTTTGTTCTGATCACTGTAGCTTTTAATTTACCCTTTATTTCATTTTTTTAACATCTGTCAAAATCAGAAGCCTGTCTGCATCCGCTTGCATTTATCTCTTTACTGGGTGCAGTAGCTTCAAGCTTTAAGCTCCCCATTTGTTGTTTCATCTCAGTTATTCATGTATTATGAAAAAACATTGTGATTGCACACTGATTCAGATTAGTTTGGTGAGACTATTGGCGACTATTGGGTCTTAGCCCAGTTGCCAGCATGTGTTATCGCTGATGGGCTATCCAATGCAGAAAGGACTGAGGAGGAAGCGGGATTTTGGGGAC
Organism: Xenopus petersii; assembly: GCA_038501925.1. Lineage (NCBI taxonomy): Eukaryota > Metazoa > Chordata > Amphibia > Anura > Pipidae > Xenopus > Xenopus petersii. The sequence goes on from CM076677.1 coordinate 104,416,467, forward strand.
TGGCAGACATACAATCTATATAAAAATTGTGGCAAGTTTTTCTCAGACAGGCAAACTTGGCCGCAAAATGTTGATTTGGACATATAACAAAGTCTTGTAAAATTGGCAGAGCACCCTTCTAAAAACGTTTGCAGTGTACATGAGTATGAATTTTACGAAAACCACTTGCTGGGCGGTTTTCAGATCGTGACACAGTCCTGAGAACTCTTCTGATGTGGATTTGCTCAGATGGGTTTTTTGCCTTCCTCTGGATCAACTGGCAGATAGGTAGTTAATAAAAAAAAAAAAAAAAAAAAAAAAAGGTTGAACTCGATGGACATGTGTCTTTTTTCAACCTTACTTACTATGTTACTATGTTACTATGTATTAGTATTAATCATGTGAAATTTATAATAAAAAAACACATATTCTGTAGTGCTGTACCAATTCCATGCAAAAATGCCATGCAAATACAACCAAGAATTAAAGAGCTCACTGCTCAAAATAGTTTACAATCGCTTGTTTGCAGCATCCTGGCGGCATATCAGGCTTAGCACATTAGCCCAGACTTTTCCAAGGAGTGCTTAACCCATCTATTGATTACCGCAAATCCTACCCTAAAAAAAGCTGTATAGTCAGAAAACGACTAGCTGCAATTAATATCATCTGAATTTAAATAGTTTAACAAATGCAATAACAAATTGCAATAAGAAATGGAAAGCTCCTGTTGGTAGAGCATGGAATGTTGTGATTACTGAGAAAGGAAAACAAAACCCTAAACATGAATATGGCTAAAAATGCCATGTTTTATATACTTAACATATTATAGCAGCCCAAAGTTTCAGCTTCTCAATAGCAGCAATGATCCAGGATTTCACACTTTTCACAGGGGGTCGGACTGGTCCGGTGGGACACCGGGAAAAAACTTGGTGGGCCCCAGCCCCGGCCTGCTCCCTGCGTGAAGCGTTTTTTTTAGGCTTCTGACCTACGTCCCGGGCTTCCGGCATGCCCACAATAAGAGCTCTTACAGACAAGCGTTTTTACCTGCGCTCCCCTGCGTTCCGTTTTTCTACGTTCAGCCGCAGGGGAGCGCAGGGATAGACGCATTACATTTTTTGTACTCACACAGGCGCGTGTAGGCGCAGAACGCAGGTTGAGACGCAACATGCAGCATTTTTTCTGCGTTCGGCACCTACACGCGCCTGTGTGAGTACAGCCCCATTGGAAAAAATGTGATGCGTCTATCCCTGCGCTCCCCTGCAGCTGAACGCAGAGAAATGGAACGCAGGGGAGCGCAGGTAAAAACGCTTGTCTGTAAGAGCCCTAAAGTAGGAGCGGGAGGCCGGAGGGGGGTTATGGCTCAGGCAGATGGGCCCAGAGGGAGCTTTGCGTCTGGGGCGTAGGGGGCCCAAGCCCTCTAATCTGACACTGCCATCTTGGAAAGTGTCTGTGACACTCACATGCTCAGTGGGCTCTGAGCAGCTGTTGAGAAGCTAAACTTATGGGTCGTCACAAATTATCAAGCAGAAAATGAGGTTGGTCTGTATTATGAGCTGTTGCTACAGGGCTGATTATTAAATTCTGATGATAATTGTGCTGGTTTCTGAGCAGCCACGCACCAATAATCTGGATAATTTACTAATCAGCCTTATATTGTGACATTTATATTATATATATACAGTATAAATAGATTGACACCCATAAACTCAGTACAGAGCAAGTGCAGTGAATCAGCAGAAAAGAAGATGGGGAGTTACTGGGGCAATTTTGGAGACACAGATCTTTACTGCTAAAGGGCTGTGTTTGCCTTGGGCTGGTACAGAAGCACAAAGCATAATGTGCAACATATCTACTGTAGCTACTTATTTAGTTAAAGGGATACTGTCACTGGAAAACATGTTTTATCTTTCAAAAAGCATCAGTTAATAGTGCAGGATTCTGCACTGAAATCAGTTTCTCAAAAGAGCAAACAGATTTTTTTATATTTATTTTGAAATCTGACATGGGGCTACCCATTTTGTCAATTTCCCAGCTTTCTCCCGTCATGTGACTTGTGCTCTGATAAACTTCAGTCACTCTTTACTTCTGTACTGTAAGTTGGAGTGAAACCTACCCCTCCCCCTCCGCAGCAGCCTAAAAACAGTTACAATGGGAAAGTAAAGCTGGCCATAGATGCAAAGATCAGATCGTACAAATCATCGTACGATCAAACTTTGCCATCTCCCGACCTGTCACTAACCATTCCGATCAAATAAAGTACAAAAGAACAGATCAGCCAATGTTCTGCCCCTGACAGCGATCATACGAAAGTTATGTCCGACCAAAGCTAGTGAAAGTTTCCCTCTGAAAATCATACGATTGGCAATACATACAGATATATAATCAGATAGCATGCTCCCTAACACAATATAACAGCTGCCTGGTAGACCTAAGTAAAAAGCCAAGTCCCACTGAGCCTCATTCAGTTACATTGAGTTGGAGAAACAACAGGCTAGACATTTTGTCAATTTCCCAGCTGCCTGGTCATGTGACTTGTGCCTGCACTTTAGGAGAGAAATGCTTTCTGGCAGGCTGCTGTTTTTCCTTCTCAATATAACTGAATGTGTCTCAGTGAGACATGGGTTTTTACTATTGAGTGTTGTTCTCAGATCTACCAGGCAGCTGTTATCTTGTTTTAGGGAGCTGCTATCTGGTTACCTTCCAATTGAACTTTTGTTTGGCTGCTGGGGGGGGGGAAGGGAGGGGGTGATATCACTCCAACTTTCAGTACAGCAGTAAAGAGTGATTGAGGTTTATCACAGCACAAGTCACATGACTTGGGGCAGCTGGGAAATTGACAATATGTCTAGCCCCATGTCAGATTTCAAAATTGATTATAAAAAAATCTGTTTGCTCTTTTGAGAAATGTATTTCATTTTTTTTAAAAATAATAATTTTCCCCATGACAGTATCCCTTTAAGCTGGTCCAATACGCCCAATATATAAAATGTGGCCTTTCTACTCATAAGCATTATTAGGTTTTAGTTCTCCTTTAAGGAAAAGGCTCAGGATTTGAGCTTGGGGTTCCATGAAATAATTTTTACAGATCTGGACGGTTTGGAACTGAAAAATATCTGGTGAGAGTTAAATGTTATATGTGGGTGCAGTGTGTAGCCATAAAGCTTACTCAGGTTCAATGTACTGTGGTCTGGCATCAGCACTACATCTTCAGCTTTTTGTTTTGAGCTTTGCATATGGCATGGTGTGCTAGAATATTATGTTGCCCTGCTCTCTTTTCTTTTTCCATGACCTCACTCGGCTATACACTGAGATACAGACTCTTATTCTCATTTGCTTCCCTGCCTGAAATGCAATAATGTATATACATATCCTTCTTTTTCTGGATTCCTTAGTCTTATACATAGTTACATAGTTAGATCAGGTTGAAAAAAGACCAACGTCCATCAAGTTCAACCCCTCCAAATGAAACCCAGCATCCATACATACACTCACTGACCCATCCATACACTCACATAAACAGAACAGCACAGACACCTATGATTTAAGGCAGTGATGGGCAACCTGTGGCCAGGGGGTTCATTATGACAACTGTAAGCTCAGCCCTTTCTCATTCTGTGGCCACATTTACCCCAACCTTAGTGCCAGTCCTTACGCCACCCTATCAAACACAAGTGCATAAAGGTAATGCTAATATGCCTGTCTGCTTGAAAACCCAGAGCTGTCATAAAGAAAAAGGAACATCCAAATCGACTATTTTTAATACTTCATTTGCTTTCTTGTGAACTTCCTCAGTAATATGCGCAAACATGTTTGTGAAGGTGAATACCCCAAAACCTTGAATAAATAAAGCAAATGATCAGAGGACAATACAAATGTTATAAGAAGGGCTTATTAAACATAGGAGGTGCTTCATTCTAAGGTTTGTGCACACAAGGGTTTATCCTGCTTTCCTGTGCACTGCAATGTGTGTTCCACTATACAGGAATGCAAGAGTTAACTGACCCCAGTCTTCTCTATGGGGACTAACCATTGGAGTGCATGTAAGCACAGAAGGCAGAGAACATTGTGCATGTCCAGGCAGAGGCTCTCAGTCTGTTACTTTCTGCAAAACTTACCAAACTATTTTCACAGCAGTACATTTATAGATGTGTTGGACATATGCAGATCAGCTCATGTTATAATAAGGGGTAATTAGAACTAGTATTAGAATAAATAGCAAATTCAAATCAAAGATGCAATCAGATTCCAACATAAACACAGAAACAATACTTATCCAAAATAATAACCTGAACCGTACATCGCCTTACCCATCAATTTAATTCTCATCCAGTGTGGGTGCGTTCAGGTGATTGCAACCTTCAGCTTAGCTGTGCTAGACATCCAACATCAATGAAGAAAGGTGAAGCCTATGTGGCAATGGCTGTGCACAGTCTCACTTGGAGCGTCACTTTCTGAGGGAACTGCATACCTCCCAATTGTTTTGTGGGTCAATCCCAATTTTGACAGCCCGCAGTCCCGGGTTTGTTACTGAAATGTCCCGATTTTCTCTTTGATCTCCTGCACTGAACAGCCAGAAATGATATAAAGTTTCTAACTTAATTGGCCTTTGGCAGAGAGTCCAGAATAGATACTTGGATACTTTTGTAACAGTTTAAGATAAGGACGTCTCTTGGGAGAACTTAGGGCAGAGACACACGTGGAGATTTGGGGAGATTTAGTATCAACAACAAATTGCCTCTTCTTTGGGCGAATAATCTCCCAGAACTGCCTTCCCGCCGGCTAGAATCTAAATCGCCGGCGTATGGTTACAAATTTTCCTCATGAGGCAAATTCGGAAACAAAGAGCTCCGAGTGCCATCCTGTCCTGCGATTTCGATTCTAGCTGGCGGGAAGGCAGTTCGGGGAGTTTGGTTGCCCGAAGAAGAGGTGATTTGTCGAAGAAGAGGTGACTAATCTCCCCGAATCTCCATGTGTGTCTCTGCCCTTAAACTCACGTTTTAAAGGAATTGTTCAGTGTAAAAATAAAAACTGGGTTAATAGAATGTGCAAAATAATAAATAATTTCTTTAGTTAGTTAGCCAAAAATGTAATGTATAAAGGCTGGAGTAACTGGATGTGTAACATAATAGCCAGAACACTACTTCCTGCTTTTCAGCTCTCTTGGTTTACACTGACTGGTTACCCTGGTTACCAGACAGTAACCAATGAGAGACTTGAGGGGTTGCTTTTGAATCTGAGCTGAATGCTGAGGATCAATTGCAAACTCACTGAACAGAAATGTACCATGTGGCCCCCCTTCAAGTCGCTGACTAACTCAGAGTTATAGAGCTGAAAAGCAGGAAGTAGTGTTCTGTTCTGTTATGTTAGACCTCCAGTCACTCCAGCCTTTATACATTACATTTTTGGCTAACTAAATATATTGGAAACATTTTTTTATTTTGCACAGCCTATCTATTTACCCAGTTTTTATTTTTACACTGAACTGCTCCTTTAAAGGGCAATTCACCTTCATTAGCAAAACGGAAATAGCGTATAAAAACCACAGAAATGTGTTTAAACTTTGAAACCTGCCAAATTTTGTAAAATGAACATGGCTACACAGCAGCCTATTTACATATGACATTGTTGTCTCTCTAAAGCAATCACGTCACAGCAGTGCATAGCAACAGTACATTATATTTTAATTACTTTAAAATGCTTTTATTTCTTTTAAAGGTAACCCAGAACATTTTAGGGAACTAGTCTCAATGGCGAATCGTTTAGTGTTCACAGGGCAGTTCTTCCCTCAGGAAACGGGAGGCAAGATCAGCGTCACGGCAATTGAATTCCCCAATCAAAGATGGCGGCGACGTATTGGCGAAAAGCTGAGGACGTAGTCACGCGCGGCTAATGACGTGGCCGGTGCACGTAATGATGGCGGCGCGCTGAAGTGCTTGTGCATGTTGAGGAGCGTGATTTTCTCGTTTTTCCGGCTTCCAGCCCTCGCTCCGTTTTGCTGCCATTCGAGGAATATGGGGAATCCCAGGAATCATTTGCCGGACAGGTGAGGAATAGCTGACGGGGCTCAGACCTGGGGGGCTCACAATTGATCTCAATGGGCCGGTACCAACAGTGAAACATGAGAGGGACGCTGATTCATAAGGAAATCATTCCATTATGATGATGATGATGATGGCGGCGGCCGTGGGGAGGGATGGGCAGCAGCTTCACTATGGCTGAGGCATGGGGAGAGATGGCTGATGGCAGTGGGGAGTAGCTGACAGTGGCTGGGGTCTGACTGGAGACCTATGAGGATCTCTATACACTATTATATAGGCTGCTGTTAACATGGCTTTGCATCACCTTCTCTTCTTCCTTTGCAGATGGACAGACTACACTTCACTTGGAAAGCGCATCCCCGGCACACGTTTTATTGCTTTTAAGGTCCCTTTAAAAAAAGTAAGGGGGATTTTTTTTCAGTATTTACTTTGTTAAAGTACAGTTGATTCACTGACACCTTTACAAATAAACTGGCACAGTGGTGCTGGGAATGCTGTTCATGGGCCGGGCTGAGGTATTCTGGCTCCCTAGGCAAAGGCTTCAATCAGTGCCCCCTTACCACCTGGTCCTACATTACCATTTTCCACCTTACCATTCATATTGTCCCCTGTGCCAGCAGCCATCATGTTGTCCCTTGTACCTATGCCAACTAGGGTTGCCACCTTTTTTGAAAAACAATACCGGCCTTTCTATATATTTTTCTTTTTTCCCTTTTAACAACATTGGGATGAATTATCATTTTTACCGGCCAGGTAGTGCCAACGGCAGTCAATCCCTCAGATGGTCCTAAGTAGGGATGCACCGAATCCACTTTTTTGGATTCGGCCGAACCCCCGAATCCTTCACGAAAGATTCGGCCGAATACCGAACCGAATCCGAACCCTAATTTGCATATGCAAATTAGGGGTGGGAAGGGGAAAACATTGTTTACTTCCTTGTTTTCTGACAAAAAGTCACACAATTTCCCTCCTTGCCCCTAATTTGCATATGCAAATTAGGATTCGGTTCGGCTGGGCAGAAGGATTCGGCCGAATCCGAATCCTGCTGAAAAAGGCCGAATCCCTAACCGAATCCTGGATTCGGTGCATCCCTAGTCCTAAATTCCCAATCTGTACCTGTGCCAGCATAAACCAAATCATACACCATATTGTTACCCCCAATTTGTACCTGTGCCAGCATAAACCAAAACATCCACCATATTGTTACTCCCAATCTGTACCTGTGCCAATATAAGACAAAACATCCACCATATTGATACCCCCCAATCTGTACCTGTGCCAGCATAAGCCAAATCATCCACCGTATTGTTACCCCAATGTGTACCTGTGCCAACATAAACCAAAACATCCACCATATTGTTACCCCTAATCTGTACCTGTGGAGCAGCCAAAAAAATACATCATATTAAAGGGGTTGTTCACTTTCAAACAACTAGTTGTTTTCAGATAGATCACCAGAAATATCGACTTTTTATCATTTACTTTCTGTTTTCTATGTGTCACCGTTTTTCTAATATTGAAGGCTAAAGTGTCATTTTTCACCTTCCAAAGCAGCTCTGGGATGGGGGGGTCGCAGACCTTGTAAACTGTTCTAAATTGATATATTTAGTTGATACATCTCTTATCTTTGTCCCTGCTGAGCAGAATCCATGAGTTTCATTACAGGCAGCTGTTAGAATTGATACAATAGTTGCTGATATTCCACAGATACTGCTGAGAAATGTATCAACTAATTGTTTCAAAATTGTTAAGGTTTAAAACGCATCTGCACCTGAATTACTGAGCTGCCAGACTCAAACACCAGAGACCGGAACATTATACTTAGATTTTGGAAAAACAATAAAAAAATAATGGAAAGTAATTGAAAAAAAAGTCTGTATTTCTGTTGAGCAATCTGAAAATAACTGAACTAAAAAAAGTGTTTGGACGTTAAACAGCCCCTTTAAAGGCCATGCAAACCAGGGTTTAAAAAAAAAAGAAAAAAAATCCCCTTAAAAGTGCCCCCCCCATGATTGCACCATAGGCGAGTGCCTGCTCGGTCACCCTTAGTTCTGGCCCTGGGTGTGGCAAACTGCAGCCAGTGGGAAAGCTTGGTTTAAGGTGTCCATACATGGATAGATCCGCTCGTTTGGCGATGTCGCCAAACGAGCGGATCTCCCTCCGATATGCCCACCTTGAGGTGGGCAATATCGGGCAGATCCGATCGTGGGCCCTAGTGCCCAACAATCGGATCCTAGCATTCGCAAACGGGCGGTCGGATTGCGGGACCGCATCAATGAACAGATGTGGCCGCAATCTGACGGGATTTTTAACCCCATCCGATAGAGAGTCGGCCAGATCTCGATCGGGGAAGCCCGTCGGGGGCCCCCATACACGGGCCAATAAGCTGCCGACACAGTCTGTCCGCAGCTTTTATCGGCCCGTGTATGGCCACCTTTAGTCTCCGACAAGCAGAATACGAGCCCATGGGAACAAGTCAGATTTAAAGCTTCAGTTCAGGATGGGAGCTGTTGCCGGGCAGGTTTAGGAGAGCTACGGTGAGAGTCTTCTGAGTTCACTCAGGCTAGTGAGTTTTTGCCTAACAGATAGCAAGTTGTCCCTATCAATTGAAGAATGACAGGGCCTGTGCTTCAGAGAAAAGTGGCAAAATTACAGAGAAGGAAGGGATTAAAGGAACAGTAACATCAAAAAATAAAATTCTTTTAAAGTAATGAAAATATAATGCAGTGTTGCCCTGCACTGGTTAAACTGGTGTGTTTGCTTAAGAAAAACTACTATTGTTTATATAAATAAGCTGCTGTGTAGCAATGCGGGCAGCCATTCAAAGGAGAAAAGGCTCAGGTTACACTGCAGATAACAGATAAGCTCTGTCTGTCTAATGGTGTTATCTGTTATCCATTAGTTATCCTGTGCCATTTAGCCGTTTTTCAATTTCCGCCATTGCTCCCCAGCAGCTTGTTTAAATAAACTATAGTAGTGTTTCTGAAGCAAACAGATCAGTTTTACCAGTGCAGGGCAATAGTACATAATATTTTCATTACTTTAAAACACTTACATTTTTTGGTGTTACTGTTCCTTTAAGCTTCTGCTCTGCCTATTTATTGACTAGCTGTATCTGCATGCTCCTCTTTACAGTGTAATAGCAGACTGGGCATCAGTTTTGTAGCTGCCTGGCTGTGTAAGGCACGTTACTTTGATCAGGTTTTTTTGGGACAGGCCAAAGATGACAAGATCAACAGATCAGGGGGGTTACAAGCAATCACTTCTACATAGGAGTAACAGAAGCAGCGGGCTGGAGGCAGACAGCAGAAAGTATATTGGAATAAGTTTAATGGAATTGCGTGATCATAAAAAGAGCAGAATGTATAAAGCTTTTGGGAATGCCGAGTCCACACATTGATTATCCTGTTCCATTTCAGATATTCAATTGCAGGATTGAGTCGTGGCAGAGATTCTCATCAGCCGACCTCATCAGGGACATCCAAGCCCAGGACGAGGAACTGGGACTGATCATTGATTTAACATGTACCACTCGATACTACTCTCCAGAGGTAACATATTCATAGCCATACAACCCTCATGTAACCCTCAGCCAGAAAAAAAAAAATGTAAGTTTCCATAGTTTAGAAAGTGTAACAGGTATCTTGTGACAAGGGGGAAGCAAACTTTATCTGACACTTTCTGTTCGATATCCACAAGCTCATTTAATATATACCGTACCACTGGGCAGGCACCAAGGCTGGAATTAGCCAGGCTTTCCTGCTGGATTCTGTTTGGATACATCTACCTAATCGGACTCAGTTTTTTCCTCTCATGACTCGCTTGTTGTGCCTGAAAGCCTTAACTGTGTCTGAATAACTGGCAATTGTGTTTATGACCCCTATATCATTTCCTCTAGCTGACACTTTAGATGGAAGGCATTATTCCACAGTTTAGCCTCTTATCTACAGGAAAAAATTACCGCTGCAGCACCTCTTAGTTGCAAAAAGGGAAAATTTTAATTTATTAGGTCAAACAACCAGGCAACGTTTCGGGCTTACTCTTGCCCTTTCTCAAGCCTTTTTTCCTGTATGTCTATGCAAACCCTTGGCATGGGTTTCCGGACTGCTTTGCACCCAACCTACAAGGTCAAATAAGGTGGTTGAAGCACACTCAATATTGTCTAAGCCAATTATACTTTTGTACTGTGTAGAATATATTGAATTTTTTTTGTTTTTTTTACATTTTTATCTGCAGGAGTTACCAGAATCACTACATTATGCAAAGATTTTCACAGTTGGGCATGAAGTGCCGAGTGATGAAACCATCTTTCAGTTCAAATCCATTGTAAACCAGTTCCTAGAGGAAAATTCAAGCAATGGTAAGTTTTATCCCTTGAGCCTTACAGTTGAAAATACGGTATACATGTATAGGATCCATTATGCAGAAAGCTCCGAAGTAAGTAAAGGTCATCTCCCATAGACTCCAATTTATCCAAATAATCCAAATTTTTAAAAAATGTTTCTTTTTAATCTGTAATAATAAAACAGTACCTTGTACTTGATCAAAACTGAGATATAATTAATCCAGCCTATTGGGTTTATTTAATGTTTAAATGATTTTCCAGTAGACTTTAGGTATGAAGATCCAAATTACAGAAAGATCCCATATCCGGAAAACCCCAGGTCCGGAGCATTCTGGATAACAGGTTCCCCACCTGTACTCCATTAATGGCATTTTTTGTACATATTTTAAAACTCGGAGACTTTTAAAGGCTTCGGTTTTCAAAATGCTGGATCTGGTACATTCTGAGCTTTTGAAGCTTGGGGTTAACTTGTCCTTCTCCCAATACATCCCCTGTTAGCAAGCACAGCATATGCAGGAGCAACATCTTTTGAGTTGTTTACCATAGTTCAGCCCGCCTGTCATAAACAGAGCATATCCCATGCTTTTCTATAGGAAAGTCATGGGCATGGTCTCTTCTGCTGACTTGGAAGAGCTCAGGCACCACTAATCTTGTTGGACCATAGCTCCAATAATGCTTTTACCTGTCCGCTAAAAAGCATTGTAGTCAGCAGTTACCAGTCTCCCCCTGGGAAATTAAAGGATTAAAGGGATACTGTCATGGGAAAAAATTTTTTTTCAAAATGAATCAGTTAATAGTGCTGCTCCAGCAGAATTGTGCACGGAAATCCATTTCTCAAAAGAGCAAACAGATTTTTTTTATATTCAATTTTGAAATCTGACATGGGGCTAGACATATTGTCAATTTCCCAGCTGCCCCCAGTCATGTGACATGTGCTCTGATAAACTTCAATCACTCTTTACAAGTTGGAGTGATATCACCCCCCTCTCTTTTCCCCCCCAGCAGCCAAACAAAAGAACAATGGGATGGTAACCAGATAGCAGCTCCCTAACACAAGATAACAGCTGCCTGGTAGATCTAAGAATAACACTCAATAGTAAAAACCCAGGTCCCACTGAGACACATTCAGTTACATTGAGAAGGAAAAACAGCAGCCTGCCATTTCTCTCCTAAAGTGCAGGCACGAGTCACATGACTGGGGGCAGCTGGGAAATTGACAATATGTCTAGCCCCATGTCAGATTTCAAAATTGAATATAAAAAATCTGTTTGGTCTTTTGAGAAATGGATTACAGTGCAGAATTCTGCTGGAACAGCACTATTAACTGATTCATTTTGACAAAAAAAAATTTTCCATGACAGTATCCCTTTAATGACAACTTTTCATGTTCTTGTCTTACAGATAAATTAATTGGCGTTCACTGTACTCACGGTTTAAACAGGACTGGCTACTTGGTGTGCAGGTGAGTCTGGTGATGACATTACACTGACCTGTTTCCAAAAGACAGACACTCTCATTGGCAATAAACCACTGGATAGTTGAAAGTCCAATTAAGTTACATGGCTTCTTCTGTTCTAGGTACCTGATTGATGTGCTTGGCATGGAGCCCTCAGATGCCATAGAAAGTAAGTCACACTCATTTTAAGTTAGCTATCTGTATGGGGCGTAAGGAAGCCACGCTAAGGGGTGTAGATCTTTGTGCAAACATTGGTGTATCTTTATACTAGCGTAGTAACACGTAGTTACCACTTGGCCTTTCTTGGTATATTGTGTATTTTAGGGCTGCACCGAATCCAGGATTCGGTTCGGGATTCTGCCATTTTCAGCAGGATTCGGCCGAATCCTTGTTCCCATTTGCATATGTAAATTAGGGGCGGGTAGGGAAATCGCATAACTATGCTTTCCTGCCCCCAATATGCGAATTTGGTTCGGTATTAAGCCGAATCTTTTACCAAGAATTCGGGGATTCGGTGCATCCCTAGTGTATTTAGAATATCACTATCATCTGGCAGTGATTTTACTGCATATAATCTGAAAGTATGGCTGCCTCTTGTGTTTTGTAGAGTTTAATCAGAGCCGCGGACACTGCATAGAACGCAAGAATTATTTAGATGACCTGATGCATGGAGACGTGAGAAGGTAGGCAAATAACCTCCAGCAATGAGGAGTGACATTTTTATGACGAACCGGCATCTCTCTCTAGTTTTTACACTTTTTTCTTTAACACGTCATCTTGAATGTAACTGTGCTTTGGATGTATTATTACATACGTATAGGTTATGTGTATGGTGTAGTCATAGTTTGTCTGATTACTGAACATGTGCACCTCCACCCCTTGTGTAAGTACTTACAGCAGTTTCCCCTATCACCTGGCTCTTCTCCACCCCTGTGGCACCCCCACTAGTGTGCTGAGTTTTAAATGTTCCTGCTGAAGCTGAAATGAGAGCTCACTGGGCGTCATTTATCAACACTGGGCAAATTTGCCCATGGGTAGTAACCCATGGCAACCAATCAAATTGCTGCATTCATTGTTCTACTTGCAGCTGGCTTTAAAAAGCTAATCACCGGTTGTTTGCAATAGGTAACTGCCCATGGGCAAATGTACCCAGTGTTGATAAATGAGCCCCACTGAGTTTAAAAAGCAACTTCTGTAGTGCGGACGGGTGGGTTGGGAGGCAAATATTTAAAGGAACAGTAAAACCAAAAATGAAAGCATTTTAAAGCAATGGCAATATAATCTTTGGTTGCCATGCACTTGTAAAACTGCTGTTTGCTTCAAAAACACTACTATAGTTTATACAAACAAGCCGCTCTGTAGCCTTGGGGGCAGCCATTCAATCACAGGATACACAATAGATAACAGATAAGTTCGAAATAAACCCTCTGTATACTTCAGAGCTTATTTATCTGCGGTGTATCCTGTGTCTTTTATCCTTTTCCATTTTAATTGGCTGCCCACATCAGCAGCTTGTTTATATAAACGATAGTAGTCTTTCTGAAGCAAACACATCAGTTTTACCAGTGTAGGGTAACTGTACGTAATATTGTCATTCCTTTAAAAAAACTTTCATTTTGTTGGTGTTACAGTTATGGGACCTGTTATCCAGAATGCTCGGGACTGGGCTTTTCCACATAATGTATCTTTCCATAATTTGGATCTTCATGCCCTAAGTCTACTAGAAAATCATGTAAACATTAAATAAACCTAATTGGCTGACTTTGCTTCCAATAAGGATCAATTGTATCTATAGTTTGGATCAGGTACAAGTTACTGTTTATTATTACAGAGAAAAAGCATTATTTGGATAAAACGGTGTCTATTGGAGACAGCCTTTCCGTAAGTCAGAGCTTTCTGGAAAACCGGTTTCCAGATAATGGATCCTATACCTGTACTCTTCTTTTAAGCCTCCCACCTGGTTTACAGCAGGGAAAATAAGTATTGAACACATCATTTTTCTCAGTATATATTTATGTAATGGGGCTATTGATATTAAATTTATACCTCAGATGTCAGTAACAACCCAAGTAATCCACACATACAAAAAAACTCAACAAATAAGTCCATATGTTAATTTATGTGTAATAAAGTGAAATGACACACGGAATATTGAAGAAGCTTACTGAAATGTATTTAATACTTGGTAGAATGACAGCTTGAAGAGGACTCCTGTATGGAGAAACTAGTCACATGCTCGGGTGAGATTTTGGCCCATTCTTTCTAGGGATGCACCGAATCCACTATTTTGGATTCAGCCGAACCCCCGAATCCTTCATGAAAGATTCAGACGAATACCGAACCCTAATTTGCATATGCAAATTAGGGGTTGGAAGGGGAAAACATTTTTTACTTCCTTGTTTTGTGACAAAAAGTCACGCGATTGCCCACCCCACCCCTAATTTGCATATGCAAATTAGGATTCGGGTTCGGCCGGGCAGAAGGATTTGGCCGAATCCGAATCCTGCTGAAAAAGGCCGAATCCCGAACCGAATCCTGGATTCGATGCATCCCTAATTCTTTCACACAAACTGTCCTCAAATCTTGAAGGTTCCAGGGCTCTATGATCTGTGATCTTCAGATCTTAACATAGATTTTCTGTTGGATTCAAGTCGGGTGATTTACTGGGCCATTCTAGTTGCTTTATTTTCCTTCTCTGAAACCAACCAAACCTTGGCTGTGTGTTTGGCATCATTGGGGCTCATTTATAATCAATGGGCAATTTTGCCTGTGGGCAGTAACCTATGACAACCAATGGAATTGTTGCATTCATTTTTTTTAACCTGCAGCTGGCTGAAAAAATGCAATCACTGTTGCTATGGGTTACTGCCCATGGACAAATTTGCCCTGTGATTGTAAATTGCAGAAGATGGAATAAAATGAATTTGTTATAATTTTGAGTGTGCAGACTTTGCTTTTTCTAAAATAAAATTACAGTTCTGAACAATTAAAATAAAAATGACAGTTCTCAACGATGAAAGTTTAAACGGTTCTGCATTCTCCTTTCCTAAATTGTTGCAGTATTTTCCCCCCCTAAATTCTACTTGGAATCTGATTACGGTGAATAGAAGTGGCAGTGGTTGGTGTTGCTCACACATGCTCTCTCTTTTCTTCTCTTGTTTCAGTAACGCTGAATGCGATAAACCACTGTTGCCTCGACCCAAATACCAGCAGAAAATTCCAAATGTAAATAATCCTTCAGTGCCTCCATGTCCACCCCCGCATCATCGACCAGATCAGCCCCGGTTTTCTAGGTACTTTCCCTCTGTAATACAAACTACTCTGTGGGATCAGATTTATGTGCAGGACACAGTGTTATTTATGAACTGGAGCCGATTCGGTGGGGATTTTGGCCCATTCTTCCAAACAAAAGGTCTTCAAATCTTGATGGTTCCGTTGGCCTCTTCTATGAACTCTAATATTCAGTTATTTTTTTCAAATTTTAAATGGATTCAGGTCGGGTGATTGACTGGGCCATTCTAGCCGCTTTATTTTCTTTCTATGCTGAGAGTTTTCTTGGCTGTGTGTTTGGGATCATTGTCTTGCTGAAATGTCCACCCTTGTTTCATCTTCTGGTAGATGGCAGCAGATTCTTATCAAGAATGTCCCGGTACATTAATCCATTCATCCTTCCTTCAATTATATGACGTCTGCCAGTACTATATGCCGACACAGGGCTGATTTAGTATAAAATAGAATAGCCATTTGCACTGGGCAATCCAGCATCAAACGGGGAAAATTAAGGCACACGAAGGAGGATATGCATTAAAATGACGTAATAATAACGTGAAATATGTGATTAAAGTGTCCCTTAAACCTCCCTCTGTATCCTTAGGTTTGGAAATCCCACGGACGCACCTTGGACACCAGAATCCAGGCCCAGATTTGTACACCCACCCAGGCACAACATGCCACGGCCAATGTACAATGATCCATCCATGGATTACAACAGTCGCAGGTATCCCAGGTAATGTGCTGGAAGGAACTCTACTAAACTGTAAAGACCTTTATCAGTTTTCTATATGGTAGTATGTTTGGTTCTGCAAGGTTTCTTGCACTCATACAGTTGAACCCCGATTTTGCGTTATCCAGGAGCCAAAAAAAAAAAAGAATATGCAAGGTAAAGTCAAATTGAGTTATGCAATTTGACTTTTTGATGTGGGAAAAGTAACGTTCGCCCCATTAAAGGAGAACTAAACTCTAAAAATGAATGTGGCTAAAAATGTCATATTTTATATACTGAACCTATTTCACCAGCCTAAAGTTTCAGCTTGTCAATAGCAGCAATGATCCAGGACTTCAAACTTGTCACAGGGGGTCACCATCTTGGAAAGTGTCTGTGACTCTCACATGCTCAGTGGCCTCTGAGCAGCTGTTGAGAAGCTAAGCTTAGGGCTCGTCACTAATTATCAAGCAGAAAATGAGGTTGGTCTGTAGTATAAGCTAATGCTACAGGGCTGATTATTAAATTCTGATGCTAATTGCACTGGTTTCTGTGCTGCCATGTAGTAATTATCTGTATTAATTACTAATCAGTCTTATATTGTGACATTTCTATTGTATGTGTACTGTATATTGTGAGTGGGTCCCTAAGCTCAGTAAGCGACAGCAGAACAGAGCATGTGCAGTGAATCAGCAGAAAAGAAGAGTAGTAGCTACTGGGGCATCTTTGGAGACACAGATATTTACTGCTAAAGGGTTGTGGTTACCTTGGGCTGGTACAGAAATCCAAAATATAAAATGTACAACATTTCTGGCTACTTCTTTAGTTATGCTTTAGTTCTCCCTCAAACAAGAAGCTGATTTTTTGAGAATAAAAAATAGGTAATGGAGGTACTTCACTTGTACACTGGTTGGTTTCAGTATTTTACAAGTGTATCAGGCAGATTGTTTATTCTCATCATATGCTGTTGTTAGCCACCAAATACTGGATACTCACTGCAGCCTCCTAATGGAATTATTCATGCTGCAAGTCTTGCACATAAAAGGCTTTTTGGCTCCTTTTAGCCCCCCATTCACCACTTGCTTATCTGGTGGGGTAGATGTTAGTCACTATACCCACATTGCGGTGTGAACGTTTGCAGTAAGTTGCCCAGTTGCTAATACAGCTGATGTCTTTCATGAATATCATTGCTTTTGGTAATTAAGTGACTATCCACAGTCTTTGGTTAAAATATTGACCATAATATATACATGTTTAGCTGTTTTAATAAACATAAAATGCCCTCCCTGTAAGAAGAATCTGGTATCTTCTGTAATTAAAGCTTCACATTAGCGGTACCCTATGAGATGCAGAACCTGATACCAATAGCATAACAAGCTCCCTCTTCTTGTCTCTTGGCTCTGCATAGAGAGAGTTCCAGGCAAGCTGTGTAGGGTTAGGTCTTAAAGGGGACCTGTCACCTTAAGAAATAATTTCAAATTCTATTTTATCATTTAAGTTAAGCAAAATAATCGTTATTTATATTATATAATTTATTTAAATTGTGTTTCCTTCATCCTGGGAAATCATAATAATAGCAAGCAGGCAGCTGCCATTTTGTGAACAGTTATTAATGCAAGCCTTGCATCATCTCAAAATCTTATTTCTGTGCCAGAATGGGGGGGCCTGATGTCCATCCCCATGCACAGGCTACACAATTAGATGGTAAGGAGGGAGGGCCAATGTGGGGAGAGCAGTGACAACTAGGAAGAGCTGAATGGAAAGTGAAAGTAATTTCCTGCCCCGCCTCTATGCCTAAGGCGTAGAGGAGGAGCAGGTAATATTTGATTGACAGCTTAGATTTTTAAATAAGTTTACAACAGGTATGTATGTTTTGATAAAAAAAAATTTAGATTTCATGTTCAATTTGAAAAGGACTATAATTATACAGGTTTTTATGTTTGGGTGACCGGTCCCCTTTAACCTGTTGTAGTGGCTCTTCGTTCCGCTGATGGTTTATTTTCCCTGCACTCGGCATAAAGCTTATTCCTATGTGAAATGCTATTGTTCCTCCTGTGTTACTGCTGAGTATATAGTTCTGTTTTTCAGCAGCCCAAGAGATGTATTTTGTTTATCCCACATCTTACATCCCATCTCTAAGCTGATGATGATGATGATAAACAATGGGCAGATAAGGCAGGAAGCAATGGGGCCTGGAGACTTTCCTTTGTACATATGTTTGGAGATCCTCTTTAACTCACTGGCATGTGTGCTACAAAGTAAAGGTGGCCATACACGGGCCGATAAAAGCTGCCGACAGACCGTGTCGGCAGCTTATTGGCCCGTGTATGGGGCCCCCCGACGGGCTTCACCGATCGAGATCTGGCCGAAAGTCGGCCAGATCTCGATCGGATGGGACAGAAAATCCCTTCGGATCGCGGCCGCATATATTCGTTGATGCGATCCGACCGCCCGTTAAGGCATCGTTAGGATCCGTTCGTTGGGCACTAGGGCCCACGATCGGATCAGCCCTATATTGCCCACCTCAAGGTGGGCATATCGAAGGGAGATCCACTCGTTTGGCGACTTTGCCAAACGAGCGGATCTCTCAGTGTATGGGCACCTTTAGTCTTTTTAGAGGCTTAATAGGGCATAGAGCTGAAGTACCAGTAGAGAGCAGCATCATGGAGGAGAAGTACTGCCTCTCCTTGCTTACAATCCTTGTTGTATCCCCAGAAAGGGAAGGAGGAGAGTTTAAAATGCTCTCTGAGGCTCTCCGGTACAGCAGCTCTACCTTAAACTCTACTGTATATCATCAGCTTCCAAAACTCGAAATTATCCTTATATCTCTGTAGCCAAAGTCAATTATTGATTGCCAGTGATGTCCAAATTTGTCTAAAATGTCCAAAATGTTTTTGTTTTTTTCCCATTCCTCCTAGTAAAAACATTTGTTGTTCATATAAATCCATTCATTCATTAGATCAATAAAAAAACATGCGTATCATGGTGTAAACCTACAGGCTTGCTGCTTGTTTTGATAATATAACTGGTTGGGTTTTGGCTACTAAGGTTTCACAGTGGCTAAATAGTAGTTTGGGTAAGATGAATTAAAAAAAAAATCCTTTTTTGTACTGCAATAGATTGATACACTTGGCCTGTTTTTTGTAGGAATGCACCAAATCCAGGATTCGGTTCGGTATTCGGCCTTTTTCAGCAGGATTTGGAATCCGAATCCTAATTTGCATATGCAAATTAGGGACGGGGAGGTAAATTGTGACTTTTGTCAGAAAACAAAGTAAAAAATGTTTTCCCTGTCCCTCTCCTAAATTGCATATGCAAATAAGGGTTCAGATTCGATTTGGTATTCGGCCAAATCTTTCACAAAGGATTTAGGGGTTCGGCCGAATCCAAAAAAGTGGATTCGGCACATCCCTATTTTTTTTGGGTTTTTTTTTTATCTTTTACTGCCATTGTTAGGGGCATATTTATCAAGGGTCGAATTTCGAATTGAAAAAAACATTTTTTTTTTTGGCCAAATAGGTCCGTTTTTGATCTAATAGGTCCGCATATAATAAGAGAGAGACTGAATAGAAAGATGAGCAATACAAAGTAGCAATAATAATACATGTGTAGCCTTACAGAGCATTTGTTTTTAGATGGGGTCAGTGACCCCCGTTTAAAAGAGTCAGAAGAAGAAGAAAGGTGAACCCCCACTTTAATGTTTCTTTTTGTATGCCCTATTTATATAGTAAATAAAGTACCCCCTCTTGTAAAATATAAGGATATTATAAGTTACTGAGGAGTTCCATGACATATAAAAAGCAAGAGGCTTTACAATAGTGTCTACTTTTTAGATGAGGTTCTTTTTAAGGAACCGTTATACCAAAATAATGAAAGTGTTTTGAAGTAGGGAAAATATAATGTACTGTAGTGCTGCGTAGCCTTGGTTATTTATTTCTTAGATATGGCATTTGTAATAAACATCATATGACTCTATTTTTATGTTTCCCTAAATGGTGATGTCCCCCTACCCTTATCTGTGACTCACTAGTGATTCACTTCACTGCACTGAGAGCAATGAAGGGTTCCTTGGGAATTCTATTCTATTTTGTATGTTTTCCCTATGTCTGAGTGGGCTTCCTTTGGGTACTCTGGTTTCTTCCCACACCCCCAGCTGGCTTCCGATAAAATTAAATTGTAAGCTTCACTGGGGCAGGGACTTCTATGAATGGTAAAGTGGGATCTTCTAAAGTTGATGCCAACAGTTGCTGGTTGGTTCTGCAGTTGCACCCTACTTGTGTCCTGTAGATAGCAGCATGTGTAAGCCACAGCTCAGCGGCTTGGACTATCACTTTGTAGATTCTGGCAAATGCCAGAGGGGCTGCATTAAGATGCCACATACACTATTTATTGGTCCCGTGGGGGGCTCTTTGGACCACTGTGTACTCAAAATGCCAGGACCTATTTTCAGCTGGAGCTGAGTAAGATGCTTTGTATCAGAGGAGCCTTTACCAACTACTTGACAACACCAGATCTAGGGTGTAGAGCATGGAGTGAGGAGTACTGAGCAGATAGTACCGGACTATCTGTTTTTAGAACAACTCGTTTAGCTTTTATCTCCAAGGTATGGCCAGTGCCAGGTTTATTCCCATGTCAACATCTTCTTAAGACTTAAGAATGCTATCTATTTTATGATATTACAAACCATAGGAAATGGTCCTCTGCTCTTGACCTTTTCCCTTTTATTGTAGTCTGATAGGTCTTTAAAATGGCCAATTTATTGGAGCTCCTGTAGATTTGCTACAGTCCCTGTCCTTTTTCAGTTGAAGCAAGGCGCGCCCTAAAGGTCCTTGTCAGAAGCACAGGAGGAGGATTAGGGGACAGCCAATATCAGGGTCCAGTCTCCTATCAGGTCAGCCTAGTTGCTGATTAGTTCCTGTCCTACAGTGCAGTATTCGGAGTGCCTTCACTCCCCTGCACAGCCTGAAGAAGGAGGCAGCAGGAAGTGGAACACATGGGCGGGACTAGGAGAGTTTGGCGGAAGTTTCCAATAAATCAGCCTGAAACACCACTTTTCTCAGCACTTTCCTTTTATATTTAGTGGAGTTTAATGCATGGACCGATTCTTGCTCTTCACACAATGTCACCTTTAATAATACTATTAAAAGGACTTAATATTTATTAAAAAAAAAATATATATATATATATATATATATATATATATATATATATATATATATATATATATATATATATATATATATATATGAAAGCAGAACACGGGCAATTGATAAGGAGTCTGTTCACAGATTCACATTTCTTAGGATTTGCTGAGAAACCTTAAGTGCATAATTTATATGTAATAGACATATCAGAAGTAGCTTTTGTGGCTGCTCTCCAAATATCTGCCTGGACTTTTCTCTCTCCAAGAAAATGAGGCAGTTCATAAAGAAAGTGTTAGATGAAATGGGGGTGGTGCCGTTCCTGCTCGTTGTTGAGCCACTGATCTTTACAGCCGCCTGGCTAGAGAGCCCTTAAAAGCCAACAAGGTTTTTCTTGGACATTAATAGATTATAAAAAGTCTGTTTGGCTTCCTAAAAACATTGGTGTAAATGCCTGTTTAGACACATGACTACAGCTTGAGTATTAGGCTCTTTCTAGCTCTTTTACAGGATAATAACGGATTGTTAGACCACTTCCTGCTGTAAACTGGAGGGTGTTGAGAACTTAGTCACGGCACTGGGGAGAAAGGCTTGTAATGATTCTGTAGGGCTAACTGGAAAAAAAGCTCTCATGTCAATTACTTATTTAAATTTCAGCCATACAAAGCTCATTATTATGCTTCATTTCTGTAGCTCAACATGTGCTGCTGCACTTTTACAGAAATTGTACAGCATTACAGTGCTGCAAAATATGTTGGTGCCATATAAATACATGTTAATAGTAATTCCCATCACCCCCTGACCCCGTGGATTTCAAATTACGTCCCTGTCACATTTACTCTATGGGATATGAGGAGCCAATTGATTTGATTGGTTTCTTTCTACACAATTACAGATAGTGCCCTGCATGGTCATAATATAAAGACTGTGTCTTTCTATCTCCGGACTAACCTTGACTTATCCTTTGGCATAAGGGACTGGATTGTTTGGAAATATAAAGCAGCGTTTCAATACACACGTGTAGGGCTGAATCGTCAGATATACAAGTAGAAACAAAAATTCTACCTGTATCTGACCATTCAGCATTCAACAATGGCCGATGTTTGAGTACCTTAAAAGGCACCCGATCAAAATTTTCTGTCCAGCCCGATTGACGAGCCGACCGATATCAAAGTGTTCTGCCGATTTGTCATCTCTTTTCCCGCCATACACGCACCGAATATCGTACGAAAACTTGTTTCGTATGACATAATCTGTGCGTCTATGGCTACCTTAACACATCCGGATGAATATGAATTTGGCAATGTGCCATCTAGTAAGAGCTTAATAGAATTCCTTGTTCCTATGCAGCCAGTGAATGGCTTTTATGCTCCAAGTAATTAGAAACGAAGGGACATGTGCACAAAACCCTCCCCATGTCTGTTCCATCCAAAGTTTTTCAAACTTTTTTCCCCAGACTGCCTTCCAAAAGGTGGCCATAGACTTAAAGATCCGCTCGTTTGGCGACATCGCCAAACGAGCGGATCTTTCCTCGATATGCCACTAAACTGCGTGACTATATCGGGAGTAATTCGAGCGTTCGGCCGTATGGCCGAACGATCGAATTACGATGCGCCAAGCGGGTAAAAATCCAACCTTCCCGATCGATATCGTGGCCAGATATCGATTGGGATGACCCGTCGGTAGCCCCCATGCACGGGCAGATAAGCTGTCAAATCGGTCCAAACAACCGATATCGGCAGCTTTATCTGCCCGTGTATGGCCACCTTAAAGCCTGATTAAGAGCCCTTCCACACAATACTCTTGGCTTACTGGACTTCATGTCAAGAACGTTTTTCTGCTGTTTTATAAAGCTCTCCCAAGAGCAGAGGTCTTCCATTTACAGTAGGGATGCACCGAATCCACTATTTTGGATTCGGCCGAACCCCTGAATCCTAAGCAAAGGATTCGGCCGAATACCGAACCGAATCCGAACCCTAATTTGCATATGCAAATTAGGGGTGGGAAGGGGAACATTTTTTTTTACTTCCTTGTTTTGTGACAAAAAGTCACGCGATTTCCCTCTCCACCCCTAATTTGCATATGCAAATTAGGATTCGGATTCGGTTCGGCCAGGCACAAGGATTCGGCCGAATCCTGTTGAAAAAGGCCAAATCCTGGCCGAATCCCGAACCGAATCCTGGATTCGGTGCATCCCTAATTTACAGGTGTTCTTCTAAAACTAACCCTTGGATCATGCAGCACCTCTGCCGTCAGGAGGAACTTTAGCAGGCAGATGAGAGGTGCCCTGCCATTTAGACCAGTGCCGATTATAACTGTGTGGAATGCGAATGATATAACAATGGGGGAGTTTATACACACACATATGATCTGTTGCTTAGTTGTTCATTTTTTTCCTTTTCTTCTGTAGAGAAAATGATTGGCAGCAGTTAGACCAATGGAACCCCCATCCATACCATTATGGCAACCAACAATCAAGAAATCCCAATGGTCATCAACCACCATCTAGATATTCCAGTGGCAACCAAACACCACCAAGATCTGCCAATACCCCCCTAGGCTCTGCTCCTTGGCGAACTGAAGGCAATGATTCTTACAGAAGGCATCCAGCAAGAGGCATGAAAACTCGAAAATACTGACAATTACACAGTTTTAAAGGGATCGTTTCCAACTGATTACTTTTAGTCCTATATATATATATATATATATATATATATATATATATATATATATATATATATATATATATATATATATATATATATATATATATATATATATATATATATATATATATAGAAATTTCACAGGGTTTGCATGAAAAATCAATCTTTCAATATGGTTAAATAGGAAAAAAAGGTTTATTGAATCCGACGTTTCGGTTCCCTGTGGGGGAACCGAAAACGTCGGATTCAATAAACCTTTTTTTTCTTATTTAACCATATTGAACGATTGATTTTTCATGCAAACCCTGTGAGTGCCGGTACCACGTGCAATTTCTATCTATTATTTAACCAGAGAATCCAGTAAGTTCAGCAGAGGAGCACACACTAGTCAGAGCAGTTCAAATCTAGATCTCGGCAGCGTAACACACTGGGGGTCATTTATCAACACTGGGCAAATTTGCCCATGGACAATAACCCATAGCAACCAATCACATTGCTGCTTTCATTATTGTACTTGTAACTGGCTTTTAAAAGCTAATCACTGATTGGTTGCTATAGGTAACTGCCCCTAGGCAAATTTACCCGGTGTTGATAAATGAGTCACAATGTGCTGCTCAGAATTCATGGGTACATAAAATGCATTGCAAAAGTATTGAGGCATTTGACCAATTCGCAAAATGTACTAAAAACCACCAAAGCTGAATTGTTTTCTGTGATTTTTCTTTTGAAGCAGTAAAGCTCAAGTGTTTTTATTTTTTTTTTTAATACCCCGGTGTTTTATGGTGAAAAACAGGAGCGTTGCTTTTGCTTTATTATAATGGAGTCCCTTTGGCTGCTGTGTCTGCTTTAAGGGAACAGTTCAGTGTAAAAATAAAAACTGGGTTAATAGGCTGTGCAAAATAAAAATGTTTCTAATATAGTTAGTTAGGCAAAAATGTAATGTATAAAGGCTGGAGTGACTGGATGTCTAACATAATAGTCAGAACACTACTTAATGCTTTGCAGCTCTCTTTGTTTTCAGGTCATTTGAGAGTTGCTTTGAGGATCCCATGCTGTCACTCTTCAGAGGAGAGTCAAACAGAAGCACAACTTGCAATTGGTCACCTTAAATACCTTTTCTGATGATTGGACACACCTGCCTATGAAGTTCAATGCTTAACGAGCTAAGCCAACCAATTTGATTTTGCCAATAATCAGTATTGAGCAGTTACATGCATTCAAATTGGCAACATGACAAGGGTACCCAAATTTTTGCACATCCAGTGTTTCACATTTGATTTAATTTCATACAACTGAATACTGCTTCACTAAAACTCTTTGTTCAGAAGACACCCCAGTACTCAGATGTTCCTGGGAAATGAAAGACATACCACTGTTGTCTTTTTTGTTGAAAGTGGAGTAAATTATTATTATATAACTTTTTCATAGGACTGCAACTGTTCAGTTGATCCTCAGCATGCAGCTCAGATTCAAAAGCAACAGTTATGTCCCATGTGGCCTCCCCCCTCAAGTCACTGATTGGTTACTGCCAGTCAGTGTAAACCAAGAGAGCTGTAAAGCAGGAAGTAGTGTTCTGGCTATTATGTTATACATCCAGTCACTCCAGCCTTTATACATTACATTTTTGGCTAACTAACTATATTAGAAACATTTTTTTATTTTGCTCATCATATTTACCCAGTTTTTATTTTCATACTGAACAATTCGTTTAAGGCTCTTGGGATAAGTATGCACTTGAGTTGCACGCTGTTGGCGAGATTTCATCCAGTTCTTCCAGCAAGATTTGCTCCATGTTGATGAGGATGATTTGTGTGCAGTTTGTGCCACAGATACTGAGATCGAGACTTGGCTGGGCTACTGTAGAACATTCAGATGCTGCTTTCTTGACCCAACATCATTCTTCTATTGAAAGCACAGCTTTTGCCCTAACAAGTTATTTTGCATAAAGTCTTCCTTCTATTCCAACAAAATACCCAGTCCTTTCCGAGTCATACCCACTGTGTGATGTCATCACTTTACTGCTGTAGCCAAAAAGACTTTGGCTTTTGGTTTCAGTTGAGTGACAAAACTATTTTCACTTGTGTCCCTGCCATGCTTTATGCCACACGTATTTCTCAGGAATGTGTTTTTTTGTGCCAGCCTCTCATAGGGGCCAATATTAACCGATAATCTATAGTGAAGTATGGCGGTAGCCCAAACACAAGGCCAAGTGACTCAAGAACAAAGAAGACATATGTCCAACCAAGTCCCAGGATGTTAATGCAACTTGAGTATCTGTGGCACAAAACGGAGTTGTCTGAGGCTGGAGAAAACTTACCTAGAAGAATGGACTGGAATTCTGGACACTGAACAGAGTGCCTAGCTGCTACATACTTGCCCCCAAAACATTTAATGCAGTTATGGCTACAAAATAAAGCACAGGGCTGAATCCTTCTGCAAACAGCATTTGTTTTAAATGCTTCCTAATCAAAAAAAAAAAATATTCACCGGGAAAGCAGGGTGGGATTTATGTGATGAGACAATTGGTCATGGTCTGAATACTTGTGGAGTAATTTGTGCCCAGAAATGATAGTTGCTGTCATCTCCCAGCATTACCCTGTGTGCGGAGCTGTTTGGGTTCCATGTACACATGAAGGGCACGTGATTTCTTATTCCTAAGTTAATGGCGATATATGATAGAAATGATCCTTCGCAAGCTTTCTACATGAGCAGATCCTGTACAGTATGGCTGCCTGATCAACTGAAATCTCTGGCAAATGTAGTAAATGCACTAAGCAGGGCTGCGCTACAAAGGGTAACCCAATCACTGCAGCTCTGCTAGATGGTTTCTCATAAGTGTCCTGGATGTTTTTTTAGATCTGGTAACTATACACAAATTACAGTAGACCTTTTAGTTCAAAGCTGCTTTGGTCTAAGTTTACATTTATGCTGCTCAGGGATTTGGCATCTCTTGTTTTTTTGCACATGTCCCAAGCGTCATTCAGTCATAATACTGATGTTGGGTGGTCATTTGACTTGACTTTCTGCAACGATGAGCGCCTCAGTTCCTCTCTTGTCTCTCCAGAGGCCAAAAGTGATGGTGTCTCTGCCGTGCATCCATATTGCAGGAATGTCTTTGTAATGGCGCTTTCTCCATGTTCAGCAGGATTGATGGATTCTGCTTTTGTGTAGCCTAATCCAGGGTCTCTATGAGCACCAAATGTAAATGACGTTCTCTTGTTCTGTCAGAGTACTAGGGGTGAAAAAAAAAAGATATTTCTTTAAATAAAGTTTCCTTTCCCTGAAACTGGACTGATTACTCCAAAAATCTTGAGAGCCTTTAACAGTGAAAACTGTCTGAACCATTAACATAATAAAAGGTAATGGGTTATTCTGCCTTAAATATACGGGTCGTAGAATGTTGGGTCCAGGGAGCATTCCAAAGCAAATACCTGTACCTAAATTTTCTTCCAAGGGTAAGGGCACACGGGCAGATTCGGGGAGATTAGTCGCCTGGGCAACAAATCGCCTCTTCTTCTGAGCGACAATTTCCCCCGAACGGCCTTCCCGCCGGCTATAATAAAAAATCTCCAGCGGGATGGCACTCGTGGTGCTTTGTTTTCCGAAGTCGACTCGAAGTTTCCTCTTGAGGTGACTTTGGAAAACAAAGCGCCGCGAGTGCCATCCTGCTGGCAATTTTCATTATAGCCGACGGGAGGGCAGTTCGGGGAGATTGTCGCCCTGAAGAAGAGGTAATTTGTCGCTCGGGCGACTAATCTCCCCGGATCTGCCCGTTTGCCCTTACCCTTAAGCTTCTCTATGTTTTTTCCTTGGATAGTATTTGAGTGACTGCATAACTGTGGAAGCAATTAATCATTTTGTTGGTCATTATTCTCCAAGGTAAATGAGATACCAGTTCCTCTATGTAAACATTCACATTATATCTTGCCTAAATTCACAGGCATCTGCAATTGTGTTATGTTTCACGAACTAAAATGTAAAACGAAAAAGTGTGAATTATTGCATAATGCCTATGTTGGGCACATGTATTGGGGATTCCATATTCAAGCTGCTTGGGAGCAATTCATTATCTTTGGAAATACATGATAGATGCCAACTAATGGTAAATTGATCTTAAAATGCATCAGAAAACTGTAAGAGAGTTGTTTTGCGGATTTACTGAAGTAGCTTCTTCCCTGCACCTTCCCATCTCTGTGTGCTTGGGAAGTCTGACTACATAGTTTGGCTTTTTTCTTTCTCTGCACACGTATGTTCCTTGTTTGGATATTTGCACTTATACATGGACTGGAGTACTGCCTGCCTTGGCCGAAGCATTTTTCATATAGACGCAAATATGCTGTATACGTGATAGGCTGGGCCTCTTTTTAATGAAACATAACTGAAATAAAATCTTGCTTAATATATATTCTTTACTTTTCCTTGTAAATGCAGTTGTGAGGTTTAGATATCACCATGTCTGGTCAACTGGGTCCTGTTGTCTTTGTTAATATGCAATGGTGTTTTTAGTTTGTAAAATATTTTGTTTAATATTTACAAGTCCATTACATGTATGAGACCTGTTCTACAGAATGACCTGGGTTTTTTTTGGATAATGCATCTTTCCATAATTTGGATCTTCATATCTTAATTCTACCAGAAAATTGTGTAAATATTAAATAAATCCAATAGGCTGGTTTTGCCTCCATTAAGGATCAATTATATCTTCGTTGGGATCAAGTACAAGGTATTGTTTTATTATTACCGAGAAAAAGGATATCATTTTTAAAAAAATTATTTATAAATAAATAAAATGGAGTCTGTGGGAGACGGCCTTTCAGTAATTTTCTGGAGAATGGGTTTCTGGATGACAGATCCCATACCTGTACAAACATGATCTTTCCCGAACCTCTCTTCAAGTCAATAGATTAGAAAAAGGTTGATTTTCTGGTATGTTCTAATAAAGGGCGTGTACTGCTTTTAGGGATGCACCAAATCCACTATTTTGGATTCGGCTATACCCCCGAATCCTTCGTGAAAGATTTGACCGAATACTGAACCAATCCTAATTTGCATATGCAAATTAGGGGTGGGAAGGGGAAAACATTTTTACTTGTTTTGTGACAATAAGTCATGCGATTTCCCTCCTTGTCCCTAATTTGCATATGCAAATTAGTATTCAGTTTGGCCAGGCAGAAGGATTTGCCCGACTCCTGGGTTTGGTGCATGCCTACCTGGTTTGAAAGATGCAATTAATACAATGTATACTATAGGGCATATTTATTAGCATTTCAATTTGAGTTTTTACCTTGATTTAAATTTGGGGGGGGGGTTTGCCTACAGGGACCAGTTCTACATAAAAATACAAGACCTGATCTCAATCACACAGATGAGTGAACATATGTCTGTAAGGGATCATTTCAAATCATTTCATAACACACAGATGGAGCCAATTTCCAGATCACTGGAAGTCTGCCCACTGAATTTAGTGTTGGGAACATGCAATGAATGCTAGAATGTACAGAACTTCAGATCACAGCAATTAAAAAAAGTTAGTGTTCAGTTTAAATGAATGGGAACGTGAAATCTGAAGTCCTGGCTTGGTCATCAGGAAACAATTCAGATATAAATCCTTGAAGATAAAACATGTTTCTTAATGCTGGAAAACTAACTATTACACTTAGCATTGAAGTAATTCCTTTGTAAGTTATTTTTGGCACCATAGTACACGGGAGAAACGAATAAGGTGTGACTTGGAAACACCAAAAAACATCACACGCATAAACACCCGAGCATTCAATGAACGGAGCTTGTGATGAACTTGATTTTTGACGATTTAAAGAAAAATCTGTCTTGTTATTTTTCTGGTCACCTCGAAATTTGCATTTCACCCTTTTTTAAGTTGTGCAAGGCATCTTAACTTGTGATGTGCGAATCTGATCCGTTTTAATTAAGAAAGAAAATTCAGCAAAACGCATTGAAGTCAATGGACATTTTTTTTGCAAAAATTTTTCAAACTGCAACTTTTTTTTTTTTTTGTACTATGCATTATAGTCTGGGTATTTTTTTTCTCAGTGAAACATGGCTAAATATTTAGCTCAACCCTAATCTTCACACACAAAAATTGGATGGATTGTCTAAAGCTTACCTTAAAGGTGGCCATTGATGCAATGATATCTTACAAAAACATTTTTGTATGATATTTGGTGTGTGTGTATGGTGGGAAAAGAGTTGACTGATATTCGTGGAAGACTTGGATATCGGTCGGCTCGTCAATCGGGCTCGATTTAAAATTTTGATCGGGTGCCTTTGAAGGGACCCAAACCTCGGCCATTGTTCGTGTTGAATCGTCAGATACAGGTAGAATTCTATTGTTTCTTCCCGTATATCTACCTGTATATCTGACGATTCAGCTCTACAAGTGTGTATTGAAACGAACGATCTGTCTTGGAAAGATCTTTTCCAAGAAAGTTCGTAATTGTTACGTCTATGGCCACCTTAAAGGGCATGTAAAGGCAAAAAAAAACAATATCCCATTTTTACTTTCTTTAATGAAAAAGAAACCTATCTCCAATATACTTTAATTAAAAAAATGTGTAACATTTTTATAAGAAACCTGACTGTATGCAGTGAAATTCTCCCTTCATTTACTGCTGTGGATAGGAATTGTCAGATGGTCCCTAACTGCTGAGCAGGGAAACAATCATACTTATGAACAGCAGGGGGAGCCCCCGCCTTACTTCCCAGCCATGAAGAACTCAAGCAGCTTTGTTTATGACGATCCCTAAGCAGCCCAGACCACACTGAGCATGTGCACAGTCTTAGTCTTGCAAAGGAGTTTAACAAAGTTACAAGATGGTGACCCCCTGTAGCCAACTTTGAAAGCATAAATTATTTGTTTGTGGTGCAGTAAGTTCATGTTTATATTTAGTATACAAAATACAGCATTTCTAGCCTTATTCTATAATAGACTTTACATGCCCTTTAAGTCTTACAGAAGTCTTAAAATGGACTGGACAAAATGAACATTTTAAGTTGGATTGATATTTTAAGCAGGTGATTTAGCTTTCGTTGTAAGATGGGTTGCCAGTGCTTGCCGCAACATAACCACAGATTTGGTTAGTTTGAAAGGTCTGTGTTAACCACACTAAACATGGAACCAGCTGTCTGAGGAGGGAAGAAAGTATGGACAATCTCAAGGCCTGTGTCCAGCAAACTCAATGTTATAAAGATATACGATAGCCATAGAACCAAAACCAATCTCACAAGACATGGACATGAAAAAAACTGATCAGAGATTTCAGTGAAGGATTGTTTGAATTCTGGTGAAAGCAGCTTAATCAACTTCACGACGGATTCAAGATTTAGACCATGATCCTTGTCGGAGAATCTCCTTTAAAGAGATGACACAACATGTAAAGTTGGTAAAAGCCTTCAAAGAACAGAACTCTATCCATACAATTAAACATGGAAGATGCTCACTGGTTGATGCATGGACTCATGAAATCAGGACATTACCAAGACATTTTGGAGTGCAATGTCAAACCCAGTGTTGGTAAACTAAAGACATCCTTTAAATCTGGGAGAACTGCATCAGTTTGCAACAGAAGTGAGGCCCAAACGTTTAGTACGGAGATGTAGAAAGCTTATTCCTGTGTGTAGGAAGTTATTCTTTCCAAAGGGTGTGCTACCAGATATCAAATGGACACCCCAGAATGAATACGCTTTTTTTCTCCCATGTTTGAAATAATTTCACGTTCTGAATGGAACAACACGATTACTTCTCAGTGAAATAAGGATTTGCTTTTTGTCAATTCAAACATTTAGATTGAAAAAAGTGCAAAGGTGGCAATATTTGTGTCCATGATTGTATCTCCACCCAATGATCCTGATAAGAGCCATAATGAAAAGTGTCTTCTCCCCACCCATTCCGGTTACAAATCGTAAGGTTTAAGGCCATGCAACAAGAAGGGGGGAAAAAGGAATTGATAGTGTATGTAGAATCAGCTGGGAGAAATAAAGGTATGTAGGAAGTTTTCTCTTGCTGTGCTTCTCCTCTTGCTCTGGACATCGATATGTTACTGGTTATGAACATCTTAATTGTCCACAAGGAGATTAATCGCCTGCTACAAATCTTTTCTGTGCATCACTAATCTTCTGTAAATGCCTTCCCACCAGTGAAGTGGAGTGAATCACCAGTGGTAAAACCCATGTGTCGCTTCAGTCTTGCAATCGTTTGAAGTTTCCTCCTGAGGCAACTCGGTGTGCCATTGCCCTTAGATGCTGCAAAACTCTTTGAATGTCTGGGGTGGGGGAAATAAACAAAACCCTGAAATTAAAGGAGAACTAAAGCCTAACTAAAGAATTAGGCTAAAAATGTACATTATGTTTTGGAGCTTCTGTACCAGCCCAAGGCAACCACGGCCCTTTAGCAGTAAAGATTGGTGTCTTCAAAGATGCCCCAGTAGCTCACCATCTTCCTTTCTGCTGATTCACTGTACATGCTCTGTGCTGCTGTCAGTTACAGAGCTTAGGGACCCACTCACAATATACAGTACACACAGTAGCGTAACTACAGGGGGAACAGGGAATGTGATTGGGCCAGGGCCCACACCCCCTCAGGGCCCCCCCGGCAGCTCATGCGCCACGATTCCCGGCCGTTTCCGGGTGTACGGAGGGGGGCGGGGGGCCCGGCAGCGCGTCCCCCTCTAGTTACGTCACTGAGTACACATAGAATATAAATGTCACAATATAAGGCTGATTAGTAATTAATACAGATAATTACTACATGGCAGCACAGAAACCAGTGCAACTAGCATCAGAATTTAATAATCAGCCCTGTAGCATCAGCTTACATTACAGACCAACCTCATTTTGTGCTGGATAATTAGTGACGATCCCTAAGCTTAGCTTCTCAACAGCTGCTCAGAGCCCACTGAGCATGTGAGTGTCACAGACACTTTCCAAGATGGTGACCCCCTGTGACAAGTTTGAAGTCCTGGATCATTGCTGCTATTGACAAGCTGAAACTTTAGGCTGGTGCAATAAGTTTGGTATATAGGATATGGCATTTTTAGCCATATTAATTCTTAGGGGTTGTTTCTCCTTTAAGGCTAATGCCACTTATGTTTTATTCACTGGTGCAATTTTGCCAGTTTCTTGACTGCTTGCCATTGACTTGATTTTTTAATTTTTTTTTATATTACAGGGTGGGTTTTGTTTTCTCTTCCCACGAGCAGGGCCGATATGAGGTGGGCACAGGGGGTACTCCTGTACCGGACCCGGGCATGAAGGGGGGCCTGGCTGTGCTGCACTTTTCAAAAAGCCAAGCTGTCTCCTTTTCTCTTCTGTCCCGAAAAGCTGAACAGCCGAGGTGCCATACAGCTGAAGTCCCGAAAGCGGCGAAAAGACCACAAGTCCTGAAGCGGCGAAAAGTCCCCAAGTCACGAAATGTGTAGTTGAAGTCCTGAAGCCACGAGTTCAATTCTACTGAACACCAATTTTTTTTTTTTTTTTAAAATCCCCTGGCCACCAATGTATTATTTTTAATACTCTATGTTAATAATCTATTTTAACCCTTTAAGTGCCACAGATCGTAGAATCTACGTTCTGTGGATCAAAGGACCAAAGTGCCACAGATCGTAGATTCTACGATCTCCAGCACTTCCGGGTTCCAGTGCGCAGCGGTTGCATTTAAAACCGCAAGCGCACATTACATAGTGGCAGAACCCCCTAGGCAACGAGCAAAACCGGTCATACTCACCGGTCTCCCCACCGATCGTCGCTGGAACCAATAGGAGCGCAGGGCGCACGCAGGGCGCATGGCTGTGACGCGCTCCTGCTGCCCAAATAAATCCAGCCCTCCTGACGCCTCCCCTTTCACTCCTACTGCGCACTTGTGTCTGTTGGAGCCCTCCTGCTGCCTTCCTGCGGTTCTCCTGCTGGTTTGGTCGCCTTGATTGCCTGCCTTGGATTCAGTGAGCTGAACTACAACACCCTTACACTTTTTATTTTACTTGTTTCCTTCTAATCTCTCTAAATTTGGTTTTTTTTTTTTTGAATATTTTTTTCTTCTGTCTTTATCATTTAGCACACTTTTGTACACTCACACACTTACAGGCATCTTTGCCAAGCACACACTCACACACACACTCACACACACACTCACACTTCTACACTTTTTCTTTCCCCTATACTTCTTTTCTTTTCTTTCTTTCTTTGCTTTCTTTAGTAGTTGGTTTTTTTTTTTGCTAAAACTTTATTTCTACTCTTGTTCTATAATTATCTGCTTTATTTTATTGTATTTTTGCAGTTTTTTTACCATTTTCATTGTTGCTTTGTGTTTTATATCTATTATATTGCATTTTCACTTTTATTTGCTGTTTGGTGCCTTTACAGTGACGTTGGTGGATCAAGGTTTCTAACCACCAATTTCATTCCAATAGCTGTTATTTTTATTGTCTTAGCTGATTTTTATTATATTTTGTTGTTTTATTCTGCTTTGCCCTTTGCTGCTTGTTTAGTGCCCCCAAAAAAGTTTGCCTTTGCAGTGACGCTGGTTGGTCTAGGTTTCTGGCCCCCGATTTCATTCCAATAGCTGTTGTATTTGTGCTATAGCTGATTTTTATTACATTTTGTTGTTTTATACTGTTTTTCATTTGAATTGCCCTTTGCTACTTGTTTAGTGCCCCAAAAAAAGTTGTGTTTGCAGTGACGCTGGTTGGTTTAGGTTTCTGGCCCCCGATTTCATTCCAATAGCTGTTGGTTTTAGTGCTTTGGGTGATTTTATTCCAGACTGTTCCTTTGCCCTGTTTGCTTGTTTAGTGCCCCCAAAAGGTTCTTTTTGATTTTGGGCACGTGCAGTGTCTTGGTTTAGGTTTCTGGCCCCCGATTTCATTCCAATAGCTGTTGGTTTTAGTGCTTTGGGTGATTTTATTCCAGACTGTTCCTTTGCCCTGTTTGCTTGTTTAGTGCCCCCAAAAGGTTCTTTTTGATTTTGGGCACGTGCAGTGTCTTGGTTTAGGTTTCTGGCCCCCAATTTCATTCCAATAGCTGTTGGTTTTAGTGCTTTGGGTGATTTTATTCCAGACTGTTCCTTTGCCCTGTTTGCTTGTTTAGTGCCCCCAAAAGGTTCTATTTGATTTTGGGTACGTGCAGTGTCTTGGTTTAGGTTTCTGGCCCCCAATTTCATTCCAATAGCTGTTGGTTTTAGTGCTTTGGGTGATTTTATTCCAGACTGTTCCTTTGCCCTGTTTGCTTGTTTAGTGCCCCCAAAAGGTTCTTTTCGATTTTGGGCACGTGCAGTGTCTTGTCTGTAATCTATTCTGTAGATTTCTGGAAGGAGTTCAAGTTCTAGTTTTTTTTCTTCTTCTGCTTGTTTGTATTAGCAGGGGTTAACTGTTGGTCAAATCTTGCTGCCTTCTTTTTTTTTCTTCTTCTTGGTGTTTGTATTAGCAGGGGTTAACTGTTGGTCAAATCTTGCTGCCTTCTTTTTTTTTTTTATTCTTGTTGTTTATTTTAGCAGGGGTTAACTGTTGGTCAGATCTTGCTGCCTTATTTTTTTTCTTTTTCTTCTGGTTGTTTATTTTAGCAGTGGTTAACTGTTGGTCAGATCTTGCTGCCTTCTTTTTTTTCCTTTTTCTTCTGGTTGTTTGTTTTAGCAGTGGTTAACTGTTGGTCAGATCTTGCTGCCTTCTTTTTTTTCCTTTTTCTTCTGGTTTGTTTTAGCAGTGGTTAACTGGTCAGATCTTGCTGCCTTCTTTTTTTTCCTTTTTCTTCTGGTTGTTTGTTTTAGCAGTGGTTAACTGTTGGTCAGATCTTGCTGCCTTCTTTTTTTACTTTTTCTTCTGGTTTGTTTTAGCAGTGGTTAACTGTTGGTCAGATCTTGCTGCCTTTTTTTTTCCCCTCTGGTTGTTTGTATTAGCAGTTGGTCAAATCTTGCTGGATTGGATTTGGGAGCTTCTTGCTTTGCAGTTGTTTCTAGTTTTGCAGTGGTCTGTATTTTTCTGGCACAATGGCCAAACGGTTTTATACCGCTGAGGAAGCGGCTAGGTATTGTGAGGACTCCAGCTCAGAGGAATTTAGCAATTCTGATTCGGAGTATGTCCCATCTGATGACTCTACTGATGAATCAGAGATTGGTGATAGCAGCACTATTAGCGCAGAGGCTAGTAGTGGCGGCACACTTACTGCTGAAGAAGTAGAGGAAGAGGGAGAGGCTGGTGGCAGTGTGCCAGATGCACCCATGGAGGTAGAAGAGGGTGAGGGTAGTGGTGATGCAGCAGTTGGAGCGCCTGTGTGGGGGCCTCCCTGTAATTATGCCCCTGAAATTCCCCCATTCACTGCAGTCACGGGCGTCAAGGTGGACACCACTAACTTTGAAATCATAGATTTCTTCAATCTTTTTATCACAGAGGCCATCCTACAGGACATGGTCCATTACACAAATTTATACGCTGAGCAGTATCTTGCCAGCCACCCTTTACCAGGGTATTCAAGAGCCCAGGCGTGGTATCCCACTACTGTAAATGAAATCAAAAGATTCCTGGCGCTCACATTGGCAATGGGACTCGTAGAACGCAACACCTTAGCTTCATACTGGGATACCACTACAGTCCTTTCCATCCCTCTTTTTTCAGCCGTTATGCCAAGAAACCGTTATCAAATTTTACATGCGGTTTCTTCATTTTAACGACAATGCAGCGGCTGTTCCCCCTAATGAGCCCGGTTACGACAGGCTTTACAAATTGAGGCCCCTTATAGATAGCCTGTCTCAGCGCTTCACAGAGGTCTACTCCCCCTCCCAAAATATATGTGTGGATGAGTCCCTTTTGCTCTTCAAAGGGCGCCTAAAATTTCGCCAATACATCCCTAGTAAGCGTGCTCGATATGGGATGAAATTTTACAAACTCTGTGAAAGCAGCTCGGGCTATACTAGTTTTTTCATGATCTACGAGGGAAAGGACACTAATTTGGACCCCCCCGGCTGTCCCCTTGACTTGACTGTCAGTGGTAAAATTGTCTGGGAGCTCATTACTCCACTGTTGGGCCGAGGTTACCACTTATACGTGGATAACTTTTACACAAGCATCCCCTTATTCAGAACCCTTTACTGGTTGGACACCCCAGCTTGTGGCACTGTTAGGCGTAACCGCAGAGGACTGCCCAAGGAACTGGTGGATAAGAAATTGAAACGTGGAGAAGTACATGCTCTAAGAAGCGATGAGCTCCTGGCATTAAAATTTGCAGACACCAAAAATGTTTTTATGCTTACTACTATCCACAATGAGAGTGTAGTTGTCCAACACAGAAGTGGTGATAGGCCCGCAAAATCAAAGCCACTCTGTTGTAAAGAATATAGTAAGCATATGGGTGGCGTCGATAAAACCGACCAAATCCAAACTTATTACGACGCCACCAGAAAAACCAGGGCCTGGTACAAAAAAGCCGCAATTTATATGATCCAAATGGCCCTTTATAATTCTTATGTCGTTTACAAAACGGCAGTACCAGGCCCAAAATTGAGTTTTTACAATTATCTGCTGCAGCTGCTCCCTGCCCTTTTGTTTGGTGATATACAGGAGGTTCCAGAAATGCCTGGCAATGACAATGTTGCCCGAATGGTGGGTAAGCATTTCATTGCCCAAATTCCACCAACTCCTAATAAAAGATATGCCCAGAGAGCTTGTAAGGTTTGCCGTTCCAGGGGTGTTAGAAAAGATGTGCGGTATTTTTGTCCCAAGTGTCCTAGCAAGCCTGCTTTGTGTTTCCAACCCTGTTTTGAGGTGTACCACACTGTGGTACACTACGAGAGGGCTTGAATTCTGTGTTGTGTTGGTAGGTTAGGGCTCTCTGGGTTTGTTGGTGGTAAAAGGATTTAGTAAATCTGTATAGTAAACTTGGCATGCTCTAGGTTTTTATGCACATGCTAGCAGTAGCTGTTTAGGTGTGCTGGCAGAGTGATACTTTTCTTTTTTTTTGTGTTTTTTTTTTTTGTGGAGTGTTTTTTCAGATTCAAGCCCCCCTATTGAGATCTAACATTTTGGCAGGTCCCTACTTCGCTTATAACTAGGTATAGATGTTGTTAATAAAAAAAAAATTTGACAAGGCAAACAATGACAGTCTTTTTTCTGTATAGTAGTGATCTTTGATTTTTTTATATAGGATTTGGCACTGGGTGAGCAGTGCAATGTAGCAGTAAAAACTTGTATGTAGGTTTGTTCTTAGTCTAAATCGAAAAACCACACTAGCACACGAGACTTGTATCTGCAGGGCAAGCCCTTGCAAAGGTTTTTACTGCGGTGGTGCCACCGCAGTAAAAACCTTTGCTAGGGCTTGCCCTGCAGATACAAGTCTTGTGTGCTAATGTGGTTTTTTGATTCAGTTACTAGGAGGTCACCATATCCTCCATTCACTGTGCACCGAGCAAAGCTATATACCTGCACAACGGGTGTGCGAGTGTCTACTCCAATTGTTCTTAGTCTAGGCATTCAGCTTTTGTGTTGAGCAATGGTGTTTTAGACCAGTTGTGTTATGGATAGCACTTCTATTGCGCTGGTGGTAAATAGCAAAATGAGGTGCTGGTTGGCGAGAGGGCACACGATAGAACTTGTGGTGCGTGATGAATACGTGGGATGATGTGCATCTCTAATGCTGATGCTACAAGTCTTTTATTTTACTGGCACCTCAAAAGCTCGTCTATCAGCGCAGTTATCTATAGTTTTGTCTGTATTTCTGAGCAACATTTGCATTTGTTTTTGTAGATTTAGGTATCTCTGGATTTGTGAGTATTTCAGCTGCTAATGTCCCAATCCTCATTGTTGCCACCTAAATTCCTAAACTTCTTAGGACACTTGCATAATTTATGGGCCAAATTTACTATGGTTTCTGTTGGAAAATGTATTTGTAAATGTGGTACAGATTTTGTCATTGGAGAAATAGTGTAGGAAGAAGCAAAGGAATTCGTATCGTAACACCACAGGACAGATGGAACTCAAAGACACTCCACTACAATATATCCGAATAGGTGAGTGGAATATATTTTGGGGTAGTAGCACCCAGATGCAGATCCATAAAGTGGTCCCAAAATTCCCTGGGAGATAAATCTTAACTTTGTATACTATCTTTTCCTTTATTTCAGACCAAAGCAGAGTTCTACAATGCAGAATGTGGCCAAAATTCTCCACGCAGTAAAGCATGAATGGCATCTCTGAATAGTTGAAGGTGTTTATTTTCAAGAAATCTTAGTTTTTGGGGGTTATTTCATCAGTAAGGGACAGTTTCAGATGAGATATGGATACATGCACCTAAATTCACAGCCCCAATATTACGCATTGTCCCTGTTTTGGGATGTTTGGTGGCTGTGTCTCTATGTTTATGCATACATATGGGGTATCATTTTATTCAGGGGGACTTGCAGATTGTTATTGAGCAGGTTTTTGTTAGTTACCATGGAAACTTAGGGGGAAATCTAAGTTTGTATATCTTTTTTCCTTTATTTCAGACCAAGTCTCGGATTTCTACGAAGGACTGCGGCCACAATTCTCCGTGTAGAAAAGTAAGAATGGTATCTTTGAATATCTAATGAAGTGTACTTTTCAAAAATGTATGGTTTGTGGGGGTTATTTAACAGAAAAGGTGCAGTTTAGGATGAGAAAAGTTGAGAACCTCATATAAATTCGCAGCCCCAATATTATGCATTGTCCCTGTTTTGGAGTGTTTGGTGGCTGTGTCTCTATGTGTATCCATACATAGGGCATATCATTTCATTCAGGGGGACTTGCAGATTGTTATTGAGCAGGTTTTTGGTAGTTACCATGGATACTTAGGGAGAAATCTAGCTTTGTATATCTTTTTTCCTTTATTTCAGACCAAGTCTCGGATTCTACGAAGGACTGCGGCCACAATTCTCCGTGTAGAAAAGTAAGAATGGCATCTTTGAATATCTAATGAAGTGTACTTTTCAAAAATATATGGTTTGTGGGGGTTAAACAGAAAAGGTGCAGTTTAGGATGAGAAAAGTTGAGAACCTCATATAAATTCGCAGCCCCAATATTATGCATTGTCCCTGTTTTGGGGTGTTTGGTGGCTGTGTCTCTATGTGTATCCATACATAGGGGGTATCATTTCATTCAGGGGGACTTGCAGATTGTTATTGAGCAGGTTTTTGGTAGTTACCATGGATAGTTAGGGAGAAATCTAGCTTTGCATATCTTTTTTCCTTTATTTCAGACCAAGTCTCAGACTTCTACGAAGGACTGCGGCCACAATTCTCCGTGTAGGAAAGCAAGAATGGCGTCTTTGAATAGCTGAAGAAGTGTACTTTACGGTAATATATGGTTTGTGGGGGTTATTTCAGAGTTTGGGGGTGTTTAGACTGAAAAACCGCAAGTAGTACACATAGAGCGCAGCCCCCAGATTTTCAACTGCAATTGCCCTTCTGCATTGCTCCTGTTTTGGGGTGTTTGGTGGCTGCGTCTCTATGTGTATCCATACATAGGGGGTATCATTTCATTCAGGGGGACTTGCAGATTGTTATTGAGCAGGTTTTTGGTAGTTACCATGGATAGTTAGGGAGAAATCTAGCTTTGTATATCTTTTTTCCTTTATTTCAGACCAAGTCTCGGACTTCTACGAAGGACTGCGGCCACAATTCTCCGTGTAGAAAAGCAAGAATGGCGTCTTTGAATAGCTGAAGAAGTGTACTTTACGGTAATATATGGTTTGTGGGGGTTACTTCAGAGTTTGGGGGTGTTTAGACTGAAAAACCGCAAGTAGTACACATAGAGCGCAGCCCCCAGATTTTCAACTGCAATTGCCCTTCTGCATTGCTCCTGTTTTGGGGTGTTTGGTGGCTGTGTCTCTATGTGTATCCATACATAGGGGGTATCATTTCATTCAGGGGGACTTGCAGATTGTTATTGAGCAGGTTTTTGGTAGTTACCATGGATAGTTAGGGAGAAATCTAGCTTTGTATATCTTTTTTCCTTTATTTCAGACCAAGTCTCGGACTTCTACGAAGGACTGCGGCCACAATTCTCCGTGTAGAAAAGCAAGAATGGCGTCTTTGAATAGCTGAAGAAGTGTACTTTACGGTAATATATGGTTTGTGGGGGTTATTTCAGAGTTTGGGGGTGTTTAGACTGAAAAACCGCAAGTAGTACACATAGAGCGCAGCCCCCAGATTTTCAACTGCAATTGCCCTTCTGCATTGCTCCTGTTTTGGGGTGTTTGGTGGCTGCGTCTCTATGTGTATCCATACATAGGGGGTATCATTTCATTCAGGGGGACTTGCAGATTGTTATTGAGCAGGTTTTTGGTAGTTACCATGGATAGTTAGGGAGAAATCTAGCTTTGTATATCTTTTTTCCTTTATTTCAGACCAAGTCTCTGACTTCTACGAAGGACTGCGGCCACAATTCTCCGTGTAGAAAAGCAAGAATGGCGTCTTTGAATAGCTGAAGAAGTGTACTTTACGGTAAT
The DNA here is from genome assembly GCA_038501925.1 of Xenopus petersii. Taxonomy (NCBI): domain Eukaryota; kingdom Metazoa; phylum Chordata; class Amphibia; order Anura; family Pipidae; genus Xenopus; species Xenopus petersii. The sequence continues at coordinate 104,457,531 of CM076677.1, forward strand.
ATATGGTTTGTGGGGGTTATTTCAGAGTTTGGGGGTGTTTAGACTGAAAAACCGCAAGTAGTACACATAGAGCGCAGCCCCCAGATTTTCAACTGCAATTGCCCTTCTGCATTGCTCCTGTTTTGGGGTGTTTGGTGGCTGCGTCTCTATGTGTATCCATACATAGGGGGTATCATTTCATTCAGGGGGACTTGCAGATTGTTATTGAGCAGGTTTTTGGTAGTTACCATGGATAGTTAGGGAGAAATCTAGCTTTGTATATCTTTTTTCCTTTATTTCAGACCAAGTCTCGGACTTCTACGAAGGACTGCGGCCACAATTCTCCGTGTAGAAAAGCAAGAATGGCGTCTTTGAATAGCTGAAGAAGTGTACTTTACGGTAATATATGGTTTGTGGGGGTTATTTCAGAGTTTGGGGGTGTTTAGACTGAAAAACCGCAAGTAGTACACATAGAGTGCAGCCCCCAGATTTTCAACTGCAATTGCCCTTCTGCATTGCTCCTGTTTTGGGGTGTTTGGTGGCTGCGTCTCTATGTGTATCCATACATATGGGGTATCATTTCATTCAGGGGGACTTGCAGATTGTTATTGAGCAGGTTTTTGGTAGTTACCATGGATACTTAGGGAGGAATCTAGCTTTGTATATCTTTTTTCCTTTATTTCAGACCAAGTCTCGGACTTCTACGAAGGACTGCGGCCACAATTCTCCATGTAGCAAAGCGAGAATGGCATCTTTGAATAGCTGAAGAAGTGTACTTTTCGGTAATGTATGGTTTGTGGGGGTTATTTCACATTTTGGGGGTGTTTAGATGGAAAAACTGCAAGTAGTACACATAGAGCGCAGTCCCCAGATTTTCAACTGCAATTGCCCTTATGCATTGCTCCTGTTTTGGGGTGTTTGGTGGCTGCGTCTCTATGTGTATCCATACATATGGGGTATTGTTTTATTCATGAGAAGTTTGTCTTTCAAATTGTCTGTGGTTTCAACATTTATAACAGTATTGTTTTGTCAGATTTACATTTGATCCTGCGTCTAAGTTTACATTTTAGAAAAAAACTAAATATGCAACAAAAAAGCTCTAAATTTCATGATGCGCTGGTAAAATGTATTTGAATTTTGAGTAAAAAATACAGCACCCCTACAAACCTGAAGGTCTGTTGTTTCTAAAAATACCAAACTTGAAGGGATAATTCAAATTTACATATAAGTTATGCTGCATCAACTGTTACATGTGCTTATCTACTTTGTTCTGGTGTAAAATTCTAGAAAATGCTGATTTAGTTTGGGGGTTACTCCTGGACAAAAAAAGTGGGTTACTGATACATATTTGGTATCGTTGGACTTGGCAGGATCATGGCTTTTACAAACACAAAAAAAATGCTCGTAAAATCAACTTTTCTGTGGAAAAAAAACTCAAGATATACTCCATTTTTTAATATTTTTTTTTTTTTTTTACATATTTCACCCAAAATACACACTAAATCTCCAGAAAAGTTGCAAAATTACACTTGCATGTGAAAGTCCAATTTATAACGAAAAAAACAATATATAATTTTCCTAGTTTCATGGAGGTTTTCCTACAGAAAAACCTTGTTAAACTGAACAAGTACCAAATGCTTAAAAAACGTCTGGCATTTCGCGTACCAGAAATGTGAAATTCTGCTGGCACTTAAAGGGTTAATACTCTATGGCCACCAATGTTTTTTTAAAAAAATATTCTCTGGGGCCCCAAATATTTTTAACTTCTAAGAGGGGGCCCTGGCACCAATGTTTTTTTAAAAAATATTCTCTGGGACCCCAAATTTTTTTAACTTGTAAGGGGGGGGCCTGGAGAAAAAAAATATTCTCTGGAGCACCAATTGTTTTTTTTTTTTACTTGTAAGGGGGGCCCAATGTTTTTTTAAAGAAAAACTTTTAGGGGGGCCATGGTGCCAATTTTTTTTTAACTTGTAGGGGAAGGGCCCTGACCACCAATTTTTTTACAAAAAAACTTTTATGGGGGCCTTGGTGCCACAGTTTTTTTTTAACTTATAAGGGGGCCCTGACTATAAATAGTTTTGTATGGGGCCCCGTGATTTCTAATGGCGGCCCTGCCCATGAGAGAGCATGCCCACAAGGTTAAAAAGAAAATGAACCTTTGTAGGAAAAAATGAATGTTTATCCAGGGAAGTCTTTAAGGAGTAGGCACCAGAAGTTTGCAGGTCTTTTCAATGAGCAAATGATGACGAAACCTCGTTACTGATGTTGTTATTAAAGGAGAAGCGAAGGGTTCATCACTGGAGGCCTTAGAGTAGTACCCATGATGTGTAGATACACTACATAGACTTCCTGAGTGATTGGATCATTGGGCCATGTTTATGGATCTGCTCCATTCTGTCCACCATGTGGTTGAAACAGCTGGTAACCTGGCCGGAGTCCCTTGTTTGTTTTAAACTATATACTATAAAGACTATACTGTAGTATAAAGACTTTCTGTTGCCTTTTTTATTTTATTGAACAAATGGTGGTTGAGGAAGCAATGGTTTTGGCAGTTGCCTTTGTTGCAAAATGAAAATGTAAGATAAGGATTTCTATTCAGCTTTCCAAGGGCTGCTGGGATGTCGACAAGCCGGTTTCGAAATCAGGACAGAAAGACCAATACAAGACGATGAGGCTCATATTCAGGTACGTATAACTATAAACTCACTGCTAATGACCTTATAAATGTAAGTAGATATTCTGGAATGTGGTACATTTGACTCGTCTGTTATTTAATCCTACAGTCTCCTGATATTCTCTAATTTGAAGAAATTTACGATACAAATATAAAATATAAATCTGTATAATAAACGGTTCTTTGTTCCATGTGTGCTCAAAATTAATATCTTAGGCCCGAAAGCCATGGACATTAAAACGTTATCAAAGTTATACTGAAGTCTGGGGCTGGAATTTAAAGGAACAATAACACAAAAATGAAAAGTGTTTAAAAAGAATGACTATATAATGTACCGTAGCCCTGCACTGGTAAAACTGGTGTGTTTGCTTCAGAAACACTACTGTTGTTTATATAAATAAGCTGCTGTGTAGCCATGGGGACAGCCATTCAAGCACAGGATACACAGTTGATAACAGTGAAGTCCTAAAGAATCCCATTGTATACTACAGAGCTTATCTGTTATTTGCTGCATACCCTGTGCCTTTTCTCCTTTTCAGCTTTGAATGGCTGCCCCCATGGCTACACAGCAGCTTGTTTATTTAAAGTGTAGTAGTGTTTCTGAAGCAAATACACCAGTTTTACCAGTACAGGGAACACTATGTTAAAGGGATACTGTCGTGGGAAAACATGGTTTTTTCAAAACGCATCAGTTAATAGTGCTGCTCAAGCAGACTTCTGCACTTAAATCCAAGTCTCAAAAGAGCAAACAGATTTTTTTATATTCAATTTTGAAATCTGACATGGTGCTAGACATATTGTCAGTTTCCCAGCTGCCCCAGTCATGTGACTTGTGCCTGCACTTTACAGTGGAACTACTTTCTGGCAGGCTGTTATTTCTCCTACTTTATGTAACTGAATCAGTCTCAGTGGGACTTGGCTTTTACTGTTGAGTGTTGTTTTTAGATCTACCAGGGAGCTGTTATCTTGTGCTATCTAGTTACCCATGGAGCCCATGACTAAGCACCCTGAGCGGTGCGAAACGCGAAAGGTGGATGGAGATGCAGCTATATTTTTAACTTTCCTACCAACAAATTTATTTTTTAACTGCATATCTCTGGTCTTGTGGATCCGTTCGAGTGCCAGTCAGCTCTGCTCCCTTATCTTCTATCTGGCTACCTTCCCATTGTTCTGTTGTTAGGCTGCTGGGGGGGAAGGGAGAGTGATGATATCACTTCAATTTGCAGTAAAGAGTGACTAAAGTTTATCAGAGCACAAGTCACATGACTGGGGGCACCTGGGAAACTGACAATATGTCTAGCCCCATGTTAGATTTCAAAATTGAATATAAAAAATCTGTTTGCTCTTTCAGCAGAATTCTGCTGGAGCATCACTATTAACTGATGCGTTTTTAAAAAAACATGGTGGTGTCTATGGAACATTTGTGGTGTTGCTGTTCCTTTAAGTGATGCAGAATTCCATAATAGCTTTCAGAAAAAAACATCAGGGTCAGTAAAAGATTGGAAAACAAAGCCATGGCTACTGGACCATCCCAAGTAATTTGATACTAGTTGTGCTGATCAAGTGTGAAGTGGCAAGTGAACTTCAAAATGGCACCCTCTAAAATAAATGATATTGGAGTACTTGTCTATGTGCCATTTTCTTTTATTGCTTGGCACCCGTTGAAGTTTTAAAACTAGTAGCTTTGGTTGGTACCATTGCGTTTAATAACTGTTGATTTGGCAAATGTTAAATTATGGCATTTGAGTCTTGAGTCACCTTTGAGTTAACTTTTTCTATGACACAGAGAGAAATTCTGCGTCAATTGGTTCTCATTTTTCATTTGGCTTTTTATTCAGCAGCTCTTCAGTTTGCAATTTTCAATCTGGTTGCTATGGTCCATATTGGCCTAGCGTAAAAAAATTCCCATTTAAAAGATGGAGAGAGTCAGAAGAACACACAAATAATTTAAAAAAAACTATTTAAAAAAAAAATGGAGACCAATTAAAAAGTTGCTTCGGATTAGCCATTAGCCATGTTCCTGACCATTACAACTTTATTTTTCCTTCAAAGCTTTTTGATGTAGGACTGACGTGAAGAAGATTTTGACATTTGCAGGGAGAATTGCATTGATCAAATCAACCTCAATAATTTGGGCTCTCTTCTGACGAATATGTTTAGAAGGTGACCTGAGCCCCATCCTCCGAGGAATCCCAATATTAAGTAATAATTGATTTGTCCATGTTATTTTAAGTGTCCAGCAGTGGTTTCAGCTATGACTTCCAACAAACACTCGGAGAAGAGAAGGAGGACAGAAGTTGGTTGGAAACCAGCAGTTATGCTTGTGATCTACACGATTGGCATTAGTTATTGTGGCGGGTACTAAATAAATCTGTGCCAAATTAACTGAATTGGCCTAAACTTACAACTGCATAGATGGGAAGGTCTGTCTTTGGCCTGGACTCAATGGGGGCAAATTTACTAAAGGGCAAAGTGACTAACGCTGACGAGAATTCACCAGCGTGACATCATTTCGGTACTTCGAAGATTAACTAACGGGCGAAGGCGTAACTTCTCTAGCAAAAGACTGATGCTGGCGATCATTCCCACTCAAACGGCAGACGAAGTTGCGCTCTGGCAAAGGGACGTAACTGCGCAAATTCACTAAGATGTGGATTTTACTGAACGTTACGTCTTGCATCAGACTTGCCTTCGCCACCTCAGACCAGGCAAAGTGCAATAGAGTAGATAGGACTTCCTCCAAATTTAGTTGAAAATCTCTAAGTCCCAAAAAACGCTGGCGACTTTTCCTTTTTTCAGGGTGATAGGCTGCAAAAGACCGTAAATTTTTTTTAGGGTAACCAGCTTCCCCCCTACATTTCCTTACATATGGCACATCAACTATACAGTGGGCTCATGTGTAGGGCAATATAACAACTCTATTTTCTTTTATTAAGCTTCCTTGGGCTTGTGTTGTGTAATGTATTTGCTGCAACATATACGTCCATTGTACTTTAACTTCCCGTCGTATGCAAATTAGTCAACAGTAGCGCAACTTCGCAATGGGTCAGGCCCAATATACGGACAAAATTGCAGATGATTCCATTAATCTAGCAGACATAATAAGGCTGTGTCATGTTTAATAGTTTACGGGGCACATTTACTTAGCTCGAGTGAAGGATTAGAATAAAAAATACTTTGAATTTCGAAGTATTTTTTTGGCTAGTTCAACCATCGAATTGGCTACTTCGACCTTCGACTTCGAATCGAACGATTCAAACTAAAAATCGTTCGACTATTTGACCATTCGATAGTCAAAGTACTGTCTCTTTAAAAAAAACTTCGACCACCTACTTCGCCACCTACCGAGCACCAATGTTAGCCTATGGGGAAGGTCCCCATAGGCTTTCCTAGCTTTATTGGATCGAAGGAAAATCGTTTGATCGATGGATTAAATTCGACGGAACGATTTCTCCTTTGATCGTTCAATCGAAGGAAATGCAGTAAATCCTTTCGACTTTGATATTCGAAGTAAGGATGCACCGAATCCACTATTTTGGATTCGGCCGAACCCCCGAATCCTTCACAAAAGATTCGGCCGAATACCGAACCGAATCCGAACCCTAATTTGTATATGTAAATTAGGAGTGGGAAAACATTTTTTACTTCCTTGTTTTGTGACAAAAAGTCACGCAATTTCCCTCCCCGCCCCTAATTTGCATATGCATATGCAAATTAGGATTTGGATCGGTTCGGCCAGGCAGAAGGATTCGGCCGAATCCGAATCCTGCTGAAAAAGGCCGAATCCTGGCCGAATCCCGAACCGAATCCTGGATTCGGTGCATCCCTAATTCGAAGTCGAAGGATTTCACTTCGACGGTCGAATATCGAGGGTTAATTAACCCTCGATATTCGACCAATAGTAAATGTGCCCCTACATGTTTTATAACTTACACTATTCTTTGAAAAACTGAGCAAAATGCAATTCCTATTATGTTCCAGATGTGGCATGGAGGTTTTCTCCATCACTAGGTTTTCTCCATCGCTAGCTATTGAATGTATTCTTCTTTTGTAGGGATCTGGAACAATATCCCAAGTCTATACCTGTTCAGCCCAAACACAAAAACCCAGCCTGCATGTTTGCAATGGAAACACCTCTGCTGACTTTGAGAGAAAGGTGAGTTAAGTGCTTTCTTCTGGAGAAATTGAGTGACCGTACCTGTAAAAGAGTTCCAGGCAACGTGCCGCTGCGCATGAGTGTCCTGTGATCGGATAGTTTTGTGCAGCAGTTGGTTTTGCCGCTTTAAGAGCCTTAAAAAAAAATATCTGATGAATTAATTACTTCTGCAAATCTGTTTGACTATGCTTACATACACCTGTTTATACAGAGTTCTTTCATGTTATCATCGGGTTATGCAATTCAGCCTTTTTGGAAATGATTGCACAGTAAATATGTGGTGCTGCTCTATTAGTCGTTAAAGTGAACAAAAGGGCAGTCGGCCGTGAAATAATAGCTCCAATTAGTCTCCTTGGCTACAACATAGGCCTTTGTTTATGTATTTGCACAGCACCCTGGAGAAGTGAAGTCCACCAGAAAAGGGAAATATGTGGCCACACACTTGTTGATTCCGGCACAGTCCAACAGCAAGCAAATGAGCCAGTGTTCTGACCACATCATTGGGATTGATTCAGCAAGGAAAGTGTTAGCAGCACCTGCCTCCAGTTCTTTAGTGCAGGTCGTTTGCTTTGCCCATAGTCCTACTGTTGGGTTAACTCCTGGCTTGTTTTTTGTGCCCACAAAGGTCAATGATTTGGCAGTTCTGGCATTTTTTTTTTTGAAGGCTGTATGCCGTCCCCCTAATATCCTGCCGCCCTAGCCCTGGGCCTAGGTGGCCTTTCCACAAATTCGGTCCTGGCTGTATTGTTCCATATACACTGGCCCAGAATTCTGCCTTTGACGCCCCTAGGCCCGCAGGGTGCTAGCGCCTGACTCCCTCCCCTCGTGAGCACATATATGTGCCGGAGGAGCACGTGTCCACAGTGCTCCTTAGATTGTGGCTCAACGGCATGTAGGTTTGTCATCTCAACGGCATAGGGTTACATATATTCCAGTCTGGCAGTAAAAAAACATAAATGTATAGGAAGGCTGCTATTTTTGTCCAGAAAATGTGGCAACCCTAGAGGCATGCCTCCCCTCAAATCTTGCCACCCTAGGTCCAGGCCCTTTGTGGAATTGCCACAAATCCGGGCATTTATATACCGTAGGATCCCCCCCCCCTCACTTTACATTTTTCATGGGACCAGAAAAAAATGGTATGAAATCCTGGAAAATATAAAATTTTCTTTGTTTACAGACATGGAAACTATGAAACAAAGGACTTGAGAAGTCATTGGGCTTTAAATATATATTATGGGGATCCCAGTACCGTACAATTAAGATTGTCTCCCATTGTCACCTCCCTCCAAACCTCGTTATCGCAATTAGCGCATCTGTTGTGTTAACTCCCGGATGGTGGGGGGAAGTTAACTGGAACTAACTAATAGTCATTTTGCCTTGGCAGTTCCTGGGACTTTCAGATCACTCCCACAGTTCTAGGCTCTAGAACTTTGGATAAATTGTAAAATATGCTGGTGATATATCACAAGGCTACCTAAGCCTCATAGGCTAAATGGCAAGTCAGCTGCTTTTTGGAGCTTGTCCTGTCCTGTTGGATTGTGGGGTTTATCCTGTAACATCTACGGGGCAGGTTTTGTGTAACCATTAAATATTTTTGAAAAGATTTCACTTACTAAGGAAGCATCTTCCATTCTCAGCACAGCAGTTCTGTCATGCTTTGTGACTGAGCGTCCAGCTATATGTATAACAGCAGCCAGACCACACAGGACAAAGATCTTATCTGAACCCATGTTTCCTTCATGTTACATCACTGAAGGCGGCTGTGGCACTGGGAATGATTTCCCCCATATAAATGCCCAATACTCACAGTGGTAACACCATTGCCGTATTTCGGGGCTTTCTGGATAACGGTTTTCCTGATAATGGATTCCCCATCCTTTTTTAAGAGCCTGTTACTGAGAGATGATAAAGATCTGAGAATTCCCTTACTGATGTTCTCATCTGGACTGGACTATAAAACACTTAAATGTCTGTTGTGATAAAGCCGCTTTCAATTTGTTGCATTATCCATGTGCAGAGCTTTGATGTTTTGAGGCAACATCACTGCGAACAAAGAAGGGAAGGATGAGAATTCAAGAGAGGTGATCTGCTTTAGATCTTATCGTTCATTATACATTGTACATCTGCATAGATAAGGAAACAATGGGCCCATCACGTTCACTCCCTGCTGCTCTAATCCCAATGGTAAATGTAGATTTAAAGGGACACCTTTGTAAAAGTCACACCAGGCTATTGTCCAGTGTTTTTCACAGGGAATTGGGGCAAGGAGAAAACATTCATTTATAAACTCTGGGCAAATTTGCACCCAAAGCAACCAATCCGATGTTTGCTTTCCTTGCAGCCGGCTGGAAAAATCGAATCACTGGTTGCTATGGGTTACTGCCCATGCGCAAGTTTGCCCAGTGTTTATAAATGAGTCCCACAGACTTATGTTGGACTAATGGAATCTCCTCACATAAGACCCACCTGCACAACTGTGTATCAGAGGAAGCGAGAGGAGACATTTCTACTTTTTTTGTTTCCACCGGTATCTTTTGCTTTGCCGTTAAGACATCATGCCTATTTTATCTGGGCGTTTTGACTGCTGCCATAATCAGTTGGAAAACGGTGGCCTGAAGGGCCAAATTGACTACCAGCACAGCCAATGGAAGAGCATTTGTGAAAGTGAAATTGCGCAGATGACGTAACACTCAAGGCAATTCCTTTTACACAGACTTCTCTAGGCTTTACTTCCATCAATGATACATGCAAGATGGATCATTTTACAAAGATAAAGGGAGCACCTTCCATAAATAGTTCATTTAAACAAATTACCAGTGTGCAAGGTCAAGTAAATATGAATGAATATAAATAATATCTATTGGTTCAGTCGTTTTGCAAAGACCTGGTACAAGAGCACCAAAAGGTGCTAAATTTGTTCTGATTCTCCAGCACTTGCGTCTGGGCCTTTGCTCTGCCTCGAGGTGCAGAGATCTTTGCAATTTGCACCCTGCCTTATATGAAATAATCCACTCTGGATTTGCCACAAACTGACACTTGAGGAAATTTGTCTCCTGACATTTACTCTGTGCTACCAGGGGAGGAGGGACAAATCTTCGAAAGCTTGTCTAAGCTTAGAATACATGTGGCATCCAAAGTTTTAAGCAAGGCATTTTCATCAGATTTGCCTTCTCCTTGTGTGCCAGTGCCTTTACTTATAATGGGGTTTGTTGTTGTTCTGGTGCACATAAGCAACTGCTGGGGTGTGTCTTTATTGTACAGGAAGTAGTATAGTTGTAGTTGAGTGGAACTAAGGTTCAACATTTGGATCACAACGAAGGAGATACAGGCAGTCATAGGGAGGACATCATCAACAAACCATGCAGTCATAGGGAGGACATCATCAACAAACCGATGCAGTCCTTGCTCCGACCTGTCCGATTGATATCCTAGGTCAGTAGCTTTTTCACCCTCATCTTATGGCCAATGTCTCAATTGTCAGGGCTCAATACAGTGGCAACCCTAGATGAAAGTCAAGAGTCTTTGTTATATTCCTGAGGTGGGTGTTGTCTTCAAGAGAAATGAACACTCAACACTGCTGAAGTTGGCTTCCAGCTGTTCTCATACCTGAGTTATTACGCCAGGACCCAGACTGGTAAATAATTGGGGTTGTACTTGTGGCTTTGTCTAGCATGAAGCTCTTTTGATCATTGTGTATAATGGAATATATTGTGTTGTTTACTTTAGTTGCTAGTGATCTGGCAAGGAGTTTGGTCATTAGATTAACTGGGTTATATGAATCTTAGTGCATCTCTGGTATTGTGGCTGACGGATATGAAGCCTAGAGACATGTTCCCTGTGTTATCCTTTTGGCTCAGTATTTTTCACTGGTTCTTGCTTGGGGAGCATGATCATCACCCAGCTTCATTTAAAGGAACAAAACAGATGTGTTTTGCAGCTTTCTTTGAGTTTTGTAGATGAAATGAAAAATCCCAATTATTTTTAGAGCTGTAAAGATGGGGCGTCCCCAAATGCCTTTGAGTAGGCTCCTCCTGTTGTATGTGAAACTTTTCAAATGTGAAAACCAACTATTATGCAAAAATCATTTTTGTTCGTTATTGTGTATATTAGGTACTAAGGGAAAAACGAAGACTCATAAAATGACAGCAAGTCATATTAGGAAAGTGCTGGTTGTTTTAGTTACAGTATAGAAAGATTGTTGGGGGCTGTATTTGTAGTAGAGTGTTTTCTTTTTTCAGCATAGTTCAGGGATTGTTCCAAGTGCAGCCATTGGATAAGAATCTGCTGCCGCATGCCCAGGAAGAATAGGAACATTTGCCCTCTGTGTTGTTTGCACTATATTCTCGTTCTTGGTGCTCACAAATCAAGGGATCATCTGAGAATTGCCTGACCAGACTCGGCCAGAGTTTCAGAGGATCTCCTAGTGGACCTCAGCCAAGACAAGACTGTTGCCATCAAACGATCCTATTGCCACAATAAGTGATATCTTTGACATGTAGTATTTTTTTTGCATCTAAACGTTGAGTGGTCCCTTGATATCAGGTTCTGAAACTGGCACGTGCTGAGACCCTCTAATTCTGGCACTGCTTTTAGTTCTTGGTTTTCTATTAGGAAGGGGCAAGCAGTGGATGAATAGAGAGTGGGTGGGTTGAGTGTTGTTGATCAGAGGTCAAGGGAGTGGGAGGAAGATTGTGAAGCAGCAAGGGGTAGGTATAATCTGAGAGAGTCTGTAGGCAGGTGGTGTGAGTGGGTGACATCAGGGGCTTTTCTTGAGCACCCTTATGCACCCAAGGAGGACCAGTCCAACACTGCATCTATATGTAATCTAAAATCAGTGCAGTGATTGATGGTTGCAGTCGATTGGAATGGGTCATACTTGCCTTCACTAAATAACAGTTAAAGTTCCTGTCCTTAAGGAGCTCATAGCTGCCGTTAGAAGGAGGAGGCTGTGTGACATTCACAGCTCTATCTGCACAATTCCGCGTGTGCAAGTTTTATTAGTCAGCACATTAGATCTATGTGCAATATGAGACTAAAAAAAGTCTGTTTATAAAACTATCTTTTGTGTTCTATTGGAGAAAAATCTTATTCTACAATAAAATGAGATCTCATCGTACCTGCAGGAGAACTGGCAAATATTTCCTATGTTCCTCCTAGCTCTTTTCCTTATAGAATTCATTTTATATCATTCCCTTTTACCAAGAGGACAGGCAGCAGACAAGGTGTAAATATATAAAATACATCTTCTAAAATACCTGTGCTTGAAATGCATCAATATGGAGGAGTTAGTTGATTGCGTGTACTGTACTGATGTTCCTTCATGTTGCACAGAGGCTGTGATCTGGGTTGCCAGGAGAAACCCGACAAAGCCCAGTTATGCTGCCTGCCCTCTCAAGACTGAAAGTTAAGATGACTTAAGCAATCTCTTGGTTGTGAAATGTAACTGCTATGGACATGTTTGTCTACTGTGCAAATAGGAAAGGCCACAAAGTTGAGATTCTGTTCTTGAGATCCAAGTTGCCGATTGAAAAGGTAACATTGACTTTTTGGAAGAATAACTATGGTACATCTGGACAAGATATTCAAAGAACAAGCATTCACATTGTCAATCTAATGTTTTCCCCAGTCCTAATGTATAGTAGCAGTGAACCCTGGACCATTCTGCTTTCAATTGCGGTGCTGGAGGAAATCCGAGAATCCCATGGATGACACGAAGCACAAATCAGTTTAACATCTGATGAAATCCAGACTGCTCTCTGAAAGGATAAATGCTGAAGCAAATGTTGGAATATAATTTTATCCAAATGGTGCACATATGCATATTCCCATATTTCACTTCCCACCAGTCATCTATGCCCAGCCTGGAACATTTAGCGGATAAAGTAATCTAATTGTTGGATAATAGGGCTTCGTTATTCTTCCCAAAACTAAAAGGTTTTTAAAGGCAAAGTCATACCAGTTTCTGTGTCAGATCTTGGATATGAACTTGGCGGTTACTGAAATACAGACCTGGAGTGCTAATGTCCGAAGCATTGAAAATAGTTGGACTTGGCTAAACAAAATCAACAAGCCTCCAATGACCTATCACACTTCGTGGGTTACTAACACAAATTCTAGGGCAAACTGGGGGTTGTAAAAATCCCTTGTAGAGCCATATCTAGCCCAGGATGTCTCCAACTGGACAGTGCTGATGTAGATCATTTAAAGGGATCCTGTCATCAGAAAACATGTTTTTTTCAAAACACATCAGTTAATAGTGCTACTCCAGCAGAATTCTCCAATGAAATCCATTTCTCAAAAGAGAAAACAGATTGTTTTATATTCAAGTTTGAAATCTGACATGGGGCTAGACATTTTGTCAATTTCCCAGCTGCCCCTGGTCATGTGACTTGTGCCTGCACTTTAGGAGAGAAATGCTTTCTGGCAGGCTGCTGTTTTCCATTCTCAGTGTAACTGAATGTGTCTCAGTGGGACATGGGTTTTTACTATTGAGTGCTGTTCTAGATCTACCAGGCAGCTGTTATCTTGTGTTTGGGAGCTGTTATCTGGTTACCTTCCCATTGTTCTTTTGTTTGGCTGCTGGGGGGGGAAAAGCGAGGGGGTGATATCATTCCAACTTGCAGTACAGCAGTAAAGAGTGATTGAAGTTTATCAGAGCACAAGTCACATGACTTGGGGCAGCTGGGAAATTGACAATATGTCTAGCCCCATGTCAGATTTCAAAATTGAATATAAAAAAAATCTGTTTGCTCTTTTGAGAAATGGATTTCAGTGCAGAATTTTTCTGGAGCAGCACTATTAACGGATTCATTTTGAAAAAAAAAAACATTTTTCCCATGACAGTATCCCTTTAAGGAGTATCAGTTGCAGTTAATCAGATCTCATACTCAAATCCGTGATGGCCAAGGAACAAAATTGAGAGTAATATTCTGTGGCTGGGGTAGGTAAACAGAGCTGCTGCTTTAAAATATTGCCCCCCAACCTATTTTACCCATGAGCCACACTCCAATGTAAAAAGAGTTGGGGCGCCACACAACCTTCAAAAAGTTCCTTGAGGTGTAAAAATAAGGGCTCTAATTGGCTATTTGGTAGCCCCAAGTGAGCTGGCAGCCTACAGGAGGCTCTGTTTGGCAGTACACATGCTTTTTATGCAACCAAAACTGTCCTCCAAGCCAAGAATTCAAAAATAAGCACCTGCTTTGAGGCCACTGGGAGCAACATGTTACTCACGAGTCACTGCTTAGGAATCACTGCTTTAGACAGCTTATAGTTCATTAATTAATATTGTTAATAAATCCAGTATATCTCTTTACTTTGTCTCGTCTAAGCCACCTTATCCCTTTCAAGTGCTGTTCAGATGGAAACCATTTCTTAGCATATCCGAGCGGAACACCACTGTAGCTGTGGCCTATGCTTTAGGCACCACGTGTCTCATGATTATAATGGAATTAGGAGGGTTATTTTGAATGCTGCAGTTTTTCACCTGATGGCAGTAGTCGTCAAAATGCCTTGTCCCATGTTAGCATTAGGCCTATGTCACACATGGGGGGGAAATCGCAAAAGTGTCGGTAAGTTAACACTTCCAAAAATGTTGGTGGCAAATCTGTAAAAATGACGTAAGCACGACAAATTCACTGAGGCTTCTTATAGTATCGTATTTGCTGCCTAATTTTGAAAAGTGTGATATACCCCGTAATACTTATTACGCTGTGAAAATGTTGTTTGTGTGCCAAAAATATTTTTCTATTCAGGCTTAAAGGACCAGTAACATCAATTTTTTTTGAAAAAAAAATACGTTGGTAAGAATAAAAAAAAAAACAAAACACCGAGACAAATTAAACTTTAAAATCGCAAAGTCTTTATTAAGAAATAACTTACTGAAACTCCGCTTGCCGAAACATATTACCCCCACATTTTCATTGACATTCTTCTAAAGTTGTGGGTATGACTAATTCTCACATATTCAGTACATAAGACAAAAAAATATAACCACGTCCATTTTTAAACAACATTTTTGCTAATTGTTGGCAGAGGCTGAAAAACTGGTCTGTGAATAAGTCGGCGCAAATGACCTTTTTTTTTTTACATTTTCCGGCCTTTATCAATGTTTTTATGAATTCCCCCATAGTGTTTTCTCCACCATTGGAAATACACCTATCCACCCCGAACCTGGACCTTAATCGGCAAACACTGAAACCATGCCATCCATGCACAGGGCAGATTTCCGTATCAAAATGTGCCCATTTTCCAGGCCAAAATGTGTCCTTGAGAGACTGATGCTGTGCCGGCAGTTCTAGCTGAACAGGGTGTGGATTTCCTTGCGTAGCATTAACCTTAGGACTAACAAGCCATTCAACAACCCAGCCAATTTGCCCAAAATCCCCTCTGGCATCTTGAATGTGACTTGAATGTAAAATTCCCGAAAGTGCCAGCAATGGTGTTTTTCAGCCTGGAAATGGTCTCCTATCTCCCGTTTAAGTCTGTGAACGTGTGCCATCATTCTGTATTGTTCCATCAACCACCAGCATACCAAGCAGCAATGTAGTAAAGTTAATGAGTCTTTGGGATAATGGGTATTTGATGCTGCTTTGACCTATGGGACACTGAACAATCGCTGCCATAAAGCAAGACAGGGCTTTGTTGTGTGCCAGAAAGGAAATCGCAATGGTCACATGAGCACCAGGAAACAGATCCTTCACCCCCATGCAAGCAGAAATTCATAGTAACTTTTCCTGCAGTAGAGTAAAAGTTTGTATTCTTCGTTTATTTCCTGCAGCAGAAAATGCTTCTCTGTAATGCTTTTTGTGGGGAGCTGTGTGAAAGCCTTATGTTAGAAAACTGTTGCCTTCCAAGGAATGGCACTTGGCTGGTGTATTTCTGTGCTCTATAAACTAAACATTACCCAGCTTGCTCCAAACCAAATTATCTATCTCCTCTGACCTCTGCACCCAGCTGACAAGCTTTATCTTGCATGTAATTAGGTGCTATTCATTCTTTGTGACACCCCTCACACCTCTCCTCCCCCAGGCCAACTAATCCTAAATGAATTTCTCAGTATAGACTTATCCATGTGGCATAATGGTTTTAATAACTGATCATTTCTTGGATACTTTAGGCCATACAGGGGTGTTTTGACCATCACTGTTGCCCATTGGAAAAAGACGTGCCTATCCCAGTTACCGCTGCGCATGCCCCACAAGTCGATTTACAGGGAGAAACAAGAGCCTCACTGGGGACAGTAGATTTGAAACCTGGTGCAGTCCCCAGTGCAGCTCCCTATTAATGCAGCAAGATGGCTTCATATCACCCCTAAAACTTTGATGCCCTAGGCCTGGGTTTTTGTGGCCTTCCCATAAATCTGTTCCTGCCCACTGTTTTCCACAGATGAATAAATGCCCCTCGGCACGTAGAGTTATTAGCAACAATTTTATTTAGATATCAGGTCCTGTGCAAATAAGGTAAAACAGGGTACATGAGACGGGTGTCTTCCAGCTTCTGGGCAAGCGGGACACCGGCAAAAAACCTGGTCGGTGCCGGCCCAAGCCCTTTCCCCTAAACTACCAAGCCCTAAGAAAAATGTTTGTGTCATGCTACGCAACCGGCGTTCCCGCTGGTGTTTGAGTATGAGCGCTGGCATTTGCGCATGTGCAGTGCAGTGAACTGTCATATTGTCTGTCATAAGGTTTACGCCAAGATTAATGGGGTTGTCCACCTTCCAACACTTTTCCATTTCAGTTGGTTTTAGAAAGTTCACCAGAAATATAGATTTTTTTTCTGTGGTTTTCTATTTGTTTTTTTTTTTAATATTGAAGTTTAACTTCAATATCACACAAAAGCAATGCAAGCTATCTCGGTTAGCAAATATCAAGAAATGGCCCTACAGATATTGCATGGCTCTTACCTTACTCCACTTCGACGGCATCATATAGGTACTTTAAACTCGGATAACTGTTTGAGATGTCATCAACCCCAAGCTGATCTTATGCATTGTCTTTGGCTATGTCCCAATATTCAACAATTATGGGGGAAGTTCAGATATACTGGAAATCTCTTACTCAGCTAACAAATAATTTTAATGATTTTTGGGGTACCCCCTCCCACAATTCAAACTTTCACGATCTGAAAGGCAGCTGGCAGAAAGGCTAATGGCTGCAACTCGGAAAACTATTCTACACCATTGGCTTTCCCCGTCGACACCCCCACTATCTCTGGTTAAACAAAAACTTCATTACATCTTCCACATGGACTGGCTAGAATCCACTACGGACAAAGAACGATACACTGACAAATTATTTTCGGTATGGATGAGTTACATTCAATCACTCCCTACTCAAACCAAACACTTGACTATATATACATTTAGATATACTACATGGTATGACACGGAACTATTACTTAATAATGCTATTGTTCGTGAAACCGACCAATATATCCAAACTGCCTTACGATCACAGGACCAACGTCCACGAACACCCCCCGGGAGTCACCGCATTAACCAGATGATAAGGACCAGCTCTCACTAGTTGTTTGCATTAAGTCAAGTGTGTGAGATATAACGTTGTATCATGACATGTTTACCTTTCCTCACAATTGCCCGTTATAGGGTAATCTATCTTTCAAATGTTGTGTGTGTGTATTCCTATTATGCTGCCACTGGACTCTGTTCACCAATCTCTTTTATATTTCTGAATTCCTTTGTATTTTATTTTCTTTGTTTGTTATAAAATTTCAATAAAAACATTTAAAAAAAAAAAAAAAAAAAAAAAAATATTGAAGTTTAAAGTTTAATCTTTCTCTTTATGTCTTTCTAAAGAAGCTGGGGGTCACAGACTCTGTAACTGAACAGCGTTTAGTTGCTTAGTTGATACATTTGTTATATTTGTCCCTGCTGAGCAAAATCCCTGAGTTTCATTAAAGGCAGCTGTTAGAATTGATACAATAGTTGCTGATATTCCATAGATGCTGCTGAAATGTAGCAACTAAATGAAGCAAATTGTAACAGTTTAGAATGTTCTGGCGTCACTGAGCTGCCAGATTTAGACAGAAACAATTGAACAAAGTCTTTATTTTGGGAAAAAAATCTGAAAACTACTTAACTGAAAAAAAGAGTTTGGAAGGTGAAAACACCTTTAAAAACATATTTTTTTTCAAAATGCATCAGTTAGTAGTGCTACTTCAGCAGACTTCTGCACTGAAATCCGTTTCTCAAAAGAGCAAACAGATTTTTTTATATTTAATTTTGAAACCTGATATGGGGCTAGACATATTGTCAGTTTCCCAAGTGCCCCCAGTCATGTGACTTGTGCTCTGATAAACTTCAGTCACTCTGTACTGCTGCACTGCAAGATTGAGTGATTTCACCCCCTCCCTTCCCCCCTCTCCTCCATCAGCCCATCAGCAGAACAATGGAAAGGTAACCAGATAACAGCTCCCTGGTAGAAACAACACTCAATAGTAAAAATCCAGGTCCCACTGCGACACATTCAGTTACATTGAGTAGGAAAAACAACAGCCTGCCAGAAAGCAGTTCCATCCTAAAGTGGTGACTCTTTCTGAAAGCACATGACCAGGCAAAGTGACGTGAGATGCACTTACACACCAATATTACAACTAAAAAATACACTTGTTGCGTTAGGAATGAATGGTAGATTGAAATATTTGCAGTGTAAAGAGTGTAATTTAGAAATAAAAGCTAAACCATAAAAATCATGACAGAATCCCTTTAGGACTAAGACCTGACATATAGGATGGATTCTGGGAATGCACTTTTTGGGGTAGCAAAGCTGATTGATTGGCTTAATTTGAGTTCACTGAAAAAAGTATGAACTCCTCTTCTAGCATATGCCTGACGGGCAAAGTCGAGGGGGTGAATTAATGTGACATCAGGACAGTTGCGCATCCCCTGCCTTATAGAAACATGTACAGATATGTTATATACAAACCTGCATTCATCCATCACCCAGCAACAACCTCACGCATTTAGCTTTGCTTAGCAACACAGTGGTCCCTTCCTCCTATCATTATCTTGGCTAATCATTGCACTAAGTGTTGATTTGCTTGTGTGAGTGGCTATTTTCATTGTGAGCATGGTGCAAGCTGTGGGTCGGGGTGGTGGGGATAAACAGGTAAACATAGGAGGGAGAGTAGAGCAGCAGGGTGCAGCTGTGCATAGACTGCAGTGTAAACAGTGTGATCTGTACCATGTGCAGAATAGATGTCTACACAACCGTTATTGGGGGGGGGGGAGTTGATATAAACTATGTGGATTTGGGGAGGAGGAGATATTCAGTGTATAGTGTAGGAGGGTAAAGTGTACATTATGGAGGGGTGACATTCTTTGTACAGTCAGAGAAGGGGTAATATACACTATATAGATATAGGAGGAGAGGCATCCCATGGGCATAAGGAGGGAGAATTAAAAAGCTGTCCATGCATCGGTCAATGTGAGCTGCCAGCTTTGCCCCTCCAGACTGTTGTCAGCTTATTGGACAGGCCAGCTCCCTGCCAGGAACTATGGGTGCTCACCCTGGGGTGCTCCACCAATGAGAGCGAGTTGAGCTACTCGCCTCAGGCGGCAAAAATGCCGCTCCGGGTAACTAAGAGTGGAATTTCCACTTTTCAACCCGTAAATTCGGCTCTTCTAGTGCAGAGAGCGCAATTGTGCTCTCTGCACTAAGCGACATGGACTGGCGCTCTAAAGGTGAGTGCCGTGGGGAGGGGTGGGGGTGGCAAAAGAAGGCAACCTCAGGCGGCATAATGGCTAGAATCGCCTCTGTACTCACCCCTATCCCTCATTGTGACATTGGGGGGGGGGGCAATCAAAATGTAGTAAGAGATCATCCTGCAGTAAAAAAATCTTTATTAGGCCATGCGTAAGCCTGATGCGTTTCGTGCCTGAGGTGGGCACTAACTCATAGGCTATGCCACCTCAGGCATGAAACGCGTCAGGCTTACACGTGGCCTAATAAAGATTTTATTCACTTTTATAAAAAAACATTTTTGGCTACAGCTTTACTACAGGGATTCCCTCTGACTACATTCGAATGCTCTGCAGTGTCCCTTCTCTCCAGCTGCCACTACTCTACTGCCATGTGTCTGTCTGTGTCTGACCATCCTTTATAAACGTGCCCTTTATAATAGTCACTGCCCTGAGGGAAGTCTCCTTGGTGACTGTGACATGGGGCTCAGCTACAAGAACATCATCCTTATAGGTTCCAACTGGGGATGTGTTGGTATTACACAAGAACAGAATTCCCATAAACACTAATATATATTGATATATATATATATATATCTATATATATATATCTATATATATCTATATATATATATCTATATATCTATATATATATATATATATCTATATATATCTATAGATATATATATATATCTATAGATATATATATATCTATATATATAGATATATATCTATATATATATATATAGATATATATATCTATATATATATAGATATATATATAGATATATATATATATAGATATATATATATATAGATATATATATATAGCGCACCCCACATGCCCCTTTCTGTACAACGTTCCTGCCCCGACTCCTCTTGGCGGCAGTGTCGCACGTATGAAATGGACTCAGGCTCTCCTCCTGCTCTGTGTGACTATTGTGCCGCCGGCTGCTGCAGCTCTGCTTTACTCCCTAGCTATCCCTTCCCTGCCTCTCAGCTCTGGCTGCTCTCCCTGTGTCTGTCAGTGAGCTCCGGATCCTTTTCTACTCCACTTCGCATCTTTGTGTTTGTCCCTCACTTCCCTTTTGTTTGCTCCACATCTGTGCGGCGTGCGCTCCCCTCCCCTCCCTTCTCTCCCCAGTGCCCAGAGCTCACAGAGGCGCCGCACACAAGGTGAGTGAGGGCTCCCGGCTCTCCTGTCTCTTCCTCTCACTTTGGCCTCAACACACGTGGGTGTATTTTGCATGTGATACTGTACATCTCTCTCTCTCTCTCTCTCTCTCTCTCTCTCTGTCTGTCACGCACTAGAACCGCATCTGCTTACTGGGGATCCCTCCTTGGTCGGTGCGTTTTGTGGCTGACACAGAATTGATTTTGTGGAAGAGAACAGAAATGTAAAGTACAAAACATTGTATGCATGAAGAGCCTTGAGCTGGACAGAAGGGTATTCTGTGAAGACTGAAATAATAGTGAGTATGGGACAGAATTGATTTTGTGGAGGGAGTGATTAGTAGAGTGTGTGTTTTTTTGTGTGAATGCAGAATGCCTGCTGGACAGAAGGGAATTTTTGTGAATGCTACAGGAATAATAAGTACAGGACTTCTGCAAATTTAGAGGGGTTGTGTGTTGCTCATAATTGATTTTGTGGATGGAACAGTTGCTACAGACAGTACATATGTATTTTGTGACTGCAGGACTCACAAAAGGGAACAGTGTATATAACAAATGGTCAGTGTGTGTGTGTTAATGGGTTGCACTGGATCAGTTGTGTGCCAGGGCAGGATGGAGGTAGTTTGAGGGTTCTGCCTGCCCTGAGCAAGGTTAGTATAGTATATGTGTGCGCAGGGCAGTGACTTAGCATTTGTGTAGTTTTGTGTGTGCACAAGACAGGAAGAGCAAATGGCTGTCCTTCTGTGCTTGTGCAATAATTCCCAGGCTCCACAGGTTGCTGTAACTAGTTGTGCCAGAAGGCTAGCAGTTCATTCTTTGGGCTCATGTAAAAGCGTGCGTTGCTGGCGAGTGTGCACCAGCCTTCATGCTCCATGGACAATATTACAAGTGGAGGTTTGAACCCTGGCTGCCACACTGTGTATATGGGTGATTATGGTGCAGAGATGGGAGGGATGGCCTTTCTTACTCTCAGGGGGGTGAGTCTCTTTGTTGGGGGGGGGGGGAGGGAAGCCAAATCTCTGGGCTGTGAACAAAGAAGCAAGGGGGAGGTCTGGGCTGTCACTGATAATGAGCCATTAGCACCCACTGTGTGTCCCTGTGCAGGGCCTTTCTGCTGGTGTGTATTCCATGAGTATTGTGTATGGCCTTGTGTTTGTGCTAAGATCTGATCTATGTCTGTGTGTGTGTACAGTTACCCACTGCCTGTGCAGGGAAGTGTTATTAGCTCCCTATAAACAGTATGTAATTGTGCAGTATTTGTCTAGTGTTGTATGTACATGTCTGTATGAATTGTGTGGCTTTGTGCTTTAATTGTGCATTGCACTGACTGTTTATAAAAATGTATAGTCCAATGCTGGTGAAGCTGTAGACAATGTTAAACTACAACTCCGTGCCCTTTGACTCCCCCCCACATACCTCTGCTGCCAGGAGTTTCACTGCATCTGAAGGGTCATACATTTGTAAGACATCAAGGGTCTAGTGTTAATATGGGGTGAATGTATTCTAGTTGCCCTACATGATATATGTTCCTGTATATCTGTCACTGACAACTGAGCCAGGGGTACACGTGCCAAATAGTGTGCGTCACATGTTACGTGCGAGTGCTTTATTTACAAGCGGCGTGTGAGCTACTCTTTTTAACTTATCCTTTAAAATAGTCGTACAGCAGCAGAAGTGTTGTATGACTGTGCATAGTCTCTAGGTAATAGTAGAAACAGAGTCAGCAACCTGTTCCAGTAGCCCATTGCGACCCAGTTCTTAAGAATCGATGAACCCATCTATAAATAAACCTTATGTATCAGTCGCCATTGAAGAACGATCATAGCAATGTTTTGCCGAGTCTGCAGAATAACCCCATTCCTCTTAACACGGCTAATTTCAGGGGCTTGTGAGTGATGCGTCCCACTCTCTTTCTTTTCTAGGAAGCCATACAGGAAAGCCAAGTTTATAACCTTTTATGCGCCACCGGGAGAAAAGTTCTGCGCTACCGGCACCAAGATGAACTGTCAGTGGAGGATTAGGAATCTCCACCAGATACAATTAAGTTTGATTTCTGCTCGTTGCCTGTCCTGGGACAAGAGGAACATGGAGCGCTAGAAGGAGCTTCTGTAGAAAGGTGCAACCAACTGAAGGGTTTGCATCCAAATGAAGGGACGGAAGCTGAGTTTCAGTTTTAATTGCTGGTTACCATTGATTTATAGGACCAGATAACATTTACCCAGACCCCCCCCCCCACCCATCCAGGATAACCTCATGCTCCCTTAGCAAGGCTGGTATCGTAAATTTTGTCTGTACTGGGGATCTCCGCTACATTGGCTGTACTATGATGGAGACTCAGCCCACATCACTTCCACATGTGCTGCCCCAAGATGTATATGAATTCTGTGATGACCGAAAGTCCTTGGGGAGATTAAGAGTCTCTGAGATGCCAGCAGAGTCGAATGGTGATGGTGGTGGCAGCAAAGGTGACGGCGCAGCTGTCGTTGCCACAGAAGTTCCAGAGCAATCCAATAAAAAAAGGAAGCGTTGTGGGGTCTGTGTGCCATGCCTGAGAAAGGAACCATGTGGAGCCTGTTACAACTGTGTGAACCGGAGTACCAGCCACCAGATATGTAAGATGCGGAAATGCGAGCAGCTCAAAAAGAAAAGAGTGGTCCCCCTGAAAGGAGTGGAGGTGAGATGGTTTTAGTGTTTGTTGTATTTCCTCTGTCCTTGCTAGAACCTGAGCCCTGATTTGCCGTACGTTTTCCAAATGTGTCCAATTTGCCCATAAAGTATCAGGTCCTTTGTAGTCCTTAGGACAGCACCAGTGTGGAACTGTAATGCAAGCTGCAGGTTATGAAGCTTCTATTTTAAATTACAGAACCAAACAACAAAAAAGTAGCCTTAGATCGTCTTTGTCCAGTCGATGGTTTCAAAAAGCACAGCTGTGAGGGCGGAAAAATAGTTGCTTCCCATACCGGGAGTCGAACCCGGGCCGCCTGGGTGAAAACCAGGAATCCTAACCGCTAGACCATATGGGAACACGTATTGTGTGCTAAGGTTATACCAGGGAAACTTAGATTTCATAACCATATAGAAAGTGCCAGCTGAAACGCAGCGTGTCTCTTCTTTGGCAACACTGCAGATAGTCTGACGTAGCCGCTACTGATGTATGGCTTTGTGACAGAGTGAGCGCTAGCCTTTTGTGACACCGGCATATTTGGTGTAGGAGGGGTTTCCAAGTCACTGATAGGCGTGTTTGTGTGCAAAGGGGAATCACTGCGAATCCGACATGTTTTTGTTTCTCAGTTGTGCCGTGAAAGCCCTGAAATGCCTTTCATTGCCTTACAGATAAACTTATATCAATCTTTTGCATTGGAATGCCATATTCTCATATTTTCTACTTGTGTATAAATTTAATGTTAAAGAGATTATCATTTAGAAGGAGTCAAGGAGTCATGTTTGTGTGCGGGGGTAGGGGGTTGTATCATTACTCAGCTGTTTATTGACTGACGGTCATAGACGTCAAACGCTACCTCCAGGTTTCTTAGAAAATGGCTGTGGTTATTGTAGTGCGGCAGCAGCCAGCTCTTTTGTCATTAATAAAGGGAGAGGGGAGCAAGCAGACTTTTCGCCTCCGAAGTTTACCGTTGCTCGATTGTTTTACTGGTACGGGGACTGATGATGAATGATGTATAATGATCTGTGCAACTCCGGTTTCCCCCCCCCCCCCCCTGTGCAGTTTGATTGACTGGAGTTAACTTTGTGCAGCCCCCTTGTCTCGCTTTATGATCCTTTGGATCGTGCCGTTTATTTTTGTTGTAAAATGAAATCCAGAGCAATGGAAATACGTGAGGCACCGATAACCCTTGTTAAACATGCTTAGACTGGGATTACTGGTCAGGCCTCTCTCTTTTGTGTTGCCTGCAGTTGCCCTCCCCCGTTACTCCTCTCTGTCTTCCTCCCCCACCCCTCGCTGGAATGATTCTTGACGTGTGGTATAGACAAGCGTATCCTATGGCTGCCAGCTGGGTTTTAAATTCCCCACCCCCACTGCAACGCCACATACTGCTCCTATTGTGTGCGTCCTTCTCTGGGACTATTTTTTTCCCCTCTTTCTTTGCAGCATTGTGATCAGAATCTGGCCGGATCACTATGTACACTTAAAGCTTTCCCAGCCTTGAGAGGCAAGCTGGAGAGCATTGGCGTGAGCTGCAACTGCTGACTCCCAGCTGCCTCCCTTATAAATAACAATACAAGGACTCTAGTGTGCAGTGGGATTTGGGAAAGGACTTAAAATGGGACTGGCAGGTGAGCAGAACAGGGTACAAAGCAGTTAAATTGGTTACATTTGGCTATACAAGCATGTACAAGGCAGGCATGCCATAAAGTGCTTGCTCTTGTTCCAAATTTAAGTCTTTGTAGCCTAAACACACATTGCTCCATGAGCAGACTTGTCGATGCAACTGTTTGCAAATTATGAAACGTTCCTGGGAAGCCTTGGTATGTCGCCACAGGGTACATGGAGAAGCGTAATGATATATTCTATTTCTAGGACATGTAAACCAAATCTAAATATTGAAACCTTTGTCATTTAAAAAAAATCATGTGTAGCCAATAGTGTGCGGTTTTCTAGGCCTATGCCTTTTACGTTTGTTCTTTCAAAGCTCTTTATAATAATTCTGAGCATTAGAATTAATGCTTAAGGGAATCTACGAGCTGTAGTTCTGCAACATCCAATGGACTGTTCACTCTCCGTTCCGGCGCTAGACCATATTTAAGTTTTCTGTACCCAGTACGGAAGCAATCGCTCTTTTTTCGAAGTGCTGATGCTTATAATAGCTTTGAATGTTGATCTTTTTGTTTAACTCTTAACATATCGTATTTCTTTCGAGCTGGACAAGCCGTAGGATGTAAAAGAAGTTCCGTGCATTTTCAGATGCCCTGGTCTGGGCTGTAACGGGGTTATTTCCCAGGAAACCTCTGCCTTCTCAGATCTGGTAACCTGTTGATATCCGTCATGCTGCCTCCTTTTCAGGATCCTAGCTTCACTCTCACCGCTCGCTGACAATTCGGTTGAAAGTGCCCTACTTTTGTCAGCCCTTTATTTATCTCTTCTCACATGCATGGCCTTCCTTCATCATGACGACACTGCTGCGTGTCTGTGGACCAATCACTGAAGTGCGTCAGAATAATGACTCATATGCCTTTTAATGGCAATGTCCTTAAGTTACCTCGCAGGGCAGTTTTCCGTCTTGGTCCACTAGGTTACGCTGTAGAAAACATGCGGTGGAACAGCAAAGCAAAGCTGTGGATTCTTCTCCAAGTGTTTCCCATCTGGCTTACACTTTCTGTTTGACAAGTTCCTCTCTCTCGCGCTCTCTCTAGTAACCTGCATGGCATGCTTTGTGGTTCTGACAGGGACGATAATGAATTGTGCTGTAGATAAAGGAGTCGTTATGTCCATGTTCTGCATTAACGATACCCCTGCTTGTAGATCAGCACCTGTTGCTGATCGTGAGGACAATAACTAGGCAGAACATTCATCTGTTTAATGCAGTGATCCCCAACCAGTAGCTCGAGAGCAACATGTTGCTCTCCAACCCCTTGGATGTTGCTCCCAGCGGCATCAAATCAGGTGCTTATTTTTGAATTTCAGGCTTGAAAGCAAGTTTTGGTTGTATAAAAACAGGTGTACTGCCAAACAGAGCCTCAATGTGGGTTGACAATCCGCATAGGGGCTACTAAATGGCCAATCACAGCCCCTATTTGGCACCCCAGGAACATTTTTTCATGCTAGTGTTGCTCCCCAACTCCTTTTACTTCTGAATGTTGCTCACGGGTTCTAAAGGTTGGGGATCCCTGGTTTAATGCATTGCTGTGCATCCTACCTAACCTTAGTGATAAGTTCACTTAAGCTGGCCACACACTATAAGATCCGCTCATGCAGTGTCCGACTGGGCCGGCGGGACACCGGGAGAAAACCCGGTGGGCCCTGCTGGCCCAGATCCGCTACTTAGTTTGGCGGTGTGACCCCACTTTGTCAGGGGTCGCTGTAGAATAGAAGATCTGCGCATGCGCACAAAGGTATTGCTGCGCACAAACGCGGCGCCGCACGCATGTGCACAAGCCCAATGAAGCACGCCGGAGCGGGGCCCTGGGGCAGTAGCCCCGGTGGGCCCGAAGCCCACCAGTCTGACCCTGCGCTCATGTGGTGGCATCACCATATGAGCGGATCTTTCCCCGATGTGTCCGCCAATGCAAGGCTATATTCCGAACTATCGGATTACAACAAGGAGCAATGGGCTCCGATCGCCTGAAAAATTAAACCTTCCCGATCGATATCGTGGCCAGATATAGATCTGGAAGACACGTTGGAAGCCCCCATACACAGGCAGATAAGCTGCCTGTTGGTCTAAAGGGCCGATATCGGCAGCTTTAATCTGCCCATTTAAGTTGGCCATATACGTGCAGATTTTACCCTTGTATCCAACGAATAATTGGACGTCCCAATCTTCCAAACTGCTACTAACTATTCAGATTAAATAAAGTAGTAAAAGAACAAATCACGGCAATCGTACAAAAGTTATGTCAGACAAATAGCAGTGACCGTCACCCACTAATATCGTCAAATAGGCAATAGAGTTTCCTGATTGTTCCTTTTAATCCAAGCTTCTATGAAATATGTATATGCTGAATGATAGGTTAGTAACTAGTTGAGAATTATCTTTGTATAGATCAGAAAAAGTGATGCATATTCTCCAGCACCCTTCCTCTTGTTTTGGTGAAAAAATGCCTCTTATTATCCCATGTGACATTGCCAAAGATAGTGATGCTTATGAAATGCACATTGTGTAGATCTGTCCAGAAATATTTTTCTAAACAGGTACAGTAAATTTTCACCAGGCCACTGCCATGCAGACATCCACATATACTGTATATAATGGTAGTAAATGGACCACACTCTGACCAATGTTCCTGTTATCTGACTGCGCAGGCCAACTATTTGAATTTTGTACCATTTGGCCAATTAGTGCCGCTAATCCTGTTCAGCTGATTGGCCAGACAAGTGGATCTCAAGAGTGGTAAATTGAATCTGACGTTGAAGGGGATGGATTATGTCTGGATCAACCAGCTGCATTGCTGTGGGATCACGAGTGGTTCTGTTGAACTGGTAATCCCAAGGGTCCCCTACAAATAATGGTAATCCTGCTATAAACAACCCAATGGTATTGCTGTAAATCATTGACTTCACCATTGGTGTGGATGCTTCACTGATGCATGGCTTCACCCTTTAAATGAATATGTGGAGAGGCAGGAAAAAATCTGTTTGGGTGCAATAAGGCACAGCCAACTCATTAAAGATATCATATTCAGCTTTGATGTGCTTCTTTCTTCTTTCTGTGAACAGATAGCTAGCATAGAATTTCCATTGCACCTTTCCTACCCCCTGCAGACTAAAGCATCTTTGTACATGGCCTCTAAATTACTGCCTATAATCTGATCTGTTGTCATCAGAGGTGGCAAATTTC
Source organism: Xenopus petersii (assembly GCA_038501925.1). Taxonomy (NCBI): domain Eukaryota; kingdom Metazoa; phylum Chordata; class Amphibia; order Anura; family Pipidae; genus Xenopus; species Xenopus petersii. The sequence goes on from CM076677.1 coordinate 104,485,724, forward strand.
ACAAATTCACTGCTTTCTCCTTGTCTGGGCTGCTGGGGGTCGCAAGCAGAATGCAAACACTCATTAGCGATAAGGAGATGCGTGAACATCTTTCTTGTCTTCCCAGTTTCCAGCCATTTACACCCTAATCATTGCTGTTCAGTAAGGTGATGCAAGCTCACATGCAGCTGATTAGGTTAGAAGATATCTGTTGGCTAACGATAACTTCTCTGCATGTATTGCCTGACAATATCAATGGGTGATCATCACTTCTATTTGTCGGACATAACTTTTATACGATTGCCGTCATAGCCAGAACATTGTCTGATTTTGTTCCTTTACTACTTTATTTAATCTGAATGATTAGTAGCAGGTCAGTTGCGACGTCCAAGCTTTCATCGGATTCAAGGATAGAATCTGCAGGTCTATGGCCATCTTAAGACAGACCAGCCTCCACTGGGGAGCTTTGCCTGGGACTCAATCAAGTAGAGGTGGCCATACACGGAGAGATCCGCTCGTTTGGCGACATCGCCAAACGAGTGGATCTCTCCCCGATATGCCCACTCGCCAAACGAGCGGATCTCTCCCCGATATGCCCACCTTGAGGTGGGCAATATCGGGCTGATCCGATCGTGGGCCCTTGGGCCCAACGATCGGATCCTAACGGTGGCTTTTACGGGCGGTCAGATTTTTAGTCCCATCCGATCGAGATCTGGCCGACTTTTTATGGGGGGCCCATACACGGGCCAATAAGCTACCGACTCGGTCTGTCGGCAGCTTTTATTGGCCGTGTATGGCCACCATAGGAGCTCTTCTTTCTCTTTAGATTCAAGCAGAAGAGTTTCCCATCTGTGGGAAAAGGGACTTCACAGTTAAGCTTGGTAGAAGGCACAGTTACCAGATCAATGAAGGGAGGATAAGATTATTAGGATGCTCATCCCCCAGTGTACAGCCTATGCTTGGTGGTAATTTTGATTGGCTTTTCTCTACCCTCCCCCCCCCACCCATGCCCAGTCCACGGACTGAGTAGTGGCTGTCACAGCATTTGTGGAATGTTTTCAGTTATCCAGGGATCCATCTACTCCAACTCGATCTCAGTCTACTGATCATGTGCATCATGATCAGTAAAATTCACATCCATGATATTAAAGCTCTGCATGTATTGCTGATCGTACAATTTTCAGAGGGAGACTGTCACTAGTTTTGGTTGGACATAACTTTTGTACGATTGCGGTCAGGGGCAGAACATCGGCTGATCTGTTCTTTTACTACTTTATTTGATCTGAATGGTTAGCGGCAGGCAGGTCAGGAGATGGGAAAGTACGATCGTACAATGATTTGTACGATCGGATCTTTGCGTCTATGGCCAGCTTAAGAGTCCTATAAAAAGTATGCACTCAAATCTTTTGTTATTGAGTGCTTGACAGTTATTGTCCGCTCCCTACCTATAGAAACCATATAACAATGAGGATAATGTCCTGCTTCGGGAGAATTAGTGGGCTTGCTGTGTGATGCACGTGGTGCTGATGAAGAAGAGTTGCTTCTGAATAAAAATGTCAGGATAATCTCACTCTTTTATTTGAGGTCGTCTATTGTCCATTTGCTCTTATGGTGGAACTAAATTGTCCTGGTAACACAAAGCTGTAAGCCATAGGATTTCTTCTGAATGCAAAAGTAAAAGGAAGCTTCAAAAACAGCCCAGCCAGGGCCTATGGTGTCCTAAAGGCATAATAATGGATCATTTCAGTAGATTTGTGGGAAACCATTGTAGAATTTCAGCAGCCCTATTAATGTGTAAACAGACAAGCTTTACTTTTGTCAGTGTTCTAAATCCAGTTTCCTGAACTGTACCTTGGCTAGAGAAACTTACTGGTAACTTACTACAGTCTTTGAAGATGTCTCATTTCAAAATTCAGAATTGAGTAAGCCAGTCAGATAACTTGCAAAATGTCTTCAAGTAAAAAAAAAATAGTCATCAGGGATTATTCACATATCAGTGGGGCTGGTAAATCCCATTATCTGAGGGCCTCCTAGGATTATGGTTGTGCATCTGGCTGGTTGGTATTGGTGTCATAAAATCACATGAGCCCACCATTTTGGGTGTCTAAGTTAGGCAAATGTCCACTTAGCAAAACAACCATATATTTCTTTGTATGGCCAATTTAACACTCCACGTTGAAGATGTAATAACATATTTTCTCTTTTTATTTGTCTAATATTTAGAGAAGAATGCATAAACATATTCTTCTTGGAGGGTTTAAACTGGTGTTCTGTCCAGTCTGACCACCCATGCACAAAAATCTGATTCAGCTAGATCATACGTTGTGCCTACAAAAACCCTGTTGGAAGAGAGTCACTTCAATGTGGTTTCATACAGGATTTTCAGACCTGCCCAATTGATATGTGGGTGTATATTGGTTAGCTAGGCCACCCTAAGGGCTCCATACATGGATCAATAAGCTTCCTACTTGGTCTCTAGGGACTCGGTTGCCAGTTTTTAAAGGCATGTGTATTGTCACCTTAGCTCAACCAATTCCGGTAGCATGTTTATGGCAAACTTAGCTCAACCAACTCAGATATCTGATTTTACCATCTGAATTAAAATCTGAATCTCATTTAGCCAGTGTTCTGAGAAGATCATTATGAATCACACAGCGGCTTGCTGTGTGATGCACATGGTGCTGATGAAGAAGAGCTGCTTCTGAATTAAGTACACAAGGATTATCTCACTTTTTTATTTAAAGCCTTCTATTGTCCATTTGCTCCTATCAATGAACTAAATTGCGCTGGTATTGGGAAAACCAGATTTTTTTTGTCTGTAGAGGCTAACAAATAGCATTGCAGGCTCCTGAAACTTCTTGCCTAGGGTTCAGTGTATGTATCAGAGCAGTTTCACATGGAAAGCCTTTGATAATCACTTAAAAATATGCTATTATGGGAGTCTTATAAAAGTTTTTTTTTAATTAAAGCAAATAAAGAGGGAGAACTTATATATAGTATGCAGTCTGGATCCATTAAAGGAGAACGAAAGGCTAAAATGAAGTAAGCTTTATCAGAAAGGTCTATATAAATACACCAGTAAACCCTCAAAGTAATGCTGCTCTGAGTCCTCAAAAGAAACACAGCATTTCTTTCCTTCTATTGTGTACACATGGGCTTCTGTATCAGACTTCCTGTTTTCAGCTTAAACCTCCAGGGCTAGGGCTTGAGCATGCTCAGGTTGCCCTTCTCCCCCTCCTTCCCTTCACTGCTGTAATCTGAGCCCAGAGCTATGTGTAATCAGGGAGATTCAGGCAGGGAGAGATTCAGGCAGGAAGTGATGTCACACCAAGCTAATACTGCAACTGCTATCCTAAACTAATACAGAGCATCTAGAGCTTTTTACTCAGGTATGGTAAAACATTCTACAGCATAAATATAGTGTTATAGCTTGCACTATTGCAGCTAATCTATTGGCAATAAAATGCCTCCATAGCTTTCCTTCTCCATTAGGTAATGTAACTGTTTAAGATGTTATATCCTCTAAGACTGTATCCCTCATCATTAAAGGGGTTGTTCACCTTCAAACAATTTTTTTTTTTTTTTTTTTATAAGTTCAGTTGGTTTCAGATAGTTCATCAGCAATAAATACTTTTTCTAATTACTTTCTATTTGTGACTGTTTTTCTAATACTGAAGTGTAAAGCTTCATTTTTCACCTTCTAAAGCATTTCTGGGATGGGGGTCGCCGACTCTTTAACTGTTTGAAATGGTTACATTTAGTTGATACATTTGTTATGTTTGTCCCTGCTGAGCAGAATCCCTGAGTTTAATTAAAGGCAGCTGTTAGAATTGATACAATAGTTGTGAATATTCCACAGATACTGCTGAGAAATGTATCAACTAAATGTAGCAAATTGTAACAGTTGAGAATCTGCTCCTGGATCACTGAGCCGCCAGACTGAGGCACTAAAGACACAAACTTTAACTTACATTTTGAGAAAATGGTACAAAAAAAAAAAGATAGAAAGTAATTGAAAAGTCTTTGTTTACAGTGATCAATCTAAAAACAACTGAACTGAAAAAAGGTGAACAACCTGTTTAAAGGGCATGTAAAGGTAAAAAAATAATAACCCATTTTTACTTTCTTTAATGAAAAAGAAATCTCCAATATACTTTAATTAAAAAATGTGTACCGTTTTTATAAGAAACCTGACTGTATGCAGTGAAATTCTCCCTTCATTTACTGCTGTGGATAGGAATTGTCAGATGGTCCCTAACTGCTGAGCAGGGAAACAATCATACTTATGAACAACAGGGGGAGCCCCCGCCTTACTTCCCAGCCATGCAGAACTCAAGCAGCTTTATGAAGATCCCTAAGCAGCCCAAACCACACTGAGCATGTGCACAGTCTTAGTCTTGCAAAGATGTTTAACAAAGTTACAAGATGGTGACCCCCTGTGGCCAACTTTGAAAGTGTAAATTATTTGTTTGATTAGGCTTGTGGTGCAGTAAGTTCATGTTTATGTTTAGTATACAAAATACAGCATTTCTAGCCTTATTTTATTTTAGACTTTACATGCCCTTTAAAGCGTGAAGAACATGATATGCTCCACCAATAGCCATTTCTGTTCCATGCTTCTGTAAATGCAGCCGCAGACTGCAAACTTGAGTGAAAGCCTTTAAAGGAACAGAAACACCAAAAAAGAAGTCTTTTAAATTAATGAAGACACAGCAGATAACCGATAAACTCTGTATTATACAATGGAATTCTTCAGAACTTATCTGTTATCTGCTGTGTATCCTGTGCTTGAATGGCTGCCCCATGGCTACACAGCAGCTTGTTTATATAAATGATTGTTGTATTCCTTAAGCAAACAAGTCGTTTTACCAGTGCAGGGCAAGTTTATTATATTTAAATTATTTTAAAACACTTTTTAATTTTTTACTGTTGCTTTAAGCAGCTGAAGGTTATACGGAGACCTGGCAGGGTTGGCGATTTTCAGAGTTGGATCTGTTGGGAAATGTTGCAGTGCATGACTCGAGGTCCGGACACTTCTCACATGGCTAATTAGCCTATGGCATAAAGTAGTCATGCGCTCCTGGTGCATTCCTTGTGCTGAGCAGACGTACAGGATTTAGGTGGCTTGTCAGAGTTCAGCAGCAGAAACGACTGCCCTGCAGAGATTGCTGCTGCTGCGTTTAGTGATAGAACGAGAAACTTGTGCTTGTATCTTGTTTAAAGGGTCTGTACTGGGTTTGGACATGGACAGTTCTTTTAGCATCAAGGACTCAAACATTACTCTATGTCTATAAGCAAAGTAAGGGTAGTTCAGAATCTTTTGGATATGACCCAATATCCCGGATACAGTAAATGAACAAATCCTCTGCAGATGTATTTATCTGTAGTAGTTCATTCCCTGTCACACACTTAGGTTTGCATTTATTCAATGGTACAGGATGGCACTGAGCGAGACAGAACTCTATGGTGCCTGGATTTATGGCATCTTACTTGTTATTGCAGAAATAGTAGTTTGGTGATAGGTCTTGTAATGGGGCTTCAGCTGGCCATAGATATAGTCCTAAGAATCAACGTTTCGAATGACTTTCGGACCATGTGTGGATCGTCCTGACATTTTTTGCACCATGACGATCGGTTGTTTAGTTGATCGGACAGGTTAGTAGATTTCTTTTGGCTAATGATAATTTCTTTGCTTGTATCTGACAATATCAATGGGTGACTGTCACTGCTATTTGTCTGACACAACTTTCATACGATTGCTGTCACGGGCAGAACATTGTCTGATTTGTTCTTTTACTACTTGATTTAATCTGAATGGTCAGTCGTCGGAAGATTGTGATTCCAATTGTGCGTTGGAGACAAGGGTAAAATGTATATGTCCATCTTAAAAGGTAGCCATACATGGGCAGATTAAAGCTGCCAATATCGGATATCGCAGACCAATTCTGCATTTTATCTGCCTGTGAATGGGGGCTTCTGATGGGTCTTCCCGATCAATATCTGGCCACGATTGGGAAGGTTTCATTTTTCAGGCAATCGACCCATTGGAGCCCAATGCTCCTTGTAGTAATCCAATCGACCGGCCCTAGGGATATAGCCCTGCCGTTGGTGGGCATATTGGGAAAGATATGCTCGTTGCGGATCTTATAGTGCATGGCCAGCTTTAGTGTCTTAAGGTGGCCATACACGGAGAGATCCGCTCGTTGCCAAGCGATGTTGCCAAACAAGCGTATCTCTCCCTGATATGCCCACCTTGAGGTGGGCAATATCGGGCTGATCTGATCGTGTCCATGCTCCCACCCTTCCCAGCTATAGTCAGGTGATCCCACTGGTGTCTAATAAAAGGGCAGCCAAGTATGGGGGTTTACTTTGAAAGCAGCAAGTAAGTTGCAGGTAAAACCTAGTCCCTTTGTAAAATGTATAATGAAGCAATAGAATTCTTAATGAATCAGATAAAATTGAGCATAGGACTGGCCAGATATGGGATGACTTTGACGTAGTTGGTCAGCTTAAATATATTGCAATATATGGACAAACAACCCCTGTTTTGTTTAAAGGGTAAGGCATTTTTCAGTAGCAGTATGCACAAAATGTTTCTGTCTTAAATATATTGATAATGGGTTGAGTGCAGAGGACCTCTTGTATTTGATCTGATCATGGGCCCTAGGGCCTAGGGTCAACTAACAGATGCAGCCGCGATCTGACGGGATTTTTAGTCCCGTCCGATCGTCATCTGCCCGACTTTCGGCCAGATGTCGATCGGGGAAGCCCGTCGGAGGGCCCCATATACCGGGCAATAAGCTGATGACTCGGTCTGTTTGCAGCTTTTATCGGCCCGTGTATGTCCACCTTGTGTGTGAATCCCAGTCAGTTAGCACTTAGACACAGTGTAAAGTCCCCTATACACTGGTCCGCACTTTATTTCCCGTGTGTGGGACCATCAGATGGGCTTTCCCGATCGATACTTAGCCGAAAGTCGTCCAGATCTCGATTGGGCAGGTTAAAAAATCCTGTTGGATTGCAGCCGCATTTATGTTTCCTATTATTACTGAGAAAAGACTTCTTCTATCTGCCTCTCCTCTTGTGACTTTGTTTCAGAAGTAGCTGTTGACCAGAAAAATGGCACCATGCCTATCACTCATATGTGAAGGATACAGGAAAATAATTCCTAGACTTTTGGCCAACTTTTTCAACCATTTTGAATGACCATATAAAATGAGTCAAGTTTAAAAACGGTGCCTTCACACTGACAGTGGGCCACTGGAATACAGCCCCCCTGACTGCATAACCAGGAATCCACAATATGGCAACCAAACCTCTATCGACTCTTACGTGTATAATTTATCTAGTTAAACCCTTATGCTGAAAGACAATTTCTTGGACTTGTGCCTCAGTGTGCACTGCCTACCAGTACTAAGTTCAAAATTCTTTCTCAGAGGCTCAACCAGTAGTTTAAGGGCAGAGACACACACTTAGATTCAGGGAGATTTAGCCCAGCGATAAATCACCTCTTCTTCGGGGGGGGGGGGGGGGGGGGGGGGGGCGACTAATCTCCCCAAACTGCCTCCCGTCAGCTAGAATGTAAATCAATGGCTGGATGGCACTCTGAAAGCTTTGTTTCCCGAAGTCAACTTTGGAAAACAAAGTTGCCATCCAGCCATTGATTTACATTCTAGCCGACGAGAGGCAGTTTGGGGGGATTAGTCGCCCTGAAGAAGAGGAGATTTGTCTCTGGGCGACTAATCTCCCAGAATCTGAGCATGTGTGTCTGCCCTAATAGACTGCAGAAATGCACTAAGCATTTTTGTCTATACGGCATTAGTAGTTCAATCCAAGCTATTTTTACATGATTTGGCCAAAACTGAGTGCTTGGCCTATCCAAACCTTAATTTTCAATTGACTTCTTTAATTATCATGTAACTTTTGGAAGTTGTTGATTCATTTAATCTCTAATAATGATTATTTATTCCATCCACTTTATGGTGTCAGAATTGCACAAGTGCAGGCCAACACATTTCTTGGTGTATACGCTTGATAAACTGATGTCAGTCACTCTTTTCGTGATCTAGGCTTGAACTTTGAACGACAGTAATATGTCCTGTTGCTAAGTTATCTTTATTTCCATACTGCATTGGCGAAGGTTTGCTCGCTACATGCCTGCTGTGTGATATGCTGTTCCTTTAAACTGTAGCTGCGCACGGATTAGACGCACATGACGTCGCACTGGAGTCCCCTTTTTGAGTGCCTGCATTTTTTTTTCCTAGTTCATTTTAGGTCACCCAGATCCCGTTTGTTCATCCTCTCTCCCTGACGCTTCAGGGATTAATTGTTAAAACCCAGCTTGTATATAGCGGATCTTCTGCCATTATCTTTACATGGTTGCATAGAATTGTCACGAGAGATATGTAGACACCGACACATATCACTTCTTTCCATTGGAGTTTAAATGCTGGGTGTGGGTTATTCATTTTGTGTAACGCACACCCTACATCCTTCTGAGAGAGGTTTCCTGTTTCATAATCTTTTGGTTTAACTCCACAGATTCAGGCTTCGGTGCTGGCAATGTAATGGTTAACTGTTCTGACTGCGAGTTATTTAAAGGCTTTGCCGCACCACCCTTTATAGTTAACTCTAATCTAGCAGCCTCCAGTGCTTGTCTACAGCCTTTTTGCTATCCTTGCCTTTCCTGTAAGAATCTCCTCTTCATTTTCCACTTTTATCGAAGAAAGCGTGCACTTGCCATAGTTAGTGTGGGCTCTTCTCTTCCAGCTTTCATAGTGGTACTTTGCTTCAGCGCCAACCTGCAGCGCCAGAGAGAGAGATTGGGGCAACTAAAGTTAAATGAAAATGGAATACAAAATACAAAATGAAGGGATGTTGAACCATTGACTTCCAGACCCCCCTGACCGCTTATATTTTAAATTTGTAGCAAAGCTGGGTCTATGGTTTGGTAAAGTATTGCATATGGACTTTGTGCCGTCCTAAAGGACATGTTATAGCCATGGGGCTCCTCTTAATGGCTTAGAGCCCGCTCTATATTCCCTCTCTAAACAAGTCCTGCTATTCTTGTATATTGTTTTGCATAGATTTAAGATGTAATATAAACAATAATAAAGTATAAATATATAATATACAGGTATGGGATCTGTTATCCAGAATGCTCAGGACCTGGGGTTTTCCGGATAACGGATCTTTCTGTAATTTGGATCTTCATACCTTAAGCCTACTAAGATCATGTAAGCATTAAATAAACCCAATAGGCTGGTTTTGTTTCCAATAAGGATTAATTATATCTCAGTTTGGATCAAGTACAAGCTACTGTTCTATTATTACAGAGAAAAAGGGAAAAGAAAATTTGGATTATTTGGATAAAATGGAGTCTATGTGAGACAGCCATTCTGTAATTTGGAGCTTTCTGGATAATGGGTTTCCAGATAACAGATTCCATACATATAATAATATAAAATATTGTAATTTAAAGTAGTGATATTTTTCTTTGTCAGTATCAGTATTTATATTGAAACAAAATGATTGCTCTAGAATTATCACCCACTTATTCTATTCAGAACTGAGAGGAGTGTATAATATTTATAAATCTAGTCCCCTTTTATGTGTCCATTCAGCCAGAGTGATCTGAGGATATCCCTGAGCTCATATGTAGGAACTGCAGTTGGGAATAAGTCCCAGAGATCTCTCGACCAAACAGCCTTAATACAAGCTCTGTTTCCTCTTTGAAAGCAACAGAAATAATCAGTTTTTTGTCAGTAATAATCAATAATTTGTAGCTAAACTGGCTTCTAGATTGTAAGGGTGGTGACACACACTAAGATTCTGCCCAGCGACAAATCACCTCTTCTTCGGGCGACTAATCTCCCCTAAATGCCTTCCCGCCGGCTAGAATGAAAATCACCGGTGGGATGGTACTCGAAATGCTTCATTTTCCGAAGTAGCCTCATGAGGAAACTTCGGGTGACTTCAGAAAACGAAGTGCTCCGTGCGCCATCCTGCCGATAATTTACATTCTAGCAGACGGGAAGGCATTTAGGGGTGATTAGTCGCCCGAAGAAGAGGCGATTTGTTGATGGACGACTAATCTCCCTAGAATCCTAGCGTGTGTCACCACCCTAAATGCTAATTGAGCCATTGTTGTTATTTTTATTATATATAAAGATGTGTATACATCTATCTATCTACGGTAGAAGCTTATGATTCAGTGCCCTGGTGCATGAAATGCATAAGGCGGTTTTAAATCCTATTTTAGAATAAAATAAAGTTGGCTATTCTTCGTCTGTCCGTGGGCCTGCTATCTTTCGGTGGTATTTACAGCGGTACCCTGATTTTTATGTCCCAGGACTGGTGCCGTTTTGTTCCTGTGCGTTTCTTTCATGGATTTAACTTTTTCCCCGAATTTACACCATTTTTTACCGAACCCCTGTGAGGCGTAACATTCGGGTTATATCTATCTTTTATCTCATCTATCTCTGTCTTTCTCTGACAACTATGTATTTTATATTCATGTAGCAGCAGTATTTTTTGTGACATTGTAGCCTTTGCTATGTCTGACAGCTCCATCTGCTCTTATAGTCCAGTCCACAGCTTCAGGCAGCCTCTAAAGGAGAAACCACATGGTCTGCTCTCTGTTGAGAAAGAAAAAAAAAATCAGCCTTACAGCACCCAGCCCCCACCCACTCCCCACCCTCTTTTAGCTTGGACCGTACTACAGCAAGAGCAGGGGGGGCGCTATGTCACATATCATGTGTTGGGGGAGGTAGGAAAGGAGGGCTACTAGGAACTCGGTCTTATGATAATGATCCCAGCGTCTGGGGGGTTAGTATGAGCAAGTGAGGGAGGGAGTTAAAAAAAAAAAAAAAAAAAGCTAATGCACCAGTGGAGCAGACCTAAAATGGCTGCCCGTAATCAACTGTGTTTTGAATCTGGAAGGCAGATTGTTTAAACAAAAGGTTATTGTTTAGGTCTGTCTGCTTCCAAACCTGCCCAGGCGTTCAGGGGCTTAGGGTTATAGACACCAGGCATTTGGTCCTTTTTTAATGAATTTAGTACCAGCAGCAGCAGCAGCTTTCCCTGAGCCCCCTCCTTTCCACTCACCCTCCCCTTGACGACGCAGTGTATCTGTGTGTATATAAATATTACACACACTCAAGGATGACTTGCCCCTTTCCACCCTCTTGTGATCTTGTATGTTGAAGCTGGAATTTATTATTATTTTTTTTTTTTGCCCTAATTTTATTTTTTTCTTTCTGTTTTGAATATTTCCGTTGTAGGCTGTAAATAAGGACGACTCCAAGAATCAGGCAAAAGAACAAGTGCCCAATGTGAAGGTAGGTGCACATTAACCCCTTCCCAACGTTATGTTTAATACAAATGATAGTCGGACGGTTGCTTTGGAGATTTTAAAAGAAAAAGAAAAGTTTGCACACAAAAAAAAAATAATAATCACACTGAGTGAGACTAATTAGCAGCAGAAGGATGATCAAGGAATAGTGAAGGTTATAAGCCAAAGGAATGGGATAAGAAATGGCTATTAGAAATGGCTCAGTATTACATAAACATTTGTAGGATTATAATCCGTGTACTTTACACAGAGGGAATGGGTTAATAATGCTGCTTTGCTATGTGTGCACGTTTAAATACATTTGCCGGATTAGCCCTGCTGCAGGAGAGCACTTATTTATTAATACTAACGCTGCACCAAAGAATTGGCATGATTCGGCCATGACACAATCTCTCCCATTTGATCTTTTGTCATACCCATTTTGTCGTTTGCGATAGCTGTAGACTTTTAAGCGTAAAGCAGGCAAGACCAGTTGATGCTCCGCTCACAAATATGCCTTGCTTTTCTCTAGGGCAATGGGGTTTGCTGGGATTTGTAGTTCAGTAAAGTATATAAGGCAGCATGTGTGAACATTACACACAGACGTAGATTCTTGGTTTCTTTTTATTTTTCATTTTTATAAACTTCAGTAATTAACAGCCATGGTCACCAGAAGGCTTAACGAACATACACAAACCCCTCAATCGGCTGCCCATAGAATTTGGGGGCATTGGTTTTTTTGTCAGATCAGCTAACAGCAGTAAATGCCAATAAACTGTTTTTAGTTGTGCTACATAGTTGTACTTGCTTTGCCATTTGGTTCACCGATCTGTCTTCATGGCCGTTGGAGGCTTGTTGCTTTATTTTGTGCACGGTTCTTGGATCATGGGTTATATGAGTGTAAACAACCTAAAATGTGCAAAGCTCATACCTGGAAATCCTGCTTTTCGGTTATCCTCTGGCTGGCGTATCCTTGTCCGCTGGTTCTCCGAATTGTGCTGCTGCAGAGGGTTAATACATTGCAGCCTAAGTAACAGGTTGTACCAAGACCGAAGCAGGAGTATTAATAGCCAGGCAGAGAGTTTTTTGCTGCTTTTTCCGCTGTGTGTAGGTTTAAAAAAAAAAAAAAGCCAACGGGCCTCTTCTTCTTTCTAGGAAATCTGTTTTTACGCCACCCATCTCCTGGCAGGCAGATCTTGCACTCTTTCGACGTCTCTGGCGGAGTCACAGTTCCCCATGTCACGTGAGACTTTAGTTTACAAACATTGCAAAGCTCACACGTCATACTACGGGCAAACCACGCAGTTCCCGCCTGTACTCCAGTCTAGGAAAGGGAATGTTCCCTTGCGCTGCTGTCTGCAGGACGCATTATTGGGGACTAAATTAATACAAAAGTTTGGAAAATCCCCTCGATTGCCAAGAGGTTTTCATTTGTCTTGGAGAAAGACATTTGCATCTAGATAAGATTTCAGCCTCGAACCTGCATAGAAAGACTCAAGGCCTTGGGAGAGGTGTGTGTTTGCCAATCAGCAAAATATGTTGCATATTCTAAATAAAAATCAGTTGAATGACAATGATGGTGGCTCCTAAAAGGCCACATTGGAGATGGTTTCCATCTCCTAAACTCACTTATTCAAATTCAGGAACGTGTATAGCTGAGAAACCAGAGAATACTTTGTAAGTCCATCAGCTCTTTTTGGTATTTTGACCAAACATCTCCAGTCTTTATAAATATCTGTTCCAGTAGTCTTTGCATCCGTTTCCTGATGATTTGTTTTTCCTTCGGGTGTTGCTGTCACATCTTCCCACAAATACTGAGCCTAATAAACAAATCAAACAACCCCCTGCCCAAAACAGTGTCTCTTTGCTCTCATTACCTCCATGTTTTATCAGAATCAGTTTTTTGAATCTGTGCAAACTACCACTGAAATAAATAGTTGAGACAGCAGGGAAGAAGGGTATGATAACTTGAGCTGGCATTGGCCGCAGTCAGTTTTGTGTTTATATACAAACTTTTCATCACTGATGCCACGTGTTTTTATTTTGTTTTGTTTTTTTTTTTGGAAGATTTAATATTTTTCAAGATGCAGGAACGCCTGTCAGTTTGGGGGTCAGTTTTCAATAGACAATTATGCAACCCTGTCACTTTGCAAATGATCTGTCAAAACTAAAAATGTAATCTGCTGATGACTTACAACACATGGTGTGTCGGCAAATTATCAGATGAAGGGCAGCAGCTCAACTTCAACTTCCTACTGTTCTCAACATACGGACTTTTAGCCCTAATGAACAAAACAACTCAATATTGCTAATTACAGTATGTGTCGGCCAGTTGTGTGGTATCCATCCTTTTGGCCCCAAATCACTTTTATAATGTAGTGCAGGGATCCCCAACCTTTTGAACCCGTGAGCAACATTCAGAAGTAAAAGGAGTTGGGGAGCAACACAAGCGTGGGTGCCAAATAAGGGCTATGACTGCCCATTTGGTAGCCCCTATGTGGATTGTCAACCTACATTGAGGCCCTGTTTGGCAGTGCACCTGGTTTTTATACAACCAAAACTTGCCTGGAATTCAAAAATAATCTCCTGCTTTGAGGCCACTGGGAGCAACATCCAAGGGGGTTGGAGAGCAACATGGTGCTCATGAGCTACTGGTTGGGGATCACTGATGTAGAGCAACAGCCCTTCTGAGGCTACCTTAAAAATGGAAGCACAAAGTCTCCTCCACTTCCCATTTTTACTGGGGAACATTTGTTTTTATCCTTGCATATGGTGTTGTTACTGAAACCCTTTTTAGTCGGGTGTTAAAGGCACCTTCCATACAGCTCTAAGCAAATATAGCAACCTTCATGCCAGCCATTCTTGTCTGTAGCATGGGGCGAGTCTGAACAGCACAGAAGTGTTAATTACCCATGCCAGAGCATTGCTCCCAGTCTCTGCCGCTCTGCCTCAAGCAAGAGAGCCCATGGAACGGGACCACAGGTGCTAGAAGTTTGAAATATGTTCAATGAACTTATCAAAGTTGTATTAATGTTGTATAAAGGTTTTCATACAAATCAGACACGTTCTTTGCCAGCGAAGAAAGATCTATGCCACCAGCTATTGACTGTCACAGAGAAAACAAGTGGATCTTGGAACAAAAACGTGCACTTCAGTAAAACACCAACAGAGAAAACTTTATGTCCCATTCGCCATTGCCAGATTGACATGCTGTGGATTCTGGGAAATTGTCATAGGGGCTGCTATAAGATATCATAGTCATTATTTGGTGCGGTTGTTGGAGGACTGTCAAAGCACTTTTTGTACCAAGGCCTAATTTGGATTCCAGTCAAGACCGATATCTCACTTTATCTTTTGTAAAACCTTTTGTCTTTTGTAACTCATACTGTTTATTGTGTGTGGTAAACGCTTTGTACTCTAGCTGTAAGGAAATTGGCTATTTTGTTGTACAAATCTTCCCCTCCAGCATAAGCCTGAGTCTTTACATTAGCCAGTCAGATCTGAAGAAGATCAGATCTGGGAAGAGATAACACCCGTTTCTGGCTTTCTTTGACGTACATGGAATGATGTGCAGGGAGGATTGGGAGGACAATGTTTTACAAAACTCCACTTTTAGGAAGAACAATTCTCTCATGATACAGCACAAATATCGAGATTGCTTCGCAGGAACTATACCTGAACATTGATCTGACCACCAGAGCTTTTTAGAGGTTATAGAGGCTTTTCTACCTATGGATTTTGGCAAGCTACAGCTCCCAGCACCACATATCAACCTTTAAAGGCTACTGTGCCTTGCTAAGGACTGTCTGCAATGATTGAACCCCTGATGGCCAGCAGAAACCTCTATTTCTTGCTCTTGTATGCACGTTGGGGGTTGGTGCAGGTGCTGCATGGACTGTCCAGTTGTTACTAACATTTGTTTTCTCTCTAGCCAGTAATAGATTAGCTATTAACACTTTCAGCAAACAGCCCCCTGCATCTAGAAATTCCAGTCCAGAATACTTTATGGGAACGGCAGGTCACAGAGACACAAGAGGCTATTCTGAACACAGGCAATGCTTAAATATACACTTTGTATAAAAGATTTACACAATAGTAGAATGTGGAGGCAATGGGTGTCTAACTGTGGAGGCCCATGGACTAGATAGACTTCTGTGTATGAAATCACAGCATGTAATGTTCATTGCTTGTTTGGCAAAGTCTAGGGCCCCATGAACGGAACACAATGCGGGTAATGCAGGTGGTCGAACTGAGGTCCACAACAATAAACCAATGCGGTCCTCGATCAAACTGGAATTTTAAGCCTACCAGATATAGACCACGGAAGTCCGCTGGAGGGCCGCAAACACTGGGCAATAATCTGACGACTTTGTCTGCAGTTTTTCTTGGCCCATGTATGGCCACCTTAAGCCTTCTATTGGAGAAAGCAAGAAGCACCATCCTAAACCTGCTGAAACCCATGTACAAACCATTCCATTCTATTTAATTTAGATGTAAAGTCCCAACCTGCTGTCAAAAATGTATTTTCTGAAAATGTTATGCAGTCTTAATGTTTAATATAACCATATAGTTGAAATGTAACTGCTCTGTATCTGCTACAAGGCTAAATGGAACTGTAGGGAGTTTCCATGTTCCCCACAATGTTGGTGTTACTCTTTGCTCCGTTGACCGTTGAAGGGTCTAATTCAAGAGGAGTTGAAAAGTAGGTGTCTTGGTTGACAGGCCAGTCTGTTAACCTCACAAACAGTTTACATATGTAACACTGGACCTCGGCTGTCAGAGATATTGAATGTCTTTACCATGAATGTCTGGAATTAGAGCCACCAGGCAACTACCAAAAGATGCTGGAATTACAGAGAGCACTCGTCTGTAATCCGCTGCCAAGAAAGTGTGTTCAGTAACACAATATCAACTGTCAAGGAAACAGACTAGTACGTCAACACTAGATGGCAAGGACACAAAAAGCAATAGCATAACATAGCATAATCGTGAATAACTGTCCTATAGTACCACTGAACTCTCCTTTAAAGGCTTGAGAGCATGAATCCCATAGTATCCACCATTTATTTATCTGGCAACATCCCTAAGAGTAGCTCGTGCTAGAGCTATGCAGCAAAGCCCCTGGCATAATCCAGAAACTATATGACTGCCCCAGGTACATTTATTAGCTTTGCCATATAATGTCTAGGCACTGAATTTAGATTTAAGAACAGCAATGTGTCAATAATATATACAGTTCTCATTAATATCATACTTCCTGTGTGATGATTTTCATATCTGCTGTTCGATCAATTTAATTTATGCCCGTTCAAACCTTGCTGGCTATAAACTTACGCAGGATGTTCCCTTTTTGTATGCCAATAGTGTGGATCAAAGACTCCTGTGAATGGTTACTGCTGGCATCTAGATTCAGCAACAAGCCCCAGCAACAAGCTCTTCTAGTTTAAAGGGATACTGTCATGGGAAAAAACATTTTTTTTCAAATTGAATCAGTTAATAGTGCTGCTCCAGCAGAATTCTGCACTGAAATCCATTTCTCAAAAGAGCAAACAGATTTTTTTATATTCAATTTTGAAGTCTGACATGGGGCTAGACATTTTGTCAATTTCCTAGCTGCCCCTGGTCATGTGACTTGTGCCTGCACTTTAGTAGATAAATGCTTTCTGGCAGGCTGCTGTTTTTCCTTCTCAATGTAACGGAATGTGTCTCAGTGGGACATGGGTTTTTACTATTGAGTGCTGTTCTTAGATCTACCAGGCAGCTGTTATCTTGTGTTAGGGAGCTGCTATCTGGTTACCTTCCCATTGTTCTTTTGTTTGGCTGCTTGGGGGGGGGGTGAGGGGGTGATATCACTCCAACTTGCAGTACAGCAGTAAAGAGTGACTGAAATTTATCAGAGCACAAGTCACATGACTGGGGGCAGCTGGGAAATTGACAATATGTCTAGCCCCATGTCAGATTTCAAAATTGAATATACAAAAATCTGTTTGCTCTTTTGAGAAATGGATTTCAGTGCAGACAGCGCCGGATTTCTCTGAGGCGCGCCCCTAGGCCGCGCGGTCCTAGCGCCCACCTCACCTCACTTTCTCAGCGCGCCGGCGAAAAAACGCCGGCGCAGCTGCTGTAAATGAATGGGGACGCACGCGTCCCCATAATGCGGCTGGGCGGCATGCCGCCCCTATTTTTTTGCCGCCCTAGGCCCGGGCCTATGCGGCCTTGCCGCAAATCCGGGCCTGAGTGCAGAATTCTGCTGGAGCAGCACTATTAACTGATTCATTTTGAAAAAATTTTTTTTCCCATGACAGTATCCCTTTAAGGTCTTGTTATGGTACTACACTTTGTAAGGAGATTGCAAACTTTGTTTGACCGAGGTCATTGCCTCTAAATGTATTGAATGCGGAAGGTGGGTTACATTCTTGCTAAATTTTAAATGAATATGACATAGTCAATAACTGAATATGTTGTAGGATGTTTAATGATGTTCAGCAATTGGAGACGTGCCTTCCTCTCCTTGTTTGTAACTCCAGGGAAACTGGCCCTGTTTATCTGTTGGACTCTGTAGCTTAAAGAGCAGCACGAACACATCAGATCCTGTTGGTGCTGGCAGCAAAGACAGACCTGCCTGACTGGTTTATTGTAACAGGTGTGGTTCTAGAGGTGGAGAGAGTGCAATGGGTGCAGCTCTTGCACCTTTAAAGAAAGACAAGGGAGGAGGTGTGTGCCATGATCTCTTCAGCCCGAGTGTCCCGACTACCCTTGTGAAAAAATCATGTCAATTTAGTTGTTCCACTTGGATCGGTGGGATAGCCAGGTAAGAATGGGTGTGGCTGGAGGTGTGACTTCTTCTTGAGCTTTTTAGTGGAAATCTTCAATAGTCTGAAATGATTCTAGCCTTAACTAGACCGAGCACAGAGAATATCCCATGTGGGGTTGGGAATATCCAAAAGTGATTTTTAGCTTTGACTGTGTATATTGTGCTGATAAACACTGGCATTGCATACAGAGTTTGTGTAAGCTTAACACGGATTGGTCAGTTTTATTTAAAGGGAGGATCTTGAGTGGGACCAGCATTGCCTTTTAAGGATTACTGCTCTTAATTCCAAAGATACAGGAACTAGAATGTTTTGTTGAATTTATATAATTTAATTTGTTAATAATTGTTATGTAGGAGGACATTAATAGATGTAGTGCTTTGTATACTAGATGTTTGTATAGGCAAATATAAAGATAGAAATTGTTACTGGTGCATGTGTTACATAGTCATAAAATAAATTAATTAACTAAATTACATAGATTTCGATTTTTGTGAGAAGGCAATGTAGTACTACCAGGTATGGTGGTTGGGGGCACATTTCTGCAGTGTAGTTCTGGAGTAAACATCTGGGAGAGTTCAGTTCTGTCCACTTATCTGATGACAGATCACATTCCTGCTATGGGTTTATTTCCCATGTATAATTCTATTGTCACTTACCTCCACCCCTCAAGTTTTGCACACCAAATCTGCAGCACCTCCAGAGCCACTGAATTGTGATTCTTTGTGGAATGAGTAAAAGCTAAGAGGCCAGGGCATAGCAATTGCAAAGATTTTCATTAAAAAGGATTAAAACCCAAGATATAGGAAGATACAGAACAGTTTGCTAATATATAGGTTATGCATAAAGGGTATGCGCTCATCATGTGAAAGCAATTCCCAACTAACCTTTGATGAAAGTGATCTAGCACCTGGAGTCTGGAACCTCCAGATAGCAAATGTGAAATAGCAAAAAGTGTATCTCCAAGAATTCTCTTTCTTCTTTATTTACCTGGTACTCTATCTGCCAGGCAACCACCTGTCACAGCCCTGTTTTTGCTACTCATCTGTTACTGTCCCTAGTTCAAAAAATTAAAGTAAGTGACTTAAGCTAACTATATATCGTCGGTCCTGACTGATATCAACATATTATGGAGATTGGTCAGTTTCTTGATTGGACCTCCTGGTAGATATTGCCAACATACCATGACAGACAGTGTTAGATGCTTAGACAGATGAGGAAGTGATGAAGAAGAGAAGTTCTGATCATACTTAGGCAGAGTCGTCTGCCCAAGTCAATAGAACAATAGAAAGGCAGGCATAATGCATATGGCCACTTCTATGGTATCCATGCATTTTTCACCCAACCCAATGGGTTGGATATTGAAGAACATCAGCCAGTGGATACTTTGACATGAGTTGCTATATCCAATCAAGTTATGTTTTGCAATGACTTCATAATTCATGCCCCGCTCCACATTCCAGTACCGGTTAGTCTATGAAGAACATAGGTTAGTTACACAAGCAGTTTTATTGTTATGCATCACAATGTTGCTGCTAAAGAAAAGTGCACTGTGGAAAGCCATGATGATATCAGTGCAGCGCATCTCATTTTAGGTGCAAGTTTCCCTACTCTTAAATTGCCCCTCTCAATCCTTCCCAAGATGTATAAATATGTGTAAATATACTGTATATGCAACATATTGCCTCTTACTGAAGACCCTGTCACACTATTGAGCATTTGGGCTACAAATAGTCGACATCCCTGTCTTAAATTGTGCATGGATTATGTCAGGTGTAGCAAAATTGTATCCCTCTGACTGATGTGAATGGCATCTCCCAGAGATACCCGGATGCTACGTTATATTGGATATTATTTTGCCAAATCCAGAAAAGAGTGAATGGAGAGTAAGAAAAGTGATGGCACATGAAACTACCAGGAACTTCTGGGGCACTGCTGGGTTGCACCACTATAACCCGATATAATGAATATTTTTGTATATGATTACTCTCTGCTTGTTGAGACTAGGATAGATTTGTGGCACACAAACAGAAAACCCTGTTGAGAGGGTGTTACTGAAGCTGCATCCTGAGAGGAAGTTAATTTTGTCAGATCTCTGTGTTTTCTCATTTTATTTCCACTGAGCGTTCATGTAGCATTGGCCCCTGATCCACTGCTTCCTGAGCTGGACCTGTGCTGAAAACTATATACTTACTACACACCATTGCCAGTGCCAGGCAGGACATTAATACTCAACTGTGTGTAACTTGACTAAGCACACCTCTCTTTAGGATCAACACAATCTGTCTTGGAAAGTTACTGTTTGACCTGTAACACAGATTGGCAGTTAAAGTGTAATCCAAATGTGAACAGGACCTGATGTAAATCAAAACAATGAATTTTCCCTTGTTTTTGAAGGAGGCTGTAGGTTTACTAATGATTTGGGAATCTTCTGTACTATACTGCTCTGCTATGGGATTAAACTGATAAGTTGCTTTGTTAGGGTAAGAGCACATGCTAATATTTGGGGAGATTTAGTTGCCTTGGCGATAAATAACCTCTTCTTCGGGCGACTAATCTCCCTGAAAAACCCGGCTAGAATCTAAATTGCAGGCGGGATGGCACTCGGAGCGCTTTGTTTTCCGAAGTCGCCCGAAGTTTCCATGTGAGGCAACTTTGGGCGACTTTGGAAAATGAAGCGTTCCGAGTGCCAACCCGCCGGCGATTTAGATTCTAGCAGCCGGGAAAGCAGTTCGGGAGATTACGTGCCCGAAGTAGAGGCGATTTGTCGCCAGGCTACTAAATCTCCTTGTGTCTCTGCCCTTAAGGGAGAGAAAAAAACATATTAGAATAATAGGACACAACTTTACTAGCCAAATCCATTTCATTAGAGGACAACTTAAAATAAATAGGTGGTGGTTGTGTTATTTCATTTGAGTGGTTTTATGAATTTAATGTTAATTGGGGAAATAAGTCTATGGAGATATACCCTACTATTCACATATATTGAAAATATATGGTATATTCTCAGTTAATATCAGATTAATATTTCATTTTATGAGTTTATCTGTGCACATATACAAAATTAGGTCAGCTTACGGCATCAAACTTCCTTTCTAAAAGCTTGAATCTTGACAAGGGTGGGAAATCTGGGCCACATATAGATAGTGATATCTTTTAGGTCATACAGGCTTCTCCACTTTGAAATCACACGTGCTAAATACAGATTTTAAACAATTTTGGACTCACAATCCTAGTGTGCAATTCCTCTTGAATCTTGAAGCTACTTTACAAACAGGGAAGGACCTGGGCAAATTGGGGTTTTCTTGCTGGAGCAAAAACATTGTAACGGCAGCGGAAAATCACAGCTTTTGAGACTTCAAAAGCACATTGGTCAATTTTTCCTCTGGCGTACGGCAGCGGAGAAAAGTTGGTCCTCCGCCTTATCCTACCTAAAGGGCTGTGTGTGTGAATTTTCTTTCTAAAATCCTATTTGATCCAATGTCTGTCATGCCTAAATTCAGAAGGGAGCAGATTGGATTTTCTTTTTGCTGTTGCATACCTGTGTGCTATTAGCCGAAATTGACCTGTGTGCTTTTAGCCTTAGCGTCTCTTCTTCAGGCATTTTATATGCTTGTGAATGCTCACACCATCTTTCTAACACTGTATATAGGTGAATCATTGTTCTGTAAGATAATAATGATGAAGCTATAGGTAGAGATCTGTCAGTGATTATATAGAAACAGTAGTACCTGTAATGTGTTTTTTTTTTGCTCATATACACACACCACAGATTTGGCCCTGCATAGAGCAAGAAAGCCTGAAGGGATGGGAGTTATGCAGAAGTGGAATGTCACATTTCGAGCATATGATGTTTTTGTATACAGTTGTCCTATTAAAACAGGAATGACTTGTTCAGTTAATACAAGTTGAAGGGGCAATTGCTTAACATGTTGTAAGCATATAACGTGAGCAAACTGAGATTAACCCTTGCTAACTCCAAAAAATGTTTGGGTTAGGATTAATAAAATAAAACACAATTATAGGCATAAATAGTGATTTGTTACTAGTCAGAGAAATCATTGTTTGGGAGTAACCTTCTTTTACCCCTTCACCTGGTCACTTGCAGTAAAATTTCAACATTCCAAATTGATATGGAAGCATTCTGGAAATGAAAAATATAATGAGCATTCTTTCAGTATCTTCAGCGCAACGTTGGTTGGCCCAGTGGTGCATAAAGTATTTTATTTCCTATTTGGCTGATCCTTTAAGAGAATCCAAAAGATACAGAATTTCAGCTGTGCGTTGCCTAAGCTGCTAAAGGAGCAAATATGTATCTGTATGCAAGTCCATATAATAAAGGCATTTTAATTACAGTCTAGATGATCGCTTTTCATAATCTGACATTGTTGCAAATGCCTCCCCCCAAAAAATTGTCGCTGCATATAGCCATGAGTTATATTTCTTGAAAATACTGGCACATTTTTCACAAGTATTATGTGTCTCTTTGGGACATGGGGCAGTTTTGGACACTGTGGCACCCATAATTTTTAGTATTTTTTTTTATGTAATTCTAAATCTTGGTAAACATTACATCTTAAAGGACCACACTGTCATGAGGCCTTGTCTGAAACAGAAGGTCTCTGTGTTATCAGATTCTGCCTCTTTACTGCTGATGATTTCATCTTTTTTCACTCTTTTAAGGTGGCCATACACATAGAGATCTGCTTGTTTGATCAGCCCAGGTGATATCAGGCTGATCCGATCGTCGGCCCTTGGGCCCGGCAATCGGATCATAATGACGGCATTACGGACGGTCGGATTGCAGGACAGCATCAACGAACAGATGCGGCAGCAATCCGATGGGATTTTTAACTCTGCCCGATCGACATCTGGCCCCACACACTGGGTCTGTTGGCCCATGTATGGCCAGCAGCACACTAATCTTATCTCTGCCTCCATAGTAACATAGGTAGTGAAAAGGCCAAACCGTGCTATCAAGGTACTGCATTGGAGCACACATGGAACAGATTTTGGTGTAGAACCTAAAAACTATGCATTTTTGTGCCAAAATGATCTGCTTGACATGGCGATGCTGTGCCTGTTGCTGCATTAATAACATGGCTCAAAGAAAGCACCTAGTGTGCCACTGGCCTAAGGGCTATGGGACATGGGGCATTTTGTCCTCTGTTGTTTTTTTAGAGAAATACCTAAAAACACACCTGGACAACAATTCCCTGCTCCAGTATGGGTGCTTTTCAGCACGAAAAAGCCAATACTAACTGAACGACACTGCCAGGTATTTCCCATATAAGTGAAATAGATGCCAGTAAAGAAATGCCCCGTTGTCCACCAGCCATATGATTATACATCTCCTAAAAATGTAGAACCAGGACTCCTCTCCTTGGATAAAGCTTTTTTGGTGAGTGCAACAAGGAGTCGTCTGCTTGGCGATATAAATGAGCCACATCATCTCTCCGGATTTCTTTTTAACGTAGCAAAAGGAAATCATCGCCCTTTTTGCGCTACACAAGCTTTGCCCAGCTTCTGATTGGCAGCCAGGAATACGCAAGCACAAAAGGGTGGACTCCGGTTTATCTGCCAGGGCTTTTCCAGATTACATCACATGGCACAGGGGAATGGGAAAAGAATGGTGAGCTCTCTCTGCCTTTTCTGCACCCCTGCGCAAGGGGGACTCGATGTCCAGAACCAGAAGCGGACACTTTGGGGGAAATCGAATCTCAACAGCTTCCTTTTTCGACACAGAGTACAAGCCCAACCGTAACGGAGGGAGAGAGAGAAAATATTTGCAGCTGTACTCCGCTCCATTGAAATGAGTTGGGACCGCGCACAAGGCGGTCAGGGCAACACATGATGCCGGATGTCAGTCCACTTTCATTTAGCTGGTGCTCATGGAAAGAGAATCCCATTCCCCATCTTGTAGTGACTGCTCTTTCAGAAGCTTGCAGCAGAGAGAGCTGTGTGCTGTTAGCCAAATGTACGTGTGCTGTTTGACAGGGCTAATGGCCCCTACAGCTGTTAGAAGGGGGGAGGGTGAGGTGTGTGTAGGCTGAATCTCTAGGCAGCTTCCTGCTCACCACTTCTATTCTCACATCTTTTTAAAGCCCCAGGACTCTTCTTCCCTCTCAGGCTTCCTCACTTCTCTTTTTTTTTATGCTGGATTCTTCAAATGTAAGTTCCCCTTTTCTTTTATATATCAAAGATTTCTCTCTCTTCTGCATTGTCTGCTTTTAACCCTGTCATTTCTCGAGGCTCGTCCATCTCTTCTAAGCAGTCTGACCTGGGCTGAATAAAAGAAAACCTAAGTCGCTTGAAATAGAGTGGCTGCTTGGGCTTAATATTTAACCTACTCAAATCTGAGCAAAGTAACTCAGAGAAGATTTCGATTTCCGATAAGGCACCTGTCTCCAAGTCACTTTCCATGGTGCCGTTTGATTGATGGGTTTTTTTCTGTTATTCACTCAAAATGTAATTTATTTAATGTATTTGTTAATAAAATGCTCTGATGTGCTTTTTTTTTATTTATGAAATAAAAAAATATTTTTGCCTTTTGAAAATTTAGAAGCAAAATGGAGAATAAAAGGCATTAAGTGAGTGCACGTGCAACTGCTGTTATAGAGGTTTAGCAAGGATCAGGGAAAATAGGTGTGATAGTATTTTTTTTGGGGGGGGGGTATGCCTTTGTATGCAAGGCAAGGATGTGCTGTGCATGTTAGAGAGAGAGCCGTGTGCTGGGTTTATAGCTAAAAAGAGACACGGGATGCACAAGCCTCGGCTTCATTGTACTGCACTGCCAGAGACAAAGAGGCAGCAGATGACCGATTGCAAACGCTGGATAAGAGAGATTTTATTGGCTTGGATACCAGAGCTCTGTTGCTAAAGAAAGTGCCATTTCTTTAACTCTTTACAGATAGGGCGAACTGTCCAGAATTGTTAGACAGTGTATTCAATGGGGTTTTATAGCTTTGCAAATAGCCCTTATAAATTACCATGTGAAGTAATGTAGGATTTAAGTTAATTTTAGAAAGCATTACATTTAGTTTTACCGTTTTCTGTGTGTTTTTGTCTATTATGTCTGCCCATATGTGCTTAAACAGACCTCTCTCATCACCCTGTGATGAAAACATCATGGCAAAACATATTTAAAAAAATAAATAAATAAACTTTTTACTGCTGACAACGTCATGTTTGGTGCCAAATTGAAGGTTATTTAATGTTGCACCCACTCACTTGCAAATGGTGGGATATTCACTGAATAAAGACACATTTATTTCACGAAAAAATGGAGTGCTGGTCCTTTTGCTAAATTGGAAAATAAATTTTGACCATTGCACCCAGAAATTACTTCTGTTCCAGTAAGAGTGCGAACACTGTACACAATATATATATATATATATATATATGTATGTAGGTAGGTAGGTAGATAGATAGATAGATAGATAGATAGATAGATAGATAGATAGATAGATAGATAGATAGATAGATAGATAGATAGATAGATAGATAGATAGAACAAGGGAAAGTTGTGCTCACCACTAAATTTAAAACCATTAGGCGGGGGTGTAATGAGGTTGTGACCACAGAAAACATAGACAAATACAAGAGTCCTCTGTACTCAACCCATTATCAATATATTTAAGATATTGAGACATTTTGTGCCTTAAACTACTAAATAATGTATTACCCTTTAAACAAAACAGGAATTGTTTGTCCATATATTGCAATATATTTAAGCTGGCCAACTACGTCAAAGTCATCCCATATCTGGCCAGTCCTACGCTCAACTTGCATCTGATTCATTAAGAATTCTATTGCTTCATTATATTTTACACATGGACTAAGTTTTTCCTGCAACTTACTTGCTGCTTTCAAGGTTCAAACTAAATTATGGCATATTTGCAACAAAAAAAAACACCCATACAAGACTTTGTATCAAAAAATCAATATCCGTTTTTATTCAACGTTTCAGCTCTCTCACTCAATTCCTGAAGACAGCTTGAATGAGAGAGCCAAGACGTTCTGTAAGTGCGGTTTTATTGTTGCAAATATATATATATATATATATATATATATCATCTCCATAATAATAAAACAGTAGCTTGTATTTGATCCAAACTAACATATAATTATTTCTTATTCCAAGCAAAACCAACCCACTGGGTTTATTTAATGTTTACATGATATTCTAGTAGACTTAAGGTATGAAGATCCAAATTACAGAAAAGACCCAGGTCTCGAGCATTCTGGATAATAGGTTCCATACCTGTATGTATGTGACTACTTTTAAGTGCTTTGTCTTCATTGGTAGAAAGGTTTTGCAGTAGACTTGGATATTTCTTTATTCTTATTTTTTATTGCAATTGATTGCGCTCCAACTGGGAAGCCATGACAGCCCTGACTTATTACACTAGCTATCTGGTCATCATTTGTGTGCATGGATACAAGGCATATTTGTATTCCGTGTATAATGGTTGCCTAAATCTACAATGAGCCAAAGTTGCCTTTTTTTTTTACTTGAAGGGCTCACCATTCATATTGTTGCCTTGGTAATCCTTTCTGCGTATGTCCCCTCTTCTAGATTTTAATGGCAGCTGTAAATCTTTTATATTCTCCAGCATTGCAAGCAGATTTCTCAGTATTTCGAGACCCTAAACTTTTTAAACACTCTAACAGGGAATGTTTACTAAAGTGTGAATTTTCTCCTTGTCTAACTCTGCCAAATAGTCCCTCAGTTCATCGGGTGTATTTTCACAACACATCTCAAATTTACTTAAAGGTACACTCTTGTAGCGTACTGTGGTGAATTTGTGGTAAAGGAACCAGTTTATTTTCGATATATAGTTGGGGTAGTAAATACACTCTAGAGAATTTACACCATAGAAATGGCGTAAATGTAATAATACCTGGTCCACCACTTGCCATGTTGCATCATCGCAATAAAATTTAGGCATGCACTTAATTACAGATACAGTTCAGGATTAGGTTGAATCCAAGCAGTAGGATTTGGATTTGGCTAAAGGCCTGTCCAAACCCAATACGAGCCCTTACAATCATGTTACTTTAGACCACTGAAAGCAAAAAGTGCAATTCAAAACACCCCACCCCTGATATTTAACTAATTTGCATTTGCCAATTCAGGTTTGGTTTGGGATTCATTTTATATCCTTTGTCAAAATCGCAAAATGATACAAATACAAAATTAGATTCAGGTTGACTGAACACAACCAATAAATGCACAATAGCAGATGTGCATTTTTAATGTAAGAGGCATGTGTCTGTATACAGTAAGACAAAACATTATTAAATATTTTATTATTTTCTAACAGCCTCCTCACTTCTACAAAGTAACTTCTACTAACAGCCCCCCTCTTATTGAACCACATCAGTTTGTTAGTGATTGCCATCAGAAGATGTCTATATGTCTGTGGCAGCAGGCAGCATTCTCTGAAGTCAGAGGGAGAAGAAACTTTGCAATAAAATATTAAAAATGAAAAAAGAGGAAAATGTTTGTATCTAACTTAATTTACACTCTGATATTACTTACATCTATCATGTATTGATGATATGAATATAAATATATCAATATGAAAAAGGGTATTGCAGCAAGGAGTAAAATGAACCCAAAATAGTTTTTTAAATATGTTAATAGTAAAAAAAATAAATAAAGCAGGATGGGGTTGGACCCTTGTTGTCAGATGGCTGATGAGAATAGGAATAAAGCAGGGATTCTGAACTGTTGTTTTTCCATCTGTCTACACAAATGAGGAACCAAGTAATGAAGGTTTCCTTCTAAATAGTCCCAGAAATAAGAATATCTTAAATATTTGGGTACACATTAGGGATGCACCGAATCCACTTTTTTGGATTCGGCCGAACCCCCGAATCCTTCGTGAAAGATTTGGCCGAATACCGAACCGAATCCGAACCCTAATTTGCATATGCAAATTAGGGGCGGGAAGGGGAAAACATTTTTTACTTCCTTGTTCTCTGACAAAAAGTCACGCAATTTCCCTCCCCGCTCCTAATTTGCATATGCAAATTAGGATTCGGATTCGGTTCAGCCGGGTAGAAGGATTCGGCCGAATCCGAATCCTGCTGAAAAAGGCCGAATCCTGGCAGAATCCCGAACCGAATCCTGGATTCGGTGCATCCCTAGTACACATAATACCAAAATAACATGAAGAAAATAGTGGAAAGTTGTAGATTTAATTTAAATAAAAATGTTACCATATAGTTTACAGCATGTACCTTATACATGATTTAGGAAAATGTTTATGTACTGAAAAAGATGATGTATTCATGATTCTCATGTACATATGTATGTTCTCTACCTACAGAACTGTTCTGAAAGCATTTTAGTTGATGGACCCAAAACAGACCAAATGGAAGCAGGGCCAGTTAACCATGTTCAAGAAGGAAGGTTGAAGCAGGAATGTGACTCTACCCTTCCAAGCAAGGGATGTGAGGATCTAGCAAATCAATTATTAATGGAAGCAAATTCGTGGCTAAGCAATACAGCTGCTCCTCAGGATCCCTGCAACAAGCTCAACTGGGATAAACCCACCATTCCCAACCATACTGCTGCTACTAACAATTCAAACCTAGAAGATGCCAAAAACCTAGTTGCATTCTCTGCTGTGGCTGAGGCTATGTCTAACTATGGTATGCCTGCATCAGGGACCCCCTCTTCGGTATCAATGCAGCTATATGAAAAGTTTAATTATGAGACAAACCAAGACAGCTCTGGGCACCCAGAAGGCAATGCTCCATCATGTCCTGAAGACCTAAACACTCTAAAAGCAGCACTTGCACTTGCAAAGCATGGCGTGAAACCACCTAACTGTAACTGTGATGGCCCTGAGTGTCCTGACTATCTTGAATGGTTGGAAAATAAAATAAAATCTTCACTGAAAGATTCTCAGGAGAGCTCATTCCCCGGTCTGGGTCAGGTCACTAAAGAGCTGGTGCAGAAATCCTACCCTAAAGAAGAGGTGGTAAATCTAGAAAATAAAAATTTGTGTCCTTCAGACAACCTTCCATTTTCTCAGAATGCACTGAGTCTTGCTAAAGAAAAGAATATAAGCCTGCAAACTGCCATTGCCATTGAAGCTCTTACACAACTATCATCTGCACTTCCACAGACAAACAATGAATGCCCCAATTCTTCTTCCCAACCCTTAATCAACACTCGTGATCAGTTAACTAATTTCCCCACTGCTAAAGGCAACCAGTTACCAATATTACCAATGGCCTGCAATGAACTGTTCCAGAATCAGCAGTCCCAATTGTACACTGGCAAAAATGCACTTCCTGTGCCCCAATCTCCAAGGCAAACCTCTTGGGAACAGAACAAGAAACCTAGTTACCAAGAAGGACAATACATTCCTGAGAACTTATCTAAAAGTTCTTCTGTGTTGCCCAGTGATGCTTCTACCCCACAAAAAACAGAATTCCTTCAGCAGTGGATCCAAAATGCAGATCTTTTGAAGTCTCCATCTGATCCTATGACTGGGTTGAAGCAATTGCTTGGGAACACAGATGAATACATCAAGTCCGTGTTTAAAGGGCCAGAGGCTTTGCCCAACAAAATAAAACATGTGAAGACAAAACGTACCATTAAATCTATAAAAAAAAAATCGTTTGACTTTCACAAAATGTCACCAGATCAACAGCTGTCTCAGCTTCTTCAAGAAAATGACTTTCACCATAATGCCCAGGCTGCACTTCAGCAGCATCTCCATCATAAACGTAATCTTTTTGTGGACCCCAACACTATGGAAGCATGTACCCAAGAACAGCAAAACTGGTGGGTGCCAAAATCTCAAAAACTTCCAGTTTCCAAGACAACAGAGAATCCTGTAAAGGAGAGGAAGAAAAGGCGACAATCTCCTTCACAAAAGCAAGTGGAACCAAAGCCGAAACCACCACGTAAGCAAGTGCAAATAAAAAAACCCAGGATGAAGGAAGGAAATGCAGTCTTCATGCCTGTGAGTCAAATAAGCCTGGATGCTTTTCATGGAGTAGAAAAAGAAGAGAACCAGCTGAAAGAAATGAATCTTGAAAAGTCTCTTTCTAATAACATACAACCAGACCTACTTGAGTCCCAGTCTATACTGGTGACTGGATCACAGGCAAATATTGAAAATCGAAAGACTGTAAACACTCAGGAAACATGCAATGAAAATCAGGCTAGCAATGGAAAAGCCAGTAACTTTGCACTTTGTGTTAATCAGGCCAATTCTCTTGGTGCAAAAGATCCATGCCCAACACCTCCCACAGATGATACCAGATCCAGCTCTGGACAAGGTGATTCCGCCAACCAGCACACAAATGTGGGCGATGTTCCTGGGCAAAATGACCTCAGCTGCCTTGATGACAAGTTTGAAGATCTAATAAGGCAGTTTGAAGCTGAATTTGGGGAGAATTTCTCTCTCCCAGGCTCTGAGGTCCCATCTCAGAATGGTGTAGGACCACCAAAACAACAAATATCAGGAGATCCACAGTTTAAAATGCCCTTTCCTTCCCAGTTGTTACCATCTGAGAATTCCACAAGGCCTGATGCCCATTCGAATCCCGCACTTTCAAATAATCATATATCACACAATGTGTCTCATAACTTAGATAGTCTGTTCTCATCAAAGTCTCCTAAGAAGATAAAAATCGAATCTTCTGGTGCTATAACAGTGGTATCTACCACATGCTTCTTCTCAGAGGAAAACCAACATCTTGATGGAACTCCTACAAAAAGTGATCTGCCTTTCAATCCTACTCTAAGTGGGTTTTTGGAATCTCCACTCAAATATCTGACTTCTCCAACCAAGAGCTTAATAGATACACCAGCTAAAAAGGCTCAAGCAGAATTTCCAACATGCGACTGTGTTGGTAAGTGCCTTGAATTGTATCAGTTGAACACTTGATTATTTCTTCCAGTTATGTACTGTCTAAAAATGGGTGCTGAATGTTAACTTTTTCTAGTTTTGTAATTCTCTCTCTCCCCCGCCCCCCTTTCTCTTTTGTTCCATAACTACTTAAAGGAGAACTAAAGCCTAAAACAGATTATGGCTAAAAATGGCATATTTTATATACTGAACGTATTGCACCAACCTAAAGTTTCAGCTTGTCAATAGCAGCAATGATCCAGGACTTCAAACTTGTCACAGGGGGTCACCATCTTGGAAAGTGTCACTCACATGCTCAGTGGGCTCTGAGCAGCTGATGAGAAGCTAAACTTAGGGGACGTCACTAATTATCTAGCAGAAAATGAGGTTGGTCTGTAGTATAAGCTGATGCTACAGGACTGATTATTAAATTCTGATGCTAGTTGCTCTGGTTTCTGTGATGCCATGTAGTAATTATCTGTATTATATAGTGACATTTATATTCTATGTGTACTGTATATTGTGAGTGGGTCCCTAAGCTCAGTAACGGACAGCAGCACAGAGCATGTGCAGTGATGGCCTTCCAGTAACATATCCAAAAACTGAAGAAGATGGGGAGCTACTGGGGCATCTTTGAAGGCACAGATCTTTACTGCTAAAGGGTTGTGGTTGCCTTGGGCTGGTACAGAAGCTCAAAACATAATGTAACTAATGCATTGGTCATCTGCACTGATGCACAATAAAAATTAAGTTCTTGGCTTTTTTTTATTGTTCTCAAATAATTGAAGTGTTTGTTGCAAGAGGCCTTCTAGATACATTCTGAGCCAGGTTCCTAGTTGACTGCAAAGAATTAAAAATCCAGTCACCTGATTTCTGATATCTTCCATGCAATTTGATAAATTGGCCAGTGTTGCAAACCAAAATGAATGGATCCGTTCAAAATTAGATTGGAAGTAGCACAGGAAAGATGTATTTGCTTGTCTAGTTAATAATGTTTTGACCTCTGCATACTTTTGCTACTTAGCAGGGTGAGGGCCTCAAGCAGTTTGAGTGCCACTTCATTCAAACTTTTTAGGTGAAAGCACACTAGAAGGCCTGAATGTCAGATTAGTTGTCTTTAACTTGCCCACGTTCTGACATCAGTGAGCAGGACTGCATCCATTTCTTGATATCATGAGATCTGCCCATTTTGCTCTATGGTTTGGCGTAGAAAGTTGGGCATCGGGCTTCTTTGTTGTCACTTTAACTTTTTATTTCACAGTACTTCATGTATTACCCCAAAACATTATGCTCTGCGGCTGGTAATAAGTGGGCTCAGCACCCAGCACCATTTGTGTGTGGCTGCTGTTTTTATGTGCTTGGTTATTATGGTAAAGCCCAGCAAAGCATCCAGGAAGCACTTTATACCACATAACAGCATACAATATCTTCTCTCGGCCACAATGATGCTGCTTGTCAGCCCTGTAAAAAATTTGGTAATGGATAAAATGGAATTCAGAACACATTTTGTTGGCTCTGTAGTAAAGTAAAGTGGATCTTGGCAACCATAACCTACTGGCAGTGCTGTGGACCATCTTTATTCTCCCAGTATGAGAATATGCCAATTTGTTTTAGATACAGATCATTTCTGTACAATGTTTTACTTCAACACAGATGAATGCGGAATTGAGAGACTAAAGGAAGATTTCGCCCAACTATAGCCCCGATGCTAACTTAGTATAATTCTATGTCCAAGCAGAGGGACAAATTAGATTGATCCATTTCTTTGGCCCCCGAATCAAGGATTGGGTCACACGAAGTCCCCTGAGGGAAAGGGCTAGTTTTAAGGTGGCAACAGACTTAACAATTATGATCTTTCTTGCAGGAAAGCTTGTTTGTTTTCAATACTGTTAGAGCTGAATTGTCAGATGTACACGTAGACACAATAGAATTCTACCTGTATCTGACAATTTGACACTAACAGTGGCCGATGTTTGGCTACCTTCAAAGGCACCCAATCAAAATTTTCCGGCCAGCCTAATCGACAAGCCGACCCATATCCAAATCTTCTGCCAATATCGGTTCCACTTGTCTCCCACCATAGACACACTGAGTATTGTAAGAAACTAAGTTTTGTACGATATTATTGGTGCATCTATGGCCACCTTTAGATTTCTCTATAGCTATAATAGGTTGACTTAACCATGTAAATAGCTAAGGGGTAGCTTGACTAAACTAAAAACCACAAAACTTCAAATGAAAAAGTTTAGAATCTGCTGTCCTACAGTAACGTTAGCATAGCATGTACACGTACCACAGCAGTAATCATCTACATCAGTTTTATGTCATAACAGTTGCTAAAGGGAATCTATGTTCAGTTTTTCGTTTACTGGTGAGTTTGTAGGCTGTTTCTTTGTATTCAGTTCTTTGAAAAGGAACAGCTGTTTGACTGCCCCACACAAGAGTCTTTTGAGGCAACTGATTTTGATGTACAGTATATGTGAAAAAAATGACATGTAGCAGCATAATGTCTTAGGTTATATACGTGTTTTCTTAAGGACATTGGTCTATGAAGAACCTTTGTGTGAGTTGCTTAGGTACTGTGAATTTTGAGCAATATTAGCAATATAAGATAAGAATGTTGGCTGTTTTGCCAATGTCAGGCACTTGAATACCCAAAACAGTTGCCTTTTCCCTACATTTCATATACAGGTACGGGACATGTTATCCAGAATGCTCAGGACCTGGGGTTTTCCGGATAACAGATCTTTCCGCAATTTGGATTGCCCTACCTTAAGTCTAATAGATAATATTCTATACATTAAATAATCCCAATAGGCTGGTTTTGCTTCCAATAAGGATTAATTATATCTCAGCTTGAATCAAGTACAAGCTACTGTTTTATTATTACAGAGTAAAAGGAAATGATTTTTAAAGATCTGGATTATAATGGAGTCTATGGGAGACAGCCTTTCCATAATTCAGAACTTTCTGATAACGGGTTTCCTGATAACGGATCCCAGACTTGTAAAGACATTTCGAACTCTGCATTAGATCACAGTGATTGATGTTGTTCATCCAGAAGCTGACTTAATAGGACACTGCTCCTCTCCCCCAGAAAATGTGTTGCAGATGCTCTAAAGGAGTCCGTGAATGGTAGCATAAAGCTGATTTTAGGGTTAATACCATCCATCATCAACTGATAAGGATTTGTCAGCAAGCATAATCTAGGGTGTGCGCTGTGTAATGTCTTGCTTGGGTAACTCAAGGTTCAGCAGTTCAAGGGGTTGCTCTTTGATCCCAAGCACTAAATTAAGCACTACTCTGGCATCCAGTCCAGATTCATGTT
Source organism: Xenopus petersii (assembly GCA_038501925.1). Lineage (NCBI taxonomy): Eukaryota > Metazoa > Chordata > Amphibia > Anura > Pipidae > Xenopus > Xenopus petersii. Next base: position 104,520,053 of record CM076677.1, read on the forward strand.
GTGGTTTTAGAATAGCAAAATGATCATATTGCCTTTTGCACTGCAATATTAAAGACCCCTTTCAGTCGGCTTGAGTGATACTCTTTCAGCAAAGTCATATGTTAACATAAGAGCAGGGTTTCATTTTGGTTGCTTTAGGCTTTAGGTTGCTGTGTTGCCTACCCATTAGAAAAGGAATGAGACAATTCATCAAGAGGTGGTTAAGCGAATGTGGCTGACATAGAGGTCCTTGTATGCCTAAAGCTGGCCGTAGATGCAAAGATCCAATCATATGAACAGGGCCGGATTTACATAGTGGGCGCCCCTAGGCCCACTGCCATTCGTTGCCCCTGTCCCCTCCCTTTTATTCATCCAAATTTTATCATCTGGACAGGAACAATGGGGATTGTCACACGGGAAATTTAAAAAATGATTGTGATTGATCTCCAGCGCATCCCCAGTGTTTTTGAACCAATGTGGGTGTAGTTGGGCAGCATGCCACCCCCTAAAATCCTGCTGCCCTAGGCCCGGACCTAGGTGGCCTTTCCACAAATCCGGGCCTGCATACGAATCATTGTGCGATCGGACTTCCCCATCTCCCGACCTGCCACTAACCATTCCGATCAAATAAAGTACAAAAGAACAGATCAGCGGATGTTCTGCCCCTAACCACAATCGTATGAAAGTTCTGTCCGACCAAAGCTGGTGACAGTCTCCCTCTGAAAATCGTACGATCGGCAATACATTCAGAGATGTTATCTGCAGCCGACAGAAATCTTTTAACCTGTCCGATCGATCAAACGACCGATCTCCGCCGGACGAAAAATGTCCGGACTCTCCACACACGGTCCGAAAATCAGATCTTTGCATCTGTGTCCAGCTTTACTCCATTACAATTGCATTTTCATACTTGGGTGTGCCATTGGTATTTTGTTGGTACTGGTATTGGTTGTGATTGCTCTTCCAGATGACATTCATTCACAGTCCTACAATCTGAGTTCTAAAGTAAAGAGCAGTGGTTAGACTTTTGCAGTGGCACAAAGTCAGTTCTTCTTCTTCTGTACTTATGGAAGCATCTTGGCAATCGTTTTGGTCAAATATTCACTCACATGTATGGCCAGCTTTAGTGCATGTAATTAGATAGTTTTGCCAACATTCTCCATGTCCTCCTCGACAACATTCTCCATGTCCTCCTGGACTGCTTATTTACTTTGCCAAATGCCTGTTGGACATTGGACAACATGTTTTTTTCAAAACACATCAGTTAATAGTGCTACTCCAGCAGACTTCTGCACTGAAATCCATTTTTCAAAAGAGCAAACAGATTTTTTATATTCAATTTTGAAGTCTGACATGGGGCTAGACATATTGCCAGTTTCCCAGCTGCCCCCAGTCATGTGACTTGTGCCTGCACATTAGGATGGAACTACTTTCTGGCAGGCTGTTATTTCTCCTACTTTATGTAACTGAATCAGTCTCAGTGGGACTTAGCTTTTACTATCGAGTGCTGTTCTTAGATCTACCAGGGAGCTGCTATGTGGTTACCTTCCCATTTTTTTTTTTGTAAGGCTGCTGGGGGCCGGACAGAGGTGGTGATAGCACTCCCAACTTGTAGTACGGCAGTAAAGAGTGACTGAAGTTTATCAGAGCACAAGTCACATGACTGGGGGCAGCTGGGAAGCAGACAATATGTCTAGCCCCATGTCAGATTTTAAAAATGAATATAAAAAAATCAGTTTGCTCTGAAAAATGGATTTCAATGCAGAATTCTGCTGGAGGAGCACTATTAACTGATGCATTTTGAAAAAAACATGTTTTCCCATGACAGTATCCCTTTAAGGAGTGAGTTGCCTTTCTGTCTTCTTGAGCAAATCTTACTACAGTGGGAACGCTGGTGGCAGAGCACCCGGAACACTAAAACGGAGCTACACTAAGGAGAACACGCAGGGGGTGAGTTTGAAGCGGCCTGAACCTTTTTTGGGTTGCCCAACCAATAATGCCATAAAACGTGAAATAAATTGCCCGTCATTTTTGAGCACCCCTTTCAAATAACACTATACAATTACACTCAACAGGAAGAGGAAGGAGGACCCTGCCCCATTAAGCTTATTAATCTAAATTCCTAAAAGCCCTCATTGTTGTCCTTCCTAAATGCTGTACTTGAGCTCCATTCCTCGAATTCATGTAGAAAACCTCTGTCCCTGCATACTTTACCCTTGAACTTCGGCTTGTGTTGCTATAAATGACTGCAGGCGAAGTGTAACTGTGTGTAAATCGGTCTGCAATAGGATCTTTTCTCAGGAATGCTGCAGGAAAGGCATGCGCTATGTGTTGGGCATTCCTGTAGGAACAAGGAGGGGAAGTCACATAATAATGTGTAAACTATTTGCTTGATACTTGCACACCATCAGTGCATGGTCATCACTGTATTGAGATGCCCAAAAGAGCTTGACATGGGCTACAATGTAATTAACGTCCTAAGGCTGTGATCCTCAGAAACTATGCCCCCCCCAACATTGCTGAAAATAATGCAGAGTGGTGGGAAATGTAATTGTGGATCCTGAGTGACTTCTATTAACTGGAATATGCACATTAGAGTTTGTATAGGCAAACTTTTTAACTTTTTTTTTGGAGGAGGCCAGGTGAATATGTTTATTAAATGGCAGTTTCTTCTAAACAGAAGCTGTTCCGCTGAGCGATTTTACACTTGCTGAGACAAGCCATTTTCAGTTTTTTTTTTTTTTCATTTCAGTTGATTTCAGATTGTTCACCATAAACAAAGACTTTCTTGAATTGCGTTTCATCTTTAATTTTTTTTTTTAAATAATTCCAAAATTGAAGTTTAAAGTTGAATGTTCCTGTCTCTGGTGTTTCAATCTGGCAGCTCAGTGATCCAGGAGCAGATTCTGAACTGTTACAATTTGCTACATTTAGTTGATACAATTTCTAAGCTGTAGCTGTGGAATATTAAATGTATCAATTTAGAAGAGTTAAAGAGTCAGTGACCCCCCTCTCCAGAGCTGCTTGAGAAGGTGTATATCGAGTTCCATGACCGACGGCCTCGTGCTTTTATATGATCATAGAACTCCTCGATAACTTCCGATAATATCCTTATATTTTACAATAGGGGGTACTTTATTCACTGTAAAAATATTTCATAACACAGCAGTTCCTCAGTACCCTGGTTTTAGTAAAACATAGGAGGATGTTTTATTTTCTTGGGAATTTTAGGAAGAGTTATGGCCTAACCTGGGACATGTGTCTGTATGGAATGTATGCTCCGTTCCGACATGCAGTGGAAGAATAGATCAATAAGGCAGCCATAATAGCAGCTGATTCAATGGAAGGCAATTATATATTTAATGTAATAAAATGCTTATGCTGCACTGCTGCTGGTCACATGGAGTATGAGTTTTCTGTTGTATCAGGGCATTTTATAACTTTGTTATGAAATGCTCGCAATTGCTCCCTAGTAATTTGAGTGGCAGTCACCAGTGTGTGGTCATGGATTCCGAGCAACGACTGCCTGACCCGCTAGTACATTTGCAAAGTGTTTTGTAATTTTCTTGAAAGCAACAAAACATCTAGAATTTTGGCACGTGCCATAGTCCACTTGAGGATAACAAAATAATCTTTCTTAGTAAAACACACTTTAGCATAAATGAACAGTAAAATCAATTTCCCAAAATATCTTTATTACCCTTACAGCAGCGGCTGACTGGGAGATTTGTCACCCCCAATGAAAATGGATGTCAGTGGATCGAGAAATGGAGTCTCCATTGGAAATAACTGAAATCGCTGGCGGTAAAACCAAGGCAGTGCTTCAGTCTTCCAAAGTCTTCCGAAATTGCCTGTGGAGGAAACTTTGGGCGAGTACGCGATATGTAGGTTTTACTGCCGGGGGTTTGTTATTTCCAGTGGACACACATGTTTGGGACATTTGTCACCCATAGTAATGCATTAAAGGGGACCCGTCGCCCAAAACAAATATTCCACATTCTATTTTATCATATTAGTCAAGCAAAATTAACTTAAATTACACTTTATAGATTATTTGAATCTTCTATTTTTTTCATCAGTCTGGCAATTCATAATGATAGCAAGCAGGCAGGAGCCATTTTGTGGACACTGTTATTAAGACAAGCCTTCCATCATCTCACAATCTTGTTTGTGCACCAGAATGGGGGATCTGATGTCCATCCCCATGCCCTGGTTACACAATTAAATGGTAACGAGAACGGGGGAATGTGTGGAGAGCAGTGACATCTAGGAAGTGCTGAATGGAAAGTGAAAGTAATTGCTTGCCCCGCCTCTATAGAGGAGGGGCAGGCAATATTTGATTGACAGCTGAGATGTTTAAATGAGTTTACAACAGCTATGATTTAAATGAGTTTACAACAGCTATGAATGCTTTAATAAAAAAAGAATTTGGATTTCATGTTTAATTTTGAAAAGGACTTTTATTATACAGCTTTTTATGTCTGGGTGACAGGTCCACTTTAAGGGTCAGGCCACACAAGGCGTTTTGGGGAGATTTGGTTGCCTGGAGACTAATCGCCGCGTGTGATTAACGCTGGCGTTTTTTAATTTTAGTCGGTGCAGAGACAGGGAAGGCGTTTGGGGAGATTGGTCACCAGGCAACCAAATCTTCCCAAAACGCCTTGTGTGGCCTGACCCTAATAATCGTCAACGACAAATCTCCCTGTCAGCCACTGCCCTAAACTGTGAAGTAATTCACCCTATACATTTTTGGGCTAAAAGGTAGCAGTGCTTTCAAGCATTTTCCAATCAGTGGGAGGCAGCAGGGGATGTTTGGCATATGCCATAAGCCTTATTACAGTATAAAACTAGCCAAGGTACGTATTTGGGCTACTATTTGGGCCTTTGGCTGTTTTTTACTTTGAGAACCAGCCAAAGTTCTAATGTGCCAAGCCTGCGTCTCCTAATGCATGTTGGGTAATGTAGTTGTTTAACAATTTGCCGACTGCCAAGTTTAATGTAAGACTACAATATCCAGCATGCAGTGGGACTGACTTGTGTAGAAGTTGGGAGTTACCAGATTTTGGACTCTGTATTCTCACATTTTCTGATGACTTTCCTCAATTTCAGACCATTGTGGGGGAAAAATCTGCTGGCCACCAAAATGTCTACAGGTTGAATTGTTTTACCAATATTTATTGAAATTGTATATGTATTTGGGCCTCATGGGGCCCCTATACCTCCTGAGCCCCCCTCTGTAGTTATGCCCCTGGTGAAAGGAGTGCATCTTTCCCATTTTGTTTAATGAAAAAATGTGCAAATCAGTGAAAAAAGTCGTATTTTCACAAATAATATACTTCCAATGTAGGGTTGCCACCTGGCCGGTATTTTAACGGCCTGGCCGGTAAAAATTATGGCTGATCCCAATGTTATTAATAGGGAAAAAAGATAAATATATAGTAAGGCCGATATTTTTTTCAGAAAAGGTGGCAACCCTATTCCAATGTAGCATGCACATCCACAGACCAGAAACAAGCGGTGATTAAAAAGTAGCTTTATTACCCCAACACTTCTCTTGATGCATTTCGCGACATGAAACGCGTCAGGAGGCGTGTTGGGGTAATAAAGTTCCTTTTTAATCACCGCTGGTTTCTGGTCTGTGGCTGTGCAGGCTATATTGGAAGTATATTGTCTGTCTGGTCTCCCCAAAGCTGCGGGTTCGGGGCGTTGCACCCAGACCAGGGTCTTCGAGTGGTGACTAACCTGAAATGAATGCCTGTAAAAGCAATTGTTTCAACAAATGGTCCAGGGCATTTGCTCCTGACCAGGGGCATAACTACCGGGGGAGCAGGGGGTGCAACTGGGCCAGGGCCCGCACCCCCACAGGGAGTCGGCTTGAGTCGGCTGCAGCCGCAGAGAAATATCACACGGACGAGGGTGGGGGCGGGCCCGGCTGCACAGCCCGCACCAGGGCCCGCCCCCACCTAGTTCCGTTACTGCTCCTGACAAAAGTAAAAGGATACAGATACAAGACCAAACAGTTTACATATACAGGAAAAACATTTACAGCAATAATGATTCACAGTTACAAATAGATACTGTTCGGAGGAGGGCCCTGCTCGCGAGAGTTTATTTAAACTATTTCTACTTTTTGGATGGAGTCATGTGTGGAGAAAAATAATCTACAGCAGCACCTTGGTCATATTTCTCAATGCCAAAGTCATAATCCTAATTCGTAATTCAACACACAGGGTCGGACTGGACCTCCTAGGGCCCAGCAAGGAACACCCGAGTTCTACTCAATAAGACAGGGCCAAATGTTATAGGTGTTATACTTGGTAGAAATAAGACTGGGCTGGTGGGAATGGACTTGAGTTAGGGCTCGCTAGAGCAATCTCGGAAGCTCTGGCTGATTAATCCAACCCTGGGTCCAGGATTTGGGTAACAGCCAAGATAACATTAAAATATAGACACATTGGTAGTTTATCCTTTAATTCATGTTTCTGCCCACCTAATTTAAAAGGCTTGTTAATCTAGTATAATGTATATGTTGAGGCCGTTTTCAATGGAATTGTAATTTCAGCAGCCATCTAGTTGCTATGTTTCATTTTACCATAACAACTAGGAAAGTGGTTTGATTGAGATATGGAGCAATTTCCCCCTGCCTTGATTTTGACAGCCCAAACACATGCCAGCAAACTTGTCACGTTTTCACCGTAGATAATAATTGACAAGCTTAGAACTTTGCTTCATTTTTAATCAACAGATTACTGAGGGTACAGCTGTACTCACCAATTCTAGTTCCCTAAACAGCTATATCTAGTGTTATTCGATAAGTCAAAGGGACCACAAATGTTCAAAATAAATAAGCAAAACTGGATTATGATAGATGTCTTTCAGTGTCACTGTTCCTTTAGCATTTGCTCATCTTGTCCACAAACAGCCTGATCATAGTACTATCCAAATACACATGTCTGTAAACACACACCCAGGCACTCCCCTAAATATTGCAACATGCTATTATGCTTTCATTTTTCTGTTGCTGTTTTAAGCCAGAATTTTTCTGTGTGCGTGTTCCTCGCTGAATGAATCTCTTTGTATTTTGCAACATATAAATGTTTGGTGAAACTGTATCACTATTTTGTAAGGGGAAATAGGGGACCTAGACAAAAGGATAGGGTACATGTGCATATGATAGGATGGGTGAAGTTATGTGCCCGGCATGGATTTGCGGCATATTTCCACATTTTGCCACCTGTGAATTGTTTTGCAAAACCGCTGCAAAAATACACTGCGACAAAATAGTCGCTCGTGTAAAAATTGTTGCCCGTCAAAATAATTTCTACGCACATTGACTTTTGTACATTTGGAAAAAAACTTGCGTGTAAAAATTGCCGAGCACATAAAAATTGTCACACGTCAAACTTATTTTTATTTACTAATACATTTGAATAATTAGAAAAATTGACGTTCGTGTATAAATTGTCGCATGTCAATAATTTTGTCGCCCATTGGCGAACATTTTTTGCCGTTTGCAAATTTAATTTTTGCTGTGAGCTCTAGGCACAAAACGATGTTATATGTTGCTTTTTTTATTTTGTTAATATGGCTATGTTGGAGGTCATTTAGTAAAAATCAATCATTTTCATTTGTTTTTGGGGTTTTTTTTGTGTATTTTTGCAGAACAAATTAATGAAAAGGATGAAGGCCCCTACTATACACATCTGGGTTCTGGACCAACAGTGGCTTCTATCAGAGAGCTAATGGAAGACCGGTGAGTTGAGTTCTTTATAGCTTCTATGCTGCAATTAGATTTGCCTGCTCGGCACTAGATGAGGTAAGCTGGCCATAGATGTTGAGATTTTTAAAAGATCAGATCCTGAGCGTGAGACCACGATCTTCTCAGAACGATCATACGATCGTAAGAATTTACCATCAACTAAAAAGACCAATTTGCCAGGAAAACAAAGGGGAGCTGCCTGCTTGTCCCTGCAAACATAGATACATTGCACTGGGACCGACAAAGATTTTCCTGACAGATGTTTGCCGAAAAATCGTAAGATGTACGATCTTTCGAATCCCACTAACCGCGCGATAATTTGGAAGGATTGGCCGGGCTTCCCTAAAATCGGTCGTTTGGCAAGAAGAATTGTCGCATCTATGGGGAGCTGCTAATTGGTTGTTTTGTGAACTAGAATAGGGCTATTAGGCCATGTTAAGCGAGCAATGCATGGAATGATCAATCATTGCTAAATGTAACACCCCCAAATGCTTAGAATGAAGTGATTGTTGTGCCCCTGGTCCAATGATCATAACTATGCAGAGCTGTTAAGGGAGGACCTTATGGATGGGCTGATGCAACCCCACCCAATAGATTTTTAGATCTGGCGGAAGATCAGCCACATTTGTGTAATTTTTGCCTCATATATATATATATATATATATATATATATATATATATATAACAAACAAGGGAAAGTTGTGCTCACCACTAGTTTTTAAAACCATTAGGCGGGGGTGCAGCGAGGCTGTGACCATAAAATACATATAGACAATTACAAGAGTCCTCAGCACTCAACCCATTATCAATATATTTAAGACAGAGACATTTTGTGCATACTGCTACTGAAAAATGCCGTACCCTTTAAACAAAACAGGGATATATATTTATATATATAGATATATATAGATATATATATATATATATATATACCGTGCAACTGAAGTTGAGAAGCGGATGAGAAGCGGAGTGCCACCCACTCTACCACTAATATATATATATATATATATATATATATATATATATATATATATATATATATATATATATATATATATATATATATATATATATATAGTGGTAGAGTGGGTGGCACTCCGCTTCTCATCCGCTTCTCAACTTCAGTTGCACGGTTTAAGTATCCCATAAGCACTCTCAAATGAACCAGCTTTACTAAATACACTGTTTTACTTTTGAAAAATATCCCTGTGTTGCTCGTTCATTTGAGAGTGTATATATTATACATATATATATATATATTATTAGGGATACACCTAATTCACAATTTTTCAGCCGAAACCCCGAATCCTTACAATAGATTGAATATGTAAACTAGGGGTGAGAAGGAGAAAGCATTTTTTACTTTCTTGTTTTGTGCCAAAAAGTCACGCTATTTCCCTCCCCACCACTAATTTGCATATCCAAATTAGGATTTGGATTCGGTTCGGCCTGGCAGAAGGATTCAGCCTAAACCGAGTCCTGCTGAAAAAAGCCGAATCGTGGATTCGGTACATCTATATATGTATATATGAGCCTTTCTCAAAGTGAATATATATATATATATATATATATATATATATATATATATATATATATTCCAATAAGCTATCAGCTTGATCTGGAAGAGCCAAGTCGGCAGCTACAATCAGACTGTTGTATGGTTAGCTTTGCTACAAAAGTCTGTATGTTTGGCTATTTGCTTTAGACTTTAGAGGGTGTACAATTAGCAATATTATCAAGGTGTTCAACTTTTCCTGACTAAATGAACCTTATTTATCACGTTCAAGGTTTGGAGAGAAAGGGGAGGCAATCCGCATTGAAAAAGTGATCTATACAGGAAAGGAAGGAAAAAGCTCAAGGGGCTGTCCTATTGCAAAATGGGTAAGTTGTTTGAAATTGATATAACAATATCCAAAACTTACTCAGGGAAAAGATACTCTGGTTCTTGCTGAAAAAAATGATACAACTCAATGATTATAGTGAATGCGGTATATCTATCACATTTAATAATTGCCAATTACATTCTATCTGTTTTCCTTTAAATTGACAGTTACAAGTGTTATTCCTGCTTATTTGACAGTTTTACCTGCAGATAGTCTGACATTCTAAACGTGAATGTCTAGGGAGAGGATCCCCCCTCTTGCACTGATGGAGGGCTATGAATAGCCTTGATCAGGGATCCCCAAACTTTTGAACTCGTGAGCAACATTCAGAAGAAAAAGGACATGGGGAGCAACACTAGCATTAAAAATGTTCTTGGGGTGCCAAGTAAGTGCTGTGATTGGCTATTTGGTAGCCCCATGTGTATTGTCAACCTACATTGAGGCTCAGTTTGGCAGAACACCTGGTTTTTATGAAATAAAAACTTGCCCCCAAGCCTGGAATTCAAAAATAAGCTCCTGCTTTGAGGCCACTGGAAGTGACATCCAAGGGGTTGGAGAGAAACATGTTGCTCACGAGCTACTGGTTGGGGATCACCTTGATTGACTGTATAGTTCTCTTGTCTGAGGCACCTCAGCGCAGTTCTCAGGCAAGAAATAAGAATAAGAAATAACGCATAATACATTGTGAAGTATCAGAACCGTCACCAGTTTCTGGATGCCCGGCAGTGCTTTGCATAGTCAAAAGCAGAACAATATGTTTTACATTACTAATTATATTGGCTTTGTGATAGACGGCGATGTGATAATGTCATTAGTGTTGTATTTCTTCTCTCCTTGCCTCCCATTAGTCCTGTCCTTGGACATTTACACTAATTACTGCATTTGTGCTCCTTTGGACTCTAAATCTCCATAAAGCAGATAAATTGCTTGCTTGTAGCAGAGGAAATGCTTTCAGAGAGGCAGGGTAGAGGTGAACCGGGGACACTGTACTATTTCATTCACGTCTATAAAGCGACCACAGGAAACCAGCATCTCTTCACACTGTCTCTTGTGTTACTACTATGTACTTATTTACACTAGCCAGTGAATGGGCCTTAATGTTATATTTGTAAATGTTTCTAAAAATAGATGCTGTTCTCTTCCGTGTGAGCTCATGCACTTAAAGGATTAAACAAAACGATGCAGCATTGTACCACTACTATTCCTCTGTAAAGAAGCCAAAATGTTAATGTTTGCTTAAAATAAGTACTTAAAGGGATCCTGTCATCAGAAAATATGTTTTTTTCAAAACGCATCAGTTAATAGTGCTACTCCAGCAGAATTCTGCACTGAAATCCATTTCTCAAAAGAGCAAACAGATTTTTTTATATTCAATTTTGAAATCTGACATGGGGCTAGACATTTTGTCAATTTCCCAGCTGCCCCTGGTCATGTGACTTGTGCCTGCACTTTAGTAAAGAAATGCTTTCTGGCAGGCTGCTGTTTTTCCTTCTCAATGTAACTGAATGTGTCAGTGAGACATGGGTTTTTACTATTGAGTGTTGTTCTTAGATCTACCAGGCAGTTGTTATCTTGTGTTAGGGAGCTGCTATCTGGTTACCTTCCCATTGTTCTTTTGTTTGGCTGCTGGGGGGGGGAAGGGAGGGGGGTGATATCACTCCAACTTGCAGTACAGCAGTAAAGAGTGATTGAAGTTTATCAGAGCACAAGTCACATGACTTGGGGCAGCTGGGAAATTGACAATATGTCTAGCCCCATGTCAGATTTCAAAATTGAATATAAAAACATCTGTTTGTTCTTTTGAGAAATGAATTTCAGTACAGAATTCTGCTGGAGCAGCACTATTAACTGATTCATTTTGAAAAAAATGTTTTTCCCATGACAGTATCCCTTTAAATAAAGTATTTAAATAAAATGCATAGCCATCGATCTATCGTGCATTATCAAAGTCCTTAAAATATATATGACTTTGCTCATTTTAAAGGGCTGGTTCAACTTCAAACAACTAGTTGTTTTCAGATAGATCACCAGGAATAACGACTTTATCCAATGACTTTCTATTTTCTGTGTGCCAGTGTTTTTCTCATATTGACGTGTAAAGTGTCATTTTTCACCTTCTAAAACAGCTCTGGTAGGGTGGGGTCGCAGACCCTGTAAACTGTTCTAAATTGATAAGTTTAATTGATACATTTCTTATCTATGTCCCTGCTGAGCAGAATTTCTGGGTTTCATTAAAGGCAGCGGTTAGAATTGATACAATAGTTGCTAATACTCTAGGGATGCTGCTGAGAAATGTATCAACTAAAACAGTTTAGAGTCTGCACCTGATATAGGAATTTAAACCAGTATATTGCACAAATTGCACAAAAGACTCTTACAGGCCAATGTAATAAAAGTTGATAGCATGAAAATATTCACAATGTAATAAGTTATGTCTCTATGCAAATACATTTTCCTTTTGGGCAAATTTAATATATCTGATGTGACCCCAGTAAGTCTTTATCGACCTCTTCCAACAGTGGAAAACAAATTGTGAATTTTATAGTTTGCACCAGTTCCCAGTATGTGTAATAGAATTTCGTACTGAAAAAGTTGTTTCTTCCAAAATATTATGCCCCCTGCAAGCATGCCTCAAATGTGTAATGCAATAGCAGTCTAAAGAAGTATATTACATTGCAAAATGTAAATTTGAATTCTTTGCGCAAATTATTTTTCCGTTTGAAAATTATTATATTTTTCCCTTAAAGGGAAAATTCTCGCCCCATTTTGACATCACCTTAATCAGTTGGGCTTGAGTGGAAAAGGGCCGTAAACACTGTCAACTTCCAGAGATAAATGTAAATGTGTTTTATTTCTACATGGACATACTGTACCTGATTGCACAGATTGAAAGGAAACCATAAAAGCCTGTGTTTACCGTAAAAGTGTGTTTAATGTCCGTTTGTTTACCAGTTCTCCGCCCTCCTAGAATCTCACTGTAATGCAAGCCCTCCCTTATCTTGTTCCATTGTGAAGTGATGTATTCTGGGACTTGAATTCCTTCTGCTTTCCATAAAATCTTTACATCACTCACTATAGAAAGCAGAGGGAATAATTCATCACTTTACAATAGAACAGAAGTGAGGGGTTGCATTACACTTACAGCATAAGGAATCTTGAGAAATAGTTTGAGTTTTCATGGTTTCCTTCAATCTGTGTAATCGGTTATATTTTTGTAATAAGTATGTTTATATATGTATATCTGGACGTTATATTTGTGTAAAAAGTATGTTTATATATGTATATCTGGACGTTATATTTGTGTAATAAGTACGTTTATATATGTATATCTGGACATTATATTTGTGTAAAAAGTATGTTTATATATGTATATCTGGACGTTATATTTGTGTAATAAGTACGTTTATATATGTATATCTGGACGTTCAGATACAGTTTGTGAACTGAGCTCATGTTAAAAAGGGGGCTATATTTTCTCCTTCGAGAGGTCTGTTAAGGTGGCCATAGACGCACAAATAATATCGCACTAAACAAATGTTTGTATGATATTTGGTGCATTTATGGTGGTAAAAGAGCCGATATCGGTCTGCTCGTCGATCGGGCTGGACAGAAAATTTTGATCGGGTGACTTTGAAGGCATCCAAACATTGTCCATTGTTAGTGCTGAATGGTCAGATACAGGTAGAATTCTATTTTTTCTACCTGTAAATCTGACGATTCAGCTCTACACGTGTGTATTGAAATGAACGATCTTTTTTGGAAAGATATTTTCCAAGAAAGATCGTAATTGTTAGGTCTATGGCCGCCTTTATTCTCCTTGATGAATTCAGAGCTCTCTTTGGAATGAAGCTTGTACAACCACTAAAAGGGAATTATCTTTATTTGTTAGGTTATTCGTCGGCAGAGTGAGGATGAGAAGTTGCTGTGTCTGGTCCGGCAACGGGCAGGCCACCACTGTGAAAATGCAGTCATCATTATCTTAATTATGGCATGGGAAGGAATTCCTCGCGCTCTAGGAGATTCTCTGTACAGTGACATCACCGAGACGATCACCAAATATGGAAATCCAACATCACGGAGATGTGGCCTGAATGATGAGTAAGTACTGGAACTTTCCTTGCACCTTAGCTCTGCTTAAGCTTAAACAGGTTGGAGCAGGCATACACGCTCAACAACCCCAACAGATTGTAACCTGGTGCTCAGTAATGGAGGCTTCGGCAACCTCTTGGTAATATCATAGAACAAAAATTACCGGCACACAAGGCTTTAGTTTGCAGGGAAACCCTTGCTTTAATTCTTTGTGCGGAAGTGCAATGTTTAAAGGGGCTTGGTCCCGAGACGTTGCACTTCCGCACAAGGAATTAAAGCAAGGGTTTCCCTGCAAACTAAAGCCTTGTGTGCCGATAATTTTTGTTCTCTGCTTAAGCTTCACATGATGCTTCTGTAAAGAGCAGATCTTTCCCAATATGCCCACCAACGGCAGCCGAACTATTGGATTATAATGAAGAGAATGGGCGCAACGGTTCATAGGACCGCATCAACTAGCTGATGCGGTCCTTGATCGCCAGAAAAATCAAATCAAATCTTGGCCAGATATCATACGAGGAAACCCATCGGAAGCTCCCATATACTGGCAGATAAGCTGCCGAATCAGTCTTAAGGACTGATATTGGCAGCTTTAATCTTCTCGTGTACGGCCACCTTAAGTGCAGGGATGGGATATGAGAGCAAGGGTCCTTGGGCACTCCAAACTTCAGGGGGGAAAAAGCTACTTAAAGCAAACAAATGCAATATTTAGTCATCCAGCAGTTTTGAAGTGCAGTTTTGGGGGAGTATGCACTATCTGAGGGTATCACAGGCTAGATGCCCTCTATGCCTATCCTTAAACAGGCTGTCCATGCAGTGTTAAAAACGGTCTAGTGGGGGGACTATTGGAGACAGTTTGATAATATCATTTATATTCTTATAGTATTACAGCACAAGCTGTAAGAAAAAATATGTTGAATATGAATTAACCAGTAGTAAGCACTACATTATTAACACAACAATCATAACATTCCTCATCGCAATGTCTCTTTTTCAGCCGAACCTGTGCATGCCAAGGCAAGGACCCAAATACCTGTGGTGCCTCTTTCTCCTTTGGGTGCTCATGGAGCATGTACTTTAATGGTTGCAAATATGCTCGAAGTAAGACCCCCAGGAAGTTCCGACTCATAGGAGAAAATCCCAAGGAGGTAGTATAAACGTTTCAACTTTATTTCCCCTGTAATGTTTCCGTTTGTTTTGACTAGTAACCATGCGAGTAGCTTAATCAGACAGTAGCATTTTTTAGGAAGCAAACATCTGATTAACCAAACTTCTGGTTAGTATGGGTTACTAGACGTGGGCAAACGTAAGATCTTTAATGACATTATTATATAAAGTTTTAGGTTCTGGAACTACATTTAGAAAATAATCTTCTAATGAGCAACTGTAATGTATGTTGTGAATAAGTTTCCAACGTTATTGGGGCCCTAAAAACGGCACAATTTCCAGTTGCCATTTTCAGTCTGTCACATTGTTAAACTGTATTTGTGTCTTTTACAGGAAGAATTCCTGAAGGACAACTTTCAGGATCTAGCTACGAAGGTTGCGCCAGTATACCAGATGCTTGCTCCTCAGGCTTATGAAAATCAGGTAACCCACTAAGCTCTTGTGGATATCATTTCTATTTCTTGATATTTTATTATTCTTTCTATGAGGTGGGTCTTGTACCATGATTGAGCGATGAGCGAAATTTTTTACCAATTTTTGCTGCAAAAATGACTAATGAGTGGAAAAAATTTGTCTTGCATCAAAAAAAAAATGTCACCAATAGACTTTAATGCATTTTGGCAAATTTTCACCATTTTGCAAAGTTTTGGTGAATCGGAACTGGTCAGATTCATCACTATTGCAGAGTGTTTCTAAATGATATCACTGGTATCAAAGATAATGCCTTGATATGTTACTTTTTTGAGCCTATTTTGCTTTCTTTTTTTCACTTTAAGGTTAACAATGAGGAAGTTGCAATAGACTGTCGGCTAGGTCTCAAGGAGGGACGACCTTTCTCTGGGGTGACTGCATGCATGGATTTCTGTGCCCATGCACACAAAGACCAGCACAATCTATATAATGGCTGCACTGTGGTAAGCTATTTACCTATAATTATGCCGGTTTAGCAATTTTTGAGAGTCTTGTTTCACAGCATGGAGAGGCTGGGAATGTGTGTCAAATGAGAATTTTGGGAAAATGTAGCTTTGGTGCACTAAGCAGAGGTTTTTCCTGTGGTCTTTAAAAAAACAGAGCCTGTATTTATAAATATTTGTACATAAACAAATTTGGTACATAAGCCCATTCATAGTAGTATATTTTGCAGCAAAGTGGCCCTTTTCACCTTGAATTTATAATGTAAAGAAGAGTCCCATATTGATCCTTAAAGAGATACTGTCATGGGAAAACAAGTCGTTTTCAAAATGCCTCAGTTTTGCACTTAAAGGAAAACTATACCCCCCAAACAATGTAGGTCTCTATTAAAAGATACTGAGTAAAACAGCTCATGTGTAAAACCCTGCTTCATGTAAATGAACCATTATCATAATAAAAATCGTTTTTTAGTAGTATGTGCCATTGGGTAATCATAAATAGAAAATTGCCATTTTAAAAAATAAGGGCCGCCCCCTGAGATCGTAAGATTCACTGTGCACACATACAAACCACATGTAAGGTCACATGAGCCAATTAACAGACAGAGTTCTGCCTTTTGCTTCCTCACTTCTTCCTGTTACAGTTAGTGTTGTAGTATTTCTGGTCAGGTGATCTCTGAGGCAGCACAGATAGAGTCACGAAATGGTGGTTCAAGGCAAGAGATGTAAAAGGGCAATATTTATGTAAATATATATTCCAGTTTGGTAAGATTCTTTAATATGTCATTCAATTTGATATAAACTATCTGTTGCTTAAGTATTCATTTTGGGGGTATAGTTTTCCTTTAATAGTGCTGCTTCAGCAGACTTCTGCACTGCAATATGTTTAATTTAATTTTTAAATCTGACATGCAGCTGTCAGTTTCATAGGTGCCCTCAGTCATGTGACTTATGCTCTGATAAACTTGCTGCACTGCCTATTAGCAGAATGATGGGAAGGTAACCAGATAACAGCTCCTGACACAAGATAAAAGCTCCCTGGCAGATATGAGAATAGCACTCAATAGTAAAAATCCAAGTCCCACTTCAACTCCTTCAGTTACATTGAGTAGGAGAAACAATACCC
The DNA here is from genome assembly GCA_038501925.1 of Xenopus petersii. Lineage (NCBI taxonomy): Eukaryota > Metazoa > Chordata > Amphibia > Anura > Pipidae > Xenopus > Xenopus petersii. The sequence goes on from CM076677.1 coordinate 104,536,964, forward strand.
TGTCTGAAAGTAGTTCCTTTGTTAAGTGCTGGCTCTTTCTGAAATCTCGTGACCAGGCAAAATTACCTGAGATGGCTGCCTACACACCGATCTTACAATTAAAACAAATACTGTATACTTGTTGTTTCAAGACTAGTTTTATATGGTAGAGTGAATTATTTGCAGTTTAAACAGTGTAAAACTATGCCATAAAAATCATGACAGAATCCCTTTAAATATACATATCTCTTAGAACAGTGACGCTGCCTGTTCAGTAGAGATACTGGAAATGATCAGCAGAGATAAGTCCCTGGACTATCATGGGTCTTGGTTTTGATTACTTGCCTGTTCTTTAAAATATGATCAGTTCTGAGAACACAGAATAAATGGTTTCCTATCTGGTTAGCTCACAGATATCCGCTTCTCTGACTGGCCCAGCTGATTACTGGAAGTCTAAGGGCTGCTACACAGAGGTGTTTTTTATGCATTTGAGACGCAAGTTTGAGCTCACCTAAATGAATTGTCTAATTGATTCCATTATATTCTGCCTGGTTGTACTCATGAGTGTTCATAGTTGTGTTTCATTGCATTTGTGGCTTCACATTTATTTAAACGTGACTTGCTAACTTGTTAGATGGAATATATGTGATTTATCGCTTTCTGCATGCATTTGCAGATGCATTTTAAAAAAAGCTGTATGTAAGAGCCCTTACTGGCGTTAATTTGGAGCCATAAAGTTGTACTAATTTACAGATTTCTACAGATTTCTTTGGCAGCCATTAACAAATTTTCATCTTCATATATATTCTTAAAAGAAAAAGCATGATTTAAAATGTCATGGATTCTGGGCCAACGGGGCTACTGAAAGATGCCATAGACTGGCACTATTTAGTGGGTTGGTGGAGGCTGTTTTGGCCTCTGTGTAGTTAAAATGCCAGGGCCTATTTTGAATCCCAACCCAGGGCTGAGTGCTGGATATAATGAAAAGTACTCAGCCTCGGGCATTTACTGGTTACCTGTTTGAATGCAAACATTTTGTTGGGTTGCTATGGCTTACTGCTACTAGGCAAAGCTGGCACCTTATCTGTTTTCTGTATTGTTAATCCCAAGGTTTGCACTCTAACAAAGGAGGATAACCGTACAATTGGCAGGATTGCTGAGGATGAGCAGCTCCATGTACTTCCACTTTACAAAGTTTCCACAACTGATGAATTTGGGAGCGAGGATGGTCAAGCTGAAAAGATAAGGAAAGGAGGAATCCAAGTGTTGGCCTCATTTCCCCGGGAGGTGCGCAAGCTTTCAGAACCAGCAAAGTCTTGCAGGCAGCGACAGCTAGATGCCAAGAAGGCTGCAGCCGAAAAGAAGAAACTTCAAAAGGAGAAACTGGTCTCTCCAGATAAGACCAAGCAGGAGCCAGCAGACACAAAGATGTGCCAGCAAAACCCAGGTGCTCAAAAGCAAAGTCATAGTTAATGGAGTAGGTTTGTTTAATAACACATGAATCCTTATTGTATGTTTGCACAATAAGGAAGTGTAGAATAGACCACAATATTCTTTAAAAAGTATCCTGGGTACAGTTATGTTAGTTTTCAAAAAAATTTCCTTACATAGGAGTTACTCAGTTAATATTTAGATTGTCTTCATATTCACAATATGATTTCCTCTCTTGAATGTCCAGAATCCCTATTGGGGGTTGCTCATTGTCAATGTAATTTGTTGACTCTAAACACTGTTTTGGTTATTTTTAATAGTGTTTTAGATTGTACAGATGCATACTATGCTATCCGAGTTTTCTTTTATACTAATATCTGTGCACCATTGTTCTGCAGGTGTTCCTCAGCAACAGACAAAGCCTTGTGTAAAAGTGGAGCCATCTAATCACTACAATACCTATAAGTACAATGGAAATGGAGTTGTGGAGAGCTACTCTGTGTTGGGCAGCTGCAGGCCTTCTGACCCTTACAGCATGAACAGTGTTTACTCCTATCATTCTTTCTATGCACAACCTAACCTGCCTTCCGTGAATGGCTTTCATTCAAAATTTGCTCTTCCTCCCTTTGGATTTTATGGCTTTCCTAACAATCCTGTGGTTCCCAACCAGTTCATGAATTATGGTACAAGTGATGCAAGAAACAGTGGATGGATGAATAATTCTTTTGAGAAAAAGCCAGATGTTCAGTCATTGGCAGATGGAATGAATCAAAGTTATGGGAGTGAGTTACCGGAGCAGAGTTACAGAAGATCAAGTGAGGTGCCACACCACTATAGCCTCCAGAATCCCAACAGTCAAAAGTCAGTTAATATTTCTCACCGGACTACTCCTTCACCTATGGAAACCACTCCATATTCTAATCTTCCCTGTTATAATAAAGTAATTAAAAAGGAGCCAGTTTGTGATCCTCTTGTAGATCCTTTCCAGAGAGCAAATAGTGTACATTCACAGAGCCCAGGAGTAAATCACTCATTACAGACCAGTGATCTGCCGTTCAAAGCTAACGGTGCTCTACCATCATCAGGAAGAACTAATGCAGAAGGTCCTTGCAGTATGTCTTTGCCCAATGATAAAAGTGGTCTAGAAAAGAGAGATTATTTTGGAGTTCACTCAAATGTCCCTGGTCTGAAGGACAAACAGTGGACTCCCTATGGAACTGATGTTCCAGTGGGACAACGTGATTCACTTGACGCACAGTCTCCAGGAAAAGTATGGAGCTCATGCAAGCTAAGTGACAGTCCTGCTGTCTTGCCCTCCTTTGCAAGTACACAGACTAAGAACTGGAATGGTAGACAGGCCAGTCTTAATCAGGGACTGAAGGAGCCTATGTCTTTCCAAGAAAAGCTCTGGAATTCAGTTGCTGCCAGTGACAGATGCAGCGTCACGCCCAGCGACAGAAGTAGCGTCACCCCCTGTGCTGAGCTTCAGGACAAGAACTGGGCATCCTTTCCTAATCCAGTAGGAAACTCTTTGAAAACTGAATCCAGCCAGAACCACTGGGATCCATATAGTCTAGATGATAGTATGGATTATGGCCAATCAAAGAGTGTAAAAGAGGAGGAGGATGAAGAGGAGATCTGGTCTGATAGTGAGCACAACTTTCTGGATAAGAATATTGGTGGTGTGGCTGTAGCCCCAGGACATGGCTCCATCTTAATTGAATGTGCAAGGAGAGAGCTTCATGCTACCACTCCACTGAAAAAACCAAACAGGTGTCATCCAGCACGAATCTCTCTTGTATTCTACCAACACAAGAACTTAAACCAACCCAACCATGGATTGGCACTTTGGGAGGCCAAAATGAAGCAGTTGGCAGAAAGGGCACGAGTAAAGGAGGAAGAGGCTGCCAGGCTAGGTATCAAACAGGAAGTAAAAAGTTTGGGTAAAAAGAGGAAGTGGGGTGGTGCTGCCACTACAGAAACCCCACCAGTTGAGAAGAAAGACTTCATCCCAACCCGACAGGCAACTACTATTTTAACAGATTCTGCTACCACTGCATTCTCCTATGCCTATACCAAGGTTACGGGACCATACAGTCGCTTTATATGAGATTAAATCAGCTACTCTTGTGGCAATTGTACCTCAGCTAATCCACGGCACTGTAATACATGGTGCTACTTTATGGTGCTTTTCACTTGTGTGCCGTCGGGAAATTCCGACCATGTGCACACCTCCCAGGACTCTCAGCAAGAGAACTTTTACTGTATAATTTGTTTAATCATTAATCTTAAAAAGATTTATATTTCTGCATTTTTTTAAAAAAAAAACATAATGTTGTATACCAGATGACATGAAGAAAACCAAGAAAAAAAAATCACAGCATCTTTTTATGACACAAGCTCCCCACACTCTCAAAGATTTTTAACTGCATTTGAACATTTATTTATTCAATGTTTCAAAATAATGATGGTGCAGAACTTCTAGCTTGAGGAATGTCTCATTTTAAGCTAAACAAGAATCATGATCGATGGCCAAAAAGAAACCTCAAACGTAATTATGGAAACTTTGCTAAAATGTCAATTGTATAGTATTTTTGGCAGCAGGCTAGATACAGTATCCCTTTTGAAATTCTAATGTACTTTCCAGTTCTCACTATTTATTACTGCAAAAGTCTGCTTTGACCACTTTTTAAATGTATTTTTTAAATAATCTGCAGTCTACAACCGCAAAAATACATGGATTTCTGGAAACGATGTGGTTACATACTGATACCCTGATTTAAAGCAATAATTTCTGTGATTTTAAGATTTCTAATTTATTTCTAATACTTTTGTTTAATACGTACAAAACATCAGATTCGCCTTTTTGAGATCAAAGGAAATGAAATCCTAAATCCACAGTTGATGCTGCCACTAGAATCATTTAGCCCATGTCTTGGTGTGGCAGATTAAGAATTTTTTAAAATGGAGTAACATGATAAAAGGGTTACTGTATCTTCCATCAAATGAGAACTGTGAATATATACCATTATTATTATTTCTGTTGGGAATTTGATTATTGGTTTATTTGGTGATGGCAGAATAAGGGCATTCTTTGTATCATTTATATCAACGGAACTGCCATACTGACCTTTCAGGCTTTTTCCACTTAAAAAAAAACAAAGTCCTTTTTAATAAATTTGATAGTAGTGATTGTGACCTTTGAGTCCATATAGCCATCCTACTCCCAACTTTTTGGGGTGAGTGTATAGAGCAATGGGTGTGGGTTGAGGTGATACTTTCTAGATCATAACCATTATAGCAAAACAGTGGTGCTGTATGAGCGATTACAACACAGGATATTTAGATGTTATAAGGATAAAGAAAGGATAGCAAGAAACTAAATAAAAAGGTATTTTTTAAGTCTTGAAGTCCACAGGCAAAATATTTAGATTTTTTAAAGAAGGTCATTTTATCTACATTCACGAAATGAGGGTCAGGTTGTGCCTCGGCATGGGGGAGGGTGTAGGGGTAAACTTAAATATGGGGACTTTAAAAAGATTATTTTTCCTGCATCAACACTGTTAACCACTCTACCTTCAGAGCGGTTAATATCACAGAATGTAAATCTCTAGTTATAATAATGAGGCAGTTTTGTGTCTAGGAATTTTACACTTCATTTTCCTTATAGATTTTAACTCAGAGACTCATGGAAACGGATTCCATGCTGTCCAAATATCTGAAACCGTCAGTTTGTAAAAAGCTTATTTTTCTGTTTTATAATGTTATTTTAAAGCACTTTTTATCCTGCTGCAAACAATTGGAATAGATAATGGGAGAAATGTATATAGCAGTAGAATGTTTAACACAGTGCGTCCGTCCTACCAATTACCATATCTGCATTTTATAATCCTTTTCTGGCATTTCTTAGTTTTTTTAAAATAGGGAAAGGTCGCTCTCATATTGGCTAGAGCAAGAGTTAGACTCATTGAAGAATGAAGCTTAAATCACGCCATAAACAGACTTTACCACACGGTTGAATGATACAGAGTATCAGTAGACATTTAGGGGGTTATTTACTTAACTACGAATGCAAAAATCACAAAAATGTCTTTTTTTTTTTTTTATAAAATCTGACTTTTAAAAAATCACGAATTTTTAGAAGTTTATTAAACCCTGAGGATGGAAAAGTCAGAATCAGAAAATCTGGCATCTCAGACCTGTCAAGGTTGCATATAAGTCCATGGGAGAAGTCCCAATGATTTTTTGATGTTAGCTGGAGTTTTCGGGCAAAACATCTGAAAAAATCATGAAAATCGGATGAAAAATCTGAAAAAATCATGAAAATCTGATTTTTTTTTCTAGCAAAGCAAATTTTCGGGAAAATGTAAAAATAAAGAAGCGTAAAAAACCCGAGCGTATTTCATCAGAGTTTGTAGCAAAAAATATTGAGATAAATTCGGACTTTGATAAATAAACCCCTTACTGTTTGACAGGGTGAGTTAAAGACCATAGTCCTTAACTCTACTGTCCAAAATATTATAATAGCAGGAGTTGTATGTGATTAGTTCTAAAGAGCCTTCTAAATGTAGTAAAAAAAAATCAGTATCCAGACTGGCAATGTCATATTCTGCTGTTTTGAACATAAACAATCGATTATCCTACAGACTGCATACTCTTGTGTAGCACAGTTCAGTTCTTCCAGACTCTTGCCCGTGTAGCATGTTTGCCAGAGTGACCAGGCATCTTGTTCAATTTGTAGTTCAGTACCTTTTTTTTTTTTTTTGGAACCTGACTTCCACAACTACTTAAAGGAGAAGCAAACACAAAAGTTTAAAAGAAAAAACCCTACCCCCTACCCTACATAGACCCTCATCTCTCCAGCCTAACTGTTACCCCGAGCAAATGCCCCTAACTCTTACTCCTTACTCCTCCATGCAGATTCTGTCCAGCAGAGTTCACCGGCGCCATCTTCTTCTCTTTGTTAATCTTCGGAATGAGACTGGTCGGAGCGGCGCAGTTGGAACAATTTTCTGTTTCGCGACAACTGCGCATGAGTCGAAACTCAAGAAAATTGCCGAAGCGCCAGTCTCATTGCGAAGATTACCGAAGCAGCCAACAATGGCGCCCGTGAACTCCGATGCCGGAATCTGCACTGAGGGGTAAGTAAAAAGTTAGAGGCATTTGCCTCTGGGGGGAGGAGGGAGGTGGGTCTATGTAGGGTAGGGGGTAGGGTTTTTTTAACTTTTGGGTTTGCTTCTCCTTTAAGAACACCTAATGCGTTCTTAGGTGGCTTACAAATTTAGGCTATAATGCTGATTCACAGGGGCTGTTAGACCTCACTCAGTTACTTTTGAGTCATTGCTTTATATACCTAGCTGATGTGTCTTGAAACTCCAGACTGTCTTTGTAATTGTTGCATCCGTGTACAATAAGCCATGTATGTCCCATTGACAATTGTAGATATAAATTGGCAAATATTACCCCTTGGCAACCAGCAACTCTATTTTATATTAATGGTGCTTCTGTGTACAATGGCCTCTTGATGTCAAGCATTGATATGATTTGTGTACTGAACACATATCCTGGCCTGCTAGCCAAAGGGTGCTGGAATTTGAACTGCATATAATAGTGTCTTGTAAATATTATTGATGTTTTAGAAAGTAAACAGATGATAGTGATAGCTTATTTTTGATAATAATTGCTCTGCTAAACTCCCTCTTCACCCTCACCCGGAGATTCCGAGTGGTGTTTTAACAACTAAATTATTTATCTAGTGTCAGTTGTTCAACCCAAATAAATGAAAAGGGGGAAATGTATTTTTTGACCTGTAAGGTTGCTACCCAGTATTGTAGTTCGTGCAGTTACCAATGTGTGTCTGAGATTCACTTAGGGTTATTTATAAAGTGGTGCTATGGGGTTCCTTAAAATTTAAAAGAAGCTCAGAATGGAATGAATGACTTTGTGTGAAATCGTGTCTTTGGAAATAATCCTGATATGTTCTGCAGTTTTTCACAGGAAATAATATATTGCATATAGTGTTTATTCATGTCCCCATATAACCACCGTAGATGAAATATAATTTGATGCATAGGAGTCAAGAGAGCAATGCAGGATGTTAACATCGTCTAACATGGAGTCTATAGAACCAATGCCTACCTCTTTCTCCTTACGACATGCCTTAGGGAAATGTTCTAAATATACATGAAGGAGGTTTAAAGCCTTAATGTGCAGAATATCAGAGAACCTAGATTCTAAACAGGGTCCACAAACTGGTCTTGAATTACAACCCAGAAAGTTGGATGTCCCTGCAAAAAAAGGTCTATTCCCCTGTGTTTTTGATAAATAAAAATACTGGTGCTTAATTCCATAAATCTCAGACAAGTTCTTTAATCTGGTTTTAGTTTTTTTTTTTAATCAAGAATTATACAAAATGGTAACTGTGATTTAACATATAATGGGTAAAGGGAGATAGACCAGGTCTGTATGTATCCAGATGTATTTTTGGAAAAAGACAATTTAAATATTGTGGCAGTGTTTGAAATCTTGTTTTACACTACATCTAGCCTACCTCAAAATCCTTTGCTTAACCCTGAAGCAGCCTGGAAGGGCCCTGAAAGAGAGAATCTGGCAGTGAAAAGGGTTAGAATGCGCATGCCTCGCACCATGATCTATGCATAGCTCTGCAGCTGGATCATCAACGTTTGTATTTTGTAATAAATGTACTATCATTTTTTTTTCTATAAAACAACATTGTCTCATTCAGCCCCGCTTCATCGTGCCTCATATTAAGTGAGTATTTTTCCTAAAAAGGTTAGTAAAATGTTTGAAAATGTTACTTCTGCATTTTTTTTTATTATTCTCCCATTAAAGGAGAAGGAAAGCTACAGAGGCATTTTATTGCCAATAGATTAGTTACAATAGTGCAAGCTAGAATGCTATATTTATTCTGTAGAATGTTTTACCATACCTGAGTAAAAGGCTCTAGAAGCTCTCTGTTTGTTTAGTATAGGAGCTGCAATATTAACTTGGTGTGACATCACTTCCTGCCTGAGCCTCTCCCTGCTCTGGGCTCAGATTACAGCAGAGAAGGGAGGGGGGGGAGAGGAGCAAACTGAGCATGCTCTTGCCCAGGGCAATGAGGTTTAAGATGAAGGCAGGAAGTCTGATAAAGAAGCCCATGTGTACACAATAGAAGGAAAGAAATGCAGTGTTTCTTTTGACAGAGGACCCAGAGCAGCATTACTTTGAGGGTTTACTGGTGAATTTACATGGACCTTTCTGATAAGGCTTACTTACTTTCAACCTTTCCTTCTCCTTTAAGATCTCTACTACAACGTATTTGTGAACAGAAAGGGAGCTGACAAAATGATTGAATGGGTAATCTAGTTCTTATCTGCTGTTTAAAACAAGATATTGTAATAGGATAGTAGGGATTGGATTTGGCTTCCAACTAACGGCTCATTAGGATGGTGGCACATTCTGCTACTTGGGGAGATGTCGCCCAGCAACAAATCGCCTCTTCGTTGGGCGACTAATCTCCCCCCGAAATGCCTTCCCGCTGGCTAGAAGTTAGGCAACTTAGGAGGACTTCGGAAAACTAATCATCCCGAGTGCCATCCCGCCTGCGATTTAAATTCTAGCCGACTGGGAAGGCATTTCGGGAGATTACCTGACGAAGGGAGGTGCAAACCCCCCGAAACGTTGTTCTGTACTTGGAGTAGTAAAACTGGCTAAAATAAAGGATTATTTGCACAGCAGGAAGTGGTGAAGTGCTTGCCTTTCCTATGAAATATCGGGAGATTAGTCACCCAAAGAAGAGGAGATTTGTCGCTGGGCGTGTAGCAGCGTGTGCCACCACCTTTAGGTCTTTACATGATAAAATAATGGTCTAGAGTGCGAGTGCGTTTCTTCTTACATTTTCCATTGAAATGTATTGTTTATTTTGCTATGTCCTTGTGCAACATTGAAGCCAGTACTTAAATTTCCTCACCAATATCAAAATATTAAACATTTAGCCCACCGTGGTCTGCATGTCAAAAATCAAAATGTTTTTTTTTTTAAGGGCTCAAGACCTTCCAGAATTCACTACTGTTTCATAGTGGGAAACAAAGAATTACATTGCTTCAAGTCAACTTAAAGACATTTTAACACACAAAAACATATTCACCCATATAATAGGTGCTGATATTATTAAATCTGGTGCAATGAAAAAAGTGTGAAAAAAAAAAATCTATGGGTATATTAGCTGAATCCAAAAGCCTGGCCAACCCGAATCCAAACCCTTAAAATCATATGATATGGGCTTTTCTCTTCTTCTGTTTGCAAATTAGGATCTGGATTTGTTTCGGGATTCATCCGAACTATATCCCAAAAATAGTGATTTGGTGCATCCCTTATGTACATTATGTGTGTGTGTGTATATACAGATCCTTGCCATATTTTTTGACTCAGAACAAGGGCAAATGCTAAACTCTCCAGCTATTGCAGAGAATGCTGGAAGTTGAGGTTATTCTTATCATTAGCTACTGCACCAAAGACTCTTTTATATAAACACATAACTGCTTTATTTGTGAGCCTACATAAAATGTGTGCTTTAAAGCTGTCTTTGGTGCATTAGCTAATGATAGGAATAACCTCAACTTCCAGCATTCTCTGCACTAGCTGGAGAGTTCACCATTTGCTAACCTTGTTCCGAGTCAAAAAAAATATGGCAATGATCTGTATTTCTATGAATGCAAATTCCTTATTTTTACTCGGGACATGTGGTGGCCAAAGCAATTTTACCTTTGCATGACTGTGGCCTTCCCAATGCACTGAAAGATTTAGATTGTAATGATGCTTTATGGTGCTTTGTTGACAAAACTGTGCCCAATAAATTCTGGTAAGGGGGTTATAAAGTTTTAATGCCTTTATGTCGCAATCAGCACTAATGTATGAGTTCTTTCTGTTTTCTGAGAAGGTTCAGACTGCAGGGCTTGAGTGGGATCGTTCCTGAGATCAATTAAGTACAATAGCCGTCCCTTGTAAAAGGGGGCATCGTCCTATTAATGGGCCACTGTGTTTAGGAGAAAGTGAGCAGAGAGAGCAAGCAGGAAGGTTACATTGCTGTGAGGCTTTTGTTTCAGCTTGGTGCTTTATCATTGTATCGCCTGTGCATGGTGCTACTGACAATATAATATACAACCTGCAGTTTTCTGTATTAGAAAATATTCTGTGTAATTCCTGTACTGCCAATCACTGGGTCTATGCAATGTGGTTAGGCTTTTCAGAACCAGCTTCAGACTGGTGACCAAACATAGTGGGTGCATTTATGGCCTTTCCCTGTAGACATTATGGATATTGGTATAGTACACAGGCATTTGGAACTGCGGCTGTTTTGCCTGAATGAATTGTAGAAGGGCATCTTCTGTCATAATATACTGTGATTATTATGCTTTAAAGGGACAGTATTTTTTTGGCTCTGTGCTTCCCAAATGTGGCTCACAACTGACTTTCGGCCCTTATGTTTCTTTTAGCTCAGGAATCATATGTTACTAAACACTGTGCCTCATCTTGCAATTCAGCTTTGATTTTTAGATATGGGTGTATGAACAATCACATGCCTTCACTCGTCATGTGTAAGTAGGGGAGATGAATGGGTATGAACTGGTCAGATCAGTCAGGCAGTATATCCCGTCCTATCTATGGTTACGTCAACTGAAATACAACTAGGACCCCAAGATGCAGCATCTTTTTTTTTTTCCAAAATATCTGTTTTAATAGAACTGGAATATAATATTTTTTTTTTTAGTCTTCGGTGTTATGTTGATTGAAAAGTCATCCTGAATGGTATAGTGAGTATAAGGCCTTATCTACTGGCATATCATGGTGCTATAAATTAGATTCCATAGCTGTACAAAAAAAAGTGAAAAAATATTTTTTTCTTTTATTAAAAGGCAAAAAAATACTGTTCCTTTAATGGTTGTTCTTAAGCTAACTTGCATTTTGGCAGCTGTCTGTATCTAACACTCTGTGCTGTCACTGGCTTTGTGTTGCTCCAAGTCATTGTCTCTATGAATAACTACAATAATAATGCTTGTTACTGGTCAATTCTCTTCCTGTCCCATGCTTCCTTTGCTTGGTTTATATAAAGATTTCCTGTGTCTGCCCTGTCTTCTCTGTGTACTTCCAAAACATTTATTATTTTTTATGTGTTGGTGCTATGTTTCTTTATTTGGATTTGCGTAATTTATTTAAAATTGTACAAAAAAACAATTTTTTAGCATTTTTCCATATAAAAATTGCCACAACACTTATCCTTTTTCCTGAAATATACCTCAAATATACCCTTTTTTTACATCCCATATAATCAAACGCTTTGTCAAAAAAAGAACCTGTAAATTTGTGTTTCTGGGCGAAGTCCCAATGATTTTATGATGTGCGTTGGGTTTCGTCCAATACCCTGAAGTTTTCAGGTGAAAATTCCGAAAAAATTGTGAAAATCGGATGGAAAAATCCGAATCAATCGTGAAAATCTTCTTTTTTTGTTTTCCCGCAAAGCAAATTTTTGGGGAAAAGTTATAATAAATAAACATAAAAAACCTGATCGGAGTTTGTAGCGGAAAATATTGAGATAAATTCGGACTGTAATAAAATATAAAATATTCTAAAGTCAGCCCAAGAATATTGCATTTTAGATGTTCAATGCAGACTATCTTTCCCTAGAAATAGTTTTTGGTAGGATGTAAAGCTTAACACTCAGCATAGCTATATATTTATATGTTTTTTTGTTATCAGGGATAATTCAAACAGACCTTTAACCACCAGGCACCATTTTACATAATCAGGGATGTTTCTCAAAACCCATTATTAATAAAACAAAAAAATGTAGCTTTTAAAATCTTTGTACTCACTGTGTGAAACGCAGGTTAAAAATGTACATTTTAGGTATGGCTTGTCCATTTTATTATTTTTATGTATTTTTAATCTTCTCCGTGCTTGTTGGGAGTGGTGCAACAAACGCATTGTTTAGTCCACCAGCATTGGAAAGTATTCAAAAAAAAAAAAAAAAAAGAGAAAAAAAAAAAATATACGGAAAAACAGGTTGGTTTTGTGGCATAAATAAACGCATTATAGTTAGGTAGCAAATAGGTGTTGATGTATTTGATTTCATTGTCTTTACAAGGTTCTCCAATGGAGGTAAACTTGGAAGCCACACTTGAATATATCTCAACTTGTGACTGTGGTTACTTGAAAATTCATTTTATTTTGGGGTTGATCGGATGAATGATAGATTTTACAATGTCCGAAAGCAAGTAGGATTAATGTGTATTAAACTGCAGATATGACTAGTACAGTAAATTGATGCTGATAATTTTATTTTGTATAATTCTCCGTTTTTTGTACATTTCCTTCTCTCATTTCATTCCCTCCCCCCCCCATTCCTGTGTTCTGTCATTTTTTATTTTTTAGGATGCCTACAAATTGCAAGTATGAATCTTTTTTGCCCTTTGTTTTTATTATTTTATTATAATTTTCATAAACACCTTGTTTGTGAATTGTATTATTCCTGATAACTAAAATATTGTGGGTGTTTTAATAAATTTTATATTTATTTTTTGCACTCAAACTGTTTCTTTTTTCCTTTTTTTGGAAATTTCTGAATATATTAAATATGTAATAAACAACACTTCTGCGCACATTTTCTGCTCTTGAGTCATTACATAGATACATATAGAATTAAATGACCTAGTAGGGGTTGCAATGTATGCTTGTCGCTTTACAAATTTTCTATATTTTGGGCGCTCAGTCTGATGGACAGTTAGAGGCACACATATCAAAGGTTGAATTTCGAATTCATGTGAGTTTTTAAAAACTCCCATAAATTTGAAATTCGTCCAATCAAAATTTAAAAGAAAAAAAATCAAATTTTTTACAACTCAGAGGAATTAGATCGACCTGAAAACTAGAACTGAATTTGATTTGAATTTTAAAAAAAACTATTTGAGGTTTTTTAACGAAAATTGATCCCTGGACTTCTCCCATTGATTTTCAGCAGAAATACGGCAGGTTTAAGGTGGCGAATAGTCGAATTTGAATGAAAGGGTCAGACCATGCTAAATTTCGAAAAATCAAATTCGATTTTTTTTAAAAACTCAAATCGAATTTCAATAACTCCCTAGTCGAATTTGACCATTTTGACCATAAAACAATTCTGAAACTCAAATTTGAATTTTCAATTCGACCCTTGATAAATCTGGCCCTTAGGCTTTATCCACAATTCTCACCTTATTTGCTCTCCAAGATGCCCCTGAAAACCTAGCTATAAGCTCAAACATGGTTAGGCTTATTTACTGTCCTTGATATTCTTGGCACTATGACCAATTGACTGTGCCAGGCCCTGAACAAATATTGGTCCTCCAAACGGCAAACACAAATTAAGCGCACACTACACAGACCCAGGTAACATTAAAAGCCACAACTTTATTTCACGTGTCAAATGGGTCTTGAGTCAAAATCCTGACAACCACCGCAAAAGAACAGACCCCAAATTATATCCATGTATTTGGGCATAGATTATTTTGCCCTACACCACCTTTCAGGCAATTTGTTTAGTTTTTGTCTTGTTGACTTCTCATTGGGAAAACTCAGATAATATGCACATGTATCTTATTACAAAGATGTAAGCAACATAAATCTTACTATTACTAATTATACATGCATTAAATGTTTCACAAATGGAAAATAAAGGATTGCAATATCTCTTTTATAACTGAAGATTTTTTTTGTGTGACCAGTGAGTTGTTTCTAAGAAACATACAGCTGTTGTTATGTTACACACAGAGCATACAAACACTAAGGGGGTTATTTATCAAGGTCCGAATATCTGAACCTCGAATAATTCATGGTTTTCGTAGGAAAAAAGTAACTACGAATTTTTCGAGATTTATTAAAGTCCGATGGTCTCAAAACTCAGAATCTGAAACCCCAGCATCTAAAAGTTCTGGAAGTCCTGTATAAATCAATGAGGAAGGTCCCAGGGGTACATTTACTTAGCTCGAGTGAAGGATTAGAAGGAAAAATACTTCGAATTTCGAAGTATTTTTTTGGCTACTTCGACCATCAAATTGGCTACTTTGACCTTCGACTACGTCTTCGAATCGGACGATTCGATAGTCGAAGTACTGTCTCTTTAAAAAAAACTTTGACCACCTACTTCGCCACCTAAAACCTACCGAGCACCAATGTTACCCTATGGGGAAGGTCCCCATAGACTTTCCTAGCAATTTGTGATCGAAGAAAAATCGTTCAGTCGATGGATTAAAATCCTTCGGATAGCTTGAGTCGAAGGATTTGATCGATCGAACGATTTGCGGTAAATCCTTCGACTTCGATATTCGAAGTCAAAGGATTTAACTTCGATGGTCGAATATCGAGGGTTAATTAGTAGTAAATGTGAAATAGTAAATAGTAAATGTGCCCCCCACCCCCCGTGTCTGCACTGTCCGTACCGATATCCGATGAGTTTGTGATTTCTGAGCAAAAAACGACAAAAAAATCATAGTTTTTGCGCAAGACTCCGAACAATTTTGGGGTTTTCGGGAGAAAGCTCAGAAGTTTGCCTGACCCTATTTTTTCGGCCTGTTTTCTTCATAAATAAGGTCCATTTGGGCAATCGGAGTTGGTCGAATTTCAAATTTAGAAATATTGACATAAATTCAGACCTTGATAAAAAATAATAAAGGCCGCATATTTATAAGGTTATGTAAATAAAAAAAAAACTAGTTTTAGGATACATTAAATTGCCACCTTACACAGGTATGCTGTGTAAAACCACACAGCCAAGTGTAAAAAGAGGTATTAGCGTGAAGAGTGCTGCATACAAAATGGTACTGAGCTCTTTACTTCATTATTTCATTCCAGAATTTCTCTGTCACCCGAATTTATCCCATTGACCCCCTTGTTCAACATGAGTTCATTGAACTTGCTTCATCATACTTTCTGCCTGTTGGTTTAATAACATACAAAAAAAAAAAACTGTTCCCATTTGTTAGTTTTTAAAATACACAGGGTAATTAAAGTAACAAAAATATTGATAACCCATTTAAGAGGTCCCTGCTCATCAGAGCTTAATAATTTACATGTAAGCTTACAACAGAAAATATAAATTTTTTTTTTTACATACTTTATAAATATGCCCCTAAACGACAAAAGACTATGTCCAACAAATGCAGGGGCTTTTGATTGTTTCCTTCTAACCATCTTGATGCACTGGACCACTAAATGCATAAGGGAAAAGGTCAAAATCTATTTTAACTGAATTAATGTCTTGTATTGTTCTTGGGCATCTTTAACAAAAGGACCTAATTTTTGTGCTGTTGTCTGCTTGATGGCAGTGAACCAGAACAACACTTTTTCTGTTTACTTAAAGGAATTGTTCAGTGTAAAAATAAAAACTGGGTAAATAGATAGGCTGTGCAAAATAGAAAATGTTTCTAATATAGTTAGTTAGCCAAAAATGTAATGTATAAAGGCTGGAGTGACTGGATGTGTAATATAACAGCTACAACACTACTTCCTGCTTTTCAGCTCTCTTGGTTTACACTGACTGGTTACCCTGGTTACCAAGCAGTAACCAATCAGAGACTTGAGGGGGGGCCACATGGGTCATATCTGTTGCTTTTGAATCTGAGCTGAATGCTGAGGATCAATTACAGACTCACTGAACAGAAATGTACCATGTGGCCCCCCTTCAAGTCGCTGACTAACTCAGAGTTATAGAGCTGAAAAGCAGGAAGTTGGATTATGACTGTTTTATTAGACATCTGTTCACTCCAGCCTTTATATATTACATTTTTGGCTAACTAACTATATTAGAAACATTTTTTATTTTGCACAGCCTGTCTATTTACCCAGTTTTTATTTTCACACTGAACTATTCCTTTAATGCAGAACAACACATTAGCATACCACTGATGGCAGTGCCCATATGGGGAACGAACAACAGACAAAGAATTAAGCTAGATGTACTATACCTTATTATGAACTGGATTCATCAATAACAGCCCAAAGGGACAGCAGCCAATGATAGTAATAATCCAAGTCTGTGCCGTAGGATCCGCTAGTTCACCAGTTTTCTTTTCATGGTTATTCTGCTCCCTAGTGTTCAAGGCATAGTACTTGTTCACTGTGTTTGGGATGCTGGAGCTAAGCTTCTGTCTGCTTAGGAAGGCACAGATTTTGTTCAGATGTCCAACAGAATCCCACCACTTATTCACGATAAAGGTTCAGTTAAATTTGTAAGTGTTAATCTGAAATTAAGATAAAAAGTAATTTTTAATCACCAGAATACTGGAGGCATATGCTTTTTTTTTTTTTTTAAGATTTTGCCTAAAGAATCAGCACAGCATTGCACAAATAAACTATTGCAAATCAAGTAACATACTGATTTTGAGAGTATTAAAATATTACCAAGTACACCAGTTTTTCCAGGCAGTGGTCATGGAAGTGAATGGGGGCCATTTTGAGTTTTTTGACCCCACCCCCTATTCACAAAGGGCAGAGACTCGGGGAGATTTAGTCGCTCTGCTCTTCTTTGTAAATCGGCAGCGGGATGGCAATCGGTGCGATTCATTTTCGGGAGTCACCTCGCGAGAAAACTTTGGGCGAATTCGGAAAACCAAGCGATCTGAGTGCCATCCCGCCGGCGATTTAGAGTCTCGCCAGCTGGGGACAGTTTGGGGAGATTAGTCACCCCGAAGAAAAGAAGATTTGTCACTGGGCGACTAATCTGCCCATCAGTGACATATGCAGCATGTATCTTAACTACAGTAAAACCCCACTTTTACGGTTTCGGGGACTGCAAAAAATACAGCAAAGAGTTCTGTTTTCCTGCGCCGGACCGCAAAGGAACAACATCATATTCGGGAATGACAGGTAATTTTCAGGTATGTAAAATAAAGTAAGTAAATAAGTAAATTTAAAAAGAATTGATTAGATCTGTTATTTAGCGCTATGCTACGTAAGTGACTTGTAGTTAACTATTTTGATAAGTTAATTTATGTAAACCTCTGTGACCTCTTTTCTATAGATTTGGGGGGTTATTTACTAAACTCCGAATGCAAAAAACCCGAAAAATTCAGACTTTTAAAAAAAATCACGAATTTTTCGGAATTTATTAAACCCCGAGGATGGAAAAGTCCAAATCAGAAAATCCGGCATCTCAGACCTGTTAAGGTTGTGTATAATGGGATAAGTCCAAATGATTTTTTGATGTGCGCTGGATTTTGTGCAATACCCCGAAGTTTTCGGGCAAAAAACATAAGAGTTTTCGGTTGAAAAATCAGAAAAAAAATTTAAAAATCTGATTTTTTTCCCGCAAAGCAGATTTTTGGGAAAATGTTATAATAAATAAGCATATAACCCGAGCAGATTTAATTGAGTTTGTAGCAGTAAATGTTGAGATAAAATCAGACTTTGATAAACAGGTTACCGGTAGATCTTAAAATGGCCATACACAGTGAGAACACTAAATGAGCATATCTCTACCTCACCAACATGATGGGCCAAATTAGGCCGATGTGATGGTTGGTCCAGGGCCAACAATCGGATCACACAGTGGGACTGCGGTGACCTGCTAGATGAGTGCCATGTACAGTACATGAGCCAAAAAGCTACAGACTCTGTTTGGAGTAGGGATGCACCGAATCCACTGTTTTGGATTTGGCTGTACCCCCGAATCCTGCGCAAAAGATTCGGCAGAATACCGAAGCAAATCATATGCATATTAGGGGTGGGAATGGGAAAACATTTTTAACCTCATTGTTTTGTGACAGATAGTCACGTGATTTCCCTCCATGCCCCTAATTTGCATATGCAAACTAGGATGCGGATTTGGTTCGGCCCAATCCGAATTCTGCTGAAAAAGGCTGAATCCTGGCTGAACCGAATCATGGATTCGGTGCATCCCTAGTTTGGAGGGATTTTGTTGGCAGCTTCTCAACTAGTCATCTTTGCTTGATCCAAACCTTATGGTATCACCCTATCTCTCTTTAAAAGGAACACCTATAAATTAAAGGATTCAACCTTTTAAAAAAATATTTAATCCCCCTCCTAAAATATATAAATGTTTTCATGGGAAGCAATTTTTCATTTGTACATTGTTCAATGGATTTTGTTTCCGTAACATAGCACTGAATACAATTATAATCATCAAAATAGGCATTTTTTTAGTAAAAATACTTTTGTATTGCAGGTGATGGTACTTACGAAAAAGCACACCGGCACACAGGATTTCCTGTGTGCCGGTGTGCTTTTTCGTATCTACTTGAGAGGTTTGCCGATTCCTCCATCACTGGGCACCAGGTACTACAATTTTGGACGGGTGTCGTGGGTGTGCGATTTTCTCTACAGCAACCAGGTGATGGTACTTGCCATGACCAAATCACAAACCAGTTGCAGGAAGCATTTCCACAAAATGTAACTATGTGTCAGTCCCCATCACCTTCAATACCCTTTGAGCCATTGCCCTATAGATAGAGCCAGTGTCGGACTGGCCCACCGGGATACCAGGAAAACTCCCGGTGGCCCAAGGTGTCAGTGGGCCCTCATACTGCTAAACTTTTGGCCTATTTCATGGCCATTCCCTATTTCTATGAGAACAAAGAGGTTAAATAGATGGAATAATTGATTATAGTATGTAAAGAAAACAAACCAGGAGAATAGAGGTTGATTGAGGAGATGAAGAATAATAGTACTGAGAAAGAAAATAGACTAGCAGAATAGATGTTACGTGAGGAGAGGAATTATAAAGTACTGAGAGTGGACCCCTGGTCTAAGGTTTTATGGTGGGCCCTCGTCTAAGGTTTTTGGGTGGGCCCTTGGTGTCCCAGTCCGACACTGGATAGATCATTTGAAAAAACAGGAGCCTGATTCAGTTTGACTTTTTTTTTCCTGGTTCTCTCTTCGTCAAGAGACCGGCTCTTCTGTAATTTTCATGAGTTTCGGGGCATGCACAGTCAGTATCGGACTGGAACACCAGGGGCCCACCAAAAGACCTTAGATCAGGGGTCCACTCTCAGTACTATTATAATTCCTCTCCTCACGTAACATCTATTCTGCTAGTCTATTTTCTTTACATACTATAATCTATTATTCCATCTATTTAGTCTCTTTGTTCTCATAGAAATAGGGAATGGCCATGAAATAGGCCAAATGTTTTGAAGCAGGAGGGCCCACTGACACCTGGGCCCACCGGGAGTTTTCCTGGTATCCCTGTGGGCCAGTCCGACACTGTGCGCAGTTGTCATGAAACAGAAACCCGTCTCATTACGAAGATTACCAAAGAGAAGAAGATGGCTGCCGTGAACTGCGCTGGACAGAATCTGCACCGAGGAGTGAGTAAAGAGTTAGGGGCATTTAGCAAAGGTACAACCTAGGTGGGGTGGGGAGCAGTGTCGGACTGGAATGCCAGGGACACACCAGAAAACCTTAGACCATGGGGTCACTTTCCAGACTATTATTCCTCCTCTCCTAATTCAACTTCTTTATTCTACTAGTCTTTTATACCTTACTCTATTTTTCCATTATTAAGACTCTTCCCCCCCCCCCATAAAGAAATAGGGAATGACCACGAAATAGACTAAATGGTTAGAAGCAAGAGGGCCCACTTACATCCTATGGGCCAGTCCAACACAGGGGAGGAGAGAGGGGGTCTATGTAGGGTAGGGGAGGTAGGTTTTTTTTTTTATTAAGGGTTTGATCCTCCTTTAAAGTGAAAGCTGGGGCAACTCATGAGGCAGTGCGATGATGGAAACAGGATTTCTGGTTCTAGGGACGTTTGTGGCTTAACAGAACATTATAAGGCGAATCAGTCAGTAATTGATCCTCAGGCGCCTTCGTGGGTATCACGCCTAACTAGACTCAATTTTATTTTCCCGCTCTTCTGTCTCCACAACGGCACCGCCCCCCGATTCGCGTGCAAGCCCTGACGTAGCGAATCAGCGTTTACCTTTCTGTCAGCCCATTAAGGACTATTAATAATCGTTTTAGGCAACACCTCGTATATATTGTATGCGAAGTAGGCGCGCGGCTGTGGTTAAATCTGGAACTTTTACAACGCTACTCCCTCACAGAACAGCTGACGCCCTTAACTAAGATGGCAGCGGGGACGGGTGGCGTTATGACGTCATAGATCTGCGACTCTGAGGTCTCATGGACAGTGCCGCTGCTGCGTGTTGACATTGAAATCCCACTTAAGGGATCTACACTTGCCATGTACGCAGCTAGGAATGTGCTGGCCACAAGCAGGGTGAGTCTTCCTTTCAGCAATGCCTCCTATACTCTTCTATGTAATCCCAGCACGTTATATATATATATATATATATGTATATGAAAGTGGTCTCCTACCGAACAGATCTGCTCATGAGGCACAGCCAGCCATTACTATAGCTTAGCTTACACTTGCCTGTTTGTATAGAGGTACATGCTGCAGACTGCACTGAATACTGAGCTACATGTGTGCTGGGCCCTCTGATGGGCAACCTCCAGGGTTGCCAGGTTTGATTTTCAAAACTAACCAAGAGGCACTCCAAAAGTAGCCCAAAACAATGTGTGCAGTGAAAAAAAGTCTTCAAAAATAAACGAATGTGAAAATTCACAAATTTTCCCATGAAGCAAAATGGGACAGATTTGCCCGTCATCCGGAGCAGAACTACAGAGTAGGGCCCAGGAGGTAAAGGGGTCGTTAAGACCCTAATACATTTACCAATATTTAATGAAATTGTATAAGAGGTCAACCTCTAGACATTTTCAGCAGATTTTTGCCCCAAAATTGTCTGAAATTGAGGAAAGTCGCTGAATAATGTGAGAATGCTTAAGAGGGATGGGAGACTAGGGTACAGAGCCCAAAATAACTCCTGACTTCTGCATAAGTCATACCTCCCAACATTTTGGAAGTAAAAAGAGGGACAAAAAAATTTTCGCACGTAGCGCAGCGGTATTTCATGACCACGCCCCTTTCTGTGGCCACACCCTTCATTTTACAAAATTTTACAGGTTATGAAAGCTTGAAAATATTTCTCCTTCTCTAAACTGTTTTTTTTTTTGTGTCTCAAAATTGTTACAAATTATCTTATTTGCAACTGTTCTCTCTGCTAAAAGCCAATTAAGTGAGAAACTTTGTTTCTTTTTCTGGCTGTTCAGTGCAGAGAAAATAGGGACTTTCCAGTACAAATGAGAGACTGCTGGTTGAGCTGACAAAAGAGGGACTATCCCTCCGAAAAAGGGACAGTTGGGAGGTATGCATAGGTCAGTCCCATTGCATGCTAAGTATTGTAGGCTTAGATTAAACTTGGCAGTCGGAAAAATTGTTAAACAAAAACTACATTACCCAACATGCATTGGGAGACGCAAGCTTGGCACATTAGAGCAAGAAAAAACTAAGAAATAGGTGAGGGAGCAGGAGTTACAGAGAATGTGGAATTATCAGAATTGGCACAGTGATGGCAGGGACTAGGGAGAAGGGCTCACTGTGGGCTGGCATATGAAAATGATATAAAATATTGTGCTGAGGCTGGGAAGGGAGGGACAGAAACTTGCACTGTTATTAGTGCTCAATGCTGGATATGCAAGCATATAATCACATAATCACATAATCACAAGATGGCAGCACTTAATAGAATAGTTCCTGAGGTCAGCATGTTTTTTTTTTTTTTAGAGAAAGGTCGCACTAGCCCAGGGACTACTGGTAATGATTATAATAATAGATGGGGGCTGTGCCTAACAAACATAGTAACATTGGTTGAAAAAAGACACGCGTCCATCAAGTTCAACCGTAGGGTAGAACTCCACAAACGTTTTTTGTCGGATCGATGCCCAGCGACAAGTCGGATGGAGACGCAGGCATCAAGATTCTAATTGGACTGAATGAAAAGTCTCAGGTAAAAACTAAATTACATCCGACGAGACACGACTGTCAGATGTGGACGCAGAAAGCAGCGTCTTCATCCGACAGTTGGACCGTGTAGTTGTTACCTCCGCATGCGTCTCCATCCGACTTGTCGTCTGCGTTTTGTCACCGGGCGTCGATATGACGAAAAACACTTGTGGAGTTCTACCTTAAATCTGTATATAACCTGCCTAACTGCTAGTTGATCCCGAGGAAGGCAAAAAAAAAAAAAACATATGAAGCCTCTCCAATTTGCCACAAAGAGGGAAAAATTCCTTCCAGACTCCAAGATGGCAATCAGACCTGGATCAACTTGTACTATGAGCTAGAGTCCTGCACGGGTCCATTTTTTGGGACCCAAACCCGACCCGTACCCGCAACCCGTATTCTTACCCGCTACTCGACCCTACCCGCAATTACCTTATCTGCAACCCGGACCCGCTGACCATCAAGAATCAGGAAGTGCTGTCATTGTAAACCGGAAGTGACATCATTGTAAGTAGACGTGATCAGAAAAAAAGGAGTAAAACAGGAAGTGCTGTCATTGTAAACCGGAAGTAGACGTGACCAGAAGAAAGGAATGAATATCGATATTGAGAAGACCCGCGGCCCGACCCACAGAACCGCCGACCCGCGGGTATACCCGCACCTGGAACTTCTAAGCGCAACCCGCGGGTACCCGACCCGCTGCAGGGCTCTACTATGAGCTATCTTCCATAACCCTGTATTCCCTCACTTGCTAAAAAGCCATCCAACCCCTTCTTAAATCTATCTAATGTATCAGCCTGTACCACTGATTAAACAAGTTGATACACCCCAGTGATTAAGCCTTTCACTGGAGATGAAAGACAGATGTAGCAACTCTCAGTCCAGCTGCAACTTATGTGAAACTAGCAAATAATTATCAGGCTCATGCAGACCGTAGGTTTATGTTGCCTTTAGGGATATCCAACCTTTGCCAGATGTGCCCGTCTTCCCTGCACCAATAAATCGAAAAGATGGATGATGGTAGTTGTAGTTATTCAGTGGCTTAATTGTAAAGTGTTAGTTATTCCTGCTACATTCTTGTCTTTGGTAAAGAGCACTTGCTCATTTGTTTTATGTATGTACTGTGTTCACATATTTGATATGTTTGACCCACAGACATGTATCCGCGGCATCACAAGCAGATCCTTTGCTTCCAGGACAGAGGGAGAGGACAGGATAACTCAGGCGCTAAAAGTCAAGTTTCCCAAGGCCTCGAATGTTAGAGTAGTTGATATTTCAGGTGAGATTTGAAAAATCACGACATTTAGGCAAAGCTGAAAAATGTTTTCACAAATTATATTTTTATTAGTGGTGCAGAATATTACTGCCCTTCCTAGCTGGACTCATTGAGTAAAATTGCTGTGAAATAATGGTGTCTTTAAAAAAAAAAAAAGAAAAAAAAAAAGCTGTCTGTTGGCTTGGCCGAGGGAACAGGAGAAAGGTGGTCATACCATGTATTTGCCCCCCCCATATTGTATCCATTCTTTTGGCATATGGGCCTATTGGTTCAATATGTTATTTGGGACCGGCCCATGCACCTTTAGTGTGTTATGTGGAAGTTTTGAAATTTGGAGGGGGTATTTAAACACAGATTAGCTGCAAACAAGTCTTAAAAAACATTTATATAAAAGAATTATCTTCCTGAATGTGCTGAAATAAAAACTGATTATTGAATGGCGCCTTCAAAAATTCCTATTTTCACAGATTCTTTTTTTTTTTTATTCTGTTCTAGGTGGCTGTGGAGCAATGTATGAAATCCATATAGAATCGGAAGAATTTAAAGACAAACGTACAGTACAGCAGCATAAGATGGTGAATGAGGTAAGTAGATGCATCGTGACTTACCTTCGTTCTAATGATGGTGGCAGTGAAGTTTCGGCCTCCCTTATCTGCCTAGTGGTGTATGGAACTAAAAAACAGATGTCACCTGATTTATTTAGGAATGCACGTGCAAATGGTTAGACTAACAGTTGCTCTAGCAAGTTGCGTCCATGGACAAAAATGACTTGCCAAACACAAAGGGAGTACAATAGAGTTAGGTTGAACCCCCCAAAAAGCATGTGGAGGTCCAAGTGGACAAACCCCAGCCCTTTAGCCATAGGGAATATCAGCAGATAGAAGTTTGAAGAAATGAATGCAGAAAATGTTTCCCATCGTTGTTTAAACAGATTTGTGACCAGACTACGTTTAAGGGTCCGTGTAAGGCACGAAACACGTAAAGTGATGCTGTATGCAAGATGTTATTCTAAGCCAAATGAAGGCCAGTGATACAAACCAAAGCCTTTTACAGTTGAATAGATTTTCAATTGTTCCATGATTACTTTGGGATCAAACATATTCTGACAGTAGGGATGCACCGAATCCAGGATTTGGCCAGGGTTCGGCCTTTTTCAGCAGGATTCAGCCCAATCCTTCTGCCCGGCTGATCTGAATCAAAATCCTAATTTGCATATGCAAAGTAGGGTCTGGGAGGGAAATCGCGTGACTTTTTGTAACAAAACAAGGAATTAAAAAATGTTTTCCCCTTCCCACCCCTAATTTGCATATACACATTAAAGAGATACTGACACCAGAAAATTCCCTTTTTTATATCTATCATAACATTGTCTTTAAATGCTATTTATAATTTTGCCATAAAAGTATTTGTCTGATGCTTTTATATTACCATTCTTAGCCCCATGTTCCTCTATGAGGGGACTGCCATATTTATGCAGCAGGAGTCTGTTAGCATTAGAAACTCTGACTGACAGGTTAAGAAGGGACAGTCAGGTTGACAAAAGAGTCAGGCTTAGGAACTTCAAGTAAGAATTACTTACAAAAGAAGAACTATCAGTGAAAAAAGATCAACATGACCTATAGGTAACTTTTCATGTAGATTAATATTTTGAAAGGAAAATTCTAGTGTCAGTATCACTTTAAGGTTCGGTATTTGGCCGAATCTTTCACAAGGGATTCGAGGGTTCGGTGGAATCCAAAATAGTGGATTCGGTGCATCCCTATCTGACAGTAATATTGTATTGTTTTGTGCCCACAACATGTTCAATGATGTGGTAGCTTGTTTGAAATTACCAAATTAGTTGCAACCAGAACAACAAATCCATTCATTATTGTGGACACAAAGATCCCCAAAGTTTGGTATACACCTGTCATTAAATGGGGTAACAAAATAAATATTTTCATATTTCCCCCAAACATTTAGGCACTGCAAGAGGAGATTAAAGCCATGCATGGACTGAGAATATTTACCACCGCTCCCAAACGCTAACGAGGACCTCAAAAGGAGAGTAGCCAAACGTATCAGAATCACAGTAACCATGAAGTCTGTACTGCTGGAAACTAGATCACATTCAATGCTTCCACCTAATAAGTGATGCTGCACCACAGGGGAAAGAGTCAATTATTTATATATATTTGCTCTGTTAAATGTTTATCTGAAATGTATTTAAAAGAAATATAACCCAGGCTCCAAAAAATGCTACTTGTTTTTCTTAAGATGCACACAATAAACTGCACAGCTTGGCTTTAGAAATCAGCTAAACATTTAGTGTTCATTTTCCTGCTAAATAACAACCACTAGTAAAAGTTTATATTGTTAAACTATAAAGAAGGTAGTGTTACCAAATTGTGAATCACAGCTTATATGATTTGTTTTAATGCTACACACTGTACGACTGATTAAAGGGGACATATACCTTACCCTATAATAAGGGTTATGGCAGAAATAGGCAATTATTATTCTGCTTACTTCCCCATCCTGGGTCTGGCAATCATTTTATATACACATCAACTGATTTTCACTTTTCACTCAATGTATTTAAATGGCAAAGTCATGTCATTTATCCCCAGGGTTTCTTAAAGGGATTCTGTCATGATTTTTTTTATTATTTTCTAAATTACACTGCAAATAATTAATTCTACCATGTATGATTTAATTCCTGAACCAGCAACTGTATATTTTTAGTTATAATATTGGTGTAGGCGCCATCTCAGGTCATTTTGCCTGGTCATGTGCTTTCAGAAAGAGCCAGCACTTTAGGATGGAACTGCTTTCTGGCAGGCTGTTGTTTCTAATACTCAATGTAACTGAATGTGTCACAGTGGGACCTGGATTTTACTATTGAGTGCTGTTCTTAGATCTACCAGGCAGCTGTTATCTGGTTACCTTCCCATTGTTCTTTTATTAGGCTGCTGGGGGGAAAGGGAGGGGGTGATATCACTCCAACTTGCAGTACAGCAGTAAAAAGTGACTGAAGTTTATCAGAGCACAAATCACATGACTGGGGGCACCTTGGAAACTGACTATTTCTAGCCCCATGTCAGATTTCAAAATTAAATATAAAAAAATCTATTTACTCTTTTGAGAAACTAATAACTGATGTGTTTTGAAAAAAAAAAATGTTTTTTCCCATGACCGTATCCCTTCCCAGATTTAGTCTGTAATTCAAATTTACAACTCAGTGCCCAGACATGATTGCAGCCACAGATCTTTTTCAAATTTTCTTTGCCCATATTTGCACCAGAGGCTGTAATATAATGCACATTAACCCCAGGATAAAACAGGTATACAGTTCAACTCTAGCAGTATTGCTCGGGTTCGTTTTATGGTAACCATGCCCTGGTCTCCCTCTTTGTGACCCGATATTTAAAAGTCAAACATCTTCAATACTGAAGCACTCTGTATACATTTAGTAGCTGTCTCGCATTTAATGCCAAAAGAAACATGATGATATAAATGCAGTTCCAATTTCCCCTTTAACTCCCTCAGAATACAACAGTATAAATGCATTGCCAAATTTGTTAAATGTCTCTGAAACATAACAGACCTACATAGGCCCATTATAGGGCAGCCCCTTTGGCATTTGTCAGTTTCCACATGTCAGTCGGGGTCTGGTATACTTCATGCTTAAAGGAGCAGTTCAGTGTAAAAATAAAAAATAGGTAACTAGATAGGCTGTGCAAAATAAAAAATGTCTCTAATATAGTTAGTTAGCCAAAAATGTAATGTATAAAGGCTGGAGTGACTGGATGTCTAACACAATAGCCAGAACACTACTTAATGCTTTGCAGCCTACATTTATTTAATACTTACATGATTTTATAGTAGACTTAATCTATGAAGATTACGGAAAGATCCGTTATCTGAAGAAAAAAAAAAGTCCCGAGCATTCTGGATAACAGATCCCATACCTGTACCTGAAAAAGGGTCCAGGGAATAATGTAATACACCCTTGATTCTTAATTCAGTTTCAGACAGGCTAAATCTGCACCGAGGGGTAAGTAAAAAGTTAGGCCCCCCCTAAGTGATTGTATTGACTTACCTGAAACCCCGGGCTGGTGCTCCTATCAGCAGAAAACTGCACTGGCACAGGTTATACCAGTGAGCACCGCGGAGCAAAAACATTTCCCGGGGCAAACGCATGCGCAATGCTGGGTTTTCGGTAATCTGAGAATAAGACCAGTGAAGCGGTGCATGCACAGTTGGAGCAATTTCCCAGTTTGCGACAACTGCGCATGCACCGAAATTTCCGAAGCGCCGGAAGAAGATCCGGAAAATGGCCATAAATGCCAAATTTATTTGTTCTTTAAATCATTCAAGATGATCCGGAGAATAAGTAAAATCAGCATGCCCTTTAAGAGGGACAGATACCAAACCAATTTCATTTTAATACAGCACAGCATAAAGGTTGTCTATCTAAGTGAATGTCATTTGGTCTTAGTTATGTTTACAAATGGAAAGAAAACGAGCTAGGGGATTGCAAGTTAATGACTTGGACATGCAACATTCTTGCAGGGAGACCTGGGCACATAAGTGGCAGATGATATTCAGTATTGATAAACACTCCCTGCAATCAGTGGAAACCAAGAGAGCTGCAAAGCAGGAAGTAGTGTTCTGGCTATTATGTTACACATCCAGTCACTCCAGCCTTTAGGGCAGAGACACATGCTGCAATTCGGGGGGAGACTAGTTGCCCGGCTACAAATCTCATCTTCTTCGGGGCGACAAATCTCCTCGAACTGCTTCCCTGCTAGAATGAAAATTGCCGGCGGGATAGCAGTTGGAGCGATTCGTTTTCCGAAGTCGACAAGGCAGAAAATGAAGCGCTCTGAGCTCTTTGCAATTCGTGGAGACTAGTCGCCCGGCTACAGAGTGTGGCTCTGCCCTTATACATTACATGTTTGCCTAACTAACTATATTAGAAACATGTTTTATTTTGCAAAGCCTATCTATTTACCCAGTTTTTATTTTTATACTGAACAATTCCTTTAAATACATTCAGCTGCAGGGGAAGAAACAGCCGACTCTTATTTATGGCCCTGTACTGACACAGGCACATGTTATGCATGTTCCACCTGCGTTCATCACTTTCATGCACCCTTATCAGTATGAGCCTCCTTAATTGATTAACATGCATTCCTTCTTGTGCTCCCCTGCGGCTGAGTGCTGAGGGCAGGTTTAAGGGTAGGACTCCACGAGCGATTTTGTCGCGATCCGACGCGCTGTGACAGAATTGTCGCATGCGTCAAAAATAAGGCAAGAGATAGAATTGTCGCAGCCTTGATCCGACTGTTGGATGCAGACGAAGCACGCAGTGTCTGCATCCAACAGTCGGATCGCGTAAGACACCATGCGACAATTCTATCGCTTGCCTTATTTTTGTCGCATGGAGAGGGTCATTCTTCCCCTTTAGTTGATATATTTCTCAGCAGTATCTGTGGAATATCAGCAACTATTGTATCAATTCTAACAACTGCCTTTAATGAAATTCAGGGATTCTGCTCAGCAGGGACAAAGATAAATATATCCACTAAATGTATCAATTTAGAACAGTTTAGCTGGTCAGCGACCCCCCCCCCCAAAGCTGCTTTAGAAAATTAAAAATTCACAAGTACAAGTCGATCCACATTTGAATTGGATAACAAAAGGAGAAAAAAAAAAGGGTTACATTTCCCAGCATTTACACAATATGGGGCAGATTTATCAAAAATAGAATTTCAAGCTTTTTTTGTGTACTTCAACTACGGAATAGTCCAAATTCAATTCGAATTTTGAATATCTTAACTTATCATGTACTGTCTCTTTAAAAATTCGACTGACCACTTGTCATCCAAAACCTGCCGAATTGCTGTTTTAGCCTATGGGTGACCTCCTAGAACCTATTTGGAGTCAATTGGTGGAATTATCTAAGTTTTATTTGGGAAAAACTTCAATTCTAATGCGTTATTACTTTGATTCTTACAATTCAAATTCGATCGAAAACGGACCTGTTCTGGCAAAAAAAAACTTTGACTAAATTTCGGTTTTTCAAATTCGACCCTTCATAACTATGCCCCTTAGAGTCAAAATATGTGTTTATTACAATGTTCATAATAGCAAAATATAAAATGAAACATGAAATTGTTTATTTTTCACAGAAATAACCAACATTTATTTATTGAATTTAAATGCACACAGGTATTAAAAGTCTTCATGACTCTGGCACATGTGGAAGCAATATGTAAAAGCATAAAAATTCAGTTGAAATGGTCCCCTTCCTATAAACTAGATAAAAAAAAAAGCAGACCTGGGAGTGTCAGGACTCCAGTCCCAAGAACTGGACATGCCTCTGTTAAAGGAAAACTATACCCCCAAAATAAATACTTAAGTAACAAAGTGGCATATTAAAGAATATATATATATATATATATATATATATATATATACACACATTAAAGTAAATATTGCCCTTTTACATCTCTTGCCTTGAGCCACCATTTTGGGATGGTCTTGTGCTGCCTCAGAGATCACCTGACCAGAAATACTGCAGCTCTAACTGTAACAGGAAGAAGTGTGGAAGCAAAATACACAACTCTGTTAATTGGCTCATGTGACCTAACAAGTATGGTTTGTTGGTATGTTAGTGTGCACCGTGATTCGTATGATCCCAGGGGGCGGCCCTTATTTTTTAAAATGGCAATTTTCTATTTATAATTACCCAATGGGACATACTATATTATTATGAAAATGGTTTATTTACATGATTCATGCTTTTACATATGAGCTGTTTTATGCAATATCTTTTTATAGAGACCTACATTGTTCCGGGGGGGGGGGGGGGGATAGTTTTCCTTTAATGCATGTGCTACAACTGCAGTGTAAAATTCAGAGGCTGGTTTACAACATGAATATTCAGAATACAGCTCTGTTTATAGAGCCCACATGCAGGAACACTGCCAGAGAATAAAATGTTTCATGATAATGCTTTGCCCTATTGTTAAAAAGTGGAGGAAAATGCTGTCATTGTCTGTAATGGAAATCACTGTGAGTAAATTACATAAACACCTTGCGAGGCAATTTCATAATACAAGTAATTTACACTGCAGGCAATAGCACTTATTTTGCACTTTTATTGTGCACAATTTAAACGTGTGACAATGTCCTGTGTGTCATTGACCTTAGCAGCAAAGCACAAAAACAAACTAGCGTTTTTACTGGAAGATGGTTCATGTGAGTACCGTATATACTCGAGTATAAGCCGAGTTTTTCAGCCCTCAAAATATGCTGAAAAACTCCACCACGGCTTATACTCGGGTCAAGCGCAAAAACGGTCGCCGGCGTCCAAGAATAGTCTCCAAGAATATTCGCCGGGGTCCAAGAATGGTCGCCGGCATCCAAAAACGAGACGCCGGCACCTCCAACGGGAGCAGAAACCATCAATTTTTTGATTGAAACTTACCAGAAGCTGCTGCATTTCTCACCCTAGGCTTATACTCGAGTCAATAAGCTTTCCCAGTTTTTGGAGGTAAAATTAGGTACCTCAGCTTATACTCGGGACGGCTTATACTCGAGTATATACGGTACATTTTTTTTTTGGCCAGGTTGCGCGGCAAAAATTACGCCCATCGACTCCAATGGTTGAAAAAAAATTGTTGCGTCAAAAAAAGCAATGCATTTGCCAATTTTTTTTGCAGTTTCGCAAATTTTCAGAGAAGCAAAATGGGTCAGATTTGTCCATCACTATTCACATATAAGTTAAAGGTAAACTATACCCCCCAAAATGAACACTTATGGGCAGATTTATCAAGGGTCGAATTTGAAAAACTTCAAACTTCGTCAAAATGACCAACCAAAATTAAGTCGATTTTTTTTTTAGCCGAATAGGTCTGTATTCGTCCAGATTCGAACCGTACGAATCGAAGTAATAGAGCATTTAGATTTTTCCACCAATTGACTCCAACTGGGTTCTAGGACGTTTCCCCATAGGCTAAAACAACAATTTGGCAGGTTTTAGAAATATCGATGTTCAATTTTTTTATTCCCTAGTCGAAGCACACAAAAAATAACTCGAAATTCGAAAATTCACTTCGACCTTTGATAAATCTGCCCCTTAAGCAACAGATAGTTAATATCATATTAAGTGGCATATTAAAGAATCTTAAACTGATATATATATATGTGTGTGTAAAAATTGTGCTTTTACATCTTTTCCCGTGACCTACTGCTGCCTCAGAGATCACCTGACCAGAAATACTACAGCTCTATCTGTAACAGGAAGAAGTGTTGAAGCCAAAGACAGAACTCTGTCTGTTAATTGGCTCATGTGACCCAACATGTTTGGCATGTTTGTGTGCACAGTGAATCATACCATCCCAGGGGGCAGCCCTTATTTTTTAAAATGGCAGTTTTCTATTTAGGATTACCCAATGGCACATACTACTAGAAAGTATATTATTATAAAAATGATTTATTTACATGAAGCAGGGTTTTACATATGAGCAATATCTTTTTCTAGAGACCTACATTGTTTGGGGGGAATAGTTTTCCTTTAAAAAAAAATTTGAGTTTGCCCCATTCTCTGACAAGTTAGTGGTCATTGTTTTATCCTGCTCTGATTACAGTGTACCTTCTCTAAGGCCATTAGATACAGGACAAAAACAGCCAAATTTTGTCTCAATTTGTGACAATGTTAAATGGCACAGCCGCAGAGAAGAGGCCTCCTAATTGCATCTGTTTGTTTTTTAGTTAAGGCTCTGAGGCAAAGACAAAGTGCATCTAAAATGTAGGAAAATATTCATGCTGCCCCTCCCCATTTCACCACACAAAAGAAAATACAAGCTAAAACCAAACGGCAATCCCTACATATGTTTTTGTGGCTACCATCCCACATTATAAAAAGGTTTCTAACACGCCAAGCCAATAACAGTTGCTTGTATCAGTCACTCTGTTGTGTGCAGGTCTCTTGCATTTTGACTAATTTTTTTTTTTTTTTCATACAAAGTCATTCATGGAATAGATTTTTTCTAGCAAATACTACTTTCCTATTTATAAAAATATATATATTCTGTTTCTTAAAAATAGTCTAGTTTTACTGAATACAATGTATGAAAGAAGGTTTCTATAAACAGGTATGGGATCCATTATCCGGAAAGGCCGTCTCCCATAGACTCCATTATGATCAAATAATCCAAATTTTTTAACATGATTTCCTTTTTCTCTGTAATAATAAAACAGTAGTTTGTACTTGATCCCAACTAAGATATAATTAATCCTTATTGGAAGCAAAACCAGCCTATTGGGTTTATTTAATGTTTATATTAGTGATGTGCGGGCTGACCCGAAACTTGCGGGTTTACCCACGGGTCGGGCCGACTCCTGCACAAAATCTTCGGGTCGCAACCTAGTACTTCCGGCTCCAGAATTGATGACTTTCGCCTGCCCCCGCCCCTTTTGTGCAATCCTTGCGGGATGGGGGGGGAGTTTATAAAAAGAGGACAGGAGCAGGCCGTGTGTGGTTTGGGAGGGGGCGGGTTAGGGTAGGATGCAGGTCGAGAAATTCTCCATCCTGCCCATCACTAGTTTATATGATTTTCTAGTAGCCTTAAAGGAGAAGCAAACAAAAGTTTAAAAAAACCCTACCCTACATAGACCCCCTCCCTCCAGCATAAGTGGTACCCCAGGCAAATGCCCCTCATTTTTGCTTACCCCTCGGTGCAGATTCAGGCATCAGAGTTCATGGGTGCCATCTTCAGCCGCTTGGGTAATGAGACTGGCGCTTTGGCAATTTCACACCAGCGCCATTCCGAAGAGAAGAAGATGGCGCCCATGAACTCCGCTGGACAGAATCTGCACAGAGGGGTAAGTAAAGAGTTAGGGGCATTTGCCCGGGGTAGCAGCTAGGCTGGGGGAGAGGAGGGAGGGGGAGTCTATGTAGGGTAGGATTTTTTTTTTTTTTTTTTTTTTTTTTTATAGATTTTGGGTTTGATTCTCCTTTAAAGGACCAGTAACATCAATTTTTTTTTATTGAAA
The DNA here is from genome assembly GCA_038501925.1 of Xenopus petersii. Lineage (NCBI taxonomy): Eukaryota > Metazoa > Chordata > Amphibia > Anura > Pipidae > Xenopus > Xenopus petersii. The sequence continues at coordinate 104,570,593 of CM076677.1, forward strand.
AATTTGTTCGTGTAGAACGAAAAGAAACACGACATATTAAACTTTTAAATTGCCAAGTCTTTATTAAGAAATAACGTACTGAAACTATGCTTGCACTCCTCTTCAGAAAAGGCGACACAGCGATAATCCATCACGCGGCGCTCGATTTCTCCTCCCTGGCTATATCCTATAAGAAAAGCAGGGGGAGAAATTGATCGCCAAACGATGGATCGCCTTTTCTAAAGAGGAGCACAAGCGGAGTTTCGGTATGTTATTTCTTAATAAAGACTTGGCGATTTAAAATTTTAATATGTCAGTGTTTTTTTTTTCGTTCTACACGAGATACATTTTTTAATAAAATAAATTGATGTTACTGGTCCTTTAAGGTGTGAAGATCCAAATTACTGAAAGACCCGTTATCTGGAAAGCCCCAGGTCCCAAGGATTCTGAATAATAGGGCCCATACCTGTAGTACATATATATATATATATATATATATATAAAAACAAAAACACACATATATGGATTATACCTACCCAACTCAGTTAGGTTATATAAAACGAATGCATATGAATGCAGCCGGATGAGTATTAGACCTAAAAACAAAAGCTGATAATCACAGTGATTCACCCATAAGTGGCAGTGAACAACACACAATTAAAATTATTGCAACTACTATAAAGATCTTAGAGAAATGATTTGCATAGCATTTCCCCACCCAGCCTTTTAAAGAGTCCGTTTTTCCACTGCTAGCGAAGTCTTGGAATACAGCACAAACCCAGCTGAGCATAATGATCAGCACAAGATGAAAAACAAACCTGTGGAAATTCAATTCAATTAGGCTGCACAGTTACTTTGAATAGCAAAGGCTATAGGCATATCTGGCACCTTTGCAGCGAGGAGAACAAAGGAACCCTAACGATTTTCCAGCATAATCAAAACAGCAAACGTGAATGAGACCGAAATTCCACAAGGTACAGCATTTCTATGAACGTGTACAATAATAATAATAATAATAATAATAATAATGCAAGGCAATTTATCACTTGAAGTTTTCGTATTTAAAAATAAAGTGAAAAATCTTCAGTGAATACTCTCCCCTCAATAGTGGCATCAGGGTTTCCCTTCAGGTAGCCAATGGTTTCACGAGAAGATCGGGGTTTCACAGGAAGAATGGGATTTATCTTAGCTGAAAATAAAATTCTATCTATCTTTGGATCCCAGCTTTTCAATGAGTTCCTGAAGAGGAGCCAGCTCTCTGCGGTCAATCAGATTAAATTCCTGGGGGAATTAAAATAAATAAATAGAAATATTAAATCTTTTGGTAGCTTTACAGACCAGCGCAGGAGGTTCTGCAGACACAGACATAGTGAGGCATTTATTTTCCTTGTCAAACATTCTTGTGGCGGACCCTTGTCAAAACAAACAGAGCACATTCGTGTGAACATAACACTCGGTTGGCAACCAGTGATGAACTTTTTGTTTGGTTTGGGCAACAATGGCTTTTTTTGTAGCTGAACGGTTTGCAGTTGGCTACCAGTTTTTTGGTTTTTTTTGTATTTGCAATGAGGCCAGCCATATGCACCTATATATGTAACATGAAAAATTTAAAAAGTTTGTATAGGTAAACATGGAGGTAGCCTCACGCGTTTCACAAACAGTTAGAGGCACATTTATCAAAGGTCGAATTTGTGAGTTTTTTTTTTAAACTCCGCTAAATTCGAAATTCACTAGTCAAAATGTATTAAAGGGGTGGTTCACCTTTTTATGTTATAGAACATATGTTATAGAACGGCCAATTCTAAGCAAGGTTTCAATTGATTTTCATTTTTTTTTTTTTTTTTTTTATAGTTTTAGCCTTTTTCTTCCGACACTTTGCAGCTTTCAAATGGTTGACCCCTTCTAAAAAACAAATGCTCTGTAAGGCTACAAATGTATTATTATTGCTACTTTTTATTACTGATCCTTCTATTCAGTCCCTCTCCCATTCATATTCCAGTCTCTTATTCAAATCAATGCATGGTTGCTTGGGTAATTTGGACCTTAGTTACCAGATTGCTTGAAATGCAAATTGAAGAGCTGCTGAATAAAAAGCTAAATAAAATAATAAAATATAATAATAAAAAATGAAAAACAATTGCAAATCGTCTCAGAATATCACTCTCCATCATACTAAAAGTTATCTCAAAGGTGAACAACCCCTGTAATGAAATTGAATTTTGTAAACTCGAATAAATATAAAGGACCCAAAAACTTGAATCGAATTCGATTCGAATTATAAAAACTGGAATGTCAGGAAGGCTGCAAACAACACCAAATTGATCCCGGGACCTCTCCCATTGACTTGTACAATAATTCAGCAGGTTTTAGGTAGCAAATAGTCGAATATGATATGATAAATCTCGAAATTCAAATCAAATCTCAAATAGAATTTGAATAATTCACTATTCAAATGAGAGTTTTGACCAGCAAAGAAAATTCAAAAAAATCTAATTTTCACTTCGACCCTTAAAGGAGAAGGAAAGGTTAAAACAAAGTAAATATACCAGTAAACCCTCAAAGTAATGCTGCTCTGAGTCCTCTGTCAAAAGAAACACAACATTTCTTTCCCTCTATTGTGTACACATGGGCTTCTGTATCAGACTTCCTGCCTCCTTGCCCCAGGCCTGAGCATGCTCAGTTTGCTCATCCCCCCCCCCCCTTCTCTGCTGTAATGTCCAGAGCTGTAAGTGAGCAGGGAGAGACTCAGGCAGGAAGTGATGTCACACCAAGCGAATACTACAGCTGCTACCCTAAACAAACAGAGCTTCTAGAGCTTTTTACTCAGGTATGATTAAACGTTCTACAGAATAAATATAGCATTCTAGCTTGCACTATTGCAACTAATCTATTGGCAATAAAATGCCTCCATAGCTTTCCTTCTCCTTAAATAAATAAATCTGCCCCCAAATCAAGTTACCTCCATGTATACCTGAATAAACTTTTTGAATTTTACACATGGTTTGGAAAGACTGCTCATTGAGCGCCTGCTCTACACCAATACGGGTTGATCCACTCCCCTAGCTGAAGGCTCAGGGCAGAGCCTTTTCCATGCTCTATTTGAAGGATAGTGTTACTTGATAGTATTGTAATATCAACTAAAAGGTTTGAAGTGATTCCCAGTAAATTTTTGAGTCATTCAGATAGAGTATTTAATCAAGCTTAGTCTTCTAGGACTAATTTTGGCAGTATTTGAAAAATTTGCCATGAAGCAGTGGTTCCCAAATGGAAGGGGGCTTGGAACAGAGAGAGTTGGTCATCTGCAGTCATAGAGAATCTTGAAACTAACAGTGAATGACAGATATGTTCAGTACTAATTTCATGAGCTTAGAGTACCACTGGCCAAAGTTTGGACCTTCAAGGCTGAGTTTGTCAACCGCTGCTATAAAGCAAGATAGAACTGCTGTTTACCAGAAAGGAAAGCAATTATTGTGTACCAGAAAATATGTAAGCACAAAAAGTCAAATGAAAAAGCAGTATATAAGTTATTCATAAAGCTACACTTTAAACAATATTTGACATTGCTTTCAACTGTTCTGATGTCAGTATCCCTTTAAGAAGGAAAAGATAGAATGTTCTCATACCTGTACAAAAAAAATGAAATGCTTAAATGAAGTGTTGAGATGAGCTTCCTCCTGTAGCTGCATCACAGCGTCAAAGTGCTGGTGGTAAATATGGGCATACACTCGGAACAGACGCTTCAGGATAGTCTTTGCCACAGACATGAAGTTCTTGGGGAAAGGAACACCTGCCACAGACAGAGAAGTCCATCAGATATACAGTTGTGTTCAGAATAATAGCAGGCTGACATTAACCTGATCAGTCACTCTTTTTGGTAGAAATTATATTTCTACACGGCAAATAATTTACTAGTACAGGTATGGGACCGGTTATCCAAAATGCTTGGGACCTGGGTTTTTCCGGATAATGGATCTTTCCATAGTTTGGATCCTCATACCTTAATTCTACTAGAAAATCATGTAAACATTAAGGGGGTTCTTTATTAAGGTCCGAATTTATATCAGTATTTCTAATATCAAACTTCGAGTAACTCCAAATTCCCGAATGGACCTTATTTATGAAGAAAAAAGCAAGAAAAAATGACAATGTTTTCTGAGTTTTTTTGCGCTGAAATCATCTATCGGTACGGACATCAGCGCACACAATGGAACCTTCCCCATTGACTTAAGAGCTTTTAGATGCTGGGGTTCCAGAGTTTTTAGAGCACCAGACTTTAATAAATCTCGAAAAAATTCATAGTTTTTTGGATTATTTGATTATAATGAAGTCTATGGTAGATGGCCTTTCCATAATTCGGAGCTTTCTGGAGAACGGGTTTCCGGATAACGGATCTCATACCTGTAGGTGTTACAGCGTAATAGAAACCAACAAACCCAACAGTCATGACATGTATGCTGCTGATTCTGTGTAAATGAATCATTAATTGAGGCTTGTTCCAAGTAATAGATTGTTACAAATAATAGCAGTGTGAAGTTCAATTAGGGAGGTCATTAATTTTGTGAAAACACAAGTGTCAATTACAACCCTTATTTAAGGAAGGAAGGCAGCAAATGTTGTACATGCTGTTATAGGGCATTTCTCTCTGAAAATCTTGGTAAAAAGTTGATTGGAGAGGGGGAAAGAAAAGTCTGCTCAGCTAAAATGATCTCAAATGCTTTGAAAAATGGCAACCAAATCTGAAAGACGTGGAAGAAAATGGAAAACTACCATTCGAATGGATAGAAGAATAGCCCAAATGGCAAAGAAGCAGCCAATGATCATCTTCAGGAAGATGAAAGAAGGTCTAAAAATTAGGGATGCACCGAATCCACTAATTTGGTTTTGGCCGAACTCCCGAATCCTTCACAAAAGATTCGGCCGCATACGGAACCGAATCCTAACTTGCATATGCAAATTAGGGGTGGGAAGAGAAAACATTTTTTACTTCCTCGTTTTGTGACTAAGTCATGCAATTTTCCTCCTCGCCCATAATTTGCACATGCAAATTAGGGTTCGGATTCGACCGGGCAGAAGAATTCGGCAAAATCCAAATCCTGCTGAAAAAAGCAGAATCCTTGCTGAATCCCGAACCGAATCATGGATTCTGTGCATCCCTACTAAAAATACCTGTGAGTACGGTTACAATTAGAAGACGCCTATGCAGGGCCGCCATCAGGGGGGGACAGGGGGGACAAGCGTACCGGGCCCGGGCATGAAGGGGGGCCCGGCAGCGCTGCATTTTTTGAAGATCCGGGCCCCCCTTACGAGCGCCCGAGCCGTACGTCTTGCCTCTGTGCTGCCGAATGCGGAAGTGCCGAAAAGCCAAAGCCGATGCGCCGAAAAGACCCGAAGTCACGGAAAAAGCCGAAGTCACGAAGCGCCGAAAAGACCCGAAGTCACGAAAACAGCCGAAGTCCTGAATCAGCGCAAAGACCCGAAGTCACGAAAACAGCCGAAGCCGAAGTCCTGAAGCAGTGAAAAGACCCGAAGTCACGAAAGGAGGTGAAGTTGAAGTACTGAAGCCGTGAGTTCAATTCTACTGAACACCAGTTTGTGTATTTTTTTTTTTTTTTAATCTCCTGGCCACCAATGTATTATTTTAATATTCTATAGGCCCCTGCCGCCAATGTTTTTTTTTTTTTTCAAAAAAATTTTTTTTTTTTTCAAATTTTTTTTCGGGGCCCCAATTTGTTTTTAACTTATAAGGGGGCCCCTGCGGGCAATGTTTTTTTTTTTTCAAAAAAATTTTTTTTTTTTTTTTAAATTTTTTTTTGGGGCCCCAATTTGTTTTTAACATATAAGGGGGCCCCTGACGCCAATGTTTTTTTTTTTTTTTTTCAAAAAGTTTTTTTTTTTTTTTTAAATTTTTTTTTGGGGCCCCAATTTGTTTTTAACTTGTAAGGGGGCCCCTGCCGCCAATGTTTTTTTTTTTTTTCAAAAAAAATTTTTTTTTTTTTTCAAATTTTTTTTTAGGGCCCCAATTTGTTTTTAACTTATAAGGGGGCCCCTGCCACCAATGTTTTTTTTTTTTTCAAAAAAAAATTTTTTTTTTTTAAATTTTTTTTTGGGGCCCCAATTTGTTTTTAACTTATAAGGGGGCCCCTGCCACCAATGTTTTTTTTTTTTCAAAAATTTTTTTTTTTTTTCAAAAATTTTTTTTTTTTTTTTCAAAAATTTTTTTTTTTTTTTTTCAAAAATTTTTTTTTTTTTTTTTAATTTTTTTTTGGGGCCCCAATTTTTTATAAGGGGGCCCTGACCATCAATAGCTTTTTACAACTTGTGTCGTGGGGGTTACTTTTTTAGCGCTGATGTCTGTGTGGTCTTTTAACTGCGATGTGGAGTGGGCGGGAAATGGGGTGGAGCTTGGTCGTCAGTGTGGGCGGGGCCCAGGGGGCCCCAAAAATTTTGTTGTACGGGGCCCCGTGATTTCTAATGGCGGCCCTGCGCCTATGCGAAGCCAAGCTATAGGCATTAAGCCCCCGCAAAGTCCAATAGTTGAAAAACAAGACTGTTATGTTATGACATGTTATGTTGCTCATCAACCACTTGAGAGTTGCTCCCAGTGGCCTCAAAGCAGGTGCTTATTTTTGATTTCCAGGCTTGGAGACAAGTTTTGGATGCACAAAAACCAGGTGTACTGCCAAATAGAACCTCCTGTAGGGGCTTCCCCCAGGAAATTCTTAAATGCTGTGGTTGCTCCCCCAACTCTTACATTGCCCCCCCTCCCCACTTACCTTACGTATGTTCAGATCAAGCTGAGGTGGGCCACAAGTTTAGAACACATGGGTGACTTAACATATATAAGCATGATGAATATGCTTCTTACTGTGATGGCTTTTACTACGGCTGCTCAACTTACCGATTTTTGAAGGGAAAAGCGTCTCATCATCAAGTTGGTCCTGAACCCAAGTCATCAAATAATCGATATATTTTGGTGCAGAACACTTGATGGGCTTCTTTATATTGGTGCCATCTGCCCAGTGGTATTCATATCTGCAAAAAGCTTACAATTAGCTAAAAACATCCATCCAAATGGGCGGAAAGGAAACTCCTATGGTAAAACAGCTGCATTCGTGGTCTGAGCTCAAATAACTTTGGCTTCAATACTATTATAAAACACTCAGCTATTTGAGACAATTTCATTCCTTTTGCACTATGTAAAGGGAAATACTGAATAATATGGGTTTGTATATATTTTACAAACATTTTCCACAAGCTCCAGGCCATGGTATGGGTACTAGCTACTTCAATATTTTTGCCTGCTAAGTAGTGATGAGCGAATTTGACCCATTTCACTTCGGGAAATGCGTAAATTCGGCCGAAATGCATTGAAGTCTACAGGCGTCAAAATTATTTTGACGAACGACAATTTTTTTCATCCACTGGAGTCTGTGGGCTGCATTTTTGCAGTGAAACTCTGCGAATAATTTCGCTCATCACTACAGCTAAGCACATATACTTACAGTATACAAATACCAGAGCTGCAGTCCTATAGCTATCCATGAAGAATGATTGCTTCAGTCTAGACAAGCTCAATGGTATAAGCTGTAAATGTACAAAATTTTTTATGTATAAACCTATAACTTTCATGCTTTCTATGTTAAGGGGAGATAAATGGACGTTAACCACTAGTAAAAATGCAAATCAGCAGAAGAATATTCTGTGCAAAGAAATTTTATCTGTAAACAAAAAAAAATACTTTCACACAAATACGGGTAAGGACACGCGGGCAGATTAGTCGCCCCCGGCGACTAATCGCCTCTTCTTTGGGGCGGCAATCTCCCCAAACTGCCTTCCCCTACCTTCCTGCAGGCTATAATGAAAAATTGGCAGCAGGATGGCACTCGCGGTGCTTTGTTTTCTGAAGTTGCCTGAAGTTCGGAAAACGAAGCGCCGCGAGTGCCATCCCGCTGCCAATTTTTCATTATAGCCTGCAGGAAGGTAGGGGAAGGCAGTTTGGGGAGACTGTCAACACGAAGAAGAGGCGATTAGTCGCTGGGGCAACTATTCTCCCCGAAGATGCCAAAAATAGCCAGTCTGGTGGCTCAGCTAGCAGCTCAGTACTGAGCATCACAAAACAGCACAATCCTAAGAAGAAACTGTATTTAACTGCCGTATTTTAGAAGCTGAGCTGCCACATAGTATAAATCCACACAGGAAGGTTAGTAGCTGCTACTTGCAGATGGAAAAAATTGATTTGTTTTCTATAGCCAACTACCATTACATAAAAAAAAAAAAAAAAAAAAAAAATTATATATATATATATATATATATATATATATATATATATATATATATATATATATATATATATATATATATATATATATATATATATATATATATATATATATATATATATATATATATATATATATATATATATATATATATATATATATATATATAGGCAGTTGTAAGGAGCCAAAATTACAAAATTAGCTCCACTTCTAAATAGAGTAATCCTTCTGCATCAAGTACAATAAGGTATAAAATGCTGGTAGAGGTTAATAACTTGGGAGACTAGTTACTGTTCTTAAAATGTCCACCAAGGTGATAAAAAGCCATCTGTTCACCAACCCCTAAGGTTTGAGTATTTCAAGCTACAAATAAGTTCTACTCTATTCTATAACCACCTTATAGAAATAAAACTCCAACACCATCTCATCACAAACAGCTGCACGCTGACAGTTTTAAAAAGGACAGAAGACAGCTGTTTGTCCACTTGTGGAAGGCTGTTTACAGGTTAGTGGGGGGCTAAAGTCAAAAATTCAACACCTACAGAAGCACTTCTAGCTGTATGTGGAAATACGCACGCTTTAAAGTGGCTGTTCACCTTCAAACACTTTTTTCATTTCAGTTTATTTCAGGTGATCAATCTGAAACCAAGACTTTTTCCAATTACCGTATATACCCGCGTATAAGCCGAGTTTTTCAGCATCCAAAATGTGCTGAAAAAGTCTACCTCGGCTTATACGCGGGTCAGCGGTACCCGACCCGAGTAGCTGAGATTGCAGTCACTTTTAATCATTCCTATACTAACAGTTCACTTGCGGAGAGACTGCGATATCCCACAATGCCCTCTGTTGGTTATATGAAAGAATAACAGTGCGCCCTCTGTTGGTTATTTGAAAGATTAACAGTGACTACAATATCACACAGCGCCATCTGTTGGTTGTATGAAAGAATAACAGACTGCAATATCACACAGCACCATCTGTTGGTTGTATGAAATAATAACCGGGACTGCAATATCACACAGCGCCCTCTGTTGGTTATATGAAAGATTAACATTGACTGCAATATCACACAGCGCCATCTGTTGGTTGTATGAAAGAATAAGTGACTGCAATATCACACAGCACCATCTGTTGGTTGTATGAAAGAATAACAGGGACTGCAATATCACACAGTGCCATCTGTTGGTTGTATAAAAGAATAACCGGGACTGCAATATCACACAGCGCCCTCTGTTGGTTATATGAAAGATTAACATTGACTGCAATATCACACAGCGCCATCTTTTGGTTGTATGAAAGAATAACAGAGACTGCAATATCACACAGCACCATCTTAATTTTAATTTTAATTAAAAGTAGGGAGGGGTGTGTGTATGGATGATGGGTTTTCATTTGGAGGGGTTGAACTTGATGGACTTTGTCTTTTTTCAACCCAATTTAACTATGTAACTATGTAACTATCTGTTGGTTGTATGAAAGAATAACAGGGACTGCAATATCACACAGTGCCATCTGTTGGTTGTATAAAAGAATAACCGGGACTGCAATATCACACAGCGCCCTCTGTTGGTTATACAAAAGATTAACAGTGATGGCAATATCAAACAGCACCCTCTGCACATGGTAGTGGGACAGTGGGACAATGCACACAGTAATCCGTTTGGCAATTCTCTGTCACCATCAGCTTTGCAAAGAAGTCCAGTTGATTGCTGGGGGGGTCGCTTGACTGCTGGGAGACAGGGCTGTAGTTGTGTCTAGGCTTATACGCGAGTCAATAAGTTTTCCCAGTTTTTGTAGGTAAAATTAGGTACCTCGGCTTATACACGGGTCGGCTTATACACGAGTATATACAGTACTTTATAAAAGTAAAGTGTCATTTTTCACCTTCTAAAGCAGCTCTGGGAAGGGGGGGTGCAAAAACTGTTTTAAATTGATATATTTAGTTGATATATTTGTTATGTTTGTCCCTGCTGAGCAGAAAGAGTTTCACTAAAGGCAGCTATTAGAATTGATACAATAGTTATTAATATTCCCACAAATACTGCCGAGAAATGTACCAATTAATGTAGCAAATTGTAACAGTTTAGAATTTGCTCTTGGATCACTGAGCTGCCAGACTAAAACACCAGACACACAAACATTAACTTTTACAGGTAAGGACACACGGGCAGATTTGGGGAGATTAGTCACCCCGGCAACAAATCTCCTCTAACTGCCTTCCCCTAACTTCCTGTCGGCTATAAAGAAAAATCGCCAGCGGCATGGCACTCGCGGCGCTTAATTTTCCCGAAGTCGTCTGAGGTTGCTGCACCATGAAACTACAGCGACTTCGGAAAACAAATTGCTGCGAGTGCCATCCCGCTGGCGATTTTTCATTCTAGCCAACGGGAAGTTAGGAGAAGGCAGTTCAGGGAGATTGTCGCTCCGAGGAAGAGGAGATTTGTTGCCGGGGCGACTAATCTCCCCGAATCTGCTCGTGTGTCCTTACCCTTACATTTTGGGAAAACAGTAAAAAAATAAAAGATGGAAAGCAATTGAAAAAAGTCTTTGTTTATGGTGAACAAACTGAAAACAACTGAACTGAACTAAGTTTTGAAAAGTGGACAACCCCTTTAAGCAGAATGTTTCCATAACAGTGAATTGTTGCAATGCAGTTCTTACATGTCAAAGTCAAATAACCAATACTATTGCTGGTTTTGCTTTTCCACACCAAAGTAAACATCAAATGCAGCCATCAGTGAGAAGTGGAAATTAAATCAAAGCAGCAACAGCTACCGAAGACATGACATTTGTATAACCTACTTTGACTTTATGCTCCAAATGTAAATGTGCTGGCACTTTCATGAACCAGTAAAATCCATTCGAAAAAAAAAAAATTTGACAGTTGACATATTCTTGTAACGATCATACCTGGTGGTCTAGGGGGGGGGACGACAGGGACGCCCGTCGCCCCCTCGGCGGGAACGCCCACATGCAGGCCGCAAGCGCCGGCATCTTGCAGCGCGCTCTGCAGTTTCTTAAAGGCGCAGTCGCGCTGACGTAGTGACGTCAGCGCGCAATTCAAACAGTATTTAAAGCCCATTAGGGCTGTGGGAATTTGCCCGTGATAGGATTAATTCCTGGTGCTTTTGTGCTGTTTATTCTGAAACCTGTCTGATTCCTGTTTTGACCCCTGCCTGGCTATTTGACCATTCTGACTTCTGGATTCTGACCCTTGCCTAATTATCGACTACCCCTTCTGATTAACCCTCCGATTGACTTCCTGGTTTGACCCTTGCCTGCCTGACAACGTTTACTCTCTGCCTGCCTCAACCCGGCCTGTTCTGACTACTCCTTTGCCTAACGCCTTGTACTGCGATCTTCTGTCCAAAGACTTTGGTTTACTACAGTTGTGCCCCTTTGCTTGCCAGAACTCCTCGCCTTGCTCCTCTCGAAAAGTCCAGGTGGCATCACTAACTGGTGAAGCCGAGCCGAGACCAGGGAGCTTGGCATTAGTTCTGGTTTAGGGTGCCGACCGTGACAATTCTATTGATTTTAATGGCATAAACTCTTGGTATAAACTCTCTTACCTGGGTCCAGCTGACATGACTGAGCATGTGGATTCAGAGCAGAATTCAGTTATTGTTCCATACAGCATGTTAATCTGATTGAAGAAATCCACAGCTAAGGAGTGAAGAACATGCCGAGTAAATAACTTACAACAGCGGCCTCATCATAATATGAACTGAAGGTATAACTGCAATAAAACTGAAATGCTGGTCTAAGCATTCAAGTGCATATTTTAGCTATGTACTCACTGTTGTATTTCTAAAGCTGGATGATTGGGGGGTACATTTTGCAAGTGACGCCAACACATTTTTACACCAGAAGAAAAGAAGGACCCAACTTCTATAATCCCAACAGATGTTTAGCAATAAATTGGTAAGCAAGTAGGGGAGCACTGAACTTCCTTATTAGAGCATCTCAGGCTCACTAGCTGTAGTACCGCTGTCTATGTAGTAATGACATAACTAGTAACTGCCATAAAGCACTGACTGACTGCAGTTACTGGACAGGATGGGGACAGATGTCTTACATGTTTATGTAAAATGGTCTGGTTAATAACAAAAAAAAAAAAAGTTTAACAATTTTTTTTATATAGAAAAAAGTCAAAACAATTGGGCCTTTAGAATCTAGTTCAGTCCCTTCTGCTTCTGAGACATTCATTGCGCATACGCTTATTCCAAATTTACCTTTATTTTTATTTATTCCTTCCAGGAAAATAGGTTTTCCCAGTTTCCCTGGGAAACGGTATAATCAAGATTTCATTGACAGTATTATGGGCAGTTTGAGCAATATTCATGGTATTTTCGTAAAAAATCCATAACCCTACACTGAACAATGTTTTTTTCTTTTTTTAAATGCTTTTTGCAAAAACACCATAATAAAGATCCTTTTCCTGCTGTACCAAAGTGACATGAGCTTTGCCGGACCCTATGTGTGCGCTCATCTTCAAACCGTAAGTCTTTCGTTGCAGCTCTAAGGAGGATTTTGAATCAGTAGCATTGGTTCGGAGAGATTATATGGGGCTGGAAATCTTCAGTAGAGCTGCAGGAATTGAGCGCACTGTTGGGGAGCACGCACGTACTATCTGGCACAGTTCGGATCGCCCTATGGTACAGCAGGAAGAGGACCTTTATTATAATATTTTTACATATGTACTTGTAATGTTAATGGGGCACAGAATGGATTTTTAAATCAATACTTTTTAGTGTTACTTTTCCTTTAAATAAGGTTCCTTGAGCCAATGGTAAAATGAAGGCAGATTAGATCTATTACTTGAATGTGTCAGCACCACTTTAAACAAATTCAAATCCATTGCTATGGCCTCTTTACCTGCCTCTGCAGTGTCATCATATGGTAAGAGGAGTTATTTTGCAGTATGCCATTTTTTTCTCTCACGGATGACTGATGTTTCACGTGGTCAAACATCAGTTATACAGACAGATAATTGGGAGTGATCACAAAAACGGAGGATGTGAGATTAATACAAATGATAGTCTATGCTATGTTTCCATAGAAACTTAGTGCCAGACTGAAATCCAGCACAAGACAGTTTAAGGCATGCCCAGAGCAAACATTAAGTACAAAGCTCTGGAACACCTTGCAAGGGCATGTCTACTTCCCAGGCTTGTCGGTGCATGCAGCATGGCATAGAGAGGTAGTGGGTGGCGCACCAGAGTAATCATGGTATAATGCATTCTTCCATATTTTCTCATAATTGCGCAACTGTTCCACATTTAAATGTCCCATGTCTACAACTACCCTTAAAGGGGAAGTAAAGTCTTAAATAGAATAAGGCTAGAAATGCTGTATTCTGTATACTAAACATAAACTTACTGCACCACAGGCCTAATAAAACAAATCATTTATGCTTTTAAAGTTGGCCACATGGGGTGACCATCTTGTAACTTTGTTAAACATCTTTACAACACCAAGATTGTGCACATGCTCAGTGTGGGCTGCTTAGGGACTGTCATAAATTATCAAAAACAGCACAAGTCAAATAATATTTGCCAGAAGCCGATACAGCAAGACTGATTAATAATCAGAATATGCAGACTGCACTGGGTCCTGTGTTATCATGTAATCTAATATGGATTTTATAGTTTTTGTATTGTTTAATACAAACTTTTTCCAACTCTGCAGAACCAGTGGCTGCAGCAAAATAATCCTCCAAAGAGAATCCCAGTTTATCTGTTTAAATCTGGCTCCATGATCTTTGTCCCTGCAGCTGGAGTTGGAAACAGTAAAGGGGATGCAAAGGCAAAAATAAAATCCAATACAAAGCTCTACACAGTCGCGACTGTTCTACAGGGAAAAAAACAAAGCTGCTCGAGTTCTGCATGGCTGGGAAGTAAGGCGGGGGCTCCCCCTGCTGTTCATAAGTATGATTGTTTCCCTGCTCATCAGTTAGGGACCGTCTGACAATTCCTATCCACAGCAGTAAATGCATAGAGAATTACAGTCTGGTTACTTATGAAAAGTAAATTAAAGTATATTGGAGAAAGGTTTCTTTTTCATTAAAGAAAGTAAAAATGGGATTTTATTTTTTTGCTTTTACGTGCCCTTTAAATAAAAACGAGTTAAATTTGCACAGGGAGTTTGCACATGTATGCCATATTTTGATCTTTGCAACCTCAAGCTAAGGCTACTGTCACACAGCAAGAAGGGGCCCCTTTAAAGGAGAATTCAACCCTTTAGCAAAAAAAACGTTACCCCCACCCCAGGATTTTTTTTTGCTAAACGGTTGAGTTCTCCTTTAAGCGAGATGGGGCCCCTGTAAGCGAGATGGGGCCCCTGTAAGCGAGATGGGGCCCCTGTAAGCGAGATGGGGCCCCTGTAAGCGAGATGGGGCCCCTGTAAGCGAGATGGGGCCCCTGTAAGCGAGATGGGGCCCCTGTAAGCGAGATGGGGCCCCTGTAAGCGAGATGGGGCCCCTGGTGAGGTGGCTTCATCTAATCCTTTTCACTGCCTACACTTACTATTAACTGCGATCCACTCATTGAGATCCTCTCCTTCGGGCAGCATCACGGCTTGCCTAAGGTTGCCGCTTCCCAGCGTGGCCTCTGCATGTTTGAGCAGCTCGTACTGGTGCGACCCCTCCGGGATGTTCTTCTTCGGTTTAAAGGTTTTTGAGGATCGACTGCTGCTGGGGAGGAAAGATTAGAAAAGTGTCATCCTTTCCAGATATTTATATCAGTCTCCATCCCTACTATCCTCATCCTTTACCGATTGTCCTTGCCTTGGACATTGACTAGTTTGCTTCTTAAAAAAAAAAATACCTGAACTAATGGAACACCTCAGCCTCCTGTATGGAGAGAGCCAGTTGATGGCTGCAGTTAACAAGGTACGAAGAGCTTATTAGAATGACGAAGTACATTAGGGAGAGGGATGAGACATATATACAAGCGCTGCAGGATACGTCAGCACTATATAATTAATAAAATTAAAAACATCCCCAGCGTCCCCCTCTTCCGGGTTCTGAAAGTTGTACGGGGGACAGCAGGAGTCAAGATACAGAGTTTGTTGTAGCCATGTCTTATCCGCTTCAGTATAAACTTCCATTAGACTGAGTGAGCCGGGGCCTCCCCTTACTTCCTTCCCTCCCTACTTCTCGCGTTTTCCTTTTCGCACTTCTGGTTCCCCCTTCCCAGGACTCACAAGAGGAAGCTCATGTTGCCCGGGAGATGGAGACACAAATCTCCAGCCCGGTCACACAACAGCGACTTCTCAATATAATCACGGAGAGCACAAACACGAATATCCACTTCCGGCCGAGCGCACTCTCACATTGGCTCTCGCGAGATTTTAGTGAGCGATTATCCTCCCCCGTTAGAAATTACACCCATTGATTTCATAGGCCGGCTTGAGATGAGTTCCAGCCTTTGGGCGGAGAGTTTATCTGTATATGGCGGTGACAGGATAATGTTCTCCAACTGCGCCCCCTCGCTATGGGTTGTGGGAAAGCTGTGTCTTTTTAGGTAACCGCTCTGGTAGATGAGGGGTGTAGAACAGTTACAGATTCATATTTTTCCCTATCACGTGTGTTTACTAGACCAGCTGCTACAGGAGTTCATTTACTTCCCTCCAACATGGCTGCTGTGTGCTGTCTTGCACGTTCTTGTGCTCAATCTCGAGGGCTGCTTAAAGGAGAACTAAAGCCTGACTAAAGAAGTAGCTAGAAATGTTGTACATTATGTTTTGGGCTTATATACCAGCCCAAGGCAACCACAGCTCTTTAGCAGTAAAGATCTGTGTCTCCAAAGATGCCCCAGTAGCTCCCCATCTTCTTTTCTGCTGATTCACTGCACATGTTCTGTGCTGCTATCACTTACGTAGGGACCAACTCACAATATACAGTACACATAGGAGTACATTTACTAAGGTTAATTAACCCTCGATATTTGACCCTCGAAGTTAAATCCTTCGACTTCGAATATCGAAGTCTAAGGATTTGCCGCAAATACTTCGATCGAAAGATCGAAGGAAAAATTGTTCGACCGAACGATTAAATCCTTCGAATCGAATTATTCAAAGGATTTTAATCCATCGATTAAAGGATTTTCCTTCAATCAGAGAAAGCTTAGAAAACTTATGGGGAAGGTCCCCATAGGCTAACATTGTACCTAGTGTTGCCACCTAGCCACCGGGGCCGGTATTACAAATTTACCGGCAATGTAGCTCCCGGTAAATTTGTAATACCCTTAAAAAGACCCCTTGGCCTGCCCCCAATCTCCTGTAAAAACTTAGCTTTTGTGGCCGTCTTGAAGTGTCGGTGCAGTGGCCACGCCCCTTTTACGGCATGGCACCGCCCCTTTTGACATCACACCCGCCCCTTTTTGTTCCTGCCCCCCCACCAGGCTGGTAAAACAATTCTGAAAAGGTGGCAACCCTAATTGTACCTCGGTAGGTTTAAAGTGGCGAAGTATGTAGTCAAAGTTTTTTTTAAAGCGACAGTACTTCGACTATCGAATGGTCGAATAGTCGAACGATTTTTCGTTCGAATCAAAGTCGTAGTCGAAGGTCGTAGTGGCCTATTTGATGGTCGAAGTACCCAAAAAAAAACTTCTAAATTCAAAGTTTTTTTTACTTCGAATCCTTCACTCGAGCTTAGTAAATGTGCCTCCCAGACTAGAAATGTCACAATATAAGGCTGATTAGTAATTAATACAGACAATTATTACACAGCAGCACAAAAAACAGTGCAACTAGCGCCAGAATTTAATAATCAGCCCTGTAGCATCAGCTTTTATTAGAGGGTGTAGCCACAAAAATGGGCATGGTCAAAAACTTTCGCCTTGCTACACGAAATCTTTTTGTCCCTCTTTCTGTTTCCAAAATGTTGGGAGGTATGTGTTACCAACTGTCCATCCAGTGCTTAATACAGAGCATAACATAGAGAGACCTTTAAATGCTCCATATGAGCACTAAGGGGGCCTTTTCAGTTTTTTTTTACTGATCATGGGATACAATAGTTTTTTAAATTTCCCATGTGCCAATCCCCAGTGCTCCCGACCTGATGATGAAAATTTGTGCATGTGCACAAATGAAGGGGAGGAGAAAGGGGTTATGAACGGCAGCGGGCCTAGGGGCGCCCGCAATGTAAATCCGGCCCTGAACATAAGAACACTATGGGGCAGATTTACTAAGCTCGAGTCCAAAAAGTTTGAATTTAAAAGTAATTTTTTGGATAATTCGACCATCGAATAGGATACTACGACTTAGAATTTACTTCGATTCGAAGTAAAAATCGTTTGAATATTCGACCATTTGATAGTCAAAGTACTGTCTCTTTAAAAATCCTTCAATTTCAATACTTCGTCAAATTAAAGCTACCGAATTGCTATATGGCCTATGGGGACCTTCCAGTGCATTTTTTGGCATCAAATAAAAATCCTTCGATCGATCGCTAAAATCGATGGTCGAATTTCGAGGGTTCTAACCCCTCGAAAATTCGACCCTTGATAAATCTGCCCCTATAAGTCACCCACCAGGATCATACAAGTACTTTTATGTAGGCTATATAATTCTAATATCCTAACTAAACTGTCATATGCGCTTTGTTCATATGGTCTTGAGGCAAAAAGCGACTCATCGACCGCATATAAGGCTGAAAACAGGTGTCATAAAAAATCTGGCACCACACTGTGCCATTATGTAGCTATAATGGCTATAATGAAATGCAGATTTTGTCATGGAATGTTTATGGCCTCAATGTACCATGAAATGATGGGGCCACTGTACTAGTGCACTTTGTGCAACTATTCCAGTGGAGAAAAAGGGTGTGTGTTTGTGAAATGGACATGGTATTGAGGGGTGGTCACAAAGTGAATGCAGCAGATCTTGTTGTGCCTCTTTCTGATTTTCAAATGTTGGGAGGTATGCAATCTTCATTACATTATCTTACAGGAAAAATACACCCCAAAACAATGTAGGTCTCTATAAAAATATAAACAGCTTACATGAAGCAGGGATTTGCAGATAAGCTGTTTTATATTGCATAAAACAGCTTATATGTACAACCCTGCTTCATGTAACTAAACAATTTTCATAATCATTTACCTTTTTAGAAGTATGTGCCATTGGGTAATCCTAAATAGAAAATTGCCATTTTAAGGAATAAGGACTGCACCCTGGGATCCTACGATTCGTGGTGCACACAAACAACCCAATCAAATCATATATGTTAGGTCACATGATCCAATTAACGGAAAAAGTTCTGTCTTTTGCTTCCACACCTCTTCGTGTTACTGTTAGAGCTCCAGTATTTCTGGTCAGGTGATCTCTGAGGCAGCACAAAGACATCGGGGTATATTTATAAAAGATTGTAGAGAACACCCAGTCCACTGGAGTGAAATTCCACCTCTTTCCATCCATTCCTATGGCATTTTTAAAGGCATATTTATCAAAGGGTGAATTTTCATTTTCACCCATTGACACATACTCTTTTAAAAATCCCATAGAAATGAATGGAGAGTGGCGGACTTTCACTCTAGCGGACTGTTGGGATCTCAGACTTTACTCTTTGATAAATATACCCCATCTGTTGCTTAAAGGGCATATTAGAGTTAAAATTTAGTATGATGTAGAGAGTGATATTCTGAGACAATTTGCATTTGTTTTTTATTAGTGGTTTTTGAATTATTTAGATTTTTATTCAGCAGCTCTTCAGTTTGCAATTTCAGCAATCCGTGCAGTGATTTCAATAAGAGACCGGAAAATGAATAGGAGAGGGACTGAAAAAGTAGCACTAACAATACATGTTTAGCCTTACAGAGCATTTGTTTTTTAGATGGGGTCTGTGACCCCCATTTGAAAGCAGGAAAGAGTCAGAAGAAGAAGGCAAATAATGAAAAATAAAAAATGAAGGCTAGTTGAAAGTTGCTTAGAAAGATAAGAACATTGCTGCCTTGCTCCAATCAGTTCTAAGCTCTGTGCCTCAGGCCCAATTTATTATCTGACATAAGGCGCAAAAGGCAGCAAGACCCTGCATGGCCACTTATGCTAACTCAGGGGGTCCCCAAACTTTTTTTTACTTGTGAGCCACATTCAATTGTAAAAAGAATTTGGGTGCAACACATTTATAAAAAAGTTTATGTAAAATGAGAGGGTGCCAAATAAGGGCTGTTATTGGCTATTTGGTAAACCCTATGCTATATGGGTGGGCAGTCTAAAGGAGTCTCAGTTTAGCAGTACACCTGGTTATATGCAACCAAAACTACAATCCAATAATTTAAAAATAAGCACCTGCTTTGAGGCCACTGTGAGCAACATCCAAGGGGTTGGTGAGCAACATGTTGATTGTGAGTCACTGGTTAGGGATCACCGCTCTACCCCTTACATCCTTGGTCTTCTTAAATGACCACAAGTTCCCATAAACTTCCATAGATCATGATAGGAAGACTGCAAAAACTGTTCTATTAAAGGGCATGTAAAGGCGAAAAAAAATCCCATTTAATGAAAAAGAAACCTATCTCCAATATGCTTTAATTAAAAAATGTGTACCGTTTTTATAAGAAACCTGACTGTATGCAGTGAAATTCTCCCTTCATTTACTGCTGTGGATAGGAATTGTCAGATGGTCCCTAACTGCTGAGCAGGGAAACAATCATACTTATGAACAGCAGGGGGAGCCCCCGCCTTACTTCCCAGCCATGCAGAACTCAAGTAGCTTTGTTTATGACGATCCCTAAGCAGCCCAGACCACACTGAGCACGTGCACAGTCTTAGTCTGGCAAAGATGTTTAACAAAGTTACAAGATGGTGACCCCCAGTAGCCAACTTTGAAAGCATAAATCATTTGTTTGATTAGGCTTGTGGTGCAGTAAGTTCATGTTTATATTTAGTACACAAAAATACAGCATTTCTGGCCTTATTGTAGTTTAGACTTTACATGCCCTTTAACTACATTTTCCTTAAATGTAATTATCATTTTATATTGTACATTAAACAGCCTAGAAAAGTTCCCCAAACAGCTAATCATGGGTTAGAGACAGAGTGCAGCTGTTCTGTGGAGCAAACTCTCACATTACAAGTGACCTACAGGCTTGAAGTTGATGCCACTAGTGCCTGGTTGCAACATAATTACTTGGAGCTGCATTGTGCAGGCCAAACATGCACACTCTCTTTATGCAGATACTTTCTAAATTATTCTTGTTCAAACACAGCTTACTTTGACATACAAAGTGGCTAGTTATCAATCCCATGTGTGTTTACTAGCTTTTGCTACTGAACAACTGAGTTGTGATTACAATAAGGCCCAATGCAACTGTTACTTTCCTTGAAATGTTTCAAACAACTGCAGCCCAGAGGCTTATCAACAAGAGGTTCTTATCAACAAGGACAGATGTTCATTGGTACATTCTTGCCTAAATGGAACACATGCATAGGTTTGGCAGAGCCTATGGGTAAAGGCACACTAGGCAATTCGGGGAGATTTAGTCGCCTGGCATGTGATTAGCACTGGTGATTTTTCATTTTAGCCATCGCAGAGTGAGGGAAGGCGTTCGGGGAGATTGGACAAGGTGATTAGTCGCCAGGTGACTAGATTTCCCCGAATCGCCCAGTGCACCCTTACCCTTAAATGTTTTATCCTTGAAATCTAATAATAGCTGGGCCGTGGCAGGTTGGGTAAACAAGAAAAGCATGCCTATGATTCTCTACTGCCCAGTACACCGATTAGCATTAGGCCCTGAATACAAAGCCCAGCACTGTACAATGCAGATAAGAGAGGCCTAGGTACTGTGTTCATAGACAGCTAAGCCACCAACTAGGTCTTCTGTCTGCTTTTTCATCAGAAAGGAGATTTGTTTTCCAGTTCAGTTTTGGAGAAACTTCTTCCTTTGTCATCTGAGGGAAATAATTTGAAAATATAAACATGAAAACAAAAACAGTATTTGCAGTTATTTGTGTCTACACCCTCTTCTTCATACTTGTGCTTTGTACTAGTGCTAGTACTAATTCTTGTTGAGAGTGCTTTGCTCCAAAAGTGCATAGTACAAGGCACAAAGATGCAAGGGAGCACCTTGCTTGAGAAAGTGTTACTTTCAAGTATAGTATGCCTTTTTGTGTTGAACCTCCACACCACACCACACTAATGGCTGCAACATGTAACTACACAACTTGTATGCAGTTTCCAGTTTTATCCATGCAAGTTGCCATACATGCTGCTCAGTGTGCGTCCCCGGTTAATACACTCTGGATAAAAAAAAAATCATGGTATTTTGCATCAATTCTAGTATTTTGTACATTGACCTTGCTTTAGTAATCAGTCATAATATTCACTAGTTATTTATCACTAGTTAATTCATCAAACATTTTTGTCAATGACATCCACTTTTTCTTACTATAAAAAGCATAATTGTGTTCTTTAGGTTTCCTTCCAGTCACAGGACCCTAGCTGTCTATAAAGAAGAGAATAAGGCTAGTGTGTTACACGGGGCTTAAATTTGACCTGCTGAAAAATCTTTCCTTTACTTTGCCGCACCCGGATCTATTGTGTAAGCCTGGGGCTGTTTCTCAGCTTGTGTTTTGCAGTAGGCAGAGTTTCAGCCCTTTGGGGCATTATCTGTAGATTTGATAAAATATCTAAATTCAGTGCTTTTGAACATTATCTTATCTTTATACTATATCACCACAGCAAGGGACATCCCAGCAAAGGAACTTTAGTTCTTTTTCTGGAGAGAGTGAGCCACAGGCAGATCATTCAGTCAGGTTTGCAAATGCCTTTGGATTAGGCCCAGGAGGTATTGAGGCCCCATGAGGTCCTAATTTATATACAATTTTAATAAATATTGGTAAAACGGGTCAACCTCTAGACATTTTGGAGGCCTGAAAAATGATTTGCTGTGAGGTCCGGTAATATCTAGTCACACCACTGAATGTCACACTCATTCCAACCTCTGGGTTTCCACTTGTCTACTGCTAGATGAAGCTAACCATAAACAAAAGCAGTGGTGATTCTGGGGCTTGGACTGCCTGAGGCAGTCTTTCCAATGCTTCACCCCTCACCCCCCCCATACTCACAAATTTAGCATTGGAGCAGGGAGGGCTGCATCAGCAGCGCAGAGAGTGTGACAGTGCTCTCTGCACTAGACAAGCCAAAATTCTGGATTAATAATTAAGTTACCAGTAGCATTTTTTTGCCCTCCCTGGCACTGCAGTCTGAGGCCATATTTTAATCAGGGGTGTAACTACAGAGTAAGCAGACCCTGTGGCTGCAGGGAGCCCAGGAGGTATAGAGGTCCACATGAGGTCCTGATTAATTTGTAATTTCAACAGATATTGGTAAAACAGGGCAACCTCTGGATATTTTTGGAGTAGTGATGTGCCGGCCGACCTGAGGCCCGCGGGTCAGGTGAGTTCAGGCCGACCTCTGGACAAAATGCGGGGGTCGAGCTCTTCTCCTGCTCTTCCCGCCCGTGACCTAGTACTGCTGGCTTCCTGCGCCAGAATTTATAGACTTGGGCCTGCCCAACCCCGCCCCTTTTGTGATGTCACTGCGGGGCGGGGCAAGCGTGGGTCTATAAATAAAGGGGAGCAGCGGGCCAGGGTCGGATGCGGGTAGGGAGCGGGCGGGTTAGGGTCGGGTGCGGGTCGAGAAATTCTCGACCCGCACATCACTAGTTGGGAGCCCTAAAATAAATTTCCTGTGGAGCCCAGTCACATCTAGTTACACCACTGATTTTCATCTTGCCTCATGGTAAAAGTGCCCCTGAATAAAAGTTCCCGTCTAGATACTCTAGACTGAGTCAATAGCTTATTGGCCCCTGTATGAGGCCCACAAGCAGACCTGCCACACCAATACCTGACTGAAATACAGTCATATATCAATCAAGCAGTGTTGAAAATCCCAGTCCATTATCACGTATTGATGTGGTCCTTGTCTGATGGGTCTTTGTAAGCCCCTCTGCCTGTGTATGACCAACTTGTGATGGGGCTGTGTTTAGGGTTGCCACCTGGCCAGTATTATGGTTGATCCCAATGTTATTAATAGGGAAAAAAGAAAAATATATAGGAAGGCCGGTATTTTTTTCCAAAAAAGGTGGCAACCCTAGCTGTGTTTCTTGCCGAAATGGAGATCTAAAATAAGTCCTTGCGTTTCAAAGTCATTCAGACATGCCCAAATGAGAAAATAGTATATTTCAAATAATTCCATGTCCTCCCCTACTACTCTCAGATGTTCTAGGCTCAAGTAACCAATGTGTGAGTTTTACTAATACAGCAGTGCAAGAGATACTGACTGCCGCCCTAAACCAAGCTCACAAGGAGAAAAACAGATGGAACCCGTACAGTGCTGTTGGTAGAATTCAGCGAGCTTATTCTTTGCCAGAAGTACAAACAGCTATGTTGGCAGATCACTGTGGTATTAGAGATACAGATTTTATTGTATTTAGGGAAGGAAAAGATAATGGAAAGGTTACAACCATTAGGGGATACCAGTTTGTTAAGTGCACCCCCATAAGCAAAATTACAAAGCTTTTACCCACAGCTAGGGAGTGGTGTCATCATTTTTTCCTGCTGGGCACATGCAAGTTTTCTGCTCTCCAGTCTCTGTGCCGGCCCTTCTCTTTTCTAAAAAAACACACTGCTCCAGGGCAATACTATAGTGAGCCATTTTGCCTCATTTTGCAAACCTTTTGTCATGCACAGTCAAGTCAAACCAGAATTTAAACTGAATTGTCAGATTAGAATAGTACCCTGGGCCAGTCCTCCTTTTTACCAAAAGTACGAAGCTTCTGGAACTATCTCCCCTATCTCCCTTATGCAAATGTATGCATAGTCTGTCTGTTATTATTATAATTGTACAGAATCCACTGGAGGGCAGCAATGCTACTAGATACAACTCCATATGAAGAATTCAGGATTCTAGCTGGTCTTTTAAAGTAGCATGTTTTTCTGCTTAAACCTCTCACTTAGGATCTCTGCTAAGACATCAATATATACAGTATAATCACAAGAGCCTTTAATATCCCATAAGTGAGATCCTTAGAAATTATGTTTAGTGATATAATTTGTCACAAGACAAAATTTGTGTATTTTAATAACGAATTTACCCCCTGTTGTAAGATATAAAGGTATTAAAAGTCACCTCCAAGTTCCATGACTTGTTTAAAAGCACTCCGTTTTTGGCTTTGTAAACACTGTAAGGATCATTTACTAACCCCGGGGCCTGTGGCTATTTAGACATAGCTGGATGCAATAGGCAAAGTGAAATAAAAAAACAGATTGTAGTCTTGTTTTGCACTTTGCACTCTGCTTTCGGTTTTTGGAATGAGGCCTTTTATCATACACTCAGTTCAGTCTTGCCCAGTCTGTAGGTACCTGTTGCAATTCAGAACTACAGCTCCCTGTCTAGTACAGTGAAATAGTGATGGACGAATTTTTCCTGTTTTGCCAAAAATTTGTGAAACGTGAATTCTGCGTCAGTTTTGACGGCCGCTTCAATTCTGACGTACACGTAAATTTTGACACCGGCCTTAAAGTAAGTGGCAGTGGCAAAATTAGGAAGTTTGCCGCTAATTTGCGCCTGCCGTATTTATTTGCCCATCACTACAGTCAAACTCCCAGCACACTTCTAAATGCATGTTGTAGTCCCAGCTGGAGGCTGAATGTGGTAGATCTGTCTAGAGCAGTGGTCCCCAACCAGTGGCCCGTGAGCAATATGTTTCTTAGAAACCTCTTGGATGTTTTTCCCAGTTAGGAATGCACCGAATCCAGAATTCGGTTCGGGATTCGGCCTTTTTCAGCAGGATTCGGATTCGGCCGAATCCTTCTGCCAGGCCAAACCGAATCCGAACCCTAATTTGCGTATGCAAATTAGGGGCGGGAGGTAAATCATGTGACTTTTTGTCAGAAAACAAGGAAGTAGAAAATGTTTTCCCTTCCCACCCCTAATTTGCATATGCAAATTAGTGTTCGGATTCAGTTCGGTATTTGGCCAAATCTTTCACGAAGGAAGGGGGTTCGGCCGAATCCAAAATAGTGGATTCGGTGCATCCCTACTCCCAGTGTCCCCAAAGCTGGTGCTTATTTTTGAATACCTGACTTTATGACACGTTTTTGATGAATAATAACAACATGTACTACAAAACAGAGCCTCCTGTAAACTGATAATCTGCATAGTGGCTACCAATTAGCCAATCATAGCTCTTATTTGGCACTCCCATGAACATTTATGATGCTTGTGTTGCTCTCCAAGTCTTTTTACATTTGACTGTGGCTAACAAGGAAGAAAGGTTGGGGATCCCTGGTCTAGAGGTTCTAAGTAAGATGCATGTCAGTGTGTCTCTTTTGCATGAGACACTGTATAATAGAAGACGTAGAGATGTCACAGAACTGGTGCTAGCTGTACAACCAGGACTGGAGGCCTGTACAAACAGGAGAAGAATGGACTCTTTAAGTTGCTGGGGTGGGTGTGGGCAGGGGAGTTTCAAACCTTTACACTGAATGAAGTGCTGCTCTGCTTAGTTCTGTGTGAAGTGCAAGCGCCACACTCATCCGAGGAAAGTTATCCAATTCGCTATAGGCCTTTCACGGACAACTGCACAACGAGACATTGAATAAACACATATACTCTTTAGAACCTAGTTTAGAACCTTTTAGCTTTTACGCTAGTAACTTTTCTCCTGGTCCATTCCAGCCAATTACATAAACAGTGGGGGCGTGACCATAAGGAGGCAGAGTTATGACATAAAAGTGGATCTGGGAAGTAAAGGGGCAGGGCTGTGACATAAGCAGGCAAAGACATGTGAGCCAAGAAAGTAGACATTTTTAGGCAGACCTCCCAATCCGTGTACCTGCAATCAGACAGAAGCTAGACTGGTGATTATCCACTTCAGTCTGAAATCACTGCATTGTAGTAAAGCAGGGATCCCCAACCTTTTGAACCCGTGAGCAACATTCCGAAAAAAAAGCAGTTGGGGAGCAACACAAACATGAAAAATGTTCTTGGGGTGCCAAATAAGTGCTGTGATTGGCCATTTAGTAGCCCCTTTGTGGATTGTCAACCTACATTGATGCTCGGTTTGGCAGTGCACCTGGTTTTTATACAATCAGAACTTGCCTCCAAGCCTGGAATTAAAAAATAAGCTCCTGCTTTGAGGCCACTGGGAGCAACATCCAAGAGGTTGGAGAGCAACATGTTGCTCACGAGCTACTGGTTGGGGACCACTGTAGTAAAGCAATGCCACAAGCTCTACACTACTAACTCATGGCATAGCTGCTGCCTAAACAAGAATGTGTTGCACTGTTGCAAAGAAAAAATAACTTCTCCAGCCTGGGGAGAAAAACATAGTCAAATGTAAGACTTTTATCTAAACTTGTTCCATAGATCCACCACCTTCTTATCACTAACGCCAGGTACACACAAACATTTGTATAGTTAGCAGCGTCACCAGTGGAATTTTGCTGCTGGACTGTTCCATCCCGTCTACACACCTCCAACCTTCGTTAAGGGTTAGGCCACACTGGGTGTTTTTCAAGGAAACTTTGGGCGACTTCGGAAAACGAATCGTCACGTGTGATTAGCGCCAGCGGTTTTTCATTTTAGCCGGCGCAGAGTGAGGGAAGGCGTTAGGGGAGATTGGACAAGGCGATTAGATGCCAGGCGACCAAATCTCCCCAAAATGCCCAGTGTGGCCTTACCCTAAACTACATGTAGAAAGAAAAATAATGGGAGCAGCTACCATCAAACACAAGAAACAAAAGATGGTGTGCAGAATCAAATAATTAACTGTAAAATTAGGATAAAGAGAGAGACTGACCCATAACGTTTGCACCTTCCCATCTAAATGATTAAGGTTCTCTATTGTGGACCAAAACATAACTTTTATTATAAATTAATTAAAACACATTATGTCCAAAAAATCAATTAATTAAAATTGCATGTAGACAGCGGCATTCTAGGAATATGTGAATAGGAGACTCCGAATAACAGCTCCCAGGTTTGCTGTTATACAAATAAGGGCTGAATTTAATTGGTAGATTGTTATTTTAATACCACACTTGAAATCTAAGTTGTGGTCAGAATCAGTGCTATTGAACCGTCACTGATAAGTGTACCCCCTCTGGTTAGTTAAGCAACTAGTCTGCTTCTAGTCACAGATATCTATAAACTAAAGGTTCCTGTCTGTCCACAATCTGTGTGAGAACGCATGCTTGCGTCCTGTCCGGCGCAGGCGCGGACGCGCTAATGCGCGTCGGCGTCTGACGCGCGTCGGCGTCTGACGCGGGACGCCGGCGACGGTCGCGGACGCGTCGGTGACGGTCGCGGGCGCAAGGACGTAGGCGGAAACGCCTGTGACGGACGTACTGGCGTCAGCTCCGCGACGTCAGCGCAATGACGCCAGTTTGGCGCCAAAAGCCCTGTATTTAAACCCTGACCAGATTAACATGCATTGCCTGGTTATTAGGTTATTTGACCGAAACCCTAGCGACTCTGAACTTTGGATTCCTGATTATTGACCCTTGCCTGAACCCGGACTTTGATTACTGCCGCCTGTCTCGACCTTCTTGCCTGTTTACCGATTACGAATATTGCTGCCTGCCTTGACCTTGGATCTCCTGACTACGCCTTTTGCCTAATCCCTTGTACTTCGCTGAACGTCTCATTGGCTACTCTCCACAACCCCGCTCCCTGTTCCACTCCAGGTGGGTAGCGCTTGTGTGAGGCGCTTGTGGGTTCATTATCTTCTGCTCCAGCCTCTTCTACGTCTGGATTATACTGGTAAGTCCTGACAGTATAACCAGGCCAAAGATGGATCCAGCTGAAGGGGCGTCCCCGTTTGCAGTCTTGACGCAACAGTTATCTTCCCTTACGCAAGCTGTCCGGGAGCTGCAAAGTGGCTATGCTCAGTTACAGGAGCACGTTAGGACCCAACCACCGGTTGCTCTTCCTTCCACAGCCGCAGCAACTCCTCCGGTTCCAGCGGAAGTCCAGGTGATAACCTCTGAGATTTCGGAACCTAAGGTGGCTTTTCCGGAGAAGTTTGCGGGTGACCGAAAGTTGTTCCGGAATTTTAGGAGCTGTTGTAAGCTACTGTTTACTCTCAAGCCTCATACCTATCCCTCTGAGCAGACCCGGGTAGGGGTGATTATCTCTTTTCTGACGGGAGAACCACAGACGTGGGCTTTTCGTCTTATGGATCGCCACAGTCCTGCATTGGCCACAGTAGACTCCTTCTTTGAAGCCATGGCAGTTCTTTTTGACGATCCGCACAGAGCCACTACTGCTGAAGCCGCCCTGCGTGCCTTGAAGCAAGGTAGCCGTCCAGCAGAAGACTACACTCTAGAATTCCGGCAATGGGCAGATGACACGTAGTGGAATCCGGCTGCCCTTAAGAACCAGTATCGCTTCGGCCTTTCGCCTGAACTGAAAAATGAATTGGCCCGTACTGGCATTCCCGACAGTCTGGAAAACCTTATTTGCCTGGCCATCCAACTCGATCGGAGGCTCAGGGAGCGCAGAGAGGAAGAAGAAGCTGAGAAAGCAGGTCTTCCACCGCAGTCTTGGATGTTACCAACCGCTCCACCTCCTATCCGAATGCCTTCCACTTTTCCTCCAGCTGTTCCGCCACCCGTCTTCAGTACAGCCCCAGAGCCGATGCAGATTGGAGCCATTAAATCTGCGTTAACTCGAGAGGAACGGATCAGACGTCGCAGACTCAACCTCTGCCTTTACTGTGGACAAGCAGGTCACTTGCTTCGGGGGTGTCCGATTCGTCCAATGGGTAAGAGGATCTTCAAAAGAGACTTTTCCAGTTGCCATGCTCCCGTGCCTCTTCTGACTGTCTCTTTGTCGTTGCAGTGGGGAGACAAGCGGGTAGAGCTTCAAGCAATCCTTGATTCTGGGGCCATCGGGTGTTTCCTGGACAATAAAGTGGCGCTGCAGTTTCAGATCCCACTCCAGTCCAAAAAGAATCCCATAGCCCTCCGTGTGGCAGATGGTTCCCTGATTACCTCGGGCCTGTGGTGCAAGAGACCGTCTCACTTTTTGTTGTATTAAATAAAGGGCATGCTGAAGTCATGAACTTTGATGTAGTTTCTTCACCTCTATTTCCCGTTATTTTGGGTCTACCCTGGTTGCAGAAACACAACCCGTCCATCAACTGGACTACCGGTGAAGTGAACTTTCTCTCAAATTTTTGTTCTTCCCAATGCATTTTCTCTTTCAACAGAGTCTGTTCTTTGTCTCCTGCTTCCGAGATTCACAATCTTCTTCCTCAAGCTTACTGGGAATTCACGGACGTTTTCAATAAGAAGGGGGCAGATAAGTTGCCTCCTCATCGTATTTATGATTGTCCTATTAACCTCCTTCCAGGGGCCCAGATTCCTTTTGGACGAGTTTATCCGTTGTCCGAGTCTGAACTATCGGAACTACGTTCTTACTTAGATGAAAATTTAGCCAAGGGCTTTATTCGACAATCTTCTTCTCCAGCAGGGGCTGGGATCTTCTTTTCTTGTTGAAAAAAAGGATCATTCCTTAAGGCCGTGTATTGATTACCGGGATCTGAACAAGATTACTGTTAAGAATCGTTATCCACTCCCTCTTATTCCTGAACTTTTTCAACGTTTGGCGGAGGCTAAGATCTTTTCTAAACTGGATCTCCGTGGCGCATACAATCTCGTCAGAATAAGAGAAGGTGATGAGTGGAAGACGGCTTTTCGTACACGTTATGGGCATTTTGAATACCTAGTCATGCCCTTTGGTCTTTGCAACGCTCCTGCAACGTTTCAACATTTTGTCAATGATGTTTTCAGAGACTTCTTAGACATATTCGTTATTATATATTTGGATGATATCCTTGTTTTTTCTAATTCCTTGGAGGAACACAGATCACATTTAAAGAAGGTGCTGGCTCGTCTTCGTATTCATCAGCTTTATGCCAAGATTGAGAAATGCATCTTTGAACAAACATCTGTGGACTTTTTAGGTTTTCTCCTTTCTCCGCAGGGAATTCAGATGGACTCCAGGAAGATCTCCGCAATTCTTGATTGGCCAATTCCTTCTTCCAAGAAAGCTGTCCAACGTTTTATTGGTTTTGCCAATTTTTACAGGAAATTTATAAAGAATTTTTCCCAAGTTATTCTTCCAATCACTGAGTTGACTCGTAACAATCAAAAGTTTTGTTGGTCACCACAAGCTCAGGCGGCCTTTGAGAAATTGAAGGCACTCTTCACTTCAGGCCCAATTCTTCATCATCCTGACGTTTCCCTTCCTTTCATCCTGGAAGTTGACGCTTCAGAGCTTGCGGTGGGTGCTGTGTTATCACAAAGAGCTGGGTTTCAGGAGGATCTGCATCCTGTTGCTTTTTTTTCCCGTAAACTGGCCAAAAGCGAATGTAACTATGATGTTGCTGATCGTGAACTGCTTGCCATCAAGTTAGCACTTGAAGAGTGGAGGTATCTCCTTGAAGGATCTAAACATCCAATCCTCATCTTTACGGATCATAGGAATCTAGAGTACTTACGTTCGGCCAAGAGGTTGAGACCCAGACAAGCAAGGTGGGCTTTATTCTTTATGAGATTCAATTTTCATCTTACATATCGACCTGGGTCTAAGAATGTTAAAGCAGATGCCTTGTCCCGTATGTTTTCTTCTGAAGACGAGCCGTCCTTGCTTCCAGAAACAATTTTAAACTCTAATAATTTTCTTCTGCTACAGTCTACCCTGGTTGATGGAATTAAAAACGCTTCCTCAAATCTCTCTGAACCATCGTTAGTTTCCAAGGAGGGCCTTCTTCTTCATCAAGGTAAAATTTTTGTTCCTGAACCTATGCGCTTAGAGGTCCTCAAGAATGTTCATGATTCAAAATTGGCAGGTCATCCAGGTATCAAGAAAACTATTATCCTGGCTAAGAGACTATTTTGGTGGCCTGGGTTGGCTAAGGACTGTTTTCAGTTTGTTTCATCTTGTGAAGTCTGCTCTAGGTCCAAGGACTCTCATTCTCGGCCTATTGGTCTTCTTCAACCTCTGCCGGTGCCTTCTCGTCCATGGGGCTCGGTTTCTTTGGATTTCATTTCTGAGTTGCCGTTGTCTTGTGATTGTTCCACGATTGTCGTTTTTGTGGACCGCTTAACAAAGATGGCTCATTTCAAGTCGTTACCCAGACTTCCTTCTGCTTCTGAGACTGCTGATACCTTCATTAAGGAAGTGGTAAGGCTCCATGGTCTTCCAGATGAGGTGGTGTCGGATCGAGGACCACAATTCACTTCTCAGTTTTGGAGATCGTTGTGTGGAGCTCTCAAGATTTCGGTGTCCCTTTCCTCTGCCTTTCATCCCCAGTCCAATGGTCAGACCGAACGAACCAATCAGACTCTCGAGCAATATCTGAGATGTTATTCTTCTTACCTCCAAGATGACTGGGTAAATCTTCTTCCTTTAGCCGAGTTCGCCTATAATAATTCCCATCATTCTTCAATCAATCAGTCCCCCTTCTTCGCAAACTATGGTTTTCATCCAGTAACTTTTCCCTCTGCCATTGTGTCTGACATTTTAGTTCCTGCTGTCAAAGACCGACTAACCTTCTTATCCGATAATTTTCAAAAGATCCAGGAAAACATGAAGCAGGCCCAACAAAATTTCAAGATGTATGCCGATCGGAGACGGAGAGGGGATCCAGAGTTCAAGGTGGGTGACCGTGTTTGGTTATCAACTGTTAACCTTAAGCTTTCTTGTCCCAGTAGGAAGTTGGGTCAGCGTTTCCTGGGTCCCTTCCCTATTATTCGCCAAGTCAATTCTGTGGCCTTTCAACTCAAACTTCCAGCTTCCTGGCACATCCATCCAGTGTTTCATGCTGCTCTTCTAAAACCAGCCTCAACATTCCGTTTCCCTGGGCGTTCGACTCCTTCTCCGCTACCTGTGGTGGTCAACGGACAGGAAGAGTTTGAGGTTGAGGAGATCCTGGATTCCAGACTAAGAGGCAAGCGGCTCCAGTACCTGGTGAGATGGAAAGGTTACGGTCCGGAAGAAAATTCCTGGGAACCAGTGTCGAATATCCACGCTCCTGAGTTGCTGGAAAAATTTCATAGAACTCATCCTGGTAAGCCTTCTGGTGGTCGCGTCCTGAGGCCGCTCCTTGATGGGGGGCAATGTGAGAACGCATGCTTGCGTCCTGTCCGGCGCAGGCGCGGACGCGCTAATGCGCGTCGGCGTCTGACGCGGGACGCCGGCGACGGTCGCGGAGGCGTCGGCGACGGGCGCAAGGACGTAGGCGGAAACGCCTGTGACGGACGTACTGGCGTCAGCTCCGCGACGTCAGCGCAATGACGCCAGTTTGGCGCCAAAAGCCCTGTATTTAAACCCTGACCAGATTAACATGCATTGCCTGGTTATTAGGTTATTTGACCGAAACCCTAGCGACTCTGAACTTTGGATTCCTGATTATTGACCCTTGCCTGAACCCGGACTTTGATTACTGCCGCCTGTCTCGACCTTCTTGCCTGTTTACCGATTACGAATATTGCTGCCTGCCTTGACCTTGGATCTCCTGACTACGCCTTTTGCCTAATCCCTTGTACTTCGCTGAACGTCTCATTGGCTACTCTCCACAACCCCGCTCCCTGTTCCACTCCAGGTGGGTAGCGGTTGTGTGAGGCGCTTGTGGGTTCATTATCTTCTGCTCCAGCCTCTTCTACGTCTGGATTATACTGGTAAGTCCTGACAATCTGGGTAACTGCAAATCTGACACTTGTGTTAGTAACAAGACCCCTATCTACTGGTAGTGTTTTTCAGGGGCTCAGGTATCAGGTGGGAGGGCAAACCACATGATTTGGGTGTGTAAGGTTAGTCATGCAACATTTTTAAAGGGTGGGTAGGTGGCTTGGGGGGCACACATCTTGCTATGACCCCCTTCAAAAGCTCTGGCTTTGTCAATACATAGAGCAATAATGTGATTCATAGCGGCCAATTGGGTGTGGCAGCTTATATTAAGCAGTTTTAAATAGCAATTTTTATAGTAAAAAAAAAGTGCTCAAGCATTTTTGAAACAATACCTTTTATAAGTGCCATACAACTGTTCAGTCCCTGGGCCAAATAACTTGCACAATTTATTTTCTGGGCTAAATGATCAGAACTTACAGACATGGTGTTTCTGCAGGCAAAATTTGCAGTATGGACGGATCATCTGTAATACAGCACAATCATAGAATGGTCTGTTAAAAACCAGCCCCTGACCTGCTGAAATATATGCTAAAAAAGCCTTATGGGTTTTATTGTTGAAAGTGGCCAACTACACATATACATACCTCACAATTTTTGTTTGACCACGCCCATTTTTGTGGCCACACAACCTAATTACCATGTTAATTTTACAAAATTTGTCAGGCTATGAAAGTTTGAACATATTTCTGTGTTTTTTATCAGTTATTACAGTTTTGCTAATGAAGGTGAATTGCACTTTAAGCTGTGAGTCTAACTTCTCCCAAGGGACCTGTTATCTTATATTGTTACAATTACTTATTTGCTTATCTCAAAATTGTTACAAAGGTATCTTATCTGCAGCTGTGGCTGTTCTGGGCTCTCTGCCAAAAACTAATTAAGTCAGAAACAGTGTTTCTTTTTCTGACTGTTCAGTGCAGAGAAAATCGGGACTTTCCAGTACAAACGAGGGACTGCGGGTTGAGCTGTCAAAAGAGGGACTGTCCCTCTGAAAACGGGACAGTTGGGAGGTATGTTAAAATATATTGATAATGGGTTGAGTGCAGAGGACTCTTGTATTTGTCTATATATGTGTGTGTGTGTTAGCTAAGGTTATTTCGCAAATACTGGAGTATGATGGTGTTTTGGTTACATTTCATAATAACAACAGCACTGTTAACATTATTTACCAACCAGACCTGAAAAAATACAGGCCATTTGTCAGCCCCAGCTGGAATGCTCTTGTTTAACAGGAACCAGAATTCAGAAATACTTATACAAATATGGAATACGTTTTGTAATTGGCATAAGTAAATACAGTGGAACCTCAATTTTACATCCTCTGATTTTGAGTTTCTCCTCATTTTACATTGTTGTTCTGTGGTCCCACCTATATATTCTGCTTAATACATTTCCCTAATTTTACATTTTCCTGGCTTTTTCTGGTCCCCTGAAAAACATAAAATGGGGGTTTTCCAATTTTTTTCCCTGGGAGTTTACAAAAACATTTCAGTTATATTACATTTAAATACATTTTATTTCGTATTTTTTTTAACGGCAGCCTGCCAGGGAGACACGAATACAACACTATTTATGACCGTCCCTCCAAAATTAAGGACGGCTGCCAACCTACAAATCGCCTAGTTTGCGTCCCCGCCCCTTTAACATACGCAGCCAATGACAAAACAATCTGCTTAATCTCACCCTACTCAAGGTAGCGGGCAAGGCGCTTAGCAACAGTGGGTGTGTGACTCGCGAACATTCGGTGACGTCAGCGAATCTATATAAAGACCGCTCTCCAGCGTGGCGTCTCCTTTTAGGCTTAGTTATAGTTAGGACTTGGTAGTTCTCTGGCTATCACCATGGCAACCATTACATCCCTCCGGTCTCTGTGCTGCGCTGTGAGAGCCCAGGTTCGGGCGATCCACTGTACCCCGTGCAGGTAAGTGCAAGCTGCTGCTAGTGTCCTTCACTTATTGAGGCTTTCGCTACCCATGTCAAGTTCCCCCCCTCTATGACCAGAATAGATCGGCCCGCCTAGTCCTTTCCATGAGCAAAAATTCCCAAGCCTCGTTCTCGGTCAGTAATTGTATGGTGGGGTTATTAAAGCTGCAGTGCTAGTGTTGTGTTCAAGTGATGCCTTCGTATAGAGGCACGAATGAGAGAATGGGCTAGTCCTATAGCGGTCGTATTACGATAGGATGCTTGTAGCCATGGGAGCTGCTTGTGTTGGTAGGGACCGGAAGTGGAGCCCGGCTGATGAAATCCCTTTTGCTGGTTGCACTGCCTTTGCCTTCCCTCCCCCAGCTCTCTGCTGCCCCTCCCATTTTAAAGGGGAAGCTCACTGGCTCTTCTGCCATTACTTGTGTGTTTATATAGTGAATATACAATAATGCTATTCCCAGCCTAAAGCATTGATACTTTGTATTTATCCACACCGCACACAATTCTTTTTTTAGCCTGTACAGGTGGCACCAGACACTGTCACTCTTGGACAGGCAACTTTCGTAACTTTGTAGCCATAATTCATTTTTAATGAAAATTGTCTGTTTTAATAAGTATTATTTACAATTAGTATGAACAAATACTCGATAAGAACTATGCGCGTGTCTGTGATCAATCATGTCAAGTGGATTTTATTGTCCTATACAGTAATACAGTACATAGTGGAATCGAGCCTCAGCTGCAGTGTATACGACTCGGGGATTTGTGTATGTAAATACGATGTGTATTTTATTTATATAGCGCTACTTGAGAGCAAAGCATTGTACAGCAAAATAATAAATTATTAGAGCAAATAGGGGGTCGTTTCAATAATAAATACAAAGTACACTTACAGTTTTAAGAGCTTAGCGTTAAGGAGACAAGAGAATGGAAGTCCCTGTCCCGTAGAGCTTACAGTCTAAATTGGAGGGGTAACCTAAAGACAAATAGGGATATATATAGATATATATAAGTGTAGGTTACAGTGGGTGACTACCATATAAGCTGGCAGCATTCTATTACTGTTGGTTAGTTATGGAGGCAAAGGAGCAGCTGGTGAGAAGGAAAAATAGCAATGACAGAAAAAGAAGTGGATAACCCTTGTATGGTCATTTAAATTGAGGATTAATTGCATGGATTTAGTGGGGGGGGGGGTCCTAGAATCTGTGCTGGAGGAATAAACTGTAAAGCAGGTAGAAAAACAAGGGTGGATGTGCTGGAAGGTTAAGAACCTTAGAACTTTTATATTTTATAAAAGGGGACATTACACCAAAGGACCACTATTTTTTTTATGTATGTATAACTTTATTTGTAAAGTGCTGTTAAGGAGCCGCAGCGCTGTACAATGTATACAATATATATATATATATATATATATATATATATATATATATCTTCAAAGTGGACTAGCACACCAAATTTTCAATCAAAGAAAATTTTATTCAAACATCACTCACGTGTCCAACGTTTCGGCCCACGTTAGGGCCTTTATCAAGGATGTAGGCCGAAACGTTGGACACGTGAGTGATGTTTGAATAATCTTTTCTTTGATTGAAAATTTGGTGTGCTGGTCCACTTTGAAGATTGTATGCCTTGATTGACCAAGCACCCACCTCTGACTAACAAGGAAGGAGTGCAGGTTTTTATATATATATATATATATAGATATAGATATAGATATAGATAGATAGAGATAGATATAGATACACAGGAAAGATAAATCACACAATGAATATACAGAGCTCATATCAGGACAAAGATCTTAAGTGCTATGTGGTAAGAGACATAGTGGGGAGGAGGTCCCTGCCCCATAGAGCTTACAGACTAAGTGGATGGGAGGCTAACATAAAGGCACAAATTGGAGATGAAAAAGATAAAGGCATTGTCCAATAGGTACAGGACTAGGGTAATGTTCTAGTGCACCAAAAGGTAGACTCTTAGTTTTTTCGTGAAGAAATTGAGAGAACATTCCTAACAGAGGAATTCAGGGATGAAATTCCAGAGTTAAGGAGCAGTAAGATAGAAGGGTTTAAGAGGTGGCAGTGGATGTGGATTGTGTGAAAAGAAGACAGCTCTGGGAGGAGCAGAGAAGATGGCCAGGAACATACAGTGAGACGAGAAGAAATGTAGTGAGAAGCAGAGTGTAGGGCTTTGAATGTTAGCAGAAGGGTTTTATATTTTATCATTTGATAGCAGCTGTGCTAAGGATTTTAGTTGGGGTTGAACAGGTAACCTTTTAGGAGAGAGCAGAAGGATCCTGGTAGCAGAGACTGATTAGAAGGGAGAGAGAAGGAAGTCAGGAAGACCGTTAGTAGGAGATTGCAATAGTTTAAATGGGATAAAATAAAGCTCCCCATAGACGCGACGATTCTTCTTGCCGAACGACCGATTTTAGGGAAGCCCGACCAATCCTTCGAAATTATCGTGCGGTTAGTGGTATTCGAACGATCGCGCATCTTTCGATTTTTCGTCCGACATCTGTCGGGAAATTGATCGGCCAGGTCAAAAAATCTTTGTCGGTCCCAGTGCAATGTATCTATGTTTGCAGGGCCAAGCAGGCAGCTCCCCTTTGTTTTCCTGGCAAATTGGTCTTTTTAGTTGATGGTAAATTCGTACGATCGTACAATCGTTCTGAGAAGATCGTGGTCTCACGATCAGGATCTGATCTTTTAAAAATCTCAACATCTATGGCCAGCTTAAGGGTTTTGGCTATATTGCGGAGGAAGAAATTACAAGTTTTGGCAGTGTTATTAATATGATTAGAGAAGGAGAGGGACTGGTCAAAGATGACCCCCAAGCAGCGTGCTGAGTTAAAGGGGTTGTTCACCTTCCAACACTTTTTTCAGTTCAGTTGTTTTCAGATTGTTCACCAGAAGTAAAGACTTTTTCCAATTACTTTCTATTTTGTTTTTTCATTTTTTACAGTTTTCCAAAATTCCAAGTTTAAATGTTTCTGTCTATGGTGTTTGAGTCTGGCAGCTCAGTAATTCAGATGCAGACTCTAAACTGCTACAATTTTGCAACATTTAGTTGATACATTTCTCAGCAGCATCTCTGGAGTAGGGATGCACCGAATCCAGGATTCGGTTCAGGATTCGGCCAGGATTCGGCCTTTTTCAGCAGGATTCGGATTCGGCCGAATCCTTCTACCTGGCCGAACCGAATCCGAATCCTAATTTGCATATGCAAATTAGGGGCGGGGAGGGAAATTGCGTCACTTTTTGTCAGAGAACAAAGAAGTAAAAAATGTTTTCCCCTTCCCTCCCCCTAATTTGCATATGCAAATTAGGGTTCGGATTCGGTTCGGTATTCGGCCGAATCTTTCATGAAGGATTCGGGGGTTCGGCCGAATCCAAAAAAGTGGATTCGGTGCATCCCTACTCTGGAGTATTAGCAACTACTGTATCAATTCAAACAGCTGCCTTTACTAAAACTCAGGGATTCTGCTCAGCAGGGACAAAGATAAGAAATGTATAAACTTAATGTATCCATTTAGAACAGTTCCAGGGTTGGCGATCCCCTCCCAGGGCTGCTTTAGAAGGTAAGAAATTACACGTTATACTTCAATATTAGAAAAACAGTCGCACATAGAAAATAGAAAGTAATTGGAAAAAGTCTTTATTTGTGGTGAAGAATCTGAAACCAGCTGAACTGAAAAAAATGTTGGAAGGTGATCAACCCCTTTAACAGGGTTAATGGTCCTGCCATCAATAGTAATGGTGAAAGGAAGAGTTGGGCTAGGTTTGGGTTGGTAGATGTAGCCTCCCTGTCGGGGAATCGAACCCCGGTCTTTTGCGTGACAGGCAGGGATAAGAACCACTATACTATTGAGGATTGGCTGGCTATTTGTTTTACAGCCAGCCAATTCTTGTTTGTAAAAACGTAACATTATCATGTATGGAAATAACTAGGCTGCTAAATAGTAGCCAAGCCCCAGTGCTCCAACTGTTCCAAGTACTAGTTTCACTCTGTCTACTGTGGTGAGTGTCATGGAGTAACTATATACAAGAACCAGTGGAATATACATATATTTAGCCAGCGTCGATGTAATGGCACATAGGATACTGCTCAGTAGGGGGTGAACCACTTTATGCTTTATTCTGCCCGCGCACACAAAACTTCAGGGACTGTTCCTTCATCAGCCACTAGTAATGGCTACATTCTCCTCTTTTGATACATGCCTAATGACCTATAGCAATATGGAGGGCTTGAATGTGTAAAGAGAAGCTGTAAATATAAAGTATGTAGGTGAGTTGGATAAATGCCTATAGTGAGACAAGTGTTATGCTGGAGAGGAGTAATACTTAATCAGAACAATAATAGGAGCAGAGTGCTAGAACAAGTAGCCACTCACAATACAGTTCCATGGATATCAGTGTTAACTGTCAAGTGGCCATATATGCCCACTATGCTCACTACAATCTCCTAAAATCTAAAAAAAATATCTGTATGTCTGCAGTGCTGTAACTCTATACATCTCTGCATATGTTTACTCTAGCTAAGGCTGACTTGAAACCCTTCTGTTGCTGTGCTTCTAAATATAAATGAGCTGTTCTCTATGTATGTGTGTATGTGTGTATATATATATATATATATATATATATATATATATATATATATATATATATATATATACACACACATATATATGCAATGTATGTATTTAGTCTGAGACCTGAGATGTCAGAAGCAGCCAAATCTCAAGTGGCTTGTAGATCATTAGGTTTCAGCTAGTCGTAGGGCCACTTAGACTTTGGCTGAGAGCTATGTACTGGTGGAAGGTTCTTGCAGGCTACTAGTCACATTGCGATTGGTTGCTCAACCATGTTGTGGAAGGATAGTTACTGCACAAGTGTTGTGTTCACCCCCTGCCTCATCAACTTGCCTCAGCACTAAATCTCAGTTCTGGGAAAATTGCTCAAACGTGGAATTTTTCTTCATTATTATGGGGCAATCTCTGTTACT
The DNA here is from genome assembly GCA_038501925.1 of Xenopus petersii. NCBI lineage: Eukaryota > Metazoa > Chordata > Amphibia > Anura > Pipidae > Xenopus > Xenopus petersii. The sequence goes on from CM076677.1 coordinate 104,610,478, forward strand.
TGCAGGCCAGTGTTTGCCACAGGAAGCAATGAAATATCCTTCTACCACACGTGTGCTTCTTGATGAACAAGAAACCCTATTACATTGAAGAAGTGTATGTGTCAGCCGAAATATGTTGGGGCCTATTTATCACACTGTAAAATGATTAATGCCCGGAAAACAGTGTAAAAATTGTGTAAATAAAACACATTAGGGCTCATTTATAAATACTGGGCAAATTTGCACCTGGGCAGTAACCCATGGAAACCAATCAGATGATTGCTTTCACTGTTCAACCTACAGCTGGCTGAAAAAAGCTCATCACTGATTGGTTGCTATGAGTTACTGCCTGGGTGCAAATAAATGCCTATAGTGAGACAAGTGTTATGCTGGGGCAACAATACAATCCTGTAACATTGTACCATGGATGTTTTTGAAGTTAATTGGACAAGTTGGGAATTATAATGCTGACGTACCATATGTGCCAGTGTTTGGTGCATGGGAAGATGAGGAAATGATTATTTGACTGTCAGACCCAAAAAACACAACACTAGAAAGGTGGAGGCCACTTGTATGATACCCATTTCAAACCATATCGACCAGTGTATCTTATGGCTTCTTTGATTGCAGTACCCGCGATAAAGTTCTATTTGCACAGCTGTGGTTGTGTAAATAAAACTGTCATTTACTGTCTGTGTTCATAGAATAGTTAACTCTTCCCTGTTAATGATTTATCACATAATTGTATCCAGCTCTTGTTCTGTTCTATCACATTGTTCTAGTGACGGACAATCAAGGTTTAGTTCTTGATGTTTGTAACCAATCTTTAGGGTCTGGCCACATGGGCAGATTCGGGAAGTTGCCCGTAATTGCCTCACAAGGAAACTTCGGGCGACTTTGGAAAACAAAATGCTCCGAGTGCCTGCCCCCAGGCGATTTTCATTTTAGCCAGCGGAAGGCAGATCGGGCAGATTAGTTGCCACGAAGAAGAGGAGATTTGTCGCCTGGCGGCTAGTCTCCCTGAATCTGCCCGTGTGGCCAGACCCTTAGAGTCAACTAAAGAAGGTTGTAGGATGGGAGTGGAGAGGAGTAATACCAGTTTAATCAATGGAAGGGGTGGTGTTTCCATAGTTAAGACTGGTCAGTCTAGTGGCTTTTATCTCATAGATTTTCTCATAGAAGAATCTGAAGCATGTTGCTCAAGAATATTGGCATGGTAAGAGTGCCACTGGACAGTAGGCCTGGTACTCAACCATGCTGGTCCAGGTGACCCACACCTATCTACTATATAGACCAACCCGACCTGACCCTACCCACAATTGCCCTACTGACCCAGGAACTGAAAAACTGGAATTAAGGCAGGCCAACCATGTTGGAGAAGGATCTTTCAATCCAAAACCCTGACCACCTGCATGTTTTTGGGGATCAGAATATTTCCTAGGACCTAGACTGATAAGAGCGTATTCCGTGGGCACCTGACTTGATGTAGCTCTCTAAACCATGTGTCCCTTTGTACACAAGGTAGATTTTGTATGCCATTGCCAGGTTTCCAGACCGCTCTAAAGTTTGGGAATGACATGATGCTGTAAAGTCCACCTCCTGTATATTTTATACATCTGCATCTTTATTTGTGGACACAGCACTTAATCAGAACAATAATAGGAGCAGAGTGCTAGAACAAGTAGCCACTCACAATACAGTTCCATGGATATCAGTGTTAACTGTCAAGTGGCCATATATGCCCACTATGCTCACTACAATCTCCTAAAATCTAAAAAAAATATCTGTATGTCTGCAGTGCTGTAACTCTATACATCTCTGCATATGTTTACTCTAGCTAAGGCTGACTTGAAACCCTTCTGTTGCTGTGCTTCTAAATATAAATGAGCTGTTCTCTATGTATGTGTGTATGTGTGTATATATATATATATATATATATATATATATATATATATATATATATATATATATATATATATATATATATATATATATATATACACACACATATATATGCAATGTATGTATTTAGTCTGAGACCTGAGATGTCAGAAGCAGCCAAATCTCAAGTGGCTTGTAGATCATTAGGTTTCAGCTAGTCGTAGGGCCACTTAGACTTTGGCTGAGAGCTATGTACTGGTGGAAGGTTCTTGCAGGCTACTAGTCACATTGCGATTGGTTGCTCAACCATGTTGTGGAAGGATAGTTACTGCACAAGTGTTGTGTTCACCCCCTGCCTCATCAACTTGCCTCAGCACTAAATCTCAGTTCTGGGAAAATTGCTCAAACGTGGAATTTTTCTTCATTATTATGGGGCAATCTCTGTTACTTGCAGGCCAGTGTTTGCCACAGGAAGCAATGAAATATCCTTCTACCACACGTGTGCTTCTTGATGAACAAGAAACCCTATTACATTGAAGAAGTGTATGTGTCAGCCGAAATATGTTGGGGCCTATTTATCACACTGTAAAATGATTAATGCCCGGAAAACAGTGTAAAAATTGTGTAAATAAAACACATTAGGGCTCATTTATAAATACTGGGCAAATTTGCACCTGGGCAGTAACCCATGGAAACCAATCAGATGATTGCTTTCACTGTTCAACCTACAGCTGGCTGAAAAAAGCTCATCACTGATTGGTTGCTATGAGTTACTGCCTGGGTGCAAATTTCCCCGCTGGTTATAAATAAGCCCCATTGTGACTTGCTTCTGAAAATGTATCCTCGAAACTGGCTGTATGCAGGGAAATATGTGCTTTGAAGTTGCCAGACAACTGTATCCGTGGAATACATTGGACTTATCCGTCTCTTATTGGGTCTGTACCCCATATAACCCACTGGGAGAGGACTGTATTAGTGGCCCAAAGTGGTCATGAGCAGATGGGATTTTCCCGCCATGCTGATTTCATTGAAAGGGTTAAATAAAAGTTCCTTCAAGTTCAGTAATAGAAGTAGCAGTAGCCTGGCCAACCTTCTCTATAATTAGCTTGTCTCTTGGGTGCACAGTCTCATCCCAAGTGGGAAACTGTCTAACGCAGAACTGCCATCTGCAAATTGCCAGCTATATTTGTAGGTCACAGATGGTAATATATGTATGTCTGGGTCACATGCTGGATTTTTGTGCTCCCACTGTGATTTAGAGAAACCCTAAACTTCGATTGCTGAAAAGGTTCTGTATGTATGTATTATATTGCTGAATGTCCAGGCATCATGTGCTCTTTTGGTCCTTTTTAAAGCGTTATGTTCAAAGGGACATATAGTGCCAAGAACAAGTATTTGTCATTGCATTATATGCCTCTACATATATAAGGAATGTGCTTTACATTTTGTTCTACTTAAAAGGACAAGGAAAGTTAAACTAAAGAAGTAGCTAGAAATGTTGTACATTATGTTTTTGGCTTCTGTGTCAGCCCAAGGCAACCACAGCCCTTTAGCAGTAAAGATCTGTGTCTCCAAAGATGCCCCAGTAGCTCCCCATCTTCTTTTCTGCTGATTCACTGCACATGCTCTGTGCTGCTGTCACTTACTGAGCTTAGGGACCCACTCACAAGATACAGTACACATAGAATAGAAATGGCACAATATACGGCTGATAATTAATACAGATTAATTACTACATGACAGCACATAAACCAGTGCAACTAGCATCAGAATTTAATAATCAGCCCTGTAGCATCAGCTTATATTACAGACCAACCTCATTTTCTGCTTGATAATTAGTGACGACCCCTAAGCTTAGCTTCTCAACAGCTGCTCAGAGCCCACTGAGCATGTGAGTGTCGCAGACACTTTCCAAGATGGTGACCCCCTGTGACAAGTTTGAAGTCCTGGATCATTGCTGCTATTGACAAGCTGAAACTTTAGGCTGGTGCAACAAGTTCAGTATATAAAATACGGCATTTTTAGGGTTTAGTTCTCCTTTTAAAGGACATGGAAAGACAATTTGTTAGGCACTTTGTTGACAATATGATTAGTAAACTTGGACCCTGGGCTAGTGCTTCTTTTTGCTGTAAATACACCAGGGTAGCTTCTATTTTTACTGTTCATACCATTGATGTTCAATTTTAGATTCATTTCTACCACGCAAATTTTCCCTTCTTATTCACTTTATTCTCCAAGATGTCTGCTGGTTATTTGCACAGATAATCTTTTTCATTGAATTGTACTGTACTAATGCTGAGACTCCTCTTTGCTACAGGAATGAGGCAGTCATCATCTCTGGCAGAAAGCTGGCAAGGCAAATCCGGCAAGAGGCACGGCATGAAGTGGAACAGTGGGTGGCAGCCGGCAACAAGAGGCCGCACCTCAGTGTCGTTCTGGTTGGAGACAACCCTGCAAGCCATTCCTACGTGTTAAACAAGACAAAAGCTGCTGCAGATGTGGGTGAGTCAGCCTTTTATTGTGACTCATTAATGCACCATTTACAAAACCTCCAGTGTCTTAAACTCTGGTCAGTTTAGGGATTACATCACTATCCTGTGCCAATAAAGCAAATTCAGAGCTGATAAGAGGCTGACTATCAGGGTCGGACTGGGGGGCCCAGGGCCCACCAGGATTTGCTGTCCAGGGCCCCCCTCTGAACCCCCTGGCCCCCCTATAGCGACGCCGCACAAAATTGCGGCACCCCAAATTGCTTTTTATTTTAGGTCCAGGAGATAAGGAGAGGTGGTCTGGCCCAGCGAGGCACATGAGGGCCGGGGCCCACCGGGTTTATTCCCGGTATCCTGCCGGGCCAGTCCAACCCTGCTGACCATACATTGTACAATCCTCTTGTTCTGTGACTGCCAGCAATTTCATCACAGGGGTCACGTTAACATGCCAACTGGTAGAATATAGGCTTGGGAAATTGTCGAGGAATTTGCGACTGCTATATAAAAGGATGATAACCATCGGGGTGCTTGCGGTTCCTTTCGTATTGTTAATTTTAACAATGTTGCAATGTGCAAAATGACACTTTTATTAATATTATTACTACTATTATTATAAGCAATCACATTTAGGGGCCTCTTTATCATGCTGTGTAAAATATTGAAGAAAAACATTACTGGTAATGTAGATGGCAACCAATCAGTTGGTCGAATTCAACAGTTGCCTACAAGTGGTGATGTTTGTCTCCAGTGTTTTACACAGCATAATAAACAAGCCCTTAATTCTATATGTGCTCTTTACTCGTGCTCTATTTCAGGTATCAGCAGTGAAACTATAATCAAGCCAACATCCATCACAGAAGAGGAGCTCTTGGATCTCATCAACAAGCTCAACAACGATGATCATGTCGATGGGCTTCTTGTGCAGCTGCCTCTCCCAGGTAAACCATATAATAAACTGTTTGCAATCTAATGTGGACCTCAATGGGGTGCTTAGTGCACATGAGTGTTTCACCTGAGTCTCTCCCTGCTCACTTATAGCTCTGGGCTCATATTACAGTAGGGAGGGGGAAGGGAGGGAGAGAGGAGCAAACTGAGCATGCTCAAGCCCTAGCCCTGGAGGTTTAAGCTGAAAACAGGAAGTCTGATACAGAAGTCCATGTGTACACAATAGAAGGAAGTAAATGCTGTGTTTCTTTTGACAGAGGACTCAGAGCAGCATTACTTTGAGGGTTTACTGGTGTATTTATATAGACCTTTCTGATAAAGCTTACTTCATTTTATTCTTTCCTTCTACTTTAAAGGATTCAGTCTGCCCTGTGTGATTTATAAACGTCTTTTAATAACTAGGAATGCACTGTATCTGGGGATAGCTGTTTTTGTAGCATTCAGTTCTGGGGAATGCCTAGTCATGTGACTTTAAAATGTCACACGGGACATTTTGATGCAGTGTGAAAGCAACACATTTTTCAATCAGACACATCGTCTGAAGCTAAAACAAATGAATCACACATATACAAAAAAATTGCTGTTTGCAAATTAAGCGTCTTACCTTCAGTTATAGCCAAATACTAAATATTGCATAAAGATTTGGGCAGAAACAATAACCAGTTGCATTGTTGTTTAAATGTTTAGGGTACTGTCACATGGGAGCCTTTGTTAGCAACATCCCATGTACATTATCTTAAAGCTTTGGGCTTTTCAAATGTTCATAGCCAGAAACTATGGATATCTATAATAATGTGCTTATGAGCAGTTATTTTAGCGATGACTAAGCCTTATCCATCTAGTGGTGAAATTATCATTTATAGAATAATTTCCTTGCTTTTATTGATCAGTACCTTATTATTTGAGCATTGAGGGTCTTAAATGACTTTTTGATGGTCCTTGATAACTGTTAAAGAGCCTTATTGACTCAAAATAACTTTATTCGTTCACTTTTTTTATAGAACACTTAGATGAGAGGGCGATCTGCAACGCTGTTACTCCAGACAAAGATGTAGATGGTTTCCATGTGGTGAACGTGGGCAAAATGTGCCTGGACCAGTACTCCATGCTGCCGGCCACCCCTTGGGGAGTGTGGGAGATTATTAAGAGAACAGGTAAGAAGATGAAAGGCTTGTGGCTTTCTTGCTGAATATGATCTTACTACCATAGCAATAAACGATTGTCTTACATGGTTTGTTCACCTTCAAACAACTAGTTGTTTTCAGCTAGATCACCAGAAATAACGACTTTTTCCAATGACTTTCTATTTGTGACCGTTTTTGTAATATTGAAGTGTTAAGTGTCATTTTTCAACTTCTAAAGCAGCTCTGGGAGGTGGGTCGCCGACCCTGTAAACTGTTCTAAATGGATACATTTAGTTGATACATTTCTTATCTTTGTCCCTGCTGAGCATAATCTCTCCGTGTCATTACAGGCGGCTGTTCGAATTGATACAATAATTGCTAATACTCCAGCGATGTTGCTGATAAATGTTGCAAAATTGTAACAGTTTAGAGTCTGCATTAGAATTATTGAGTTGCTGGACTCAAACACCAGAAAACTTTAAACTTAGATTTTGGAAAACCAGTAAAAAAGAAATAATGGAAAGTAATTGAAAAAAGTCTTTATTTATGGGGAACAATCTAAAAACAACTGAATTTAAAAAAAAAAAAGAAGTGTTTGGAAGGTGAACAATCCTTTAAAAAGAGAACTATCCCACGTAAAAAGCATATGTTAAGCCATAATCCAATGCTTCTATAAAGCCCATTTCAGATTTAACGCAGCTGCTTGGCCTAAAACAGAGAATATAACCTATTCCATTATACAGTTATGATTATCATCATTTATTTATACAGGTATAGCACCTACAAGTTACACAGTGCTTTACTTTAGTTTATAACAAATAGGGAATAAATGGTGAATAACAAACAAGGGTTTAGAGAGTACATTAGGATAAGAGGGCCCTACACGCAAGAGTTTACAAACTAAAAGTTAGGGTTCAATTGAGACATTAGGATTTTAGAAAAAAATTGTGATATATGATACAGCAATAAATGATTAATTATGGTACACTGAATAAGCTTTGAAAATATTTGGAAAGAAGGGGAAAATCTGACCACTCGAGGCAGAGAGTTCCAGAGAAAAGCAGAGGCCCTAGAGAAATCTTGTAGATGAGAATGGGCAGAAGTGATGAGAGGAGAAGCGAGGCTAAGAAGAACCTTCACCTCACTTCTCCTCTCATCCGTTATTAAAATACAGTTTTGAATCCTATATAAAAGGAACATGATCTTTGGCCTAGAGCCATTATAGGTTCATTGAACCTCTCTCTGACCTACTTACAATACTCTCTATCATAATTTTGAGTGAGGTTTCCAGCAGGTTCCCAAATGCAATATCCAAGATACCTGTATGTTGTTTACCTGACCAGAGTACCTGTTTTGGATTCTTAGGTCTTTTACTATTGTACATCTTTGTGATAATGTCTTTGACCTTTTAAAGGAGATTTTTTGAACAATTCATTGCCAAACAACAACAACAAAACCTTTTCTGTGTCCTCCCAGGAATCCCTACTCTTGGGAAGAATGTGGTAGTAGCTGGAAGATCTAAAAATGTTGGGATGCCCATAGCAATGCTGCTGCACACGGATGGAAGGCACGAACGTCCTGGAGGTGAGCATCTTAGAGCAATGAAGTCCAACTATAAAACTGTATAGCACAATGTTCCCTTGTATCACTGTGCTCGCTGACAGTTGCTAATTTCTTTGGCGTATGGAACTTAAATGTCTTTCCAATGATGTGACTTGAGTACAGTGCTGCTATGCATTTTTCCAATATGGAATATATTACTACTCTGTATGTATACTGCTTAAAGGACCAGTTAAATCCAAAGAATCTTTTAAAAAATTCTTTAGTATACATAGAAAAAAAAACAAGACAAATTAAACTTGAAAATCGCAAAGCCTTTATTAAGAAACAACTTACCGAAACTCCGCTTGCGCTCCTCTACAGAAAAGGCGACACGGCGGCGATCCATTGTGCAACGCTTGATTTCTCCTCCCTGGCTATCTCCTATAAGGAAGGCAGGGAGGAGAAATTGAGCGCCACACGATGGATTGCCCAATCGCTTTCTGAAGAGGAGCGCAAGCGGCATTTCGGTAAGTTATTTCTTAATAAAGACTTAGCGAATTTAAAGTTTAATTTGTCTTAGTGTTTTTTTTTCTATGTAGACTAAAGAATTTTTTAAAAACTGTTTTCGATGTTAATGGTCCTTTAAATAACTAAAGAGTGTAGTTACCATTTCTTTCGGAAGCATCAGGAATATTTTAATGTAGCTATGCATTATATTCTTCCTATACAATTTCACCATATCACTGCCTATTTCACCGATATATAATCTCTGTTCTCTCTGATGCTACAGGCGATGCTACAGTGACAATCTCTCATCGATACACTCCTAAAGAACAGCTGAAGATGCACACCAAACTGGCTGATATTGTCGTTGCAGCTGCAGGTGAGCTACAATCTGGAGTAAGGCTTTGCAGACTCAATAACTGCCTCTTTTTATTTTAGCTGATCTGATTTGAAGTTAAACATTTAGGGTGGTGGCAGACGAGGCTACTGGGGGAGATTAGTCGCCGAGTGACAAATTGCCTCTTCTTCGGGCGACTAATCTCCCCTAAATGCCTTCCCGCCGGCTAGAATGTAAATTGCCGGCAGGATGGCACTCTGATCGATTCGGCTTTTCCTCATGAGGCAACTTTGGGGGACTTTTGAAAACAATCTACAAAGTGTCATCCCACCGGCGATTTACATTGTAGCCAGTGGGAAGGCATTTAGAGGAGATTAGTCGCCCGAAGAAGAGGCGATTTGTCGATGGACGACTTGTCTACCACCTCCCTTACACCGGAAAAAGCAATCCCCAGCTAGCTGACATAAGTTCATTATTTGAAAATCTTGAGAGTTTGAACAAGGGAGGAAATAATGTCCTGCTCTTCTCATGAAGCAACCCCCACTCACAATGCAATGGCAAATACATTTAAAGAGGTAGAGAAGCAGGAACTAGCTGCTTAGTGTTATTTATTGGCACAACATGTTTTGAGCACAAGGCTCTTTATCAAGTGTAATACATTGGTGCAAGATTCAACCATTTAAAGGAACAAAAGGGAAGTCAGGTCGTTTACATTCCCTCCCCCACAGGTCACAAACCGCGACCAACAACCAATTTTGATAGTCCAAAAGGATTGATCAAAAAAGGTAGTTAAATTCCCATAGTCGATATTGTCCAAGAAGAGTCCAGTGCAAACAATGAATAAAGATTTTTCAATATTCAGAAAAATCTAAATATTGGTTGAATCTTGCCCCAATGTATTAGACTTGATAAAGAGCCTTGTGCTCCAAACATGTTTTGCCAATAAATAACACTAAGCAGCTAGACTGCCTGTTCCTGCTCTTCTACCTCTTTAAATTTATAAGTGCATTATAGTGGGCTTCAGTATAAAAAAGCTGCAGCAAAAGGTGCATTAAATTGTTTTGTAGTGTTATGACAGAGGGGCATTGGAGATGAACAGAGAGAAATAAAAACAAGTCCCTCCAACCTGAGCCTTGAATATATCCCAAAGTAGAGTAAAGTCCGATATCTCAAGGATTTCACTCCCAAACACAACAGCTTGCAGAAAAATCACTGCTGATCACAAATCATGAATAATTGTATAAAATGTACCTATTGGAGAGACTGTTGCTCATTTACACTTCTACCTCTTGTAATATTAACTATAAGACTGCTGGCTGTTTGTGGATGAAGTGTAAATTTTGACTGCAATGATATATGCTATGCTATATGATATCGCTATAACCAAAATTCACATGGAAAGCAAAAATAAAAACTACAGTAAATTGTTATAAACAATCACAGACTTCAAAGTCACCTTCCTGAGTTGAAAGTGGGAAACAAATCTAAAGTTTCGTCCTGCAAAGCTCAAAAGCATGCGCAACTGATACAGGAGTATAATATAGGTTATATAATATAGTCTGTATACAAAGATGTGGTTTACAGCGTGCTCTATGGTTTCATCCTGCACAGGCATACCTAATCTTATAACAGCTGACATGATAAAGGAAGGTGCTGCCGTAATTGATGTTGGCATTAACCGCGTGCAGGATCCAGTTACCGGCAAACCAAAACTTGTCGGAGATGTGGATTTTGAAGGTAAAGTGAATAGTTCCTTTTTGTTTGTAATATTACTTGTACTATTTGTGCTTATAGTTATATACAAGGAATGTAGTTGACTTTGGTCTAATTTGTTTAAGGAGAACTTAACTCTAAACATGAATATGGCTAAAAATGCCTTATTTTATATAGTGAACTTATTGCACCAGCCTAAAGTTTCAGCTTCTCAATAGCAGCACTGATCCAGGACTTATATTGTGACATTTCTATGTGTACTGTATATTGTGAGTGGGTCCCAAAGCCCAGTAACTGATAGCAGCCCAGAGCATGGCCAGTGAATCAGCAGAAAAGAAGATGGGAAGCCACTGGGGCATCTTTGGAGACACAGATCTTTACTGCTAAAGGGCTGTGGTTGCCTTGGGCTGGTACAGAAGCTCAACACATAATGTACAACATTTCTAGCCTATTCTTTATTTAAGCTTTAGTTCTCCTTTAACCTCTGCTTTAAACATGCCTCCTATATCCCTTTATTTGTACTGTCTGAGACCAGGATCCATCTGGGTATTAAAGTTTGTCATTTAATCTGTTCATAGTTTTGGGTGATTCATTCTAGTTATCATAATAAAGTCCTAACAAAAGGAACAATGAGTTCTTTAAAAGACAAATAAGAACTTGGATACCTGTCCTATCAGTATCCGTTTCCTTTGTATTTTGCAAGAGTAACTACTGGTCTTTCAGACTGTGTCTAAATGACATAAATCCGCCAATAGGTTGTAACATGAGGCCTGTATCGCTAACTTGTACCATTTTCTCGTTCAGGTGTAAGAAAGAAAGCAAGTTACATCACTCCGGTGCCGGGGGGAGTCGGACCTATGACTGTTGCCATGCTAATGAAGAATACAATCATTGCTGCAAAGAAAATGTTAAAACCCACAGAGCTCCAGGCCCTTGCCATGTAACATCCGCTCCGTGATTTCAATAGGACTTTACATTCCAAACCAACTTCATGAACAGGCCGAAGAAAAAAAAAATGCAATATTTGTATTTATTGTAGAAAATTCCCTGGTTTAGGGGGATGACATTATTTATTTGAATACAGGGTTCTTGTGTAATGCATGTGTAATGCGGAGAACGCTTTGAGAGATGCTTTTAGTTATTTCTTCTGCATAAAATGCATACTCCCCGTGCCACTGTTACAGATAATATGGTGAGGCCAAAGAGGTAGCTGCACTTTGCATCTATGATGTGTTTAATGCTGACTGTGGTGGGGGAACACATAAAATGCTGCAGTTCCTGCCACCCCACAGAGGCTTTACGTCAGGGGTCCCCAACCTTTTTAACCCGCGAGCCACATTCAAAAATAAATCGAGTCGAAGATGCAAAAACTTCATGGGGTTCCAAATAAGGGATGTAATTGGCTATTTGGTGGCCCCTATGTGGGCTGGCAGCCTATAGGAGGCTCTGATTGGCAGTACATCTGGTTTTTATGCAACCAAAACTTGCCTCCAAACCTGAAATTAAAATTATAAGCACCTGCTGTGAGGCCACTGGGAGCAACATCCAAGTGGTCGGTGAGTAACATGTTGCTGGTTGGGGATCACTGCTTTATGTCATAATGCACTGATCATTACATATCAAGCTGACTATAAGCCTGTTACTGGCCATACATCTGAGCTGCTAGCTTCTCTGGGAGACCTCTTATACAGATATTCAGTTCTCATAGTGTCTGTTATCATGGAATTCCTGTTGGCAGCTGGAAATCTCGTTAAAGGAGAATTCAACCGTAATAAAAAAAAAAGCCCTACCCTAGGTAGACCCCCATTCCTCCTACCCCCCAGCCTACCTGCCCCCCCGGGCATGTGCCCCTCATTTTTTACTCCTTTTTACCCCTCTGTGCAGATTCTAGCCTCGGAGTTCACGGCAGACATCTTCTGCTTCTCCGGTAATCTTCGTGTCTTGACGGCATTTTCAGCAAAAAATCGTTTTGGCGCATGCGCAATGGTTTGGGACCAGAAATTTACTCCAACTGCGCATGCGCCGAAAAAGACAGAAGAAAGAAGATGGCGCACGTGAACTCCAAGGCCAGAATCTGCACGGAGGGGTAAGTAAAAAATTAGGGGCATTTGCCCGGGGGCAGGTAGGCTGGGGGGAGGAGGGAGGGGGAGTCTACCCAGGGTAGGGGGGGGTTAAATTCTCCTTTAAGATCGGAAATTAGCCAGATTGCTTTCGGGTTTATGCCTAGACCCAGAAGAATATGAAGACAGTGCTGCCTACCGCGTTACCATTGTATGAGATATTTTCATGGTCAGCGACTCAGGTTAGCAAGTTAATGAGGGCTCTTGGGGTTATTTTAAAAACCCGTAAATCATACTTGTGTATTTTTACTTGCTTTTATGCCATGTATAGTATGCTTTGAGTGGAGAATGTTGCAGCGGATAAGAGTGTTTGGAATGCTGTGGATGCTGAGAGAGTTTAAGATTCTGATGGAAGTGGATTCCTCCACTTGCTTTTTCATTTGTTTCATTACATGAATGAGATGTAGGTACCATTCTGGTATTAATTAAACTCTTATTCAGTCCAAAAAATTGGCAGTGTTGTGTTTTTGCCCTCAGTTGTTTTTTAACGTGCTAGTTTGACGTCATACGTGGAGAGACATACTGACCAAGGTAAGGTATAGGATCCGTTATCCAGAAAGATCCAAATTAGGGAAAGTCCTATAGACTCCTTTTTATCCAAATTATACTTTTTTTTTTAAATGATGTCCTTTTTGTCTGTATTAATAAAACAGTAGCTTGTACATGAGCCCAACTAAAATATAATCAATCCTTATTGGAAGCAAATACTTGCATGATTTTCTTGTAAATGTAAGGTCTGAAGATCCAAATTACAGAAAGATCCGTTATTAAGCCCCAGGTCCCGAGCATTCTGGATAATAGGTCCCATACCTGTACTGATAAGTTACGGCAGATAGTTGAACCAAGTGCTGGGTAGTTAAGCCCCTACCCAAAAAGATATCCGGCTGACACATCTAAATACGTGCCGGCTTATTTAAAGGAACCACGAGGATATAGCATTTATATAGAAGCAACGTAGAAGGAACTCTGGGAAGGAAACTGCTGCTGAAACTGCTTAGTCTCCTTTTCATGGAATACCCTATAGGCTGATGCTCTGGATTTTAACACACAACCAGGGCAGTTAATGGGAACAATTGGTCAGCATTCACCCAAACCACAAACTTGTCAGACAGGTGCACGTGCAAGGCTGTCCAGTCCAACCGGATAAACAATGCAAAACAAAATCACAGCACCATCCAAATTGTGTATAATCTTAAAAAAGCCTTTATTGGATTTCTGGCTTGGATCTCAAACGAACAACGTTTCAGGCCGGTGTGGTCTTTTTTCAAGTTAATGAACTACTGCTGGTTACAAAGTTTTATACTCACTCATTAGGTCGCCATCTATAGGCAAGTAACAAGAATTAATTGATACAGAGAAAGAAGCATAAAGGCAACATTGTCAGATACATTGTAATGTGTAAATAAAGTATCCACTTATTTCCTGGTAGTTATATTCATCCAGATAAAGATCTGAATCTCATGGTATAGTATCTGCAAAACAATAAAAATGACCAATATTTGTAAAGGATTATCTGATCATAATAAAATTAAAAACAACCATTAAAAATCTATCGGTATATGGGATGCAAGTCGTATTCGCAACTAAGGACATGGGGCTCCAGCGTTTCTAGACGGCGTATCCATTTAGCTTCCTTTGGATGGTGCTGTGATTTCGTTTTGCAGGGCAGTTAATGATCAAATCCCAATTACAATTTAGTTTCAATTGAATAACAGACGTACAAATAGTATATTTTTTGTTACTGATGCAATTCAAACAAAGGCCCACAAAGGTATGTTTGTTATACTTGCACTACTGATATATTTGCCTACACACTTTTAGAGACCCACTAGGTGTCCGATGTATTTGCACTCTTCCGGTGCTATTTACAGTGCCAGAATTGATAAGAAAATGTATATGCACTGGTGGTGCCAATCTCCCACCACAGGCAGATCATCTAACCAAGAACCTCTGGCTGGTGTTCCTCTTTGGCCTGCGGTACAAGTCTACGAGCACATCACCAACATCTTTTGTCTCTTTGGGTGTCCTGGACAACACTTGTGCAGTAAAAAAAAATCTTCAATTTCTGGACAGTTGCAGTAGAATCAATTCCTGACATTTTTCAGCATGGGAGGGGTGGAATTTTAGCCTGCTCAAAAACTAAATACAAGTTGCTGTATTTTTGGAGCCAATAAAACATCTGAAAACAGAGTGTCTTTGGTATTTACCCCCATACTGAATGTAATATGGGGCAGCAGCAGAAACCCATAGCAACCAATAAGAAAGATGTTTTCTTTTAAAAAAACATCTTAAGGGTAAATCCACACAGGGTGTTTTGGGGAGATTTGGTCGCCTGGCGACTAATCACCTCGTTTTTGCGTTGACCAATCTCCCCAAACGCTTCCCTGAATATGCGCTGGCTTAAATGAAAAAAACGCTGGCGCAAATCACACGCGGAGGTTCGTTTTCCGAAGTTGCCTCAAGCGGAAACTTCGGGCGACTTCGGAAAACGAATCGATGCGTGTGATTAGCGCCGGCGTTTTTTTCATTTTAGCAGACGCATATTCAGGGAAGGCATTTGTGGAGCCTGTTTTGAGTCCCAGTACAGACCCGGTGGCCAAATTCACAGTAACTACCAATTGGCTATTTATATATTTGATATATTTATATTATATTTTATTGTCATTTTTATTTTGTGCAATAGAGGGGGCTGTCACATGGCCTACCACAAACATTTCATTATAAAACATTTCACAGAAACACTGGGATACATTTACAACACAATAAATACAGTATTAGAATTAACACTGGCAGGTGCCTTCTTATGCTTTATACTGTACATCCCCATGAAGTTGTAACAAGGATTATTACATCTGAATTAGAAAATTTCATACCCTCTGAAAAAATATTTTACAAAACGCTTTCACGCTTGTGCATAGACACACCATAGAAAGAGTACAAAGAGAATCTCCTGAACCCAAGAGCAACATTTTAGTGGTTGGCTTCTATTGTGGGAACGCAGTGGCGTAACTAGAGCGCACCGGGCTAGCCTGCAACAAAAATTTTCAGAGGAGCCCGCACTATGATCGCCATCCTCGCTCCCACTTCCCATCTCGCCTCCGCCCCAGCCCACTCACCCACTGACTTGCTTTTCCCTTCCTCGCCGCAGGTAAGAGAGCGACTGGGGAAGAGGCTTTTTTTTATTAGCTATAGAGGACGCAGACCCCACAGTCCGGACCCCCCTGTTCCCAGGTCCCCCCTGCGACAGCCGGATCTGCTTCCTCTATGGTTACCCCACTGCTTCCAGGTAGATGGTATTGCTAATGTGAATAAAGTAGTGTTATAAAGTAGTTTCACTGCCTCTGTCTTTGGGGTTCTGGTCAACATCTGAGTTGTCATACTCCGATTACATCTCGACCTTTACTTGAGGAACAGTGTTTATTGTATTTCTAGAAAAGCCAACGGCAGGAGATTTTCAGATGAAGCGTAATACTGTGAAAGAGAATATAATCATGATGGATAACCTTGTTGGCAAAGTGTCTGTACATTTTTATAAAAAAAGAATTGACAATACGCACCTGCGATCCACATCTGATCCACTGCGAGAGGTGTCTCCATGCAAACCCCCTGAGTGGCCACCTTTGTCCTATATTTGAAAAAAAAGATACTTGTTTCTGTTTAATGCCAGGAATTCTGATGTATCACACATTATAGATTTCAAATAGTGATCCCTTTGGCCATGGTAGACTAAAACTGCATCAGGGGGTGAACACAGCTAGAAGTGAACTATGTGCTGAAATGGTACCACCACTACAAACAAAGGGGGGGGGGCTGCAGAGTCTAAATCATTTATTTACATAATATACATTAACATTTAAAAATATAGTTTTCATGGGCTGCTGAATTATACAGTATATGTGGTTACACGTTAGATCACACGTTAGATCACAGTGTTTTACTCCCACACTTCTTCCTGTTACAGTTAGAGCTGCAGTATTTCTGGTCAGATGATCTCTGAGGCAGCACACAGACCATCACGAAATGGTGGTTCAAGGTAAAAGATGTAAAAAGGCAATATTTACTGATATACATACATTCCAGTTCAATAAGATTCTTTAATAGGCTACGTGATATGAAATAAACTGTTGATTATGTATTTATTTTAGAGGCATAGTTTTCCCTTAAAGAGGGCTTTGTTCAAAGTCACTTTCCTTGTCATTACCTCGTCACTGTCAGAGTCTTCTTTGCCTTTTTTCTTCTTGCACTTGTCTTCTTGGTTTTTTTTTGTCCTTCTCGGGCAGGATATAGTCTAGCTGACTAAAAACCCAGTCGAGCATTTTTCTCACCATTATCAAGCCAAGGATCTAAGTAGAAAACAAGATGGCAGTCAGACAGTATGGCAGTGATCCCCAACCAGTAGCTCATGAGCAGTATGTTGCTCCAAAACCCCTTGGATGTTGTTCCCAGTGGCTTCAAAGCAGGTGCTTAATTTTGAATTCCAGGCTTAGAGTAAACTTTTGGTTGCATAAAAACTAGTTGCATTGCCAAATAAAGCCTCCTGTAGGCTGCCGGTTTGCATAGGGCTATCAAATAGCGAATCACAGCCCTTTGTTGGCATCTTCAGGAACCATTTTCATGCTTATGTTGCTCCCCAAACCTTCTTACATTTTAATGTGGCTCACAGATGAAAAATGTTGGGGATCCCTGCCGTATGGCACAACCCCCATGCCACCATATTTGTTAGGTATACTTGTCAGGGTCATCAGTGAAACATTATACAAACCAACAGCTTGAAGCTTTTTTTTTTACATTCCTCACAAAGCTAGAAGAAGTAGAAAAAGCTCCAGGTTATTAATGAGATCTTTAATCAGGGGCGCTCCACCAATGAGGCGAGTTGAGACACTCACCTCAGGCGGCAGCGCCCCCCTGATTACCAGGGGCGGCAAAAATGCTGCTCCTGGTAACTAAGAGCCGAATTTCCGGTTTTCAACCCAGAAATTCGGCTCTTCTAGTGCAGAGAGCGCAATTGCGCTCTCTGCAAAAAAAAATTTTTGTCTTGGGCCTTTTTTACTTCCAACATCTGCCTTTACCAACTGATCCTTCAAACTTCTCCCTCGCCTATATGCCAAAAAGGGTGCCTCACGAAAAGCTGCCACATCTGGATGGCACGATCTCAGTAAATGCCAATGCTTACGAATGATGTTACCTACCCGCCTACTCGCTGTGGTGTAAGTAGTCACAAAGGCCAATCTCTCACCTTTCTTAGTATCTCTCCTAACTGGGGCCAATAATTCACTCCTATTCTTGTTTTGTAATTTATCCATGTTCATTTCAATAACCCCTTCCGGGTATCCCCCCTGTCTAAATCTCTCTCTCATCTCCCCTGCTGTGCCTTGATACTCAGCTTCATTACTTACGATACGTTTCAACCTTGTAAATTGTGACAGGGGTAGTGAGGTTTTAAGCGAGTCCGGATGGAAACTACTGTAATGAAGGAGATTGTTCCTGTCTGTTTCTTTTCTAAAAAGATTTGTCTCAAGGCTAACACCTCTTCGAATTATTTGCACATCTAAAAAACTCAGAGTTATTCTATCTGACACACAGGTAAACCTCAATGTTGTCTCAATGGAATTAAGGATTATTGGGACTGAATATGGTGATAATGCTTTTCTAACAGTCCCCTCTGGTGACAATTTATCACGGGAACTTGAAAAAGAAAAGAAAAGATTAGTGGGATTGGAACTGCACTCAATTACTCTGGTTGAGTATTATAGAAATAAAAGGATACCCCATGGGCTACGGGTCAGACTGAGACCCACTATTTTTGCTGAAGATACTGAGTTCACGCAGAGATATGAACAAATAATTAACAAATGTTCTTTTGATATCCTTCTATTGAACATTGAGTTTTTGCAGGCTAGAATTCCTGAAGTAAAAACAAGTATTAATGAAGTTGAAGGCAAACTGAAAGACTCTTTACGGCCAGAGGCACTTAAAGAGTTACTGGCGCAGACTGATGACATCATCGCGAAGCACCGCAAAGTGATAGAAGATCGCAAACGGGCTAAATTTCAGCGGGACTCAGAGGACTACAGAACTGGCAACGTTTACCAGTGGAGCGGCAGGAGCAGGATATATGTGGAACGTGGCGCTAGAGGGTTTGAGGACGGAGTAACCGGCAGTACGCAGCGGAGGATACAGACCGGAGGAATCGGTACATCTCGCCAAATCCCGCGGGATTACGCGGAAAAGCACCGTTATCGAGCTGAAGGAGCATATCGCCCACGAGTGGAGTTCACAGAGGATAGCCCAGCGGAGAATACAGCTTCAACGTCGTCGTCATTATCATCTCTGTCTTTTTTGGATCCAAGGACTCCAGGCCCCATAAAACCAGGAGAGGCATCAGGGGGCAAAACAAAAGGCGGCTCGCATCACAACAAGAACACGCGTTACTCTACTACTCAAGGGGAACGGAGGCAATTGCCACAGAGATCAGCACGGCAGGACAATTACAGACCACGTTAGTATACAATATATCTAAGTCTATACTTACTGTTCAACAAATGTCTATTTTGCAAAAAGGGCTGTCTTTTTGTCCCACTTTCTTATGTGATACTTTTAACCTTGATATTGATTTGCAAAGGTTTTTTCGTAACTTAAGGTTGAAAAGTTATTTTTCAAAGATGCCTGTTACAATACAACCAGGATCACAGAGCAATATGGGGTTAGGCCATTCCCAATTATCTTTGAAACCAACAGGATTGCGCAATAAAAGTACTTTCGTTCCACCAGCTACTGATAATGTAGTGGAGGCTTATGTTAAGTTGGTCACTAATGACATTGAAAAACTTAAACGTACATTTTTACGCAATCCTTTGTTGGGACATAAATCTAATTTGAATCATCAAGAGAGAGCATGCATAGTAGATTTGGTGCAGAATAAAAATATCATTAAGCCAGCTGACAAGGGAGGGGCGCTGGTGGTTATGGACAAGCAATACTACGTTGATGAGATTTACTCCCAGTTGTCACAGGTGGACGTGTATAAAAAGATTGATGTGAACCCCTTAACTTCCATCCAACAGTGTATAATGGCTAGAGTATTTAAAGCCTTTGATGAGGGTGTTATTGATGGTGATCTCAAGAGTTTTTTAATCAAAAGTGACCCGGTTACCCCTGTGTTGTACACTTTGCCGAAGATACACAAGAATTTGCAAAATCCCCCAGGGCGGCCTATAGTGGCAGGTACGGACTCGGTGTTAAGTCCACTAGCCATTTATCTTGACACTTTATTGCAGCCATTGGTGCAGCGTACTAAATCATATGTGAAGGATGCAACATATCTCCTCAATATACTTGGCAACATTGTTCTCCCTGATCATGATATACTCCTTGTAAGCTTTGATGTGGCTAGTCTGTATACATCTATCTCACACGAGTCAGGCCTTGATGCCACTCGCTTTTTTCTGGATACTACAGAGTACACTATGCCACAAAAAAACTTTTTGCTTGATTTGTTAGAGATTGTACTCCATCAGAATTATTTTTTATTTGAGGATACTTTTTATATGCAACAAAGGGGGACCGCAATGGGCAGTAATGTCGCTCCAACTTATGCGAATCTATATATGGCCCATCTTGAGGAGACTGTAATATATGCACATCCATTGTACCAACAGCATTGCAAGCTTTTTTTGCGCTATATAGATGATCTCTTGATCATCTGGGATGGCGCGCAGGAGAGCTTGGATGAGTTTCATAAGTTCCTTAATTCCATTGAGACAACATTGAGGTTTACCTGTGTGTCAGATAGAATAACTCTGAGTTTTTTAGATGTGCAAATAATTCGAAGAGGTGTTAGCCTTGAGACAAATCTTTTTAGAAAAGAAACAGACAGGAACAATCTCCTTCATTACAGTAGTTTCCATCCGGACTCGCTTAAAACCTCACTACCCCTGTCACAATTTACAAGGTTGAAACGTATCGTAAGTAATGAAGCTGAGTATCAAGGCACAGCAGGGGAGATGAGAGAGAGATTTAGACAGAGGGGATACCCGGAAGGGGTTATTGAAATGAACATGGATAAATTACAAAACAAGAATAGGAGTGAATTATTGGCCCCAGTTAGGAGAGATACTAAGAAAGGTGAGAGATTGGCCTTGGTGACTACTTACACCACAGCGAGTAGGCGGGTAGGTAACATCATTCGTAAGCATTGGCATTTACTGAGATCGTGCCATCCAGATGTGGCAGCTTTTCGTGAGGCACCCTTTTTGGCATATAGGCGAGGGAGAAGTTTGAAGGATCAGTTGGTAAAGGCAGATGTTGGAAGTAAAAAAGGCCCAAGACAAAAATTTTTACAAAATCCGAAATTTGGAACCTTCCCTTGCCTGAATTGCACACAATGCAATTCAATTACTAAGGGTTGTTGTTTCTTCCATCCACATTCGGGCAAGAAGTACATGATTAATAACTATTACACCTGTGAATCTACATATGTGGTCTATGTGTTGAAATGCCCATGTGGTTTGTTGTATGTGGGAGAGACCACTCAAAAAATTCGGGATCGGATATCCAAGCATAAATCTACTATACGAAGGGGCCTAACGGCATTACCAGTTCCTTCACACTTCCATACAGCCAGACACTCCATAAGTCAGCTGAAGTTTCAAGTAATTGATTCCGTAGAAGAACCTAGAAGGGGTGGCAATAGATTACTTAAACTCAAGAAGCTTGAGATGATGTGGATTCACAAGTTGGATACCATTTGGCCTCGGGGCCTCAATAGAGAGTACACACCTGCCATGTTTAGTTCTTAGGTAGTGATACATGTCCTGTATTTAACATGAGACTGTGACTGTATATTAGTAAAGTATTTCTCCCCCTTTTTTTCAAAGGTTACTGATAGCAGATATCCTGAGTGCCGACATCATTTCCAGGCATATCATTATGTATCTCGGGTGTGTACTGAGTACGGTATGCGGAATGGATATGGAGTGTGCCTCAGGTGACAAAGATTATACTGCTCGAATGTATTATGTATTATGTATTTTGGGGTGTATTTCGCCAAATGGGCTATTAGTCATTTAAGACATGCCTTTTATATAAAGTAGCAACTTTTTTCTCTATTTATCAAATTTTGTATCGCTCACTATTAGAGTTTATTTCAATTGGTCTTTTTTATGTCCTTTTAAATTTTGTACACAAACTTCTAACACAACTTTTTATCACTACATTTTTAAGTGTGTGGAACACTAGGTGGAAGATGGACATTTTATGGAGTTCACTGCAATGGACTGAAGTCTTTATATATAATTTTAATAAATTTTTTAATAATTTTTACATATAAGAAAGTTTTTTAACCATCATGGGTTAAATAAATAACACTGATTTTGTATGATGTCGCAGGAAGAGGGAGTGGCCTTTTTTACCACACCCTCTCCTCATGCTTTAAATATGGTTGTGGGGATTATAACACTAGGCTTGATAAAGGGCCCGGGTGGCCCGAAACGTTGCCTTGTTTGAAATGATTTGATGCAATAAAACACACGTCTGTTCATATCTACGGTGTGCTGCTGATATCTGCTTTGATTGTTGTTTCAGCATGTCAGACATAGTTCAAAAAGGTATTCACTCCAAATCTGACTTTAGCTGTCCTTCAGGATGGGCTTCAAGGAAGTCAAAAAAGCAGAGCCAGGTTAAGTAGTATTTGCACCCAAGACAACACTTCATGGCTCATGCTTATACACTCCCCCAACCGCTTGCCAATACCTTATCCCATGCAGGGCTGTATTTATATATAGGCCCCTGAGGCCCGGTGCCTAGGGCGGCACGGTTTTGGGGGCTGCCTTCGGGTTGACTATTTTTTTTGGTTTTTATTCTTAAAAACCCTCCCCACCCTCCGCCATGGATTTCCATAGAAAATCCGGTGACAGAGCTGAGGGGGTGAGGGGTAGGGGGTCCAAGGAATACTGCTGACGTCACTTCTGCTGAACGGGTCATGTGACGTCAGCGTCCACAATGTAGGGGCGTGTTTAGGTTTAGGACCTAAATAGAGCACTGATCCCATGTACACTTGATCAGTTACAGCCCCCCCTGCTCATCCATTACCGGCCCCCTCCTCCTGTTTGCTCTCCCCCTTTGTGTCTCCACTTTTACTCCAGAGGCACGTGCCTCTCCTGCCTACCCCTAGTTCCAGCCCTGCAAATTGGCATTCAAATATCTCCCTCATGAGGATGTGCCCCACAGTCACTGCTCCAGGCACCCCTAGGGGGATTGGCCCTGCAGTTTGTGAACCACTACCTTAAGAATTACCACATTTTGGAAAAATATCTAGAAATCAAAATGTGGCATTTTGAAGACAATGCCATTGTTGTTTAAAATAGTAGCTATACACCAAGCCTAACCAAACACAGTAACTGTATGGCAAAGATTTAGAATTGACTGTCCCAACATTTCATAAACTCAGTACATGCACCTCTTATTCTGGGGACGTGTCCCTAGTTACAAAGCAAATGAGGCAACGCATGATTAAGTCTGTATAACACTGTATTGAAAGTCGAGTGAATTCTTACCTGGATTCCATTGAGTTAAGCCACTCCCATATAGAGGAAGACACCATAGAGAACAGGCATTGGGAGATACTAGAAGAGAAAGAGCATGGTCAGTAGCACAGAAACTATATCAAATGAAGCTACAGGGATTTGTAGCAAATGTTTATAGTGATTTGGGTAAAAATATTTACTTAAAGGGGTAGCTCACATCCTTAGATTGACATTGTGATCGGCCTATTTCCACGTCATAGCTCCGCCCTGACATCACAGTTCTTTCCCATCACATCACAGCCCCGCCTTGCTACATCACGGCCCCGCCTCCCCCGGAGTTCGTCTGAGGGAAAGGTGGTAACCCTAATTTATTCCCTAAAACCTGTACACTTGTTCCTTTTCTATACATCAATGCCAATGGGGATCTAACTCTTTCTTACATTCCTTGGTGGAGCCAAGAGCTGCTCATTTAGGTAGCCCTGAACCTGGCTATCTTTCCTAGAGAGACCTATGACAGAAACTAATGCTTATTGAATTCTATCCTAGGATAGGTTCCACCTTTCACTTCCTTCCCTTGGGGAAGCTTCTGGCAAAAAGCTCTAGAACCGCACAGCTTTCCTTTTTATATAATAGCACACTGCCTTGTGGCTAAATTAAGAGTAACCAGGTGTCATGCTTTGACCCAGGACAGTGAGAATTATGCCCTCCATATATTAAAAGGCCCTTTAACAGCCAAACTTTAGGGGATTGCACATAAGGCAGGAAGTGACGACACGCAGGGAACACAGGAAGAGTCACGAGGGAAACACACGCCGGCAGGGCCCCTAGACCGAGATTGCAGCCTGTGTAAATATATATTCCTATGTGTGATCGTTCTTCATACTAAATGTGAGTGCAAATTTGTTTTAAATCTTTTTATACTTTTTACTAAACGGTGTTACACTATCCTGGATTTATATCGCTCTATGGGAACATGAGAAGCTGACAGGAGAAGGAGGGAGAGACCTGCTAAATACTACGGGCCATATACTATACCTACAGTTTGTAAGTAGGCAATCCAGCCAAACGGTGGTGGAAAGATATTGGAGAAACTTTGCATGTCTCCAATAAGAGTTTAAAGGGGAAATACACTTGGACACTGGGTGGTGGTGTGATATTGAAACATATTGCAATATTTTGTGTTTCTGCTTCTTTCTCTGTTGCCGTAGGCGCTGATCTACATATACATTTTTGGATACAATAAATTAGGACACTGTTGATCAGTCCCCTATAAAATGTTTTATCATTATTCTAAAAATGAAGTTACAAATATGAATCCATTCCCCCCCTCTCAAGCTCTGAGTTGCAGCTCTGTAAGCCTTGACACTGTTGGTTGCTGGTATTTCTCAATAGCAATCTTCACCTATAGTTAAATCCCTGACCCTCAGACCAGACACAGGCCAAAACTGAAGGTCACCCAAGATAAACCCTGCCTTTCACTGCCCCCCACTACACGCTTCCACCTCCAAGTAGAAGTTGTCTCTGTCCACTCAGCAATTTTCCTGCTCAGTTGCCTGCTCACTAGTCCTAGCGATCCCACCAACACCATTGTTCCATAGGTGCATGCCTCTTCTGCCTACTTTTACTTCTGGCCTTGCCTCAGACTTGCTAGCAGCAATCAAGACATGGAAAAACTCTGTAACAATGGTTCTCAACTGGGGTTCCACCAGCCCAGTTTTTCTAAAGGCTGTTTGGGTCAAAACTGCCTGCCCGGTTTTTCCAGATTAGGACGTGGTGATCGGCCAGTTGCTGTTTGTCACATCATAGTTCCTATTGACAAGCTGAAACTTTAGGCTGGTGCAATAAGTTCATTATATAAAATATAGCATTTTTAACCAAATTCCTTTCTCCGTAAGAATGCACTTCTTTTGCAGTTTGCATTCACTATTGTTTTCAAGATTCAAGACTTTTTTTTTGTCTACCGACAGTATCCATGCTGCCAAAATGAACAACTGGAAGCCCTGTTGTTTCATATCCGTTGTAATAGCAATGTAAAAAGGTTAAAGAAAAATAGAAAACTATGTATGTGAATTGCAGCATAGTGTGTCTATGAACCTGACGTTTACATAGATTCATATCTGTATCTGAATGGCAGCATTATTGTGGTTTTCTGCCCAACCAGAGAAGATGCTTTACCTGTATGTTTTATGTAAGTAATAGGAGAAGAAGAACACACAAAAATGAAAAAATGGGATCAAAATAGATTGACAAAGTTCACGTACAAAGCAAAATTCCCTTTTGAGGGTCTGTTTACTGGTGGTTTCATAATAAGCATTTATCACTTTCATTTAACTTTATCAGACATTCCAGGCGTCACATCAGATTCAAATAAAAAGACTCCCAATACAGAATAGGGATCACAAAATCCTAGACTCCCTGGGATATTAGGAAAAGATAGACTTAGCTGCAATTACATAAGCAACCACTGGGTGGTGGTACAGATTTTTACTTTACTGCAGCTGTGGGTCGCTCCTTACTGCAGAAAATCAAGCTGTCATTTCTCATGCTATATATAATATAAGCCAGGTAAATGCTGCTACAGCCATAAAAAACAGAATAGCAGTGATTTATTATAAAAATAGGTAGAAGTTGCCTTGTAGTACTTGCTGACTGCCTGTGCGCCATTCAAAACAATGTCCTCTAGTGCCAGAAGTGAATATTCAACTCACGCTGGCATGTCTGAACTGGTCATAGGTTGTACAGGGGTTAGAACATCATACCTCCCAACATTTTGGAAGTAAAAAGAGGGACAACATTTTTTTTTCCACACGTAGCGCAGCAATTTTTGACCACACCCCTTTCTGTGGCCACACCCCCTAATTACCATGTTTGTTTTACAAAATTTGGCAGGTTATGAAAGTTTGAAAATATTTCTCCTTATCTAAACTGTGTTTTTTTGTCTCAAAATTGTTACAAAGTATCTTATTCTGGGCTCTCTGCTAAAAGCCAATTAAGTGAGAAACTTTGTTTCTTTTTCTGGCTGTTCAGTGCAGAGAAAACAGGGACTTTCCAGTACAAATGAGGGACTGTGGGTTGAGCTGTCAAAAGAGGGACTGTCCCTCCGAAAAAGGGACAGTTGGGAGGTATGGAACATATCTCTGTTCCACAGCAGGTGCTTTGACCCATATGAACAAGCCACCTGCTGATTGAAAAGGGGTTTTTACCTTTTAAATGAACTTGCAGTATGAATAGGAAAGCAATATTCTGAGATAATTTGCAATTGGTCTTTTTAATTTGTGTTTTATAGAATTATAAAGCTCTTTAGTGAAATCTCAGCAGCTCTCTGGTAGCTAACGTCCAAGTTACCCTAGAAACTAGGCAGTGGTTTAAAGGAAATGTCTGGTATATGAATAGGAGAGGACTTGAATACAAAGATAAGTAAAAGAATAAAACAAATAACAATAACAATAAAATTGTAGCCTCACTCGGAATTGGCCATTCTATAACCTGCTAATAATTGAAGGTGAACTACAGCTTTCATAATATGAGTGTAACATGAGTTTTGTTGGAAGCAACTCCAGGTACTGAAGCCTACAGGAATCAACCCTGCACATCAGTCTCAGGGCCTACCATTTCTCTCCATAAAAGACTTCTATGTCAGCCTGCAGTCCCTGTGGGAACACTTTTGGCAGGGCTTTTAGTGTTCTTTAAACAACCCAAATTGTTGTATTGATATAACTGTACAGCCAACTGGCAGCCAGGGGCTTGATGGATGAAACTGATTGGTGCAAACACCTTATGTTCTAAGCAAGGTGATTTTGGGGAACTCTATTCTATAAGATTGGCAGTAATCACATCCCATTATTAAGGGTTGCTACATCATCAATTTATGACCTGCAGAACTGTGCA
Source organism: Xenopus petersii (assembly GCA_038501925.1). NCBI lineage: Eukaryota > Metazoa > Chordata > Amphibia > Anura > Pipidae > Xenopus > Xenopus petersii. Next base: position 104,637,523 of record CM076677.1, read on the forward strand.
GAGTGCTATGGCACCTTTATTTGTGCAGGCTATGTGAAAACTAGAGAGTTACCTTTTTATTGATAATTAAACCACATTTTAATTTAAATTTATCCGATCATATACTGAATTTACTGAACAAAAAAAAAAGACCAAGGGGCAAATACATATTTGAATATGATGAACATGGGTGAACACAGGTGATTGTGCAGTCCCACTAAGATAATAGGGTGAATTTATAAATTCTGGGTAATTTTGCCCCAGTATCCCACAGCAACAATCAGTGATCAGCTTTTTTTCAGCCAGCAGCAGGTTGAACACTGAAAGCAATCTGATTGGTTTCCATGGGTTACTGCCCAGGTGAAAATTTGCCCAGTGTTTATAAATAACCCCCCAAGGGGTAAGAATTATCAAGGGTTGAATTGAAAATTTGAATTTTCTAATTTTTTTATGGTCAAAACTGTCAAATTTAACTAGGGAGTTATTCAAATTCGATTTGAGATTTAAAAAAAAATTTGAATTCTATTTTCGAGATTTATCATACTCTGGTCCTTTAAGAACTCGAATTTGACTATTCGCCACCTGCCGCATTGCTGTTTAAGTCAATAGGAGACGTTCAGGGATCAATTTGGAGTTGTTTGCAGCCTTCCTGACATTTGAGGTTTTTTTGGAGAAAAAAACTCTCATCAAGTTTTTAAATTGGATTCGGATTTTCGGGTCGATTTAATTCATCTGTATTTGACAAATTCAATTTTTTTTTAATAAATTTCAATTGTTCGAATTTATTGGAGTTTAGGGGAGTTTTTAAAAACTCACATGAATTTGAAATTTTACCTTTGATAAATGTGCCTCCTAGAGTGGAGATTATTTCCAATATTTCTTAATTGCCTGCCAGCTATTATCTGCAGCTTGGCCACTGTTATAAAAATAATACCATGATACAGTACCTTCAGTACAGGAGCCAAGAAAACAGAGATTCCAGTTAAAATGAACACTACAATTCCCGTTACTCTCTGCTCCCTGATGAGACATAATATTGTTTAAGAAAGGCAATTAATATAACTTGCACAGTTGATGTTTGTTCTGGTATAATGGTCTTAGTTTTATATAGGTCTATATGCAGAAATAAACAATTGCCATTTATCTGACAGCTCTAGATAAAGAAAATAAAGAAAATAGTCCATAACTGGGAACGTGCAGGTGATATCTAACTGCTAGAAGGGTACAGCTTTTATGGTGCAGTTCCCTTAATTAATTACAATAAAGTGTCAAGAGCAACACACTGGGCCATGTTCATTTCTGAAAACCTGAAAAGTGCCATGTGCTAAGGGCCCTTAATCATTGGTCTAAATTATCTGAGAGGTCCTCAGCACTTTTCTAAACAGGCTTTACAAAATTAACACAGCACAGTGTGTTTCACATGGTACAGTAACTGCACCATAGTATCCATTTTGCTCTTCCCTACAGAGATTTTAATTGTCTAACTACTAATTTTGGATAAAGGGAATGTACAGGTATTGTCTAACTGTAGCTTTGGATAAAGGGAATGTACAAGTTCTGCTTAATTGAAGCTTTGCTTTGGATAAAGGGAATGTACACGTTCTGTCTAACTGTAGCTTTGGATAAAGGGAATGTACAGGTACTGTGCAACTGTAGCTTTGGATAAAGGGAATGTACTGGTTCTGTCTAACTACAGCTTTGGATAAAGGGAATGTACAGGTTCTGTCTAACTGTAGCTTTGGATAAAGGGAATGTACAGGTACTGTCTAACTGTAGCTTTGGATAAAGGGAATGTACAGGTATTGTCTAACTGTAGCTTTGGATAAAGGGAATGTACAAGTTCTGCTTAATTGAAGCTTTGCTTTGGATAAAGGGAATGTACACGTTCTGTCTAACTGTAGCTTTGGATAAAGGGAATGTACAGGTACTGTGCAACTGTAGCTTTGGATAAAGGGAATGTACTGGTTCTGTCTAACTATAGCTTTGGATAAAGGGAATGTACAGGTTCTGTCTAACTGTAGCTTTGGATAAAGGGAATGTACTGGTTCTGTCTAACTGTAGCTTTGGATAAAGGGAATGTACAGGTACTGTCTAACTGTAGCTTTGGATAAAGGGAATGTACAGGTTCTGTCTAACTGTAGCTTTGGATAAAGGGAATGTACAAGTTCTGCTTAATTGAAGCTTTGCTTTGGATAAAGGGAATGTACACGTTCTGTCTAACTGTAGCTTTGGATAAAGGGAATGTACAGGTACTGTGCAACTGTAGCTTTGGATAAAGGGAATGTACTGGTTCTGTCTAACTATAGCTTTGGATAAAGGGAATGTACAGGTTCTGTCTAACTGTAGCTTTGGATAAAGGGAATGTACTGGTTCTGTCTAACTGTAGCTTTGGATAAAGGGAATGTACAGGTATTGTCTAACTGTAGCTTTGGATAAAGGGAATGTACAAGTTCTGCTTAATTGAAGCTTTGCTTTGGATAAAGGGAATGTACACGTTCTGTCTAACTGTAGCTTTGGATAAAGGGAATGTACAGGTACTGTGCAACTGTAGCTTTGGATAAAGGGAATGTACTGGTTCTGTCTAACTATAGCTTTGGATAAAGGGAATGTACAGGTTCTGTCTAACTGTAGCTTTGGATAAAGGGAATGTACTGGTTCTGTCTAACTGTAGCTTTGGATAAAGGGAATGTACAGGTACTGTCTAACTGTAGCTTTGGATAAAGGGAATGTACAGGTTCTGTCTAACTGTAGCTTTGGATAAAGGGAATGTACAGGTACTGTCTAACTGTAGGTTTGGATAAAGGGAATGTACAGGTAATGTCTAACTGTAGCTTTGGATAAAGGGAATGTACAGGTTCTGTCTAACTGTAGCTTTGGATAAAGGGAGTGTACAGGTTCTGTCTAACTGTAGCTTTGGATAAAGGGAATGTACATGTTCTGTCTAACTGTAGCTTTGGATAAAGGGAATGTACATGTTCTGTCTAACTGTAGCTTTGGATAAAGGGAGTGTACATGTTCTGTCTAACTGTAGCTTTGGATAAAGGGAATGCATGTTCTGTCTAACTGTAGCTTTGGATAAAGGGAATGTACATGTTCTGTCTAACTGTAGCTTTGGATAAAGGGAATGTACAGGTATTGTCTAATTGCAGCTTTGGATAAAGGGAATGTACAGGTTCTGTCTAACTGTAGCTTTGGATAAAGGGAGTGTACAGTTTCTGTCTAACTGTAGCTTTGGATAAAGGGAATGTACAGGTATTGTCTAACTGTAGCTTTGGATAAAGGGAATGTACAGGTATTGTCTAACTGTAGCTTTGGATAAAGGGAATGTACAGGTACTGTCTAACTGTAGCTTTGGATAAAGGGAATGTACAGGTATTGTCTAACTGTAGCTTTGGATAAAGGGAATGTACAGGTATTGTCTAACTGTAGCTTTGGATAAAGGGAATGTACATGTTCAGTCTAACTGTAGCTTTGGATAAAGGGAATGTACAGGTATTGTCTAACTGTAGCTTTGGATAAAGGGAATGTACATGTTCAGTCTAACTGTAGCTTTGGATAAAGGGAATGTACAGGTATTGTCTAACTGTAGCTTTGGATAAAGGGAATGTACAGGTACTGTCTAACTGTAGCTTTGGATAAAGGGAATGTACACATTCTGTCTAACTATAGCTTTGGATAAAGGGAGTGTACAGATTCTGTCTAACTGTAGCTTTGGATAAAGGGAATGTACATGTTCTGTCTAACTGTAGCTTTGGATAAAGGGAATCTACACATTCTGTCTGACCGTAGCTTTGGATAAAGGGAATGTACAGGTATTGGCTAACTGTAGCTTTGGATAAAGGGAATGTAAAGGTACTGTTATCTGCCTTTAATTCAGTTACCTACCTTACTCCTAAAAACTGTGGCTGTTCCCCCGAAGCACTGCTCTCTGTCTCCATCTTCAAGCTATTGATGTGGGCAATGGAAATGACAGTGGCTGCAACGTACCAGGGAAGTCCCATAAAGGAGCAGACTGCCATTAAAATCCTAACCCAGAAGAGATTGAGGTGGTACCCACAACCTTTCTGCAAGACAAAAGTGATTACCATGTAACTAGAATATTCATCTCTTTCTATTCTCTGGGTGAAAAACAGGAGGTTTCCTCTAGTCTGGGTCATTTAATCAGCTTTAACCAGCCAGCTTGCAGAATTGGTACATACACAGATGGATACATACAATTACATGTACAAATAATGTTAAAACCACTCATCCTCAGAGGAAACATTGTAATTAATGAATATTACAAAGTTGCTTAGAATTGAAATTTCTGTCACTGTGCAAAAAATAGTTTTTGGGTGGGGTGGGGGCTTTAAAATAAATGAATTTATTGAATGGCACCAAGAATGTTCAGCCAAAATGCTACAGGATAACAAACCTTTAGCTTGTGTTCTTTTCTATTGATGATGACACCAGTAATCTGCTCATCCATGAAGATAAGAATGGTCACCAGCAGAGCAGGGAGTGCACTGGCCAGATAAATCCACCAAGGATTCTTGCCAAATGGAGATACAAACCAACCTCTGTCAGGTCGTGTGAAAAGATTCAGTTGCAGTAGCTGGGTCTTTGCACCACATATAGCACAGTCATGGTTCTATCATTTTGATAATCAAGGAACCTTTCTGGCTTTTGGCAACACTACTACTTTAATTTTATGACATTTTACATTGTGTCAGTTTAACTTATTGCTCGTTAGTGAACAAAACTGTTTTCTAGAGTTGGCAACCCTGCTTGATAATATAACAGTATAGCCAATATGGATGATGTAGCTTTAAAAACATTCCAAGTCTGTAAATAATAGATCAGAACAAGTGCCTTTAGGTCAGCTATAATACAATTTATTTTAGCAAGTCATAAATATTACAAAACATTTAGGACCATGAAGAGACAATGGAATCATTATATGTTATAACATAGTATTTTAATAATAATGGTAAAGGCGTTTGTACACATTTCCTGGCCCAACTCAAATACGGTGGAACCCAATATCTTCTGTATGTTATAACATGCTCACTTGTTCCTTTCACATATCTCCTTGAAACACCCCCTTCCTTCACATACACACAGAACAGTCACAAGGTTTGGGGTTAATTTGAGAGTGACTGCTATTTATTGACTGCAAGTATTGTAGAAAGCACTAAAACCTGCTTAGCTGATCCAAAAAATTAATGGACAAAACCTTAAATACATTAACATCGTTATCTTTTCTTTTAAAATATTAGGTCTAGCATGAAAGTAGGCCAACACTTATTTATTTTATCCAATGCCTTGCTTTCCCATAACTGGTAGGTTATTAGCCAATCATGATACCTTGTGGAACAAACATTGATCATATTGGTGAGGTGTATGATGACCTGAAATGTTGAGTTAAGCACCATGCATGCATTTTTTTCCCTTTACCTTAAACTCAGTAGGCACTTGTAGTTTGGGAGTATCTAATCCACAGAGAATGTCAAGACCAACAAAGATTAGAATGGACATGAAGATTGAAAAGTCACTAAAAAGTTTACGTAGCTAGGATGGCAGCATGAGAGAGATAAGGGAAACAAGAATGGTAAAATGTTGTAGAAGAGGTATTATTCAGTTATGAGTCTTCTCAACATTTCAACAAAAAATGATTGACTGTTACAGTTGTGAACATATTCATATTAGAAAGATTTCCATAGTTCTTTAGAGTACTTACCTTTTCACTGATTAAAAATGTTGTGTTGTTTGATGCTGCTCCAGTTCTGACATAATGGCTGAAAAGACTATTCTCCATTACTTATCCCAAATCCTACACTAGTGAAGGATTTTTATGATTCTACATTCTTTAATGAATATGCCCCAAAATATGGCCTTGACAAAGGAAGTTGGTCAAAATGCCTCTCGCCACCAGCAAGAATTAGCCAGGGTTTAAATGTTAAAAGAACACGGCTTGGGACATAGGCTTTACTATAAAATGAGATGAAAATATTACTTTTAATTAATTAATTTAAAATAATAAATTATTATTTGTACAAAACAGAATACAAAATAAATATGTACCTAATTAAGCTTTTCCTTAACAAAAGATTATTTTTTGTGTCTGTTCTGAAGACAAATTGGGGGGTAAGGACTGAGAGCTCTTGGTATTTTTCTTCAACTTAATATTTATTAGATTATTGGAGAAATTGTTTATTAGGAAAGTGAAAAGATTTTTGTTGGGGGAAAAATGAGACGGATCAATATGGTATGCATAGAATGCAGTTCAGCAATAGCAGGGTTTTTCATTTTTAGCTTTCTTCCACAGTTTTGATGCCTTGCCTACATTAGAGGGCTTTTCAATGTCTACAAAGTGGTAGGGCACAAAATTATTAATTGATACAATGTTGTCCACATTTGTTATAATCAAATATAATAATATTGACAATATGATGGCATACAAAGGCCACTTATGAATTAAAGTTCACCACTGAAGGCACCAATGCTGATACAATACTGGTATATAATTGTCTAAGAATGAAAATGGCACTAAACCTATTGCATGTAGACTTTTATAGGGTTATTTATCAAAATCCGAATTTTTCAGATTATTTTATTAAAAAAAGTTTGATCAAACTAGAATCCATAATTTGACTTTATTTATTATTAATAAACCTTGATTTTATCGGATTGGGGTAAAACTCGAAAATCCCAAATTTTTCAGACTTTTGCCCAAAAAGCCCAAAATAGTCAGATTTCCGGGCTAATTCCAGAGCAGATCAAAGAAACTTCCAAATAGGATAGGGACCTCTCCCATTGACTTATATACAACCTCAGCAGGTCTCAGATGCCGAATTTTAGGATTCTGACTTTTTTCAGCCTCGGGTTATAATAAATAATAAGTGATCAACTAAAATCTTACAATAAATGACCTTCAAGATGGATTTCAAGACAAAGCAAACAGAAGTTTTTTTTAAATCTCTCCTTAAAGGAGAAACAAACCCTTCATAAAAAAAACCCTACCCCCCAACCCTACATAGACCCTCCTCCCTCCCCCCCCAGCCTAACTGCTTCCCGGGGGAATGCCCCTAACTCTTTACTTACCCCTCTGTGCAGATTGTCCAGTGAAGTTCACGGGTGCCATCTTCAGCCGCTTTGGTAATCTTCAGAATGAGACTGGCGCTTCGGCAATTTGAGTGAGTTTCGGCACATGTAGGCCTGGTTTTTTGGCGAGGCCACAAAGGCCCGGGCCAAGGGCAGCAAGCTAGTAGGGGCAGCACTGGGACACGCAGCTCCCCATCGTCTGCTCTCACCAGAGCGGTGCGGGCAGCGGGTGCTCGGACCACACGGCCTAGTGCCGCTCACCGCTAAAATCTGGCCCTGGGTACATGCGCAATTGTCATTAAACACAAAATTGCTCCAACTGCAAATGTGCCAATTCGCTGGTCTCATTCCGAAGAGTGCCGAAGAGAAGAAGATGGTGCCGTGAACTCCGCTGGACAGAATCTACATGGAGGGGTAAGTAAAGAGTTAGGGGCATTTGCCCAGGGTAACACTAAGCCTGGGGGGGTATATGTAGGGTGGGGGGTAGGGATTTTTTTTTACTAAGGGTTTGTTTCTCCTTAAACCACCTTTCAGGATGTGCTCTTGCCCAACAGCCACTACTCAGGAGCCCTTAGTGGGACCTTCCAAACAGATTTGAAACCACTGTCATAGACTAAGACAAACCTAGTTTGTGAACCTTGAGAATTATTTAACTAATTATATTTGTAAGATTCATAAAATGATAGAGGACATGACAATGTAAGGTTAGCATGTACACTTTTAGAATGAAGATTCTGAAAGATGGATAATTTTAAATACTAGGCAATATTTGTCACACAATAGGTCATAAAAACCCAAATGAATTATTTCTTGAAGAATAAAGTAAACAAATTGAAAAGGGACAGACGAAGGAAGAAGGAAAGATTCAATGGAGCCAACCTTGATTTCACTAGGAACATGCAACTTTGGTGTCTCCAACTCAAAAATTGCGTCCACCCCACAAAATAGAAAGATTGTGAAGACAATAGCAAAACCAGCTGGAGGAACAGGGAAGATATTTAGGCAAACTAGATGGTTGTTAGGGAGACAACAGTGTTTATTAACAGGAAATGTATCATCAAAGTTTGGGTAAGAGAAAGTGCTGAGCTTTTATGGACAGAACATATTTAGATGTTCACTTTTAAATTAATTTTTAATATGACGTAGAGACTGAAATTGTGAGACAATTCACAACTGGTTTTCATTTTTTATTATATGAGTTTTTTAAGTTATTTAGCTTTTTATTGTGCAGCTCTCCAGTTTGCAATTTCAGCAATCTGGTTGTTAGGGGGATTCCCTGGAACACAATGCACAATTTCTTTATACAATTGTGACACGATGGACAGACCTGGAGACTATTATATATTTTTTCACATCAACTTGAACTTTTAACTTTTTCTATGGATTTTATAATATTTTATATATTATACCCAAAGTTACAGGTGATAATGTTAAGAGCCAAGTGTAACAATTCATAATTTTAAGGGTTAAATGTGATGCATAGATTGATTAATTAAGAGGTGGGACTTCCTGTGTGGATCTTTAAAGCAACTTTTCACTGTGATTTGTACACACTTGAAAAAGGGCCTTTGCTGCCTGAAACATGTTGTGTGGACGCACAATAAAGCACTGATTAGCAGGTATTCTGCTGTTTGCCTTTGATTTCCATATCCCATGATTGAATTAATTCCAGTGGTGGCTTGACGGAACACCAGAGGGAATCAAGGCTTTCCAATAACGCTTGGCTTTCTGTGTGTTACCCTGTGAGGAACATCAAATAAACCCAATAGGCTGGTTTTGCTTCCAATAAGGATTAATTATATCTTAGTTTGAATCAAGGACAAGGTACTGTTTTATCATTACAGAGAAAGAGGAAATCATTTTAATGAAATTTGTATTATTTGATCATAATGGGGTCTATAGGAGACAGCCTTTCTGTAATTCAGAACCTTTCTGGATAATGGGTTTTCGGATAACAGATCTCAAACCTGTATTACATTTCTCAGTTGCTTAAATCAGTTTAAATCAGGACTCCCTTTCTTACCCTTATCAAAACTTACCATCTTGGGCATAAATATCCTTACCTTGGTCGGAAAGTAACGGCTAAACTTAAATTTCTTCAGTGATAGGGTCATTGAATATGTTCCAAAGAACAAGATGAAGGACATGAGGGCAAGGTCTGGCACATATTTGCACGAGTCTCCTACTCCCCCTAACTTAGCTGGGTCCAATCCAAAGCTGTAGCATTAATGCCATTGTACTTAGGATTCACAGAGGGGAAAAACACACAAAGATATTTAGAATCGTATATTTTATTAACGCCTACTGTATATACATTGATTTTGTATTTACACCTAAATACAGCAGTTTTGTTAATTTCTAGTGCTAAGATTCGGCATTGTTAAATGCTGTAATTTTAGCTGTCTTATCTCAAACTGGTAATCAGTAAAAACTGTATCAGGTAAAGCTTTCTTTATGCAGCTATGACAAGCAAGATATATATTAATGATGTGCGGATCAGGAAAAACTCAACCAGCACCCATAACCTACTCTGCAAAACCTTAACCCACACCCAACTCTAACCCGCAAAACCTAACCCATACCCAACCCTATATATATATATATATATATATATATATATATATATATATATATATATATATATATATATATATATATATATATATATATATATATAATATTAACAAAAATAAGGTAAATGTCAGAAAAACAAAACAGTAGGATAATTTGATCCTTTTAAACAAAGTGCAACTAAAGGGTTCACTTAACACCAATAATGAAATGTCCACAACATTTTACTTTTAACACAACTCCTATGAGAATAGTGCAATAAGCTAAAAGCTTCTCAGTGATGAGGTAGCCCTTACACTGCCAGCCCTCCCATTTTTGAGGTGGCTTAGTATGTAGCTGCAGAGTATTCAGCCAATCCTTCAGCCACAGCCATCATACTTCCCCCCCTGTACCTGTGCCTGCAGCCATCCATCATACTGGCCCCCTGTAACTGTGCCAACAGTCAGCCATAATACTGCCCCCCCTCCAGCAGCCATCATACTGCCCCCAGTACCAGCAGCCATAATACTGCCCCCGTACCAGCAGCCATCCATCATACTGCCCCCCTGTAACTGTGCCAACAGTCAGCCATCATACTGCCTCCCCTGTACCAGCAGCCATCTACTGCCCCTGGCCCCAATCTTTACCTGTGCCAGCAGCAGCCAAAAATAAATTAGATCATGTGGCCCCCAAACATATCTATGTACCTGTGCCAGCCTAGCAGCATTATTAAAAAATATGGCTCCAAATCTGTACCTGGCTGTGCCAGCAGCAGGAACCTTCACAGAACAGAATCCAATCTTCAGTGCCTGCAAACAGACTGTAAGGCTGCGAGAACTGAGCCACACCAATGCGCCCATCCACCAGCTCTCTCCCGTGTCGGCGTCAGTGACGTCGCTGATGTGCATACGTGTAAGACGCGCTGGCGCTGCACCACCAGCAGTACTAAGTTGCTGACAAGAGGGAGAGGGTGGGCGGAAGTGCTGGAAGGAGATGGGAGGTTTCACCACAGGCCAGAGTGCCATAAAAACGGTGAACGGTCAAAACAAATAATTAAATAATCGCTTAAAAAAAAAAAAGAAAAACAAAAAGAAAATGGAAAAAAACCCCAAAACATCCTTTTTAATGTGCGCCCCTCACTAATGGCGCCCTAGGCAGCCGCCTACCCTGCCTACCCCTAGTTCCGGCCCTGCTTCACCTTATTAATTCGCCAGGTATAACCTGACATAGCAGACTCTGGCAAAAAGGGTAACGTATTGGAAACTTCGCTCTTTGATGTATTTGCGGTACAATGATTGCTTGCCTGGCGAAAGGGTGCAAAACTTTGCGAGCGCTGAGCTCTTCCTCTAGGGAATTGTCCTCTATGCCTTTTAGTAAATTGTTGATGTCCATGCGAAGTGTCGTTTAGTCTAATTTTTGCCCTTTTGTAAATCTGCCACATGGTTTCTCCACCCCTCTCTACTCCCAGTTTCTCCTCCTTATTTCTTTGTTCTACTTCACTTCATTTCTTCTTACTTTCCTGCCAGCACCCCTCTATCCACATTATATATTAACACTTTTTAACTTTTCTTTTTCTTTCCCAGCATACTTTACACTATTTCAATTTGTCCTTTATTTCTTCTTTTTCCCATGTGTCCTTGTCTCTTATACTTCCATCTTTTCTATTTCTATTTTCAATACCTATTTACAGGTATGGGATACATGATCTGGAAACCTGTTATCCAGACAGCATTGAATCACCGAAAAAAATATTTCATTTTTCTCTGTAATAATAAAAGAGTAATTTGTACTTGATCCCAAATAAGCCTATTGGATTTATCAATGTTGAAATGATTTTTTAGTAGACTTAAAGGGATACTGTCATGGGAAAATAATTTTTTTTTCAAAATGAATCAGTTAATAGTGCTGCTCCAGCAGAATTCTGCACTGAAATCCATTTCTCAAAAGAGCAAACTGTTTTTTTTTTTTATATTCAATTTTGAAATCTGACATGGGGCTAGACATTCTGTCAATTTCCCAGCTGCCCCATGTCATGTGACTTGTGCCTGCACTTTAGGAGAGAAATGCTTTCTGGCAGGCTGCTGTTTTTCCTTCTCAATGTAACTGAATGTGTCTCAGTGGGACATGGGTTTTTACTATTGAGTGCTGTTCTTAGATCTACCCGCAGCTGTTATCTTGTGTTAGGGAGCTGCTATCTGGTTACCATCCCATTGTTCTTTTGTTTGGCTGCTGGGGGGGGGGGGAGAGGGAGGGCGTGATATCACTCCAACTTGCAGTACAGCAGTAAAGAGTGATTGAAGTTTATCAGAGCACAAGTCACATGACTTGGGGCAGCTGGGAAACTGACAATATGTCTAGCCCCATGTCAGATTTCAAAATCAGTTTGATCCTTTGAGAAATGGATTCAGTGCAGAATTCTGCTGGAGCAGCACTATTAACTGATTCATTTTGAATTTTTTTTTTCCCATGACAGTATCCCTTTAAATATGACTGTAGATAAAGAAAAATAGACACCTGAGATTACAATACTGGTGACCAGCACATTCATATAGCAGCTCTGATAAAGCTGGTACCCATAGGGAACAAATTGCTGGAATCCCATATTAGAAATTTGTAATCTTTTCTTCTAATCCCGTATTAGAAATTCTTAATCTTTTCTTTTGTCATTGTTGGATATATAATGGACAAACAAAATCTCTTTACTGACCTGGGGCAGGTGCAACACACTCGCATCGGTATAATGTGACTTGGTCAGGTTTGAAGCCAGAATTAATTGGATAATACTTGAAAGCTCCAATCATTTTTTAATGGCATCATAGATGAAGATAAAACTGATGAGAGTTGAGAATCCCTCCTCTGTGAAACGCGTGATGTACTGAATAATGAAGCTGGAGTCAGTAGCGACAAGAATAAGGCACTGCAGGGCAGAGTGGCGCCCGATCCACAGACGGAATTCCATATAATCTATATCATTACCTCTGCAAGCAACAATATTGTATTACGATTTCACACAATTTTAAAAATACCATTTGCTTTTTTTCAGACAAGCTTTAACAATGCTATATAATAAGATTAGCCGTGTTAGTAATTGATATATGGAGGTTCATTTTTCCATTTGATCAGTACAGTTCAGGGAGAGATGAAGCTATTAAACCAATCTCTTTCATCAAGAAACCAATCTCACTAATTCAGTAGATAAATTAAAATATATCATTATAACAGCACATCATGTAGCTATTAAAAATAAATCTTCGAAAGTAAATTGAAAATAAAATAGAAACCTCATCTTCATGGAAAAAAAGATCTTCAAGTGGGAAATTAAATTCATAGAAAAATGGCCGGATATTTTTGGAGTCGCCAACAAGAGTTTGATTGGTCACTGTATGATCCCATTGGATTGTCATCACCCTATCATGACTACAAAAAGGGTAGACTGTTGTATTTTGTCTGCAGATGCAGACGGTTATTGATTAACATTAGATGACGGAGGGGAGCCAACTAACTGGATTGATAGATGCGGATGTGGCCAAAACTTTAGGCCATTATTGCTCATCTCAAAACAGGAGATGATAATATAACAAGTGACCAGTAAATGCTGCCTGCTGATTGGTTGCACCTGGTGTAAATGTTGCCTGCTATTGAGCCTATCCGGAAAACCACAGGTCCCGAGCATTCTGGATAACAGGTCCCATGCCTGTACATTGCAGGTGACGGCACATTGTGGATCCTACTAGCATATTTTCCTTATACCATATAAATGGTGCACATTATGCTATATTAATCAGTTTATCATAAATTATCTGTCACATCTAGTAAAGTGCAGATTATCACACTGAGTATATGGTATTTAACTAGTTTTAGACACCCACTAACTATAAAAATATATCACCATATACAGTAATGCAAACATACCGATGGAAACTGCTAATAGCTCATTGATACCCCTGTTCATTCAGCCTATAAAAATTGGTTGTGTTGAGGTTTATGGTTGGACACAATAGTGCCCTTATATACCTAAGATTGGGTCAAAAAGCTGTGGTTTGTTGTTATTCTGGCCTCGATCACTGTATAATATTTTTTTTTTCAACTCACTTGTGCTGGAGGAGACAGATTTTCCAATGTCCACCAAAGACGTATGCATAGGTTTCTTGGTCTGGTGTCTGTGTTTCCTTAGAAGGACAAAACACATTTTGTCCCTGAGTTCTGGTTTTAGGATTCCATCCTCTATTTGCCTCTGAACGATGTCATCTACAAAAGAACATTTCTGTCAGACTTGAGAATGTTCTGTTTAGTCATAAGAAATTGCTTGCCTTTGATGGATGATTTAATGCCCCAGTACCTACAACCCTACATCTTTGTATTAACACAAATTATGTGGTCCAGTTTTAGATTATAGGAATATTAGAAGCCACCTTCGGCACCTTAAAGACCTCTATTATTCTTAGACTCAGAGATCCCCAAACTTGTTTACCCATGAGCCGCTTTAAATGTAAAAATAGTAAGAGCAACACTAGTTCCAGGGGGTGCAAAATAAGGGCTGTTGTTGGCAATTTGGTAGTCGTTATATGGGCTAGCAGTCTACAGGAGGCTCTGTCTGGCATCACACTTGGTTTTTAAGTAAGCTAAAATTGCATTGAGAATTCAAAAAGCAACTGCTTTGAGGCCACTGGGAGCCACATCCAAGGGGTTGGTGAGCAACATGTTGCTCAAAAGGCACTGGTTGGTGGGCAATACTTATAATTTATAACAGTGGACACATTATTCTTATATTACAGCTGTTAAATTGAAGGCTGCAGGCCACATGAAGACAGGGTCAGGCTAAGTCAATAGTGCATCCCAGGTAGAACACCATTGCCAAGCTGCGCTCCCCCAAAATGTGCACACATTCATGTTGACGTGTGTGCTAGCATGTACTTGGCCTCTTCAGTTATATACGCTGGGAGGGGGAGGCAGGAGTTATGTGTGGGCCAGAAAGTTTGTGCCACCAACCTCTTCAGGAACTAAGGGCAGCCACTTTACCTTTGCTCCTTGGCACATGCCTCTTCTGTCTACCCCTAATTGTGGCCCTGCATGAAGCCCTCAAAGAAAGTATTATGGCTCGCATTTAGTTAGATAAATATCAAGCTGTGCCTCTATGAGTCAGTTGAAGGTTGAAGGTGGATCAATTCCAGCTCACAGGGCCCTGGCCTACTTGTGCATTTGCCAGCTTCATTGTTTTCAAGGGTGGTAATTAGTTTCTGGAGGGTAACAAATGTCCTTTATACTTGGCTGCTGGGATATAATGGTGAACTACTCTGGCAGCAAAATCAATGCCACCCCCCTCCCCTGGCTGACTTTGTACGCAACCACTCACTAATGTCCATGTGTATTTTGTATAGTCCTGTGCTTAATTCTGGGAATATATTACACTAAACTGTTAGCAGGGCATGGCCACACTACCCCTCTTCTTTAATTCTTCAGTTTTGATCTGTCAGCCATGTTATTTTCCAACTGGGCCCTTGATATACTGTAAACTATAGGGAGATCAAACCAGTGGTTGTTTTTAATATTGATAAATTCACCCCCACCCCCATTTCATCTTTAAGGAATGGATAACGGAAAGTGTCAAAGTGGATGAGTTGAAATTATATATCCGGGATAAAGCTGAGTGCTAGAAGTAATATTTTCAGCCATTGTATCCTGGTCAATGATTTAGCCATTGTTGTATGATGATCATTATGTTAACAAGGCTGCCAATTGGGTTTCTTAATCCCATCTTTGCAGACACCCCATGCCACCTTTTCTGGAAAAATTACTGCTCTAAGCAGCACATTCCATTGTTTATTACAGTTGGTTAAAACTCCCATTAACCTTGCTACTCGGCTCCCGTAATTACTAAAGTGTGATCCTATTCCAATCTAATTTGCCGTGTGCTTCTTGAGGTCCCACTTAAAATAATATTCCCCCCCCACACACATCTCCTGACCTGATCCATGCCCCATTATGTCTAAATGCCACCCATGAAATATCAACTCTTGCACTCCTCAGCCACAGGGCCCCTGACTGTAGCACCCCTGAAACCGCCTAGGTATAGGTGATAATTCTGGTATTTTTAAAGCAGCTTATGTAACATAAATGCAATAGCAAAAAAATTTAATTCATGCAAAGGCCTATGATTCCCTCATACTGCAAGCTCCACCTCTCTTCTGGCTCCACCTGTCTGTTAGCCCTGCCTCTCTACCAGCTCAACTAGCAGATTTTCTTAATGGATTCTTTAAATTGAAAAAAATGCACCAATAAAAACTCCCAGAAAACAACATTATTCCTCCGGCCTGCAGAAAATGATTAATGTTATGTTTTCTGGCCAGACACATTCTGAGTACGACAATGGGGGTATAATGTAGAGAAGACGATGTGTTTCTATCTCTTATTGTTTTTGTTTCATACACCACGGCTCTAGATAAGATGCTCCATCAAATGGAGATTTATCATGCAGGGCACGCAATGCAATGGGCAAACAACGAAAATCTCACAGTGTTCATGATAGATCCCGGTGATCTCATGGAGGGCTGTGTTTGTGACAAATAGTGCTATAAAAGTTGGTATCTATTCATCCACTGCCGATAAATAAATTATAAAAGTGCTCATGGTTTATTATGGTTTATGACAGTGGAGGGACATAGAACCATCCACTCTGTGTTGAACTAAAACGCTTACGAGTCTTTGAATGCAAAAGGCTATATCATCTATCTATCTATCAATATATTTACGTATACATATAGCTAGTAAGTTGCAGGTAAAACCTAGTCCCTTTGTAAAATGTATAATGAACCAAAAGAATTCTTAATGAATCAGATGAAAATTAAGCGTAGGACTGGCCAGATATGGGATGACTTTGACGTAGTTGGCCAGCTTAAATATATTGCAATATATGGACAAACAATCCCTATTTTGTTAAAGGGTAAGGCATTTTTCAGTAGCAGTATGCACAAAATGTCTCTGTCTTAAATATATTGATAATGGGTTGAGTGCAGAGGACTCTTGTATTTGATATATTTGTATATATATATATGATGCTGAGAGTTGTGGTACAGATAGCGATGTTGGAGATACATTAAAGGGTTTAAATTGTTGGACAGATGTCTAGAGAGCTGCAGGTTGTAATGGTTCCCTACACATGATATGATGCCCTGGGCACACTGCTGTGGCATGCTGGGAGTTGCATCTTGTTGTCAGGGGTGGGCCACGCCAGGCCCGGACTGGCAATCTGTGGTTCTGGCAAATGCCAGAGGGGCTGCTGTATGGTTCCATAGAAAGTTACCATATAGTGGGCTGGTAGGGGGCTGTTTGGGCCTCTGTGTACTTGGAATGGCAGAACCTATTTTGACTCCCAGTCCAGGCCTGGACCACGCTGACTGGACACCCTAGGCAACCCGGCCAACCACCTCACCCCCCAAACATGTTTGCATGCACATGTAGTGACATCTCCGGGGGAACAAGCAGAGTTGAGAAGAGCCAGCGGCAGCAAGAATTCCCAGACTAGGGGTAGGCAGAAGGCTTTTCAAGAGGTACCTGCCCAGCTCCCCCCCCAATCATTGCACCCTACATAGGTGCTTCCTCTGCCTACTCCTAGTTCCTGCCCTATATTTAGTATACAAAATACAGAATTTCTAGCCTTATTCTGTTTTAGACTTTACATGCCCTTTAAAGAGTAAAAAGGAAAACCATTTAAAAAATGTGAATTATTTAATTAAAATGGAGTCTATGGGACGGGCTTCGTGTAATTCTGAGCTTTCTAGACAATGGGTTTCATTAAATCCAGTTGCCCTGGGGTGGCTAAAGGCAGCAGAACTGACACCAAACAAATTGCAATGAAACCAGAACCGTCGGATTTATGTTGGAGATGTAAAAAATCGGTGGGGAACCACTTACATATATGGGTTACGTGCCCCCTACTGGACGCCTACTGGAAACAGATACTAGAAAGCATATATAGTATTACAGGCATAAAAATCCAGAGGGAAGATAGTATAATGATTATGTTATATATAAATAAAGAAAAGCAAACAATGTTAGAAGACCCGCTTACCTTCCATTTAATCCAGACGGCAAAATCATTGATTCCGAGGAGTTGGAAGTCTGAACTTCCCCCGACATATGAGGATTGGATGAGGGCTGTAAGAGAAACTAGTTTATTAGAGGAACTAACACATATCTCGCAGAATAAAAGTAAGAGGTATTGGGAAATCTGGTCACCCTGGCATAAATATCTGAAGGATTTTTGCTGTAGTTAAGCAAAGAAGATCTGACAAGCTATAGGTACATGTTTCTGGATTTTCACTAATGATTCTGCCCTCGATTAATAATCTGCTTATTAGCATATTGACTATGCATTATATGAAAAACATGTTCAGAAATACGCAATATATAAAGATTATTTGTATATATATACATGTAATGGTAACCACATCACCCCCTTATTATTTTCCCTTACTCCCCCTTTTTTTTTTCTTTCTGTACCCCTGAAAATCGAAAATAAAGAAATTTAAAAAAAAAAAAAAAGAAACCAGAACCACTGCATCCAATAGAGTTGAATAGTAGACAATTCAAGGTCAGAGTAGGATTTAGCATTTTTGGTAATACTGGACTTTTAAGGGCTAAAAATCCTGCAGTGATATATTACATCTGTTTAGTCTGTTCCACAAAGCTTTATAGAGATTCCACTCATTTCTAAAAGGAGAGGTTCACTAACTTTTAGTATGTTATAGAAATTTTTCACCATTTTTTCTGCCCTTTAACTGCCCTTTTTCCTCTTTTTCAATTTTTTGTCTGTCTCTTTCCAGCTTTCATATGGGGTAACTGTCCCGATCTAAAAATAAATGCTCCCTAAGGCTACAAATTGATTGTTTTGCTACTTTTTATTATACATTTTTTTATTAAGGCCCTCCCCTATAGTGATGAGCGAATACATTTCCCTGATGTGAATTCTGTGTGAATATCTGAGTTTCGCCCGCCGGCGAATACATTTTTGAAACTTCAGTGGGTCCAAAATTGGCGTCAATTTTCGAGTTTCACTAATTTTTCACAATTTTTTTGATGTTTCGCAAATTTCACGGGAAATTCGCAAATTTTTTGGTGAAGAGGAACGGGAGAAATTCGCCCATCACTACTCCCCTATTCACATTCCAGTCTCTAATTCAAATCCATGCATGGTTGCATATGGATATGGAATATGGACACTAGCAATCACATTGCTGAAACTGCAAACTGCAGAGCTGCTGAATAAAAAGCTCAATAACTCAAAAACCACAAATAATAAAAAATGGAAACCCACTGCAAATTGTCTCAGAATATCACTCTCTACATCAGGGATCCCCAATCTTTTTTTTACCCATGAGCCACATTCAAATATAAATAAAAGTTGTAGCGCAACACAAGTGTGGTGTTTATACAAAGGACCTGTAGGTGTCACTGTGCACAAGAGTTATACTGTATACAAAGTACTTTCTATATTGTTTAAAAGTATTAGAGTTGAAGCTACTGTGGAAGTGTAATGGCTGCATGAACCTGCTCATAAAGCACTGTTATACTCTGCTCATCCTCGGCTACCAAAAGATAACAACAAGCATTCAAAAAGTTCCAGGGGGTTTGTGCCTCCCAAGTGCATTTCTACAAAAGGCCACAAGATGGGAGCACCTACTCACTTTCTAGCCTCAAGCTGATTTACTTACATAAAAGATATGGGCCAAGGAAATTGGTAGTTACGCAGATATAGACAGGTCGGCATGATATAATTGCACTGTTAAACCAATTCCCTAACTGGTCTCTGGCCTCTATAGCCTGTGGCCTTTATAGACTGTCTGTGGCCTCTATAGCCTGTCTGTGGCCTTTATAGCCTGTCTGTGGCCTCTATTATTATTATTATTATTATTATTAACATGTATTTATATAGTGCCAACATATTGCGTAGCACTGTAAAGTAAATGTGATTATACAACTACATCACATGAATTACATACATAGAATATATGGAGTAACAAACATCACAATCAATACAGGTACAAAAAGGTGAGGAAGGCCCTATGCATAGGCATACAGTCTAAAGGGAAGGGAGTAATACACAAGGTGTGGGAGTGGGCAAGATCGAATTATGTGGGTGAGAAATGTGGTATTGTATGTGGTGTTGCGTTTGGTAGTTAAGCAGAGTGAGGGTAGGCTTCTCGAAAGAAGTGCGTTTTCAGAGATTTTTTGAAAGCAGAAAGGTTGGGAGAAAGTCGGACAGACCGTGGGAGAGCGTTCCAGAGGAGGGGTGCAGCCCTTGCAAAGTCTTGAATGCTAGCATGTAAGGAGCTCCAAAAGTCTGATTCTGAACGGGATTTGCGCCAGCGGCGCTCAAGTGCACGTGAGTGTCTTTGGAGTGCTTTTGTATGAGCAGTATGCCAAGGTTTTAGTGGTTTGGGTCTAGAACATTTAGTTTTTATAGGAGCAAGCTCATTTAGGGCAGTGGTGAGAGTACTATAGTAGACAGAGGTAGCCACATAAAGACATGAGATGGCTGAGATATTAGAGTGAAGAGAGTCAAAGGAAGAAGAGAGATGCGACACGTCTACAGCTTGCAAGTCACGGTAAGTACGTGTTTGGGGAATAGCAGGGGGTGAGGAGGGAGTTAGTGAGAGTTGAAATGTGAGCATATTGTGATCAGAGAGGGGAAATGGTGAGTTAGTAAAATTGGTGGTTGAACAGAGTCTGGTAAATATGAGATCCAGAGTGTTACCATTGGAGTGAGAGGGGGAGTCTGAGCACAAAGATAAGCCTAGGGAGGAGGTAAGTGAAAGAAGTTTAGAGACAGAAGAGTTGTTAATGTTGTTAACAGGTATATTAAAGTCACCTAATATGATGGATGGGATGTTAGATGAAAGAAAGTAAGGAAGCCAAGCAGCAAAGTTGTCCAGAAATTGTGCAGTTGGTCCTGGTGGTCGATATATAACAGCAATGCAGAGTGAAACAGGAGAAAAGAGCCTAATGCAGTGAGCCTCAAATGAGGAGAATGATAAAGAGGGAACAGGTGGAAGAACTTTAAAAGTACAGCGGGGAGAGAGAAGCAAACCTACCCCACCTCCAGGTCTGTTACCAGGTCTGGGAGTATGAGTAAGGTGTAGGCCCCCATAGGACAGGGCAGCAGGTGAGGCAGTGTCAGTAGGAGAAAGCCAGGTTTCAGTAAGTTCGAGTAGGTTAAAGGAATTTGCAATGAAATGGTTGTGTATAGCGGTGAGCTTGTTGCAAACAGATCTGGCAATCCAGAGAGCACATGAAAGATTAACTGGGTTTTTGGGTATAGGAGTAAGTGTTCTATACTGTTTGAATTTGCTCCGGAGAGAAGGAGCTCGTGGCCGTGTTATAACTGGGATGGGGTAAGGGCCAGGGTTTGGGGAAATGTCCCCAGCTGCCAGCAATAGAAAGGAAAGAAAGACTAAGTGAGAGTGGGATTTATATGTCCTTGGTTTGTATGAAAAAGAGGAGTTTTGTGGAATAGCTGAACAGAGTACTTTATAAACTTCATGTGTGGAGAGGGAAGGAGAGGAGAGTAGAGAGGCTGAGATTTGTATAGAAGTGGGATTTGATGGAGGAGGTAGTGAAAAATGTTTTATGAAGTATGAGAATGAAAGGAGGAGAAATGCAGGATAAAGCATGTTTGGAGTAAGAAGTTACAAACTAGCAGGTACAAACAAATCTTTTTTCCTCTTATCCCAGATGGTTCACTGTTGATTGCAGGGGAATCTGGTTCCTTTTGCCTTGTCAATGCCTTGTCCAACTGCCTTGTTTAACTGTCATTTCTAAGCATTGTGAAATTTTAGCACTCGTGCCATGCCCCAGACACGAGTGCCATCCCCAATACTGGGTCTGAATTTATATGTAGCTGATTGGGAAAACCAGAGCCTTATTAATCAATTAATCAATTAAATAGCTAGCAAAGGTCAGAGTTTTACAGACACCAGATCCAGGTTTGGGGCTATAAAAATATCTCTTGTTCACGGAGGAGTGGACACAGACAGGGCCGCCATTAGAAATCACGGGGCCCCGTACAACAAAATTTTTGGGGCCCCCTGGGCCCCGCCCACACTGACGACCAAGCTCCACCCCATTTCCCGCCCACTCCACATCGCAGTTAAAAGACCACACAGACATCAGCGCTAAAAAAGTAACCCCCCCCACACAAGTTGTAAAAAGCTATTGATGGTCAGGGCCCCCTTATAAAAAATTGGGGCCCCAAAAAAAAAAAATTAAATTTTTTTTTTTTAAAAAAAAAAAAAACATTGGTGGCAGGGGCCCCCTTATAAGTTAAAAAAAACTTGGGGCCCCAACAAAAAAAATGTAAAAAAAAATAAACAAACATTGGTGGCAGGGGCCCCCTTATAAGTTAAAAACAAATTGGGGCCCCAAAAAAAAATTTAAAAAAAAAAAAAAATTTTTTGAAAAAAAAAAAAAAAACATTGGCGTCAGGGGCCCCCTTATAAGTTAAAAACAAATTGGGGCCCCAAAAAAAAATTTAAAAAAAAAAAAAAATTTTTTGAAAAAAAAAAAAAACATTGGCGGCAGGGGCCCCCTTATAAGTTAAAAACAAATTGGGGCCCCAAAAAAAAATTTGAAAAAAAAAAAAAAATTTTTTTGAAAAAAAAAAAAAAACATTGGCGGCAGGGGCCCCCTTATAAGTTAAAAACAAATTGGGGCCCCAAAAAAAAATTTGAAAAAAAAAAAAATTTTTTTTGAAAAAAAAAAAAAAAAACATTGGCGTCAGGGGCCCCTTACGAGTTAAAAAAAAAATTGGGGCCCCAAAAAAACATGTTTTAAAAAAAAAGATTGGTTGCAGGGGCCTATAGAATATTAAAATAATACATTGGTGGCCAGGAGATTAAAAAAAAAAAAATACACAAACTGGTGTTCAGTAGAATTGAACTCACGGCTTCAACTTCACCTCCTTTCGTGACTTCGGGTCTTTTCACCGCTTCAGGACTTCGGCTTCGGCTGTTTTCGTGACTTCGGGTCTTTGCGCTGCTTCAGGACTTCGGCTTCGGCTGTTTTCGTGACTTCGGCTTTTTCCGTGACTTCGGGTCTTTTCGGCGCATCGGCTTCGGCTTTTCGGCACTTCCGCATTCGGCACGCAAGAGGCAAGACGTACGGCTCGGGCGCTCGTAAGGGGGGCCCGGATCTTCAAAAAATGCAGCGCTGCCGGGCCCCCCTTCATGCCCGGGCCCGGTACGCTTGTCCCCCCTGTCCCCCCCTGATGGCGGCCCTGGACACAGATGTGTGCTTTAGATATTTATCAAAGAACTAAGGTAGAATAGGCCTGACAGACAAAAGTTATTGGGGTTAACAAATACAAGTTGGGATATAGCAGAATTACCAGAATAAACAGTTGCAGTATATGGATATGGCAGTATATGGATATAGCAGAATTACCAGAATAAACCTGTCTGTGGCCTCTATAGCCTGTCTGTGGCCTTTATAGCCTGTCTGTGGCCTCTATAGCCTGTCTGTGACCTCTATAGCCTGTCTGTGGCCTCTATAGCCTGTATATGGCCTCTATAGCCTGTATGTGGCCTCTATAGCCTGTCTGTGGCCTCTATAGCCTGTATATGGCCTCTATAGCCTGTCTGTGGCCTCTATAGCCTGTATATGGCCTCTATAGCTTGTATGTGGCCTATATTGCCTGTCTGTGGCCTCTGTAGCCTCAATGTGGCCTCTATAGCCTGTCTGTACTTAAACAGGGAGTAGTATGTGTATATAGAACATGCAGCTAACACTCTATACAACACATACGCTCATCTATGGCAGGGGGAATCAAATATTTTTGATGAATCCCTGGGTTTCCTGCTTAAAAGGGATTTCAATTCAGACAATGAATGTAAACTTTGAGTGCCCCTTCTGAGCATTTTGGCATTATTTTCCTGCTTTTAATGGTTTTTGTTTCATGCTGCTTGTACCAGATTTTTGTCAGATTTGATTTTCAGAGTCAGAGACAATAAAGTTGGTCATACACTGAGGGAATCTGCTCGTTTGATGAGGTCCCCAAATAAGTGGATCTTTCTCCGATATGTGACATTGGATTGATCCAATTGTTCAGCCCTTGGGCCCAATGATCAGATCACAATGATGGGATACAGGCAGTCAGGGTGATGGCCTAATCAATAAGCCAACCAGCTCCATACCCGATGGAATTTTTAAACCTACATGATCAACATCTGTCTGGTTTAAGGAAGTTAGACAGAGGGCCATGAACCCAGGCCAATAAACTACCAACGCTGTCCGTCTGCAGCTTTTACTGGCCAGTGTATGCCCATCTTTACTATGTGCCATCTATATAGATGAAACGAATATCTGCTCACTGCCTACTTTTGCTTCACACAACTCCCAAGTAAGTTGACAGTGACTTAAAGGGGAAGTAAAGTTTAAATTAGAATAATGCTAGAAATGCTGTATTTTGTATACTAAACATAAACATGAAATTACTGCACCACAAGCCTAATAAAAAAAATTATGCTTTCAAAGTTGGCCACAGGGGGTCACCATCTTGTAATTTTGTTAAACATCTTTGCAAGACCAAGACTGTGCACATGCTCAGTGTGGTCTGGGCTGCTTAGGGATCGTCATAAATTATCAAAAGTCAAATAATATCTTCCAGAAGCCGATACAGCAAAACTGATTAATAATCAGAATATACAGACAGCAGAATTTTATAGTTTTTGTATTGTTTAATACAAACTTTCTCCTACTCTGCAGAACCAGTGGCTGCAGCACAATAATCCTCAAAATAGAATCCCAGTTTATCTGTTTAAATCTGGCTCCATGATCTCTGTCCCTGCAGCTGGAGTTGGAAACAGTAAAGGGGACAGAAAGCCAAAATAAGATCCAATACAAATCTCTACACAGTAGAGCTGCTTGAGTTCTTCATGGCTGGGAAGTAATGCGGGGGCTCCCCCTGCTGTTCATAAGTATGAATGTTTCCCTGCTCAGCAGTTAGGGACCATCTGACAATTCCTATCCATAGCAGTAAATAAAGGGAGAATTTCACTGCATACAGTCAGGTTTCTTATAAAAACACATTTTTTAATAAATATTAATAAATATATTGGAGGTTTATTTTTCTTTATTTTTTTGCCTTTATATGCCCTTTAAAGGGGTTGTTTCACTTTGAGTTAACTTGTGATATTCCGAGACAATTTGTTATTGGTTTTTATTATTTGTGGTTTTTGAGTTATTTAGCTTCTCATTCTGCAGTTTTCAAGTTTTCGATTTCAGCAATCTGGTTGCTAGGGTCCTAGCAACCGTGCATTGATTTGAATAAGAGACTGGGATATGAACAGGAGAGGGACTGAGTAGAAAGATGAGTAATAAAAATTAGCAAGAACAATAAATCTGTAGCCTTACAGAGCTTTTATTTTTAGATGGGGTCAGTGACCCCCATTTGAAAGCTAGAAAGATTCAGGAGAAGAATTCAAATAATTAAAAATATATATAAAAAAAAGTTGCTTATAATCAGCCATTCTATAATCACACTTAAAGTTAACTTAAAGGTGAACCACTAGTATTTCCTAAACAGTTCCTAAACAGTGAAGTGAGCCCCTTGGTGGTGGTGGTGGTGGGGAAGCTGGAGCAATGGCTAGGGTAGGTGTAGCCTTAAGGCCAGCCTGGGTGAGATTTCATTCTATATATTGATGGAACAGAATGGGTGACCTTGTTATGAGTCAAGGGGATCCCTCACCAAAGGGGGCTTGAAATGAAAAAGCCTGACAACCATTATGTTACGAACGGAGTCCCGCACCCAGAACTAGCACCAAGGTCCCAGTCGCACTCACTCACCCGGTCGCAGCCTCTAACAACCACCTTTCGCTTTGGGAGGAGCCCTCCGCTACTCGAGAGTTGCCAGGTCTTAACGTGAGAGGACCAGGTAGAGAGTTCTGGGCAGGCAAGGGAACCCAACTGGAACGGAGAACAAGGAGCATGGACAAGGGACAGGCCAGGTCAAAACCAGGAGAAGCTGTACAGATTCAAGTGACGAGAGAGTAGCCGAGGTCACAGGCCGAGTCAAACAAACCAAATATCGCAGTCAAAGCAGGATCCGAAAGAGTAGTGAGTACACGGACAAGGGTCAGGACAGGCAACAAACTAGACAAGGTTTGGGACAAGCAGGGTCAGGAACAGATCGGAAACTCTTAGAAATCGGACCCAGGAACTAATGAAATGGACCTTAGCTTGGGCAAGGTGAAAAGGGACATGGCACATTTAAATATACAACCGCAGATTTAGCACTCTCGTTAAACCTGGAGGCGGCACATGGTTTGGCGAAGAATAAACACGGCAGGCGTCCCTGTTGCACCCCCACTGGACCACCACCTAATATTTTCACACATTGCCTTATGGTAAATCATCTACAAGCTTATCAATGAAAGACCATCTATAACCCAATAAAGTATGCATTGGCTCTATCCCTGCAATTGCTAGTTCTACATGTACTCGAGATTAGATATGAGGATGCAGTGGCAGATGCAGTTGCCTGGGGCCTATGGGTTAAGGTGGAGTCTGGCATTGGTGAAAGGGGTAGAGCTTGAGTGAGTCAGAGTTGGGGCAGATCAGTGAGTCCACCCAAGGTTGTAGTGAAGGTCAATCCACCTTATAAGAATGTCATAGGATGCAGAAATTTGCAAAATGTGGGTGAAGTGTATAATCAGATAGGGCTCTAGAAAGAGTTAAAGGAGAAAATGGAACTGACCTGCCAATACCAATCAGTCCGGAGTTTATATGCAGCTAATAAAAATGAAAGATGAGGATCAAACAAAATGAAATGAGAATGATTCATGAATCCTGGTCACAATATTCCTTACATGAATGAATAATCAGCCTTGGCCCAGGGACACTGCACTTGTAAAGTGAAAGCCATTGCCATCTGTCCATTTTTCATGCACCGAGGCACCGCTGGTGTTCCTCCAACTCATTCCTTATAGCAGTAACATTGGCACAGCAGGTTCATTCTATGGAACCACCAAAGTCTGAAATTGTAAAACAACCCTAGCAGCATATTCTCCAGGAGTGTGTTTGCCCTACTGAGACTTTTTATACCGGACAGATCTCCAAGGCCAATACCCAATTTGATGGCCCCCTCTTCCTTATTTCTACATCTTAGTGATCTCTCCCTATAAAAGACTGCTGGGACGGATCAACCTGATGGACCCATGCTTTGGCCAGGAGACACTTGCAAAAACATTTATCCCCACAATCGTGAATTCTTTAATGCAACAGCAGTGGGCTACTGATCCCTAGTAAAATTAAATGTAGGGGAGACAATACTCATGAGTCTGGACTGAGGGCAAATGCTCAGGGGTTTGCACTGCCAGGCTGCAAGGAGTTAAACCTCAGCTGCGCAGATCTAGGATCAAGTGAAGCAGAAAGATGTTATAAGAAAGATTAAATAAATGACAAGTTTAATATGATTCTCCCCCTTGATCTCTATATGCCTTTCATTTCCTCTCTCAAAGGCTAAAACTCTCCATCCGTTATATGGAAAACAAAAGTACTCAGTGATTACCATCCTTTGACAGGTGTGAAGGCCGCATCTTCTGCCTTAAAGGAAAACTATACCCCCCAAATATTGTAGGTCTCTATAAAAAGATATTGCATAAAACAGCTCATATGTAAAACCCTGCTTCATGTAAATAACCCAGTTTAATAATAATAATATAGTATGTCCCATTGGGTAATTATAAATAGAAAATTGCCATTTTAAAAAATAAGGGCCGCCCCCTGGGATCATACGAATCACGGTGCACACAAACATACCAACAAATGATACATGTTAGGTCACATGAGCCAATTAACAGACAGAGTTCTGTCTTTTGCTTCCACACTTCTTCCTGTTACAGTTAGAGCTGCAGTATTTCTGGTCAGGTGATCTCTGAGGCAGCACACAGACCATCACAAAATGGTGGTTCAAGGCAAGAGATGTAAAAGGGCAATATTTACTTAAATATATATTCCAGTTTAGTAAGATTCTTTAAAATGCCACTTAATATGATCTAAACTATATGTTGCTTAAGTGTTCATTTTGGGGGTATAGTTTTCCTTTAATAACTAATCTGCTGTGTCAGGGGGACACAGATGTGAAGATTGAACCCGTCCTCTCTCTTGCCATTAGGCTTTTCAGTGGCATGCAGAAACTACCCTAATGGAGGGCAGGAAATTCTATAGGAGATTTTGGAGTTTGAACAATCTGATCATAACACTGAAAGGTAGGGGCTCATTTATGGGGGGGGGGGCACAGCCTACAGTACAATGCCACCGCCCTCTCTTTTGGGGACATTGCTTAAGACAGGGCCCTGGTGAGGCCTCATCTGGAGTATGCAGTGCAGTTTTGGACTCCAGTCCTTAAGAGGGATATAAATGAGCTGGAGAGAGTGCAGAGACTAAGTGCAACTAAATTGATTAGAGGGATGGAAGACTTAAATTATGAGGGTAGACTGTCAATGTTGGGGTTATTCTCTCCAGACAAAAAAACTCTTGCGAGGGGACATAATTTCTCTTTACAAGTACATTAGAGGGCATTATAGACAAATAGCAGGGGACCTTTTTACTAGGGACGCACCAAATCTAGTATTAGGTTCAGGATTCAGCCAGGATTCGGCCTTTTTCAGCAGGATTTGGATTCGGCCGGAGAGGGAAATCGTGTGCCATGTCATCACAAAACAAGGAAGTAAAAAATCATTTTCCCTTCCCATCCCTAATTTGCATATGCAAATTCAGATTCGGTATTCGGCCAAATCTTTCACGAAGGATTCGGGCGTATCCAAAATAGCAGATTCGGTGCATCCCTACTTTTTACCCATAAAGAGTAACACCGTACCAGAGGCCACCCCTTCAGACTAGAAGAAAAGAACTTTCATTTGAAGCAACGTAGGTTGAACTTGATGGACTTTGGTCTTTTTTCAACCCAGCTAAGCCCTTCATTCCTTTGTACCTAACTACATTTCATCTCTTGTTTCTCTATATGTTCCTGGCTGACTCCTCTCAGAGCAACCGTTTAGTTGTACCCCCCACTACTACTGCTGTTTCCCGCGTCAAACCCTTCTCTCTTGCTGCTCCTTATATTTGGAATGCCATTCCTGAATCTCTCCGGAGAGAATCCTCCTTCAATATCTTCAGAACTAAACTCAAACACTGCCTACCTACTACCTGGGAGCACCTGGATAACACTTGAGCTGGGAACTGGCACTTGTATGATGTGTCACCTACTATCCTACAGCACTTTAATACCCCTCCGAACTGTATCTGTACTTTACCCTCCCATTTAGATTGTAATCCCTACGGGTTAGGGTCATCCAGCCTTTTGTCTCCTTGACACTGAGCACTTAATCTGTATATTGTAATTATAATTTATATTTATGTGAATTGTATTTCTAATAATACACTTAGTGTTACTTATTAATGCAGTGACCCCTTGTTTGTTACTACTAATTTATTGTTTTATTGTACAGTGCTTTGCCCTCAAGGAGCGCTATACAAATAAAAATATACATACATACATATACATACATGTAAGAGCTCACTGGCATAATTAATTATTGAACTCCACAACAAAACATTATCAGTGACCATATCATAAAGTTTTGGAGTGTCCACCCATGGAACAGCCTCCCACCTACATCTAAATCATATAAGATGGAACCTGTACTTTGTCCTGTTCGTCACAGTTTTCCTTGCACTCCCCGTCAGTAAGCTTTTCGTGTTCAATTGTATAAAATGAAAAACTGCTGACAATCTGTGGTTATCAACCTGAAGATCATGATGACAAAACATGTTGTGATCCACACAATAAAGGTGTTCTGCAGGTTGATAGCCGCGTATTGTCAGCAGTTCTTCATCATTTCCCCACCTAATTCTCTCTATGTGGGTCTCATTTTAATAAACTCCATGGTGTAGTCACACACATCTGGGTTGATAATACTGTAACTTGAGATTGTGGCCCGCTGGTCAGTATCATACTGGGGCTTAGTGTACTGGCCAAACGTTGTATTTGAGATGTTTGTGTGCCGCAGCCCTTTGTGCTTCCATTTTGGTATGATGGCAAGCAGGTCTGGACTGAGAATCAAAATAGTCCCTGACATTTCAAGAACACAGAGGTCCAAAATGCCCCCAACCAGCCCAATATGTAGTGAGTGTCTATGGCATCTTAAAGCAGCCCCTCTGGCATTTGCCAGAACCCACAGATTGCCAGTCCGGGCCCAATAGCAAGAACTCTGCACGCTCTGAGCTCTACACCTGGCACAACTCACTTTCTACCTTCTACATTCTGTCTTCACATTCTTCTGTGAATTCTTTGCACACACTGCATTCTCCAACACTCCATTTTGTAACACTTCCTACAGTATAATGGCGCACCATCCAGCTCTGTTTTCTGTGCAACATGTTCTCTCTACAAATCTTATTCATCCACTTCTTTCCTCTCCACGCTCACCCACTGGTTTTCTTACACATTCTGTCTGTCTTTGTACATTCTGTTTGTTTACTTTTAACCTCGTTCTATGGATTTCAGTGTTTATTGTGTAATATATTCCTTCTATGGGGCAAATTTACTAAAGGTCGAAGTAACTAACGAAGGCGAAATTTCGTCGATTTACTAACGGTCACTGGCGTAACTTCGCAAGAGAAGGAGATGGACTCTAACGGTACTTCGATCCCTAACGCCTGCCGAATTTGCACTCTGGTGAATGGACGTAACTACGAAAATTCACTAAGATGCGGATTTTACTGAACGTTTCCTTTTGCACCAGACTTGCCTTCGCCACCTCAGACCAAGCGAAGTGCAATAGAGTAGATAGGAGTTCCTCAAAAAATAGTTGAAAAGTCCCAAAAAACGCTAGCGTCTTTTGTTTTTTCAGGGTGATAGGCTACAATTTTTTTTGGGGTAACCGGCTTCCCCCCCAACATTTCCTAACATATGGCACATAAACTATACACTGGGCTCATGTGTAGGGCAATATAACAACTCTATTTCCTTTTATTAAGCTTCCCTGGGCTTGTGTAGTGTAATGTATTTGCTGCAACATATACGTCCATTCAACTTTAACTTCCCGCCATATGCAAATTAGCCAACGCTAGCGCAACTTCGCTTTGCTTGGCGAAGTAATGGTAGCGCAACTTCGGCAGCGTTCGACGCCCTGGATGCAACTTCAGATTTTAGTGAATTATCGTTGTCCTGGCGAATCTACGCCTGGCGAAGTGTTGCGCTGTGAGCGAAGCCATCACTGGCGAATTTTCGGAGGTTAGTGAATTTGCCCCTATATCTTACCTGTACAGGTATGGGATCCACGTTTTTATCCATAAAGCTCTGAAGGCCATCTCCCATAGACTCCGTTTCAATCAAATAAAAGTTTTAAAAATGATTTCCTGTTTTTTTTTTGTAACAATAAAAGTGTTTGTACTTGATCCCAACTAAGATTTATTTAATCCTTACTGGAGGCAAAACAATCCTGTTGGTTTAAATGATTTTTTTTTATGGAGATCCACATTATGAAAAGATCCCTTATCTGGAAAACCCCAGGTCCCGAGGATACTGAATAGCAGATCGTATACCAGTATACTCAGTCACATTATATTCAGGCTGCACATGGTCAATGGCTTCTTATTAACCTCGCACAGGATCTCACTAACTTCCTTTTATATATTTGTCACACTCACTGACTGTCTCCTTTTCTCTACCTAATAACCTTTTCCTTCTCACCAACTGTATATATAACTGGCCTGCACTCCCTCTCCATCACTGCCTCCATTCTTCATTCCGCCTGTATCGCTCTCCCATTCCCTTATTCATTCTGCCTGCACTCTTTCACTCACGCACTTCATTGGGGCAGATTCACTAAAGGGCGAAGTGGCCATCGCTAGCGAAAAGTCGCAAGAAATCCATTCGGCAGGGACATTGCGCCTGGTGAAGTGGTGTGAAGTGTGTGAAGCGGTCACTGGCGACAATTCGCCCTTTAATAAATCTGTCCCATTGACTTTCTTCTATTTGTCACATTCTCAATGTAACACTTCCTTCTATAATTCTTATTCATCCATTTCCCTTAATATTCCATTTTACACACCCATTCCCTGAACACTCACTTTCACACCCCTTCCGACTGAAAACAGAACACATTTCTTTGCAAAATTCTCCCCTTTATTTTTATTGAAAAAAAATGGTATTGGTAAAAACACCTCCATAAAATAAGGTACTTTGTACAATTCACACTGTTCAGCACATACATTATTCTAATCTAATTTGTAATACAGATAATAAGGCTTCAAATTAATATTAGGCTATACTCATCCCTTGCGTTGTTAAGGGACCCGGGACTTGACCATGAACTCAGTGTTTAGGGGATTTATGCCCATGAATAGGGTCATTGCTGCCCTTTCCACATTCTCTTTGCAGGGGACAGACACAGTGTAAATAGAAAATATATCTAAACCAAATTTAGGGAAAAGTGGCTTAGAATTTACCATTCTATAACATACCAAAGTTTAACTTTAAGGTGAAAACCCCATTTAACGACAGCTGTGAAGTGTAAGCGAAGAGCAACAATGTCTCTGAGCACTGGAGTAAAGTCCGGAGAGGGGCACAATGCAATTCTAGAGGGAGACTCCATGTGTTGTGTTGCTTGGGGGAATCACATGCTAATTGTGTGTAAAAGCCACACATATATATATATATATATATATAGAATTAAAACATTTATATAAAAACACAGTTGTGGTTTAAGTGTTTGTATATGTTTAAATGCATGCCTATTATGGATGGGCTTGCTTCCTTCACATGGATGCACAGCAATACATAAGCTTGAGGCACCCGAATCATTCCGCTGGCCAAAGAAATCAGAGCACCACATGTAAAACTGCAAATATGATCCAGGATTCGGTTCAGGATTCAGCCTTTTTCAGCAGGATTCCAATTCGGCTGAATCCGTATGCTTGGCCGAACCGAATTTGCATATGCAAATTATGGGCAGGGCAGGATTTCACGTGACTTTTCGTCACAAAACAAGGAAGTCAACAATTTTTTTTTCACTTTTTCCTTACCCGTCCCTAATTTGCATATGACTTATTTGGCCGAATCTTCCACAAAGGATTCAGGTATTTGGCCGAATCCAAAATAGTGGATTTGGTGCATCCCTAGCAAATATTACTGATTATTCCTCCTAAGTGCGACACTTAGGGGCAGCTTTATCAAGGGTCAAATTTCAAATTCATGGGCGTTTTTTTAAAACTCCCATAAACTTGAAATTCGACCAATCGAAATTTATTATAAAAAAGAATAGGATCGACCTGAAAACTTCGATTCGATTCCAGTTTCAAAAATTCAATTCAAGTTTTTTTTTTCCCAAAAAACGCCAAATGTCAGGAAGGCTGCAAACAACTCCAAATTGGACAGGACATCTCCCATAGACTAAAACAGCAATTCGGCAGGTTTTAGATGGCGAATAGTCTAATTCGAGTTCTTAAAGGGCCAGAGTTTGATAAATCTCAAAAATCAAAAAACCTAGAATCGAATTTTAACAATTCCCTAGTCACATTTGACAGTTTTGCCCATAAAAAAACTCGAAGATTCAAATTTTCAATTTGACCCTTGATAAATCTGCCCTTTAATATATGGAACTAGTCCTAAGGGCAGTGATTGGCTGCCCCGCCCCAGCGGCACAACAAAAACATAATTCCTTTAAAAAATCCCTTTCTACAATTAAGTTAAAATCAACAACAACACCTTTTGGTCAGTTTCCTAATTTATGCAATACAGTGCTCACTAAATATAAAGTACAGAAATCTGTAGTATTTGTCCGTGGAGGGTAGTGGAAACACTCACGTAGTTACTACAGTGTGTGCTCATAGGAGCAGGTCAGTCTCAGTTGCACAGTATGAACAGTACAGTGTTCTGGAAGGGTTTCACTAGTCAGTCTTCTTCTAACCTAATTCATTGAGGTCATGTTCACCACATAAGATATGTTGAGTGAGGAAGGTCTAAAACAAAGAGAAATACAGTATCTAAAAGTAGGATTTTATCAACATGTAAAGGAGTGCGCCCACATAGAGTGAGGTCAGGGGGTGCTCATCTGTCAGTCATGGTCACAGAAGGTTGGACACTTATTGGGCATGGGGGTCTTGTCTTGAGGTTCCTGTGATTCATCCATTTAACCAAAAATATCAACCTCCAGCATCTTCCTTCTCTAGATAGAAGGATGTAGTGACTCTCCCAATGGCACCAAAACATTTCAAAGTTTTTCAAAAAGTAAGTTGAAATGAAATACTCGTATTGTCACTCGGAATGTCACATATCCATGTTATACACATCAGAGTCGTGAAGGCCATTTAGTAACTCCATGAGTAGTATTATTTTGGTACTATAGGCACATTGCTACCTATGAGATACCATAACCTGAGGTTTGAATTCCAGCATGTGAACCTTTTGTCTTATATACATCGTCAGTCTCTTGTGCACCTCCTTGAAATGTTCTGAGCTGCTCTATTTTACTTGACTCCCCCAGCAACGGTGACTTCAGCAGACGCATATCTGCAGCTTCTATCTCATGATCCCAGTTCAAATCCAGCGTTATCACTGCCCTGGTCAACAGGGAGGTATCCATCCTCACGAGGTAGGCACAAGCACCACCCAGCGCCACTGAGATCTAGATCCTTGAATGAATATTGCTTCAAGAACCTGAAATCCACGTCATCATAAAGGGAGCAAAAGTCCTCCAGTTTCTGCCAAAAAAGAAAGGACAGGACAATGCCCAGGCACTATGGGAGAGAAAGCAAGAGTGGAGTGTTAGAGTGGAGGTAAAATACCATGTAATGATTATTAAGTGTATAGCAAAAGCAGGGCGAGAGATTTAGTTGGATTTGATGATTGATCTGTGGTTGCTAAACATAAAGTAGGGTTTACAGCCCCTGGCTTAGAAATGCAGAGGTGAACAGAAGATTGATGCACGACTGAAATATGCATGGGCAGGGAGTGAATAATAGGCAGTGGGTAGCACTGAACCTATAGATGATCAATATTAAATGACTGCTAGGTGACTCATGGTTCCATAAATGGATTGGTTATTAACAGCTACAGGGATGGGCAACTGAAGAAGGACATATGGGGTATATTTATCAAAGAGTGAAGTTAGAGATCGCCACAGTCCTCTAGAGTGAAATTCCAACACTCTCCATTCATTTCTATGGGATTCTGAAAGGTGTATTTATCAATAGGGATGGGCGAATTTGACCAGTTTCGTTTCCCCAAAAATTCTCAGCCGGCGAAATGTCGCAGACGCCCATTATTAAAGTTTATATGCGTCAAACACGCTGCCATACAAGTCTATGGGCGTCATTTTTTCGGCAAAACGAGGTGAAAAAATTTGCCCATCCCTATTTATCAAAGGATGAACTTTCACTTTCACCCATTGATAAATACTCTTTTAAAAATCCCATAGAAATGAATGGAGAGTGTCGGAATTTCACTCTAGAGGACTGTGGTGATCTCTAACTTCACTCTTTGATAAATTCGCTGGTAGTGGTAGATTGTGGGCTGGCAGAGGGGCGTGGAGGTGGCTGGTTGGAGGTCCGGGGGTGGGGTGTGAGGGCCTGTGATTCAACAGCAGTGATGGGCCCTGACCCTCCAGTCCAATGCTGTATATAAAGCCTTGGATATTTTCTTGGGAAGGGGATTGATAAACAGGAGAAATGAAGCACTAATTGGTTCACAGCGCATCTTCCTTTAATGTCCTTAGACAATACAACTCTCCCCATCACACAAATCTGTTGTTGAATAAAGAATAGATTAGACAATAACTGCCCAAGAATGGGTAGACAAAGCCATGTAGAATCAGTACACCTCCCAACAGAGATGTATCATAGTGGCCTCTCGTTTTCTTCCCAGCACACAATTAATCTCAATGCTACCCAATAAATAAATTAACAGATAGGGGATCTATGGTCTATACAGTCTGTAGTCCTACAACTTCTTAAAGTGATACTGACACTAAAAAATAATTTTCCAAAATATTAATGTACATCAAAAGTTACCTATAGCTCATGTTGATGGTTTGATGATAGGGCTACTTTTGTAAGTAATTGTTATTCGAAGTTCCTAAAACTGACTGTTTTGCCAAACTGACTGCCCCTTCTCAACGTGTCATTTATAGTTTCTAATACTAACAGACTGCTGAAACTCAAATAGGGCAGCCCCCTCATAGAGGAACATGGGGGATCAGATGGGTAATGTAAAAGCATCTGTAAATACTTTCATGGCAAAATTATAGATAGCATGTGAAGACAATATCAAGATAGATGTAAAAAAGCTTTAATTTCTGGTGTCAGTATCTCTTTAAGCACGGATAAATAATGGAAAGAGTAATGGAAAGGTCCCAACAGTGATGAATAGTGAATGTACAGCAAGGACTGGCCACAACTTTGCATGCTAATGTTTAAGTTCCTAAAGCTGGAGATGGGAGCTGGGTTGTTGCAGGGTTAATAGATTAACCTTAGCTTTATGGCCTGTCTGTACTTGGAGGTGAATTGAATCCCAGCACCTGCTTAGCTCTGTCTTGATCCTGCTCGGCATTTGGCTTGGCAGCTTTAAGTAGGCAAATTAAATCAAAAGGCGTCAGAACAGCAGGAGTTCAAACGCCCCAGAATTAAGTTTAATTGAACAAATTAACATGCATTAAATCAATTTCCATTCATAAGCTGGCATAACGAGTGGCAGCCGGGCTGAAGATCCCTCTTGGAGCCCTGATGATTGCCACGTGTATACTCATTTGTTAGAGATATGAGCACACGGAATGTCTCAGAGGATCCTTTAGAGCAGGGGTCCTCAACGTTTTTTTTACCCGTGAGCAACGTTCCGATGTAAATAGAGTTGGGGAGCAACACAAGCATTAAAAAATCCTGGGGTCTACAAAATAAATTCTGTGGTTGGTCATTTGGTAGCCCCTATGTGTACTGGCAGCTTACAGGAGGCTCTGTTAGGCTGTACACCTGTTTTTTATGGAACCAAAAACAATGTCCCTCCTAGCTTGGAATTAAAAACTAAGCACCTGCTTTGGAGCCACTGTGAGCAACATCCAAGTGGTTGGTGAACAACATGTTGCTTGTGAGCCACTGGTTGGGGATCCCAGTTTTAGAGAGTTGCAGCAGGTGCAAATGTGGAGGGCTGCTCAGAACTGCTCCTTAAAGTGATACTGTCATGGGAAAACATGTTTTTTTCAAAATGCATCAGTTAATAGTGCTACTCCAGCAGAATTCTGCACTGAAATCCATTTCTCAAAAGAGCAAACAGATTTTTTTATATTCAATTTTGAAATCTGACATGGGGCTAGACATTTTGTCAATTTCCCAGCTGCCCCAGGTCATGTGACTTGTGCCTGCACTTTAGGAGAGAAATGCTTTCTGGCAGGCTGCTGTTTTTCCTTCTCAATGTAACTGAATGTGTCTCAGTGGGACATGGGTTTTTACTATTGAGTGTTGTTCTTAGATCTACCAGGGAGCTGTTATCTTGTGTTAGGGAGCTGTTATCTCGTTACCTTCCCATTGTTCTTTTGTTTGGCTGCTGGGGGGGGGGAGGGAGGGGGTGATATCACTCCAACTTGCAGTACAGCAGTAAAGAGTGATTGAAGTTTATCAGAGCACAAGTCACATGACTTGGGGCAGCTGGGAAATTGACAATATGTCTAGCCCCATGTCAGATTTCAAAATTGAATATAAAAAAATCTGTTTGCTCTTTTGAGAAATGGATTTCAGTGCAGAATTCTGCTGGAGCAGCACTATTAACTGATTCATTTTGGAAATTTTTTTTTTCCCCATGACAGTATCCCTTTAATGTGAACTTAGATTGGAGGGGATCCAGGAGGTGGGTTTCTCATTTCATGAGGCACTAGGGTGATACGTATGCAACATGGATAATATAACAATGCAGAAGTAAACAAGGTATCCGGGATTTCTGTGCCAAACCATACAGGCTCACTACCATACCAATCCACCATTGAGTGCAACATATTTTGTATCACATGAATTGAGCCCTTGGCATATGTATGCACGCTCACTAAAGGCCTTCTAAGGTTTTTAAATGCTCATACTCCCAGGCATGGAAAACATATCTATCTCTTGGCAGCATGCTGTAGAAACTAGCTTTATATAAAATAAAACATAGCTTGATGTCTTGCAATAAGCTTTAGTACAAAGGCAATGGCTCTGGTCCACTTCCCACTTGTCTTTGGAAGCAACACTAGGTGGTTGTTATTGGGTTCCACAGATCATGTGGGTTGAGAGTATCTATCTAGCCTCTAAACAATACTTCCACACAATGTGGCATTGAGGCTTGTAGGAAGGCTCTTTTGGGGGCACACCAAATTTCACCCCCAGTGGAATTCTTATGTACATTATTAGAGCTGACCCTTACATACAATTATTTTCATTTTGAAGAGACTTATTTTTTGCAGTGCACTGGAACGACGATGCATTCCTGTGTGGCCTTCTTGTAACCAATTTGTTTATGGATCAGTATTAGAAACTATATTTATCCTAATTTTTCAGATAGGTTGATTTTTTTATTGTAGATTTATCGACTATATCTTTTTGATTTGGCGTGGGGACCGCATTGGAATTCAATCATTTGTTTCCTATTTAAATTCACTAACAACTGTTAGTTATGGTCTCGTATGATGAAGGTTCTGTTGAAGAAAGAGAGAGAGAGAGAGAGAGAGAGAGCGAGAGATTATTTGCATAAAATTGAGTCTACGGAAGAGGTAATTCAGAGCTCTCTGGATAATGGTGTTCCAGATAACAGATCCCATACCTGTATTATGCTCATTATCACTGATCAAGGATGTTGAAAATTTGGAGGCTATCTACTACATCAATAATTTTGTGGTCATGAGAATATACCCCATTATTGATATTATATGAAACTTTATCCACCCTACTTGATAAGGACTTGGAGGTTAAAGGAGAAGGAAACCCCCAGGGCGCAAAACCCCTCCCCCCTCCCCTATGTTGCCCCCCCTCCCTCCTCCCCCCTGGCCTACCTGTCTCCCTGGGCAAATGCCCTAACTTGTTACTCACCCCTCTGCGCAGGTCCTGTCCATGGAGTTCACAGTCACCATCTTCTTCCACGCGCGTCTTCTTCCTGCGATGACCGGCGTTTTCTGGCGTATGCGCAGTAGGAACAGTTACCGGTACAGCTCTACTGCGCATGCGCCGAATGTCACGAAGTTTTCCGATTTCACTTCGTGACATTCGGCGCATGCGCAGTAGAGCCGTACCGGTAACTGTTCCTACTGCGCATGCGCCAGAAAACGCCGGTCATCGCAGGAAGAAGACGCGCGTGGAAGAAGATGGTGACTGTGAACTCCATGGACAGGACCTGCGCAGAGGGGTGAGTAACAAGTTAGGGGCATTTGCCCAGGGGGACAGGTAGGCCAGGGGGGAGGAGGGACAACATAGGGGAGGGGGGAGGGGTTTTGCGCCGTGGGGGTTTCCTTCTTCTTTAAGTCGGGAGGATAATTGATTATCCACAGGTTATTTACCAAAGATGGAATAATTTCATAATTGATTATGTATTGTATAATAAAAGGGTAACTAATTTATAATACAAAATGCAAAAAGGAAAAGTTGTGAGTGCTCTCACAACTTTTCCTTTTTGCATTGTAGCAGATCTATTCTGTTCAGAAGTTCAGCAGCTATGCTGCAGGCCAGGCTTTCATGTGGTTGTAGCATCCCCACACCTGTCTCTTTAAATGGTGGAACAATTCCTTTGGAAATGGGTGTTGGTCTGGGCAGTTTCTCTCTCTTAAAAGCCGCAAGCGGGGGAGGATTAATCTCATGGAACCAATGCTGGGGTCTAGGTTATCTCTTCCCTTTGAAAGCTAATGGCGGGGGAGGACTAAGCCCTATGATTATTTAAGGTAATGCTCTTATGCTGGGAGGCTTTAGCATTTGAAATTATGACCAGAGGTAAATAGTTAGGGACCACCATATGGGTTTTACCTTGACGTGGTATGGTGGCTTATCAATCTTATGATCATAATTTTGTAACTAAAAAACCCCTGTCTTTGTAAATACATGCATCTGCATAGATTACTTATGTGACAGGGGACCAGGGAATGTGCATTGATCAATTTTTCTTCTTTTTTTCTATAACTAATTTATAATATGCTTGGTACCCCCATGAAATCTGGTTATGTTTTAAATCCGAGGATCATGGCACTGTTGTCCCTGACCAGGGAAGTAACTTATTGTACTATGGCCGATAGGTGAGATATGAATTTAGTAAAGTGACAATTATTTTAGACTATATATTATTTTGTATTTAATGCGCTCGGTTAATGACAGTTTTGCATGCATTTGTAAGATTTGTTAATTTTAGAATTTATGAATTATTACTTTTTTTACACATGGGTATATTACATTGTTGCATTCTTTATATCTGAGTATTTATTATATGTATTCACTCATAATTTTTTATATACATGCACTTTAATTAAAATTGAAAAAAATGTGGCATGAGGGGTATTTAAGGTGTGTGCTCATTTCTTGTTTAACATCCTGATGATGGTCCCAAGTTGATCAAAATACATCATTGTCCTTGGTAATTTACTAAATTGAACTTTCTATATGCCGTAAGTGCTTTCTCACATAATTAGCTCTCTCTCTATATATATATTTATATCCATAAGTCCATATATTATCTATCCATGTAATTGCAAGATATTCATAGCATGGCCATGCTGAAGAAATATTGTTGCTCAGGTCAAAACAAATGCTATGTTCATGAACAGTTTAATGCAGTTATGGAGAAGGCAAGCTCTCTTTTTGGTGCCTACACGTAGTAGCAAGAAGGATCTAGAGGCTGATCGATTCCCTAACATAAGAGAAGGTCATTTTGTCCAATGGTGCATCTCCTGACCAACAGACAGCTGTAGGACTATGAACCAAAATTGAAATGCAAGGAAGCAAAGACCAGTGACATCCAGTCCATGTCTCTCCAGTTCTCGTCTTACACCATTCCAAGGAATGCAATACAGCTGGCAAATAGAGCTGAAAACATGTAGAAGGCCTCAGTTTGGGCATTTCTGCACATTGTCAGGGTTGTGTTAAAGCAGTGCTCCCCCTTCGATGTTGCTCCCAGTGGCCTCAAAGCAGGTACTTCGTTTTTAATTCCTGGTTTGGCATGTGTTCTCTCAATCAGGGCCTCCTGTAGGCTGCCAGTCCACATAGGTGCTTCCAAATGGCCAATCACAGCCATTATTTGTTCCCCAGGAAGTTTTTTTCATGCTTGTGTTGCTCCCCAACTCTTTTTACAAGGCTAGGGACACCTGTATTAAGGTAACAAAGGGATGGCTAAATACAGGCTAGCCAATGATTTACCGATGAAGGGAAAGTAGGATGGATAAATGAGATGGCTGAAGGATTGTAGATTCTGTGATTTCCTACTGGTGGGTTCTACCCACTCTTACTTCACTGTTGGTAAGCCACAGATGAAGATCAAGGTGTATGCTTACCTGGGGTGTGAGTAAAGCTATTACTAATCCAATCGTCGCACCATAGTTATCATTGAGCCACAGGCCCACGGCATGGATGCAGCCTCTCACGTGGATAATACTGTGGACTTCCAGTCTCTGTGGACAGAAGGTAAAAGAGCTCAGCTAAAAGGATGGAGGAGGCCACACCACACAAGGTTAGAGGATTATATGAATGTAAATAATTTATCTCAACCTAAATAATCCCCAAAGCCACAATTAATAGGCAGCTACTGTTAAACTTGATCTTCTTTGAGTGGACACCAGAGAGGACAATCTGATTTTATTGCTTATGTTGCTAATAAGGCCTACCCCTGGTCATCTTTCATGTAGACCACACTCCTAAGCAAACCCTAGCAACCACATAACAGTTTAAAATGCAAACCGCAGAACAAATAAAACAGACCAACCACAAACTTTCATAGAATACCTCTTCCTATAAGGTTACATTCTGGGTTGAAAAAAAACCCCTGTCCATCAAGTTCAGCCCTTCTGTGAGATCCCTCTGCATTAAAGGAGAACTAAACCCTAAAAACAAAATTTGACTTTGTGCCTCTGTCCTTTTAAAGTAGAAGGAAAGGTTAAAACTAAGTAAGCCTTATCAGAAAGGTCCACCTAAATATACCAGTGAACCCTCAAATTAATGCTGCTCTGAATCCTCTGTCTAAAGATACACGAAGAGACACAAGCACACCCAAGCCCTTCTGTCGCGATCGCCGCCCGGAGCAGGTCCAGGAGCTCCTGGCGGCGCGTCCTCTTCTGCCGGCGTCGCTCCCAAAATGGCGGCGCCCATGGCCGCCACGTGGGTAAGCGGCGCCGGCGCGATGACGTCAGTGCGCCGACGTCGGCGCAAGGGCGTCAATGACGTCACTATGGCGCCAAATTTTAATAAAAAGCCAGTTTAGACGCCAGAATGGCGCCCAAGTATAGGATAACTTCCCCTAAGCTTATCCTGGGTTCCCTGTGTGCCTTATTACCCTAATCCTGTTCCTGCCTTGTATCCTGACCCCTTGGACCCCTTTGCCTGGACTTTGAACTTGTTGTTATCCGCCTGCCTTGAACTCTTGCCTGGATTCTGACCACTCTCTTGGATTAACCCCTTGGACACCGCGACCTTGTTCCCTCAAGAGGGCTTCCTCCTTGATCCTGACAACCTTCCCGGAGGGAGCTCCCGGCTCCCTGACATTATACTTGGGCCATGGATCCAACTGAGGAAGCTACGCCTGATGTCGGACGAGCGCTCCGCGGACTGGCATCCCGCATGGAGGATTATGAAGCCCAGCAGTACCGCATTGGGCAGGCACTTGATACCCTCCTCTCTCGGATGCCTCCAGCACCCCCTGCACCCCAAGCTGCGGTAAATCCTTCCTTGGCGGCCACTTCTTCCACCGCAGGGTCCTCGTCAAGTGAGCCTCGCATTCCGCCTCCTCCTCGCTTCAGTGGGGACCCACAAGCCTGCAGAGGTTTCGCTACACAGTGCCAGATCCAGTTCGAATTCCAACCCTCGCACTTCCCCAATGAACGTTCCAAGGTGGGGTATGTGATGTCTCGATTGGTGGGCAAACCGCTTGAGTGGGCAACATCTCTTTGGGAGAAGAATTCTCCACTGACTTTTGATGCCAAGGCCTTTCTTCAAGCATTTCGTACTGTGTTTGACGCCCCGGGTCGGGTCACTAATGCTCCTTCTC
Source organism: Xenopus petersii (assembly GCA_038501925.1). Classification (NCBI taxonomy): domain Eukaryota; kingdom Metazoa; phylum Chordata; class Amphibia; order Anura; family Pipidae; genus Xenopus; species Xenopus petersii. The sequence goes on from CM076677.1 coordinate 104,680,382, forward strand.
GTCTTCTGCAACTCCGGCAGGGAAACCGCAGTGTCAGTGACTATGCTATTGACTTTAGAACTTTGATGGCTGAGACTTCCTGGAATGATGATGCCTATAAGGCCGTATTCTATCAAGGTCTGTCTATTCGCATTAAGGATGATCTTGTCTCCAGGGAGTACCCTGACCTGCTGGAGGATCTGATCGCACTTTCTATCAAGGTGGACACTCGGCTCAGAGAGCATCAAGTAGAGAGGGAGCGCTGTAAAAGATTTCAACCCTTGTTGGCTCCTCGCTTCCAGAGACCTCTCCTGCAGACTCCGGCTGCTCTAGCCTCTCCTTCTCCTCCGGAGGAACCAATGCAAGTTGGAAGGGCTCGTCTTTCCGAACAAGAAAGACTTCGTAGACGAATGGCCGGCTTATGTCTGTATTGTGGCGGACAGTCTCATTTTGCGAACTCTTGTCCGGTGAAGCCCACGAGTTCTGTCCCCCGAGGTATATCTAGGGTAACGCATGTAGGGGGCACTACTCCAAAGTCTCAAGAGAACTCTCACAGGTTTCTCCTTCCTTTACAGATCCGCCTAGCCTCTAAGACTATCGTTGGCTCTGCTTTCATTGACTCTGGAGCTGCTGGGAACTTCATGGATGCTCAATTCGCCAAACACATGGAAGTTCCCTTATTCCCATTGTCTACTCCTCTCCGTGTCATTGCCATTGACGACAGACCCCTGGAGGTTGAAGTTGTCTCCATGACGACTGGGGAATTGCCTGTGCAGGTTGGGACGCTGCATAAAGAAAGACTTTCGTTCCTAATTATTTCCTGCCCATCCGTTCCAGTTGTGTTGGGTCTCCCTTGGCTACGCCTGCATAATCCCTCCATTGATTGGACCGCAGGACAGATTACCCGTTGGAGTCCATTTTGCCAGCAACACTGTCTTCCTGCTGAACCCCTCCGGAGGGTGAATATCTCTTTGTCGGATCTGAAGTCTCTACCTCCCTTTTACAAGGAATTCGCTGATGTGTTCTGTAAGAAGTCTGCGGAATTCCTTCCTCCACATCGCTCCTACGACTGTCCTGTCGAACTCCTGCCAGGAGCCATGCCCCCCAGAGGCCGCACTTACCCTCTCTCTCCTGCAGAGACTACCGCAATGAAGGAATACATCCAAGAAAATCTCCAGCGGGGGTTTATCCGCCCTTCTACCTCTCCTGCAGGGGCTGGGTTCTTCTTCGTGGAGAAGAAGGACGGAGGCCTTCGGCCATGTATAGACTATCGGGGCCTGAATAAAATCACTGTCAAAAACAGGTACCCACTACCCTTGATTGCAGAGCTCTTCGACCAGCTGAAGGGGGCGAAGATTTTCTCTAAGTTAGATCTCCGGGGGGCGTACAACCTCATTCGCATCCGTGAGGGTGACGAATGGAAGACGGCTTTCAACACTCGTGACGGGCACTATGAATATCTCGTTATGCCCTTCGGCCTTTGCAATGCCCCTGCCGTCTTCCAGGAGTTTGTTAACGATGTGTTCCGGGATCTCCTAGGAAGGTTCGTAGTCGTGTACCTGGACGACATCCTGATCTTTTCTAAAGACCTAGAAAGCCATCGCTCCCAGGTGAAGGAGGTACTCTCTCGTCTGAGGAAGAACTCTCTCTTCGCCAAGTTGGAGAAGTGCGTCTTCGAGGTGTCTAAGATCCCCTTCCTAGGATACATTATCTCTCCTGAGGGATTTGAGATGGACCCCGTGAAAGTGTCTGCCATCCAGGAGTGGCCTCTCCCGCTGAGTACCAAGGCAATCCAGAGATTTATCGGATTTGCTAACTACTATCGGCAGTTCATCCGGGGGTTCTCTTCCCGCATTGCACCTATCCTGGCCCTCATCCGGAAAGGGGGTAAACCCAGCTTGTGGCCTCCATCTGCCATTGAAGCTTTTCAATCCTTGAAAGAGGCCTTCACGTCTGCTTCTGTTCTCCGACACCCCAATCCTGAACTACCCTTCTGCATCGAAGTTGATGCTTCTGAAGTCGGAGCCGGAGCCATCCTGTCTCAGAAACACCCCGCTGATGGGAAGTTGCACCCCTGTGCTTATTTTTCCAAGAAGTTCTCGTCCGCAGAGCAGAACTACGATGTTGGGAACCGAGAACTCTTGGCTGTTAAACTTGCCCTTGAAGAGTGGCGTCACCTCCTGGAGGGTTCTCTGATTCCTGTTCAGATTTACACCGATCATAAGAATCTCGAGTTCATCCAGTCCCTCAAGAGGCTAAACCCCAGACAAGCAAGGTGGGCTCTCTTCTTCTCTCGATTTAATTTTATCTTGACTTATCGCCCAGGCTCCAAGAATCGGAAGGCCGATGCCTTGTCTCGTAGCTTCACTCCGGTGGACCGCTCTCCTGAGAGACAAGAGCCAATCATCCCTCCAGTCAAGATTATTGCCTCCCTGTATCCACAGTTTGCCGACCAAATCCTGGCTGGTCAGTCTTCTGCTCCTTCAGATACTCCCATTGGAATGGCATTTGTTCCTCCTGAGCTGCGTCTGCCTATCCTGCAACAGACCCATTGCTCCAGGCAAGCCGGACATCCTGGCCCAGCTAAGACGCTTGAACTCTTACGACGCCTGGTCTGGTGGCCTGATATCCGCAAAGATGTGAAGGACTTTGTTGCTGCTTGTAATGTTTGTGCCACATCCAAGTCAAGCCACTCCCGCCCCAGTGGGTTACTACAGCCCTTGCCGGTTCCTTCTCGTCCCTGGACCCACCTGTCCATGGACTTCATTGTCGAACTTCCTCCCTCCTGTGGGAACACTGTGATCTGGGTTGTTATTGATCGTTTCTCCAAAATGGCCCATTTCATCCCTCTGAAGAAATTGCCCTCTGCGGTGGAGTTATCCCAACTATTTATCCAGTACATCTTCCGCCTGCATGGTTTCCCGGTGGAGATCGTCTCCGATAGAGGCACCCAGTTTACCGCTAAGTTCTGGCGTTCCCTATGCAAAGACCTGGGAATTGTTCTTCAGTTTTCTTCTGCATACCACCCGCAGACGAATGGGGCAGCTGAACGTGTCAACCAAGCCCTGGAACAGTTCCTGAGGAACCACGTATCCCTCTGCCAGGATGACTGGTCTGATCTCCTCCCGTGGGCGGAATTTGCTCATAACAACGCCTGCCACACTTCCACTGGAAGGTCCCCATTTATGTCGGTGTATGGCCAACATCCTCAAGCCTTCCCACAAGACTTTGTGTTGTCCGATGTTCCGGCCGCTGATGACCATGCAGCCCACATGTCTGCTATCTGGGCTGCAACCAAGTCCAACTTGGAGAAGAGTGCTCTGGTTCATAAGACGTTTGCTGATCGTAGACGTAGACCCTCTCCTCCCTACAAGGTCGGTGATAAAGTCTGGTTGTCTTCCAGGAACATTCGGCTGAAGATACCATCTCCCAAGTTGGGTCCAAGGTTTGTAGGTCCTTTTTCCATCTTGGAGGTGATTAATCCTGTGGCTGTCAGACTTCAGCTTCCCCCTGAGATGCGAATTCCCAACGTGTTTCATGTCTCCTTGGTGAAACCCGCTACCTCCAACCGCTTTTCTGTTGTCCAGCCTCCTCCTCCTACTATCTCTGTGGATGGTCAACAAGAATATGAAGTGGAGAAGATCCTTGACTCCAGAATCTCCAGGGGATCTCTTCAGTACCTCATCAAGTGGAAGGGCTTTGGCCCTGAAGAATGTTCCTGGGAGGGACACTCTGATGTCCATGCTCCTCGTCTGGTGAGGGAGTTCCACTCCAAATTTCCCCAGAAACCAAATCCTGGTGGTCCGGAGGCCCCCCGTGAGGGGGGGGGTACTGTCGCGATCGCCGCCCGGAGCAGGTCCAGGAGCTCCGGGCGGCGCGTCCTCTTCTGCCGGCGTCGCTCCCAAAATGGCGGCGCCCATGGCCGCCACGTGGGTAAGCGGCGCCGGCGCGATGACGTCAGTGCGCCGACGTCGGCGCAAGGGCGTCAATGACGTCACTATGGCGCCAAATTTGAATAAAAAGCCAGTTTAGACGCCAGAATGGCGCCCAAGTATAGGATAACTTCCCCTAAGCTTATCCTGGGTTCCCTGTGTGCCTTATTACCCTAATCCTGTTCCTGCCTTGTATCCTGACCCCTTGGACCCCTTTGCCTGGACTTTGAACTTGTTGTTATCCGCCTGCCTTGAACTCTTGCCTGGATTCTGACCACTCTCTTGGATTAACCCCTTGGACACCGCGACCTTGTTCCCTCAAGAGGGCTTCCTCCTTGATCCTGACAACCTTCCTGGAGGGAGCTCCCGGCTCCCTGACACCTTCTTTAAGATTTCCACCCTGTGTACAGACCATAGGAAGTCAGCCCTTCCACAATATACTCTGAAACACAAAGACAGGTACCGGCACTCTGGGCGGTTTCAAGCAGGGGACAAGCCCCTTATGTCACAACGTTTCGGGGCGTTCCCCCTTCATCAGGTGAAGGGGGAACGCCCCCAAAACATTGTGATGACTAATAAACATGTAAGGGGCTTGTCCCCTGCTTGAAATCGCCCAGAGTGCCGGTACCTGTCTTTTTGTTCCTCTGTCTAAAGATTCTATTGTGTACACATGGACTTCCTCCCTTCAGCTTAGACATCCTTCCCCCGGGCGTGAGCATGCTCAGTTTGCTCCTCTTCCCCCCTCCCTTCTCTGCTGTAATCTGAGCCCAGAGCTATAAGTGAGCAGGGAGAGACGCAGGCAGGAAGTGATGTCACACCAAGCTAATATGGCAGCTGCTATCCTAAACAAACAGAGAGCTTCTAGAGCTTTTTACTTTAACTTTAACACATTCTACAGAATAAATATAGCATTGTAACTTGCACTATTGCAGCTTATCTATTGACAATAAAATGCCTACATAGCTTTCCTCCTCCTTTAAGACTGGGTATTTATTGCGATGTACATTGTATACAGTATATTTCTTATTCAGCTCATGTGTATTGATTTTGCATTAAAATTTTAATGGGGGTGGGGCCAGGGTGCTCCTCCGAAGGAGGTGTATAATAGGGGGATTTTTTCTTCATTTAGCCAAATAAACTCTCCTTTTCTACTAATGCAGATTTTGCTTGATGCAGCGTTCGTTTCCCTTGGGCCCACCCAGGTTCTCTTCATGTGGATTGATGGTCAGATATGAATTCTGTGCAATTGTGAGGCCACACACAATGGGCCGCTTATCTCTATATTGAGATTGAAATAGATTTAATCAGAATAATGCCATAAAGCTTTCTCCCATCATGGTCTCTCCCCAGTGGCAAGGCTTGCATAAGGCATTGCATGATTGAATGTTAGCTCTCTGGCACTTGCTCAGGGACTACAATCCAGCTGGAATATTAATGAGCCAGTGCTCACGCTCCCACTGATTGGAAATGGAGACAAGTAACTTCCTGCCATCATCAAACAAAACAGTCCCACGGTAATCGAGTCCGCTGCTGTTTCCAGTAGATGGCAGTGCAGGAGCCAATATGAGTATAAAGGTGCTTGTACCTGCTTTGATATAAATGGCACTCGGGAGTCCTGGAATTACTGCCTGCCTCCAGCTCACTTGCATGTTGCGCACACGTGCTACTAATTGCTAGGGATGCACCGAATCAACTATTTTGGATTCGGCCAAACCCTGAATCCTTCGCAAAAGATTTGGCCGAATACCAAACCGAATCCGAATTTACACATGCAAATTAGGGGTGGGAAGGGGAATACATTTTTTACTTCCTTGTTTTGTGACAAAAAGGCACGCAATTTCTCTCCCTGCCCCTAATTTAAATATGCAAATTAGGATTCGGATTCTGTTAGGCCGGGCAGAAGGAGTCGGCCGAATCCGAGTCCTGCTGAAGAAAGGCCGAATCCCGAACCGAATCCCGAACCGAATCCTGGATTCGGTGCATCCCAACTAATTGCACCTAATTTACAAAATGCGCACATCTTTAGCACCAATTTTAACGTGCATTTAAATATGCTGGAATTCTGGGTGAGAATGCTGTGTAAAACATATGACAATTAGCTCTGTGTTTCTGTATTCTGTAGCGCTCATATACTTAAAAAGTTTGAGACAAGTCGTTTGCAGAAAAGAAGAGTCCAATGAGCCCAGGTCAACCTCGGAGGCACATGTATTATCTCATTAGCTTTGTATGTTACCTTTTGACTTTACTGGGAAGCTAAGGAAGTGCTTGAGTGGTCCCTCTCTGCTCAACTCCTGCAGTCAAATTAAAGGGAGAACTCACTGTACCTTATTAATTGGACTTTAATTTCCTATAGATTAAAGCATATGGTCATGGTCCATTCAGGCCACTGCAATTTTATATTCAGTTGATTAGAGGGTTTATGTTTAATTTAATACCTGTTTATGTTGCTCTCTGTCCAGCCATCAGCCCTTCATCACATGCAGTTACAGAGAAGAGGGACCCAATGGCAATGCCACTAATTCTGTCCACAAACAAAAAGTTTAGGAAATAAGTCATGGGCATGATTTGCTGTTGGGCAGCTTCTAGTTATGTTATTGGCAGCTTCGGCACAGCCATGGCTAAAGACTCTGAATATGAAGATATCTGAATATCAATACCTACATCAAACCAAAAATTCATTTAAAGGTGATCAACAACCCTTTAATAATTGATGTTCTCGTGTTTTGAGCTGGCACACAAATAATACCTCTTTATCCAGGGTCTGGTACCCGCACAGTGTGTTCTTCACTCCTCCAGTCTCCTACAAAACACAATGACAGAACAGTGGTTAATGATGTTTCCATCATGCAGAATTGAAGTTCAGTTTCCCAGCAGGATGCCCTACACTGCCTCCGACCAACATTCCCGAGCCTGGGAGTTCAGAGCCTTGGGACTAATACAAATGGATAAGTCTCGTTACAAAGTTTTTGAAGATCAGCAACTCCAGTGAAATACATTTTGAGGGACGATCACGTCGAGCTTACAACAATGTGACCCTGTTTGATGCAGAAAACGTACGCAGTGAGGTGCCCAAAACGACTTTCCTTTGCCGGGCCCAGCAGTGTTTAACTCAGAACCCCATCAGTCTTCCGATTTGTGACAGTGTTTGCACATTATTTCCCCTTAGCATGGAATAGATACTGAGGCAGTCCTTGGGCATGGAGTCGGACAGGGCCCCTTGGGGATTTATGTAAAGTATGCGGCAGGTTTAGCAACTCACAGCAACCAATACAATCTTTGCTTTCTAACTGGTGGCCAGTGAATGCTAACTCCTGATTGGTTGTTATATGATACTTACATCCGTTGGTTTCAGATAGTTCACCAGAAATAAAGACTTTTTTCCAATTACTTTCTATTTGTGACCATTTTTCTAATACTGAAGTGTAAAGTTTCATTTTTCACCTTCTAAAGCGGCTCTGGGGGGGGGGTCGCCGACTCTTTAACTGTTCTAAATTGATACATTTAGTTGATAAATTTCTTATCTTTTTCCCTGCTGAGCAGAATCCCTGAATTTCATCAAAGGCAGTTGTTAGAATTGATACAATAATTACTAATATTCCACAAATACTGCAAAAAAATGTATCAACTAATTGTATCAACTAAATGTAGCAACTTGTAACAGTTCAGAATCTGCTCCTGGATCACTGAGCTGCCAGTCAGAGACACCAGAGACAGGAACATTCAACTTTTGGGAAAACAGTAACAAATAAAAATGGAAAGTAATTGAACAATTTTTTTGTTTATAGTGAACAATCTGAAACCAACTGAACTGAAAAAAGTGTTTGGAAGGTGAAGAGCCCCTTTAAGCAAGTGCAAATATGTATTACATTACAGTAAATACAGTGCCATCAATGTTGACATACAAAGCAAAATTACAGGCTGATAATAAAAGCCTATACAGGTATGGGATCCATTATCTGGAATCCCATTATCCAGAAAGCTCAGAATTACGGAAAATCCATCTTCTATTTCCTTTTTCTCTGTATTAATAAAACAATACCTTGTTCTTGATCCAAACTAAGATATGATTATTCCTTATTGGAAGCAGAACCAGCCTATTTGGTTTATTTAATGTTTGCATGATTTTCTAGTAGTCTTAAGGTATGAAGATCCAAATTACGGAAAGATCTATAGAGAGGTCCCAAGCTCTCTGGATAACAGGTCCCATACCTGTTGGTATGATACAGCATGCAAATTGATGAATTCTGAAAGTTTGCCTGATAAGTTAGATATCTACAGTATATATATATATATATATATATATATATATATATATATATATATATTAGGGATGCACCGAATCCAGGATTCGGGTTCGGCCGAATCCTTCTCCCTGGCCGAACCGAATCCGAACCCTAATTTACGTATGCAAATTAGGGGCGGGGAGGGAAATCGCGGGACCTTTTGTCTCAAAACAAGGAAGTAAAAATAATTTTTCCCTTCCCACACCTAATTTGCATATGCAAATTAGGATTCGGTTCGGTATTCGGCCGAATCTTTCATGAAGGATTCGGGTGTTCGGCCGAATCCAAAATAGTGGATTCGGTGCATTTCATATATATATATGTGCGCAAAAAGAAGACCAGCAACACCGAGATAACTTGTGGAATGCTCAAAGTTATATTGTGAAATGACATGCAAGGCGGCGTGACGTTTCGGTCCGCACAGGGATCTTTGCTTCTATAATTCTTTACCATGCACCCGAGGCATGTTCCAAAGGCAGAATGCTGCTCCTATGAAGCTATATATATATATATATATATATATATATATATATATATGCTCCAGTAAGACAAAGGGGACGAGTGTGATGGTTTAGGGGGCTGGAGAGTTGCCACAGTGGTGCTTACTGGTATTTGGTTGTTGCCGTGTTGGATTGGGCTTATTACATCTCCCTATTCCCACCTCAGCACAATGGTTTCTTGGACAGTAATTTTGCAGCTAAAGCTTTGCTTCAAACAAAACATACACAACCCCTTTAGTTTTATAGTACAGGTATGGGATCCATTATCCAGAAACCTATTATCCAGAAACCCATTATCCAGAAAGCTCCTAATTATGGGAAGCATACGTGTAGAAACGGATCTGCACACACTCCAGATTATGCAGTCGGGGAATGGACCCCTTTTTATTATGCCACCAAACAAATCAACGTTTCAGGGGGGGAACACCCTCCCTTCATCAGGATACAATTCTTAGTGCAGACACCCATTTAAACCCAACTTCCCACGCCTTCTTTTCCCAAAATGCAACTTTCTCAAGCATTAACCCTTATGTGGAATTCAGCCGTTAGTCCAATTAAGAAAAATGTGCATCTTTGCATATTAAAGTGTCCAGTTCATAGTAATATGACCCATATTGGGAGTAGAAAATGACATATTCACTTCTATTGTTACATTGTTGTAAAAAAGCAGTTACAATATAATTTTTTTTTTTTACTTAAACAAGATACCTTACTGCCCCTGGGATTTCTAGTATCCCTTAGTACTCTATGTTATCACCCGGCAGTTCTTATCTGTAAAAAAATAGAAACCAGAAGGAAAGAAAGATTAAAAATGATCTATCATAACAAACACGTATAGCTAAAATTCTCATTGAGACCTTATGGTGTGAGTTTTTTTAACTGCCAAATCCAAAAGGCCTAGCGGCTTAATAAAGACCTTTTATCTGCCTCACCTTTCTCCCTATGTATTACTACCAGGATTTGCCATCTGAGTTGTGAGATGTTGTGTTATGCCTCATAAAAATGTTTTGCTATTAGGGTCTTCTTTTTGAATTTCTCTTTTTCTGACCTACAGTGGCTCCTTCCCCTTTAACTTCAGGTTTGAAATTTCTTATCCTACTCTTATTCATTCGAATTTTGAAGGCTCTAAAGGTCTGACCGAAAATAACATAGGCGACACGGCCACTTCTACCCGTATGCGTTGCTAAGGGACCTGGCCAGACCAACGGAAGAACAGCACCACCATTGCAGTATTAATGTGCGGTAGGAAAATGACATTGCACTTAATTATGGGAAGACCATCTTCCATGGAATCCATTTTAAGTAAATAATTGACACTTCTCTGTAATAATAAAAGAAAGTTTAAAAAAGTGATTTCATAAATAAAAACATTCCTATGGCTACACTGAAGCTTATTTACTGTATATTTACTGTATATACTACTATATAAATATAATAGTGTTTCTGAAGCAAACCTACCAATTCTACCAGTACAGGGCAGCATTGGGTTATATTTTAACTACTTTAAAGTTTATTTTTTGGTGTTACTGTTTCTTTAAAGCAAAAGTCTCCACATTTTTTTAGTTACAGGTGGGCAGAAATGGAATGCAAATAAACTGGAAAAAAAAATTAATGATGAGAAAATGGCTCAATTTATACCAAAAGCTGATATAAGGGTGACATTGCAGCAAGTATTGAATGCATTAAGGATTCAGCCTTATCTAGCAGAATTGTATCGTAAATCCCTTCAATACTTTGCCCAGCTCAAGACTAATTTACACACACCAGGCTCAATTGACTTATCGTTCAGCCAATCATATGGAGCATATTAGTTCATTCATTGCACATTATGGCACTGGGGTTGCAAGGATCATTATGCAGATATAGCTTTATTATCACCAGCTGATAATGTAATGGGTCGGAAAGTGCACGTTTGCTGTTACCGTATACAGTATCTACATTTGCTGCTAACAGAGACAAGCCGTAAATGCTGCAATAATCCTGCTCTGTTTTCACATAATTCTTCAGTTTACTAGATATTAATGATTATTGATGGAGGGAGAAAGGAATGAGCATAGTGTGCTCCCAAAATGGAGGGCAAAGATTTGCAGCAGTCTCTGTATGACAGCTTCCATGCCCATGTGCCAAGCAAAGAAAAGAAGATAGGGGGCGTAACATCTCTTGGAGTCCTGTTTAGAGCAAACTCCATTGTGCAGAGCTTTATGCCAAAACACATCAATGCTTATTGAGCTTGTATCTGATGCTAATAAATGAAATATTATAAAATAATACATTGGTGGCCAGGGGTTTAAAGGAGAACCAAACCCTTTTTATTAAAATCCCCTACCCTACATAGACCCCCTCCCTGCTCGCCCCCCCAGACAAAGTGTTACACTGGGAAAATGCCCCTAACTCTTTACTTACCCCTCATTGCAGATTCAGGGCATCGGAGTTCACGGGCGCTATCTTCTTCTCTTCGGTATTCTTCGGGTCTTCTTCCGGCGCTTCGGAAATTTCCGTGGCATTCGGCGCATGCGCAGTTGTTCGGGATAGGAAAATCGTGCATGCGCCGATACACCGCTCTCTTCCTGAAGATTACGAAGAGAAGAAGATGCCGCCCGTGAACTTCAATGCCCTGAATCTGCAACGAGGGGTAAGTAAAGAGTTAGGGGCATTTACCCAGTGTAACACCTAGGCTGGGGGGAGCAGGGAGGGGGTCTATGTAGGGTAGGGGATTTAAATAAAAAGGGTTTGGTTCTCCTTTAAACCCCTGGCCACCAATGTATTATTTTAATACTCTATAGTCCCCTGCCACCAATTTTTTTTAATATTCTCTGAGGCCTCCATGTTTCTTTTTAACTTGTACGGAGGGCCCTGGCACCAATGTTTTTTAAAAAAACTTTTATGGGGGGCCCTGGCGTCAATGTTTTTTTAAACTTATAGGGGGGCCCTGTCACCCAATTATTTTTTTTAACTCGTAGGGGGGCCTTGACCACCAATGTTTTTTTAAAAAACTTTTATGGGGGGGACCTGGTGCCACAGTTTTTTTAACTTATAAGGGGTACCTGACCATCAATGGCTTTTTATACTATGTGTGTGGGGGTTTTACCGTTTTTAGCTCTGATGTCTGTGTGGTCTTGTAACTGTGGTGTGGGTGGGATCTAGGGTGGGGCTTGGGGGCTAAGGTGGGTGGGGCCAAGAAAATTTTGTACAGGGCCCTGTGATTTCTAGTGGTGGCGCTGGTGCTACAAGGGGGGCTTAAATTGGCCTGCTGAAGTATGCAGGCTGAAAATCAGCTTTTTATGGGAGGCAGTAGCCTGCTCTTCTGTTTGCATAAGGAACTGTGGAATCACTCTGGCGCGAACATTCCCGATAGATTTTGGCAAAGAAACTCAAGACCAATTGCTCCAATATCAGCTGTGTGTGGCACTAGCCTTAGACCGATTCAGCAGCTTATCTGCCCCTTTGGACTGAGGCTTGTATTCCAGCCATTGTAATCTGATCATTCCCCCCTAGGGTCAACAATCTGATTAAGTGCGGCATTCCCATATTAGTGGAAAGATCTGTCTAGTGACATGGAAACAAGAGGATCTTATAGTGTCTGTCCAGCTTAATAGCACATGGGTAATTGGGCATTTCAGTAAATTATATTTGACTTTCTCTTAAACACATTACTCTGGTTTAACATCACAATGAATTTGTTGTGGCTACCTGATTAGAAAAAACGGTTGATTTTTTTATTTGAGAAGATAAAATAGCTAATAATAAGGTGTTTGTGGTGACCTGTTGTTCATCCTGCAAGCCAGCAATATAAAGCTAATGTCAGCGAGGTGATACACTGAGCTCTCATCACAAGAAAACCCAGAGCCTGGTTGACAAATTGCAATAGATCAAACACTTTGTTGGAAGATTCAAAAATAATTGTGTGTTTGCCATCTCTTATCATACCTCAGGAGGTCACATCTTCCACTGGCTTCTAAGGCTTAACCCTGGCTTAGACAATGTCACCATATCTACACTGTGTCAGCTGAGATCAATATCAAACGTCAACCCTGGGTGTGAGTCAGTAGAGCAACAACAAAGAAATCTTATGGTCTTGGTCATGAATCATAGATGCACAATCTGTTTAATCTGTGTGTTGTAGTCATTGGGTGCTGCACTGGATTAACCTGGCAAGTCTTCTCCTTGTTGCCCTCCTTTTAACAACTCCCACAATGGCATGACAAGTACAGGCAGGCGAATCTCTAGATTCTAGTTAAAGGGAAACTATCGCAAAAATGAAAACTGAATACAAGCTTCATCATACTGAAGTAAGAAACTTTTGAAATAAAATCAATTAAAATGTCTATCGTTTTTGAAATAATCAAGTTTATCTTCACTATGCCTCTCTCAGCATCTGTTTCTCTTCATTCTGTCTTCATGCAGCAGTTGGGTGTCAGATGAATGATCCAATATATCTTATAGAGGGGCTTCCTTTCCTAGCAGATGTATTAGAGCTCACTCAAATAACGGATTCCAGTACAAACAAAATCTAACAAAATAACTGCCTTTTGCACAAATTCTGCATGTAGAGAGACGGGATTTCTGGTGGTTTTAATAGTGAGCTCTAATAGACAGGACGGGCCAAGTTGGCCACCCTAGGCAACCCGGCCGGCATCACCGCTCCCCCCGCGTGAACGCCCTAGATGGACCGCAACTTGTGCATGCACAGGACGGTGAGAGTGACTGAAGGGATGCAGGGGAGGAGAGCGACGGAGGGGACGCAGGGGAGGAGAGCGATGGAGGGGAAGTGCGATGGAGGGGAAGGGGGGGAAGAGAACGACAGAGGGGAGAGGAAGGGGTAGAGCGGTGGAGGGGGGACGAACAGCGGAGGGGAGGGGGAAACAAAAGAGAGCTGCGAAAACTAAGGGGTAGGTAGAAGACAGTTTTGTTGTGCCCTAGGCAGGTGCCTCTTCTGCCTACCCCAAGTTCTGGCCCTGCTATTACATCTTCTAGGCTAAAGGAGCCCCCTATAAGATATATTGGATCTAACTGTCAATGAATATCTGACACCCACCTGCTGCATGGAGACAGAATGAAGAGAAACAGATGCTGAGAGAGGAATAGTGAATATAAACGTGATTATTTCAGAAAGGCTACAGAATATTTAATTGATTGTATTTAGGAAAGATTCTTATTTCAGTATGTTGAAGCTAATATTGAATTTTCATTTTTGCGGTTAGTTCCCCTTTAGAATTTAAAAGTGGAAAGATTTTTAAATGATTTCTTATTAATAAAGCCATCTTTTGTAACTCATGTGTATTTATCTTTCCCTCCCCCTTTGGACAGATTCATTTTACAGGAATATTTAATAGACTTTTGGTTGAAATGCCCGACTGCTGATCTTAAGTAACATTTTATTTCCTATGGGATGACTGTTAAAAACATGGGCGATTACATGGAAAAGTCTAAGGCGCCAATTCACTAAGCGCCGAAGCGCTGAATGCTAGCGTTAATTCGCTAGCGTTTGGCATTTTTCGTTACTGCGCAAATTCACGAACGCTGGCGTAGTTTCGCTAGTGTTACTTCGCACCCTTACGCCAGGCGAATTTTCGCTAGCGTCGTAACTAGGCAAATTCACTAACTTGCGCAGTGTACTGAACGCTACCTTTTACGCTAGACTTCCTTCGCCACCTCAGACCTGGCGAAGCGCAATAGAGTAGATAGGGATTGTTTCAAAAAAAGTCAAATTTTTTTTCTAAGTCCCAAAAAACGCTGGCGTGTTTTCTACATGATGGGTGATAGGCTGAAAAAGATCGAAAATATTTTTGGGGCTCCCCTCCTTCCCCCCTACATTTCCTGACTCATGGCAACTTACCTAGACAGTGGGCACATGTGTAGGGCAAAATAAAATTTATATTTGCTGATTTGAAGGTTTTCTAGGCATTTGTAGTGCAGATACGTATTCCTCCATTGAAATGTGAATTTCGCGCCGTATGCAAATTAATCATCGCTAGCGAAACTTCGCTTCGCTTGGCGAATTAACGCTAGCGCAACTTCGCAAACTAACGCTACCCCTGTGCGCAACTTCGGATTTTAGTGAATTTGCGGAGCGCTGGCGAAAATACGCCTGGCGAAGTGTGGCGAAGTTGCGCCTGGCGCAACTTCGCATCTTAGTGAATTTGCCCCTAAGTGAGAAGTCCATCAATGATATATGGCTTTTTTTGTTCTTAGCTAGTACAAGAATCATATGCGGGTATGGGACCTGTGATCCAAAATAATCAGGACCTGAGTTTTTGCACATAACGGATCTATCTGTAATTTGGATCTTCATACCTTAATTATAGAAAATCATGTAAACATTAAATTAACCCAATAGGCTGGTTTTGCTTCCAATAAGGATTAATTATATCTGAGTTTGGATCACGTACTACTGTTTTATTATTACAGAGAAAAAGGAAATCATTTTTAAATATTTGGATTATTTGAATAAAATGGTGTATATGGGGGATGGCTGTTGCGTAATTCTGAGCTTTCTGGATAACAGGTTTTTGGATAAATGATCTAATTTAGATCTAAGGATCTAAAGTGCCTTTATTCTTCAACACGACTGTTACTCCGCAAATTCACTAAAGTGTGAATTTTATAGAACGTTACCTCGTTTCCTTCACCACCTTAGACCTGGCGAACTGATAAGATGCAGCTACATCCTCCTCAGTGACATCATATCCTGTATGCCGGAAAGTCATAACAGTTCTAAAAAAAACACTGGTGTTTTTTCATATTTTAAAGCAGGATTGCCTTCAAAGGTCCTAACTATTAAAGACTTTTGTGTTCACATTTTTTTTCAACCATTTGTCTTAGGGTGGGCTCATGTCTAGGGCATTAGAGGATCTCTTTTGTCTTTATTTTGCTTCCTTGGACATTTGTAATAATAATTGGCCACTTCAAGCATTTGCATCAACATCTCTAATGAAGAAGTCTATACGACCTCTATGTACCCGCCCTATTCAAACTGACCTAAGCTTAAGAGTACTAACGAAGTTTCGCTAGTTAGAATTGAACACTAGCAAAAGATCGATATAAAATGCTTGCGCTGATGAATTACCGTTAGCAAAACTTTGCCAGAGTTCAGCAGCAGAGACGTAACTGCGCATTTTAGCGCCTGGCGAAGTGTGGCAGATTGTTCGTTGGCAGAAAGTTGCCCTTTAGTGAATTTGCACAAATGTGTTTTAATTGGGGGGGGGGGTGATTGATATATGGTGCGTGTGTGTGTGTGAGTGGCTCCTCACAACCTTTTCTAAATACAGAATACTGCATTAGGGTAAGGGCACACCTGGCGATTCGGGGAGATTTAGTCGCCTGGCGTCTAATCGCCTTGTCTTTGCGGTGATTATCTCCTCGAACGCCTTCCCTCTGTCCTGCAGCATGGCACATGCAGCG
Organism: Xenopus petersii; assembly: GCA_038501925.1. NCBI lineage: Eukaryota > Metazoa > Chordata > Amphibia > Anura > Pipidae > Xenopus > Xenopus petersii. The sequence continues at coordinate 104,696,477 of CM076677.1, forward strand.
CTTCGTATTTCGAAGTCACCCGAAGTTTCCTCGTGACGAGGCGACTAAATCTCCCTGAATCGCCAGGTGTGCCCTTACCTTTAAGTACAGCACAGCATCTCATTAAACTTAACCTAGCAGGCCTATTTACACTCCAAATAGATATGATACTTCATAGCGAAGGTTCAGGTTGTGCATTCATTTCAGGTTTTGACAAAACGCCCGGGCCCAGGCCCGGACTGGCAATCTGTGGGTTCTGGCAAATGCCAGAAGGGCTGCTGTATGGTTCCATAAAAAGTTATCATATAGTGGGCTGGTAGGGCCTATGTGTACTTGGAATGGTAGGGCTTATTTTGACTCCCAGTCCAGGCCTGCGCCCGGCATTATGGTTAGTAAAGATTAGAGAAAAGAGTAAAGCTGTTAGCCAAATTGGCCTCAAGGGTGAGATACAGGTTTTTGATTGTGATGGGCGAATTTATTCGCCAGGCGTGTATTTGCACCGAATTTGCGCGAAAAACGGGCGTTGCCGTCCAAAACGGGTGTCGGCGTCAAAAAATGTGCCCCAGAGCCGTTTCGCGAATTATTCGCTGTTTCGCAAATTTCGCGGGAAATTAGTGAATTTTTCGGCGAACCAAAACGGCGCAAATTCGCCCATCACTAGTTTTTGCCAGTCTTTGTAATCAGTGGTAAAATTTGCCAATAGATCATTATGCCACCCAGGAACACACTTCTTGCTTCATGCATTCATATCCAAAAGGATTTCTAACATTTTGGTAATATAGAAATCATTGTCATTCTTGTTAATTTGATATTATCTGACAAGCTTAAATCAGTGGGCTGTAAGTATTCCAGGGGCTCTACTACAATATACGTATTATTCTCACACTTATGGATACGAGAAAATGTAAATTGCACACAGTTGACATGCTGCAGACTAAAGCTCCCAGATAAGTATACTATATAATATTTACCTACCGGTAACTACATTTATTTTTTTACTTGCAGCATTTGAAATTGCATATTCAGTTTCAATTAAAAATGTGTCCTCTAAAATTCAGACTTTATTCACGAATATAAATATATATTTCCACTGCTTAGCCTGGTGATCATTGTGTGTGTGGGTTGGGGGACACAAATAGTGTAGTATATATACGTGGACCACCAAATACCCTAATATCAGGTCAACACCATCCTCCAATTCTTAACACAGGTCTGTCCTTGACTACTTTAAGGGGCAATACAAACATCTTTTATTCAACATGAGCAGGCCTTGTGTTGAAAATGGATTCCGTATATTTATTTTGTATTTCATTTTTTTATAATTATGATCCGTAGAAATGGATCAATGTTTTTACCATTATTACCAACCCATGTGCCCTTCTCTAATAAGAAGACTTTGTGTGATTGAAGAGACTAATACTAATTATTACAGGCATCAATATTTAGCTCATTATTTTGAAGGTTGCCTTGTGCTACACAGCAGTGCACATAAATATATATGTATTTGTTCATGTGCTCAGAATACATATGGCGTAAGTTTGCAAAGCTCTTGTGCTGCATTCATCTGAATTTAATTAGGGTTAAGCATATGTTTGTATATGATAAGAAAAGTACATTTTGGGCACTACAAACACAGCTCCAAATCCATATCCAATGCTATACAGGCTTTATCATACATGTTTTTAGTCGTCGGTGCAAACTAATTATGCTGCGCACATACTCACAGCAAACAGAATTTAATTTACAACACACCTTTGGACACGCACACACACAAAACTCTCAAGCAAACATAGTGGGGCTCATTTATAAACTTTGCGCATCTCAGAATGATTCTCACAGTGAATATATTTGCACTGCGTATGGTGATATTTATAAAGCTGGATAAGAGTGGTGTATTGAATGTGCAAAGAGAATTTCTTTTGCACTGCGAATGTCCATAAGAGCCTTTTTTAATATGGCAAAAATCGCGAATATTTATTCAAACACTTATGTCACGACTTTGGTGGCGGAGAAAATAATGGCAAAACAGTTTTGCAAATTGTGAATTTAAAGCGCTATTTTCGTGCACATCAGCCTCGCACAGTGGCCGCACTCACACAAACACCCGTCTCATTTGCGAGCCATTCGTGAAAATTTGTTTGCAATGTGAATTCGCAGAAAAAACCCCAACAAACTAAAGATGGGCACAGCAGTGCAACATTTTCGCATTTAGGGAAAAACATGGGCATTACAACCACTTGTGAATAAATATGCACTGTGCAAATTTAAAAAATGACCCCCACTGACTGACTGACTGCCTGCAGTGTCCTACATTGGCTTCATATGACTTAGTTAAGGTGGCCATAGATGCAAAGATCTGCTCGTATGGCGATGTTGCCAAACGAGCGGATCTTTCCCCGATATGCAATTAACAGGCATGGCTATATCGGGGGTAATCTGATTGTTCGGCCGTCTGGCTGAATGATCAGATTACGATGTGCCATGAGCTCCGGCGGGATGTCGAAAGATGTCGAAAGATGTTGGCCGCTGGGCGAAAGATGTTGGCACACGCCACACACAATCCGAAAATCGTACGAATCGAGGATTCGTACGATCGGATCTGTGTGTCTATGGCCACCTTTAGTCATTTTAAGTCTGAGGGCCTTAGGCCCCAAATATTTGACTTTTGGACAAATCTCTGGCATGAGGTAGTCATAAGGTATTGAGCAACAGTAACCCATAGCGAAAAGGGATGCACCAAATCCAGGATCTGGCTGAGGATTCGGGCGAATCTTGAGTTAATTCAGACTGAATAGCATGCAATGAAGCATGAACAGAGACTGGAATGGAATAGGGGGAATTCAAGGAAAAGAACAAAGAGAAGAACAGGAGATAAGAGTGAGCAGGACTGTGAATAAAAGAAGGAAAAAACAAGAAGTTGGGATGTGGTTATCTAGAGAGCAGGGTCGGATTTACTCATCGGGCACCCTAGTCCCATCGCTGATCGTTGCCCCAACCACCCTCCGCTTGACATGTGCACATACGCAAATTTACTTCTTTGGGTCAAGAACACTGAAGAAGTGAGGGGAAAATTTCAAAAACTGTCAAATCGCCGGCATTTCCACAGTGCTTCAGAACCAATGTTGATGCAGCTGCCGCCCCTAAAAATCCTGCCCATCTAAGTCCGGCCACTGTGGCCTTCCCACAAATCTGCTAGAGAGAATATGTGCTGCACTCTCTACAGGGGACAAAGAGAAATCATTAAAATGCTGCCTGACTCCTTATCCACATGAAAAATAGTGTAAGCAAAACTTTATTAACACCTAAAGAATTCTGAGCAGCAAAGTCATTTCTTTTCCTTGGACGTGAGGAGATACAGTCTGATTTATGGGTGCTTTGTTTGGACCACATTTAAATAATTCCGTTCTGTCTAGCCGGGAACTAATGAAGATACATGATCTTGTAACTTAGAGCATTCCAAACTCTCCTCAAGCTATGCCTTGCTGCCGGTTTCTATTCTACTATTATGGAAAATGATATACTTTATACGTACTGTATTGCCTTCATAGGAATCATCACTAAGACAAAATGCCATCTTCTGACACAAAGACAAAGTATTGAAGCCAATTCATGGGGGGCAAATTTACTAAAGAGCATTGTGGCCGTCAATAGTGAAAATTTGCCAGAAATCCAATTCGCAGGGACATTACCAATTTACTAACAGGCGTAGAGTACAATTCTCTAGCGACAGAGAGCATCGCTAGCAAAGTTTTGAGCCCTTTTGCCAAGCGCATTTTCACTCAGCCGAACCATCGTTACTCTGCAAATTCACTAAAGTGCGAATTTTACAGATCGTTACCCCTTTCACCAGATTTTCCTTCACCACCTTAGACCTGGCGAACTGATAAGATGAAGCTGCATCCTCCTCAATCTTATCCTGTAAGCCCCAAAGTTATAAAAATGAAAAAAAAACAAAAAAACTCTGGTGTTTTTTCCTACTGAAAAGTGGGATTGTCTTTAAAAGTTGTAGCTGTAAAATATTTTTGTTTTAATATTTTTTTTTTAACCGTTTGAGGGTCATGCCACATTTGTTTTAGGGTGGGCTCATGTCTACGATCTTTTTTGTCTTTATTTTGCTTCCTTGGACATTTTTAATAAGTGGCCACTTTCAGCATTTGCACCAACATCTCTAATAAAGACGTCTATATGAACTATATGTACCTGCCCTATTCAAATTGACCTAAGTTAACCTACGAAGTCACGCTAGGCAGATATTAATGTTAGTGAAAGTTCGCTATGAAATGATTTTTGCTAGCGATACTTTGCCAGTGTTCAGCTGCCGAGACGTCCGTTTGCATTTTAGTGAATTAGCGTAGTGGTAGCGAAATTGCGCCTGGCAAAGTTGCGCCAAGTGTGGAGAAGCCTTCAAAGGCGAGAGTTCGCCCTTTAGTGAATTTTCCCCAGGGATTGAATTTCACATGTAAGTGCCAGGAACCATCTTTCTGATATCTGTCTTTGTTACTGCTTTTATACAACCCTTGTAAACAAAGTGCACAGAAAAAAATAAAATGTATATTCGTTGTTGCTATGTGGTTGTCAAGGTCACACAATGGCAAAGCCTCTATTTTAACATAGCAACATTGGCTGAAAGAAGGCCATTGACACACACTTTCCATAACACTCTGCAACTGATCCAGAGGACGTCAATTACTACAGATGGAGCAACATTTTGCCGTATGATGCACCATGACAAACCATGTCAGAGCATTTATGATGTGACGGAGCAGTAGAATGATTAGTCTATTGTCTAAAGTACTTGCTCTAAGTCATAATTAAATATCCCCTTTTGCAAGAAAGGCATTCACACATCTTCTCAACTTTAGGTGCCTTTATACCTAAATCTAAATTTATAGTGCCTATGATTACGGGGGGGTTATTTATTAAAGTCTGAATGGAAAAACACTCAAAAAATGTTATCAATAATTTTTTCACTAAAAAACTCGAATTCATAGTGGAAAAAAACCCTAAATTTTTTGTGATTTATTATACTCCAATGCTGCAAAAGCCTGAATCCGAAAATCCACCGTCTTAAACCCGTCGAGGTCCTATATAAGTCAATGGGAGAGGCACCTATCCCAAATGGAAGTTATCGGGGGGGGGGTTACGTTTTTTGAGCGGTTTTTGGGCAAAATCTCGAAAAAATTCGAGGTTCTCAGGTTTTTGCTTGATATTATCGAGTTCTTTTATTAATAAATAAGGTCAAATCGAGCATGGGAGCTTGGTCGTGTTTTTTTTTAAATTAAAATATGAGATAAATTCTGATTTTAGTAAATAACCCTCTCAGTGACCTTTCTTTGGCATGAAACGCCTAAGGTTTTATTGGAGATGTATTTTCCTTAAATGAATAACTTATAACTGTAGCCTCTAAATGATAACTAAACAATTCTGCTATTCTCAGGGTTTTCTCTGGTATTATAAAAAACAAACACATGTTTATAAAGCGCCAACATATTCCATGGTGCTGTAAATGTAAGGTAAAAATATTGCCTCCACAAAGGGAGGATCACAATTATCAACTGGATGTAATAGAGAGAGGAGAATGCCATCTATATTAAGCTCTGATTCTAATTACTGGCACAATTACAGCTCGGTAGGCAATTATTCACTCTAGCTACTGGATGCACATAAGAGAGACTTTTTAAGTGTAATGTTTGTTTTTGTATTGCCCAGTGCTGTCTAATAAAGCTTTTGGTATAATCCCGTCATTAGGTTTCAAACTCATTAGCACTGGTGTCATCTGTTGCCTGGCACATTCCCTGTGCACAGAATTGTCACTGCCATCTCTTATCTGTTTGCCTTGATGACAGTTTGTGCACATTTTAATCATGTATTGTGTAGTATTATGCTTGTATGGGCTGGGACACACTGGGCGATTTGGGGAGATTTAGTAGCCTGGCGACTAATCGCAGCGACTTTTCTCCCCGAATGCCTCCCCTCGCTCTGCGCCTGGCTAAAATGAAAAATCGCCTGCGCTAATCACACGCGGCGATTCGTTTTCCGAAGTCGCCCGAAGTTGCCTCACGAGGAAGCTTCGGGCGACTTCGGAAAACGAATTGCCGCGTGTGATTAGCGCAGGCGATTTTTCATTTTAGCCAGGCGCAAAGCGAGGGGAAGCATTCGGGGAAGATTGGTCGTGGAAAGTCGCGGAGATTAGTCGCCAGGCGACTAAATCTCCCCAAATCGCCCAGTGTGTCCCAGCCCTATGAAGTATTATGCTTGAAAAAATGGTCTTGTGGTACCATAATGAAAGGTCAACCACAAAAGACAATGATTTGGATGAGTAGGAGCTATCACCAATGGATGATCTATTAGTGATTCCATTAAAGTTCTTTCATATGAAGTTAGCAATTCCCAAATGGTGTGTGTTGTGTGTATGGGGTGAATGCAAACAGAGTGAAATAGGCCCTTATTTAAAGGAGAAGGAAACTCATCTTGCACTTGGGGGTGCCAAATCTTAGGCACCCCCAAGTGAGTGTATTTACTTACATGAAACCCCAGGCCGATGCTCCCATCAGCAGAAAACTGCACCGACCCGGGTTTATACCAGTGAGCACCACAGAGCGATCCTGTTCCGGCTTCTTCTTTCTTCAAAATTTCTTCAGGCAGATGCATGTGCAGTACAACAAAAAAAGCTGACTTTGTAGTTAAAGTTCGGCTTTTCGTACTACTGCAAATGTGCAGCCACGCAAAGAAAGAATAAGCCGGAAGAGGATCACTCCGTGGTGCTCACTGGTATAACCCCGGGCCGGTGCAGTTTTCTGCTGATAGGAGCACCCCCAAGTGCACGAAGACTTTCCTTCTTCTTTAATATCCCACCTAGAATTACCAAGTTTTCATATATTTTTTCACCTTGACATGAGCTAAGCATCCAATGAACAAATGATTGGCCAGGAGTGGGAAACGTTAACCCAAAAGGTATAAAGATCAGCGATTTTGGGGAAATCTGGCAAAAACAGGGAACCACTAAAGTCCACATATGTAATGTAGTCTTATTTGCTATAAATTACCCTGGTCGCTTGTTCCCATAAACAAACCGGAGAATATTCTGAAGGACGACAATATGCACTATTAGCTTAAACGAGATGCACATTCTCATAAACCCACATTCTTTTATGTCAAAAATAAATGATGAAACCTATTTGTCAAAAATAATTATTACTAATAACTTATACAGGTATGGGACCTGTTATCCAGAATGCTCAGGACCTAAGGGATCTTTCCGTAATTTGGATCTTCATACCTGAAGTGTACTAGAAAATCAAGTAAACATTAAATAAACCCAATAGGCTACTTTTGCTTCCAATAAGGATTAATTATATCTTATTTTGGATCAAGTACAAGCTACTGTTTTATTATTAAAGAGAAAAAGGAAATCATTTTTAAAAATTTGGATTTTTTGGATAAAATGGAGTCTATGGGAGATGGACATTCCGGATAATGGATCCCGTACCTGTACTAACATTTGGATGTATAAATTTAGCAGTGGCCATTCTGCTTTAAGAGAAGCCGGAAATGTCCTGGTCTATTCTAATCCTGTGTTTCTGTGCTGTAGAAGAGGATTCATTTCTCCGGTTCATAGCACCACTGATATCATAATGTTGCCTTTATCATTAATTCTTTGGGGAAGAGCAGGCCAACTCCTTGTCTGTATCCGGCTTGGTATAATACTGCTGCTGTTTCTGACAATATCTCTCTAATGATGGATTTGCCCCACAGCCCTTTACTCTGTAGACGCAATTTAAATGGCTCCCTAATTACATATACTGCAGTTTACTTTTAAAAGAGGAATACAACAGTATATCAGTCCCAACTGGGCTATTAACTCTTGTTCTATCAGCCGGCAGACGCACCCTTTGCAGTAAGACAATTCTATTATGCACTAATATTTAATATAGGGGGGTAAAGGAGTGTGTCAGGGATAGATATAAGAGCAACTATTTAAATACTCAGCTTTATGGACACAAATGTTTCATCAAAGGTAATTGGGTCCAAACATGCTTCTTGCAGATCCATAGAGTTACAACGCTGTGTCTGTACTGCCTCTTCTGCTGAATTGAGCAAAAGTGCACCTTCCAAGACAGGGGATCTACCACCACCCTAATTCCACTTTAGGGCATCCTCCCCCAGTCCGATGCTGCCTGTGAGTATGGAGATCCCATTGAAGAACAGCTGGAGGACTATGGGTTGGCCTTCCCTGCATTATACAGGTACGGAACCTGTTATCCAGAATTCTTGGGAACCGGGGTTTTCTGGATAAGGGTTCTTTACATAATTTGAATCTCCATACCGTAAGGGGGTTATTTATCAAAGTCCAAATTTATCTAAATTTTTTGTGGGGAGAAAAAAAATGCTGACCAAATCCGCACAGGTTTTTTTGCCTTATTTATCAATACACCTTTCTGAAAAAAAATTGTGGGCAAAAACCTTTACAAAATTGTGAATTTTTCTGATTTTCCACCCAAAAACTCAGAATTTTTCAGATTGTTGCCCGAAAACCCCAAATCGTAGGGTTATTGCACGAAACCCATTGAATTATATGCAACCTCAACAGGTCTGAGATGCCAGATTTTTGTATTCAGACTTTCCATCCTTGGTTATAATAAATCCCGAGAAATTTGTGTTTTTTTTTTCCCACTAAAAAATTCAGATTTCATACAAAAAACAACAACATTTTGTGGGGTTTTTGGCATTCGGAGTTTAGTAAATAATTAATGTTAAATAATGTTCAGATAATATTTCAATAGACTTAAGTCTACTGAAAAATTATCTGAACATTAATTAAACCCATAAGGATTGTTTTGACACCAACAAGGATTAATTATATCTTAGTTTGGATCAAGGTACTTGCCAATGTCACTTATGCCTCTGAAGAAGCCGGTGTAACGGCTAACGCGTAGGGCTGCATAGGTGGACAGTGAGGGACCTAGCTCCCATTCGTTCCCCATGTAGACAGGTAGAAATTGGGGATACTGGAACAAGGAAGTAAGGGAGAACAGGCTATTTGAACTAACGCATGTTGGCATGTTCACTTAATATATCCGCATTATAATAGCGATTCCTGCAATACCTTCACGGTCCACCTATTTGCTAATTTTAAGTTTATGTATTTTAAGGAAAAAGTCCTGCACTGCTCATACATATTTACAGCAGTGAGTTTGTGTTTGTACTTGGTTCATTGTGTACGTATTGTTTTTATTAGATTAATTAAAAGGCAAGTTTTAAGTAGCTACTTTTCCTAACTTTGCGATCTTATTTGGCTGTTGGAGCCTGAACCGGTTTGCTAGGGAGTGGGGACCATGTAACTTCCGCACCTTAACTCTCCACTCCACATTTCTCTTTTTTTGGTTCTATCAAGTGCAAGGTAAATACACATTGTGCATGATGGCACACCATATTTGTGAATCCAAATAATGAAGAGGTTAGGGTGTATAAGAGGGGACACCTACGTGCCGCCTGAAAGCAGGCAGTGCTTTCTTCCGCCAGCTCAATTCGGGAGCACTAAGACCTGTGCTCAGGATGCAAAGATTGGAGTCGGTGCAAAAGTACCTTTTTTTTTTTGCATTCTGCTTTGTACTTAACAAGCCGAGGTATAGCATGTAACTAAATGAAAGAGGGTCAATTAAGAGAATTGTAAAAACAAATCACGATTTCTATATTTGGGTGTCAATAAAACAGGCCTGAATTGATTCTAAACCAATATGAAAGCTCTGAAAACATTGCCTAGTGTCACTGTACACATGCAAATACAAATTGGTGGATGAACTATGGTAAGTGTAAGAGAGACATTATTTTAAGAGTGACACATCAATAATATATAATTAGACATTAGCAGATCGTCATTGTACATGGTAATATTCAGAAAGCGTTAATATTGTTTAAATATGAAATATACAGTAGCTTGCTTTATTGACATACTCTATGAAGATATATGTAAGGTTTTACAGCCTTGTCAAGGGGTTCTTTATTGGTCTGGTTCTTCAGTGGGTGTTTGTGGCCTAGACGTTTAGGGGAGGGGGATTCTGTAGCCCTAAAAATAGTGTCATTCGATAAAAAAGGGCAATACCCACATCTTGGGAATGATACAGCAACGATCTTACAATGCAAAAGTATCGCTTTATATAAGTTAACATTGTTCAGTTTATTTTAAATAGAGTCCATTTTTTGGAACCCGTACCAGACACCTGCAATCCGCAACCCGGACCCACATTCTTACCCGCTACCCGACCCGCAAGTACCTTATCTGCAACCCAGACCCGCTGACCATCAAGAATCAGGAAGTGCTGTCATTGTAAACCGGAAGTGACATCATCGGAAGTAGGCATGATCAGAAAAAAGAACTAAAACAGGAAGTGCTGTCATTATAAACCGGAAGTGACATCATCAGAAGTAGGCATGATCAGAAAAAAGGAGTAAAACAGGAAGTGCTGTCATTGTAAACCGGAAGTGACATCATCAGAAGTAGGCATGATCAGAAAAAAGGAGTAAAACAGGAAGTGCTATCATTGTAAACCGGAAGTGACATCATCGGAAGTAGACATGATCAGAAAAAAGAGAGTAAAAATCGCTTTGAGCAGACCTGCAGTCCGTCCCGCAAACCCGCAGAACAGCGTCTATACTCGTACCCCAAACTTCTACTCGCAACCCAAAGGGTACTGCAGGTTTTTGCGGGTAACCTGAGGGTACCCGACTCTAATTTTAAACCTCTTATGATCCATCCCCTTATTCCACTGCTTATAAATAAAGGGGATAGCTACAGAGCTTGCATGTGTGTCACTGCAATAACTGCATTTGCAACTCACTTTAATTAGTACCAAGTCTGCAGAGGAACTGTACCATATATACCCGAGTATAAGCAGAGTTTTTCAGCATCCAAAATGTGCTGAAAAAGTCTATACTCGGGTCAGCGGTACCCAACCCGAGTAGCCGAGATTGCAGTCACTTTTAATCATTCCTATACCAACAGAACACTTGGGGAGAGACTGCAATATCCCACAATGCCCTCTGTTGGTTATATGAAAGAATAACAGTGCGCCCTCTGTTGGTTATATGAAAGAATAACAGTGACTGCAATATCACACAGCTCCCTCTGTTGGTTATATGAAAGAATAACAGTGACTGCAATATCACACAGCGCCATCTGTTGGTTGTATGAAAGAATAACAGTGCGCCCTCTGTTGGTTATATGAAAGATTAACAGTGACTGCAATATCACACATCGCCCTCTGTTGGTTATATGAAAGAATAACAGTGACTGCAATATCACACAGCACCCTCTGTTGGTTATATGAAAGAATAACAGTGCGCCCTCTGTTGGTTATATGAAAGAATAACAGTGACTGCAATATCACACAGCACCCTCTGCTGGTTATATAAAAGAATAACAGTGTGCCCTCTGTTGGTTGTATGAAAGAATAACAGTGACTGCAATATCACACAGCGCCCTCTGTTGGTTATATGGAAGAATAACAGTGACGGCAATATCACACAGCGCCCTCTGTTATATGAAAGATTAACAGTGACTGCAATATTACACAGCGCCCTCTGTTGGTTATATGAAAGAATAACAGTGACTGCAATATCACACAGCGCCCTCTGTTGGTTATACGAAAGATTAACAGTGATGGCAATATCAAACAACACCCTCTGCACATGGTAGTGGGACAGTGGGACAATGCACACAGTAATCCGTTTGGCAATTCTCTGTCACCATCAACTTTGCAAAGAAGTCCGGTTGATCGCTGGGGGGGTCGCTTTGGCAGAATGTGCGCTGCTGGGAGACAGGGCTGTAGTTGTGTCTAGGCTTAAACTAGAGTCAATAAGTTTTCCCAGCTTTCGTAGGTAAAATTAGGTACCTCGGCTTATACTCGGGTCAGCTTATACTCGAGTATATACGGTATGCTAACTGTGTCTCCACAGACGTGTATGCTGTAAATATTGGAATTTAATAAACCAGCCTAACAAAATAAAAAAAAAAAGATCAAGCAGGGCTGCAAAGTCTGAAATGACTAGAATTTTCTGTTAAAAAAAGACATTGGAAAAAAGATCATGTTGAGGTGGTTATTGCGAGCACTGATAACCGAAGGCCATTGGGAGGCTTAATAGCTTTATTGCTCCAAGCCTGCCCAAGGGCTACACAGACTACTGATGTGATCCAATCCGCAACCATGTATTATGTAAAGGGTCAAGATATGTAAAAAAAAATTACACGAGGCCGACTACAAATATTGGATTTATATGATAAATAAAGGGCTGAACTTAGCACAGCATATCCGCATTAAGAAACTGTCCTACTGTTAATAAAGATGAGCCAAATCACTATATTGGGATAAGTAATAGAATAATAAATACTTTGTGTTGGAGCAGTCTTTCTTTTAAGCTCTCTTGCCAGACACTCTGTTATGAGACACATTTATTACATACTGGAATGTAAATGAATGCTCTTTGCTAGTTCTCAGAAGGCGGGAATTATTCTCGTCACACTCCAGTGCTTATTGAAATGAGATGCCATATTCTTGTTTCTGTTCCGTTTACACAAGATTCCGTAATGAATTTGTTTTGCCAAATACTGACCATGTGTTCTCCTCACTTGGGGCATGCATCCTTTGCTGATATAGTCGCTGATTATTAATACATACAAGAAATACATAGTCACTGATTATTAATACATAAAGGATATATTTCAGTGGAACTCTCATACTGTATAACTCTGTCTAACCCTAGCACCCTATACAAACCCCTCATTACAGGATGAAAACATACAGCCAGGTAACCTGGCTCCTGAAGTAAGCTCAGCTGAATGGTGAACATTGGTTGCCTCTACTAATTAATGGCAGGGCCAGACTTACTTACCAGGCACCCCTAGACCTGCTACCATTCGTAACCCCTGCACTGGGAATTGGCAAATGAGAAATGTAATAACTATTGTATATCATGAACAACCCCAGAACTTCCGATCCAATGTGGATGTGGTTGGTTGGAATGCTGCCCCCTAAAATCTTGCCGCCCTAGGCCTGGGCCATGGTGGCCTTTCCGCAAATCTGTGCCTAATTAGTGGTGTTCAGAGCAGATCTCAGGGCCTGTGCCTATACTGGCAGCAAAGTTGTGTTAACACGCACACTTGCACCTGGAGTTGATGCATAGTCGATCCTCTTTGCCCGTTATTCTGGTTGAGCCTTTAATTGTAAAACCAATAAATAGCACAGAGTGCAACATATGAGAGCCCTGTGCATTACTGCCGTAAACAGATGTCCCACACTCCATCTCCTGGCACTCAATAAGTGTTTGCCATGTATGTATATCCTCAACCAAAATGCTTTACTAGTGGATCCACTTCCCTGGCTCTGCATTAAACTGAGGAGCCCCAATGAGGGCAAAACTGGTCTGCATTAGGGAATCTGATCAGTATACTGCCCTGGCTGTGCTTGGGTGAGGCCCAATCTCTAGGATATTCCATGGAAATTATAGGAGTGATCCTGGGCTTCCATACCAGGATACCGTCTGTTATTATTACTAAGCAACAGAGCAGAAACTGGAGTTTGAGCTGTATAGATTTTGAGTTTCATTGATTGTTGAGGTTACTAAAATAACACATCTTTTGGTCATTGTTCGATCATTGCAAGTGGTTTCTTATCTTTATTTATTTACAGATTTGGGTGTTTTGATAAGGTTTGTTTTGATAAGGTCAGGGGGCCAGAACGGTGAGTACTTTCTGGCTGCTAACATTCCACATACAACCAGTTGCATTTCTGCAGTGTTTGTCGTTGTATGAAATGATGTGATCAGTAGGTACAATGTAGCTGCATGTAACAACAAGTCAACAGCATATGAGGAGATAGGGAGAGGATCCTGGGGCAGCAGAAAGTGATTTGGGAGATAAGAGGTCAAAACTGTTTTAGTAATCCACTGTGCATAAAAATATCCATCCCATAAGGCCTTTTCTATAAACTATCTCCTTCCCTTTCCTGAGTAGTTAATTATAGAAAGGATTAAGAGGAGGCAAGAGAATCAGTAAATCTCCCCGTGAGGCAGAAATAATTAAAAATATAATCCTTTTATATTTGCACTCCATCTACGCTGTTTAATACAAGTTACAACTGAAGGTTTAAATTAAAGCTATATGTTTAGATTACAACAGAATAAAGAACGTATTTTTAATACAGGCATCTTTATAGGGCTCATGTTGAACAGTGGTTTATAATGTCTCTTCAATATATGAACAAGCTTGTGTGTGTTACCTATAAATTATAATTATGCTTTTCACCAAATTATATTTCTCATATTATAAGATATTATAACTGAAAATCACACTTCGGAGAGCTGCGAAGGGGGGGACAGTCATTCTTGGTAGATGAGGGTTTTATGTATGTTTAGGCCACAAGCATGCATGGCTTGAAGATAAATGCATGTGGCAGCAGCTTGCAGTGATGGTACAGTTGTTTGGTTGGCTGCACCTCATGGTATACACTATAATAAAGGAGGCCAGGCAGGGCAGACATTAGCTGCCAACTCGGCTACTCCAGACCAAGTCATCAGAATACTGGCTTGCATGGCACCTAAGTAATGGACTGCTCAATAAAATTAGCAGCTGAATTCAGTGCTCCAGACACTTGTGTGTCAAAAATGGGTTGATAAAGCTGACAGTTAGGCCCCTCCAGGCCTTTCTGGCCTCCTAGCAGACAGATATCTGGCCCAGGGGAAAAATGATTGGATCAGCTCGATCTGGCTCATTGATTGGGTAGCCAAATTGGCGCAGAGATCTGCCTGTTTGGTGTAGGGATGCACCCAATCCACTATTTTGGATTCGGCCAAACCCTTGAATCCTTTCGAAAGATTCCGCTGATTACCGAACCGAATCCGAATTAGTATATTCAAATTAGGGGTGGGTAGGGGGAAACATTTTTTATTTCCTTGTTTTGTGACAAAAAGTCACGTGATTTTCCTCCTCGCCCCTAAAATGCATATGCAAATTAGGATTCGGTTTGGCAGGGCAGAAGGATCCGAATCCAGCTGAAAAAGGCCGAATCCGAAACGAATGCTGGATTTGGTGCATCCCTAGTTTGGTGAATGAGCTTTATCCACGAATATGTCAATCATATTCCATGTCCATATTCCATGTCGGACAGGCATGTCTGTTGTCTGACTCATTGTAATAAGTAGTAAATGCATAGCACTTTTATGAGCTTCAATTCCATGGAGACCCAGCTAGTGGGCTGGGATTGAACATTCTGATGAGAGTTAAAGGGAATCTTTATAAGTGAATAACTAGAAAAACTTTTTGCTATTTATTACATATAGGCAAACATTTTAATTCCCTGTATCAGATATCATACGAGCTTTGTCAGATGAGAGAAAGACATTGTAATGTTTACTGATGGAAATATAAGTATGTTAAACTCCACCCAGAGATAAATGCCCATTTTAAGATATGATAATAACACTATAATTAGTAGACAAAAGATATAGCTGATAGCTGGGATAACACCTGGTCTACTGCAAGCTTTTTCTGAGACACAATGCATATATCACATGCCAATGGACCATGCACAATGTCCAGTTAAGATTAGTCTTCGCATTTTCCCTTTTATTTACATGAGTTAATTACCTTTCCAGTTATGCAGCATGTATAAGGCACTCCACAGGCCAAGGGCCCGGTGCTATTGCACGAATGATACTGATTCACCTTCCAGTCTTTGAAATCATCTCCTCCACAGCACGAGAACTGTAGGATACAAGGGTACAAGACATAATGAAAAGGATTATTTGCAATCCACATTATTTACTGTATATCTATCAATAACTAAAATCAATGGTAGATACATATACAATGGATGTTTTAAAGAAATAATTCATATATATATAGTACCAGAATGGACTCTATTGAGGCTTTTTTTCATTATTGCTGGTTCTGGAACTCTATTATTTGCTCCTTACAAGGGTAGTTCTCATTATTTTACAAAAATCCACTCAGGTAAATGGATGTGACTTTTACTTATAGGAAAAAACAATAATATATGGAATGGTATATGTTAGAAGCAGAAAAAACTGCCCATAAACCCTGCATACCTTTTCTTGAACAAAATCCATAATATTCTTAAAATCCAAGTCATCGTAATACTGCTCCATTCCCACTAAGATGTTTGCATGTGCAAATTTTATCATCTGTAAAGAAGCACATATAGTTATTTCAACACTACATAAAACCAGAAGAACATAATGATGTTCTTCTCCACGTTCAAAACAAAAACAATAAGATATAATGACTTTTAAACCTAAACAATAGGAAGAATATATTCACTCCACCTGTAGCCACTTAAGATCAGACCTTAAAGATTGAGTAGCCGACACAAAAAGGTCACACTGTTTGGTTAGGTGGCAGTGGGTGGATATTTGTTTGATTTGGCCATAAATACAGAAGAGGGAGGGGGGAAAGTAGTAAAGCATCTAAGAGGTTAATGAGCTGAATAATCACAGCACCAGAATGATTTCAATAAACTAATGGGTATTTGCCTGTACTAAAATTAATCCAAAAAATGTATGTAAAGTAACCATTTAGGACAAATAAATTAGGAACTTGCTCCATTTTTCTGTCCCTGCACAACTTGCACCATCTGGCACACTTACTGTGCAACTTGGTGTACTCGTGTAGGCAAGCTTAAAGAAGAAAGAAAAGTCTTTTAACTTGGGGGTGCCAAACAGTAGGCACCCCCAATTAATCGCATTTACTTCCATAAAATCCTCGGCCGGTGCACCTATCAGCAGAAAACTGCACTGGCCTGGGTTTATTCCAACAAGCACCATGGAGTGATTGGCTTCTGGCTTCTTCTATCTTCAAATTTCCTGGGGCAGACGCATGCACAGTGGAACAGAATAGCTGACTTTTTCTTTAAAGTTCGGGTTTTCGCGCTACTATGCACATGCAGCCACAAGAAAAAAAGAAGCCAGAAGATGATCGTTCCGTGGTGCTCTCTGGAAGAATCCAGGGCTGGTGCAGTTTTCTTCTGATAGGAGCTCCGGTCTGGGGTTTCAGGTAAGTACATGCGAACGCTTGGAGGTACATAACTTTTGGCATCCTCAAGTAAAAAGACCTTTTCTTCTCCTTTACAGCAAGAGCTTTACAGCAAGAGCTCCTTTAAGGCTCTTACTGACGAGCGTTTTTACCTGCGCTCTCCTGCGTTCCATTTTTCTGCGTTCAGCCGCAGGGGAGCGCAGGAATAGATGCATTACATTTTTTCCAATGGGGCTGTACTCACACAGGCGCGTGTAGGCGCCGAACGCCGGTTGAGACGCAACATGCTGCATTTTTCCTGCGTTCGGCGCCTACACGCGCCTGTGTGAGTACAGCCCCATTGGAAAAAATGTAATGGGTCTATTCCTGCGCTCCCCTGCGCCTGAACGCAGAAAAACGGAACGCAGGGGAGCGCAGGGAAAAACGCTCGTCTGTAAGAGCCCTAACAACAATTTTCAGACAAAAACAGATAGTCACGAAGTCAGTATATTGTTAAGGTGTATAAGGCACAGATGGCTTATGCTGCTTGCCAAGTTATTTAAACACAGCAAAAATGGTAATTGTCATGCTGCTTTGTTAATTATGCATAATGCCAATTTTGTCAGCTGTGCAGTTTACTGCTTTACTTAATTGAAGATGAACATGACAGGTAATTGAGCTAAGACGGCTGGATCTAAAGTTTCGAGCCGAACAGATTAGCAGTTTTTCTACACCTTACACAGTGGATCAGGTTCCCCATAAGATCCCTTCATGCCATTAATAACAGCCATCAATTACCATATAGCCATCCTATTATTTATTAGTGTCCAATATATAATAGTGTCTAGTAAAACTTGATTTATCACACAATAATTGGACAATGTTATAGATCTTTTATCTACTTTATTCTTCATTCTGGACCTATATTTTCTTTTATTCATGATTAAAAGTATTGTCCAGAATTTGGCAGATTTAAGACGGCCATATACAAAGAGTTTTTCTAGAAGTAGGTACATTTTTAAGTAAACTGTATAACGATCTGTATATGTCGCTTGACGATTGATTTGGCAATCTCTTGATCACATGAAACCTGGTTAGCTTAAACCAACAGCAGGTTTAGGATATCTAAATAATAGATTGCCCAAACTGGACATCCCTGACAGATCCAATCTATGGGCTGATAATTAGGACCAGTGCATCAAACAATGGACCAGATCCAATTCAGTGAGAAAAAGGTTTATTGCGTGAAAAGTCATGGACAAGATTCAAATTAAAGGGATACTGTCATGGGAAAACATTGTTTTTTCAAAACACATCAGTTAATAGTGCTGCTCCAGCAGAATTCTTCACTGAAATCCGTGACATATCAGTTTCCCAGGTGCCCGCAGTCATGTGATTTGTGCTCTTATGAACTTCAGTCACTCTTTACTGCTGTACTGCAAGTTGGATTGATATTGCCCCCCCCCCCCCCATCAGCAGAACAATCGGAAGGTAACCAGATAACAGCTCCCTGGTAGATATAAGAACTGCACTCAATAGTAAAAATCCAGGTCCCACTGCGACACATTGTTACATTGAGTAGGAAAAACAACAGCCTGTCAGAAAGCAGTTCCATTCTAAAGTGCTGGCTCTTTCTGAAAGTACATAAACTGGCAAAATGACCTGAGATGGCTGCCTATACACCAATATTAAAAAAAAAATCTATTTGTTGGTTCAGGAATTAAATTTGACATGGTAGAGTGCAGTGTAAACAGTGTAATTTAGAAATAAAAACTACATCATAAAAATCATGACAGAATTCAATGAAGATATACATCTCACAGTTTATTAGCTGAGAACTTTATTGAAGTCTATGGGAAAAAAAACTGGAACTGACTTTGGAGAAAATTTTTTCTCATTGAATTGAATTATGTCCATGAGTTTTCACATGATAAACCATGAGATAACTTTTTCGCACTGATTTGAATCTGGCGCAATATAGCTAAATTATGCTTTGTGTATTAGATTTGATAGATAGCTAAGGGAGGCTTAAAGGAACAGTTCAGTGTTATAATAAAAACTGGGTAAATAGATAGGCTGTGCAAAATAAAAAAAATTGTACTATAGTTAGTTATCTGAAAATGTAATGTATAAAGGCTGGAGTGAGCGGATGTCTAACATAATAGCCAGAACACTACTTCCTGCTTTTCAGCTCTCTAACTCTGAGTTAGTCTGCGACTTTAAGGGGGGCCACATGGGACATAACTGTTCAGTGACTTTGCAATTGATCCTTAGCATTCAGTTCAAAAGCAGTTGGCCTCCCCTCATGTCACTGATTGGTTATGTTAGACATCCAGTCACTCCAGCCTTTATAGATTACATTTTTGGCTGACTAACTATATTAGATTTTTTTTTTTATTTTGCACAGCCTATTTACACAGTTTTTTTTTTACACTATTTTTACATGACCTGTGATTCAATGAGAGCTTTTTATTTTACAGTGAGGTAGAAGCCCAGAATTTTCACATTATATTGGTTCAGCAAAAAAGTCATTGCTCAGGGAAGTAAGTTCAAAAATACATGCCAGACAGGTGCTTGGCATAATGCACTGGGCAATCCATCAGATATGCGAGATATTAGGCAATATTAACCTGATGTATATTTTACCTTAGGCATCAAATCCTGTTGTTTGGGAGTTTTCTTTTTTATGATCACAGAAACTAAATAAAAAAAACATTATTCTACAGAAATATGAATCACCCAAAGTAAGTGAAGCTTATTTATGAATGGGGCACAAAGTACTGTAAATTTCACCTTTAATGGGTGTCTGTTTTTCTTATTTATGGGTCTTGCAGTCTTCTGTGTTACTTGTACAGTCTGCCATATTTGTTAATAGGATGCTGGTAGGGAACTGTGAGTGGGAAACCTACAACTCAGATTTTGTACCTTATAGATTTGAGGTAAGACCACCACATTACCAATAGGTAGAAAGAGCAGCCCTGAAATGACTGCCTGTAGAAGTTCATGTTGTGCCCTGCCAATAATACCTTGCATGATATTCCCCTTAATAAGAAATCTTCCTGAATTACATAACAGAAGCCAAAATTGGGACTCATAACTATATGAAGTAACCTAATGAGGTTAGCAAGCCTAGAGACTATTATCATATAATGGGAACAAAACCTCAACATTTGTTTAATATGCAGGCAAGCTTCACTTTAAATTGCCTGTAATGGAAGTTAAATTTGAACTGGTCTAGAGACAGCTAGCCATAGTGTTGGCTATTGCCACCTACCATACGTCACTGCTCTTTGTTTACTACACTGAGGAACCTTGATCCATTATAGTCATTGTTATATCATAACTCCATACTGTAGCTTTATGTCAGAAATATATATAATATGGAAAAGGAAGACATTGTTAAGAGGATCTCATGTGGAAGAACATTAATTGCCATCTATTACCATCTGAAATGATAGTTAAATGTTAATTAACAGGTTGGACCTGATAATAAGCAGATCTGCTCCAATGAACAATAGTGATGTTTTTTTTTGCCTGAACGTCATCACTGAATGACCAAATCTACCACTGTGCGTAAAAAAGACACGTGTGGGGAAAGTCATTTGCTCTGAGAGCCCAAAATCACAGACTGGGCCCCTGGCCAGAAAAACTGTGATAAAGTAGGGATGCACCGAATCCAGGATTCGGTTCGGTATTCGTTTTTTTTTTTACCAGGATTCGGATTCGGCCAAATCCTTCTGCCCAGCTGAACCGAATCGGAATCCTAATTTGCATATGTAAATTAGGGACGGGGAGGGAAATCGTGTGACTTTTTGTCAGAAAACAAGGAAGTAAAGAATGTTTTCCCCTTCCAACGCATATGCAAATTAGGGGTCGGATTCGGTACGGTATTCGGTGGAATCTTTCGTAAAGGATTCGGGGGTACCTAGTTACAAGTGATCATTATTACACAATTAAATTAAATTAGCATCCAACCACTGTCCCTCCACTCTGCTGATAAATGCTAGCTGTAGCTATAACCATACTGACACAGGATAACCATCATAGACAACAGTCATTTAAGTGATGAGTTCAGGTTAGGGGCCAAACCCTTCTGCGTTTCTTGGGCCCCCCTATTATTCTGTACTGACTTCATGTAAGGATTTAAAATAATGGATGATGATGCCATCTAGTGTGGATTTTGCGGAGCACTCAACGATGCAACCTTTCAAACTAGATGAATTCTTTCTTCATTTGTGGTCTAGAGATTCCATTGTATGCCCTTACTGCAACCAGTAATGAGTATTGATTCTCTTTTTCTCTTTCTGGTGCGTGTTATCCTCAGCATGTTCAGTAAATGCCAGTACAGCTACTTCTATCAACCAGCGTCCCCCCCAGAGAGGGAAGTTACAAATAGCGAATTTTTGTGCTCTGTGACTTTTGAATAATGAATGTGGGTGTTGTAGTGGCTGAAGAATATAATCTCAGCCTCGGGGTGAGTGACAACTGTCTCTGTCCCCAGTTTTACCTATCACACAAGGCTTCAATGTAACCATTGCTGATGTTTTCCCAGATCCAGTAAATAATATTTAATGATATTGCATCTCCAGTGTTCCTATGTTGAAAGATGCCAGGGACTGGGAATAATAGGGCCATGGCAGGGTTAGAAATAGGGAACTGGATAGGTTAAGGGCTGAACTCCATGGACAATTCTCGTTGGATCCATTGCATGCGAAAAGTAGCAGGCGCCAAATATTATGGGTCTGATAGAAAAATCGCAGGTACAAACTACATGTATCAGACACGATACGACTGTCGGATATGAACAACGCACGCTGCATCTTCATACGACAGTCGTGTTGTGTGTAGTTTGCACCTGAGATTTTTCTATCTCTCCCATAATATTTGGCGCCTTACGACTTGTCACATGCGTTTTGTTGCACGGATCCATGGAGTTCAGTCCTATGGGTTAGAGAGTGTCGGGTCTGTAGTTGTCATGGGCTGGGATGAGAAGCCACAATGGGTTAAAGGAGAAGTAATGTTGTACATTATGTTTTGTGCTTCTGTACCAGCCAAGGCAACCACAGCCCTTTAGCAGTAAAGATGTGACAAGTTTGAAGTCCTGGATCATTGCTGCTATTGAGAAGCTGAAACTTTAGGCTTGTGCAATAAGTTCCGTTTATAAAATATGGTTTTTCTAGACACATTAGCTTTTAGTTCTCCTTTAAAAAGGAAGTGTATTTGGAGGCTCTTTTTCTTTGGGTGGTCAGCTCTCACCTCCCCGTCCAAAAAAAGGGGTCAGGGAACAGTTATGGGGTTACTAATGGTAATGGGCTACACTAGGGTGAAAAGCCATTGATAGGGGTACAAAGTTTGTGGTGGACCTAGGAGAAACCACACAAAAATGGAAGAGAAACTGTATAAAGCGGTTTTACTGTCTTCAGCTACATTGTACTTCATAAACTCTTCCCTCAAAGGAAACCTTCCCTCTTCCCTGCTTTTCCGTAACCCTCCCATCGCCTGCTGTAATATATATTATCACTTCTTATGATCAAGGCCCATCATGGATCCATTATCTACTTGGACAGGCACTACTGATAAATCCCCACATTACTGTTGCCTTTAATCTGATGCTGTAATCACAGAGCATAACCATACTATTACCTGCTCCACTGCCGCTGCATATAAACAGCTCCCTTTAATCTTAATGCATCCTAATACTATGAAATCTCAACATGGGCAATTTGCTACAGCTGTTGCTGAAGTTCCCCATATTTACCAACACCAACACTGAATGTTTTTAATAAATGGATGCAACGGTGGTCAATGATCACCAGGGGGAAATTGCAGGACTTCCATGGAATCCCAGATGACAAAAACCTTTATTTTCAAGGTGTAGTATGCCCCCCTCCTCTGTTCAATATGAGTTGTGTGAAGAAGGCTTGTGCTGAACATTCTTTTGCCTTTTGGTTTAAACACAAAAACAATCTACAGTTGTTGTTATTTCTTATGTTAAACATGGAACCCATACCTGTACTTTAATTGGCTCAAAGTTCAAATACAAATATATGGAATATGCACTCTCAGATCTTATATAGATGTAAAGATGAAAAGTTTTTATTTGAGACTAATAATCTAGTCCTGTGTGGAACCAATTTTTGAGACCTGGACCCAGCAACCTGTGACCCGAACTGCAACCCACATAATTATCTGGCTTGGATCCGCTACCTGACCCGGCCTGCAATGGCCTTTTCCGCAACCCGCTGACCACCATTAAATCGTAAGTGACGTCATATAATCACAACAAATATTGTGATTACATGGATGATAATATTTTTTTATATTGATACAATAACATTAGTTATGCCTATTCCCTGGTGAGGCCTCATCTGGAGTATGCAGTGCAGTTTTGGTCTCCAGTCCTTAAGAGGGATATAAATGAGCTGGAGAGAGTGCAGAGACTAAGTGCAACTAAACTGGTTAGAGGGAGGGAAGACTTAAATTATGAGGGTAGACTGTCAAGGTTGGGGTTGTTTTCTCTGGAAAAAAGGCGCTTGCGAGGGGACATGATTACACTTTACAAGTACATAAGAGGACATTATAGACAAATAGCAGGGGACCTTTTTACCCATAAAGTGGATCACCGTACCAGAAGCCTCCCCTTTAGACTAGAAGAAAAGAAAAGAACTTTCATTTGAAGCAACGTAGGGGGTTCAGTCAGGACAGTGAGGTTGTGGAATGCACTGCCGGGTGATGCTGTGATGGCTGATTCTGTTAGGGGCAGATTTATAAAAGGTTGAAGTGAATTTTCGAATTAAAAAAACAAATTTTTGGGTACTTCGACCATCGAATAGGCCAAATTCAACTTTGACTTCGATTCGAATTGAAAAACCTTCGAATCGAAGTACTGTCTCTTTAAAAAACTTTGACTTTAACACTTCGCCACCTAAAACCTGCCGAATTGCTGTTTTTTAAAAAAAAATCCTTTGAATCGTTCGATCATACGATTTTACTTCGATCGTACTTTGATCAAATATGCCCGTCTTCGCTGGAAAAAATACTTTGACTATCGAAGTACTCAAATCCAATGGTCGAATTTCTAAGTTTTTTTACTTCGAAATTCTATCCTTGATAAATATGCCCCTTAATGTCTTTAAGAGTGGCTTGGATGATTTTTTGGACAGACATATGTTGCTATTGTTATACTAAACTCTATAGTTAGTATAGATATGGGTATATATAATTTATGTGAATGTATGGAGGGGTGTGTGTATGGATGCTGGGTTTTCATTTGGAGGGGTTGAACTTGATGGACTTTGTCTTTTTTCAACCCGATTTAACTATGTAACTATGTATGTTCTTATGATTTATGTTTTTTGCTGTTTTTAATTTGAACTTTTATGTTTTGCTCACATGGTTTCTAAAGATTAAAATGAAACTGTAGATAGCTCTGCTGTCAACCTTTTGTTCTGTGTCCCTTTTTATTGCATATTAAGATGTCACTCCCTGCACTTTCCCGCTATTTTGTGTTTATTAGGCTCCGTCTTAATATAGTTATTCACTTTGACAAAGGCTAGATTGCTAGCCGAAATGCCAGTCTCCTACAAATAATAAACATTTTTAATCTGAGCGTGCGATATTCCTTTAATATATCTTCCTCTATTGCCGTATCTGTATTCTGTACTGGTATCTTTTACACGAGTGCCCGCTATTTTTTTTGCTTATACATATACTTTTGCAGTCCTATACAGTAGTACCTGTCAGCAGCGATTGTTACTGTCCATGAGCACATATGCCTCTGGGCTATTGATACAGATGAGTAGTGAAGAACATGCATTCCAGCAAGGAACATTATTACAAACAAATGAATGTATTTGGTAGAAGCAGCTTGCAGGAAATAAATGTGCAACAGAATAAAAAAAACCTGAAAGAATCCACATGGTCAGATGTCAACCTTCTTTAAAAGTTATATCCAATATAATATATATAAAAATATTTTTGGAGCATATTCCCAAATGTAATGCACACTAAGTCCCTCTTAAAGAGAAAAGATACAGGCAGATGTAGTTTCCTGGGTATAGCACCTGTGCGTGAACAATAATTAATTATTAAAGATCACAGGCTGCAAGAAATATAAGGTCTCTTTTATTTGCACATATGTGCAATGAATTGCTGTTTATATCATTTGTAGCGGCTGGACAACTCCAGGGTGTAGGAAAGTCTGAGCAAAATAAAAAAATAGCAGCTAGTCAACGCTACAGCACGGGTTAGGTGGAGGGATCACGTTTTCTCTTTGGGTATCTTATATATGAACGTGTTTGATTGCGTTTCAGTGGGATGACAGCCAATGTTAACTGGCCTCACTCTTCTCTATCTGGACTGAGACATGGGAGCAAACTGAAAGGCTGAATGTGGTTGAACATACACAAAGTCCACTACATGGGAATTCAACTAAAAACACAAGTAAAATCCTTTATTGAAAGCTGTACAGACAGGCCCAGGGTTCAGCATCATCACAACACAAAGGGAAAGACACTGATACTACAAGAAATAAAATACATCCATGGCCCTTTACTGTGCTAGTGTCTGTGTGCGGTTAGACATAGACCAGGGATACATGTATTAAAGGAGAAGGAAAGCTCCAAGACAGTTTATTGCCAAAAGATTAGCCACAATAGTGCAAGCTAGAATGCTATATTCATTCTGCAGAATGCTTTACCATACCTGAGTAAACAGCTCTAGACACGGTCTCTGTTTGTTTAGGATAGAAGCTACCATATAAGCTTGGTGTGACATCACTTCTTGCCTGAGTCTCTCCCTGCTCACTTACAGCTCTGAGCTCAGATTACAGCAGGGATGGGAGAAGGGAGGGAGAGAGGAGCAAACTGAGCATGCTCAAGCCCTGCCCTGGAGGTTTAAGCTGAAAACAGGAAGTCTGATACAGAAGCCCATGTGTACACAATAAAAGGAAAGAAATGCTGTGTTTCTTTTGACAGAGCAGCATTAATTTGAGGGTTTACTGGTGTATACAGATAGACCTTTCTGATAAAGCTTACTTAATTTTAGCCTTTCCTTCTCCTTTAAGGTGAAATATTAAATGCAAATCTGAATCATGCACACAGGAACAGAGATATATTCTAAAATACTTAGAAGATTTGGAAGCACTTCATCTAGAAATAGTGTACTGGCTTGAATAGGTATGTACAGTCGGCTGACTGCATCTGTAATGCCTGTGAGAAATGTGATTTTGCTACAACTGTCTTACAATATTTACATGGATGTCGGTGTAACTCAAGGTCACACTGTCTCTCTCTAGGCTGTCTCTACAATCAAATTGAGCTCTAAGGCAAAGCTGCACCCTCCAACATGTTTCATGATTCACATTCAGGGCCGGGCCAAGCCAAATGGGTTCCCAAGAGCGTGTGCATGCTCACTTGTTGACAATGAGAGAGGGGGGAGCTTACAAGATATGCAGGCACTGGGATGACATGGGTCAAGACTAGGGGTAGGCAACAGAAGAGGTATGTGCCTAGTGCCCCCCCCCCCCACCATTGCACTCTAGAGACATGCCTCTTACTTATGGCCCTATTCACATTTAAGTTCCATTTATTTTCCTTTAATATGTCATGAAATGAAAGGGAACATCAGATATTATAAATCACAGAGGCGTTCTATAATCATCTAAAGGCAAAAGGCCAAGGGACGAGTGCTTCTATACAGGTCATGGAACTCCAACGTTATATGTGACAAAATGATATCACTGAGCACCATTTATAAGGATGTTATTTACACGATATTTATGACTCTCATGTATTTTACATATATACCCGGTATGCATTTGTTCCTATCCTTCTTCTGTTTGATTCATGGCTCCCAATGCAAAGCCTGTGCCCTACTATCATTTCCCACCCCAATAGCAAGCATGGTGCAAGTACATACCTGATTTTCAAACACCACTTCAATGATTATTAGCAGGACCTCAATAAGGAAGATGGCTACAAGCACCCAGAAAAACTGTTTGTAAAAGAAAGGATAAGATGTTAGAATTGAGACTTATACACACAAAGCACATTGATAAGCATCAAACCTGATTTTGATTAACATGTACCAAATATCAATATAAATATGAGTGATTACTGAATTTAATCTACAGACCACTCCTTTGCTTTACTGTTGATGACACTGGGGGATAATATGAGAAAAAAGTCAAACTCTTTATCTGTAATTTGATCATTCTCCGCTCAGTAAAAGGAGCTAAACTACTCCTGAGGCCGTTGGAATCCCTGCATTGTGATGGGATTCCTGAGGATAACAGGAGGCATTCAGTTGGTATAAAATCAGTAGGAAAGTCTGAAAGCTCACCAGGGACACAGCTGTCTGTAAACACTGTAGGGCAGTAGGTTTGTGTAGCCAGCATAATAGGAAGACATTTGTTGTATTATGTGTGAACAGTCAGA
This sequence comes from Xenopus petersii, assembly GCA_038501925.1. Taxonomy (NCBI): domain Eukaryota; kingdom Metazoa; phylum Chordata; class Amphibia; order Anura; family Pipidae; genus Xenopus; species Xenopus petersii. The sequence goes on from CM076677.1 coordinate 104,723,915, forward strand.
GATTTATTTAGCCATAAAAGGCCATTGGTTTATTCCACTAGGTGACTTTTTGCAACTTTTTGCAACTAATACACATGGCTTATAAAAACATATTATAAATGATAGCTTCATTTGGACTTTTTAAACCATTAAATTTGCGCTAAATCTTGGAACTGTACTTAATCATTATGGACTAATTATAAGGACTGTCAAGAACCTTGTCCAAATATGACACATTGTATTATTAATGCTGGTTTTCACTAGAGAGTGGATCTACTTTATTATGGTAATTAATGAGGGTACAAAGCACTTCTCTGTATGCAGATCCGTATGTCTGATGCAGGCGTCCGCCCCCAGAAATGTTACACAAAGTGATGCAATAAAAATGCAGGGTTTCTCCCCGATTCCCTTGCATTTGTGTGCATGGTATTTAGTGGTACACAGATTTATTTAGCCATAAAAGCCCATTGGTCTATTCCACAGGGTGAATTTTTTCTTTATGCCAATCGAGTTCAAATAATGCACATGGCTCATAAAAACATGGAATTATTATTAAATTCTGTATAACACTTTGCCAGCAATGAAGTCACTGCCAATTTATTTAAAAGTGCGGTTAATAGAAGACGCAAGATTGCATCTATATTACTTAAAAAATATTCTCTGTTTAACTGCAGTGTTTCTACAGTAATTAATCAGAGTCACATTTGCTAAGTGTTCCAAACAGCCCCCTACTGGGGAAGGCAACAAGTATGACAGTGATGAAGAGGTGCAACTGCAAGGGCATCAGTGCTAGAAGGTTCACAGGATCAAACCATCTAGTGACTGGAAAGTCAATGAGTAGAGTTGGCGCTATTTTAAATGCTGTTAAAACAGCATTATATGATCAGGTCCATAAGACACTAAGATACTATATACTGTACAAGTAGAGACGTCAACCACCCCATATAAGAAGCCAGGTGATTATTGGCCATTCCTCGTGCCACCCAGACTCAACCATGCCCTGTTCTCCCACCCAAACAAAAGTATAAATACTGGTAACTCCTGAAATGACACAAGTCTGAGAATACTGTACTGAACCTGACATCAAGTGAACCAATGGAAGCACAGCCAGCCCATAGTGTTTTATTTTCCTTCCCTATTGGTTGGCATAGATTGGGGGTTTTTTTTTTTACTATAAAATCCGAATTTTTAGTGGAAAAAAAACACTTATTTTTAGGGATTTATTATACCCCACGGATGGAAAAAGTTAGAATCCGAAATCCAGCCTCTCAGACCTGCTGAGGTTGTATATAAGTCAATGGGAGAGGTCCCTATCCTATTTGGAAGTTGAAATTAGCCCAAAAATCCAAAACATATGTGCTTTTAGGGAAAAAACGCAAAAAAAAAATCGTAAGATTTTCAATTTGTCCCCAATTCGATTAAATTGTGCTTTTTTAATATATAAGGTCCAATCGTGGATTCTAGTTTGGTCTGACTTTTTTATTCAAATACTCAGAACATTTTTGATAAATAAGGACCTCTATGTCTCCCCGGCAGTGCTGGAATTGGGGCGGGATGCGGCGGGATGGGATCCCGCTACTTTTTTTTTTTACTAAATAGCATCCCGTCAGGCGGGATGCTACTGTTCAGAATACCGGAGCTTTTTTTTTTTGCAACTCCAGAGCAGGCAGAGCGGTGGATGGAGGGACTGTTAAAAAAAAAAAGGCTTAATCTTGTCTCAGCATAAATCCGAACTTTATTTGTCTCAGTGCCCCGTGAATAACTTCTTTACAGAGCAGCCGGTAACAGTGCGCACATAGTAGGAGGATTGTCCAACTTTGGCGTCTGTACTTCTTATCTTGCGCATGCGCTGTATTGGGAGACGTATACAGCAATACAGGGCATGCGCAAGATAAGAAGTACAGACGCCCAAGTTGGACGATTGGGAGACATGTACAGCGCATGCGCAAGATAAGAAGTACAGACGCCGAAGTTGGACGATCCTCCCACTATGTGCGCACTGTTACCGGCTGCTCTGTAAAGAAGTTATTCACGGGGCACTGAGACAGATAAAGTTCGGATTTATGCTGAGACAAGCTTTATGCCTCCCAGGACAAAGTTAAGCCCTTTATTTTATGCTGAGACAAGATTTATGCTGGGAGTGGGAAACGATGTGTATGCCTCTGTTTAAAGAAGTTAAACAAAAGTGGGAGTGCTGTGGCAGAATGGGATCACACTGATGATGGTTATGGGGAAAGATTTATATTTCCAGGGGTAAGATTAGGATAGTAAAGTATGTGTATATTTATTTCATGGCTGTGAAAAGAGGATAAATACAGGAAAGAAAAGTAGCAAAGTATTTTAAGAACATAGTAAAAGAAAACCCCTGTCAGGCAAAAATTTAAAAACAGAAAAGTGGGGTGCCAGGCTGCTAGCAAAAGAACAGCAAGAGGTAGAACAATATGTTAAAAAGTTAAGAAATGGTGGAAGAAAGAAACACAAACAGAGAAATAGTAGAGGAGCAGGATCACAAACGGATGTATAAGAAAATAAAAGAGAAAGAAAAGCAGAACAGGGGAAAAAAAAGGTTAGTAGTACAGGTATGGTATCCCTTCTCCAGAAACCTGTTATCCAGAAAGCTCAGAATTACGAAATGGCCATCTCCCATATACTCCATTTTATCCAAATTTTTAAAAAAATATTTCCCTTTTCTGTGTAATAATAAAACAGTCGCTTGTACTTGATCCCAACTAAGATATAATTAATCCTTATTGGAGGCAAAACCAGCCTATTGGGTTTATTTAATGTTTACATGATTTTCTAGTAGAATTCAGCTATGAATATCCAAATTATAGAAAGATCCGTTATCCAGAAAACCCCAGGTTCCAAGCATTCTGGATAGCAGGTCCCATACTACTTATGTTTATATGCACGTATAATAACTTTGCACTGGGTGACTTCTGGTCATAGCAAATGTGCTTGATTCATTAAGTGTCAGCTGTTTGTGTTGTCTTGTGGTTCCAGTCACAGTATAATACACACTGTATCTCACCTTTATGCACAATTTAATGTATGTGGGGTGTGGCTATTCACTGTTGCTAATTGTATATTATACTGTTCTTGGGGTGCCAGTTTTTTACCTATTAGTGTCTTCTCTGCATCATATATTTCTGTCATGTCAGGGCTTAATGCCTCTATTTGTTATATACTGCAATGAGTTCTGGCATGCCTAGTGATTAATGTGATTATTGGCATTTCTTGTGTTAATTACATCCATTTTCTATTGTGGTTGCTAGCATTTCTGGTGTTAAAGCTGATAATTTTCTACAGTGACTACTAGCATAATGGATCACTATTGAGTTGCAAATAGCTGTGGTGATGCTGCACTAGTAAATCTAACACAGTCCAACAGCAATCAACATGTCACATTTAAACAAAAAAGGGATGTATGTAAAAATAAAGGCATTGATTATAAAATGTTTTCCAGGTTAGTGTTAATGTGACCTGTTGCTTGCTGTTGGACTAAGTTGTTGTATTGTTATATAGAATTTATGTGAAAGTAGGGAGGGGTGTGTGTATGGGGCTGGGTTTTCATTTGGAGGGGTTGAACTTGATGGACTTTGTCTTTTTTCAACCCGATTTAACTGTGTAACTCTTTAATTGTAAAAAATTAGGGTCATTCTATTTCTTGCAATATTAAAAAAATATTTTTCATAAACATGGAAATAGCAAAATAACTGGTGGGCGAGACTTATTTACAAGTGGGTGTGGCCTACAATTGCGGGTGTGGCCTACAATTGTGGGCGTGGTCTAATCATTTTTGCCGCCGCGCTACGCGCGCCACATATACCATCCCTCCGCCTTTTTCAACCCAATTCAAGCACTGCTCCCCGGGCTTGTATAGCTTTCCTTCAGTTTCCTCCCACACTCCAAAATCAGTCAGGCAGGTTTATTTGATAGTGTGTGTGTTATTGAGACCAAGATTGTAAACTCCACTGGGGGCAACGACTGATATATATATATATTTATATATATATATGATAATCTCTGTAAAGAGCTGCAGCACCGTATAAAGTATAATAAATAGACTAAAGTCAAAACAAATGCATCTTAATTTCTGCAAGCGTATACATATTAGATGAGCATGCATACATTTAAAAAACACTTACAAATCATCCATTTTTGTAGGCACAAAGATGCAATGTTTCTGTATGGATTTTCCCATGAGCTATAGGCCTAGTTCCATTTACATGTTTATGCATTCATGCATCGTAATGTATTTATTTCCTATCCTGATTTTGTTCATCTCCTATGCCCCTCTTGTATCAGTTGCATTGAGTATGGCATCACAAAGGGGAATATCAGACTGTTAAAATCAGTTGGCCATCACAGCGGTAAAACAATACCGGGGAAAACTTCTCAGCTTGTCACACTGGGACATTAAGGATCATGTAAAAAGGCAACCTTTTTTGCGTGCAAATCCTTGCTGGACTTTTGTGTTACATTATTGGTATTAACCTCTGTGAGCAGGTAAGCAAAACCCGCGTTTCTCTTCCCAATACTGCAGATGATAAATTAGATCATTAGATTGGGATGAAAGAACAATACTTTGTTACTGAGAATGGTAATCGTTTATGAAATGACCACTATTCTGAGCAAGGTCTAGACATCCAAGATATTAGCTTCACTCTTTAGCTGACAATCTGTAGGCCACATGCAAGGTGCAAAGGGGAATATAGAAGGTGTGTGACACGTGTTTGTTGCACGATGCCTTGCAGGTTGCACCCTGAGGGCTCTTTGAATGGAGCAAGAAGAGTTGTACCTAATTCTAAGAGCTTCTGGTGGTGTTTTATAACTGCATCTGTAAATACAGCTACCCAAAAAGTCTGAAAATCAATTAATATAAAGGGTAATATAATAAAAGGCTCATGCACACCACATCTCAGGTCCTTATCAGCTAAAATGTTTAGGCTGATATGTAAGCCCTTTACCATTGTAAATACTCGAGTATCTGGTTTAATTTCTCCCACCAAAACAACCAGTCAAAAAGATACGGAACAGATACCAAAAAAGGCACAAGTAAACTACTGCAAAAAAAAACACAAAAAGCTGTTTGCTTTCAAACAGAAGGCCAGCAAATACTTTTTGGTTGCTATGAGTTTCTAGAACTACTGAAAGGGGCATTATAACGGTCCTTTATGGCTGCAAGTGCAGAGTACAAATTGCAATTTTGGATTCAAATAGCCATGTTTTTTACCCATAATCCAGGTTTTCCCATAATTCTAGAATACTTGCAATCATGACCGGGAGAAGAAGAGGATGCAGGCGTCCAAATATGTGCAATTGCGCTTTGACACAATTGTGCTGAATTTTCAGAGTTGGGATTACATAATATTCACTTCTCTTTGTCCAAATGATGTCTGCATGTGATTCTGAAGAAACACTATTGATGCTGGCTGATGCATTCAAGACGGTAGCTCCAATTCACTACAGGCCAGTTAATGAATGCTTTCAAGTTGGCCAACGACTGCATCCAATTTCGTGTGACTGCAGCTGCAGTTTCAGATGTAAATGAGTTCTTATATCAATTTTTCTTTCCCTATGTATTCTTACAGCTAATATAATAAGCTGAATGCGTAATTATTTTCCTTTTGCTTCCCCATTAACGTTACGTATGTTATAGAATGGCCATTTCCAAGCAACTTTTCAATTAGCCTTCATTTTTTTTTTTTTTTTATAGTTTTTCTATTATTTGCCTTCTTCTGACTCCTTACAGCTTTCAAATGGGGGTCACTGACCCCATCTAAAAAAATGCTCTGTAAGGCTATTACATTGTTATTATTTTTGTTATTGTTCATTTTTATTACTCATCTTTCTGTTCAGGCCCTCTCCTATTCATAGTCCAGATTGTTAAAAAATGCAAACTGGAGAGTTCTGAATAAAAAGCTAAATAAATTAAAAAATTACAAATTCTAAAACATGCAATAAAAAGTTGTCTCAAAATATTACCGTATATACTCGAGTATAAGCCGTCCCGAGTATAAGCCGAGGTACCTAATTTTACCTCCAAAAACTGGGAAAGCTTATTGACTCGAGTATAAGCCTAGGGAGCTTCTGGTAAGTTTCAATCAAAAAATTGAGGGTTTCTGCTCCCATTGGAGGTGCCGGCGTCTCGTTCTTGGATGCCAGCGACCGTTCTTGGACACCGGCGAATATTCTTGGAAGCCTGTGACTATTCTTGGACGCCGGCGACTATTTTTAGATGCCGGCGACTATTCTTAGACGCCGGCGACCGTTTTTGCGCTTGACCCGAGTATAAGCCGAGGTTGAGTTTTTCAGCATATTTTGGGGGCTGAAAAACTTGGCTTATACTCGAGTATATACGGTACTCTCTACATCAGGGGTCCCAAACCTTTTCTACTTGTGAGCAACATTTACATGTAAAAAAGAGTTGGAGAGCAACAGAAGCATGAATGTCCATGTGATGTCAAATAAGGGCTGTGATTGGTTGTTTGGTAGCCCCTATATGGACTGGTAGCCTACAGGAGGCTCTGTTTGGCAGTACATCTGGTTTTTATACAACCAAAACTTGCCTCTAAGCCAGAAATTCAAAAATAAGCACCTGCTTTGAGGCCATTGGGAGCAACATCCAAGCGGTTGGAGAGCAACATGTTGCTTGCGAGCTACTGGTTGGGGATCACTGCCCTACATTATACTAAAAGTTAGTTTTAAGGTGAAAAGCCCCTTTAAAAGAAGGCAGAAAGGGGAGTGGCATGTTAGTCAAGGGATGTGAAATTACATCACTGAAGAGATGATTATTCAAATGGAATCATAATTGGCACTCACCATAGATTTCTCATGGCCTGTAGAGAAATGGCATATACTCTATCAGGATTCTTCAGGAAAATTTAAGGTTATATTAATCCTTTAAGGCAATGCACTATGATGCATAATAATTGTAGGGCTGTCAACGTGGGGACTGGGAAACAGAGCGGAATTATGTCGGGAGCCCAGTCCAAGCATAGGTATTGCTCTGAAAGAGGTTGTGTTTTCACTAAAGGGGCAGGGTTAAGGCAGATCATGACAGTGTTGGGTTCATCAGCCAGGCCAGCATCAGGGGCCAAACACTTCCATACGGCAATTATACAGGCAGCAGAACCGTGGATAAAAGATACTCTTCTGCTTTGAATCCAGTAGGGATGCACCGAATCCAGGATTTGGCCTTTTTCAGCAGGATTCAGATTAGGCCGAATCCTTCTGCCCGGCTAAACCAAATCCGAATTTGCATATGCAAATTAGGGTTGGGGAGGGAAATCGTGTGACTTTTCGTCACAAAACAAGGAAGTAAAAATGTTTTCCCCTTCCCACCCCTAATTTGCATATGTAAATTAGGGTTCAGATTTGGTTCGGTATTCGGTCGAATCTTTCACAAAGGATTCGGGGGTTCGGCCGAATCCAAAATAGTGGATTCGTGCATCCCTAGAATCCAGTACTACCATATTTGGTAGGATGGAGCATTCTGACACAGAAGCATCAAACTAAATAAAAACAAATCAATTAAAGCTCCATAAGCTCCACCTTCTGTTTCATTACAGATACAAGATGCTTGTAGTACTTTAACTATGTTATAGATTTTTTAATACCATTATGTTTTACATAACTGCAAATTACTATTTTTGCTCAAAACATTTATTTACAATTTTATGCGAAAGAGCTACTCAAACTCAGTCACTTAATACACGAACTGCGTCTAATGGACATTAACAGAACAAGGAAAGCTGGAAAGAGATGATTTATTTCAAGGCTGTGGAAATATCTCTGTCTGGCTTTTACTCTTGCTGAATGTCACACAGTCTGGAGCACAGTTGGAGACTTGCATCTTAACAAAGCTTTTGCTCCAGGAGAGAGAAAAAATCCATTGTAACTGTCAGCAAATGGAAAGGCCAAACCTTTATCTACATATTATGGTCTCTCACGGGCCTCCAACTTTATGCTTGAAGGTCGCTGATCCTTCTAATAGGTCAATGTATGGGTCTGAGGTAGAATGATTCCCTCTGGGATAGTGGTTCTCATGAAAAAAATTTCCTATGGCCACTAAAACTGCAGGCCTATATGTTGTGGGTCCTTCATTGCATTGAATGAATGACCCATAGGTGCTATAAAACATAAAAAGATTGGTACAGAGTTGCCCCCATCTGGTTTTGACATGGAGCCTATGATTAAGTGTCCTTGTGACACGAAACGCGTCAGGCGTTACTCTTCTTTTATAGATGTGATGTAAAATAAAGTATTATATTTTATATATATTTTTGGCTCTTGGAATCTACTTTCGTTGGAAGTTCTGGACTGGTGCCTGCCTAATGTGATGTGTTGTTTGACATGGACAGCCCAGTTTTCAGAAGGCCTGCCGGGGTCAAGGAAAACCAGGCAGGATCCCCTCCATTGACCAAGCAATCAGCAATTGGCTGTTAGCCCTGACTCGTAATGACAATTGCCCACCCAAGACATCATCAGCCCGTCCCATTGCATCACTGACCCGCAACGTCACCAGCCTGCCCCCTGCCCAAATCAGATACCAGTAAAATATGGCAACCCTAGTTTAGTACCAGGATTATTTTATCCCCATCACCTTCCTTCAGATCAGCTTTTCGGGCCTTTTGCTATCATGATATACCTTGTCCAGTTCTGGTTTCAGTAGGAGAGAGTTGTACTGTATTGTATAAACAACTAAATAGATTCCATGGCTAGAACAGACTCCAGGACTTTAGATATTTGATTTACTATTACATCATAGGGGTCATTTACTTATGACAAGGAAGGGCGCAAAGTGCATCTTGCACCCTAACCCACCAAAAGTGTCTCTGGCTGCAAGTTCTTAAACTTCAGAACGGAGCACAAAGAATTGCATTCCTGCTATGGGTATAGTGCTGCCTGGGTTTAGCATTGCAGTGTTCACGATGGTTGGAATGGGGGGGGGGATGTAGAGCACGTAAGCGTTCCCACCTCCTTCTAACGCACTTCTTGTATAAGCGTAAAGGGGTGCTATTTTGCCCCGTAAGAAGGACTAAATGTTGATGCGGTTTATGAAAAATGTATCAGCTGAAATACATGGCAGCCTCTACGCACACATTTCTAAATATGAATTTTATACGGAGAGTTCTGTGCAAGCCAGAAGCTAAGTATGCATTATTTACTAAATATAAGATGAGTGGTCAATACTACGGTCTAGTGGTTTGAGTATTTTTTTTTTCTTTTAACCAATTTCAAATTTCCCATATGCAGAAAAACAATTAAAAACCAAAGATAGGATATACCGTAGTAATGAAAACAGTTTGTTTTGGAAGCTTTTATCTGCCAGGAGAAGCTACACTCCCTTTACATTAAAAGTTCCTTATTTCTCATTAGTTACTTTCACTAAACAAAGAAATACTTTCTTCTTTTTGACTGTAGTCCCAAAAGAAAGAAAAATTATGCAAACATGAACAAAAAAGTGCCGTAAGAATGTAAATACTCTCGAGGCAGGAACTATTTTGTATGTGTGTGTGCTGCTGGAGGAAGGCAAGGTTAGCCCATGAATAATTGATAGCGCTCAGTTAATCAGTGCCAGTAATTGTATCAGCAGACTCTGATGCTTGTTAATTTCCTGATTTGTGCCGTAGAAGGATCACTGTGCTGGAGATGCCTGCAATGGCCAACAGGGTTTCCACACATCTAAATGGACAGGAAATATAAAACGTATGTCTTGGTTAAGCGGGGTAGAACGGGTCAGAGTAGATAGGGCCATAGGAAAAAGTACAAACTCTAAGGCCTTAAGAGAAAAAAAATAAATATGAGAATTATTCAACATGCAGCTATAGTTGACCTATAATAGTCCTGCAACCAGCAAAGGCCAAGAATTCTATTAATGTTACTCAGAGTCAGAGTTTTAGTTTAATCACTGGGAGGGAATTCACAAAAGGGGAGAACACATTTTTGGAATGATTTTGTTTTTAAAACAGGTGTAAATAACCAGAGACAATCAAACCTCCTGACAAAGATATTATATTCCAACAAGTCACCTTTCACAACTCCAATCTGTTCTAAATGCGCCGCTAGACTCATTCATCTATCTCACCGCTAAACTTCAGCTGCTCCCATATGCATGTCCCTTCACTGGCTCCCAATCTTTTCTAGAATCAAATTCAAATTACTAACACTCACTTTCAAGGCCCTTAATAATGAAGCCCCTCCCTATATTTAATCTCTGATCTCCAAATACACTCCTTCACGCAACCTTCGCTCTGCTTCTGATCTTCGCATCGCTTCTCCTCTCATCACTTCTGCCCATTCTCGTCTACAAGACTTTTCTCGAGCGTCTCTGGAACTCTCTGCCTCGAGCTGCCAGACTTTCTCCTTCTTTCCAAACTTTCAAGCGCTCCTTAGAGACCCACCTGTTTAAAGAAGCTTATTCAATGTACCTTAATTAATCAATCAATGCTGTAGCAAAATCACAAAATTGTTTCTAAAATCCTAATGTCTCAATTGTACCCTAACCTTTACTTTGTAAACTCTAATTTGTAGGACCCTCTAATTCCCATTGTACTCTGTATCACTTGTTTGTTATCCTCCATTTATTCCATGTTTGTTCTAACTATCGTAAAGCAATGCGTATCTTGTCAGCGCTATATAAATAAATTATGATGATGATATCAAAGACAAAATGGATTGCAGCAATAGAAAGCATAAGGGCTTACCTTAACTAATGATAGATCATATGATGAAGAACTGGAATGGGTCCACTGGAAAGAATTAACTGCCTGAATTATAGGTCATTACCCCAAGGGAAACTACATAGAATACTTCCTTGTCAGTCATAGAAACACATGTTTCAGATTTACTGCTGATGTTTATTGACATTTGTGTTACGATATAGAGAAAGTGTAAAGATTCTTGCAAAGAATGTGTGTTACATATATTTAAAAGTCTTAATGAATATTAAATAAAAAAAAAAAAGAATTTCTCCATAATCACAATCATTAATTGGCCATAATATGACTCAATAATTACAGTCTGCAAATGGGATGCATTACGCAGACGCAGGTGTGTCTTAAGCACAGGACACAGAGGAAATCTCCAAATCCATCCCTTCCAATACCAGGAAAGGGCTTGACTAGTTAACTAGATCAAGTGAAGGGGAATCAGATTATTGTTGGACTGCAGACACGGATCAATACGGCAGGAGGGTTTCCTAAGATCCCTCAGGCACTGGGCATGTAAAAGAATCCCAAGGGCCTGGTGGACTAAAATTACAGATGCTTGGAGAAACCTCCTGAAGCTAAAATGAGCCTATGCTGGTTACAATTTATTATCTTCTCCAAAACAAACCAAAGAAGGGGGTGTTAGTGTGTGCTCATGGAACAAACTGCTCTTGTGAGGCCACTAGACGGTTTCTCTGGTTTTGTCAAAACTGGGCTGATCCAATCTTTCAGGTCAAGATCAGATACCAGCATACGGAAGAGAGGGGATTGCTCAATGCACATTACCTGGTCCCCTGTCTCATAAGTAATTTCATATTAGTGCAAGTACATGTAATTTCAAAAACAGGGATTTTTAGTTACAAAATTATGATCATAAAATCAGCAAGCCACCAGGTCATGTCAAGGTAAACCCCCCCGCTTGTGGTTTTAGAGAGTAGAAAGACTACCCAGAGCACCTATTTTTAAAGGCATAAGCCATTAAAGGGAGGAGTGTGAATGTGCTACAACCACATGAATGTTGGCCATTCTTCCAGCCCCAATCCAATATTAACCAGCAATGGCAGAGTGAGGTCAGAGCCTTTTCTTAAGGAGAGCAATTTACTTTTCATAAAGAATTATGCTTGTACTGTACGTTTTTTATTGGATAGCTTGAACTAAAAAGTAATACAAATGTGATATTCAAATTGAAAGTGGTAAATATTCAAAAAGATGAAATGATACTATCTGCTTTGCATTCAGTGGCGCTGAATAATACCGCCTTCCTCAACAGCCACTGATAATAAAATTGCAAAGCTATCTCTCATTTGCATGATAGTAAAGTGAATATGCACACTTAAATACACAGCAGCACTGGACAGCATGTGAAGTTAGATCTTTAGTATTTTCTTTATAGCAGAAAATTTGTGGTCCTTATCTAAATCACTAATTATTGCTTTGAAAGCATGTGACGATAAGGAGTAAAGGAATAATAGAATCCTATACTTTTTTATTTGTCACTATATATATATATATATATATATAAAACACATAGGGGCCGATTCACTAAGGGTCGAATATCGAGGGTTAATTAACCCTAGATATTCGACTAGGAACTAAAATCCTTCGACTATCGAAGTCGAAGGATTTAGCGCAGATAGTTTGATCGAACGATTAATTCCTTCGAATCGAACGATTCGAAGGATTTAAATCCAACGATCGAAGGAATATCCTTCGATCAAAAAAAGTTAGTCAAGCCTATGGGGACCTTCCCCATAGGGTAACATTGACTTCGGTAGCTTTTAGATGGCGAACCAGGGGTTTGAAGGGGGTCCCCAACCTTTTTTACTCGTGAGCCACATTTAAATGTAAAAAAGAGTTGGAGAGCAACACAAACATGAAAAAGTCCATGGGGATGCCAAATAAGGGCTGTGATTGGCTATTTGGTCGCCCCTAGGTGTACTGGCAGCCTAAAGGAGGGTCCGTTTGGCAGTACACCTGGTTTTTATGCAACCAAAACTTGTCTCCAAGCCAGAAATTCCAAAATAAGCACCTGCTTTGAGGCCACTGGGAGCAACATCCAAGGGGTTAGTGAGCAACATGTTGCTCGCGAGCTACTGGTTGGGGACCACTGCCATACTGTAACAGAACAATGGGATTTCAGACTGCTGATTTTTTTTTTTATGGGTGAGACAAATGAGATGATTGGACATAATTGGTTATTTATAAAAATCTGACCTTATTTATCATTAAAAAAGCATGATTTAATTGGATCGGGGACAAGATTGAGCTAAACCCGAATAGCAGGATTTTTTCAGAGTTTTATCCTGAATTGTATGAATTTTTCGGGTTTTTATCCCGAAATGCCTGAATTTTTCGGATTTTTGCCCAAGTCCGAAATAATCTAACTTTCGGGCTAATTCCAGCGCAGACCACAGAAACTTCCAAAAAGGATAGGGACCTCTCCTTGACTCATATACAACCTCAGCAGGACTGAGATGCCAGATTTTCAGATTCTGAATTTTTGCAGCATCACACTTTAAGTTTTTCCAGATTTTAATAAATAACCCCCAAATGTACAGTAGCTCAGTAGCTTTTTACACCGGTTTCTACTCTTTTTTGAATACTACAGAGCATGCCCATCAGTTCTGTTTTTTTGTAAAAATTATTGGATTGGTTACATGTGGATTTTTCTTATCACTTCTAGTATGCTTTGCTGTATGCCAATAATGAAACTACAGGTATGGGATCCATTATCCAGAAACCCATTTTCCATAAAGCTCTGAATTACAGCTGTCTCCCATAGACTCTATTTTATCCAAATAATCCAAATTTTTAAAAAATGATTTCCTTTTTCTCTGTAATAATAAAACAGTACCATGTACTTGATCCAAACTAAGATATAATTGATCCTTATTGGGAGCAAAACCAGCCTATTGGGTTTATATAACGTTTACATGATTTTCCAGTAGGTTTGACGTTCCAAATTATGGAAAGATCTGTTATCCAGAAAACCCCAGGTCCCGAGCATTATGGATAACAGGACCCATAACTGTTAATCATAAGTTATTGCAGTAAATACCTTTTATTTTATTCAAAGCTAATAGAGAATGCACATTTTCCTCCTTTCAATTTATATCAGTGTCTTAGCTTGCAATGAGGATGTAATGTTCTGGCCATGTTATGATTTCCCAGAGATTCTGCATAAAGTGTATTTTAGTTGCCTTCCCTTTCCCCTTCCAATACATAACTCATCTTGCAAACACTTACTATCTTCACCAGCAGTATATTATCTCGGAGGGATCCAACCATTCCGATAAAGGAGACCGCAAACATTACGATGCCAAGCAGAAGCAAGATGATAGCCGGTGCAAGAAAGATTCCCTCCAGGGTTCGGTGCTTCTGTCTTTCACTTTCTGCATAAATGCCAATGCACATGATCACAAGGCCTATGATCTAAAGGAAAAAAGATGACATGTTAACTTCTAAACACGAGTTCTCGACAGACTTCCAAAAATATGTGAACATATTAAAACAAAAACAAGGTTTAACCTTTGTCACAAAGGCAGATTAGTAGCTGTTACTTTATTAGTAGGCTTTATGTTTTCCTGTTGTGCCCTATAGGAAAATATAAAACCTATTATTAGACACCTACTAATAACACAAAATGAAAGTATTATATTTAAAAGTCAATGCATATATATATATAAATATATATATATATATACACAAATGAGCGCATTGAGGAGTCCTTTAAAACGGCGAACTGATTGCGGGAGGCTTTTGGACTATATATATATATATATATATATATATATATATATATATATATAGTTTTCCAAGGAAGAATGAGTGCACACTGGGAACATTTAAATAGGTTATTTTAAAACCATAATTTTATTTAAGTTAATTAAAAACAGTTCGACTTTTTGGTCCACATCTAGGACCTTTTTCAAGACATATATATATATTTGTGCAATAAAAGAAGGTAGGATAGGCCAAAATACCCAGAGACTCTTCCAATACCTCCCACTGTTATCAAAAGTGCAATAAATATATTATTAGTATAATAATAATAATATATAATAAATATATTATTAGCAGCAGAAATCAGACATCATTCTACGACTGCTTTTCAACTGCAACTACCTTTAAGATACCGCAGAACCCTTGTTTTTATATAACTATAACATATCAAGTCTGGTAAAAATGTATATATTATACCCCACTGAGACCGCTATAATTTAGAATTCCAGGACAGGCTATGCCTATTACAGTTCATTGATACTTCTGAATTTCCCCCTGTAGCCTCCCAACATGTACCCTGTGTTTAGAAAAATTTTTTGTATACAAACAAGTATTTAATGCATGCATTTCTCATATACAAGGCTCATTTCACGTGTATCTTTGGTTGCTCTTTTCTACTAGACCAAGCTCTATCTTCTAAAGATGCTGGATCAGCAAATAATTATTCTGGAAACATGACAGTGATCTTATTGGTCACAGCTTGGTTCAGACCTCCAACGTTTTTAAGTTGGTTACCCACAGTCAAGTAGAGAAAAAAGTAATTAAAATAGGTTTAACCTTCAGTAAAACACACTTACTATCTATAGACTGCCTAACAAGCAGAAGAAGATTGTGTTTCATCAACACCAGGGCTGCTAAATTATGGAAGTGCTCTAGGCCTAGTGCTAAAGCTGCAGAAGGATAACAAACAAGGTCGATAAGGATATGGGGAGTATTAAACAGAAGCTATATCTTTTTATAAATCCTCTTGAATATGACATCTAGACTAAAAATAACACTTTATCCACCTTGTTCGCTTCTGCAGGCTTTAGAATGAACTCCGCTCAGATGATGGATTCCCAACCACTAAGACTGTGTATCCCCCACATGAGCAGGTTAGTCAGGACTGACTGGCAGTTTAATAAGTAGTGCGTTCTCTGTGACAAGTGTGGGATTTTGGTTCTTGTGGGATTCTACTTCAGTCGCAGAGGAGTTCAGATAGTGTGCATAAAACCTTCATTAAGTACCTTATTATATTCAAGACTGACAGGTTGCTTTGGTAATTTAAGCGACAGTGGAGAATAAAGTTTCAGATGTTATGCAACATATTTTGAAAATTCCAGAATATTTCCATTTGTTTTAATTTTTATCCAATTTTGTATGTAAATGGAAAATGATGGCAAAAAAATGGTTGTATAAAAAGAAATTAGTTAAAACACAGCAGTATGAACCTGGTTCCAAGAACTTATTTCTGTTATTTTAGTACAAGTCTTTGAATACACTGCGGACCTTGGAGACAAAAAAAATACTTCCACATTCCTCCAGGGACAGCACCTGTGTGCCAGTACCCTAAAGCTAATCAGCTTTACTTGAGCCAGAGTCAAATCCATCTAATGTAGCTTTCATTATATGTCAGTAATGCTCAGGGGTCTACAGTATTAGCAAATGTGGATTCATAAATCTTGTATAATAAAAAATTTAAAAGTCTCCCATATAGTTCTAGTAATGTTCCTTACACATACATACTCTCTTTCTCTCTCTCTCCGTTGTTTAATGTAGAAGAAAGAAAAATAAAGTACATGTGGGAGTTAAGATCCCAGTTCTACTGGTTATGTGAAATATAGCATTATTTTCTTTGGTTAATGACTTTGACTTTAATTAAGGCTCATTTCATTGTTGATGCCAAAGGGCTTGTGCCAGTAATGAAGGAACTAATGAATACTATTAATATTGTTTTCTAGAAATATATAGTTTGTATCCCTTTGGTGCTTGTTCTCTGTCAGTAAACAAACAATAAGCAGAAAGGGATGGGTGGGCTCTATTAGAGTCCAAGGAAAAAATATCACCATAGAAATTAGCTGCAGAAGAGGATACTAGGACTTGTTTCTTAAATGGTTGAAATGTGCAAAAAAACTGGTACGGCACCTACAGTGCACTCAAAGAGAGGCTAATAGCCTCATAGATGTAAGGAACAGTAAAAAAAAAACCCAATGTTTAAGTGCGATTAAAGGAACAGTTCAAAAAAATAAATAAATTAAAAAATGGTTCAAAAAAATTAATAAATTAAAAATAAAAACTGGGTAAATAAATAGGATGTGCAAAATAAAAAATGTTTCTAATATAGTTAGTTAGCCAAAAATGTAATGTATAAAGGCTGGAGTGACTGGATGTCTAACATAATAGCCAGAACACTACTTCCTGCTTTGCAGCTCTCTAACTCTGAGTTAGTCAGTGACATAAAGGGGGCCACATGGGACATAACTGTTCAGTGATTTTGCAATTGATCCTCAGCATTCAGCTCAGATTCAAAAGCAACATTTATGACCCATGTGGCCCCCTCAAGTCACTGACCTGGTAACCAGGAAGTAGTGTTCTGGCTATTATGTTACACATCCAATCACTCCAGCCTTTATACATTAAATTTTTGGCTAATTAACTATATTAGAAACGTATTTTATTTAGCACAGCCTATCTATTTACCCAGTTTTATTTTTATACTGAATCAATGTGGGTGTGGTTGGGCAGCATGCCACCCCCTAAAATCCTGCCACCCTATGCCCGGGCTTTGGTGGCCTCTCCACAAATCTGGTCCTGGTTGGATTACTGTCAATGTGTGTACTCTGTGGCGCTGGATCTGTTTAAAAACTCCTTTATATTCGATTCATCTGTTGTAGGTTTGAGTCACTATAGGGACATCATTGGTTGCTTAAGGCTGTGTTCTCTTTTGCCAGATAACACAGCACCTTGTGTTGGGGGTCTGCAAACAAAGCAAAAGTAAAATAGCTATAAAGGAGTGCATAAAACCACAAGCACTTTTGTGTTTAAAACACTAAAAAAAAATCTTACGCCACAACCATCCCACTGACTTTGGCCCACAAAGTCTTCAACAAAGCTGAGTTGAAACATCTAGCTTTAATACTTCTGAGGCCACAGCATTTCAGGCATCTGGGATGGTTTTGCAAGGAAATGTAACAAATATCTAAATGTAAAATATTGTTCTTGGGGCCATTGTTGTGTAGCATAAATATGCTCATACCATATGAATACTTTTCCCCTCCCTCCATTCATGCCCTTTATGGAGTGAATGTAGGGGTTGTATTTCCTACACAGATATGAGTAGGACTGCCCAGCAAAGCAGTGTTAAAGGAGAAGGAAAGGTTAAAACTAAGTAAGCCTTATCAGAAAGGTCCATCTAAATATACCAGTAAACCCCCCAAAGTAATGCTGCTCTGAGTCCCCTTTCAAAAGAAACACTGCATTTCTTTCCTTCTATTGTGTACACATGGGCTTCTGTATCAGACTTCCTGCCTTCAGCTTAAACCTCATTGCCCTGGGCAAGAGCATGCTCAGTTTGCTCCTCTTCCCCACCCCCTCCCTTCTCTACTGTAATCTGAGCCCAGAGCAGGGAGAGACTCAGGCAGGAAGTGATGTCACACCATGTTAATACTGCAGCTCCTATCCTAAAGAGAGTTTCTAGAGCTTTTTACTCAGGTATGGTAAAACATTCTACAGAATAAATATAGCATTCTAGCTTGCACTATTGCAGCTAATCTATTGGCAATAAAATGTCTCCGTAGCTTTCCTTCTCCTTTAAACTAGATAAGACATGACCTTATCTAGGCGTTCTCCACTAATGCACTTGTAAGCAAATTTGGTGTGATATTAATAAAGCCAGAGACTGATGCATTAGCCTGATTTCAGACAGAATAAGTTGGTGCTTGTCACTCCAAGGTTACAGAATTTTTTTTATTCTTCATGCACATTGCTTCAAAGGAAGCAGCCAGCCATCAAATTACCTTGTCTTGCAGATCAAAGCTTCTTCTGAAACAAAACCTCCTTTCACTGGCTCCCAAAATCTAGAAAATTGCTTTTCCCTACCTTGTTTTTGCTTAAAGGAACAGCGATGCTAAAAGTCACGCTTAAAAAACTAAATGCTGGAAATCTGCAAAAATGCATGCAATAAATTCTTCAAAATGTGATCACATGTCTAGTTTACTTTCACGGGTATGTTTCTGCAGATTGTCCCATGGCAGTTGTATCTACAAGCGTGACTAATTAGAGTGAATAAGAGTTTAGGGGACGGAAAGAAGACAAGTGTCAAAGCACTTGTCACCCAGTGGTGATAAGCAAGTCAATCTGAATGCTCTGTATTGATGAGTTGCAATATATAGTGGCAAATCAGTGTTCCATGAATTGGAGATATGCATGCAACTATTAATCATAGCCCATTTTCAACCACGGTCACCAACTCTATTGGTAGTCTAAGAAAAAGCAATATTATTTTCAAGTAATGGGACAGAAGAGGGGCTTGTTCCTTAGCAGGCAACATTTTTCCTTTTGTGTCTCATATTGATTTCATTACAACTGTGAAGTTATGACATTAGTCAAATGAAATGGTTTAGCATTACAAATACAAATGTTCAACCTGTCCCCATATCATTATTAGTCCTAATGTAGCATTTCTTAACTCTTGAACAATGACGTATCTTGAGCCACAGAATTTAAAAATGTTTCTGCACTGGGAATATTGAGTATTATTAATAAACTGCCCATTGAATGAACAGTAGAGGACAGCTAAAATGGACAGACAGGACATGTATTACCTGCACGTTTTCATTTTGTGTTATGTTCCATACCATTGACCATCCTACTTCTCCTGTTCATAGTTATAATATCAACCCTAATTAGGAACGTTTTAGAACTTCACACTCTTCCACTCTTACGTTAGCTGTTTAACTTTACCTTTTGACCACCCTACTTGCTTCCAGGCTCTTACTATTGTCTGTCATAAGTCATCAACTCAGATTCCTTAGCAGTGCTAATTTCTTGCCCCTAACAAACAAAAAGTAAGAGGCATGGAATGGTTCTATTTTAGTTACCTACAGAAGAAGAAGGTGCTTGGTCACATCGTGTGAGGCCTTGGGATTGGCTGATATTGCTGAAGTTTAAGAGGAGCCGGCATAGTGAGAAAGTAGCATAGGTACCTGATTGAGGGCTTGCAGCTGAGGAACATACAAGTTAAAACACTGATGATATATTGGTTAAAGGAGAAGGAAAGCTACTGAAGCAGTTTATTGCCAATAGATTAGCCATAATAGTGCAAGCTATAATACCATATTTATTTTGCAGAATGCTTTACCATACCTGAGTAAACAGCTCTGGAACACTCTCTGTTTGTTTAGGATAGCAGCTGCCATATTAGCTTGGTGTGGCATCACATTCTGCCCCGAGTCTCTCCCTGCTCACTCATAACTCTGGACTCATATTACAGCAGGGAGGGGGGAAAGTGAGACAGGAGCAAACTGAGCATGCTCAAGCCCTAGCCCTGGAGCTTTATGCTGAAAACAGGAAGTCTGATACAGAAGCCCATGGGTACACAATAGAAGGAAAGAAATGCTGTGTTTCTTTTCACAGAGGACTCAGAGCAGCATTACTTTGAGGATATACTGGTGTATTGTCTGAGATAATTTATGGATAATAAACTTCCCTATAATGGGGGATAAATAATGAAGGGCACAAAGTTTAAAACAGATCCAGAAACTAATCTCTTACTGTTTTTTTTGAAAACAAATAACAGATTGGCTGACAACAGTTACAAAACCTGGGCAAACTTGACATCTTTTTACTACACTACCCCAAAATGATATCTGTTATTCCTCCAAAAATACAATTTCTTTAAAGCAATGTATTTTTATTGTTTAGCCTTCTTGGAACTAAAAAAAAAAATGATGGACATGAAACAAAAATGAAAGAATATCTGCTGCCCTAAGTTTCAGGAATTAATATTTGAAAGTGAAACTGTCCTGATATTGCTAAAACGTTAAAGGAACAGTTACATCAACAAAATTCAAGTGTTTTGAAATAATTAATAATGCTTGCTTAAGTAACACTACTATAGTTTATGTAAACATGCTGCTGTGTAGCCATTCAAGCACAGGACACACAGTAGATAACGGATAAGCACTGCAGCATCCCGTTGTATACTACAGAGCTTAGCTTTTATCTGCTGTGTATCCTGTGTCTTTTCTCCTTTTTCAGCTTTGATTGGCTGCCCCCATGGCTACACAGCAGCTTGTTTATATAATCTTAAGTATAGTTCTTTTACCAGCGCAGGACAACAGTACATTATACTGCATTTTAATAACTTTTAAAACTTTTAGTTTTGGTGTTACTGTTCCTTTAATAAGCTGCACCACTCTCATTAAAAGAGTGCCTATATTTTATTACTTGTAGTACCCTGGGCAGAAGATTCTATTCTATTCAAATGGTTACCAATAAGAAAAAAATAGATTTGGTTTCCCCAAGTGTCGGCTTTGTTAAACTGACATTGATTGGCACTACACGAGGAAGTAAATGATCCAAACTGACCTGTCTTTCACCCACATCATCCAGCAAAATCCCAATTATATTGCCTTTTCTGCGATGTCTAAAAAACAGCATGTGTTTTCCTCCCTTTTACTGGCATTACAGATTGGAAGTAC
This sequence comes from Xenopus petersii, assembly GCA_038501925.1. Taxonomy (NCBI): domain Eukaryota; kingdom Metazoa; phylum Chordata; class Amphibia; order Anura; family Pipidae; genus Xenopus; species Xenopus petersii. The sequence continues at coordinate 104,745,072 of CM076677.1, forward strand.
AACCAGCATTGATACAAAGGAAAAGCAGTTTAAAGTTGCACAGTTAGCAGTTGTTTTGCTTACAGGTACAAACACCTTTTTCTTATTTATTTATTTATATAGTGACAATATAGCACTTTATTGGGATTATACAACATTCACATTAGTCCCTACCCCAGTGGAGTGCTCAGGACCTGGGGCTTTCCAGATAAGGGGTCTTTCCATAAATTTGATCTTCATGTTTTAGGTCTACTAAAAAATAATGTAAATATTAAATAAACCCAACAGGCTGGTTTTGCTTCCAATAAGGACTAATTATATCTTAGTTTGGATCAAGTACATGTTACTGTTTTAATATTACAGAGAAAAAGGAATTCTTCTGTACTATAAAACTATTATAAAATATGACTTTCTGTTCCTCTCCAATAGCAATAAACTGCTCAAGAAAAAATGCACTTGTGAAAAACAGTGTACACATATGGGACCGTTCCTCTCCAATAGCAATAAACTGCTCAAGAAAGGATGTACCTGTGAAAAACAGTGTACAGGTATGGGACCTGTTATCCAGAATGCTCTGGATCTGGGGCTTTCCTGATAATGGATCTTTCCGTAATTTGCATCTTCATACCTTAAGTCTACTAGAAAATCATCTAAATATTAAATAAACCCAATAGACTGGTTTAGCTTCCAATAAGGATTAATTATATTTTAGTTTGGAACAAGTACAAGGTATTTTCAAAAGATTCTTTGAATAAAATGGAGTCTATGGGAGATGGTCTTTCCGTAATTCTGAGCTTTCTGGATAATGGGTTTCCGGATAACGAATCCTATACCTGTAATGTTAAAACTACAACAGAGAAGAGAAAATCAGCGAATAAAGGAAATAAGATACAAGTTGATGCTAAAGAATTGTAACGATGCTTGTGGTGTCAAGCTGGGAATGAAAAAAGTTAAGTACATTTGATGTACATTTTGAAATATTTTTTTTTTCTGTTTATGACTAAATCCAAAAACTGTGAATTAAAGTATATCCCTAGTTTTGTTCTGGTCTGTTTGCAAAAATAGAGACCCAGTAATTGTTGTGTTTCCCAGTCCCTCTCCTCCCCACTGGCCAAGGGAAGTACCTGGGTAATCAATGGAAGCAGCACTAGCTAAAAGAAAATAATGAGTCCATCTATTAATTGTGCTATCATTAATTAGTAGAAACCATGTCACACATAATGCCTTTTGTATACGGGAAAATGACAATGCGACAAATAGGAAAATCCATTGACAATGGGGACAGTTTACATTGAGAATACAATAACTAAGACCCAACATGCCTTAGTAATGGTGTAAAGTGTGGGATTCACAATATGAAATCCAGACATTTGTCTATAGGCTGGTTACCCATCCGTGTAGAAAAGATTTGTTCTGATATGCATGTTATCATATCCTCCCTACCCACACGCAAGCAACTACAGCTACAAACACACAAGCATATCACAAATGCAATGCTGAAATTGCCACTTTAAGACCAAATGCAGCTGTTTTGCAGTTGCTCGGATGAGGCATGGGTGCTGATTCATCCATGTGTTCATTGTCTGTCCATGTGTAATCAGCTTAGTCAAATGCCATGGCCTATTCCCTCTGCATGTTTGCTAAATCTCTGGTGAACTACTACCAGCAATGGAGAACATCAGTTCAGTATTGCTCCAGCCATACACAGGGTTGCTCTGAGGATTGGTGGGTTCCCATACACACAGCTGTTTCCACCCCTAAGCTGCCCAATTCTGTCCTGGTCAGCCCAATCTCCATCTACAACCTGGTCATAACCCATTCCTTAAGAAGGAAGCCCAATGTTTTGCCCCCCTACAGGACTCATGTTTGTCCCTCCCACATGGTGGTCCCTGCAATAAGGGAGGCCACAGCCAATAACATTACCTGAAAATCTATTTATTTATTTTAAGGCCCTAGTCTTAGACTAGAAGCACTGATCCGCTGCCTAAGGGACTAAAGCTCAAAGGAGAATTCGACCCCCTAATTTGCATCCCCCTAACCTAAATAGGCCCCCCTCCCTCCTCCCCCCTGGCCTACCTGGCACCCTGGGCAAATACCCCTAACTTTCTACTTACCCCTCCTTGCAGGTCCTGTCTAGCGGAGTTCACAGCATCTTGTGGAGGAATTTTCCATGCTACTGCGCATGCGCCGAAAGTCACAAAATTTTCGATTGCCAGGGGGGAGAAGGGAGGGGGAAATATTTAGGGTAGGAGGAACGGGGGATGCAAATTACAGTGTTGAATTCTCCTTTAAGCCTTCATCTCAAGCAGTGATCCCCAACCAGTGGATCATTATCAACATGTTTCTCACCAACCCCTTGAATGTTGCTCTCAGTGGCCTTAAAGCACGTGCTTAATTTTGAATTCCTGGCTTGGAAGCAAGTTTTGGTTGTATAAAACCAGTACACGTAGGGGCTACCAAATAGCCAATCACAGACCTTATTTTGCACCCCAGGAACTTTTATCATGCTTTTTTTGCTCCCCAACTCTTTTACATTCGGATGTTGTTCAATAAAAGGTTGGGGACCCCTGATCTAGAGCATTGGTAAAGGAAATTCCGCATGAGTTAAGGAACTCGCACAGGGTTTTGAGAAAGAAAACCTAGTTAGTTGAGGTATTTTTCCCAGAGCAGGCTTCATTAAATAAAAAAAAAAGTTCAGCACCTAAAAGATGTCAAATCAATCTTTTTAAGAGAACCTCTATTTCTCTTATTAAATTAGTTTGCCTAGGTTTTGAACTGGATATCAAAACTGCATAGTATTAGTAAAGCACTGGTAGGACTTCATCCAGAATATATACTAAGAGGCAGAATAATTATCTTAATCCCACAGATCTATGCTCCTTTAAAAGGTTCTGCATAGATTGCATGGGTTTCCAATTCCTATACAAGCCCCATTATTAAATATTAAGCAAGAGATCCACCTCCTGAGGCTTGCTATTTTGAACTAAAACCTCCAGCAAGCCCCAGATGCCAATACCCTTGTCTTGCAGAATAACCAGAAGTGGCTCCTCGAGTAGATGAGCATCAATAAACTTATAGCTTTGCCATAGAATATTTTCTACTATATAAGATCATATAGGAATATCTCATACATCCCATTGTTTCCTCTCTTATAAAAACAAGCTATGATTATTCTGAATTATTATGTCAGAAGTCTGGATCTCAATACCAACCAAACCACAAAGCAAAATACAGATAAGAGAAAAGAATTAGCCTTCTCTTGTGGAAGTGACAGGATGAATGTGTGTTGTCGCAAGATCTCTCATGCAAAAGTTTTAACTATGAATAAACCACTGCTCTACTGCCACAAGCATTAGCTCAATCTAATGACCTCTTGAAAGATACATTTCTATGGGCATCCATTTCAATTAACAACATATTCCCCCAAATGTGGCCTCTCTGGGTAAGGCACACAGATGTGTGTCACAGAAATCCAGCCAAAGAAAATATTAACTATTGAGTAATTTTTGTGACATTATCAAAAACAGTTGTGTTGGGGAAATGTTTTTTGCAGACTTCTATGACTTTGTAAAAAGGTGGACAACCCCTTTAAACGACAACACAAAAAATAACCTTGAATTGCAATTTCCCATTCATTTTCAGAAGAGTTGAAACTGCAACTGGAGTAAACACATGGGATTTTTTTTTTTTAAATATCAACTTGCTTGGCTGTCCATACAAAAGATATAAGGTACTGATTCAGTTCTTCCAGGCACAGTTGGCAGCTTATTTGCCTGTGAAAGAGAACTGCATGAAATATGGACTAAAAATAGACCAATCAGTAATTTCTAAAATTTCATTGGTGGGTGGATGAATCAAGCAAAGATCCACTCATTTGGCAACCTTGCCTAAATTATGCCTAAATTAAACAATTCACCATTTAGTATGTCACAGAATGTCAACTTGTCAGCTTTTCTTCATAATGCCTTCTACTGCCTCTCACATGGGGGTCACTGACCCTAGCAGCTCAGCTCTGTGAGACTACAACTTTATTTGTTACATATCTTTCTATTCAAATCCTCCCACATTCATCGTCCAATCTGTCATTCAAACCACTGCCTGGTTGCCAAAAAAGAACCTGGTTACCAGCTATAAAATTACAAACTGTAGTGCTGCTGAACTAAAAAAAAAACTGGAAAACCAACTACAAATTGACCACAATAAAAGTTAATAAAAAATTAAGTTCCCTTTTGAGATCCTTTTTTTTCCCCAAAGATCACTAGTGATGGCCACCTTAGTACAGGCACGGGACCTCTTATCCAGAATGCCCGGGACCTGAAGTTTTCAAGATAAAAGGAAATTTCTGGAATTTGGATCTTCATACTTTGTCTACTAGAAAATTATGTAAACATGAAATAAACTCAATAGGCCGGTTTTGCTTACAATAAGGTTTAATTCTATCTTAGTTGGGATCAAGTACAAGGTACTGTTTTAATATTACAGAGAATAATTTGGATTATTTGGATAAAATAGAGTCTATGGGAGACAGCCTTTCCATATTTTAGAACTTTCTGATCCTATACAAATTGCTGCTCTGATTGAGGGAAGTTTAGCAGATGGGTGCAGAGTTCTGTGCATTGCTGATGTCAAGACAGATTCTGTTAATAATATTGGCTTGCTCCCTAGTAAAGTTGATGTCAGCAGGCAAACTGGACTGGTCTCAGAACAGGACAGGACACAGAGCCCAAGCGTTTAGAGACAAAGACAAGTCTACAACCACTAGAAATCATTCAATTGAATACAAACAAATTAACAAAAAATAAATACAAGGCTAGAAGTAGAACTGTTATTGGAGGGAGGAGCTGTCAGTCACATAAACTTGCACCCAAACTGTAGTGGATGTGTGCCAATTATTTAAATAAGTTTTATGTTGTTGAGATATCAATTGTTTGTGCCCCTTCTCTAACCATGCCATGTACTGCCTGCATCCCTCGAGAAAAAAACTGCCATGTATTCATTTACAGATACAATAAAAAAACACTGGCAGAGAATAATTAAAGGCAAGAGCAATTGTGCCACTTAAAGGAATTGTTCAGTATTAAAATAAAACTGCCTAAATAGATAGAGAATTAAAAATGTTTCTAATATAGTTAGTTAGGCAAAAATGTAATGTATAAAGGCTGGAGTGACTGTGTGTGTGTAACATAATAGGCAGAACACTACTTCCTGCTTTTCAGCTTTCTTGGTTTACACTGACTGGTTACCAGACAATAACCAATCAGAGACTTGAGGGGGGCCAAAATGGTTCATATCTGTTGCTTCTGAATCTGAGCTGAATGCTGAGGATCAATTGCAAACTCACTGAACAGAAATGTACCATGTGGCCCCCCTTCAAGTTGCTGACTAGCTCAGAGTTATAGAGCTGAAAAGCAGGAAGTAGTGTTCTGGCTATTATGTTACACATCCAGTCACTCCAGCCTTTATACATTACATTTTTGGCTAATTAACTATATTAGAAACATTTTTTATTTTGCACAGTCTGTCTATTTACCCAGTTTTTATTTTCACACTGAACTGTTCCTTTAATAATGTAATAATAATGCAACTTGTTTGGGCATTAAAATAAGTAAGATACTATTTACACTAGCCACCTGCCAATATATTGCAGGCTGTAACCATGCCTTTTAATAAGCCTGCCTTATATGTTGGGGAGAAAAATCTAGAACTATGCAGTGCATATGGAGTCTGGCCAGCACGAATTTGTTAAAGGAGAACTAAACCACCCAATAATAAAAAAACATACCTGCTATCCTATATAGTCCCCCCTCCCTGCTTCCCCTCCCCCCAGCATTGGAGATTACCCCTAAAAGTGCCCCTAATTCTTTACTCATTCATTACGTATAGGTGCAGAGTAAGCGCAGAGGAGCTCATGGGTGCCATCTTCCGGCTCTTCTGTATTCTTCGGGAAGTGAACATCATATTGGCACAAGTGCAGTTGGAGCAGTCTTCCAGTTCATAGCAACTGCGCATGCGCCAATAGTGACAGAAATTGCCGAAGGGAAGGAAGAAGACCTGAAGACCGTAGAGCAGGAAGATGGCGCCCATGAGCTCCACGCTTACTCTGCACCTATACGTAATGAATTAGGGGCACTTTCAGGGGTAATCACCTACCACCTATGCGGGGGGGGGACTATGTAGGGTAGTGGGTAGGGGTTTTTTTTATTGGGGGGAGGGTTTTGTTCTCCTTTATAAAGACAAACTGCTGACTTAAGCTGTATAGCAATAGACAAGGCTGTAAAGCAGTAGACAAAAGCAGGTATGCAGTGCCCGTTAAAGTCCAATGCTGCAACAGAGCTGGGACTCTCATTTAACAAAGTTGGGATATTAGATGCCACTCAACCTGTGCTATCTATATACATGGATTCTAATTGTGAGTCTGACCCTGAAATCAATAAGACAGGGTTCAACAACAATGGGTGCACTTGGGCAAGATGGATGCTATGCTGTACAGAACACTCTGCAAACATTGATAAAAACCCAAGTCCATAATCATCAGAATATTTACTGGAGTGAATTCCTTCTATAGGAGGGTAGCACTGACCAAGCAAAGTAAAGTCTTTGGAGTTATAGAAATTTACTGAATTTTTATTGTCTGTTGATTGTGTTCTAGTATTATCTTTCCGGTTTCATTCAAGCAACAGTCACGGGGATATCACACACAGAGTGATTGTTATTGTTGATATAAGCACCTGTAGTCTCGCTAGTGATATAATTACCAGCAATGACGTTACCAGGCTTTTATATCAAGCAATTATCTATTGTCAGATAGTCATCTGCTAAAATGTATTTTCCAGGTGGTGGAACAGGCGAGTCAGTCGCTTGCTTTGTTATAGTCAGTTTCTCTGGCAAGGGTTCAGGATACACATCTTCTGCTGAATAAAGGAGTGAATGGTGTTCCTAAAAGCTATACATATACACCTACATATGAATGCTCAATAGCATAGCTTGAAAATTCTCTTTATCATTAAGTATTTTGAAGGGGAAAAAAATGCAATGGTGTGCCCTGGATCTTCCCTACTGCCCCCTTTGCTCTCCTGAGTAATTAGCATTTTTTAATTGGTTTTACCTGCAATTTTCAGTTGGCAAGTGAGCAGAGTAAGAATCCTTAACCCCACACGTCTTCAGAAGCGAAGAATACAATTTAAATGCAACCGACTTAAATGTTCTCAATGGGAAACTGTGAAGTGGCATTTAGGCTCAATTGAAATGGATCCATTAATTAAACATCCGTGTTTTTAATCAACCAAGGCAAATGCTTCTTGAAACGAGAGAGAGAATATTATATCTCGGGATCTTTACAAGGAGGCATTATTATATGTTGCTTGAGTTAACCCATTATAGGGGGATTTCAAGGGACCATACTGATTGGCACGGTCAATGAGCCCTACCAGCATTAGTCCGGCAATTGATACAGCGAAAAACATTTTTATTTTTGGGCCATAGTGACTTCTGCTGCTTGATTGGCCAAAAATTCATTCATAAATTGTATCAGTTGTCTGATTGTTAAAAAGCCCTTGAATAGCTCTCTGCACCACTGCTTTCCCGGTAGACGATTAAAGGTGCAGATTCACTAAAGTGCGAAGTGGCCGTCGCTAGTTAAATCTCATTGTCAGGGACATCGCCAATTCAGTAACAGGCATAGACAACTTACTAGCAAACAAGACCGTCGCTAGCATTTGTTCGCACCCTATCGCCAGGCGACTTTTTCCTCAAATTCACCAATTTTACTGAACGTTACCTCTTTAGCCAGAGTTTACTTAGCCACCTCAGACCAGGCGAACTGGTAAAACGAAGCTACATCATAACCTGTATGCATGAAATGTATTAAAGTTGTAAAAAAAAAGCAGGCGACTTTTCTTTTTTTAAAGAGGGATTGCCTTCAAAGGCCATAACTATTAAAAATCTATGTGTAAGCTATTTTTTAAAACTAATTTGAGGTGCATGCCACATTTGTTTTAGGGTGGGCTCATGTCTAGGGCATTAGAGGATATTGTCTATCTTTGTTATGGCTCATTGGACATGCGTTTAAAAAAGTGGCCACTTCAAGCATTTGCACCAACATTACTATTGAAGTTATCCATACGAGTTTTAGGTAAACACCATCTTCAAACGAACCTAAGCGCAAGAGTGCTAGCAAGCCTTCACTAGGCAAAAATGACCTCTAGCGATAATTCGCTACGAAATGCTCGCACTGCCAATGCAACGCTAGCGAAAATTTGCCAGCGTTCGGCTGCTGAGAAACAACTTCACATTTTAGTGAATTAGAGTAGTGGTAACGAATTTGCGCCGGCGAATTGGCGCGGAGTGGTCGCTGGTGAAAATTTGCCCTTTAGTGAATTTGCCCCATAGGCTGAATTCACTAGATCACTATCATACTTCTTATGAACAACTAGGGATGCACAGAATCCAGGATTTAGTTGGACAATTTGAATCCAAAGTGCCTGGTTGAACTTGATTCAAAAAAATCATGTGACTTTTCATCACACAACAAGGAAGTAAAAAACATTTTTAGCTGCACGGTTCTCTTTACCCTTTCATCTCACTAATTTGCATAGGCAAATTAGGATTTGGATTCAGTTTGCTATTCAGACAAATCTTTGGTAAAGGATTTCTGATTCGCTCATGTTTCTTGTATGTGAAGTTTAATTGTTACCACTGCTAAAAGAGAAAACATATGGTTCCCACTTCCAAAAAACAAGAGCACAGTATCAACTAGGGATGCGCCGAATAAACTATTTTGGATTCGGTCGAACCCCCGTATCCTTTGTGAAAGATTCTGCCGAATACCGAACCACATCCGAATCATAATTTGCATATGCAAATTAGGGGTGGGAAGGGGAAAACATTTTTTACTTCCTTATTTTATGGCAAAAAGCCACGCGATTTCCTTCCCTGACCCTAATTTGCATATGCAAATTAGGATTCAGATTCGGTTCAGTTCGGCGGAAGGATTTGGCCAAATCTGAATTCTGCTGAAAAAGGCCAAATCCCAAACCGAATCCTGGATTCGGAGCATCCCTAGTATCAACAACACAATGATGGAATTGACAGAGGTCAGTATAATAATAGAATGTAAATAAATACAAAAATATGATTACATCCAACAAGTGCCAAGTCTTAAGAGACAAGATGAAGGAGAAAGTTTCTCTGTTAAGCAACAAAGGAAGACTTAGCCCAAAACAACTGTTTGAGGTCAGATCACTGTTGCTGACTGAAAATTGATTTCAGGTGGTGATTTGGTTTTACCCGTCAAGAAAAAAAAAATGGGCAAGGCTCTGGTGCCACAGATCTTCACCACTTTGTTCTCTTGATTTACTGCTCTAGTCCCAGAAAACAGTCTAAAGCTTTCTCAATTCTTGTAAACAGGCCTGGAGCACATTATCAGATGATGTATATTCTGGTACTACTGACAGATATTACAATATATTCATCATCAATATATATTTATATAGCGCCATCAAGTTACGCAGTTCATCATATTGCATGCTATTATCCTTTCTAGTTAAGGCAGTTAAGTTTGAGAATATAGAAATTTCTCGTAAGAGCTCTTATGTCCGCCCAAGTGAACATGACTTTGAGGAAGACCTGAACTTGGCACAGAATTACATGATGGATTTATCCAATACAGCCTGATTTGTTAGCTAATGGAATGCAATGACAGAATAAGGTGTTTGCTCTGATAGGGGGGAATCCAGCTGCCAATATTTAAGAAAAATCTACCTAGCCTCCACACTGTTCTAACCCAATACCTAAAGCCTCTCAGAAGAGTATCAGACTTTATTCCACAAATCTTAGGATTCATGTTTGCAGGAACAGAAAATGTTAATTTTGTAAATGCTGCTGATGGCTCGAAAAAAGTGTTAAACTTAGAATTGTGCTTCAATATCACATACAGATGGTCGTGTCTTTCCAACAACCAGTGAGTGATGCTGCCAGTATCGGACTAGGTTTCCTAGGGCCCGTCAGAGACCTGACATCAGATCCATGAGATGGAGACAAAGCCAAAATGTGATAGAGCTTATAAATGCTTATGGTGGAAAAAAGGGCTAATGGTATTCTTTATAGACTACGAGATACTATGGTACCCTAGCAGGCTAGTCTAAACCTGGAAGCTGAGATCTTACATGAACCTGCCTCATATGATGAACTTATCCCATCTGAGTCTGCCCCATTTTGGATGTCTAAACTGAAGGCGTCTTTTATTACTAAAATTACTTTATAGTATATTGTATGTTGCAATGCAATTACCTTACAAGTTGTGTAAATGACTCACATTAAAAGAACAGTTCAGGGTAAAAACAAAAACTGGGTAAATAGGCTGTGCAAAATAAAAAAAAATGTTTCTAAAATAGTTAGTTAGCCAAAAATGTAATGTATAAAGGCTGGATTGACTGGGTGTGTAACATAATAGCCAGAACACTACCTCCTGCTTTTCAGCTCTCTAACCCCCTAAAAGTCAGCGACTTTAAGAGGGGCCACATGGGACATAACTGTTCAGTGAGTTTGCAATTGCAAGTAGGTTAGATTCAAAAGCAAACACTTATGACCCATGTGGCCCCTCTCATGTCTCTAATTGGTTACTGCCTGGTAACCAATCAGGGGAAACCAAGAGATCTGCAAAGCAGGAATTAGTGTTCTGGCTATTATGTTACACATCCAGTCACTTCAGCCTTTATACATTACATTTTTGGCTAACTAACAATATTAGAAACATTTTTTAATTTGCACAGCCTATCTATTTACCCAGTTTTTATTTTTATAATGAACAATTCCTTTAAGAAAATGAGGCAGATCACAACAAATGGTTCAAGTGCAACAATGCTCTAAAAACACAAGGAGTGAAAAAGAAAACAGGGGAAACACAAGGAGAAAATTAAGGTATTAAACAGAAGCAGATAAAGGAATAGCGAGAGAATGATATAAAGTATATGAAATAATCTTGGGTAATATAGAATATGATGGGGTTGTGCTATGTAATCACACACACAATCAGGGCCGCCATTAGAAATCACGGGGCCCCGTACAACAAAATTTTTGGGGCCCCCTGGGCCCCGCCCACACTGACGACCAAGCTCCACCCCATTTCCCGCCCACTCCACATCGCAGTTAAAAGACCACACAGACATCAGCGCTAAAAAAGTAACCCCCCCCACACAAGTTGTAAAAAGCTATTGATGGTCAGGGCCCCCTTATAAAAAATTGGGGCCCCAAAAAAAAAAATTAAATTTTTTTTTTTTTTTTTAAAAAACATTGGTGGCAGGGGCCCCCTTATAAGTTAAAAAAAACTTGGGGCCCCAACAAAAAAAATGTAAAAAAAACTAAAAAATAAACAAACATTGGTGGCAGGGGCCCCCTTATAAGTTAAAAACAAATTGGGGCCCCAAAAAAAAATTTGAAAAAAAAAAAAAACTGGTGGCAGGGGCCCCCTTACAAGTTAAAAACAAATTGGGGCCCCAAAAAAAATTAAAAAAAAAAAAAAAAAAAAAATTTTTTGAAAAAAAAAAAAAACATTGGCAGCAGGGGCCCCCTTATAAGTTAAAAACAAATTGGGGCCCCAAAAAAAAATTGGAAAAAAAAAAAAATTGTTTTGAAAAAAAAAAAAAACAATGGCGGCAGGGGCCCCCTTACAAGTTAAAAACAAATTGGGGTCCCAAAAAAAAATTTTTGAAAAAAAAAAAAAATTTTTGAAAAAAAAAAAAAATTTTTGAAAAAAAAAAAAAACATTGGCGTCAGGGGCCCCTTACGAGTTAAAAAAAAAATTGGGGCCCCAAAAAAACATGTTTTAAAAAAAAAAAGATTGGTTGCAGGGGCCTATAGAATATTAAAATAATACATTGGTGGCCAGGAGATTAAAAAAAAAAAAAATACACAAACTGGTGTTCAGTAGAATTGAACTCACGGCTTCAGTACTTCAACTTCACCTCCTTTCGTGACTTCGGGTCTTTTCACTGCTTCAGGACTTCGGCTGTTTTCGTGACTTCGGGTCTTTGCGCTGCTTCAGGACTTCAGCTTCGGCTGTTTTCGTGACTTCGGGTCTTTTCGGCGCATCGGCTTCGGCTTTTCGGCACTTCCGCATTCGGCAGCACAGAGGCAAGACGTACGGCTCGGGCGCTCGTAAGGGGGGCCCGGATCTTCAAAAAATGCAGCGCTGCCGGGCCCCCCTTCATGCCCGGGCCCGGTACGCTTGTCCCCCCTGTCCCCCCCTGATGGCGGCCCTGCACACAATACACAGAAAAGGTGCTGTGTTTGCAGAAGCTGAATTGGCAGCCAAGAAGTCATATGCACAATTTAAATTTTGGGGTCCCTACAGGTCCCACGTAAAGCTACGCATACTGGCCATCAAACTGTGCATTAGAAGGAAATACCAATAGCAAAATTGCTTTGCTTTAAAGTGGGTGAAACCAGAATGTATTGGTATAGGCTTTTTATAACAATGGGTGTGGCTTATGGCTGTGGGAGGGGCTTGTTTTAGCACGCCGCGCTACACTCACCACACGGAGCATACCCTTTTTTCACTCCATTTTAAGCACAGCGTATAACAGAGCCTATACCTGTAATAGAAAACATGTAACAATTTCAATGGAAAGGCAGAATGCATGGTAAAAAAGGGGAAGACAATAAAAAAAATTTAAGTTTGCTATCAAAATATTAAGAGACAATTTAGATGAATTTCAGCTTATCCATATGCCATTAGCCTAGGGAATAGACTGTGTTATGCTTTGCCTACAAGACAAAAACTGAAGGCAGATGAAGACGAGGTTCTATTCACCCTGAAACCCCTGATGTCTACTGCAGTCATTAGAGTGGGATGATAAAATGGTATGAGTTGTTATACCCGTGCACATTAAATTATCTTTGGATGCCTAATTGTGGATAAAAAGGCATATAACCATAGCTCTTGTCATCTCTGTTATTTCATGTTCTCGCGTCTGAGGAGACTTGTTTATTTTCCAAAGCTCTCCCCTTTACAAAATCCTGCCTTTGCCCCTGAGACTTGATGTAACAAAAATGCAGCAATTAATTATTCATTCATTGTAGTTATTCATTATGTGTCATAACAACATCTATGTCAAAAACGCATACAATCTCATTAGAAATGTACTTAATTCCGATACGGACGATATACGGGCATTCTACTGGGACACATGCCACAGGGCAACACAAATCCAAGTGTATGTGGCAAGCCAATACGTCACTCAAATTAATTGAAAATACGGAATTACTGCCGAAGAATGTGGCTGACAAGTCATCACTAACAAAGTGCTGCTAATAAATTAACCGTTGAGCATCTGGAATACACAACAAAGCCATTAATCTGTAATGACAGCTTTAATTCACTGGGAAACCAGTTACTTTTCTTGTTTGTGAGATTACAACAGATAGTTGTTTTCTACGGCACATTGAGTGGTCCTTATATACTTATATATGGGCAACCCTGAAGGGGTTGTTCACCTTTGAGTTAAGTTTACGAGTTATCAAGGGTTGAGATGAATGTTCGAATGAAAAAAAATCTAATTTCAAGCTACTTTTTGTGTACTTCGACTATGTAATAGTCCAAATTTGATTAGAATAGAATTCGAAAATCAAAATTTATCATGTACTGTCTCTTTAAAAATTCGACCATTCTGCATCTAAAACCTGCCGAATTGCTATTTTAGCCTATGGGGACCACCTCAAACCCATTTGGAGTCAATTGGTGGAAAAATCAAAGGGTTTTTATTGGGAAAAACTTTGAATCGAATTCGATCGAATGCGCTATTCCTTCGATTTGAATTCGGCCTAATACGGACCTATTCGATCAAAAATGGACCTATTCGACCAAAAAAAAACAACCTTCGACTTCATTTCGGTTGGTCTTTTTGATCCTTGATAAATATGCCCCTTAGTATGATGATGTACTAAATAAAAGAAGATTAGGAGTATACTGGAGTTATTAAGTTATTTTACTGTATAGATATGGGACCTGTTATCCTGAATGCTCAGCACCTGGGGTTTTCCAGATAAAAGATATTTCTGTAATTTGGATCTTTATATCTTAAGTCTACTAAAAACTAATGTAAACATTAAATAACCCCAATAGGCTGGTTTTGCCTCCAGTAAAGGATTAATTATATCTTAGTTGGGAAGATAATTAAGAAGCAAATCTTTACTTAATTACCATTTTAAACCTGTCTGCGCCTGTTGAACAACTCATTTGGCAAATCAGTATGGGTTCTCAGCTTGTACACTAGCAGAGCAGAGAGGCTGTGAAAAACAACTTGTAAGTCAGAGCTTAGAAACTGCTGACACATCCAGTCTACAGTATTCAGTTATCAATACTGCCCCACAACCCACTCTCAAAATAATGTAATTTTTATATACAGGTATTATCCAGAAAGCTCTGAATTACGAAAAGGCTGTCTCACATAGACTCCATTATAATCCAATTTTTTTTTTTTAATTATTACCTTTTCCTCTTTAATAATAAAACAGTACCTTGTATTTGTTCCAAGCTAAGATATAAGTAATGCTTAATGGAAGAAATAACAGCTTATTGTGTTTTTTTTATTGTTTACATGATTTTTTTTGTAGACTTAAGGTATGAAGATCCAAATTGCAGAAAGATCTGATATCTGGAAAACCCCAGCTTTCTGTATAACAGGTCCCATACCATTAATATATTTGACTGTAGCAAAGCCTGGTATGGGAAATGAATGAGGAAGTCTCTATTCCCCCTATTATTAGCTAAGAAGAAGCTGTCCAAGGTGCTGGATAGTTCCTCATCTCATATAAAACTGGAGGGGAAGGAATCACAAAATACTGACCTTTCCCACTCAGGAGATTTTCTAGTAGACTTAAGGTATGAAGATCCAAATTGCGGAAAGATCTGTTATCTGGAAAACCCCAGCTTTCTGCCGCATACCTGTAATATATTGACTGTGGCAAAGCCTGGCATGGGAAATGAATTCCACTCTATTATTAGCTAAGAAGAAGCTGTCCAAGGTGCTGGATAGTTCCCCATCTCAAATAAAACTGGAGGGGAAGGAATCACAAAATACTGACCTTTCCCACTCAGGAGCTTATAGCTGCCAACATATGAATGTAATTTATATATACACGTATTATCCAGAAAGCTCTGAATTACAAAAAGGCTCTCTCACATAGACTCCATTATAATCAAAATTTTTAAAAATGAAAAAACAGCTTATTGTGTTTATTTAATGTTTACATGATTTTCTAGTAGACTTAAGGTATAAAGATCCAAATTGCAGAAAGATCTGTTATCTTGAAAACCACAGCTTTCTACCGCATACCTGACTGTGGCAAAGCCTGGCATGGGAAATGAATTCCCCTCTATTATTAGCTAAGAAGAAGCTGTCCAAGGTGCTGGATAGTTCCCCATCTCAAATAAAACTGGAGGGGAAGGAATCACAAAATACTGACCTTTCTAAGGATGCACCAAATCCACTATTTTGTATTCGGTCGGGCCCCCGAATCCTTCGCGAAAGATTCGGCCAAATACCGAACCAAATCCTAATTTGCATATTCAAATTAGGGATGGGTAGGGGGAAACATTTTTAACTTCCTTGTTTTGTGACAAAAAGTCACATGATTTCCCTCCCTGCCCCTAATTTGCAAATGTAACTTAAGATTTGATTCGACCTGGCAGAAGGATTCGGCCGAATCCGAATCCTGCTGAAAAAGACCGAATCCTGGATTCGGTGCATCCCTAAACCTTTCCCAACCATTTTTCTCATCAACATGGATGTAAATAATCTGTTTTCAAGCACAAATACAGTAAAATACAATTTAAAGAAAAAAAAATCACTTCTCTTTTCAGACTGTAGTTTCCATATAACACCGAAAACATTTAGGGGGTTATTTATCAAAATCCAAATTTTTCAGATTTGTTAATTAAAATAAGTGCGACCAAACTAGAATCCACGACTTGATCTTATTTATTATTTTAAAAAAACTCGATTCAATTGGTTTGGGTAAAAACTCGATAATATTGAGCGAAAACCTGTCCGTTTTTTCCCCCGAATCGCTTGATTTTTCAGGTTTTTTCCCTGAAAAGCCCACATTTTTGGTAGGTTTTTCGGGCTAATTCCAGTGCAGACCACAGGAACTTCAAAATTGGATAGGGAGCGCTACCACTGACTTGTACACAACCTCTGCAGGTCTAAGATGGCGGATTTTCGGATTCTAGCTTTTTTGTGCATCAGGCTTTAATAAATCTAAAGAAATTAGCATTTTTCCCCAAAAAGCCTGAGTTCAGTAAACAACATCCTTAATATATTTAATCTCTCTACAGGTTCCCATGGGTTTCAATCAGGGATGAGCGAATTTGACCCGTTTCGTTTCGCCAAAAATTCGCCGACGGTGAAATGTCGCAGACGCCCGTTAAAGTCTATGGGCATCAAAAAAAATTTGTCGCACAACGAAATTATTTTCTCGCGCGTCTTTTTTTTTTGACGCACGTCTCCATATAAGTCTATGGGCGTAATTTTTTCGGCGAAACGAGGCGAAAAAATTCGCCCATCCCTAGTTTCAATATTTTTATGGGATCCCTGCTAATAATATCTGATGAAACACTATGTTATTATCCCTTTAAACCACCTTGTGGTTCAGAGAGGTTTTTTTTAAAAGAAACAAAACCAATAACAGACAAAATGTACATGTATATGCAAATACATAAATTCAATTATTTTCAAACAAGACTTTGCATATTTTCGTGCAAGTAACAACCAACTTAATGTCCAACCACTAATAACAGAACCCGGTATGAATTGTTCAGACAGGTAATAAAATGGTGGAAAGGAAAGAAGCATATTTATTGACTTTACAAGGCACAAATGAGAGATGGCTGAGACAGAGCAGGAGAATTCCCTGTTCAGGGCACATAGAAAAAGCAGCTCTATACAACAGTGAGCCTTTGACTGATAATGACAAAGGTTGCAGCACAAACTGGAACCAATCTGTTTACCAGCGTATGTTTAGGAAATCAATTGTCAGAACAGTAATAAATAAAATACAGTCACACCACATATAGGCAATACAACCATAGGAATGAGGAATGCGATGTACAAAACAAAAGGGGAAACAAAAGGATAGAGGATGTAAAACAGCCCTTACACAGTAGTACATTACTACGGTATATATTGATTTTCACTGTAGTGCACATTAAAGAGTCAAACTTTCAGAACACACAGAAAAAAGGGAGTGAGCTGGTATATTGAGGACCACAAGGATAGTAGTATTTATTAGATCGCTACAAACTTCAAAGTTTTTAGGCTTGCCAAAAATGGGCCAGGATTCAAGCTACTGATTGATCAACTTTATATTTTACACCGATCCCTAACATGAATGGCTAAATTGCGAAGATTGCTAAACTACAGAGTTAGGATTAGCCCTGGAGTATATACATACTCAGAGTGTAAACTCTGCTGGGGCAAAGACTGATGTGAATTAACGAACCATCCTACTGGCACCCTTGTTTTAGTACACTTTATTGTGAGAGCCAAATATAAAAACAGTTTGAAGTAATAAAACTCAAAACCTTTAATACTAAAACTAAAGCCCAAAAGGAAACGGCAGAAAGCAGCAACGGCTGCTAAAACTAATTAAGCTTTATCAAAAAGGTCTATATAAATACACCAGTAAACCCTCAAAGTAATGCAGCTCTGAGTCCTCTGTCAAAAAAAACACAGCATTTCTATCCTTCTATTGTGTACACATGGGCTTCTGTATCAGACTTCCTGTTTTCACCTTAACCAGGGCTTGGGCTCGAGCATGCTCAGTTTGCTACTCTCTCCCCTCCCTCCTCCACTCCCTGCTGTAATCTGAGCTATGAGTGAGCGACTCAGGCAGGAAGTGATATCACACCAAGCTAATATGGCAGCTACTATCCTAAACCACCAGATAAGAGTTTCTGGAACTGTTTACTCTGGTATGGTAAATCATTCTACAGAAAAAAATATAGTTTTCTAGCTTGCATTATTGTGGCTAATCTTTTGGCAGTAATCTGCCTCAGTAGCTTTCCTTCTTAAGTTAACTTTTAGTATGATGTAGATTGTGAGCAACATGTTGCTCCCCAACCCCTTGGATGTTGCTCCCAGTGGCCTCAAAGCAGGTGCTTATTTTGGAATTCCAGGCTTGGAGGCAAGTTTTGGTTGCATATAAACCATATTTACTGCCAAACAGTCTCCTGTAATCTGCCAGTCCACATAGGGGCTACCCTTTCTTGGCACCACCCAGGAACATTTTTCATGCTTGTGTTCAGTGTTGGACTGGCCCACCAGGATACCAGGAAAACTCCCGGTGGGCCCAGGTGTCAGTAGGCCCTCCTGCTTCTAAACATTTGGCTTATTTCATGTACATTCCCTATTTATATGAGAATAAAGAGGCTAAATAGATGGAATAATAGGTTATAGTATGTAAAGAAAAGAGAATATAGATTGAGTGAGGAGAGGAAGAAAATAATACTTAGAGTGGGCCCCTGCTCTAAAGGTTTTTGGGTGGTCCCCTGGTCAAAGCGTTTTTTAAATCTGAATGTTGCTTATGGGTGAAAAAGGTTGGGAACCCCTGATGCAGAGTGATATTCTGAGACAATTTGTAACTGGTTTTCATTGTTTGTAGTTTTTGAGTTATTTAGCTTTTTATTCAGCAGCTCTGCAGGTTGCAATTTCAGAAATCTGGTTGCTATGGTCCAAATTATTCTAGCAACACATGCACTGATTTGAATAAGAGACTGGAATATGAATAACAGAGGCCTGAATAGAAAAGGCGTAATAAAAAGTAGCAATAACAATACATTTGTAGCCTTACAGAGCATTTGCTTTTTAGATGGGATTGGTGACCAGGGTTGCCACTTTTTCTGGAAAAAAATACCCTCTTAAATATATATATATATATATATACATTTAACTTTTTTCCCTATTAATAATAGGGATCCACCGAATCCACTATTTTGGGTTCGGCCAAACCCCCGAATCCTCCGTGAAAGATTCGGCCGAATACTGAACCAAATCCTAATTTGCATATGCAAATTAGGGCTGGGAAGGGGAGAACATTTTTTACTTCTTCATTTTGAGACAAAAAGTCATGTGATTTCCCACCCCACCATAATTTGCATATGCAAATTAGGATTCGGTTTGGCTGGGCATAAGGATTCAGCCGAATCCTGCTGAAAAAGGCCGAATCCTGAACCGAATCCTGGATTCGGTGCATCCCTAATTAATAACATTGGGATCAACCATCATTTTTACCGGCCAGGTGCAACCCTATCAGTGACCCCCATTTGAAAGCTGAAAAGAGTCAGAAGGAAAAAAAAAAAGACAAAAATGTAGACTAATTGCAAAGTTGCTGGGAATATGATATTCTATAACATACAGTAGTACAAGTGACCTCAAATGTAAACCACTCCTTTAAAAGCAGCCAGAGACGTGTGTTCCTCTAAACTAGGGATGCACCGAATCCACTATTTTGGATTCGGCCCAACCCCCGAATCCATCTCGAAAGATTCTGCCGAATACCGAACCGAATCCTAATTTGCATATATAAATTAGGGGTGGGAAAGGGCAAACACTTTTTATCTCCTTGTTTTGTGACAAAACGTTGCGTGATTTCCCTCCCCGCCCCTAATTTGCATATGCAAATTAGAATTCGGTTCGGCTGGGCAAAAGGATTCGGCCGAATCCTGCTTAAAAGGGCCGAATCCTGGATTCGGTCCATGTCTACTCTAAACTGACTGGATCACACACTGAGCAGACAAACCTCATACAATCTAGAGAGCAACCCTGCACTGGCCAACCCACTGAGGCCCTTCCCTAACAATCACGTTAGTTTTAGACTCCTCCTGATGTAATGGCTGCCAGCTCCTAGCAACTCCCCAGCCAGACGTCCATTCCCAACAGATGATGGGCGATACCATCTGAAGGGTTACTGGCAGGGGCAAGAGCTTTCCCACTCTGTTCCTGTGTATAATTGCTTCAAAGTGCCCAAGCATTTCCTGCAGCACGGGATGGGCCCCTCCACAAGCAGAGATGGGCCTCCCTCCCTTTGGTTATACTCCATAACAATACTATAATAATGACTCTGGGCTGCGTGAAGCCACGCCTCCCCGGGAATATTCTTTATTAGAGCATCTCATTCCACTAGTGGAGCCCCGCCCAGCAAGCTCCCAAACATGAAACAACACAGCTGCTTCGCTAAAGCCTCCCGCCCCAACTACAATAACCGGCACCTACCGAGAATAAAGTGGAGTAGAAGGACAAAGAGAATTTGCTGTAGTAATACGTTCGTAGGGAGACTTTCCAGTCGTCATGCTCAGCCATGTCTGTGACGCAAACAGGGAGCTTTGTGCCGTTACAGGGTCACTGAGGCAGCTGCATCCGACTCATTTGTGTCATTACAGGCTGCAGCACTTCCGTGTAGGAGAAAGAGAGGACCAGCGAGAGGCGGGGCTTTGCTTCTTAACCCTTTGTGCGGCAACTGCAGCAAATACTGTGTGATTAAATAGACATAGCAATACATAGCTACATAAAAAATAATTGGTGACCAGGGTCCCCCAGGGATACGTTAAAAAAGTTACAAGTTAAAAAAAAAAAAAATTGGGGCCCCAAAGAATATTTTTTTTTAAAAAAAACATAGGTGGCAGGAGTCTATAGAATATTAAAATAATACATTGGTGGCCAAGGGATTAAAAAAAACACAAATTGGTGTTCAGTAGAATTGAACTTGTGGCTTCAGGACTTCAGCTTCGCCTCCTTTCGTGGCTTTGCGTCTTTTTGCCGCTTCGGGGCTTCAGTAGTTCGGCTTTTCGGAACTTCCGCATTTTGACAGTTTGGGACTTCGGAAATTCTCGCAGGCTTCGGCACTGTCAAGTGGGGCCGGCTCTTTCGAAAGTGTAGCACTGCCCGGGCCCCCCTTCAGCCCCTGTCCCCCCCCCCTGATGGCGGCCCTGCCTATAGTAGCAGTTGAGATAATAGTCTCTGGGAAGGGGGGGGATAGCAGATATAGTAGGGAAAGATGGTGCCTATAGTAACAGTGGATAATAGTCTCTGGGAAGGGACTGTGGTTGTGGGATAGCAGGTATAGTAGGGAGAGATGGTGTCTATAGTAACAGTGGGATAATAGTCTCTGGGAAGGGACTGTGACTGTGGGATAGCAGGTATAGTAGGGAGAGATGGTGTCTATAGTAACAGTGGGATAATAGTCTCTGGGAAGAGAGTGTGACTGTGGGATAGCAGGTATAGTAGGGAGAGATGGTGCCTATAGTAACAGTGGATAACAGCCTCTGCGAAGGGAGTGTGACTGTGGGATAGCAGGTATAGTAGGGAGAGATGGTGACTATAGTAACAGTGGGATAATAGTCTCTGGGAAGGGACTCAGCTGTGGGATAGTAGGGAGAGATGGTGCCTATAGTAGCAGTGGGATAATAGTCTCTAGGAAGGGACTGTGGCTGTGGGATAGCAGGTATAGTAGGGAGAGATGGTGCCTATAGTAACAGTGGGATAATAGTCTCTGGGAAGGGACTGTGGCTGTGGGATAGCAGGTATAGTAGAGAGAGATGGTGCCTATAGTAACAGTGGGATAATAGTCTCTGGGAAGGGAGTGTGACTGTGGGATAGCAGGTATGGTAGGGAGAGATGGTGCCTATAGTAACAGTGGGATAATAGTCTCTGGGAAGGGAGTGTGACTGTGGGATAGCAGGTATAGTAGGGAGAGATGGTGCCTATAGTAACATTGGGATAATAGTCTCTGGGAAGGGAGTGTGATTGTGGGATAGCAGGTATAGTAGGGAGAGATGGTGCCTATAGTAACAGTGGGATAATAGTCTCTGGGAAGGGAGTGTGACTGTGGGATAGCAGGTATAGTAGGGAGAGATGGTGCCTATAGTAACAGTGGGATAATAATCCCTGAAAGGGACTCAGGCTGTGGGATAACAGGTATAGAGATGGCAACCTTGGCTGCCTAGCAAGAAGGAAATGTAAGAGCAGCGGACAGCACCCATTTCATTATGTTTGCAATGGCAGCAGCAGCAACTCTAGGTGCAGCACTCCCATGTAGGAGAAAGAGAAAGTAATCAGATAGGGGATGGAGCTCACTTTCTTAATCCTTTGTGTAGGCAGTGGGACAGTGACACTTTTTTTTGTTTTCTGTGACTCCCCAACCCTGCTTATGCGTATAAAAAGAATGGTGACCCTTAAAGCAATAATAATGCAACAAAATACTTACAAACTATTATTATACACCAACATTTACCTATAGGACATGTTGATGTTTTTGGCTGATAAGTTTGCTTTTGTAAGTAATTGTTACTTGAAGTTCCTGATACTGACTGTGTTGCCGGACTACTGCTGCACAAATATGGCAGCACTCTCGTAGAGGATCATGGGGGATCAGATAGGTAATGTAAAAGTGTTGGGCAAATATTTTTATGGCAAATTATAAATAGCATGCAAAGACAACGTTATGATAGATATATAAAAAGGTCTATTTTCTGGTTTTAGTATCTCTTCAAGCACTGTGTAAACAGAACCCCACAGCCATTTCATTTTAGGGTCCCACCATATTTATAGCATATGTTGAAACTGCTTGTGTTCCGCTGGGCCGACCTAGAGGACCCCCCAATATCTGATTCTTCTATAATTGCAACTCTGTATCATATTTGCTTCCTATTACAAACCCAACACGTTTGTGTCACCTCTAAACGAAAACGAATACTTCTTTTGGAACAAAATAAAATGGGTGATGGACATCATTAAATATATAATCACAATAATAATTAGCATCTTTGGATGAGGTGTCAATTTTACACGTGTTACACAGGGATGTGGCACCCAGCCAAATCAGATGGCTAATTGTTTTCCAACCCACACAATAACAGCCATCTGGCATGGGAACAGCAATAGAAATGTGTGTGAAACTATTCTCTGTGTGAAACAGTACTTGGCCAATAGCTCGGTGTGGCCCAAGAAACAAATTATGAGATGAGTCTGATGTCTCACACCACTTGGGTGGCTAAATCTGAGTAAGTTTTGCTGGTTCTGGTAGCCTGGAAACAATGGGGTTCTCCATGTCAGAAGCAAGTTATTGCTTTCCTTTTGGCCTGTTTTAGTATGATTTTGTTTCATCCAGTTCTTTATACAATAATGGACAATACGATGGTCTTAAAGATACCCTTAAATTTAATAAGGTTGCCAAACAAGCATTTTATTTTTTTTCTCAATCTGGCCACCAATTGCTCTAGATCTATTTGGGCTGATTCAAAACATCAGCCCAGGGGCTGATACTTGGATTATCATGCGGACCTATGGGACATCAAGCCTGCCTGATATCAGGTGAATTTCTGTCCAGATATATGTTGTGAATCCCATTCAGAGGCCCCCAGTCACAGGCCGATAAGCTACTGGTAGCAGCTATGAAACACTACAGTAAGTTATATAAACAAGCTGCTGTGTAGCCATTCGTAAATGAAAAAGGTTAAAAAGTACAGAATACGCAACAGATAAGCTTTTTAGTATTCAATGGGATTCTTTAGAACGTATCTGTTATCTACTGTGTATCCTGTGCTTGAATGGCTGCCCCCATGGCCACACAGCAGCTTATTTATATATACTATAGTTACAGTTTTACCAGGGTAGGGCAATAGTACATTCTAGTGTCATTCCTTTAAAATACTTTCATTTTTTTGGTGTTACTGTTCCTTTAATGTGGGGAAAACATTGATATAATCAAGGTATACCAAAGCCTTTTATTATTATTGTCTGGTGCTATCTAAAGCTGGCCATAGACGCAAAGATCCGAGTATTCGTACGATTTTCGGACCGTGTGTGGAGAGTCCAAACATTTTACGTCAGGCGGCGATCGTTGTTTGGTCGATCGGACAGGTTAAAAGATTTCTGTCGGCGGCCAATAATATCCCTACAAGTATTGCCGATCGTACGATTTTCAGTGGGAGACTGTCACCAGCTTTGTCGGACATAACTTTCGTATGATTGCTGTCAGGGGCAGAACATCGGCTGATCTGTTCTTTTACTACTTTATGTGATCTGAATGGTTAGTGGCAGGTCAGGAGATGGGGAAGTCCGATCGTTTGAGGATTTGAACGATCGGATCTTTGATTCTATGGCCAGATTCAGTCTACAACAGTATGTAGAAAATAAGTGATGCTGTGGAATGGGAATCTCAACCCAGAAACATTTCAAGGTCAAAAATACATAGTATATTGGTAACGAAGAGGGTTGCCAGTTTGCTAGAGATTATACCGTGGCTATGGAAGAGAATGTATGTGGCAGAGCTGTGAATGAGGGGGTCATGATGTAAAGGGGCAGATCAGACAGGGATATGGAAAGTAGGTGGAAAGTAGGGCAGGGTTATCAAAAGGTTTGGGGGGATAGAGAAGAAGCTGAGAGAGAGGATTGGGGTGTATTGGGATGGCAATGAATAGAGAGTATATGTATGCAAATACATTGTTGGTAAACATCCTGGTATTTTATTGGCTAGGCTGGTGAGATGCCAACCAGATGGCAACCCTAGTAATGATAAATGAAAATTGTAGATGGAACATATAATTGTAAATTGATGCAACGGAATCAAACAGTGGAGGGTGGGAAGAGGGGGGCTGGGGTGACTCTATCACAATTTAAATTAAAGTGGGAAGCGAGTATTTTTTTTTAAAGTGGTGCACATATATTACAAAACAGCACCCTAGGCTCCTGCCTACTCCTGGTACCAGCCTTGGCTGAATGGTGGATATTGAAGATTTATTTGAATATTTCAGAAATTGCAAATCACATGTTATTGGTTCTATAATAATAATAATAATTCCCCTTTAAATTATAATATTAGCTCACACCCCTTTAAGATATTTAATTGCTTTATAATTTCCTACAGTAGATTAAAAACGAGGTGCTTTATTGCATCCTATGGCAGTGCAGTTTCAAACTTTGGAACTGCCCCATCTGGGGCAGCATTGGGGCTCAGCTTGAAGTTCAGTTAGGGTGAGAACTGCAGAGAATGGCCATTTGTTCTCCTAGTGATACCTGGGCTGCATTTTCTGTCTGGATAAGATATTCTTGAAACTATGGCTGATACTCCAATCCAATATTTTCCAATTGTGCACCCATTTTCAGGAGCTAATGAGGATTTTAATTTAGGGGTTACCTTTCAAATGGTGGACTTGGCCAAAGTTGGACCTTTATGGAGGCTTGAATTGAAAAAGTTTGACTACCATAAACAAAGTATTTAATCTTACCAGCCCTGTGAAGTCAAAGTGCAATAGTCTAGCCACACGCTACATGTCACATAGAACTCTGTTTCATAGAACTCTGTTCTCATGCTAAAATGATGCTTTCAGCCTAAACTCCCCAAGTTATTAACCAATATTGGTTAGACGCTAAAAGCCACATTAAGAATTAAGCAGCCTTCCAAACAGACAACATACAGTACTTAAATTAATGGCTAGTGCATATAGGCAACATTTTAAATTCCCATTTATTTGTACTGTTACTAATCTGACCAAATCTCTGCTGGTAAACTCCAGATTATATAATTGATTTTTTTATTAATTTATTATGATTTCTATAATAACTTCCTACAGTGAGTGTTATTTTTAGAGCACTACCCAGTCTGCACTTGTGATGCTACTGGGGCATAACTATAAACAGATGCTGTGGACCTCACATCCCTTGCCAGTGGTGCAAAATCAAAGTGACAGGTGTTACAGTGTTATTCTTAGACATTTTAGTACATTTTAGGTGTTATTTTCCCCCTGTAATTCATAAGAAGGGCCTTGTCTGTCAGACATACAAAGCCAGGAGAGGTGATAAAGTAGGGGTGTCATTACTAGAAAATCCCTTTACCTGGTAAATAAATGCACACCATATACTGTGCAAAAAATCTCTGCTACCGCTTCTGGAAGATGTTGAATTTAATTTTGTGAATTAGGCCTTATTTAAAAGTATGAGGCAAGATTCAAAATAAGGTGCAAACCACTGTTATTGCACTTCTGTACCTTCTGCACTTTCAAGAATATGTGTAGTCCTAAGCACTCCAATATGGAGAAGAAAGACCAGAGTCTGCCCCATGAATACAGCATTGACTGTGTACAGCAATTACTTTTATCAAAATTAAATGCTGATTAAATGATTAAACCATTTGAGTTTGTTCTTTAAGGAGAAGGAAAGTGTTCTTGCACTTGGGGTGCCAAATGTTAGGCACCCCAAGTGATTGTATTGACTTACCTGGAAACCCGGGCCGGTGCTCCTATCAGCAGAAAACATCACTGGCCCAGGATTATACCAGTGAGCACCATGGAGTGATCCTCTTCAGTTTTCCTCTTTCTTTGTGCTGCTGCGCATGCGTAGTAGAGAGAAGAGCCAAACTTTAACTAAAAGGTCGACTATTTCTAGAAGCTATTTGAAGAAGAAGAAGCCCGGAAGAGTATCGCTCCGTGGTGCTCGCTGGAATAATAGTGTTATTCGCTGTAATAACCCCTGGCCAGTGCAGTTTTCTGCTAATAGGCGCACCGGCCCGGGGTTTCAGGTAAGTAAATGCAATCACTTGGAGGTGCCTAATATTTGGCACTCCCAAGTGCAAAAAGACTTTCCTTCTCCTTTAAATATGCTCACAATCCCAGGAAAAAAGTTGCATAAGTTTTTTGCTTTTTTATTCTTCCTGCAATTATGTTATCAAGGCACCAATGAAAACTGATACATTGGGCCCTCTGTGCTCTGTCCTTTCAACTCCAAGCCCAAAGAATTTTCCTGAGTTTTGCAATTAGTAGTGGGATTTGGCACCGGATGCAATAACATTGGTTGTCAGGTGCACACGGGAAGGTTGCCAGCAATTAAGACGAAAACGTGCCAGTTCAAAGGTGCGCGGCTGTGTTTACTCAAAGCTTTGTTCTTATTGGGTGGTATTTGGTCAGTGTCAGACTGGGACACCAGGGGCCCACCAAAAAACGTTAGACCTGGGGCCCACCAAAAGTTTTTAGACAAGGGAAACACCCTCAGTACTAGTTTCTTCCTCTCCTCACTCAATCTCTATTCTCCTGGTCTCTTTTATTTACATACTATAATCTATTATTCCACATATTTAGCCACTTCATAGACGTAGGGAATGGCCATGAAATAGGCCAAATGTTTAGCAGCATGAGGACCACTGACACCTGTGCCCACCGGGAGTTTTCCTTGTATCCCGGTGAGCCAGTCCAACACTGTATTGGGTGCAGTATTGCTTAATATTGCAGGTAATGACCGGGTGTTTATTGGCTGTTGGGGGTCAGGTGATTGGAAATGAGGGTTTATATACCTGGGACAGGTGTGATAAGGTACCCATCTGGAAGCGATCCTTGAGAAGGTCCAGGAATAGGATGGTAAAGAGTGGGAAAGACAGTGCTAGAAGGGAGCTTTCAACCCCTCCCGTCCATCCTATGTGTAAGGAAAGAAAGAAAATTAAAAAAAAAACAAAAAACAAAAAATGTGTTTATTGCGAATTTTCACTCCTGGTGGGAGACGCATATATATTGGTATACAATTTCTGTTAAAGAGATAGCTTGCTTTTATTAATTCTTGGCAATATTATTACATCCAACATGAATAATAAAGCTGTGGTCTTTTTTCCTCCAGCTCTGACCAGTGTCTGTGTTTTATTTATTGTGTGATGCTTGGGTTAGTCTGGCAAACTTATCCCATGGCCATATCCTGAACTTGCTGTATCCCTGTCATATGTGTTTGTATGCATGCTTATTTTAGCAAAAGGAAAATATTCTTTATAAATATATATATACAACACATGGAAGACACACATAAAAATCAAATCGTACCTAAGGGGACAATAAAAGACCTATTACACAGCTATCATAAACAAGTCATAAAAACCTTAATGAAAGTGCAATCAATAAAATAAATATATAAAAAGTCCCGTAAGATCTAGTCTGGGCAGTCACTAGGCAAAAGTTAATTTCCACACTTCTAATGCATCATAAAAGCCAGCGAAATAGTTTATTAAAATTCAGTGTATTTCACTCCAAGGCACTTAAAGAGAGTTTGTTATTCCCTAGTTCTTCCTTTCATGAGTCACTAGCTCTGTACTAAGTTAAGGGCAATGGCACCCTGTGCACATTCGTGACAGGCGACTTTCACTTGATAAGGTGCAGTAAGCACTTTTGAGCAATAATCACCTCTCATGAAAATTCATTGGATATTTCCTATTCAAAAAAAAGTTTTTCATTTTTAAGGGTTTTGTGCCTGAGGCAAATGATTATCCATTTCGTAGCTTCATATTAGGGCTACTACAACAAATCTTAGCCAATGAGAGGTGAGCTCATATTCTAGATTTGTAATTTGCTTAGTAAACTTTCCCAATTAGCTAACTACTACAGGTCGAAAATAACACTTGTTTGAGTTGTATTATTGCACTCTTGTAAATTTGAGTCACTGAACTCTAGGGTCTACGATTTAAAATTCCAAGCAGTTTATCCTTTGGATTATATGAGATATGCATTAACATCCATGATCTGATAGAAAAAGACAACTGCTAAGGGCTGTGGGTGGGCATCAGCATCATATCACATTGGCCTGGGGCACTACTGCTTTGAGTACTGCATCAGTTGACATAGCTTTTCTGGTTATGCCTACACCATCTGTTCGGAATTTTAGGAAAAAATTTACAAACTCATAAAATGAGACATTAATTGAATGCATTTACCTGTTTTACTCATCTTTACCTATAATCCCCCTGGCCTGGTAAAGTGTAAGATGCAGCTTGCTGTAAACACTATGTCTTAACTTCAGTTACGGTTCAAGGGGTTCCAGGAGAATATCAGTGAACAATTGACCTTCCTACCTGTCATGTGTCAAATCCTAGTAACCATCTAGTTGGTCATGTATGTGAGGCAAAGTTGGCATAACCACTTCTTTGTCCAAATTGGCAAGACTCCTGCCACTTCTTGGTCAGCCAATGCCCTTTCTGTAGGAGGTAGCTTTCTGTAGACTAGCTTTCTATTTGGAAAGGCCACCTACAATCTGATAGGAGGGAAATATAGTTTGTTATAGCAACTTCTTCAGGATACCCTCACATGAAACACTACAGGTCATACATTGTCTATACTCATACAGTTAGATTCTGTATACCCCGAGCCAGCCATGGGTTTATCTTGTGTTGTGTCTACTTGTTGTGCTGGATCAGAGTTCACCTCCTTCGTTTCTTAAAAATACTCTTTGAAAAAAGGTTTTATTGCTGCTCTACTGTTTTATGCTGGAAATACTTATTTTTTTAATCGTTAACATCTTTTTGAGACAAATGTCTACATTTTGTGCTTTAATTTACAAGCCCAAACTGCTGGTAGCCATTGTATTAATGATTTCTATAATCCAGGAAATGAGTGTTTTATCGCCTTTGCACTGGTAATTACAGCCCTTTCCATGATGACCCTCAGAAGGACGCAAATGCATGAATCACGTCTAAAGTGTCCCTTCGCATTACTCTATAATTAATGGGAAAATAGCCTTTTATTAGGCTGCAGTAAAATATGAAATACAGGTTTATTAATGTGGGGACATGTGAAACCACTGCAGTCGTATCCTGAAATAAAATAATTAATTGCTCCTGCCTCTCCTGAAAATATTCTCTGCAAGTTTGCATCTAAATAATGAACTCCAATGCATTCTCCTGGATTCTTTTTCATGCTTTACACGATATGGTCTCTTGTTTCTGGATTTGTGCCTAGAGGTGGAATGGAAATCCATTACCTACAACTGCTCTAGCACTGTCATGGTATATTGGCTTAATATGATGAAATTGTCTTTTATATATAGATATGTTCATTATGGTAACTACACTTATTAACACAGTGAATTAACCTCACAATGAATGAAGAACTCAGTTAAGGTATACTGTTATACATAAATGATCTTTATTGAACTACAGTGCTACGCCGTATGTTGGCGCTATATAAATACATGTTAATAATAATAACTTCTGGTAACATAGAAGCAGAACTGTTTGCTGGGTCTCTATCCACAACAGCTGCGTTGGAGCTCAATCTTCAAACCCTTTCTTGCTGTAAGCACATTCAAAACACATCAAAGCACATCAAAACCTGGGCTTTTGGAGCAGCTAACATGGAAGACATCATTTCATTATCAGTTGCATGTCTCATTGTTTTTGAATGCCCAAACAAAGTGACATATAAATACAAGTGAAATCTTTCAGTGGGACATCATATGATAATGACTCTGTAGCTCCCGTTTCCCCATTATTCAGCTCCATTAGGAAAGAGTAGTAGGACAGAACAGAGATTGGTTTTCCTTGGCACCACATGAGAACAGATAACTTGCATGGGCACTAAAATAAGTATAAAGTGCTGACAGTTTGGAAACTTAATTGTTTTCATAGATTTTGTAGTTATGTTTTTCCACAATATACTTTCCAATTTATTCCATAATTGTGTGTTTATGATTCTTGTTAGGTACATTACACATACCAGTCTGACTCATTTGCAGCAAATTATATTATTGCATTTCATTATTACTTTTTATTATTATTTTTGAGTAGTTTAAATGGATGCATATTCCTGGCTGTTCATCCATGTCTCCAACATCAATTTTTGAATTTAGCCTTGTCTATCCACTTATATCAGATAATACCTAATTCTTTGTGTCTCAGGGGTCTCCATGTGCCCTGGGTTTTTTTCAGCTGATCTAGTAGTGGTCTTCCATCAATAAGGGCAACCTCTGGTCTCTGAGTCCAAATTACTGAGGTGCTGACAGCTCTTACTGTAGGATATTCCCAGTGCTGGTAGAAGGATGCATGAGTGTGCTAGTCATGCACTTAAAGGAACTAATATGTGCTAAGTCCAAACCATACAAGAGAATGTGTATCAAGACAGAAGCAAATCTAGCGACAATCTTTGGTCAAACACCAAAAATCTCAGATCAAACCCAAGGCATGGCTGAAACAGACTAGGGGTAGGACTGAGACAAACAATGAGAAAAGAAAGATAAGTAGAAGTGGCCAAGATCAAGGAGAACGTTTACCTAGATCAGTCAAGAACCAAATATTTTTCAATGACTTTTAAAGGCAGATTTTCACCAAAAAGTCCTTTTTTAGAGTATCTTACATACACTGTGGGACCGTTATATAAAAAAAAGCAGCTGGGTAACAGCAGAACATAATTGCCATTTTATAAATAAAATACTGTTTTCTGTTTTTCTTATGCCACTTTAAACATATGTTATAAACACAGTTCCCCTGCTGCATAAGATGATAAGGTCTGATTTTAGATCTTGTTTCTTAACATTGAAGTGCTTAAAAAATATGCAACAGAGCTTTGTCTGACCTTTTTAGTGAATGGACCACATAATCCACAAGGGGCCAATCCTTCTTAAGTCTTAATGTGCTTGCAGAGAAATCTCTTGTCTCCATTTGAGTTATTATCCTCCCATAATGCAAATACAACCTTGCACTCAACTGTCCTGCTCACCCTTTGCAGTTACCAATGACATTCTCATTTATTCGGTTCGTTGCTTTCTTACAAATTCAATTCTTTCTGTGCATTGTTGAAGTCATGAAAGGTCCAAATTCAAAACTGAATTTTGACTCCTTCTTTGTGCTGCTTCTGTCCCTGCTAAGGCCCCTCTAAGTGGTTATATTTCAGATCAATGGAACATTATTATCAAGGGCCACGTTTGATGATAGATGTGTAAATCAAAAAGCTTGGTTTAAACCATACCTCCCAACATTTTGGAAGTAAAAAGAGGGACAATTTTTTTTCCCGCACGTAGCGCAGCAACTTTTTGACCACACCCCTTTCTGTGGCCACACTCCCTAATTACCATGTTTGTTTTACAAAATTTGGCAGGTTATGAAAGTTTGAAAATATTTCTCCTTATCTAAACTGTGTTTTTGTGTCTCAAAATTGTTACAAAGTATCTTATTTGCACCTGTTAGCTGTTCTGGGCTCTCTTCTAAAAGCCAATTAAGTGAGAAACTTTGTTTCTTTTTCTGGCTGTTCAGTGCAGAGAAAAGAGGGACTTTCCAGTACAAATGAGAGACTGCGGGATGAGCTGTCAAAAGAGGGACTGTCCCTCCGAAAAAGGGACAGTTGGGAGGTATATTTAAACAGCCACTCTGTCTTCCCTGAAGGATCTTTAGATTTTTCTTTAAGTTTTGGGTATGCCAAGTTAAGAGCAAGGAACCCAGCTGCTATAGAAAATAAGTAAATCGAAATGTAAGCATGAAAAACGACAATGATTACCTGACACCTGACAGTTTTTAAGAATAAAAATGTCCTTTAAAATAAGGATTAGGAAATAGTTGAGAGCAGTTATATATTGATCTGTATAACACCATCATTTGCATGGCTCAGAACATGTTTGTGCAATCTCGTAATTGTGATATCACATTTACTCCGGGCCATATCTGAGATCTCGGAAATCTTGCATTTTGCCGTTCAATGATACTTACAAATCCCAAACCGTATTTAGAAAGAGAACCAGGATCAATGCCATTCCAGGGAACCAAGGACGAATAGAGCCCTCTTCAAGAAAAAATGTGGACTATAGCCTTCTTTCTTATCATTCCTCTATACTGCAAGTGTTTTATTCCCAATACACATACCCTCCACCACTGCATGTTGTACTGTGTGTTGGCCCCTTCCTACTGCAGTATTCTCCCTTCATTGTGGAAAAATCTAATACTTTGTTCTTATGGAGCTTCACAGTTGTCAGGGCCAATTAGTTTAGCCTTTATTTAACACAGATACAAGGACTGTAAAACAAAGGTGGAAAGGTGTCCTTAAGCCGCATTTTTAATAGCTTTCTTTAATTAACCAAGATGATTTAACTTAGTCCCTGGATGTTAAATGATTACATAACGCAGTAATGGCTAGAGAAATATGCAGAAGCATCAGAAATAGCAGCAAATTTCTAACTGCCCACCTAGGAAAACTTAAATGAGCTTAGAAAAATTAATAATTGAACATATCATTTAAAGGGGAGGTTCATCTTTAAAGGGATTCTGTCATGGTTTTTATGATGTAGTTTTTATTTCTAAATTACACTGTTTACACTGCAAATAATTCACTCTACAATATAATATGTCATTACATTCTTAGTTGTAATATTGGTATGTAGGCAGCCATCTCAGGCAATCTTGCCTGTTCATGTGCTTTCAGAAAGAGCCAGCACTTGGATGGAACTGCTTTCTGTCAGGCTGTTGTTTCTCCTACTCAATGTAACTGAATGTGTCTCAGTGGGACCTAGATTTTACTATTGAATGTTAAAGGGCAACTATCACAGACAAAATCAAACACATATTAACAATCTGACCAGTACAACCTAAACACGTTTAATCAAACTACATATATAGTTTTTTTTAAAAAAAACTGCAGGTTTTAAAAAAATCCCTTACTTTGTCAAATGGCTTCTTTCACTGAGGGAGTCCATACTGAAACTATAACAGAGACTATAACAGAGACTATAACATGTAAATTTCAGGAGCATGCTCAGATTGTAGCATTGCCTTGAGTATTCTACCCAGAATACCTTGCTTTACTAAACTCCTCCATTAGAAGTATCACAAGATTTCCCTCTATTGTCCCCTGCTGGTGGTGTAATTATGCAAATGAAGGGCACACACTAACTTTCAGAAGGTGGCAGCACTACTGAACAGCAGCTAACACAGAAGTTTGGCTGATTTGAAAATAGCTTAGAAGGGTTGATAATCAAACAAGGAATTTCAACTGAGCATGTGCGAGATTTCAGAGCTGTTGTTGGCTGGGAAGATATAGGTAGGAGGAGCCAGTGAAATCCAAGATGCCTGCCTCAGCTAGAACTGCAGTGGAGATAGGGGAGACCTTGCAGAAGGAATAGTGAGCTGATGATTTACATTATACAAACACTTCTAACTGTTTTAAAAATCGAATTTCTTGATTTTTCAGAAAGGGGCACATTTACTAAGGGTTGAATATCGAGGGTTAATTAACTCTCGAATTCGACCCTCGTCCACATTTGAATATCGAAGTCGAAGGATTTACCGCAAATCCTATGATCGAACGATCAAATAAAAATCTAACGATTCAAAGGACTTTAAATGATCGATCAAAGGATTTTTTTTTTTCGATCAAAAAAAGCTTAGAAAAGTGATGGGGAAGGTCCCCATAGGCTAACATTGTACCTCGGTAGGTTTAAAGTGGTGAAGTATGCAGTCGAAGTTTTTTTTCAAGAGACAGTACTTTGACTATTGAATGGTCGAATAGTCAAATGATTTTAAGTTCGAATCGTTCGAATAGAAGTCGTAGTCGAAGGTCAAAGTAGCCTATTCGATGGTCGAAGTACCCAAAAAAAAAACTTCGAAATTCAACGTTTTTTTTACTTCGAATCCTTCACTCGAGCTTAGTAAATGTGCCCCATAGTGTATTTACTTAGTAAATTATTTTAGTTATGATTGGTGCCCTTTAAATCTACCAGGCAGCATAGGGAGCTGTTATCTGGTTACCTTCCCATTGTTCTATTGTTAGGCTGCTGGGGGGGAGGGGAAAGGGGGTGATATCACTCCAACTTGCAATACAAAAGTAAAGAGTGACTGAAGTTTATCAGAGCACAAGTCACATGACTGGGGACAGTTGGTAAACTGACAATATGTCTAGCCCCATGTCAGATTTCAAAATTAGATATAAAAAAATCTGTTTGCTCTTTTGAGAAATGGATTTCAGTGCAGATGTCTGCTGGAACAGTTCTATTAACTAGTGATGGGTGAATAAATTCGCCTGGCACAAATTCAAAATGAATTCCTGCATTTCGCCACTGGCGAATAAATTTGCAAATCTCCCGCAAAAATTCACCCGCGTCAATTTCCAATTTTCACTAATTTTTTGTGAAAAGGTTAAAATTGCTCGATTTTTTCGTGAAAAGGTTTGAATTGTTCAATTCTTTAAATAAAAACGTTCGAAGTGCTTGATATGTTCGTGAAAACGTCCGAATTTCACGATTTTTTCGTGAAAAAGGCCGGATTTCATGATTTTTTCTTGATCTTTCCGATTTCACGATTTTTCAACTAAAAGAAACGGGAGAGATTTGCCCATCACTACTATTAACTGATGTGTTTTGAAAAAATATATTTTCCCATGACAATATCCCTTTAAGTTTACTTTAAGTTTAAGGAATGGTTAATTCTAAGCAACTTTTCAATTGCCATTTATTTTTTTCCTTTTTTATTGTTTTTGAACAATTTGCCTTCTTCTTCTGATTCTTTCTAGCTCTCAGTTGGGGGTCCCAGATCACATGTAAAAAACAAATGCTCTACACGTTGTTATTGCTCTTTTTTTATCACTCATCTATTTCTATTCAAAAAATGCATGGTTGCTTGAGCAATTCAAGCCCTAGCAAACCTAGGTTGCTGAATTTGCAAACTGGAGAGCTGCTTAATAGAAAGCCAAATAACTTAAAAATTACTGTAAGTTTCATAATCAAAGTAGGAATACATAGAAGTGCAAAGGTCAAACTAAAGTTCTTAATACATTTTGACATTTCTATTCCTGTTTTATAATGGAATTCTCCCTCAATGGCTTGTAATTAACATATTCTAATTAGGAGATGTGGGAAATGAGTGCAAGCAATTGTTACTGTAGACAAGGTAAAAGAGAAGCAGCAGTGCCACTGTGTGCATGCATGAGATTAGCAGCAGTGTTGCCCAACATTTAATTGCGAATTGTCACAATATAACTATTTTGATATATTTCAAGGACAAAAAAAGCTGTAATCACTGGGGGAGGGCAATATGTTTGGCACCCCCTGATGACTTTAACAGCCAAATTTCTTCCTTTGGTCCGTGGCATTCTAATATAAGCCAAAATAATTGTTTCTATAAATAGCAGATGGCAAATAAAAGTTATCAATATACTATATTAGTGAAGAATTTAAAAGATATTCTGAATGTGGAAGACCATTCCAAAGGTAACTGTTATGTACTATAGTATCCTGGAATAGATTTATCTCTCTTATAACCATAGGTTGTTTCTCAAAGATGCTTTAAATTGCTAATCAGTTTTTATTATTGCTCAGATAATTTATGCTCAGTGGTATTTTATAGAGCTGTATATGTATTAAGCAGTAGATATATATGCTGCAGATAATCATTCTTAAAATAAGGATGCCTAAGCTGCAATAGTTACCCTGCATTAGAGTCCTGCACGGAACCAATTTTTAAGACCCCGACCCGAACACGCAACCCGCAGTCCACGACCCAAACTGCAACCCGCATATTTACCCACTTTGATCCTCTACCCGACCCGGACCCGCAACTGGCTTATCCGCAACCCGAAGTGGCGTCATCAAAAGTGGCCAGGGACAAAAACAAGTTTTGTAAAACTTTAAAAGGAGTAGAATATAGACAATATGAGACCCGCAACCCTCAGACCCGCGGGTATACCCTCACCTTAAAATCCTCCCTCATTCCGCAGGGTGCCCGCCTTTTTTTCGGGTACATGCGGGTACCCCACCCACTGCAGGACTCTATCCTGCATAGCAGACAGGCCAAACTAATGGCTCTCTGGCTGTTCTTGGACTACATTTCTAGCATCCCTCATTTTTGACAAATAATATATTTAGTTCTTGTAATTGCATGCTGATTTTATTCATATATAAGCTATTCCAGTATAGTAAGTAGAACTTCCCTACTTGCACATTATCTTTCTCCCCCTACTGAGCCATTGTTATGTCACTCCGCAATAATGTCTGTATTAATGTGTTACATGTACAGTAATGACACCATTTAGTAGTGTCATTTACTATAATAAAATATATGACACTAACAACACACTCTTCATATAAATTAAATTGTGGGGCATTCCCTATGCTGATGTAATATGCAAACTATAATTGCAGCATTTCCTATACTGATATTATGTAGAGGGATCTAAAAAAGTCATACTGCCCCTTTAAGCACTTTCTTCAGGGATAAGGTTGCATGATAACAAAGTTTTGTCTAATCAGGAGGTACCTGAGAAAACTGGTAATGGCACCAGTTAAAAAGAAAAATAATTTGGTACTTACATTAAACAAGAGGTTTTTATTTACTTGGATATTGAGGTAGGGATAAATAATATGCTTTATTGAATCTATTATACATGTTAGATGTGTGAACCCAGGTACGTTTTAACTCCACCCCCCCTCGGTAAATTAACATTTCCTTGTCCTTCAAATAATTGTAGCAGTTTCCCCAATAAACTGAGTTGATCTGACAAAATTGTATTCTCTTCTGCAGGATTATGATACATATCTTTGTGGAAAGATTTTCGTTAAGCAGTAAGTTGTAAATTTCTATTTTTGAACATTAGAAGTTGCAAAAGCAGAATTTCACTGTTTATTTCGTTATTTCAGCCCTCAGCCTTCTCCCTAATTCACCTCTTCCCAGTTTCCTCTTACACTATCTATACTTCTTTTATATTGAAATTGTTATTTGTCCAGTTGCATTATATTAGTTTACTAGTGTAATTATCATGTTTTACAATACAAGGTCTACAAATACAATTTTATTTTGTAGGAGCCTGGGGGATATGTAAAACTTGGAAAGGCCATCAGAGAGAGTGTCCTTCATAAGGTGATATATATATATATATATATATATATATATATATATATATATATATAAGTTCAGAAAGTACCTGCACTTTAACCCTCTCGGTTCGTAGTGGGTGCCCGGTCAAATGGTATTATGCAATTTTTCAAGATGGACCAGCACTCCAGTTTGTTCAATCAAACGTGAATATTTATTTGAATAGCCACTCTCGTGGACACGAGAGTGACTATTCAAATAAATATTCACGTTTGATTGAACAAACTGGAGTGCTGGTCCATCTTGAAAAATTATATATATATATATATATATATATAAAAATGGTGTCTATATCCAGGCCTGGGGCTATGGAGAAACCACATGGGTGGCGATACCCCGATAATTGTAAGAGAGGTCAGCCAGTGATAAGAGATGCCTGAAAATGGATTCCAAGGAAAGAGGCTTGTGAGTACTCAAACCCAGGAAGGGTGTTGGACTCAGCCTGAAGATTACTGTGTGAGCTGTGGACGACTATACCCGTTCTGTATGTGCCTGCAATGAGTTTTGGCCTGAGGAAAAGGTATTGTCTGTACCAGTTCTGTGTAAGCCCTGAGTGCATTTTGGCCTGAGGAAAGGGTATTGCAGATACCAGCTCTGTGTAAGCCCTCAGTAAGTGATCTACCTGAGATAAAGGCATTTGAATGGCTCCAGCGTGTGTCCCCTTGTGTTAGGACAGGTGTTGTCTGTGTGCCTGTTACATGGGAGATAATACCTCTGTCCAACAGGAGAGATATTTGGGCAGGTAGTGCTACCAGGGAATGGAGTATGAGACTTTGCTGGGTAAATATTGTGCCAGGTTTTATTAATATGTAAACTGTACTCTGCACTTTTACAGTTATATAAAGTTCATTTGTTTTGCTGCAATTGTGTGGTTAATCATTTTTTTCCTAGTGGGGCCACCTATAGATGTATCCCTGGGTTCCCACTAGGTGGATGCACTGCCATGAGAGGTAAATTCCCAGTACCCTTTCATTGAGCAAAGGGGATTCGGGACCTGTGGATAGTAAGAAATGAATGGTGTATTTCCTATAGCACGGGGGGCAAAGATGGGGTTACATAATGTACTGTTGCCCTCCACTGGTAAAACTGGTGTGTTTGTTATAGAAACACTACTATAGTTTATATAAATAAGATGCTGTGTAGCCATGGGACAGCCATTCAAGCATAAGCTACACAATAGATATCAGAAACTTTCTGTAGAATCTCATTGCATACTACAGAGCTTATCTGTTATCTACTGTGTATTCTGTGCTTGAATGGCTTCCCCCATGACTACACAGCAACTTATTTATATAAACTATAGTTGTTTTTCTGAAGTATATACACCAGTTTTACCAGTGCAGCACAACAGTACATTATGATTTCATTACTTTAGATTTCCATTTTTTGGTGTTATTGTTCCTTTAAGCTATACTGAGCAATCAATCAAGTACAATTTATCATATTATAGTAAATTATAGCACTTAAGGGTCTCTCTTCATCAGTGTTGCCTAATGTACAGATCAACAATATTAGGCAAGCAACACAAAACATATGCTTATGTTTAAA
Source organism: Xenopus petersii (assembly GCA_038501925.1). NCBI lineage: Eukaryota > Metazoa > Chordata > Amphibia > Anura > Pipidae > Xenopus > Xenopus petersii. The sequence goes on from CM076677.1 coordinate 104,784,240, forward strand.
GGTATACAAATAGAAGACATAATTTTCAAATATAAAGAGATATGAATTATATATTGCATAGCAGATAAAAAAAAAAGGGGAGGGATGTGTGAAAACCTATAGTTTCTGCTGTTTTATGAGTGTATGTATTCAAAGTGTAACTGCAAAACCCTTATAATTTCCAAGAGGTGCAATATCTTCACCGAAAATTGCTGAAGCGCCTGTCTCATTCCGAAGATTACTGAAGCGGCTGAAGATGGAGCCCAACAACTCCGCTATACAGAATCTGCACGGAGGGGTAAGTAAAGCCTTAGGGGCATTTGCCCGGGGTAGCAGCTAGGCTGGGGGAAAGAGGGAGGGGGTTTATGTAGGGTAAAGGGCGGTAGGGTTTTTTTTATTAAGGGTTTGTTTCTCCTTTAAGGAGCTGTTACTGCAGGACACCATTTGTCTGCTGCACCCACATGCACAACTGACACCTAATGAATTGCTAACAATATGAAGTAGTATTGTAAAATTTACACTGGGAAGCTTATTAAAACACAAGATCAACTAATAATACCCACAATGCAGTATCAGTTAAGCTGTTCTTCCACCAAAGATGCACCCAGAATCATAATGAGGCACCTACCATTGCAAATAAGTCTTCTGCTGTCTGCCTTGCATCATGGTTAACCTCATAAAAATTCATCTCTCCATGTGAATTCTCTCTGCCTATTTTCTGATGAATGAATTTTTGAATGTTTTAAGATATATGCAGCAGGGAGGAAATTCTTCTTATTATATATATGTCTCAGAATTCAGAAGTAATCACTGTGGTGCATGATAAGGGAACTGAAAGAAAAATACTTTTGGACCAGAAGGAGGTCACTTTGGTTGAAATAATTTTAGCTGTGGCTTTTAAGGCTGTACTTACATACAAATATGACTTTCTACTGAAAGAATTTCCTTTTTGAAACTGGAAGGAGGAAGCTTTTAGTATTTTCTACACAATACAAAGCAACTATTTCCTATGATTACTTGCTATAATGAGCACAAACAGAAAAATACTTTTTTTGCCTAGGCAAACCGCAATATAAGGACATATTTGGCTCGCCTCATTATATTTTAAGATGAGCAACTGTGCTTTAAAATGCCCAATGAATTACAGTCGTGTACCCAAAAATACCAAATACACATATACCATACACAATGTCAGGATTTCAAGCTGGGGATTCTCCTTTACTTTGTAAAGAAACTCACCTGGAATGAGTTGCTAGTGCTTGCTGCTTGTAGAAGTCATAGATTCTATCAGTTCCAATGGTCTGTGTGCGTCACATTGAATGTGGAGAAAAGAAAGAAAAAAGCAAAGGGCAATATCAAGGCTTTAAAGGAGAATTCAACCCTCCAACTAATAAAAACCTCTACCCTACATAGTCCTCCCTCCCTGCTCCCCCTGCACAGGTGTTAATACCTGTAAATTCCCCTAATCCTGTAATCTCCCCTTGTTGCAGAGTCAGCGCAGCGGAGCTCACGGACAACATCTTCTCTTCGGTCTTCTTCGGAAAGTAAGAGCCGTATCTGCGCATCCGCAGTTGAAGCAGTCTTTTGGTTCGTGATAGCTGCGCCTGCCCTGAAAGTGGTGAAAATTGTCAAAGGGAAGGAAGAAGACAAGAAGATTACTGAAGCACAAGAAGATGGCAACCATGATCTTTGATGCGTTGACTCTTCAACGAGGGGTAGTTACAGGATTAGGGGCATTTATAGGTGTTAATACCTGTGTGTGTGGGGGGCAGGGAGGGGGGACTACGTAGGTTAGGGGGTAGGGTTTTTTATTAGTTGGGGGCTTGAATTCTCCTTTAATGTTCCCTTGTCTGCCATATTTAATGTTATGAAGAGGTTTGAGACTCAAGTGATTGGTTTCACTTCCCCGGATGCCATTGTTTGATTTGTGGTGAAAAAACATTAATCAACTGCCAGACAGATTCAAGCTGACCATAAGACACATTTCATCACATATATCCCCAGGTTAATAAGAGTTGGCTTTAGGGTATAATATACAGAACCTAACAACATAAAAAAACTTGACATAAAAATACAAAAAAAAGTAGAACTGGAATTACCAAAACACACCTGAACAGGCAAAATACATCTGGGAGACATCATGTGACAAAATTGTAAAGCACAACATCTTTTTGCAGTCAGGGAAAATAAATAAAATAAACATCATTCTTACAGGATTAAGTTCCTGCTGCTGCTCCCAGAACCGTGAATGGCATCATGTAATAAGGAGATCATTTAGAGCTCAGTATCCATCTCAGCTGGGTCTCCATTGCTTATCAGTAGGCCAATGACCTAAGGCAGATTTCATAAAGCACCCAGAAATAATTAAAGGAAAAAATGTTTTGAAGTGGCAAGTAATGAGCCCAGAGTTAAATCCTATTGAACATTTATGGAGCAAAAGCTGGAGAAGGCACCCTTAATATCTGGAGCAGCTTGCAAAAGAAGATTGCAAGTAGAGAGTTGAAGAGAGCTAATTCATGGCTGTAAGAAGCAAGCCTACATTTAAAAGGGAGAGGTAAAAAAGATGATTATGAATGCTATGTCAGACATGCCTTTTCTACACTGCTCAGACTGCTTCAATGTGCATCAGCCCCTCTGGATCTGTGCAACCTGGAGGAACAATACCATCAAGGAGTGCAGTGTGCGAGACGATTTGTGGCTACTATCTATTGGACACTCTAGGTAAATCCTTCCAGTTGGTGGCCCTAACTGTTGAGAACGTGTTTCTTAAAAAGGCTAACTGTGCTAACTAATTATTAGAAATACTAGAAAATCCTCTCCCTGACCTCTAAGTTACCTTGCCTGATAGATTTACCATATTATGGCTTATGGGTCGAGAAGGCCTGTTAATGTGATGTCGCTGGAGCATTCCGAACCTTGCCCAGTGTTGAGAGCTCAGGAATAGAGCACTGTATTTATGGGGCTAGATGTAGGTCTTTGCACTCAGTTTGTGCCAGGCAGGTCCCAAAGCACAAAAACATGGCAGATTACTTTTTTTGCACTTTGTAACTGGACATGCCCCTTAAGTCTTGCTGCTAATTCAGCTTTGTATTATGTACAAAGTAAAACATACTAATATAACAACAAAGCAGCTCTCCTTCAGGCTCAAGTGGGGTGTCAATAATGGCTCTGTTCACTTGGAGCAAGTCAGATGCACACTAATAGAACTCTGAAATTACCAGCAGGTCCAAGCTGTGCCCAGTTCATCTGTTTTGTACAGGTTGGCGGTTCCAGCTGATTGGCTTTTGAAATGCACCTGTTTTTGTTAAATTGTTTCCAGAGCCAGTGGAGTTTAAACGCTGCTGAAAGCAATGAAACTTCCTCCTGAATTTCCTTCTGACAGTGGCTGAATTTATTTCTCATTACTTTCCCTTTTTTTCTATAACACAATGAACTGTCTCCCTCAGCAGCGTCGGAATGTTTCTCTTTTTCTAATTTCGCCTCTTGTTGACTTTGCCAAAGGACTGTTTCATAGATCTAATGGTTGTTCTACATAGCATGGGTACGGTAGGGATGATAAACTAAATGATGCTCAAGTGAAATTACATTGTAATAATATTGCACTATAAGGGGTTTTTTTTTAAAGGTTTTACTGTGTCTCAATGAAGAAAACTATTCCAGATTAGGCATGACCTGAAACACACGCAACACAGGATGATAAATTGTATTTATTCTCCACAAAATTTGTTTTTTTTATTTCAAGAAAGATGTGAAAATTCTAAATTTATAAAGTATAAAAACCACAAAAAACCTCCAACTCTAAGTCAAGGTCCTGTAGAAGTCAATGGGAGCTACGCAGTTCCAATTGGTCCTTTTAGCCATTCAGACTGTTAGGGGATATTGATTAAAGTCTGAATGCCAAAAACTCAAAAAATTTGAGTTTTCTTAGTATAAAATCCAAAATTTTTAGTGGAAAAAAATACTCAAATTTATTATACCCCAAGGAGGGAAAATGTCTGAATTTGAAATATCCGGCATCTCAGACCCACTGAGGTTGTGTATAAGCCAATGGGTGAGGTCCCTATGCTATTTGGAAGTTTATGTGGTCTGCTGCTGGAATTAGCCTGAAAATCCTATTTCAGGCATTTTTGGCAAAAATCTGAAAAATTCAGACTTTTTGGGAAAAAACTCGAATTCAGAAAAAAAAGGTATTTGTATTGAATTTATTGAATTTGTCCCCAATCAAATTAAATTGTGCTTTTTTTTAAATAATAAATAAGGTCCAATCATGTATTCTAGCTTGGTCAGACTTTATTTATTCAAATTCTCAGAAAAATTTGGATTTTGATAAATAGTTAGGACCTCGCTAATTGTCTCACATTTTTAGAGGCTGTAGAGGTTTTTGTATTTTTTTTCCTTCTATACTTTGGATATTTTAATAACTTTCATGGCATTCATGGTTTTGGAGAAAAAGAGTTTAACCCTTTGCCTGCCAAGCACGTACGGCGTACGTGCTGGCAGGCCAATGCTCATGCTGCCAAGAACGTACATTGTACGTTCTTTGGCAGCTGAGCTCTCTCTCTGCTTCGGCGGCTTTTGCCGCCTCCGCAGAGAGTGGGGAGAGAAGACAGCCCCCTAGGCAACGAGGCTGGGGGGCTGTCAAGTCGGATCTGCGACTCGATTGTCGCAGATCCGACTTCAAAGTAGCAGACGCATCGCATGGAGCGTCTGCTACTACACTCACCCTTCTTCCTGCCTGCAGAGCCGCCCACGCACTTCCTGCTGCGCAGCAACTCTGCAGACACGCTGCCAGGACTCCTCCAAAGAAGACAGCGATTCTCCTGCTCCAAAAACGGTAAGTGCACGTTTTTTTTACACACTTACCTGCACCTACACATACTTACAGTACATTTATGCATTTTAGTAAAGATTGGAATTTTTTTAATTTTAGCACACTTGGTCCCTTTTGTACAGTTATTTAAACTTATTTACACTTATTTACATGTATTTGCACACTCAGATAACTTTTATTAGTGCACAAATATGTATACACAAACAGGTGTTTTTTTTTTTTTTTACGAATTCATTATACTGTTATCTTTTGTTTTTTTTGCCTAAAAACGTGTTATTTTGGCAGCGTGACTATTGGATAATCGATTTCGGCCACTAATTACGCTGTCAGAACAATTATTTTGTTATTTCATTGATTTACGCTATTTTTGTGGTTTTATTGCAATTTTATCCCTGCATTATTGTTCCTTATGTATCTTTAGTATCGTTTTGCTGTTTGGTGCTTTGGTATAGAAAGATAGATTTTACTTAGTTTGATCCGCCAAAATATGTGCTTTCCAAAAATATATGGGTTTCTGGGGTTATTTTTACAGTTTGGGGGTCTTACGGCACATAACGTACAGTTAGGGTTCTCTTTTCTGCAGCTTAGTTGGCTAGCGTGAAAATTCATAGGCACGTTTTTCATTTGGGGTCCATACACAACACATACTTTGGTAAATCTATACATATTGGGCATCAAACTATTTATTAGACCTCTGACGTCCATATTTAGAGAGATTTTTCTTTGTACGTAAAACATTGTGTGTGATAAATGCGGCAAACTGCAACATTTTTAGGCGATTTTCAGAAATGTTGTAAAAACCTATATGTTTAGAAAAGCTTTGCAGTTTGGTAGTTTCGTGTAGAAAGACGTCGTTATCTTTGTTGGAATCGGCAGAATGTGTACTTTCCAAAAATGTATGGTTTTGGGGGGTCATTGCTGTTAGGAGGGTCTTGAGGCAAATAATATGAAGTCAAGGGTCTATGTTCACAGAAGGCGAATCGGCAGCGGAGAAAACTCATATTCACTATTTTTATTTGGGGTCCGCACATGCCAGCTGCCTTGGTATATCTATGCATATTGGGCATCAAACTGTTCAGTAGACCCTTGGCATCAATATTTATGGTGTTTTACAATTGTATGTAAGAAATTGGGTGAGATAAATGCGGCCAATTGCAATATTTTTAGGCGATTTTCAGAAATGTAAAAACAGTTGCTTTTATCGCCAAATTTAGGAAAGGCTTGCGACTTGGTACTTTGGAGTACAAAGACATCCATACCCGATTTGGATTCGCAGGAATGTGTACTTTCCGAAAATATATGGTTTTATGGGGTGAACTTACTTTTTTCTACCTTTGCCCCCCCCAAAAACAATGTAAATGTGTTGATTTTGCAGTACCTGAAATGACAGACCATATGGGGGTCTTTCTTTTGGGGCCCCTGTATGCCACGTGCTTGGGTACACCTATACATATTGGGCATCAAACTGTTCAGGGGACCCTAGGCTTTCATATTTGGGGTGATTTCTCTTGATACCTAAAAGTATGTGGGTAATACGATGCTGCAGGGTAGATATTTTGAAGTAATTTTTGGAAATGTCCCCAAAATCCCCAAATTTAGGAATGGTTTGCGGCTTGGTTCTTTGGAGTACAAAGACATGCATACCCAATTTAGATCCGTGGGAATGTGTACTTTCCGAAAATATATGGTTTTCTGGGTGAACTTACTTTTTTCTACATTTGCCCCCCTCAAAACAATGTAAATGTGTTGATTTTGCAGTACCTGAAATGACAGACCATATGGGGGTCTTCGTTTTGGGGCCCCTATACGCCACGTGCTTGGGTACACCTATACATATTGGGCATCAAACTGTTCAGAGGACCCCAGGCTTTCATATTTGGGGTGATTTGTCTTGATACCTAAAAGTATGTGGGTAATACGATGCTGCAGGGTCGGAATTTTGAAGTCATTTTTGGAAATGTCCCCAAAATCACCAAATTTAGGAATGGTTTGCGGCTTGGTACTTTGGAGTACAAAGACATGCATACCCAATTTAGATCCGTGGGAATGTGTACTTTCCGAAAATATATGGTTTTCTGGGGTGAACTTACTTTTTTCTACATTTGCCCCCCTCAAAACAATGTAAATGTGTTGATTTTGCAGTACCTGAAATGACAGACTATATGGGGGTCTTCCTTTTGGGGCCCCTATACGCCACGTGCTTGGGTACACCTATACATATTGGGCATCAAACTGTTCAGAGGACCCCAGGCTTTCATATTTGGGGTGATTTGTCTTGATACCTAAAAGTATGTGGGTAATACGATGCTGCAGGGTCGAAATTTTGAAGTCATTTTTGGAAATGTCCCCAAAATCACCAAATTTAGGAATGGTTTGCGGCTTGGTACTTTGGAGTACAAAGACATGCATACCCAATTTAGATCCATGGGAATGTGTAGTTTCCGAAAATATATGGTTTTCTGGGTTGAACTTACTTTTTTCTACATTTGCCCCCCTCAAAACAATGTAAATGTGTTGATTTTGCAGTACCTGAAATGACAGACCATATGGGGGTCTTCGTTTTGGGGCCCCTATACGCCACGTGCTTGGGTACACCTATACATATTGGGCATCAAACTGTTCAGAGGACCCCAGGCTTTCATATTTGGGGTGATTTGTCTTGATACCTAAAAGTATGTGGGTAATACGATGCTGCAGGGTCGAAATTTTGAAGTCATTTTTGGAAATGTCCCCAAAATCACCAAATTTAGGAATGTTTGCGGCTTGGTACTTTGGAGTACAAAGACATGCATACCCAATTTAGATCTGTGGGAATGTGTACTTTCCGAAAATATATGGTTTTCTGGGGTGAACTTACTTTTTTTCTACATTTGCCTCACTCAAAACAATGTAAATGTGTTGATTTTGCAGTACCTGAAATGACAGACCATATGGGGGTCTTCGTTTTGGGGCCCCTATACGCCATGTGCTTGGGTACACCTATACATATTGGGCATCAAACTGTTCAGAGGACCCCAGGCTTTCATATTTGGGGTGATTTGTCTTTATACCTAAAAGTATGTGGGTAATACGATGCTGCAGGGTCGAAATTTTGAAGTCATTTTTGGAAATGTCTCCAAAATCACCAAATTTAGGAATGGTTTGCGGCTAGGTACTTTGTAGTAGAAAGACATGCATACCCAATTTAGATTCGTGGGAATGTGTACTTTCCGAGAATATATGGTTTTCTGGGGTGAACTTACTTTTTTCTACCTTTGCCCCCCCCAAAACGATGTAAATGTGTTGATTTTGCAGTACTTGAAATGACAGAACATACAAGGGGGGGTCTTCATTTTAGGGCCCCTATATGCCACATGCTTGGGTACACCTATACATATTGGGCATCAAACTGTTCAGAGGACCCTAGGCTTTCATATTTGGGGTGATTTCTCTTGATACCTAAAAGTATGTGGGTAATACGATGCTGCAGGGTAGATATTTTGAGGTGATTTTTGGAAATATCACCTAAAGCACCAAATTTAGGAATGATTTGCGGCTTGGTACTTTGGCGTAGAAAGACATGCATACCCAATTTGGATTTGTTGGAATGTGTACTTTCCGAAAATATATGGTTTTCTGGGGTGAACTTACTGTTTTCTACTTTTGCCCCCCCCCCTAACGATGTAAATGTGTTGATTTTGCAGTACCTGAAATGACAGACTATATGGGGGTCTTCCTTTTGGGGCCCCTGTATGCCACGTGCTTGGGTACACCTATACATATTGGGCATCAAACTGTTCAGAGGACCCTAGGCTTTCATATTTGGGGTGATTTCTCTTGATACCTAAAAGTATGTGGGTAATACGATGCTGCAGGGTAGATATTTTGAGGTGATTTTTGGAAATGTCACCTAAATCACCAAATTTAGGAATGATTTGCGGCTTGGTACTTTGGCGTAGAAAGACATGCATACCCAATTTGAATTCGTGGGAATGTGTACTTTCCGAAAATATATGGTTTTCTGGGGTGAACTTACTGTTTTCTACTTTTGCCCCCCCAAAACAATGTAAATGTGTTGATTTTGCAGTACCTGAAATGTCAGACTATATGGGGGTCTTCCTTTTAGGGCCTCTATATGCCACATGCTTGGGTACACCTATACATATTGGGCATCAAACTGTTCAGAGGACCCTAGGCTTTCATATTTGGGGTGATTTGTCTTGATACCTAAAAGTATGTGGGTAATACGATGCTGCAGAGTAGATATTTTGAGGTGATTTTTGGAAATGCCACCTAAATCACCAAATTTAGGAATGATTTGCGGCTTGGTACTTTGGCGTAGAAAGACATGCATACCCAATTTGGATTCGTTGGAATGTGTACTTTCCGAAAATATATGGTTTTCTGGGGTGAACTTACTGTTTTCTACTTTTGCCCCCCCCCCAAAACGATGTAAATGTGTTGATTTTGCAGTACCTGAAATGACAGACTATATGGGGGTCTTCCTTTTGGGGCCCCTGTATGCCACGTGCTTGGGTACACCTATACATATTGGGCATCAAACTGTTCAGAGGACCCTAGGCTTTCATATTTGGTGTGATTTCTCTTGATACCTAAAAGTATGTGGGTAATACGATGCTGCAGGGTAGATATTTTGAGTTGATTTTTGGAAATGTCACCAAAATCACCAAATTTAGGAATGATTTGCGGCTTGGTACTTTGTAGTAGAAAGACATGCATACCCAATTTGGATTCGTTGGAATGTGTACTTTCCGAAAATATATGGTTTTCTGGGGTGAACTTACTGTTTTCTACTTTTGCCCCCCCAAAACAATGTAAATGTGTTGATTTTGCAGTACCTGAAATGACAGACTATATGGGGGTCTTCCTTTTGGGGCCCCTATACGCCACGTGCTTGGGTACACCTATACATATTGGGCATCAAACTGTTCAGAGGACCCCAGGCTTTCATATTTGGGGTGATTTGTCTTGATACCTAAAAGTATGTGGGTAATACGATGCTGCAGGGTCGGAATTTTGAAGTCATTTTTGGAAATGTCCCCAAAATCACCAAATTTAGGAATGGTTTGCGGCTTGGTACTTTGGAGTACAAAGACATGCATACCCAATTTAGATCCGTGGGAATGTGTACTTTCCGAAAATATATGGTTTTCTGGGGTGAACTTACTTTTTTCTACATTTGCCCCCCTCAAAACAATGTAAATGTGTTGATTTTGCAGTACCTGAAATGACAGACCATATGGGGGTCTTCGTTTTGGGGCCCCTATACGCCACGTGCTTGGGTACACCTATACATATTGGGCATCAAACTGTTCAGAGGACCCCAGGCTTTCATATTTGGGGTGATTTGTCTTGATTCCTAAAAGTATGTGGGTAATACGATGCTGCAGGGTCGAAATTTTGAAGTCATTTTTGGAAATGTCCCCAAAATCACCAAATTTAGGAATGGTTTGCGGCTTGGTACTTTGGAGTACAAAGACATGCATACCCAATTTAGATCCATGGGAATGTGTAGTTTTCTGAAAATATATGGTTTTCTGGGGTGAACTTACTTTTTTCTACATTTGCCCCCCTCAAAACAATGTAAATGTGTTGATTTTGCAGTACCTGAAATGACAGACCATATGGGGGTCTTCGTTTTGGGGCCCCTATACGCCACGTGCTTGGGTACACCTATACATATTGGGCATCAAACTGTTCAGAGGACCCCAGGCTTTCATATTTGGGGTGATTTGTCTTGATACCTAAAAGTATGTGGGTAATACGATGCTGCAGGGTCGAAATTTTGAAGTCATTTTTGGAAATGTCCCCAAAATCACCAAATTTAGGAATGGTTTGCGGCTTGGTACTTTGGAGTACAAAGACATGATTACCCAATTTAGATCTGTGGGAATGTGTACTTTCCGAAATATATGGTTTTCTGGGGTGAACTTACTTTTTTTCTACATTTGCCCCACTCAAAACAATGTAAATGTGTTGATTTTGCAGTACCTGAAATGACAGACCATATGGGGGTCTTCGTTTTGGGGCCCCTATACGCCATGTGCTTGGGTACACCTATACATATTGGGCATCAAACTGTTCAGAGGACCCCAGGCTTTCATATTTGGGGTGATTTGTCTTTATACCTAAAAGTATGTGGGTAATACGATGCTGCAGGGTCGAAATTTTGAAGTCATTTTTGGAAATGTCCCCAAAATCACCAAATTTAGGAATGGTTTGCGGCTAGGTACTTTGTAGTAGAAAGACATGCATACCCAATTTAGATTCATGGGAATGTGTACTTTCCGAAAATATATGGTTTTCTGGGGTGAACTTACTTTTTTCTACCTTTACCCCCCCCCAAAACGATGTAAATGTGTTGATTTTGCAGTACCTGAAATGACAGAACATACAAGGGGGGGTCTTCATTTTAGGGCCCCTATATGCCACATGCTTGGGTACACCTATACATATTGGGCATCAAACTGTTCAGAGGACCCTAGGCTTTCATATTTGGGGTGATTTCTCTTGATACCTAAAAGTATGTGGGTAATACGATGCTGCAGGGTAGATATTTTGAGGTGATTTTTGGAAATATCACCTAAAGCACCAAATTTAGGAATGATTTGCGGCTTGGTACTTTGGCGTAGAAAGACATGCATACCCAATTTGGATTTGTTGGAATGTGTACTTTCCGAAAATATATGGTTTTCTGGGGTGAACTTACTGTTTTCTACTTTTGCCCCCCCCCCAACGATGTAAATGTGTTGATTTTGCAGTACCTGAAATGACAGACTATATGGGGGTCTTCCTTTTGGGGCCCCTGTATGCCACGTGCTTGGGTACACCTATACATATTGGGCATCAAACTGTTCAGAGGACCCTAGGCTTTCATATTTGGGGTGATTTCTCTTGATACCTAAAAGTATGTGGGTAATACGATGCTGCAGGGTAGATATTTTGAGGTGATTTTTGGAAATGTCACCTAAATCACCAAATTTAGGAATGATTTGCGGCTTGGTACTTTGGCGTAGAAAGACATGCATACCCAATTTGGATTCGTTGGAATGTGTACTTTCCGAAAATATATGGTTTTCTGGGGTGAACTTACTGTTTTCTACTTTTGCCCCCCCAAAACAATGTAAATGTGTTGATTTTGCAGTACCTGAAATGACAGACTATATGGGGGTCTTCCTTTTTGGGCCCCTATACGCCACGTGCTTGGGTACACCTATACATATTGGGCATCAAACTGTTCAGAGGACCCCAGGCTTTCATATTTGGGGTGATTTGTCTTGATACCTAAAAGTATGTGGGTAATACGATGCTGCAGGGTCGAAATTTTGAAGTCATTTTTGGAAATGTCCCCAAAATCACCAAATTTAGGAATGGTTTGCGGCTTGGTACTTTGGAGTACAAAGACATGCATACCCAATTTAGATCTGTGGGAATGTGTACTTTCCGAAACATATGGTTTTCTGGGGTGAACTTACTTTTTTTCTACATTTGCCCCACTCAAAACAATGTAAATGTGTTGATTTTGCAGTACCTGAAATGACAGACCATATGGGGGTCTTCGTTTTGGGGCCCCTATACGCCATGTGCTTGGGTACACCTATACATATTGGGCATCAAACTGTTCAGAGGACCCCAGGCTTTCATATTTGGGGTGATTTGTCTTTATACCTAAAAGTATGTGGGTAATACAATGCTGCAGGGTCGAAATTTTGAAGTCATTTTTGGAAATGTCCCCAAAATCACCAAATTTAGGAATGGTTTGCGGCTAGGTACTTTGTAGTAGAAAGACATGCATACCCAATTTAGATTCGTGGGAATGTGTACTTTCCGAAAATATATGGTTTTCTGGGGTGAACTTACTTTTTTCTACCTTTGCCCCCCCCAAAACGATGTAAATGTGTTGATTTTGCAGTACCTGAAATGACAGAACATACAAGGGGGGGTCTTCATTTTAGGGCCCCTATATGCCACATGCTTGGGTACACCTATACATATTGGGCATCAAACTGTTCAGAGGACCCTAGGCTTTCATATTTGGGGTGATTTCTCTTGATACCTAAAAGTATGTGGGTAATACGATGCTGCAGGGTAGATATTTTGAGGTGATTTTTGGAAATATCACCTAAAGCACCAAATTTAGGAATGATTTGCGGCTTGGTACTTTGGCGTAGAAAGACATGCATACCCAATTTGGATTTGTTGGAATGTGTACTTTCCGAAAATATATGGTTTTCTGGGGTGAACTTACTGTTTTCTACTTTTGCCCCCCCCCCCTAACGATGTAAATGTGTTGATTTTGCAGTACCTGAAATGACAGACTATATGGGGGTCTTCCTTTTGGGGCCCCTGTATGCCACGTGCTTGGGTACACCTATACATATTGGGCATCAAACTGTTCAGAGGACCCTAGGCTTTCATATTTGGGGTGATTTGTCTTGATACCTAAAAGTATGTGGGTAATACGATGCTGCAGAGTAGATATTTTGAGGTGATTTTTGGAAATATCACCTAAAGCACCAAATTTAGGAATGATTTGCGGCTTGGTACTTTGGCGTAGAAAGACATGCATACCCAATTTGGATTTGTTGGAATGTGTACTTTCCGAAAATATATGGTTTTCTGGGGTGAACTTACTGTTTTCTACTTTTGCCCCCCCCCCCAACGATGTAAATGTGTTGATTTTGCAGTACCTGAAATGACAGACTATATGGGGGTCTTCCTTTTGGGGCCCCTGTATGCCACGTGCTTGGGTACACCTATACATATTGGGCATCAAACTGTTCAGAGGACCCTAGGCTTTCATATTTGGTGTGATTTCTCTTGATACCTAAAAGTATGTGGGTAATACGATGCTGCAGGGTAGATATTTTGAGGTGATTTTTGGAAATGTCACCTAAATCACCAAATTTAGGAATGATTTGCGGCTTGGTACTTTGGCGTAGAAAGACATGCATACCCAATTTGAATTCGTGGGAATGTGTACTTTCCGAAAATATATGGTTTTCTGGGGTGAACTTACTGTTTTCTACTTTTGCCCCCCCAAAACAATGTAAATGTGTTGATTTTGCAGTACCTGAAATGTCAGACTATATGGGGGTCTTCATTTTAGGGCCTCTATATGCCACATGCTTGGGTACACCTATACATATTGGGCATCAAACTGTTCAGAGGACCCTAGGCTTTCATATTTGGGGTGATTTGTCTTGATACCTAAAAGTATGTGGGTAATACGATGCTGCAGAGTAGATATTTTGAGGTGATTTTTGGAAATGCCACCTAAATCACCAAATTTAGGAATGATTTGCGGCTTGGTACTTTGTAGTAGAAAGACATGCATACCCAATTTGGATTCGTTGGAATGTGTACTTTCCGAAAATATATGGTTTTCTGGGGTGAACTTACTGTTTTCTACTTTTGCCCCCCCCAAAACGATGTAAATGTGTTGATTTTGCAGTACCTGAAATGACAGACTATATGGGGGTCTTCCTTTTGGGGCCCCTGTATGCCACGTGCTTGGGTACACCTATACATATCGGGCATCAAACTGTTCAGAGGACCCTAGGCTTTCATATTTGGTGTGATTTCTCTTGATACCTAAAAGTATGTGGGTAATACGATGCTGCAGGGTAGATATTTTGAGGTGATTTTTGGAAATGTCACCAAAATCACCAAATTTAGGAATGATTTGCGGCTTGGTACTTTGGCGTAGAAAGACATGCATACCCAATTTGGATTCAGGGGAATGTATACTTTCCGAAAATATATGGTTTTCTGGGGTGAACTTATTGTTTTCTACTTTTGCCCCCCCCCCAAAACGATGTAAATGTGTTGATTTTGCAGTACCTCAAATGACAGACCATATGGGAGTCTTCCTTTTGGGGCCCCTATATGCCACGTGCTTGGGTACACCTATATATATTGGGCATCAAACTGTTCAGAGGACCCTAGGCTTTCATATTTGGGGTGATTTCTCTTGATACCTAAAAGTATGTGGGAAATATGATGCTGCAGGTTAGACATTTTTAAGTGATTTTTGGAAATGTCACCAAAATCACCAAATTTAGGAATGATTTGCGGCTTGCTACTTTGGAGTACAAAGACATGCATACCCAATTTAGATTCGTGGCAATGTGTACTTTCCGAAAATATATGGTTTTCTGGGGTGAACTTACTGTTTTCTACTTTTGCCCCCCCCAAAACGATGTAAATGTGTTGATTTTGCAGTACCTGAAATGACAGACTATATGGGGGTCTTCCTTTTGGGGCCCCTGTATGCCACGTGCTTGGGTACACCTATACATATCAGGCATCAAACTGTTCAGAGGACCCTAGGCTTTCATATTTGGGGTGATTTTTCTTGATACCTAAAAGTATGTGGGTAATACGATGCTGCAGGGTAGAAATTTTTAGGTGATTTTTGGAAATGTCGCCAAAATCACCAAATTTAGGAATGGTTTGCCGCTTGGTACTTTGGTGTAGAAAGACATGCATACCCAAATTGGATTCAGGGGAATGTGTACTTTCCGAAAATATATGGTTTTCTGGGGTGAACGTACTTTTTTCTACCTTTGCCGCCCCCCAAAACGATGTAAATGTGTTGATTTTGCAGTATCTGAAATGACAGAACAAACGGGGGGTCTTCCTTTTGGGGCCTCCTATGCCACGTGCTTGGGTACATCTATTCATATTGGGCATCAAACTGTTCAGTGGACCCAGGATTTTATATTTGGGGTGTTTTACATTGATACCTAATGATGTGTGGGAGATATGTTGCTGTAGAGTGGAAGCTTTGAGGTCATTTTTCAAAAAATTCACCAATTTCTATAAAACATTATAACTTTAGGAAACAATTGCAACTTAGTGGTTTGGAGTACAAAGATACTTCTACCCATTTTTGATTCACCAGAATCTGTTCTTTCTAGTAATGGGTAGTTTTCTAGGGTAAACCTACTGTTAGCGGAATGTTTGGCCTTGAAATCAAAAGTATGCCGTTTGGGGAGTGTTGCTTTGGAAATTTGGTTGTGTACTGCTTGTAGATTTTGAGCTATACAAGTGAGAAATCTCCATAAAACTATATATATTTGGTATTGTCGCGTTCAGGAGACATAGACCTTTCTAAATCGGCTGTGTTCTCGTACATAAAATGAATGATGTTTCTGATATATGTGATTGTTCTTCGTGCAACATGATTTTTTTCATTTTATTTGACACTTAGAATCCAATATTTTTTTAGAGAAGTAGAATTACACCAAAATTCTTGCATATTGTGAAAGTTCAGGTTGTCCTGAAAAAAACAATATATTGTTTTCCTGGGTTAACTAAAAGACCACCCCAGGAAAGGCCCTTAAAGTGAAAGAGTGCAAAATATCTAAAAACTGCTTGGCAGTAGATGTTCGCATCTAGGACAAAACGGCTGGCAGGGAAAGGGTTAATCGTGGTTTCAAAAAGCTCTAATACCACTAAAATGTAATAATGCACTAACCCATATCAACCAAAAAGATATTTTCTTTTGAGATGACAAGAAAATCCTACTTGCTTATTGGTTTGCTGTAAGTATTTATGGTAGACGCACAGAAAACTTTGCATTTTAGCATATTATTTATTATACCCCCCTTAGGACTTTTTGTGACTCAAGTGCAAATTTGCCAAATTGCCTTTATTAAGTCGTTATGTTTATGTTTCAATATACATAATCCATAGAGAAGAATCCACAGTTGACTTTTACTTTTATGTAGTTGGTGTAATTCTGCAATAAGTATAAGCATACGGGAGCAGTAAAATATTGCAAATATCTGAGATTCACACACAGAAGCAGGTGTATGTAGGGGCAAAGGACTGTACAACATTGCAACAAGCTAAAATAAAAACAGTGTCGGACTGGCCCACCGGGATACCAGGAAAACTCCCGGTGGGCCAAAGTGTCAGTGGGCCCTCATGCTGCTAAACTTTTGGCCTATTTCATGACCATTCCCTATTATATGAGAACAAAGAGGCTAAATAGATGGAATAATAGATTATAGTAGGTAAAGAAAAGAAACTAGGAGAATAGAGGTTGATTGAGGAGATGAAGAATATTAGTACTGAGAGTGGGCCCCTGGTCTAAGGTTTTATGGTGGGCCCCTGGTCTAAGGTTTTTGGGTGGGCCCCTGGTGTCCCAGTC
Organism: Xenopus petersii; assembly: GCA_038501925.1. NCBI lineage: Eukaryota > Metazoa > Chordata > Amphibia > Anura > Pipidae > Xenopus > Xenopus petersii. The sequence continues at coordinate 104,801,210 of CM076677.1, forward strand.
CAACACTGAATAAAAAACAGAATCTTTTGGACTTTAATCACTTTATTCTATGACTTGGGTATCCATGAACAGACTTTGAGATTAAATAATGGATAGTCAACTGCTCAGCCTTTTCCTTTTGCCCACAGGGACTTATAATAAAAGCTTAACTTGAGGTTAGCGGTATCTACAGAGTGAATGATAGCAACATCTATTCTCACTGTGCATCTTTGCAATCTTTGCAATGTGCAGATTCACATTTTGTAGAAAGAGCATTTGCTGCCTAGTGATTTCTCAGGGAAATTTGGAATTAATAGAAGTAATTTTTGAGCCTCAACTTAGTCAAGGTATAAGGGTCTTGATGGAGTTGCTATATTAGTTAAGTGTAAAAATGTCATCAGTGGTAGAAAATGAATGCTGACAAAAGTTTTTGTGGATTGTTTCCTATTGTAAAAGGGAATTTCCACTGGCTAATGCATCAACCTGTTTTCGGTACCCATGGGATTTCCTTTGATTACTGCTGAACCCATTGTCAATTCACACTATTTTGTCCAGAAGCAATTGCAGCAACATAATGCCATATATGGCACTAGTCTGAGGCAAAGTTATGCCAATTAGGCTTTATAGAGCAGGATTATAATTGCAAGTAAGCACAATAATTGACTAATGCAATTTACCTTGGTGGTACCATAAGGGATTAGGAAATTGGTAATGGCTGATTTTGAGAAAAAAACATGACTTCCTAGCATCAGAATAAATTAAGCGATAGGATGGCATGTTTCTTGTTGCAGTTAAAGGAGAAGGAAAGGTCTTTTTACTTGGGGGTGCCAAAAGTTAGGCACCCCCAAGTGATTGCATGTACTTAGCTGAAACTCTGTGCCAGTGTACCTATTAGGAGAAAACTGCACCGGCCCGGGATTCTTCCAGCGAGCACCACAGAGTGATTGTCTTCCGGCTTCTTCTTTCTTCCAATTTCTCGGGGCAGACACATGCAGTAGAACAAAATAGCCAACTTTTTTGTTAAAGGTCTGCATTTTGTGCTACTGCTCATGTGCAGCCGCAAGAAAAAAAGAAGAAGAGTGGTGCTCGCTGGAAGATTCCCTGGCTGGTGTAGTTTTCTCCTAATGGGTGCACTTAAAATCCTGGGCTGGGAAGAAAGAAGAAGCCGGAAGACGATCGCTCCGTGGTGCTCACTGGAAGAATCCCGGGCCGGTGCAGTTTTCTCTAATAGGTAAGTACATGCGATCACTTGAGGGTACCTACATTTTGGCAAATTACTTTTCCTTCTCCTTCTCACCAGACCATAAATGGTCTCGAGGTTTAACATCTCAATGTCTTTGGGCTCCTGCATTTTTGAGCAGATGTGTTTTATTCTGTGTTGGACTGGTCTGTTTAGGGCTCAGCAGGGCTGTAACCAGAAGGTCTCTGCCCACTTCCTGCCCTGACTCTGCCCACTCCCCACCTGGACTCGCCCACTCCCCGCCCACTATTTGCCCATGGCCGACGTGCTCTTGTTAGCTATTGAGGAAGCAGACCCTATAGTCCAGGTCCCTCTGTTCCCCCGAGCCTCCCTGCGACTTTGGGGTCTGTTTCCTTTATAGTTACGCCACTGGTCCCTAACCAATATAGCGCTCCTTTTCTGTTTTACCCCTATATAAGTACCATCAGCCCTTGATTCTAAATTGGGATATCTATCATGGTCACTGGCAACATACAGTCAGGGGACAGAGGGAGATGCCCTGTCAAAGTCAATTAAGCAGATTGAGTAGAATTCCATTTATTGACTTTATCTGTTGGAAAGCAACAATAAATAGCCAGATTAGTTCTTCTGCTAGATTTCTTGTGATTATGCAGTGTGGCAGCGGCACCCCTAATGTATAAAGCATTTTTTTTTTTAAATTACAATAACATGAGTCACATAATCCTCTTTGTCTCAAACTTTAAAATGTTTCTGACCTCACCAAACAGAGTGTCCTCTATGACGAGAATCTTTTGAAAAATAGACTGGACAGATTAGTATTAATGAGAATGTGGGGGTTATTTAATAAAATCTGCAAATTTCTCATTATTTTATTAAGACCACTTCCCGTGCACATTTTGGCTATATTTATCAAGAAATGTACTCAAAAATTTAAAGACTGATCCCAACTCTGGGTTATGAAACCAGCTTTGTTTATTAACATGCTTTGTCTCTCAAGCAACTGGGCAATTAACTAATTACTTTCATAATTCACAATTTAATTTTACAAAGATAGAACAAACAAGGTTATAGCCTTTCTTTGTATCAACAATATAAAGTAGCAGTGGCTATTATCATATAAAGTTACAAGATCTGGCTGCGTCTTCGATTTTAATAGCCTTTCCCTTGAAAACTGCCTTCCAGAAAATCACATTTTGTTGCAGAATGTCAGACACATTTCACCTTACCCCTGAAAAGTCTTGTGTTGCTCGAAGTCATCCAAGCTAAACTGGAACTCACATTACACACAGTTCTCTTGAAAGTATCTTTGTAGAAATTAATTTGACTTTATAGTTATCTTGAAAGCAAAATATATTCTGCTCTGCAGCTTTCAACAAAATGTGGCCCGATGCCTGCTCATTTTGCATTCAAAGCCAAGAAATATCCCTAATTTAAAATTTTGTGTCAATGCAGTGCATATAACAATTGCCCCCTGAAGTTGACCAAACAGACATATACAAAAGGGGGTTGGTGGGAGCACTCCAGGGCTAAGTACAAAAAGTGCAACTGATCTGGGCAACTCAGCTCCTACGTGCCTACAGAAGAGAGGGGATTGATCAATATACATTCCCGTGTCCCTTATTTAATAAGGAATGTAGTATCTGTGCATATAAATAAATACTAAATAACTAATGAAACCGGGGAACCAGGGACTGTGAATTGATCGATTCCCTCTCTTTTGTTTGTTTACTAAACAGAGCCTGTACCAGATATGATACTCAAGACCTTCTTTTTTTATTCCCTGTTAATAAATAGAATGTGACATGCTCATCGTTTACAGGACCTGCCCATTTTTAAAATACTTTCTTTGTAGCCCAGATTTGGGTTTCCCACTTGCTCCCATATGTAATAAAATGCACTAAGTTTGCCCTTAACAACTAATAAGAGGTATGCTTTTAAACAGGTGACCAGTTAATGCTACCTGCTGATTGGTTGCGATGGGTTACTGCCCCTGGGCATTACTCAACCAATTAAAGTCAGAAGAATTATGACCCACTGATGTCCCCAATAGCAATAGACAAGTTACAGCAAAACCCCATAGATTGAATGTTCCTTGCCTAGTATTAAATGCAGACATCGCATTTTGCCCAGAATCCTAATTATGTCTAATCACCTGAAGGGAAACTGTAATTCAGTAATGGCTGGAAAGGTACAAGTTAAAGAATTCACACTCTAGGAAAAGATGATGCAAGAGGAAGAATAAGTGGATCAGTCTTTAAATGGCAGTTTGCATTCTCACTCTGTGGCTGTTAAAAAGTTTTTTGCTGCACATTAACTTAATGAGGATATATCCCTATAAGGGGACCTTTTTAATCATTGGGAATAATTGTGGGATTGTTTTCAATTAATTTATTTGGATGAATTGATTCCAAATCGACTGCACTGCACTTAAAAACAGAATAATTTATTAAGTGATTGGTCTAATTAGACTGACAACCACTGGTGGTTTTTATTGGGTTGCTATACATATATTTATTAATTTTTAACCTATTTTGGTGTTGATAAAGGTATAAGAATAGCCTATTTTTGTGACCGGTTTAGCTAAATTTATAAGGCAGGGTACTTTTTTCTCTTTTGACATTGTTAATAAATCAGGTAATTAAAGCTTTCTCAGTAACTGATTTTGATGTTCCTCGTTAGGCACCAAATAGTTTGAGCAATCAACAGACAGCACCAAGTGCAGGGAAGAGGGTGGAGAATGAATAGTAGAAGATAAAAGAGAGGCCTATTTATCAAGCCTTTACTTTTTCTGGTTGAGATTGAAACGGCTAAAAATCTGAATTTTTAGAGGAATCTAATCATGTAGAAGTCAACCGTGAATGGTTCCTTTAACAATTGGAACATGTTTTTTACCTTCAGGATTCTCAATAGTTTGGGCTGTTTGAGCTGGTTTTGTTTGATAATCTGAATTATTGGAGTTTTTCAGACGACAAAGTGAATAAAAGTTGAGTTTTTGTAAACAACCCCCTAAATGTGCAGGCTCAATGAGGGTCATTTATATGTTTTCACCATGGCTAGCAATTGTAGTTTGTACAGAATAGTCAGGACTATTGGATAATTGATGCAGTCCTCGCTCCAGTGTTCCCTCTGTTGTAATCCGATTGTTTGGCCTTAGGGCCAGTGATCAGATATTGCCCACTTTAGATGGACATATAGAGGTATATAGTGATGTGCGGGCCAGCCCGATACCTTATTCTGCTGGCTTTTGGCTCTGGCAGTCTTCATTTATAGGTGCACGCCATCTTTTGTGATGTCACAGGTGGGCGGGTGTCCATAAATGGAGGTGCCAACCGTGTTCAGGGTGAGGGTTGGGAGTGCAAGTGTCGACTCGAACATCACTAGAGGTAAAGATCTGCTTGGTGGCAATCTCACCAAATGAGCACATCTTATAGTGTATGGTCACTTTTAGTCTAATTTTGTTAAAGAGGGAAGATAAAATCAATTTTTTACACAGTGGCATAACTATAGAGTTCTGGGGCCCCCTGCAAAAAAAAAAAAAAACATTATAGGGGCCCAGCGCACTTCTATTCCCATCCTCCCACCCCTTTCCTGCCCATGACTGCCTGACTCCACCCACACCCAAATCTGCTACCGAGCTGATAAGGGAGCGGCTGGGGAGGAGGGGCTTTTCTTATTAGCTATGATGAAAATCAAGAAGATTAGCTTTGATGAAAATGCATTACATTCCAGCCACATCATTCTCATACATGTTAAATAATAAAGATATATAGAATACAAACATGTTATTTCTATCCTATGGCTATGAATTAAAGCCACACATCATGCTGCTTGGGAGCTGGTGGATTAGAGCACATTGCATAGTTCCTTCTGATCATTCTGATTATTCCTTGCAGACAGGAAGCAATGATGGTCAATAGTGATGGGTGAAGTTATTCGCCAGGCATGGATTCACGGTGAATTTCTGCATTTCGCCACCTGCGAATGTTTTCGCGAAACTGCGGCAAAAGTTCACCAGCTAAAAATGTGTTATCCAGAAAGCTCGGAATTAAGGAAAGACTGTCTCCCGTAGACTCCATTTTATCCAAATAATCCACATTTTTAAAAATGATTTTCTTTTTCTCTGCAATAATAAAACAGTAGTTTTACTTGATCCCAACTAAGATATAATTCATACTCATTTGAATAATTACGATTGCATTCAATTAATGTTTAAATGGTTTTCTAGTAGACTTTAGATACGAAGATCCAAATTAAGGAAAGATCTGTTATTCAGAAACCCCCAGGTCCTGAGCATTCTGGATAACAGGTCCCATACCTGTATATGTAATTTTGAAAAACAATAGATTTAGTGCTGCAGCTTGAATATCCCTGCAAAGCTTGTGCCCATAATTCTAGCTCAAGCCTTGGTTATGAAGAAATCCCAGTCATACATTAGTAGCACAAATCAAATTAGCCAGTGGCATCCTTAAACAAAACCTTAAATGATTTCACAAATGGGAAAAGGTTAAAAAAAGTTGGGAAGAGAAATTATTTTTCTTTTCCTTCTTTTTCTGTTCAGAACTCCCACTATCCATTTAGATTTATTGATCTGAAACCACTAAATACATTCTATTACTACCGCAAAGAGTTCTGTAAAAACCACTATTTTATTTATCATATAATGGCATAAAAGAAGGCTTCCCAGCAGGAGGCTCTAAAATAATAGCACCAGGAATGCTATTTATAATTACCGTAATTTTATGTTTTTGCCAGCATCGATTGCCATTGGAAGCTCTTGCAAAACACAGTCACTCCACCATAAATACAGAATTATTTTAATTCTAAGATAGCATATTTATTAAAGGCACAAGAATCCTGTTTCTCCCACGACAATTCCTATCAATAGAAAGCGGTTGTCTTTGTCTGACAACAATATTCATGATTTATGATTAAGAAGAGAACAGTGTTTGATTTATTGGAATTGTAAGACAGAACTACATTTCGCTTGCACATTTAACAATACTCATGGGCATACTAATTATTCAACAGTAATGTGGCCCTTTATTCTCTTATTTCACTATGCGGTGGCCGGATGGATTGTTTGAGGATTTGTTTACCAGCATACCAGTTCATGATTTCCCATGTCTGCCAATTTAATAATAATATAATACAAATTTTACAATATAATAGTGGTGTTGGGTCGACAAATTGTTGACTCGCATAACCCACCGCGTTTTAAACTCGTGCCCAACCTGGCCCTTGGGTGTCTGTCTTGACCTGTCATGGGGCAGGTGTGCATTTATAAATAGATGCCAGCAGAAACAGAAGCGGTCGTGGGCAGGAAGAACAGCAGGAGGAGCTCAGCCCAAACCCACCCAAGGTCCAGGGGCGCTCCATCAATGAGGCGAGTTGAGGCACTTGCCTCAGGCCGCAGCGCCCCCCTGGTTGCCAGGGGCGGCAAAAATGCAGCTCCTGGTAACTAATAGCTGAATTTCTCCTTTTTAACCTGGAAATTAGGCCCTTCTAGTGCAGAGAGCGCAATTCCGCTCTCTGCACTAGCGACGTGGCCCGCCCCTGACCCCTCCAGCACAACGTGGACCGCCCCCGACCCCCTCTGGCACTGAAGAGGTGAGTGCCGTGTGGAGGGGCGGCAAAAGGAAGGTCGCCTCGGGCGGCAAAATGACCAGGATCGCCCCTGCCAATGTCCGAATATTTTGTGAGATTGACGGCTTGCACCTGCCTGACTTGCAGGACATGAGTTTAGGGCTGGCCTGCACAAAATGAATACCCAGCAAATGGTGCATAGTGATGTCATCAGTTATAATCTTAAGAAGAGCTCGAAGGTGTCGCAAACATAATGACTTTTTCCAGTAAGAACTTTTATTACATTTATTGCGCATTGGCGCAAACTATAAAATTCGCAAACGGTCTTCCACTGTCGGAAGTGGCCGGTAAACAGTTTCCGGGTTCGCAAAAGCTATATTAAACTCACCAAAGCAAAATTTGTACGCGCAAAGGCATAACGGAAGTTTTTCCGTTACCAACTTTTATTACATTCCCCCGTGAATGTCTTAAATATGTTGTTAATGGGTTGAGTGCAGAGTATTTGTCTGTATGAAATGTGTGGTCACAGCTTCATTGTGCCCCTGCTTAGTGTTTTAGAAAATTAGTGGTGAGCACAACGTTCCCTTGTTTGTTTTATATATATATATATGATATATATGATATATAGAGCACAGTCCCCCAATCTATGGCAAGCGGCAAGAACAAGACTTGTGTCTTGATGGATGATGATGGATTTTTAATCTGACACAAAGTGCAATGCACAACCAGAGATTTGACATACGTGCTCTAGAAATGAGCACAAAGAGGTACATTTTTGCAGTACTCTTTCAATACTGTCTGGGGACTTTGTAAATTGCCTTTATAGATTTAACACAATATTGTGTTATATGCCTTGGGACATATGTAGTGTGACATTCTTTACAGCACTCACATTGGGATATTGATTAAAATAGCAAAATATCATAAGCTGAAATGACCTAAGATCTCAGTGTATATAAGTTAAGTCAAGAATTACACATGTTTAAATGATTGAAAGTCATTTAATTCTTTGCACAGAAGAGAGGAATTTTATGGAAATGTTTTAGGGGAGCAGGGAAGTAACATTATTCTGATGGCTTATGTCCAAGAATGTCACCCAAGTAAGTACATCTACACTGTATGTTCTTTACCTTCCTGAGCTCTTGTACAAAGGCTATTAAAGGAGAAGGAAAGGTTAAAATTAAGTAATCAGAAAGGTCTATATAAATACACCAGTAAACAGGGACGCAGCTACAGAGGAAGCAGACCCTGTGGCTGCAGGGGGGCCCAGGATATATAGGGAGCACCATGGGGCCCAAATAAAGAGCAATTTCAACATATATTGGTAAAACAGGATATGTTGGGGGCCCTAAAATTAATTTGCTGTGGGGACAAGTAACATATAGGGGCCGATTCATGAAGCTCGAGTGAAGGATTCGAATTAAAAAAACTTCGAATTTCGAAGTGTTTTTTGGGCTACTTCGACCATGAATGGGCTACTTCGACCTTCGACTACTACTTCGACTTCGAATCGAACGATTCGAACTAAAAATCGTTCGACTATTCAACCATTCGATAGTCGAAGTACTGTCTCTTTAAGAAAAACTTCGACCCCCTACTTCGGCAGCTAAAAGTTACCGAAGTCAATGTTAGCCTATGGGGAAGGGTAGGCTTGCCTGAGATTTTTTGATCGAAGGATATTCCTTCGATCGTTGGATTAAAATCCTTCGAATCATTCGATTCGAAGGATTTTATCGTTCGATCGAAGGAATAATCCTTCGATCGTTCGATCGCAGGATTTGCGCTAAATCGTTCGACTTCGATATTCGAAGTCGAACGATTTTAGTTCCTAGTCGAATATCGAGGGTTAATTAACCCTCGATATTCGACCCATAGTGAATCGACCCCATAGTATCTCCACTGCCAGAAAACTCTCAAAGTAATGCTGCTCTGAGTCCTCTGTCAAAAGAAACACAGCATTTCTTTTTTTGTATTGTGTCTACATGGGCTTCTGTATCAGACTTCCTGTTTTCAGCATAAACCTCCAGGGCTAGGGCTTGAGCATGCTCAGTTTGCTCCTCTCTCCTTCTCCCTCCTCCCCTCCCTGCTGTAATCTGAGCCCAGAGCTATGAGTGAGCAGGGAAAGACTCAGGCAGGAAGTGATGTCACAACAAGCTAATATGCCAGCTGCTATCCTAAACAAAGAGAGAGAGCTTCAGCTGTTTACTCAGGTATGGTAAAGCATTCTGCTACTAAATATAGTGTTATAGCTTGTACTATTTTGGCAAATCTATTGGCAATCAGCTGCTTCGGTAACTTTCCTTCTCCTTTAACAAACATTTAGACAGTAACTGAGCGCAATTATCTGAAATGTATATTTTACTTTCTGCCACTTTGTGCCATACATGGAGACCTATAGGTATATTGCAATGTAAAACGATGAATTATCTACTTACAGAGAAAGCAGGACTATTCAAAGCTACATCACTTGGGGCTGTTTATAGTCAAGTTTAGCATATGGCATAATTATATTCAATATCTTAGTGCAGTAACACAACTTGCTCTGCGCATTTTATCAAACAAATATCCGATGTATATATACATGAATATGATGGGTTCACACAAGAGGATTTTATTGAAATCAGTCAAAAATGATTAGAAAAAACCAATGATGCAAAGCCAAAAATGCTAATGAGCAGTGAACATGGGGGATAGTGCTTGGCAGAAATTCAAATATTACGTGAATTAATTAAAAAGATTTTTTTGATACAATCAGCCATAGGGATGGCTTTTGTGAATAATCAGGATGTCCAGATGTAAATACAGAACCTGTGTTGCTACATCTAGCAAGACTAGCAGGTTTCAGTTGAGCCTGGCAGGAAATTAGGGCAAACGGGTCTTTCAAGGGCATTATGGGTGTCAATTGATAGCTGCTTGAGGGCAGATGGATGTTGAATAGGTGAAGACAAATCATGTATTGGGACTTCTGGGTATACAGTATGTAAGTCCAAGACTAATCAAGACTGTAGCAAGGCTGAGGCCATATGGGAGCCTTTCATTAACTGCCCCGAGTGAAAGCCCCTTAACTGCCCTTCAGCTAAGTGCCACTTCGTAGGTACTGTTGCAATGAGAATTTACCTTATTAATAGCAAGTGGCCTATAGCTATCACTGTTTATTAGTCACACAGGCATTTGACTGCACCATGATAAATTACCCTACTATGGGGCACAAGTGCCGAAAATGAGCTAGCAACGCCTTTGCTGCACTTGGCCAGGTGAAGTTTCGCGAGGGCGCCGCTAATTCACTAAAATCCGAAGCTGCGCTCAGGGAGGAGAAAGGTGCGCTACCGTTAATTCATCAAGCAAAGCGAAGTTACGCTAGCAATGCCTAATTTGCATATGGCGCCAAGTTAAAGTACAATGGACCTATATGTAGCAGCAAATACATTACACTACACAAGCCTGGGAAAGCTTCATAAAATAAAATAGTTGTTATTTTTGCCCTATACATGTGCCCACTGTATAGTTTAGGTGCCATATGTTAGGAAATGTAGGGGGAAGGAGGGTACCCCCAAAAAAATTACGATCTTTTTCAGCCTATCACCCTTAAAAAAGTAAAAGTTGTCAGCGTTTTTTGGGACTTAGAAAAAATTTCAACTTTTTTTGAAGCAAGACCTATCTACTCGATTGCACTTCGCTTGGTCTGAGGTGGCGAAGGCAAATCTGGCGCAAGAGGTAATGTTCAGTAAAATGCGCAAGTTAGTGAATTAGCGTAGTTATGTCCCTTTGCCATAGTGCAACTTCACCTGGCGTAAGGGTGCGAAGTAGCGGTAGAGTAGGTCCACTCTACGCCAGCACCCGTTAGTAAATGGGCGAGGTAACGAAATTATGTCATGCTGGCGAATTTGCACTAGCGTTAGCCGATTCGCTCTTTAGTGAATTTGCCCCTATGTCTCTAACCTTGCCTCACTACTTCACCCCCCCTTTTACTAAGGTATCTTAGCTTCTGAGATACTTGAGACACTCAGCTTCTGCTTCCACCAGAAGGAAGGTGACTCAAAGCAGACTTGTACAGGACTCAATTTAGGGCTCATTTTACTATGTCCACAATTCTAGCCTTATAATCACTAGAAAAGTACCTGCTACAGCAGACTGAGGCTCAGCTATCCAACTCTTATGACTAGAGGGCACTAGGGCCCCTAGCAGGGGCGTAACTATAGAGGAAGCAGACCCTGCGGTTGCAGGGGGCCCAGGAGTGTAGGGGGCCCAGTGAGACCCTAATTAATTATCAATTTTAATATATCTTGGTAAAATAGGCCAACTTATAAATATTTTGGGGCCCTAAATTGAATTTGCTATGGGGCCCAGTAACAACTAGTTATGCCACTGGCCCCTAGAGAGCTAAAACAATGATATAGCAGCACATTTACTAAATTCTGATATATCGTTTATTCATACGGACGTTTTCTGTTAAGTACTATGACCATGTTAAACTCATATTTTCTGACTACTCCTTGGTACCGTGTGTAATAGAACGTCATGGATATATTCCCTCCCTTGGCAGTTGCGGCACATGATTTCACACTTGTTTTGCTTTAAACTACAAAGAGGAGAAGAGTAAAAGTGAGTAAGTCATTTTCGCTGAGATATCTCTTTGATGTTTGCTTGGAAACCATCTATTTTCTGTCAACTGAGGAGGAAGCCCGAATAAAAATTACCATTATTATATCATAGAGCGTTAAAATAAATCTTTTACACTATTTTTATCATCATTACTTGAGAGGAGTTTTTTAGAAGAGCAGTTTTCATCTCTCAGAATTCTATTTTCGATACAGTGTTTGGCATTAGAGGATATATATACCTGACAGGGAATTTATATAGTGGTCTTTGTCAAAGTTTATAATGATGATAAGCAGTTATTTCATGTAGGGAAGCAATACTTAGTTACAAAAGTGGTGCAGAGAGCAAATCCTGGAGGCCATGAACAGCAAGAAAAGTCATATATGGCCCAATTAGGGTCTAAAGACAGATGAAATATTCAGTGTGAGCACACTTGGAACCCCATTCCAGAAACTCTAGGTACTGGTTGTGTTTTCTCAATTCAACAAGCAAACTTCCATCCAATTAGAAGCATGGGGTAGCATGAATGGACAAGTAAAGCATACATTAGAACTTACACATCCTAGCAGTATGCATTGTAGTGAGAGAACTTATTGATTATATTGAATAGAAATAGTACAACTGCAGATAATACATTACAGCAGAGGTACCCAATATTCTTTTTAGCCATGAGCCACATTGCGTTGTAACAAAAAGTTAGAGAGCAACACAAGCATGAAAAAAATTCCCGGGGGTACCAAATGGGGGCTGTGATTGGCTATATGGTGTCCCTATGTAGATTGCCAGCCTATAGAAGGCTCTGTTTGGTTATAAACCTGGATTTTATGCAAACAAAACTTGCTTCAAAGAAAGGAATAAAAAAATAAGCACCTTATTTGAGGCCACTTGGAGCAGCATCCAAGGGGTTGGTGAGCAAAATATTGCCCCCAAAGATCAATGGATTAGAGTAAAGAGAAAATAAATGACCCTATTTTTCCCTGTAACCTTGTTTGTTTAATTATTGCCAGATTCCTGTTTGTTATAAATTAATGTAAAGTGCTGCCTAACTTGCTGGGACTATATAAATAAATAATAAAGATGATATAGCCCTTTCCTCCCATGGCATCTGTAAAGGCAGTGATCATACCATAGGCACACCTGACACTTTGGACATTAGGGGTCTGATTTTCACAAAGCAGTATAATAAAACACTTTGTTACAGCACAGAACAAACTGCACTTTCCATAAAGTTTTACCAATGTTATAGTTCACTTTTAATATAGATGATTTCTTTGATATGTAGAAAGACCAGGGAGGGAAATGTACCCCAAGTGTAAAACAACTGTATTATCTCCTACGATCTCATAGTTACATAGTTAAATTGGGTTGAAAAAACACATTCCATCAAGTTCAACCCCTCCAAATGAAAAGCCAGCATCGATGCACACACCCCTCCATACTTTCACATAAATTATAAATACCCATACCTATACTAACTATAGAGCTTAGTATCACAATAGCCTTTGATATTATGTCTCTCCAAAAAATCATCCAAGCCATTCTTAAAGTCATTAACTGAATCAGCATCACAACATCACCCGGCAGTGCATTCCACAACCTCACTGTCCTGACTGTGAAGAACCCCCTACGTTGCTTCAAATGAAAGTTCTTTTCTTCTAGTCTAAAGGGGTGGCCTCTGGTACGGTGATCCACTTTATGGGTAAAAAGGTCCCCTGCTATTTGTCTATAATGTCCTCTAATGTACTTGTAAAGTGTAATCATGTCCCCTCGCAAGCGCCTTTTTTCCAGAGAAAACAACCCCAACCTTGACAGTCTACCCTCATAATTTAAGTCTTCCGTCCCTCTAACCAGTTTAGTTGCACTTAGTCTCTGCACTCTCTCCAGCTCATTTATATCCCTCTTAAGGACTGGAGTCCAAAACTGCACTGCATACTCCAGATGAAGCCTCACCAGGGACCTATAAAGAGGCATAATTATGTTTTCATCCCTTGAGTTAATGACCTTTTTTATGCAAGACAGAACTTTATTTGCTTTAGTAGCCACAGAATAACACTGCCCAGAATTAGACAACTTGTTATCTACAAAAACCTCTAGATCCTTCTCATTTAAGGAAACTCCTAACATACTGCCATTTAGTGTATAACTTGCATTTATATTATTTTTGCCAAAGTACATAACCTTGCATTTATCAACATTGAACCTCATTTTCCAGTTTTCTGCCCAGTTTTCCAACTTAGACAAATCACTCTGCAAAGTGGCAGCATCCTGCATGGAACCTATAGTTCTGCACAATTTAGTATCATCTGCAAAATAGAAACATTCCTTTAATGCCCACCTCCAGGTCATTAATAAACAAGTTGAAAAGCAAGGGACCTACTACAGAGCCCTGGGGTACTCCACTAACAGCACTTGTCCAATTAGAAAATTTACCACCACTCTTTGTAGTCAATCTTTTAGCCAGTTTTCTATCCAGGTACAAATACTATGTTCCAGTCCAACATTCCTTGATTTAACCTGTAACCTTTTGTGTGGCACTGTATCAAATGCTTTAGCAAAGTCTAAGTAAATCACATCCACTGCCATCCCAGAGTCGAGGTCCCTGCTTACCTTCTCAAAAAAGGAAATTAAATTAGTCTGGCAAGATCTATTACACATAAAACCATGCTGGCACACACGCATAGTATTATGATTCTATAAAGTAGTTTGGTTATAACTTCTACAGCCCAAAACAATGCTAAATACTCATCTGAATAATACAAATATTCTAAGGCAGCATTAACATAAAAAGAGAAATTGAATGTGAAGGCGAGACTTGCCAGATGCAGTATCTAAAGGCCGACTGATTGCATGTACTCTGTGTGATTTTTATCAAAGGAGATACAACAAAGGATATTCTTCTGGAAAGCAATGCCAATAATAAGAATGAAAGAGCTGATACAATGCCAGCAGAACTGGATAACCCAGTGTGATTATTGTTTTTGTATAGAGTTGTTCTTTTCAAAGCCCAACCAGGCATCAATCCATTCAAAATGATCAATCTCTTGTCTAATACCAAAAATAGGAATGAATGGTTTGATTATCAAACATTGGCATTCCTTTTTTCTGACCTAGCAAGATAATGCTAGGGATTTCACAATTTTGGTGTACACCAAGTCCAGATTAATATTAAAGATGTGTGAGGAGCTTGCAAGACAACATGAGAGGTAAATGGGAATTTTCTCCATTCTTGCTACTTAAATATCCTAATGGGTATACTTTTCCGCTATATTCTTCACTCTGAATGGAGCTCTTGGTATCTTATATATAACAAGAATGTTTCAAAACCCATTCACAGGTCTGGATTTGTGGCAAATCCACAAGGGCAAGGGCCTAGGGTGGTATAAATTAAAGCATGCCGACCAGCTCCTCCTGAAATTTGCTCACTGGGGTCAGAGATCTCCTATGTGTCCTGCCCCTGTGCTCCGGGTGTAAGATGAAAGAATACAATTGTGCCCAATCCAGTGGGCTGGGGGTGGATGTTAAAGGATGCCAGCCTCTGGATGCCCTGAACATAATTCCAGTCCTGCCCATGCATATGAACAGTTATTTTTTCTTTAAAAATTATGGAAACCCAGCATGCAAGGGTATTTGTATTTCAAGGCCCCATCTCATTTAGTTGTATATAGAAACAGAATTCACCAAAACATTTTGATAATTGACCTGTTCATTCGGGAGAAGGTCATCAACTGTTTTCTATTTTCCTTCCATCAAATTTCAGCATGGCAAATTCAACAAAATATATAACAGTGGTTTTCAAAAGTTAAAATCTGCCATCTGTTTACCTCCAAATCACACGCCTTCCCATATGGCAAGGTCATCTCTCATAGAGTTTACTTGAAACTAATAATTCAAAACATTATAAATAATTTCCTTTTTCAATATAAAGCAGGAATAGTTGGTTCAATATGTTGCAATAATTATTATACAGGTATGGGATCCATTATCCGGAAACCTGTTATCCATTATGGAATGGCCATCTCCATTTTATACAACTAATCCATATTTTTTAAAAATCAGTAGCTTGTACTTGATCCAAACTAAGATATAATTTATCCTTAATTAAAACCAGCCTATAGGTTTTATTTAATGTTTAAATAATGTTCTAGTAGACTTAAGGTATGAAGATCCAAATTACAGAAAGATCTGTTATCTGGAAAAACCCAGGTCCCAAGCATTCTGGATAACAGGTCCAATACCTGTACTGGCCAAATTCATAAAATGCTGCGATATACTACACCAAACATTCATGCTTTCAGAACGGAATCATTTTAAATAAATGATTTGCAATTTTACGCATTATGCAGCCCCCACATTCTGTTAATATATACTGTATGTTTAGACTATTTGATTTGTGGTCTATATGTACTGTAAATTGCTCAGAATAATGTCAATTAAAGCCTTTTAACTCTGTTATATTTCAACATTGTTTTCGCATATCTGTATTTAAATATCATATTCCACATCAATTTCTCAGCTCAATTGCTTTTGATAACACCATTTTCAATTTCTCTCCACCAATCTGGCTCACAAAAAGATACTAATTCTGTTAAATTATGTGTACAATTTCATGCTTTTATCTTTTAAATGATGACTCTTGCCTCTTTTGTGCTACAGACACTGATTCTTTTCATTTGTAATTAGTTTTCTTTTATATATATAAATACATTCCACTAAAGCAGAATTTAAATGCTAAGCTACAATCTCATTTAATGGATGTTCAGGAGATAATTAAAAAGTAAGGAAGTGTCTTTTCTATTGTGAGAATCTTGAGGCTGTGCCGCAGTCAGGTGATACCTTCAAGTAATTTTCTAAAATGTATACATCTTTTTGCGTTAAAAATATTGATGTATGTATAGTTGGTTACCTTTCTGTGATATGAACCATACTGATCAATATATTAAACTATAAAATCCAATTTATTTGGACAGGCCCAATTTGAGTGGTTAGAGTAGAGGTCAAAGTTCTAAAAGCTTTAAAGAAATACATATTCATTTTAAAAAGTTTCAGTAGGAAAGCAGTAACTATTTCTTGCGCCAGTCATATTGTTCCTCTCACAGTCCTAATCCCAAGGTGCTTCTAGATAAGCAATTTCCAACCAGTAGCTTGCGAGCAACATGTTGCTCACCAACTCCATGGATGTTGTTCTCAGTGGCCTCAAAGCAGATGCTTATTTTTGAATTCCAGGCTTGGAAGCAAGTTTTGGTTGTATAAAAACCAGATGTACTACAAAACAGAACCTCATGTAGGCTGCCAGTACATATAGGGGCTACCAATAGCCAATCACAGCCCTTATTTGGCACCACCCAGGAACATTTTTCATGCTTGTGTTGCTCCTCAACTCTTTTTACATCTGAATGTTTCTCACGGGTGAAAAAGGTTGGGGACCCTTATTCTAGATGATGCTCAGAATACAGTCTCTAGAATTTTCCCTGGTAGAATCCTAACTGAAACCAGGAGTAAAGTAGTCTCCATAGCTGAGAGTAAAGTCTTTATACAAATTAAAACCAACAAATATCAGCCAAAAAGCACAATATACAGTCAGCTTTCACAGTACTTAATATTTATAGCAAATGTTTACTTGGTCACTTTAACTCCTGTGAAAGTGGACATATAATTAGGGTTGCCACCTCACCCCTTTAAAACCGAACACATATGGAATACACAGCCTGTATGGCTGATTAGCAATTCATTTAGATGATGCATGGCTGCAAATAAATCAATTCAGTCTACAGCATGCATCTAGATGAATTGCTAATTAGCCATGCAGGCTGTGCATTCCATTTGTGTTTGGCTTTAAAGAGGTGAAGTGGGAGGAGATTTACGTCTTTTTTGGGTGAAACAAGATTCAAATAATTTATACAGTGTAAGTAAAGTTCATTTTGCTTGACTAACATGATAAAATAGGATTTGGAATATTTTTTTTTTTGGGTGACTGGTCCCCTTTAACCTTAAAGTGATACTGTCATGGGAAAAAAATAATTTTCAAAATGAATCAGTTAATAGTGCTGCACCTGCAGAATTCTGCACTGAAATCCATTTCTCAAAAGAGCAAACAGATTTATTTATATTCAATTTCCCAGTTGCCCCTGGTCATGTGACTTGTGCCTGCACTTTAGGAGAGAAATGCTTTCTGGCAGGCTGCTGTTTTTCCTTCTCAATGTAACTGAATGTGTCTCAGTGGGACATGGGTTTTTACTATTGAGTGTTGTTCTTAGATCTACCAGGCAACTGTTATATTGTGTTAGGGAGCTGTTATCTGGTTACCTTCCCATTACCTTCCCATTACCTTCCCATTACCTTCCCATTACCTTCCCATTGGACAGCAAATGTGGCACCATGTGGAAGTTAAGGCAGTTGAAGGTGCACCTCTAGGATGGAATGCTTAGACATGGTCCGGATCCCATACAGTGGAATGATCAGGGAGAATAATCCTAAGCCTGATTCCCTATCCAGCTGTGGTCCCTTCACGTTAGGCAGACTCAAAGCCTACAGGAGAGCTACTCCCTACTACAATCCTTTTTGGAGCATAGGCTGCTTGCTCCATTTTACCTCTCTATTTTACTTTCCTAGAGAGTACTATAAAATGATCTAACCTGTCACTGGTTGGCCTCATTCACGGGGTCCCTGCTCCCCAACTTATCTCTATATAAAATCCACAGCAAGAAAATAATTGTCTTAAAGAGTCGCTAATTATTGTTGGGCACTTAATATCTGCTTCTCTGCTGGGCCCTTGGTATCCCTGTCCAACACTGTCTCAACAGAATAAAAAACTGGGGTATTTATCTTTGAAAAGTTAAAAAATCAGTCACTTACTGTGTATTTTTTCAAAGCCTTCAATGCTATAAGCTCCTTGCAGGAGTTTACAAAGGAAGCTTTTGAGGATCTAACAATTTAATTAAGAGGCTTTTAAACCATCCGCCCAGGTATCCCTGCAATGTATTTTTGGAAGCAGTTGAAAATGCACCGCAAATATATTGTGTTTCAAATGCACATGCTATGTTCTAAAATTATTCTTCAGATATACAATTAATGTGGCTTTTTAATGTTGAAGCCTTTGTGTTTCATCCCTGTACCAGGCCCGTTTTTACTCTATGGGAGATATTAAACAATAATTTGCTAAACCTTATATACAGTAGGTATACTGATTGTAGCATTCATTATTATTATTAATATTATTATTCATTTGTGCCTTATAGGAAAGTGTACATTTTTACTATATGAGTTACTAATTAAGGACATCAATTGTAATTATGAATACAAAATGGCACTTATCTCGCAAAAGTGTCCTGCAGCTTATAATTATCCAGGTCAAGGCAAAGTAACCTCACCCCCAAAGATGAATAACAAATTCAATGCTAAGGCACATTAGTGAGCAGGAACGCTCTGCTAATGAGTTGAAAAACTCACCTCCAGCGGCAGTGCCAAATAGCTTAACTTTTTAAAAAAACGGTAATTCAGCTTTACTAGTGCGAAAGAGCGCAATTGCGCTCTCTGCACTAGTGTTGCACCCTCCACCCGGACAGGTAAGCGGCAAGGGGTCAGCACTGCAGGAGCCTCAAGCAGCTCCTACCTCAGAAACAGCCATGTTAGTGAGTGCCATTTCAGCTCAGGTTGGAGAGGCTTTACTAATGAATAAAAATGAATTTGTTCCACTTTCCTTGGGCAAACTGAACTTTTTTCCATTATGGTCAACACAATTAGGGTTCTTGCAGCGACATTGACCAACCCCATATAATTACTTATATACTCATCCAGTCATTTTATTTTAAACCTGAATTCCCCTTCACCCTAAATGGCAACATGAAATAAGAGGCCACAATGCTTTGCAGCATGCAAAGTGCTAAAAGAGGTTGCAATTGGCCATTTCTTTCAATTTACACACTGCATTTGACTGTTTTCAAATAGCCGCTGGTCTTGGTGCTCTGTTTTGGAGTGCAGAGTTCCTCAGCATGGTGCTTGGCTCCAGCACTGGCTGCATCAGTCGGCTCAGGTGCCAAAAGAGGCAAGGCATATACTGTAGGTGTCCCCTCAGCTGTCACCTACCTGCCCCTAACTTGCACATTGGGGCCTTGTCCTTACTCTCTGCCTTTTCGGTCTGAAAAAACTGAATATACCATTCTGGAAATGAGTTGTAAGGATCATCTAGTGAAAACTTGACTGTAGATATAGACATGCCCTCAAACAAAAAAAAAACCCCCAACAAATAGACAAAGTGAAACGGGCTTCCATGTGTGCAATATTCTATTGTAAATATTTGTTGTACCCCTCCAGCTGCAATGAATCCCTACAAGGTAAGAGAATGATCAAGTAACCCTATGGCACATAGTATTCATGTTAAAAAAGGTAATGTAGTAAATTCGACTTACCCTGGTGGTCCAGTGGTGCGGCAGGGACGCCCGCCATGCCGCTCCGTGTCAAGCGCCATCTTAGTTCCCTAAGGGCACACGCCTCCCCGCTATTTAAAGGCGCAATGGCGCCAAATTTGAAAACTATAAAAGGCTTATTTAAGCCACAGGACCTTGCCCGTGATAGGATCTTGTTCCTGGTGCTTTGTGAGCTTTTGTATTTTGTATTCTGATTCTGGTTTTGACCCCGGCCTGGCTATCAACTATCCTGTCCTCTATATGTGACCCTTGCATGAATATCGACTACCCCTTCTGCTGAACCCGCCTGTCTGATTGATTACCCGGTTTTGACCCTTGCCTGCCTGATTACAATTTACTTCTGCCTGCCTCGACCCGGCCTGTTCTGTCGACGATTCTGGTTTCCTGTTTTGTACTGTAACCCTCGGCCTAAAGACTCTACCTAACAGTCGTGCCCCTCTGTCTATCCAGAACCTCTAGCCTTGCACCTCTCATTTAAGTCCTGGTGGCATCCAAGTAGCTGAGGGCTCCTCCCGAGGCCAAAGGAGGTCACACTACAGGTGAAGCACGAGCCGAGACCAGGGTGCTTGGCATTTGTTCTGGTGTTGGGTGCCGACCTTGACAGGTAAAGTATACATCAAGTGGCATAAATTAGGTTTGGGTGTGATAATTGGATTGAACACATATTTAATTTGATCAACTTATATTTAAATAAGTGCTTTGGAAAATAAAAAGTAAGCACATCATCTAATGGATCTATTATCAAACCGTCCTACATTCTTTTGATTCGATTTAGATTCGTTTTAATGATTAACACAAAGGCCTGGGGAGGTGTAAGATTTGAGTTAATAAAAAATACACAGAATGCTGGACCTGAGGTTTTCCAAATAAGGGATCTTTCGCTAAACATAAATCATTTAAACATTAATTAAACCCAGTAGGATTATTTTACTACCAATAAAGAATAATATATCATTTTTGGGATAAAGTAGAAGATTCAGGTTTGTTATTACAGAGGAAAAGTAAATAATTTAAAAATATTTGAATATATTGATTAAAATGGACTCCCATAATTCTGAGCTTTCTGGATAATGGGGTTCCAGCTATTTATCCCAGAACTATATCACTGTTAATTTTCTAATGAATTCTGCCTTCTGATTTCAGAAATGGTGATGAAAGGTGTAAAATGAGATTAAGGTGAACAATAAAGCTTCCTAAATATTACTTTTATTTGAAATCTGTATTGTTTGGTGTAACATTTTACAGACCTTTTATAAATATGGCTCTAACTAGATGACATGCTTGACTTTGTACCAGGTCAGTATCATGCAAACTGTAGTCTGTTGGGTCAGGAGTCCCTCCTGCTTAATATGGACTTCTGTGCACACAGGTATGGGATCCATTATCCGGGAAACCTGTTATCCAGAAAGCTCTGAATAACAGAAAGGCCATCTCCCAGATACTTCTTTTTATCTAAATAAATCCAAATTTTTAAAAACTATTTCCCTTTTTCTCTGTTGTAATAAAACAGTACCTTGTACGTGATCCAAAGTAAGAAATATTTCATCTTTATTGGAAGGAAAACCAGCCCAATGGGTTTAGTTAATGATTTCTTAGTAGACTTAAGGTTTGAAGATCCAAATTACTGAAAGATCCATTATCCGGAAAACCCCAGGTCCCAAGCGTTATGTTTAACAGGTCCCACACCCTTATTTATATGGCCATTTGAGTACAGATATGACGTCATTCTGATATTAAAACTATTCATATATTTTACAGCATTGATAAAGACACTTTTTGTTTTGTCTTTCTTCCCACCTTCCTGTTATTACCAGTTTTTATGCAACAGCTTCAGCTCAATGGGTAAAAAAAAAAACATTAAACCAAAAACAAAACAATTTTGAGCTGTATTAACATTTGAATGGGGAATTTCATTATAGCAGAAGAGGTATTGTGCAGGGAAATATAAAGCGCATTATAGATTATTATTCATCTAGACTCCATTCAGGAGAAGTTAAGCAAAATGAGTGCAACGTCATTCGCGTTCCTTTGCGTGCGTCAGACTCCAGGAGGCACATAAACAGATTAATACAAACAATGCTCATTTTGGATGCAGAGAGCTGCAATTTCATCCATAAAAAAAGTCACTGATCCTCTCGATGCACAGGGGTCTTAGGATTTTACTTTTCCACTACAGCAAACTAGAATTTTTTTTTTTTTTTATCACAGACTGAATGCACATCATGTCCCAGGGCTCTCTGCCTCCTATAACACTGTTAAAATAAGGGCATATCACTGTCAGTCAATAGCTAAGCTGCCGAATAGCAATCTGATATGATCAAACTGCCTTGTATCTCCGGCATATGTCAGTGCCGATGTCTGATTTCGCTTATTGCTATATAAATATTATAGAACATCTTGTTCCTTGCTTGGATTTTACCATCAAGAGCTACATTGGTGGATAAAGTAATCGAATGCGATTTTTGTTTCTTATTTGCTGTATTCCGGTTAAACAGATACTGACTCATGCCTATTAATGATTAAGGAATCAAGTCAGTATTACTAAAAAACTAAAAAGGTATTTTATTTTACATATGTTCCCCACCCACCCTCTAACTGACCATTGCCTTTAAAGAAGAACTAAACCGTAAAAATTAATATGGTTAGAAATGTCATATTTTATATAATGAACTAATTGATCCAGCCTAAAGCTCTATACAACTCTAAACATCTATAGTAGTAATGATTCAGGTGTTCAAAGTTGTCGCAGGAGTTTCCCATCCTGGCTTTTTGTTAGGAGTGTCTGCGACACACACACATGCTCAGTGGGCCTTCAGCAGATGTTGAGGAGCTAAGTTTAGGGGTCGTTGCAAATCAAATCAGTGAGGTTTGCCTGTCATAGAAGCTGATGCTACTGGTCTGATAATTAAGCTATTATGCTAATTTTGCTGGTTTCTGAGCTGCCATGTACCAGTAATTTGAATGGTTTACTAATCAGTCTTCCATTATTATTATTATTATAATTAACATGTATTTATATAGCGCCAACATATTTTGTAGCGCTGATTATGACATTTCTATTGTATATATTCAGTATTTTGTGGATTATTTCTGCTGTATTTCTTTAGTTAAGCTTTAGTTCTCCTTTAAGCACTGATGTGAATACAGTTATGGGAACTGTTATCCAGAATGCTTGGGACCTGTGGTTTTCCAGATAAGGGATCTTTCTGTAATTTTGATCACCACATCTTACATCTACTAAAAATAATTTTTTGTCAATCTGTTTAATGGGTTTCTGGGTGACGGATCCTATTCCTGTATTATATAGTTCAAGGAGGGCCGGATCTGTCAGTTATGCTAGGCTGAGTTGGCAGTGCAGTATAGGCTTGATATAATACTCTTCCTTGCCCAACATGACTGATTCAGAACTGCAGAAGGCAAGAGTATAACACAGAAGTGGGAGTGTGTGATTAATGCAATACGAAAATGGCAGTTCCCCAATTCTCGCTTGATAGGAAAGGGTCAGTCTCACTTTAAATTGACATAGACGCAAGACTCCATGGACCCATAAGAGCAAGCTGTCCGACACTATCACTCACTAGGGCAGATTTACTAAAGGGCGAAGTGGCTAAAGCTAGCAACTTTTCGCCAGAAAACACATCCACAGGGACATCGCCAATTCACTAACAGGCGCAGATGACTTTGCTAGCGAAAGAGACTGTCGCTAACATTCGTTCTCACTTTTTGCTCATACGAATGGACGTTGCTCTGCAAATTCACTAAAGTGCGGATTTTACTGAACGTTACCTCTTTCACAAGACTTGACTTCGCCATCTCAGACCAGGCGAACTGCTAAAATGAAGCTACATCTTCACTTACATCATAGCCTGTCTGCCGAAAATGCATTCAAGTTGAAAAAAACGCTGGCGACTTTTCCTTTTATTTGAGCAGGATTGCTTGCAAAAGTCTTGAACTTGAACTTTTTTGGGTTAACATTTTCCCCAGACATTTGAGGGCCATGGAACATTCATTGTACAGTGTCCTCAAGTCTAGGGCATTATATGATCTTTTGTGTCTTTATTAAGGTTCCTTGGACATTTGTAATAAAAAGTGGCCACTTCAAGCATTTGCACTTACATCTCTAATAAAGACGTCTATACAACTTTAATGTTTCAGGCTGTTATGCCGCCTGAGGCGGTGTCCGAAATGCTGCCCCCCCTGCCCATCGTGCTTACCTTACGATTGCCAACAGGGGTCTGGGGAATCCACAACGCTACCGCAGAGATCGAGATTACACTCTTTGCACTAGAAAAGCTGAATTTCTGGTTTAAATAACCAGAAATTTGGCCCTTAAAGTTACCAGGATCATCTTTTTGACGCCCCTGGTAACTTCTGGGGAGCTGCCGCCTGATGCAAGGTGCTCACCTTGCCTCATTTCAGAAACGCCCCTGCCCTTATGTCAAATTGACCTAAGCATAAGATCACTAGAGACTTTTCGCTGGGCATAAATGAACGCTAGCGAATGCTTGCGATGAAATGCTCGTACTGAAGAAGTATTGCTAGGTAAAAGTCTCCAGCGTTTGGATCCCAGGATGCAAATTCGCATTTTAGTGAATTAGCGTAGTGGTAACAAATTAGTGGTAACAAATTTCAGTCAGCCCTGTTTTGAAATTACCGGGCAGTATATCAAGTATGGGATCATCAAATGATGATCTTTTTAATTATGAATGCCAAATTATGTGCATAGTAAAAGAAGAGTACAGTAAGGGGCACATTTACTAAGGGTCGAATATCGAGGGTTAATAAACCCTTAAAGTAAAATCCTTCAAATCCGAATATCGAATTCAAAGGATTTTAGCGCAAATCCTAAAAATCGAACGATTCAAACGATTTTAAGCGATTGGTCGAAGGATTTTTCTTCGATCAAAAAAAGCTTAGAAAAGTGCTGGGGAAGGTCCCCACAGGCTAACATTGTACCTCGGTAGGTTTAAACTGCCGAAGAATGTAGTCAAAGTTTTTTTTTAAAGAGACAGTACTTCGGAATGGTTGAATAGTCAAACGATTTTTAGGTCAAAACGTTCGAATCAAAGTCGAAGTCGAAGATCGTAGTAGCCTATTCGATGGTCGAAGTACCCAAAAAAATACTTTGAAATTCACATTTTTTTTAATTCGAATCCTTCAATCGAGCTTAGTAAATGTGCACCTAAATGTCAAAATCATTGAATCTGTATTACTGAATCAATCACACCAGCTGAATTTGATCAAACCCAGGGTTAACAACTCCATAGCAAAAAGTGGATGTCAACCTTTTGGAATCTGTCTTCTTTTTGGACGTTGGCAGTTCAGTTATTGGGAATTTTCTAGCTCAGGAATCAAATTGTATCTTGTTTTAAATATTCAAATTCATTTGTATTTCATTAGAACAATGATAAATATAAAATATAAATGAATTCTGAATGAATTAGCATTTTTAGTCTCTAATTTGTAGAGAATTGGGTTTAATGGAGGGTTGTTTCTGAGCCACAGTACTTTAATAAACAATTCATTTAAAGCTGTTGCATTAAAGGAAAATTATACCCCCTAAATTAATAGTTTATATCATATTAAGAGATATATAAGGAATCAAATTAAAATTGAATATATATTTAAGTAAGTATTACCCTTTTACATTGAGCCCCATTTTGTGATGGTCTGTGTGTTGCCTCAGAGATCACTTGACCAGAAATACTGCAGCTCTAACTAACAGGAAGAAGTATGGGAAGCAAAAGACAGAACTTTGTCTATTAATTGGCTCATGTGACCTAACATGTATGGTTTGTCTGAGTGCATCGTGAATCATAGGATCCCAGGGGGTGACCTTATTTCTTAAAATGGCAATTTTCTATTTATGATTACCCAATGGCACATGCTACTAAAAAGTATATTATTATGTAAATTGTTTATTTACATGAAGCAGGATTTTACATATGAGCTTTTTTCTACAATTTATTGTTATAGAGACCTATATTGTTCGGGGTATAGTTATAAAAATAGTTATTTTGGTTAATTTATCTGGTCCAATAGAGGGTTGTCATTTTTTGACATAGGGAGGCCCATTTGTCAAAGGTCGAATTTCGAATCCATGAGAATTTTTTTTTGTACTCTAATAAATTTGAATACACTCGAAATTCGAATGGGAGTTTATTTGAGAAAAAATTTGAACGAATATTATAAAAACGGTACACATTTTTTAATTAAAGAATATTGGAGATAGGTTTCTTTTTTATTAAAGAAAATAAAAATGGGATATTATTTTTTTGCCTTTACATGCCCTTTAACTCAGCTTATGCAAATACATAATAGGGGGTTCACCATAAACTAATTAAAAAGAGATAAGCAACCTGAGGCTTCCCAGATGTGGGGGTACTGTACTGACAAATAGAAATGATTGGTTATCCTAAAGGAAAAACCATTAATGGACTATCCCTGGCTATAATTAAAATACTCACAACACTGTGTAAGGAATCCTTACCCTGGTGGTCTAGTGGTGGTGCGGCGGGGACGCCCGCCGCACCGTCCTGCTTCCTCACTGCCGGCTTCCTAGCACTTCCGTATTTTATAGGCGCATGTGCGCTGGCGTGATGACGTCAGCGCGCAATGGCGCGAAATTCAAACAGGATTTAAAGGGACATTTTCTTCTATGTCATTGCCCATGATAGGATTTGTTCCTGGTGCTGTTAGCTGTTGCTATTCTGTTTGAATTTGATCCTGATTATCTGTTTTGACCCCTGCCTGGCTGTTTGACTACTCTGATCTCTGGAACCTGACCCTTGCCTGAAACCGACCTTGATTCTGCTTAACCCTCCTGTTTGACGTTCTGGTTTGACCTCTGCTTGTTATTTGACTCCGATTCTGCCTCAGCCCATCTGATTGATTACCCGGTTTGACCTTTGCCTACCTGACGACTCTAGCTATCTGCCTGCCTCGACCCGGCCTGTCTGACCACGAATCTGTCTTACGTTATTGTACCACGACCTTCGGCCTAACTGACTTTAACAACAGTCGTGCCCCTTTGCTTGCCAGAACTCCTCGCCTTGCTCCTCTCGAAACATCCAGGTGGCATCTGAGTACGCTGAGGGCTCCTCCTGAAGCCAAAGGCGGTCACACTACTGGTGAATCCGAGCCAAGACCAGGGAGCTTGGCACTAGCTCTGGTTTAGGGTGCGGACCGTGACACACTGGTCCTATATTAATACATTTTTGGTTTGTTAACAAAATGTTCCTGTGAGTAGGTAATAACCCGTACGTGTCTGTGAATGAGTGGAGAATATTGATGTTGTCAGTGGGGTCTCCTTGTTTGGATATACATTTCCCATCCAAATATTATTTACACAATGCATCTTGAAGAGTGATAAAAGCAACTGCACAAATCAAAGCATCAAACAGGCAGCAATTTCTTTGTCGCCGAGAATGAAACATTAAATACAGTTTTTGGGTTCTCTCGCACTTAAAAGAGAGAACGATAGCACAGAACGGTGTGAAGGAACTTGTAGATCTTCAGAAAATAATTGGATACAGAATGTTCTGAACAGGGGCGTAACTATAGAGGAAGCAGACCCTGTGGCTGCAGGGGGGCCCAGGAGGTATAGGGGCCTCATGAGGCCCTAATTCATATACAATTTCAATAAATATTGGAGAAACAAGTCAACCTCTAAACATTTTGGGGGCCTGAAAAATAATTTGCTGTGGGGCCCAGTAATATCTAGTTACGCCACTGGTTCTGAACATGGTTTATGTGCCTAAATGTTTCTTACTCCAGTACCTGCTCAATAGCGCTGCTCTGCAGCATTAATCAAATTGTTACATTTCCTGGAAAAAACTACGACATGCTACATGATAAAGCTTGGTATTAGTCAATATGGGACCTATGCAACAAATTGCACATGAATCTTTATAAATTTGTGCAAAGTTTTATTGCCCACCTGCTACACACTTCTGTTAACTGTTATTTAATGCTTGAACATAATGGGGGAAAAATATCACTCCTGGAAAAATTTGTGAAATCTACGAAAGCGTGGAAAAATTAACCATTTTACTGTCAAAATGTTTCAGTGTATGCTAAAATATATAGTACATATAAAGAAACAAATGTATCTTGACACTTTTCCTTGTGCTCATCAGGAGATTTTAAATATTTATAGGTGTAAAGTATTGAGAGTAAGGCTGAAAAAAATAACAGGGGGGGGACCTATAGAAAATTATATTAAAATGTAAATTTTTTGGGATATTCAACCTGAATACTAGACTGCCCAATGGCATAAAAATTGGACTATAATGTGTTGTGCTAGAAAAAGCTTAATTGGCTATGATTCATTCCACCCTAAATTAGTTGATCTCTTTGGATATACTCTGCTGGTTAGTATTTGATACAGTATATATGTAAATTTTTCCTCTGGAATATCGAATTGTTATGTACCTACTACTCTATATTGGTTATTTTACTACTGTTTTAATTGTTTTTCAATTTTCTATATATAGTGCACACTGTTGCTTTTTTGCTGCTCTTTTTCAGTGCCCTCTACTATGTTGCTGTTGCTTACAGATTGCAAATCGTTAGATTGAGGGTCTGCGGCTGGGGCACCTGGACTTGGTGAGTGCCTCCATATTTGGTTTCCTTTTGTCCTGTTTTCTTCAGTTTGAGTCTTACTAAACTGTTTGAGTCAAGAATGCTCAACATAAGGAATATTCAGCAGCTGAAACAGTCATATGATCAAAATGATTCTTCCTCCACTCCCTTATCAGCATTTGTTGATGAATGCCTTAAAAAGTATAAGACTTGAGGGAAGATTTCTTATAGAGTGTATTGGAAATACCTACAGAGCCTTTTGAAATGGGCTCCTTGATCCTTTCAATTCTTACTGGAGTATAATATTCTAGGTTTCCAGTGGACCCATCAGTGGTCATTCAATTGTATGATGAACATTAAAATGATGCAACCATATACCTGGGATATCTTGGTTGCCGTCCCAATTATGGAATATTATATAATTGTTTCTCACTGTTCTGGTATGTTATTAAAGTGGACCTGTCACCCAGACACAAAAATCTGTATAATAAAAGTAATTTTCAAATTAAACATGAAATCCAATTTCTATTTTTTATTAAAGCATTCATAGCTGTTTTAAGCTCATTTAAACATCTCAGCTGTCAATCAAATATTGTCTGCCCCTCCTCCTGGGCATAGAGGCGGAGCAGACAATTACTTTCACTTTCCATTCAGCACTTCCTAGAAATCGCTGCTCTCCCCACATTCCCCAAGTTCTCTTCACCATTTAATTGTGTAACCAGGGCATGGGGATGGACATCGAGTCCCCCATTCTGGTGCACAAACAAGATTCTGAGCTGATACAAGGCTTGTCTTAATAACAATGTCCACAAAATGGCTTCTGCCTGCTTGTTGTAATTATGAATTCCCAGACTGGCGGAAACAAGATTCAAATAATTTATATAGTGGAATTAAAGTTAATTTTGCTTGACTGATGTGATAAAATAGGATACTGAATATTTTTTTTGGGTGATGGGTCCCCTTTTAAGATACTTAAAATTTTCAAAAATGTGGTCTCGTCTCCATAGGTACAAAATGATTTGATATTACCAATTTGTTTTCACTCCAATTGAATAACTTCCTTAAAGTTAAATTCACAGAAGTTTTATAAACACTGATGTTTTTACAATTTACAAGCCCTGCAATATCCAGTATGTCCGCACTTGCATTCTGTCAGATATATTTTAATAAATTGTCCATTTGACAAACAGGAAAAGCACAATTTATTTTCCCATTATACCAGGGTGAGGTGTTGCATGCAATTTAATGTTCTGTTTTTACAGTGTGAATTACAATGACATTGCTTGAAATATGCTACTAATATATGATTTCCCTCTGGCTATGGGCTTCCATTAAAACACCAGTCAGCATTCACTGGCTTAACCTTGGCAGCCCTGATGAGCCAAATTCAAATATAACAGAGTTGGAGAGCAGGAAAAAACCCATAGGCAGTGCCAAATAAGGGCATTGATTGGCTATTTGGTAGCACCATGTGGACTGGCAGCCTACAGAAGACTCTGGGGCAGATTCACTAACGGGTGAATTTTCGCCAGCGTCAGCTTTGCACCCATCGCACCACTTTGCCAAATATGCTACGAATGCGATAATTCACTAAAATGCGAAGTCTCGTCCTGAGCGTTGAACGCTGACAACTTTTAGCTAACGTTACTTTGGCTATGCAAGCATTTCAAAGTGAAGATGCGCTAGCATTCATTTGTGCCTAGTGAAACTTCTATAGTGATCTTGCGCTTAGGTCAATTTGCATAGGGCAGGAAATTTAAAGATGTATGGACGTCTTTATTATAAATGTTGCTGCAAATGGTTTAAGTTACTGGTTTATATTACACATGTCCAGGGGACCTTAATAAAGACAAGAGAGTTAATATACTGCCCTACACATGAGCCAACTGTAAAATTAATGTTCCATATGTTATGAAATGTCTGGAACCAAAAAAAGTTTGTTAGGACTTTTGCAGCCAATCACGCTGAAAAAAGGAAAAGACGCCAGCATTTTTTGAACTTTGATGCATTTTCGACTCACAGGATATGATGTAAGTGACAGAAGATTGAGGAAGATCTGGCTGATTTATAGCACTTCGCCTGGTCTGAGGTGGTGAAGTCAACTCTGGTGAAAAAGGTAAAGTTCAGTAAAATCCGCATTTTAGTGAATTTGCGGAGTAATGTCCGTTCGCCAGATTGAAAAGTTGCCTGGCGATAGAGTGTGAATGACCGACAACAACAATCAGTTTCACTAGCGAATAGGTGCCTGTGCCTGTTGCTGTAAATTGCCGATCTCCCTGCGGGTGCTCACACTAACGAATTGTCGATAACGTTAGCCAATTCGCTCCTTAGTAAATCTTCACCTCTTTGTGCCTTAAAGGGCATTTAAAGGCAAAAAATAATATCCCATTTTTACTTTCTTTAATGAAAAAGAAACCTATCTCCAATATACTTAAATTAAAAAATGTTTAACGTTTTTCTAAGAAACCTGACTGTATGCAGTGAAATTGTCCCTTCATTTACTGCTGTGGATAGGAATTGTCAGACGGTCCCTAACTGCTGAGCAGGGAAACAATCATACTTATGAACAGCAGGGGGAGCCCCCGCCTTACTTCCAGCCATGCAGAATTCAAGCAACTTTGTTCATGACGATCCCTAAGCAGCCCAGACCACACTGAGCATGTGCACAGTCTTAGTCTTGCAAAGATGTATAACAAAGTTACAAGATGGTGACCCCCTGTGGCCAACTTTGAAAGCATAAATTATTTGTTTGATTAGGCTTGTGGTGCAGTAAGTTCATGTTTATATTTAGTATACAAAATACAGCATTTCTAGCCTCATTCTATTTTAGACTTTATATGCCATTTAAAAACTTGCCTCCAAACCAGGAATTCAAAATTAGGCACCTGTTTTGATGCCTCTGGGAGCAACATCAAATGGAACGGTGAGCAACATGTTGCTCACGAGCCACCAGTTGGGGATCACTGTCCTAGAGGCTAAACCTCACCCATGACTTTTTGAAGCAGAGTCTGGGTGTTCAGTCTCTAGGATATTCTATGTAAATGGAAATTCAAGAAGCAATCCTGTGCCTTTTCTCCAGAATTCCTTCTGCTTTGTATACAAATAAGCAAAATGCTTTTATCTAGGGTACATTTTTCCTACTTTTGTAGGAGCTATCATCATATTCGATGTTGCCAATTACTAACTGCATGTTGCATTCCTCTATGTGACTGAACAAGAATATACAGGTACTCTGCGTTATTGTCTCTTTCCAAGCGTTAAAATAGAAATTTAGAATTTTATAGACTTTTATCAAATCAAAGATTCTGCTGAAGGCCTTCCCTTTTTTTGTAAGATTGAGCCAAGTCCTTGCTGTTCAATCAAACCAAAGTCAAACTACTAAATGACTAATAAATGATGTTTTTGCTGATTCTGAAGCACAGAATCAGCAAAAACTATTTTTTTTTTTCTTTTTAGATTATGTTATATTGGGAGATTTTGCTCAAATTAGAATATAACAATTAGGGTCTGTATTTAGCTCAGTATTTGACTAATTCTTTTATAGCTTATTCTGCATTTAGCTAAATCTTAAGATTCTGGATGCAGCGCCTCTTTACTTTTGTATTCAATTCTGAATGAATTGTTTACAAGGAAGCAAGGATTTGAGTATGGAATACAAAATCATTCAGGTTTATTAAAAATTTCAGCATCCAAGGAATATGCATCCCCATGTATTCTTTTTCTTTATTGCGGGATTGATTAAAAGGGTTAACTTTTAGTATGTTATAGAATGGCTCATTCTAAACAACTTTTTCATTGGTCTTCATTATTTATTTATTTATGTTTTATAGTTTTTTTAATTATTTGCTTTCTTCTAATGACTCTTTCCAGCTTTCAAATTACACCCCATATAAAAAAAACAAATGCTCTGTAAGGCTACAAATGTATTGTTATTGCTACTTCATCTTTCTATTCAGGCCTCTCCTATTCATATTTCTTTCTCTTATTCAAATCAATGTATGGTTGCTAGCTTAATTTGGACCCTACCAACCAGATTTTAAAGTTAGTGATGGAATTTTACTAACAAGGCAGGGACCACACAGGCCAAGAAGTCAGCAGAAAAGACCATAGACTTGCATACTAAATGAAGCAAAGTCTTTTCTATGGAATCTTTATCATGGTATGAGCTATTCAAGTGCAGGTATGGGACCTGTTATTCAGAATACTCAGGACCTGGTGTTTTCTAGATACAGGGTTTTCCTTAATTTGGGCCATCATATTTCAAGTCTGCTTTAAAAATTAATTATACTTTTTTTTTGCTTCCAATAAGGATTAATTATATCTTAGTTTGGATCAAGTACAAGGTACTGTTTTATTATTACAGAGAAAAAGGAAGCAATTTAAAATGATTGAATTGTTTGATTAAAATGGAGTCTATAGGACATTGTTTTCAGCCATTATCATTATAATGACATTCATTATGGCAGCACATGAAGAAATGTGCCTGTATTGTCTGTGCATCTACACAATACAATTTGTTTTATAACTACTTAAAATTCATCATGTTCTCCCATTATTAATGATCTTCATATAACCATAAATACTCTTTAATAAACAGTGGAAATGAATTACCATATTCATTCCTCAGTGAATAATGTTGTCAGTCCACTTGATCTTATTTTTCTTTATTGTTTTGATTGTTAGCAATGCCAATTCCAGTACTCACACACTTGTAATGGGGGATATGCATAGCAAACAGAATAAAATCTGTAAAGTTTTATCAAATTACTTGATCTCTTTGGGTTTTAGACTGGCTACTTTCAGGGTCAGACTGTGCTGGCGGGACACCGGAAAAAAACCCCGATGGGCCCTGGCTCTTTTGGGCACCACTAGCCCAGACCAGTTCCCTGTACTCACTGTCCTAATCCTCCTTCCAGACATAGGCAGTCAAGCAGATTTTGCGCACCGTTAAATGTTACGCTTGGGGGGGTGGCGTTTGGCAACATAGAGAGGACTTGGCTTCTTTTCACCCTGCATTTCTGCATAGAGCGGCTTAAGCTGGCCATTCCAGGGCCGATAAAAGCTGTTGACAGACCAAGTCGGCAGCTTATTGGCTCGTGTGGGGCTCTCCAATGTCAGAAATTCAAGACGCAATCCTGTGCCTTTGCTCCAGAATTCCTCAATCATGATCGATATCTGGCCGAAAGCTGGCCAGATGTCAATAAGGCAGGGGTAAAGATCCTGTCGGACCGCAGACCGCATCTGTTCGTTGATGCGTTCCCGCGATCTGACTGCCGTATTGCTTTACTTATGATCCAATCTTTGGGCCCTAGGGCCCACGATCAGATACAGTAAGTCCGATATCGCCCACCTTGAAGGTCGGCATATCAGGGAGAGATCCACTTGTTTGGCGATTTTGCCAAACAAGAGGATCTCTACCCAGTATGCCCACCTTCAACTAAAAGTGGGTGTATGGCCACCTTTAGTTAAAAGAAAAAGGCAACAGTGAATCCATAATTTGCTCCCAACCCATGAAAAGGTTACTATGATTGTGCCATTATCATCAACAGATGATGTCATAAATAGCTGACACTTCCCCTGCACTAATTTAAATGTCTACAATGAATACGTCCCAGCAAGATGCCTCTCACAGCCAGCAGCAGCGCAGATGCAAATGCAGTCGTAGTCAAATAAATGCAAATGTGGTGCATTCATTAAGGGGGGGGGTGATATATCAACGTTCAAATTTAATTTTTTTGCCACACTTTTTTAATTTTTTTTGAACAAAAAGTCACAAAGTCATTTTTCAAAAAACAGGAAAAACTCAAATGTAAAACATTCGGCCTCTAAAAGCTTGCAAGTGCATGTAAAAGTCAATGGGAGTTGTCCTTGGCAAAATTCAAGCTGTTTTTATAGGTTTTTTTTGAGCTTGTAAAGTCACGAATTTGGATTTTTCGCGTTTTATTTCACGATTATTGATATATTTGGATTTTTTAATAAATTAACAGAGCCATTGGGGTTTTTTTTTTAAATTGTGAGTTTATTTGCGGTAGTAATACGCATAGATCTTGACACTTGGAACCTTGGAATTAATGCCAACTTAAACCGTTTTTTCCCAGGTTTCCCACAGTGGGTTATATCAGCAGCCACAACAGACTTGCACCAAAAGAAACAAATGCTAATGGCATTTTAACATGACGTGTTGGAAGTGACGCACTGCTCACACTGAAAATGTTATCTGAGGCAGATGCAGCTAAGTGACTGGAATTCTGGGAAAAAATATGGATTGGAAAAAGTCATATAGGCACCCCCTCTCCTGCCCCTATCCCTTAACTTGCATGTCAAATGCTAATGCAAGCGTTGGCAGTTACAGGTCGCAACAGAGCCCTATGCCTGGTGGGAAGTATAAGGTTGCCTTGTGCGTGTATGGGATCCTTTTTTAGCAAACCCATTATCCTGAAAGCTCCAAATTATGGAACAGCCATCTCCCATAGACTCCAGCCTATTGGGTTTGATTGATTTTTTTTACTATATTCAAGGTATGAATATCGAAATTATGGAAAGATCCATTAGCAAGAAAACCCTGGGCCTGAGCATTCTGGATAACAGGTCCCATACCTGTACTGTGCTCTTCAACTCAAGGCAGATTTTCATATGAACGTTAAAGGTTGTGCTTTTGTGCCCCTTAGTGATCTTGCACTTTCGCCTGGGTTCTCAGTAGTGGTGGGCGAATGTGTTCCGTTTCGCCTGAAAAATTGGTGAATCCCGCGAAATTTGCAAAACGGTGAAAAATTCATGCAACAAAAGTCATCAATTTGCGGGCGTCAATTTGACGCCTATTTAATCCAATTGCATTAAAGTCAATGGGTGTGCAGTAAATTGACGGCGGCATTGAAATTTTGTGAATTTATTCACCAACGGCGATACGCGGAAATTCGCAGCGAATTCGTGCCAGCTGAATAAATTGGCCCATCACTAGTTCCCAGTAAATAAGCCCATTGTGTCTAAAATCAGATCCTTATCCCACTTTAATTATGACAATTTCCGAAGCCTTTATCAAACAATTAGTAAAGCTATGGATATACATCTTGATAGTTCACTTATAGTAATGTCAATCGTGTACTCTAAGTACATGATTGATCTAAGAATAATGTGAGGACTTACCCGGTGTGGCGGGGACGCCCGCTGCGCCATAAGTGGGGACGCCCGCCACACCGTGCCGATCCTTCTCACACGCCGGCGCTGGACTTTTAGGGCGCCTGCGTTGGTGGTTCTTAAAGGTGGCATGATGACACCAGCGCGCAATGAAATATAAAAGTATAAATAGCCTATTTTGATTACTGGACCTTGCCTGTTATAGGAGTTTGTTCCTGGTGCTATTTGAGCTTTGTGCTATCTGTTTGAACCTGTTTGATTCCTGTTGTGACCCCTGCCTGGCTATTTGACGATCCTGACTTCTGAATCCTGACCCTTGCCTGAATACCGACTTTGATTCTGCTTAATCCTCTGATTGACTTCCTGGTTTGCCCCTTGCCTGCCTGACTACGTTTATTCTCTGCCTGCCCTGACCAGGCCTGATCTGACTACTCTATTGCCTAACGCCTTCTGCCCAAAGACTTTGCTTTACAGTTGTGCCCCTTTGCCTGTCTAGAGCCCCTTGCCTTCCACCTCTCGTTTTAAGACCTGGCAGCATCTGAGTAGCTGAGGGCTCCTCCCGAGGCCAAAGGCGGCTGCTACAGGCAGAAGCACGAGCCTAGACCAGGGTGCTTGGCATCGGTTCTAGATTTAGGGTGCCAACCGTTACAAATAATCACAACAAGTAATCTAAGAATAAAATAATATATGAAGATTCTACACATAAACACATGCCTTTGGGAATGAGGGCAAATAAGAAATATTACCATGTGTAACAGTTCAGTTTTGGATGTAGGTCCACCTAAGGGATCCATTTATTTCCCCTTGGCTTGTGTTTCTGCGAGCTCTTGCAGAGTGACGTCCAAAGTGCCCATTAGCTGAAATTTTAGAAATCACTGACTGGACTTCTGGCCTTTTATCTGTTTTTCCCTAAATGAGTTATGGGGAGTCTGTAAGTAAATAAAACATCAACAATGATTGTCCTGTATTGGTTTTTAATTACCCTAGGAGTGGGACATATTATCAACAGACCCATAGCTGGCTCTGGATAAAACGTGTTTCCAAAACGGATTTATTGGTGGACAACTCCAAAACATATAGTAAAAGAGAGAACCAGTATATGTACTGTATTGTTTTTTTTTCTAAAGCACCAACATTTTCTGTAGCACTGCACTGTAAATCTAAACATACAGGTTAGATATAAAAGTACAGGTATGGAACCTGTTATCGAGAATGCTTGGGACATGGGATTTTCTGCAAAATACAATTCAGCCAGCACTCACTAGGAACTCAAATCTCCCATTTAGTAGTTAGGTGCACGTCATTCTGTGTCCACTCCAACCGACTGAAAATCCACACACACTGTAGCAGACAGCACCAACAGGAATATCTGTTTAAAAAGCCTTTTATCAAGCTTGATAAAGGGTCATTGTTTGGCTTGAAACGTTGTGACTGTCCTGATCATTAAGCCTAAGAAAAGCAAAATAAAGGCTTTTTAAACAGATATTCCTGTTGGTGCTGTCTGCTACAGTGAACTTGGGATTTTCTGCATAAAGGGTCTTTCCATAATTTGTACCTTAAGTGGGTTATTTATCAAAATCCGAAAATATCTCATTATTTTCTGAAATCTACTCCGACCAAATCGGCACGGGTTATTTTCCCTTATTTATCAATTAATAAAATATCGTAGGAATTTTTTTTCGGTCTGACCGGAAACCACAAAATCTTTGGATTATTGCAGCAGATCAGGATTATTGTGCAGAACAGGATATCTTCTGGTCTTCTCCCATTGATTTATATACAACCTTGACAGGTCTGAGATGCCGCATTTTGGATTCTGACTTTTTACATAAATCCTGAAAAAATAAAAAAAATTTTACTAAAAATTGGGATTTTAGAGTAAAAAAAACTTTTTTTTACAAAAAAAAGACTTTTTTGAGTTTTTGGCATTCGGACTTTAAAAAAAAAAAAAAAAAAAATTTAAATATTAAATATTCCAATAAGGATTAATTATAACTTTGTTTGGTACTGTTTTACTATTACAGAGACAAAGGAAATCAATCTTAAAAATTAGATTTAATTGGATAAAATGGAGTCTAGGGGAGACGGGTTTCCTGTAATTCGGGGCTTTCTGGATACCAGGTTTCCTGATAATGAATCCCATACCTAGTAGAACCAATTACCGATACAAGAGCAAGAAGGGGCCCTGCACAATAGAGCTTACAATCTAAGGTTTAGTATTTCTATAATTGTCTGCTGCTAATTCTGGCTTATTGCTTTTACTATACCCAGTGTGTTTGTGTGCCTGAAATTCTGCCAGTTGTGAAACATTAATATTTATCTGTGTCCTCACATCTTCCCTCTTCATTAATTCAACTTCAATGAAGAGCCAATTAAGGCCCATTACAATTTCCTTGTGGTTCTTAAACTTGCAGCCGTTTAAATTATATGACTGAACCATGGATATTATTTACGCCGTTGGTATTACATGCGTAAATCAGCCTTTCATGGAATTTCAGATAATTATGCCTTCACATCTCTGACGGGTGCAATGAAGTGTTTCTGTACCTCCAGCGCCAGGATGCAGTGCCAGGCTCTAGTGGAGCAAACAGAGGAATGGATGCCCTTTCAAATGTTTCTTTCTCATCAAATCCATGCCATTGGTAAACTTGCTCTATCTGAATGAACAGTGGGAGGGAGAGAGAGAGAGAGAGAGAGGAAAGGTCTCATTACAGAAACCAGAAGCAATCTATGCAAGATCACTTTAATAACCTGTGTTGTTTTCCTCATCAGTGTGTTACAAATACTAAACAGTTTAAGCTCAGCTTAGATCATGGTTGTTTTCTAGGCTAAATATGCTCTGATTGGAAAATTCCATTGTATAAGTCTCCAGTCCTAATAACAATGGTATGGTATGGTATTGGTCTCAAGCAGAATTACTTTAATATAGTAATGGTTAAGATATGATGGCCCATCATCATTAGGTCACGGTGGAGTTCGAACAATCTGACTGCCAGGATGAGCACCGCTGATGTACATACCATCCCCATGGACATTTGTGAAGGAGCATCAGACTAATGTCTTCTGTGCCTTACCTTAAAGGAGAAGTAAAGCTTAACTAAAGAAGTAGCTAGAAATGTTGTAAATTATGTTTTCTGGCTTCTTTACCAGCCCAAGGCAACCACAACCCTTTAGTGGTAAAGATCTGTGTCTCCAAAGATGCCCCAGTAGCTCCCCATCTTCTTTTCTGCTGACTCACTGCACCTTCTCTGTGCTGCTGTCATTTATTGAGATTAGGCGCCCTTTCACAATATACAGTACACATAGAATACAAATGTCAATAAACAGGCTGATTAGTAATTAATACAGATAATTACTACATGGCAGCACAGAAACCAGTGCAATTAGCATCAGACTTTAATAATCAGCCCTGTAGCATCAGCTTATATTACAGACCAACCTCATTTTCTGCTTGATAATTTGTGACAACCTCTAACAGCTGCTCAGAGCCCACTGAGCATGTGAGTGTCACAGACACTTTCCAAGATGGTGACCCCCTGTGACAAGTTTGAAGTCCTGGATCATTGCTGCTATTGATAAGCTGAAACTTTAGGCTCACACAAGTGAGGGAAAACCTAAAATCAGGGGATGTAAATGGGGGTTCTACAATATATAAATTATGGTATTTTCAGCATTTTTAGCCATATTCATTTTTAGGGTTTAGTTCTCCTTTAAATGAAAAGGAAGGGCTTATTTGTTAGGCACCCACCAGTGATAGTAATTACTTACCATAAACCTCCTCTTCACTGAACAATGCACCGGCCCTTGGTACTATTCAAGTAAGCGCCATCTTTATGTTTGTTCCTGGGATCTTTGCTTGGGTCCTGGGCAGTAGTGCAAAAAAACTGTTCCGATTTTGCTTGGCTTTAGATTTTACAAATCACAAGGAATCCCTGAGACAGGCATGGAATTTTCTCCATTGCTGGTACAGATTTGGACCACGCACACAATCAAAGCTGTGTCTAAGAGAGTTCCATTAAAGGGGTTGTTCACCTTTGAGTGATATTGTGAGACCATTTGTAATTGGTTTTCATGTTTTATTATTTGTGGTTTTTGAGTTATTTAGCTTTTTATTCAGCAGCTCTTCAGTTGCATTTTAGGCTAAGGGCAGACGGGCAGATTCGGGGGGAGATTTAGTCGCCTGGCGGCTAATCGCCTCTTCTGCGGGGCGACAATCTCCCCGAACTGCCTTCCACCTGCCTTCCACCTGCTTGAATGAGAAAATGCCAGCGCAATGCACATGCGGCCAGGCCCGGATTTACGGCAAGGCCGCATAGGCCCGGGCCTAGGGCGGCAGAAAAATAGGGGCGGCATGCCGTCCAGCTGCATTATGGGGACGCATGCGTCCCCATTCAATTACAGCAGCTGCGCCAGCGTTTTTTCGCCGGCGTGCTGGGAAGGGGAGGTGAGGTGGGCGCTAGGACCGGGGGCCTAGGGGCGCCCCTTATTGAAATCCAGCGTTGCTTGCGGCACTTCGATTTCCAAAATTGCCCGAAGTTGCCTCACGAGGAAACTTCGGGCGATTTCGAAAACAAGTTTTAAGTTATAGTTGAATGGACGTATATGTTGCCCAGGGAAGCTTAATAAAATAAAATAGAGTTGTTATATTGCCCTACACATGAGCCCAGTGTATAGTTTATGTGCCATATGTTAGGAAATGTTGAAGGGAAGCCGGGTACCCCAGAAAAAAATGACGATCTTTTGCAGCCTATCACCCTGAAAAATTAAAAGTCGCCAGCGTTTTTTTCAACTATTTTTTGAGGAAATCCTATCTACTCTATTGCACTTCGCCTGTTCTGAGGTGGCGAAGGCAAGTAACGCTCTTTCGCCAGAGCGAAACTTCGCCTGGCATAAGAGTGTGAAGTAGCACTAGAGTCTATCTCCCTTGCTAGCAAAGTTATGCCAGCGACCGTTAGTAAATCTGCAAAGTACCGAAATGATGTCACGCTGGCAAAATTTTCGCCAGCGTTAGTAACTCCGCCCTTTAGTAAATTTGCCCCGCAGTGTCTAATTGAGAATCACCAAATCCTTAATTTTTGGGTTCAGATATATTCTTTACAACAGAATTGGCCAAATACCGAAGCAAATCTGAAGTCTATCATTTTGCATATGTAAATAATGCAGATAAATAAAAAAGAACTGCAAAGGTGAACAAAAAATTCTCAGAACTAGGGATGGGCGAATTTTTTCGCCTTGTTTCACCGCAAAAATGACGCCCATAGACTAGTATGGCGTTGTGCGTCAAAGAAAAAAAGATGCGCGTCAAAAAAATTTCATCGGGCGACAATTTTTTTTGACGCCCATAGACTTTAATGGGGATCGGCGGCAAATTTTTGTCGAAACGAAACAGGTCAAATTCGCCCATCCCTACTCAGAACAACTTAATGTAACAGAGCTGTTCTGAGCATATTTGCAACTTATATTCTGCCTTAGTTTCTAGTTTTCAAGATATTAGCAGCTTTGCACAAGTAGTGTAATGAATTTGCAGGAACAGCGCCATTTTGGTCAACTAGACACAGTAAGTAGAAAATTAATTTAGCGGAAGGAACATCTTGTGATTTAGCTTTTCTTAGAGAAACATCAGATGACTCTTCTATTCTCACTAACTTCATTTTCTGATCAAAACAACATCACGTGACTTTCAGGAGAGCACTCTGTGTAGTTTTGCATTAGTTTGATTGACAGGATGACACTTACGAAACACAAATCCTGGATTTTGAATATAGGCCAAACCGCAAGCTAAATCATGGCTTTGGTCCATCCCTCTTGTCTAATGAACATTAATACATGTGCTTGTCATTCTTATGTTTGCTAATTTCTATTCAATCTATGTCTTGTATTACATCCTGTACCTT
This sequence comes from Xenopus petersii, assembly GCA_038501925.1. NCBI lineage: Eukaryota > Metazoa > Chordata > Amphibia > Anura > Pipidae > Xenopus > Xenopus petersii. The sequence goes on from CM076677.1 coordinate 104,842,606, forward strand.
CCTCAGTTTTCCAAGTACATCTTGGAACCAGTAATGATGATGATGATGATGATGATGGCAATTGTGGTACAATTAACCCTCCAGTACTTTCAAGCTACTAAAACCTGTACATACTGAGTGTATAAACTGACTGTATTGTGCTGAGCTACTGGATGTCTGTAGAGCAGAAATCAATCATAAATGACTTCAGGATACAAAGTGAACGAGATAACAAACAGAGTACATGGCATGCCAGAAGATAAAAAGAAAAGGAGGTTGTAGGCAGAATCCATTGTGAGTCTTCTTTCCGGTAAATCTAATTTAGTTGCTGCTAGTTCGGCAGTTTCGAAATCTTTTGTAAACCTTTTAGAGATGAGATATTTATCAGGAAAGCATTGTTAGCATGGGTACCTTTCCCAAATGAAGCCAGGCAGCCAGCATATAAACATTTTTCAATAAGTAGAAAGTCAGTAAAGGAAAAAGGCAGGGAAACTAGTGTGGTGCTGCCATTGGAAAGATAGATAGGGAAACCTATATAATATAGAGGGGCAGTTTTCTTGCCTCTTTGCTATTATTGTTGTGGCTCATTAGTATAGATTGAGCTATTTGGTTATAGCATGCATTTGAGAATGAAGGAGGAGCCCAGCATATTGCAGCTACTACTTGGCCCTCCTTCCACCTACCCACCTGCTCACTCACTCACTCGTGTCCTCTAGTTCCCTTGACCCCCAACGGGACCTGCTTCCTCTATAGTTACACTATTGATATCACATATGCAATAGACATTGCGTTTGACCTTTGGTATTGGTTCACTTGCACAATTGAATGGCAAGCAAATTAGTGAATGCATAGGGGACAGGAGAGGGGACAAATAGATGCATCTCCTGCTCAACCATCATGAATGCAGAGTTGCCAAAGGTAGGCAGAGCTGTATTCATCACAGCAGTGCAAGGACCTGTGCCTTTGGAAGCTTGTCCATGGGAAAGGGTGCAAAGACCTAAAAACATAATAGCTTGTGTCCTTTTTTTGCACTTTGTTTCCTGACCCATGCATAATAATTGTATTCAATTTGTTTGTAGGCTGGCTCAGAAACAGGACTTCCCTCCAAAAACGATGCAAATAAAAGTGTTCTATTACTACGCAAAAAGGAACATCTCAGAGGGTGACCTTACACGTTTCGTGCCTTGTGGGCAAATTTACTAAAGAGCGAAGTGACTAACGCTGGTGAAAATTCGCCGGCGTGACATCATTTTGGAACCGACTAACGGTTGCTGGCGTAACTTCGCTAGCGAAAGAGAGAGACTCTAGTGGTACTTCGCTCCCTAACGCCAGGCGAATTTGCACTCTGGATGCGGATTTTACTGAACATTACCTCTTGCGCCAGACTTGCCTTCGCCACCTCAGATCAGGCGAAGTGCAAAAGAGTAGAAATTTTTCTAAGTCCCAAAAAATTCTATTGTCTTTTTCTTTTTTCAGGGTGATAGGCTGAAAAAGAGAGTAAATTTTTGTTGGCGTACCCGGCTTCCCCCCTACATTTCTTAATATATGGCACATAAACTATACACTGGGCTCATGTGTAGGGCAATATAACAACTTTATTTTATTTTATTAAGGTTTTCCGGGCTTGTGTAGTGTAATGTATTTGCTGCAACATATACGTCCATTAAACTTTAAATTTTAAACTTTAAATTCCGGCCGGAGGTTAGTCAATTTGCCCCTGTGTCATAGGCATGAAAACGCGTAAGGCCACCCTCTGAGATGTTCCTTTTTGCGTAATAAAACATTTTTATTTGCATCATTTTTGGAGTGAAATCCAGTTTCTGTGCCAGCCTACAAACAAACATTTATGACATTACCTCCCCAAGCTGAAAGTCTGGGGCTTGAGCACCTGGACCCCTGTTAGTATTGGTAGGGGTACCGTCCTGCTTACAAGTCTACAATACTGGATATAATTTCCCTGTATCCCCATTTCCCTTTTTACTTTTTCACTATTACATAAATGACCCTATGGTCTTGTGTTCACTGCATGCCTACTATATGTTTTATTTGGTGGACAGATACTATTCTGGCATTCTGCCCCATTGTGCCATTCACAAATTAATATTCTGATTGGATTCACACTCATTTGTAGTCACCGGCCATGATAGATAATTAAATGTCTGAAAATGTTTGAACTGCTGTACAGATATTGCGAGTGAAATAAAGGGGCTATGAGTACATTTCCAGTGAAGACGCAGAAGCCATCTCTGTCTGTGCATGTCTGGCAGTGCATTAATACTACTGACTTTCACAATTAACATGAAACACATAATTGGCCCAATAATCAAACCTTTCAGTGTAGATTTGCCAGAGCAGTCTGAATGCTTACAATCTATCAACATATATACTTATTTATTCCTTTAATTGTATCTTTTTTAGACTTGGAATTGTCTCAAAAATCTGACCAACAATACTCTGATTAACGGACTAATTAGAAATCTAAGTTAGACCCTGTTTCATCCTATATTGAAACTATGTACACTATCTCCTCAGCAGAAAGGGTTGATTACATCCTGGTACTATACAATCAATAAAATTGATATTGAACAAACCCCTCATAAGTATATGAGTCGCTGGTCAGAGGCCCTGGGCAAGGAGATCACGATCTCAACTTGGGGGAGAATTTGGGAAAATGCGGGAAAAACTTCCATATGTGCCTCAGTTAAGGAAAACATTTATAAGATTATTATGGGATGGTATCATACCCCAGTTTTGCTACATAAACTGTTTCCTGATTCCTCCACTCCGGTGTGCTGGAGGTGTAAAGAACAAGAGGGTTCCTTATTGCATATGTTTTGGGGATGTTCAAAACTAGATAGCTACTGGAAGATGATACAGGGATATATGGAACGGGTGATAATGGTTACGGTGCGCCTGGACCCTATGGTCTTTGTCTTAGGAGACAGAATTCCGAAATTGCCAAACCCATCGCAGAGGATGGTTAATCACATCCTGACGGCAGCAAGGGGTTTAGTGGCGAAACACTGGAAGGCCCCTAGACCTCCCACAGAACAGGAGTTCTTAGATAGAATGAAATATATTCGCAGGATGGATTGTCTGACGGCGTTGAAACACAATACCATGGATGTGTTTGATAGAATTTGGTGTAATTGGGATCTGTTGGAGTTGCAGCGGGGGACCGTGTAATTTGGGACTTATGGGGTCTATAAGATATGTAACTGGTTTGTAAAGGATGTGCAGGGCTGTAACCTAAACACACTGCTGGGAGTTGAGGGTGGTGTAGGGACACTGGAATTACTGTGTAGATGTACCTTTATATTTTGGCAATACCATGTGGCTACGTGACTGAATGAGGGAGCATAGTAGGAAAATAACATGTTGATGTATGGATGCTGTATGGTGCTCAGATTATGCCTTCTTTTGCCAATTGTACTGTGATATGGCCCTATGTGGGCAAGTTGTAATGTTTGTTTTTGCAAATGTAAAAAAAAAAAAAAAAAAAATGCAAATAAAAATATAAATAAAAAAAAAAAGAGTATATATAGTGAATGGAGTGCCCCCTTTTGTAAAATGTAGGGATATTATTGGTTGCCGAGGAGTTTCATGACCATATAGGAACACGAGGCCGAAGGCCGAGTGTTTTTGTACAGGTCATGGAGCTCCGAGGTAACTTCTGATATCCTCGTGTTTTGCGACTGGGGGTACTTTATTTATTATAATACACAAATTTTAGTGAGTCATGTGACAGAAATGACATCACTACTCACCGTTTATAACTGATGACATCACTACTCACCGTTTATAAGGATATAATTTACAGGATATTCATGGCTTTTGTGTATTATAATAATTTATTAACAGTTTTTATTATTATTATTATTATTATTATTATTGTTTTTATTATCATCTGATTCTTGCTCAACTCTGTCTTATACTGTAGTTTGTGTCATTAAAGGCCATTTGTGTGAAAAAAAAAAAAAAAAAAAAAAAAAAAAGAAATCTAAGTTAGACAAAAAAAAAAAGTTGCTGTCAGCATCTTACACTGCGATTTTTACATTCGCCACACTCTTTCCACCAACAACCTATTTGGGCAGTCGCTAGTGATGAGTGAATTTATTTGCTAGCCATGGATTTGCGGCAAATTCCACATTTCGTCATATGTGGTTTTTTTTGCCATGAAAAAACGCCCATTGACTTTAATGCATTTGTACAAAAAAAGTCACAATAAGAACAAACGCCCGTTGACTTTAATGCGTTATGACAAAAGTCCGCCATAACAAAAAAACGCCCATTAACAAAAAAGTCGCCATAATAAAAAATGTCCATTGACTTTAATGCATTTGGAGCAAGAAAAATAGTTGCGTGCATAAAAATCGTTGCTCATAAAAGCGCCCATTGACTTCAATGCGTACCGCAAATTTTTTCGGCCAGATCCGTTCATCACTAGCAGTCACCCATCTTTGCACCAATGACGGCTCTACTGAATGTAGTAGGGACGAACAAAGCATTTGGTTTTAATAACAAGCATTTCTTGTATAGACTAGAGAATATTATGAAACCTTGATGTCCGATGCCCATATATATATATATATATATATATATATATATATATATATATATATATATATATATATATATATATATATATACTGTATATATATATATACAGGATTCTGCATAGTCTAACGGGGTTGTATACACTCTTGTTCCATATGATTACAACGAGTAGGGCTCCAATCTATATTTTTGTTATTTTTTGAGCTCAACGTGGAACCTGAAACTATTGCACGTTTGGTCCTTGTAAGGCAAGATAAACAGAGGCCCATTATGCAGGGGGAGTATCTAAGCACTAGTAATCTAATTACCTACCTCGTAAAGACCAAACATGGAGTAAAGGTGGCCATACACGAGCTGATAAAAGCTGCCGACAGACCGAGTCGGCAGCTTATTGGCTCATGTATGGGGGCCCCTGACGGGCTTCCCCGATCAAGATCTGGCTGAAAATCGGGCAGATCTCGATCGGATGGGACTAAAAATCCCGTCGGATCGTGGCTGCATCTGTTCATTGATGCGGTTCCACGATCCACATGCCCGTTCATTGGGATCCGATCGTTGGGCCCTAGGGCCCACGATCGGATCAGCCCGATATTGCCGACCTCAAGGTGGGCATATCGGAGAGAGAACTGCTCATTTGGCGACATCGCCAAACGAGCAGATCTCTCCGTGTATGGCCAGCTTAACTTCAATTTCAATTACACTAGGGATCGCATATCAGGATATAGAAAATAGGTTGAGGGCATTTTTTCTTGAAAATGTACTTTTAGAAGCCAAGAAAACTTTTTATTGTAATACTATTCTCATTTGCTAAACTTTCAAGGTACAAAACAAAATTCTGTATTTTGATGAAAACCCTTAACATGTGGACCTGTTGGCACATGTCTTTTAATATCACAATAATAACAGTGGACATGGCTCTTTATTAGCCATTAGTCATAACATGATAGTGCTTGCAAATTCTATAACCTCCCTGTGTATAGCATTTCCATAATGATATCATCTATAGGCTAAACCCCCTGCTGTTACTTGGGCATATATTCACTGAAGTCTATAACTGTGTGAGCACCGCGTTCATCATTGTCATACTAACGTATGTATTGTACTTGCATCATCTCATGCTCGGAGGGAGACATTGCTCAGCCAGAGAAACAGGTAATCAGGAGAATGTGTTCTATTGATATCCCGTAACAAATGGACATGTCAGATAGAAGAGGATGAATTATGATTCCTCAGAATAGCAACATGCTCATCCTGAAGGGCATCAACTGTGCATCCGAATGCCTGATAGCTCAGTCACTGACACCATGTAACACAAACACAACGTTTCCTTGATCACCATCTGCCCCCCAAACAATCACGATGACATGTTGACATTTGGAACCAAAATGCTTAAGTATCAATGCACTGAGGCGGCAAGCACTGCAGAGCTCATTCATTAGGAGCAGCCAATACAGTCTGACAGGTAAGCCAAATAAATTAAAATAAAGAAATTATGTTGGCACTTCATCTACTGCAATATGAGAATAAACCACCATAATTAGTAAAAGAAATGCAGAAGAATCCCACAGGAAACACTGACAGTGTTTTTATTGTTATTATGTTAGCAGTACAGGTATGGGACCTGTTATCCAGAATGCTTGGTCCTTGGGGTTTTCTGGATAACGGATCCGTAATTTAGATCTTCGTACCTTAAAGTGATGCTGACGCTAAAAATGTTCTTTTCACGATAGGAATCTACATTAAGCGGCAGATTTACATAGGGTGGAATATCGACGGTTAATTAACCCTCGATATTCGACTGCCGAAGGTAAATACTTCGTCTTCGAATATCGAAGTTGAAGGATTTACCGCAATTATTCCGAACGATTAAATCTTTCCCATTAATCCATCGATCGAACGATCTTTCTACGACCAATAAAAGCTTAGAAAGCCTACGGGGACCTTCCTCATAGGCTAACATTGCACCTCGGTAGGTTTTACTTGCCGAAGTAAGGGGTCGAAGTTTTTTTTAAAGAGACAGTACTTCGACTATCGAATGGTCGAATAGTCAAAAGATTTTTAGTTCGAATCGTTCGATTCAAAGTCGTGGTCGAAGGTCGAAGTAGCCAAAAAAAATCATTCGAAATTCTAAGTTTTTTTTATTCTATTCCCTCACTCGAACTAAGTAAATGTGCCCCTAAAAGTTACCTATAGGTCATGTTGATTTTCTGGTGTCAGTATTGCTTTAAGTCTACAAGAAAATCATGTAAATATTAAATAAACCCAATAGGCTAGTTTGGCTTCCAATAAGAATTCATGATATCTTCGTTTGGATCAAGTACAAGGCACTGTTTTATTAGTACAGAGAAAAAGGAAATCATTTTTAAAAAATGTATAATGATTATTTTCATTATAATGGAGTCTATGGGAGATGGCCTTATCATAATTTGGAACTTTCTGGCTAATGGGTTTCTGGATAATGGATACCATACCTGTAGTGCATATGAGGAAAGGTTATGAGTTATTAATGGTTTTAATGAATTCTGCTGCAGTATAGACATATTCATCTTCTTGAATATTTGTACACTGTGTCTTTCCATATAATGACTGCTTTCTTAAGTGGGGCCCCTTGTCTATCCCTTAGAGAATCCCACTAATCCAATGCTTTCATTTAGGATAGCATGTTTTAAATCAAATGAACCCTTTGTCCCATAATCCATCATAACCATGAGTCCCAACCGTTTGCTTTTTTCCCCCACTGCCTATTGGACTCCAATAGTTCCATGGATAATACAATACTATTTTCCATAATTACCCCTGTACTCTGTCACTACTTCCCCTACCACTACTTTATAGTAAGAAATGAGCCTGGAGAAGATCCTGCCATGTACTTATTTTATATAACATTCTGGCAAGCTAAAATGTGCATTATAGTTAGCCAGGGTAGCTAAGATTTTTATTATGCACAAAGATGCCAATAAATAATGCAAAAAATCAATCACATAAGCAAAAATCAGGAATGAAAAGGGCATTGCAGCAAAGAGTAAAATGAAATCCAAATTATTTTTTTCAATATGTGAATATTGAGGGAGGTAAATTGGTTAATGAGAGCAGGGAAAAAAGCTGATTTGAAACTATTTATTATATTTTTATACAACTGAGGAACAAGTATATCAAGGCTTCCTACAATAATAGCGGGTTGTGGGAGCACTCAAAAGGCTAAATTAAAGTATAATTTATATTAAATCATAAGGGAAGTGCTATTTTTTAATGCACATTCCCTGGTCCCCTGTTTCACAAATAATTCAGTATAAATGCAAGTGCATATCTTTAAAAAACGGCCATATGGGGTTTACCTTGACGTGGTATGGTGGCTTTTCAACTTTATGTTCATAACTTTGTAACTAAAAACCCCTGTTTTGTAAACACATACATTTGCATTTATACTGAATTACTTATGAGACAGGGGACCAGGGAAGTGCATTGTAAGTAGCACTTCCATTATACTTAAATTTACTTTAATTTAGCCTTTAGAGTGCTTCTACAACCCCCCGAATTTTGTATATCAAGCTTCCTGGCTAACTCAGGAGACAGTTTAAATAGAGCTGACACCAAAAAAAAATAAACTTTTATGTAACAGCTATCATAAATCATGCAATTTATAATTTCACCTTTATTATAGCAGTATTTTCTGAATCACCATGTTCCTGTATAAGGGGGCCTCCAAATATGTTCAGCAGTAGTCTATTGGTGTTGCAGATCTTAACTTGCAGGTTAGGACAAAATGTAACAGGTTTAAAAACATAGTAACTCCAGGGGTTTATAAAGGAGCATAATTTACTCCTGCTTATAAATCACAAAAAGCAACAAGGGGTTCTTTGTGATTAAAACAACAAAAAGTATCTTCTCTATAATACTCATTCTTTGTGCTTATGTTGCACAAGATGGTATGTTGTCCCTTTTATGGCAATGTTCACCTCATAATTTTAGTGCTGTAATGACATTCTAAGAGATGCAATGTTTTTATTTATTGTGGTTTCTGTATTATTTCTAATATTGTATCAGATTTAGTTGGTTCTACTTACCTTATGAACCAGACAGTGGATGTTAATAAAAGATTTAAAAAGATGAACAGGAGAGTGTCTGAACCGAAAGAAAAGTAATGCGTTGGTTGTAACTTTAACAACCAAAAATCTAGTTTCAAATTCAGTTTCTTTTCTGTTTTCCAGGCATCGCTCTCAGAAAGTCAGAATAAAAAAAGCTATTGCAAATTGATAAAACCAATGTCTTTGTCATGCTAAGGTTTAAGGTGAATTTCCTCCTTATTAAACCTAAAATACAAAGAGAAAGAGGAAGGAGTAGAGAAAACAAAGTAGAAAAAAAAACTCTGACTTTAATGCATTTGGGGGCAAATTCACTAAGATTCGTAGTTGCGCCAGGCGTAACTTCGCCAGACTTCGCCACACTTCGCCAGGCGTAGTTGCGCCAGCGCTCCACAAATTCACTAAAATCCGAAGTTGCGTTCAGGGGTAGCGTAAGGTTGCGAAGTTGCGCTAGCGTTGATTCGCTAAGTGAAGCGAAGCTACGATAGCGATGGTTAATTTGCATACGGCACCAAATTCAAATATAAAAATGGAGGAATACGTACAATCACTACAAATGCCTGGGAAACCTTCAAAACATCAAATAATTTTTTTTTTGCCCTACACATGTGCCCACTGTATAGTTAAGTTGCCATGAGTTAGGAAATGTAGGGGGGGAAGGAGGGGAGCCCCAAAAATGTTTTCGATCTTTTTCAGCCTATCACCCATAATATAGAAAAAACGCCAGCGTTTTTTGGGACTTAGAAAAAATTTGAACTTTTTTTGAAGCAATCCCTATCTACTCTATTGCACTTCGCCTGGTCTGAGGTGGCGAAGGAAGTCTAGCGTAAAAGGTAGCGTTCAGTACAATGCGCGCGTTAGTGAATTTGCGTAGTTATGTCCGTTGCGCAAATTCGCCAGGCGTAAAGGTGCGAAGTAACACTAGCGAATTTACGCCAGCGTTCGTTAGTTAATTTGCAAAGTAACGAAAATGTCCAACGCTAGCGAATTGACGCTAGCGTTAGGCGCTTCGGCACATAGTGAATTTGCCCCTTGGAGTGAGAAGAAAAGTCACGAACGTAAAAAAAAAGGTCACAAGAAAAACACCTATTGACTTCAATGCATTTCAAATTTTTAGTAAATTTTTTGAATTTTTCGGCAAAACAAAACAGGACTACACTTCTCAGTTGGTACAACAAAGTGTTCTTATCAAAAGACTGAAAGAGAAGTGCACATTAAATAAAATCCGCACTTAGAGGTCCATTTATCAAAGGTCGAATTTCGAATTCATGTGAATTTTATTAAAATTGAATATACTCCCAATCAATTAGGAGATTATTTAAGAAAAACTAATATTCGATCGAATGGTTCCAACGAAACGCATTTGTTTCATATTTCAAATCTTTCTCCCGAAAAAAAGACTCAAATGTCAGGAAGGCTATTAACATCTCCAAATGGCTCAACGGACCTCTGCCATTGACTTGTACATGAACTCGGCTGGTTTTAGGTGGCGAATATTCGAATTAGGGCTGTTTCCATGGTAATGATATGATAAATCTCACATTCGAATTTACATTTGAATAGGGGGATGAATGTGTGAATTTCGACCCTTGATAAAATCAGGGTTGCCATCTTTTCCCCATATTGGGTGGCTGATGCCTATGGATGACATCAGGGTCAGGGCTGATATCTAGTGATGGGCGAATTTGTGCCGTTTCGCGAATTGAGGGCGTTTCGCGAATTTATTCGATGGCGAATTGCGCAAATTCGCCCATCACTACTGATAACATTGGGGTCGGACCCAGTGACATCTGATCAGTGGTTTGCTGATCACCATGTAATTATTCAATGTCCTGTCCGGATTTACTAATTTGGAAATTCCTAATTTTCCTAACTTTTCACCCAGGCAGCCCTTCAGAAATAAAGGGCTTTCCAGGTGAAATCTGGACAGGTGGCAACCCAATCCATACTACAGACCGGACAAGTCATTGGGAGTTTCTTATGGCCATATATTCCATACTTCTAAATCATTTTTGAAATGTGTGTGGTTTTGTTTGCAAATCTAAAGATATAATGGATATAATGCACATCACGTACCTTAGCAGATCATTTCCTACGTGTTTCACAAAACAGGACATAGTAATTCAATCTTTGTGACAAACTGTGCCAGTTACTGGGACTCGGAAAACAAGGCTGTAAGAACGGCAGTTGAATTATTTTCCTATGGAGTTATTTCGCTTGACCCGTTGTATGTGGCCTAACCTAATTCACGTTACCGTGTTAAATCTTGTTGTACATGACTTTGAAATCATTTTCTTCTCCCAAGAGGTTCTTCAGGCTGCTGAATTCTAGTTACTGTTTAGCACATAGCTGTATTTGCAACAGAAAAGATGGAGAAAGATTGAAGAAGAGAAGGACACAGTGACATGAGTTCATGACCCCCATCTAAAATGAGCAATCTCTAATCAGTCAGCCCAAGAGAAGAGGCAGTGCTGGAAAATTTTTCCACTGGGTATGAAATACTTAAAATATGTGCGGGGCCACAGGTCATTCACTTGTAGAAAGCTGAAATTCATGCAATATTAACATAGAGGCGAAGTCAGAGCCCCACTGCATCCTACAGTAGTTCAGAAAGGCTTGGAAACAAAGCAATGAAATGTGGGTGGCTAAATGGGAAAATGAAAAATTATCGAATTTAATATAATCTCATTTTGTATATGTATGTATTAGACATCAAATAATTCACTTAAAGCAAATGTCTAATAATGCTGAACTGATACGTCAGCACCCAATGGAAAAACATCATAATAAACATCTTGTACTCAATGACCTGAATTTGTGTTGAGGACAAGGGGGGATTAGGGTCTGATTTACTAAAATCCTGGGTTTTTTTTTTTTTGTGAATCTTATTTTGTCTCTAAAAATGGTTTTATTGTACAGGTGTTTCTCAAAAACTCTAGAAATTTGAGATTTATTAAGTGTAAAAACCAAGAAAAACATAGAAGGTCTTATAGAAGTCAATGGGAGCTGCGCTTATCCTATTGGGCCATTTTAATCAAGACTTCTCTGATTTACTAACAGGCGCTGGCATAAATTCGCTAACAGAGGAGATAGACTGTAGCGCTACTTCGCACTCTAACGCCAGGCGAATTTTTGCTTTGGCGAATGGGCATAACTATGCAAATTCACTAAGATGAGGATTTTAATGAACGTTACCTCTTGCGCCAGACTTGCCTTCACCACCTCAGACCAGTTGAAGTGCAATAGAGTAGATAGGAGTTCCTCAAAAAAAGTCCCAAAAAACGCTGGCGACCTTTCCGTTTTTCAGGGTGATAGGCTGCAAAAGAGCGTACATTTTTTGGGGTACCCGGCTTCCCCCCTTCATTTCCTAACATATGGCACATAAACTATATACTGGGATCATGTGTAGGGCAATATAACAACTCTATTTTCTTTTATCAAGGTAGCCAACTTTGCTTTGCTTGCCGAATTAAAGCCAGCGAAACATCGCCATTGTTCGGCACCCTGGACGCGAATTAGCATTGTCCTGACGAATTTTCGCCTGGCGAAGTGTGGCAATGTGAGTGTAGTAGTCGCTGGCGAATTTCCGGAGGTTAATGAATTTGCCCCGGAACCTGTTACTTACTAGCGCAGTGTCTCCAACTAGTGGGATCCGGGAATGTACCTACGGATGGCCCCTCTCGGAAACAGAAATAATTCATACACAGTAGTTGGTAACTAAATAACTTTTTATCTAAAAGAAATATCAGTAAAAGGGAAACTAATACATATAACACTCCTGACAAAGTGGAAATGGGGCCTCACTAACTAACTAGGGCCAGCGCAATCTATCTAGCTCTGAAATCTTTGAATGCTCCTTTAAGATATTGTCCTAGTATTGTCCGAGTAATACTCACTCCATAAGTCTTTTTAGATGTTTTACAGTCAATCTTCAGGCGAGTGAAGCACGTATGGACATGGAGTGAGACTCTAGCCCCTATGGATACTGAAATGAGAATCCTTTGCTTGTTCTGGTTCCTCCAGTCAGAATTTTTCTCACACTCTCTGTGTCTCCAGACACAGTATCTGTCTTCCCTGTGCCAGTCTGATCCAATGGCTTTTGGAGGCTTTTGAAGGCTTCCAGCTCTAGGGTTTAGAATGCTATTTTAAATACTACTACAATTTACATTAATTTTCTAAGATCCCTAGATATTAAAGTGATTTTTATCATGTAGTTTTTATTTCTAAATTGCTGTTCTTAGATCTACCAGGGAGCTGTTATCTTGTGTTGGGGAGCTGCTATCTGGTTACCTTCCCATTGTTCTGCTGATGGGCTGGTGGGTGGGAAAGGGAGGGGGGTGGCTGAAGTTTAGCAGAGCACAAGTCACATGACTGGGGGCAGCTGGGAAACTGACAATATGTATAGTCCCATGTCAGATTTCAAAATTAAATATTTAAAAATCTGTTTGCTCTTTTGAGAAATGGATTTCAGTACAGAAGTCTGCTGGAGCAGCACTATTAACTGATGCATTTTGGGAAAAAAAAACATTTTTTTCCCATGGCAGTATCCCTTTAAGAAAAATGGATACTGCCAATAGATAGAATTAAAAACAACATCGCCACCTGCTCTTCATTTCAGGCAACTGGCTACAGACGGCTGAAAATTAATTTTATTAATTAAGGAATGTCTTGTGGCGTTGCTCTGTGTATCAGATTAAGTTAGCGAACAGAAAAGAGTCTCTGGTCAGATACAATGTACTGTACTTCACTGTTCTATACCTAATGTAATGTAAGTAAAAAAAAAAATTATGTTTATGTTTTGGTTTTACTTATGTATGCCAACTTTCCCAATGCACTGGAACAGCCATTATTTCTGCTGAGCCTCACTAGATGCCAACAAGTTGATTCCAGAGGGAGCGGGAGAGATTTAACAATGCAAATAGCATCCCAGCCAGCATATTCATTTACAGACACTTGGGGGAAACACCATATGCCAGCCACACACCTAACTAGGTTCTGCTCTGTGTTCCTTTTCCCTAGAGACTGATCAGCCGCAATGAGATTATACTAAGTAATGCAGGAGTTTCACAGCATGTTGCACTCCCTAGGGAAATGCTGCTCTGTACTACTGATCACAATAGTTTTATCTCCAAACATCTGCAGATATGAACACCAACAGGAATTAGTACCCATCCGAGATCACTGGTGCTAGCAGCCTGCTTAAGTGTAGGAACCTGAGGCAGTCTGCTTTGTTCTGGGGAGCATCTAAAATAAAAAAGAAGAAAAAGATATGACTAAGCTTAAGGGGAAAGAGAAGTTTCAGGAAATATAAAGTAAAGAAGACTTTGATCTTTCATTTAACATATCCAAAAAGTATACACATATTATAACCCTCTTCTTTTGATTAAAAAAAGCTATATTATTCTTGATTGAAAGAAGTAGGTTTGCATTGGTGGTAGCCTAGATATTGTAAACACAACAGGTAGTTCGCTCTTATCTACATTCTCCTGCAATTATTTCATATTTTTTATTTATTTCATATATTTTCAGATATTTATGTGGTTTATAGTTTTTCATTGGATCTCTTTACTTTGCCTAAGAGCATCTGTATCTCTTTTATTCTCATTGGCAAATCAACCAATGCATCCCAAACTACAATGTAGTATATGTCGGATAAAGGTATTTGATCCTGCTCTGGCCCATGAGGTTCAGACTCTGATCCTAAGTGTATATCTAAAATCCCTGGAATTAAATAAGACAGGTTTCTGTTGTTTGCTAGAAAGGTAAAATAAATAGCTACAGAAGTATCAGGAAAAAGACTTTTCCAGCTATATAATAAAATGTTCTTTTTCAAAACTGTATTACCAGTATGGGACCTGTTATCCAGAATGCTCAGGAACTGGCGTTTTCCGGATAACAGATCTTTATATAATTTGGATCTTCATACCTTAAGTCAACTAGATCATATAAACATTCAATAAACCGAATAGGCTGGTTTTGCTTTCAATAAGGATTAATTGTAGTTTTAGTTGGGATCAAGTATAAGGTACTGTTTTATTTTTATAGAGAAAAAGTAAATAATTTTTACATTTTTGTATTATTTGAATAAAATGGAGTCTATGGGAAATGGCCTTTCCATAATCCAGAGCTTCCTGGATAATGGGTTTCCAGATAACAGACCCTATACCTGTATAATGCACATTATTAGGTATTGTTTCAGTGCCCTATGCACCTTAGGCACGGGCTGCGTCTCTCGCACTCCTTTACTTCAGCTCCTCACAAACAATATTTTGTTCACTACCTCAGCGCAATTGTTACTTGGGAAGAGGGAAGGGAAATTGGAAATAGAGATTAAAGGAGAAGGAAAGTTGTAAAATGTTAGGCACCCCCAAGTGATTGTATTGACTTACCTGAAACCCCAGGACAGGTGCTCCTATCAGTAGGGATGTAGCGAATGTCGGAAAAAATGTTCGCGAACATATTCGCGAACTTTCGTCCAAAAATGCGAACGGTTCGCGAACGTCGCGAACCCCATAGACTTCAATGGGAAGGCGAATTTTAAAAGCTAGAAAAGACATTTCTGGCCAGAAAAATTATTTTAAAGTTGTTTAAATGGTGCAACGACCTGGACAGTGGCATGCCAGAGGGGGATCAAGGGCAAAAATGTATCTGAAAAATACATTGTTGACACAGCGCTGCGTTTTGTGCTGTAAAGGGCAGAAATCACACTACATCACAGTCAGGTGATGTTTCTGGACACGGAATGTGAAAAAGCTCACACAGCTAGGTGGCACTTGGTTAAAGGCTGGGCAAACAATGCCTGCAAGGGCAACGTATACTGTAGTGGATACGGAATATATTATTGCTGCTGTAAAAACATCACTCAGGTGATGTTTACGGACACGGAATTATTATTGTTATTTAGACAGAATGTGAAAAAGCTCACACAGCTAGGTGGCACTTGCATACCTCCCAACTGTCCCTCCACTCAACCCCCTGTCCCTCTTTTGTACTGGAAAGTCCCTCTTTTCTCTGCACTGAACAGCCAGAAAAAAACAGTTTCTAACTTAATTGGCTTTTGGCAGAGAGCTCAGAACAGCTAACAGGTGCAAATAAGATACTTTGTAACAATTTTGACTCTGGTTGGTGCTGGTAGTGGTGAACTACTAGGAGCAGCACAGTAGCACACCAGTCCCACTCCCCAACACAGCTAGACTAATAGCACTGGGCTCTTATAGTAGCAAAGTAAAAAAACAAAAAAGAAGAAGCAGTGCCCACAGCAGCTACATACAGAGCACTGCAGTAGAAGGTAGATTACTACTAGTCAGCAAAGCTAACGAACCTAAACTCACTGTCCCTCAAATCCCTGCAGAGTTCTGTCCCTACAATACAGAGCAGTATGAAGTAGATTACTAGCCAGCAAAGTTACTATAAACTGTCCCTCAAATCACTAAACAGCTCTCTCCCTACACTAGCTCTTCCAAGCACACACAGGCAGAATGAAAAAACGCTGCAGGACTTCAGTTTATATATGGAAGGGGAGTGGTCCAGGGGGTGTGGGGGTGGTCCAGGAGGGAGAGCTTCCTGATTGGCTGCCATGTATCTGCTGGTCTGGGGTGAGAGGTAAAAATTAAGCGCCAGCTAAGGCAAACCCAAATTGGCGAACGTTGCGCAACGTTCGCGAACATTCGGCGGACTCGAACAGTCGATGTTCGCGCGAACTAGTTTGCGGGCGAACAGTCCGCGACATCCCTACCTATCAGCAGAAACATGAACTGTCCCAGGGTTATTCCAGTGAGCACCACGGAAAGATCCTCTTCCGGCATTCTTTCTTAAAATTTCCCGGGGCAGATGCATGCGCAGTAAAACTAAATAACCGACTTTTCCGTTTAAGTTCGACATTTCACTCTAATGTGCATGCGCAGCCATGAGAAGAAAGAAGAACCCGGAGGAGTATCACTCCGTGGTGCTCGCTGGAATAACCCTGGGCCGGTGCAGTTTTCTGCTGATAGGATTACTGGCCCGGGGAATCAGGTAAGTAAATACAATAACTTGAGTGTGCGTAACATTTTAGCAGGGTTAATCCAAACTCGCACATACTCTGTCCTTCGAAGGATTGAGAGCACCGGTACTCAATGATGGAGGGATCGGCACCCTCCCAGTCAACGATGCAGAAAATTCACTGGCACACAAGGCAAATGCAAGCAGGGTCAAGCCCTTGCGTGTTTATTCGTAAGTGCAACATTTCAGGGCATGCTTAACATTTGGCATCCACAAGTGGATATGACTTTTCTTCTCCTTTGAGGGAAAGTATTGAAGGTCCCATGTAAAGTTACAAACAGTAGTTTACTAATCTCTACATCTATGCTACAGTAGAATACTTGCCAATAATTCAAGAAAATACTGTAGATATAAATGTACAGTATGTACAGTAAATGTTATTCTTCATTTTATCTCTGAATATGCCTTAGGATATTTGCAGGACAACTTGAGGACCTCATTGCTTATGATTGCGTTCAATTTTGACTTTCGTAGATCATTTTTGGCAGCACAAAGTAACCAGAACTGTGGCTGAGACGCTGAATTGTCCATCTGAGCTTAATATAGAGCAGAGAAGCATTTTATAGCCCCATAGGAATAAAACTGGCTCTATCCCCAAACCCCCAGGTCAACAATCGATGTTTCATACATAATTCACATTCCAAAACTAGATGGGCTCATTTCTTTTGTTCCTAATGCATCAGCTTTTCAGCTGTTTCAGACAGATAGGAAAAGAACTTGTTTTTTAGCACTGCATATAAATCAAAGGCAGGTACTTCTCCTGTTATGGGAATTCTGATTAGCCAAGACCTGAACATTATTCCAAAGAAATTCAGAACTGACATTTATTATGACTTAAGAGTCAAATCTTATATTAGACATGTCTAAAGCCATCTTTCCAGAGACAAGACAGACATTATTCTTTTGTAGGAAAGTGTTTCTCAAATGTAGTTGAAGTGTGCTTCAAAAGCGGATTAGGTTCCTTGCAGCCCCGGGTGCAAGCCGTACCCCCTGCCAGGGCAAAATATACACTTATCAAATAAAGCAGCAGCACTCCGGTATTGTTGAAGAAGTGAAAAAACTTTACTCAAATGCCATAGGCAACGTTTCAGGCTACGCAGGCCCTTTGTCAAGCAAATAATTAACAGTGTCTAAACATGCTTAAATACCCACAACAGGGAGGAGTCACACCATTCCACCTCCATATTACCCATGAGTCACAGTGAGCTATTTTCATGCCAAATTACATTCAATATACCAAATGAGCCCATATGTTAAGTGTCTCATACTCATACATTGTTACACAAGAGTGAATTGTAGAAAGTGTTATATAGTAACAAGTAATAGATAAAAATCTTTTTATATAATAAACAGTGACACAATGTATTAAAATCCTTTCAAATAACCATTGCAACATAAGTATCTAGGACAGGAAGCCTTACTTTGCTCTATCTCAATATTAGACCTCTTGATTTTACATATCTCTGGCTCCAATGTTGAATTCAAGGAACTGATACCCCAGAATTACTTTGAATCAGGAGCTCCCATATCTTTAAATCTCACTGTCCTATAACAAAATAAAAAATAAAAATAGAAATAAAATTATGATATAATAGTCATTTATATACATGTTAAAAACAAGCATATCAAGAAAGTCAACTACAAGCACTTACTGATATAAATAACATAGGTGTATATTCTTTATTCAAGCCACCCGGCGTTAGAGTGCCCAATGTATTGATCCAACGCATCTCTAATTTCTTAAGGATTTGTTGTCTATCACCGCCACGTCTTAATGGCTCCACATTATCAATAACCTGATATCGTAGTTGTGAAACCATATGTTTCATTTCATGAAAATGTGCGGGTATCGGTAGATGCAACAATTTACAGCGTATGTTAGATTTATGTTGCTTTATCCTTTCTTTTACCTTCTGTGTCGTTTCCCCCACATACGCTAACCCACATGGGCACTTAATCAGGTAAACCACATACCTAGACTCACAAGTATAGTATTTATTAATCAAGATGTTTTTACCCGTATGGGGATGTGTAAAAGAATTCTCTTTGGTAACATTATTGCAATGTGCACAAGATAAGCAAGGGAATGTCCCCTTTTTGGGGGGATTCAAAGTAATTCTGGGGTATCAGTTCCCTGAATTCAACATTGGATGGGTAATATGGAGGTGGAATTGTGTGACACCTCCCTGTTGTGGGTATTTAAGCATGCTTAGACACTGTTAATTAATGGCTTGACAAAGGGCCTGCGTAGCCCGAAACATTGCCTATGGCATTTGAGTAAAATTTTTTCACTTTTTCAACAATACCGGAGTGCTGCTGCTTTATTTGATAAAGTGTTTCTCAAAAGGACTGCTTACTACTGCTTTACAACCTTAAAGTATATATTCACTTCCAATCACATTTACATCCAGTTACATTGAGTAGGGGAAACAATAGCCTGCCTGAAAGCAGTTCCATCCTAAAGTGCTGACTCTTTCTGAAAGCACATGACCAGGCAAAATGACCTGAGATGGCTGCCTACACACCAATATTACAACAAAATTATACACTATTGGTTATTACTTTTACAGGGCCCCTGGCCCGCATTCCTGGTGCACTAGATTTGACATTTTGATCCATATAAGAGGACTTGTCCAGCATTGCTCATTGCTTTTGACATTATTCACCACTTTCTATGCCTTTCACAAGGACTACATAAAAACAGGATATCTAGGTGATTCTATGGGGCAGGGACCTATTTAGGAATATTAAGGCAAAGGAAGCAAAAACAAATGTAGTTACAAAAAATTAAACAATTTGCTCTCAAGCAACATCTCATGCTCTCCCAGCATTCATATCATTTTAGGATTAACTTTCACCAAGGTTAGCAACCATAACGTAACACCATACCATGCATGTTGATAACTAGATAACTAAAAAGATCAGTCCCTCTTCCTGACTTTTGGAGGAGAAAGTGGTTATGAGGTTATGTGCATTGCAATGCCACTGCTTTTTAATAGGCTGGTTTCAATTCCAACAGTTCTCCCTGCAGAAGTCATATACTCTCCTGCTTTTACCAGCATACTATATACGTCGACGTCAGGAACGCCCAATGTCGCTCCCGTCTCTGGCGGCACTGCTCCCAAGATGGCGATGCCCATGGCTACCACGTGGGTAGCGGCGCCGGTGTCTAGTTGCCGGTGCGATGACGTCACCTATCCGGCACGAAGATTTGTAATAAAAAGACGTCAAGGTCATGGGTTCAATGCCCAAATATAGGATTTCCTGTGTGGTTCCTGGGTGCATCTATAATTACTGCTGATTGATTCCTGAACCTTTTTGACCATGCCTGAACTTGGATTTTGCTACACATCTTCCTGCCTATTGATCTTTTGCTTGGAATTGACGACGATTACTCCTGATCCCTTTATTGGTACTGCAAACTTGTACTTTAACCATAGGTTTCCACCTTGGTCCAGACTACGCCCACTGGGAGCTGATAGGTCCCCTGACAGTTGGGTTCCAAAAAAGCCTGCCTGGATTTCTGCAAAGTGCTTTTAGTCCCAAAGGACAAAGCAGGAAAAAAGTCTCCTAATGGCTCAGGAGTCCCAATTTATCACCTGTGCCCTGTGGTAGGGAGGCTTCCCTCTAATGACTCAGGGATCTAGTTACCGTGTCTTACCATTAGTCTATAAGGGGAGGGAGCACATGGCCCTCTCTTCCTGGAGTCCATCCTAACAGGAGGTAGATTTGCAAGGGAGTCTGAGGTTGAGGTAGGCCTCGCTAGAGGGCACCAGTTTACCCCAAGTTAACCCAAGCCTCAGATAACTCACGGAACACAGACTCGGATAGTAGAATTCCATTTAAAACAGCATTAGCCCCATCCCCAAAAGGGGTTCTTTCTAAAGTGAAGGGTCACTCAGCTGGAAAGAGACTCAGGCTAGCATCTACTTTCTGATGCCTCCAATGGAGGGTATTTAGTCTGTTATCTCTTTCCTGGTGAACCTAAACTGTACAAAGTCCTCGCTCTGTTCAGGTACTAGTGTATGGTCCTCTGTGATAGCTACAGTTACTGCACCACTGTGTGTGTGCTCTATATCTGCATCTTCATTTATTGTACTCAAGTGAATACCTGCTGCTACAGTTAATACATCCTACATCATTATAAGAATTACTGGTGCCTATGGTTTGACTTCATACATTTTATATAAAGAATTCAGTTTCTAACACCCTTCCCCCTACAACACTGTAAGGGCCCAGCTGAGAGAGGCTCATAATGTAATTGACTTTAATGGTCAGTAGCTTGGATGATAGAAGGGATTTCATTTAACCCTCCTTAATACAGATAACTAAAATTCGTTTTTTCCCCCTGTATTGCTATTCTGTGTTCCTACGTTATATAAATTCTTTGAATCAAGTTTTGTTTCATCCAGTCATTTCTCTCCAGTGTTGTGCCTCCCCCCATGATCATGACTTTTCCAAATAGCTATTTATTAGAAATAATGTAAAAATATTATGGCAAGAAAATAGATTTCTTAATGACCTTAACTTATCCCCAATATTTTCATTGGATTCTACATGCTAAAGTTAGCAATGCCAGCAGAGTGGGGTAGCTGAATTGCATGGCTGTATTGTTTTCTCTAAAATCTATTTGAATTTAACAGGTGACCAGTAGATTTCACCTGCTGATTCCTGTCATTGGTTATTAGACCTGTAGCAAACTTTGCACCTTTTATTACATACAGTAACCCCCAAAGGCTCATTACTAAGGCAGCACTAAGTTTAAAATATACAATCGATGTTGGTTTCCCACAATGCAGTATTTTGTACAGAATGGAAGTGCAACACTCTGATCCCCATATGTAATAAAATGCACAAAGTGTGTCCAAGAGCAATAACCCATAGCAACCAATAAAACATTTTCTTTTAACCAGTGAATTGTAACTGCTACTATGGGTTACTGCTCCTAGGCCAATGTAGTGCTTTTTATTACATAATCCCATAAAAGATTCTTATAGCGAAAGCTCCTTAAAGGGCAAGTTAACCCCAAAATAAAAATTTGCCAAATAAAAGAATAAAAAAAATAAAAGACCAGTAAAGTCAATCTGGAGCAAACTTTGAAGCTTTATAAATGTTGCTGTTATTATTATTATTGTTATTTTATCTTTTGTCAAAATGGCATGTTGCCGTTTCAGTCTCTTATACTGTTATATTGTCAGCTTTCTAATATCCTGATTGACTTCCAGTCACTTCAATTCTGCATACAGACAGGATCACAAAGGCTATTTCAGTTGGTGTTTACCCAGTGAAGCAGCCCTAAAATGTTTAATAATAGAAAGAATGGCAGTTCATTCAATCTATTACAGAGTGGAATCCAAGGCACAAAAAGCAAAGTAATACACTTACTGAGATAGAGATCTTTTTTGGATAATAGTGAAAAGCATCATGTAATGAGAAAGTCCATTTGGTAGAAAAGTGCAGAATAAAATGAGCTCTATTGCAAGGGACACTGAGTGGAGTTAAGAAGATACGGATAACAGAAAATAACCTATTTTATTATCTTGTATATTTGACGCAAGTGACTTTTCCAATGCGTGTCCAACATTTTTTGATGCCGGCGAATTTTGACGCCGGCAAAATCACGCCTGCTGAGTTTATTCGACCATCACTACCCCTAAACTGTCATGTTTGTTGTGCCTGTTTCTAAAAAGCAGAGTAGGGCAGTGGAATTGGCGGATGCCATCTCACAACATTTCAGGGCACCTTCATCTTCAATTTCTTCATGTGTAGTTCAATCCAATTCACTTCTGTCTTCAATTGGGCAAGCTCAGTGTACCTGAAGCAGCAAAAGAGGCCAAGAAACCCCGTGACTCCCCATGCTTCGCTTTTTAGAGCCAGGAACAGCGGATGGTGCAGTTTGGGGGGTCCCCAGTTGTGTGGTTTAGGAGCTGGGAGGAGTTTATATATTTGTTATTCTACCTTTGAGATGCAGCACCCTACTAGTGACAAAACACTGATTCAATCTCAAACTTTAAAAGAGCCTTTTAAAAAATGAAAAGTCTGCCTCTTGGTAAAACTGGTTCTGTTAAAGGAGAACTAAAGCTTAACTAAAGAAGTAGCTAGAAATGTTGTACATTATGTTTTGTGCTTCTGCACCAGCCCAAGGCAACCACAGCCCTTTAGCAGTAAAGATCTGTGTCTCCAAAGATGCCCCAGTAACTCCCCATCTTCTTTTCTGCTGATTCACTGCACATGCTCTGTGCTGCTGTCAGTTACTGAGCTAAGGGACCCACTCACAATATACAGTACACATAGAATAGAAATGACACAATATAAGGCTGATTAGTAATTAATACAGACAATTACTGCACTTTGGCACATAAACCAGTGCAACTAGCATCAGAATTTAATAATCAGTAGTGATTTACAAAATAAATATGCGAAATATGCAAATCTGAAAGTTTTACGAAAAAATCATGAAATTCGGACATTTTCATAAAATATGTGAAAATCTGACATTTTTATGAAAAATTATGAAAATCGGAAATTGACGCCTGCGTCCAAGCTGATGCTGGCGTTAAAGTCAATGGGTGTCCGAATAGTGTTGACACGCGTGACTTTTTGATGCCAGCGAAATTTCGCTGGTGAATTTTCGCGGGAGATTCGTGAAGTTATTCGCCGTCGTGAAACGTGGAAATTTCCCGCGAATTTGTGCCAGCCGAATTTATTTGCCCATCACTAATAATCAGCCCTGTAGCATCAGCTTGTATTACAGACTAACCTCATTTTCTGCTTGATAATTTGTAACGGCCCCTAAGCTTAGCTTCTCAACAGCTGCTCAGAGCCCACTGAGCATGTGAGTGTCACAGACACTTTCCAAGATGGTGACCCCCTGTGACAAGTTTTAAGTCCTGGATCATTGCTGCTATTGACAAGCTGGAACTTTAGGCTGGTGCAATAAGTTCATTAAATACAATATGGCATTTTTAGCCATATTCATTTTCAGGTTTTAGTTCTAATTTAAAGCTGCTTGTAACCCTACGGCTTCCAGCTTCTTCCTGATCTGCAGCTTCTGTTTCTCAGTGGGATCCCCTACTTTCATTCCAGATAAAATGGAACAAAAGTTCTCTAGCTCTGATGCTGATAAAGAGTTCATCTTCACATATGGGCCTCAGTGCCACCCTTCCTTCTTTTGTGGGTCTCTCGCTAAACAGATTGAGTATTATATTTCATGCTCTGTACACCCAGCACCCATTCCCAGTAATAACTCATGATTTTAAATAGCAGCTTCTACCAAGGTTATATATACACAGGAAAATCGATTTCTGTTCAATCCTTCATCCACATAGCACTTCTAACTGTTGAACTCTACACAATATAAATTATAAGCCATTATGCTGAAGTGGGTGATCATTTCAGAACTGTGTCGTTATCAAGATGACTGAATGCTCCATTGTGAGGCGAGGAACGCGGACAGCAGAGCAATATAATGACAGACACTCATCTGTCATACAGCTCGTTGGAATAGACATCCGTTGTGCCGCTCAATTTCAACTGCAGTGTCGCGCTCCCATATTTACTGCTCTCTTGCTCATATCTCTTACTGGAGATGGAAAGGCTTGCAATGTTTATATGGGGTTACTTTTAGTAGCTTAAAGGGGTGTTTCACCTTCAAGCTAACTTTTAGTATGTTATAGAATGGCCAATACTAAGCAACTTTTCAATTGGTCTTCATTGTTTATTTTTTATAGTTTTTGAATTATTTGCCTTCTTCTTCTGATTCTTTCCAGCTTTCAAATGGCGGTCATTGACCGCATCTAAAAACAAGTGTAAGGCAACAAATGTATTCTTAATGCTACTTTTAACTACTCATCTTTTTATTCAGGCCTCTCCTATTCATTCTCCAGTCTCTTATTCAAATTAATGCATGGTTGCTAGGATGATTTGGACCCTAGCAACCAGACTGCTGAAACTGTAAATGGGAGAGCTGTTGAATAAAAAGCTAAATAACGCAAAAACCACAAATGAGAAAAGATGAAAACCAATTGCCAATTGTCTCAGAATATCACTCTCTACATCATACTAAAAGTTAATTTAAAGGTCTACAACCCCTTTAAGTGGGTTTATTTTTAGTAGCTTAAAGGACCAGTAAAAGCAAAAATGATCTAAAGAAAATTAAATAGTATGCTACGAAAAAAAGTTGCCAACACATATTAAACTTTAAAATCGCTAAGTCTTTATTAAGATATAACTTACCGAAACTTCGAACTTCGAAACACCCTCCCCTATTTATATTCCATATTCTCATTCAAATGAATGCATGGTAATTTGGACCCTAACAACCACATTGCTGAAATTGCAAACTGGAGAGCTGCTGAATGAAAAGCTAAATAACTCAAAAAACACAAATGATAAAAAATGAAAACCAATTGCATATTGTCTCAGAATATCACTCTCTACATCATACTAACAGTTAACTCAAAGGTGAACAACCCCTGTAAAATGTGTCAATGTCTTAAATACATTGATAATGGGTTGAGTGCAGAGGACTTTTTGTATTTGTATGTTTATATGGGTGTTTGGAAAGGCTAACATAGCAGCCAATGTGTACAAGAATTTGACAATAATAAAATTGAGAAACAATTTACTTTCTTCTATCATTTATTTGTAAAATCCTAAGCCGATGTCTAGCCCTGAGGGAGATGCAGACACTGTCATAAAAAGAAAAAAAAGGGCAAGAGGGTATAAATTGCAAGAGCCTATGAGTCATTTATTATTAAATGTAGTGGGCTACTTTTAATTTTGAGCACAATTGCCATGTTTTTTTGCACAAGCTGCAGGGATTTCTTTCTAGTTCAATTGCGATTGCCAGGAAGAGATGCATCTGGCATAATTGAGGGCGATGTGTGCCCTATCCTTGGCTTGTTGTGATTGATGCCGGCTGCTGTTGGAACCAAAACAGGCAGTCAGGGGTACTCCACCAATGAGGCGAGTTGAGCATCTCGCCTCAGGCGGCCCACTAGGTACCAGGGGTGGCAAAAATGCAGATCCTTGATACTTTTCAAACCGGAAATTCGGCTCTTCAAGTGCAGAGAGCGCAATTATGCTCTCTGCGCCAGCATCCTGGCCCCCTCCACCGCCCTCGTGGACACCCCCGGACCAAAAAGGTGAGCACACCAGGAGAGGGGGGGCAGCAACACCAAGCTGCCTCAGGCAGCGGAGGGGCCAGTATTGCCCCTGCAGGCAGTAGCTCCGGTGTCCCCTATGCCAATATGTGCAATTGTGCGACGTTCAGAACAGAAGACAGGAGGAAGGCAGCGGCACCAAGTCAACTATATAGAAGTGCCAGGGATGCATGTTGATTCAATGAATGGGATTTGTCATGCATCTATTTCTAATTTATTAGCCCACAACTGTGTTTGTGGTTGGAAATTACCCCCTTCTGTCCATTGCATCAATATGCATATATGCCCCAAGACAACAAATATTTCCTTTATTAACACATATTAGGACATGACTTCATAGTTTGTCAATCACCCACATCTACAGTATATCAGTACAGAAGGGAAATGATAGTCTGATGTGCAGCAAAAAGGCTGAACCTCCAAATTTTTCAGAAAAACAACATTCAGATCAAGATTCAATGAAAACAATTTGGGGAAAATGCCTTTGTTGCTCTCTAGGCTGTATTAGTCACACAAGAAACACAAGAGCAAGGTTAAAACACAAGTTAAAAATGTCTCTGCAGTTTTACATATTTCCTGGGCTGTGTAAGGCATAAGCAGGCATACAGATAATGTTGTACAGGTATTGGATCTGTTACCCGGAAACCCAGATAATTCCGAAATTATGGAATGGACGTCTCCCATAGACTCCAATATAATGAAATAATCCAATTTTTTTTCTCTGTTATAATAAAACAGTAGATTGCATTGACCCAAACTTAGATATAATGAATCCTTATTGGTAGCAAACCATTTTTTTGGGCTTATTTAATGTTTATATGATTTTGTAATAGACTTAAGGTATGAAGTCCCAAATTACAGAAAGACCTATTATCCGGGAAACCCCAGGTCCTGAGCATTCTGGATAATAGGTCCATAACTGTACTACCAACACATTGCCAATAAGGCCTTAAAGTTTTATAAGTGTGAGTGTGAAATCTACACAGTGTAAGAATATTTTTTTTTTCCAACCAGTGAACCATTATCTATCAAACTATGCCCAGTTAATCCAAGCCTTGTAAATGCATAGCCGACTGATGAGAACCCAGAGATAAGTCATTTACAGTTACTGTAAATGCATTATCATGAACCCGTTCATTTTCATTGAATGCTCCCTGGAGTATAATTCTCCCCATATTATGCAAACTTGCTTTTTGGTTGAGTCTCATACTGACTGCTTTGGTGCATCCATGTGGAGTCAACCCTATTATGGCGTCAAAATTATCACTGTAAAGAGTTTAGGTATTTATAAGCCAGCTCTAGAAGTAAATGTACTGTACCTGTGCTGCTTCTGTGATCATTTGCAAATTTTGGGCCCCGGGCTGTTATTTTGTTCTAGGGGCTGATTCACTAACTTCGAGTGAAGGATTCAAAGTATAAAAACTTCGAATTTCGAAGGTTTTTTTGGGCTACTTCGACCATCGAATGGGCTACTTCGACCTTCGACTACGACTTTGAATCGAAGGATTCGAACTAAAAATCGTTCAACTATTCGACCATTCGATAGTCGAAGTACTGTCTCTTTAAAAAAAACTTTGACCCCCTAGTTCGCCATCTAAAAGCTACCGAAGTCAATGTTAGCCTATGGGGAAGGTCCCCATAGGCTTGGCTAACTTTTTTTGATCAAAGGATATTCCTTCGATCGTTGGATTTAAATCCTTCAAATTGTTTGATTCAAAGGATTTAATCGTTCGATTGAAGGAATAATCCTTCGATCGTACGATCGCACTATTTCGCTAGATCCTTCGACTTCGATATATCGAGGGTTAATTAACCCTCGATATTCGACCCTTAGTGAATCAGCCCCCTAGTGTGTTGCTTCAAATATAAGACATTTTGTTTTTTTGGATTTGAGAGATACACTCCCTGCTTTATTGTGACATAAGCATTGCCTTCAGCTTATCTATGTAAAAACAAAGCAAAATACTAAAAAGAACAAGGTACAAAAAAAGAAGTAAAAATGTAAAATACCAAGCACATGAACTACTTTTTAATCTCTAAGGGGATTTATAATATGGTGACCCATTTAATTACATCAGTTGGCATCATCAATCCCCATGGTGACATGTTTATTTATATTAGAGAGTATTGTAAACCAACAATTGAGAATGGGAAACCCATTTATTGCTTCACTTTCAAAAGCGAATCAATTTTTTTCAATATCTCAGTAGTAGATAGAATGTAGCTCCTTAAACAAATGGAGCTATTTTGATTGTAGGGGAAAAAATCATTTCTCAGTATAGACACTATAGGAACCAAAGTTACAGGACCCATCAAATAAATTGGAAATAATGTAATTTAATGGAGGATATGCTACTGTGATATGTTTTAGCAAACAAAATAAATAACATTTCAGTAATTAATAAGTATCATGATCTCAACCTTGCAATAACATACCTGTAAGTTTGACGTCTGGGCTAGACTACATGTTTGAAGGCTTGTTATAGAGTCCTGCAGCGGGTCGGGTACCCTCGGGTTACCTGCAAAAAAAGTGGGCACACTGCAGGATGGAGGGGAGGATTTTCAGATGCGGGTACAGCCGTGGTCGGGGGTCGGGTTGTGGGTCTCATCTAAATTTCTTATCTAATGTAATATTGTCTATATTTTACTCTTTTAAAGCTTTACAAAACTTGTATCTGTCCCGCCCACTTTTGATGACATCACTTCCAGTTTGCAGCACCATCACTTCCTGTTTGATGGTGGTTGGCGGGTTGCGGGTTGGGTTGCGGATAAGGCAGTTGCGGGTTGGGTAGAGGATCAAAGTGGGTAAATATGCGGGTTGCAGTTCGGGTCGCGGGCTGCGGGTTCGGGTTGGGTCCGAGTCTTAGAAATTGGTTCCACGCAGAACTCTAGCTTGTTTATCAAATACTTTCTGGAGAATTTCTTCATAAGTAGTAATCAGAATGGCTTTAAAGGAACAGAATAAGCAAATTTAATAGCATTTAAGATGCAGTAACTAGAAAGTTTTACAGTGGGGTTGCAGTAGGTATAATCTACTCAGATTTGCCAAAGATTTTGATACATTTCTGCATAAACCACTGAGAACTCACTAGGGGATTAGGTGCAGAAGGTTGTTGGAAAAGGGGCATGGATCTGGGTAGGGTGTTACCTTGGGCTCCTTTTGTGGCTTCGGGTCTTTTTGTGGCTTTGGGGATTCAGCCTCTGCTCTTTTCATGGCTTCAGGTCTTTTTGCGGCTTCAGGACTTCAACTTCGGGTCTTTCTGTGATGACGCTTCAGATCTTTGGCTCTTTGGGACTTCAGAGGTTCGGCGCATGACTTTGGATCTGTCAAGGGGGTCTGGCTGGATAATACATTTAGCTGCAGAAAGAACCTGCAAATAGGGATAGCAATACAGCATAGAGAAAGACCAGAGAAAATAGAGAAAGTCCAGAGAAGGACAACTAAGCTGATAAAGGGTATTGAACGTTACAGAAAATGACTGGTAAAAGTTGGGATCATTAACACCAGAGAAGATGTGCTTATTCCTGGGCTTCCCATCACATTTAATGTAAAGAGGTTCCACCTTCAAGTTGAAAGTTGAAGCTAAAGCACAAACACATAGTTACATAGTTAAATCAGGTTGAAAAAAGACAAAGTCCATCAAATCCAACCCCTCCAAATGAAAAACCCATCATCCGCACACACATCCCTCCCTACTTTCACATAAATTATATACACCCATATCTATACTATACTAACTATAGAGTTTAGTATCACAATAGCTATCACAACATCACCCGGCAGTGCATTCCACAACCTCACTGACCTCACTGTAAAGAACCACCTACGTTGCTTCAAATAAAAGTAATTTTCCTGTAGCCAAAAGTGGTGGCCTCTAATACGGTGGACCTTGTTATGGGAAAAAAAGTCCCCTTCTATTTGTCTATAATGTCCTTTATGTACTTATACATTTGTCATGAGCAAGTAAGAAGACTCAGAAGAATCAATTGTTTAGTTTTTTTGCAAGAGAGAGTGGAAAGTAGGGTCAAGTCTGCTTCACCAACTTGGCTGGAGATATTAAACCAGTGCTGAAATCCTACTTCCTGGATTCTAACATTGATGCGAGTGGACACATATTCAAAGCTAAGCAATTCTGACTTTGCTGCCTGAAATATAAAACAGATTTAACTGTACATTCACTTCATTTATTCTAGTTTCTCCCAACTAAAACCCTGTCTATACTTCCTTTCCCTATGACTCTTTATAACATTTTTGCTTTAACAATAAAAATATTTGCTCTTTTTGCTTATTCCCCCTTGTGACCTCACAGCTTCTGAAGCCTCTTGCCATTATTACTGCTTATGCCTCGCTTATATATTTAACACCTCAATTTTTTCCTTTTTTCAAATATGCTGTGCCACATCAATCAATAGAAAGTCTTGTATTCCACTGCCATTTGACTTTTATCTTTAAGTCTAGACAGTATTTTCTATTAAATATATTTTTTTAATATGCTTTTTACACAGCAACTTCCATTGCCATTTGCTTGCCACTGGAATCTTTCCAACGGGCTTTAAACATACGCAAGGTCTTAAAGTGGGTAAAATGATTCAAATATGGAGATTGGACGGCACAAAATAAAATACACAACTTTAAAACTTACACTGTTCTTTTGGCATAATTATTTTACACAGCATGATAAATGTTATTGTTTTCTTTTGTAACTGAAATGGTTCTCTTTCCTCCAACTAACACCAGTAACATCCCGGAAGTATCCATCATAGCTAACAATTCCACTATCATCCCCCTCTCCCCAGGCCCGGTGGGTTATCCTAGATTCTGCCCTGTCATTCACTCCTCATATCCAGTCACTTATTTAATCATGTCACTTCCACCTAAGGAACATATCCAAAATACAATCATTTATCACCCAAGATGCTGCCAAAATTCTTATTCACTCTCTCATCATATCACATCTAGACTACAGTAACTCTCTTTTAATTGGCCTTCCCCTCCAGAGACTCTCACCTCTCCAGTCCATTATGAACACTGCTGTGAGGCTCATACACCTCAGCAACCGCTCCTCCTCTGCCTCGCCATTCTGTCAATCCCTGTACTGGCTTCCGTTACCTTTCAGAATCAAATTCAAATTAATGACCCTGACATTCAAAGCCCTTCAAAACTCTGCCCCACCCTACATCTCTGAACTCATCTCTATATACTCACCCAACCGCCTATTACACTCCTCTACTGACCTGCTACTCAACTCTTCTCTCATTACCTCCTCACATATTTGCAAGGGCTGCACCCCTCCTCTGGAACGCTCTCCCACAGTCTGTCCGACTTTCTCCCAACCTTTCTGCTTTCAAGAAATCTCTTAAAACGCACTTCTTTCGAGAAGCCTACCCTTACTCTGCTTAACTACTAAACACAACACCACATACAGTAACACATTTCTCACCCACTTAATTTGATCTTGCCCATGCCCACACCTTGTGTATTACTCCCTTCCCTTTAGAGTGTAAGCTCTTTCTGCATAGGGCCTTCCTCACCTTTTGTACCGGTATTGATTGTGATGTATGTAACTCCATATGTTCTATGTATATAATTCATGTTATTTATTTGTATAATCACATTTACTTTACAGTGCTACGCAATATGTTGGCACTATATAAATACATGTTATTAATAATAATAATAATAATAATAACTATAATGAAATTCTGCCAAAGCCTGCCCAGTGCAGGAACAGTTGGCCAAGTAAGTTCATATTAAGAGTTCAAAACTGAGACCATTACAGGGAAATGCTACGCTACAGTAGAAGGAAAGTTTAAACCAGGGGGTTTCATATGTTAGGCACCACCTAGTAATTATAATCAATTGCCTGATACCCCAGGTTGGTGCTCCTGTTAGCAGAAAACTGCACTGACCTGGTATTCTGAGTGAATACCACGGAGCGATCGTTTTCTTCCTTCTTGATTTTGGGTGTGCATGTGCAGTAAAGTGACAAGCCAAACTTTAAGCAAAAAGCCATCTTTTTCCCTGTACTGCACATGCATCGGTCCAAGGCTATTGAAAAATGAAAAGATAGAGTAAGATGATCACTCCATGGTGCTTACTCAGATGCATTCCAGACTAATGCGGTTTTTTGCTAACTGGAGTACTGGCCTGGGATATCAGGTAAGTGATAATAATCACTAGGGGAATGGTGCCCAACATTAGGTACCCCCCTAGTGATTTAACCTTTCTTTCTCCTTTCGTTCCAGTGCACAGGCAGTTGCATGTCAGAAAACTTATAGACCTTTACTAGCCATATTTTTAAACAACCATATTGGGCTGCCGCCTCTACAGCATTTTACATAATCCACAGGAGGCAGGATAGTGACTCAGCGATCCCATGCAGAGTGGGGGATCTGCAAAAATGCAATGTTTTTTTTAATGAAAATAAATTGCAAATTTGTTTTATATGAAAAAAACTGGCTGATTTTAACAATGCATCTTGTGAAGGTGAACATCCCCTGTAACTAGCATTGCTATTGCTCCGTAAAGGAATTGTTCAGTATAAAAATAAAAACTGGGCAAATAGATAGACTGAGCAAAATAAAAAATGTTTCTAATATAGTTAGTTAGCCAAAAATGTAATGTATAAAGGCTGGAGTGACTGGATGTGTAACATAATAGCCAGAACACTACTTCCTGCTTTGCAGATCTCTTGGTTTTCGCTGATTGGTTACCAGGCAGTAACCAATCAGTGACTTGAGGGGGGGCATATTGGTCATAACTGTTTGCTCTTGAATCTGAGCTGAATTGCTGAGTTGCAATTGCAAACTCAACAGTTATGTTCCATGTGGTCTCCCTTCAAGTCGCTGACTAACTCAGGGTTAGAGAGCTGAAACCAGGAAGTAGTGTTCTGGCTATTATGTGAGACATCCAGTCACTCCAGCCTTTATACATTACATCTTTGGCTAACTAACTATATTAGAAACATTTTTTATTTTGCACAGACTATCTATTTACCTAGTTTTATTTTTATTTTTACATTGAACTGTTCCTTTAAGCATGTACTTGAGTTACAATAAGCCCAGTTGTCCAATGAGGGAGGGGCTGCTTCCAATATTTTGCTAGTTTGAAGCTCGCTGCCTAAAGTTTTTTTTCTGTATGTGGGTAAATTTGATGTTCAACCAACCTGGAGATTATTTTTGTACATCTAATAAAGGAATAACTAAGCAGCCCTACAGGGGTGTATTTGTGAAGCCCCTTGGTAATTTTACTTGAGATATATTTTGTGTTGCTAATTGTGACTTACAGAAAGCAACATTTGCAAGTGGACATGTTCTGAAAATCCCCCAGGCAGAAATGATTAGAAGCAAACATTAAAGCAATCTAGAGTACAAAATGCCAAATCAATTCTTAATAAACCAACAGAACAAAGCACAGTGCCAGGAAAATTCCACTTTGTTATTGTTTTCCATAACTCTACACTTGCATCACATGTATACAAGGAGTCTGATGTAAGGCCGTTTCCTTTTTTAGGTTAGAATTTTATAGTTCATACAAGTCAATGCGTCCAAGATGAGATATCATCTGGAAAATGAAAGAATTAGACAGAATCTTTATCTGGAAGTCTGTGGTTGGCTCTATCATTGCGTATTTAGGAAAATTCATAATACATTTTATAAACTTTAGTAATTGCACACTTACTTGAACTTTGTAAATGATGATGACATGCTTTCATAGGAGTCAAACTCACTTGTATTTCATTTATTTCAAAACAATGTAGGTCTCTATAAAAATATATTGCATACAACAGCTCATATGTAAAACCCTGCTCCATGTAAATAAACCATGGATTCTGATTCAGGGAAACCTGATTGGACTTTTTTTTCTTTGCTTTGTCATCTTTGCCAACTCACATCGTCTCTGGCATAAAACCGTTATTCTTGTTAATGAATTTCTATTGTTCCCCTTGGTTCTGGTGGTTTTGCATGGGTGAGTACATGCAGTTGCACCCAACATATCAGGAAGCTTAAGATGAAGTGTAGACAGTCTGGCACAAACAAACTAACTGCTATGGGAGTTCCACATGGTGTTTACTCATTTGCACAGAGAACAAAAGAGAAAACAAATTCTAAAGCCATAATGTACAGAAAATGAAAAAAAGAAAATTTGATTAACTGTAAATGTTAACTTTAAAAAACATAATGAATGGGGGTCATCCTACCCTTTCTCGAAGTTAATGTATCTGCCACTACAAACACTTCAGGAAGAGAATTCGACAACTTCAAGAGCATTAAAAAAAGGGGAAAAAAATGGAACCCCTATAGCACTGTGGACAATTCATTGTGGGCCCATTCCATTTTTAGAAGAACAATCACAATCAAGATGCTATCTCTCAAATTCACTACAGTTCACTACAGTTCCCCAGAGGGGATCTTTCTCTCTGTATTGGTGCATGGATATCGAATAGTGAAAACAGAGTTCTTCTTTTTCATGTGAAGACAAGCTATCCTGGATACATGCTGTTGTGACAAGCCAATGCTTGGATAACCAGAAGATGTTTACCAGCTGACAATCAATGTCATAGTACTGGAGTCCATTTGACAAACTACTAGTTTCTGTTTAGATGCTCCCTTGTTCAATTCCTGGACTGGTAAGAACAGTACACCTTAAAGGAGAACTAGAGCTTTACTAAAGAAGTAGCTAGAAATGTTGCACATTATGTTTTGGGTTTCTGTACCTGCCCAAGGCAACCACAGCCCTTTAGCAGTAAAGATCTGTGTCCTCAAAGATGCCCCAGTAGCTCCCCATCTTCTTTTCTGCTGATTCACTGCACATGTTCTGTGTTGCTGTCACTTACTTAGCTTAGGGGCCCACTCACAATATACAGTACATATAGAAAATGTTACAATATAAGGCTGATTAGTAATTAATAAAGATAATAACTACATGTCAGCACAGAAACCAACACAATTAGCATCAGAATTCAATAATCAGCCCTGAAACATCAGCTTATATTACAGACCAACCTCATTTTCTGCTTGATGATTAGTGAAGACCCTCAAAGGAAAACTAAACCTCATTTCTAATAAAAACCCCTTCCCCCTACCCTCCATAGTTCCCCCTCCCTGTTCCCCCCCCGCAATGGAGTTAACACAAGTCAATACCCCAAAGCCATTAATTACCCCTTGTTGCAGAGTGAGTGCAGCAGAGCTCACTGGGGCCATCTTCAGCCTGTTCGGTAATCTTCGGGTCTTCGATAATTTTTGTCACTTTCGGCACATGCGCAGTTGTAGTGAACTGGGAAAATGCTCGAACCATGCATGCTCCGATACAAAGCTTTCTTACTGAGATTACTGAAGCGGCTAAAGATGACCCACGTGAGCTCCACTGAGCTGACTGTGCAACAAGGGGTATTTACTTGTGTTAAATCCTGTGCGGTGGGGAGCAGGGACTAAGGAGGGTAGGGGTTTTTATTAGAAAGGGGGTTAGTTCTCCTTTAAGCTTTGCTTCTCAACAGCTGCTCAGAGCCCATGGAGCAAGATGGTGACCCCCTGTGACAAGTTTGAAGTCCTGGATCATTGCTGCTATTAAGAAGCTGAAACTTTAGGCTGGTACAATAAGTGCAGTATATAAAATATGGCATTTTTGGTCATATTATTTTTAGGGTTTAGTTCTCCTTTAATTATGCTACTCTTTTCAAATCTATATATAGATTCAAGTCCTTGCTAACATAACATTACAGATGCTTTGTAGCACTGCTTAAGCAGATATCTGAAACCCTTTGACTTGGAACTTCTCTAGCGAAAGGATCTTCTTTATCCTGCTGCCTGGCTACTCCATCAGTTTGGTGCATATTACTATTTAGGGTGGTCTTGGCTTCTACACTAAGAAAATGGATTTTTAAAATTTACTAAGAAAACAGTGTTACAGATTTATCAGGGAGACGTGCCAACTGGCTTCCTAATCTATATACTAGATCTGTTAGGGATTTGCTATGCATTTGGCGTTTATGCCCATTACATAATTCTATTCCAATGCCATCATTATTTGGTATTAATGGCAACATTAATAAAATAGTTATTTGGAACCATTAAAGTAAAGCTAAAATGCTGTAAATCCTCTTACAAACAAAGGTAACATTGTTAATCTTTCTGCTGGCACCGCAATAATCTTAAAATCTCCATAGTCTAAACAGAAACAGAGTTGCATCAAGGAGTTTTATATACAGTATAAGAATAAAATCTGGATATGAATTTAAGGTGATAAACTGCATACTGCCTAATAACAGGACATTGATCTATGGGCTGTGACTTGGGCCTTGAACTCATCTAGGTTTCACACATTATAGTCACTCGGCTAGAGAAAGGTTCACCATAAAGGCATACTCTTCATATTGCTATAATTGTGAACTGAAAGGGGAAGTGAAGTCTAAAATAGAATAAGGCTAGAAATGCTGTATTTTGTGACAAATGATTTATGCTTTCAAAGCTGGCCACAGGGGGTCACCATCTTGTAACTTTGTTAGAGATCTTTGCAAGACTAAGACTGTGCACATGCTCAGTGTGGTCTGGGCTGTATAGGGATCATCATAAATTATCAAAACAGCACAAGTCAAATAATATCTGCCAGAAGCCGATACAGCAAGACTGATTAATATTCAGAATAGGCAGACTGCACTGGGTCCTGTGTTGTCATGTAATCTAATGTTGATTTTATAGTTTTGTATTGTTTAATACAAACTTTCTCCAACTCTGCAGAACAAGTGGCTGCAGCAAAATAATGGAGTTGGAAACAGTAAAGGGGATGTAAAGGCAAACATAAAATCCAATACAAATCTCGACACAGTCGCCGACTGCTCTACAGGGAAACAAACAAAGCAGCTTGAGTTCTGCATGGCTGGGAAGTAAGACGGAGCTCCCCCTGCTGTTCATAAGTATGATTGTTTCCCTGCTCATCAGTTAGGGACCATCTGACAATTCTTATCCACAGCAGTAAATGAAGGGAGAATTTCAATGCATACAGTCAAGTTTCTTATAAAAACGGTACACATTTTTTAATTAAAGTATATTGGAGAAAGGTTTCTTTTTCATTAAAGAAAATAAAAATGGTATTTTATTTTTTCGCCTCATGAGGCTCATTAGAAACATGTTGTTCACCACCAATTACAAACATGTGTTGTTCACAGGTAAAAAAAAAAGTTTAGGAATCTACCCAAGAGGATCACATTGGTGGATTATTCCTCTAAACGATGTGTTGAGCATGTTGATTGTTGTTCATTTATTTTACGAACCCTACTTCAATGGTAAGTGGATTGGATTTGGGTAGTAGTCAACAAATAACCCCTCCAGGTTCTATGGCAAGCCCTACGTTTCTAGACAATGTACCTTTGGCAACAACCTCTTGGAATTGTAGTGATTTTCAGCATCAATTTTTAATTATTTTTTTTTAAAAAAAGGAAAACCTGTTGTTGAAGTTGATCAAAGAAGCCTTTCAAAGACCTATTATTGACATAGCAATGCAGTGCCTCTTATGGATATTGAATTAAATTAAACATTTTTGATGAATATATTTAGATCTGTTATAGACAAATCATCCCCAACATTTAGAAAGCTCCACTCGCCATTCCTAATTTCATGGGCCAAGGTGACATAAAAAAGGAGTCCTCTTTGGATCCAGCACAAAAGATCCCACTTTGATGCTTATGCAACTTATACATAAATATATATATTTTATGGGACAGTGTCTCTTCAATCCAGTGGTTCTCTGCCTTTTTAAGTTCAGGAACCTTTTGAAAGTCCTATGTTCAGTTAGGTCCCCAAACAGTAGCTCATGAGCAACATGTTGCTCACCAAGTCCTTGTATGTTGCCTACAGTGGCCTCAAAGCAGGTGCTTAATTTTCCAATTCCTGGCTTGAAGGCATGTTTTGGTTGCATAAAATCCAGGTTTATAGCAAAATAGAACCTCTAGTTGGCTACCAAAAAGCCAATAACAGCCCTTATTTGATACCACCAGGAACTTTTTAATGCTTGTGTTGCTCCCCAACTCTTTTAAAATTTGAATGTGGCTAAGGGGTAAAAAAAGGTTTGGGGCCACTGCTATAGATGTAAGAAAATGTTAGTGTATCGGCCATTCGACTAAGGTTCCAAGAATATCTAGTATCTAGGACAGCAAATATGTTTTCACTCTAAATATCACTGGAACTGAACTTCAAATTGGGCTTTCAGATGTCTAAAGCTGGCCATAGATGTGCAGGTTAACCTTCATATCGGACAAACGATCTTTCCGTGCCATCTCCCGACCTGCCACTAACCATTCAGATCAAATAAAGTAGTAAAAGAACAGATCAGACGATGTTCTGCCCCTGACAGCAATCATACCAAAGTTATGTTCAACAAAAGCTGGTGACAGTCTCCTAATATCGTCAGATCAGCAATACATGAATAGATATTATCGGTAGTCGACAGAAATTTTCTAACCTGTCAGATCATCTGAACGACTGATCGCCATGGCACTAAAAATGTTGGGACACTCCACACGCAGCCCGAAAATCGTACAAAATGGAGATTCGTACGATTGGATCTTTGTGTTTTCTCCCTAAATCTGCCTTTATTCTGACCCCCTACATTTACCCCATACCCCCCAGTGAGGCATCCTCAAGCTTTAGGGTCACCCAGAAACCATCAGAAGTTAAAATGCTAGAAAGAGGATGAAAACTTACAAGGCAAATATGTTTTGAAAAGCTTCTTTGTATGTACTACATTGTAAATAGTCAATATTTCATCCCTTTTATATATTGTATCTCCTTAAACCTATTAATAACACAATACATCTGCAGTGAAATATATAATGTTAATGTTGCAAGTCGCTACTGCAATTTAAAAGGTTTAATAAGCTGGCCATCTCGGACATATTCCGGGATCTTACTCACAGACACTGGCTACCCTTCCGTAAAGCTGATCACTGTGTGGCTTAAATATTATCCAGATAACATTTTTGAATGTCAGTATTTCCTGCTCATAAATGTACAATAAATAATGTGTTAAAGATTCCCCTTGCTTATTAGTTGCAGTCTGGTACAAGAGGTCACAACTTTAAACCTGTATTTTGACACACAAATGTACTTGAGCGATCTGCCTTCCCTTTAATGTTTCAGAAATGCATTATTTTTCAATTATTAACAGGAAAATGTTGTTGTGCAGCCACTGCAACTGCTATTACAGTATTCAACTCTGACCCTAGAAATTGTTAGGCAATCTATCTCTGTCCTGTGTTCAGTTATAGTCGAGACACTTTATGTCACCTCTCTGGAACATTGCCTAGAAATGCTAGAGAGACTCAGAACTCATTCGAGGGGATCTTTCAGCCAGCACAGGGTTGGACTGGACCACCAGAACATCAGATACCTCCCAACTGTCCCGTTTTTCATGGGCAGTCCCAATTTTGACAGTTCAGCCTGCAGTCCCAGATTGTTAGTGACATGTCCCAAGTTTCTCTTTGATCTCCTGCTCTGAACAGCCAGAAAAAGATTAAATAAGAGGCTCTTGGCAGAGAGCCCAGCAGCGCCGGGCCAGGCCGGCCGGCCAGGCGCCCTAGGCAACCTGGGCAGTCACGCTGCCTCTCATGTGTGTATAGACACATGCAAGTCCTTCTCAGCCGGGTAACGTCTGGCATGAGAGTGGAGAGAGGGGACAGGGCTAGGGTTAGGAGGCAGAGAAAGTACGTGCCTGGCACCCCCAGCTTTGCACCCTAGGCACATGCCTACTCTGACTACCCCTAGTTCCAGCCCTGGAACCCAGAACACTAAGCACCTGCACTTTTACATTTGTAACAATTTAATATAACCAAAGATACAATTGTAACTATTTAAGAGAACTTACAGCTACTGCTGTTTAAACTACTGTTAAAACTGAAAGTGCCACAGGAGAGGGTAAAGAGGACCTTTAAAGGAGAAAGTTCCAATCCCAGGGGGTGCCATATGTTTGGGCACCCCCAAGGATTTTAATTATTACTGCACTGGCCCGTGGCTAGGGTTGCCATCTGTCCGGTATTTTGAAGGGCTACCCAGGTCAAAACTTCCTGCCCGGTTTTCCAAATAACGAAAACCAAGCTGGATTCCCCATGATTGACATGGCGATCGGCAAATCGCAGATTGCTGCATCATAGCCACGCCTCTCAATGTCACGGCCCTTCCCCTCTGCATCACAGCCTCACCCCCTCAACATTATGAACCCCCCCCCTGCCCAGTCTCCACCATGGGAAAAGGTGCCAACCCTACCCGTGGCTTTTGCGAGCAAGCGATCCTCTTCCTTCACAGGAGCAGTCGAGTTTAAGCTGGATTTTAAGGAAGAGGATTGCTCAATAGCAAGTACCTTGGGACGGTGACGTTTTCTGCTATCAGGAACACTGGCCTCGAGTATCAGATAAATCACTACAATACTTGGGGTGCCCTAATATTTGGCACCCCTTGGATTGAAACTTTCCTTCTCCTTTAAAGAGACTCCTTGGGAAAGAATAGGAACTGGCTACTAAGAATGCCAGAGCAGTGGAGCAGTGTTCCATTGCCTAGAACGGTAATGAGGACAGATAAAGTGGAATAGATGATATAACAAGTCACCCAACTGCAACTAGTTTCCTATCCAGTTATCAGTTCATCTATTGAGGTGTGGCTAAATAGTAAAAAAGACTTTTGTAACCCTATTTAAACCCCTTCCTGTGTTATAGGATTACATCATCAATATCTTACCATATACAGGTCCTGAATCCCCCTTGCTATATGAACTGGGAATTTTTCTCAATGGCAGTGCCTCCACCTAGTGGGATCAGGGAATACACCTAAATATGGCAAATTATTAAACACACCAATTGTAATAAACCAGATTAACCCCAGGTAGCACTACCTGCGCAAATACCTCTCCAGACGGACACAGGTACAGTAGTTGCTTCCACGTAGCAGGCACACAAACAATGCCTGTTCTCAAAGAGGGGACATATGTTGGAACCTTTGGGGTACATTTATCAAAAAGTGAAGTTAGAGATCAGTCCTCTAGAATGAAATTCCGACACTCTCCATTCATTTCTATGGGATTTTGAAAGGCGCATTTATCAAAGGAGGAACTTTCACTTTCACTCATTGATAAATACTCTTTTAAAAATTCCACAGAAATGAATGGAGAGTGGAATTTCACTCTAAAGGACTGTGGCAATCTCTAACTTCACTCTTTGATAAATATACCCCTTTGTGTCCTTTCGCAGGCTCAACTCACCAGGGACACAGATGGGTCAGGCATCCACAGCGGGTCAATCCTCAGGCTGGCTCACAAGCTCTCCTAGCTGAGCACAACAAACCTTTATTACTTAAGGCCAGCTCCCAGCATTATCTGCAGAGTGAGCACTTCACAAGTCCCCTTTCAAATCAGCATCCATCCACTGGCAGCTGCTGTCACAGTCTCTCCACCACCTCCAAGCTCCAAACCCTTCATGGTTGAGCTCACCAGGCTTGAGGCCCTGAATCCCAAGTCCTTCAGTGTCTCTCAAATTCCTTAGGCCCCTTACATCTTTGCTGCTGCAATTTATTCACACATGGCTGAATTGAAACTTAAAGAAGCACTGAGCACATGGCAGCTCAGCTTTTTTTATACTCCGTGCCGAAATGACACCTTCTGTCCAAATATGGAATCTGCCAGGGCTCACTGTACTTGCAACAAAGGACTCACTCCCCCTCCCTTCAATGTAGGTCCAACATTTAGCTGGCCAAAGCAAGGGATTTCCAGCCACGTGGAGATCTTCAGACCATAGGGGAACTTAACCCTATGGGTCCACCTAATTTTACAAGTCTAGGCGCCTAATGTGTTCAATCCTCTAGCACTAGATACAAAGTGCATCCGCACTTTGTTCCCTTAGTATAGGAAAGGTAGGAGTCGTGACTCCTAAGATATCCTGTAAGTTCCACCTCGGTCTGAACACCAAGAAACTGTGCCTGATTTTCCTCCTTGTGCAACCTTAGTGTCCCCAATATCCCAGTTGTGTTATCTTACATTCTCAAGCATCCTTTGACCCTCAGCTGTTAATCACAATGTGACCTTAATAATGTTATGCTACAGGATACCAGCACTAGATGTACTCTCCATAGACAATAATTTCTTACTCTCTAATTACATACTTTTTTATACATATTTTACTCAAAAAAAGGAGCTGCAAGAACATGGCTTATTTACTCATACAGAGAAACATACTGTAGTAAAAGAATAGCAATCAATCAACACATTGTTTTGATTTGTATAGTGTAAATAGAATAATACAACTGAATATTTGATTTGAATTAGTATGGCTTACTGCACTGGAGTAAACCAGAAACATTATTTATTGAGTGTAAACACTCTTGGTATGTATCTGCATGTGTAGGCCAATGATTACAGGAATCATATGCCAATGACAAATTTTGAGAATGTATTCGCTGTCATCGAAACACGGAATTTTCCGCGAATTCACAGCTGGCAAACAAATTCGCACATCACTATTTCCCGCTCCAGGCGCATTTTGTCCTTAGCTCTATCACTTGACATCCAATTCCTTACCATATCCAACAGATTGTGCCTGGGACAATGTAAATCTCCTTCAGTCACTTTCTGTTTTAATTCCAATGTTATAGTCTAGATGGGAATCCATCTTATCTCTGTTTGAAGGGGTTGTGATATTCAGAAGCAATTTGCAGTTGGTTTTCATTCTTTATTATTTATGTTTTCTGAGTTATTTAGCTTTTTATTCGTTTTTCTAATTTTCTAGGGTCTAGCAACCATGCATTCATTTTGAATAAGAGACAGGGTTATGAATAGGATAGAGACTGAATAGAAAGATGAGTAATAAAAAGTAGCAATAACAATACATTTGTAGCCTTACAGAGCATTTGTTTTTTTAGATGGGGCCATTTTAAAGCTGGAAAGAGTCAGAAGAAAAAGGCAAATAATGAAAAAACTATAATAAAGAAATATTACAACTGAAAAGTTGCTTAGTATTAGCCATTCTATAACAAACTTAAAGTTAACTTAAGGGTGACCAACTCCTTTAATGTCTGGGCCTTGCTGTTCATTCTCATCCAGATCAGATCCAAATCTGTCATATTTAACTTTATAGCAAAGCCAGAGTCTTGTTATGCTTTATTTTATATAGCAGCAACATACAGTGTTAATCAGCACTTTACATTGATTATTCGCCAGCTCTTGCCCTTGCACTAGTCCTTACGATTTAAGCATACTATGAAGCACCATGGTAAATCAAGTCATTGCATTTATTTCAATGGAAGAATAAATGATGAGAAAGGAAAATGTCAAATGTAGGTTATCTAGTATAGGTAAATCTAAAAACAACTGGACTTGCTGAGTAATCAATGAAGACGTTTCACTACTAGGGATGTAGCGAATTGTTCGCGCGAACTTCGACCGTTCGCGTCCGCCGAATGTTCGCGAACGTCGCGCGACGTTCGCCAATTTGGGTTCGCGTTCGATTCGTTCGACCATTCGACCATTCGAATTCCTTCGACCGCTAAAAATCGAACGATTTCCATTCGTTCGAACGATTGTAAGCATTCGATCGAATGAAAAGCATTCGATCGAATGGTTTTTGATCGTTCGATTCGAATGAAAATCCTTCGATCGAACGAAAATCCTTCGATCGAATGATTAAAATCCTTCGATCGTTCGAATCGAACGATTTTAGCGGGTGTTCGAAGTTCGCGAACTGTCCGCGAACGTTCGCATTTTTTGAACGGCGTTCGCGAACATCAAATCGGCAGTTCGCTACATCCCTATTCACTACTCATCCGAGCAGCTTCTTCAGTTCAACTGACTGGTGGGGGAAGTTCTCGGCATATAAACTCTTCCACTAATCCAATCACATTGGCACATTGTAACTCTTCAAAGAGGTGACATCTGAAGAAATTCACAGAGGTGTAGATTCTGTGTAGTTACTGTAATAGTATTATCGAATGTGTCACGCAACTCCTAGAAAGAGGTGTTACTTGTGAGAGTTGCATGAATGGACGTGTGAAGTGTTCTGAAACCTCCAGGGAACAGATGTTAGAACAACATTGTATGTAGCAGACAGATGGTGTCGAAGGCCCCGCCTCTGTTCAGGGATGGTTTCTCCACCTTGACATGAATCGCCTCTTTCAAGCTTCGTTCAAACCAGCGGTCTTCTTTCATGTCAAGGTGGAGAAACCATCCCTGAACAGAGGCGGGGGCCTTCGACACCAACTGTCTGCTACATACAATGCTGTTCTAACATCTGTACCCCGGCGGTTTCAGAACATTAGGAGCTGAGTTACAAGTACATTAGAAGGCATTATAGACAGATATTTTTTTTTCACCACAAAAAGGATCACCGTACCAGAGGCCACCCCTTCAGACTAGAGGAAAAGAACTTTCATTTGAAGCAACATAGGAGGTTCTTCACAGTGAGGACAGTGAGGTTGTGGAATGCACTGCCGGGTGATGTTGTGATGACTGATTCTGTTAATGCCTTTAAGAATGGCTTGGATGATTTCTTGGACAAGCATAAGTCACTTTTAGCGCATGCACAGTTGTCAAAAACCCGAAGACTGCTCCAACTGCACATGCGCCAAAGATTACCGAAGAGAAGAAGATGGCGCTTGTGAACTCCAATGTGCTGAATCTGCAAGGAGGTGTAAGTAAAGAGTTAGGGGCATTTACCAAGGGTAACACTTAGGCTGGGGGGGGAGCAGGGTGGGGGGTCTATGTAGGGTTGGGGGGTAGGGGATTTTAATATAAAGGGTTTGGTCTTCCTTTAAGATATTGCAAGAAGATCTCTCTCAAGGGGTAGTGCAGTCTGTTTTGGTGATGTTCCCCAGCACTAGGGATCCCACCGGGTATCTTGCTCCTTGACACTTTCCCTGAGCTCACCCACTCCTGTCCCTGTCGGCGGCTTGATCACAAGGGTGTTACTACTAATTACTCTCCTTGTTGGAGCCAGAAAGCTGCTCACTAGCTGACCTGCTACTAACATTTGCTAGTAGTGCAACTATAACATGACACTCTATCACTAAATAGAACCCTAACCCTAACTTGGGTCTGTCACCTGCTCAGACCCAGTCCTGTACCTACCTCCCTGCATGGTG
This sequence comes from Xenopus petersii, assembly GCA_038501925.1. Lineage (NCBI taxonomy): Eukaryota > Metazoa > Chordata > Amphibia > Anura > Pipidae > Xenopus > Xenopus petersii. The sequence goes on from CM076677.1 coordinate 104,887,538, forward strand.
GGATCCAGGGATAGAGCCCTGAGCACATGTGTGTTCTCCCTTTTAAATACAGCCACCTAATGAGCAAACCTTGAACTGCAATGGAAAAGGGACATAGCTTGGGTGAATAAAAGGACCACTTAGGTGTCCAAATACAGGGGAAACAGAGTAAAACATACCTAAACCTTGGGTTGCCATCTGTCCGGTTTTAACCTGGACCAGGACTGGACTGGGAGTGTCACGGCCGGCACCCGATACCAGAACAGGTGGCAAGTACCCTGGTCTCGGCTCGGCTTCACCAGTAGTGTGACCACCGTTGGGCTTCGGGAGGAGCCCTCAGCTTACTTGGGTGCCACCTGGACTTAACGAGGGGTACAAGGCGAGATGTTCTGGCTAGCTGAGGGGCACGGCAGGTAGATAGTCTTTTGGGCCGAAGGTCACGGTACAAATGGAGCAGGCAAGAGAATCGTCAGACAGGCAGGGTCGAGGCAGGCAGATATCAAGAATCGTCAGGCAGGCAAGGGTCAAACCAGGTAATCAAACAGATGGGGTCAGGCAGAAAGAGTAGTCGAGATGCAGGCAAAGGTCAGGATTCGGATATCAGAATAGTCAGGAACAGGCAGGGATCAAAACCGGAATAACAGATACAAATTTCACAGGAACAGACAGCACAAGGCTTCAGGAACCACCAGAATCAAGATGCTATCATGGGCACTGGCTGGGAGCAAGAATGGGCCTTAAATACCTCCAAATTTCGCGCCAAAACGTGCGCCAATGCGTGCTGACGTAATCGCGCCAGCGCGCCTATACCTTTAAGAGGCGCGCAGGCGCGCCGCGCGCGCCCATAGAGAACCAAGATGTCGCCGGCGCTGGAGGTCGGAACAGGAGCGCGCTGGTGTGGCGGCCATCCACGGCGCCGCACCACTAGACCACCAGGTAATTTTATTACAGGGAGTCAAAATAAGCCCAGCCATTTCTAGTACACAGAGGCTCAAACAGCCTCCACCAGCCCACTTAATAGTCACTTTCTATGGCATCTTACAGTAGCCCCTCTTGCATTTGACAGAACTCACAGATTGTCAGTCCGGGCCTGACCTAGAAAGCCCCGTGTTTGAAGGGTTGTTTGGGTCAAAACTGCCTGCCCGCAAGCGCGTTCCAGGGGCTTCTACCACCTGAGGCAGCAGCCCTGATGTCCTCCCACTCCACACTTCTAAATTGTAGCGGGTCGAGGAGGGGCCATTTCGCTAATGCAGTGAGAGCTATTGTGTTAGCAGCACTAGAAGAGCCAAATTTCCATTTTAAAAAACAGAAATTCGGCTCTTAAATTTACAGCAGGTGTCTTTTTGCCACCCATCATAACTGGCTGCTCCTAAAGAAAGATTCTCACCTTGATTTATGGCCGGAGCGGCCTTGCCTGCACAGTTTTCCAAATTAGGAATACCGGGCAGGATTCCCTGTGATTGACGCGGCAATCAGCCAATTGCCGATTGCCATGTCATAACTTCACCTCTGCTGTCACATCCCACCCCCACTACGTCACGGCCGGCTACGCCATAGCCCCTGGTTTCCCAACCAGCATTAATTGGGAGGTAAGGTGGCAAGCCTACCTAAACCTCAGGGTCTCTACATAACTGAAAAGTTCCAGGGTGGATATCCCTGATTTATGTAATATTTTACCTTCTAATTAGGGTCCTTGACTTCAATCTTTGCCTGGATCACATCTGACACAAACATCACTTTCTTCTTTTTATGGAAAAAATAAAATGTTTAAGGTCCTTTTTGTTCATTACTTTATTTTACTTTTCCAGATGAATCATTTTGCCCCAAGAGAACTTTGGGATGGTTATGATAACTAACATCTTTTGAACTTGAATATTTTTCCGTAATAATTCCACTTTGGTCAGAATAAAGAAACTTTTCTAATTAGCGCAGCAGAGAAGTGAGATGAATGACACTCCAGTGGCTAAGGGACTAAGGAAAATACACATCTTCCATTATAATAACAAGCTGGTGCTTTCCAGAGGGCTTCGTTCTCAGATGAGAAAAGCAGCTGCTTGTTTCAAGCCCTGGACGTCTCTGTGAAATTAACAGATGACAGTTGATACTGATTACTAACAAACACCCAAACCAACAAACATCTGCAACATTTTTATCTGCTTTTTTCACAGAAGTGATTAGATATTACATAGGCCGCATAGAAATTAGTCAGGCCTAATATACTGGAAGCCAAATAGGCTATTAATGATAAATAAGGTCTTACTGTGCCAACTCTGCACTGAAGATCTCTTAATATTTGCATGAATATGAGATATATAGCTAGAATTGGAACAGAGGAAAGAGTCTGAGGACTGCCAACCCTTATTACTAGACTGTAAATATATCTCCGGAAATATGAACTTTACCCACAGCTTTGCTATGCCACAGCCAATATAGCAGTCCTGGACACAGAGAGCCATAAACAGGATCATTAAATCATCAATTTTATTATGAAAATGATATCGGGCAGTAACTTCAAAGATCTGTAAGGCTACACATTTATTATTATTTCTATTTTTATCTATCTTTCTATTCAGGCCTCTCCCATTCATATTCCAGTCTCTTGTTCAAATCAATGCATGGTTGCTAGGATAATCAAGACCCTCGCAACCAGAAATTGGCGACTAGAGAGCTGCTGAATAAAAAGCTAAATATCGCAAAAACCACATTAAAGAATGAAAAGCAATTGCAAATTGTCTCAGACTATCAGGGTAGGACTACATGGACGTTTTTGGCACGATCCGACGTGCTGCGACAAAATGCATGTGACAAATTGCATGTAACAGACGCGCTGCACGCTGCATCTGACAGTCGGATCGCCGCTTCGACTTCATCAGACATTTCTTTCTCCTACCTTATTTCCGTCGCCTGCGTTTTGTCGCCGCACGTCAGATAGCGCCGTAAACGCCCGTGTAGTGCTACCCTCACTCTCTAAATCATACTAAAGGTGCACAACCCTTTAACTCTTTTAAACTGTGTGGTTCTCTCAGTCTGCAGGGTCAGTGGCGGAACTATCGGGGGAGCAGGGGGTGTGAGCAGGCCAGGGCCCGCACCCCCTCAGGGCCCCCCGGCAGTGCCGCACGCCACTGAAATCAACCCGGCAGAGCGCCGTACGGAGGGGGGCAGGGCCCGGCTGCGCATCACGCACCAGGGCCCTCCCCCCTCTAGGAACGCTGCTGTGCAGGGTGGCATTTAGGGAGGCATATTCACTGCTCATGCACCAGGAACTGGGAACTGTAACCTCTTCCAGCTAGAGATGAAGACCGTCGCCATGTTTCCTGCCTATGTCTAGGTGTTGCTAGAACACAGCTATTTTATTTACAGATTAAAGGGATACTGTCATGGGAAAAAAAAATTTTTCAAAATGAGTCAGTTAATTGTGCTACTCCAGCAGATTTCTGCACTGAAATCCATTTCTCAAAAGAGCAAACAGATTTTTTTATATTCAATTTTGAAATCTGAAATGGGGCTAGACATTTTGTCAATTTCCCAGCTGCCCCTGGACATGTGACTTGTGCCCGCACTTTAGGAGAGAAATGCTTTCTGGCAGGCTGCTGTTTTTCCTTCTCAATGTAACTGAATGTGTCTCAGTGAGACATGGGTTTTTACTATTGAGTGTTGTTCTTAGATCTACCAGGCAGCTGTTATCTTGTGTTAGGGAGCTGTTATCTGGTTACCTTCCCATTGTTCTTTTGTTTGGCTGTTGGGGGGGGGGGAAAGGGAGGGGGTTAATATCACTCCATCTTGCAGTACAGCAGTAAAGAGTGATTGAAGTTTATCAGAGCACAAGTCACATGACTTGGGGCAGCTGGGAAACTGACAATATGTCTAGCCCCATGTCAGATTTCAAAACCAAATATAAAAAAATCTGTTTGCTCTTTTGAGAAATGGATTTCAGTGCAGAATTCTGCTGGAGCAGCACTATTAACTGATTCATTTTGAATTTTTTTTTCCCATGATAGTATCCTTTTAAGCTATCAATTTAAGTTATTTAGTAAAACTATACTTTTTTTCATTGTTAGTGGGAAAAAAATTGGACTCCCAAAACCAAATCCCTTTTATTAGCTAATTAAAGTTCTAAAAAAATTCACTGCGGAAAAACTTTCGGACAAAATCGAGTGTCGAAAACTCAGTTGTTCAGTTGTTGCCAGAAAAACCTAAATGTATTGGATTCTCAAACAAAAACCAGAGCAAACTGTCTGAAAATCTTGAGAATCATGAAGGTAAAACACATGTTCCAAAGGTTAAAGCGGCCAGATCCATGTATAAGACAAAAGAACCCTTAACAGACTCTTCTGTGTGATTAAAGTTTGTGATTTGCTTTTTCCAACCATCTCCATCTATTATTTTCTGTGTCCTTTGCTTAAAAGAGAGGGCAAATTTTACTTGGGACGCCAATAGTGAGGCACCACAAGTGATTCTATTTACTTACAGAAAACTGCACCGGCCCGGTGTTCTTCCAGCGAGCACCACAAAGCGATTGTCTTCCTGCTTCCTCTGTCTTCTCACGAAAAGCCGAACTTTAACAAAAAAGCCGGCTATTTTGTTATACTGCACATGCGTCTGCCCTGTGAAATGTAAAAACTGAAGAACCCTGGTACAGATTTCTGCTGATAGAAGCACAGGCCCGGGGTGTCAGGTAAGTAAATATAATCACTTGGGGGAGCCTAACTTTTGGCACCCCCAATGTAAATTGCCTTTCCTTTTCCTTTAAAAGTATGCCTTTATATACTCATGCAACTTCTAATGTACATGTGTTTTATAACAGGGGTGCAATCATTCCTGTATTATATACTACTAATAACTATAGTGAGACAGTCTTCTCCTTTTATTACATTCTTTGAATCAATTTAGTAGTATGTCCGCTCCATGTGGGTTTCTAGATACTCTGGTTTCCTCTCACATTCCAAAAACATGCAAGCAGGTTAATTGGCTGCTGATTAAACTTACCCTACTGTGTGTAAATGTGATAGGGACCTTAGATTGTAAGCTCCGCCGAGGCAGGAATGATGTGAATAATGTAAAGTGCTCAAACTGTGTTGCTGCTATATAAATACCACATAACAGAACATTTAATAAATAAGTAATAATGTACCTTTATAAGAAATGCAGAATAGCTCAGCAGGGTTTTCAGTGGCAATTTTACCATTTCTGTTCTTCTCCTCTGAGATCCCCAGTACAAAGCGTGAACAGCTGAAGAGCTCACATTAGATGGATGCCTTTGGAAGGAGCCTTGGGTTTTGTTCTCCTTTGAAAACTATCCTAATTGTCCTTACTGTATCCATAGATATATTTCAGATCCACTTTTCTCTCCTTCGAGCACATCGTTTTTGACACTGATTATTTGCTATTGGACTGCTGCAATCCCTTAATCAAGAGGATTCGTTTTATATGGTTTGGACTCAACTACAATTTTCTTTTATTATTGTGTTCTTTTTCTGTCTTCTTCAAAAACATTGTCATACAAAGCTGCATTCTTCCTTGGGTTACTGGTAAAAAATGATAACACATAATGGGCTCATTAGTTTGGCTGTTTCTTGAGACAGTGTATTATTCCGCTGCCAATAGACAGTTTCCAGTGTGTGGCCCTGAGTGAAGTAAAGGAAGACATCAGTGCAGTGTTTAGAGAAGACATAAGACGCGGCAGAAACTCATTAAACCAAACTAGTGATACCTTTCATTCTGTAGAACTCCCTCAACCGTTTGCTTGAGTTTGAATGTGCACACAAATGAAAACATGTATAAATAATTGCTTTTAAGGACGATGACAGTATTCTCTAACAAGCTATGCCCAGTCTATACCCACTGTGTATTCCTATTACGAATAATATGATTTAATACAGGAATCAGGAAAAGATTTGTCAACCAAAATAAATGTACAGTATATTTCTAAACACCCCAATAATGTGAAATCATTTTGATGGTGTTTATGAATTTGAAACAATAGTAGTGTTGTTATAATTGTTCTTGCCAACACATTTATACAGCACAGAATTTTCACAGTCATATAAAGAAAGTACAGATGTTTTATCAGAAGTCAGTGTTGAGTGGGATGAAAATCCACACAGAGAACATAAAAACTCATCAGATAGTGTTGTGTTTGGAGTTGAACCCAGGACCACAGCAATACAATGAGTAAAGCAGCAACTTTCTGGATGATGTCTGCTGGGGTTTGTCTAAGGGTCTGTGGTTTGTCGTTCTTAAAGGGAAGGGATGGAAATTCCACAGGAACAGGAATTTACAGACCATTCTACCATTGGTTTAACATGTTATTGGGCCCCACAGCAAAACCATTTTAGGGTCTCCCATGTTTATTTTTCAATAAACATACATTAATTATTAGCTTATTAGTGAGTGCTTGCTTGGCCCAAATACCTCCTGCAATCACAGGGTCTGCATCTTCTGTAGTCCCCCTGCATTCTGGGATCCTAAAATTGGGAAGTACAGACTGACTGGAAAACAGGCAGGATGGGCAAGACAGTCACTTGAAAAGGCAGCAAAGTCAAGAAATGGAATAGGGAAGACATGCAAGGTAGATAGGCAAGACTGATAAGGTTACTACAGAGTTTATGTTCAAAATCCAGCCACAGGTCATAGATAGTCCTGGATATAGGAATACAGTGGATAACTAGCAGGAGCAGACAGAGTCGACCTTGTAAGTTGTACTGCAAGCACCCACAGAAGCCCACATGCACCAAGGATTCTGTTATTGGCCCTTGCCTGTCTGACCTTGTCTGTACCTGCCTTCTCTAATCTATTGTCTGGATGTTCATCATTGTTAATCCTTGCTGTGTCTTACCACAGACTTTTCTCTATTTTGTTACCAGTACCGTCCCCTTATTTTGCTTTAGACCCTGCCAGTGCTGCAGTACAGTGTGTTCATTGGCTTTCCTTACCTTCTGCCTTGCCGTGCGTCTGCTTTAATGTTAATTATGTGTTCAGAAGCACCTGTAATTCCTGTTTCCAAATCATCTCCCACCTTGGTGCTCACTATAAAGAACCAGGGTTCTTCTGGTGCTTCTTTGTGAATCATGGTTACCATGGTTACAAACTCAGAAAGAAAGGATTTTTCGTGGCTCTATCCAAAAAAAGTAAAGAATTGCTGACTATACAAAAACTATTTGTTCGGATGAGTGAAACTCTGACCTCTATGTATTTAATTAATTAAATCAGCAAACAAATTTAGCCATGGCTCACCCAATAAACAGGTTGACCTGGTTGCATAACCAAGTATAAGGAGATCGGCAAGCACTCCAGACGCCACTTCAGATAGGTAAAATTCAACTTTTATTTCAAATGCATTAAAACCATAATGTCCTATGAGGACATTATGGTTTTTAATGCATTTGAAATAAAAGTTGAATTTTACCTATCTGAAGTAGCGTCCGGAGTGCTTGCCGATCTCCCTATACTTGAAAGTACACACACCCCTTGCTACGGGTTCGGGGCGATGCACCCGGACCACTCAAGACGTGGGGTGAGTGTTTTTCCCATTTTCCACCAGCGACTTCAATTTGAAATCTACGTTTAAGTGTCGGACCTGGGGATTTTACACCCAGGTCAAGTCCGTTACAGGGTGAGAGAGGTTTTGCCACTCATCCGATGAGAATATACATTCATTAAAACATTTCATTATAGGACTGAGCAGCTTTAAATTCTGTTGTTAATCTGGTTGCATAACCCCCAAGTATCTCCTTTGGGCCCAAATTACACAGCAAAGTGAAGTATGTGTGACTCGCACTCACCGGTATCGAGTAGTGGCTCTGGTGCAGCGCCCCAAACCTGTAGCTTGGGGTGAAGGTGCAGACAACTGTAGAAATGAGCACGCACTCCTGAGGCACACCGATATGGTAAAACTCAATTTTATTCCATGAATTAAAACAACCTCATCGGAACGTGTTTCATATTTAGAGATGCCTATGATGACGTATCTCTAAATACGAAACGCATTAGGACGAGGTTGTTTTAATTCATGGCATAAAATCAAGTTTTACCATATCGGTGTGTCTCGGGAATGTTTTCTCATTTCTACAGTTGTCTGCTACCTGACAAACCACCAATTACTCAAAGCTTTGGTGTCCATAGGGGGTTTAAATACAAATTCTTCAGACCCCTTTGGGCATAGTTACATGTACCAGTGCTGGCCTCTCTGCATGGGTTTGATGACATCAGCAACTCTTTACGAGTGGCGCCCACCATATTACTCCCTTGCAGCAAGTCCACATGTATAGTTATGGACAAAGACTGGAACCAGTATAAAAATGTCAGAACAAATCTTCGTAAAAAGAAAACAAAGCCTTGCTTCACTCAGCAGAACATGAAGCAATATTTGACTATAGAAGAGGCAGCTCATAAATAACATTAGAGTAGCATATATCAAAAGTTTCATGGAAGTTTTATGTTAATATAGTTGATCCTACCTGATTGCTACATTCTGTTTGGCTTCATTCCGGAGATAATAAACTGTGAAATCTACTTATGAATGATGTATTAATCGTGCCTCCTTCCTAGAGCTCATGGCATTACTTATTCAGTCTGATTATTTATCATATCAGCATTAGTTCTGTCCAGTCTCTTTCTAATCTCTGCCCTCAAACTGATTCAAACCCAGAAGAAAAAACGCAGAGATAAAATGTTGTTTATCACAATGCAAGAATAAAACGAATTTTTGTGTTGTTTTCAACCTATTTTCGTCACTTCTCTGAAACTAAGGGTGAACTTATACATCATGAAAGAATATAAGGAGAATGTACTATCTTCTCTGATATTAAAAGTCACCATGAGGTTCCATAACAATCTCAAGACCTAAAGGTATAAACTTATAAAAGTAAGTCTGAAGTTATACCAATAGTATTTAAATTGTTGGAATGGCAAGACTGAAAGAGTAGAGTGTTAAAAAGACAGGCTGCTGTAGAGTCTTCAAGAGACCGCTAGATATTCTGGATGCCTACAAAGACAGTCTAATGGGGATACAGATTGGAGATGAGAGCCCTGAAAATAGACATGGTTGTGCAGAAACGTTGCTAGTGAATGACTAGGAGAGGAACAATTGGAGAGACTTTCTGCTGGCAAAATATGCTGCCCATCATCTACTAGCAGTGGGTAATGTCCAAAGTGAAAAATAATTGATGCTGATGTTTCTTACTAAAGGGGTGTTCACCTTTAAATCAACTTTTAATATGATGTAGGGAGTGATAGTCTGAGACAATATGCAGTTGGTTTTAATTTTGTATTATTTGTTGTTTAGGAGTTACTTAGCTTTTTTATTCAGCAGTTTGCAGTTTCAGCAATCTGGTTGCAAATGACCCGAGTCTGAAAATCTTTATGGCTCATATATGAGGCTTGTGCATTGTGCAAAGTGCCAATTTAGACTATAATGGCAATATTTTAATACTCACAATGTGGCATTTTGCATAGAATTCCAGCATCATTGCATTTGCTTGATAAATAGTGTGCAACTTACACACTGGACCCTATTTGGACACCCTGAAGACAGCTACTTTCAGTGTTTAACTGGGCCAGTGGAACACCGGAAAAAAAACCTGGGGGCCCAGGTCGCTCATGAACCCCACATACCCTGACCTGCTCCCCACCTCACACTATTACTGCATTCTATAATCTCCTTTCGATTGCGGCTCCAACAAAAAATAACAAGGTACGTGTGGGGTATAGAGAGGTTACAGTGCTGTTGTGCGTAGGGTCCCCATGACCCAGGTTGGGGGCCTGGGGATATGTGGGCCCCCTGCGGTAACAGCCTCGGTGGGCCCTTGGCCACTGGTAACTTTCATAAAGGCTTAAAGGAAAGTTAAACTAAAGAAGTAGCTAGAAATGTTGTACATTATGTTTTGGGCTTCTGTACCAGCCCAAGGCAACCACAGCCCTTTAGCAGTAAAGATCTGTGTCTCCAAAGATGCCCCAGTAGCTCCCCGTCTTCTTTTCTGCTGATTCACTGCACATGCTCTGTGCTGCTGTCACTTACTGAGCTTAGGGACCCACTCACAATATACAGTACACATAGAATAGAAATGTCACAATATAAGGCTGATTAGTAATTAATACAGATAATTACTACATGGCAGCACAGAGACCAGTGCAACTAGCATCAGAATTTAATAATCAGCCCTGTAGCATCATCTTATATTACAGACCAACCTAATTTTCTGCTTGATAATTAGTGACGACCCCTAAGTTTAGCTTCTCAACAGCTGCTCAGAGCCCACTGAGCATGTGAGTGTCACAGACACTTTGCAAGATGGTGACCCCCTGTGACAAGTTTGAAGTCCTGGATCATTGCTGCTATTGACAAGCTGAAACTTTAGGCTGGTGCAATAAGTGCAGTATATAAAACATGACATTTTTAGCCTAATTCATTTTTAGGGTTTAGTTCTCCTTTAAATGCTTCATGCAGAAAACCACAGCTGAAAATGCTGAGCAAGTTAAACTCAGATTCTGTCCAGCGTAGTTCACAGTCTGCATATTCAGGCATTTCGGTAATCTTCAGGTCTTCTTCCAGCACTTCGGCAATTTCCGTGACTTTCAATGCATGCACAGAAAATTGCTCCAACTGCGCATATGCCGATGCGGCACTTCACAAAGATTACCCAAAATGGTGCCCGTGAACTTTGCTGGACTGAATCTGCACTGAGGGGTAAGTAAAGATTTAGGGGAATTTTGCAAAGGTATCACCTAGGCTGGGGGAGGGGGGGCAGTAGGAGAGTAGGAGATTTTAATAGAAATGGTTTACTTCTCCTTTAAGCTTAGGGGTTGTTGCTAATGTTTAAGAAGAAACCTTTAAGCAGGGGTTTGTCTGTCATAGAAGTTGATGCTGCTGGGCTTTATACAGTATATGAGTGGGTCCCTAAGCTCAGTAAGTGACAGCAGCACAGAATATGTGCAGTGAATGAGCAGAAAAGAAGATGGGGAGCTACTGGGGGCATATACAAAGGTGCAGCACTTCACGTTTAAAGGCTGTGGCAGTCTTGAGCTAGCACCAAAAAACAAATAAATAATAGTGTCAGCAAGTGAGCAAAGTGCAATTTCGAATGTATTCACCATGTTTTTTCCATTTATGCAACTGCATGTCTGCTTCATTGCACAGTTGCAGCAAATATTTTCGGCATCATTTCAGCATGTGAGTGGCTACTCTTTTTGCATAACTGTGCTGCAGCAATTGCCGCAAGGTGCTTTGGTAACACTGGAGCAACCTCCTGGTCAATAGGTTGAGGTAGCTAGGGTCATCCTCCCCTAAGTCATTAGGGTTTCATGACTTAGGGGAGGGTTTTGTAAGTAATGTATCAGTGTTTGCAGATGACACAAAACTATCCAGCCCAATTAATTCCATCCAGGATGTGGCATCCTTGCAACATGATCTTGACAAACTGGCAATCTGGGCAGCTAAGTGGCAAATGAGATTCAATGTTGATAAATGTAAAGTCATGCACCTGGGATGTAATATATATATATATATATATATATATATATATATATATATATATATATATATATATATATATATATATATATACTTATACCCCCCTTATTGGGACTGGGACTGCACTAGGTAAATCCATAATGGAAAAGGACCTTGGAGTCCTTGTAGATGATAAACTTGGCTGTAGCAAGCAATGCCAGTCAGCAGCATCAAGGGCTAATAAGGTCTTGAGCTGTATTAAAAGGGGCATTGATTCACGGCAGGAGGGGTTATTCTTCCACTTTAAAGAGCACTGGTAAGGTCCCATCTAGAATATGCCGTACAGTTTTGGTCTCCGTCACTCAAACGAGACATTATTGAATTAGAGAGGGTCCAGAGAAGGGCAACTAAGCAGGTAAAACATATGGAAAATCTTAGCTATGAGGAAAGACTGGCCAAATTGGGGATGTTCACGCTGGAGAAAAGGCTCTTAAGGGGTGATATGATAACTATGTATAAATATATAAGGGGATCATATAATAATCTCTCTAATGATTTTTTTACCAGTAGGTCTTTCCAGCTGACACAAGGTCACCTATTCTGATTAGAAGAAAAGAGGTTCTACCTAAATATTCGGATTCAGAAGGGTTTTTTTACAGTGAGAGCTGTGGAGATGTGGAATTCTCTCCCTGAATCAGTTGTACAGGCTGATACATTAGATAGCTTTAAGAAGGGGTTGGATGGCTTTTTAGCAAGTGAGGGAATACAGGGTTATGGAAGATAGAACATAGTACAAGTTGATCCAGGGACTGGTATGTTCTCCATCTTCAGGAATTGGAGAGGCTTCAAATGGAGTATTTTGCCTTCAAGGCCATGCCAACAGGGCACCCTAGGCACCCGGTCAGCTATCCCACACCCCCCCCATGTGCTTAGGACTGCGCACACTCCATAGTACCTGCCCAGCGCCCCCACATCTTTGCGCAAAAAGGTAGATGCTTCTACTGCCTACCCCTAATTCCGGCCCTGTTTGCCTTCCTCTGGATCAACTAGCAGTTAGGCAGGTTATAAATATAGACTTAAAATGTTGAACTTGATGGACATGTGTCTTTTTTCAACCTAAATTACTATGTTACTAGGATTCCTCTGCATCAGTAGGTGTAGCAGTGCCTAATTTACAGCGAAGTCAGGAAGGACTGAGAAGCATTGTGTGCTGACTGCTGCACTTGAGGTTGAGCCCTGTTGTGCTGCATTTTTTTGTTAAGGTTTCTTTCTCCTTTAAATAACAAAATAGTACATGACATACAGCATATGCAGAGTCAGTTCTGCAATCTTACTGAGTTTCAGAACATTATTATATTAAGAACACCTATGAAATATACAGTGCAGAAGTGTCAGGAAGCCGGGAGCTCCCTCCAGGGAGGTAGTCAGGATCGAGGAGGAAGCCCTCTTGAGGGAGCAAGGTCGCGGTGTCCAAAGGGTTAAACAAAGGAGTAGTCAGAATCCAGGCAAGAGTTTCACGGGCAGGCAGATAACAGCAAAGTCCAAAGTCCAGGCAAAGGGTCAGGATAACAATCAGGAACAAGATTACAGCAATAGCAGCTCACAGGGAACCCAGGATACACCCAGGAAAAGTTTCCTATACTTGGGCGCCATTCTGGCATCTTGGTAGCGTTTTTATATTTGAATTTGCGCCATAGTGACGTCATTGGCGTCCTTGCGCCGACGTCGGCGCGCTGATGTCATCGCGCCAGTGCCGCTACCCACGTGGCGGCCATGGGCGCTGCCATTTTGGGAGCGAGCCCGGCAGGGGAGGACACGCCGCCCGGAGCTCCTGGAACTGCTCCGGGCGGCGATCGTGACAAGAAGTAGCACTTTAATCTCTCTCTGGCTGCCTGCTGTCTTTTTAGAGATTCATCTGATTTCATTCCCACTCAGTTTATTTTTGCTGGATTTTTTTTAAAGCCAAATATTATTAACCTTTGTGTGAGGCAGCCCATTTCAGTCAGCTTGATCTCATGTTAGTAAGCTGCATTATTGCTCACATAATATCCTGGAGTCACCAAGTTGAAGACCACTTGTGCCCTAAACTGATCTCTTATAATTTACTGTATATTGACATCTGTGGGTTAGTGACCAACAAGGTGAAATGACACAGGGACAAAATAAAGTTGCATATATATATATATTAAAAACCAGTATATATATATATATATATATATATATATATATATATATATATATATATATATATACGTGTGTATATATATATATATATATATATATATATATATATATATATATATATATATATATATATATATATATATATATATTAATATATATAGCAAGTAACCCATGGATTAAGTGAACTCAGTAAATATGAAACTGTAAAAATTGGTGAATGATGGTGTCTCCCGTGAATAAAGGAGAGAAGCTCACTGCATCCAGATTAGTGATTGTTGGATATAGGGAACTTTTCTCTAATTCTTACATCCCACCAAACACCTATGTTTACACTTCGGTAATTACCAAAGCTGCCTATATTATTTTAATGGGGTTTCCTTTTATTTATATTTGCTAGCAGTTGTGGAAAGTCTTTGTTAATGACTACCTGTACTGCTGGAGAGAAGGGAGCTTAAAATATGGATTGCAAGGGCCAATGGGGGACATCCTGGGATCAATTTGGAGTTGTTTGCTGCCTTCCTGATATAATTGAATTTGATTTGAATCGAGTTAGCGGGTCAATCCCATTCATCCGAGTTTCAAGACTTCTAATTTTTTAACAAATCGCAATTGGTCGAATTTCGAGTTTTAAATAACTCCCATGAACTCAAAATTTAACCTTTGATAAATCTGCCCCTAACTGTAATAATGCTGTGATTGCTTTCTTTTGTGGAAATGTCATGTATTTTACCTTGATTGGCTGAGGACAGTCATGTGATTTTATCATTTGCATTTAAATGTGTTTTGAAAGGAACATCATTTAGCCTATGATTAAGGACTAGATGAGTCCAAAACGCGCGATCAGGCGATGATGCGACTACTTGACCGTATGTATTTTAATCGCCATTGATAAAGTCGGATTTTTTAACTTATCTATGGAGGTGCGGTCTATCCTGTGGTTTTACTTTTCATGAACCATTAAGATGCCAAGCTATTTGTAAAGGGCAAGTATTGTGTTCTCTCTGCGAAAATGTTTTACTGCTTGAGTTAGGTCTTTGTAGAAGAAAAATCGAGTTAATAATGTAAATACCAGGAAGCCTGCAGGAGGCATGAATGAATGCAATTTGCTGGCACTTAGCACCAGGCTGTTTGACCAGCAGCACACATTTCGCAAAGTGATGCAGAGAAACAATTTTGGATCCCTGATCCATTCTTCTAGTGTACCATAACCTTTACAGGATTAAAGAAATACAACCCCCCCCCAAATATGAATATGAATGTAAAATTGCCTAGACTTATTGCTTCTCTAAGTACTTTTGCAATTTTAAATTTTTAAAGGATTGTATTTCCGTCCTTTTTCCTCTCCAGTTGTTTTCCTGAAGGGAGGCTGCCGTTAAAGGAAAACTATACCCCAAAATTAATGCCTAAGCAACAGATAGTTTGCATCATATTAAGTGGCATATTAAAGAATCTTACCAAACTGGAATATATATTTAAGTAAATATTGCCCTTTTACATCTCTTGCCTTGAGCCTCCATTTTGTGATGGTCTGTGTGCTGCCTCAGAGATCACCTGACCAGAAATACTGCAACTCTAACTGTAACAGGAAGAAGTCTGAAAACATAAGACAGAACTCTGTCTGTTAATTGGCTCATGTGACCTAACATTGCTTTGTTTGTGTGAACTGTGAATCATACGATCCCAGGGGGCGGTCCTTATTTTTTAAAATGGCAGTTTTCTATTTATGATTACCCAATGGCACATACTACTAAAAATTTATATTATTATGAAAATGGTTTATTTACATGAAGCAGGGTTTTACACATGAGCTGTTTTATGCAATATATTTTTTATAGAGACCTACATTGTTTGGGGGTATATTTTTCCTTTTAATGAGACAACCTCAAGCAGCTTAACTATTTGTCAAAGTGCTTAGGTAAAAGGTGTCATAGAGGCCTAGATTGTAATAAATTGCAAAACATAATAATAATTATGGTGCACAAAACCTGTTCCAGGAATTATATTAAAAATAAAGCAAGGATAATTGTTACAACTGCGACAGGTGCCAGAAATGCAACAATTAGGCTCAGAGACACTCTGCCAAATCGTAAATCCCCATTAGCACAAATTAAAAGTGTTTCTTTAATACACCCAGAGATGTGCTGAAAGATTCTAGTTATATATCATGTCCTTGATTTCTTGATCCTGTATCTGGTGCAGCGAGTCTACACTGCAAGACCTTTATGGATTTTAGGTAATTGGCACAGAACCAGGATGGCAGGGGCTTTGCATAGCGTGAAGTCATTTGTATTCTTGAGCACAGCACCACACATAAAACAACATTTATCAGATCATAGATCAACATATTCTTTATATCACTGTGTATACAGTTCACTGCATACAGATAATGCTTCTGCAGCGTAGTCACTAACATCATTAACCGCAACAGCGCCCCCCTTTTGTCTGCTCCCTTGTCTGGTCTGAAGTTGAAGTAACTGATATCAAGGGGCAGATTTACATAGGGTCGACTATCGAGGGTTAATTAACGAATATGGAAGTCGAAGGATTTACCGCAAATATCGACCAAAATACTGATAGAAAGCCTATGGGGACCTTCCCCATAGGCTAACATGGCACCTCGGTAGGTTTTGGTTGGCGAAGTAGGGGGTCGAAGTTTTTTTTAAAGAGACAGTACTTTGACTATCGAATGGTCGAATAGTTGAAGGATTTTTAGTTTAAATCGTTTGATTCGAAGTCGTAGTCGAAGGTCGAAGTAGCCAATTTGATGGGAATTAGCCAAAAAAATCATTTGAAATTCAACGTTTTTTTTATTCTATTCCTTCACTCAAGCTAGGTAAATGGGCCCCCAACTGTTTTACAGATATTCTCTGGTGCTGGGATTGATACAGAATTAGTATTGTAGAAGTTTATACAAACTTTAAGCCAACTTTAAAATCAAATAACGGAACTGTACCTGGCAACCAAGCTCACCCCTTTCTTATAATTGGATTTGGACTAAGCTCTGATCTTAAAAATAATAATTTATGCATCCTCCTTAAAGGGCATGTAAAGGCAAAAAAATAATATCCCATTTTTACTTTCTTTAATGAAAAAAAAACCTATCTCCAATATACTTTAATTAAAAAATGTGTACTGTTTTTATAAGAAACCTGACTGTATGCAGTGAAATTCTCCCTTCATTTACTGCTGTGGATAGGAATTGTCAGACGGTCCCTAACTGCTGAGCAGGGAAACAATCATACTTATGAACAGCAGGTGGAGCCCCCGCCTTACTTCCCAGCAATGCAGAACTCAAGCAGCTTTGTTTATGACGATCCCTAAGCAGCCCAGACCACACTGAGCACCAAAGAATGCACTGGGACTCAACTGGATGTTCTTAAGGGGGCTGAAAGTGATCAAATGCTGAAATATAACTTGACTTCTACTTTAATATTGGAACTTTTATAGGCAGATATAACATTGTATTATATTCAGTGACGTAACGTGATGAACCCCACAGCAAATTAATTTTAGGGCTCCCAACATATACACAGATTGTCCTGTTTTACAAATATGTGTTGAAATCATTATTTGGGCCCTATACTTCCTGGGATCCTGGGATCTGTTATCCGGAAACCCCTTATCCAGAAAGCTCTGCATTAGGAATAAACCATCTACTATAGAGTCCATTTTATACAAATAATCCAAATTTTAAAAAATTATTTCCTTTTTTTCTCTGTAATTAGAAAACAGTA
Organism: Xenopus petersii; assembly: GCA_038501925.1. NCBI lineage: Eukaryota > Metazoa > Chordata > Amphibia > Anura > Pipidae > Xenopus > Xenopus petersii. The sequence continues at coordinate 104,904,881 of CM076677.1, forward strand.
GCTTGTACTTGAGCCAAACTACCGTATATACTCGAGTATAAGCCGACCCGAGTATAAGCCGAGGTACCTAATTTTACCTACGAAAACTGGGAAAACTTATTGACTCTAGTATAAGCCTAGACACAACTACAGCCCTGTCTCCCAGCAGAGCTCTTTCTGCCAAAGCGACCCCCCCAGCGATCAACCGGACTTCTTTGCAAAGCTGATGGTGACAGAGAATTGCCAAACTGATTACTGTGTGCATTGTCCCACTGTCCCACTACCATGTGCAGAGGGTGCTGTTTGATATTGCCATCACTGTTAATCTTTCGTATAACCAACAGAGGGCGCTGTGTGATATTGCAGTCACTGTTATTCTTTCATATAACCAACAGAGGGCGCTGTGTGATATTGCAGTCACTGTTAATCTTTCATATAACCAACAGAGGGCACTGTGTGATATTGCAGTCACTATTATTCTTCCATATAACCAACAGATGGCGCTGTGTGATATTGCAGTCACTGTTATTCTTTCATATAACCAACAGAGGGTGCTGTGTGATATTGGAGTCACTGTTATTCTTTAATATAACCAACAGAGGGCGCACTGTTATTCTTTCATATAACCAACAGAGGGTGCTGTGTGATATTGCAGTCACTGTTATTCTTTAATATAACCAACAGAGGGCGCTGTGTGATATTGCAGTCACTGTTAATCTTTCATATAACCAACAGAGGGCGCACTGTTATTCTTTCATACAACCAACAGATGGCGCTGTGCGATATTGCAGTCACTGTTATTCTTTCATATAACCAACAGAGGGCGCACTGTTATTTTTTCATATAACCAACAGAGGGCATTGTGGGATATTGCAGTCTCTCCCCAAGTGAACTGTTGGTATAGGAATGATTAAAAGTGACTGCAATCTCAGCTACTGGGGTCGGGTACCGCTGACCTGAGTATAAGCTGAGGGGTAGACTTTTTCAGCACATTTTTCGGGTATATACCGTAATATGTAATTAATCCTTACTGGAAGCAGAACCAGCCTGTTGGGTTTCTTTAATGTTTACATTACATAGTAGACTTAAGGTATGAAGATACAAATTACAGAAAGATTCATTATCCAGAAAGCCCCAGGTCCCGAGCATTCTGGATAACAGGTCCCATATCTGTACCACATACTGTAGTATATCTCTTTATGCCACTAAGTTTTTAGAAATGAAAGCCTGGATGAAAGCAGTGAATATTATTAGATCATTCAAGAATTATTGACAGAATTATAATAAGAAGAAGAATGCCTTTGGCCAATCACACTTAATATTCTATACAAGCATTTGACATTTCTCCCAAAGTAATGTACACAGAAACTCCTTGCCTGGGATTAATACACTCATGCTGTCTCTGCCCATCACTATTTTGTGGTTAATGATAATAATTCTTGTAACAATATTTGCAGTTGACACTAGGCAACATTGTTGAACATGTTCTTATCCAGAGTTTTAACTCAACATTATGTATAAATACGGAGAAAATAATTCTTCACCCGTTGTACCACGAAGAGGATTGATAGAAGCAATTTCATACTGCTTGAAAGTGTACTTAATCTAATTTATTGATTTTAAATTCTCAGAAATCCAATTTTGTAACATACTCCAAAGTTACAAGACTAACTTGATGAATGGAACTACATCAAATATGCTATAGTGTATAAATACACTCTATACTGTATATATGTATATATAGATAGATATATACTGTACATACATGGAAAGAGAGAAAGAAATAGGGAGAATAAAGATTTGGTTAAAGATAAAAAAAAAATCTCCAAAAACATCGGAGCCCCTATCCATGACCAACCCTGTTTAAATGGGAAGTTTCTCTATTTATTATTACCATGCTGATATTAATTGGTTGATAGAAACTTCTTTTTTTGTATTTTTCTCGTTAATGTTTTTAGACCATATTATTATTATTCAACTTTGAGTCTGACATTCAAACCACTAGTTGGTTGCTAAGTTAAAGCCAAACAACCAGACAACAGTGTAAAGTACAAGTTAACTGAAGCGGCAATAAATTGTATTTGAATCCTTTTCACCCCTTTTGTGTTGCATAATACTACAGTATATGTTTAGCATTAATTATAAGAGCACTTTGATTGCTTTAAGCAAATCTGTAATGGTGTATGACCATGGGGTATTTTTGAATAATAAACCTGGCTATAGTAATTAATACTAGCCAGCACCTGAAAGAGCAAAAAAAGCTTTGCGAGCACAAATTAAAACGGGTATAGATTTGCGGAAGGAAACAGGGCATTCTTCTTCTTTGCAAAGAATTTCAAGTTTGCTGTGCAGTTTTGGTCTCCGGGGCTCAAATAGGATGTTATTGAAATTAAAATAGTCCAAAGAAGGGCAACTAAGCTGTAAATGGCACAGAATGTCTCAGTCATAATGAAAGATTGGCCAAGTTGGAAATGTTTATGCTGCAAAAGCGGAGCTTAAAATAAGATATGATAACTATCTCTCTCTATATATAAGGGGATCGTATAATAAACTCTCTGATGTTTTATTCACCATCAGGTCTTTCAAGCAGATATTAGGGCATCTACTGAGATTAGAAGAAAGGAGGTTCCATCTTAATATTCAGAAAGGGTTTTTTTTTACAGAATTACATTAGATAGCTCCAAGCAGTATTGGACTGGGATGCATGGGGCCCACCAGAAAACCTTAGGCTGAGGGCCCACTTTCCAAACTTTTATACCTCCTCTCCTCACCTCGCCTCTTTATTCTCGTAGTTTATTTTCTCTACATACTATACTCTATTCTTCCATTAGAATAAAGAAATAGGGAATGGCCATGAAATAGGCCAAATGGTTAGATGCAAGAGGCCCACTGACATCTGGACCCACCGGGATTTTTGCTGGTATCCTGGTCAGTGTCGGACTGGCCCGGTGGGACACCGGGGAAAAAAAACCCTCTCCCGATGCTCTTTAAAAAAAATAAAAATAATTTCCATGATGTGCGCCGAGGGGGCGTCGTGTGCGTATACGCGCCGAGGGGCCCGTGTGCGCATGCAAGCTGAGGGGACGCCTCAAAGTAGGGAGACGAGGGGGACGGGGTGCCTGTAGGGGGGCCGTGGACTGCAGTCCCGGTGGGCCCCGGGCCCACCAGTCCGACCCTGATCCTGGTGGGCCAGTCTGACACTGGCATCAAGTAGGATTATTGCCAAGTGGAAAAATAAATTAAAGTTATTTAAAATAGTTCTTAGTTGATCCATGTCCATCTACCCCACTATGAGGCAAATTGGTGAATCTTCTGGGGTATTTTACCTTCCTCTGGGTCAAGTAGCAGTTAGGCAGGCTTAATTTAAATGAAAACGTTGAACCCATGACGTGTCTAAATTACTATGTTTACTACGGAATACATGTTACTTATGATGGATAAACTTATTTTTGGTGATGAATGTATTAATTGCTGGTGCTATTCTGCTATCCCCTTTGTCCATAAGTTCAGACAGATGTCCTGAAAAAATGCATTACATGTACACCTCTGTACATGGTATCTATATTGCTGAATCACAAATATAGTGACCTCAAGCCTACACTTATATATATTATATATATATATATCCAGCATATCCAGTGTTGCAGAGTTGCAAATAATTTCATTGGCCATATATAGCGAACGTCTTATTTGTTGATACATCACCCCTATGATAGTGAAGTAATTCATCTTTTTCTTTTCCAATACAAACATAAATAAACAAATTGAGCTATAATTCTGTATTTGCTCCTTGTTGACTGGATGCCATTGCTCAGCGGTCTGTCCTGGTCAGTTGGTCGATAAACAAGTGAATTTTGAATTGCCTTTAAGCTTATTAAACAGTTTATGATTGATCCAAAGTAGGTAATGCTTCATGTAATCTGCTTCCCTGAAAACCTCCTGAGTATTGTAGCATCCCATAGGTTTTGAAACTTTTTAATGTTTTGTCAGCAAAATGCAAATAATCATGCATTAGATGCTTTTCGTGTAACTGCTCTCCTTGAGAAAGGGCCTGTTTTGGTAATACTATTCAGACAATTAAAATATGTTGCTTCATCATTCGGGGTCCAGTGAGCAGCATAATATAAGATAATGGAAGACTTTTTGATTGGTCATATGAAGACATTATGTAAGTCCTCCAGTGAGTGTAAATTGTTATTATACTTCTCCAGTAACATATATATAATTTCATTAATATTTCATCTCGGTCAGATTTCTGTGACTCTAAACATTGATCCTGACTTAACCACAATACTGACTTAACCACAATAGAAGGTCAACTGCTTATGCCAACAGGAGCTTGGGGTACACAATTCTAGAAGTATGGACATCAGATTCAAGAGCTATGAGTTTACTTTGTTTTGACTGCTATTCCTGTCGACCTACTGTATACATTAATCCTGGCATTGATAAGAAAGTCTTAAAGGGGACTTTCATGCATCAATCAAAAATAAAAAGAGAAGGCGCACACCCTTTTAAAGTAAATTACAGGGTGCTAATCCATAGGTGACTCCCCATAAGGGTCTCCATGTAATACTGTATATAACTGCTGCAAGGAATGGATAGCACACCCAATTTGAAAAAAACAAAATTAATTTATTATACAGAAGAAAAAAATCTAACAAAAAATAATTTACAGAACAAAAACATAATGAGCCCAACGCGTTTCGACCTTAAGGGTCAGGGGCACAAAAAAATTAACAAAAATCAAAAAGGCCTTTTATGTTTTTGTTCTGTAAATTATTTTTTGTTAGATTTTTTTCTTTTGTATAATAAATTAATTTTGTTTTTTTCAAATTGGGTGTGCTATCCATTCCTTGCAGCAGTTAAAGGGGACTTGTCACCCAGACATAAAAAGCTTTACAATACAAGTCCTTTTCAAATTAAACATGAAACCCAATTTATTGTGCAATAAAACATGTATACCTGTTATAACCATGTTTAAAAATCGCATGCCTTAGACATAGAGGCGGGGCACGTAATTACTTTCACTTTCTATTTTGCACTTCCTAGATGCCACTGTCCTCCTCATATTCCCCTCCCTTCTCACCATCTGATGGTGTCAGTGTCAGACTGGCCCACCAGGATACCAGGAAAACTCCCGATGGGCCCAGGTGTCAGTGGGCCTCTTGATTCTCACAATTTAGCCTATTTCATGGCCTATTTCTTTATGGAAACAAAGAGGCGTAATAGAAAAACACAGTATAGTAAGTAGAGAAAAGACTAGAAGAATAAAGAGGTTGAGTGTGGACTGGAAAGGAGGAATAATAGTTTGGAAAGTGGGCCCTCAGCCTTAAGTTTTCTGGTGGGCCCCTGACATCCCAGTCCGACACTGAATGGTGTAGCCTGTGATCACGGGGAAAAAAAGTGACAAACATGCGTGACTTTTTTCCGCAATCATATTTTTTTCCTTCAATCCCTCAATTATTTAAGAAGAAAACTCAAACGGGATATTTATGGTTGCAATTTTTCTTCTACAAACTGTTTTTGATCATTTTTTGAGATTAGAATTTTTAAGGGACCTTTCTCCCCAAGAACAGTAAAATGTGGTCTGGGAACCAGGGGTAGGGTTGTATTGCTGCCAGGATAATCTCTTTTATATTCCTCTGGTTATCTGAGGCCAAGGGACTACTGAACTGCCTAGAAATATGAGATTGCATGAAGTAATGTCTGCAATAAATGGAGACTATTAATTTGACTTGACTTACTAATGAACTCTTCTCATCTAATTATAAAAAATGTCCAAAATAGATTTGAAGTCACCGATGTAGCATGCCGTACTACCACTTCAACGTATATACTTTAAAATATTACCTATTAAAGGGATACCATTATCATAATTTCCCATTTTGAAATATTTCCATTTCCTCTGGATGCTCCTCTTATTAGAGTTGGATAGTTTTCTATTCTTAAATATATTCACGTGTCATTAATTCCACTGCTGAGAAATTGCTTCCTTTGCCCTATGTCTTATTAATCCGGTTAAGTGCTCAGATTTCTGCAGTAGTATAAACACTGGGTTTCAGAGAGTAATTCAGACCACTTTGGTCTGAACAACCCTGAAAGGTAGCTACAATCTCAGACATAAAGCAACTGGAGAAACGAGGGAAATAGAACAGATAATACTTACCCCTGCCAGTTCTAGAACCAGTGATATGAGCAGCCTTACGGAATTGGTCAGTGAAGTGAAAATCTGCTGCTGTTAAAAGAATTTCAGAAATTGGATTTCTAGGGAAGTGGTTAACTGGATTACATATGCAGACCAGCGGTTACTTGGAAAATGTTTTAAACTGGCTCAATACAATATATGGATAAGCACATCTTTATGGGGAAATATAAAGAAAGGCAAGAAAATTGCAAATTGAATTGAAATGTATTAAATACACTGTTTGTTTTTTGTCCTTTATGTGCCAATAAAAATCACCTATTGCACATTGTTCATTTATTTTATGGTCACTTTTTTTCTCTTTTGCAGGGGCCGTTTACTGCATCTTTCCATTCTTTGATGCCCAGGGAAGAACCTATTTTTTACTTTTTACAAGTATGGAAATCCATTATCCAGAAAGGTCTGAATTATGTGATGCCATCTCCCATAAAGTAAATTTTAAGCAAATAATAATTTTTTTTTATAAATAACTACCTTTTTCTCTGGAAGAATAAAACAGTAGCCTGTACTAGAGTCCTGCAGCGGGTCAGGTACCCGCGGGTCATCCGCAAAAAAAGTAGGTACCCTGCAGAATGAGGTAGGATTTCCAGGTGCGGGTATAGATGCGGGTTGTGGGTCTGCGGGCTGCAGGTGAGGTTGCAGGACTTATCTAAATTTCTTATATTATGTTATACACTGTATTGACTATATTTTAGTCCTTTTGAAATTTTACAAAACATATTTCTGTCCCCGTCCACTTTTGATGATGTCACTTCTGGTTTGTAGCAACATCACTTCCTGTTTGATGGTGGTCAGCGGGTTGCAGGTCGGGTTGCGGATAAGGCAGTTGTGTGTCCGGTCAGGTAGCAGATCAAAGTGGGTAAATATGCGGGTTGTGGTTCAGGTCATGGGCTGCGGGTTCGGGTCTTGGTTCCACACAGGACTCTAGCTTGTACTTGATTGTAACTAAGCTGCATGAATCCATATTGGTGACAAAACAACCATTTTATGTAATGTTTAAATCATTTTTTTAGTAGACTTAAGGTATGGAGATCAAAATAACTGAAAGATCCCTTATCCGGAAAGTCCCAAGCATTTGGGATAATAGGTCCATACCTTTATAGCGTTCTTCTCCTCTATAATATATAAGAAACAGAAGGACATAAGTCAAGTGCATTTAAACTAGTAGCTGAACACTTCTTACATCCGTATAAACTCAAGCAGAGGGTACATTAATCATTACAACACATATGTTTCCATTTTAGAAAACAATATAAATACACAGTCAAATCCATTACCACTCTGTAATAATTCTAATGCTAAATATTCCATTCCTTCTGTCAATCCTACTTACTGCCACTGTTTCAGTGAGTAGGTTCTGTTCCCAGGTCTTAGATCTAACAGATGGGACAACTGTATGACTTAGAAACAGTAAAACGATAAACCAAAGCAGGCGATTAAGTAGAAATCATGATAAAAATCGGCTAGTCACAATTTCATGTTTTGATCTGTTATCTTATACAATAATTGTAACATTGTATACCATTGCATACACCAAAGTCTACTATCTAGTGATGGGCGAATTTGGGGCAAAAAAATTGCCAAATGGAGCTGGAGTCTAATTTTTTTGACGCCGGCGAATTTTCGCTGCAGTTTTGCAAATTTATTCGCCGGTGGCGAATCGCGGGAATTCGTCCATCACTACTACTATCACTACTACTACCTGAGCAGGTGTCATTTCAGCTGGAATTCTATCATACCAATGGCTGCTAATAATGATAAATATTTATGATAGGTAGTTTACTCTAAATATTAGTCACTGTCTCATGAGAATATGTACTGCAATTAAGGAATGTTTTGTGTGCCATAGGGGAAACCTGAAGTGAAAATTACATTTTAATAGATAATTAAACATTGTGTACATTTCGGAAATGATAAACTTATTCCAAGTATACCCCTCTAAGCAATCTCTCTCTTCAAAGGATAGCTATTGATTGACACTTAGGTCTAATACATTGCTGAGTTCACCCTTCGACTAGACAATGTATTAGAACTGTCTTTCAAGTCTGATACAAAAATGCAAGTAGAGAGACACTGAGAGGGGGATACTGAAATATAACTTTATTGAAAAGGTTTAATTAAGAGTGTATAGTTAAATGGAGATGCCCACTTGTCCAGGGACTATAAACTCTACCATTAAATAATTTGTGTGACTCTTGGGGGCCGATTCACTAACTTCGAGTGAAGGATTCGAAGTAAAAAAACTTCGAATTTCTATTCGCCTGGCGAATATTCGCCAATCCGACTATTCGCCAGCGCGTAAATTCGCCCGAATAGCCTATTCGATTCTATTCGATTCTATTCCCCAGTCGAATTTCGAGGGATTTAACCCCTCGAAATTCGACCCTTGATGAATTTGCCCCCTTGATCTACAGGTTATATTGAAGGCATTGTTTTGGTGAACTTTACTGAACTGTAAAGATTTTATTAATGAAATACACATAGGAGTCTTGATTGGATTATGCAGGAGGACAAAATACAATGGTTAGGCATATTCTCACCAATGCAGCTTCAAGCGTTCAGCACTTTGCCCTGGGTCAGTCAAAGAAGAGTGGATTATTTCAGCTAAGAGCTGTCTCCCCCAGTTTTAAGGATTCCTCTCAAGTGGGACCTAGGCAATCTTCTCTAGTCCCTAGGTCAGTACACTTGGTCCTTGCTATGGGCAGTAGTAGTAGTTAAGTAATCCTAACTAAATCTCCTTGGTGGAGCTTCAGGCTGCTTATATAGCTAGCCCTATTCCTTGATCTGCGATGGAGTATACCCTAACACTTACTAGGCCCTATTTAACCAAGGTTCTGCACACATGTATGCTATATCTTATATTCTATAGAACAATGGCACCCTCTGACCAACTATGGAACTACAAAGGTGAAACTTTGATACAGGAAGGGGAACTTATTCCCGAACTATGCTAAGGACTCCCATTAGCAGTCTAGACTATGTCTACTTAGCTGGCTAAACCTTAGGCATATTTAACTAATTACTTTAAACAACAAAAAAGTGTTATTTATTAAGTGCTGAAAACAGAAAGACCTCTAATACAAAACCAAAACCCTGGCGAGGTCAGGTAGAATTCAATGGAAGCCGTCCTTTGCAATTTGTAAAATCTTTCTTTGCTTTGAGCTTTTAAAGCATTCGTAAGAAAGAAAGAATTTCAAGGTTTTCCTATTCTACTTCATGCTTTTTTTTATTTCTGATCTTTTAATAAATAAGTAGGCAGTCGTGCTCTTTTAAAATTTGAGTTTAGTCGAGGTTGCAAAAACCTCTAAAATGACACAAAATCAAATTCTGATAAATAGACCTTCCCATGTTGATATTTGTGATAGCTCCCTTTTAAGAAAACAAGTTTACCAACAATTGTGGAAAAAGATGTAAGATTTGGAATTTCGTGTTTAACCAGATGTCTTTTAAAAGTCTAAACAAAATATCTATGTGTCATTTGTGGTACCAGCTACGTGAGAAGTACGAAAAGATTTCACCGGCACACAGGATAATGCAAGCAGGCACAGCCTTGCTATGTGATTTATTGCAGCATGCAACGTTTCGGGGTAACCCCCTTTGTCAAACATACAAACACTAGTTGCACTAAAACATTTATAGGTGAAAACAATCATGTGATAGAAAGTGGGTGTATCCAATTACATAATAAATTATTCAAATATTTAAAAAGCAGATAAAGTGCAACAGCTGATATAAATATACAAGTTCGATATCAGTGAACAAATTGACATGTTGAAAGTGTATTGGATATTAAAATTATTAAAATATCCATAAAAACGTCCATAATAAAATGTCCAATCAAAAAAGTGTCAAAAATAGGTGTCCTTGAACAATGAATACAATGTATCAAAGTGTATATAGAAAAAAAGTATCAAAAATACACAAATAAGATAACAACGTTAAAATTGCAACATTATGCATAAATAGATTAGTAACAGGAACAAGGGCTATCTTACCCTATACAGAAGGAGGAATCTGTCCCTGAGAACTTTCTTGCCAAATCTGGTTATCTAAAAAAGGGAAAGAAAACCAATAATGTAATTTACAAGAAACATGACATATTATACTCTTCATTTAATCCTTTGGGATACCGGGACTGCAGAAACCAGATCCAGTAACATTCCCTCTGTAAGAGGTGTTTCTTTTTGTCGACACCTGGTTTAAAATGTACCTTTTCTAAAATCTGCCATCTTAGCTGGGATAACTGATGACCATTCAAAGAAAAATGTTTTGCCAGTAAAGTCTCAGTTTTTTGTCTATCAGCACTGTTACCTGGATTTTTTGCAGTCAAAGAGGATTGTGGTAAAGGAGGTAGCGGGCAATAATTCCGAATATTTGACTTGTGCTCATTGAGTCTCAATTTAATGGCCCGACTTGTCTGTCCAATATAGGCTAACCCACATGGGCACTTAATACAATAGATTACATCTTTAGTGTCACATGTGAAAAAACCTTTAATCTCATGCCTAGTGCCAGAGTGTGGGTGTGTCACATAGTTACCAGATGTAATAGCGTTGCAATGGCTACAATTCCTACAAGGAAAGGTACCATTACTTTGTGTACCCAATATATTGCGTCTTCCCTTCAAGGGCAATGGCTTACGCTTAATCAATTCACCAACACTTTTCCCTCTCCTGTAAGAAAACAAGGGGGGGGCCCTGTAAAGATGTCCATACTTTAAATCGGTACCCAAGATTTTCCAATGTTTAAGAATTACTTTTCGATGTAGGCTAGAATTAGTGTCAAATGATGTTACAAATGGAATTCTCTGTGTTTTTTTGTTATGACCACCTTTGGCTTTCCTAATTAGTACAGCCTCTCTAGGAATAGCCCCCACCTCCTTTTGTGTTGTTAACAAAACAGATCTGTCATATCCTCTCTCACAAAATTTGTCTACCATTTTGGCTGATTCAGCTGAAAACAACTCAGGAGTAGACGTAATACGTTTTACCCTCATGAGCTGACTCCGTGGGAGGCCTTTAAATAACCCTGGTGGATGAAAACTTGATGGTCTGAGTAAATTGTTTCTGTCTGTCGGTTTAGTATATAAGGTGGTAATAAAGGAAGACTCTTTCACTTGAACGTTAACATCTAAAAAGTGTAGCTCTAGTGGGTTAGCCTCAAACGTGAACTTGATTGTTTGATGCACACTATTAAGGTAGACCACAAATTCATGCAACAAATCCATACTCCCAGACCAGATGAAAAATGTGTCATCCACATAGCGCATGTATCCATGTATATACTGATTGTAATCACCATTGGAAAAAATATGCCTTTTTTCAAAATCATCCATAAAAATGTTTGCATACGCAGGTGCCATGTTGGCACCCATGGCACAGCCTTGTAATTGTAGGTAATAGGCATCATTATATAAAAAATAATTTTTAGTCAAAACAAGTTCCAATAGCTGACAAATAAAGGTAACTTTATACCAGCCAAAATGGTAGACAAATTTTGTGAGAGAGGATATGACAGATCTGTTTTGTTAACAACACAAAAGGAGGTGGGGGCTATTCCTAGAGAGGCTGTACTAATTAGGAAAGCCAAAGGTGATCATAACAAAAAAACACAGAGAATTCCATTTGTAACATCATTTGACACTAATTCTAGCCTACATCGAAAAGTAATTCTTAAACATTGGAAAATCTTGGGTACCGATTTAAAGTATGGACATCTTTACAGGGCCCCCCCCTTGTTTTCTTACAGGAGAGGGAAAGGTGTTGGTGAATTGATTAAGCGTAAGCCATTGCCCTTGAAGGGAAGACGCAATATATTGGGTACACAAAGTAATGGTACCTTTCCTTGTAGGAATTGTAGCCATTGCAACGCTATTACATCTGGTAACTATGTGACACACCCACACTCTGGCACTAGGCATGAGATTAAAGGTTTTTTCACATGTGACACTAAAGATGTAATCTATTGTATTAAGTGCCCTTGTGGGTTAGCCTATATTGGACAGACAAGTCGGGCCATTAAATTGAGACTCAATGAGCACAAGTCAAATATTCGGAATTATCGCCCGCTACCTCCTTTACCACAATCCTCTTTGACTGCAAAAAATCCAGGTAACAGTGCTGATAGACAAAAAACTGAGACTTTACTGGCAAAACATTTTTCTTTGAATGGTCATCAGTTATCCCAGCTAAGATGGCAGATTTTAGAAAAGGTACATTTTAAACCAGGTGTCGACAAAAAGAAACACCTCTTACAGAGGGAATGTTACTGGATCTGGTTTCTGCAGTCCCGGTATCCCAAAGGATTAAATGAAGAGTATAATATGTCATGTTTCTTGTAAATTACATTATTGGTTTTCTTTCCCTTTTTTAGATAACCAGATTTGGCAAGAAAGTTCTCAGGGACAGATTCCTCCTTCTGTATAGGGTAAGATAGCCCTTGTTCCTGTTACTAATCTATTTATGCATAATGTTGCAATTTTAACGTTGTTATCTTATTTGTGTATTTTTGATACTTTTTTTCTATATACACTTTGATACATTGTATTCATTGTTCAAGGACACCTATTTTTGACACTTTTTTGATTGGACATTTTATTATGGACGTTTTTATGGATATTTTAATAATTTTAATATCCAATACACTTTCAACATGTCAATTTGTTCACTGATATCGAACTTGTATATTTATATCAGCTGTTGCACTTTATCTGCTTTTTAAATATTTGAATAATTTATTATGTAATTGAATACACCCACTTTCTATCACATGATTGTTTTCACCTATAAATGTTTTAGTGCAACTAGTGTTTGTATGCTTGACAAAGGGGGTTACCCCGAAACGTTGCATGCTGCAATAAATCACATAGCAAGGCTGTGCCTGCTTGCATTATCCTGTGTGCCGGTGAAATCTTTTCGTACTGCTGTTATTGGAAGTTGGCCGTCTACTTTCTTTGCTGTGCACCAGGGAGTCTCTATCAAAGAAGTAAGGGTGTGCGGGTGTTTTTGGAATTTACCAGCTACGTGAGAGCCATACAAATGATGGATTCAACCACAGATATAGATGTATGAAGGCCAAGACACATGGTAGACATTGCAGAACCATATAGATAGATTTATCAAAACTTGTCAGCCTTGTCTTACCAGGTCATTGACCTCTCATTTAACAGTGTAGAAATAAGACAAATTGTGCAACACAAGAAAACAGTAGAAAATGATGTTAAGGAGGTGAGATAAAATAAGAGATGATGGATTCTAAAGCCATGGAAATTACTAACCGCTAACATCTAATCCCTGTCTGTGCCGATGCATTTTCCTGCTTAAACTGTATATATTGCTACCTTTCCAATGTTGAACTATCTGTGTAACTATGGAAAATAACAATCCACTCTGCCAAAAATAGGACCGGGAAAATTATTAGACCCGCGTGAGGCAGGAGGACAGTAGCATACATATAAAATCAGATGTATTATCACTATATATAAAAAGTCTAAACATTTCATAGAATAAACTGAGCAACACAGGGTATTACTTCAAATGTGCAAGAAGATTGTCTCTCCCACTTTTTGAGTGCACTACAGTAGTCTGCTGGTATGATAAAAATCCTTCATCGAGAAACAATGTTTTAATTTTTGATCACTTCAATGTAGTAGCGTAAAAGTCAGAGGATCTCAATTACTATTGCATACACCACCCCAGGCAGAAAAATGCATGTCAAGAGAATAAATCGGAGTCTTTTTCGACTTGCACCAGTGCACTGTTTGCACTGATCAAGAGAACCCGTATACCTACAACTGACCAGGCATAAAGTACAGTTATGGGATCCGTTATCTGGAAACCTGTTATCCAGAATGCTCCAAATACAGAAAGGCCATCTCCCATAGACTCAAATTTATTCAAATAATCCACATTTTTTCTCTGTAATAATAAAACAGTACCTTGTACTTGATTCCCAACTAAGATATAATTAATCCTTATTGGAAGCAAAACCAGGCTGGGTTTATTTCACATTTACATAATTTTTTAGTACACTTAAGATGTGAAGATCCAAATTATGGAAAGCACTCTACGTAACCCACAATTCGGCGCTGACCAAACCATCCAACGTAGTCGCTACTGTTGTGTTTAGCATGGCTTTTATTTGAACACACTATGGGATAAACATTGGCAGTGGGTGAGTAGTTAAACTAACGCATTGCATGCAGGGCAGCCATCAAGGGGGGGGCAGGGGGAGAGTTGTAGGGGGCCCGAGGTTAAGGGGGGCCCGGCCACGGCACACTTACTTGATTAGCATGGCCCCCCATCTTTCTGAGAGCTGCTGACTTCGGGAAGGCATGAACGTTTAAGGGGTCCTAGCTACCAATTTTCTCATAATATGGGGGGGCCCTGGCCACCAATTTTGGCCACCAATTTTTTTCCTCATGTGGGGTCCTAACCACCAATATTTTTTAAGGGGGGGCCCTGGCCAGAAATGTTTTTTTATGGGGGGCCCTGACCACCAATATCTTTCTATTTTTATTAACATGTGGGAACCCTAGCCACCAATATATATATATATTTTTTGTTACTGTGCGGTGGGGGGCGGACCTGTGGGGTGGGGAGGGCAGACCTGTAGGTGGGGCTTGTGGTGGGTGCAGCCCAGGGGGCCCAAGAAATTTTGTCGTATAGGGCTCTGCAATTTCTGATGGTGGTCCTGATTGCGTGCCAACAATACTGGCACTTCCTCAGAGTCAGACTCTGAATTGCGGGTTACATAGAGTGTGACAAGTTCCGGATTGAAGTTGCTGGATTCCCACAAGAGCAGCGGCCGACAGGGAGACGCTACACTACACGAGGGTGAGCTCCGCTTTTCTATACATCCTTAATTACTATGGGACCAAATTATAATTATATCCATTATCCGAAAAACCCCAGGTCCCGAGCATTCCGCACATTGCCTGTTAATGGTAATATAGTAGATAGTTATATTAAATACTGCACTCTTACATATTGCACTCTTATTTAAAGTTAAATATAAATAAAGTTAACAAGGTATACACTGTATCTGACATTACTGTGCAACAGAATAAAAATGTGCACGATAGTAAGATATATATATAATATTCAGAAGTTTGTCATTTGCTAAGTGGTGAACATTTTTTCAAATATGTGCAAAAAATATATTTTGACCAATATAAAAAACATGCCCATTGACCTCAATGCATTTGGCATATGAAAAAACAAAAGAAATAACTCCCATTGCATTTGGCGAAATTTGCAATTTCACAAATGTTTCCTTCAGGCAAACTGGAATGATGGATTTCGCTCATTGCTAATGTAGCGCTATAGTAAACTGACTGTGGTAAGTTTTAGCTACTTTCAGTGTGGGGAAATACTACAAATGAGGCCCTCTCTCTTAGGGGTAAGCCCTTGCAACGGGGTGGAGGCAATCGCACAATAAATGGGCGCCAGTAGTTCTTTAATGCTTAACCAATGAACTGTATTTATTCAACATAGCACATATCCACAATGGAGAATAGAACACAGATAGTACAAAGGTAGCATATACTCAGTACCAGTATGGGCTGAATCACTGCAGGCCTGGGAATACACAGCAGAGAGAGTTGCAGCTTGTGAGAGGTATTGTCCAGTTTTCAGGATCTCTTTGAGTGGCAGCTAGGGGAATTCCTATCATCCCTAGTCTCAACACTTTGGTCCCTACTCTGGGTCAGTAATACCCTGGGATCTTAATCCCTCTGGTGTCCTCATCGGAGCCTTGAGCTTCTCAACTATATAACCTCTCTATCACTCCTAGAGTGATCTATAAAAAAAAGTATGCTATCACTTTACTAGGGCCACTGGTCCTAGGATCACACTACCCATTCCCTTCCAGCCTGCTTGGTTGGGCTAAAGTAATGGACCCAGACCGCATGGTTCCCAAGACCTTTATACTATTGCACAGTGCCATCTAGTGTACACTGTGAGAACTACAGGGGTTACATACGCACAAGGTCCCCTTAAAGGACAAGGAAAGTCTAAAATAGAATAAGGCTAGAAATGCTGTATTTTGTATACTAAACATAAGCATGAACTTACTGCACCACAAAGGCTAATCAAACAAATGATTTATGCTTTCAAAGTTGACCACAGGGGGCTGTCATCTTGTAACTTTGCTAAACATCTTTGCCTGACCCTGACCCTGCACATGCTCAGTGTGGTCTGGGCTGCTTAGGGATCGTCATAAACAAAGTTGTTTGAGTTCTGCATGGCTGGAAAGTAAGGAGGGGGTTCCCCCTGCTGTTCATAAGTATGATTGTTTCCCTGCTCAGCAGTTAGGGACCGTCTGACAATTCCTATCCACAGCAGTAAATGAAGGGAGAATTTCACTACACACATTTTTTAATTAAAGTATATTGGAGATAGGTTTCTTGATTACTAAAGAAAGTAAAAATTGGATTTTATTTGTTTGCCTTTCCTTGTCCTATAAGGACCCACGTATTATTAGGGATGTGCCTGTCAATAATGTGTAAGGGTCTACATTTTCACTTCCCTACACTAATACAGTGGCAGAAAATGTATTGCTGCTATTTCACTGGATTTAATTTTTATACTTTTTTTTATAATAGGTAGGTTTTAGCTTCTTTAATATTTGAAATGGTCTCTTTTAACTCCAGCAATTGAAAGTGACAGTTTTCAGGATGTTTCGTCATGCCCTAAAAGTCGCACAGTGATTTTTCCACTGATCAGCCGCAAGGTGAATTCCAGCTTGCAGCATTACAAAGTAATTCACTTTTTCACATTATATATATATAAATTTAAAACATATGTGGAATATGAAATATTAGACCGATAAAATATACTTTATCTCTTGTCACAAAGGTCACAGTACATTCTGACTGCGGAATTTTTGCAAACACTTCATGAAGTGCTTAATAATCTCAGCACCATGTAGAGTATTTTCCAACTAATTAGTATAATGCTGTTACTTCCATTATCAAGAGACAAGACAATCTTGCAGGAACTGAACTTGATGAAGATGTTTAAAAAAGGCTTGTTAAAGGAGAGAAGGAAAGCTACCAAGGCAGTTTATTGACAATAGATTACAACAATACAAGCTAGAACGCCATTTTCAGGGTCGGACTGGGGGCCCGGGGCCCTCCGGGACTACTTTCCAGGGCCTCCTCCGCCCCCCGCCCCCCTACCATGATGCGCCTAGCGCCCTCGGAGTGCCTGCTTGAAAGGTGCCACTCTGCTCTCCTGCGTGAATGGTGCTATGTGAATGCGCAGATGGCACTGCGCGGCGCCTAATGAAATCTTATTTTTTTTAACAAAAGGTCGGGAGAGGGGTCTGGCCCGGCAGGGTCCATTAAGTGTCGGGGGCCCACCGGGTTTTTCCCCAGTTTCCCGCCGGGCCAGTCCGACACTGGCCATTTTTATTCTTTAGAATACTTATCAATACCAGAGAGATATGGCTCTAGACACTGTCTCTGTTTGTTTAGGATATCAGCTGTCATATTATCTTTCTGTGACATCATTTTCTGTCTGAGTCTCCCCCTGCTCGCTCATAGCTTTGAGCTCATATTACAGCTGGGAGGAGAGGAGCAAACTGAGCATGCTCAAGCCCAAGTCCTGGATGTTTAAGATGAAAACAGGAAGTCTGATACAGAAGCCCATGTGTACACAATAGAAGGAAAGAAATGCAGTGTTTCTTTTATCAGATGACTATGAGCAGCAGGTTTACTAGTGTATTCATATAGCTCTCTCTGATAAAGCTTACTTCGTTTTAATCTTTCCTTCTCCTTTAAAAAGAAAAGGAACAATAACGCCAGTCTATGATGGTCGTGAAAGTGAAAATATATGCACAAAAAAGTTGGACTCCTTATAAAGGATTTAAAATGTATTTGTTATAAACATGAGTTTATATTAAAGATATTTTTGTTATTACAACGGCCAACCACGTAAATGCTACCTGATTGGCTGCCGTGCTTTACCTGCCCCTTTCATTTTATTGTATTTTTTTTACTCCCTTATTCAAAAAAAAATCTTTATAATTATAGTGAAGCTTTGAACCCTAAACGGATTAGAAATGTAGATAATGTTCTATTACGAGCAATTATAAAAGTAAATAAAAAGTACAGTAGATCTAATTTGACTTTTTGTCATGTTATCTAAGTAGCCTAATTAGATCTTAAGAAATAATAATCTGCGGTGTTGCGATATGCTGTAACAGCATTTCTTTTTAATTACAAAATCCAAGATAGGCTTGGTTAATTTTCAAAGGTCTTCATGAGCAATGTAATTAAAGTTGCTAAGTTTGCTAAAAGACTAGTAACCGTTAGCAACCAAGTAGTAGTTGAAACAATCTCCTGATTGGATGCTTGAGCAAACTTTGTGAATATTACTGTGCCACTATTTTATTTTATTTTACACTTGACATTTAAAAAAAATAGTTTGTGTGTGTTTTTTTGTACTGTGTTATTCTAAAGTAATTCTAGGCAGTGGCTTAAGTAGTGCCCCCCCCGAGGTGCAAGCCCTGCACGCTCAGGCACTGTAGGTGAGGGACGCACGGAGGAGAAGGCAGGGGAGAGCGATGCAGGAGAGAGGGACGGAGGGAGATCGACCGAGGAAAGGCGGTCAACACAGACTAGGCAGAAGACAATTTAACAGGTACCTGCCCAGCGCCCCCCCTATCATTACATCCTAGGTAGTAGTGAAGAGCAAATTTGTACCGTTTCCCTTCGCCAAAAAATTTGCAAAACTGCAAAAAAAAATTGGGAAACTGAGAAAAAATCGAGAAACACATTGTTGTCAATGGACATCAGAAAAAAATTCTTTGCGTCAATTTTTTGATTCACGCGTCAATATTTTTCTTAAGGTCACTTTTTTGTTCAAATGCATTAAAGTCAATGGGCGTTAGTTCTTGTTGCTGCATTTTTTTATGCATGACTTTTTTATCGCAGTGAATTTTTCCCTGCAAATTTTTTTGCCGCAGATTTCCGAAAAAATTTGCAGATGGTGAAATGCAGAATTTCGCCACCAATGTTTCTAATATATTTAGTTAGCCAAAAATGTAATGTATAAAGGCTGGAGTAATTGGATGTCTAACATAATAGCCAGAACACTACTTCCTGGTTTGCAGTTCTCTAACTCTGAGTTAGTCAGCAACTTTAAGGGGGGGGCCGCATGGGACATAACTGTTCAGTGAGTTTGCAATTGATTCTCAGCATTCAGCTCAGATTCAAAAGCAACAGTTATTACACATGTGCCCCCCCCCCCCATCAAGTCATTGATTGGTTACTGCCTGGTAACCAATTAGTGGAAACCAAGAGAGCTGCAAAGCAGGAAGTAGTGTTCTGGCTATTATGTTACACATCCAGTCACTCCAGCCTTTATACATTACATTTTTGGTTAACTAACTATATTAGAAACATTTTTTATTTTGCACAGCCTGTCTATTTATTTTTATACTGAACAATTCAGTACTGAATTCATCCAATACATGTATTAAGTAGTAGCTTTTTTACAGAAAATCTGAGCTTTCTGGATAATGTTTCCATAACCATATCTGATGTTTCAATGAGCACACATGATTGTGCGAGAATTCCTTATAAAGGAGACCTGTGGGCATTGGGGTAAACATATTTCATTGAAAAACTCTACTACAATAAGAACTAGAACTTGTGCTTCAAGCCAACAGTTTACATGTACAAGACATCTGGTATGGGACCAGTTAAAATAACTAGTATGTGACAAGAAAACAAGTGTTTAGTTATGCCCTTTTACATCTCTTTTACCTTAGGCCACCATTTTCAGGAAGTGAGGTGCCAGTGATTTAGAGACATCTCCTGCCTATTCGTATCCTAGTCAGTGAGTAACTAATAGTAATTATACAGAACATACTATTGTTTGTATAGATGTACATATGTGTTGTATGGGTTGTGGTACATGATTAAGAAGTGAATCTATATGACACTATAACAAAAAATTATTTGAAAAAATTTGAAAAAATTGGTAAGGTATTTTTTTTAAAATTTTGCTATAAAAAATTGCTTTTGTGTGGTTGAAGGGTTAATTTCTTTAGCAAAAGGTGGAAGATGAAATGGACATTGGAAAAACAGATGAGAGGACTATTCTCATGAACCACCACTAGGAGTCACTGTGTCTAAGCCTATAAATTTGTATAGTCTCTTTTGTATATTATCACTGATGAAGGGCCATGCGGTCCCGAAACGTTTGATCCTGTGAACTGTGTCAAGAGCACCATGGAATAAATTTTGGGATCACCCCGTTTGATGCATAAAAAGGTATCGGCTTTTCATTCATTGCTGGATTCATTGCTGGCATGTGGCTAGGCCATTGCCAATACCGGCATCCCCTCCTGTCTAACTTCAAATCAATATTCGAATGCGTATACCATTAGAAAAATATATTTATTCAAGTGTGAGTGTTTAACATACACCCTTTTTGTCCAAGCTGTTAGCTGAGACTTCTTCTACCTCATGGCTATATCTTGTACAACAGCACCAACTGGCCTTCCCTGCATCCAGGCTGGATCTATGGTTGTGGACACCCAAGTCAAGCCCCTCGCTCTACCTTAAATGTATTATTCCAAGAAAACGTCTATGCTGTCTGTTTCCATATAGAGCCATATCTCTGCCTTGGTCTCCAATCAGACTCACAAACGCAAGATAATATCTGAGATGTTGTTATGGGGGGGAGGAGCCATCTTATAATTTTGTAGCGCTATAGTAGATTGAGTGCACAATTCTCTAACAATGAGCTCCACTCCGGATGAGATCTTAAATCTTATGGAGTAAGCCCTGGCAAAGGTTGTGGAGGCAGGGTCTAGTGTAACTGTAACTTTATGCAGGGTGCAATAATTGGGCACCAGTGTTTCTTATAACTTAATCAAACAACACATTTATTGAGCAATAACAATCCTCAATGGAGTGTACATACAGAACAAACAGTATCATATATCAACAGTGGATAGGCATATACTCACAGCACTTTTGGTCAGTAGCTGTCCCCCACAGGGATGGGACGATCTACACAACAGCTGCTCAGAGTACACTCAGCTTTCAGCCTTTTCCTTAAGTGGAACCTGAGGCTAAACAGAAATTCAGCAGGTTTAAGGTGGCAAAGTGTTGAAGTCAAAGTTTTTTAAAGAAACAGTACTTTGATTTTCGAGTGGTCAAATTTTCAAAGGTTTTTCAATTTGAATCGAAGTCGAATTTGGCCTATTCGATGGTCAAAGTACCCAAAAATTACTTCAAAATTTGAAGTTTTTTAATTCGAAAATTCACTTCGACCCATTGTCCCTACTTCTGGGCACTCACATTCCTCGAAGGAGCCTCAAGCTCAAGCTAAATAGCCTGTCCATCTGTCTAGAGTGACCTCTTAAGGTGAGTAGCCTATCCTTACTAGCCCTGACCTGACTAGGTTCCACTCAAGCTCTGCATGCCTGCTTGGGTTAGAGCTAGCACAAGATGGACCCTAAGCACATGGCTGCCCAGGACTTTATAGTTTAGCCTCATATATGCCTCAAATAGCTCCCCATCTTCTTTTCTGCTGATTCAATGTACATTCTCTCTGCAGCTGTCGCTTACTGAACTTAAAGGGAGACTGTCATGGGAATATATCAGTTAATAGTGATGCTACAACAGAATTTTTTTTATATTTAATTTTGTAATCTGACTAGGGCTATACATATTTTCAGCTTCCCAGCTTCCCCAAGTCATGTGACTTGTGCTCTGAAAAACCTTAGTCACTCTTTACTGCTGTACTGCAAGTTGGACTGATATCACCCCCTGCCTGGTAGATCTAGAACAGCACTCAAAAAAAAAAGCCAGGTACCCTTGCGACACATTCAGTTACATTGAGTAGGAGAAACAACAGCTTGCCAGAAAGCAGTTCCATCGTAAAGTGCTGGCTCTTTCTGAAAGCACATGACTGGGCAAAATGACATGAGATGGCGCCTACACACCAATATAACAACTTAAAAAAAATACACTTGCTGGTTCAGGAATTAAATTTAATATTGTGGAGTAAATTATTTGCAGTGTAAACAGTGTTATTTAGAAATAAAGAGTACATTATAAAAATCATGACAGAATCCCTTTAAGGACTAACTCAAAATATACAGTATATATTGAATATAACAGTCACAATGCAAGGCTAATTCATGACAGTGTATTAAATTATAATCAGCCCCATAGCATCAGCTTCTGAAAATGAACCTCATTATCTGCTTGATGATTTACAACAACCCCTAAACTTAGCTTCTCAACAGCTGCCCAGAGCCCACTGAGCATGTGCAATGCCACTGACACTCCTAATGATGACCCCCTCCCAGTTTTGAAATTCTGCAACTTTAGGCTGCTACAGTAACATCAGTATATAAAATATGGCATTTCTATCCATTTTTGTTTTTAGGGTTTAGTTCTCCTTTACTGTCAGTTTTTATTATTCTTTGATATATTTTGATCTTATATTGGGACACATGCAAAACGCACTGCACTGCTTCCTCTGCAGGGCCCAATGCATATTTAATAAAGGTCTTACTTCTCTTTCCAGACAGATGGTCGGCAACATATTGCAAGAACTTTGTTGGCGTTTCTGATAGTAAACAATTTCAAGAGCTAGTTTACCAATCAGCTTAGATTTTGTGTGTAAAAGGAGATAACACTTTATTAGGTTTCTTCAGTTACAGTTTATTGATGGATAATTATTGCGCAGTTAGGAACTCCTATTCTATATAGGAAAATATTTGCATGGACATTGGTGATGACATATCTAAAGTACACATATACCATATGTTTCCCACTCATAGAACTGACCTTTACTAATGTTTCGGAGGAACACCGGAAACTCTGACGGCAGCGCTGACATATAAATCAAATTGTCCCGATTTATTTATTTATAGACCTATTTCACCTGCTTTATTTATTGAGACTTCAGAAGCAATGTATGAAGAACACATTAAGCTAATTGCCATTGTTCTATATTAACTGGTTCCTTGTGAGGCTAATTAGACTTACACAGACCATTCATAACAGAACAGGAGCGTAGTTAATATTCTGTACAGCTGTAATTTCCCCTTAAAATGAAATTCTAATATGAGCCTTTCATCCATTGTGTATAGCTGATTTTCTGTGAATAGCTAGATAAATCTTGTACTTAGGCACACAATATAATGAGTAGAAATGCAGCGCTAATTCTAAATCATATAATTCTCCAAACCTATTTGTGATCTCATTAAGTATTTATTGCACGTGGCATTGTTATGTGAGAATGTGCCAGAGTTGGATATCATTCAATCTTAATTGCTAATTCCCACAGGAGAAGTAATGTCATGCTGGTTAAGCTTTGACTTAGGAAATGTAGCCAACTGCTATTAGATGCACGTGGCACCAGATGAAAAGAAAAAAAGGACTCACAGTTGTAAAGCCACCAGGGGTCATTTAATCTGAGCAGGACACAGGGTTGGACTTGGCTGCGGTAGACACTGGGTTTACCTTGGCCTCGGACCCAGATCTGCTGCCCACGGGAAACTATATGGACTCACCCTGCCCTTTCCACGATTGCAGTTGCAAGGTATGCACGTAGAACTTGGAGCTAACGACTGGGGCCCAGACACCCCAACAGAGCACTCATTTAAAATGCACTTGCATCAATGGTCTGACGGGTTTTGTATCTGTTCTGGACTGGAATCCCATCTCTACGTGCAGAGCGTGGCACTCCCTTGCGTGTCTGAATGATGCACATTAGGGGTGAGGTCCATTATCTGATATCCAAATTTATCTCTTAGGTAGGTCTAAGGTGATGTAAGATAATGATGTCAAATACAGCAAACAGGCAATGTAAAAGGAAACACTGATTCTTTTCTTTTTAATGGATTAAAAGTAGAGTAGAGTAGAGTCCTGCATGGAACCAATTTATGAGACCCAGACCCGCAGCCTGCAACTCGAACAGCAATCCGCATATTTACCCACTTGGACCCTCTACCCAACCCCAGCCCGCAACTGCCTTATCCACGACTCGATCTGTAACCTGCCGACCACTATTAGACAGGAAGTGCTGTTGCTGCAAACCTGAAAGTGACATCAGCAAAAGTGGGCAGCAAAAGAAAAAAGTTTTGTAAAATTTTAAAAGGAGTAAATATAGACAAAATAACATGAGATACGAAATATAGAAAAGACCCTCAACCCGAGCCGCAGTCCCACATCTATATCTGCACCTGAAAATCCTACCCTCATCCCACAGGGCACCCGACCCGCTGCAAGACTCTAGCACAGAGTAGGGCACAGTTTCATAAATGCACCATTTTTTTTAACATCACTTTTTACACCATTTATTCAGTGCTAATAATTTACGGATTTCTGCCCAGAAACATGAAAGTTGCTCAATTTGCCCCTGTCCTTAAGGGTTTATTTATTGAGCAATGCACACTAATTTTGCTTTGGATAATTGGTGATATAAAATATATGGTGTCTTTATGAAGTTGGGCCAGAGCCGGGCCTACCCGGCCAGGCGCCCTAGGCAACCTGCCGGCTCAGTGTGCGCGAAACTGCACATGCACGAAACTCCGCTCCAGGCGCATTTTCGGCACTCGGCAGCAGTGTGGGACTGGCCCGACGGGACACCGGGAAAAAACCCAGTGGGCCCCGACCATCATGGGCACCCGCCGGGCCAGACCCCCTCTCTCCATTCACAAATCGGAAAGAAAAAACGGTGCCGCGCAGCATGCGCTTGCGCGATGCGGTGAGTACAGCATCGTGCGTGCACGCCGGCGCACTTCAAAGTAGGGGCCGGATGGGGAGGCCAGAGGGGGGCCCTAGACAGCTGTCTTGGTGGGCCCCGGGCCCCCCAGTCCGACCCTGCTCGGCAGTATGAGAGAGACGGGACCGGACATGGGGTAGACAACAGAGCAGGTACGTGCCTGGCGCCCCCCCCAGCTTTGCACCCTAGGCACGTGCCTACTCTGCCTACCCCTAGTTCCGGCCCTGAGTTGGGCATTACTCTTAGTGCATGATTTTATACTCTCCATTTTCTTTGAATTTACAGGGCGGGCCAAAACTGGATTAAAAGTGGCATGTAATGCCTGGCCCACGCGCATCAGATTTATATCCCAGGATACAGCTGATTACTCCAAGACTGTCTAGATGTACCTGTCAGATCCATCCCTAGAACCCCTATACTAATACAGGTATGGGACCTGTTATCCAGAAAGCTTGGGACCTGGGGTTTTCCGGATAACGGATGTTTCCATAATTTGGGTCTTCATGCCTTAAGTCTAGTAGAACTTCATTTAAACATTCAATAAAGCCAATAGGCTGGTTTTGCTTCCAATAAGGATTAATTATATCTTAGTTGGGATCAGGTACAAGCTACTGTTTTATTATTACAGAGAAAAAGAAAATCATTTTTAAAAAATCGGATTATTTGGATAAAATGGAGTCTATGGGAGACAGTCATTCCGTAATTTGGATCTTTCTGGATATCGGGTTACCGGATAAGAGATCCTATACCTGTACCATAGGAATCAGATGTACTGAAAACATGTATGCACATGATAAACTGCCCATCACGAGACCCGTTGAGAGCACACAGATTATGAGGTTATTTTTTATTCTTTTCTGTCTTTTCAGTTATAGTCCATTTTAGGTAAATTGCTGATAATGAAAAAAATATCTAAAAATCATAGTGTTAGCATGTTGTTATTGACGACATCTATAAATCTCATCTTGAGGCAGAATAAGCCATTTATCGAGCATTGCATTTACAAGAAATTATTTGTTTCTTTCCTCTAGTTTCCCAGGAATGGGCAGATTCATTGTTTCCTAGGCCATATCACTTTGCACTAATAACTCTTATCTGGCACGGCCTGAAATGTATTATAATGTTCAAATACATTCTATTGACTACTGTTTCCTGTTCTGAGTTACTGATATCTGTAGGAAAACCAATTATATCAGCAATTCTAGATCATTTAGTGTTTACATATGAAGTTATTGCTCTTCCCCACTCTATAAGGCAGCAAATGAGTCAGTATTACCTAGTAATTGAACAGGTAGAATAATATTATTTCCAAAACCAGGAAGCTCCTCTGCCTTAATCCGCCCACCTTATCTTCTATGGTGTGAGCTTGTGTTTGTTGTTCTTGCTGTATGTTTTTCACCTGGCCTGTATTCTACTGGTCTGTCCCGTTAAAATTATACTTGGCCCCAGTGTTATTAACAGGGAAGGCTGTTACAGGTATGGGACCTGTTATCCAGAATGCTCTGGACCTGAGGTTTTCCAGATAATGGATCTTTCCGTAATTTGGATCTTCATATACTAGAAAATAAAGTAAACATTAA
Organism: Xenopus petersii; assembly: GCA_038501925.1. Lineage (NCBI taxonomy): Eukaryota > Metazoa > Chordata > Amphibia > Anura > Pipidae > Xenopus > Xenopus petersii. The sequence goes on from CM076677.1 coordinate 104,931,403, forward strand.
ATAAACCCCAAAAAAAGCTGGATTCATTGTATTTTAGTTGGGATCAAGTACAAGGTATTGTTTTATTACTACAGAGAAAAGTGAAATCATTTTTAAAAATTTGGACCATTTCATTATAATGGAGTCTATGAGAGACAGATATTCCATAATTCAGACTTTCTGGATAATGGGTTTCCGGATAGTGGATCCCATACCTGTACTAGAAATGTAGGCAGACTTTGGCTGCTGGTGCACACCATTTTTAGGCACCTCCTAGTGATTCTAAGGGGCCCATTTACTTAGCTCGAGTGAAGGAATAGAATAAAAAAAATTTTCAAATGATTTTTTTGGCTACTTCGACCATCGAATTGGCTACTTCGACCTTTGACTACGACTTCGAATCGAACGATTCGAACTAAAAATCGTTCGAATATTCGACCATTTGATAATCGAAGTACTGTCTCTTTGAAAAAAACTTTGACCCCCTACTTCTCCATCTAAAACCTACCGAGGTGCAATGTTAGCCTATGGAGAAGGTCCCCATAGGCTTTCTAACAATTTTTTGGTCGAAGAAAAATTGTTCGATCGAAAATGTTCGATCGAACAATTTGCGGTAAATCCTTCGACTTCGATATTCGAAGTCGAAGGATTTACATTCGTCAATCAAATATCTAGGGTTAATTAACCCTTGATGTTCGTCCCTAAGTAAATCTGCCCTTAATTGTTTATCTTACGCTCTCCTAAAATCCTTCTCAGCTGGTCAAAGGTAGTTTGCTGCAAAGTGTGGTGCCTCCATTTTTCTATAACTTCCCAGGTATCCCCAGCACCTCTTTCTACAAGATGCATGAGCAGTACAGAAATGCTCTCTATTGCACACACACCAAGAGGCCTATTTATTAATTTTTGAGGTTAGGAAAAAAAACTGCAAGTGCTAAAAAACAAAATTAACAAAATTATTTTTCCCTAGTTTATTTTACGGGGAAAAAAAACCCTCAACAGAATATTCCCACGTGCGCCAACTAGAATTTTTAGCTTCAATGAAGCTAAAAAAACTCGAATTTTTTAATGAACTGGGAAAATAAATATATATAATATTTATTATTTTTATATAATATAATAATATATAACATAGAATAAAAGCTGTTACAGACAATTCCTATTGACTCCTGCTGAACCTCGCCAGCTTTTACATGCCAAGTTTTTTTTTTCTGGCGACTTTTCGTAGTTTTATTCTTTATTAAATCCTGACTATTCAAGCTTCTGAAGAATATTCATAGTCTCGCTTTTTTCGCTTCTTTTTGTTCTTGAAAAAAAACTAAAACTCAACTCTTGATAAATCAGCACCCAAGTCTGAAAGTCTGAATCAGGTGCTTGGAATCCCTTGCAGGGGCGTAACTACCGGGGGAGCAGGGGGTGCAAATGGGCCAGGGCCCGCAACCCCGCAGGGCCCCCCCGGAAGATTGGGCACGCTGCAGCTGGCTAGAGTCGGCTGTAGCGGCACAGAAAAATCGCGCACACGAGGGTGGGGGCGGGCCCATCTGCATGGCTCGCACCAGGGCCCGCCCCCACCAAGTTACGTTACTGATCCATTGAATCTGAATGGTTTGTATTAGTGTGGAAATGAGTTTGTTCAATCTGACTTTTTAATTTTTTAAATTAGTTATTTCTTGTTATATCTTGTTATATGAGAAAGTATAGATAGATCACATGATGCCAGATTTACAGTGGACAGACCCTTCTCTGTGCCAGTTGCAATGATGTGATGGTGATTGAAGGAGATGTCCATATTTCAAAAGTCAGAACCAGGTGTACACAAAGGGACAGGAAAATAATTGAATAAATGATATTGTTAAGATAATGTTAAATGAATGAAGTACATTTTCTTTCAATAAGCAGAATTTTATTTTTTTGGGTTCGCATCCCCTTTTATGAGCTATTAGAAGGGCATCCCTAAGTTTCTTAGTATACCGAATAGAAAACATTTTAAAATGTTATCACATTTGTGGAAAAGGTTTTTTTGAAGTGCTTGATGGGATCCCGTTCTCAGCCTCAAAACTATAGCCCAGTTAGTCTGACGTCAGTGGTAGGAAAGCTTTTCGAAGGGTTAATAAAGGATAAGATACTGGACTTCATAGCAAATCATAATACTATGAGTTTGCGCCAGCATGGTTTTATGCGTAATAGATCTTGCCAGACTAACTTAATTTCTTTTTATGAGAAGGTAAGCAGGGACCTCGATTCTGGGATGGCAGTGGATGTGATTTACTTAGACTTTGCTAAAGCATTTGATACAGTGTCACACAAAAGGTTACTGGGTAAATTAAGGAATGTTGGCCTGGAACATAGTATTTGTACCTGGATAGAGAACTGGCTAAAATACATTTTCTAATTGGACCAGTGTTGTTAGTGGAGTACCACAGGGCTCTGTACTAGGTCCTTTGCTTTTTTATTAATGACTTGTAGGTGGGCATTGAAGATACTGTTTCTATTTTTGCAGATGATACTAAATTGTGCAGAACTATAGGTTCCATGCAGGATGCTGCCACTTTGCAGAGTGATTTGTCTAAGTTGGGAAACTGGGCAGCAAACTGGAAAATGAGGTTCAATGTTGATAAATGTAGGTTATGCACTTTGGCAAAAATAATGTAAATGCAAGTTATACACTAAATGGCAGTGTGTTGGGAGTTTCCTTAAATGAGAAGGATCTAGGGTTTTTTTGTAGATAACAAGTCGTCTAATTCTGGGCAGTGTCATTCTGTGGCTACTAAAGCAAATAAAGTTCTGTCTTGCATAAAAAAGGGCATTAACTCAAGGGATGAAAACATAATTATGCCTCTTTATAGGTCCCTGGTGAGGCCTCATCTGGAGTATGCAGTGCAGTTTTGGACTCCAGTCCTTAAGTCCAGGGATATTAATCAGCTGGAGAAAGTGCAGAGACTAAGTGCAACTAAACTGGTTAGTGGGATGGAAGACTTAAATCATGAGGGGAGACTGTCAAGGTTGGGATTGTTTTCTCTGGAAAAAAGGCACTTGCGAGGGGACATGATTACACTTTACAAGTACATTAGAGGACATTATAGACAAATGGTAGGGGACCTATTTACCCATATAGTGGATCACCGTACCAGAGGCCACCCCTTTAGACTAGAAGAAAAGAACTTTCATTTGAAGCAACGTAGGGGGTTCTTCACAGTCAGGACAGTGAGGTTGTGGAATGCACTGCCGGGTGATGTTGTGATGTTGATTCTGTTAATGCCTTTAAGAATGGCTTGGATGATTTCTTGGACAGACATAATATCAAAGACTATTGTGATACTGAACTCTATAGTTAGTATAGGTATGGGTATATATAATTTATGTGAAAGTAGGGAGGGGTGTGTGTATGGATGCTGGGTTTACATTTGAGGGGGGATTGAACTTGATGGACATTTCAATTCAGGCAAAGTTTCCACTGGAATACAATGAGGTAATAAAAGGTGCAGAGGTTGCTCCAGGTCTCGTTACCCATAGCAATCAGATATTTGCTTTCAAACCCAAAGGGGTCATATATAAAGTGCAATGCAGATGGAAAAGTCCAACTAATGGGCACAAGCCATATTTTTTGCATACAGGCTCCAATGCTGTGCTTATCTGATTTGCCACAAAAAAATGGTGCTCATAAACCTGCATATAATCTGTATTCAAAAGGATGGGGACCAACGGTATGCATATAGGAGCAGTGTCAGACTGGGGTCTCCAGGACCCGCCAGGGCTTGTGCCTGGCAGTTTCCATTGGAAAAAAAGAAGCAGACCTTGGTTGGCTGTGGCCAGAATCCCACCGGCAGGCCCAGATTTGTGGGCAGGCCACAAAGACCCAGGCCTAGGGTGGCAAATTGCTTGGGGCAGCATGCAGCTAGGGGTCTCCACTCCTCACCACCTGCCCAAATGACTTACAGGTTAGCTGCATGCAATGGAGTCTTGTACAATCCAGTGTTAAGTGCAGAGTGCAGCCAACCCCTGGACACAATTGCTATGGGAATATGCACTAAAAGGTGTGCTTTGCGCCATCACTTAAATCCATGGTTACAATGACCCATCAGTCTTGTAAATTCAATCTGTTATTTGGGTTTTACGGGTTACTGGAACTGGAGCAATCTTTGTATGTTTTAATACTCTCAATGTGATCCATGGTTTCAAGGAATATTTTAACAAGACAAAGCACATTAAATGTGTTCACCTTTAATTCTAGGAAACTGAAGTTTTCTTGCTTTCTCATTCTGTCTCGAACATTTTGGTAATCTGAGGCTTATATAACATGAGGAGTGCTTGAACTTTGCAGCTGACTCACTATGGAGTTTGTGAGTGAAGTCTCCCTGTTACTGTGCTTGCCATAGGCAGAGCCTTTCCCTTTCTTTTCCTATGTGAAGCAGAGACATGAAATGTTGGGAGTTCTAACCACCTTGGATTGCATTCTAGAGCACCTGTGTGCCATAAATGATGGTCTCTACCTATTGAAGAACGGCAAAATAGGATGAAACACTGTAACAATATATAACACACAATATCGTATATAATGTCCTTAGTGATGTCATCATCAGTTATAATTGGTGCTTAGTCAAATGACGAGTTTCATGACCCGTATAAAAGCACTTGGCCTTTATCGAAGTCGAATATCGAAGTCGAAGGATTTAGCGCAGAAAATTCGATCGAACGATCGAAGGATTATTCCTTCGATCGAAACGATTAAATCCTTCGAATCGAACGATTCAAAGGATTTTAATCCAACAGAAGGAATATCCTTCGATCAAAAAAACTTAGGCAAGCCTATGGGGACCTTCCCCATAGGCTAACATTGACTTCGGTAGCTTTTATCTGCCGAACTAGGGGGTCGAAGTTTTTTTTAAAGAGACAGTACTTCGACTATCGAATGGTCGAATAGTCGAACGATTTTTACTACGAATCCTTCGATTCAAAGTCGTAGTCGAAGGTCGAAGTAGCCCATTCGATGGTCGAAGTAGCCCAAAAAAACCTTCGAAATTCGAACTCTTTTTACTTCGAATCCTTCACTCGAATTTAGTGAATCGGCCCCTTAGCATCGAAGAGTTAATATCTAAGTTATTGTTTAATTTCAATCAAAGCTTTATGACTTCAAGTGAACATTTGACATAGTGTGACTTGATATCTGCAAAATCAAATTATCTGAAAATGCAGGATTGTCAGCAAGGATCTTGGCAAATGTTCAGACGCTCATCATTCCCAGCACTTACACATTCAGCTTGTTTCAGCTTTGCTTCATTGTTACTTCTGTTTTCCTCCCGGCATATGATTTACCCTGGTGCTTACTCCAGGTGCAAACTGAAATGCTTCCGCAAATGATGGCAGTTAGGAAACTACAGAGCAACATTCATGCTCCCAGCTACACACTCAACTGCTTAAGAATCCCAATCTATTACAGACAAAAGCAACATGTGCTATGCAATATTTGTGTAGTTAGGTATCTGCTAAATACCCTACTGATGCAGGAAGTCCTGGCTTTCTTACCTCTGACCTCTGGAAGGGTGGTTTCCCCAACTGGCCCAAGGAGCTTGCGATTCATTATAATGGGAGGCACATGGCTCTTTGGACTCAACCTGCTACCAGGAGTGGATGTGCTGGGGAGCCTGGAGCAGAAGGCCCTACTATTATGCTTGTCTCTAAGGAAACAGTTGGCGGGGATGATCAAGGTAAAGGCAGTGAATATCATCTTCTGTTATTTATGGCTCATAATAATTGTGAGTTAGCCAGGAGAGCTTTGAAAAAGAAGTTTAAGCAGTAGAATAAAGGCAGTTCCCCAAGGCAACACCCGCCTAGTGGAGACACCATGGGCTGGAAAGGAACCCAGGCTATTCTTATCCCTGAGATTCTTCCACTAGAGAGGATTCATTACCTGAAGGTGTGCTTGACTAAGTCTTCACAATTAAACAGATACTGTCATGGGAAATAATGTTTTTTTTCAAAATGAATCAGTTAATAGTGCTGCTCCAGCAGATTTCTGCACTGAAATCCGTTTCTCAAAAGAGCAAACATTTTTTATATTTAATTTTGAAATCTGACAGGGGTGAGACATATTGTCAGTTTCCCAGGTGGATCTAACCCTTGTGTACCTGATTTCTGACTCTGCAGACCCTGTGCTCTGTCACTAGCACCTCTGCTACTCCTCATCTGAGCTCACCCTGTTATCATATCCAGGTAATGAGTACTCAGTGGGAGGCGTAGGAGAAGGCTCCATTCATCAATAACTCTAGTAACTTGACTGCTGGTCAAGGTAAGCCAGAATAAGCATAAAAGTTTTTGAGCCTTCACAATACCACTTGTAGGGGACTGATAAACAGTGTCCGCATTTGGCCACTAAAGGGCCCCTTAGTCACTCCTCTTCCTGGGTCAAAGCATGAACCCTAGAGTTCTATAGTTTGAACACTATATAGCAGCATGCTATAGTAAATAATCTAAACGTCTATCTTGCCAGTCCCCTTACCTGAACAGGTAGGAAGAGTAAGGTGGAACCTAGACAGATCAGGTCTAAAAACATAGCAACATAGCAGCCCAGTCATAGGTTATTGTACAAGTTTCTGCAGTAAATGGTGGGACGTTTGTGTTTAAAAAAAACTGTGACAAATCGGCATGTGTGTCTTAGGCCTGATAGATCACTCTAGAAGGGATAGATAGTCAGGGCTAGTTATCTTAGCAGCATACGATCCACCAGAGAGTGTGATTGGGACTAGGGTCCCAGGTACTAGTTGCCTAAAAGTAGGGACTAAGTGTCAGACTAGGGTCTAGAGAAACACACTTGGAGCTCTACTTAGAGTAAAGGCTGAATGCTGGGAGTGCCTCTACACTGGTATTCTTTCTCTCATACCCTGCAAGGATTTATACTAACTATTGGTGCTGTGAGTATATGACTATCCACTGATGTTTTATGTTCCTGCTTATCTCTCATTGAACTCCTATGTGGATTGTTCTCAACTACAAATCCTTGTGGAAATACTAATAGTTACAGTTGTACTACACCTTGCCTCCACACCATTCCAATGGGCCCACACCTTAGTGTCTTGAGTCTCATCTGGGCAGATTTATGGTAAAGCTTAGAGCTTAGAAGAAAAGGTCACACCATTTTACTATAGCCTTACACACTTATCCTCTAGTTTGCTATACTGAGGGAATACAGTTTTACTGCCAAGAAAGGGATACACTCTATAAGATAAGTCTCCAGAAAAAAAGCTCCCGTGCTCATTGTACTTAAATAATATAACCTTAATTAACATGTTCAAACTGGCTGTGAAAGTTGATGTAGAGACATCTTGCCTTTCTAAATGCCACTTTTTCTACTGCTTTATAGTTGGACATTTTTTTCTCATACAGCTTTGAGAAAACCCTCACTTCAAACACCAATGTTAACTGTAGGTAGAATGTCATGATAATCCATCCCCTCCATCTTTTCCCTGAAGTCATATATAAAACATTTATCTTGTCACTTTCACATGAATACAAAGGGGCAGATTTACTAAGGGGTGAAGTGGCGAACGCTAGCGACTTTTCACCAGAAATCACATCCACAGGGACATCGCAAATTCACTTACATGCGCAGACAACAATTCGCTAGTGAAAGAGACCATCACACTCTCGGCAGGCGATTTTTTGCTCAAGCGAATGGTCATTGCTCCACGAATTCACTAAAGTGCAGATTTTACTGAACGTTACCTCTTTCACCAGAGTTCATCACCTCAGAACAGGTGAACTGCTAAAATGAAGCTCGATCTTCCTCAATTTTCCGTCACTTACATCATATCCTGCCTGCCGAAAATGCATTAAAGGTGGAAAAACGCAGCGGAGGTAACAGCTTGCCTGGGGGGAGCAGGGGGGGGGGTCTATGTAGTGTAGAGGTTTTTATAATTAAGGGTTTGGTTCTCCTTTAAGAGTTTTCTATTCAAGGGTCTTCTATTCCTGTCCCAGTGACAGTGGGTAATACAGACGTCTGGCAGGTTTGCTATTTTGTCTTGTGAAAGGAAAATAAAAGGCTGAGTAATGTATGATAAAGTGCTTGCAGTGGTGGGTAACAGAGGGGAACAGCTGAATGGGACACAGGCAAAATGCTTGCAAGCAAAAATAATATACTGTAAGCAATGGAAAACTGACTGCAAGTTAAAGCCTTAAAAGGGTTGTTCACTTTTAGTATGATGTAGAGAGTGATATTCTAAGAACAATTTGCAGTTGGTTTTAATTTTTCCTAATTTGTGGTATTTGAGTTATTTAGCTTATTATTCAGCAACTCTCCCGTTTACAATTTCAGCAATCTGGTTGGTAGGGTCATTTTGCATTGTTTTGAATAGGAGACTGGAATATGAATAGGTGAAGCCTGAATACAAAGATGAGTAATAAATAGTAGTAATAACAATACAGAGTGTATTTACTAAACTCCGGTCAGTCTTCTTTGGGCACAACTCAAATTTTTCGGGGGTTTTTTTTTTAATTAAAATTTTTTGAGATTTATTAAAGCCTGATGCAGCAAAAAGCCAGAATCCGAAAATCTGCCATCTCAGACCTCCCGAGGTTGTGTATTAGTCAATGGCAGAGGTCTCTATCCAATTTTGCAGTTTATGTGGTCTGTGCTGGAATTACCCCAAAAATCCAGGAAAAATTCAGGCTTTTTGGAAAAAAAACGAAAAAAAACAAGCAATTCAAGAAAAAACGCAGGAAACATTGTACAATTCAGGTTTTCGTTCTATTTTATCGAGTTTTTACCCAGACCGATTTATTAATAATACATAAGGTCAAATAGTGGATTCTAGTTTGGTCTGACTTTTTTATTGAAAAAATCTGAAAAATTTGGATTTTAAGAAATAACCTTCTAAATGTTGAACCTTACAAAGCATTTGTTTTTAGATAGGTATAGTGACCCCATTTGAAAACTGGAAAGAGTCAGAAGAAAAAGGCAAATAATTTAAAATATATATATAAAAAATAAATAATTACAACCAGTTTAAAAAAATTGCTTAGAATTGACCAATCTATTACATACCAAACGTTAACTTAAAGATGAACCAACATTTAAGATGTTTTCTTCAATCCTGGACTCTCTCAATGGTTTATTTGCAGGTTTTGTTGTGTTTGTGCTTAAAGGGCACCTGTTGGGTAAAAATGTTATCCTCAATCAAAGCTGCAGGCTAATAAATTCTGGTTGGGGATAACAGTAGTTTTTTTTTATAATAAAATGCCCCTACCAGCAATACGCTACCTGCACCGTGAGGGGGCTCTTGGTGCGAGCAGCCATGTTGTTTCACTCGCATACACATAATGGACATGTGACATCACACGAGCACTGCGTGGCACATTTTCATTATGTGCATGCGAGTAACTGGACATGACATAGAGCTCCCTCCCGGTGTAGGTAGCGTTTTTTTTAAACACTACTGTTATCCTCAACCAGAATGCGGGCTCTATTAGCCCGCACCTTTGGTTGGGGGATAACATTTTTACCCAACAGGTGCCCTTTAAGCCACTGGATATTTGCATTCAATACTTTTAAGTGAAAACTTTCTATATAGGACAGTATTCCTAAAAACAACAGTACCTAGCATGCCTTAAACTACACACCAATTTTATGATCATAACATTTCAAATGAAAACCCCTGTTTTGAGGCATGGAGTGCTCCCACAACCCTCTCTTTTTGTTTGCTTTGAACTGCCCAGACAGTTAGCAAGGAGAAATATTAGGACTCTTGCAGGGTCAGACTAGATCTCTTTGGGCCCACCAGAGAACCTAACATCTGCAGCCCACTGTCACATCTATTTAAAGTAAAACAATCTAAATGTATTTCTTTGGGGTGTATATAATAAAGAACCGGGTCCACTGGGAGATTCCTTAATATTCGTGACAGGCCAGTCCAACCCTGACTGTATGAATAGATGCACTTGAACGTAGTGGGATGACCCAGCCTGCCTGATTAGTGCTTCACCAGGTGTAGGTGAATCCAAGTGCTAGCACAGCCCTATAAATATTAGGTGTATTAACTAGGGATGCACCAATTTGGTTAGGGATTCAGGCAGGATTTGGCCTTTTTCAGCAGGATTCGGATTCGGGTAAATCCTTCTAACCGGCCGAATCCTTCTGCACAGCATATGCAAATTAGGAGTTGGGAGGGAAATTGTATGACATTTTGTCAAAAAACAAGGATTCGTCAGGTTCAGTATTCGGCTGTATCTTTCGTGAAATAGTGGATCCGGTGTATCCCTAGTAAAAAACTCTGGTGTATAAAAGAAAGGAATGGGTCTCCATATTTTTTCAGTGAAGGGTCTGGGGCAGAAGACAACAACTAAGACTGATCTCTGTGGCAGGAGGAGCCCAAGTCAGGACAAGGAAACAAGCTAGAGAATGCTTAGCCCCTACATTTATGTTCTCCAGGAGCACAAGCTAGTGGGAGATTATTTAGCAAGTATATTTATGGTTAATGGTGTTTACCAACAGTCTCCTTCAGAGGAACCATACTGCAAGTTCTATAGTGTATCCCAAGACCTACGATGTACAATGTTTGCCATTGTTCCTGCTAATAAATCATTATCAATCCATAGGAATCATTGTGCATCAAACTCTGGAGATAGTGTTTCACATTAAATAAAGGTCCATTCTTAAATGTTAGGGGTTACTGTAGCCCTTGATCATCCTGCATCATACAGAAGGTGTAATATGGTGACCAAAACAGTATTTCAGGCTTTGACATTTTGGAATCTGGGAACTGGGAAGCTTTTATAAGAAATTCGCCTTACCTCATGCAACCTACATGTTACATTGAATTGAATTGCGACAGACCCCCCAACAGCAACAATGCAGCACGATCTAACTTTTCTAGAAGCTCCAACGTTCCTAGATCTATTTCTTCACTTGGCAAATGCCACTCTGATAGCACAGAGCCCTTACTGGTGCAGGCAGCACCACTACATGTCACTAACTCTGACCTTTCCTTTCAGCCTCAGGATTTTTCAGATTGATAGTTTTTTTATTACAAAGAATCATTCACTGTCAAATTAAAGGGCAATGAAAAGACAGGTGCTGGAAAGGCTCCACAGTGGGATTTCTGGGAATCTCTGCATTGGACTCACTGCCAAGAAGTGAGTTAACCTGATCCGAAGGAACACTTCCCAAAGTACCCTGTGGCTTCTAAAATAGTTTTTTTCTAGTAATTGGTGAGATGTTTTTCTAGACTTATAGGTTTCAGCCAAGCCATGGGTGGTTGGATTTTAGGAAATAATGCTGCCAGTATTGACTGCTTGTATTGGCAGCATTCATAAAATGTATATATTGAATGGGTGTTAGAGCTCAGTGTCATCTGAATTCCTCTAATTCCTGCTGCAAATTAATATGGTTATTAATTTGAACAAGAAACCTAATTTCCAAATTCAGTGCAATGGGCAAAGTGCAAATTCTGAATTCCTCTAATGCCTGCTGCATATTAATATGGTTATTAGTTTGAACAAAAAAACCTAATTTCCAAATTCAGTGCAATGGGCGCTGTATTGCCCATTGCAAATTCCTATGTTTTTTACCCAAAACCCTCCAGAAGTCTAAGATTTTGTGTTGGATTGGCAGCACGTCCAACACATGATATTAATAACACTATTAGGGAGTCCGATTTTTTCTGGCTGGACTTTTAAAGGGGAAAACCACAATTTTTTGTGAGATTTCTTAAACCCCAATGGCGTAAAAAGTCTGAATAAAAAGTACTCCAACTCAGACCTGCAGAGTTCAGGTAGAAGTCAATAGAAGATGTCCTGTTGATATCCTGATCTGCACTGTTCAATAAACTGATGATTTTGTGGTTTTTGGGTGTCAAATCTGAAAAAGTCTGAGGTTTTGGTTGACAAATCCCAAAAATCTGTAAGATTTGGATTTTTACAAACTAATCCTAATTTTTTCCTGCACAAGAAATTTTCTGAAAAATGTATTGATAAATAGGGGGAAAAGTCTGTGCGGATTTGGTCAGAGTAGTTTTCAGAAAATATCGAGAACGGATTTTGATAAATAACCCCCTTAATGTCCAAATATCTTGATGCCAATGAGCGTCTGACATGCTGAAATATTTTGAAAATATCTTACCGCTCTGTAAAAAAAAATACTGATGCTTCATGAATCTCCCCCATGGTGTTGAGTGAAACCTTAACCATATGATGACAACTTCCCGTTAAACTATTGTTCATTGATGAAATAGCTTCCCTGAAGAGATGGAACCAGTTGAAGAGCTACATTTAGAATGTGCTTATAGGGGAAAAGTTTGCACTGGTCCAGTATGAGAACCGGTATAGTTAGAATAATGAAGCAAGACAGCTGACCTTCTATACTCCTTGGTCCCTAGGAGACAACCCTGGCACACAGACTGTTGCCAAATAGCAGGGGTTTTTCATTAGTTCATTATTTGTGGATCAACTATATCAGTATAAAAGGACTAGACTGGAGGAACGTCCTGATTGGTCCAACATGCAGTGAGTTAATGCCATTCATCCATAACTAGGCTACAGCACAGGGAATTTCCCATTTCTTTCTTCACTTAAGAAATATGAAGGGCATACTTTTCAAAGGGAGAATATAGAGTTCTTAACAGAGGAGCTTCCAAGTTCTCTATTCTCTTGTATGGGCTTTCTAAAGGATAAAGGAGCTCAGAAGTTTGACTAGTGAACTGCACTAAACTTTGATAGATATGTCCCTTAGTGTCAAGGAAAGTATGCGTCATTGCATTTATCCATCCATCTCTCTCTCACTAAATATATATTTATATAGTGGCTGTTCTTGATGCATTTTGTGCTGCTTCTATGTACATTTCTCAAAAACTCTTGATGCCACTTCTGGCTGGTTGCTTGCCCAGACTGATCAGAAGAGAGGGGTTTGCATTGTTGGAAGTCTGTCTATCTCCATCTGCTGGGTGGATAGCTAGCACCATTGCTGATGAAAACTCTAGTAAATCATTCCCCCTGCTATGCAAATCCTACTGTTCTTCTGGGAAAGGATGGTTAGGACATGCCCACCAATCATTTGGACACAGGCATGGAGCAGATAGGATCTATAAAGGTCTAATTTTAGGCACCACTTGGTCTCACAATTTGAAATACATCCTCCAAAATTAAAATTAGGGCTATGACATAATGTGATTGTTGTCGATCTGTCAGGGAGGACTGAGATAGGCAATTTGAGGCTGGCCTTGCAGGAAATGCTTTTGTAGAGCAGTCTGGAACCACAAATGCCATCATCCACCATCAGCCATAGATCTGATGTCCTTAGTCGAAACCAGTGATGACCAACCCGTTGCTTACAGCAAAATATTGCACATCAAGCCCTTTTGTATTCCTCTCACTGTCCTCAAAGTAGGTGCTTGTTTTTAGATTTCTTACTTGGAGGAAAGTTTTAGAGGTATAAAGATCATGTGCAATAGACCCACCTGTAGACAATTGTAGACAATTGTAACCAATTACAGCCCTTATTGGGCACTCCTAGGAACTTTTTTCATGCATGTGTTGCTCCTCAACTTTTTTATATATAAATATGGCTCATGGTTTAAAAAAAATAATTGGGGACCCTTGGTGTAAATGATGTTTAGCAGTTGGCAATTGAAAGGCTGGTTGGATTGGGTACTAACATAGATTCTGAAACATTTTGAGAGTTTGCAGCCCATTCTTTGCACTAAACCTGTCAATTCAATTAAACAGCCAGTGTATAATTAATTAGCTACGTTACCTGCCTGAGTGGGATGTGGAAGACTTAACAAAGGAAACCAATGAATTTATTCTGGCTAACAAGCCTCGCATGCGACAAGCTTGACTGGCATTTTAATCTCTCTTCTCATCAGCAGCGCTGACAAGATTTCATTTAGAAGCATTAGAAAAATAACAAGTCAGAGCTGTTCAAATCTGCTCCATCATCGTCACCTTTAAGTGAAACATGTCTGCAGAACATGGAGAAAAAAAAGGGTTTCTGTTTCACACAGAGAAAGAGTTGTTTGCTTCAGTCATTGAGGCTTGGCACATCTCAGAGGTGGCATGATGCAGTACCAGGATGGGGCAGGGGTTGGTGCATGGAACATACCTCCGAATTGGCCCATTTTCTGCTGGACAGTCCCGATTTTGAAAGCTCAGCCTGCAATCCCGGATTTGTATTAAAAAGTCCCAAGTTTATATTTGATCTTTTGCACTGATACCAGAAAAAGTTTCTGAAACTTGAAGGGGAACTGTCTTCCAAACCAAAATTTGATAAAGAGGCCGACGTAACACAGAAACCCCTAATATACCCATCACAGTTATCTGCTTCTTCAAAAAGTATGAATAAATGCCATTTTCTATGCTGAAATCCAGCTGTTTAACAGTTCTTCTCTTTCTGCATCATTTGAAAAGCTGGCAGGGAAGGAGACACTAAACACTGATGTTATATCAGCTTACAGACAGCATGCAGGAACTACATAACCCACAATGCATTGCACTGTGATGTTCCTTTCCTTATTGAAAAGGAACATCACAGTGCAGGGAATTGTGGGGTTTGGAGGATGCAGGCTATGGACAGCTGACTGTTAATACAAAGTAACAGTAGTCAGTCAGCTCAGCAAAGTGGTCAGAAAGTTCAGCAGGAGAGCAGGGGGCTGTCAGAAACCATTAAAATCATGAAAAGTCTTCATATTTTTTAATTGATGTATATTGCAAAGTTGCTTGAAATTATGTTCACTTTTCAAAAAGCTCAATTTGTGTTTTTGTGGAGTTCCCCTTTAATTAAAATAAGAGGCTTTTTGGCTGAGAGCCCAGAACACCCTGCAGCTGCACTTAGATACCTTTTAAGATACAATTTAAGGTAAGCAAAGATACAAATGTAACTATTTAATATAAGCAAGTCTCTTGGGGATCTGTGACTCACATCTTAAAGGGCAATTTCACCTTCATTAGCAAAACTGTTATAACACATAAAACATGACACTAAAGCTCCCAGAAATGTGTATAAACTTTCATAACCTGCAACAATTTATAAAATGGAGATGGTTATTAGGGGGTGTGGCTATACAATGGGTGTGGTCAAACTGTTTGTTTCTTTTTTTCCATCTTTCCATTTTTCTAATGTTGGGAGGTATGCATGGAATAAAGGGGACAGCATAATTCATTTTGAATTCCAATAACACATACAGGGCCATATTAGTGCACCTATATAATATCCTGTATGCTGAGTGTTGGGGGGTTGGTTTCAGATTTGAGTGATTTAGAATAGAAGGACTATGTGCACTCAGAGAATACTTATATCACACTACCCTGTATCACCCAGCAGTGAGCAGTGTTCTTGTCATGTGCTTACCCCCACCCTGGGGCAGGGCTGTTATCAGATCAAATCACGGGGCCCTCACAAGAAAACTTTCTGGGGCCCCACCACCCCCACCCATAGAACAAAGGCCACACAGACATGTCGTAAAAAAAATAACCAGTCTGAATAAAGGCCATTGGTGATTGGGGCCCCCTACACATTAACAAAATCATTTTTACCAGCGCCCCCTACACAATAAAAAAAAAAAACATTGGTGCCATGGCTGCTTACGAGTTAAAAAAACACAAGATAAAGAATAAATCGGTGGTCAGGAGATAACTATTGGGTTATTTGGTGGGCAGGGCTTTCAGAAAAAAAGAACATTACCGAGACACACAATGCAATTTGGGGGAGATTAGTCGGCGGACGACAAATCTCCTCTTCTTCGGGGCGACTAATCTCCCCGAACTGCCTCCTGCTGGCTAGAATGTAAATCTAGTGAGGCAACTTCAGAAAACAAAGTTCTCCCAGTGCCATCCCGCTGGCGATTTACATTCTAGCCGGCGGGAGGCAGTTCGGGGAGATTAGTCGCCCCGAAGAAGAGGAGATTTGTCACCGGGCAACTAATCTACCCCAAATTGCAACGTTTGTCTTGGTAATGTTCTTTTTTTCCGAAAGCCCTGCCCACCAAATAACCCAATAGTTCGAAGAGATCAGTTGCCCCGAAGATGAGGAGATTTGCTTCACCTAGCAAAAAAGGTGCAGTTGGTATGATTCACATTCATCTAAGAAACCCAGTAATCACACAGGGGAGACTTTGAGACTCAGTCCATTGGTGCTCTCTCTGCAATGAGACCACAGGAGTGATGACTGTGTGCAGGGCCAGACTCAGTGGGGTAACTTATCATCAAAATATCTACTGCAACCATGGGGTCTGCTGTATAGGGGCCTCTGTGAACTTGAAATGGCAGGTCCTATTTCCAATTTGAGTCTTGACTTTACCTGTGACGGGCGAATAAATTTGCCAGGTGCGAATTTGCGGCAAATTTCTGCGTTTCATCTGCGATGAATTAAATTTGCAAATAATTTGCGAAATTTGCAACTGCCATGAAAATTCGCAGAAGAAATATCCACCGCCACAAAACATTTTGGGTGCAAGTCAGAATAGTCACACGTCAAAATTATTCGGACGCCCATTGGCTTTAATGCTTTGGCCAAAATAGGCGTGCATTTAACAATTGTCGCGGGCGACGACATTGACAAACGTACAATTAATTTTGACGCCCGCTGACTTGAATTTTTCGTTGTTTTGCGAATTTCATGAGAAATTCACAATTTTTTTGCCGAAACGGGACATATTCATTAGTTATAAGGTAATACAGTCTTCCAGATATAGAATAGATACTTATACTTTCATGCTCTGTCCACAATTACAGGGGGGGGTCAGACTGGGGGGCTGTCTCAGGGACCCACTGCGCAGCACAATGTGTTTTTGCCATGACCAAACCGAAGAAGAGAGTTTGAGGCAGGAAGAAGTTTGAGGCAGTGCAGGGAGCTGGGTTTTTTCCTGGTGTCCCGCCGGCCCAGTCTGACCCTTCACAATTATACTCTCTTTGTTAGTGACCAGGCTTAGCAATGTAAATGGTGTATGTCTCAATACATCTGTAACCACTTAAACACCACCATGAGAGAGCCTGGGAGCAGCAAACATACACTGCAAATATTCCTCCATTACAAAGTTTTGTAAGAATCCATTTTTCAGACTGGAATTCTGTTGTAAAAAGTTATACAGAACAGCAGTGGTTGCTAGATGGAGTGCTGATGAGAAAGAGTTATAATTATGTGGAAAGAAGCTATAAAGTGGAATGGCAATATTCTACATGAGAAGATATTATTTATGTGTTTGACTAAATGTTAATATTACAGACAAGATAACAGGTGCATAGACCAGGCTATCAGCAGATGTACTTTGGGACTAATCTATGGGAAAATAGAAATATTGGGTGTATCAATTCAAAAGCATTAATAATAAGTGAAACAATAAAAGGCACTAAAACATATACTGAAGAAGGTAAAGTAGATGTGGATCATTCTGAACCTAGAGGCTTAGACCGCAAACTGGGTCATGGTGCTACTGTAGCTAAAGGATTTTCCATTGTTCCCAAAGGAGCCCCAGGCCACAGCAAAAATGTCAATAGCTACTTATTTGCTTGAAAAGTCCTATGTGCAGAGGGAATTTACATGTGAAAAGTAATAACACAAACATACAAATACAAGTGAGCACATTCATTTGCTTTCTTTGCAGAGGGAAGGAACTTTGAGGAATGGACAGAATAAGCTGTAGTCAGAGCAAAAGCTAAAGAGACCGGGCAGAGCTTGAATTCCAGATATTAAAAGCTCTTACTATTATTATTAACAGTAAAACATTGCACATCTAATTTTTAAACACAGGGCGTTTGTTCCTGTCCCCACCTTATGGTTAATCCTTCATGCATTCCACTGTTGGGGACCACAGAAAGGAAAAACATAGCCTATGCTTCCTGATAATAAGCATAAAGATTGGATGATTTTTTTAGAAAACAAACTATAGAGGAAATTTGGAGAACCCCAGCCATGCAGTTTAAGGACATCAGTTCACAGTGCCTTGTTAGATGTGGCCAGTCTGGATTTGCTCCGTATTTACATATTGTTATATTCTATTGATCAGCAATGCTGCAAAAACTTTCCTTAAAACAATTAGCAGAGTAACTAAGTATTTAGCACTGTTACCTTGCAGCCCTGGGGTTCTAGGCTCCATTTCAGCCAGGGCACTATCTGCAAGGACTTTCTGCATGGGTCTCCTTCAACTCTCCAAAAACATAAAGGCAGGTTAATTGGTTCCTGGTAAAACTGACCCTGGTGTGTGAATGTCATAGGAAATTTAGATTGTAAGCTCTGTTGGGGCAGGGACTGATTTATAACATCTGTAAAGTGCTGTACTATATAACTACAGAATAATGATCTACTATGTTCTCTTACAGATCCGGCTCTCATTAAATATACCATGACTAAAAGAAAGATCCCATTCATTTCTCAAATAAAATGTGTAAAGGATTTTCTACTCTTCTAAGAACTAATGCAAGTCAAATAATTAATTGTTGGAAAGCTTTGAATACAATTGCCAGGTTGGGCAGGCAAGTTGCTGGAGTTCAGCGGATAATCCCTAAAACCTGTTTTATAAATCCCCTGCACATGTGCCGACAGTTTATATCAGTTAGTGATTTGCAAGAAAAAAATTGCAGCTCCGTGGGAATTCAACAAGATTCTTAAGTCATAAATTAGAAGTTTTTTTTCTGCAAATCCCTATTTGTGATTACACAATCACCTCCACCTTATTAAAAGGTGAGAGATATTATAGAATAAAAAACAATCCACCAAGGAGTAAATTTACTAAGCGGTGGAAATGCGCCAGACAACATTCATTTACTAAAATGCGAAGTTGTGTCCGGGGCGACGAAGCCATCGCAACACTTCGGCAGACGAAAATTCGCTCAGACAATAATTTACTAAAATGCAAAGTTGCATCCACAGAGCCGAACGCTGGCGATTTTTCACTTGCGGCAATTTGAGCAAATCAAAGCAAAGATGCGCTACTGTTCAATTCTGCCTAGCACAACTTCGTTAGAGGTCTTCGCTCAGGGTAATTTGCATACAGCAGGAAATTTAAAGTTGAAAAGACGTTGCTGCAAATACATTACATTACACAAGTCCAGGGAACCTTAAAGGAGAATTCAACTCGTAGTTTAAAAATGCTTTGTCTTCTCTTCGTTGCTTTCCTGACAACAGAAACATTGAAGAAATTCAGTCGGTACTTCAGTTCCCATTAGGGATGCACTGAATCCACTTTTTTGGATTCGGCCGAACCCCCGAATCCTTCACGAAGGATTCGGCCGAATACTGAACCGAATCCGGGAAGGGGAAAACATTTTTTACTTCCTTGTTTTCTGACAAAAAGTCACTCAATTTCCCTCCTTGCCCCTAATTTGCATATGCAAATTAGGATTCGGATTTGGTTCGGCCGGGCAGAAGGATTCGGCCGAATCCGAATCCTGCTGAAAAAGGCCGAATCCCGAACCGAATCCTGGATTCGGTGCATCCCTAGTTCCCATAGTTCCTTGCACTCTTCTGTTCTTTTCCTTTTTCTCAGACAGAGGAACAGACATTGCTTTTTTTGTAGTAATGACCCAAAAGGAGTGTTTAAAGAGCAATGTCATAAAGCTGAAAAGCCACTCCCAGGGTCATCAGGTCATCTGTCAGCTCTGGTGCTGCAAAGGTTAACTGTACCCCCTTCCCTTTGCATTGTCAGTAAATAACTGGGGCCACTGGAGTTCTAAATTTAGCTAAAGGCCACACTAGGGGGATCTTGGCAAATTCATTCCTCCGCTGCTGCTGTTCTAGTTGATGCGTTGTCTCCACTCAGGTGCAGGCAGATATCGGCTGCGAAATGCAAACTCTTGCCTTTTTTTTGACGCAATCTGCTGCATCTGAAGGCACAGCAGAAGAAGATCAGCAGGAAAGTGGATTCTTGGCCTACGTTCCTCCTCAGGCTGAGATCTGCATGTGTGTAGGCTACATAGCCTTAGAAGTTGCAGGTCACTTTAAAAAACCATTGGCAAAACTTGTCATCAGAGTAGTCAATTTGTAAGTCATTTATGTATGGCCTGTTGAAGAGGTAAGTGGCAGTGAGGGGACAGGGATCCAGATTAGGGTGTAGGCGATATGTTCCTAGCACCCCTCCACCTCGTGTCACTTCTGCCTACCTCTATTTCTGGCCCCAATCTTTACTTTGAAGTCTCATACCTTGAGGCTACTAAAAAAAACATTTCAAAATGAAATAAACTGGATAGGATTGTCTGGGCACCAATTTAGAAAAGAGGAGATTAAAAAATCCTTTATTCAGAAAGATTTCTGGTTAAGGGATCCTATATCTGTACCAAATGCCGATCGTATGTTGCTCTTCTTAGCATTTGCCTCACTCTTCCAGAGACTTCCAGACTTTCCCTGAAACCATCCTATGGAGAATGAGAATTATTCCACAGGCAGAAGGAATTGAAGTCAATGCCTAGAATATTTTTGGGAGGCAGAAGTCTCCGGGCATGGTGGCAATGTCACAGGGCCCACCTAGTGATACTTCATGTCCCAGAAGTCTACGTCTTGCAAGTCTTTTGCTTAGTTAGTTGCTAGAGCTGGCCATGTCGAATAAAAATGGGCAATAAAGGTACCCATGCAGCTCTGGCCTTAGGGTCATTAAACATGTAGAGCTTGTAAATGCATTTCCAAGCCAAGTGCTGGCACCAGTGAGTAATACAAGTCTACTGGGAGCTACAAAATTATTGGCAGGATTTTTAATAGATGCATTCCCCCTTTTCCTTGCACATACTGGCTCCCAAGAGAATGGGCAGCATCAGACATGGATTAGTGGTTGTTCATCTTGTTGCATCAAAAGTGATTTTTTTGCTCCAGCTTAACTTTAAGAGAATGTTAAAACAATGCTGACAAAACTACTGGGTTGAGATTTTTGGAATCATTTCTCATTGCTGATTTCTGCTCAGTACATGGAATACATCATTTAGACTGCTTTATACAGGCTATACTAGACCATTCTAGGCTCTACGCTACACCTTGAAATCATTCTCCTACTCTCATGACAGGCAGATTGATAGGAAAGCTTTGGGTGACCATAATAAGGACTTTGCTGCCAAGGAACAGAACAATGAAACAGACAAGACAAGGCAGTATATGAAAACATATATAACTCCCTTTTATTTTGAACGTCCTTTATTGAAAAAATAATCATACCTACAATCTTCTATTAAAGCAAAAAAAAAACATTGTGTGTCCTTTAAACTACATGGCCAAAGTTATTGTTTGCCTCGTTACTCATGGTTTCTCGGGTAGGGGAAGCAGTAACGGTGTAAAGCACAAGTAGTTAAATCTCTTGCTTGGAACCTACAACGTATATAATAACGACCTCATGGATTCTGGTAAGGAATGTTTCCATAATTTGGATCTCCTTACCTTAAACCTACTAAAAAAATGATTTAATTCAATAAGGATTAATTATGTCTTAGGATCAAATACAAGGTACTGTTTTATTACTACAGAGAAAAAGGAAATCATTTTGAAAAATGTGAATTATTTGATTAAAATTGAGTCAGTGTGAGATGCCTTCCCATAATTTAGAGCTTTCTAAATAATGAGTTTCTGGATAATGGATCCCATACTTGTAGTAAGGCTTCTACACATAGGAGTTTTTTTTTGGCAATCATGAAAAAATGCATATATACTTGTTTTTAAACACAACTAATCGTGTTTTTGTCCGTTCCAAACACAACCCTCTTTTATATCAATAGCTGAATGCGTGCCAAGCACAAGTAAATGCAGCATGTTGCATCTAAACAAAATGCAATGAAACACAAATGGAGTAAAACAGAACTCAGAACACTCATGAGTACAGCTTTTGTCAGACGGTGTTGGATCCATAAAACGCATCCAAGTGTGATGTAGTCGCACGGGTCAAAATATAATGGGACTGATACACATACAGTATCGGATACGTAAACTACATCAGATATGACAAGCCTTGCGGATGTAAGCGCTGAATGCTCCGTTTTCATCAAGGTATAAACAGATGGTGTTGGTAATACTTTTTTCTCATTGAAATATATTGACTTACAGTAATTAAAGGTGGCCATAGACATAACAATTGTGATCTTACTTAGAAAAGATCTTTCCAAGAAAGATTGTTTGTTTCAATACACACGTGTAGAGCTGAATATACAGGTAGAAACAATAGCAGTAACGTAACTAGAGGGGGGCGGGCCCTGGTGCTTGACACGCAGCCGGGCCCCCCGCCCCCCTCCGTACGTGATTTTCAGGCCGGATTACATTGGCACGCGAGCTTCCGGGGGGCCCTCGGGGGGTTGCGGGCCCTGGCCCTGCTCCCCCGGTAGTTCTGCCACTGACCACTCAGCTCTAAAAATGACCGGTGTTCTAGTGCCTTCAAAGGTGTCCGATCAAAATTTTCCGCCCAGCCAATCGTAAAGCTGACTGATATCCAAGTCTTCTGCCGATATTGGTCAGTTCTAGTGATGGACGAATTTGCGCCGTTTCGGTTTGCCGAAAAATTTGCGAATTTCGCGTGAAATGGCGAAAAATTCGCGAAACGGCGCCAGCGTCTCATTTTTGATGCCGACGCCCATTTTTTGACGCCGGCACCCGTTTTTTTTACGCCGGCACCCGTTTTTGACGCCCGCGTCCATTTTTTAAAAAAAAATTTATTCGTTGGCAGCGAATCTCGCAATTTTGCCACGAATTCGCGCCTGGCGAATAAATTGGCCAACCCTAGTCAGCTCTTTTCCCACCATACATGCCTTGAACAGCGCACAAAATTTTGTTTTCTACGATGTTATCTATGGCCACCTTTAGACGCACATCAAACTCATTAAAAAAAAGTTCACAGATGATTTTTACAGATTTTGTGGGTCAGATTTTATCTGATCTTGCCAGGCACCAGCACAAGATTTTGTAGAATGCTACATAATCTGATCCCCCTATAGCTAGAATGTAAAGTCTGATCAGTTAAAGTCATTTGGAGTCTTTGGTTTATACGTTTACATCCGACAGTCAATCTATTTCAAAGAGGAAAAAAAGTCTTCCGCCGTCACTTACTATCTTGTTGGATGAAGCAGCAGCATGCAGCATTTACATCTGACAGTCGTGCCATATGGAAAATTCTCATGTAGTTTATGCATCTTGGAGTCTTTCCTTCATGTGTTTATATTCAACAGTAAATATTGTATATTTCAATGAGGGGAAAAAAAAGTCTTTCGGACACCATTTAATGTTGTTAGATGAAGATAATAGAGACAGTTTATCTTTGGGCCTATATACTATAATCTTGTAGTGAGAACTGTGCACAGGTCCACTACCACGTTTTACATATAAATTAAAGACATGCACAGTATCTCACTTAAACCATTTATTTGTGCAATTCATCCATAATAAAATTCACATTGATACATCCAAAAAAAGGCTTTTTAGCATAATACACCACAATGCAGTGTCTCCCCCCGGTCTGCTTACCTCATGTCAGCCACTCCCTCCTGACGCGTTTCGCTATTGGGCGCTTCATCAGCTCTGAGCACTTCATCATCTCTAATGAAGCACCCCAAAAGCGCAAAACGCATCAGGAGGGAGTGGGTGACACTGCAATGTGGTGTATTCTGCTAAAAAGCTTTTTTTGGATGTATCAATGCAGCACTCAAATCAGACAGCCGTGTTGGATGGAAAATTTTACATGTAGTTTATGCATCCGATTTTTCTATCAGTCCCATTATATTTTGACCCATGAGACTACATCCGACTTGCGTGATGTGTTTTGTCTATCCGAAACCATCCTACAAAAGCTCTTGTGAAGTTCAGCTCTTAGGGCAGAGACCATCATGGAGATTCGTGGAGATTCATCACCTGGTGACAAACCGCCTTTTCTGCGGGCGACTAATCTCCCCCAAACTGCCTTACCACCGGCTAGAATCTAAATCACTGGCGGGATGGCACTCAGAGTACTTTATTTTCCGAAGTTGCCTTACGAGGACACTTTGGGCGACTTTGGAAAACAAATTGCTCCGAGTGCCATCCCGCTGGCGATTTAGATTCTAGCCGGTGGTAAGGCAGTTTGGGGGGAGATTAGTCGCCCAGAGAAAAGGCGGTTTGTTGCCAGGTGACTGAATCTCCATGAATCTCCATGATGGTCTCTGCCCTAAGAGCTTAACTTCACAAGAGCTTTTGTAGGATGGTTTTGGATAGACAAAACACATCAGGCAAGTCGGATGTAGTCGCATGGGTCAAAATATAATGGAACTGATAGAAAAAAAGGCATTGCGGGGAGATTAATCCCTGGGCAACTAATCTCCCCGAATCTCCACGTTTGTCTCTGCCCTTAGGAATGTTTAGATGTGTGGTATATAATTCTAGATTAAGGAGCTACATAGATTTCAACAAGCTACTGCCTGTATGTCTGTATATGTTTGCTTAGGAGAGGAGACCTCTAGTTGTAACGTCTGCTTGGTTATATATGTGTGTAGCTGTGGGGTGTAAGCTTACTATGGGTATGTACTTTATTTGTAATACCTGTGGCCTTTAAGCACACAGAAATCCCAGTGGAAAGCTTGTTTAGTTTGCTTGTGAACACAACTGCTTGGTAACCAATTCTTCTACAGATCCTTCCTAATGAAAACCAGGAGCAACCCGGGCTTTTATCTTTTTCTTTCATTCATTTTATTTCTTCACAGTCAATCTTGCTTCACTTTAAAAAACTGAGTTGGGCCTTCAAGGGCCAATACATCAATGTCCCATGCACTTAACCAGTTAACGCTTTTACTGCCAGATTCACAGGTCGCCTCATGCTAATTTAAGTGTTTTGCAGTGGTTAAAGTGAGTGCAGCATTAGCATCAGAAAAGGGTAACTCAGCTTGTGGCTGAAGTAGGGCTTCAGGCAAGGGTGTTTATCAATTTATCTAGTGATCTGTCTGTCTCTAAGGAGTTTGTATGTTCCCCAGTTAGTTTGAGTTTCTTCCAGTTTCCTCCTACACTCCAAAAACATACAGTTGGGTTCCTGATATGGATCCAGTCTCCTGAGAAGGCCTTGCGAAGTACAAAAGCCAAGCTTG
This sequence comes from Xenopus petersii, assembly GCA_038501925.1. Classification (NCBI taxonomy): domain Eukaryota; kingdom Metazoa; phylum Chordata; class Amphibia; order Anura; family Pipidae; genus Xenopus; species Xenopus petersii. Next base: position 104,956,366 of record CM076677.1, read on the forward strand.
CAGGGAAAAGACACACTTTGGGGGAATTTTGGAATTAGAGCCTTCTTTGTCAAATCCTCTTCTGGAAAGGAAACATTTAGTAGTTATGGATCCAGTCTCCTGAGAAGGCTGTGTGGGTACAAAAACCAAGCGTGCAGGACAAGGACAGATGTGAGACATTGGCGCAACTAGAGCCATCTTTGCCAAAATCATGTTCTGGAAAGGAAACGCCTTAATTGTAAAGAAAATGTGATCTCACATACAGGAAAGGACTGAACTGGGACTGAGATGGGTGATTGTTTTGGATTAAAGTTTAAGTAAGTGTGAATGGTTAAAAAAAAAAAACGGATAGAAAATAAAAAAAATACCCATGCTGTATGTAGGGAGTGTGTGGAGTTTGTATCTTAAAATTATATAGTGACTAAAGTACCCCCTCTTGTAAAATATAAGGATATTATAAGTTACAGAGGAGTTTGATGTCCATATAAAAACACGAGGCCGAAGGCCGAGTGTTTTTATACAGGTCATGGAACTCCAAGGTAACTTCTAATATCCGCATATTTTGCAACTGGGGGTATTTTATTTGTTATAATACACAAATTTCAGTGAGTCATGTGACAGAAATGACATCAGAACTCACTGTTTATAACTGATGACATCAGAACTCACCATTTATAAGGATATAATTTACAAGATATTCATGGCTTTTGTGTATTATACCTGTATTATATTATATTTATAATATATGGAGTGGATTGCTAAGTAACACAAGGAGTACATGTAGGGTTGCCACCTTGTAATAAAATTTCCACCGGGCAGTGGTGGGGGCGGGAACAAAAGGGCAGACCGTGATGTAAAAGGGGGCGGTGCGTGACATAAAAAGGGGCGTCACGTGACATAAAAAGGGTCGGAGCCACACCATGCGATGGCCAGAAGGAGGCAAAAAGGTACATTTTGAGAGTATTGGGGCCAGGTCAAGGGCTTTTGTTAGAGGTATTACAAATTTACTGGCAGCTAAATTTGTAGTACTGGCCTTGGCAGGTGTTTCAGCGGCTAGCCCGGTAAAATACCGGACGGGTGGCAACCCTAAGTTCATGACATAACCGGACAAACAAGTTGTGCAGTTGTATCATAAATTGCCAGGGGGTTGAATGCTATTGTTTATGCGTAAACAACTTTTGGGGGCTGTAAAACATCAAAGGCACTTTTTCTGGAGGAGGGGATTTTCCAGTGCTAAAGGTGAATAAGAAAGCCCAGATATCTGGCTTTAGGAGTGGGACTTATGCTAGTTCCCTGTGCCTGTCCAATTTAATTGTATTGTAATCTATATTGTACCTTGTTCATTGAATACAGCAATAAATATTTTTATTTTCATACTACGAACCAGGAAATTGTTCTCATACCTCTAGACAAACAAGTGAGTCGGCACTTGTATTAGTAGGTATATTATACTGCTGAATCTGTAAAGCATTATATTCCAATTCCGACACTGTATAGCCGCCAATATATTGAAAGGAGTATAATAACCCTGTTTTTATTTATAGACCCTACTAAAGCCACCTCTGGATATCTAACATTTTGCTCTGTGCTGGTAACACTTTGGAGAAATACTGCATGAGCTTAATTTTTCATTGTTTTTAAAAAAACACAATGCTTCTTTTTTTGGCTGAAAATGCTTTTGACAAATGTGTCAATTAATTAAAGTGTCTGCATGTCAGGAAAAAGGTGTTAGTAACTGCGATAACATTTGAACTGCAGGAAATCCCTCAGGAATCCCCAAGCTGAATTGTATTAAATCTGCCCCTAAGATAAAACATTCCACCTATAGGATAAACAGTTTATGGCTTAGAGCCACTTGGTTAGCAGAATGAATACAGTACTCAGCACCAATACCATCAGTAGGGAAATGAAAAGTTCACAGCTCAGCAATATGGAAGTTTTATGAAAATACAGTTCATTTAAGCCAGCAGCTACTATTTGACGAAGACTGTTGACTTAAGAGAGAGTTGATGCAGTTCAGCAATGCAGATGTATGGGAAACACAGCGTTCAATAATGCTATCCGCAATTCCATCACATGGGCAGAACAACCGAACAACTACAGGAACTTCAAAATGGCTTAAATTAGCTGCCCATTGGCTCATTTATGAATAAATGAATAAAGAAGTTATTCTGCATAAAAGAAGTTAGTGGCAAAGAAACCCAGCATATATACAGTTCAACAGTTTACTGGACTTTAAACGGATTAGCACAGTTCAAGGTGTATATTAAGCAGTTCACAAATGCAAGAAACTGTCACATATAAGAAGCAGACTTTAAGAATTTAACACTGGCCATAGCGGTTTAATATGAAAAGCAGAACAGTTCAACGGGTTTCAGGTTAGCACAGTTCAGCCATGTCGGTGACTAAAGAAGACAGTATTGCTGAATAACATTTGGAAAAGACTTATCTGTAAGACGAAATAAGCAATTTCTGACTCCGCCAGAGGTACTTGGTTTTATTCTGTGCGTTTCCTTTCAATAAATTCATCTTTTTCTCCCTCTCTCTCTTTCATCCTTCTGAGTTCAAATTGTATTTGCTCAGCTGCATTTCCTTTGCTATATTTCCGTTTTCTTATTGCTCCGCGGGTTTTATTAAGTCTTTTCCCCTCGTTCTTTATCTCTAGTTTTCGTTCACTCTCTCTCTTGTGACACTTTCCCCTTCATACAATGTCCATTTCTGCAAACATGCCTCTCCATATGCCACAATCAAGTCTCACTCATGGTTCTGGGAGCCACTTTTTCTCCTTCTCTCTTAAGCCTATTGATGCCTCTCTGGACACCAGTGGTCATCAGATTCTGGGTGTCAATGCAACTACTAAAATAAAGGGTCACAGCATCAAGGGTCACTGTCTTACTGAGTTACAGCCAATCCTTCTCAGACAGCTGGAATGCCATAGTGTTTGCTTAAAAGAAATAGTGACAGCAGAAATGTAAGTTTTTTTTTACAGCTATACTAGGGATGCACCAAATCCACTATTATGGATCCAAAAGATTTTTCCGAATACCCACCCCAATTCAAATCCTAAATTGCATATGCAAATCAGGGAATGGAAAAAGAAAACTATGTTTGTTTTGTAATGAAAAGTCTTGTGAGGATTTGGATTAAATTCTTCTAAATCCGCATCCTGCTGCTAATGGGCGAATACTGAATCATAATTTGCATAGCGCAAAAAAGGGAAAAAAGGGAAAAAAGAGAACTCGTTTTGTGACGTGATTTTAAGGATTCAGATTTTGTCCTGCTTAAAAAGGCAGAATCCTTGCAAAATACAGAACGGAATTATGTACATTCGTATTTTTTTTTTAAAAAAGTGTGACAGTATCACTTTAATGACAAGCTACTGGTGAAGCTAGAAGTTATCATACAACTACAGTACGTCTTTTGTGATTCCATATTCCACATGGCATGTTCTGTTTAGCAAATGGCATGAGTTTTGCTCACTATATGAATCTGTTGAGTAGGAAATTAAATCATATGTGCTGGCGTATGAAAATGAGTGCATTTACTGTGTAGGTGAATAGATTTCTTTAGCATGAATGATTGCCTTTCAATAAAAGAGAATTACGTCACAGAAAATGACTTTTCTAATGTGCAGACAAAGCATTTGATGGTCCTGATTTACCAAGGATTTTCTCTGGCTCAGGCCCCCCTCTGAAATGTACTTTCTGTACAGTTTTAAACAAGGGGTCTTTTTGTTTAAATAAATATTTAACATACATGGTAAACTAGTAGTTGGGGGTGAAAACCCCCCCACAAGTCTATCAAGTTCACGTCACTCACTATATATATGACCCGGGCCCCTCAACCCCTTTGGATTGCCCAGAACGTATGTATTTATACTGAATTCTCTTGAAATTATATATTTTATTTGCATGGAGAGATCACAACAGCCTTTAATATTTTAAAGGGCTTGTTCTCCTTTGAGTTATCCTTTCCGTATGATGATGTAGAGAGTGATATTCTGTTTGTAGTTTTTTTAGTTAGTTAGCTTTTTTATTCAGCAGCTCTGCAGTTTGCAATTTTAGCAATCAGGTTGCTAGGGTCCGAATTACCCTAGCAACCATGCACTGATTTAAATAAGAGACTGGAATATGAATAGGAGAGGCCACTCTGAATAGAAAGATGAGTAATAAAAAGTAGCAATAACCATAAATTTGTAGCCTTTGAAAGCTGGAAAGAATCAGAAGGCGGCAGCAAATCGTTGAAAAACTATAGAAAAGCTAAGAAAAATACACAATGAAGACTAAATTGCTTAGAATTGGCCGTTCTATAACATACTAAAAGTTAACTCAAAGGTGAACCACCCCTTTCGATTTCCGTGTAAAATAAAACGCTAACAAGAGGACAACTCACCTTAAAGGGGTTGTTTACCTTTGAGTTCACTTTTAGTAGGATGTAGAGACATATTCTGAGAGAATGTGCATTTGGTTTTCATTTTTTTTTTATTTGTGGTTTTTTTAGTTATTCAGCTTTTTATTTTGCAGCTCTCCAGTTTCGGCAATCTGGTGCCTGGGGTGCAAATTAACCTAGCAACCATGCATTGATATAAATCAGAGACTGTATTATGAATAGGTGAATGGGTCCGAATAGAAATATGGGTAATAAAAAGTAGCAATAACAATAAGGGGCAAATTTACTTATGGTTGAATATCGAGGCTTAATTAACCCTCGATATTCGACTGCCGAATTGAAATCCTTCGTCTTCGAAAATCGAAGTTGAAGGATTTACCGCAAATAGTTCGATCAAACGGTTAAATCCTTCCAATCGAACGATTTTTCTTCGACCTAAAAAACATTAGAAAGCCTATGGGGACCTTCCCCCTAGGCTAACATTGCACTTCGGTAGGTTTTAGGTGGCGAAGTAGGGGGGTCGAAGTTTTTTTAAAGAGACAGTACTTCGACTATCGAATGGTCGAACGATTTTTAGTTTGTTCAATTCGAAGTCGTAGTCGAGGGCCGAAGTAGCCAATTCGATGGTCAAAGTAGCCAATTCGATGGTCGAAGTAGCCAAAAAAAACATTAGAAATTCAACGTTTTTTTTATTCTATTCCTCCACTCGAACTAAGTAAATGGGCCCGTAAATGTGTAGCCTTACAGAGCATTTGTTTTTTTAGATGGGGTCAGTGACCCCCATTTGAAATCTGTAAAGATTTTAAAGAAGAAGCCAAATATTTTAAAAACTATAAATAATGAAAACCAATTGAAAAGTTACTTAGAGTTGGCCATTCTATGATATACGAAAAGTTAACTTAAAGGTGAACCACCTCTTTAAGGAAATGGTCTGTGTTGTGATCCTTAGCAGCTTTGCACTTATTATCAGATTTCATTAACTTCGTGGCCAGTTCACACAAGGATGCCATGAGCTGAATGCCCAGCTGTCACTGTTTATCTTTGCTATGCGGCAACTGTGTAATATGGCACCTGTACAAATGTTCCCAACAGCCACGGCCACTCTCCTTTTAAGCATTTGTGGATATAGTACAATAAGTATCATATGAAGATGGCACAGTGTGGCACCCCTTTTATCTTTTGTACTGAACAGTAATTCTATGCCACCTTACACCATGCTGAGTCTAATGCATCATCAATGTCTATCCATCTGTATATGTTTCACCCATAATGCTTAGCTGCCCCATGGCTATAAAAAAAAGTTAAAAACTTGGCCCCTTCTGAGACAGGAACCCCAGGATAAATGCCTACTGTGCCAATGCTAATTCTGGCCATATGTGTTTTATAATTATCACTGTGCTCAGACAAGTTCCTGTTGCAGTCAATAGGAAACGACCCATAGACTATCCTGGCATTCTGGAAAAAGGAGCAGTGATCAAAACAGCCTTTAACCACAGTTTCTACTAGAAGACATCCATTCCAGTCTGGGGTTTTGGTGCCTGAGAAAGTGTTGAAAAATGCAAATGTATGAATAATACAGTCAGTCTGGGGCAACTGTATATAAGCATAATATTGCCCTAGCACTGTGCTCACATTCTTTGTCACTGGCTCTTAGTATATATGGGCTATACTGTGGTCAATGTTGCCCCTCTACAGGTATGGGATCTGTTATATGGAAACCCGTTATCCAGAAATCTCCACATTACATGACTGCTGTCTCCCATAGACTCCATTTTACTCGAATAATCAACATTTTTTAAAAATGATTTCCTTTTGCGCTGTAATAATAACAATACCTTGTACTTGATCCCAATTGAGATATAATTATTAATAATTAATTATATAAATAATTAATTATTGGAAGTAGGGGCGTAAGCACAGCTCGCTGGGCCCGCTGGCTGAAAAATATTTGGAGGGCCTGGCACGCATAGGGACTGCAGCGTGTGCATCCGTCTTGACACCCTACCCCCATTCGCACTCTCAAGGGGAAACAAGCACGCCAATTTTTTTGTAAAGAAGAAAGCGACAGGAGGGGGATTTCAAGACTATAGAGAAAGCAGACTCTGTGGTTCGGGTCCCCCTTTTCTCCGGGTCTGCTTCCTCTATAGCTACTTCGGTGATTGGAAGCAAAATCATGATTTTCTAGTAAACTGAAACCATGAAGATCCAAATTACTGAAAGATCCATTACCCGGAAAACCCCAGGTCTGAAGCATTCTGGAGAACAGGCCCTATACCTGTATAATTGTTCTCAGGGAACTCTGGGAGTTATAGTTAACAACAGCCAGAGAACCACATGTTGCATTGTCAGGGCCCCTTTCTTCCCCAAACCTGTTGTAATTTGCGACTGCTCGCAAGACTGATGTTGGGCATATGTGGTTTGACATAGGAGGCTATACTGATACAGTGTATGACTACAAGTCTGGCTGTTGGTTGTGGGACTGGCAATGAGGCTACAGAGTTTCCATATGTATTGGCTGTCAGCCTGTCACTATACTAGTGAGGCTGCTGTTTAGTGCTAACGGAAACTCTAATTGTGATGCTGTGCACCTTTTCACCAGTGAGTGCATCTATATTTAGGGGCAGAAGAGCTGATACTGGTAAGTCAGTATCATACCTCCCAACTGTCCCTTTTTCGGAGGGACAGTCCCTCTTTTGACAGCTCAACCCGCAGTCCCTCATTTGTACTGGAAAGTCCCTCTTTTCTCTGCACTGAACAGCCAGAAAAAGAAACAAAGTTTCTCACTTAATTGGCTTTTAGCAGAGAGCCCAGAACAGGTAACAGGTGCAAATAAGATACTTTGTAATAATTTTGAGACACAAAAACACAGTTTAGATAAGGAGGAATATTTTCAAACTCTCATAACCTGCCAAATTTTGTAAAACGAACATGGTAATTAGGGGGTGTGGCCACAGAAAGGGGTGTGGTCAAAAATTGCTGCGCCACGTGCAGAAAATTTTTTTTTGGCCCTCTTTTAACTTCCAAAATGTTGGGAGGTATGCAGTATTTAGGAGAATGGGTGAGTTGGGTGCTCCTGCCCCTGGGCACTGGGATTCTCCTGAGTACAATTCAGCAGGGGCTCTGCCTGTATCACAATCACACCCACTGTCTCTCCATTCTGTTTGTGTTCCAGGGCACCAGAGGAACGTGTGATTATTAATTGGCATTAGATGCTGATATTATGTCTCTACAGCTAGCAACAGACCCAAAGTTATTTTTTATTTTGTATTACAGGGGACAACTCCTATGGCTATGGAAAGCTTATTCCTAGCAATGCCTAGTACAGTTACACAGTGCAGTTAGGGTTGCCACCTTTTCTGGAAAAACATACCGACCTTCCTATATATTTATCTTTTTTCCGTAATGATAACATTGAGATGAACCATCATTCTTACCGGCCAGATGGCAACCCTAAGTGCAACACCTGAGCACCTTCTGCAGCAGGGGAAAGGGTTAAAGCCAGTATCTCTAGGGTTACAGAATGCCATACCTGTACACAGTCTGTAGCATGGGAAAGGGTTAAAGCCAGTATTTCTAGGGCAACAGAATGCCATACCTGTACACAGTCAGCAGCATAGGAAAGGGTTAAAGCCAGTATCTCTAGGGTTACAGAATGCCATACCTGTACACAGCCTGTAGCATGGGAAAGGGTTAAAGCCAGTATTTCTAGGGCAATAGAATACTATACCTGTACACAGTCAGCAGCATAGGAAAGGGTTAAAGCCAGTATCTCTAGGGTTACAGAATGCCATACCTGTACAGCGTTAGCAGCATGGGAAAGGGTTTAAGACAGCCAGTGTTGGACTGGGATGCCAGGGGCCCACCAGAAAACCTTAGAGTTATTATTCCTCCTCTCCTAATATCTACTTACTATATTCTTACATTATTATGGATATTTTTCCCATAAAGAAATAGGGAATAGACTTGAAATTGGCCAAATGGTTAGACGCAAAAGGGCCCACTGACACCTGGGCCCATCGGGAGTTTTCCTGGTTTCCCCGTGGGCCAGTCCCACACTGAAGACAGCATTTGTAGAGTTACAGAATGCCATACCTGAACACAGGCTCCAAGAGGGGAAAAGGTTAAAGCCAGCATTTTAGGGCTATAGAATGTCATACCTGAGCTCAGTCTGAAGGAGGGGGAAGGATTAAAGACAGCATTCCTAGGGTTACAGAATGCCATACCTGAGCAAAGTCTGCAAGAGGGAAAAGGGTTAAATCCAGCATTTTAGGACTACAGAATGCCAAACCTGAACACAGTCTGCATTAGGGGAAATGGTTAAAGCCAGAATTCCTAGAGTTACAGAATGCCAAACCTGAGCTCAGTCTGATGGAAGGGTAGGGTTAATGCCAGAATTCCTAGGGTTACAGAATGCCATACCTGAACACAGTCTGCATTAATGGAAAGGGTTAAAGCCAGCATTTCTAGGACTACAGAATGGCATACCTGAGCACAGTCTGCAGGAAGGGCAGGGTTAAAGCCAGAGTTCCTTGGGTCATACCTGAGGCTGAACACAGTCTGCATTAATAGAAAGGGTTAAAGCCAGCATTTCTACTACAGAATGCTAAACCTCAACACAGTCTGCATTACAGCAAATGGTTAAGTCCAGCATTCCTAGGGTTACAGAATGGTAAACTTGAACACAGTCTGCACTAATGGATAGGATTAAAGGAAGCATTTCAGGGTGCCATACCTGAGCAGAGTCTGCAGGAGGGGGAGGGTTAATAATTAAAGCTACAGAGTAATAGCAATTGCAGGGAACTCTGCAAGATGCGAAGAGGTTAAACCTGAATGCCCAGAGCTACAGAGAGTAATGTTTGATCAGGCAGCTCGGACACAATGATAGATTAACCCGTTCCCCGCTGTCCCATACAAAGGCGCTGTGTTCACTCTCCCAGACGCGAAAGGCGAGCGCCAGGTGCAAGGAACGCCCCTCTGAAAGTAAAGGAATGCGCGGGGGAAGAGTCGCTGTGCCCGTCGCTCACTACAGACCTGGGAACATTACATTGCTATGAATGACAGCAGCCCCAGCACTGACACTAATGTCCCGGATCAGCTGTCCCTGGAGCCCGCCCACTGCAGCCTGGCCACGCCCCCTCCCAGCGACACTGACTTGAAACCCCTTCTCACCCTCTCCGAGTAGAAGTCAGGAAACAAGATGAATAAAGCGGCAGTTGCGAGTAGAGGCAGCGCTTGTGTTTGAGCTGGAGGAGGCGGCAGTCGTGCTCAGCACTGGCACATCACCTGGCACTCAGCTCACTCCTGCTGCTCTCACCCTTGCTGACACTTTATTGCTTTGGCCTTTAAGTATTATATATTTTTTTGGCTGCTGTTTTTAGTGCACCGGCATTGACAAAATTCCTCCAGACCATCCTTGTCATTGCATGTCCCTCTGTCTGATCCACTGAATTCGTTAGAGAACAGCCCTGCTCTCCCTGTGGGACTGCCCTTATGCCAATGTGATGGTTCCCTATAGCTGAAGCCACTGCTCTACTCCCTGGACTGACACAATTTGGAAGAGTCCACTTAGCCTGTTGCACTGACTGACAGCCACCATGAATATGTCCATGCAGGATTCCTCCCTGTGTAATTCTACTGGCAATGAGACCTGCATCGTTAACCCCTTCCTTCAGCCTGCCTGGCAAATCGCTCTGTGGTCCATAGCCTACTCCATCATAGTGGTTGTGTCTGTGGTTGGGAACATCATTGTCATGTGGATCATCTTAGCTCACAAGCGAATGAGGACCGTCACCAACTACTTCCTGGTGAATTTGGCGTTCGCCGAAGCGTCCATGTCTGCTTTCAATACGGTCATCAATTTCACCTACGCCATCCACAACCATTGGTACTATGGACTCATATACTGCAAGTTCCACAACTTCTTTCCCATATCGGCTGTGTTCTCCAGCATTTACTCCATGACAGCAATAGCCCTGGACAGGTGAGCCCCTATCCCTTGTATGAATATGTGTATATTATATAGCAAACCTGTATCTTATTATTCTGACTGTAGCTGCACCCTTATATATTCTTTAGAAGTCACTTAGAAAGAGATTCAGCCATTCTGCACAACTGGAAGACTTTATAACACAAAGGCAAAAGACGCAAACACTGAATGTGTGTATTCTTCTTGGTAGTTGGAAAAGGGAGGTCGTTAAACGACAACATGCATCTATAGGGCCACACGTTGTTGGAACGTAAAGATACATTTAGAAGAACAAAAGACAGGTTCATTCATTGCCCTGTAATGAATGCAATAAAAATTGTTATTGCAAGAAATGTGCAGCTATGCTATTCACTGTTAATAGACTAAGTCTATAAGCATTGCTGCTGCTACTGCTGTTCCAAAGAGCATGCAATCTAATTTTAGCCTTGGGGCAGCATGGTTAGCATTGCATAAACAGAGGACATGATGCATTTCCCAAGTCTGCAGAGTATTGCGGGCATCTCAGTGGCAGCTGACTTGGCAGCATCGTGAAACTGACAGTTGCGCTGGAGAGGTTACACATTATAGTGGTGGGTTATTGGAAGCAGCCAGCCGAGCAGTCCATCCAGATCATTTGCCAGATTTCTGTTCTACTGATCAGAACACTTCATCCAAGAAACACTTGTATATAGACTGAGAATGTGCCTGTTTCACTCTTTCGTGGAGAATACCTGTGCTGTTGTGCCTCTCTGCAGCTCTCTTATCTTATTGCACAAAAATACCATCCCCTCTAATCTCAAGAGTTTGCCTCCATGTATTTGCATAGAGCAATGGATGGAAAGTTCCCTGGAGACTTTTTCGTATTGACCTTGAATACATTTGTTCACAGTGATCCTATCGCCTGGCAAATAGCAGTAAATAGACTTGTTGGAGAGGTGATGGTTAGGGTTTGCATAACCCCCTAAGTGATGGTTAGGGTTTGCATAGTGATGGTTAGGGTTTGCATAGTGATGGTTAGGGTTTGCATAGTGATGGTTAGGGTTTGCATAGTGATGGTTAGGGTTTGCATAACCCCCTATGGCAGCAGCTGCATTTACTGCTATAGCCAAACTCACTCACGAGTGGAAATTGGTGCAGCAACAACCTGTGTAAAAACAACCTGTGTGAGTGGCAGTGCATATTATAGGAGCTCTGGAGATGCAAGGACATGTGGGAATTAGAGCAGTGACAATATTACTGAAGATTAGAGAGCCAAAACATGTAGAGATGTCAGCTAACCTCAGGTCATTAAGGAGATAATGATCCAATCTGGTCATATTTAGGACTTTATTTCATGTTACCACTTAGAGTAAAGACGCACACGGCGACTCACAGAAAATCCTTTTTTTTTTTAAAAAACGAGCATTGGGAGAGGGGGTCTGGCCCGACGGGGGCCCAGTCCGACACTGGATCCACTTGTTTGGTGAGGTTGCCAAACGAGCGGATCTTAACCCGATATGCCCACTAACGGCTGGGCAAAATCAGGTGAATCCGAACGTTCGGATTCAGGGGATCACGTTAAAATGCTGCGAACGGGCGCCGATGGGTTCGCTCGACCGCATCAACAAACTTGACTGATCTATATCTGCCCGATTTTTGGCCTGATATCGATCAGGAGGACCCGTCGGGAGCCCCCACACATGGACACCTTAAGTGCTCAACCTGCATCTGGCCAAATAAAGCTATTCACTAATTGGTCGCTATGGGTTACTGCCCAGGTGTAAACTTGCCCAGTGTTTATAAATGAGCCCCACAGCAGCAGGGACAGTGAGCATTTGTGCTAAATTCTGTCTTTCCATCAAGTTGAGTTGGGATGGTAAATGCCCCCTTTCTAAATCTGGACTCAACTGTTCCCAGGCACATTCAGCAGTCACATCCATTGTTTAAAAAAGGACACTCTGAGTACATTTGCGTTCTGATCCGCTTACACTTTCTGCTTTTTGCTTGACTTTTCCTTGGTCCCATCATTCTATGCCTCTGGCACTGGGCACTATTTTTATCCCGTGTACATGTAACAAGCTTCCTGCATGTTTCATACATTCAGTGTGAGTAACAAAACACCTGTTCCTGTAACATTGTGAAGCAGTGACACAAGTGTATACGGTGTAGCATCATAATTATACAACACAAGTGCAATGCATTATAATGGATGCAAATGTAGTGCCCATTGAGCCAATCCACAAAGGCACTTGTGTTCTTAGCAATTTGCAGTGACCTCCATTGTGGGTATAAAAAAATGCTTCAGTGTTTATAATATAGAGAAAAAATTTATGTACTGAATGTATCTATAAGAAGCATTTGTGTTTCTGACAGTAGCAGCCAGAACTGACAGTGTCTGAAAGCTGCAGGAGTAGTCTGGGTGGGTGCTCAGCACCCTTTTTGGAAGTAAAAGGTATAAGCCTAAGCATTGTATCCCTGCTGAGCTTGCAGTCAGGCTGACTAAACACTGATGCTCATCCCTTGCTCACATTCCTTTGGGAGCCAGATTCCCAATCCCTCTAGTAAGGGCTAAGTTACCCTTTATGCCAGGGATTCCGAGTTTGTAGACAGATTCCTGCCACTGGTGTATGAGAGAGTTTTGGTGCATGGGTAGGATTATTTTCTCTTGTGCACTTGCAAATAGTGTCACAACAAGTAATGGTAACTTGTGTCATGACTGCAAAGGGGATGGTGAGTAATATTCTAAGGAAACGCACACATTTTATCTGCAGCAGTGTCTCCAAACAGAAAGTGTATTTCTATAGATTATACACAGTACAAAGCCATAGATACAACAAATACATATCCCTATAATAAGGTCACATTTAATCAGTCAATATTTTCAAATACTTCCAAATCTTCAAAACTACAACCGCCAGTCAACCAGCAGCCCCGGTAATTACACAATAACTCTTGTATAACATGTCTATTGTATTTTTGCCAACATTTTTGTTTTTGCTCCCGAAACATCCCTATACTGTACATACACATATATATTGAATTGATTCCAAAATTTCTGTTGTAACACCCTATGAGGATCCAGTGCATGAAAAAACGCCCAAAATGACTGAAAATGCTCCTTTTTTATTCCAGTGGATCTCTAGAGGGACATTAGACAAACCCCAGGGCACAGAAGAACGACTTGTCAGGCAATGAGCAAAATGAAATCTATTAAGCAGTTAGCCTCTCACTCTTCAGCATCTTTTTGTCATTGTCACAGCAGTGGAGGTGGTGGTTGGGAGGTGTTGATTATTCAGATGCAGAATTGAGGGAATCCTCTGTTTATCCAGGAGACTGGGGAATGGCTGGGGTGGATGTTGGCTGCGCTTGTACAAATTCCATGCACATCTGTTTCATTATTAGCTGGGGACCCATAAGCTGCTCACCTTCTCTGTCTGATTTTGATGCTTTATTTTTTTACTGATTTGATGTTTGTTTGTTTTTTAAAAAAATGTTCTTCTGATTCGCACTGCCAAGGGGCTGAATATAAATATTTAATATAAATAATAGGCCAAATGCTCTGTATGCAAATTTAGTAACATTCAGAGTAGGTTTCTGGGTATTTGGGGCTTAATGCGTTTATTGATTTCATCGTTTTTACTCCAGAGACACTGAAGTCATTATGGGGTCTAACTGCTCTCTAGCATTTTGCCTTTGTGCAGAGCAAGCAATATTATTATTAATGTCTGGTTAAACAGCAAATAATAAACTCATACCTCAGGCCTGAGGCTGGGTGGATATATTGTGTTTGCTGAGTTTGTACAGGTATGGGATCTGTTATCCAGAATGCTCGGGACCTGGGATTTTTCAGATAAGAGGTGCTTTCAAACAATACCTTAAAGGGAAACTGTCATGGGAAATCATGTTTTTTTCTTTCTAAATGCATCAGTTAATAGTGCTGCTCCAGCAGACTTCTGCGCTGAAATCTATTTTTCAACTGATTTTTTTTTATATTTAATTTTGCAATCTGACATGGGGCTATACATATTGTCAGTTTTCCAGGTGCCCCCAGTCATGTGACTTGTGCTCTGATAAACTTCCGTCACTCTTTACTGCAAATTTGAGTGATATCACCCCCTCCCTCCCCATGGTAGATATAAGAACAGCACTCAATAATAAAAATCCATGTCCCACTGTGACTTTGAGTAGGAGAAACAATAGCCTGCCTGAAAGCAATCCCATCTTAAAGTGCTGGCTCTTTCTGAAAGCACATGACCAGGCAAAATGACCTGAGATGGCTGCCTACACACCAATATTACAACTAACAAAAATACACTTATTGATTCAGGAATTTTATATGGTAGAGTGAATTATTTGCAGTGTAAACAGTGTAATTCAAAAATAAAAACTACACATCAAAATAAAAATCACATAAAAATCACAACAGAATCCCTTTAAGTCTACTAAAAATTAATTTAAACATGCATTAAACCCAATAGGATTTTTTTTTTTACCTCCGATAAAGATTAATTATATTTTAGCTGGGATCTAGTACAAGTTACTGTTTTATAATTAGAGAGAAAAAGGAAATCATTCCTAAAAATTTTAATTTCCCGTAAGTCAGAACTTTCTGGATAACGGGTTTCTGAATAAGGGCTCCCATACCTTTACTATGTCCTGCCTACAGAGGTTAGCTTGGCCATATGGGGCCCTTTAACAAGTGTAAGATGCTGTGTGCAGGTATGAGCATAAATGTCGCCTTGTCAGGGGTGGATTAATGCACAGGCTGCCCTAGGCTGTAGCCTAGGGGCCCAGTATGATCAGGGGCCCATCTAGCTTTTTTAGATCCACCACTGGACCTTGTATCTTTGAGTAAGGACACACCCCATGTACGAGGCATATAACCCACTGACTGCAAGCAGTAGATATATTTTGTGCCCAGCAGGTAGGGTTACCAACAACCCATTATACACGGTAATGCAGCTATTAATATTTTAAGTGTCTCCTTTATTAACGCTGGTTCTTTTGCTTCACTTCTAATCCAAAACAACCAATCAGCAGTTAGTATTAACTGATCGGCTGTTGGAAGTCAGACATCTGATTGGTTGTGTGGGTTAGCACACTAGGAACAAACATCATGCTGGTAATTACATAACCCTCCCCAAAGAGTAAGATAACCCTACTGGAGAAAAAGTATATGGTTTATGCTCTAATCTTCCCTGTCTGTTTGTGGAATATCCAGTAGCCTGTAAATATGACCTTTTTGTTGATAAGGTTTGTTGACTCATGGATATGAATTCATGCAATTGCATGGCTGAAGCTGATAAAGGGACTTAGTTCTGCACAGCACCGATCATCATACGGATATGCAAACCATATCAGAATAAATCCAGTCTAAAGTCCTCTATAGCAGAAGGAACAGTAACACCAAAAAAAATTAAAGTGTTTTAAAGTAATGAAAATATCATGTAGTGTTGCCCTGCACTGGTAAAACTGGAGTGTTTGCTTCAGAAACTCTACTATAGTTCATATAAACAAGCTGCTGTGGGGCAATGGTGGAAATTGAAAAAAGGCTATATGGCACAGGTTAAATAGTGGATAACAGATAACACCATTCCGTTCAACAGAGCTTATCTGCTTTGTAACCTGAGCCTTTTCTCCTTTGAATGGCTGCCCCCATTGCTACACAGCAGCTTATTTATATAAACAATAGTAGTGTTTCTGAAGCAAACACACCAGTTTTACCATATGTTTTTATTACTTTTATTTTTTGATATTACTGTTCCTTTAAAGGAGAAGTCAACCCCTAAGTGCAGAAATAACTCCTCCCCCCCGGCCTAGCTGCCCCCCCCAGGCAAATGCCCCTAACTTGTTATTTACCCCTCCGTGCAGGTCCTCTCCTGCGGAGTGCACAGCAGCCATCTTCTCCCGAGCGCTCTTCTTCTTCTTGGATTCAGCTGCGTTTTCTGGTGCATGCGCAGTAGGAGGCATTTGCCGGTGAGGATCTACTGCGCATGCTCCGAAAGCCACGAAGTTTCTGAAATAATAAATCGGAAACTTCGTGACTTTTGGGCGCATGCGCAGTTGGAGGCATTTGCTGGCATGGAGCTACTGCGTATGCGCCCGAAAGTCATGAAGATTCCGATTTCTTTTCTGGAAACATCGTAACTTTCGGCACATGTGCCTCCTACTGCGCATGCGCCAGAAAACGTCGTTGAATCCAGGAAGAAGAGCGCTCGGGAGAAGGACCTGTGAACTCAGCAGAAGAGGACCTGCACGGAGAGGTAAATAACAAGTATGGGGCATTTGCCTGGGGGGGGCAGGTAGGGAGGGGGGCCTACGCAAGGGAGGTATTTTTGCACGTAGGGGTTGACTTCTCCTTTAAGGATGTTAAAGATTCCCCATGAATATGGGCAGAGCTGAAAGTAAATACACAAGGTTCCTGAAATATCTGGGCTGAAGGATTACCCCAAAACAGTTTCAACCCTATAAGAGGATGGAGTACACAGATGTTTCCATCATGGAATATGAGGCACAGTTTATGTTTTGCACCATGTAAGTGCATCCATGCATCTGCTCCTATTGTACCATACCTCCCATACCTGTCCTTTTTTTCCGCACAATTTTGACAGCCCACAGTTTACTGCTGTACTGCAAGTTGGAGTGATATCGCCCCCTTCCTTTTCCCCCCAGCAGCCAAACAAAAGAACAATGGGAAGGTAACCAGATAACAGCTCCCTAACACAAGATAACAGCTGCCTGGTAGATCTAAGAACAACACTCAATAGTAAAATCCAGGTTCCACCCCTCCAGTATGCCAGCCACATGCAGAGCTACATGGAGAGAGTCCAGAGGTGTATCTCTATCTACTTTGTATTTTGCCACCCCTAAATGAATGAGTGCTGTAGTCTCTGTAGTCTCTGACGAGTGTGGTCTAAAATATCAGATATAAAGCACAACAGAACGGCAGCTTTGTGTTGGAAAGACAAGAGACTCGATAATCTGATTACACTTCGTTTTACCATATTTCTATTCGGCATTGATTATTTCTATGCAATTATTTCCAGCACAAACTTGCCTGAGAATAAAAGTATAGACTGAGCATAGGTAGGTTTTATATATATAAGAACTCTCTGCCATCTGAGAATTATGTATCAGTTCTCATTCTTGTGCATTAATTAAATTAACTGTACAATGGAAGCCCAATAACCCTTATTCCTCAGCTGCCTGTGTGTTAAATACTTTTGTACTTATTAAATCCTAAAGACTTGATTAAGAAATCGAATCGCTGCTGTCAGTCCCCAGTGCCAGCTGCACATAACCTGGAAATTGCCTGCGTTCTGCTGTTATGTACTAGCAAATACAGTTTCTTTCTCTGTGCCTCAGAACCATCGCAGAGCTTGAATCATAGCCTGGAATGTAAAGTGTGTTCTCAAAGGACATATGGAAAATGCAGCCTGTATATTCCTGCCTTTCCTATGGTTCTGTATTTATCTTCCTGCAGATGAAGAAATAAGGTTATTATGCAGTGGGGTGACTTTAATTTGTGGGATTTCCTAGAGTACACAAATATTGTCTTTGGCAAAAAGAATTAGTGGAGTTTGCACAGCAATCTGTTGAATTTAAGCAAACTTTACCTGGTAATGTTTAACAATAAGTTGGAGAGACTAGTAAGCTTTTTTTATGAAACAAACAGAAATCAGAGATGTCTTTCGGGAAATTTGTTCCAGGCATTTTACATGCAGCACAGCAAGCCATGTAGCAGCCAGGCTAATAGCAAAGCAATGGCTATAGTAACAGTAACTGTATAATAGCAATGTTTGGGAAGGGATTGTGCCTATGGGGATAAGACGTATAGCAGAGTGTGAAGGGAGTCTAGGTAGGGGGGAAGGTAATAGCCTCTGTGGGATAGCAGGTATAGTAGGGAGAGATGGTGCCTATAGTAACAGTGGGATAATAGTCTCTGAGAAGGGAGTGTGACTGTGGGATAGCAGGTATAGTAGGGAGAGATGGTGCCTATAGTAGCAGTGGGTATAATAGACTCTGGGAAGGGACTGTGACTGTGGGATAGCAGATATAGTAGGGAGAGATGGTGCCTATAGTAACAGTGGGGATAATAGTCTCTGGGAAGGGACTGTGACTGTGGGATAGCAGATATAGTAGGGAGAGATGGTGACTATAGTAACAGTGGGTATAATAGACTCTGGGAAGGGAGTATGACTGTGGGATAACAGGTATAGTAGGGAGAGATGGTGCCTATAGTAACAGTGGGATAATAGTCTCTGGGAAGGGAGTGTGACTGTGGGATAGCAGGTATAGTAGGGAGAGATGGTGCCTATAGTAACAGTGGGATAATAGTCTCTGGAGTAAGGGAAAGGGAATATGGCTGTGAGACAGAAGGAATTTTAGGCCAATAAAGCAACAGTGAATCTATATATCAGTGTATATTAGTGTTGTACTGGTACAGATTTTCCTTTGTTAGTGATTGCTTAACAATAAAAGGCTCTACTTTACAAACAATGTGGCCCATCACAGTGTGTTTTGGTGCCATCTCTACTCTGGTGCTAATGCTTTGCTTGCTGGTTCTGATCTTCAGTTTATTTGCCAACTTTTCATACTGACACTACAAAAAAAAAAGGTTAAACCAGGCGCTAGGATTAGAGCACACAAGAAAAAGAATGTAAATTCTGCTTTATTAGGTCTGCTAGACTGCAGCAAAGTGCCGTGTAGCAAACCTGTTAGAGCAATCATTTACTTTTTCTTTCTTGACTCCTGTAGAAGCAGTGGAGTAACTAGACATTAATGGGCCCCACAGCAAATTTTTTTCAGGTCTCCAAAATTTTTAGAGGTTGAATTGTTTTACCAATATTTATTGAAACTGTATATGAATGAATTAGGGCCTTATGAGGCCCCTATATCTCCTGGGACCCCATGCAGCTGCTTCCTCTGTAGTTACACCCCTGTGTAGAAGATAAGGGGATAGTCAGGCATTACAGGTGTGCTCAGAGTGTCAAGCACCTTGAATCGTTTCCCTGGAGGTTGCAGTCTTCACTATGCTGTAGGTTCTGCAATTAATAGCCTCCCCAAAAAAAAAATAATTATCTTTCTCCTTGTACTAAAATGCCTCCTGTTTCCACCATCAGTTGGGTAACACGTTTGACTGGTTGAGAAGCCAGATCCAATAGTGATTACTCATTCCAGACAATGCAGGGCTGTCATTCTTTGAACCAGTGAAATCAAAATATACCAATATACAAAGTGCAACCCATATAATGCACTTATTGGGCGACTAGAGCATGTGCTTAATAATTTTTTGGAAGACCCAAGAGCAGCAGACACAGTAGTGTTTAACTTCTGGAATGAGTGTGCTTTACACGTGGGAGTTAGTGGAATGCAACAAAGGATCTCTCTGCTACAAATAATAAGCTGTTGTAGAACGTACAACGCCCCCAGTGGCGGCTATTGTCTGAGTCCCTTCCTAATTGGCCACATAAATATTGGATAACATATTCTGTAGCATAATGTCACTGACACTTGCTATATACAGTATTTATCTATATATATATACTATAAATCAGTAAGGTCTTGCTATATATTAGAATATTTTGCATTAGTGGGATTACAGAAAGTCCGTGTGCAGCCAACCAGATCCTGCTACCAACAATGTGTCCTTTTTCATCTGCCAAGTGATGAATGAAACTGCAGGAAATTCAAGTGCTAAATATTTCCCCTTTCTTCCGACTCCAATATACTTTCTTTTAAGTGGCCCTACTGAAATAAGTCCCTCATTCTAACAGATTTCGAGCCATAAATCAAAAGGTTGAATGCATTTTAGCATGTACTGCTTCATTTAAAATAAATGACTATGCTACTGACTAAAACCTCTTAAGAATTTTTATGGTCTGCTACAAAGGGAACGCGGCTGTTTATCGATAGGTCTTGCTGCTGTAAATACAGGATCGGACTTGGTGACTGAAACTAGTGCCATTAGGACTTATGCTATAGAGCAGATGCTTTTGCCTTTTATTTTCCAGGCAAATGTGTCACAGATATAGTATAATATTCTAAAACTGCATGGTTTATTTTAGGAACAAGCTGTCAGGTACAGTACCGTCTGTTTTGCAACCACGGTCCTTATCATATCCAACCAACCACTACCTTAAATTTCAACCCCTTGTAGGCAAGTTACCTTTATCTATTTTGGGAAATAAACAAATGCATTTTTGCATGATAGGATTCTATTATTGCCTTGCTTTTTAACTTTTCTCCAAGGAAACTCTGTGAATCAGCGTTGCAACCCGATAATTTGGTTTAGAATTTGTTATGCTCCTCGTTTCTATAACTATTTCATCTGCCATGTAAAGAATCTTACACTAGCAAAGGAGATCACAGGGCCCCACCCTAAACAGCAAGGGGAACCTTTTATGGGTCCCAACTCATAGGATAAGAATCACTGTATTTACAGTTTACAATATTATATAATTATATTATATTTATTTATTTATAATATTGTTTTCAGCCAATTACATAAGAATTAACATGCACAAACTTTTGGGACCCTGTGAAATAACTGTAAATTGGCCTTCAGGACCCCCTGAATTTTACCTGCTGTGATTGCTCAGAAAAAGCACAAGGTTGGGATTTTGTGCTAAGCACTTGGTCCATATAGACTTGTACCAGGGGAGTCTCAAGTCCCTTTGAAATGTAGATAAAAAAAACTCTGCTGGACAGCAAACAGGTACAGCTTCTGTGCAGTTTATTTAGAAATGCAATGTGCTACATTTTTTCTGACTTCATGGGTCCTTCCTCTTGTGAAATCTCCCATGCCATCATTTATATTATGTTATGTATACCCTTTATACTAATATATGTGTCTGTGACCCCACCATTGTCTTTGCCACCATGTGCTGCCATGCTAGTAGCCATATTTTTTTTGTACATACAATTTACTGATGACATCAAAACTGGAACATAAATGCAGTTGCTGCACTTTGTACGGGATCTGTAATCTGGAAACCCGTTTATCCAAAAAGCTCTGAGTTACAGAAAAGCTGTCTCCCGTTATCCTATCTCCCATAGACTCCAGTTTATTCAAATAATGCAAAATTTTTTACAATGATTTCCTTTTTCTCTGTAATAATAATACAGTACCTTGAAATTGATCCAAACTAAGATATAATTAATCCTTATTGGAAGCAAAACCAGCCTATTGGGTTTATTTAATGTTGACATCATTTTATTCTAGACTTAAGGCATGAAGATCCAAATTAAGAAAATATTCATTATCTAGAAAACCCCAAGCATTCTGGACAACAAGTCCCATCTCTGTATTAGGGATTAAATACTGGTATGGGACCTGTTATCATGAATGGTCAGGATCTGAGGTTTTCCAGATAATAGATCTTTCAGTAATTTGGATCTTTATACCTTAAGTCTACTAGAAGATCATGTAAACATTAAATAAACCCAATAGGCTGGTTCTGATTCCAATAAGGATTAATTATATCTTAGTGTGGATCAAGTACAAGCTACTGTTTATTATTACAGTGAAAAGGGAAATAATTTTTTAAAATGTCGATTATTTGGATAAAATGGAGTCTATGGGGGAAATTTACTTACCTCCAAAAATCCACCAGCGTTGGCTTTGCGCACATCGCAACACTTCACCAGGCGTAAATTCAGATGGACAACGCTAATTTACGAAGATCCGAAGTTGCGCACAGGGTACCGAACGCTTGCGAAGTTGCGCTAGAGATAATGCGATCAGCAGTTTGAAGTTACGATATCGTTGGCTAATTTGCATACCACGTGCAGTTAAAGTACAATGGACATATGTTGCAGCAAATACATTACACTACACAAGGCCAGGGAACCCTAATAAAATAAAATAGAGTTATTATATTGCCCTACACTTGTGCCCAGTGTATAGTTTATGTGCCATATGTTAGCAAATGTAGGGGGGAAGGAGGGTACCCCAAAAAAAATGTACGATCTTTTTCAGCCTATCACCCTGTAAAAAAGGAAAAGACGCCAGCATTTTTTTGGGACATAGAAAATGTTAAAACATTTTTGAACTAAGTTCTATCTACTCTATTGCACTTCGCCTGGTCTGAGCTGGCGAAGTCAACTCTGGCGCAAGAGGTAACGTTCAGGAAAATCCGCATCATAGTGAATGAGCGTAGTTACATCCATTCGCCAGTGCGAAATTCGCCTGGCGTTAGAGTGCGAAGTAGTGCCACAGTCTATCTCCTTCGCTAGCAAATTTATGCCAGGGACCCTTAGTAAATCTTCGCCAAAAAAAATAAATTTTCGCCAGCGTTAGCCACTTCGCCCTTTAGTAAATTTGCCCCTATGGGAGATAGGATAACAGATTTCCGGATGACGGATCCCATACCTGTACATTAATAAAAGTTGTGTACAAGGACACAGAAACCCCACACTATAAAAGAACAAAGAATGTATTTTTTTTGTAGGAAAGCTAATATAATGTATTGGGCTATTGGAGAAATGCCTTCAATTTGCCTGTGCGCTGAAGAGTTAAGGATTTCATTACTAAAAAGTGAACTGGTGTTTATAAACACGGAGAAGCAGTTCTGCGGATGCTTTGTTAATGTTCATTTATAGAGGCTGATGACTTTTTTGTACCCTGGCGTTAAATAGCTGGAGAGGCGGCACACACTGCTCATACAGGAGCCATTGAAATGAATATGTATTTCAGCGCCTGATGTTAATTAGCTCCGTCTCTATATTCAGCCAGAAAGAGAATACAAGTGGCAGAGACAAAGAAAAAAAAAGAAAGAAAGAAAGAAAGAAAAGCTGCCGTGTACACAAGACAATATGTCTGATTAGCCCAAATTTGGCAGGTACTTTGCAGGAACAGCTGCAAATATTCTACATTAGAGAAAACACACTGAATGAATACATTTCCCTGATTGACAAAATATAAAAAGTGTTCTTGATGTGATGAATGACAGTCCAATTCTGTATTTCTTTTGTTCTAAAGGAGGCTTTTTTTTAGAGTTGGCTACAGTTCAATAGAGGAGTACACTCCATCACTCTGTTCACCTGTACAGGATTCCTAAGGGAATAATCATTGAAGGGCAAAAATAGAGTTTGCTCCATAATATCCTATACAAGTAAACAGAGAGATGTGAAACCTGCCTCGCAAATTGTGATATACTCTGTTTCCACTCTTGTTCATGGAGTACTTGCTCAGCTCACTTTCAGGCTTTCTGTCATGCCAGTGTCCATATTTGTGTAGGCAAGACAGGCCCATACCCATCGAGTTCCTTAACTCTCACCAGAGGGCAAATTTACTAAAGGGTGAAAATTCTCCAGCGTGACGTCATTTCGGCACTTCGCTGATTTACTAACGGGCATTATTACGCTAGCGAAGGAGATAGGCTCTAGCGCAACTTCGCACTCTAATGCCAGGTGAATTTTCGCTCTGGTGAAAGAGCGTTACTACGCAAATTCACCAAGTTTTTTATTTTACTGAACGTTACCTCTTCCCCCCGTATGCAAATTATCTAACGCTAGCGCAACTTCGCTATACCTGGCGTAGTAACGTTAGTGCAACTTCGCAATCGTTCAACGAAACTTCGCAATTTAGTGAATTAGCATTGTCTGTGCGAAGTTGCGCCTAGCGAAGTGTGGTGAAGGCGGCGAAGCCGTCGCTGGCGAATTTACGCCCGTTGAGTGAATCTCCCCCCAGGTTAGTAGTCAGCAACAATTCTGTTAATTTACTATAACCCAAAATCATATACCTAACAACCCCAAAAAGTATATTAATAGTAAAAAGATGCAGGTTGAGAGTGTTGCTCCTTTAAATAATGGTACCAGTATGGTTGTAACAGATACAGAAAAAGCAAATGTGCTAAATCAGTTCTTTTCTTCAGTGTATACAATAGAGGAGTCAGAGTTCCAAGACTCACTTAATAGCTGCACTGTTGGCTCAGCTCAATCTAGTCAGTGGCTGACTCAGGATATGATTCATAAAGCTTTGATAAAAATTAATGTGAACAAGGTGCCAGGGCCAAATGGAATACACCCCCGGTTTCTAAGAGAGCTTAGTTCAGTTTTAGACTCTTTAGCCTCGATTTCTAATTTTCTCAAATTCACTTTCATCTGGTATGGTACCTATGGATTGGAGGAAAACTGAAGTCATTCCAATATTTAAAAAGGGATTTAACTATGCAGCCCAATTAATTCCATCCAGGATTCGACATCCTTGCAACAGGATCTTGACAAACTGACAATCTGGGCAGCAAAGTGGCAGATGAAATGCAATATAGATAACTGTAAAGTCATGCATCTGGGATGTAAAAATATGCAAGCCACTTATACCCTTAATGGGACTGCACTAGGCAAATCCATAATGGAAAAGGACCCTGGAGTCCTCTAGATGATAAACTTGGTTGTAGCAAGCAATGCCAGTCAGCAGCATCAAGGGCAAATAAGGCCTCGAGCTGTATTCAAGGGGGCATTGATTCGCAGGAGGAGGGGGTTATTCTTCATCTGTGCAGAGCCCTGGTAAGACCCCATCTTGAATATGCCATACAGTTTTGGCCTCCATCACTCAAACAGGACATTATTGTATTAGAGAGGGTACAGAGAAGGGAAACTAAGCTGGTAAAAGGTATGGAAAATCTTAGATATGGGGAAAAACTGGCCAAATTGGGGTTGTTCACGCTGGAGAAGAGGCACTTAAGGGGTCATTTGATAACTATTTATAAATATATAAGGGGATCATATAATAATCTCTCTAATTCTTTATTTACCAGTAGGTCTTTCCAGCTGATTCAAGGTCACCCATTCCGATTAGAAGAAAGGAGGTTCCCCCTAAATATTCAGAAGGGTTTTATTTACATTGATAGCTGTGAAGATGTTGAATTCTCTCCCTGAATCAGTTGTACAGGCTGATACATTAGATAGCTTTAAAAAGGGGTTGAATGGCTTTTTAGCAAGTGAGGGAATACAGGGTTATGGAAGATAGCTCATAGTACAAGTTAATTCAGGGACTAGTCATCTTGGAGTCAGACAGGACTATTGTTTGCCCCTATGAGGCAAATTTGAGAGGCTTCAAATGTTTTTTTTGCCTTCCTCTAGTTCAACTAGCAGTTAGGCAGGTTATATATAGACTTTCAACCTAACTTAGTATGTTACTACTGTATATAACAAAGTGTTTTTTGGGCTACTTCGACCATCGAATGGGCTACTACGACCTTCGACTACGACTTCGAATCGAACTATTCAAACTAAAAATCGTTCGACCATTCGATAGTCGAAGTACTGTCTCTTTAAGAAAAAACTTCGACCCCCTAGTTCGCCATCTAAAAGCTACCAAACTCAATGTTAGCCTATGTGGAAGGTCCCCATAGGCTTGGCTAACTTTTTTTGATCGAAGGATATTCCTTAGATTGTTGGATTAAAATCCTTTGAATTTCGAATAATCCTTCGATCGTTAGATCGCACTATTTGCGCTAAAATCCTTTGACTTCGATATTCGAAGTCGAAGGATTTTAATTCCCAGTCGAATATCGAGGGTTAATTAACCCTCGATATTCGACCCTTTGTGAATCGGCCCCTATATGTTTAAATAGGTCTGGTACAATGTTGATCAGAATTTCTACACTTGGCCTGCACATAACAGACATGATAAATAACTGAAGTAACACGACTGACAAAAGCATCAACCTTCAACGCGAAACAGTAGCTGAGGAAAGTATTTTTGCAAGTCAGTATCCTACATTGCAGGATTATTTTTGAGCCAACACTGCTCAAGATGCTGAGGTCCCTAGTCACTGTAGATGTTTGGTGGAGCTTTAGACAAAACCACCTAAGAACAGCATTAAGCCATGCAGAAAACACTAGCAAGCTTTCCTTAAGCCATGTTTCCCAAAGCAACCAATCAGCATTTTATTTCAGTTGTTCAGTTGCATTAAGTATACTGAAAGTCAACGTCTACTTTGGTTTGCTGGACCAAAAACAAACTTATCTTGCTCTTGTTTCTGCTTAAATCCAGAAGTCTTTCCCTTAAGGTGTAGCACTTGCTTATCCCCAAATGAAACGCCTGCATGCTTCTACAGTCCACAGTTTAAAAACAAAAAACTCGAGGCCAAGTTGTTAGTGAGATAATCCTGATGAAGGGGCCTGCCACTGATATGTTCAATAAACACAGGGGAGATTCCCATATTGCATAGTTGTGTGTGCCGTAGTTTTGTTAGGGAGGGAAGCCTGCAATCCTGATGTATGTCCAAGCTGTAGGCATAGATGCTGGAATGTACCAACATACAGTCTTCATTAGCAGAAAACAGACCTCCATCAGGGACTAACACTACTGAACTGGGTTGCGTCACACAGCTGTTTTAACCAGTGCCAGATGCTTTGTCCAAGTCATAAGAACTAATGAGATGGACTCACAAACACTACACCCATTTATAACCAACAGAGAAAAAAACAACACACCTTTAAATGGCGTGTAAGCATCCATACAGCTGTGTGGAATTACAGTCTTCAGTCAAATATGCTGAATTCTAATGAGCAGAGGCTTTTTCCCAACAGAGACAGCCCTAGTCCCATGCAGCACATAACACTGAATAATTTAAAAGGACCTACTCATCAACTTGTTAGAAAGAACCATGAACATTTCAAAGAATCGTAGGAATACAATGTCATGGATAATTGTTGATACGGTCAGATTAACCCGTTTGCTTTGTATTAAATTTAACTCGCTTTTAATTGATTTTCGGGGATTAACAGTTAGGTGCAGTGTTAGAGCTCAGCTGCCAAGCTCTAACATCCATAAAACAGAATGCCAACCGAAGGGCTTTCGTTGCTCATGGGATGGGAGTTTCTGACCGGACAAGTTTAAAGAAGTTAAATCTAGATGACGTAACCTCTTAAAATAGGCTTTCACAATACTTTACACTTTAACTGTTGCTTTTTATGGTTGTTATTATCATGAGCTGATCACAATCTGACCCTGTAACTAACAAGGTTCCTTGTAGGTTCACTCACCTATGGGATTGGTCTACTTAATTCTTTAAAGGGGATGTATGTTCAAAAAATGTAATCCCCCTTTGGCTTTGGGGAGTGAATATAAGGATTCTTCAAATTGCAAATAATTATTTTTTATGAGCTGTTTTAGTTGCTTGCAGCACAATCATATCTCCTACATACCTGCTCATGCTTCAGCAGCGCACAAAACCTTCATGGCCTTTGGCTGTCTCTTCTTCTTTTTCTTGGCCCGCCTGCCTCTTCTGCTAGTTCTGCCCACCAGACCCGAACTGGCAATCTGTGGGGCTCATTTATCAACACGGGGCAAATTTGCCCATGGGCTGTTACCTATAGCACCCAATCAAATTGCTGCATTCATTGTTCTTCTTGCAGCTGGTTTTATAAAGCTAATCACTGATTGGTTGCTATAGGTAACAGCCCATGGGCAAATTTGCCCATTGTTACATAGTTACATAGTTACATAGTTAAATTGGGTTGAAAAAAGACAAAGTCCATCAAGTTCAACCCCTCCAAATGAAAACCCATCATCCATACACACACCCCTCCCTACTTTTAATTAAAATTCTTTATACCCATACCTATACTAACTATAGAGTTTAGTATCACAATAGCCTTGGATATTATGTCTGTCCAAAAAATCATCCAAGCCATTCTTAAAGGCATTAACTGAATCAGCCATCACAACATCACCCGGCAGTGCATTCCACAACCTCACTGTCCTGACTGTGAAGAACCCTCTACGTTGCTTCAAATGAAAGTTCTTTTCTTCTAGTCTAAAGGGGTGGCCTCTGGTACGGTGATCCACTTTATGGGTAAAAAGGTCCCCTGCCATTTGTCTATAATGTCCTCTAATGTACTTGTAAAGTGTAATCATGTCCCCTCGCAAGCGCCTTTTTTCCAGAGAAAACAACCCCAACCTTGACAGTCTACCCTCATAATTTAAGTCTTCCGACCCTCTAACCAATTTAGTTGCACGTCTCTGCACTCTCTCCAGCTCATTTATATCCCTCTTAAGGACTGGAGTCCAAAACTGAACTGCATACTCCAGATGAGGCCTCACCAGGGACCTATAAAGAGGCATAATTATGTTTTCATCCCTTGAGTTAATGCCCCTTATTGTTGATAAATGAGACCCTGTGAGTTCTGGCAAATGCCAGATCGTCTGCTGTAAGTTGCCACAGACAGTCACTAATTATTGGGCTGGTGGGGGACTGCTTGGGCTTCTGAGTACTTGGAATGACAGGGCCTATTGTGAATTCCAGTCCAGACCTGCCGCCCGCCTACCAATGAAAAATGAGTAGGCAACAGTGGGAGTGAAGGTGATGGTGAGACACATTGAGCAGGTGTCTGCAAACAAGACTGCCTACTCGTTTTTCATTGCTAGGTGGGCGGGACTAGCAGAAGAGGCCAAGAAGAAGAGACGGCCATGGGCCGTGAAGATTTTGCACACTGAGCAGGTATGTGGGAGGTATGATTGCGCTGCGAGCAACTAAAAAACAGCTAATAAAAAATCCTTATATTCACTCCCCAAAGCCAAAGGGGGATTCAAATTTTTGACCATACATCTCCTTTAAGTGTTTCTTGAAAGGCAGCTGTTTCCGGCTAAATTGAAATATGAAGCCAACAATATCGTTTATATAGTATAGGTGGCCTTGAGAATGGTGCAGCGAGTTGGTTAGGGTTGATTGTTATAATAAAAGTTGGTTGTCAATAATTGTAATGGTTTTGGTTTATTAAACCTATGACCATTCTGCCAATAAGCTGCTTTTGTTTATATGTCTTTATTTATATCGTCATACAGCTTGTTTATCCTATGGTTTGTATCTGCTAATTATAGTTTGTCTTGAATGTGGTGATTTTCTGCCATATTTATAACTGAAATTTGCATTGTACCTAAAAATGTGGATAAAAAATCTGCAACTCCCCAAAATGAATGTTGGTTCTGACCCTTAAAAAATAAAAGTAGTTATTGCAAGACATAGTAAGTGCTTATGGCGATCATTTTTGGCACTAAAAAGATCAGTAGCATTAACAGGCAGTGATATATAGGCAGTTCTTATGAATTCAATACCCAGAGAGGAAAGCACAGGTCAAGCTCAATGATAGTTCCACTCAACAGTTCCCATAGAGGTAGAGATTCTATAGATCCAGAAGGTTGTTGACCAATGCAACTAAATGTATTTATGCCTTTTTATTATAACAGGTTAATTATTAAAAAGGAATATGTTGGGGATATTTCATGTACTATGACAGTATCCTATAAGCAACAATAGGTAACAAAGTACATTCATGGAGTTAATCTGTTCCAGAAGCCATTCCAGTTTGAGATGGATAAGGCAATACACAAACCCTGAACAGCTGTCAAAGCATCATGACAAGGGAGACAAGAATTCCTTCCTGATCTCACAGTGGCAATCTGATCGCTTCCCTGGGCCAGCTGCTAAATGGTTGTTTATTGATCAAGGCTGTGTCCTTTCTCACATCCAGCTCTTGTAAACCCAAACACAGTCACAAGCCTTCAGCAAAGTATTGGGTGTTATTCCAAAATAGGTTGGACGTCAGGGTCCGGAATGATCACCCATAATGCCCGTTTAGGCATTAGTGAATTCAGAAAACGGTCAAAAAGAAAGAAGATCCTTGAAATGTAATTATCTAAAAATGTAGAAATAAATATATTAGAAGGTATAACAGTTGTTATATATTTTGTATATACATGGGGGGGCCTTATTTATCAAAGTCTGATTTTTGCTGATTATTTTGATCTAAAAAGTCCAACCAAAGTAGAATCCACAATTGGACCTTATTTATTAATAAAAATCACGATTTAATCGGATTGGGGACAAACACGGAAAAATCAAGCAAAAATCCGAATAGTTTTTCCCCCGAAATGCTCGAATTTTTCCTTTTTGTTGTTGCCTGAAAAGTCCGAAATAGTCGGATTTTCTGTATAATTCCAGCGCAAACCACAGAAACTTCCAAATTGGATAGGGACCTCTCCCATTGACGTACTGTATATACAACCTTGGTAGGTCGGAGATGCCGGATTTTTGGATACTGACTTTTTTTGGGCTTTTATAAATCCCGAAAAATTTTAGTTATTTTAATAGTCAAAAAAAAGGCAAATTTTTAAAGTTTTTGGAATTTGGACTTTGAGAAATAACCCCTTAAGAGTTGACAAGAAGATGCTGGGAGTCTTTGTTCAACAACAGCTGGTGGGTCATTGGCTGGAGAAATTAAGGCTCCAGTCTTTCTGCAATGCCAAGTACCTCTTCTTCCTTAAATCGAGCACAATACACTACAATGTATATTATCATCAGCATCTCTGGACAATCTATGTGTTATTTGCATGATGGCAGATAATGTCCGAATGATCTATGCCACCATCTCTCCTGGGCAGACATCCTATAAGCTCTCTCCACAGTTGAATATTGAATCTTGTGTGCACAACTGATGCCTTCATGTGCAAATTGCTAACAAAACTGCTCCTAGAATGTTTACACAGTGTTTGTGTGTGTGTGTGTGTGTTGTCACCTGGCAGTTGGTACAAATAATTCTTCATGTCAATGTTAATATTAATTGACATAATATTGTTGAAGATGATAGATTGTTTGGGGTGTGCATGTATGTAAAGTATGTATGTGTGCAAATGTCAGGTCTGGCCTTCCAAGCGGTTGTTATGGGCTTCTCCTAGGACTCCTAAGACCTTTATGCATACCTTCTAGTGGTACCAGAGTGCCACAGACCCCAAAGAAGTGGGGTTTACTAGAAAGTGGGTACAATTTCAGGAACATTAAGGGGTTATTTCTAAGTCTGAATTTATCTCAGTATTTCTGAAAAAAACTCAAATAAGTTATTAATACACTTTCCCGAAAAGTTTGTTTGCAGGAAAAAATACAAAAAAATCCACCTGAATTCTCAGATTTTTTCGGATTATTGCATGAAACCCAGATCAAAAAATCTTTGGGACTTCTCCCATTGACTTATATGCAACCTCGGCAGGTCTGAGATGCTGGATTTTTGGATTCTGACTTTTTCCATCATCGGGGTATAATAAATTCTGAAAAATTGATTTTTTTTTTCACTAAATAATCAGATTTTATACAAAAAACACTTTTTTTTAAAAACACAAATTTTTCGGGTGTTTTGCATCCGGAGTTTAGTAAATAACCTCCTTAGAAGTCCCATATTTTAACAAAGTTGCGAGACATGCTTTGTGTGTAACATTTACTTAACTGGCTCACAGCCTAAAGGTGGCTTTGTTTTAAAGGTCCCCTTAGTGTGACTGTGGCCTTTTATAGTTGTTTAGTTTGGTTCTATTTTAGTTTTTTCGTTCTGGTCCCCTTTGATTAGAATAGACATATACTGTATACTATATGTGTGTGTATGTGTGTGTTTACACATATTTAGTATATATATATCCCATATTTAGTATTTATATATCCCAACATGGACGGCCATCCAGTACCTTATTTATTTAGTCATATTTTCCAAAATTTGAATATTAAAAAATGTAGAACATGCCCTAATACACCTGATGATTCCTAGTTTACCTAACCCTATCTACTTTCTGATAATCTCTTTTGGAGTCAGCAGTTTTGGGAATGTTCCCATAACACAAGAATTGACATTATCATCATCATAATCATCATCATCAACCCATAAGTGACATCATTTGAAGAAGAAGCCTGCTTTGAGATCCATGACCAGCTGACCAGCACCCACACCTATATCCACAATTTTAACCATAGTTTTATGGTCTGTGGCTGCTGATCCTCGCTGAATGACTGCTTTAAATTCTTATTCAACCATATACAATTCTAAATGTTCTCTGTGCATCAACTTTCATTCCCTTTCTCCGTTTGTTTATTCCAAGGACCATTCCATACCCATTTCCTAATCTTCCATCTCCTCTGGATGTCCATTTGCTTATTACTGGTGCCTATGTTTTCCCAAATCAATTTTCATGATTAATTATGTCGGTCTCCTGAGTGTGGCTTTAGAAGGCGTTTATCTTCCTTTTATTAATTCTATTGGATTGCTAGTCTTCGTTGTTTTTCAGTTTTTCTTTTCCCTTCAAATGTATCAACCTAATGGCCTTTGTTTGCATAAAAAGGCTTTGTTTAATCTTATTGCTTCACTTGGATAGAAGTCAAGGGAGAGTGTGAGTATGAAATTTGTTTACTTCTTATTTAACTCCATGTGCAAGCAATTTTTGTGAACCTCAATGAAAGGTTGCCAGGTCATTAGTTATTAGAACTGGATTTCCATATCCCATTCCCACTGTGTCTTCTTGTTCATGATCAGGGATGTCCCACAGGTCCAACTTAGCTGTTGCTATACTACAACTCTCAGCAACCTTTTGACAGCTGAAGGTAGTTCTAAACAGCTAAAGAATCAGATGATATGAACACACTGCCAGCATTACACCAAAATGATACATCCAAGCAAGATGATGTTAACACCACCATGTTTAGTTACAAAGCTAGGCCTAAAGAGTCATTTGACTTCAGACTTTATTTTCTTGTTCTTTCCAATTGGATGAGCTGAATGGAGATAAGTATTGATCAGCAAAATGTTTTGCCAGGTTTCGCCATGAAAAAGAGTCCAATGGGTAAAAAAAAGGTTGCAAATTTGTCACTGTTTCAAAAATTTTCAGCGAAACGAGTCAGATTCGCCCATCACTAGAGTTAAGCTCTACCTCTAAAACCAAACTACTTCACTTAGACATCCCTCCACTAGTTCATTTATATTAAAAATACTTTCAGCGTGCATTCAATTTCTCTGTCCACTATAGAATGTTCTTTTCTGTCTTGCCCTGGACATAAATACTAGATTCTTACTATTTTTAGATGGAATTCTCTAAAACTGAGTCAGAACTCTTAATGTAAGTAGAAAGTAATGGAAGATTATCCAGGGCATGTACATTAGTGTGTTGTGTTCCACTATGTATGTAATGCACTGTGCCCTTCCAGGTAAGAACCTCATGACAAAGAAAAGATAATGCTGTCGTTTTTCATGTATTTTAGACTGTATCCCAGGCTTTAGGGGCAAAACCTCATCAGTAATGGAAAAATACTAAATGTGTATGTTACACTGTAATGTGCTATTGAAAGTATCCCATGTGGGTGTCATATATGGTCAGAACTCCATAAGTAATGAAAAGTTATCCCAAAGGTGTAAATTAGTGTGTTTTGTGGTCTAGCACATATCCAGTGCACAGGGCTAGTTAGGGTTATAATTAGTGATGTGCTAATTTCAACCCCTTATGCTTCATCAAATATTCCTGGGTTGAAAAAAGACCAAAGTCCATCAAGTTCAACCCCTCCAAAGCTTTCACTTGAAAAAGGATCCATGTAGATCCGAAACATGTTGTGATCCGAATAAAATTTATTGCAGCAGAGTCTGCCTACTGTGTGCTCCATCCTATACTATTTCGAGCAACCCCTCCAAATGAAACTCATCGCATATACACACACTGTCCCCAACCCTTTCATATCCTTGCATAAACTATATCATGTATACCAATATCTATATTAATTGAAGAATTTAGTATCACAATAGCCTTGGATATTATGCTTGTCCAAGAAATAATCGTGAAGTGGTGCCCCAAGGCCGTATGGTCCCAGCGTCGGCTTCTTCTTGCACGCCACCCCCCAGGCCGCCGTTAGGTCCTAATGCTGGCCCCTTGATGTACCCTACCCGCGCATGCTAGCTCTCAAGCACCAGAGCACTGGGGAACTTTGAGTCCCCAGTACTCCTTAGAGATGTGGCTAAAATGTTGCCGCCCTTGGCCCGGGCCTTTGTGGCCTCACCACAAATCCAGGCCTGCTTAAAGACATTAACAGAATCTACCATCACAACACCACAACCTCACTGTCCTCACTGTGAAGAACCATCTACACTGCATTAAATGAAAGTTCTGCTCCTCTAGAAGTAGTGGCCTCTGGTGCGGTGATCCTTTTTATGGGAAAATAAATCCCCTGCTCTCTGTCCCTCATTGACTTTTTCCAAATCATGCAACTTTTATTTACTATACATTAAGTGCCTATGGGTGTTTTTTTCATGGAGAAACCCACTAAAATATTTCACCCATTACTAGTTAGAATCCTATCAGTAATGGAAGATTTTTCTAGAGTTGTACATTAGTGTTTTGTGTGTTGTAGAGTGTTCCCCATGCTCAGTGTCATTTAGAGTCAGAACTTCATTACTTTTAAAATTTGATCCCAGAGGTTTAGTGTACATTAGAATGTTGTGTACGCTGCCATGTATACCATGCATATGTGTTATTTAGGGTCTGAACATCAAAAGTAATGGAAGATTATCTTAGAGGTGGATGTTAAAGTGACGTGTGCCATATAATGTAACCCATAGTGTGATTTAGGGTCATCAGTAATGGAAGATTATCCTAGAGATGTAAATGATGTAACGTCAGGGTCCCTTATAGATACCATATAGATACAGTAATAAGTACATAAGAAATAACTTCATAAGTAATACAGCCGTATGTGTGCAAAATAATAGTATGTTGGGTGCTCTACCAATTGTATCCCATGCACAGTGTCATTTAGGGTCTATAATGTAATAGAAGTCTATCCTGGAGGTGAACATTGGTGTTCTCTAATGTGAATCCTGTGTACAGTATCACTCAAGGGGAACCTGGTTTATCAGCACTTCCAACTAATACACCTGTAGCAAGCGAAGCTAAATACCATGGAACCATTGTTTTTCCATATTTTCTGGGGAGGTAAATATAAACCACATGACGTTCACACACGAGAGGTAATGTCAGCCTCCTCAGTCTAATCAGGATTCATAAAAGTATTCATTATTTAACTTATTATGTACTTTTTAAAGGAAAATTAAAGGTTAGCCGCGTTTCAGTCATTGTGGCAAGCTAATTTATTTCCAAATAATAATGATACACACGGAATGCAATTAACGAGAATATACGGTAGCTCAGGTCTCACGTATTCTCTCGTTTTCAGATGACATTCGGCTTTGGCTCCGTTAATTATCTCTCTTTTGTGTTAATCTAATTTGCGAGACTGACAGAGCATTTCATTTTGAATTGTAAATAAGTTCTCAGAGCCTCAGACTTTTAAGTGTAAAAAAATAAAAAATGCACCGATTCAGATTTCTATATTTAATCTCGGTAGAAAGAGCTATTCTAACATTTATCAAGTTCTGTAAATACATCAATTAAATGGTTTATAGCAAATGAGTTGATTGAACAGCCTGTGAAAGGTTTGTTTAGCTGAATGATCCTAGACATGCTAAATGGGCAAAAGAAGGGTACAGGTATGGGACCTGTTATCCGGAATGCTCAGGGACCTGGGGTTTTCTGGATAACGGATCTTTCCGTAATTTGGGTCTTCATGCCTTATGTCTACTAGAAATTCATTTAAACATTAAATAAACCCAAGAGGCTGGTTTTGCTTCCAATAAGGATTAGTTATTTCTCAGTTGAGATCAAGTACAAACTACTGTTTTATTATTACAGAGAAAAAGTAAATTATTTTTTAAAAATTTGGATTATTTGGATAAAATGGAGTTTATGGGAGACAGCCATCCTGTAATTCTGGGCTTTCTGGATATCGGGTTTCCAGATAAGGGATCCTATACCTGTACTACTCTTGGGGGCAGATTTACTAAAGTGTGAAGTGGCTGATGCTAGCGACAATTCGTGAGCACCTGCAGGGACATTGACAATTTACTAAAACAGGCGCCAATTCGCTAGCGATCATTCGCACTCCAAGCGAATTTTTGCTCTGGCGAATGGACGTTACTCCACAAATGCGGATTTTACTGCACGTTACCTCTTTCGCCATAGTTGACTTCACCACCTTAGACCAGACAAAGTGCTATAGATCTTCCTCAATCTTCTGTCACATACATCATATCCTATGAGCCGAAAAAGGCATCAAAGTTCAAAAAACGATAGCGACTTTTCCTTTTGTCATCATGATTTCCTGCAAAAGCCCTAACGTTTTTTGTGTAACCGGGTTTTCCCCATACATTTTCAAACATATTGAACATAAATTTTACAGTGGGCTCTTGTGTATATTCACTGTCTTGTCTTTATTAAGGTTCCCTGGACATGTGTTTTAAAAAGTGGAAATGTTAAGTATTTGCACCAACATATAAAATAAAGACATCCACACAACTTTAAATTTCTAATGCTTGGATTATCGAAGTACCGCTAGCGAAAAGTCGCCAGCTTTTGGCACCCAGGACAAAACTGCATATTAGTGAATTGGCATAGTCTGAGCGCATTTGCACCTGGCGAAGTGCTGTGAGGGGCGCGAAGCTGACGCTGGTGAATATTCGCCCGTTAGTAAATATGCCCCTAGGAAAACAAGAGGAAGCCCTAACCCTAGGCGGCTGTATCCTAGCTGAAAGCAGCAGCTATGATTCAAGTAGAATCATTTGCAGCTCTTACCACTTGTAATAAAATAGCCTCTTGTAGTGAGAGTGATAACATTAATGAGCAAATCTCTTAATCAAGTGGAAAGAGAAACATGCTGCAAATATAAAGGAAACAAAGATCAACATTAGGCACTAAACCAACAGTGGAATCAGATTTGGTTATGGCCCAAGAGCGAACAGCTGAATAGAAAACTCGAAGTATCAGGGGGGAAGGTCTTTGTAAACAATTAAGAGGAACCAAAGGCCTTCTAGCTGATTTAAAGAGGTTGTTCACCTTCAAACACTTTTTTCAGTTCAGTTGGTTTCAGATAGTTCACCAGAAATAAAGACTTTTCCCAATTACTTTCTATTTCTATCTATCTATCTATCTATCTATCTATCTATCTATCTATCTATCTATCTATCTATCTATCTATCTATCTATCTATCTATCTATTATCTATCTATCTATCTATCTATCCATCTATTATCTATCTGTCTGTCTGTCTATCATCTATCTATCTATCTATCTATCTATCTATCTATCATCTATCTATCTATCTATCTATCTATCTATCTATCTATCTATCTATCTATCATCTATCTATCTATCTATCTATCTATCTATCTATCCATCATCTATCTATTGTCTATCTATCTATCTATTATCTATCTATCTATCATCTATCTATCTATCTATCTATCTATCTATCTATCTATCTATCTATCTATCTATCTATCTATCTATCCATCATCTCTCTATCTATCTATCTATCTATTATCTATCTATCTATCTATCTGTCTGTCTGTCTGTCTGTCTGTCTGTCTGTCTATCTATCTATCTATCTATCTATCTATCTATCGATCTATAATATATATAGTCCTTTCCTTCCCTTGTCCAACTAATGTGGAATACAAACTAAATATTATATATACAGTAAATATAAGTAAACCATATATTGATACCCCTGACCTATGAGTAGGGAAGAGATTGAATAAGAAAGAGAAGGTCAGATGTAGAGCAGAGATATTAATTAAATTCTGACACTCCCAGAACCCATAGGCAAGACACATGTAAATATGCCATAAAGCTATTCTTTTGTTCTCTTCAATAAATGGTTTGGATTTATTTACATACTTGGCACATGATGGCCTTGTGCTGTACTGTTGCTGGGCTGTACCTATCATTGGCTGTTAGAGGATAAGTTCAACAATCTCATATTCTGGAGAAAGTTTCATTGAACTATATAAATGACATAAGTGTTATGTTTGTAAAAAGTCCTGGCAGTCCTTACAATGACTATATGCAAAAGTTCTTTCAATGTTCTGTTTGCAGATCTAAAAGCATTTGGGGAGAATAATAACTCTTGAATTGACTTGATGGCCATAATTTTTTCACATTGTTTTTCACCAGCCATCTTTGGTCTGTCCTTTATTGTTAATCTTGTTGACATATGTCTTCAACATAAATTTTTGCTGTGTCCTTTAGTCTTCTACAATATCTTTCATATCTAGTTATGATTACTGTATTTCTAAATAATATTTATTAAATCACATCAAAGAAGCTGTGCCCCACTGCCAGGATAGATTGCTCAGTCTGCTCCTAAAAGACTAGAAAATAAATATTTAATATTTTAGAAATGCTACACTATTAAAGCTTTTACAATTTTATTTTTCGTGTAACTCAGCAGAAGTACAAGCATGGTTTAAACCTCTGCAAAGTCATGCCAAAATGCTTTTTGGACAAATGTGCAAAGTCGTGCCAAAATGCTTTCGGACAAATGTGCCCAGTACGCAGGAATTGGTTCATCACTTTAGAGCTTGTGAGCTGGTTCTGATTGATGTGCTGATGTCACAGACACTACCCTTGCACATTTCACTTGCTATAAATTATGAACTAAAGCGATGACCTGAGTTACTTTTTTCTAGCCATGAATTATTAATTCAATGCCAAGAGTTACTATTTCTAATCCATGAATTTCTATTACTATGCCACGCATTACTATTTCTATGCCTTAAAGGGATACTGTCATGGGAAAATTTTTTTTTTCAAAATGAATCAGTTAATAGTGCTGATCCAGAAGAATTCTGCACTGAAATCCATTTCTCAAAAGAACAAACAGATTTTTTTATATTCAATTTTGAAATCTGACATGGGGCTAGACATATTGTCAATTTCCCAGCTGCCCTAAAGGTGGCCATACACGGGCCGATAAAAGCTGCCGACAGACTGTGTCGGCAGCTTATTGGCCCGTGTATGGGGGCCCCCGACGGGCTTCCCCGATCGAGATCTGGCCGAAAGTCGGCCAGATCTCGATCGGATGGGTTTAAAAACCCCGTCGGATCGCGGCCGCATCTGTTCGTTGATGCGGTCCCGCAATCCGACCGCCCATTTGCGAATGCCCTCAAGGTGGGCATATCGGAGGGAGATCCGCTCGTTTGGCGACATCGCCAAACGAGCGGATCTATCAGTTTATGGCCACCTTAAGTCATGTGACTTGTGCTCTGATAAACTTCAACCACTCTTTACTGCTGTACTGCAAGTTAGAGTGATATCACCCACCTCCAATTTCCCCCCAGCAGCCAAACAAAAGAACACTGGGAAGGTAACCAGATAGCAGCTCCCTAACACAAGGTAACAGCTGCCTGATAGATCTAGGAACAGCACTCAATAGTAAAAACCCATGTCCCACTGAGACACATTCAGTTATATTGAGAAGGAAAAACAGCAGCCTGCCAGAAAGCATTTCTCTCCTAAAGTGCAGGCACAAGTCATATGACTGGGGGCATCTGGGAAATTGATAAAATGTCTAGGTCAATATGTCTAGCCCCAGCACTATTAACTGATTCATTTTGAAAATAATTTTTTTCCCATGACAGTATCCCCCACATAGGGGTCGAGGACGTACAATATTGCCAGTTATGGCCTGCACATCATCCTCCCCTGGTTGTAGGGTGAGGCCAAAAGTGCAAGTGCCAGGATCGAAAAAGCTTATGGACAAACAACATGCTTACCAAACGTATTCATGCTATTAGATGGTATGATTATTTTTAGAAATGTCTTATGTTTGTGTCAGAAATGTTCTACCTTGAAGGAGAAGGTAGACCAGAAACTCAGTGACACATTTGATATTTATGTAATTTTCTTGCATTTGGGCCCTAGCCTTCCATTGATGCCCCATCTTTATCCATAGTGCTGATGGTATCAGGGGTAGTCTAGTGTGGAGTTATATCATCAAGCTTTTGGATGCTGCACCTCCCAGCTTCCTTAATTAGGTCATCTCTACAAGAATAGTTGGGTGTCCAGAACAATCGTTGTAGAGTCAATAGTGTGAGTAGTTTCTCCCGTAGCAAAACCTTGGTAATGGGTCCTTCATCCAACTGTTTATCTGTTGAGCAGGACCCCTAATGGGCTCTGCATACTTCCACCCCTCACCCATATTCTTGTGCCTCAAATGTATATATAAGATGCCTATCTCAAATAGTTCTACAGGGAGCTATAGCAGATGGATACATTCCTGCATATTCTAAGGCTAAAAAATACTTCAACTTTCCTGACAGAGGAATATGAATTGAGATTTATTCATCATTAATTTTATTGGTATTTTTATAGTATTATTATGATTGAATACCCAGCCTAGATGATAGATGGGATTCAATGAGATTCCCAGTTCTGCTCAATGTAATGCTCGGGCCATCAGTGACTAATACTATTTGCAGCCTGGGGCAACTATTTAGAGATCATCATTTCAAGCATGCTTTTAGTAATGTATATAAAACATGCCCTAAATTAAATATTTCTCTTGGCCATAATGCTGTTTAAATTTTACAGTTTAAACACTCACCATACAATGTGTATCTGACCCTGCTGCAGTGAAAATATACAACTTATATAAACATGATTATTCATCTCACTTAAGCTGAGGGGGACTGTTTCTCTATCTAGGATCAACCTGCCCAAGCACGACAACCCAAAAGATCCACTAAATCAGGTTTAATAGTTTGGACCAGCAGGATAAACCGAAACTCTCTTGTCTATTTCTCAGTCAAACGCCCTTGTCAAGGCATTTTCGTACTAGTAGTACAGAAAACACGCAGCATTAAAACGGCATTAGCATGTGATTATTTCGGTTCTTTCAGGTTTGTTGTGCCTATATACAGAATTCGCTGTCTGAACCCTGGATTTACCACCGGGTTAAGGGCGATAGTAGCTCCAGGGTTCTGTGAAGATTCTTCAGAGCAGATTGGACAGTCCCAAAGGTGTTTTGACACAAACACAGATGGAATGATTTTCTTATAGAGCAAATAGGGATAAAAAAAGCAAAATAACTAGAGAAAGTATGAGAAGAATGTAGGAACAGATGAGAAGAATGAGACAGTGTGCAACATTTGTGTCCATTAGTGTGACCCCAGTTGTAAATGAGCCTTCAGATGTTCACTGTCCTACAGTATTATTGCAGTAGAACAGAAAATACTATTGACTCAGGACATGTAACTGTGCACCCGTTCCTACATTCTTCTCATACTTTCTCTATTCTGCTTTTTTTTTTATAGCATCTCATCTGTTTGTGTTTCTTTGTCCTCCTTTTAATTGATCTTAATCTTGCTCAGATCATGTGTAGAACTATATTTGCCAAGATTTGCACTATTCTCTTATCATTGTAACATAAAAAGTGTTCAAGTAGCCAGAACCGTGTCGGCCTGACCAGATCTCACACAATGGAACTGGCACCTACTGTTCTGCTCTTGGCACGGTCCCTTTCCCTCCATGACTAGACCAGCCAGAAGTAAACACATTGTCCCAGTCATTAGCTAAGGTGCACTTAAACTGCCCATGATCTGCATTGTGGTTCCTCTCTAGCAGATGAATTGTACTTGTCACTATTAAAAGAACATTAATTTTAAAGTGTTGGCTGGTCCTGCCTGGCAGCGCAGATGTTCTCGTAGCTCTTTGAAGTTCATTTTTTTGGGGGTATTGATTTATGAAATGTTGATGTTTGTCTTCTAAGCAACTCCTTCTATCTACAACACTATAAACGATATTAATAATTCCCAATGGAAAAATGGAACACGATGCGAGTGTCAGAGCCAATTAAAAGCAGTTACAATATATTTTCAGAGAAACATATCCGAAAGCAAGTGCGATGTCTGGACCGGAGAGCAATGTTCTGAAATAGCACGCTGAGTGCATTCTGTTATGGGTAGCTGGAAAAAGTGTATTAATGGGACAGGCCATCACTTTGCTACCTTATTAGGGCACATAATAAATGTAATTATTACTGACAACATGAACCTGATTTGACCAAGATAAGTTAAAGTCCATAGGCCTCTTTACAGAACATAAGTGCTTCTGTCTGCTTTTATATATATAAATGTTTGTATGACAAGGATTTTTTTTGGGGGGGAGGGGTGTAATGGATAAGAAGGTTGGGCAGCTATACTAATGCACAGGAGGTCTATAAGCTCACATTAATAATGAACATATACAGAAGAAAAATCTTTACAATGGTGTGGAGCATGTTAGATTTTGGAATGAAACAGTAGTATAGTAACAATGCACAGTGGTAGTCGTTAAATCTGGGATCAGTTAGGGACAGGCACAAAAGAGCTTTCTCATTTTATGTTATATTGATTTTTTGTGTGCTGTTAATGTTCCAGTTGCTCACTGACCCCATCAATTGCAGCTGAAAGCAGTGCTTGTTTACCTATCTAAGAAACAGTGTTTGCTTATCCACTTTTGTTCATTTTAGTCACTTCTGATTCTTGATACAATGCAGTCAGTTCTCCTCCAGGTCTGTCTTTTATTTCAGGAGTCAGAGGCAGCAGTGCAGAGAATATAAACAGCCAGACAGATATTGCCAGTGAAGTAACCTAGAGCAACCAATTAGCAGTAAAATGCAGTTAGACTACCGTATATACTCGAGTATAAGCAGAGTTTTTCAGCCCCCAAAATATGCTGAAAAACTCTACCTCGGCTTATACTCCGGTCAAGCGCAAAAACGGACGCCGGCGCCTAAGAATATTCGCTGGCACCTTAGAATAGTAGCCGGCGCCTAAGAATATTCGCCGGCGCCTTAGAATAGTAGCCGGCGCCTAAGAATAGTCATCCAAAAACGAGATTGAAACTTACCAGAAGCTGCTGCATTTCTCACCCTCGGCTTATACTCGAGTCAATAAGCTTTCCCAGTTTTTGGAGGTAAAATTAGGTACCTCGGCTTATACTCGGGACGGCTTATACTCAAGTATATACGGTAATTTAATATGCAATATTTTATTGGTAGGTAAATGTTACTGCAATAGAGATTTGCATGTGTTCCGTTAAAGGAGCCGCATGAACCACTGGTCCTTGCCATCATTTTAATAGATGATTCTGTTAGAATTGGATTTAACTTAAGCTTTAGATGTTAATACTCAAGACATTTTATGTTTTTTTGGTTTTCTGCATTCCCACTGTATGACATTATACATGCCAACACGGTAATATGCAGAATAAACACAGACCGCTGCCCAACTGCTTTGTGTAAATCATTTGTCACATCACTCACAACATTGTACAATTTGAGTCACAGTCTGGGCTGCTGCCAGTCACATCTCCCTTCTTCTCCATGAAGCCTATTAACCCCTCAGCAAGTGCACTGAGATTGTATTTACCATATTACAATTATAGAGAGAGCTGTATTAAAGGAAAACTAAACCCTAAAAATTAATATGGCTAAAAATGGCTTATTTTATATACAGATCTTATTGCACCAGTCTAAAGTTTCAGCTTGTCAATAGCAGCAATGATCCAGGACTTCAAACTTGTCACAGGGGGTCACCATCTTGGAAAGTGTCTGTGACACTCACATGCTCAGTGGGCTCTGAGCAGCTGTTGAGAAGCTAAGCTTAGGGGTCGTCACTAATTATCCAGCAGAAAATGAGGTTTGTCTGTAATATAAGCTGATGCTACAGGGCTGGTTATTAAATTCTGATGTTAGTTGCACTGGTTTCTGTGCTGCCATGTAGTAATTATCTGTATTAATTACTAATCAGACTAATATTGTGACATTTCTATTCTATGTGTACTGTATATTGTGAGTGGGTGCCTAAGCTCAGTAAGTGACAGCAGCACAGAGCATGTGCAGTGAATCAGCAGAAAAGAAGATGGGGAGCTACTAGGGCATCTTTGGAGACACAGATCTTTACTACTAAAGGGCTGGGGTTGCCTTGGGCTGGTACAGAAGCCCAAAACATCATGTACAATATTTTTAACTATCTCTTTAGTTAGGCTTTAGTTCTCCTTTAAGGGTGATACCAAAAGTGGTTTAATACTGGGCCCTGCAGATTAGCAGTTAAATGCAAGAAAAGGAATACAATCTCCCTTATGCTTCAATTCTAGCATTTCAAACTATAACTTCCAGCACCCTCTGATAGCTGAACGTTGTCTGAGTTTTCTCTGAGATGTAGTTCAGTAACAGTTGACTAGCATCAGGTTGGAGTATCATGTATAATGGGATCCCGCATGGGTATTTGCCCCACTAATTCTGCCTCTAGTAGAATCTAAACAAAGAAAGTAATATATGGATCGTTTGAGCAAGCACAGCATCCCACTTTAGTGTGACTGCATGGCCATCCACACCGGGTGCACCCTTCTGGTGTCTTAGAGCTCGGGGGGGGGGGGAGATTTCTTTTCTTTTTTTTATTCAGTTTTTGTCTTTAAGAAATTCTTGCCTTACAAGTATCCATACTACAGCTGTGTCATTAT
Organism: Xenopus petersii; assembly: GCA_038501925.1. Classification (NCBI taxonomy): domain Eukaryota; kingdom Metazoa; phylum Chordata; class Amphibia; order Anura; family Pipidae; genus Xenopus; species Xenopus petersii. The sequence goes on from CM076677.1 coordinate 105,000,825, forward strand.
ATCAGTCTCTAAAGTAACAGGGGCATATTTATTATGCTGTGTAAAAAACAGTAAGATAATACACCACGCATCATCAGACTTCACCATGCAAATTGTTTTACACGTTTTTTTCTTAAAGTGACTTCCTAAAGTAACAACCCTAAAGTAACAACCCTATTGCCCACAGTTTGTATTTTTCTTGAAAGGTAGACAAGGTCTTTCTTAGTGTATGTAGGGCGAAGCTAGGGAGGATTTTGCCCCTTTGTCCCCTCACTGTGGTGATGGGGGGGGGGGAGGAGCTGAGAATCCTGGTATTAAGGTCTAGTGATGTGCGGCTTAGGAAAAACTCAACCGGCCCTAACCTGCAAAATGTTTCCATTGTAGGACCCATACCCAACCGGAACCTGCTGATCAGTGGTGCGAGGCACAAAAAGCCATATCTCAGAAAATATAGCCAGTACATTATTGTAATACCCCAGTGTGACCCTCAACTGACCCGCACTCGTCATGGAAGCCCAAAATTCATGCCGAACCCAGCCTGATCCATGGGTATCAGGTCACTATTAAAGGGATACTGTCATGGGAAAAAAAAATATTTTTCAAAACGCATCAGATAATAGTGCTGCCCCAGCAGAATTCTGCACTGAAATCCATTTCTCAAAATAGCAAACAGATTTTTTTATATTATATTTTGAAATTTGACATGGGGCTAGACATATTATCAGTTTCCCAGCTGTCTCCAGTCATGTGACTTGTGCTCTGATAAACTTCAGTCACTCTTTACTGCTTTATTGCTCACTGCTAAGTTGGAGTGATATCACCCCCTCCTTTTCCCCCAGCAGCCTAACAAGAGAACAATGGAAAGGTAATCAGATAGCAGTTCCCTAACACAAGATAACAGCTGCCTGGTAGATCTAAGAACAGCACTCAATAGTAAAATCCAGGTCCCACTGCGACACATTCAGTTACATTGAGTAGGAGAAACAACAGCCTGCCAGAAAGCAGTTCCATCCTAAAGTGACTCTTTCTGAAAGCACATGACCAGGCAAAATGACCTGAGATGGCGGCCTACACACAAATATATTACAACTAAAAATAATACACTTGCTGGTTCAGAAATTAAATTTTACACTGTAGAGTGAATTATTTGCAGTGTAAACAGTGTAATTTGGTCATAAAAACTGCATCATAAAAATGATGACAGAATCCCTTTAAGGTCCCTAGTGAACAAAGGAGGAGTGTGAAAAAAGAGGGATTACAAACTCAATAATAAATTAAAAGAAGAACATTTTATTAACAAAAAAGTTTTACATTATTTACATATTTATATTACATTATACAGAAAAGGGTTTTTTTGTGGACAAACAGGGCCAGATTTCAGCGGCGCCCCTAGCGCTGGGCCGCGGAAATGCACCACTCTAGCGAGCGCAGAAACACCGGAGCTGCGCGTGCACAGTGCTCTCTATAAATCGGCTGGGCGGCATGGCGCCCCTAGCAATTTGCTGACCTAGGCTCGGGCCTTTGTGGCCACACCACAAATCCTGGCCTGTGGACAAAAAAAAAGTTATTGTTTTAGGTTGTGCACTTTTTATTGTTTATTAGATGGATTTCTAATAGTAACAACCAGAGCCCCACCAATCAATAATAATATACTAGTCTCCCCATAGTATCCCAGTAGCCTGTGATAGTTCCTTTACTGTGAGGTTTTCCTCAGCTACAGGATGGGATCATGGTGCTGACAGTGCAGAACAAGGTACACAGCTCAATCAGGCTGTAAGGGATCTGCAGCACTAGACACAGCAATCAAGCTTGGCTTAATTGTCACTGAAGGAGCCCAGAGAAATTGTGTTATGCTGAGGTGAGGGTATCCCTTTCAGACAAAAATCAGCAGATGTGCTAAGCCAAACATGAAGAAATGATTCAGAAGTCGATAAATAAATCTGTCAACCTCATCAGGCCTTTATTATCTGCTGTGCCACCACGAAATATAATTTCATTCTTAGCTGTCTATATATCTATATATAGAATAGATTCATGCTAAGATCTTTGTCTGGTTCACATTCTCTTATGTTTCTGTTCAACTCATATTTGAGGACTCATTTATTTGAGAAAGCTGAGAAAAAAACACACAAGTTAAACTCCCTTCCCAGCATTACTGACCTGACAAATCAAAATCCAAATAAATAGTTTCCTAAAGTAATCCTTTTGATAAATAAATCTTTGTAGTAATCCAAGTAAGCAGCAAACCGTGTAACTGTGTAAACTGTGCAACCAAATCCTCTTCATCATCTTGTCATTCTGACAATTTTTGCCCTTATTACAGCTGCTGTTCATACCCAAAAGTACAGCCGTTCTCTGCCAATAAAGATTCCTAGGCTCTGTAACAATCAGAAAGTGACATTTGCACAGTGCAGTGATCTACACCAGTGCATTGTGTTTATACAGCATCGGAGGGGGTCCAGTGCTGCGTGCATCATGGGAAAATGGAACATACATACAGATTTCTGCAATCAGAATTGTCCATTGGGAGAGTTAGGTAAAGATAATCTAAATACTCTGGCAGCCTACTAATATGTGCAAGTTTCTGAATTTTCTAGACATGTCTGATTTTTCACATGATCTTCTAACCTTAAGGTGGCCATACACGGGCAGATAAAAGCTGCCGACAGATCGTGTCGGGAGCTTATTGGCCCGTGTATGGGGCCCCCTGACGGGCTTTCCCGATCGAGATCTGGCCGAAAGTCGGCCAGATCTCGATCGGATGGGATGAAAAATCCAGTCGGATCGCGTCTGCATCTGTTCGTTGATGCGGTCCCGCGATCTGACCCCCATGCGTTAGGATCCGATCGTTGGGCCCTAGGGTCCACGATCGAATCAGCCCGATATTGCCCACCTCAAGGTGGGCATATCGGAGAGAGATCCGCTCGTTTGGCCACCTTTAGACTCAGACGTTGGATGCTGCCGCATGACTATGTATATGGCACCCAGCTTGTCCAAATATTCCGTAGACTTATTTGTATGACATCAATTTTAGCTATAGAAATCCTCAGACTGAATCCTGTTTTGGGATCAGGATCAAATCAATCAATGCAGAGGGACCAATCTTGTGACTCTTCATTTAATGATTATGCAGATTTTTAGAGGTCTAGGGATGAATTCTAGTGGTTGGGTTTACCATTTTATATCTCAAAATTTGTCTTACCGCAATACTATTACAATTAATGTCATTAGACTGGAAAAGTCTAATTTCCTGACAGATAATAAGATAATAAACATCTTTGGTCTCGCCCCTTGAAAAGTGAATTCAGTAGGTCCTTCTTCTCATACTTTTTTGCCTTATTATTTTGTCGTCAACTGAGCAAAAGAGTATTCCTGCAGTATGTCGTCTCTCTTAATCACCATAAATAACCTTTTCAATGATAAAGAAGCGCTATCTTCCAATGGCAAACAATGAACCATCTAATTAACTCTTCTGGCTTTCAATATGATCTTTAAATTGACATCTCTGACATGACGTCTCCCCTCGGGGTGTCTAACTACTTCTCTGCTGATTTCTCTAGGACAGATCCTTTCTGCCTGTAATATTCTATTTCTGCCTAATGATGTCACTTTCTCACAGGACTCATTGAAAATATTGTATATTATCAGAAATAATTAGCACCTCTATTATTATACCATCAATGTCTGACCAAATCAGTATTAGACGTTACCAAGGAGCCATATGTTACTTTATATTAATCCCTATATATCTATCAATAACATATTATTATGCCACAAAGTTTTGCCATCTTGGTGTTATATTCGGTCTACAGTTATTAGATATTTTACCCAGAAACCCATTATTCAGAGAGCACCAGAAATATTGAAATACAATTTTTCACAAGAGTCCTACTTAAAGGGATCCTGTCATCGGAAAAAAGATTTTTTTATATTCAATTTTGAAATCTGACATGGGGCTAGACATTTTGTCAATTTCCCAGCTGCCCCTGGTCATGTGACCTGTGCCTGAACTTTAGGAGAGAAATGCTTTCTGGCAGGCTTTTGTTTTTCCTTAATATAACTGAATGTGTTTCAGTGGGACATGGGTTTTTACTATTGAGTGTTGTTCTTAGATCTACCAGGCAGCTATTATCTTGTGTTAGGGAGCTGTTATCTGGTTACCTTCCCATTGTTCTATATTTTGGCTGCTGGGGGGGAAAAGGGAGGGGTGATATCACTCCAACTTGCAGTACAGCAGTAAAGAGTGATTGAAGTTTATCAGAGTACAAGTCACATGACTTGGGGCAGCTGGGAAATTGACAATATGTCTAGCCCCATGTCAGATTTCAAAACTGAATATAAAAAAATCTGTTTGCTCTTTTGAGAAAATGATTTCAGCGCAAAATTCTGCTGGAGCAGCACTATTAACTGATTAATTTTGAAAAAAATGTTTTTTCCCATGACAGTATCCCTTTAAGCAAGGCATTTTTATTCAACTGGTTTCTGTTTGATCTATAATAAAAGAAAACAGTCATTGCATTTGAGGCTATGGACACACAAGATGCATCCCCAACATCAATGTGTGAGAGGAGGTCAAATCTACAATGGGAAGGCAACCTATTTAAAAATGGGTAATAAATAACATAGTTATAGTTGTATTCAAAACTATTCATCTTAATTTTTTCCTTCTTTTACTAAACCCCCAGTAGTGAAGTCAACCATACTTAGAATTATAATCATTTTACTGTAGCTCTCTTGAATCTGAGTCATTTATAGCTACATGGCCCATTTCAAACTGGTTATAAATATTGTTGTGCAAAAGTATATACAGTGTAATTTGTTGCCTAATGGTTATATTTCCCTTTTAATGTGCCTTCCAATCACCAACAGCACACACATACCATCAACCCAAACAGACATCAGTGCATCTCAGTAGTAATGAATCTTTCCGCATATTTAGAACTAGAGTTACTGACGCCTTGATTGGGAGAGGATTGTATAGGTGCAGCGTTTATCAACTAGCTTTCTTTCTTTAGATAGTAATACTCTTTAGAAAACAATCCCTTGGCCTGGCTGGTTTTCCAATTATAGTATGACGTATTACTTTATATACACTCCTTTTCTGACACAAAGCTGCATGTAAAGAGATGCTGAAAGGGGAATAGGGAACATTTTAAATGGTAGTTCCCCTTTAACTTTGCAGAATAAACATAGAATGATCAGGAGTGATTTAGAGTGTGTGCATTGCCACAGTATGTGACAGTAGTTCAGGGCCTGCCCACTGAGGCGGTAGCTCGATATATTTGGTTAGTAAGTCTGTGCCATAATGCATTGGGTGTTGTGGGGTTTTTTATAGGGATGCACCGAATCCACTATTTTGAATTCGGCCGAACCTCCAGATTCTTTTGTGAAAGATTCAGCCGAATACCGAACTGAATCTGAATCCTAATTTGCATATGCAAATTAGGGGTGGGAAGAGGAAAACATTTTTTACTTCCTTCTTTTGTGACAACAAGTCACGCGATTTTCTTAAGTATTCATTCTGGGTGTGTCGTTTTCCTTTAACGGTGTGGAAGAAAAAGTCTTGCAGGCCTTGCTTGGCCCCCCTTAATGGAGTGAACAGTTTCTAAGTGCCCATGAGGCCCTTCTAGAAACTGTTCAAGGTTATGTGTAACATCTGTAAGAAGGTTCGTATTACTGTTATGTTTTTGTTCTCAGTAACAAGGTGCAATATCTTTGAAGCTTGCACATAGTGGTACTCCCTTTATTTTCACATAACTAGCTAATCACACTGACTTGTACTCCTCCTCAGTCCCTTCCGTACTCCTTTCACATACCATTCCCATGAAGTTCCCCACCAGAGGGTATATAATGTGTGGTCAATCTTTTGTTTCTCAGTTCTGACCTACTTGTGTATCAGAACCCACGGAGCTCGTGTATGTTTATTATATAAATAATAAACTTGGATTATTCCTTTTACCTCGGTGATCTCCGGTCTTTGGATTATTCCCTAACAATGGGAAAATATGAAAATAAAAAATTAAATATAAGATTCTTTTCATGAAAATAAGATCATTTTTTAAACAAATTAAATGTAAAAAAAAAGTCTCTATCATTTCCAAAAATAATCAAGTTATGCTTTGCAATGCCCCTCTCAGCAATCTGTGTCTTTTCATTGTGGCTTTGTGTCAAAGTTGTATTTATGGTCAGCTGGCTGTGATGCATTGCTTACCTGGGCTCCCCACTCCTAGATTAAGTGGATTATTTCAGATATAGTGCAGAATTATTTTATAATTTATTTATATTAAGTCATTAATGGGTTTCCTATGTGATAATGATTTTGACATTTTAATGTTAATAAGAGTTCCCATTGCCAGTTATAGGAAGTAGGCTGACACTGTCAAAGCAGCTCATCAAGCAACCAATCATTGGGACAGAACCATGCACCTCGTATAGACTGTAGGCCCAACAGTCACACCCACCCTTGAATGTCCCCCGTCACACCAATCTGAGGTCAGGTATAGAGAACATTGGGGTTGATGGACATCAGGTCATTTGTGACTGCCCTATGGCAAAAACTGGGCTAATTTTAATATTCACAAAATATTTTTTAAACTCTGTGGTTTAGAAAAAAAATAAGGCTCTTGGAACCTACACCTCTTGTTAAAGAATGTATTTCTCTCCGTTCACAATCCTGCACCCAGGACTTTTCATGTTCTGCAACATTCCTCTGGAATACCCTCCCTCCCATTAGACACTGCCAACATTTCCAGGCCATCCAATGCTCCTTTAAAACTCAATTAATTATCCTAGCTTAGGCCCTCAGCAACCCGACCACCTTCCTAACCCCCTTTCCCCCACACTGCTTACTATCTTACTGATCTGTACCACCCCCTTTCTCACCCCTGACATATCTTACCTTGTTCCTTTAAAGATTGTAAGCTCTTGCAAGCAGGGCCCTCTTACTGTGGTCTTCTAACATTAGGCAATGACTAATGCATGTGCATGTGAGTTACGTCACACGTTCATGTGCAGTTGGGGGGCACCCATAAGTACAAAATACTAATTTCTAGTTTTCTTCTAGTTTTTATTGAGTTTTCCAGGTGGCACTAGGGACATGGCTGGACCATAACTGGGTGGGATAGTCAAATATCTTCATGAGCCCAATTTGGGGAGGTTGATGTCTCCACTGATATTGAAGCAAACACATGATATTGAAAAGAGGAGGATTATCATAAAAAAAGTTTAAATGTATAGAAACACCCTATTTGGCGTTACTTGTGTGGTCTTTTCCCAAATCTGCCTCTTTGTTTAAGTGAGGATTTATGGAGCACTTGATCTCTCCGTGTCTGCATGCAAAAAATGATGAATGCATACAATAATACCCAATGCATTTAACTAAAGTGGATTTTTAATCTCACCTCTGTATTGCAGGATTACATTCTGTAATGCTTTGCGAGAAGGCAGAACCTACAAAACGGTGCATGTCGGCTGTGGTTAAGGGCTTTTTAATTAATCAGTATCTTTAGCAGTTGCCTGAATTCAATCTAAGGGTTTGTGTTCATCAAAAGCAAATTTCCTGATTGTTACTGAGCAAAGAGGCTTAATATCCCTATGACAAGGACGTGATTGTTGACTTTAACAGAGTGAGATTTCTGGCTGCGATATTACCTCGTAATGCAAGGCAAGAGCTGAGGACAGAAAACTTTTTAAATGTATAATTTATATGAAACAGATGGTTATTAAAAATGATGTTGCCATCACCATCATCCAGCTCAGCAGCACAGCATGTGTTTTTCCTGGGTTCAGTTTTTCCATAAAAAAACAGCAATAAGATAATATATTACAGGTATGCTATCCATTATCTGGAAACCCGTTATCCAGAAAGCTCTAATGGAGAGGCCATCTCCCGTAGACTCCATTTTATCCAAATAATCCAAATTTTTAAAAAAGATTTTCTCTGTAATAATAAAACAGTACCTTGTACTTGATCTAAACTAAGATGCAATTAATAGTTATTGGAAGCAAAACCAGCTTATCAGCCTATTAGATTTATTAAATGTTTACATGATTTTCTACTAGATTTAAGTTACCAAGATCCAAATTACAAAATTTGCATAAATCCAGCGACAATCTGCTGTGTCGGAAAAAATTGTTGCGCATCAAAATTGCTGCATGCATAAAATGATCACGTGTCAAAATGTTTTGGACGCCCATTGACTTTAATGCATTTGGACACAATTTTGATGGCCAATGCGTTTCTCAAATTGTTTTGCCATTTTGCAAATTATTCGGCGACTAGAAACTGCCCAGATTCGCCCATCACTAGTGAAAACTCCTATAGTCCATAACTTGACTGTGAAGGTAATCTAAACCACAAAAGGTGCTACAAGTACTGTATATCCCAAAATATGCTGTCATCAATTCAACAGAGAGCTAGTTCAAGAGAACAACACAGATAGCCCAGTATAGGTGGGAAATGGTCACATATTTGTAGCAAGACCCTAGCAAGCCAATGTATTTTCAAGTTGATTAGGATGGAGCCAGGGTGGCTTCTGATAAAGATGCAGATTTTGCACATCATATTGCATATGGGTAAGGTGACACTGGGCGTTTTGGGGAGATTTAGTCGCCTGGCAACTAATTGCCTCATCTTTGCGGTGATCAATCTCCTTCCCTCACTCTGTGCTGGCTAAATCTCCCCGAAACACCTAGGGGCAAATTCATCAAGGTTCGAATATCGAGGGTTAATTCTGAGAATGAAAATCCTTTGACTTTGAATACTGCGATCGAACGATCTAAGGAATAATCCTTCGAACGATTAAATCCTTCAAATCAAACGATTCTAAGGATTTTAATCCAACGATCGAAGGATTATCCTGCGACCAAAAAAAGTTAGGCAAGCCTATGGGACCTTCCCCATAGTCTAACATTGGGTTCGGTAGCTTTTAGGTGGCGAACTAGGGGGTCGAAGTTTTTTCTTAAATAGACAGTACTTCGACTATCGAATGGTCGAATAGTCGAACGATTTTTAGTTCGAATCCTTCGATTCTAAGTCGAAGTCATAGTCAAAGGTCGAAGTAGCCCATTCAATGGTCGAAGTAACCAAAAAAAACACTTCGAAATTCGAAGTTTTTTTTTTTTCTATTCCTTCACTCGAAGTTAATGAATTGGCCCCCTAGTGTGAACTTACCCTTAACTTTGGTGCAAACAGTCAGGCATTTCGGGAGACGGGAAAAGCAAACTAGAGGCATAAACTGATTAGCATGAAAGCAGCAAGAAATTTGCTCTAAAGTGTCAGTCAATTTAATCCTCTGGATTGCAGGTTCAGATTTACACATTTAGAGTTATTTATTATATTGCCATTATAAATTAGTGTGAAAGCTACATGTTAATCTGTTAAATATAAAAACAACATAATCCCAGAATATCTAGTATAAGTAATTCTAAAACAACTGGACTGGAGTAATCATTGAAGACATTCACTACTTCAATGATTATTCAGCAAGTCCAGTTGTTTTAGAATTACTAAGGGGCCGATTCACTAAATTCGAGTGAAGTATTCGAACTAAAAAAACTTCGAATTTCAAAGTGTTTTTTGGGCTACTTCGACCATCGAATGGGCTAATTCGACCTTCGACTACGACTATTGAAGGATTCGAACTAAAAATCGTTCGACTATTCGACCATTCGATAGTCGAAGTACTGTCTCTTTAAAAAAAACTTCGACCCCCTAGTTCGGCAGATAAAAGCTACCGAAGTCAATGTTAGCGTATGGGGTTAATTAACCCTCGATATTCGACCCATAGTAAATCTGCCCCTTATACTAGATATACCATGACCTGGATAAACAGGAAAAAAATATATATATATATTGCCAAGTACGTCACAGCTGAAATTAGAACTGTGGTTAATCCTGTCCTGATTGAACTGTGAATGGGTTCACTTCAATGGGTTTGCTTCGTAGCATCTCGCATTCCTCTTCTTATATTCATCATTGCTTCGTAAACTCACTGATACAGTAACAAGATCATAGTGTTCACTGATACACTAGGCCAGTGATCCCCAACCTGTAGCTCATGAGCAACATGTTGCTCTCCAACCCCTTGGATGTTGCTCTCAGGGTCCTCAAAGCAGGTGATTATTTTTGAATTCCAAGCTTGAAAGCAAGTTTTAATTGCATAAAAACTAAGTATAGTGCCAAGTAGAGCCTCTTATAGGCTGCCAGTCCACATAGGGGCTACCAAATAGCCCATCACATCCATTATTTGGCACCCCAAGGGACTTTTTCATGCTTGTGTTGCTCCCCAACTCTTTTTATATTTGAATGTGGCTCACGGTTTAAAAAGGTTGGGGACCCCTGCAGTAGGCAGTATAAATGTGAGTTCACATTGGCTATTATGTTATATTATATAACTGACAGGTCTCAGGTAGTTTGCCACCTCCAATATGTGCCTAGATAATTGGCATATTCCTAATAACCAAAAATTAATCCACTCTGATAAAACCCTAGCATAATATTTAACTAATCCAAGCTAAGTACAGAAGTGCAATGCCAACAATATTGATTGGCCATCTTCAACCTGAAAATCCTTAGGTCCTTCAAGTAATGGTTGAGGACTTTGATTGTAGGACAAGAGCAGTCAAGAATATTTTTTGGATACATATCATAAAAGATACAGTATATCTGAATTCCATCAGAAAAATAACTGTATGAGATATCCTGTGAATTGTTTGGGATCGCAAGTGCTCCATCTTTATAAGTGGCTTGTAAGTATTTTTTTCCCTGACCATTTTTATATAAAAATGTATATTTTGTTTTCCTTCTGCCGATAACTCATTTATGTCTAACTTATGTGTTAGACCAGGGTAATCTCCAGATGCAACCAATTTCCCATATTCTAAGCCTTGGACTCATGAATGACACTTTGCAGTAGGAAAACATGTTTGGATGGAAGAGTTCTCAAAAACTGTAAGGAAAAAAAATAGGATATATATTTGCATATACAGTACACATATATATTTATACTGTATATACTCTGTATCATATCAAATGTAGTAGAAGTCAGTGCTTCATGGAGTAGCAGTCTACTGTAGTCTACTTGGCTCTGTTCTGTAGCAAATTAAAAAGAAACTCTGTTAGTGCAGTGTATTTCAGCATTCACACAGCATTTTGAATGTTAGTACATTTTTTCAGACTGTTTAGTTGCTTAAATGGATAATGAGAGAGAGTAGCATATGGAGCAGGAGTGAAATTATGTTAGCCATCTGTTTCTATACATATTTATACATAACTTATGTTTATTTCTTGGCTCCATTTTGGCCACAATTTTCACAGAAGGGGAGATAAATTAAAGTCTAGGACTATTTCATTTATGCAGCAGGACATCATTTTATGCATAGAAGACCAATGTGCAAACTACACACCCTCCAACATTTTTATCGGAAAGTCCTAGGCTATGTGACAGGTTTTACATCCCACCAGACGGCCCTAGGGTGCCACCTTTCCTTGGCCAAAATATTATGTTGAATAGTAATATATTATTCAACGTATTCAAAACTGTGTTCCTCTAGATGTTATTAAACTCCCAGTATCCCATCAACAGTGGAAGATTAGACCCAATATGTACTTCAGCCATTGTGGGCTGCAGGTTTTTCATCTCTCTTCTCTGGTTGCCTTTTTTTCTCTAGTAGGGGCATCTTAAATTGTCCATAACCACATTTCTCCAGACCTATTGCTCCAGTGTTTTCTGGGTCTGTGACAACCCTACAATTCCCACCAGGAACTTGACACAAATAATAACTTTTTTTGCACTGCATTGTATAAACCTCAACCACTGCCAGTATGGTGTCACCATGTGCCAAGGACAGGATACATTAATGATTGTCCCCAAAGGGATTAAATTTGCCTCTTTTAAAAATATCCTGTTCTGCTTTTCTGGTCTTCAACTGCTCAAGAGAATGACTCAGAGCTGTAGTTATTAATATGTGGAATAATAAAACATGTCATTTTACAGTAAAGAGATCTGAGCAGTGTTCATCTGGAATGTCAGAGCAATTAAGGGAAATGTATGTTTGTTAATGAACGAGGGAAATGTTTTGTTACAGTGTACCCCAATTGGGTTAGACTAAAGGTGGCCATACACAGAGAGATCTGCTTGTTTGGCAATGTTGCCTTGAGGTGGGTGATATCAGGCTGATTCGATCGTGGGCCCTACGGCCCAACAATCAGATCATAATGCAAGGCATAGGGGTGGCCGGATAATGGGACCGCATCAACGAACTTATACAGTCCACTATCTGACAGTATTTTTAACCCTGCCGATCGACATCTGGTCGACTTCAGATATCGATCGGTGAAGCCTGTCGGAGGGCCCCATAGATGGGCCAATAAGCTGCCGACTCGGTCTGTCAGCAGCTTTTATCTGCCCATGTATGGCCACCGTAACACTGTCTCCTATTTCCACAGATCTATTCAGTTTAATCTTTTATGGTTGGGTTTTTAGTCATGAGTGTCCCAGTATTTTGCATTCCACTGCTGGGATATGGGGGCTCTAAGCAATAAACTTTTTGCGTTAACGACTAACATAAAGGAAAATTGAATCTATGAATTTATCAGGACTTGTGATGAATAAGTTAAAAATTACAAACAGAGGTCTCTCTATATTATTATACATTCCCCCACTGGCTTAATTGAGTAGTTTGATCAGACAGCCCCGATATTGTATATCTGGTTTGGATTATTCAGTTCAAAAGCAATGGTTGATTGAGATTATCTCATTAAAGCCATGCAACAAAATATCTTGCTGTCATATTATTGGTATTATAGTATTATAGTATTGGCATCAGGAAATTCTTTTTTTAACCTTTGCTGTATGAAATGTTTGCTGTGATGAGAATTTACAGGTATACCGTCCAACTAGAACATTTGGTGACAGTAAAGCTTTCTGGATAACAGGTTTCTGCGTAATCAGCCTTTACCAGTACAAATGGGAAATTTGGTGACAATTTTTGGGTTCACAAAACTAGCATTGTGATCTTCAACATCTAACATCTTCCACAAGTTCCTCCTTCGTCCAGGAGCAGGACCTGAAGCCGAAAGGTCCTGGTATGCAGTATGCATGCTTCTGGCCATAGGGGCTTCAACAGTTAACATTTGGGAGGCCACACAATATATGTGAACTAGCCAGACCTGCCAAACCCCACAACTCTTCTGCGGCTACTTTGCAATCTCAGATCCCAATTACAGGGCAGGGGGCAGCGAATGGAGTTTGAGAGGGAGGCGTCATTCTTCTTTAATCTGAGTAGAAATGGTGCCCTTGGTCTTGAACATGCCATTGTCTCTTAAGGGTTTCTATATGACAGTTGAAGGTTCTATTTTTAAGTCGAACCAAAGAAAGGACGGCACTCCAGTAAAAAAGGAGCAGGTTTATTGCAGTGTCCTGCAAAAGTCGTACGTCTATTTTTAAGTCCCATAATCCAATGTAGATTTGTGATGGGAAAGCTCTGCTACAAAGGAGATGTGCCGTTAAGCCACAGTTTTAGATTTACTGTGCCCTGTATTAAAAACAGCAGAATCAATATAGCCCAGCTATTTGCCTGCACCTTCCCAACTTCTTTCTCATGTAACTTCTTTGCAGTATTAGATATTGGGGTTCATTTTAGCTACTGTGTTAGTGATTCCATGCAAGGTTTCTGTTTAATCTGATTTACATAATTACCCACCTTTAATTGAGATGATGGCCCTGAAAGACACGGTATGCATTTAAATTAACATTTTATGTGTATTACTCTCTACAGAATTCAATGCATCCTTTAATAGAGCAATGTTTGCCATTTTATGTTATATTTAGGATGATACATTATCTTTTTGTATTTATCTGGCCTAGAGCTAACACCTTTTAAGGAAAAAAATATCAGGCTTTCTATCTCTGATATATTTTTGCATTATTACAGTCCAGTATCATGCAGTTAGTGTGACGATCATGCTTTATGGCAGGAAGGTGAAAGATCACAGGGTTTCCAGGTCCCTCCTAGACAGAAGCCTAATTGCTTATGAGGGACCTGGAAACTGCAAATCAACCTCCACATTCTACTTGACCCAGTACAATAGTGAAAAAAAAAACTATTTTTCAAGGTTCAGGTAATCAATCCATGTGTCTGCAAGTATCTGCCTTGCCCTATGACGGGCCCAATGACCCCAAATCATGCCTCATTCTGTCTCTATAAAAAAGATATTGTCTGCCTTGGACCTAGACATTTATGGCCTTAACTACAGCCAAACCTCTATCCTGCAGTGTAGCTTCCCACATTGGCATACAGTATATATAAATATATGAAAGAGCTTTTATATTCTAGGTGGGTTTGGGAGAAGTAACCAATACTATTGTATGGTTTTCATAGCCCATTTTACAAAACAAATAAATATAGCATACAATATGATATTTTAAGTCATGCAGTGTTGAGCACAGAGAAAAGTCTCTGGGGTCTGGGTCTCTCATTATTTACCTACAAAAATGTATGTCTGCCATACAACTTACTAGCATTGTATCCCTAGATAGCAGATAGGGATCTGATTTGGGATTGCTGCTGTCATTGATACTGATGCATTTCTTTTATTGTTATATGGGCCCTTAACAATGTAGAATTAGGATTCTCTTACAGAGCTGCACATATAGCCTCGGATCATGTATTCAACAGTTTTTCCTGCAATATAGATTATTATATCTGCCCAAATGTCAGCAAGTAAGCAGCTACATGTTAATACATTTCTGATGCAGTATGTTACTTTTAACGAATACCATCTTGTTTGGCATGAGTAGGCTGTATATAGAGACTATGGGCCTTATTTATCAAAATCCAAATTTTTTATTTTAATAAAAAAAGTCCAACCAAACTAGAATCCACAATTTGACCTTATTTATTATTAAAAAATCAGATCGGGATCAGTTTTTCCCGATTTGCTCGATTTTTTTTAGTGCTTTTTATCGAAAAAAAACGAATTTTTCAGATTTTTGCCCGAAAAGTCTGAAATAGTTGGATTTTTGGGCTAATTCCAGCGCAGACCGCAGAGACTTCCAAATAGGAATGACTAATGTACCACCTTGGCAGGTCTGAAATGCCGGATTTTTGGATTCTGACTTTTTCCATTCTCAGGGTGTAATATATCTCGAAAAATTTGAGTTTATTGTTCCATAAAAATTCAGATTTTATAGTAAAAATGTAATACATTTTTGGACTTTAATAAATAACCCCCTAAATGTACATATATATTGGGGCTTAAGCCATTGCTGGACCTCTGCTCTATTGGAGGTGGTTCTTGGTCCTGTGACCTTTAAAGGTATTGTGTATTAGTCTTGGTTATTATGGGACAGTGGTGTGTTGTACTGTATTTGGAGATTTTATTCTGTGTGACTGGTCGGCAGAGAAATTAGTATTTGTGAAAAGATATTGGAGCTTCAAAGAGAACTGCCTTTATCAGACGAGGAGCTCCAACTGCAATTGATGCAGCATTCAGTTTCTTTGGTTTATCTTCTTCGCTTCTCTGGGATCATTTATAATTGTGCTTTATACTTTAGCAAATATATATACAGTAGTTGATTGCCGTGGATTAATCTAAAGTTTCTGTTTCAAGTCTTGTTCCACTAAGATCCACAATAGATTGGTTCAACATATCTACTGATTCCTATGTCTGGTCGCCTGTTTGCCAATAAAATCTCAATTCAAATGCTACTGCCATATAATTAGTGTTGACATATTATTAACCTTAGTTCTTACTCATTTTTTGTTTTTTATTGACCCGTGAATGCAATTCTGCATCCGGTTTGTACTGAGTGCTGGATAGTATCAGTCTGTGTTTTTTTTGCCGAAAGACTTATAGTTCAATGAGAACTTGCAACAATATAACAATATAAAAATGAATATTAAGCAGATTTCTATAAATATGCCACAGAATGTTAAGTATCTCCTAATCGACAGCTGTTTCTCGGCTCTGTTCATCTTCTAAAATAAATACATTCTTATTATCTGTGGTTCTCACTTCTTTTTTATCTCTTTTTATTTAATTGCACCCTATTTTGCCCTTCTCTCACTACCCCTTCAATCTGACTTTTAAGTTATTATAAGATAACATTCAACATGCTTATGTTTTTACAACTCTCCTCTTGCATGTTCTTGATCTACCACACTTTTATTTATATTCTGTTAGTAATTAGTTACTGTATCTCATTTAAACCCCCTATTATATTCTCTTTCATTAAATATATATATATATATATCATCCTTTACCCATTCTCTTCTCCACCCCCTCTTTTTTTTCAACTCCTCTTCTTCTAAAAGGTCAACATGCCATATTTATACAACGTTTTTTTAATGTTTCTTTCTGTAAGAGAACGGAATGCCCCTCAAAGTGATGGGTAAACATAATATGATATGATAATATTATAATGACTTATCATGGTAGAAGTTTTATGGGCTTTTTGCAACAGCAATATAACCTGAATATTACTTCTTTCTTAATAGGCTATAGGATGAGTTTACATTGTGTGACAGATAAATTGCAAATAGCCATTGGTACAATATTCCATAGTTACATACATTTCGGTCTGTGTCTAAGACCTTTCTCAAGACCCTGTGTGCATTCTCAATTTTTTGTTTATATTTATACATATATATATGCATTGTCCTATGGGCACTCACCACACCATCCGTCAACAGCCGGGTGCTCACCAATATTTATGCAGTATCATTAAAGAGAGCACTCACGGCAAGTTAGCAAATTTCAAGCAATGTATTAAAAAAAGAGCTTTATTCGTCCATAATTGCAACGATGCGTTTCGATCCTCAGGGGATCGTCATCATGGTTAATTTTGCTATATTAAAAATATATATA
Organism: Xenopus petersii; assembly: GCA_038501925.1. Classification (NCBI taxonomy): domain Eukaryota; kingdom Metazoa; phylum Chordata; class Amphibia; order Anura; family Pipidae; genus Xenopus; species Xenopus petersii. The sequence goes on from CM076677.1 coordinate 105,017,674, forward strand.
ATAAATATATTAAACTAACTGTAATCATGAATATTATTCTTCCCAAAATACATTGTCAAGTGTTGAGATAAACAATGAGACAGATGAGTGATTGACACTAGCAATATGCACCTGGCCCTTAGGCAGATCAGTAAAGTTGATTCAATTTAATGATTTTCATTATAGAAACTGAACATTTCGTGGAAGATTTTACTGAAAACATGGGTCTCTGAGAAAATCAAATAAAACCGATTTAGCCAATGTGTATCAGTCGGTGTCATTTTATGGCACAGCGAATTCTCACCTTCTATTGCTAATAACACATTACATTCAGACAGATCTTCAGTCACTAATCTATCCAGCATTTTTGTAGTTCTGCCCTACACAAGAAGGATTCTGGGCAGAAAAAGTAGTAAACACACACAGAAGTTTCTTTTGAAGAAAAGCCAGAACGTACAGTGTCGGACTGGCCCACCAGGATAACAGGAAAACTCCAGGTGGGCCAAGGTGTCAGTGGGCCCTTGTGCTGCTAAACATTTGGCCTATTCCATGGCCATTCCCTATTTCTATGAGAACAAAGAGGCTAGATAGATGGAATAATAGATTCTAGTATGTAAAACTATAAATAGAGGTTGAGCTAGGAGAGGAAGAATATTAGTACTGAGAGTGGACCCTGGTCTAAATTTTTTTGGTGGGCCCCTGGTCTAAGGTTTTTGGGTGGGCCCCTGGTATCCCAGGCCAACACTGGGGATGTAGGATTATCTTTCAATGACCTTTAAAACCAGACCAATTGGAATGGCCAATTGCCAATTGGAACCATTGGCAATAAAAATAAAATGTCTGCAGAGAAAAAGGCAGAGAAGATACTAAACAACTATCTTTATCTCAACTCTGTCCAACTTATGTAGTGGTATAGTTATTTCTTGTAAAGCATGTTTGATGTCTGCAGCTAATTGAAATGATCATAAAATGAAAACTGTGGGGCCTTTGAGCAGACATGGGGCCATAAAAATCTTTTTTGGAGGGGTCACACTGCCCTGTGGGCCTCCTGTTGGACAATTAGTTATAATAGAGGACAGTGGATAGGGATATCCTTGTGTGTAATATGTTACGTATCTTGGAGAAATCTAGAAACCAACTATAACGGTGAAATTTTGTGAAAGCAGGTGTCAATTCTGTTTCTGTTTTTGCCCCCTCAATAGGTATATGGCCATCATCCATCCACTCAAACCAAGGTTGTCAGCCACAGCTACTAGGATAGTGATTGCGGTCATCTGGGGTTTCGCCTTTGCATTAGCATTTCCTCAGGGATACTTCGCCACTGTTGAACCTACACCTGATAGAGTTGTTTGCTATATGGAGTGGCCGGAATCTGAGAACAGGAAGTATGAGAAAGTGTGAGTATATCATTAATATACATATAATTCCCTATTGCCACTATAATTCTGGACAAAAAAAATTAATGTATTTGTGTAAATGGAATATATAGCCTTTTTTAAAACTGAACAAAAATCAAGAAAACGGTGGATTGTTGAGCTTATACATATACAGTGGATTAACTGAAATCCCAACTCTGATGATGTTATTGTCCATGTTTCTGGCCATGCTGATGTCACAGTGCAGTAAAGTGTAAGACCCATTTAAACTATAAATCAATCTTAATAAACAAATTGTAATACTCAAAAAAACTTCATTCATCGATATTCTAATATGACTGCCACAGGCAATGTAGGAGGAAAAAAAGCTATTTTATTTAATCATAGAAAGTCTTTATACCAGGGGGCAAATTTACTTATGGTCGAATATCGAGGTTTAATTAACCCTCGATATTCGACTGTCAAATTGAAATCCTTCGACTTCGAATATCGAAGTCGAAGGATTTACCGCAATTCCTTCAAATGAATGAAAAATCAAACGTTTGATGCAAAGGATTTTAATTAATCGAACGAACGATTTTTCTTCGACCCAAAAAAGATTGCAAAGCCTATGGGTACCTTCCCCATAGGCAAACATTGACTTCAGTAGGTTTTAGGTGGCGAACTAGGGGGTCCAAGTATTTTTTAAAGAGACAGTACTTCAACTATCGAATGGTCGAATAGTCGAACGATTTTTAGTTCGAAACATTCGATTCAAAGTCGTATTCGAAGGTCGAAGTAGCCAAAAAAAATGTTCGAAATTCGAAGTTTTTTTTATTCTATTCCTTCACTCGAGCTAAGTAAATGGGCCCCCACATGTCCTGATTAATAAGACCATATGTGGTTCTATATTTGTTTACTGTGTATATCTCCTACTCTCTTGTTGCATAACTATTTTATCCAAACCACCACCTCAGCATCATCCACTTAATACATTTACCCCTGGGTAATTTTTCTTTCATGTCTTTGAAAAAAAAATGTGTTTCTCAATCTCTCTACAAGATATCAACTAACAGTTTTCATCTTGTACCTGCAGTGGCGTAACTACCGGGGGAGCAGGGGGTGCAATTGGGCCAGGGCCCGCACCCCGCAGGGCCCCCGGCAGTCTCGCGCCCACTGCAGCGCTGCAGGGAGACAATGGGGGGCGGGGCCCTGCTGCAAGGCCCGCACTAGGGCCCGCCCCCACCTAGTTCCATCTCTGTGTACATGTTTGTATATCCTCCTTTTGAATATCAATATCTCCCCACACACAGACAGGCGCATCCACAGATAAACAAATATATTATGTATGTGGTGTCACAGTTGATATCAAATCTTTTATTAATGTCAAAGGTTTTATCTTACAACTTTGGGAACAACATTAGAATTGAAGGAGCCCTTATCTTACAGCGCTGCCTGACATATCTAGAAATAATACTCTTGGTTATCAATTCACTTGAATTCTTTGATCTCCAGTAATGGTATAGGTGGCACGAAGATCAAGTTCTCCAAGTTTTATTGCCACCTCACTTCGACCAGCTCTTTTTGTTGTGAATTAAATGTAAGAACGAGCCTATTAAAATCTGCAGCAAGAGCTGAGGTTTTGATTTTCTTTTCATTATTCACTAAAAATGAAAACTTACTTGGAAATCTTTTTAGCTCTCTGTTATGCCAGATACAGCATTAGTTTTGGTTTAGCGTTTTTAGTTGTATGCCCTTAGTCTTTAAATCTATGGACAAGTTCCCGTGCTTGTTCTTTAAACACTTCATTCAAGCTGGAATTTCTCATGACTCTAAGAAACCTGCCAGACTAACTGGCAGCAATCTGATTCCTCTGACACATTGGCATGCAGTAATTGTGACAAAAGAAGTAGTTTCGTTGTTTGCAAACTTTCTGCATCTCTCAAGAAAAAAACCAACTTGCTTGTATCATATAAAAATGTAACAATTTAAATTGTACATGGATAGAACTCCTCCAAGCAGTCTCGATTAAGCGATGTAATGATAAAAAGGTCATATGTGAACTGTGACCATCAACTAATGTGTCTTCAGTATAATTCTGGTCACATTTCTCAAAATACTTCTTCCATTAAAGGTACAGGTTTGCATAGCTGGGCGAGTATTTTCCATGCTCTGCACTTGAAGTTCATGGGCCCCATAAAAAATGAACATGTTATCTCCAAGCACTAAGTCCATGTGCAGCATCAATTTATATAATATTAACATACTATGGACATTTCCATGAAGGACTATACCACCAGCAAGCTTTTGTCATAAGGAATGCTCATGGTAGAGCAGAATTGGACCCTTTTTTATAGTAATATAACCTAGCTTGTGTAACAGATGTGCAATATCTCTCAAATATAAACCCAATTATATAGCCAAAGTCTGTATTGTACCTTCTACATATACACATATGGTCTTAATACAAGTTGGTCACTATCAGTCATCCTAGAGGTTCCTCTATAGACTTAACTATCTTTGGTAGTACACAGCATTTTAGGTTTGTCCAACTTTAGACCTTAACATTTTTAATTCTAATAATCCCTTGTTGAGGTGTCATACCAAAAATAATTTCATATGAAAGAGCATACAGTTATCTTTCTATACCAGTAGTTATTAGCCAAATCTTAGAGGGCACACAAATAAGTATGTATTCTGTCCCCAATTAGGATATGCAACCCCCTCCCATCATGAATAGTTATGAGCAAAATTGTTCTCCAGGTTTTGCTACAAAAAGACACCCATAGACTACAATAAAGGTGGCCATACATGGATAGATCCGCTCGTTTGGCGATGTCGCCAAACGAGCGGATCTCCCTCCGATATGCCCACCTTGAGGTGGGCAATATCGGGCAGATCCGCTTGTTTGGCGATGTCGCCAAACGAGCGGATCACCCTCCGATATGCCCACCTTGAGGTGGGCAATATCGGGCAGATCCGATCGTGGGCCCTAGGGCCCAACGATTGGATCCTAGCATTCACAAACGGGCGGTCGGATCGCGGGACCGCATCAACGAACAGATGCGGCCGCGATCCGACGGGATTTTTAAACCCATCCGATCGAGATCTGGCCGACTTTCGGCCAGATCTCGATCGGGGAAGCCCATCGGGGGCCCCCATACACGGGCCAATAAGCTGCCGACATGGTCTGTCGGCAGCTTTTATCGGCCCGTGTATGGCCACCTTAAGTCAAAAAATTGCCCATTGACTTCAATGCATTTGGCAAAATCATGAATGAGATTGCTTGCTTTTTCTGGACATAATGTCTTTAGTAAAGCACTTGACAACTTTTTCTGGCAAGGTTCGGTTGGAAATGTGATGGATTGAATACCTTTTAAATCAGCCCATAAATCTGTGGCTTCCAAAAAACACCAGGTTCCAGCATTACAGATAATAGATCCAGTACCAGTGCAATATTCAGAATTGTCATCTGTAACTTTAGCATGCATCAAAGTTCTTTTCATATGACTACTGCTCATGGAAGCTCTTGTTCTATGTAAAATTAACCCTGCCTACCATTTTTAGCCAATCTATAATTATTCCGAACCTTATCATTATATGGTCTCCTTTATGGTTCTGACCCAACAGCAAACCTCAGACATTCATTTATTGTTTTCATCACCTCTTTATGTAATGTTTCTATATATATTTTGACTTATTGCATAATCATTAATCTAATTTTTTAGTGTCAAAATATATGTTTTAAATATTCCATCTGCACCAAATCATGTGGCAAACTAAACCCATTGATGGCACAGAGCAGTTTTTTAAAATGCTCTCCCATTGCTGTTTGAAATGAAAGGGATTAAACCGCTGGGTACATAACCCTCTGGGAAGGTTTTGAATAATGTTCAGACATTACTATATTCCAACAGAGAGAGAGATTCATTTATTTCATATGATTTTAAATCATAAAAGTCTGTTTGATAGAACATAATATTTATAATGCTTCACTTCTTTTACACTAATAATAATATAGTTGTAAAGAACGTACCTGGTGGTCTAGTGGGGGGACGGCAGGGACGCCCGAAGCGACGAGCAGCCTCCATTAGGCCGCAGGCGTCGGCATCTTAGGGCGCGCGCGACGCGTTCTTGGGGGATTTAAAGGCGCAGGCATGCTGAGATAATGACGTCAGTGCACTATGGCGCAAAATTCAAAAACTATTTATATCCCATTAGGACTGTGGGACTTTGCCCGTGATAGGTTTTGTTCCTGGTGCCTTGTACCTTGTGCTGAAAAGCTTCTTGTCTGTTTTGATTCCTGTGTTTGACCCTGCCTGGCTGTTTGACTACTCTGATCTCTGGAACCTGACCCTTGCCTGAAACCGACCTCGATTCTGCTTAACCCTCCTGATTGATGTTCTGGTTTGACCTCTGCCTGTTATTTGACTCCGATTCTGCCTCATTCCATCTGATTGATTACCCGGTTTTTGACCCTTGCCTCAGCTCAGATATATCCCCCAAATCATCCCGTATACAGCTAAATAAACCACTCAACCTATATAAGATACCATAAACCAAATTTTGTAGCCATCCTATGGTTGGATCCTTCACTTAAGGTGGCCATAGACACATATTTATACGATATTCGGTGTGTCTATGGTGGAAGATGAGCCGACCGATATCGGGAGAAGTCTTGGATATTGACTTGTAGATCCAGATGGCCAGAAAATTTTGATTGGCTGTCTTTGAAGGCACCTGAACATCAGCCACTGTTAATGCTGAATCTTCAGATGCAGGTAGAATTCTATTGTATTTACCTGTATATCTGACAATTCAGCTCTAAAGGCCACCATACACGGGCCGATAAAAGCTGACAGACCGAGTCGGCAGTGTGGGACGGGCTTTCCCAATCGTTATCTGGCCGAAAGTCGGACAGATGTCGGTTGGGCAAGGTAAAAAATACTGTTGGATCACGGCTGCATCTATTCGTTGATGCGGTCCCGCAATCCGACCGCTCTTATTGCATCCATTCTGACCTGATTGTAGGGTCCCAGGGCCCATGATCGAATCAGCCCGATATCTCCCACCTCAATGTGGGCATATCAGTGAGAGATCCGCTCGTTTGGCGACATCGCCAAATGAGTGGATCTCCCTGTGTATGGCCATCTTAACAGTTAGTATTGAAAGCGACCAATCTTTTCTGCAACCAATGGTCTCAGGAAAGATCATAATTGTAATGTCTATGGCCACCTTTAGTTTAGAATTATAAACTACAATCTGTAAAATAAAATGATGCCTCCCTTTGTCAGGAAATCAGGATTATCCCCATAAAGCAATGATCTTCATCACTAAAAATTCTGAGGCTTGATAAAATTGGCTAATTGTGAGTGCCATTCCAGTTGTTATTCCATGGACTGCAAACACCTAGGCTCACCAGAAAAAAGGAAAAATAACTATAATTGTGGAATACTTAGCCTTTATCTTGTATCTATCTTTTGGGTTATGACATTTTATTTGTGGATTAGGCTGCATGCCACAATAACTTTATCTGTTATTATCTCCTGGCCTCTAATCTTGCCCGGGCATGCATCACAACTAATGGCTCACTGAAATGCAGGTGATATTAAAACAGTAAATTCCATCTTACTCAAACTTGTTCTGTACAGAAAGCTAAAACTCTTGGCTGCCACGTACAGTAATAAATTACCCTGGTGAAATCTCTAAAAAAAAAAACAAAAAGTCCTTTCTAATGCGTTCTCTTTGCTCATAAAATAACTCTCAATTTGTAAATGTTTCTGATATATATAAACATAATTCTGCAATCAAATCATTATACATCTGTCTGAGCGAATTTACTGCATAATGCATGGATCGTGTAAGATTTTTGCCGAAAACTCCGAAAAATTCAGATTATTGCACAAAACCCAGCATAGATCAAAAAATCTTTGGGACTTCTCACATTAACTTATATGCAACCGCGGCAGGTATGAGATTTTCAAATTCAGACTTTTTCGATCCTTGGGGTATAATAAATCACAGAAAATTTGTGTTTTTTTAAAATTCTGATTTAATACTAAAAAAATACAAATTTGTTGGATTTTAGTAAATAGTTTATTGCATAAACCCAGTAGGATTGCTTTGCCACCAGTATGGATTCATGCAGCTTAGCTACCATCAAGTACAAGAGAAAAAAATTGCAATCATATCTTAAAGGAAATGTAAGATATTGAAACAGATGAATATAAAATTTATTAGAGTCCTCTTCTGAGCAGTTTTGCAGTTTATTTGACCTTAACAGTTCCACCTGCAGGTCAGTTCTGCCAACTGGCCTGACAGATGAAGAGGAAAGAAGAAGAAGAAGAGGAAAGTCAATAAAAAACAGGCAAGGAAAATCTTCATGTGCTTAGAAAAAAGCAGAGAAATATCAAAAGACTTTCCTTGCCTTCTTAAATTTTCTCCCGACTGTCAGTCCGGTTGACAGAACAGACCAGCAGGTGGAGCTGTTTTTGAAATTCATTACATTAAGCATGTAAAAAAAAAATCTGTTAATATATGGAAACTAGCCAAAATAATAACTTTACAACAGTACAATTCATTTTGAGGGTCTACTTTTCCTTTCAATTTGGCGTTCCTGTAATTTTCTGAATAAAAGGTTCTTGGATAAGAGATCCCATACCTGTTTTTCTTAAAATCTCTTAATTCCTGTTAATTTTACGTTGTAAAACAGAATCCCTTTCTCAATACTGAAGAACAAATGTATACTGTATTTTCCCCAAACTATCTACAGGACACCTTTAAGAACAAAAACAAATGTCCGCTTGCTAGGGCATGGGATTTGTTGTTTAACAAGCGCTGTCTAATGCACTTTAACCTTCTTCTGAAACTCCAGCCATGGCCCACTTTGATTCTTGTGTGACCCATGGCTTTGTTTTATAGCCACTGAAGCTCCGTGGCTGTGAGTAAAATTCTGATATTCTGTTAATATGGCATTAACCTTTGTCGTCTGTGACTGCTAGAGAGATATGCTCAGCATTGTATGAACAGGAAAATGACTGCTCTAGGGCACAGAGATTTTCTGGAATCATTTGAAAGCCTTTTTTTAAGGGAAGGTTTCCGGAGAAATATTTTGCCTTGGAGGCTTTTCAAGGAATTTGCTTAGTTTAAAGCCAGCTATTTACTTGCCTCTGGAAAAATTCATCCTTGTTGCTCTTCTGTTTCCTGATTGCTGTTATGTTCCCATCTATAGGTTCTGCTCTGTGAGAGATTTTAAAGTAAATATACATGCAGTATAACATGACAAGCGGACTCCTCAATTGACCCTTCTCTTTCAGCCATCCCACTGATTGTTACATACCTTAATGAAACACCAGGAGCCAGAAAGGGTGTGAAATAGCCTCAGCATTTATTCACATTTTGTTAAATAAATAGGACCATGCCAGCCTCACTCAAGGCAATATTCAAAGCTAGAATTCCATAAGAGGTCGCTACTATGCTCTGCTGTTCCTTACTTGAGATCAGCACTATGTCATTATATCCACCACTGAGTATTAGGCTGTCTCTACCTACAGAGAGGATGGCCCCAAATCTGCTACCAGCAGGAGCTGCATCTCCCACCATTAGAGTAGTTCAGCAGCCCTGCTGTTGGTCCTGAATCTGCAGTGTATCGATGATAGGCAGTGTCGGACTGGCCCTGCGGGACACTGGGAAAAAACCCCGACCCTTAATGAGCCCCCGCCGGGCCAGTCCCCTCTCCCGAGTTTTTTTGAAGCCACCACGCAGCACCATCGGCGCATGCGCGAGGCACCTTTCATTCAGGAGCGCCATGACGCAGGTGCGCCGATCAGCGCCTTTATGCATGCACCCTCAGCATCACTGTAGGGGGGGCGCATCACGGTCGGACAGGACAGGTCGGAGGGGGCCCTGGACAGTAGGTCCCGGTGGGCCCCGTGCTCCCCAGTCCAACCCTGACGATTGGAAATCCAAGCAGGCTGTCACCTAGCACAAGCAGTAGTAGCGTCTGTATCAATCAACCCACTGTGCAGTCACAGGAGAGAACCTCCTTTCTCACTCTTCTAAACTTACCTGTGCAGTACTCTGGCAAGCTCCTACCACTGCTGTGACAAATACAATTTAAATACATTATCATATATCCGCTGTTTTGATCCAGAAAAACTCAGCCTCAAGCCACTGCCAATTGTGCCTCAAGAGGGAAAAAATCCTTCCTGAACTCAATGGCGATTGGAAAATTCCCTGGATCAAACATTTGCCATTCACATTCGCTTATTAATAGATAATTTGAGAACATTTCACAAGATATGCAAAAAGGGGGGGGGTAAGATTATACCTACTCAAATGTTAAGGAAATGACATCCCCTGACATCACATCCCTCTCTTTCTCTGCCCCCAGTCCAACTTTCCCCTGCCTTAACTTATTCCTTCTCACCCAATCACAGCTACATCTGAGTCTGCCAATCTTTAAACATATCCTAGTATAATTTGGCTGCTGGTCATTCAGATCCCTTGTCATGCAGCCCCTGTGTTTATAGCTCCAGGGCTTTCTTTTATATTACAGGGTTATCGTTGCCAAGCTTCTCCAACTTTCATATTTCTACAGTAATATAATAATTCAGTGTCCACAAATAAGAAATTGCATTGAGCTAGAGAAGGTAAGACTAGGGCCAACAATTGACTTACTTTTAGGGATACACACTCGGCAGTGGTAACACAGAATTCAGGTCCCATTGCTGGTGTGTGGTCAGCAATGGATGTAAAACATGAGCTACCAATACATCTCAGTGCTAGTTGCTCCAGTTATTCTATGTGAAAAAAATGCAAAATGATTCCTAATCTGTTGTTTCTTAATGCAAAATGGTATTTTACAGGAGATGTGTGATATAACAATGCAATTACAACTGGTAAAAAACAAAATACTGTATATCATTTTGTCAGCACTATGCCACCATCATATACATGACAAAAGTGATGAAAGTGTATGGTTTAGGGATGCCCTCAATGTTAAATCATACAACAGGTATGGGATCTCCATACTTTGTCTACTAATACATTGGAATATTAAATAAACCCAAGAGAATTGTTTCACTACCAATATGGAGCTTGGTTACCATCAAGTACAAGGTGCTGTTTTATTATTACAGAGAAAAAGGAAATCATTTTTAAAAATCATAATTATTTTCCTAAAATGGGATCTATGGGAGTTGACCTTCAAGCCATTTGCAGCTTTCTGGATAATTGGGTTTCTGCATAAGGGATTCTATAACTAGACCAGTACTAGCTTGGTGACCAGAAACCCATGGCTCTGATTAAAGGAAGGCCATCTCCCATAAAGTCCATTTTAATATATAATATATAATATAAATGATTTAATAATATACAGTATATTCTCGAGTATAAACCGAGTTTTTCAGCATCCAAAATGTGCTGAAAAAGTCTACCTCGGTGGGCAGTAGCTGAGATTGCAATCACTTTTAATCATTCCTATACCAACAGTTCACTTGGGGAGAGATTGCAATATCCCACAATGCCCTCTGTTGGTTATATGAAAGAATAACAGTGCGCCCTCTGTTGGTTATATGAAAGAATAACAGTGACTGCAATATCACACAGCGCCCTCTGTTGGTTATATGAAAGAATAACAGTGACTGCAATATCACACAGCACCCTCTGTTGATTATATGAAACAATAACAGTGCGCCCTCTGTTGGTTATATGAAAGAATAACAGTGACTGCAATATCACACAGCGCCCTCTGTTGGTTATATGAAAGAATAACAGTGCGCCCTCTGTTGGTTATATGAAAGAATAACAGTGACTGCAATATCACACAGCACCATCTGTTGGTTATATGAAAGAATAACAGTGACTGCAATATCACACAGCGCCCTCTGTTGGTTATATGGAAGAATAACAGTGACTGCAATATCACACAGCGCCCTCTGTTGGTTATATTAAAGAATAACAGTGTGCCCTCTGTTGGTTATATGAAAGAATAACAGTGACTGCAATATCACACAGCGCCATCTGTTGGTTATATGAAAGAATAACAGTGACTGCAATATCACACAGCGCCCTCTGTTGGTTATATGGAAGAATAACAGTGACTGCAATATCACACAGCACCCTCTGTTGGTTATATCACACAGCACCCTCTGTTGACTGCAATATCACACAGCACCCTCTGCACATGGTAGTGGGACAGTGGGACAATGCACACAGTAATCTGTTTGGCAATTCTCTGTCACCATCAACTTTGCAAAGAAGTCCGGTTGATCGATGGGGGGGTCGCTTTGGCAGAATGTGCGCTCCTGGGAGACAGGGCTGTAGTTGTGTCTAGGCTTATACTAAAGTCAATAAGTTTTCCCAATTTTCGTAGGTAAAATTAGGTACCTCGGCTTATACTCGGGTCGGCTTATAGTCGAGTATATACGGTAAATGTTTTTAAAATTATTTACTTTTTTCTCTGTAATAATAGAACAGTACCTTGTATTTGATCCAAATTAATGTATAACCAATCCTTATTGGGGGCAAAACTATACTATTGGGTTTAATTAATGTTTCAATTACTTTTTAGCAGACAAGGCAGGGAGATTCAAATTACAGAAAGATATCTGGAAACCCCTAGGTCCCAAGTAGGGTTGCCACCTGGCCAGTATTTTACTGGCCTGACCGGTAAAAATTCTACTTGGCCCCAATGTTATTAATAGGGAAAAAAACAAAATATATACGAAGGCCGGTATTTTTCTCCAAAAAATGTGACAACCCTAGTCCCAAGTATTTTGGATATCAGGTCCCATACCTGTATGGACAGTATCACCTGTAGCTTCTGCAAGTGCAGGTGCTGACCAGGCAGACAGATTCTCCCTCTGAAATCCTGTCTCTGTCCTTGCTGCAATGCTCAGAGCACACATATTTTATCACAGGAATGAGCTAGTCTCCAAATCAATAAGTCAGAAAGACTCAATGCAGCTCATTCCTGTAATAGGGAAACACAATGGTGGAAAGGAGAGCTCCAAATCACAAATGGGGTATTTGGCAGAAGGCCCACTGGGAGTGGAACATTCCCACTATCCTTGAAGCCCAGCCTGACCCTGCTGGATTGATTAACAAAAAAAGAGTTGCTATAATGCTTTCCAAATAAAATGAAATCTTATTTTACTTCATCTTTCTCATAGTATCCCCTTAAACCTGGAATTGCAGGTGCCCCTTGTGAATGCAATGTTAAAGGAGAACTAAACCCTAACAATGAATATGGCTAAAAATATCATATTCTATATACTGAACTTATTGCACCAGGCTAAAGTTTCAGCTTGTCAATAGCAGCAATGATCTAGGACTTCAAACTTGTCACAGGGGGTCACCATCTTGGAAAGTGTCTGTGACATACACATGCTCAGTGGGCTCTGAGCAACTGTTGAGAAGCTAAGCTTAGGGGTCATCACTAATTATCAAGCAGAAAATGATGTTGGTCTGATGCTACAGGGCTGGATTTAGTGACAGCGATGGACAGGTTTACTTGGCTGAAAACTTTAAAAACGAAGCACCCCAGATTAGAGGCAATTCAAATAAGTGCAACTGATTGGAGTTTGTATGTGTATTAAACACCTGTTGAGATCACGCCATTGTTAGAATATACTCATCAGCCCTCTATATCTTATTATTCCTTTAGAATCCATCATATGTTGTGAATGGTCAATTCAAACCAAACCTAAATATGAGCAAGAGATCAGTAAAATTACTTGTTATAGAATGTATTGAATGTCTCCATCTGTAAATTATATTACAGAATACAAAAACAGTTCTTATAGTGTAATAATATTGTATAACTATATTATATGGCACTTTCTCTTGTACAAATCTTGCTTTCGAGGCATTAGTATTCTGCCTTACATTGTGAACTCCACTGGATCAGGGGCTGATGTATAATCTCAATGTGTATACAGTATATGGGAATAATAATATTAAGGGCAGGACATGGGTCTTTAGTTTTTTGATGTTATTTCTGAGAGGAAGAATAAGACCATATCTGTGTGTTTCCCCGTATACTGTATCTCAACGTGAATTTGTCAGTGTTATATAGGGGTACTTGGGATTAGTGATGGGCGAATTTATTCATCAAAAAAACGGACGCCAGCGTCAAAAACGAGACCAGGCACCGTTTTGCAAAGTTTTTGCGAATTTCGCTGGAAATTCGCTAATTTTTCGGCGAATTGAAATGCCCCAAATTCGCCTATCACTGCTTGGGACACTTGGCTAACAGTTTTTTTAAGCATTTCCATCATAAAATGTAAGCAAAGAACTCCTTTAGCACTCCTGGAAAGTCACTAGCCACCGGGTTGATGTTGGAACCTCTCTCTATATCACAATGTAGTGATTTGGTCAGGGACACATGACACATTCAGATGTCTTAATTAGGGGGTTAATTATCAAAATCTGAAATCTGAGTATTTTCTGAAAACGACTTTGACCAAATCTGCACGGGTATTCTCCCCTTATTTACCAATACGTTTTTCGAAATTTCCTGTGCGGGAAAAAAACAGGAAAAACTCGGGAAAAAACTAATTGTACGATTTTTTTGGGATTTTACGACCTGAAAACTCAGATTTTTGGGGATTTTCGACCCAAAAAAAATTTTTGTGGATTTTTGCTCAAAAACCACTAAATCTTCGGATTATTGCACGAAACCCTGCACAGATCAGGAAATCTTTGGAACTTCTCCCCTTGACTTCTACATGAACTCGCCAGGTCTGAGTACTTTTTTGTTCGGACTTTTAAAACCCTTGGGGTTTAATAAATTCCAAGAGGTTTTTTTTTCTACTAAAAATTTGAATTTTATAGTTAGAAAAACTCTAATATTTAGAGTTTTTGCCATTCAGATTTTAATAAATAACCCCCTTAGTGTGAAATGTGTGCAGTCCAGTAATTTCACAAGACTTCCTAATTAAGGAGCTACGTTAGAGCTAGATTTCTTTAAAGATCTTTGTAGAAGAGTTCAATATAGCCCTAGCCTCAGGTAATGCGTAGAATATGGTCTCCTGTCTATGTTCTAGTTGGCATAAGGACAGTAAAATCCTCAGTAGCATCTTCTGTTCTGTTGTATGGCTCTGGGAGATGTAGAGCTGAGCTCCATTTGAGATATTTCTACATGCTGTTTCATGAAGCTATAATGCTCAGTGCCTATGCGATTTTCTATGGAGGCTTTGGGAGCCTGATTGCTCTGAATGTTCTCTTTATGTTCTCTTGTATATCTTGGGCAATATGAATATTAAAGCTGGGTATAATAATTATATATTATGGGGCAGCAGTCATCCTCTATTTGGTTGAGAGACCCTTTTGGTCTTTATCCAGCTCATTATCCAGCTCTGCATTATAGCAATAGAAGACTGTTATATCAAACTGTAATTAATTAGTTGTCCTAAAGGTCTCTTAAAATTGAACATATATATATATATATATATATATATATATATATATATATATATATACACCTTGCAACTAGAAAGGGCAGTTAAAAGCCCCAACCAGGAGTTTAGTAGAAGCAGCCGTCTGTTAGGGTATTAATTAGGAAAGTTGTAAAGTCAGCTATGGGCCTTGGAAAATCCTGTCTGGAATATCAAAGGGACACCAGCAGAGAGCCTCTGGTTGTTGAGGGCAGGTGGGGATAGAGAGATTCCCACTAGGTCAGTGGAACGGGAGTGGTCTCAAGGTGTCAAGAGGGTAATGCAATTATTCTGTGAGTGCGGGAAAGGCCACCTGTTTGGAGAAATAATGTTTGAATGTATAAGGATACCTTGGTGTGTCTTTTAAAAAATAAAAGTGTTACAGTTTTGGAAGTGGACATCTGCTGTGTGCTCGTGATATATTACAGTCTGCCCTCCTACAGGCTTTCTTTGTCCATAAAGTGCCTGTAAGGGTACCTACAGCTTGACTACCATGAGCAAGTTGCCTGTGTGACTCTAGCAATAGGGCCGTTAGGGATTTTTTTTATTAGTAAAGGCATATAACTATTGACATTACACAAATCCACAGCTCCTTCAGCACATAAGCCCAGCCCAAAACTGTAAGTCTGCAACTGTAAGTCAACTGTTTAGTGGCAAATCCATATTAGCATTTCAATACTCTAATGAGGTCACCCTTGCAAGCTTTGCAAGGTTGAGTTAATATCTAACCCTACTGCAGCAGAAACAGGCAGAATTTTAGGATAACAGGCAATTGCTCTTGGCCCACAGGGAACGGGGAAGATAATTCAAAGGACAGAATTTGCAATTTAACAAGGGCTGGAGAGTTACAAACTGGACATCCCAGATACATTTAATCCCCCCCTGATGTTGGGTATAGTCTGCATATATTGCTAGAACTCTATTCGTCCTGAATTTTTACACATTTTCCTGCCCATGTGTTTATCTTTTAACCAATGTCCCCTGTTTATCATTCCTTTGGTCTGTACATATTTTAATGAAAGTGAACTCTTTCACTAGCTCTCTGTTTGCACTAGAAATGTCAACTCTGGCTCCTTGCGCCATGTTTTGCCTAGCCTGACACCGAAAATTAAACATTTGATCCCCTTTCCTAAATCTCCACACCACATTTACTAAACAGAGCCAGGATTAAATGTATCATAGTAATAAATTTCGCTTTTACATTGGAGTCAGCCATGAACGCTCCCGGCTCAAGCTAAAGAATACACTGATATATTTGGATAGCGGCAGGTCATATCTCTATTTGTATATGTGTTCATTTTTAAACATAGTATATGTCACAGAATACATTAATAACAAATACATTTTGTGCTTCACCCACTCGTTATCCCTCTAACAACCAGAAGAATTATTATTAGGCAGAATGTAAACCATGAACAACACACATGCCACGTTTAATTAATATCTCTGCCTACATGAACTAATGAAATGATGGAATTAAACACGGAGGATGGAGTATTTGTATAGAGGTATTAAAATACACAAGTGAAGCCAGGAAAAGAAAGTCGGAATCAAAATGACTTTGGAAAGACCATTACCTGGGCCTCACATCAGGCTGTGTAAAACTATATTTTTTTTATGGTATGAAAAGCAGTGTAAAATAAAGGTATGTCTTTCCTTTTACACTGGCTGATAGTAGTATTTAATATCATTATTTTCTGCCATTATTTTTATAGAATAACCCATTCAAGTCAATGAGAAAATTCAGGTAAGAAATAATGGAAAGAAATGCTATTTTATTACACCAGAAACCTTTCCCTGGGTCTTTTCCTCACCTTATCATGCCAGGCGTCGGGGTCGTCCTGGGCCAGCGGGACATTGGGAAAAACCCTCTCATGGGTTTCGCCAACCCAATCCTGCACCCTGTCATAGACTGTTGTTCGCTGTGATCCCCCAGAATTCCCCAGACTGCAGCCACTAAGGACAGCAGTTAAAGGGAAAGTAGGGCAAATATGAACTGCTTGGGGGCCCAGAGATGGTGGCAGCCCCAGTGGGCCCTGGGCCCCCAGTATGACACATGTTACCTCTGTGAACCAACGACTCCCCAATGAGAGCAGAAAAGTTGTTCTAGAGGAAGGCAAAAAAACCCCTTTCAAGCCTCTTCCCAATTGGACCAGTTTATATAGTGAATAAAGTACCCCCTCTTGTAAAATATAAGGATATTATAAGTTACCGAGGCGTTTCATGACCATATAAAAACACGAGGCCGAAGGCCGAGTGTTTTTATACATGTCATGGAACTCCGAGGTAACTTCTAATATCCTCATATTGGATATTATAAGTTACCGAGGCGTTTCATGACCATATAAAAACACGAGGCCGAAGGCCGAGTGTTTTTATACATGTCATGGAACTCCGAGGTAACTTCTAATATCCTCATATTTTGCAACTGGGGGTACTTTATTTATTATAATACACAAGTTTCAGTGAGTCATGTGACAGAAATGACATCAGAACTCACCGTTGATAACTGATGACATCAGAACTCACCGTTTATAAGGATATAATTTACAGGATATTCATGGCTTTTGTGTATTATCTGTATATACACACACAGGTATGGGATACGTTATCTGGAAACCCATTATCTAGAAAGCTACAAAATACGGGAAGACCATCTCCCATAGACTTTATTATAATCAAATACTTTCTAAAAAATTATTCCCTTTTTCTAATAAAACAGTAGCTTATACTTGAGCGCAACTAATATATAATGAATCCTTATTTAAGGCAAAACAATCCTATTGGGTTTACTAAGGGGCACATTTACTAAGCTCGAGTGAAGGATTCGAGGTAAAAAAACTTCGAATTTGGAAGTATTTTTTTGGGGTACTTCGACCATCGAATAGGCTACTACGACCTTCGACTATGACTTTGACTTCGATTTGACTATTCAACCATTCGATACTGTCTCTTTAAAAAAAACTTTGACTACATACTTCGGCAGTTTAAACCTACCGAGGTACAATGTTAGCCTATGGGGACCTTCCCCATCAGTTTTCTAAGGTTTTTTTGATCGAACAAAAATCCTTCGATCGATCGATTAAAATCCTTGGAACCCTTCGATTCAAAGGATTTCATCGTTCGATCGAACAATCTTTCCTTCGATCGATCGCAGGATTTGCGGTAAATCCTTCGAATTCGATATTCAAATTCGTAGGATTTTACTTCAAGGGTCGAATTCGAGGGTTTATTAACCCTCGATATTCGACCCTTAGTAAATGTGCCCCTAAATGTTTAAAGGGATACTGTCATGGGTAAAAAAAAATTTTTCAAAATGAATCAGTTAATAGAGCTGCTCCAGCAGAATTCTGAACTGAAATCAATTTCTCAAAAGAGCAAACAGATTTTTTTATATTCAATTTTGAAATCTGACATGGGGCTAGACATTTTGTCAATTTCCCAGCTGCCCCTGGTCATGTGACTTGCGCCTGCACTTTAGGAGAGAAATGCTTTCTGGCAGGCTGCTGTTTTTCCTTCTCAATGTAACTGAATGTGTCTCAGTGGGACATGGGTTTTTACTATTGAGTCCTGTTCTTAGATCTCCCAGGCAGCTGTTATCTTGTGTTAGGGAGCTGTTATCTGGTTACCATCCCATTGTTCTTTTGTTTGGCTGCTGGGGGGAAAAGGGAGGGGGTGATATCACGCTAACTTGCAGTGCAGCAGTAAAGAGTGACTGAAGTTTATCAGAGCACAAGTCACATGACTTGGGGCAGCTGGGAAATTGCCAATATGTCTAGCCCCATGTCAGATTTCAAAATTTGAATATAAAAAAATCTGTTTGCTCTTTTGAGAAATGGATTTCAGTGCAGAATTCTGCTGGAGCAGCACTATCAACTGATTCATTTTGGAAAAAATGTTTTTCCCATGACAGTATCCCTTTAAAGAATGTTTTAGTACATATAAGATATGAAGACTTAAATTACAGAAAGACCCCTTATCCGGAAAAACCCAGATTCTGAGCATTTCAGATAATAGGTCTTATACCTGTATATACTGTATACTGATTCTGGTTCACCAATAAAAATGTGCTTGAAAGTACATGTATGCATTATTTACTAGCTATTGTCCTGCTAATTGTGCTCCCATCAACAGTTACACAAGAGTACAGTTCTTTTCTACTTTTATATATACTGAATGTATTAAAAGGAAAATCTGTCATTTATACCAAAGGTCAAATTGGCCGTGATATAAAATGTTCATTCGTGCCACATGAGTTTCAGAAGGAACCTTCAATCTGACAATAGTCTTACATGTTGCTTAGGATAGCCAGCGGGCTTCAATCATCAGAAGGTGGAGGTGTAAGTGCCAACGGGAATGTTGCTGGAAAGAAAGATATGAAAGTTATTAAAGACCTGTCACTCAGATGATCACAAAATACATTTACAGAATATCTGTTCTGAACCTATACCCTGGTTTGTACAACTGTGCAGTAAGCGCAAAAGCAAATAATCATTCCCATACATGGTGTCATCTATAAGGCAACACAACAAAAGAATATACCCATATGTTAGAGGGGAACAAAAATGAAACATCTTAGAGACCCCGGAGGCCTAGTCTCACCATTATTCTAGTGTTATAATAATATAAGTCTCTGCACTGAAGGCTGTGTTTGACTAGGAATGGACTTGTAGGGGGGTCAATTGATTACAACACTGGTTCAATTGTAATGAAAAGTAATACATATATTTGAGAGTTCCTATAGATTATAGTTTTTTTATCACTGGGACAAATTTAGCAACAACACTTTGCATTGATTTTTTTTTTTTTTTTTTTGCTATTGCATTAACTGCACTATAGACTGTTATACAGTTGCGGACATGGCCAGCCTATCAAGGAATAGAGTTTTCTCGCTCCTTGGGAAAGTGATATTTAGTACCAGTAAATGCTTGACAGGCAGCAAATACACCCACCCCCAAGTTGTCATTTCCTAACCACATGAACTCCATGTAATTACAGATCTTTCTTTATATTCTGCATCAAATACAATTCTGTACAAAACTATAGTCACCCAACCATGCCACTCTGCTGCCACATCAATACAGGGTATAATTATGAAATATCTGACTATTGAGGCATAATATTTCTTTGTGTTTTTATTTAACTGGTATCTTCAGCATATCATTAATCTAAGCTCTCCTTTAGAGGCCTGGCCATGGTTTCATCTGATGAGATAGGACTTGCTTGTGTAGACGAACACAGGGATACTGGTTATCACGTTTAGAGCTGTGCAGGAATTTGTAGTGGACTGTGTTGGTTATATTAGGAGAAAAGCTGTGCATGAGAAAATTAGCACTAGGCAATGCAGTAGACATGACTACCTACAAGATTAGTTATGCTGAACTGTCTAACAACAAACATTTATACAGATAAAGACTAAAGGTCCTCTGCACTCAACCCATTATCAATATATTAAGGACACTGAAACATTTTGTGCCGTAAGCTACTAAAATACTAAAATGTTCTCCCCTTTAAACAAAGCAGGGACTGTTTGTCCATATATTGCAATATATTTAAGCTGGCCAACTACCGTATATACTCGTGTATAAGCCGACCCGTGTATAAGCCGAGGTACCTAATTTACCTAAGAAAACTGGGAAAACCTATTGACTCTAGTATAAGCCTAGACACAACTATAGCCCTGTCTCCCAGCAGCGCACATTCTGCCAAAGCGACCACCCCAGTGATCAACCGGACTTCTTTGCAAAGCTGATGGTGACAGAGAATTGCCAAACGGATTACTGTGTACATTGTCCCACTGTCCCACTACCATGTGCAGAGGGTGCTGTTTGATATTGCCATCACTGTTAATCTTTTGCATAACCAACAGAGGGCGCTGTGTGATATTGCAGTCACTGTTAATCTTTCATATAACCAACAGAGGGCACTGTGTGATATTGCAGTCACTGTTAATCTTTCATATAACCAACAGAGGGTGCTGTGTGATATTGCAGTCACTGTTATTCTTTCATACAACCAACAGATGGCGCTGTGTGATATTGCAGTCACTGTTAATCTTTCATATAACCAACAGAGGGTGCTGTGTGATATTGCAGTCACTGTTATTCTTTCATACAACCAACAGATGGCGCTGTGTGATATTGCAGTCACTGTTAATCTTGCATATAACCAACAGAGGGCGCTGTGTGATATTGCAGTCCCGGTTATTCTTTTATACAACCAACAGATGGCACTGTGTGATATTGCAGTCCCTGTTATTCTTTCATACAACCAACAGATGGTGCTGTGTGATATTGCAGTCTCTGTTATTCTTTCATACAACCAACAGATGGCGCTGTGTGATATTGCAGTCCCTGTTATTCTTTCATACAACCAACAGATGGCGCTGTGTGATATTGCAGTCACTGTTATTCTTTCATATAACCAACAGAGGGCGCACTGTTATTCTTTCATATAACCAACAGAGGGCATTGTGGATATTGCAGTCTCTCCCCAAGTGAACTGTTGGTATAGGAATGATTAAAAGTGACTGCAATCTCAGCTACTCGGGTCGGGTACTGCTGACCCGCGTATAAGCCGAGGTAGACTTTTTCAGCACATTTTGGATGCTGAAAAACTCGGCTTATACGGGCATATACAGTACGTCAAAGTCATCCCATATCATACACCCAACTTTCATCTGATTCAAGAATTCAATTGCTTCATTATACATTTTACAAAGGGACTAAGTTTTATCTGCAACTTACTAGCTGCTTTCAAAGTAAAACTTCCAAACATGGTTGCCCTTTTATTGGCCACCACTTGGATCACCTGACTATCGCTGAAAAGGGTGGGAGCTACAACATGGAGCTGGCCACCGCTCCTGTATACATTATAACCAACAAGGGAAAGTTGTGCTCACCACTAATTTTTAAAAACATTTAGCGGGGGTGCAACGAGGCTGTAACCACAAAATTCATATAGACAAATGCAAGAGGTCCTCTGCACTCAACCCATTATCAACTATTACTATACACAAATATTATTGGGATTTGTGTATAGTCTACTGATTGTAGCCATTACTATACCTGTTGTCAGGGGCACTCCACCAATGAGAGCGAGTTGAGCTACTCACCTCAGGCGGCAGTGCCCCCCTGGTTGCCAGGTGCGGCAAAAATCCTGCTCCTGGTAACTAAGAGCCAAATTTCTGGTTTTCAAACAGGAAATTTGTCTCTTCTGGTGCAAAGAGCGCAATTGTGCTCTCTGCACTAAGCGACATGGACCGCCCCTGCACTCTCCGGCGCTCTAAAGGTGAATGCCGTTGGGAGGGGCAGGGGCGGCAGCATGATGGCTAGAATTGCCCCTGCCTGTTGTGTGCAAAGATCAAATATATTAACTTGGGTACTGGAGACATAGGATGCACTTACTGCTTTGCATGCAAATAACCCATCATATATGCACCTGCTTCTTTATATTATTTGCATGAATCACAGATATTCACAAGAATATGTATGAGCTGCAACTCAAGTGCATACTCATATCTATATATTCAGCCAGGAATACTCACCATTAGACTGCTCCTGTAGTTGCACAGCCCATAATGTTTCTCCCATATTGTGACTTCAGCACCAGTTTCACTGTAGGCCAGTGGTTTGAGACAACATTGTTTTGCTAATTCATTCACAGCGGCTGTGTCTTGTTACTATGACATGTTGATATTTTATCCTCCTCTCCTTCAGACACAAGTAATATATTGTCCAATTATTTTTTTTTCTATTTCTTTTGTTGGCAAACGGTGGTGTACATGGGGAGTAGTGGGCTTGATTCCAAATGCTATAACAGGCAGCTTTGGGATTAGTGTAGAACAGTAGAACAGAGGCATGCTTTGTCAGCAATTAAACCATTAACTCAGGAACAGACAATCTATGGTGCTATAGCTACTGCAGAACTATACCTCCTAACATGAATGGAGCATAAGGCAATGGGAGTCAGAGGAGTTGACAGTTATTGGTCAAGATGTTGCCAGTGAGCCAATCATTTTCAGAATGCAAAAGCTAGCTAGGGGGCTATGCAGACTCAAATATACAATTTTGCACAATGATAAAATGCAATGCAATTATATGCAACTTTCCACTATACACAGATTAAGCATTTCATGCTTAAATAAATGTAATTGAAATCAGTATTTATCTGTTTTTTGCTATTTCTGTTCTGCTGGTCCTGACTACATGCACCATTAAAACAATGTAGTGAGAGTTTGCTCTCTTCTGACTAAAGGCAGTTTATCTGCCCGTGTGTCTTCCAACAGGTCTCCCTGATCGATATCTAGCCAAAAATCAGGCTCATATCGATCGGGCAGGTTTGATTTTTCCTGCGATCGAGGACCGCATTGGCTAGTCGATGCGGTCCTACAATCTGCCAGCGGCCATTCTCTTAGTTGTAATCTGATCATTCGGCCCTAGGGCCAAACGTTCGTATTAACCCAATATTGCCCTGCTGTGGGTGGGCATATCGGGGAAAGATAAGTGGATCTTATTGAGCATGGCTCCAGTTTGCGCAATGCCTTTCACGCTTCTGTCATTCTTCTTCTTTACAGGTCTGTTACTCAATGGGCAGGCAAGGCATCTGCCAGGCCTGGACTGAGAATTAAAATAGGCCCTGGCATTTCAGGTACATAGAGGCCCACTCAGCCAACACAGAGGCCCAAACAGCCCCAACCAGCCCACTAAATATTCTATGGCACCTTATAGCAGCCCCTCTGGCATTTGCCAGAACCCATAGATTGCCAGTCCAGGCCTGGCATCTGCTACATTGTTTCACTGGTACATGTAGTCAGGATCAGCAGTGAAGAGAATAGGAAAGGATAGAGAGGACATTCAATGTAAAGGAAGTTGAGCCAGGCACTCGCAGATCAAACTGCAAATAACTTTATTTGTACAACATGTTTCGGGCAAGGCCCTTTATCAAGTGACATGTTGTACAAATAAACGTATTTGCAGTTTCATCTGTGAGTGCCTGACTCAACTTCCTTCACATTGATTGACTTGCCTTATCTGGACTAAGGCAGAGCTTTAAGGCACATCAAGGCATTATCGGAACCAGTATTTATATCAGAGCCGGCCAACCCTGCCAGGCGCCCTAGGCAACCTGGCGGGCCACTGCGCCGGCTCAGTACGAGTGAAACTGCGCATGCACGAAACTGAGCTCCAGCGCAAAACTGTGCTCCAGCGCGCAACTGCGCTCCAGCGCGCATGCGCGCTTATACTTGAGCGCAACTAATATATAATGAATCCTTATTTAAGGCAAAACAATCCTATTGGGTTTACTAAGGGGCACATTTACTAAGCTCGAGTGAAGTATTCGAGGTAAAAAAACTTTGAATTTGGAAGTATTTTTTTGGGGTACTTCGACCATCGAATAGGCTACTACGACCTTCGACTATGACTTTGACTATTCAACCATTCGATACTCGAAGTACTGTCTCTTTAAAAAAAACTTTGACTACATACTTCGGCAGTTTAAACCTACCGAGGTACAATGTTAGCCTATGGGGACCTTCCCCATCAGTTTTCTAAGGTTTTTTTGATCGAAGGAAAATCCTTCGATCGATCGATTAAAATCCTTCGAACCGTTCGAATCAAAGGATTTCATCGTTCGATCGAACGATTTTTCCTTCAATCGATCGCAGGATTTGCGGTAAATCCTTCGAATTCGATATTCAAATTCGTAGGATTTTACTTCAAGGGTCGAATTCGAGGGTTTATTAACCCTCGATATTCGACCCTTAGTAAATGTGCCCCTAAGTGTAATTTTTATCGGAAAATGCGCTTCTGCGCGTGGCGTGCACGCATGCGCAGAAGCGCATTTTCCGATAAAAATTACACTCACCAGCCTGGGAGAGACAGGACCGGACACGGGGTAGGCGACAGAGCAGGTATGTGCCTACTCTGCCTACCCCTAGTTCCGGCCCCAATTTATATATAAAAAAAGGACAGAGAGGACAGTAGGAAATACAGATAACTTTTTGGTTTTAGTATGGAATTTGCTTTTATTAGGCAGCATTTTATTGCTGGGTACACAGGCCATTTAACATACTTTCCCTCCATAGCCTTTACATGGGGCAAATTTGATAATGCAGTTGGTCCTTTGTACCTAAATAATTAGATTTGATTTATCGATGTAGCTTGTGTGCAGCGGATACCAGAAACATGTCTCATGCTATATCCCATTATCTCCTTGCTGTTACAGTAACTAGTTCTGTTCTGTTCTGTATTCCCTCCAGCATTCTGCAGAAAGTTAAGAATAGCTGTCACAGGACAGATGGACAATGGCAACCACTGCCTGAGACTAACTAACAGCTTGTCTGCGTTATTTAACCTCTTCATTCGTCCCTGAAATGCTATAAACATACTGTAAGCGCCTTAATGGTTAAGTATCACTTGGAGGGATGTTTACCTCAAAAACCACGAATGCCATGGAATTTATCAAAAGGTTTGAAATATAAAAAGTACGAGCGCAAAAAAAAATGCTGAACTGCTAAAAATGCTAAAATATTACAATTACCTTTAAAACTTTAAAACTGCTAAAAATGCTAAAATATTACGATTACCTTTAAAACTTTTAAAAAATTTGGATAATAACTAGGGAAATTTTTTTTGAAAACCTCTAAAAGTCCGAATTGATTTAAAAAAGGTCCAGTATGATCAGCGCAGCTTCCACTGACCCCTTTGGGACCTTGACAGCTTTTACTTGGCCCAGTTTTGTATTACAGTTTTTTTGTGGTTTTTACACTCTCAAAGAAATACAGAAAAAAACACACATTTTTAGAAGTTCTTGAAAAAAAAGAAATTCATTTGAGAGACATTAAGATAGAGCACTTTGAGCTGGATAAACTGAATAAATGCCACCTATATAAATTAAAAATTGTGGACAGATATTTGCTGCCTGTACTTGATAAAATCAGTAGCCAATTGGGACAAAACTAGGCCAGGCCACAGAGCAGAGGATCAGAATTTGGGCAGCCAGTCATGGTGGCTTCAAACCTCAAGCTGAGGCTGGGGAGAAGGGAGGGCAGTAGAGGGAACCCATGGATAGTTTAGTTCTCCTTTAGAGGGCTTGTTCACCTTTAAGTTAACTTCACTTTTTAGTCTTTATCGTTTTTGGATTATTTGTCTTTTTCTTCTGCTTTTCAGTTTTCAGATGGCGGTCACTGATCCTGGGAGCCAAAAAAAAATATTGCTCTGTGACGTTACAATTTTATGGTTATTGTTACTTTTTATTACTTCTTTATCTACTTTTATTACTTCTCTAATGGCTCTAGCAACCAGATCGCTGCGGAATACAAAGATATATATTTACAGGAATTGTTCAGTATAAAAATAGATAGGGTAAATAGATAGGCTGTGCAAAATAAAAAATGTTTCTAATATAGTTAGTTAGCCAAAAATGTAATGTATAAAGGCTGGAGTGACTGGATGTCTAACATAATAGCCAGAACATTACTTCCTGCTTTGCAGCTCTCTTGGTTTCCACTGATTGGTTACCAGGCAGTAACCAAACAGTGACTTGAGGGGGGCCACATGGGTCATAACTGTTGCTTTTGAATCTGAGCTGAATGCTGAGGATCAATTGCAAACTCACTGAACAGTTATGTCCCACGTGGCCCCCCTTAAAGTTAGAGAGCTGAAAAGCAGGAAGTTGTGTTCTGTTCTATTATGTTAGACACCCAGTCACTCCAGCCTTTATACATTACATTTTTGCCTAACTAACTATATTATAAACATTTTTTATTTTGCTCAGCCTATCTATTTACCCAGTTTTTATTTTTACACTGGACTGTTCCTTTAAAACACCATTAAAAATAAAAAAAACAATTCCAAATAGTCAGCATACTAAAAGTTAGTTTAAACTTTTACGCTAAATTATAGTATGTTATAGAATGGCTAACTCGAAGCAACTTTTCAATTGGCCTTCATTTTTTTTATTTTTTTAATAGTTTTTTTTAATTATTTGCCTTTTTCTGACTCTTTCTAACTTTCAAATGGGGCTGACTGACCCCATCTAAAAAGTAAATGCTCTGTAAGGGCAGAGACACACAGTCAGATTCAGGGGGCGATTAATCTCCCGGAACTGCCTTCCCGCAAGCTAAAATGTAAATCGATGGCGGGATGGCACTCTGAGCGCTTCATTTTCCAAAGTCGCCCGAAGTTGCCTCATGAGGAAATTTGCTGATGGTGTTTGTCCAAACATCACTCTGCAGAGCTTGTACAGAGCTTTGTGTTCCTCAGTCTATTAACTGGTCAGTGCTATAACCTCTCCAACCTGCCATAACCACAAGCATTCCCTCATAAAGACTATTTATAGGCTTCCCTGATCAGTGGGTTACAAAGGATCAAAATGAAGTGTGTTGTTAGGATTGTGTGTGCGATAAAGGAGAGAATGTTCCCTTCCAGTGTAGAGCAACAGCCTGGGGTCATTAGTCAGGGGGCATTGTCAGAAATAAATGCCTTAAATCTGATACATGGCAGCTAATATTGTGTCTGGCAGAGCCACATAGTCATCTCTCGAATTTCCAGCTAAGTTCCAAGGTACCAGGTTTGTTTTTGTATCTGTGTTTAAAAGCCACGTATGACACACGGTATTTACATTATTAAGATCAAGTAATACACAGGTCCGTCATTATTGTGACTCAGGGACAGGTGCAGGGTATCCATTTATCATTCAAATGCGCCACATTCCATGATATTTATTTACCTGGAAACGATATGTGCCAGCCAGGGGTTAACTGCACTGAAATGTCAGCGTTATAGGAAAGTATCCGGAGGATATAATTGTTGGTTATCATATTTTTAATATATCTGAAATGGAACAGAACTGAACTGGTGACACAGGGCATTTCTATTTCTCTATATCTAACGTTATATACTGTACATTCAGTGGGTGGGCATTTATCGGAGATAAAAACACACCCCATTGTGGTGAAGAATATAAAACAACCAATCTGTAAGGTCCATTTTTTGGAGTGTTAATAAAGGTGTCCATACATGCATAGATAAACATTGTTTTGTACTATATTTGTGTGTATGGCAGGAGACAAGACAACCGATAAAATAACGAACACATCGTAACACTTAGGGGCAGATTTATCAAGGGTCGAATTTCGAGGATTAAAAACCCTCGATTTCTTTCCTTCTATTGTGTACACATGGGCTTCTGTATCAGACTTCCTGTTTTCAGCTTAAACCTCCAGGGCATGGCCTTGAGCATGCTCAGTTTGCTCCTCTCCCCCTCCCTGAGCCCATATTTATGAGTCAGCAGGGAGAGACTCAGGCAAGAAGTGAAGTCAAACCAAGCCAATATGGCAGCTGCTATCCTAAACAAACAGAGAGAGCTTCTAGAGCTGTTTACCCAAGTATGGTAAACATTCTGCAGAATAAATATAGTGTTATAGCTTGCACTATTGTGGCTAATCTATTGGCAATAAACTGCTTCAGTAGCCTTCCTTCTCCTTTAAAAACCAAGGTGCCAAAATTTTGGATAACAGGTCCCATATCTGTAACCCATAAAGATATATCCGTGTGTTCAGTTATTGGACAGCAGCTTAGCATATGGCTAAGAAATGACCCCTTCACTATTGATTGAATCCTCAAACCTGGTTAATTAGAATGACCACATGTGTAGACAGCAGAATTAGAGTGATGGCCTAAAATTGGGTTTCCATAATGTTCAGGTGGATCCTCATTATTTTTACAATGTGAAATGTAATCCTACAATAGAAAACAGTGATAAATAAGCAGGCAAACTTTATTTGGGTCCTCAGAAAATATTGTTAGGGAACACTACAATTAAGGAAAACCTACCTAAATGTTCTTTCTTGCATGGAAACCTCTTTTATTTCTTTTAGTTCCTTTATTGTTTCTATGCGACAAAGACAAAGCTATGTAGTCAGGGAGGTCCAAGCTTAAATCCTCTTGTTCTGATCAGCCCACACATCTAAGCATCATCTAAGAACCAAAGGCTTCTGGGTCTAAGTGTGCATGGACTGCAAACATGCTTGACTGCTTCATTGGCTGCATGTTGCTGTCTTGTGCCAGGTGATCCCAATAATGATGAAAACCAAGAAATAATGACCTGTGAGAATTGTACTTCCACATCTCTTTGGCATTAAGAAACGCCTACATCATATTTATCCCATGCTTATGATTTTTCAGTGCCTTTCTCTTGTGATTTTTGTTTAAAAAGTGCCTGATCATCTCCGGGTTTGGAACTGTTTAGTCTGCAGGGAAATGTATATAATATGTGTGTTTAATGGCTGTATAAATCCAGTAGCATTGTGGCTACTTTAACAAAACTTAGCAGGCACGTTTCATATACATGTCATAACAGTTTTAGCTGGGTGAAGAATGAATTTGATTTGTATCAGCAATATTTTTTATCTGCAGCCCTTACTGCGCCACTGGCCTATGCCATTCAGATAAGCAAACGGCTTAGAAGGAGAAATGTATATTGAGCTTGCTAGGCAAAGTAGATTTAGGCTTTCTGGGGAAATTCCATACTGGACTATGTTGCATTATGAAGGGGTATTGTAATGAAAGCATAAGCGGAGGGTGATTTTTTTTGTTTGGAGAGGCTAAAGATGGCCTCTGTGCTTGTATAAAAAATGAGCACCTCTACTACCTCCTGCACCTCCCACTGACTTCAATGGGTATCATCAGTGGTATAACTAGGTTTGACTGGGCCCATGTGCAGAAGGTTCTCCCGGCCCAAATGCATGTACAATCTCCTCTGCAGCACCCAAGGTGCGAGGCCCAGGTGCAGTCGCACCCCTGCTATACACGTCACTGGTAACCACGCTGCCTGTAGTTGGGGTTCTAGAATGCTCAAGGTGGAAAATTGCTCATACTGGGCACATTACAGTATATGAAATAATGGGTGCCAAAATTTATACTGCGGAGACTGGGCACACACACCAGGCACAGTCCATGAAATAAGATGCAGTGGAAAATTAGGTTTAGGATGTATCCTGGGTAAATGAATTGCCAATTTCATTTATAAAAACCCCTTAAAAAAGACAGGATAAATGCAGTACCAATTTTATTAATACCATCAGAGTAGTGATGTGTGAGTCGAGAATTTCTCGACCCGCACCCTCCCAATCCACACCTGGCCTGCTTCTGCCCCTTTATTTATAGACCCTAGCCCGACTCGCCCCGCAGTGACATCACAATAGAGGCCAGCAGCGGCTGGGTAAGTCTAGAAATTTCGTCGCCAGAAGTGCTAGGTCGCGGGCGGGAGGAGCAGGAGAAGATTTTTGCACACCCACTGATGTAACTTTAATTTGCGTCTGAATAAAGCCGAAAATTGATGTTATAAGTGCCAGACTCCTGAATAATCCTTGATCAGCGATCCGCAGCGATTTGATTGATTGGTGGACTAACCGGAAAGGAGTGACCGGTGTATCGCGAGAGCAGCAATCGAGCAGGAGGACGGACAATATCGGGTGAGCTCCGCCCGAAGATTTTGTGCAGGAATCGGCCTGAACCCGCCCAACCCGCCGGTTTTCAGGTCGGCCCGCACATCACTACATCAGAGTAGACTTTAAGATTAAAAGTGCTTATCTGTCATATAATAGCCTCAGGTAAAATGTTAGGCTAAACACAATAATTAATAATAATTAATTTCATGTACCAAACCCTCAGCACATATATCAGGATAATGCACTTTTATGAGGCTTCATCTGAATTGCCACAAAACAGTAAAAAAAAAAAAATACAAAATGTAGCACAATTTTTAAAAGGAATGGGTTAATAAATGTGTAGGGATACACAGCTGAGACTAATGTTGGCAGACCAAAAAAAGCAACTTTTATTCCAGTAAATTACCTTCAGCCCTCAGAATGGATGGTACCTCTTGAGAGTTAAATGGATTTGGCTGCAAATACTCTCCGATTAGACAGGAGTAAATATTTCAGCTCCTTCTTGCCAGTCTCACTTCTGCCAATACCTTCAGGCTATAGTTTACCCAGCCCGCCTATTTCTACCCCTGGTTGGTAAAGGATACTGTCTGTAAAATAAAACTGTGCTCTGATTGGATAACATGCTGTCAGAAATATCCAATCAGCCGATCTCTAAGACAGAACTGGAGCTTTCCTATTTAAAGGACCCCCGCAGTCATCAAGAGAGCAGGTTTTTTTTAGTTTTACATTTTTTTTATGTGGCAAATAGGTTCGGGGAGGCTTACCCTCCCCTAGCCTTATTGAAAATCCACCCATGAATAAAAGGCACCAAGTTTGTCCAGGAGCAGTAACTAGGGTTGCCACCTTTTTAAAAAAAATTTACCAGCCAGTGATGGGGGGCGGTAACGTTGTGACGTAAAAAAGGGACGGGCCATGGGTAAATGGGCGGGTGGTGATGTAAAAAGGGGCGGAGCCGCGTGCAGCGTGATGCGAAAGGGGGCAGGCCACATTGCAAGAGGGGCAGAAGACGAAGAATGGCTACGTTTCAGCCGGAGGGCCAAGGGCTTTTGTTATAGGTATTACAAATTACCGGCAGCTACATTGCCGGTAAATTTGTAATACCGGCCCCGGCCCTGGCAGGTATTTTACCGGTTAGGCCCAAAAATCCCGCGGATGGCAACCCTAGCAGTAACCCAAAGCAACCAATCAGCAATTAGAATTTGCTGGTCACCTATTTAAAAGCAAACATCTTATTGGCTGCTATGGTTTACTGCTACTGGGCAAACTTAGTACCTTTTATTACATATGGGGGTAAATATGTATGCTTTTGGGCTGCCCATAAGTGGGGGCCCACACAGCTAGTTCTATACAAAAGGACAGCGTCACTGTATAAGGGCAGGGCCAATGACAATTGAGTGCCACCCTGAGGCACCTCATCCAGTGCCACCCCTCCCCAGCCCAGTTTTCTTGCATCGGAGCAGGTTGAGGGGGCAGGTCACTAGTGCACAGCAAATGCAATCGGAATCTCTCTCTCTCTCTCTCTGAGATTAGCTTTTAATATAAGAAACACAAAATTAAACACAAAAATAATTATAAATATGGATTCCGAGTTATTGGAATGTACTCAACACTTTTACAACAGGGGGCAGATTTATCAAGGGTCGAATTTCGAAGTCATTAAATACTTCAAAATTCAACCATCGAATGGCTATACTTCGACTTTGATTATTGAAGTCGAAGTTTTTTTCACGTTCGCTTTGCGGTCGAAGTAAAATCGTTCAATGGAACGATGAAATCCATCGATCCAACGATTTTTCTTCGACTTCAAAAAACTTGGAAAACTGCTCTAGAAGGTCCCCATAGGCTAACAAAGCACTTCAGCAGGTTTAATTTGGCGACGCATTGAAGTCTAAGTTTTTTTTAAAGAGACAGTACTTCGATTATCGAATGGTCGAATATTCAAACGATTTTACTTTGAATCGAAGTCGTAGTATCCTATTTGATGGTCAAATTATCCAAAAAAATACTTTGATTTTCGATCTTTTTTTTACTTCGAAAATTCCCTCAAATTCACTTCGACCCTTGATAAATTTGCCCCCAAGTGTTGCTACTGAATAATCCCTACCCGTGTTTCTTCAGCTCATTAGTCTTCCATGTTGCATCCTCCATTCTTTGATCATCCTTCATCTCCTCCCGGACAGTCAGATAATTTATAGTGTCTGGAACATTTTCTCATGGAGATCTGCTACATTCATCACATTTAAAATCTAAGACCTTTACAGAAATAAATTTGTCTTTGTTTAACTAATTAATTTTCCATCATTCAGCTCATGATCCAGTTCCTGAGGATTATATTTTCTATATACAGTCATGTATCTGTATAGCACCCATTCCCTTGAGGCCTACTTCAGGGAGACAATAACACTCCTTACATTTTAGAAGCTCCTGTAATCACAGTACAGGTATGGGACCTGTTATCCAGAATGCTCAGGACCTGGGGTTTTCCAGATAACTGATCTTTCTGTAATTTGGACCTTCATACATTAAGAAAATCATTCAAACTCTAAATAACCCCAATAGGCTGGTTTTGCTTCCAGTAAGGATTAATTATATCTTATTTATTAATAACGTTCATATATTTTTCATTTCAGTGAATTGAAGTAATATTAGAGTAAAAATATTGTGTAATTAATAATAACCCTAAAACAATAAATTGTCATTATTTATCAAGTGCAAAAACGACGAAAAAACTCTAATACAAAACTTTGTCATCTAAACACTGCCGAGCTCATGTAGAAGTCAGTGGGAGCTTTAACATATTGTAAAATGTTTATTTACTTTGAGGTCTTAAGAGTTTTTCAAGATTTTTTTGGCTTGTAATCGCACAATAAAAACCACATTTTGAGGTATTCATTCTGCGTTTTAATTCACAGAGCACGTCTGTCTTGGGCATTTGCTGCAGACACACTATAACATATTTTGTACCTTAATGAAATGGTAAAAATCCCTTTAAAATTCATTTCAGTCCCTGGTTGTAAAACAGCGAAATGAGCAAAAGACAAAGGGAGCAAGTTCTTATGCAAAGCATTGCTTCCTGACAAATAAATTGCCTTGACAGTTGTGCATGAAAGTATATCAATTAAATGTCAGGCCTGGCCTGTGTTTCATGCATGAGTGTGTACGTGGGAGTGTGTGCGTGTATATACAAATATATTGCGTCTGGAATCAATGTCCGGCCAGAAAAGAAATGTGAACTTCTGGAATGATGTGACAATGCAGCCAGAAGTCATAAAAAAGTTTACATCTCGTGTGTGATAAAAGCTGTAGAGAATCACCTGGTAGAGAGACAGGGTACTAATTGTTTCTCAAGTTGGCAGAGCCCGATTTGGCCACCCTGGGCCATCAGAAATCATGGGGCACCATACGATAAATTTTCTGCCCCGACCACACCACAGTAAAAAGGCCACGCATACCTACTCTAACTTAAATTGTACTTAGGACCCCTCTACAAGTTAAAAAAAAAACATTGGTGGTCATCCCTCCTCAAGTTAGAAAAAACTTTGGTGGTCAGGGTCCCCAATAAAAGTTAAAAAAAAATGGGTGTTCAGTGGAACTTACCTTTAACGTTCGTCAGGTGGTATTCTTAGTTCTCCTCAGCTTCTTTGGCTTTCTTCAGTATCTTCTGTGTCTCTTAAATCCTTTGATGGCTTTGACTCACTTTGGTGGCATGGTGGCTTCCTTCGTCACCTTGCAGCTTCATTCAATGGAATTGTGCTCAAGGGAGTCTCTTCTAATCCAGAAAGTGCAGCACGGCTGGGCCCCCTGGTACCGCAGTCCACCAGTGCCTCCCTGATGGCGGCCGTGTGGCCACCAACATGTTGGAGGTCTACAGCTGAATCATGCAGCAGGCTTAAGAAGACCCATTGGATGAGGACTTTATCAAAGCACAAATGCAGTCATCACACAAAATGATTTTCGAACCTGCCCAATAGATATGTCACATGAGGGCCCCATCCAGTAAGCTCCAACGCAGTCTGGAGGGGCCGAGTTGCCAGCTTTAGTCAGGTAATCACTTCAACTGAGTGCTGAGACAAACACCTTAATGCTCTTTTTTGGCAGTGAAAGGGCAGGGACTGATCCCTAGTGTGGGAAATAAAAGGGAAGAAATTAAAGCTCTGGGTACAAGCTGACAATTGAAGGGCTGTGTGAGCTGAAAATATAGTAAAGTGTAAGTGTAAAGTGAATGTGGTTCCAGTGAAGTCTGTGCTTGTCTGGGAAGGTTTTCCACTAGATGTGGGAACCATGTTGACAGGATTTTCTTTCATTCAGCCACAAGGGCATTAGTAAGTTTGGGCACAGATGTTGGGGATCAGGCCTGGCTCACAGTCAGTATTTTGATTCATCCCATAGGTGTTTGTTTGGGCAGCAGCCTAACTAGGGGACCATGGGCCATGTTGCAAACCCACTGCATTTGGGTTAAAGCCAGGGCCTTGCGTAGGCCAATCAAGTTCTTTCAAACCCATTTTTGCAAAGTGCAAACCAAGTGTGTCAGTGGATGCGGCTTAAGTTGTCAGTTGCAGTGATTCAATACATTTAGCCATATAGTATATATCTGTGTGTTTGTGTTTTCATCACAACTGTGAGTGCATGTCACATATATCAGTCACAGTTAACCTGCCTCCCTCGGTTCGGGATTCAGCCTTTTTCAACAGGATTCGAATTCGGCCAAATCCTTCTGCCTAGGCGAAACAAATCCGAACCCTAATTTGACTTGTTGTCACAAAACAAGGAAGTAAAAAATGTTTCCCCTTCCCCTTTGCATATGCAAATTAGGATTCAGATTCGGTTTGGTACTAGGCCTGAACTTTCGTGAAGGATTCGGGGGTTCATTTGAATCCAAAATAGTGGATTTGGTGCATCCCTAATTGTAGGGGCCCCCAATTTATCCAGAGGTTGTCCTTTTTTTACAAATACATGTTGAAATAGTTCACTAATTGGGGCCTCATTGGGCCCTAATACTTCCTGGGCCCCCCCGTAGCTGCAGGGTCTGCTTCCTGTGTAGTTAGGCCCCTGCTCCTCAGTATCCACATGGAGTTGGTCCGAGGCCCACTGGTGTTTTTCCTAGTGTCCTACCGACCCACCCAACCCAGGTGAGGTACCATGGTCACAAAAACATTGCTTTTTCCCCATTAGAAGACAATGTGTAAAGAGATCAGTGTTCAAAGAGACATAGAACAATTAAGGAATATATGGATGTCACAAATGTCTAGAATTTGTAGAGTGGAATTAGAGGCAGACACAGATTAGCACTAGGGTCCATGGACAGTTAGTTAAGACATAGGTCATGTTGTGCTGTACTGCAGGTGGCAGATGATGAGAACAGATCCATAAATAAATAGCAGACTTTTTACACATAACCAGAGAGTTTTAGAGCATCTTGTACATGGAAGATATGGATATCAGTTGGGTACATACTGCAGGATTGTAGGTCTGTCTATCTGGAAGGAAACTGTATTATCGGTCCGATTTATCCTTGTCGCCTAAAGGCATAGAGGGTATATAGCTTGGAAAGCCGAGATAAACAAGTTTTAAGTTGCCTTGGAAAATCGCTAATGTGGAAAACATGGCTAAAAGCATTTTTAGGAAATAATACTTACTGCAATGCTAATAAACCAGTTTAATGGAATTTCTGCATGCTTCTGAATTGCTAAATGTAGAACATAATGCAAAACTTAGCAGAGAGTGGGACAGAGAAGAGTGTTGCGCTCATAATATAAATGGTGAGGTGGGGAAATCAGCCGCCCCGGAGCAAACAACACAGACGAGTTATTATTTTGGGGACTTTTTTTAAGCACCAAAAAATCTCTAAAGGGTTCTCATTTGTGCCCACTTTGCAGAATATCTGGAATTCAGGCTACAGGCCATGCCAACAACTAATCTGATCAGAGATAACATAGTGATGTAATAAAACGAAAATTATTTCCATTATTCTTCAGTTATAGTCTGTTTAATCTGATGAATCGTGTGTACAGTATAAGGATTTCAGAGTAGGAGCTGAGCGAGCTGCTAGAGGGCAGATTAACTTTGTTTCCTTTATTCTAATGTCATCGTCCTGTATGGGGGTGTGTGAGTGGCAGACTAAAGTACAACTTTGAATTGTTCACTGAAAATGTGCAAAGTGAGAAAAAAAACCCAACTCAGCACCATTTCTACCTACAATCCATCATCCCTTACCAAATTTGAAAATGTAGTTCAAGGGCCAGATTATATTCAAATTATGATGTCATACAATAAAGGCTATAGAGCAGACATGGGGCAATAAAATTCCTTTGGAGGGCCACATCCGGCCCATGGGCCTCTAGTTGGACAGATCTGATCTATATTGTACAGTGCTACGTATCCAAATAGCACTACAAATATAAAGTTGTACATACCAATATTTAAAAAGGGATTATGATCTCAGCCTGGCAATTATAGGCCAGTAAGCTTGACATCTGTTGTGGGCAAATTATTTGAAGGCTTGTTAAGGGATCACATTCAAAATTTTGTCCTAATGAATGGCATTATGAGTAGCAATCAGCATGGCTTTATGAAGGATAGGTCATGTCAGACGAATTTGATTGCTTTTTATGATGTGGTAAGTACGATTCTGGACAGTGGGGGGGGCAGTAGATGTGACCTATTTTGATTTTGCCAAAGCATTTGATACTGTGCCCCACAAATGACTGCTTTCTAAACTAAGGTCTGTTGGGCTTAATGAAGTCGTTTGCACATGGATAGGAAACTGGCTACAGGATCGGGTACAGAGGGTGGTTGTTAATGGGACATTCTCTAATTGGAGTAAGGTTCTTAGTGGGGTCCCCCAGGGCGCAGCATCAAGGGCAAATAAGGACTTGAGCTGTATTAAAAGGGGCATAGAGTCAAGGGAGGAGGGGGTCATTCTTCCACTTTATAGAGCACTTGTAAGGCCTCATCTAGAATATGCCATACAGTTTTGGTCTCCATCACTCAAACAGGACATTATTGTATTAGAGAGGGTACAGAGAAGGGCAACTAAGCTGGTAAAAGGTATTGAAAATCTTAGCTATGAGGAAAGACTGGTCCAATTGGGGATGTTCACGCTGGAGAAGAGGCGCTTAAGGGGTGATATGATGACTATTTATAAATATATAAGGGGATCATATAATAATCTCTCTAATGCTTATTTACCAGTAGGTCTTTCCAGCTGACACGAGATCACCCATTCCCATTAGAAGAAAAGAGGTTCCGCCTAAATATTCGGAAGGGGTTTTTTACAGTGAGAGCTGTGAAGATGTGGAATTCTCTCCCTGAATCAGTCGTACAGGCTGATACATTAGATAGCTTTAAGAAGGGGTTGGATTGCTTTTTAGCAAGTAAGGGAATACAGGGTTATGGGAAATAGCTCATAGTACAAGTTGATCCAGGGACTAGTCCGATTGCCATTTTGGAGTTAGGAAGGAATTTTTCCCCCTCTAAGGCAAATTGGAGAGGCTTCAGATGGGTTTTTTTGCCTTCCTCTGGATCAACTGGCAGATAGGTAGTAAATAAAAAGAAAAAAAACAGGTTAAATTCGATGGACATTTGTCTTTTTTCAACCTTACTTACTATGTTACTATGTTACTATGTTACTATGTTACATACATACTAATCGTTTGCATATGCAAATTAGGATACGGTTCGGCTTGGCAGAAGGATGCGGCCGAATCCTGCTTAAAAAAGCAGAATCCTGGCCGAATCCCGAACCAAATCCTGGATTCGGTTCATCCCTAATATAAATGCACCTTTCCTTCTATCGTGTACACATGATCTCCTGTATCAGACTTCCTGTTTTCAGCATAAACCTTCAGGGCTAGGGCTTGAGCATGCTCAGTTTGCTCCTCTCTCCCTCTCCCACTCCCTTTCACTCCTTCCTCCCCTCCCTGCTGTAATCTGAGCTTAGAGCTATGAGTGAGCAGGGAGAGACTCAGGCAGCAAGTGATGTCACACCAAGATAATATGGCAGCTGCTATCCTAAACAAACAGAGAGAGCTTCTAGAGCTGTTTGCTCAGGTATGGTAAAGCATTCTGCAGCAGTATAGAGATGACTAAATATTTGGGAGCTGTTCCTGTTTTTCTTGTTCATCTTGCAGCAATGAGACCATGACAGCTGGTCTATTTCTTAAGTCTATTTCTTATGTATATAGAGAATATTGCATTCTGGGACAGGGATGTGTACTCATTACCCCTCCATATCTAGCTGCAGAATTCAGACAAGTGGATTTGTTGCAGGAGCAAATCTTTCTGGGTAACTTACAGAAAGGTGTCCCCTATTGGGCACTGCTTATAAACTTCCCTGAAATGCACAACCAAAAGTACTAAGGCTTTTAATAGATGCTGCCACACTTCTAGACTCCAGGTCTTGGTTGGTCTTCTATAAACCAGGCACCTTGCCCCGCCATTGCAACGGAGTCCTTATATTGCCATAGACATATTTCCAAGCTAGTGTGCCTTTGTTTATTGTTCTTATCTCCTCTATTGGTTAATGGCTCTGCTTAATTCTTTCATTTTACAGCGCTAATAGAGTGCTTTGTCCTTCCCATAAAGATAAATTGGCCGTTTTAGCATGGCTGGAGAAGCCGGACTGCCGCAGACAATGCCAGACTATTATTTTTGATCAGTGAAACATGACTACAAATCACACAACTACCAGGAAGCAAGCTCCTCTCTGCAAGTCGTATAACATCACGGGGACAGATTCATGCTTTCAGGAGGGAGACCTATGGAAAATCAGTTTGAAGAGCTGCACGGGCATCAGTTAAACCTCACATTTCCAATGCTAAAGAGGAGATCTGAGTGCTTAAGTAATAATGGAAAAAATGGTGTAAAAAGCTGTGTAAAATAAATGGCAGATGAGTACGTAATTTTATATCATGTGAACGCCAGATTTGCCGCCATTTTATATTATTTATGGCAGAAGTCACATAAGAAAATAACAATTTTTACACTATGAAGCCTACCAATGTGTAGTGTATTGCACAGCATAATAACTATGTCTGTGTGTGTTGCATATTCAGTATATCATGGTGGACAGAAGAAAAAAAATGAAAGGGCAAGCAATAGGCTTAAATAGCCCAAACTATTTATTTATGTAAAAATACAGGGCGGGTTATATTGTGCTTTGCTTACACAGCTACTTGCCAGCAGTCAGTGGTGGAACTACCGGAGGAGCAGAGGGTGCGAGCGGGCCAGGGCCCACATTCCCTCAGGGCCCCCCGGCAGCCCACATGCCACTGAAATGCGGGCAGTACGGAGGGGGCAGGGCCCGGCTGAGCGTCACGCACCAGGGCCCGCCCCCCTCTAGTTACGGTACTGCCAGCAGTTAACACATGAGAGAATAACAACACAGGAATTGAAGGCCTGGTAAACAGCAACAGGAGGTACATGGCCCTATATCCTCCAATTAGCAATATTTAGGGGCAGATTTACTAAGGGTCGAAGTGAATTTGAGGGAATTTTCGAAGTAAAATAATTAAAAATTCGAAGTAATTTTTTTGGATACTTCGACCATCCAATAGGATACTACGACTTCGAATTTACTTCGACTTTGATTCAAAGTAAAAACCGTTTGAATATTCGACCATTCGATAATCGAAGTACCGTCTCTTTAAAAAAACTTCGACTTCAATACTTCGCCAAATTAAACCTGCCGAAGTGCTATGTTAGCCTATGGTTGACCTTCTACAACATTTTTCTAAGTCTTCACACATCTAATAAAGATCCTTCAATCGAATTTTTTTAATTCGATGGTCGAATTTCGAAGTTTTTTGTACTTCGAAATTCGACCCTTGATAATTCTGCCCCTTAGTATCTAACGCCTTGTACTAGTGGGTTAGTGATGATAAAGCAAAGCACAGACATAATATGGTAGAAGAAAACATATCTCTATGAAGTCTAAGTAGAGTTGCAGTTGGCTTCCCCCTAAGCCTAAATCGCTTTCTCTACATTGATCTCAGCCACTAAAAATGATGTGGGCAATGCTAATAATAGGAATAATGGAAATGTACTTCCTTTTCAGTGGCATAACTAGTGTGCACCCCCTGCAAGAAAATCTTTCAGAAGGTCCTTACAGATTTCCCTACCACCCCCCTGTCGTCTACTCCTTGCCCTGCCCCCGCCAGCCCACTCTCGCCCAATTCTTTTGCCTCCTTGCGTCCTCCCACCTTATAGTACCCGCTCAAAGGTAGGCAAGCGGCTGGGGAGAAAGGGATTTATTAGAAATAGAGAGGAAGTGGATCCCATGGTCCAGGCCAGGGCCAGACTGGGGGTAAAAAGCAGCCCGGGCAAAAAAAATCAAAGCAGCCCACATGTAAAGACGCAATGGTCTGACTTGTACACATCCACTCATATATTGGGGTAAAACTGAAAAAATGTATGCGCATAAAGAGCTGCCTTAGGGGTTGTTCATCTTCAATTTAATTTTTAGTATGATGTAGAGAGGGACATTCTGAGACCATTTGCAATTGGTTTTCATTTTTTATTAATTGTGGTTTTTGACTTATTTAGCTTTTTATTCAGCAGCTCTCCAGTTTGTAATTAAAGCCGTCTGGTTCCTAGGGACAGAGTGACTGAGAGTGCAGAGAGAAACAGAGAGAGGGACAGAGGGACAGAATGACAGAGAGTGCAGATAGAGGGGAAGAGAGAGGGACAGAGTGACAGAGAGAGACAGAGTGACAGAGAGAGGGGAAGAGAGAGGGACAGAGTGACAGAGAGAGACAGAGGGACAGAGTGACAGAGAGAGACAGAGAGAGGGGAAGAGAGAGGGACAGAGTGACAGAGAGAGACAGAGAGAGGGGAAGAGAGAGGGACAGAGTGACAGCGAGAGACAGAGAGAGAGGGGAAGAGAGAGTGACAGAGAGAGACAGAGTGACAAAGAGAGGGGAAGAGAGAGGGACAGAGTGACAGAGAGAGGGTAAGCTAGAGGTACAGAGTGACAGAGTGACAGGAAGAGGGGAAGAGAGAGAGACAGAGTGACAGAGAGAGAGGGGAAGAGAGAGGGACAGAGTGACAATGAGAGACAGAGTGACAGAGAGAGACAGAGTGACAGGGAGAGGGGAAGAGAGAGAGACAGAGTGACAGAGAGAGAGGAGAAGAGAGAGAGAGACAGAGTGACAGAGAGAGAGGGGAAGAGAGAGTGACAGAGAGAGACAGAGTGACAGAGAGAGGGGAAGAGAGAGGGACAGAGTGACAGAGAGAGACAGAGAGAGTGACAGACAGTGCAGAAGGAGACAGAGAGAGAGAGAGAGAGAGAGAGAGAGAGAGAGAGAGAGACAGAGAGGGACAGGGACAGGGACAGAGAGTGACAAAGATTCACAGAAATGAAGTGCAGAGAGAGATCCAGTCTTGAGCGATGTTCACGATCTTAAGGGGGGCCAGCTAATCCTGAAAAAGCAGCACAGCCGGCCCCCCTTTAAATCTAAATCTTGCTGGGCCTGGGACTGTAGCCTCCTGATAGCGCACCGGCCTGCATCGAGCATGGCAGCACCAGAACAGAGGAGTGGGAGGGGCAGAGCAACAGTGGGAGAGGATGCAGGAGCGGTCCTAGAGCCCACCTGATGCATTGAAAGGCAGTTGCACTTTCTAATGAGGTGTAGAGATCAGGATTGGCCCACTTAAAGAAAAAATAGAGCAGCCTCTCGGGCAAAACAGATTGTCAGTCCGGGCCTGGTCCAGGCCCTCGTCCGACCCCAGGGTCTGCAGCTTCCCTTTATAGTTACGTAAATGTTCCTTTTTAATATTAAAGAAACAAGCAAGTGTGAAAGAACTTGTGTGATTCACAGATATAGCACAATTTATTACTTAGTAATAAATATATCTGGTGCTATCTGTCATTGTGTATTTGGACTCATGATCCGGCTCTGTATTCAGTTATAGTGTAAATGAAAAGATCCGGGCGCCAGTATTTTTTAAACAAGAAACAATTTAAGCGGTATTTTATGACAGCCAAATATAACATTACCACATCATTTCTAAGTTTACATTCTCCAGGAATGGTAGAGTTTACCATTAATTCAGTTGATTAAGTTTATGAGATACTTAACAAAGTACCCTATCCAGACATAAACACCATGTGTCATTGTCACAGCGCTAGTATCTCGGGCACCATTAATCTCTGGCCAAGCTCACATTGCTATACAATTATGTTCCTTACAAACAAATAGAAGAGGTCCTCTGCACTCAACCCATTATCAGCATAGTTAAGACATTGAGACATTTTATGCCTTGAGCTACTAAAAATGCCTTACCCTTTAAACAAAACAGAGACTATTTGTCTATATATTGCAATATATTTAAGATGGCCAACTGCGTCAAAGTTGAAACTCCCAAGCATGCCCAGTGATCCCAGTGGTGGCCAATAAAAGGGCAATTGTGTTTGAGAGTTTTAACTCTGTGTCAAATGTATATTGAAGAGTAGAATTCTCAATGATTTAGAGTTGAGTGTAGGACTGGCCAGATCAGGGATGACTTGGACGTAGTTGGCCAGGCTGAATATATATGGACAAACAATCCCAGGGTAGGAAGAGGATCAGAAGAAGACTGAAGACCCAGAAGATTGCACTCATGAGCTCTGCTGTGCTACTCTCCATAAATAAGTGTCTTTAACACCTGCTCTGGGGGACAAATGTGAATAATGACCATTTTTCTACACTTTATATCTAAAGCAGGGATCAGGAACCTTGGCTCTCCAGCTGTTAAGGAACTACAAGTCCCACAATGCAATAATGGAGCCTTTTGAAGGAGTCTAAAGGCAAATGCATTGTGGGACTTGTAGTTCCTTAACAGCTGGAGAGCCAAGGTTCCTGATCCCTGATCTAAAGAATAATGTGAAAAATGAATCTGATAAACAATTTTAGATGGCACAAGATTGGAGCACTCGTTTGACACATCTATGAATATCCATCTTCCTTGCGCCAAGAGTTGGCAACAACAAATTTTATCACGTGTCTCGTTAAATATGATTTATTGCCTGGGGAACTGGCTTGGTGAAATCCCGCTTGTGATATGCATTTAGATGAAACATCATTCCTTCGCAGTGGGGTGATAATGGCCTAAAGGCTCAACGGTTCAGATGCTATCAACATTGATTTGGTTATACAAAATTGCTTGTTAAACTGAAAAGAAAAAGCAAGTGCCCAATTACCTAAA
Source organism: Xenopus petersii (assembly GCA_038501925.1). Lineage (NCBI taxonomy): Eukaryota > Metazoa > Chordata > Amphibia > Anura > Pipidae > Xenopus > Xenopus petersii. The sequence continues at coordinate 105,061,083 of CM076677.1, forward strand.
CTCACTTCCACTATTTTTTTAAGTTGCAGCAAGCATGTTTCATGTGTAACGCCATTGGTACAGCCACTTTGTCTCCATTGACCTTGTCTTACACTGACCAGTCTTTATGGGTTATCAACATCAGTGCTTAAAGTAGACCTGTCATCCCGACATAAAAAGCTGTATAATAAAAGTCCTTTTCCAATTAAACATGAAATCCAAATTATTTTTTTATTAAAACATCCATAGATGTTGTAAACTCATTTAAATATATCAGCTGTCAATCAAAATGTTGTCTGCCCCTCCTCTATGCCTCAAGTGACAATTACTTACAAAAGCAGACCTATCAGCGAAAAACGATCAACATGACCTATAGGTAACTTTTAATGTAGATTAATATTTTAAAAAGAAACATTTTAGTGTCAGTATCACTTTAATAACAGTGCCAACAAAATGGCTCCTGCCTGCTGGCTATAATTATGAGTTCCCAAACTGAAGGAAACAAGATTCATATAATTTATATAGTGGAAGTGTAAGTGTATTTTGCTTGACTAACGTGATAAAATAGGATTTGGAATATTTTTTTTGGGTGACAGGTCCCCTTTAATAAGGGACCCACTCCTAAAACATGGCGCACTGCCCTTTATTATAAATTGTGTTGGCAAGGTTGTTGAAGGCTTCTGATATCATTCATTTCAATTTGTTATTTTCATACTCCTTTGTCTTTATAGAAATGAAAACATCTTGTTGGGTTTCTGCAGCAGATCAGGCATGTGCCCTGGGTACTGAATTGTTCTACAATATGTGTTCTTAGAACATATCAAACTATATATTTGCTAATTGCACTATGTAGGGTGACACCACCAATGGAGTTTGTGCTAATGAAACCCTTGTCAGAGTCCAGTGACACAGTGTATAACTGCAAGAACATGATCTAGTATCTTGGAGTATTCGGTGCTACCAGCTTGCTTGGGATTCTGTAAAAGCAACAGAGGGGGACCTGGAAGTGCAGAATTTCTCTTTGCCCACATACAGGGCAATATAAGACGCTCTTGGAAAATTCAGTGTTATGCGGCACCATCCATAGAGGACATAGCAAGCACCTTGTTGGTCCCATCGAGTACATGTAGCACTGCCATACACACAACTGTGCGTCACCTGCCTCTCCAGCTTTCCCACTAAGTAATTGTACTGGAATATAACGTTGCATTGGAAATTGTCCAGAGCATCATACATCTTTGCTTGTAGTTAATAAAACAGATGGACTCGGCAAAGCGTACAGTTCCTCCGATATCAGACCTAAAATGAGTTTCTCTCTGTTTCTCTTTATTATTTCTTTATAGTCGCAGCTGCGTGGTTTTTCCTTTCCAATATTTCCAAGACATTGTGCAGATAAATGACAGCAGAATGCAGCCCTGGGAGAGCAACACATTGCCTTCTGCAGAATCACATGCCCAGCAACCGAGAACCTTACAGCCTATTTCACACATAAACCTGCGTTCTAAGATACACACACACATATACAGTTGCATACAGCACATATAATATAAACAATGTAAAGAGACACACACATATGCCTATGCACATACATACAAGCATGTGCATTACTATTACGAATGCAGACATGAACATATAAACATTCATAACCCAACGGGTACTGTATATACCTAAAGATGATTAATACCTTAAAAGGAATACTGTCATGAGGAAAAAAATTTTTTTCAAAATGAATCAGTTAATAGTGCTGCTCCAGCAGAATTCTGCACTGAAATCCATTTCTCAAAAGGGCAAACAGATTTTTTGATATGCAATTTTGAAATCTGACATGGGGCTAGATATTTTGTCAATTTCCCAGCTGCCCCTGGTCATGTGACTTGTGCCTGCACTTTAGGAGAGAAATGCTTTCTGGCAGGCTGCTGTTTTTCCTTCTCAATGTAACTGAATGTGTCTCAGTGAGACATGGGTTTTTACTATTGAGTGTTGTTCTTAAATCTACCAGGCAGCTGTTATCTTGTGTGAATTTTTTTTCCCCCCATGACAGTATCCCTTTAATATACCTAATGTGCACAAATAGGGTTGCCACCTTTTATATAAAATTTACCGGCTGCTGGGGGCGGGGCCTCAAAGGGGCGGGATGTGACGTCAAAAGGGGTGGGCGTGACGTCAAAAGGGGCGGGCCACGCCACGGACACCAGAAGAGGCAAAAAAAGGTAAGTTGCTGGGGATTGTGGGCAGTCCGAGGGCTCCTTTTGATCGTATTACAAATTTACCGGCAGTTACATTGCCGGTAAATTTATAATACCGGCCGCGGCCTTGGCAGGTATTTTACCGGCCGGGTGGCAACCCTATGCACAAATGAGTGGTCAATTTACATTTTTTTGCCTATTTTAAAAGGAGAAAATACACAGGGCAATATTTCTGTGGACTAGGACTTCCTCTTTAATGTGTTTTTTTAGCACTTGGCACTTAATCTCTGTATATTTGTACTTACTATAGATATAGGACCTGTTATCCAGATTGCTCAAGACCTGGGGTTTCCAGTTAAGGGGTCTTTCTGTATTTTGGATCTCCATAGCTTAAGTTAAACATTAAATAAACCCAATAGGATTGTTTTGCCTCCAATTAGGATTAATCGATCATATTTTAGTTAGGATCCAGCGCGAGGGACTGTTTCCTGATTACAAAGAAAGAGGAAATCATTGTTAAAAATTTGAATGACTCAATTAAAATGAAGTCTATGGGTGATGGCCGTCCCATTATGCGGAGCTTTCTGGATAACAGGTTTCTGGATAATGGATCCCATTTATTACTTATTTAGTATTTTTTTATTATGTTTGTCCTCCCTGGGTGTGTTTTCCTACTCTGTAAAATTCTACAGCAATGTGTAGCTCTTTTTACAACAGAGTTATAAGTGGAGTCAAGTAAAAGACTTTATTCTCCCGGCTCATGATTATGAGGGTTTATTATAATTTCTGATGAAAATATGAGCTTTCAGCCCAATTTAGGTGCCTGCTTCAGGCATGGTATATATAGCAACTGAAGAATCCTGATATTGATAGATATTAGCACAGAGTAAAGAACAAATTGACATGTATATGTAAAATCCATTCCTGTACAGATATTGATCAGTCTCCCTGAGCTGAGATCCCTCCACTGAGGCTCATAAAATTAACACCTTGTTGGGAGGTGACAGTCGCTCTATACTATACTATAGACTCTTGCCTCAGGGCAGCTGTCAGCTCCCAACAAGGTGTTAATTGTATGAGCTAAACTAGTGGGATTTCAGGTCTCAGTGCAAAAAACTTTTTTGCAATTCTATAGTTTATAAGTTTTCTGCACTGAGACCTGAAATCCCACAGGCTTAGTCAGGGCGATATTAGCAATATGCATAATGTCCCTGTTAAGTTTCAGTTTTTCTCCATAAATTTATATTCCCACTCACTCCAGTTGCATACTAAAATTGCCAGTTGGTATGGTGACTCAAGGGTCATCAACACTACAGACTCTGCTGCAGAAATGCGCAGTCACAGTAAGAAAATCCGTTGGTGTAGCTTGTCTGGTTTCATTTAGCCGTGTAGTTGGGTCTTTCACACATAGGATACAAGTTCCGTGCATTGACACCGGCATATAAAATTGCGAAAATTCGCCGGCGTCAAAAAATTTTGGACACAAAAGCCGATCGCGTCAAAACTGCTGCGAGTCAACACTATTCAGATGCCCGTTGACTATAACGCTGGCGTCAAAATTGTCGCTGTCGTCAATTTTCAACGTTTCGCAAAAACTGGAGAAATTCGCACATCACTATGGATGATCCATTTAATATGCGGAATATTATCCTGTTATTATTTGTTCCTGCTGGCATTGTGGTCAGTGGTGTAACTAGAGTGTGCAAGGCCCCCTATAAAAAAAATCTTCAGAGGGCCCTGATGTTCTCCAATCCTCCCGCCCACTTCCCATCCCACCTCCGCCCTAACCTGACTCCACCCCCTCCCGTCACCTCTCATTCAGTGCCAACTTGAGTCCCAGCTTCTTCACCGTAGATAAGAGAGTGGCTGGGGAGGGGGGTTTTTTTTGTATAAGCTATAGAGGAAGCAGACCCCACAGTAAACATTAGTACATTATTGATTGCAGTTCTTTTATGTTGGGCTTTTTACACATAGGATAAGTTTCACCTGGCGATTCGGGGAGATTTAGTCTAAATAGTCTTTGCGGTGACTAATCTCCCCGAACACCTTTCCTCGGTCTTGCGCCGGCTATAATGAAAAGTCGCATGTGGCATGGCACGCGCGGCGCTTCATATTCTGAAGTCGCCCGAAGTTGCCTCACAAGGAAACTTCGGGCGACTTCGGAATACGAAGCGCCGTGTGTGCCATGCCGCAGGCGATTTTTCATTCTAGCTTACAAAAGGGAGTCACTGACCACATCTAAAAACAAAATCTTCTTAAAGGCTGCAAATGTATTGTTATTACTTAACTTTCCATTCAGACCCTCTTCTATTCATCAGTGCATGGTTGCTAGGGTGATTTAGGCCCTAGCAATCAGATTGCTGATATTGCGAACTGGAGAGTTGCAGAACAAAATAACTCAAAAACCACAAATAATAAAAAATTAAAACCAATTGCAAATTGTCTCCGAATATCACTCGCTGTATCATACTATACATTAATTTAAAGGTGAACAACCCCTTTAATATGCAAGAGAATGATCCCTTTTTTATCAGTGCTTGATTTAAAAACTGTGCACCCCTAGGCCGCTGGCCCCACCTTCCCCCGACCCATACCCCGATACCCATCCACTCCAAAGTCCCAGAGCCACTTGCAAAGCCCCATTTCTGACCTCCCTCACTGGTCCCCTGATTTGCCAGCACTAGGGACTGGGCAGGTGGGAGATTTCGACAGTTTGAAACTAGGGGTGCACAGTTGGGGGCCTAGGGGTGTCACCAGCTTTCTGCCACTGACAATGACAATTTGGTAAATGTATGAATGCCTTTGGTTCAGTGCTTATACAGCGTTTCGTCAGTATGAAACTAAAAAATGAGTTCATGTTGAAACCTGGGGCAGAACATGAAATTATGTCATATAAACTTCAGCCAAGATGTGAATAGTGAGCAATCTTTGTAAAGCATTAAAGATTATTAATAAAAGGTTAAAAATTAGGAACGCTCTACTGGCATTTGGTTGAATGGGATTAAAATTTCTGCCATAAACACAACCCAGTAGGGCTCATTAACATCCGTAGCCATAATTGCAATCACCCAAATATGGATGCATTTGTTGTGCACCTTGATGCCATTTACTTGCGCCTAAACACACTCCCCCGCACATGTGCATATTTGAGCCAAACAAAATAGCAAAAGTTTTTAGGTTGATTTTTATGATTTTTTTTCTAATAGTCATATGCCTGCACATAAAAATAACATATAGTTTTTCCAGCTGCCGAGGAGTCTGGGAGAAAAATGTGCTAATGGGACCACCTGCCTTGCAGAACCACCTGCCATCTTTTTATATACAGATCTCATAACAGATGCACCATGTTCTCTGTAGAAGCTGTCTTTTCACATCTACATCTGTTAAGAGATCTGTATATGAAAGGAATGGCAGGTTGCCCTTTGTAGTAGTTAAAAGACAACGGATACTCCAAACTATAATCTATGGGAAGCAGTTGTATCCCTGTTACACATGTAGCTGTGCTTTTGCCAGCTACAAAAAAATTGCAATTGAAATTACATATTTTTGCTAAGGAATATTACCTTAGATTACCCAGACAATGCAGAGAAGTCGGCCATGAATATGTAAAGTCAGGTAGGGGTACGGGACTTCCTGAATGCTTGGGACCTGGGATTTACCAGATAAGGGATCATTCTGGAATTTGGATCTCCATAACTTAAATTCACAAAAAAGAATTTACAGGGATACTGTCAAGGGAAAATATGTTTTTTTCAAAATGCATCAGTTAATAGTGCTGCTCCAGCAGAATTCTGCACTGGAATCCATTTCTCAAAAGAGCAAACAGATTTTTTTATATTCAATTTTGAAATCTGACATGGGGCTAGACATATTGTCAATTTCCCAGCTGCCTCCAGTCATGTGACTTGTGCTCTGATAAACTTCAATCACTCTTTACTGCTGTACTGCAAGTTGGAGTGATATCACCCCTCCCCCCCAGCAGCCTAACAACAGAACAATCGGAAGGTAACCAGATAGCATCTCTAACACAAGATAACAGCTCCCTGGAAGATCTAAGAACATCACTTAATAGGAAAAGCCATGTCCCTTTGAGACTGCTTCAGTTACATTAAGTAGGAGAAATAACAGCCTGCCAGAAAGTAATTCCATCCTAAAGTGCAGGCACAAGTCACATGACTGGGGCAGCTGGGAAAATGACAAAATGTCTAGCCCCATGTCAGATTTCAAAATTGAATATAAAAAAATCTGTTTGCTCTTTTGAGAAATGGATTTCAGTGCAGAAGTCTGCTGGAGCAGCACTATTAACTGATGCGTTTTTCCATGACAGTATCCCTTTAAACATTAAAATAATCCAGTAGGATAGCTTTGTCACCAACATGGATTCATACAGCTTAATTACCATCAAGTACAAGCTGCTGTTTTATTATACCGGAGTAAAAAAGGAAATCATTTAAAAAAAAAAAAAATGACTTGATTATATTAGGCTCTATGGGAGATGGACTTCTTGTAATCTGGAGTTCCTTGGAGAATGGGTTTCCAGATTATGTATGCCCATAGGGCTGTTGGATGCAGAGGTGCATTATTGTTCAGCTGTAGCCAGACATATGTTAGACATCCTTGACATAAATAAATTAAAAAAAAAAAAAAATTTTACCAAATGTATTATCTACTAAGGGCATCAGTTCCCTAATCAAAAACCATATTTGGGAGATGGGAAAGAAGTGGTCTAAGGACAAGAGTGGTTGGGCCTCTTCTCTGACATTATGGGGGTTATTTATCAAAGGTCGAATTTATGTGAATTTTTTTTTTATTCGAATAAACTCACAACTGGAATGGGAGGTTAGTTATGAAAAAACACGAACGTCTAATATTCGATCTAATAGTCTCGACCCGAATCGAGTTTAACTACGAAAAAAAGCTCAAATGTCAGAAAGGCAATTAACATATTGAAATAGTTCAACAGACCTCTGCCATTGACTTGTAAATGAACTGGGCAGGTTTTAGGTGGCGAATAGAACGGTTTCCATTCAAATTTACATTCGGTGCCTTGGAATTCGAATTTGTGAGTTTTGACACAACATTTTTTTTTGCAGAATTCGAATTTACCATTCGAACCTTGATAAATTTGCCCCTATGAGTATTAACTGAAAAAAAATCCCAAATATATTTATATAGCATATATAGCATATTTAAATAGCAGCACAAACTGGTAGTCATTTCGGACAATTCCTACAGTTCTGTTCAGCCGCAGGGGAGCGCAGGAGTAGATGCACTTAATTATTGTGAAGGCTGCTGTACCCACACAGACGCATCTAAGCGCCAAACGCAGGTGGGACACAGCATGTTGCATTTCACCTGCGTTCGGCGCAGACATACGTCTGTTTGAGTACAGCCGCCTTCACAATAATTGAGTGCGTCTATTCCTGCGCTCCCCTGCGGCTGAATGGAAGAAACTGCAATGTAGGGGAGCGCAGGTAAAACCGCCCGTGTGTAAGAGCCCTTATGCTGTTGCTCTGTTTAGAAAATCAAGTTAGTGAGCAGAGAAAAGTCATCTGATATTTCTCTGGTCAGTTCTAAGCAGGGTGACATCACAAGATGTTGCTTCTCTCGGGAATTTCAGTATCAGTGAACTGATAAATGTTAGCAGGGGGTGCTGTTGTTTTAAACTCATTGTATTAGTTTAAAGGGCATGTAAAGTCTAAAATACAATAAGGCTAGAAATGTTGTATTTTGTGTACTAAATATAAACATGAACTTACTGCACCACAAGCCTAATCAAACAAATAATTTATGCTTTCAAAGTTGGCTACAGGGGGTCACCATCTTGTAACTTTGTTAAACATCTTTGCAAGACTAAGACTGTGCACATGCTCAGTGTGGTCTGGGCTGCTTAGGGATCGTCATACACAAAGCTGCTTGAGTTCTGCATGGCTGGGTAGTAAGGTAGGGGCTCCCCCTGCTGTACATAAGTATGATTGTTTCCCTGCTCAGCAGTTAGGGACCGTCTGACAATTCCTATCCACAGCAGTAAATGAAGGGAGAATTTCACTGCATACAGTCAGGTTTCTTATAAAAACGGTACACATTTTTAAATTAAAGTATATTGGAGATAGGTTTCTTTTTCATTAAAGAAAGTAAAAATGGGATATTGTTTTTTTTTTGCCTTTACATGCCCTTTAAAAAACTGCTAATACTGTATCTTGAAATTATTATAAAAATAAGGTTACACAGAAGTCCAACATTTTCACATATTTTATGCTACATAGGGTAATGCATAACTCATAAACGTGTTGGGCTTCTATGTAAGTCATTGTATTTTTTATATATGAATAAACAATATAATTTTCATGTCATTATAAACAGGGGGCATGACTGAGAGTATGTGAGGTTGTTTATGGGTGTGGGAATGTCACAGTAGCAGTCAGGAATACTGGCAGGTACAGTAACATTTTCATCATCTCACAAATTGCATCATGGCTTATAGCTGCCTGCCAATAATTCCCTTTGGTGTCATGTCCCAGAATAAGGGATAGATAATCACAGCCATCACCCTTTTATTATAACAGGAACGTCATTTCCAGAAGTACCACATTTCTGATGCTGAAATGCCACATCCAAAAATGCAGCATCAGGATGGGTGGCACCTCTGGTTGTGGCGACCAGCACGGCATTGTGGGTAGGGAATGGTGAGGGTATTTAGGGTGAGTATGAAACCAGAGCAACTTGTCACATGACGTCATGTTGGGTGACTGTATTGGTGATGTTGGTACAGCACCATGATTGGCCTAAAAGGCATAATGTCAGCACTTGGGCACTTTCACTTTAGTGCTCATGATAGCGGCCTGTGTTAAAAGCAGTAGAATAGAAGTCGTATAGAATCTGCAGAGCAACAGCTTTAGCCATGCAGAGCATTCGGGCAATAATTAGAGGCAAAAATACCCAAATTGTATTGATGAAATCATGATGAAAATGACAGGCTTTGCCAAGGTGCAGACATATAGATCTATAGAATTATTACAGTTAGAATGTTAATTGAGGCAAGTACTGGTTCCTGCGGAACAGAAACACAGTAAGGGTTAATTACGTTCGCTACTGCATTCGCACAAATTGCTCGATAGTCAGATGCACTTAAATCCAATTCATTAAAGTAAAATGCACTCTTTGCACTTCCATATAGTTGGCTTCACTCAGTGCTTTGCACCTCCCATTCTAAATCAAGTGCTATTGCACCTATAGACACAGAGGAATAGGTTCTTTCAGCGCCGTGCGTCATTAGGCACAGTGCATTGCATCTAAAGAATTGGGCACATGCAACACTCTCTCACTGAACACCAGATATTATGCCATTTGCAGGGATTTACATAGCGGGAGCCCCTAGGCCCGCTGCCGTTCATCACCCCTGTCCCCTTCCCTTCATTTGTGCACATGTAGGTCAGGAGCAGTGGGAATGTAATAAAACTATATAAACTTAATAAACTTAATAAACTATAGTATTTCATGAACAGCCCCAAACCAATTTGGATGTGGCTGGGAAGGCCCAGGCCTTGGTGGCCTTTCTATAAATCCTGGCCATTTGGAAGACACTGGATTTCTTTGGTAAATGTTGTATTATGGAAAATAATAGGAGCACAAGTTCAGTGTATTTACCAAAAATACAGCATTCTTTCCCAAATTTCCAGTGCAGTTAATGGCACCAGATGTTCCGATGTCATAATTTCCAGAGCTTGACATCAAAACGATGTCTGCACTTGATTCCTTTGCCATTGCACCATCCGTTGATGCAAGTCTGTATCAACAAGCCCACTGCACGCTAGTTACAAAGGGAGTCACAGTGGTGACAAGAACAACTACGTGGAAGTGCAATGAGCGGCGATGTATAGTGTAGTCGTAATTGCCCCCTAATATCTGGACATTCAACTTCTATTTCTGCAAATCAAGTGGATCTGCAGGCACCGTAGAAGTTCTAAATATAGTTCATATAAGTAATGTAGATAAACGGGAGGTTGACTTTACTACAGGTAAATGTCTCTTTAAAGGAACATTTATCCACTACTTGAGGACACATTCACCTCTATCATATATCTCTAGTGCCACATTTAAGTTTCCCAGACGTGCATTCTGTGTTTGTATTCTTGCTCCAAAGTCTTGCCTCGAGATCATATAGGGAATGTGTCTTTAATTGACATCACCTTCCTTATGGCTCCATGGGGCAAATTCACTAAATGGCGAATTTTCGCCTGTGAAGGCTTCGCCAAAGTCGCTACCACTATGCTAATTTACTAGAATGCGAAGTTGCATCTCTGCAGCTGAACGGTGGCAAACTTTTGCTAGTGTCAATTTGTCAGCGCGAGCATTTCATAGTGAACTTTCACTAACGTTTGTTTCTGCCTAGTGAAACTTCGTTAGTACACTTGCGCTTAGGGTAGGTATAGGGTACGTACATGTAGGTAATATATATGTCTTTACTACAGGTGTTCGTGCAAATGCTTGAAGTGACCACTTATTATTACAAATGTCCAAGGAATCAAAATAAGGACAAAAGAGATCCTCTAATGTCCTAGACATGAGCCCATTAAAATATGGAAAAAGGCCAGTGTTTATTAAGTTTTTATGACCTTTTGGCATACAGGATATGATGTCACTGACATAAGATTGAGGAGGATGTAGCTTCATCTTATCAGTTCGCCAGGTCTAATCTGGCAAAGGGGTAACATTCGCACTTGCGGAGTAAGATTGTTCTCCTGAGCGAAAATGCACCTTGTGAAAGGGCGCAACACTACACTGGCGACGGTCTCATTCACTAGCAAATTGTCCTCTACGCCTGTCCGTAAATTGCCGATGTCCCTGCGGATGGGATTTCTGCCGAATTTTTCTTCTTTTAGCAAATCTGTCCCCATGAATTTCTAGTCACATCCCATAGATTCACTCTGTGATTTAACTGGAACTATAAAAGTGACTGATGCGCCATCAGGTTTAAAGAGCAGCATAGCTTTTTAATTGCAGATAAAAAAACCCCCACAATGTCCAGAATTAATGATTAGGCTTGTGTAAGACTAAGAAGAGACAGCGAAGAAGCCATGCTTATTTTAATCCTCTAAATTATGCTCAGAAAATGGATTGTTTGGCCTTTGGGCACTGCAAAGTGCTTTGGTAGGGTGGTAAGGGACTGATTTACACACCTCTGTCTGGTTAAAAAAAACTGATTAATGATAAAGTTATTTTCTTCTAAGCCTTTAGAAACTTTTGACATATTAATCGATGGTAATGCAATGTAAAGATGCCTCTTTTCCTGAGAGCTGTTTTTAGCAAAGCAGGAATATTTAACCATTCTGCATACTTTTCTACTAAAGGCATTTTAAAGGCACAATTGCCTACGGCTGCTTCCTTGGGTCTTCTTAAGTTTTAGGATCAACTGGGAAGGGAGCTAAGGGCTGTTTAACTCATTGATGAAAGCTCAAATTGGCCATGAAAATTTCACAAGCGTTTCCGATGGCTGTGGCGGATAAAGCAAAGATGACACAGTCGGGGCTCTGAGGGCTTTTGATTTTCCATGAAACACTGGAAATGTCTTGTCACTTGTCATTACTTGCTAGTTAAAGAACCATTGCAATTGATTTTATTCTCCATTTACAAAACAGTCGCCTCTGAAAATGAGCCAAAGTATCCTCATCGTGCATTTCCCAGCACTGTATTCAAGCATTACTCTTTGAAAACAAATCCTGATAAGCACAATTCAATTATTAAGGACTATTTGACAGTGAACATTGGATTCACAAAGTGTCTGATGATATGAATTTCAACTGAAGGGCATGAGAAAATCCAAAGTCTTAATCCAAATGTGCTCATTTTTATTGATAGCAGTGCTTTCAAGTGTTTTCATGTTATGATGTATAGAGTTTTGTATATACAAAAACTTTTTTATGCTGTTTTGGTCCAGCACTTTGTTTGGTGTAATACGATTGGATGCAGCCAAACTTTTTGTGATTGGCCATTTGATTCTTAGAAACTGTGCTTATGGATTGTTTCACTAGCCCAGTGATTCCCAACCAGTAGCTCGTGAGCAACATGTTGCTCTCCAACCCCTTGGATGTTGCTTCCAGTGGGCCTGTAAGCAGGTGTTTATTTTTGCATTCCAGGCTTGGAGGCAAGTTTTAATTACATAAAAACTAAGTATAGTGCCAAGTAGAGCCTTCTGCCAGTCCACATAGGGGCTACCAAATAACCAATCACATCCCTTATTTGGCAACGCAAGGGACTTTTTCATGCTTGTGGTGCTCCCCAACTCTTTTTACAGTTGAATGTGGCTCACGGGTAAAAAAAGGTTGGGGACCCCTGCACTAGCCTATGATTAAGTGCCCAGGAGGTGTGAGAAACACGTCAGGCTTTTTGTAACACGATAAGATTTAATATTTTTTTGCTACATTTTTGACTGAGGTCCGGTTTGTACCAGCCTTTGTTATACATGGTTGTGTGTTTGCTCTTCTTCAACTGAAGGTCGGGGGCATGTGCACCTGGACCCACCATTCTTCATAGTGAGTGAAATTCTACAGATAGGGATGTTTTGTTTTTCATGTCCATACTAAAAAATCATGTAAACATTAAATAAACCCAATAGGATTGTTTTGCCTCCAATGAGAACTAATTATATCTTAGTTAGGATCAAGCACAGACTACTGATTTATTATTACAGAGAAAAAGAAAATCATTTTTAAAATTTTGAATTATTTTCTTAAAATGGAGTCTATGGGAGATGCCCTTCCTGTAATTCTGAGCTGGATAATGGGTTTCTGGATAACAGATCCCATGCCTGTAATGTAGTCCACCTTGGTAACAAGTTCTATGGCAACTACTACTTATAGTCAAGCACTATAATTAGGAGCAGGGATGGGCGAGTCTGACCCATTTCAAACTGCGAGACATTTTTTTAACTATGCATTAGCGTCTATGGGCTCTGAAACTAGACAAAATATTTTGCTCATTCCTAACGAGGAGAGCCAGGTTGCCGTTAGTTTAGAAGTGTCAGTATCATTTTAAGCATTACTGTAAAGCAAATTAGTAGATGATAATTTAATCTCCTTCTGCGGTATTTTGTGAAAAGCAATTATACAAAATCCAATGAGACCTAATTACGGTTCATTATATGGTTTTGGAAAATGTTAATATTGGGGCATACAGTATTTCCCATTTATATTCTTCACCCCAATGTAGTATAAAAAAGCAGTATATAGGGGAAATATAAAGTACAAACATTCTGGAATTAAAACCAATACAGGGGGCTTGATGCAGATATGTCCTGTTTATTCACAGAAAGAGTTTTTAATATTTAATCATCCATCATCATCCATCTGTGCTGCGTCTCTAATGTATACACGGGCCTAGATGCGGCAAACACGTATACAATTCCCTACAAAGAAATGTATGCAAGCAATTATGTCTGAGCATTCAGAGTGTTGCCAACAGTGTTGGACTGGCCCATTGGGATACCAGGAAAATTCCCGGTGGGCCCAGGTGTCAGTGGGCCCTCTTGCTTCTAACCATTTGGCCTATATCATGGTCATTCCCTATTTCTTTTTAGGAAAAAAGAGGCTTAATAATGGAACAATAGCGTCTAATAAGTAGATATAATAGACTAGGAGAATAAAGAGGTTAAGTGAGTAGAGGAGGAATAATAGTTTGGAAAGTGGTAAGGTATTCTGGTGGGCCCCTGGCATCCCAGTCCGACACTGGTTGCCAATGCATTGGTACCAGTACTGATACATATAGAACTGAACTCGCACTAATATATTCTGAACCCATGCAACATCTACAGCTACTGAGGTGCATTAATGTTGACTATCTTTCTAGGTATCAAGTTTTAGTATTTGGTCTCATCTACTTCCTGCCGCTCCTGGTGATAGGTTGCTCCTACACGTTTATTGGCAAGACCCTTTGGGCGAGTGAGATTCCTGGTGACTCTTCAGACCGATATCATGAGCAAGTGGTGGCCAAGCGCAAGGTGAGTAAAACCTTAGACTTCACTGGTCCTAGTCCTCTACTTGCGACCCCTCCACCTAATGTTTTGGGGATGGGTAAAATCATTGCTGGAAATGTTGATGTCAAGAGTCAAGAGTGAGTTTATTGTCATTTCATTCATATACATTTGTACAGTACACAGTGAAACAACGTTCCTCTAGGATCATGGTGCTACACACAACATAGATGTACTGGACAACAGACAAAAAGTGCAAGTGCAAAAATATGCAACTCCTGCAAGACAGGACAGCACAGTGCAGGGACAGGACAAGACAGTGCACACTCAGCAGATGTAATATGTTAAGTAAATAATGCTAAACGTCAGACATGATGGGTGTATCATTGTGACATGACAGTTGTAAGAACATGATAAAGAACATGATAAAGTGCAGATCGAAGAGACCCAGGTGGGGCTAGGACAAAGATCTTGTTGTGGGTCCCAGCCCCCCAGCAGGCCCTCCACAAGTTTTGTCAGCACTGCCTTAAAGGAACAGTGGAGGGAGCCTTTAGCAGTCCATGTATGGCTAGCTTTAGACCGAAAATCTCAAAAAGCTGTAAGGGAAAGCTTAGAGGTCATGGCATATTATCAAGCAGAAAATGAGATTTTGTCATATCAGCTCATGCTAGATGCTTCTGATGCTAAATTTAATATGCAGGTTTCTGAAACAATCATTATTTGCTATTCAGCCTTATATTGTGACATGTATATCATATATATTCAATATATTTTGTGAGTCTGTCCCTAAGCTCAGTAAGTGACAGCAGCACAGAGTACGTGCAGTGAATCAGCAGAAAAGAAGATGGGGAGCTACTGGGGCATCGTTGGAGACACAGATCTTTACTGCTAAAGGGCTGTGGTTGCCTTGGGCTGGTACAGAACCCAAAAACATTATGTACAACATTTCTGCCCTACTTCACTTTAGTTCTTTTCTTTAAAAGTAGCATTTAGGAGGGTGGCAGTCGTAGCTACTGAGGGAGATTAGTCACCCAGTGACAAATCGCCTTTTCTTCAGACAACTAATCTCCCCTGAATGACTTCCCTCCAGCTAGAATATAAATCGCCTCACAAGGAAACTTCGGGCGACTTCGGAAAGCCGAAGCATTTCGATTGCCATCCCACCGGCGATTTAAATTCTAGTCAGCAGGAAGGCATTTAGGGGAGATTAGTCGCTCGAAGAAGAGGCAATTTGTGGCTGGGCGACTAATCTCCCCCACTAGCTATGTCTGCCACCACCCTTAAGAGCAGAAGGTAGAAAGTTCACACTTTGAACTCCAGTTAATGCCTCATTCTTATCAACACAGAAATGACCTCTAAGCATAATATCTATATTATAGGTGTCAAATTATAATTGCATTAAGGGCTATTTGCTTCATAATCTTTGTTCCTCTGCCGACACTGGAGGTGGGTGACATCTTGGGTGGGTGATAGAAGTGTTTCCATTTTAGATTATACAGTATATGGATATATAGTATAGAAGATGGTCCCTTTTGGGGGGCTAAGACTCTCTTATAGTGATGGACGAATTTATTTGGCAGGCGCAAATTTGCGGCAAATTCCCTCAATTCGCCACCGGCGAATAAATTTGCGAAACCGCTGCATCCAAAAAAAATGGAAGCCAACGTTCATTTATTTTGGCGAGACAGCAGTGTCAAAAATGAGACACCGACGCCGTTTAGCAAATTTTTCACCATTTGGCAAAACGAAACGCGCCAAATTCGCCCATCACTACTCCTTTAATCTTCATTATTGTCCACCTGTGTTTGCAGAACTAGTTTCCAAAATCCCCTCACTGATTCTGATATGAGGGGTCCCTATGGGAAAGACTGACCTTCTTTTCTATATCTTTCAGGTTGTGAAAATGATGATCGTCGTAGTTTGTACATTTGCAATTTGTTGGCTACCGTATCACATCTACTTCCTGCTTCAGCTCTTCTTACCCAATCAGAGCCAGAAATTCTATCAGCAACTCTATTTAGGAATTATGTGGCTTGGGATGAGCTCTACCATGTACAACCCCATCATCTATTGTTGTCTGAATGACAGGTGAGACTGAACAAATCACACTAGCTGGGTTCACTAGAAGCAAATAAGTAGAAGTAATAAGTAAGTAGAAATAAATTGATTACCAGTGCACAGATTACTCCTCCCCCCTTATAATGAGCTCTTACTCTAACAAAACAGTCACAACAAAGGGCTTTGGGAGAGCAATGTTTACTGGTAATCTAATTATCTACTGCACAAGGTCCAAGTAAGGGTCAGGGCACACAGGCAGATTCGGGGGGGTTAGTCGCCCGGCGACAAATCTTCTCTTCTTCGGGGCGACTAGTCTCCCCGAACTTCCTTCCTGCCAGAAGTCGACAGAAGTTTCCTCGTGAGGCGACTTCGGAAAACGAATTGCTCCGTGTGCCACCCCACCGGCAATTTACATTTTAGCAGCCGAGAAGGCAGTTCAGGCAGATTAGTCGCCCCGAAGAATAGGAGATTTGTCGCCGGGTGACTAATCTCCCCGAATCTGCCTGTGTGCCCTGACCCTAAGGCACACGGCGCGATTTCGCCGCGATTCTGCACTGAGCAAGTTGCGAGTCGCTGCGTTTTTTAAGCCGAAATAGCTTTGTTAACTTTGGCGCTGGCGTCAATGCAAATCGCGGCGAAATCGCTGCGCTAATTCACACGCGGCGATTCGTTTTCTACTGTCGCCCGGAAACGCCCAGCGAGGCAACTTCGGGCGACAATAGAAAACGAATCGCCGCGTGTGAATTAGCGCAGCGATTTCGCCGTGATTTGCATTGACGCCAGCGCCAAAGTTAACAAAGCTATTTCAGCTTAAAAAACGCAGCGACTCGCAACTCGCCCAGCGCAGAATCGCGGCGAAATCGCGCCGTGTGCCCCTACCCTTAGGAATGACTC
Source organism: Xenopus petersii (assembly GCA_038501925.1). NCBI lineage: Eukaryota > Metazoa > Chordata > Amphibia > Anura > Pipidae > Xenopus > Xenopus petersii. Next base: position 105,078,168 of record CM076677.1, read on the forward strand.
CAATTACTCTGTTTACCCTGTTTAGTTCAAGGAATAAAGACAAAAACAGATTCATAAACAATAGGCAAATGTTTTTCCAGCACAATCTCTATTCATTATTTTGACCAAGGGAATGGACAGGTAAAACGAATCAGTTGCATTCATGTGAACTCAACTGCTATGCTACAACTGTTTCATTCTCCTATAAATATTCTGTAAATGGGGAGGGTATATTTTTGGAATATTTCTGAGAAATGCTGTATATTTGTATATATAGAATACACCCGGGAGTTTCCATATAGTCTACATAAGTTGAGGAAGTCCCCAAACATATCAGCAGAACAATGGCACAGAATTTTAATACGCTATGTGGCATTGGCAAAAAATGTTCTGTATCAGAATAATACAAGTGCTTTGTCCTGATTTGATTTACTGCAAAACTACCCATGGAACTGAACACGATTAGTCTGGTACAAGCAATCCTTTTGTACACCACAATCAATCTCTGTAATCAGTTTATTCACTGTAATGTATTCTGAACGAGACCATTAGAGAAAACAGAGAAAACAAATGTGTTTCCCTTTCTGCAACCCCAATTCACCCACCTGCTGCTGGGCACCGGCTCTCTTCTGGAATGTATAGACCACCAGGCCTTGTATTGTTTAAGCGATGTTGATCTATCCATATAACACAATGTATTCAAATAACAAAAGCTTGCCTGATATACGGAAAATATACTTATGTGTCACTAATTCAGATTAAGGGTGGTCCAGTAATTATAGAAGTATTAGCTTACTAATGATCTATATTTCATTCCTAACCCAACAAATACATTTTTAGTTGTAATATTGATGTATAGGCGCCATCTCAGGTCATTTAGCCTGGTCATGTGCTTTCAGAAAGAGCCAGTGCAGCACTACAGAACTGCTTTCAGGCAGGCTATTGTTTCTCCTACTCAATGTAACTGAAGGAGTCACAGTGGGACATGGCTTTTTACTATGGAGTGCTGTTCCTATATATACCAGAGAGCTGTTATCTGGTTACCTTCCCATAATGCTGAGGGGGCAAGGGGGTGGGTGATATCACTCCAACTTGCAGTGCAGCAGTAAAGCATGACTGATGTTTATTAGAGCACAAGTCACATTCCTGGGGGCACCTGGGGAACTAATAATATGTCAGATTTCAAAATTATGCTCTTTTGAAAAATTAATTTCAGTGCTGAAATTCACTATTTTACTATTGCACTGATGCATTTTGAAAAAAAAAACATTTTCCCATGACAGCATTTCTTTTTCTTTTTTTTTTTTTTTTTTGTTATACTTATCATAAATTTGTCTTTCCATGCTATTCATAATTTTGCCATAAAAGTATTTGGCCAGTGCTTTTACATTGCCAATCTGATCCCCCGTGTTAATTTATAAATGGGGCTGCCATATTTGTGCAACAGTAGTCCCATAGCAATGAAAACTCTAACTTGAAGAGTTAACTTTATTTTAAAGTGTAATTTTTTAGTGTCAGTATCCAGGGGTGCTGCACCAATGAAGTGAATTAAAAATCTCACCTCAGATGGTAGCACCCCAGCAGTTGCCAGGGGCAGCAAAAGGCGCTCCTTGTAACTTTAAGATCTGGAAATTCCGTTCTTCTAGTGCAGAGAATGCAATTCTGCTTAGTGCACTAGGGATGTGAACCCCCATGGACCCCTTCCAGACCCAAAAATGTAAGTGCTGTAGGGAAGGGGAGCTGCATTTTTTTTAATGTACTGATTCCACAAATGTTTTAATATTTACCCTTAATGTATTTGAAGAATTCATTAAGATTTTACTTCCCCTCAACTCTTATTTACGTACTGCCAATTTTTCATCAAAGTACAGAAATGCCAGAGAATATCGGTCTTTTTATGCATAGTGTAGGCACTGACTGGCAATCTGTGGGTTCTGGCAAATGGAGGTGCTGCTGTAAGATGCCATAGGCACCCACTATTTATTAGGCTAGTGGGTGCTATTTGGGCCCCTGTGTACCTGATGCCAGGTCCTATTTTTGATTTTTAGTTCAGAATGGCAAAGTGGCTTCAGTTAGTCAATGGGTCAGTGGTACAATTATTCTCCTGAAATTGCTACAAGCAACCAAGTTAAAAAATAAAAAATAAAAATATAAAAAAATATATATATATTTCCACAGCAATGACTCGGCACACAGAGTTCCTGAATCATCAGGCCCAAATTTGTGGCAAGGCCACAAAAAGGCCTTAGGCTAGGCCGAAATGTCAGTCTCCAGTTTTTTTAATAAAGTTTTTTTTATTCTTTAAGACCTTGTGAGTGTGGATCCTTTCCTTTTGGTGTGGATTGCAGCTTTCCGATTGTGCATCCACGCACGTGACTGGTTTATTGAGAGTGCCAGCATCTCTATGGACTATATATAACACTATAAGCAACTGTACTTTAATTCACATCCCATTTAAAACTGAATTGAAGAGCGGAACCTTAAATAAATTCTGCCTTCGCTTCTGCCATAAGTGTATGTGCACAAGCTGTGCTAAGATCTGCTGCTGCCGCTTATGATGAAATGAGAATAATGAAGCTAATGTTTTTGTCTTGCTTTGATGTTCCTTCTGTAGGTTCCGCATTGGTTTTAAGCACGTATTTCGCTGGTGCCCATTTATACACACTGGTGAGTATGAAGGTCTGGAAATGAAATCCACACGCTATCTTCAAACCCAGAGCAGCATGTACAAAATCAGTCGTATCGAAACCACCGTCTCGTCTGTACTAAGTGCAAATGATGAAGAAGCAGAGGAAACTGTGAAGAGCATTAAACGTCTGTCTTTGGATCTTACCTCCAACGGTTCCTCACGTAGTGTTTATAAGACTATGTCTAACTCATCCAGCTTTTACTCCAATAATCTTTCATAAACGAGACACCATCCATCCTTGGTCTTGGGTATCCCGTCTGCAGTTTGCCGCAAGTCTCCTGAAGCACGGTGCTCCGATCAGTTTCTACCTTCTTCAGGCTGAAAGTGAACGAGAGCTTGTTTACTACTCCAGAGTCCTTACTCTCACATTTATTAATTACACCAGGGAGAGCTTTTTAATCTAGTGGCAGGAGAAATGGCCACCTACATAGAATGTTTCAACTAAGGGACATTAGTGGATGATTATCCATTTACCTCTAAACAAAAAATACTATACTCCATACACAGCCACTGTGATGTTTACATATTCTCAAGATATTAACTCAGAGCTTTTGGTTAATTACACTTTACACGTCCAACTACCTTGTTGGATGCTTGGCCATCAAATTGCTGGTTAGTTTTAAGGAAAGTATTTGAATGGTACTCAAAGTATGCTAGCTAGGGGAGGCACACTTTCACTTCTGCAAACATTTTAAAGTGTTTTTTCTTTTTTTTAAATATCTTCAATAAGATATTGATTCAATTTTAAAGGTTTTTTTTTACTATTATTGTTTTTTGGTACAAAGTTTTTGCCTGCCAACATTTTGAGTTCTCGAATTAACGCACATTTTTATGTACACTGTTTATATTTGTGTTATTAATTGGAAGGTTGGTTTACGGAGAGTAACTCGACATATATATTATGATTGGATGTATCGAATGCCTCATTTCTGCCTTATTATTTCACTGCAATGACTTTTCAAGCACAGTTTGGTTTTTTTTAATAAGAATTTTGAATGTTATTGATTACTTAACATCATCCACCACTATGATTGTTTCTGTAGTTTCCTGCTGTACAAAATTACTGTGAAGGTGCCAGTGACAAATAATATAAATATATATTTTTCCTCTAAAGGAAGCAGAGACGTCTTAGAAATGTATTCCTGATATAGTCATTGTCATTCTTCTATTTCAGAGCTGTCCATCTCCAGGCCTCAGGGGCATCAATGGGTCAGGTATTAGACAAACTATTTAAAATAATAGGTACAGGCTTGACCATGTCAAGGCTTTATGGAGGCTTTTGCCTCATTAAAACAGACACCATCCCATACTGCCTTGGCAATGCCATTCTCTAGTTCACCACCTTATTCAATAAACCAGGAGTGGCAAAAACTATGACTTTTGGGAGGTGTGCACTGATCCATTAAGCACTGGTGAGTCCAACAAATGTCTGAATCACTAGTGCCCTTATTTGCACTTATGCAGGATATATAGATATAGATTTAACTCCTGGCCTGTCAATGCATTTGAAGCCTATAGTTGGACATCCTCCTCTAACTTATATTGTTTATACCTAAAAGTATTATTATTATTTAATCAGGGAAATGATTTACTGCTTATCCTCAGTTTAAGAGTATGTGATTAGCATAAGCATTTACAAACCTTCTTCACATAGCGAAGATGAACTAAAAGCTATAACACGTCTATGGAATTATAACAGGGTCTTTACTACTATGAATGTGAAAAATAAAAGTGTGCTTACAGTGTAATTATAGTGGGTTTTTTTTAAATATTCCAGGACTGCCATATGTATTCCTTGCAAAATATTTAGACTGAAAACCAGCAGATGGCCTCATAGACTGATTACAAATTGTACAGCTTTTATGTCTGCAATAACAGACAATGAATAGAAATGTATATCTATTTAATGAATAGAAATGTATATTTCCCAGAAATATATGCAGTTTAAATACGCAAAAAATATATAAATTGGACCCACCTAATAATACTACAAATATAAAGCATTGTCCTGTGGATCACTTGTGACTACACCACTATCACTTCCTCCTAATCACTATCACTCCCTCCATCCATCACCAGCTCCACCCAGTGCCTTCTAGATTAAAAGGGAAAATTCCAGAGCAGGGTAACTTGTCGCATCTTGAAAGAGTGCAGATCTATTTCTAATAGCTCCTACTGTTTGACGACCAGCAAGTTAAGAAGGACTTGCCACATGCCCAATGCACAGCTTCAGATCACTGGCGGCTGTGTAATGGCCCCGTCTCTGATATAACATGGCCGCTAACTAAATACCTTGGGGCAGATTTACTAAAGGGCAAATTTTCCCCAGCGAACGCTTCGCCACACTTCGTGCCACTTCGCCAGGCGAAAGTTTGTTACCACTACCCTAATTCACTAAAATGCAAAGTTGTTTCTTGCGCGCCAAACACTGGCGACTTTTCCAAAGCGAAATGACGCTAGCCGATTGCCTCTGCCTAGCGAAACTTCCTTAGTCCTCTTACACTTAGATTAATTTGAATAGGGCGGGTACATTAAAGTCGTATGGTCATTATTAGAGTTGTTGGTGCAAATGCTTGAAGTGGCCACTGGGGAAAAATGTTAACCCAAAAAAACTTTAATAGTTGGGACTTTTGTGGGTAATCCTGCTTAAAAAAAGGAAAAGTCGCCAGCGTATTTACAACTTTAATGCATTTCTGGCAGCCAGGATATGATGTAAGTGACATAAGATTGAGGAAGATCTAGCTTCATTTTAGATTGAGGGAGATCTAGCTTAATTTTAGAAAGAAGAAAGAGGTAACGTTCAGTAAAATTCGGACTCAACTGAATTTGCGGAGTAACGATTGCCTGGCGATAGAGTGTGAACAAACGATATCAACAGTCCCGTTTGGTAGTGAATTGTCGCCTACACCTGTAAATTGGCAATGTCCCTGTGGATGGGATTTCAGGTGAAATGTTGCTAGTGTTAACCACTTCGGCCCCTTTAGTAAATCTGCCCCCTTGACACCACCCAGTAACGTTACTATGGGGAGGCAGGGCGCGGGTGCAGACCATGCAGCCATGCCAGCTCCCCCCCTCCGGAAGCGTTTTTTAAAATAATTTTTTCACTCTCACAAACTGCTGGCAGGCTTGTAGATGGGTGCGGGTCCAGGTACTATTACACCCTCTGCTCCCCCGGTAGTTCCTCCACTGACTCCACCTCGAGATGTCATCTGCCTAGATTTAGGTTTTAAGAAATGTGGCAAGACTAGGTGCAAGTCACCCTTACTGCCTTCTTTAGGCCCCATTTTGGCCTGTGTGTGCCTTTGCTCCCTAATGTGTGTCTCAATGATGTCCAAGTAGGAGGTAGGAGGGGGGAGCCTAAGTTTGACCTACACTTCATGAATGCAGCTCTGCCAAATGCAGGTAGCACTTTATTCATGCAGGTGACAAGCACAGAGGCCTGTTGCAATTAATTTAAGTTGGAAAGTGAAATAAGGCTGATTGTGCCAATATTTTGCACTTTGCACCTCGCCTACCAATTCATAAAGGAACCCTATTGAGAGAAAAGGATAATTACAGGCTGAGAGTTTCACTGAGTGCTTCTGCACTTGTATAACTTACAACTGGACTTGTTGGTAAGGGTTTTCTACAACAGCTGGCGTGCTGAAGTCTGCCAGTCTCTGATAAAAAGTGGAAGTAAGATACTGGGGATGAAACTGATGGAATATTATTTATCTTGGGTCGAACTTTCAACACATTCCACATCTTCTTCCAATATTTTGGCCAAAAGAAAGAGCACCTGACACTATCAGATTTTATTATTGGAAGGTTTGAAAACCAAAAATAGGAGGTGAATTATTTGCATTTTTTTAAAAAAAATTGAAATTCTGCCCATGTTTCAACAAGAGGCCTTATTGCGTACAGAATATGGACTCATTTTAATTTACTACGGAAAAAAGAACATTTAGAAAAGCCTTAAAAGGAATGTTACATTTATGGCCATTGTGTGGAGGAAATATTACTTATGTAAATTAGCATTTACAATTAGATTCACCAATCACACAAACATAGTTACGCACAGACTCTCTTGATTTGCCATTCATAGTGCCCCACCACGTCATACAGATTCTATTGGATGTTGGCTGTAGAAATGGCTGGACCAGATGGATTCTTAAACTCTTATTTTGCCGTCGTGAATCCCTATTCAACCACAAAATTCTTACAAATGGCAGCCCTGTAATATTCCAATTTTGTTGCTCTGCTCAAATTTATTTTTGGAGGAATAGCAACATCTAAAAATGTTTTAGTTTATTTTGTGAATAACTGTATCCATGCCTATTGGCCAATTAGTAAGCTCCATGATTGAGATTTCACCCTTCTAAAGAATAAATTAATGATAGAATGGAGCAAACTGATTGGTCCTTTATTTTTTCCGACACATTTTCAAGTGTTAATCAATATATGTTTGCTAAAGTCTAGCACCCTGGCTTTCATGCACCTCACCATCGTGATAAACACAGTGTAATTGTTTAGCTTTGTGATGTGCGCAATGAGCTGTGATGTAGATGTATATCGAGTATGACTGTTTAACTATGTAAATGTTTCACTCTTAAAACAAAAGCAGTATTTTCACAAATAAATTGTCTTGTTTCATCAAGCTGGTTGCATTGGGGAAGTTTGATTCAACAACAAAACCTGAAATCCTCCATACTCCATCAGCCCATCGTGTTCTATTACAGCATCCAAAAGAGTTCCCTCTGACTAAGTTGATTAAGATACGTTTTCAGGCTGAAAGCATCAGTGTTGTTGCTTACAGGCATCTAATTCCAGATACTTTTGTTTTAGCTGAAATCAAACTCATGCGCCTTAAAGGGCATGTAAAGTCTAAAATAGAATAAGGCTAGAAATGCTGTATTTTGTATACTAAATATAAACATGAACTTACTGCACCACAAGCCTAATCAAACAAATAATTGATGCTTTCAAATTTGGCTACAGTGGGTCACCATCTTGTAACTTTGTTAAACATCTTTGTAAGACTAAGACTATGCACATGCTCAGTGTGGTCTGGGCTGCTTAGGGATCGTCATAAACAAAGCTGCTTGAGTTCTGCATGGCTGGGAAGTAAGGCGGAGCTCCCCCTGCTGTACATAAGTATGATTGTTTCCCTGCTCAGCAGTTAGAGACCGTCTGACAATTCCTATCCACAGCAGTAAATGAAGAGAGAATTTCACTGCATACAGTCAGGTTTCTTATAAAAACGGTACATATTTTTTAATTAAAGTATATTGGAGATAGGTTTCTTTTTCATTAAAGAAAGTAAAAATGGGATATTATTTTTGGCCTTTACATGCCTTTTAAGTCTTTTAGATGATTTAGCATTTTTGTGTTATTTCAGTATATTCTGGGGAATGAAAAACATGGAAACTGAAATGATACATACTAGTGCTGGATCTGCATGAACCAAGCTGGATCTCTTTGTAATCTTACTAAATAATATCACTCTTTAATTGGTAGCTTGGGTATTAAAGGAACAGGGGTTATGGTTTGAGAGCACATTTCTAACAACAAGGCATAGCTTTATGTTTAAATGTGTCCTATTAGGAACCAAGCCTTCATTTAAGAGTATATTCAGTAGAGATGCACACAATCCAGGATTCGGTTCAGGATTCTGCCTTTTTCAGCAGGATTTGGATTCAGCCAAATTCAAGTGCCTGGCCATATCAAATCCAAAAAAATCACTTGACTTTTTGTCACACAAACAAAAAAGTTAAAGATTTTGCTTTCCCTCTCGTTTACCTAATTAACAGATGCAAATTTGGGTGTAAATGTGGCTCGGTATACAAAGGATTTGAGATTCAGCCGAATCATAAAATAGTGGATTCATTGCATTCCTACTAGGGATGCACCGAATCCACTTTTTTGGAATCCTTTGTGAAAGATTCGGCCGAATACCGAACCGAATCCAAACCCTAATTTGCATATGCAAATGTAGGAAGGGGAAAACATTTTTTACTTCCTTGTTTTCTGACAAAAAGTCACGCAATTTCCCTCCCCATCCATAATTTGCATATGCAAATTAGGATTTGGGTTCGGTATTCGGTATTCCCGAACTGGATTCGGTGCATCCCTAATTCCTACTCCTAAGTGAAATTCTATTGAAGACAAGATCTTTTGGTACACATCTTCTCTTCTAACCTGTATGAGCCATGGGGCGGACAGAGTGATTTAAATCTTATTGTCTATCCTATATGGGCCGTGGGACTATTTCTAGAGGACAAAGGGATTTATTGTAGAATCCTGGTCATCATTAAAAACATAATATGTAGGGATGGTGCTTCTTATTGATAGTATTGTTGGAGGTTTGTAACAAAGACATGGTGCATAACTTGATCTATATTATTATTTGGGTCACCAATCCAATTCTACCAATGACTTTGAGACCCCTGAAAAAGAGGTTAAGAAACACTGGCCTAGGGACTGGGATTCCTTTATCATTTAGTTGGTGCTTAAAGGATAAGTAAACCTTTAAAATAAGTGAATTTAAAATTGATGAGGGTGCTATTCTAAGAAATTTTGCAGTGTACATTCATTATTTATTTTGTTTTTATTCCAAGATATTAAGGGATACATGTGCTGTTAATATGAATTAATTTTGTTACAACAGCGCCACCTGCTGGTCAGTTCCACCAAGTCGTCAAGGAAGTTGTCAGGTGAAAGAAAGAGGCTGCTCTGATGTTCTTCTGCTTAGGAAAGATGTGAGAAAGGTTTCTAATTTTTTTTCCTAAGCAGAAGAACATCAGAGCAGCCTCTTTCTTTCTTTCTTCCTCCTGACAACTTTGACTACTTGGTGGTCAGACTGGTGGGAAACTGACCAGCAGATGGCGCTGTTGTAACAAAACGTATTCATATTAACATTACATGTATCCCTTCATATCTTGGAATAAAAACAAAATAAATAATAAATGTAAATCGCAAAAGTGCTCAGAATATCACCCTCATTCATTTTAAATTCACTTATTTTTAAGGTTTACTTGTCCTTTAATATGCTGAGTGATCGGTGTAGTTCAAAATATCTTGGTTGGCCCTCTTCAATCAATGCTGTGGCAGCTAAGAAGGGATTAGGTCGGATGGCACCGTAGGTGGGACACGTAGATATTTAACTTTAATCCTGCCAGAGAAAGACCATACTTGGGCTGATTAGAAACGGTCACCTGCAGAACTTGGCAAAGGTATATATCTGGTCACTAGAGATAGGTTTATCAGCTTAAAAAGCTGATAAATTTCAAGTTACCTTTGGCAGCTTAGACAGAAAATGATGTAACAAATGTTATTTTTCTGTTCTGTTAAACCCCTCAGCAAGTAAACTCATTATAGTCATGTCTGTGAGGGGAGAGGGACGCTGCATTACAGAGAAGGGAGAAAGTGTTTATAAAAGGAACAAATGATGAACAGAACAGAAAACAGGATAGGTTGGGTACATAAATGGTTTCGGGGGGGGTTCTAAAATTTCCAAACTCTTTAAAGTGGGTTGCATTTGTTGCACCACTTATTTCATACATGATCTTTCTTGCGGCTCATTTTAAAATAAATCCCAGCATCCTGCCTGAGGCATCTGTTAACGAATTATGGGTTATATGTATTCGGCTGATCCTCTTGAGGACAAAACAACTGCAAATGACTGATGGAAGAAAATAATGTCATTTGAAATTATATGAAATTATTGTTTTGTTCCAGAAAACCCTTGAGCATGATTAAATAATGAACAAAAATGGCATTTTGCTAAACAAAAACCTCCAGCAAGTCAAGTCTTTGACTTCTGGGATTGTGGTGGGATTTGTAAAGCAGTTCAGGTACAATTTATTTACATGGGGCCCTCTACAGTGTTGAGGTTGGCTAGGTGAGTTTCCTAAATCTTGGGTTTTTTTATGTTTGTTACTGATATGTGACTGGAAAAAGAATAAAAGGATGTTTTATTTCTAACTAAGTCATTGACAAGTCATAAAATGATATTCTCCTGCAGCCTGTAGCCCTTGGTCTTGCCACTTCCCTGGTGAATCCCTCATTCAGATTTCATTTAGAAAAGCTTGAGGGTAAACACACCTTATTAAATTAGGCTTTGCTGTTTCAAATGTTTCATTGATTGCCTGGCTATAACTCAATTAGACCAGGGTTCCTTTCTTTCCTTTCAGAGGAAATTCAGAGAACTGAATTTAGTGCTCACATAAATACTCAGATGTTCAACAAGTAAGTGACATGAAATGTTCTCTGCATTAAATTAGATTTTCTGACAGCACAAGATTAAAAATGCGGACAACAAAAGCGATGTCCTAGGAAAGGTGGAATCTCTACATCCCTGCACAATATATTGTCAAGGAAAGACTTTAACAAGTCCAGAGGTCACAATCTGACAGATAGATGTTAGTTCTCAGATCTACCAAAACGGCGAGAGTTCAATTTCTATACAAATCAGAGCAGAAATTCAGCATTTGCTTTCCTTATTCTAAGGCATGTATATGCCTAGGCTGGTCACAAAACCAGTAGATCTTTTGCCAAATATGCCTCCCCACTTGGGTTTGTTTATCCATCAAAAGCAGAATAGTAGTCAGCACAACTGCAACTCACTTCTTTTTGTTGAGTGCACGTCCTCCAATGGCCACCTTCCACTGGCAATATTAGTGAAAAAAAGTTAGTCCAGCACTCACTGTTTCTTGAATAAAACGGCCTTTATTGGACCAAGGGCATTACAGCAACGTTTCAGACCAACTGGTCTTTTATCAAGCTAACCAACATGTGATTCATTAGTGCTATTTATCCACTCATACACCATCTAGTGGTCATTAGTGACAATTAGTATATAGAAAAAATTGGACCAATCATTACATTATCACTTTGCATATAACAATATGTCGTTATGGCAGTATACAAAATCAGTGCCAAATATTAATAAGAGACGACCAAATGTGAAAATATCTGTAAGACATAAAAAATACAAAAAGTATAAAAATCAGTATAAAAACAGATAAAAGTATCAATAAAATCATCGGAAGATAGGGCTCAGATCATACTCTTTGTTTAGGCCCCCAGGTTCCAGAGTTTCCAGTTTTCTGATCCAATAGGCCTCTTTGTACAGAAGCTCCTTTAGCCTATCCCCTCCCCGACGTTTAGGCTCAATGGTTTCTATAATCTGAAATTTTAACTGATTAACTCTATGAGCATGTTCAATAAAGTGCCCAGCCACTGCTTGATCTTTTTTCCCCGTCCTAATCGCAGATTTATGCTCACGTATCCGTTCACGGACTGTTCTCTTGGTTTGTCCCACGTATGCTAGTCCACATGGACATTTAATCACATATACTGCATACGTGGAGCTGCAAGAATAACGACCTCTTATTTTTATGGGGTTACCCCTTCTGGGGTGAAAGACATTTTCCCCTGTTTGTACGTTTGAGCAACAATTGCAATTAAGGCAGGGATAAGAACCTACTTTCCCCCTAATTTCTTTATTTTTATGTTTACTATTACTTCCAATATCTGAGTGTACTAGCATTGAACCAAGTGACCTCCCTTTCTTGTACGCTATGATCGGGGGTCTGTCAAATGCCGTTACTTGGGGTACCAGGGAGACCGATTGTGTCCTGTGTGGACTCAATTCTCTCCCCCATTGCAATTTTCGTTGATAAAATCATTAGACCATATGTAGTGGCTCATCAGTCATACATTAGAGATACCAGTGATTTTTTGACTACACTAACAAGCGTTTCACAAGATATGGAAGGGGTCTGGTTGGTGACTCTGGATGTGGAGAGCCTCTACACCTCCATCCCACATGATGGGGGTGTGGAGGCTGTCGCATCCGAGCTACTAAAGGACGACTCCATGGATGGTTCCCAAAAAAAATTTGTTTTACAATGTCTGGAATTACTTCTGCATAATAATTATTTCCAATTCGAGAAAGACTTTTATATGCAAATAAGAGGCACGGCAATGGGGTCCAATGTGGCCCCCGCATACGCAAACATCTTTATGAATCAATTCGAATTAAAATTTGTATATGACAATAAATTATTTAAAACACACTGTAAAAAATGGATACGCTATATAGATGACGTGTTTGCGTTGTGGGCGGGGCCATATTGGACCCTTGAGGGGTTTGTTCAGGAAATAAACAGTTCCCTACCCTTCATAAAATTTTCCCTAAATGCTCATCTGGAGGAGATTCCATTTTTGGACACTAGGGTGTACAAACAAGATGGGTGCCTAATGACGGATTTGTATGTAAAACCCACGGATCGAAATTTGTTACTACATTATCGATCCTTTCACCCACCACAACTTAAGAGGGCATTACCCAAATCCCAATTAAGTAGAGTGAAGCGAATAGTAACCTCTAGTGAGATAGCAGAGAAAAGATTGTCGGAAATGTGTAATAAATTTCGTGAGAGGGAATATCCAGATAGCCTTCTAAATAGTCAATTAGAGGAAATAAAGATTCAGGAAAGAACAGAAATGCTAAAAGGAAAAGAGAAGGGTAGGGAAAACCATGTCACATTTGTAACAGAATATAACACCCTGAGTAAACAGGTTGCAAATATTCTAAGACGACACTGGCCACTAGTCTAAGATAACTTACCCCAAGTAACGGCATTTGACAGACCCCCGATCATAGCGTACAAGAAAGGGAGGTCACTTGGTTCAATGCTAGTACACTCAGATATTGGAAGTAATAGTAAACATAAAAATAAAGAAATTAGGGGGAAAGTAGGTTCTTATCCCTGCCTTAATTGCAATTGTTGCTCAAACGTACAAACAGGGGAAAATGTCTTTCACCCCAGAAGGGGTAACCCCATAAAAATAAGAGGTCGTTATTCTTGCAGCTCCACGTATGCAGTATATGTGATTAAATGTCCATGTGGACTAGCATACGTGGGACAAACCAAGAGAACAGTCCGTGAACGGATACGTGAGCATAAATCTGCGATTAGGACGGGGAAAAAAGATCAAGCAGTGGCTGGGCACTTTATTGAACATGCTCATAGAGTTAATCAGTTAAAATTTCAGATTATAGAAACCATTGAGCCTAAACGTCGGGGAGGGGATAGGCTAAAGGAGCTTCTGTACAAAGAGGCCTATTGGATCAGAAAACTGGAAACTCTGGAACCTGGGGGCCTAAACAAAGAGTATGATCTGAGCCCTATCTTCCGATGATTTTATTGATACTTTTATCTGTTTTTATACTGATTTTTATACTTTTTGTATTTTTTATGTCTTACAGATATTTTCACATTTGGTTGTCTCTTATTAATATTTGGCACTGATTTTGTATACTGCCATAACGACATATTGTTATATGCAAAGTGATAATGTAATGATTGGTCCAATTTTTTCTATATACTAATTGTCACTAATGACCACTAGATGGTGTATGAGTGGATAAATAGCACTAATGAATCACATGTTGGTTAGCTTGATAAAAGACCAGTTGGTCTGAAACGTTGCTGTAATGCCCTTGGTCCAATAAAGGCCGTTTTATTCAAGAAACAGTGAGTGCTGGACTAACTTTGTTTATCCATCAGTCCAGTGATTGGAAGACAGAGTGCTGTTGCCATGGGCAGACCTTATAGATGTACAGATGAGTTGGTGAGGTCTTTAGCCAATGGGGGTTTCCACCCATCTCATCCGACCATACATGGACCAATGTTCAGTTAAGAATCACTAGCCAATATCTGTATGTATGGGGGCACCTTATTTCACTAAACCAGGGGCCCACCTTGAAACTTTAGACAACTGACACTCTCCAGACTAAATTTACTTCTGTTATCGCTCAACTCATTCTTCTAGTAGCCTTTTCTTTTTATATACTCTCGTCTTTCTTTCCTTCTATTTTTCATCTTTATTCTCATATGACAACAAGGGTGCAGAAGGGGCAGACATTAGGAATTAAATTAGTGTTCAACGGGAGTTGCATGCAAACCACAATTGGTAATATGCATATGTGTATAATTTACCTAGGCTTCTGGATGCCTCTGTTTAAGTTGGCTCTTTCTTAATATAAATTCTGATTCTTTGTAGCCCTAGCTCACTGCTTCTAATGCCACATGTATGCTCAGTGCAGGACTTGCATGGGTGTACTGGGCAAGGCCGGAACTAGGGGTGGGCAGAGTAGGCGCAATCATGGGGTGGGGCACACTTTTAAGGGATTTTTTTTTTTTTTGTTATTTTTTTTACATTGGTTTGCTTGGCCTTTAATAGCTTTTCAATTTTATAAACCACCTGTTCCAACACCCTCTTGCCCATGATTCGTACTACGGCAGAAGCACTCCCCAACTCCTTCTATTTAGCTGCTGGCTCAGGTAAATATTTGTGGGCAATATATTGGCTGCTGCTGGCTCAGGTACATGGGGCAATATGGTGGCTAGTGGCACAGGTACACACATGTTTGAGGTAATATGGTGGATTTTTGTCTCCTGCTGGCACAGGTACGAATTAGGGGCAATATGATGGATTCTTTTGGCTGCTGCTGGCATAGGTACAGAGTGGGGGTAACAATATGATGGATGTTTTGGGGCAAATGCACAGGCAGGGTTATTTCTCCGGTGTCCTGCCGGCCCAGTCTGACCCTGGGTCAGGTGATCTCTGAGACCATCACAAAATGGTGGTTCAAGGCAAGAGTTGTAAAAGGGCGATATTTACCTAAATATATATATACCAGTTTGGTAATATTCTATATAATGCCACTTAATGTGATACAAATATCTGTTGCTTAAGTATTCATTTTGACGGCATAGTTTTCCTTTCAATAGAAAAATGTTTAAACGTCCACATCTAAGAGCCCTATTCCTAATCAGATGTAAAAGTTTCCCCTTGCCTTGCCCAATAATTTAATGGTACAGCAGATGCCTGTGTGTACCCCAGACAGATATCTTGTGGAATCATCTACTATCACGTTAAATGACTTCTTATAATCCCAGCTGTTGATTTACTACTTTCAGCTCCAGTCCTACCCAACCATTCCTCTTAGCTGGTCAATTGGTCCACTGTTTATAATATCCTTTCCATTTACTCAGCTTTATTTATGCATTATATGTTTCTGAAAACTGCCATTATTACTTTGTTCTTGTGCCATTTAGCCTATAAATACTGTACAACTGTGAATCAGAAGATAAAGGAATATAAGTATAAGTATATGGAATATTTATAGCACTTACACTGAACTATAAATACCCATGTGGAATGTACAGTATTCACACAAACCATCTACTAGTAGAAGAGAGAGTGAGATGAAAGCTTTCCCCGTTGTAATGTTAACTCCTTTATTATTATACCTGACCTCACAACCAGCTCAGGAGAGACAACAGAGTTCAGTAGAGAGGAAAGTGTCTGGTAGAGAAGACCCTGCTCCTTGAAACCTCAAGTTAAAAAGAATAAGAACAATTTTGTTGAGTATATTGTTAAGTATTCCTCTTAAAATTTTAAGCTTACTTGGGCTAAAGTAATGATTCTGCAGTCATAGACAATGGGTTCACACCCAACACATCAGTCACATTAGGTTGCCATTGACTAATTTAGTGTTTTTGCACCTGGAGTGATCCCCTCCTCATGTTCTCCTGACAGGAGAAGACCATAAAGAGCTGACTAAGATAAGTAGAAGACCCACTGAGTCTAGGAGAATGGAGCCGTTAAGAAGAACTGTGAAGAGCCATTGAAATTTTGATACCAAGCAGGGAGTAAAACTACACTGAGCAAAAGGATGAAGCAAAACCAAAGATAATTTTTTAGTGAAAATGTACTCTTTTAATACTTGATTTTTCCAACAAGACTAATAATGCGCCAAGACTAATAATGGGCTGCATTTGCAGTAAATGATGCCTTACCCAGCTCAGTTTTGGTAGGGTTTGAGAAACACTTGGTAGCTAATGATATTTTCTCTTTAAAAGTATCCAGAGTAGGGATGTAGCGAACTGTTCGCCGGCGAACTAGTTCGCACGAACTTCGACTGTTCGCGTCCGCTGAATGTTCGCGAACGTCGCGCGACGTTCGCCAATAGGAGTTCGCGTTCGATTCCAACAAAAATCATTCGACCATTCGATTCCTTCGACCGCTAAAATCGAAGGATTTCCATTCGTTCGAACGATTGTAAGCATTCGATCGAATGAAAATCATTCGATCGAATGGCTTCGATCGTTCGATTCGAACGAAAATCCTTCGATCGAACGATTAAAATCCTTCGATCATTCAAAACGAAAGATTTTAGCGAGTGTTCGAAGTTCGCTAACTGTTCGCGAACTGTTCGCATTTTTGCCGGTGTTCGCGAACGGCGTTCGCGAACACCTAAACGGCAGTTCGCTACATCCATAATCCAGAGTCTGCGATCCTGAAAAACCCTCATTTGGGATTTTGGAATATACAAATTCTACGTCATAACTCTATTGTAATTGATTTTATAGAAAATAAATTTGTACATTCTTTCATGTTATTGTAAACCTCACATCAGTCATGATTTATTTGAGTCTGAAATAATCTTGTCCATTAAAATAGTATTTTTTTGCTATTAAAATCAGAATAATAGGAGCATCTGACCAAAAGTGACAGATTTTGATATTTTAACGGTTAGGAAATAAACCCCAAAGACAGCATGGCAATAAGCACTAAGGGGCACATTTTAAATGACCATAAATAGTTGCAGACATAAAATCGCAATCTATTTAAGCATATGCATCATAAATAATGATGGGCTAATTTGTCCCATTTTGCTTTGCCGAAAAATTTGTGAATAATTAATCATTTGGACGCGTGTTAATTTTTTGTGCGCGACTATACTGACGCAGGGCAAAAGTTTTTACAAGATTTGGTAATAGTCAGTGCCTAATTTTTCCTAAAAAAAAAATCAGGAGACTTTTCACACCCAGCTAAAGGTATCAAGGTTTGAATTTTTGAATCGCATTTAACTAAAAAATGTTGCTCTACAACAACTTACCATCATTCTCATGTTGTCCAACAAATTTCTTCTATAATGTAGATTACCAATTAACACCCATAAATTATACACTACACTCCAAATGGTATGCAAAAAGTATGCAACATCATAAGGCTGGTGACGTTGGGTGGAGGGGTTGATTACGCCGGTGGTGAAACTCATGAAATCGGGGGTAGGATCGATGATGTGGCAATTGACTGATTTCCATGTCATTAACTTCAATGTCCTGTCCGGATTTCCGAATTGTGTGTGCGCTCACAAGGGTACACCTTAAAGGGAACATTGCTTCCATGGCTTCATGAGCTTTCTTTGTTTAAGTTATTATATCCCTAGCACTCATTTTTAAGGCTGTCCAACTAGGTCTGTGGGATCTCCGAGGAACTTCTCTTCTGCATACATCTCTCTACATTATCAGCATTGTCCAATTGACAAAACTGGAACAAGACTTTGCTATTCACTTCCAGTTGTAATTTCCATTCTGAAATTGCGTTAGACCAATAGTGATGGATCAAACACAGTTTTTTTTAAGTATTTCCATTTCTATAAAAACAAATTGTCCTCTGTTTCTGCAATTCAGCAAATGATTCTCTCTTGGGATCTCCAGTTGAGGGAAAATATAGGTTACATTTTTACATGATTATGCGTGTATCCAGGCCGCTTTAATTTGTGTTCCGCTCTTGTGCCCCAAGCCTTCTATCTTTTGATCAAAGCACTTAATATTTCATAGTGGAATTTCTGTTGCTTCATATACAAACCTATTTCAAGCTCTTTTTTTCTCATTTCAAATGAAGCTAATTCTAGAATGGATTCGTGGGGATTTATTGCATTCACTTCTCTTGGGTTTTCTCTTAAAATATTATTGCAGTGGGATAACCTTCCGTGTTTTCATGAATAATAGCAAAAACAACACAGTTATATATTTTTACAGTGATGACTTGGTGATGCTTTTTAACATGTCTTTAAAGAAATATCTAAGATTTAATGGTTTTGTGGAACAGCAGGCCTTCTCAGCATTGCACTTAGCACCATAGGGATGCCAAGACCTGGAGAGGGGATATTAGGCTGAATGAGCAACAGCCTGCCCCGAGAGATAGGCCAAGATACATAAAAGGCCCAATAACCGTTAAGCATTTATGATCATACATCCTTTACTGATCCTTGCTGATGCAAGAACCACATCAAATATGAAGAGCAACAAGGACAACTTCAAAGGAAGATGGCAGGAATAGGCTGAGCACCACTGTCATCTTTATAAAATGTTTCAAATCCTACAATAATTCCGTTGTTAGGCTGCAGGTCTTGAGCGAAGGGCTGCAATAATATTTTTAACTTCTTTACATATGCTTCAGCTCAAACACAGAACCCCTCCTCCGCTGAGAAATGCAAATCCGCAACTGTTTATTCATTTTTTGTCTGGGGTGTTAAATCAAACATGAGTACATGTAAACTTATACTGTAGATCTGCAGTAACAAACAATTACAAAGTGGATTGGCTGCAGGCGTTTTCATTAATGCGGCAAAAATGCACCCAAACAAGAATAAATCAGAATAAACCAGAAAAGGACTAAACAATTATCAAACAGAAATGTGAGATACAAATTGGAGAATGGTATTGTCTTATTCTCGAGCAAGGCAGGTTTAAAATGGATGTAAAGAGTTGCCAGTTTGGGTACAACATCCAAATTTGCTAGGGACATGATGCAAAGTGCAAAAAATGGGTGTGCTTTGGATAAAGTCAGGACCTACCTTCTGCACTTTGCACCTTGCCTGGCAATAATAAATAAACCTAAATATTAATACAACATTTCCATTCATTTTTTAACATCCCAATAATGTTTTACAAATACAGGAGTTTTATCACTTCATGTAACCTTGACATCTTCTTCATTGCACTACAGGTATTTCTCTCAGTGATACTATTGATAGTGATACTACTGCCTGCAGTGAACACAACAAATACAAGGTCAAAGCCATATCTCACATATATAAGCTCCTGAGATGTTTGCATAAATATTTGTTGTATTACCCTTTCCACTTTTCTATAATCAGATGTGTCCAAACTGGAAATGTAGTTGCTATTTTGTCTATCCCTACGTTGGGGTAGGGAAGGTCTATTTATCAAAATGTACATTTATGTAATATTAGAGGGCTTTTTCTACTTTGAATAAACTCACATTTTTTAAAAAAAAAATCAAATGTTTGCTTGAATATAAAAAAAATATTGAATAAAATCATGATGTTATTTTTTTCAATTCAAAAACTTGCATTGAAAAAAAGATTTTAAATTTAGCATAGACAGCTCCAAAAAGATAAACCTTGGCAACATTTTGAACTTTCATGTCATTCATGGTTTTAGAGAAATAGAGTTTGAAAAACTTCAAAAACCACTAAAATTTGATCATTAATAAACAAGCCTCTACGTGAAAACAAGTAGAGTTTTAATAGAACTCGGGCAATGAATGAGTAGAAGATGAATCAGTTGAAAGAGACAGTAGAATCCATGGGGCTGAGGGCACTTTGAGGTAAGATGATGGCTTTTTAGGTTACTGATACATTTTTAGATATAATTCCTCTAGGTCCTCTCCTGCCATGAGACAAGGTAAAAATCTTGCCTCAGGTGACAGTGAGCAGCGAGTTACCAGGGGCGGCAAAAAGTAAATTCCTGCAACTTTGGCTTTGCTAGTGCAGAGAGCTCTATAGTGTTGATTGCATGAGTAGCAATGCAGCCCCCCCCCCTTTGAACCACTCCAATGCTAAATTTTTAAGAATGGAGTGGGAGAGGGCTGCAGCTCCATGATTACACATATAAAAGGCCAACAGCTTGGATGTAAGGTCCATATGTAATGGGAATCAATAACATGGACAATATGTAAAATAGAATCTTTGTAGAACCAAAAGTTGGTCAAAGCATATGCCAACTCCAACTCACTGTGTGTTACAGCACTTATGCCAGAACCTATAGTAAGAAACCCTGATGTGTCTTGGCGGTAAGTATCAAAGACTCAAGTTGAAATATTCAGTATTTAAAGGGCATGTAAAGGCAGAAAAAAATATCCCATTTTTACTTTCTTTAATAAAAAAGAAACCTATCTCCAATATAATATAATTAAAAAATGTGTACCGTTTTTATAAGAAACCTGACTGTATGCAGTACAATTTTTCATTTACTGCTGTGAATAGGAATTGTCAGATGGTCCCTAACTGCTGAGCAGGGAAACAATCATACTTATGAACAGCAGGGGGAGCCCCCACCTTACTTCCCAGCCATGCAGAACTCAAGCAGCTTTGTTTATGACAATCCCTAAGCAGCCCAGACCACACTGAGCATGTGCACAGTCTTAGTCTTGCAAAGATGTTTAACAAAGTTACAAGATGGTGACCCCCAGTGGCCAACTTTGAAAGCATAAATTATTTGTTTGATTAGGCTTGTGGTGCAGTAAATTCATGTTTATATTTAGTATACAAAATATAGCATTTCTAGCCTTATTCTATTTTAGACTTTACATGCCCTTTAACGAGACCATTTATTTAACCAGCACAATGTTCAACTTACAAAATACTTCCAAACCACAAAGGTCATTCTTCATGTTAAAAGAATCAAGTAAAAACTAAAAACGCTAAAAGCTTTCAACCATATTTTTGTTCAGTAACAGATGTCCTTCTGCATTCTGTCTCTGTGTATGTGACTGTTTCCGAAAGGGACCTTCCTGATTTAAGAAAGGATCATTGGGATTATAACTAATTTTTACAACATAAAAATAAATATTCAGTATCCAACTGAAGGGCACTTTTAGCAGTCAAATAACTGTTGACTGGTTGCTAGTGGTCACACTTGACCTTTGTTTGAACAGTAAAGTAACCTTTTAGCACACAAGCAAAACACAAATCAATAACAATAACTCATGCCCTGCAGTCATTGCATGAACGTGTAATTTTCATTACAAGACTGCAGGAAATATTCCCACTTATCTTAGAGAGTGGAAACCTCTAGGACACAAGGAGACACAAGAAGAAAAGCTGCAAACTCCTCCACACCAGACACACCTGTATTGCATGTAAGGAGCTCAACATCTTTATTATGTGGAACAAATGTTCAATTTGCTCAGCATATTCATTGTATAAATTAGGATTAGGTTCTACCAAACACAGTAGTACACAGAGGTTAGAGGAAGTAGTTCTGTTGCTATTCTAGCCATAGCCACTGGTATTCAGAATTAAATCAGAAAAAAAAACATTGGTCGCCAGGGTCACCCCATAAAGTTAAAAAAACATTAATGGCCAGGGGTTTTAAAAAAAAAAAAAAATATTTGACACCATTGGTGTTCAGGGGAATTTACCTTTTATGTTTTCTTACCTTCTTTGGCTCCCTTCGTCTGCTTTGGCTCCCTCAGAGACTTTGGCTCCTACTTCATTGACTTCATCTTCTACATCGGCGGCTTTGATATTTTTAATCACATTGCCTTTTAATAACTTTTTTTTCACTGATTAAAATAATGATCCGTACTACAGTCTGTAAAGTGCAAAAGTAAATTTTTACTTCTTTTTTTCCATTATAATTAATAGGAAAGTGCTTTGCTCTTCCCATACACTATAAAGTCTAGGAAAAAGGCTTGCTTGTGTTTCCCTATGTACAGTACTTGCTCTTTTGATTGCACTGACTTTTGAGATATGAATGTACTGTGTGTATCAGTGTCACGGTATGTTTCCTTTTTAAAAATTATTATTTTTCATCAGCGAATGCTAATATGTTAATATAATTAGCAGGCAAGGGTTTCCATGCTTGGTTGCAGTAATAAATATTAATAATGAAGCATTTTCAGATTACAGAAATATTCCCTATCCAGGGCCAAAAGATCAGGATCCTGTGAGTTTGCTTGGGTGGTATAGGTGTTTATAGCAGTTTTATTTTACGGTATATATGTATGTGTGTGTAGTTTCACATTAATCATTTCTTCCATCGTTCAAGATGTAAGTGTGGTTTTAATATCATATAATCAGGGGGAAAAAACAGGGCTGAATTTTGCGCACCCATCCAGCAGAAATCCCCAACCAGTAGCTTGTGAGCAACATATTGCTCACCAACCCCTTGGATGGTGCTCCCAGTGGCCTCAAAGCAGGTGCTTATTTTTGAATTCCAGGCTTGGAGGTAAGTTTTAGTTGCTTAAAATCCAGGTGTACTGCCCACAAGAGCCTCCTGTAGGCTGCCAGTCCTCATAGGGTCTACCAATAGCCAATCACAGCCCTTATTTGGCAGTGCACCCCCAGGAACTTGGGAAGCATGTGTTGCTCCCCAGCTCTTTTTACATCTGAATGTTGCTCACAGTTGAAAAAGGTTGGGGACCCCTGCTCTAGAGTAACTCCACGAATCACACAGGAATCCCTGCTCAAGAGCAACTCCAGAACAATTAGCAAAATAACTAAACTAATTATCCAGGTTCTTAGGGAGTTTCTAAAACACTCACATGGTCATTTACTATGAAAAATATAATGAACTAAATCAACAGACTATAAGTAATTTAGAATGCAGTTAGTAAGAATAATTATACATGGAGGCCTATTTATTGGAGATTTTTAGTGTTTGTAGAGGTTTTTGAAGCCACGACTAATCTCAAGTCCACGTATGTCAGTCATTCATCAAAAGATCAGAATTGAAAAAGCATGAATGGAAGAATTTGCGGAAACCACAACTTTTTCATGTTGTCGCACAATAACCATGATTTTTTCGTATTGTCACACAAAAGCCAGTGTCAAAAACACCCGAAAACCTCTAAAACCACAAATCGAAGAAAGATCTTAAAGTTGTAAAAGGGACATCTGCCACTGACTTCTACATGATTTCAATAGGTTTTAGGTGGAGTGTTTTTATTTTGCTACAGGTGTTAATACTTTTACCACATAGTATATAAATACCAGACTTTATGATTTCTTGAACTGTTTTAAATGATTGCAAGCCACGTTGTATAGAACACTCACCCTGGTGGTCTAGTGGGCAGCGGGGTCCACCGCCGCTCCTTCAGCGTGGACGCCCACTGTGCTGCTCCATTGCCTGCCTGTTTATTCTGACCTCTCGAAGCTGACCTTTACCTGTCTGACTATTCTATGCTCTCCAATCCTGATTCTGGCCTGTCTGACTATTGTACTCTCTCCAATCCTGATTCCGGCATGTCTGACTGTTCTATGTTCTCCAATCCTGATTCCAACATGTCTGATTATTCTTCTTCTGCTTGTGCAGGCCCGGCCTGCCTGCTCCACGCTGTGTTGTCTGGCCTGCCCTGCTGAGGTGTTCTTCCATTCCAGTATCCTGGTGAGACAATTGTTTTCCTTTGCTCGTACAGAACCGTTAGCTTTGCTGCTCTCTCAAATAAGACCTGGCGGCATCCAATAAGTCGAGGGCTTAAGTCGAAAGGTTATAGTGAGAGCCGAGACCAAGGAGCTTAGCTTGGGTTCTGGATTTAGGGTGCCGATTTGTGACACACGTGACTCCAATACAAACATGAGGGTTTAAGATATGATACAATCATTTAGACTTCATCATCATCGCCCACAGACACTGCTCTTTATGATATGACAACTCAGGAAACTGTTTCTGAGGCCTTTTCAGTTGCATCAGACTAATCAACTGAGCTGAAGACCATTTCGAGATAATATTCCTTCACATAATGTGAACGTTTAGGAAAAAGGAAACGTTCCTGGATTCTGCCTCACTTTGCCAAGGAAAAACATATAAAGGGTTTATGACGGGTTGTACAATGATAAAGATAATTGAAATAACTTTAAGGAATAGGCAAGAAAAATGGAACGAGCAGACATCCTACATCACTCTTTTAAGAAAATGGAGACATCTCAAAGAAAAACGTAACAAGATTTTAAGTGATATACTATGAAACACATTGGGACAAATTCACTAACCTGCGGAGTTGCGCTAGCGCAGGCTTCGCCACACTTCGTCAGGCAAAGTTTCGCCAGGGCGCCACTAATTCACTAAAATCTGAAGTTGCGCTAGTGTTAATTCGTCAAGGAAAGCGAAGTTACGATAGCGATGCCTAATTTGTATACAGCGCCAAGTTAAAGTACAATGGACGTATATGTAGCAGCACAGGGGGTTAACACAGTACCAAGTTCAGGCAAAGGTTCAGGGCTGGTAATATTCAGGCAGGAACTGCTAGAGAACAATAAAACAGAAATGCCAACTATGGGAAGCTTGACCAGAATTTTAGACCTAAGAACTGGCAAAATCATATTTGGAATCAGCAGACTTTGAGAGCTGCATTTTGTCCCACTGATGTGCTGATGTAAATGTTCCTGGGAAATCCCTGTTGTCTAGTGGGCAACTTGTACAAAAAATTGCACACTTTGAATATGAATAATCATGTATTAAGAAACAATTTTACTACTGTTTTTGGCAGAAATGTTAAACTATAAAAAAAAAATAGAACTATAAACTATTTAAAAAAGGAAATGAGAAAGAAGAACTTTAAAAAAAGAAAAAATGTTAATTTTACTCCCAATTAGTGATGGGCGAATTTATTCGGCAGGTTCCGAATTCGCAACGAATTTGCGCGATTCACCGCTAGCGAATAAATTTGCAAAACGGGTGTGAATTTTTCGCAAATTTTTCGCTGTTTCACAACTTTTTTCGGGAAATTCGCACATTTTGCGGCGCAAATTTGCCCATCACTGCTCCCAATGAAGGACTTGATGGCCAAAGAATGTTCCCTCAAGTACAAATTAAAACTACATTGACAAAAGTATGTGGACATCACTTCTAATGATTGGACACACAGCCTACATGTAATACATCAAGCCTAAATGTGATACTGAAACCGATAGTTTCTATAGTTTTCTATAGTTATAGATTGGGTCAGTGCATTCCTCACGCCAACTAAAATGATGAATTTTGATAAAAGGGAATAGCCAATGAAACCTCTAGGGGTGTATTTAGCACCTTGTATGTGGGCAGGAAGATCAGTAAAGTGAATGTAAAATCAATTCTGAAATAAGTGACACAAATAGATTTTTTTTGCAAATGCAAGGATTGTACGTAGGTAAATGTACAATGTAACGTCGGTTACTTGTCATTATGTCTGAAGGGCAATTTATTATTGGACTGCAATGTCTGTATTGGAATCATTAGGAAGAAGAGCTCATATATCCCCCAACAACTGCAAAGTAACGTCAACTGGTTAAATATGGACAGTGGAGGGAATAGCCATATAGTAGGACAATTAAAGAAATAATCCCACCTTCTAAAATAATATGCGTCTTCTACCTACATCTTCTGAAGAAAAGGGGTTAGCGATGACCTTTCCATAATTCTGAATACCTATGCCTAAGTCAAGAGTCATGTAAATTCATTCCAGAAATAGTGTTTAGTGATGGGCGAATCTGTGCAGTTTAGCTTCACTGAAAAATTTGCGAATTTACTGTGAATTCCCGAAACGGTGAAAAATTTGTGAAACACATTGAAGTCAATGGCCATCAAAATAATTTTGACACGCAACTATTTGGTCCAAATGCATTAAAGTAAATGGGAGTCCAAATAAGTTTGACAATTTTGACGCAGTGGATTTTTCGCTGCAGTTTCGCAAATTAATTAGCTTGTAGCGAAACGCGGAAATTCATGTCTGGCGAATGAATTCGCCCTTCACATATAGTGATCCCCGGAAATTTACCAAACACATTGAAGTTATTGGGTGTTTTTTCAACCCATGCAACATTTTTTTTACTATGCATGAGAGCAGTGATCCCCAACCAGAAGCTCTCCAACCCCTTGGATGTTGCTCCCAGTGGCCTCAAAGCAGGGGCTTATTTTTGAATTCCAGCTTTTGACGCAAGTTTTGGTTGCATAAAAAACAAATGTACTGTCAAACAGAGCCTTAATGTAGGTTGACAATCCACATAAGGGATAACAAATGGCCAATCACAGCACTTATTTGGCACCCAAGAACATTTTCATGCATGTGTTGCTCCCCTGCATTAGAGTCTATGGGCATTTTTTTTTTTTTTGCTGCATCCCTATTGCGGAATCATGCAACTATGGATGCTCAATATCTGCAGATGATTTATTAAAAGTTATTGAAAGTATGGCCCAGGCACAATTCTGTTGACTGTTTCCTCAGATCTTATTGGACTATACAGTAATATACAATAACAGTAAGTTACTTTTCTGACCCCGCTTCTACATTGACCAGGATGCATGTTGGTCAGGAGTAAAAAAAAGTAAACCTATGGAGATCAACAGATCTTCTACATTCTGCAATTATCAGTTGCAGCAATCACCCAACTAGTGATGTGCGGGTCGACTAAGAGTTGACCTGTACCCAACCCGCTCACTCCCAACCAGAACCCTACCGGCACTTCAATTTATAGACCTACCTGAGCTGACCATCAAGAAAGGGGACTGGCAGCTGCGCTCCTATAAATAGTGGCTGCTGGAAGCAGAAGTGAGCACATCGACATCACATTAATGTGCGGATGAGCCTATGATTAAGTGCATTATGCATGACAAGCCTTACGCATTTTGTGCCTACAAAAAGCGTAAGGCTTGACATGCACAATGTAAGGGAGCCTCTTTTAAATAAAATGAAACTGAAGTAAATAATGACTGTGGTCCAGTTTTGTGCAAGTCTGACGTCTGAACATTAATGTGTGGAAGTCCGACACATCACTAGACCCAATCCTTGCCACTAACTAAGAGCAATGAGTGATATATTCTCCAGATCTCATACACAGTACCTGGGGTTTCAGGGACCTGTATAATGATATTTTTTTCTCATTGTCTCCTGTTGATTCACCTCAATGGCAGTTATAGATTAGACAGTGATAGCAACACCCTACTAACTCACTTCTAACCATCTGCCCCCTTAAAACTGTATAAAATACAACGCTAATAAAGATGGATGTGATCTTCATACCTTTAAACACTAAAATGGAATCACCGTAGATAATCATGTTCCTATAGCTGCTGTTTAAGTGCTTGGCTAGAATGAAAATGTTTCCAGATGAAGATAACAAAATTAGTCAAGGTCAATATAAATGTAACTCAATAATGGGAACAGGCACACATCCTCTCTGAATAAGAGGCTCGCGCCAGCAAAGGCGATAGTTATCATAAAGCAATCCTCCGAAACTGGATTAAAATTATGCCCGCGGGAGAAAACCCTGCAGTGGAATATTAATTTTTCTCCTAAATGAATTGAAGCATTGTATAACAGAATGGAATGGACTGATGCCTAGTATAGTAGGGAGAGAAAAAAACCCATTATATTTGAGGTATGGCATCCTATTGACACACAAAGTAAAATACTGTCAGAATTGGTATATTTGCCAGTTTCCCTTTTTTCTGTGAGAAAAGCAGTGACTGTAATGATCTGTGCCCAGTTATAGATCCCTACAGTGACAGTCACCTCTTTAAGGTAAATACGGAACCCTGGGTGAGGTGCAGACTACAGCATCAATGGGAACAGGCAAGCCCTGACCTTACAAATTACAGGGCTCATTGTAACCTTTGTGCACTCTTCTCTCTAGAAGTTAGGGGGCTGGAGGGGGAACACTATAATTTTTTTTTGGTGCTGACTTACTACTTTTTTTTTTTTATTTTAACATATATTACATGTTGTAATTGAACTGTTTCTTAATCTTCATTCATATTCTGACTCTTAAAGTGACAAATGACTTTGCAGTGCAAAGGTTTCGGTGGATAGCATTGTGCTGCGCTGATCTTAACCTGTTGGTAACACTTCAAAAACAATCTTTCAGTATTCAAAAAGGAAAAAAAGTTGCCAGCACATGGTTTGCCTTTAAAAACAATTATTGCAAAAAAATGAGGTGTTAGTCAAGTCCCCAAGCAACCAATGTGACAGAGTAGTAAGACCATAGTGCACTTACTCCTAACTCAGTGTCGGACTGGCCCACAGGGATACCAGGAAAACTCCCGGTGGGCCCAGGTGTCAGTGGGCCTATTACTTCTAACAATTTGGCCTTTTTCATGGTCATTCCCTATTTCTTTATGGGAACAAAGAGGCTTAATAATGGAAGAATAGAGTAAAATATGTAGATAAAAGAATCAAGGAGAATAAAGTGGTTGAGTGAAGAGAGGAGGTATAATCATTTAGAAAGTGGACCCTCAGCCTAAGGTTTTCTGGTGGGCCCCTGGCATCCCAGTCCAACACTGAGTCAGAAGCTCTAGTGAGAAAGCAGGGAGCTTTTGAGCCCCATACAACAAACACCTGTTAATAATTCAAGGAGAATGAAAAGCTAGAATTAAGTCCTCTGTCAAAAGAAACACTGCATTTATTTCCTTCTATTGTGTACCATGGGCTTTTGTATCAGACTTCCTGTTTATAGCTTAAGCCTCCAGAGCTAGGGCTTGAGCATGCTCAGTTTGCTCTTCTATCCTTCCTCCCCTCCCTGCTGTAATCTGAGCCCAGAGCTATGAATGAGCAGGGAGAGACTCAGGCAGGAAGTGATGTCACACCAAGTCAATATGGCAGCTGCTATTCTAAACAAACAGAGAGAGATTCTAGAGCTGTTTACTCAGGCATGGTAAAGCATTCTGCAGAATAAATATAGTGTTATAGTTTGCACTATTGTGGCTAATCTATTGGCAATAAACTGCCTCGGTAGCTTTCCTTCTCCTTTAAAGGCTGTATGGCAGCTATAGGCAATATTTGGCTACATTCTGTACATGAAACACAGAAAGAAATCGCCAGTGCTCGGTCTAACCCATGCTGTGACATTGACCAGGTGCTAGAAGCCTCCTTGTGTCAATGCTCAGTTTAACCAACATTCTAGAGTTCCTGAGTTAAAGGGTAAGTGCACTATGGTCTTACTACTTCCTTTTTGTGAGCAAATATTGGCCTTTAATCATTTGTAGCAGCTTGTCAACTCCAGGATGTGGGTTAGACCGAGTGCTGGCACAAGGATGCTTCTAGCAATCTTTCAGTCTTGTCTGGGTTTTCATCTTTCTTACCCACTGGATCCGGAACACACACCACCAGCACTGCATCTTTTTTCTACAATCACTTTCTGGTTAAAAAAAATATTAGTATTGTGATGGATTTTATAGCTACTGAGTTTGTGTTTGTGAGAGAGCTATGTAAATTGATAATAGTTCTCATGAAAAAGATAAGACAGACCTTTGACAACAGAATTCTACTATTTGAATTAAGGAAGTATGCGCTTCAAGCCATTTTCTGTCATTTGGTCAATTGTCTAATTTAGGGGTCCTCAGCCTTTTGTTACTCGTGAGCCACATTCGAATGTAAAAAAGAGTTCACAAGCATGAAAATTGTTCCTGGGTGGCACAAAAATGGGCTGTGATTGCCCATTTGGTAGCCCCTATGTGGACTGGCAGCCTACTGAAGGCTCTGTTTGGCAATACACCTGTTTTTTATGCAACCAAAACTTGCAACCAATACTTGCCTCCAAACAGGACCAAAAATAAGCACCTGCTTTGAGGCAACATCGAAGGGGTTGGTGGGCAACATGTTGCTCACAAGCCACTGGTTGGGAATCACTGGTCTAACTTGTATCCTACTGCTGGTCTTGTATCCAGGGCCTTGCCTCTGTGTGGCAGAAGCCTGCTGCATGTAACAGGCTTTTCCATACAGAACTTGTCAATATTCCAAGTTTGGATAACTGGACTCATCTGTACTACAAAACCTGCCTTTCAAAGACCCAGTTGTTTTCCCTACCTTTGCCCATAATATATCTTAGGTTTTGAGCTCCTGTCAATGTTTATTCCTTCCTTGCTTCAGTTTGTATCCAAGGCGACTGTTCCCTGGCTCCTAGTTCCTTCTCCTGCCTGTCTTGTGTCTTGCTTCTCACTGTTCTCTCCTTCACCCTTGACTGTATCATTCCCCAACCTCAACTTAATCTGTGTTGCACCCTTACTGCCCTTTTGGGTGCTCTGGGAACCTTGTTTAGAAAGATGTGATGACAACCAAGTATCCATGTTTTTTTCTTGATAATATGATGCCGTCATAGGCTGAAGAGCCAGGCTTCCTTTAGTGTCCCCAGGGTTCTAGACCCTAGTTTCTTATCCAGCATGCTGTGCAATCAAGCCATATTAAACCCAGGTTCATTATATTTTCTTTCCAGTCTGTCTATTATTAAATGCATTGTTTCTGTAAGTGCTGTGAATTATTTAATAAAATCAATGTCATCTTCTAGTTACTTTCTGGGTTCTCTTTGTGTAGATCTGTGCTAGAAACTACTTGTTACCTGGTGCTCTGTTTCATTTGGGGTGAAAATGCTATACTGGTTGTCTTGGCTTAAAAAGCCGGGCAAATTATATAACCATTTCTAACTGTTTGTCATTAGTGCTACCTATCATGGTTTTTCCAGACTCTCTTTGCTGAGGCAAGAAATAAATATAACTCTTTAAAATCCAAAAATGGAAAAGGAATATTCTATGCAGGTAATCACCATGGCTTCATGCCGTATTTTACTGTCTGATTAATGAGCTTGCCAACTGCTCACCGGGAACATCACCCATGACACATGTGCACCAACTGGTCAATATTGCTCTTTCTCTAGATTTTCCCTGAAGGACTAGAATATTCTTACAGCAATCTAACCAGCAACAGATGGTTACCAGATGTACTTCCAGTTATGGTACTGGGGTCTTATTGGATGTAGGAAGTACATCTTATTGCAAAAAAAATTCATCCTGGGCTAGGAATAAACTGAATTCCTACTAATATATATGGTACATTCAGTGGGAGAAACAATTTGTCAATGTCAATTTAAGATAAGAAAGTAGGTGGAAGATAATGATTCAAAGTAATAGGATTTCGTATGACATCTGCTACATGAAATCGCTGCAGCCTGAGGGCAAATATGGTTTGGCCTGACTAGTTGTTGTGTGTCACAAAGGGCAGAAAACTGTAATTAAAAGTTTCTTTGGTACACATCAGTTATGCTGGGCACAAAAATAGAAAATATAAATATATTATCTACATGGAACAGGGTGCTAACTAATGCAGCTTCAAAGCAATGCACAATTGCAGGGGTACTAGGAATAGAAATCCAAGATATTAGATTTTAGAAATGTACTGCACCCCAATTTATATGTGTATAAAATACCTTTATTCATGTAGGGGTCAATAGGGTTAACTTCCACTAGGTTCTTGAAATCCCCTGCTAAATCTAGCCATAGACGTGCCGATTTTATTCTCCTGTACAACAATTACAATGTACAACGATTGTTCATTGCATTCTATCGACCTATCACTAACATTGAGATTAAATAAACTAGTAAAAATTACAAATCAGACAGTGTTTTGCCCATTAATTGACAGACAGCAGTGGTACGAAAGTTATATCCAACAAATACTAGTGACAGTAACCCACTGATATCATCAGATAGGCAATACATGCAGAGGTATTATCTTTAGCCCAAAAAAAAATCTTCGAACCTGTCCAATCGACTAAATGACCGATCGCCACGGTACAAGAAATGCCGATCCACACACATTCTGAAAATTATGCAAACCATCAAATTGTAAGACTTTATCTTTGAGTCTATGGCCAGCTTAAGAGCTGGGCCTAATTTAGCCATGGGAGGGGGAGTGTTTTCTTTTCCCAACAGTTCCATATTTGACCAGGAGGTGTCCCTGCCTTCTCTCCTTTTTCAGTTTTGAATGGCTGCCCCCATGGCTACACAGCAGCTTGTTTATATAAACTATAGTAGTACTTATCTGTTATCTACTGTGTATCCTGTGCTTGAATGGCTGCCCCCATGGCTACACAGCAGCTAGTTTATATAAACTATAAAATGTTTCTGAAGCAAATACACCAGTTTTACCAGTGCAGGGCACCAGTACATTATATTTTCATCACTTTCAGATACTTTAAATTTTTTGGTGTTACTGTTCCTTTAAAAACTGCCCCCTCAAAAAAAATATCATGCTCTCTACTAGTGATGGGCGAATTTATTTGCCAGGCGCGAATTCGCATCGAACTCACTTGATAAAAAACTGCCGCGAATATGCGCAGGCATCAAAAACGAGACGCCGGCGTTGTTTCGCGAATTCTTCGCGAATTTCGTGGCAAATTTGCGTTTTTTTCGGCAAAGCAAAACGCCCCAAATTCGCACATCACTACTCTCTACAAATGGTGCCATATTTTTATTGGTGTAGGACAAATTGCAAGTGCAGTGTGCAAAGTGGAATATCGAATGCATTCATACAATTCTTTTTCCCAGATATCAATCTTTTTCCCTCTCAATTGCCGTTTCATTGCGGCCAAGAGGGGAAGAGCAACTGCATCCAATGCTTCAGAACACGCACAATTGCACCTGCATTTTGATGTGAATCAGATACAAATGAGCTAAATCGGACTCAGGACAGCATCAATCCGGCACTAGGCATCAAGGTGATGTCTGTGGATTAGTGTGTGTTGTGTGTATTGAAGCAACTACCTGTGGGAACTTTGTAGCTACCACCCCACTCATGGTACAGGGTTCTCCGGCACCACTAGATGCACTTTCACCCATTTTTGAACAGCAGGCAGGACAACTATAGGGAGCACAACTATAGTGCACAGTGCAACTACAGGGAATTGCAAGGAGCATCTGTAGAAACAAGTACATTTACTGTCTCCATTTGTGAAATAACTGCACCCAATTTTGAGTGACCACAACCGTTCTTTAAATTTTATATAAGCCCTTATATGTAAAAGCATTTAATTTCATGCTCTTTCTGGCTCTTTAAATTACCCTGGTATTTAGTATAAAAGAAGACCACATAATGAGCATCGGTTTCATAATTATAATTATACTGACTAACAAATAAAAAAGTCAAGATTAAATTCAGAATAATGAAAGACTTGCTTTCTTTAACAAATAATTTACTTACATTGTATCATAAAAATCCTCACAATAAGATAGCAAAATACTAATCTTAGTTTGAGTCGTTGCGTCACTATTAGTGATGGGTGAATCTGTGAGCGAAATTTGCGAAACTGCGAAAAATTCGCCAGTGAAATATGGAAATTTGACGCAAATTTTTGTCTGTTGAATTTATTTGCCACCGCTATTCATTACATTTGCTTCCCACTTTTCTAATTTGCAATTCAAACAGGTAGTCAAGGAGCCTGGGACCAGACATTGCGGATCTTGGCTGGTAAAGAAACACAAGCTGAGAATTCGCTCCTCTGCTGCTGTTGTCCTTAACAATGTGCCTGCACCCAGAAACAATCTCTGATTGGGTAGAGGCAAACATGGCGGATATTGGCTGTTTAATGCAAACTCTTAAATTTTTTTTCCCAGCGCAATACTGCTTCTGCCCATTTGGTTGATATAACTAGTGATGGGCGAATCTGCCCGGTTTCACTTCATCAAAAATTTGCAAAACTGCAAAAAAGTTCTCCACACATTGAAGTCAATTTTTCAAATCCATCAACATATTTTAAACCGCTCCACATTTTTTTTTATCTCTTATATTAAAACAATGCAAGATATTTTTTATATCTTAGATATGACGCCACTTCTGCTTGAATTGATGTCACCTCTGGTTATGGCCTCATTCAATATGAGAAGCTAAAATAATGTTTCTGAACCGAAACCAAGAAACATATTATCTATAGCACTTCCACTCAAGTTACAGATCTATGATCTACAGCGGTTATAATGACTGCTAATTAGAGAACATTGCAATATACAGAACATTCACTTTGAGCATCAATCAGACTGATATATTTTCCCTGAATCTCATTGCTTATTTATTAGGATGGATGTCTCTGTCTTCCAAAGTGTGGTCTGTCACACACACTGCTTGCTTTCATCTTTCAGCTGTTTAGGGGGGTGATAGCCTGCCCTGTGAGTGAATATTCAAAGTGCTGCTTGTTATAAATTGTAGTTAGACTAGAGGGCCATAAAGATGAACATCCCTTTTGCACTGCTCTAGAGGCCAATTTGCTTTAATCCTGCCCAATCCAGAACAACAAGAAAGTAAGACTCAGATACTTCCCAGTGTCTAAGAAATAAAATCGACTATTGACAATATGCTCTACATGAATTTCCTATTTGTAATGGTGGTTCAGATTTACAAAGACGTGGAGGCCTATCATTGAAGGTCGCATTTTAGTGGTTTTAGAGGTTTTTGAAACCACAATAAAACTCTATTATTTCTCTAAAACCATGAATGCAGTGTTGGACTGGGACATCAGGACACCAAGAAAAACCCTGGTGGCCCTGGTCTTCATTGGCCTCATATCCCAGACCTGCACCATCCCACCGGGTTATTCTTGGCATAAAGTGCTCCTCAAGTCAAGGTCCCAGTGGGCACACTACGTTCCAGTCTAACCCTGCATGAATGCCATGAAAGTTATTAAATTATTAAGTCTGAATGGTTAAAAAAAAACAATAGGATCAGCTCGGCTCCCATACACTTCTGTAAAACCTCGACTACTTTTACTTGAAGAAATCCTGTATTAGAGTTTTACATTTTAGGAGTTTTAGAGAACTTAAAAAAAAGAGAGAAATAAATACAAATCAGTAAATAGCATTAAATAGCAATCCAAATTTTTATTAAATCAGTCCCAGAATTTGTTTCCCTGGGAGACGTTTTATTGAGTTAATCTAGTAATATTCAGTATTCAATTATACTGCTGGTATCCATCATCATCATCATTAATCATTTATATGGCACCAGCAGGTTACACAGCACTTTACATTGACTTATAATGAGCAGAGGTCTTAAATTAATGTAACAAACAAGGGCAACACAGTGAAAACAGGATCAGAGGACCCTGCTCACAAGAGCTTACAATCCATACATTCTAAGACGCAGTAATGTTCATCAAGTACCCTACAATGGACAACATGACTTTCCAATAAAAAAGATACATTTACTTGTCTCAATTTATTTCTGGTGGCTTGATTATCTTGTACTATTAGTGCTGCCTAACCTTGAAAATCCCATTTTTGTACTGTAAGGTTAATGTCTTTTTGATGCCTCTCAGAGCCCATCAGCTCATTTCTAATTTCCATATGCATGGGAAGTAATTAATGGGCACAAACACTATTAATAAATATTTATCTACAGAATCAGCTCACAACCGAAGTGAAGAATGTGGCTCAGTGGAAGTTCTGCGACCTGTCACATTCGTTTTGTTTTGAGATAATTACAACTTCTCTTTGCTGCTTCTACTTATCTTTTGATAAAAAGGGCACTGAACAGCAATATCATGAAATATTCAATGCAGTTTATACATACAGTGTGTCCAGTTTCACCCTTGGGGGCAAATTCCCTAACCGGCGAAAATTCGCCAACGACGGTTTCTTAGCCATCGCAACACTTCGCCAGTCGTAAATTCTCTAGGACAACGTTAATTCACTAAAGTGAGAAGTTGCATCCAGGGCGCCGAAATACAACATACTGTCACCTGGTAGCCAAACAAATTATACATTAACTATTTAACAATTCACATTTTGGCTTCTTACATACACCCTGTGCACCCAAAAGTCCCAAAGGTCACCTAAATCAGGACTTCCTTAGCCAGTAGGGTTGTTTCCTTACGAGCAGGGGATTTAACGTTATGAATCCCTACATCTATAATATGACTCTTGAAGAGAACAAAAAGCACTGACGGTTATATTTTCATTCACAAACTGCAAACAGCCATTACTATCCATTCACTGATGGCAGGAAAGAAGACTTAATTGATCGCAGATTGCGGCATGAAAACAGGAAAAAAAAATGTACAAATGTTTAGAGATACACACATATTCCTCTAAATAGGCCACACAGAGCCCCTTTGTACTTATTAAAGAGCATTGCAATCCATGAATGGCTACACCCTTCCCCTTGTACCTAACTGCCGGCCCCTGCCAACTCCTTATACATAAAGCACTGCAGAACACAGGCAGTAATGTAATAATTGGGACACACACAGAACTTCAGCAATTCTTCTATGTGCAAGGTGAAAAAATATTACATATTGTGACAGTTATTTTGCAAGCTGCACTATACTAATTGACCCCTTGATGAGTATCCACTGTAGTCGATGTTGGCTTTGGCCATGGTGAGCAACGATGCTTCATGGTTACAGTGTGCACAAGAAAGTATTTTATTCCAAATAGAGCAAATTATGCATATTTTTAATGGCTAAGAGTATTCCTTTAATATTACGTTGTACATATATTTATCAGTTAAGCAAATACTAATAATAGTCAAAGAACTGGGACCCAAGAAAATGCCACTTTCCTCTAAACTGCTCCTGAAATGCTAAGTTCCCATGTTCATAAGGCTGTGTGTAAAGGAATATTTGGCTTAAAGAATTGTTTTATTACTTATTGGAAAGTAAAAATGAGTCACTGGGACATGGGAGGTTAATGAAACAGTCAGTACCTGTTTATTCCCCTTTCTATTATGAAAATGGTCAGATTAGAAGCGCTGTATCTCTCCCAGATGCACATCCATGCAGCTGTGGAATTATGGCGGTGCTCTTAAGTGCAGCTGAAGCAGAAAGAAGGAGAGAAAAGCTACTTAATGTCTAGTTCTTAACTACAAGCACTCAAGGCTCTCGGCTCAGTAGCTGCCAATTAGTGCCAAACAGGTTTGCTAAGCATTTACCACTCCCATCATAAATCAGGATTAATAATCCATTATTTGCATACGCTTTTGACATCAGCTGAAATCCAGACATATCTCCAGGTGGGATCATTCACACTGATGTTCCTAGAAGATAAGCAAAATGGCTTCACAATAATGTGTTGTGTTTTCTTGCAGCATTGAAAGAACACGTTATATGTCCAGTCGCAATATATATTTTTGTGTTCAACTTTTTGATGAATGAAAAACTTGATGGCTATTAATACATTATAGTCTCTCAGTGGATCTGTAAAATGCTATTGACGTCAGTAGTAAGTTAGGAGAACAGCCTATGCCCTGTGATTGGCTAAGAGAACCATCAACTACAGTAATTAGCGGCACATTTACCAGTGAGCCTGAGGTTGTGCCACAATTGGATACAGCAGCACCATCATTGAGCAACAGATTTATCATTTGAATTACATTTTTTAAAATGCACTACTGTCATTGTTAGCCTATGACTAAGTGCTTCTTGAGAAGCAGAAAAAGCTTAGCCCCCCACATATAATAAAAGGCACTTAATTTGCCCAGGAGCAATAACCTATAGCAAACAGTGAGGTGACCAGTAAATGCAACCTGCTGATTGGTTGCTATTGGTTACTGCACCTGGGAAAACAGTGCATTTTATTATATTTATTTAAATAGTCGATAACCCTGAATTTTTCGACTCTTGCTTTTTTTCCACTACATTTTTTAATTTTGGCTTCAAAAAGCCCGGCCCGAAAAAGTTGTGGCTTAATCAGGCCCGGATTTGTGGAAAGGCCACCAAGGCCCGGGCCTAGGGTGGCAGGAATTGAGGAGGCGGCACGCTGCCCAACCACACCCACATTGGTTCAGAAACACTGGGTATGCTCAGGAGATAAAATCATTTTGTAAATTTCCCATGCACCGATCCCCATTGCTCCGGTCCCGATTATGAAAATTTGCGCGACTACAAGGAAGGGGACCGGGCAAAAAACATCAGCATGCCTAGGGGTGCCTGCTATGTAAATCCGGCCGTGAGTTTAATAAATCAGCCCTCAAGTGTAGGGATGTAGCGAACTGTTCTGCTGCGAACTAGTTCGCGCGAACTTCGACCGTTCGCGTCCGCCGAATGTTCGCGAACGTTTGGGAACGTTCGCATTTTGAGTTCGCGTTCGATTCGAATACAAATCGTTCGACCATTCGACCATTCGAATTCCTTCGACCGCTAAAAATCGAACGATTTCCATTCGTTCGAACGATTGTAAGCATTCGATCGAACGATTTCCATTCGTTCGAACGATTGTAAGCATTCGATCGAATGAAAAGCATTCGATCGAATGGCTTCGATCGTTCGATTCGAATGAAAATCCTTCGATCGAATGATTAAAATCCTTCGATCGTTCGAATCGAACGATTTTACCGGGTGTTCGAAGTTCGCGAACGTTCGCATTTTTTGCCGGTGTTCGCGAACGGCGTTCGCGAACACCAAATCGCCAGTTCGCTACATCCCTACTCAAGTGTCTGAGCTTGTAATCCGGCCCCAAGCAGAAACCAAATACACGGAACTAATGATGAACGAAAAAGTTTACCATGACAGTTTCGTCACACGTGTTTGCCACTAGTGAAAAATTTGGCGAAACTGCTGCAACAATTCAAATCATAGGTTAACTTGGAAGCCTAACTGAGTAGCAAGTGCAATATTTTGCTCACTTTCTGTGCCAGGCAGGATATGATGGCATCCCAAGGGGACTTCATTGTGTCTAAGAGCAGAAGTGGGCAATAATGTTCCACTTGCAAAGGTGCTTGAGGAGCAACTTTCAGCTGAAGCTGCTTGTGATACAGGGGTCTGGAGTGACCTTAAATGGAGGCACCCAGAGCTGGTCCAGGAGATCCGGGAGGAAGTGTAAGGTAGAATTCTTTTCAACAGAATACATTGATCTTTCTTCTTAATTGCAATATATGCAAGTATTAGTCAAAATGCCTTCACCACCACAAATCCTATTTATTTTGCTCTTTTTGAGAAAAGTTTAGCTGCATGCTTTAACATCCAGGAACAGATGCCTGTCATATACAGTAATTGCAGAGAACAAGGAAATAAGCCACCAAGTACAGATTATCTGCTGCAAAGAACCCTCTTAAAGGGGTTGTTTTAGTATTATAGTATGATGTAGAGAGTGATATTCTGAGACAATTTGCAATTGGTTTTAATTTTTTATTATTTGTGGTTTTTTATTATTTGCCGTTCGCGAACACCGGCAAAAAAGCGAACAGTTCGCGAACTTCGAACGCTCGATAAAATCGTTTGATCGAACGATCGAAGGATTTTATTCGTACGATCGAAGGATTTTCGTTCGAATCGAACGATCGAAGCTATTCGATCGAATGATTTTAATTCAATCGAATGCTTATAATCGTTCGAACGAATGGAAATCGTTCGATTTTAGCGATCGAACGGTCGAATGGTCGAACGAAATTTTACTTCGAATCGAACGCGAACACCAATTGGCGAACGTCGCGCGACGTTCGCGAACATTCGGCGGACGCGAACAGTCGAAGTTCGCGCGAACTAGTTCGCCGGCGAACAGTTCGCTACATCCCTAGTGAATTGGTCTTCCCATTGACTCCAATGCGAATCAGCAAATTTAAACTCCAGTTTGCGGATATGGACACAAAGCAAAACATGGCAAACAGCAACATTCAACAAGGAGACTTGAAAGTAAGGAAAAAATGTCTTATTGCCAATGGTAGCCACAAAACAGAAAAAAAGATGCCACAAAAAAAGCACCCATAGACTCTAATTTCATTTCGTAGATATGTTGTATGACAAAAAAAATCACGTTGTGTAACAAAAAAAAACATGCTCGACAATTTGTCGCTTGATGGCAGGGCCGGAACTAGGGGTAGGCAGAGTAGGCACGTGCCTAGGGTGCAAAGCTGGAGGGGCCCCAGGCACGTGCCTACTCTGCCTACCCCTAGTTCCGGCCCTGCCATCAAGCGACAAATTGTCAAGCATGTTTTTTTTTTTCCTGCTCAGTCGCCTACTCCATGTCCGGTCCCGTCTCCACACGACTGGCGCTTCTATTCATCGTGTCAGTGTTTCAGCGCATGCGTGCTGGAATGCAGCTTTGTGCATGCGCGCTGGAATGCAGCAACAGTGGAGCGCAGTTTTGTGCATGAGCTGTAGAGCGCGCATTCAGCTGGCGCCGTGGCCGGCCAGGTTGCCTAGGGTGCCTGGCCGGGTTGGCCCGGCTCTGCTTGATGGAAATGTTTTGACCCGCAACAAAAATTTGATGCGCAACAAAACAGTTTTGCGAATTTTTCTGCGGAGTGAAACGGGAGAGATCCGCTCTTTACTACACAGAACTAACTATAGCAGACACTTTAGTTTGTGACCCGTGGGGCAGACAGACCATTGGATGGAAAGTAGATGGAATAAAAAGATGTTACTGCAATTTCCATTCTTTGGCTATTTACCAAGCTGCTATATTTATGTGTTCCTTTCAGTAGAGTAGAATAACTCAGCGAGGAAGGAACCCATTAACAACACTAAATGCATTTTGGATGACTAACAAATTAATGATGGATCACTGTGTTGTTTTTCAATACATTAAAAGCAAATCACGGCTATAGTCCTGTCTGAACAGCATACAGAAGGGCATGGAAAGAACAGCCCTACCTGTAATAGCTGCATTAGAGGAATGTTTTGTAGGCAGTCACCTGTATGTAATTCAGTATGTATGTATGTAATTCATTATATATGTATGTATGTAATTCAATATGTATGTATGTAATTCAGTATATATGTATGTACGTAATTCAGTATGTATGTAATTCAGTATGTATGTATGTAATTCAGTATATATGTATGTATGTAATTCAGTATGTATGTAATTCAGTATGTATGTATGTATGTATGTAATTCAGTATGTATGTATGTAATTCAGTATATATGTATGTATATAATTCAGTATGTATGTAATTCAGTATGTATGTATGTATGTAATTCAGTATGTATGTATGTAATTCAGTATATATGTATGTATGTAATTCAGTATATATGTAATTCAGTATGTATGTATGTATGTATGTAATTCAGTATGTATGTATGTAATTCAGTATGTATGTATGTAATTCAGTATGTATGTATGTAATTCAGTATATATTGTGACAAGCTGGCGGCTTGTACATGTCACTTTTAGGGGGGGATTAGTCAATGGTGAGCAGGCAGCATAGGAAAAAGGAGCAGAAAGACAGGGACACACAGTTTCTTCAAGGAAAGCACAGGTTTATTCTCCCACTTTCCACCAAACACTTTCAATAATGCACGGACACAGGGGTGACCATTGTATCATACAAACAAAACATAAAATAAAACCTAGCCCACTGGGCACTACCTTCACGCTTGGAAGCAGTCCCTGACTAGACTGGGCCCCTTGTGGACAACCAGCACAACAAATAGTTTGGCTCACCCCTGTACTCACAGGACTCCTTCCTGTAGTGTTTATTCAGCCTCCTGGCACAACTTTGTCAGGGTCACAGGCTCCCTCTGCTTCTTGCAGTAACAGGCAGCACTCCCAGCTCCTCTGGGAGTTCCTCACACAGCCAGGTCTCCTACCTGCTGTGCCCTGTTGAGACCCACTCTCCTATTCTAATTAACTTTAAATAGCCTTTCCACAGGACAGCTTTCCTGTGGAAGGTGAACTCCAATCTCTGGACTGGATCTGCAGAATGGAGTCTCTGGCTACTAAAGTCTTTAAACAGATCACTGATTCTCTATTTCATAACTCCCTTCCTGGAGCCTAACTCAGTACCTGGGGAGAAATTAAAGGCTAGAGTGACCTTTTTCCACCTTTTCCTAGTCACTCTACCACAATATGTATGTATGTAATTCAGTATGTATGTAATTCAGTATGTATGTATGTAATTCAGTATATATGTATGTATGTAATTCAGTATGTATGTAATTCAGTATGTATGTATGTATGTATGTATGTAATTCAGTATATATGTATGTATGTAATTCAGTATGTATGTAATTCAGTATATATGTATGTATGTAATTCAGTATATATGTATGTATGTATGTAATTCAGTATGTATGTAGTTCAGTACGTATGTATGTAATTCAGTATGTATGTATGTAATTCAGTATATATGTATGTATGTAATTCAGTATGTATGTAATTCAGTATGTATGTATGTATGTATGTAATTCAGTATGTATGTATGTAATTCAGTATATATGTATGTATGTAATTCAGTATGTATGTATGTAATTCAGTATATATGTATGTATGTAATTCAGTATGTATGTATGTAATTCAGTATATATGTATGTATGTAATTCAGTATGTATGTAATTCAGTATGTATGTATGTATGTATGTAATTCAGTATGTATGTATGTAATTCAGTATATATGTATGTATGTAATTCAGTATGTATGTAATTCAGTATGTATGTATGTATGTATGTATGTAATTCAGTATGTATGTATGTAATTCAGTATATATGTATGTATGTAATTCAGTATGTATGTATGTAATTCAGTATATATGTATGTATGTAATTCAGTATGTATGTAATTCAGTATGTATGTATGTAATTCAGTATATATGTATGTATGTAATTCAGTATGTATGTAATTCAGTATGTATGTATGTATGTATGTAATTCAGTATATATGTATGTATGTAATTCAGTATGTATGTAATTCAGTATATATGTATGTATGTAATTCAGTATGTATGTAATTCAGTATATATGTAAGTATGTATGTAATTCAGTATGTATGTAGTTCAGTACGTATGTATGTAATTCAGTATGTATGTATGTAATTCAGTATATATGTATGTATGTAATTCAGTATGTATGTAATTCAGTATGTATGTATGTATGTATGTAATTCAGTATGTATGTATGTAATTCAGTATATATGTTTGTATGTAATTCAGTATGTATGTATGTAATTCAGTATATATGTATGTATGTAATTCAGTATATATGTATGTATGTAATTCAGTATGTATGTAATTCAGTATATATGTATGTATGTAATTCAGTATATATGTATGTATGTAATTCAGTATGTATGTAATTCAGTATGTATGTATGTATGTAATTCAGTATGTATGTAATTCAGTATATATGTATGTATGTAATTCAGTATGTATGTATGTATGTAATTCAGCAGCTGGCAGGGCACTGTACTAGGGTGATGACACCCAGTACATTTTATCACCCTTGGAAAATCACCTCTCATGCAGTTCCCAATTGCAAGGTATTATCAGGTGCTTTGTCACCAGCAAGGAGAATGATTTCCAGAAAAAGCACCCCTGTGGCATCACCCTTAGGGGCAAATTCACTAACCTCAGAAAATTCACTAGCAACGACTTCGCTCACATCGCAACACTTCGCCAGCCGCAGATTCGTCAGGACAACACTAACTCACTGAAATCTGAAGTTGTGTCCAGGGTCCACGGGACAAACGCTGGTGAAGATGCGTTAGCATTACTGCGCCACGTGAAGTTGCGATAGCGTTGCTTAATTTGCATACAGAGGGAAGTTAAAGTTCAAAAGGCGTATATGTTTTAGCTAATACATTACACTACACAAGCCCAGGGAACTTTAATAAAAGAAAATAAAGTTGTTATAATGCCCTACATATGAGCCCAGTGTATAGTTTATCTGCCATATGTAAGGAAATGTAGGGGGGAAGCCGGGTACCTCAAAAGAATGTTACGCTTTTTTTTAGCCTATTACCCTGAAAAAGGAAAAGTCGCCAGCGTTTTTTGGGACTCCTATCTACTCTATTGCACTTCGCCTGGTCTGAGGTGGTGAAGGGAAGACTGGCGCAAGAGGTAACGATCAGTAAAATCCGCATCTTAATGAATTTGCGTAGTTACGTCCAGAGCGCAAATTCACCAAGCGTTAGGGAGCGAAGTCGCGTTATAGTCTATATCCTTCGTTAGCAAATTTTCGCCCGCGTTAGTCACTTTGCCCTGTAGTAAATTTGCCCCTTAGCCTTTAATTACATTATAAAACCTAGGAACCTGGGGTTTTCCGGATAACAGATCCATAATTCTGTAGTCTTCATACCTTAA
Organism: Xenopus petersii; assembly: GCA_038501925.1. NCBI lineage: Eukaryota > Metazoa > Chordata > Amphibia > Anura > Pipidae > Xenopus > Xenopus petersii. Next base: position 105,122,456 of record CM076677.1, read on the forward strand.
GTTGACTAGAAAATCATGTAAACCCAATAAGCTGGTTTTGCTCCCAGTAAAGATTAAGTATATCTTAGTGTGGATCAAATACAAGGTACTGTATTATTATTACAGAGAATTTCTAAAAATTTGGACTATTTGGATAAAATGGAGTGGGTGATGTCCTTTCCATAATTTGAAACATTCTGGATAACTGGTTTCCAGATACGGATCCCATACGTGTTTTTATAGCGGCCTCAGTGAGAGTGGCCACTGGATGGTGGTACATCTATTAATAATGTCATTATAACTATGAGCGCAGCACAGCTATGGTGACTATGGCAGTTATAAGTGTTGTCAAGCAGAACTCCTTATTGTCCCCACGAGAGCCTTGTTATACACAGCTATCTCTATACAGGTATGGGGAAACCATTGTCTGGAAAGCTCCCAATTACAGAAAGGCAGTCTCCCATAGACTCCATTTTATCCAAATAATCCATATTTCTAAACATTTTTTTTCTCTGTAATGATAATACAGTACCTTGTACTTGACCCAAACAGAGATCTAATTTATTCTTTATTGGAATAAATGAGCCTATTGGGTTTATTTAATGTTTATATGATTGTCTAGTAGACTTATCTGTAAAACCCCAGGTCCATTCTGGATAACGGGTCCCATACCTGTACTCTTAGCCACAATCAGGGCCGGATTTTAAGAAGCAGCACAATGGCGGATGCCACGCTCGTGCCTGCCCCCGTGCAGGGCCGGATTTACATAGTGGGTGCCCCTAGGCCCACTGCCGGTCATCGCCCCTGTCCCCTCCAGTGGGGCAGGAGCAATGGGGATTGTCGCACGGGAAATTAAAAAAATTATTATAATACCAGCGCATCCCCAGTGTTTTTGAACCAATGTGGGTGTGGTTGGGCAGCACGCCGCCCCCCTAAAATCCTGCCGCCCTAGGTCCAGGCCTAGGTGGCCTTTCCACAAATCCAGGCCTGCCCCCGTGCCCGCATAGTCCTAGAGCCAGACCCTTAAGGAAGCGAAGCCTCCCGTGTGCCCGTGAGCTTTGAGTCCCCAGTGCTCCTCAGGATATGGCTGGGTGGCATGCCGCCCCTAAAATTTTGCTGGGCTCACCACAAATGCAGGCCTGAGCACAATGTCCTACACTACTGGTCCTTTACAATGCCTGCATTACCTCCAATGCCAATTTTTGGTTATAGCTGTGGGGCCCCAGCACCATGGGTCTCCTTTAAGAAACAATTATTACAATATTATAATCCCTGTCACTAGAGATATCCAATGTGCAGCTCTCCTGCAGTGGGAATGGTAAGGGTTGAAGTCCAATAACTGAAGGATTGCAGATTGTACGTCCATGTGCATCCATCATTTATCTAGCTACATCTAGAAGGGAACATCTACTTTTTCACTCTACTCCAGCCCTACCTGCACCTGCAAACCAATCATCTATATCACAATTTCTAAAACAGATCAGCAGCAACAACCAACTGAATAGGAACATTTAAACCCCTTGGCTTTTAATCAAACCGATATATATATTAACACGTACTCTCTGGTACCACAGAATAACTCATGCAGGAATATAAAAAAAATCCCATTAGCAGCACTTAATGCTAAATGTATTTTTGGCTGAGTGACGAATAAAAGATGCATCCCTGTCTTATTTCATTGTGAACGCAGACTTGTCTAGTCTGACCTAGTCTGCACAGAAACCTACAGTATCGATACAGAGAAATGTCCTCCCTGATTGTGTAGCTGCCACTGTGCGTTGTTAGCCTTCTATAATAAATGATCAAGTGATCAAGCAGCAGGGACCAATGATGGAGTAATGATTGTCAGCTCATTCTCTCTAAATGCTGATGAGGGTGGATATTCACACATTGTAACACCCGCCGCTGGTTTTGAGCGCCGGCACATAAACGCAGGCACGCGTCAACTTGGGCGCCGGCATTGAGGCGCCCGCGCACGTCAAATCGGACGCCTGCGCAGGAATGGACGCTCACATACTTAGGAGCAATGACCTCTAATTTAGGCGCCTGGCTTCCTATTGGTCCCTGATGTGTCTGTCTTCCTCAGCCTGCTCCTGATTGGTTCCTGTTCCCTTAAATACCTTCCTCTTCCTCCTCACATTGCCCAAGCTGGCTTCAGTTCCTGCTAAAGCCCTGGTTGTTCGAGTTTCCTGGTTTTGACCCTCTGCCTGTTTTCCTGACCTCCGAACCTTCGCTGCCTGAATTCGACCTCTGCCTGCAATTAACTACGCCTTAGCCTGACCCCTTGGTACTTCGCTTCTTTGAAACCCGTCTTCTGGAAACGACCTTTGCCTGCACTCGACTACGCCTTGCCTGATCCCTTGTTACTTCGCTCCTGGTAACTCGCCTGGCTTCTCTACCACCTCAGCAGCAGAAAGCCCGGGGCCCCAAAAGGGCGTCGGTGAATACCGGAGCCGTAGAGAGGTTCCTGTTACCATCAGTTCTCCTGGATCAGCTACCTTCCTCTGGGATCCGAGGTAAACAGATTTATCAAGGGTCAAATTTCGAAGTGGAAAATACTTTGAAATTCGACCATGGAATAAAATCCTCCGACATTCGAATTCGGAGGATTTTATTTATCGTATTCCGATCGTACTTTGTACGATTCGAGTGATTTTCCTTCGATACCCAAAAACTTAGAAATATGCTCTGGCAGGTCCCCTTAGGCTAACATAGCACTTCGGCAGGTTTAAGTTGGCGAAGTATTGAAGTCAAAGTTTTTTTAAAGAGACAGTACTTCGACTATCGAATGGTCGAACATTAAACGATTTTTACTTTGAATCGAAGTCGAAGTAAATTCGAAGTCGTAGTATCCTATTCAATGGTCCAAGTATCAAAAACATTACTTCGAAATTCGAATTTTTTGTACTTCGAAAATTCACTTGAACCTTAGTAAGTCCCCTAAGGGGGTTATTTATCAAAGTCCAAATTTATCTCAATATTTTCTGCTACAAACTCTGATCAAATCTGCTCAGGTTTTTTACGCTTATTTATTATTACAGTTTCCTGAAAATTTGCTTTGCGGGGAAAAATACGATTTCCACAAATTTTTCAGACTTTTCGTAATTTTCACCCCAAAACCCCGAAAACATCGGGGAATTGCCCGAAACCCAGTGCACATCAAAAAATCATTGTGACTTCTCCCATTGACTTATATGCAACCTCAACAGGTCTGAGATGCCAGATTTTCAGATTCTGACTTTTCCATCCTCTAGGTTTAATTAATTACATTTTTTAAAAGTCAGATTTTATTAAAAAAAAATCAAGATTTTTGTTGTGATTTTTGCATTCAGAGTTTAGTAAATAATTGTGTCATAATAAAGTGTCATTTTTATTTTGTATTATTTTGTATATCCCTTTTTCCTGATGCCACATTTACAGCAGGTCTGTGGTTGCATGATATGATGGTGCAAATGACTTTGCTAGGTGGAGTAATAGAAGAAGATCATGCAGGGTGCAAGCAGCACTGAATTTATATCTGGCATTGCCCTAGGTACTCGCTCTTGCTCTTTCCCTCTCCTACCCAACGATAAAACCGCTTCAGTTCTGCGGCTGGATTTCTACAGGCTGGGGGCTTAAAAATTATTTTTTATTTTAATACTACTAGTGATGGGCGAATTTGGCGCTGGAAAATTTGCGGATTTCCCGTGAAATTCGCAAAACGGCAAAAAATTTGCGAAACAGTGGCAGCATCTCGTTTTTGATGCTGGTGTCCGTTTTTAGTGGTGAATTTATTCACCGGCAGCGAATAGCGGGAATTCGCACCTGCCGAATAAATTCGCCCATCACTACTACTCTATGCTACCCCCTGAAGCTGCTGCTTTAGGGACAGGACATAGGTGCAAAACTGTAGTTGCCACCCCACTTGTCCCCGCAGTCTGTCATATGCCACATTTCACGTGCCAAGAACTGCCACACTTGATATACCCACTAACTGATGTTAAAACTCAATTTCTTGTATGGTTCATTAGGACTATTAAGCTTCATTTCCTAATACTTTAGGCTATCAATTTTGTTAGTGTTTATTAATAAAGTACCATCACAACAGGAGTAGAGAGCTGTTTATGACAGTTATGATTTGTTCCTTCCCATCACTAATCCCATAAAAATGACTGTCATGCTCTCCTGCTCTTCATGGGCTTCCGTGTTTGTGCCTGGACCAGGAGATTTTACATTAAAGCAACAACTGCTTGGAGGAAAAATGTAAATATTTAGACATATGACATTTAACGTTAAACTGTAATAAATATAATATGATAGAGGGCAGACTATACTTCATACTACTTGTCATAGATTATTCATGGTCATCATTTGGGGTGTGCAAAGTAATAATGGGTTTAAGAGCCCCATGCCCTGAATCTTGGTTAGCACTTAACCTCAGCAGCAATTCCCCTCCCGCTGGTTCATTTAACTAATATGTCCAATTTCATGATCCCTAGATATCTTGGTCCATTAAAATAATTCCTTGCTATGTGCAGAATCACTTACATTGATTGCTTTTACCCAGCTCCTTGCAATATCAGTTGCACTGCACGAGATTCACGTTTCATCCAATACTTGTAAATCTCACTGCAGTGGAATTTGAAAGATCTTAATGTAATTCTGTGGGCAGGGAGGAGACATTTGCATAGGCATCATCATATAGTTACTATATACTATATACCTGATTGTAGCCAATTTGTGATAGATGTGTTGGACATATTAAGGATTATACCTATGATATGCGCCAATACATAGTTAAATCGGGTTGAAAAAAGAAAAAGTCCATCAGGTTCAATCCCTCCAAATGAAAACCCAGTATCCATAAACACAGCTCTCCCTACACCTCCCCCTACAAGGGGACACAGAACCTAGATAAATAAACAGAACCTAGTGTGGGCAAAGAGGTCACCTGTAGTCATGTCTGTAGTCTGTTAAAGGGGAACTAAAGAATAGGCTAAAATCTTATACTTATGTTTTGGGCTTCTGTACCAGCCCAAGGCAACCACAGCCCTTTAGCAGTAAAGATCTATGTCTCCAAAGATGCCCCAGTAGCTCCCCATGTTCTTTTCTGCTGATTCACTGCACATGCTCTGTGCTGCTGTCACTTACTGACCTTAGGGACCCACTCACAATATACAGTACACAGAATAGAAATGTCACAATATAAGACTGATTAGTAATTAATACAGATAATTACTACATGGCAACCAGTGCAACTAGTATCAGAATTTAATAATCAGCCCAATAGCATCAGCTTATATTACAGGGGAAGCTCATTTTCTGCTTGATAATTAGTGACGACCCCTAAGCTCAGCTTCTCAACAGCTGCTCAGAGCCCACTGAGCATGTGAGTGTCACAGACACTTTCCAAGATGGTGACCCCCTGTGACAAGTTTGAAGTCCTGGATCATTGCTGCTATTGACAAGCTGAAACTTTAGACTGGTGCAATAAGTTCAGTATTTAAAATATATACACTGTATTTAATTTTGCTTTAATAAGGATTGTAGAAGGGTAAGGGGAGCAATAGAAGATGAGACTTGCAACCATTCAGTTCCCATCCACTCGATATGTGATATATTCTCATAGTTTGTGGCAATTTAACTCATAGTAAAATTTGTATACAGGCATCAGATCTGTTATCTGGAAACCTGTCATCCACAAAGCCCAAAATTACCAGAAGTCAATCTCCCATAGACGCCATTTTATCCAGATGATTCAAATTTTTAACATTTGTTTTATTGTTACTGAGAAAAGGGGAATCATTTCTAAGATTGTGAATTATTTTCTTTAAAAAGTATCTGTAATGCAGAGCTGTCTGGATAATGGGTTTCCAGATAAGGGATCCCATTCATAGTTACATAGTTAAATTGGGTTGAAAAAAGACCATCAAGTTCAACCCCTCCAAATGAAAACCCAGCATTCAAACACACACCCCTCCCTATTTTTAATTAAATTCTATATACCCATACCTATACTAACTATAGAGCTAAGTATCACAATAGCCTTTGATATTATGTCTGTCCAAAAAATCATCCAAGCCATTCTTAAAGGCATTAACTGAATCAGCATCACAACATCACCCGGCAGTGCATTCCACAACCTCACTGTCCTGACTGTGAAGAACCCCCTACGTTGCTTCAAATGAAAGTTCTTTTCTTCTAGTCTAAAGGGGAGGCCTCTGGTACGGTGATCCACTTTATGGGTAAATAGGTCCCCTGCCATTTGTCTATAATGTCCTCTAATGTACTTGTAAAGTGTAATCATGTCCCCTCACAAGCGCCTTTTTTCCAGAGAAAACAACCCCAACCTTGACAGTCTCCCCTCATAATTTAAGTCTTCCGTCCCTCTAACCAATTTAGTTGCACTTAGTCTCTGCACTCTCTCCAGCTCATTTATATCCCTCTTAATCTGAGTCCAGATTAAAGGAGGCAGCATTATGTGACATCAGCCTACCTGTTCCAGAAACGAAAAAACATAAAAATATAATTCATAATGTTGTAACACACATGTAAAAATGAAATGCTAAAGTATGATACAGTAAGTGCAGTATGAGTGTCTTATCTCCCACTACAAAGCCTCATATAAGATGCGACACACTCACTCACATGGAAATGGGAGGGATCTTCAAGTGGCCTTTCCTCTTCTGCGCTGTGTGTGTTTCTGACTGAAGAGATAAGGGGCAAATTGGTTCCAGTAAGGGATTAACTGGGAGGGAGAAGTGTGACTAAATATATTCTCTCCTCCTGTCCTGACACAAGGAGACAAGCACTAGTGTACAATCAAATTATTCTTCAGCCGCATTGTTTTTGTGGTTTATAACAAGCAATAAAATTTGTTGTTTTTTTTTAACTATAACAATAGGCAGAACAAACATATTTACAACACAAATCCTATTGCTACCATAAGTGTTTTTCAACCCTGTGATATTATCCTTGTTTAGGAAACACACGCCCAAAACGTACATTGCAAAGCAGCAGCTTCCATTCCATAAACATCAGTATCTGAAGAGTTAATTGATTGATCGATATTGTTCCAGTCGTGCCTGGGTGATGGATATGTTGGTAACAGTGAGGGGAAAATACGTCTGGGTGCTGTGAATCAACCCTCATTGTTCCTGGCAGTGGAAATGAGAGGGTCGTTTGCATCATCCCAATTATCCAATTCTGCATCTGATTTCCATGATGCCTTCCATTAATGGTTAATTCAGCTATGAACTAAGAAGGCGCCGGGCGCTTTTAATCATTCTGTAAAATGATTCCTTTTCTGAATGAAGGGTGTGAAATCAGCAGTGTAACAAGTGTCTGAATAAATCAGGATTGCAAGGTTATTGCAAGTTAATAGTTGCTGGGAGGCAAAGGAAAAAAATATTGATTTGTGTATAGAAAGAGTGTGACGACTGCGATAATAACTGATCTGTCCCCTCTGCCTAAAGAAATCCATTAGTTCTTTACTTCCATGTCCACTAAAAAGAGTGTGAAACCTTAAAAATGATGTACAATTGCTCAGAGTGCTTTTTTAAGGCACTTTTTCCATTTAAATATTTTTTTACTGTCAAGCTATTCTTAAGCTGTTTTTAAAAGGCCAAAATCATGATTTATGTGACAACATCACAACTTACTGGTCCGCTCTTATAACTGTCCGGTCAGAGGGATTAACATTCAGAAGAAAAACAGAGAACTGTTCTGATGTTGTTCTGCTCAGGAAAGAGAAACCTCGGGTGACTTTTCTTGTGTCTTTTCTGACCAGAGCAACCTCAGAATAGTTCTCTGTTTTCCTTCTGACATGTTTTACTTTTTATAGAACTTTCAGTCATGGAACACAATGGTACAGCCTTCTGAACAATAAATGGCCACTGTTAACATACATTTACACAAAACTTCATGTAAAAAATCAGTATCCAGTGGCATTTGTAAATTCTTAAAATTATAAAGAAAAAAAGGTACCCCGTGGGTAACAACCTAATCAATAACCAGCATACATTAAATCTCTTAGGATTAAACAAGTTAATTAAATAAATAAATGAAAGTGCAAGAAATGCCTAATCAATTAATTAATTAATTGTACAACTACTTGATTTTAGGATAATTCATAAATTCTATAAAGTGCCAATTAGTGCATAATGTCCATAGGGTAGTTTAGTCAGTTATCATTCTCAACTTAAATAACAATTCATGGTTAAACTAAACCAAAAAAAGATAAAAAGATAAAATGACAAAGTTCCTCAAAGGAGTGCAATTAATTGTGAAAAAAACTTAAATTATGTGAGAATTATTAGGACCAAAGGAAGGTATATTAAATTAATCAAGTACTAGTATTTGTATGATAAGTGCTGGAAATTAAATTAATTACAAAGATCTCGTTAAATTAAAATATGACCACATTTGGGTGAAAATAAAACCAACGCTACGGTCAGCAGAAAAGAGAGAGGATATAATGAAACATAAGAAGGTGGAGCTGTCCCAAAACTAACTGCCTGTTGTTTTCTAAGTCTGGAACACCACAAAGAGGAAGGCAGGACAGGGTAACCGAGACTGTGGCCTTGGTATATTAACTTGCCCTGATCTTAAGGAGACTAAGTTGACCCTAATAAGCCACAAATCACCGGCCCCTTGGAAAGGAAGGAAGATTGGTTGAGATAAAAAAAAGACCGTAGCAATAAGAATTAGATCCAACCCAATAAAGCACCAGGAAACGAATCTTAAAAAAATCAGGAATTGAGCGACTCGCCAACGCACGTTTCGCTTACAAGCTTTCTCAAGGCGAAATAATGTTCGTGTTCGTTGTCAAAATGCGTCATTCCGTTGTTATCGCGTGATCTTAGGATTCTTCTGATTGGTAGTTACCGCTGAGACGTCAAGCGTATCCTCAGAACGCTTTACGTCGGGAGGTGCGGACCCATGCGTAAGACACACACCCCCTCACAGGCCCGTCCCATTGGCCAGCATAGTCGTGACACGGAACGCATCACTGGGGCCCGATCATCGGCAGTACCCCTTCCCTGCCACACATGGAAACCAGTATCCATCGTTGTGCATGACCAAACAGAATGTATATTTAAAGTGCTGCAACTACTAATCATCATTCCTATGGCCAACTGAGTTCATTATAATTTATTACAACCTAATGCTATGAACAAATAATATTTATTTAATTTTCCCATAAATTATTTAAAATGAGTTTATTAATTAAATTATTTAATTAATAAAAAAACACTGAAAGTATTAAAATCTTTAACCTCTTCACTGCAAGACAAGATATCTTTTCATAAAGCCAGAAATAGTTTTTTCTTGCAATACCATAAAGATTGCTCTCTCAGGAAGGCAGGGGATGTATTATTTTGTATAAGCCTCTGTAGCCATCTAGTGGGGATTTTTATGAACTGTTTTACCTCTGGTTTTAGCTCTGGTTTACCAACATATCTTATTGTAGGAAGGGCTTATAAAAGGGATTGTGGACCCAACCTAAACAGCACGGAATTTACTTTAGTAAATGGAAGCATTTCACTGCCAGGCATTCCAGTTCAATAACTGTTTTATTATGATATTCTTCTGATCAGGAAATTCTAAATTCTAGTGAGCTTTTTTTTTTTCTTTAGAAAAATATAAATATTTATATATATATATATATATATATATATATATATATATATATATATATATATATATATATATATCTCTATATATATATATTTATATATATGGGATAGAATGGATTTATATTTTTATGCCCACCATGTGCACAACACCGCAGAGCTGGCTCCTGTAGTCTTTGTTTCTTCACAGCAATGCCATTGCCCAGGTGTCAGAAGGGTAAGACCCTCTTTATATAAAAGCACCTAATGGACCATTACTAGGGGGCAGCTTTAGGGGAGGCAGGCGTCTATATAAAAATGTCCCCTCAGCTGAGAAGGAAGTACCCCTTTCTTCCACAATCAGCACATGCATAAACTTACGTAACTAAACTAGCCTAACAGACATTACTATTATACGTTAACATTGTCACCATAGAACAAGTGAATTGTTAAGTTCCAGTAAATTAATTGCAGATGTAGCTGTAGCTGCTGCCATGAATTGATTACAATAGGTGTTCATGTCCCAGGGAAACAGCTTCATTGTATAAGGTTATAACCCACGCTTGGAGAAATGTCTTAATGCAGAAGAACATGAATGATGATGATCTTGTTAATATCGTTCAGAAGATTATGCCCCCACGGGTGATTAGAGGGGATCTTCAGCCAGAGAATATTTGTTTGTTCCCATTAAGAAAGAAAATGTCAGATTGTCAGCTACTCGCCAATATATTATGCCAATTCATTGAAACATTTCAGAGGTTTTCAAGAATTGCTACTGAAAGCAGAGTCTGGCTGGCTGTCAATATTCTAACTCTTGAAGCAATGTAGCAGAAGCCAGCTGAAGGACAAGCAGAAATCAAAAAAGGGATGAATAAATGCTGCTTTCAGTTGCAAATGTATTTCCAACTTTAAACCCACTGAACATTTTTAACATAGAGGGGCACATTTACTAAGGGTCGAATATCGAGGGTTAATAAACCCTCGAATTTAAATCCTTCGAATTCGAATATCGAATTCGAAGGATTTAGCACAGATCCTACAATCGATCCTTCGAATCGAACGATAAAATCCTTCGAATCGAACGATTCGAACGTTTTTAAGCGAAGGATTTTTCTTTGATCAAAAAAAGCTTAGAAAAGTGATGGGGAAGGTCCCATAGGCTAACATTGTACCTCGGTAGGTTTAAACTGCTGAAGTATGTAGTCAAAATTTTTGGGTTGGGATCCTATTTAAACATGTACTTGCAAGCATTAGCTGATTTTATACTACCCTGAGGGGTCTGTACCCAGGACAGCAGCAACCAATGCAGAATGCAAGATAAAGACTCATTATTGTTCTATGCTCAGTGTTGGTCTCCCCTACCATTGGTAAAATCAGGGCAGAATAAGTTCAGATAATGCTGGCGTTGCTATATTACAACAAAGTAGAGCAATATTACTTTTTGCTTAAAGGGCATGTAAAGTCTAAAATAGAATAAGGCTAGAAATGCTGTATTTTGTATACTAAATATAAACATGAACTTACTGCACCACAAGCCTAATCACTCAAATATTTATGTTTTCAAAGTGGGACACAGGGGGTCACCATCTTATAACTTTGTGTAAGAGACATACCTGGTGGTCTAGTGGGGGGACGGCTTCGGTTAGGCCGCAGGCCTCTGTGGTATTTAAAGGTGCAGGTGCGCTGACGTATGACGTCAGCACGCAAAGGCGCGAAATTCAAATAATATTTAAAGCCCAGTCTGTCTGTTGGTAATTGCCCGTGATAGAACTTGTTTCTAGTGGTTCCTGAGCCTTGCGCGTCTGATCTGTTCTGTATCTAGTCTGTTTGATTACCCGTGTTTGACCCAGCCTGTTCCTGACTATTCTGTATCCTGACCCTCGCCTGCCTACGACAACTCTCCTGCTTAACCCCTTAATTAACAACCCGGTTTGACCCTTGCCTGCCTGACGATTCTTGATATCTGCCTGCCTCGACCTTGACTGTCTGACGATTCTCTTGCCTGCTCCATTTCTACCGTGATCTTCGGCCCAAAAGACTCTGCTAACAGCCATGCCCCTTAGCCAGCCACAACATCTCGCCTTGCACCCCTCGCTAAGTCCAGGTGGCACCCAAGTAAGGGCTTCTCCCGAAGCCCAACGGTGGTCACACTACTGGTGAAGCCGAGCCGAGACCAGGGTGCTTGGCATTTGTTCTGGTATCGGGTGCCGGCCGTGACACTTTGTTAAACATCTTTGCAAGACTAAGACTGTGCACATGCTCAGTGTGGTCTGGGCTGCTTAGGGATCGTCATAAACAAAGCTGCTTGAGTTCTGCATGGCTGGGAAGTAAGGCGGGGGCTCCCCCTGCTGTACATAAGTATGATTGTTTCCCTGCTCAGCAGTTAGGGACCATCTGACAATTCCTATCCACAGCAGTAAATTAAGGGACAATTTCACTGCATACAGTCAGGTTTCTTATAAAAACTGTACACATTTTTTAATTAAAGTATATTGGAGATATGTTTCTTTTTCATTAAAGAAAGTAAAAATGGGATTTTATTTTTTTGCCTTTACATGACCTTTAACTCCAGAATAGCAGTGAAGCCTGGCTGGGGATGGTGGGAGAAGTAGTTGAGCAGCTGGAAGGTCGTGGATTGGATAACTCTGAACTTCACCAATTGGGGTCTTCCTGCAATGCCCCCCGATTTATAACTCTAGCCCTGAAGATAAGGCCCCTTTAATTAGCAGAAGTGGGAGACAGACCACTTTGACGTTCTTTTCCAGCTAGATGTAATTGCATCTTAGGATCAGTCTGTATCATAGAAGCATTAAAAGAATGAAAACTCTGAATGAAAAGAGGATGTTAATACTGGTGCCATGTTCTTTTCATTGCAGAAGGCAAGAGGTTGCTGCCTCTCTGAGCTTATTGTGTTTACAGTGGAAAGCAGGTGTTTAACGTAGTGAAAAGCTCTGGCAGCTGACTTTGGATGGAGCTCAGGGATTCACACATGTATAATCAGCATCTGATTCAGAGAGGAGACACTGGCACAATCCCCCTCCTGGCACAGGACCCCTCTCTCTCTCTCGCCACCATTTGCCTTCTATTCAGAGCATTGCATTGATTGCATTGTGGTGAACTGCTTTCTATATTCTAGAAACCAGTATATATTCATTCGCTAAAGAGTTCTGCTGCAACAGTGTTTCACTATTGGCATTGTTCCCTTTAGTGATAGTCTATTGGGACATTTGGCCTATGGTTGAAAGATGATCCCCCTAGGCAGCAATGCATTTATGACATAGTTACATAGTTAAGTTGGGTTCATCTCCAAATGAAAGCCATTGCTCATACACACACACACACACACACTGACCCTTCCATACACTCACATAAACTATAAATACCAATATCTATAATAATTATAGAATTTAGTATCACTATAGCCTTGGATATTATGTCTATAAAGATTCTCATTTATCCAGGTCAGGATGTACAGTATATAGCAGAATTAAATCAAAGGCAGCAGGACATTTAGGGGCTTATGTAATAAAAGGCACTAAGTTTGCCCAGGAGCAATAACTCACCAATCAGCAGGTAGAATTTAATGGTGACCTGTTTAAATTTATTTATTGTTGTCCTCAAAGGTGTGGTCCTTTTCCTTGATATGTAAATAGACTTCTGAGTCTACATCTGAGGAGTTGAACTGAAAGAGCCACTCCGATGAGTGGTGAAATGTTTACAAGAAAAAACTCTAAATGTCCAGTTGCTTTTGATTTGGATATTATGCTTGTCCAAGAAATCATCCAAGCCCCTCTTAAAGGAGAACTAAACCCCCTTGCTAATAAAAACCCCTACCCCCTACCCTCCATAGTCCCCCCTCATTGCTCCCCCCGCAAAGGTGTTAACACACAAGTAAATGCCCATAAGCCGGTAAGTACCCCTCATTCAGAGTCAGTTCAGAGGAGCTCATGGGGGCCATCTTCAGCGCTTTGGTAAGTAAGCGCTGTATCGGCGCATGCGCAGTAGGAGAAGTTACAACTGCGCATGCGCTAAAAGTGACAAAAATTACCGAAGCGCCTAATGGAGACCTGAAGATTACTAAAGTGCCAGAAGATGGCACCAGTGAGCTTCAATGCACTGACTCTGCAACGAGGGGTAATTTCCAGCTTAGGGGCATTTACTGATGCTTACACCTGTGCGGGGGGGCAGGGAGGGGGGACTATGGTGGGGGTAGGTTTTTTTTATTAGCAAGGGGGTTTAGTTCTCCTTTAAAAGCATTAACAGAATCAGCCATCAACAACATCCAGCAGGGCATATCCCAACCTCACTGTCCCCACTGTGAAGAACCAACTAGGTTGCTGTAAATAAAAGTTATTTTCCTCTAGTCTAAACAGGCCTCTGGTGTGGTGATCCTTTTTAATGGAGAAAATATCTACCACTGGCCATCTATATTGTTCTCTAACGTAGTTATAAAGTGTTATCATGTCCCCTCACAAGAGTCTTTTTTTCCAAAGAAAACAACCCCAACCTTGACAGTCTACCCTCATAATTTAAGTCTTCCATCCCTCTAACCAGTTTAGTTGCACTTAGTCTCTGCACTCTCCCCAGCTCATTTATATCCCTCTTAAGGACTGGAGTCCAAACTGGAGTCTAACCTTTGTAATCTATTTTTCAGCCAGTTCTATATCCAGGTACAAATACTATTTTGCAGGCCGATATTCCTTAACCACTAATCTTTTGACTGTATCAAAAGCTTTAGCGAAGTCCAAGTAGATCACATCCACTGCCATCGCAGAGTTGAGGTTCCTGCTTACCTTCTCATAAAAGGTTATTAATTTAGTCTGGCAAGATCTGTTACACATGAAACCATGCTGGCACAAACTCACAGCATTATGATCTGCAATGAAGTCCAGTATCTTATCCCTTATTACCCCTTCAAAAAACTTTCCTACAACTGACGTCAAACTAGCCAGCCTAAAATTTTGAGGGTGAGAACAGGATCCATTTTTGAATAGTGCCACCACATTGGCACCACTGGCAATTCGCCAGTTTGTCAGCACCATGCCAGACTTCAATGAATCCTGAAAGATTAAGTAAAGAGGCTTTGCAATTTAACTGTTTGGAAGTACACAGTTATGCCACCTCTCTCCTTATTCCTAGTGATATATTGAAACCACATCCTACATGGCTGCACATAAATCAGTTCAGTCTGCAAAATGCATCCAAATTAATCGCCATGCAGGTGTATTCAATATGTGGCCAGTATTGGGGCTCTTACACATGAGCGTTTTTACCTGCGCTACCCTGCGTTCCGTTTTTCGGCGTTCAGCCGCAGGGGAGCGCAGGAATAGACGCATTTCATTATTTCAAATGGGGCTGTACTCACACAGGCGCGTGTAGGCGCCGAACGCAGGAAAAATGCAGCATGTTGCATCTCAACCTGCGTTCGACACCTACACGCGTCTGTGTGAGTACAGCCCCATTTGAAATAATGAAATGCGTCTATTCCTGCGCTCCCCTGCGGCTGAACGCCGAAAAACGGAACGCAGGGGAGCGCAGGTAAAAACGCTCATGTGTAAGAGCCCTAAAAGAGGTTGTTCACATTTCAGTAAACTTTTAGTATGATGTAGAGAGTGATATTCTGGGACAATTTGCAATTGATTTTAATTTTTTATTATTTGTGTTTTTTTGAATTTAGCTTTTTATTCAGCAGCTCTCCAGTTTGCAATTTGGCTGCTTTGGTCTAAATTAGCAACGATGATATGATATGAATAAGAGACAGGAATATGAATACGAGAGGACTGAATACAAAGGTAATTAAAGGGGACCCGTCACCCAAAGAAATTATTCAAAATCCTATTTTATCACATTAGTCAAGCAAAATTAACTTTAATTACACTTTATAAATTATTTGAATCTTGTTTCCTTCAGTCTGGGATTTCAGAATTATAGCAAGCAGGTAGCAGCCATTTTGTGCACACTGTTATTAAGGCAAGTCTTGTGTCATCTCAGAATCTTGTTTGTGCACCAGAATGGGGGACCTGATGTCCATTCCCATGCCCTGGATACACAATTAAATGGTTAAGAGAACAGGGGAATGTGGGGAGAGCAGTGACATCTAGTAAGTGCTGAATGGAAAGTGAAAGTAATTGTCTGCCCCGGCTCTATGCCATTGGCATAGAGGAGGGGCAGACAATATTTGATTGACAGCGGAGATTTTTAAATGAGCTTACAGCAGCTATGAATGCTTTAATAAAAAATAGGAATTGGATTTCATGTTTAATTTGAAAAGGACTTTTATTATACAGATTTTTGTGTCTGGGTGACCGGTCCACTTTAATAAAAAGTAACAATAACAATAAACTTGCAGCCTCACAGAGCATTCATTTTTAGATGTGGTCCGTGACCCCCATTTTAAAGCTGGAAATAGTCAGAAGAAGAAGCAAATGATAAAAAATATGATTAAAATTTGCTTAGAATTGGCCACACAGGCGCGTGTAGGCGCCGAACGCAGGTTGAGACGCAACATGCTGCATTTTTCCTGCGTTCTGCGCCTCCACGCGCTTGTGTGAGTACAGCCCCATTGGAAAAAATGTAATGCGTCTATTCCTGCGCTCCCCTGCGGCTGAACGCAGAAAAACGCAGGTAAAAACGCTCATCTGTAAGAGCCCTAAAAGTTAACCTGATGGTGAGCAAACCCTTAAAGGGTTAGATACCGGAACAGTAACCTACAGAGCTACAAAGTCATTTTTATGTACCCTACTAGTTTTACTTTTAATATATGCCTGGTTCTTTAATGAAGGGGTAGGGGGTATCCCTGTATCAATCACAGCTGTGCTTCATTAATATTAAAGGCAACTCCTGCTACTTAGGAGTATGCTTCATTAGAAAATGATTCCATCTCAAACATCTGTTGTTGAGGCTGCAGCATGTTTATTAGCCAACGGCGCTGCTCCTGTGCTGCGTCTGTACAGCTCTGACTTCAATTAGCTGCAATAGACTTCCAGCATGAGAAATGACTCTACCCGACTGAAGGGCATTGCTTCGCTAGGTAAAAGCATGTTCGTTTTAAGAGAAGTTATCTAGGTTGAGGTTTATTTGGTAAAGACTGGAAAATAAATGAGGGCAGATATGTATATGTATATAGGACTAGTGCTAGTAATGCCTTTACAGACTTTATGAATCTGATACAGCAATGTCTAACTTCACCCAGCAAAGATGATCCAGGGATGCTGGAAGTTGTAGTTCAAAATCAGCGGAGAGAAGGTTGTTGTACACCACCCCACTACCCTTCCAGCAGATGTGGTTGTGTTCTCTTTAGAACCACATGTGCTAAGGCAGTGCTCCACCAGTCTGATGCTGTGGGCCATTGTCAATGAGGTCATGGCTCCTCAAATAATGAAGAAAGACCAGAATAGCCTCAGTCACTGAACCAACCTTTTAGCAATCCAGCAAAACAAGAGCTACACAACTAGTTAGTAATTGGTTGCATAAGTATATTATATTATTATATTGTGTAAATCTGCCTACTCTGTTGTGGGGGGTGACGCTTTAAGGAATGAGAGCCAGGGTTCCCAGATTTTCCAGTACCTATCGCTCGTGTTATAGAGCATATGTGTAATCTTTTCTAACTACCTAATCTCCTCTACTAGGTTCCGCCATTCACTATGTGTTGGAGGAGAGGCCTTCTTCCACTGTCTTGGTATCAATGTCTTAGCTGGATTAAGCAAATGCAAGTTAAGTATATCTTATAACATGCTATTCCTCTTTACTATAATATTCATTAGGATTAGGGGTAGATCTTTTTTCTTTCATTGTTATTTTTGTGACTATATGTCTTTTAAAATCTCCTTCCAGTATATCAAATATGAACAAATGCCCCTATCCTGCTCACACCTCCAACATGTCTCAGAACTATTTGGAAACATTTTTTGATTTCTTATTTTAGTTTAACTGGTGTGTAGTGCCTAGTGACTGATTTGTAATTCATTTCTCTAATTCTTACAGCCCTGGACGATTTATGTATTGCTGCCAAAGTTTTCTCAAGCGAAGGAAGATGAGGCAGAGCACACTCCTGGAGATTAAGTAGCGAGAACCCCTGGTGCCCAGTGTTAGGAGTCCGGCGACCTCCAATATACCATCAAGTAATGAAACACTGGCACACAAGGAACTTCATGCAGGGTTACCCCTTGCTAGTTTATTAGGTGCGGACGTGCAACGTTTCGGGGCGAGCCCCTTTAAACTGAATCAGCCATCACAACATCACCCGGCAGTGTATTCCACAACCTCACTGTCCTGACTGTGAAGAACCCTGTGAAGAAAAAGGTCCCCTGCTATTTGCTATAATGTCCTCATACTTGTAAAGTGTAATAATGTCCCTTCGCAGAGAAAACAACCCCAACCTTGACAGTCTACCCTCAAAATGTAAGTCTTCCATCCCTCTAACCAGTTTAGCTGCACTTAGTCTCTGCACTCTCTCCAGCTCATTTATATCCCTCTTAAGGACTGGAGTTCAAAACTGCACTGCATACTCCAGATGAGGCCTCACCAGGGACCTATAAAGAGGCATAATTATGTTTTCATCCCTTGAGTTAATGCCCTTTTTTATACAAGACAGAACTTTATTTGCTTTAGTAGCCACAGAATGACACTGCCCAGAATTAGACAACTTGTTATCTACAAAGACTCCTAGATCCTTCTCATTTAAGGAAACTCCAACACACTGCCATTTAGTGTATAACTTGCATTTATATTATTTTTGCCAAAGTGCATAACCTGCATTTATCAACATTGAACCTCATTTTCCAGTTTGCTGCCCAGTTTCCCAATTTAGACAAATCACTCTGCAAAGTGGCAGCATCCTGCATGGAACCTATAGTTCTGCACAATTTAGTATCATCTGCAAAATAGAAACATTCCTTTAATGCCCACCTCCAGGTCATTAATAAACAAGTTGAAAAGCAAGGGACCTAGTACAGAGCCCTGCGATACTCCACTAACAACACTGGTCCAATTGGAAAATGTTCCATTTACCACCACTCTTTGTAGTCTATCTTTTAGCCAGTTCTCTATCCAGGTACAAATACTATGTTCCAGGCCAACATTCCTTAATTTAACCAGTAACCTTTTGTGTGGCACTGTATCAAATGCTTTAGCAAAGTCTAAGTAAATCACATCCACTGCCATCCCAGAATCGAGGTCTCTACTTACCTTCTCATAAAAAGAAATTAAGTTAGTCTGGCAAGATCTATTGCGCATAAAATCATGCTGGCACAAACTCATAGTATTATGATTTGCTATGAAGTCCAGTATCTTATCCTTTATTAACCCTTCAAAAATCTTTCCTACCACTGACGTCAGACTAACTGGCCTATAGTTTTGAGGCTGAGAACGGGATTCCTTTTTGAATTTCGGCACCACATTAGCAATTTGCCAGTCTCTTTGCACTATGCCAGACCTCAAAGAATCCTGAAAAAAAAATTAAAGAGGTTTGGCAATCAGAGAGCTAAGCTCGCTAAGTACCCTGGGATGAATACCATCTGGCCCTGGACCTTTATTTATCTTAACATGTTCTAGTCTCTTTTGAATTTCCTCATGTGTGAACAATGCATCATTAGTTGTATTACTAGAATTGGGACTTTCAAGAAGGAAACCTTCATTAACGGGTTCCTCATTTGTGTAGACAGATGAAAAATATGTGTCAGAATCAGCTGACCTCCCTCTGCTGTTAAAAGTCCCACCCCTTCCTGCTTCATTTTTTTACTATTAACATATTTAAAAAATAAATTAACATATTTAAAAAATAAATAGGATTATATGTGTCCATAACCCTGAGCCTATAAATCAACATCAATTTTACCAGTCCCAGAGCATATGGCCTGTCTACGCACAATATATATATAAACAGCAAAGCACACAACTCACAAGCATAACAAGAAATCGTTATAAAGATAAATTTGAATAATGAACAAACACACCCAGCTCCGTTTGCACTAAAGCATTCTGCAAATTTATTAAATTACAAGTAAAGAAATCCAATAACATAGCAAATATAAATAAACAAGCGACTCTTCTTGACTCTGCACATGAAACAGACTACCTGTATGGGTAAGACATGGCATAGAGATTCCCAAAGACCAACATTAAACATTAACCCTACTGTGTTGAGATGCAGATCTACAGAGTGTGATGGTTGTCTTCTTCTTGCATGGACCCAAAGACGCCAGAACGTGGCATGCGGTGTGCTTATACTCATATATGTGTGTCCATTAAGTAAATGTCACTTAGCCCAGGTCTAGTCACCTACAGAAATGAATGCAATGCTTGCTTTCAAAGAGTAGATGATTAAATACTGCCTGCTGATTGGTTGGTATGGCTTCTAGAACTAAAGCAAGTGTTGTGCCCATTACTGCAGAAGAATGAAGAACAATGGTGTTTTTAAGGTCCTGTATTATATGGTTAAGCTTATTGGGCCCACAGGATGTGGTACCATCAAAGAACTGTACATTATGGTGCAATTGTAGCTCCTTTCGTTATATTTTTTTTTTACTTTTAATTGTAACACCTTCAAGACATACACAGAATGACTATAATACAGGTTTAAGTAGACACGTACCGTATATCATAAGCATGTGTTCCCCTCTATATAATATGTGCGGATATTTGGTTCCATCATGGGATGTATCTGTATGACATTTTGGTAAGCATTCTCCTTAGAAGCAGCAAGGAATGAGTTATGAGGTATACCATAATGTAACCTAACCTTATCTCTACAGTATCTAAATAAAATGCAGATTAAAATGATACTACTCTCATCGGGCTCATAGAGTTCTTCGATCATCTCGCAAACAGGGGCTTGGTGCTGCCGTAGGAAACGTTTATGTGTCCTGTGTTGGGGGTTTGGATAAAGGCTTTAAGGGTTGCACAATGTAGAACCACACACACACACACACACATCTCTCACTCCATTAACATTGAAAACATTTTTATCCAGAAAGAGTTACAGTTTGGAAGCACAGGTATTTCTTTAAAACAAATGCCCAAAGAGAATCTTTGTAAAAATTCCTAGAAAAATAGAGCTAGGAAATGTGTCTATGGTATTTCAACTGCAACTCCCGGAATCCCCTGTAACGTATTCTATTTGTAGTTTAAAAACAACAGGCTAGGTGTGCATAACAATGAGTACAATGGTATTTAAATCTCTAAGCCATCCTCTCTATACAAGTGCCTGCAAGGTAGAAAAATACATATCAGTCATAACATTACAATAATTATTAACTGCTGTAGAAAAAAATAAATAAACTGTTGCTTTTTCTATAAATATACAGTAGGTGCTTTCATGGTACACATAAAACACTCCTTATTAGAATCGAACAGCAGGTTCTACTCGTGCCATAGACTTTTCTCCATTCTCATATTTAGTTTCTTTTTAATCAAGTGTGGACTTTCCACGTAGCAGCAGCAGCAAATGGCAAATTCATGGTTATTTATCGATTTTACAAATGGCGACTTATTCTACAGTGAATGGACTGCAAAGAGTTTTTAAATGAACTGTTTCCGCCAAAGGGGAAATCTTACAGAACCAACTGGGTGTCCCATGTCTCTTTGGCTCTCTATTGCAGCCCACTGCTTTTCCGCCATATTGGAAAAGCTTTTATGCTATGTGACCCCACTGGGCATCTACCATCGCCAAATGTACAACTAGAAATCTGTATTAATGCAGCTAACTGGAATTTCCTCTGCATATTGCTGTTATCACCTAAATAAAAAAGTCAGATGAATGCATGGAAGCTCATTGGAAGCCCCTTTTTTGTACATTTCCCAGGAAGGCGTATCAGTCGTTGAGGTTTGGGGACCACATGATGCTAAGGAAGATGAAGGATGGAGGCTGCAGAAAGTCTGTGTGGGAATGAGCATAACTGTCTCCTCCTCCATCCTAGCGTTCGCCTGCTTCGCGGATTCTGCACGCCACAGCAGTGATCAGAGCAGCTCCCTTCCCACTGCCATCTTCTGACTGTAAAAATGTCACTTGGCATTTCGGGGATACATCTTTCACGGTCTGGTGCATGATGGAAGAAAAGCTGTAAATTGGGTTTAAGAAAAAGAAAAGTACAATTGAATTGGCTGGAAAAGATATGCAAAAATGTAAAATGAATATTTTTTGTACAGAATAATATCAACATAATATACTTGCTTATCCAGATGTAAATAACTGCATTGACTGTCCCATTATTAATAACATATATTTTGGCAAAATCAGGTCAACGCTATAGAAATGAAGAATAGTAATAATATATAGGAACATGGTTCTAATCTGCCTTAAAATATATGAGCTGCATTGCTGCTGTATGGTACTGGGGCTCATTTATAAATGAAAAAAAAACAATAGTTGTGAGTCCCTCCAAAAAATCAATCAAAGGTAATTAAAACTACAAAAGCATTTATTAAGACATAATGAATGGAGGCCTAATGCATTTCGTGCCTATTGAGGCACGTACTCATAGGCTAATGGGCACACCCCTGTACATGACTTGATTGGTCCCCTATATATGTAATGTACAGGGGTGTGCCCATTAGCCTGTCAGTAAGTGCCCGAAACGCATTAGGTCTCCATTCAATATGTCCTAATAAATGCTTTTGTACTTTTAATTACTCTTGATTGATTTTTTGGAGGGACTCCGTGGAATGGGGTGGACTGTGAGTATATACTCCTTCCTATACTATTTTTTGTTTGCATATATTATTGAAATCTCATTTACTGTTGTCGTGTCCACACTGGCTTTTGGCACCCATTCTTTTTGTTCTCATTTATAAACAAATGCACCTGGGCAATAACAACCAATCAGTGATTGGCTTTATTTCAGTCAGTTGCAGGGTGAACACTGAAAGCAATCATCATTTGGATTGGTTGCTGTGGGTTACTGCTCAGATGCAAATTGGCCCAGTGTTTATAAATGAGCCCCAAATTGTGTCCTTCTCGTATCTTACTGTGGGTGAAGTTTGTAGAGAGTCCCATCCACTCCTACTGTGACCTTTAGATTCTCCAGGCCTCGATTCTCTCTGATCTTATCCACCACTGCTGCAACTCCAGCTCCACACAGCTGAGCAGCTCTCCGTGCCACCACCGCGCATACTTCTTTTACAATGATACTGTCATCGCAGGTGCTGTTTAAGCCAAGGTGCTGTAGGATGGAGCGGACCTGCAGCAAAGCCAATCGATCACTGTGAGAAAGAAACTAGAGTTAGTTACTGTCACCAGCAGCATGCTACAAGCTAAACCTAAGGGCATCTAGATATCCTCCTACTCCAGTTGAATAAGTGCTGCTTTGGATTTCTTACCTCTCTATCTGCGATAAGAACTTGGTTTCAAAGATGCCCCTGGTCTTGAGCCTCTCTGAAATCTTCCCTCGGAAAAGAAGCCCCCTTTTGGTGAAATCAATCAAGATGTTTCTGACAATCTCCCCCAAGTACATGCCGCTGATCATCTTCTCATACCTGTGGCCAGAAGGTTATATTAATGCATGGAGTTCATCCGAGAAAGGGACTTAGAATGGCTTCTTGACAGATCAGCTTGCATTTTGAGGCACATTTATCAAGGGTCGCATTTTGAATTCAATTGAGTTTTTTAAAACTCCCATGAATTCAAAAATTTGACTAGTCGAAATTTATTAATAAAATCAGATTTTTTATACTCGGACGAATTTAAACGACCCAAAAATGGAATTCGATTCAAATTCGATCAAACTTGACTCGAGGTTTTTCTCAGAAAAAAAAGGCTGCAAACATCTCTAAATTAATCCCAGAGTATTAAAATCTCTAAAATTGATTTAGATTTTTTTTTTTAAAAAACTCAAGTCAAATTTGGATAACTCCCTAGTCGAATTTGACAGTTTTGACCATAAAAAAAATTTGAAAATTCAAATTAGAATTTTCAATTCGACCCTTGATAAATTTGCTTAGAGAGTTTTTTTACATTGAAGTCACATGTCTTCTCCATACCTCTGCTTTCCGGGGTTGAGGGAGAGTTCATCCACAGCTCTGTCGAAATCTGTGCGAACTGCCTCCAGGCAGTCATTGTCCCCAAAGGCTCCCCACTCCATATTAATGCACATTCTGCCCTCCTCCCCTTCCACCAGCTCCACATTTCTCATCTCCTCCATGTAGCACGCATTGCTGCCAGTACCTGTATATTAAGAGCAAAGACACATGAAATGCTTTGAAGCATCTGCGTTTTAGTGTATATAGTTTACATTTCCCAGTGGTGTGTTATCTCTTACCTACAATGAGCCCCATCTCGCAGTGAGGGTCCTCATAGCCACAGGTCATCATGGTGCCCACTGTGTCATTCACAACAGCCACTACATCCAGATCAAACTCCTGCCAAAGATAAATACATGTGTCAGACATGTGTATATGTGTGTGATCCATTCTCTTTCTTAAGTTATTTTCATTTACATGACCTAACAGTCAACATTTAAAGACAAGGAAAGTCCTCAGGAAAATAGTAAACCCCTCTTAGTCTGCCCTCTGTGTCTGTCTGCCAGTATGAGCTCCCCCTTGGCTCCATGGAATTCTCACTACCCATGCACAGATGTAAGCTCAAGAGACAAATTAAAGCCACAGACAGGGGCCTTTACCTTTACTAACACTGGGTTCATATAGACCTTATAACAACTTTACTGTCAATAAAAAACACGAATGGAGGGCTGTGATATTCACCTCGTGCCTATGGATGGCTTCCTTCAGCAGATGTACAACATCCTCTCCTTCACATCCAGTAGCCTTAAAGCCTTTTGTCCACTTGAGTAGAATTCCCTGAATAGAATGAAAGAGAGAAGGAGTCCAGTAAGTGGATGTGTGCTAAAGCAAGTACAGGTTAAGGCTTTTTTTTATTTCTCAGTGTGGTTGCACCTGTTTCTCTACATGGGGTTAAACAGTATTGCATTATTATGATGCTAACCTTGGGCTGCTGTGAGAAATCATTGCTAGTGGGCTGTGTTTGTGCACACAATTACCATATTCAACTCTGGTTTCCCAGTTTATTATCATGGGATCCCTTAACCGGAAACCGTTATTCAGATAGCTCAGAATTACAGAAAGGCCGTCTCCCATAGACTCCATTTTATCCAAATAATCCAAAGTTTTAAAAATTATTCCCTTTTTCTCTGTAATAATAAAACAGTATCTTGTACTTGGTCCAAATTAAGATATAATTAATCCTTATTTGCCTGTATTTACCTGTACTCATGTCCATTCTACATGATAAGTGCCAAAAACATGGACACCAGAATATCTAGTGCTCTGCTAATAATTTATAGAAGTGCAATGCAAATTTTCATTTTTTTTTTCATTATAATGTTTGGCAGCAGAGCAACAGCTGCTGTCATCTGTCTGTACTAGAATCTGACAGGAATCCAAAATAGGACTATATAGTCTCTGCCACAAGAGTGTGCTGGTTGACCTTCCATACTCAATGTTAGTAAATGTCATCACGCTCACTCTTCAACCAACAGAAATCTGTTGCCACAGACATTATAAAGCATTATACAATTACCTCATTCAGACTGTTCTGGTGGCAAGGAAAAGAAAAGGTGAATCCAAGAGGTAGGGAGACTCCTTTCATGCCCATGTACTCCAGAAAATCCGCAATACAATGAACAATGTGGTCAAAGAGCTGCAGGGAAATAATGGGTTGTTACATTCTAATGAATAAATGGAAGAGTCTAGTATAAGAAAAAAAAACATAGTAAAATATATTTTGCTTATTCTACAATTTCTTCCTTAACAGAAGGTTGCACAGCTCCACCAGAATTCTGTAAGGACATTGTGTGATCACTGCCTTCCGCTCAAGCAAATTACTCTGGTTGGTGAAACTAAGGCTGCCACCTGGCTGGTATTTTACTGGCCTGGAGGATAAAAATGATGCTTGACGCCACTTTCACATAGGAGGGCTGGAAGTTACCTTCATAAAATATGGAGACCCTAAGCCCCGGTTGTCAGTCTGGAAGTGTCTCTCGTAAAACAAATAGAAAAATATTTTGTGGTGCTCAGCTCACCTCTTCTCCTGTTCCCACCATCGCGTCCTGGGGAATTGTGTAGATTTTATTGTGCATTTCCACTCCTCGTCTCCCATTGCGAACTCGAACGAGCAGTACACGGAAATTGGTGCCTCCAAGGTCCAGTGCTAGGAAATCTCCCTTCTCTGAAACAGAAAGTAAGTGCTGTTATAAGTCCAATGGTACCAAGTTATCTTCCCATAATACATTCAGATTAGTCTAGGGTGCCCAATCCAGCATTAAGACAATATTAAACTGTAATTCACAGAAACACATGGTGATATACCTTATGTATCATCCTTCACCAAGCACTGAATGGTCCAACATTGGGCATTCCCACTTTATACAAATTGATCCCCACAAATCATCCCTTTTGCTCATCTAAATCCAGCTCTGGTCTCCTCACCTGTGCCATCAGGGGTTGAACGCACATATGTGGGTAACATCTTGACTGTTGCCTCTTCATGACTTTCCTTTTTCAGACCTCTGTCCATCTCTTGTCTCATGATCTTCTTGACTTCCAGGAGCTGCTCCATGCTAAGATTAAAGGCCTCCAGGGTCTTCTCCCGTTCATGCTGTTGGTCAGCCAGTCTGTAGGCCACAGCCGTCACCATAGCTGCTCCTTTCCCACTTCCATCCTCTGAACGAATGAAACGAACATCACATTCTGGCACCAGGCGGCGGACAGTCTTTTGAAGACGCCTGGCAAAGCTGAAAAGAGAATTGATGAACTGATTTACTTTTCTATCACTTTGTCTTTGGCAAAGGTGAAACTTCAGAACATTAGATGCTAAATTCATTCATGTGATTTGCCCAGTTACTGTTTTCACTTACTGGGGATGGTTTTTGTAGACAGATCCATCAACTCCCACTGTGGATTTCAGCCTCTCAACACCTTTGTTTTCCCGGATTCTCCGTAGTATTGCACCAAGTGTGGCTGCACACAGACTGGCAGAACGGGTTGACACAATCTGACAGATGCGGTGTGTAGCCACAGAGTCCTCGTGTGATGGCTCCAAGCCAAGTTTGGTCAGGATCTCATGTGCTATTTTGATCCCTTCCTTGTCCCTAAGAAGACAAATAAAATATAATAATGCATCCACTATTACAGAATGTTATCAAAAGACCTGCACTAGCAATATTAGACTTTAGAGTACAGTTCATAGAGTGTAACCATGTGTGTCTGCTAATTCCCATAAAGGGTGGGGTTCCATAAAGCAGCATCCAAAGGAAAACTTTCAGTTTCAAAATTTTTCACTAGAATTTGATAATTGCTATAATTTTCTGTTCTGCAAACTCATTTTACAGAAAGCAGATGCTTTTGGTGTTGTGCAATTTAGCCAGTCTTTCTCTGGAAAGTGTAGTGAGGCAATTCATATATGACAAGGACCTTAACTTACTTCTCAATTTCTGAAACAAAGCGAGTTTCAAAGTGGCCACGGGTCAGGAGATCAGCCGTGATTCTGCCTTCAAACAGCAGGTCTTCTTTGGCCATTTTCACAAGGATAAGCCTCACCAGTTCCCCCATATACATTCCACTGATCATCTTCTCAAACCTAGGATTACAGTTGAGTTGTTGGTCAGAGAGGACACTGTATGGTATTACAGTTACTGTAGCCTAAAATCATGTTCTAATTGTCAAACAATGCTTTGAAGCTAAAATGTAATCAATACTCCCATGAAAGCATTTGCCAACAAGACCATTGCATTTTGAGAGGAAGAGGTATGTGTTAACTTTGGATGCACATAATGTGCTTTTTCCTGATTCAACCAAATGCTGAATCTTCCATGGAAGATTTGGCCAAACCGAACTGAATCCCCATATATAAATAAGGGGAAATTAGGATTAGGGACTCATCTGAATCCTGAAGTAAAAGGCCAGCCTACTTCCAAAACGAAATTTGGGATTCAGTGCATTCCTAGGGTTTATAGGTGAATCAAAATCAGAGGGAATGAAAGAAGAGTCAGGCAGTAGAATTGCTTTGAGCATGAGTGTAAGGTTGTGAATGGATAAGCCTGCTAATGTGCTCAAATAAAGTAAGGATCTAAATGTGGGCTATCACTGTAAAGCTACATATTACTACAGAAATGTGTTTAATTGCGTCTATTATATAGAACTGAACACTCATACTCTTCATAAATATAGGTGACCACTGACATATTGAACTCTAATATTTGCCCTTCTGTAACATAACAGAACTACAGTATTCACTACACTCACATGCTAGACTGATGATATATTAAACCAAATAACACTTAGCACAATAAAGATGTATGTGCTGTCAACCACACTGGTCTCTAAAGGACTATTGTGCCTTTTCCAAAGACATTCCATTCTAACATCCGTTTAGCCACTGTTAAAAGACACAAAAGCAAGCTGGGCAGCCTCCATTACTGTATCCCAGCCAAACATTTCTCAACATTCACCCTTCTCTGTTGGAATTTAAACTGCATAGTTACTGAGCTGCTGTAATTCTGAAAAGTGTTGGCAAGCAATGGCAAGTGGTAAGGAAACTGTTTCATAGAAAACGTCTTTGTGTATTTGTTCCTGTAAAAGCAAATCATGGAACATGCTGCACTCCATGGTAATTCCCCAGGTGGGAATTGTAGTACAACAAAAACCCAAAAGCCCTAGATGCCCATACCTTCTGTAAATTCCCACACTTTCAGAAGCATTTACATATTAACAGACTCTTTAATACTTACAGTTGTTTCCCTGGGTTTAAAGATCCCATGTCGATTTCCCTATCAAACTGTGTCCTGATGTCTTCCAAGGAGCCATCATCCCCAAAAGCTCCCCACTCCATGTTAATGCACATCCGTCCCTCGTCACCCTCCACTAGATCGATGTGGCGCATTTCTTCCATGTAACATGCATTGGTTCCTGTACCTATGAAGAAGAAGTGATAACAAAACTGTTGGCATCTCTTTAATGACTGCAAATAGTAGGGCATCCACCTGCTGCTAATACTACTGTATCTGCTGTTTCCCTGGTCTTAATTAATCAGATCCTATAAGAATAACTGTGGAATGCATTTCAACCTGTATTGTATTCTTACCGACAATGATTCCAATCTCACAGTTGTGGTCATCATATCCACAAGTCATCATGGTTCCTACAGTATCATTCACCACCGCTACAATATCAATGTCGAAATCCTAAAACAGAAAACAATAAATGTTACGGTCAAATACTAAACTAATGATAAAGTGATATTTTTTCATCAATGTACATTTCTTAGCCAGAAATGAAGGATCCCAGGCTACGTTGTTATTTCTTTGACTTTGGAGAATGGACCTTGTCATTTCTCAACATTCACTCTTCTCTGTAAAGCTGGCCATACATATGGAGATATAATTGTACGAAACTGATTTTATTCGTATGACAACAAAAATCTGAATGTGTAGGTCCAGCTTTTGTGTGGTGTAACTCGGCTGTCGGAATTTAGACTGTAGGATTACATTCCAGTAATTCAAATTCTCACAAGTGCAGGCAAGTGATAAGATTAATGGCAATGTCTAGGCAACGCCTTGTGCACTCGACAAACCATGGCACAGAACAAGTGGCACTCCAGATATTGCTCAATAACAACTCCCAGGTCCCAGCTGAGATTGAGGAAATTGAAGTACAACAATATTCTTATAGCCCCAGATGGCCAAGACTGTTGTAAAATTACACAACTCCTACAATAACAGACTTGTCTGTAAACATGTACACTCAATACATTTAGGAGCTGATATCATGGTAAAAATACTAATGATAAAATTACTTAAGTTTCTCAGCTAGGAACTACAGATCTCAACCTACGCTGTTCTTTCTTTGGCTGTGGAGAACAGATCTTATGTAAGAGTTCACTTACTCCTCTTTTCTTGATTGCCTTCCTTAAAAGGGTGACCACATCTTTTCCTTCAACTCCACAGGCTTTAAATCCTTTTGTCCAGTTCACTAGGATACTCTACAGAAGGAAGAAAGAGATTCTAGTTGAGACAACATTTTCTGAAATTGAACCACTCTTCTCAAACTAATTTTACTCTAGGCAGGTGCCTCTACTTCTACTGCTTACCCCTAGTGCCAGTCCTGCATATTATTCTCTATATATTTAACAGCTACTGATCAATGCCTCAAAAACACCAAATTTGTCTTGCACAGTAGGAGTTACAGGTGCTAACATTTGGGCAATATGTGTTTTTTATAATGAGAGTCGAAAAGGGCCATATTGAAGGTGTACTATTATGCAGAATGTTTTTCATCTAATCAAATAATAATTTCTAAATTTAGCTTGGTGCACATTTCAGGGGCATACCTATTTACACTCCTACTAAGTATTGATTGCAATGGTCAAATTCATAAGGAATTATTAAGTTTTCGAGCCACTTACCTCATCCAGTTTGGTCTGGTGACAGGGGAAGGAAAAAGTGAATCCCAAAGGCAGTTTCTGGTCCTTGATGTTCAACTTCTCCATGAAGCTGGCCAGGCATTCTACAATGTGGTCAAAAAGCTGCAAATGGGGAAAAAATGTCATTACGTGATAGAATAGAATACAAGTAGGAGGTTGCAGTCATACAGGTGGTTACACACCAGCCAGAGAACAATATTATCTGTACATCAATCGTCATTAACAAATATGTTATAGGTTTTCATGTCCCACCAACAATTTTGTTTGTTTCTTTTTTACAGAAGCACAGGTAAAACTGTAAGCTGCATAATCGGAACATTGGTAAATTAGTCTATCGCCTTGGTGGATCAGTTAGTATCATATGGATGGATCACTTCTTATAACCTAACCTCTTACTGAACCAGCAGTGCAAGGTAGGTCTCAAAAACAGCATTAAGGCAATACAGCAGTGGTTCTTATACTGGGGGTTGACCCGCAAAAAGAGAGCTTGGAGCAGTGGTGAGGGGCACTGAAGGTGTAGGCCAGTCTGTGATACCATTCTAACCCATCCCCTGTGCATATGTGTATGAGGACTACTAGGGTGCCCTGCCCACTGCCTTCTCCTCTCAACAGGTACATAACTTGGCTTTCAAACATTACCATTTTCCATAAGAGTCATACTGCATGACAATTAGAGAAAAAAAAACCTCAATGGCTTGGCCAGAATTCTCAGTACAAAGCTCTTGCTTTTTTATTGTTTCCTTTACAAGTCTCTTGATTAAACATATCAGAGTAAAGCAGTGAACTGAATAAGATATGCAGTAAATACAGCAGGGTCTGAACTGGGACTGGTATTTTAGTGGTATTTTAGAAAATTGATACTGAGTCCAGGTGCTTTTATCGGCAAATTCTCAAGGAGACACATAGTTTTTTCCTTATTTCAGATGTTACAGGGCTACAGAGTTACATGTATATATATATATATATATATATATATATATATATATATATATATATATATATACAACTTGTGACTATATAACCTATGAAGCAATGTCTGGAGGTATGTAAGGGAGATATCTGGTCAGCACAAGCTCCGCTCTATGTTGTGCATCAGTGGCTTCTTTGTTACATTTTGCTGTTTCATTTACTGGTACTTTGGGCCACAACTGGACACACAGACTTCACTGTGTGCTAGGAATCACTGACCAAAGAAAGAGATTGCTGTATGCTAATTATATTTGCACTCTCTCTTCCCCGGTGTATAGTACATGAGTGTACAGAGTTCATGAGACTGCTTTCTCAATAACTTTTTGCATTAAAAAGGTATTCATTTTATTACCGCAACATGAATTGAAAAAGGCACAAGGAGCAGATTAAGCAGGAGGAGAAAGACACTGTGGTGTGCATACAATGAGAGAAAAGAAGAAAAAAGAGTGTCAAGAATTGTAGAGGATGTGAAACATTTAGGAAAAGAGAGGTAGATTTTGAGAGAGCTGAAAATGCGGAAGGACAAAAAGTAAAAAAAACGTGGGAGACAGATCAGGAGAGACATATTAGGGGACAGATATATCAAAGGGAAACAATATGAAATAGGCAGGCTGTATCAGGAGATAGACATGAGGAAGTAGACACATATGATGGAAAAATACAGTGTGGAAGTCATACATCTAGCTTTCTCTTTATTGTTCATTCTCATGATGCATTCTAGCCCTCATAACTGTCAAAGCTTTCTCTTACCCCTCTAGTACCCTGTTCCCACTCTCTGCATATGTAAGTATATGTACATATCTTCCTGCCATGTTCTCACCTGTTCCCCGCTGCCTCGCATGAGATCTGCTGGGATAGCATATATCTGGTTCTCCATCTCCACTTTCTTCATTCCATTATCAGACACTTTTACTCTCAGCACACGGAAATTTGTCCCTCCAAGATCCAGGGCCAAAAAGTCTCCATTTTCTGGAAGCGAGATAAAGGAAAACATTCATTCTAGGGACAGAGTTGTTGTTGGGTTAGACCTTGGGCTGTATACCCTGTCTGGGGTCTAGGGTTGCCACCTTTTCCAGGAAAATTACCGACCTTCCTATACATTTATCTTTTTTCCCTATTAATAACCTTGGGATAAACCATCATTTTTACCGGCCAGGCTGGTAAAATACCGGCCAGGTGGCAACCCTACTGGGGCCCCATTATTTAGAATCCATGCACCTCTCCAGCTGTTACTGAACTATAACCCCTGTATCTCAGCTGAATTCTGTTGGGAGTAGTTTAAAGACTAAAGCAACTGACACGTCTTGCCTTATTATACACGCTATGACACAGACGGAGATCCTTCTCAGAATAGAGATGTTGGGGGGAACATGGAGATTCTAGAGTTTTACACTACATAAAACTTCTGCACTGTAGGCTTACAAAGAAGGGGCACAGAGTTGTCTTTCTTGATCCCCCTTAATTGCAGATCTGTCTAGTCATCTTGATCTACAGATTTACAGATCAATACATACTGTTAGTGGCACTGTTCCTTTAAAGGACAAGGAAAGGCAAAAAAATAAAATCCCATTTTTACTTTCTTTAATGAAAAAGAAACCTATCTCTAATATACTTTAATTAAAAAATGTGTACTGTTTTTATAATCAACCTGACTGTATGCAGTAAAATTCTCCCTTCATTTACAGCTGGGGATAGGAATTGTCAGATGGTCCCTAACTGCTGAGCAGGGAAACAATCATACTTATGAACAGCAGGGGGAGCCCCTGCCTTACTTCCCAGCCATGCAGAACTCAAGCAGCTTTGTTTATGACGGTTCCTAAGCAGCCCAGACCACACTGAGCATGTGCACAGTCTTAGTCTTGCAAAGATGTTTAACAAAGTTACAAGATGACAGCCCCCTGTGGCCAACTTTGAAAGCATAAATCATTTGCTTGATTAGGTTTGTGGTGCAATAAGTTCATGCTTATGTTTAGTAAACAAAATACAGCATTTCTAGCCTTATTCTATTTTAGACTTTCCTTGTCCTTTAAATGCGGACATTTAAGCCTCATGCACACAATCTGTTTTTGTATGCAGGCTGCAAAAAAAGCCAGCTTGTTTTCATAATCAAGGGAGGATACCAATATACCATCGAAACAGAAGGATGTTACATAAGATTGTAAGTCCTTAATCGCCTTCCTTTTGTTACTCACAGTGAAAATGTCTTTTAAAGAATGCCTAGGAAGCTGTTTAATTATGGCCGGCACATAAAGGGTAGACAGGGTGGGCACATGGTTCTTTGTGGTCGTTACATAATGGGTTTCAGTAGCAGACACAGATTTATCTGAGCAGCCATCATGTTCCTGGCCTGATGTGACCTTTCTGGCACCATTATATTCTAGCCAGGGAATGTGCTATGCTTGGATCACTCTGCCCGGGACCATTGTTCTGATACAGTGAAGCGGCCATTCAAATCAAATGCAGCCAGCGCTCATTTAACTCTCCCTGTCCTGCTCTGCAATACTCTGCCATCTAAACAAAGTGGCACCATGGGCAGGACTCTATGGGGCAGATTTACTGGCCGCAGGCTAGAGAAAATTCAACAGAAATCTCATCTGCAGGGACATTGCCAATTTACTAACAGGCATAGACGACAATTCGCTAGCGAAAGAGACTGCCGCTAGTGTAGTTTTCACGCCCTATCACCAGGTGAATTTTAGCTCAAGTGAACAATCGTTATTCCACAAATTCACTAAAGTGTGAATTTTACAGAACGTTACTTCTTTCACCAGCCAGTTTCCTTCAACACCTTAGACCTGGCGAACTAAGATGAAGCTACATCCTCCTCAATCTTATGTCTGTGACATCATAACCTGTATGCTGGAAAGTCATAAAAGTTCTAAAAAACACTGGCGGTTTTTTGTTTTTTTTTCATTTTTTAAAGAGGGATTGCCTTCAAAAGTCCTAACTATTAAAGATTTTTGTGTTAACATTTTTTTCCCAACCATTTGAGGTGCATGCCACATTTGTTTTAGGGTGGGCTCATGTCTAGGGCATTAGAGGATCTCTTTTATTATTTCCTTCCTTGGACATTTGTAATAATAAGTGGCCACTTCAAGCATTTGCACCCATATCTCTAATAAAAACCTCCATATGACCTCTATGTACCCGCCCTATTCAAATTGTCCTAAGCGTAAGAGTAATAACTAAGTTTCACCCGGCAGAATTGACCACTAGCGAAAGATCACTAAGGAATGCTAGCAAAACTTTGCCAACGTTCGGCTGCAACTTTGCATTTCAGTGAATTGGTGCCTGGCGAAGTGGCTTGAAGTGTGGTGGATCGTTTGCTGGTGAAAATTCGCCCTTTATTGAATTTGCCCCTATGAATCTAAGCCCATGTTTACCACCCAAATAAGTCTGGCCTTGCTTGTGCCCAGTTCTTAGAGGGCGTCAGCCAAGTATCATTCCCATTAGCCAGACTTAGAGACTGTGAACGGAGCCCAGGAAATATAAGGGACCCAGTGAGGCACTGACTAATGAAAAATCTGGTTGGGCAACGGAAATGTTGAGTTGGTCTGTTTGTGTATAGATCTAGGTAGGATTATGCCTACAGGGTTTGTGTACAGGCAAATGTGTACATAGAAACCAATGTGTTTGATCTGGTATATATTTAGGCACTCGCAGGGTATACTGACACCAAATCATTATGACAAGAGTGGAAATGCCAGGTGAATAGTGAATAACAACAGCCTCGATTGTTTAATCAGTGTTTCTCAACTCCAGTATGTGTTAATAAGGCTTACTTGTCACTTCCTTTATATAAACAGTTGGGGTTAAGAAGCAGCTGTATTCTTATTAAGAAATAGTGTGACTGACAATTAGCAATGAGATGCAGGGTGCAGATACCTGCAAGACAGGTTTGACAAACAAAAGGCCCGTAGGTGGTGGATAGAACTGTGATTTTAATTTACTTCAACGTGCATACAACACCAAATGTGGCAGAGAATTAATACCAATATTTTTTCCATATAGGGATCCAAAAGGATTTACTTTACTGCTCCCTGGTGGGCCGAGTGGCTTTCCACTGAAAGTGGGAAACAAATGTCCGAAGGCAGTTGTCTTCTTGTTTAACTGAACAAGCTACCAGGGAGCCAGACTGGTTAAATCTACTCCATAATTATCTTTTGTTAGTCATTCTAGTTACTCAGGCAGCCCTAATTCGATCTGTATCTTAACAACCAAACATTAACTGGGGCATCATTCAGCAAACAAGGAACTAGATTAAAATATCAACTCCACGCAGCCTGCTGATATCCTACCTGCTGTAACGCACTGGATGCTGCAGACATGGGATAAGCCTATATCATTGCATTATACAGTAGGGGTGTCCAAAAGGTAGTTCGGGATCTACCAGTAGACCTTTAGCTGTGCCTGTGCATGACCCACCTGGCACACCGTCTATCTGTTCCAGTACAGCTATGGGATCCCTAACACAGTCCATTGTAAGCAAATAATTAAAATGTTGTTATTTTAATGATTTCCTTTTTCTCTGTAATATTAAACATTGAATAATGTATCTTTTCACAACTGTGTTATATACTTAACTAAAAGAGTAGCGTATAAAATGTCCAATAGGGTACCAATCCTTAGAAGCCTTCTAAAAATTCCCTACAGCAGCTGTCCCCATATCCTACCTGTTCCAATATCCTACCTGCCCCCATATCCTACCTGTCCTCATATCCTACCTGTCCCCATATCCTTCTTGTCCCCATATCATACCTGTCCCATCTGGAGTGGATCGTACAAAAGTGGGCAGCATCTTCACACAAGCAGTGGGACTGGTCTCTTCCCCAAGCCCTTTCTCCATCTGCTTCTCAAATCGGCTGGACACTTCCAAAAGTGTCTCATCTGACAGGCGCATGTGGTATAGGTACTTGTCAACCTGGAGAAAAGGAAAGATTAATATGAAGATTCCACCCTACAGTGTACATTTTTTGGTAAATTTTTATTCATGTGTCATCATTTTTACCTTTTAAGAAAGGCATATAAAGAGTGGATTAGAGTCAGACAGATAACAGAACTTCATTGCAAAACCCTGACAGAGAGCTGTGCCCTGAATAGTTTCCTGCAATAATATGGCATCTGGTTACATCTTAGCATTTAGCAAGTTCCATGTAGGCCAGATCGGATCTCTAGGATATGGCGTCATCAGTTCAGAGAGATCAGTTAAATCCCCAGATAATAGCGAGAGCAATTACAGTATGACAAGACTAAAAAAGTCATGACAGAAATTGAACTGAATCTTGTTCAATTCCTTCTTATAGGGAATATATGCTTTTAATATGTTTATGGAAGTAGGGTTGCCACCTTTTCTGAAAAAAAATACCGGCCTTCCTATATATTTATCTTTTTTCCCTATTAACATTGGGATAAACCATAATTTTTACCGGCTAGGCCGGTAAAATACCGGCCAGGTGGCAACTCTAGCTGGAAGCAATAGTTCATCACTACCTCAAAGGCTGCAAGACCTAAGCTGCCCAGACACCCTAGTGCTGGACCAAATCAGGCTGATCCAGTTGTTGGCCTGTAGGCCTTAGGAGACTAGATCAGACAAGGATTGCATTAGTGCAACAATGTGGTCTTTACCTGGCTAGATTTTAAAGCCTGCCAGAAAAATATCTGATTTTCAGGAGGCCGCCATAGAGGGTGACCAAATTGGCAGTGCCTAGATGCCTGTCCCTCTTGGATTTAAGGGACAAACCATAAAGTTAACTTTTTGTATGTTATAGAATGGATAATTCGATGCAACTTTTCAATTTTTCTTATCAGCTTTCAAATGGGGGTCACTGACCCCATCAAAAAAATGTTCTGTAAGGCTACAAATGCATAGTTATTGCTACTTTTTATTACTCATCTTTCTATTCAGACCCTTTCCTATTCATATTCCAGTCTCTTATTCATAGCAATGCATAGTTGCTAGGTTAATTTGGACCCTAGCAACTGGATTGCTGAATTTGCAAACAGGAGAGCTGCTGATTAAAAAGTAAAATAACTCAAATAAACCACAAATGATAAAAAATGAAAACCAAGTCTTGAACTATCACTCTCTATATCATACTAATAGCTTGTTTAAGGGTCAGGCCACACTGGGCATTTTGGGGAGATTTGGTCGCCTGGCGACTAATCGCCTCATTTTTGCGGTGACCAATCCTCCCAAACGCCTTCCCTCACTCTGCGCCGGCTATAATGCCGGCATTAATCCCACGCGATAATTCGTTTTCCGAAGTCGCCCGAAGTTGCCTCATGAGGAAACTTCGGTCGATTTCGGAAAATGAATCACCACGTGTGATTAGTGCCGGCATTTTTTCATTTTAGCTGGTGCAGAGTGAGGAAAGGGTTTGGGGAGATCGGTCGCCGCAAAAACTAGGCGATTAGTTGCCAGGCAACCAAATCTCCCCAAAACGCCCAGTGCGGCCTGACCCTAAAGGTGAGCAACCTCTTTAGGCATGGTGCATGCTGCAGGTCTTTGTTTTTCAAAAATTTAACGCAGAGGCATTTACAATGCTCTGTGTACACAGCATGGGGCATTGTAAATGACCCCATTTGTTTCACATGATTTTATGTGTCTGGTCAGTGTTAAATGGATAAGGTGGACATTGTCAGCTTAGTATGCCAATACTGATTTGACTTTGGCATTGATCCTGAGAGCCTTTGAAAAACTGACATGTTGCTAAACGGTGCGGCAGATCCGTCAT
Organism: Xenopus petersii; assembly: GCA_038501925.1. Taxonomy (NCBI): domain Eukaryota; kingdom Metazoa; phylum Chordata; class Amphibia; order Anura; family Pipidae; genus Xenopus; species Xenopus petersii. Next base: position 105,160,162 of record CM076677.1, read on the forward strand.
GGAAAATGAAAACCAAAAATTGTTAAAATAACAATGGCCCTGCACAGTGGCACACCTTGGGCAAAGTTACACAATGAGTCTATATGCACTGCCTCTCCAGACTCCAAGCATCACATGCTTTCATAAGAACAATGTCTGGCTGAGCAGCGTGGCATTTCCGTCATGTTTCTGTGATGTTGCAGAGCAAGTGAGTCAGTCCGAATTCCTCCACTGAGCAGCCACGGCTCTGGTTGCATCACTTTATGCAAACTGAAGTGTGAGGGGGTGTGAAGGGCTGCTTTCTGCCTAATAATGGCCTGCTTCTCGGAATGTGGAAACCAAGGAAATTCCACGTAAAAAGGGGCTGCCCCAGAAGCCATTCTCACCGCTTACATATATATTAAAATACATAAGTGTCATATACCAGAAGTAAAATTAACTTTCTACTAATAGTTACACATAATTGTAATATTGCTGCCTTTGCTGACACCATCTTGCCTTATCACACACATGCTGTCCCAGTCCCACATTTATACCCCAGTGTGAGGCCCCACTAGCAGTAAAGCAATAAGCAGACTCCCCTGTTTGTACCCCTCTAAAGCACAACAGACCCCCAGGACAGGAATGGGACTGCCCTGTGCCAATGTGTAAATGTACACAAAACACGTGTGTGGGACAAAGAAGGAAGGAAATGGGTATGTTAAGCCTCCTCCCTCCACACTCGACAAATGCATTTCTGGGCTGCCTCTGCACTCAGCTACTAAAACAAATACAGTCAATTCCCCCTGAAGAGTACTACTATGTCACGTGCTCTGCTTTTCTCCTTTGTGATTTCTCTCAGCAGCATGTGAACATCCACTATCCTTTCATTTCAACTAGGGATGTACCAAATCCAGGATTCGGTACGGGATTCGGCCAGGATTGAGCCTCTTTCTGCAGGATTCGGCCAAATCCTTCTGCCCGGCTGAACCGAATCCAAATCCTAATTTGCATATGCAAATTAGGGGTGGGGAGGGAAATCGTGTGACTTTTTGTCACAAAACAAGGAAGTAAAAAATGTTTTCCCCTTGCCGAATCATTCGCGAAGGATCAGCTGCTTGGCCAAATCCAAAATTGTGGATTCTGTGCATCCCAAATTTCAACTACAACTCCCAGCATCCCCTGAGAGCCAAATGTAGCTATACATTGCATTCTGTAAGATATGGACCACATATTACTAATGGATACATTTGTGAATACCAGTGCCAGGTTGTATTGTTTGCCATTCCTCTCCTTCCTCATATTTTGAAAGCGGCATTCTCTCTAATTCCTTCTCAGCTATGTGGGCAAATAAATTCTTGTGCGCACACATTTTAAACTTGTGTGTGCAGTTTTTAAAAACTTTGAGCTCAGGTCAAAATGAATACAAAATGTTGTTTTCACACCAAATTCTTTGTGCGCACCACAATGTGTTGAAAAGGTGACGTTTCCAGCCCTGTAAAACACAAGCATTTGGCAGGCTGTAGTACCACAGGAGACTCTCTGGGAACACAAAATGGCTGCCAGCTCTCTGTGAGGTGACTTCATTGCCACACAATATCACTGTAAGGACTAGGGTTGTCACCTGGCCAGTATTTTACCAGCCTGGCCTTTAAAAATATAAATATATGGGGAGGCCTGTAATTTTTTCCAGAAAAGGTGGCAACCCTAGTAACGACCCGAGAGAACGATTTTTTCACAGATAAGTGATTGTGCACCTAGTAGAATGGAAATGAATATGACTACACCCATTATTGCAGGATTCTGCAGTCACAGAGGACGGGGTGTGCTGCTGCTGCTGACAGAAGTTTCTCTCCTCCCTCCATGATGCAAATGGAAGCCTGAGTTCCCAAACAGTGTAATGGCAGAATGTATGCACACTGACATGTTACACTCCTCTTTGGGTTGGTGGAAGTTAAAGTCTGACATAAATGGAAATATATTTAGGTTATATAAAGAAGGATATTAGATTCCCTTTAATTAGAAGATACTGGGTACTGATGGTGTTAAGCAGATCACATTCCGCCTCTGGATGCCTCTACATCGTTCTGATCAATAATTGTGCTCGGTGGGAGTGCACAGTCACAAGCAATAGATCAGCTGACACTAGTAAAGAATATAACCTGTGGCAATGGTTGCTGCTGTACTACAATTCCCAGCAACCCCTGACAAGCAATTGTTGTGCTGTACATATTGGATACCTGATTTCTATAGTGCCAGGTGCTCCTTGCCGCACCAGAAAAGAGTATATAATATCTCCTACCATGTGGCACCTAAAGCCCTGCTGCTAAATAAGCCTAGATCTGTAGTACAGTTTTGCTGCTGATCATTTTGCCAGAATGTTGCCATGTTGGAGCCTCTGCAACTAATGAAAAATGTAAACTCTCAGAGATCCTCATTATTGGCCGCTGCCATTTTATCTAGTCAGAGATTAATGAGGTGTGAGCGGCTGCAGGGGGGGTACAAGAAGTGTAGGGTCCCCATGAAACCCTAATTCATATACAATTTCAATAGATATTGGTAAATAAGACATTTTGGGGCCTGAAAAATAATTTGCTGTTGGGCCCAGTAATATCTAGTTATGCCACTGATCATCCCACTGACATTTCTCATAAACCCAGTCTCTGCCCTTCTACACCTAGCGGTGGTGCCTTGGGCCTTCCAGTTGCGTGGACAATTCCCAGCAACCAATGAGAGAGGAGGGCTGTTAGAGGATGCTGGGAATCGTAGTGCTGACACCCAGCAAAAGGAAAATCTGAAAAGTTAATGAGCATTCGAATCTGGGTCCAGCAGCCCAGGAAAGCAGGTAGATGGGTGGGAAATGATTTGTAGTCGCTACTTCGGTTTAGTGGCGGGATGGAATGAATGCACCGCGCGTGACCTTGAAAAAACTATGGGTGCTGAAACTGCGTGGGAGGAGGGGTGGCTTACAATTGGACCACTTTAACCTCCCCACCCCCACCTTCAGCCTCCCAGTGAGCAGCAGCAGCATCATCCTTCTCCGACCCCTCTCTTCTACGTCTCTACTAGTCAGCTACACTGACAACTCGTTTTACAGGATGATGAGAGACTAGTCCCGGATACTCAGCGGCCGTGTTATAATCTATACACATATCTCTCTCGCTCGAAAAAGCGCTTGTCAGGCTGCTGCTTGGGGTTCCGTACCTTGTTACAGGGTGCGTTACTCGGGCGAGCAGCAGGGCACCATAACGAGCCACTCACTCATCTGCTAGTACTGTGCTTATTATTAGTACCCCAGGGAGACATCACACTCAATAAGGCATCAAGAATGGCCCCACACCCCGTATCACATTCTCCTCTCTCCCAGATGATACATGTACATCATTCAGGTAATCGTGCAGGTAATCGACATCACAAGACGGGGCAACCCCCCCAAAATCAGTACTTCCCTACCTCTCCCCCCAAAATCAGTACTTCCCTACCTCTCCCCCAAAACCAGTACTTCCCTACCTCTCCCCCCAAAATCAGTACTTCCCTACCTCTCCCCAAATCAGTACTTCCCTACCTCTCCCCCCAAATCAGTACTTCCTTAACTCTCCCCCCAAAATCAGTACTTCCCTACCTCTCCCCCTAAAAACAGTACTTCCCTACCTCTCCCCAAATCAGTACTTCCCTACCTCCCCAAAAAAATTCTGTACTTCCCTACCCCTCCCCCCCCCCAAATCAGCACTTCCCTCCCATTCCCATAGCTACTGTACTAATATATAGCAGCAGCCTGGCAAAATCTTACATTGTCCCCAGGGATGTGCCAGCTGAACTACAATGTCATCAAGTACACAGTGCTGCAGTTCTCCATCATCACTTAAAGGGCTACATGTTATATATAGACATTATAGACATATTCCATACATACATGCACATCGTTCTAGAGACACATGTGACATTATATATCACGATTATATTACATGTGAGGTGCACTTATACCTTCTGAACTTGGTCATGGTTGAGCTCAGTGAAGAAATATGCCAACAAGTGGGAGGCTATCATGGCTCTTCAGCCTAGGGACCTTCTCTTCCTGGAACTCTCCGGCCGGCTGTCTCTTGCCCTGTGTCAGTCAGTCTGTCTGTCTGTGGCAGCGGCGCGTATCTCTCAGCAGTGCCGGCTTTTTTGTGTCACTGAGCGTACAATGTGCCCCATTCAGCGTGGGATGCCCCGCCCCTCCGCCAAGCCCCCAGTGACGTCACGGCATCCCGTCCTTTAACTCTTCAATGTCACGTGCCACATGAGTGTTACTTGTTTCTGACGAAACCGCCTGCTAATTTATTGTCATATCACTGCAACACGACTTCTGCTACGCGCCCTGTATCTCAGCTTCCCTGTCTTATTAGCAGTCGCGCTATCTGTTCATTGACTGGCAGTGTGGGGATCGCGCAGCTTTAAATGAGCGCAGGTTCATCCCTAATTACATTCATCCCATTCACAGCAGCGCGACAGTACAGTGTGATTAACGGCACCGTATATAATGGCAGGCTGTAATGGAGGGAGTGTACAACGAGGTGCATTATAGAGAGGAGAATCATACACGTGTTACATGTGTGAGTCACTGTAGGGGGGCTTAGGCTTTGCAGGAACCGGCAAGACGTTGGATTGGCTGATCTAAGGGGGTGTGCGAGAGCGATGAAAGCTGCAAAGACAATCTGAGAGAGCGAAGGCGGGGCTCTAAGCTGTCCCCCTGGTGCCTTAGTGATGGTCCAGTTCAGGGGAAACGTCTCCCCCCCTCTCCCCCTCACATGAGCTCGCCCTTCTGTGATGGAACGTGTCTGTGCATTAGTGATACCGGGGCTGCCCAGCCTGGTCATGAGACGCACGTTCAGCTGCGCCCACTTACCAAATTCACACAAGCTCCGGCGTCTTGCACATGATACCTCCTAACATTATGCAAATACAAAGAGGGACAAAAAAGTGGCAACTTATGTTTTGACCACGCCCTTTTTTGTTGCCACACCCCCTAATTACCATGTTCATTTTACAAAATGTGGCAGATAATGAAAGTTTGAACATATTTCGTGTTTTTTTTTTTCAGTTATTACAGTTTTGCTAATGCAGGTGAATTGCCCTTTAAGCTGCGAGTCTAACATTTCCCAAGGGACCTTGTTATCTCATATTGTTACAATTACTTATTTTGCTTATCTAGAAATTGTTACATAGTATCTTATGTGAACCTTGTGCCTGTTCTGCTCTCTGCCAAAAGTCAATTAAGTTAGAAACTTTGTTTCTTTTTCAGGCTGTTCAGTGCAGATAAAAAAAAACGGGACTTTCCAGTACAAATGAGGGACTGCGGGTTGAAGCTGTCAAAAGAGGGACTGTCCCTCTAAGAATTGGATAGTTGGAAGGTATGCTTGCATCCAACCCAGATACCATATGTATTCATGCACATGGGCTTCTGCATCCCACCTACCAATTCACCTTTACACATGGGCTTCTGCATCCCAGCTACCAAATTCACCCCTACATACAGGCTTCTGCATCCCAGCTACCAAATTCACCCCTACATACAGGCTTCTGCTTCCCAGCTACCAAATTCACCCCTACATACAGGCTTCTGCATCACAGCTACCAAATTCACCCCTACATACAGGCTTCTGCTTCCCAGCTACCAAATTCACCCCTACATACAGGCTTCTGCATCCCAGCTACCAAATTCACCCCTACATACAGGCTTCTGCTTCCCAGCTACCAAATTCACCCCTACATACAGGCTTCTGCATCCCAGTTGCCAAATTCACCCTCACACATGGGCTTCTACTTCCCAGCTACCAAATTCACCCCTACATACAGGCTTCTGCATCCCAGCTACCAAATTCACCCCTGCATACAGGCTTCTGCATCCCAGCTACCAAATTCACCCTACATACAGGCTTCTGCTTCCCAGCTACCAAATTCACCCCTACATACAGGCTTCTGCATACCAGCTACCAAATTCACCCCTACATACAGGCTTCTGCATCCCAGCTACCAAATTCACCCCTACATACGGGCTTCTGCTTCCCAGCTACCAATTCACCCCTACATACAGGCTTCTGCATTCCAGCTACCAAATTCACCCCTACATACAGGCTTCTGCTTCCCAGCTACCAAATTCACCCCTACATACAGGCTTCTGCTTCCCAGCTACCAAATTCACCCCTACATACAGGCTTCTGCATCCCAGCTACCAAATTCACCCCTACATACAGGCTTCTGCTTCCCAGCTACCAAATTCACCCCTACATACAGGCTTCTGCATCACAGCTACCAAATTCACCCCTACATACAGGCTTCTGCTTCCCAGCTACCAAATTCACCCCTACATACAGGCTTCTGCATCCCAGTTGCCAAATTCACCCTCACACATGGGCTTCTACTTCCCAGCTACCAAATTCACCCCTACATACAGGCTTCTGCATCCCAGCTGCCAAATTCACCCTCACACATGGGCTTCTACTTCCCAGCTACCAAATTCACCCCTACATACAGGCTTCTGCATCCCAGCTACCAAATTCACCCCTGCATACAGGCTTCTGCATCCCAGCTACCAAATTCACCCTACATACAGGCTTCTGCTTCCCAGCTACCAAATTCACCCCTACATACAGGCTTCTGCATACCAGCTACCAAATTCACCCCTACATACAGGCTTCTGCATCCCAGCTACCAAATTCACCCCTGCATACAGGCTTCTGCATCCCAGCTACCAAATTCACCCTACATACAGGCTTCTGCTTCCCAGCTACCAAATTCACCCCTACATACAGGCTTCTGCATACCAGCTACCAAATTCACCCCTACATACAGGCTTCTGCATCCCAGCTACCAAATTCACCCCTACATACGGGCTTCTGCTTCCCAGCTACCAATTCACCCCTACATACAGGCTTCTGCATTCCAGCTACCAAATTCACCCCTACATACAGGCTTCTGCTTCCCAGCTACCAAATTCACCCCTACATACAGGCTTCTGTATCCCAGCTACCAAATTCACCCCTACATACGGGCTTCTGCTTCCCAGCTACCAAATTCACCCCTACACAAAAACTAAAGAGGAAGCAGACCCAATTCAATACATATTGGTAAAACAGGACAACCTCCTGGATCTGTTGGGGCACTAACATTAATTTTGCTGTGGGGCCGAGTAACATCTAGTTACGCCACTGCCCCTACATACGGGCTTCTGTTTCCCAGCTACCAAATTCACCCCTACATATGGGCTTCTGCATTCCAGCTACCAAATTCACCCTCACACATGGGCTTCTGCATCCCAGATGGCAAATTTACTGATGGTTATAGACTTTTGCTCTCCAGGCACCAAAGTATTTGATGTGCACAGGCTTCTGTATCCCAGTTATCCATTTCCCTAATGCCCATGGACTTCTTCATCCAAACTGACAAAATTACTAAAATGCACAGTGATGTGCATCCAAGGTACTGGATCCAGAAAAGCACATGAGACTGTCAAGCCCAGTTGTGGATTTCATGTACATCCCAGGGGCTAATGCCTGAATTAGTGAGGCAAATGATGCTGTGCATCCCATTAACTTAATGATGTTGATAGCTGGTCCACAGCAATACCGATCAATACATGGGGATATACAGCTACACAAGGGGATGGTATGCAGTTCAGTGGATGGCATCCTACATCCTACAAACTAAACTCATGCACATGTATCTTTTGGAATTTATTGATTTACAGGCCTCCTCATTCAGTGACACACAGGGCCGCCATCAGGTTCTATTCTACTGACACCAATGTGGGTTTTTTTTTTTTAATCCCCTGGCCACCAATGTTTTATTTTAATAATCTATAGGCCCCTGCCACCAATTTTTTTTAAAAATATTTTATGGGGCCCCAATTTTTTTTTAACTTGTAAGGGGGGCCCTGGCGCAAAGATTTTTTTAAAAAATAAAAAATAATTTTTGGGGCCCCAATTTTTTTTTAACTTGTAAGGGGGGCCCTGGCACCAATGCTTTATTTAAAAAACTTTTATGGGGGGCCCTGGTGCCAATGTTTTTTTTTACCTTATAAGGGGGCCCGACCATCAATATGTGTGGGGGTTAACTTTTTTAGCGCTGATGTCTGTGTGGTCTTTTAATTGTGATGGGGAGTGGATGGGATCAGGGGTGTGGCTTGGGTGCCAGGGTGGGTGTTTTTTTGTATGGGGCCCCGTGATTTCTAATGGTGGCCCTGCCACATGTTCTTTTAGCCCTTCTCACCCCAACCAGTACAGTTCTTTCCCATTATCATTGCCACATTCCTAGTTACATTATTTAAATGGGACATGGCACCTACTATGGTTCCTACTAGGAAATAAAGCGCAAGGCTCTATAATCTAGTTGTATGTATATAAATGTGTCTTCACATTTAGATATATGGTTCGGAATTATTAGGCTCGTATCTGAGCTATTAAACCAGTGGTTCTGAATGAATAGTTGGCCTAAAATAAATTGCATGTGTCTTTGGCTCCTTTTAGCCATTTTCACCCTAACTACTACAGTTCCTTTGCTTCAGGTTGTTTTATTGAGATCTCCACTACCACTGTAGATCCCACTGGTGTGGAGATAATTAAATACCCTAAGGGTTTCAGCATATTTGCTGTTGCATCTGATTTTTTTTTTTGGTATATGTGGACTTTTGAAACCTTGTGCAGCAGGGTTTCCTGATTCACTGAGAAATAAATCATAAATTAAATCATTGTTCCATTCTATAAAGGTAAACACTGGTTGTGCAGCTTTGCCAATATTTGTCTTAGGCATCCCAGGAACTAACAAAAGTCCCCTTGTCACATGGACAGATTTCAGGCCAGCCTGACATTTTCATTTTATAAGTATTGTAAGGCTGCACTGGAACTGAACGGCTGTAATAACATTCCCAAGTGATATGCTACTCGGAAGCAGCGGGAATAGATCTAATATTGCAGCAGGCCGGAGGGGTGGAAAAATGAAACCTTCCCTGGTTTTCTAAGGGGCCAGGAAGGGGATGAATCACTCATTTTAACAATTATACAATGAAGAGTAAACTGATGCCACGTAGCATGCCTTTACATGTTTATAGGCTGGTATTATGATAACTTCTTTAAAACTACCCACACCTAGGCCAGATGATGCTGGGAGAAGAGATGTCTACAGTGGGTAAAAGCCAGGGTAACACCACAAAGAATTTTCTCTGTTTCTTGGTAATGCAAGATATTGACTGAAGGTACCACAGCAACTTGTGTTGTAGAAAAAAAAGATACTAGATAACATTATTGTGGCTGTGGGATATCTGGAACAATAGGGTGAGATTGTGCCTATAATAACAGTGGTGACACTAGCTCTGAGAAGGGACTGTGACTGTGGGATAGCAGTTATAGTAGTTAGAGATGGTGCCTATAGTAACAGTGGGATAATAATCTCTGGGAAGGGACTGTAACTGTGGGATAGCAGGTATAGTAGGGAGAGATGATGCCTATAGTAGCAGTGGGATAATAGTCTCTGGGAAGGGACTGTGACTGTGGGATAGCAGGTATAGTAGGGAGAGATGGTGTCTATAGTAACAGTGTGATAATAGTCTCTGGGAAGGGACTGTGACTGTGGGATAGCAGTTATATTAGGGGGAGATGGTGCCTATAGTAGCAGTGGGATAATAATCTCTGGGAAGGGACTGTAACTGTGGGATAGCAGGTATAGTAGGGAGAGATGATGCCTATAGTAGCAGTGGGATAATAGTCTCTGGGAAGGGACTGTGACTGTGGGATAGCAGGTATAGTAGGGAGAGATGGTGTCTATAGTAACAGTGTGATAATAGTCTCTGGGAAGGGACTGTGACTGTGGGATAGCAGGTATAGTAGGGAGAGATGGTGTCTATAGTAACAGTGTGATAATAGTCTCTGGGAAGGGACTGTGACTGTGGGATAGCAGGTATAGTAGGGAGAGATGGTGTCTATAGTAACAGTGGATAATAGTCTCTGGGAAGGGAGTGTGACTGTGGGATAGCAGGTATAGTAGGGAGAGATGGTGTCTATAGTAACAGTTGAGATACTAGTCTCTGGGAAGGGAGTGTGACTGTGGGATAGCAGGTATAGTAGGGAGAGATGGTGTCTATAGTAACAGTGTGATAATAGTCTCTGGGAAGGGACTGTGACTGTGGGATAGCAGGTATAGTAGGGAGAGATGGTGTCTATAGTAACAGTGTGATAATAGTCTCTGGGAAGGGACTGTGACTGTGGGATAGCAGGTATAGTAGGGAGAGATGGTGTCTATAGTAACAGTGTGATAATAGTCTCTGGGAAGGGACTGTGACTGTGGGATAGCAGGTATAGTAGGGAGAGATGGTGTCTATAGTAACAGTGTGATAATAGTCTCTGGGAAGGGACTGTGACTGTGGGATAGCAGGTATAGTAGGGAGAGATGGTGTCTATAGTAACAGTGGATAATAGTCTCTGGGAAGGGAGTGTGACTGTGGGATAGCAGGTATAGTAGGGAGAGATGGTGTCTATAGTAACAGTTGAGATACTAGTCTCTGGGAAGGGAGTGTGACTGTGGGATAGCAGGTATAGTAGGGAGAGATGGTGCCTATAGTAACAGTGTGATAATAGTCTCTGGGAAGGGACTGTGACTGTGGGATAGCAGGTATAGTAGGGAGAGATGGTGTCTATAGTAGCAGTTGAGATACTAGTCTCTGGGAAGGGAGTGTGACTGTGGGATAGCAGGTATAGTAGGGAGAGATGGTGCCTATAGTAACAGTGTGATAATAGTCTCTGGGAAGGGACTGTGACTGTGGGATAGCAGGTATAGTAGGGAGAGATGGTGTCTATAGTAGCAGTTGAGATACTAGTCTCTGGGAAGGGAGTGTGACTGTGGGATAGCAGGTATAGTAGGGAGAGATGGTGCCTGAAGTAGCAATGGGGATAATAGAGTCTGGGTAGAGACTGTGGATTGTTATGGCCTCTGGTTATATATAATCTGTGAACTGAAAAAGAACCAATAGATACACTTAAACTAAGGCAAATGAAAAGCTTCCCTGGAGTACATGCCAATGGCATGAGACAATGGCAGTGTTCTCAGATTCTCTGCTTTATATTGATATCAGGGTGTGGGCAGGGACAGTGTGTTCACTGAGGTTACTGCTTTCACTTCTTGATTCTTAGGAAACACAGTGTCTTTATTTCTCATCCAAGAGCTTTGCTATTCAGATAAATATATTTTTTTTATTTCAATGGGCTCTCCCTTAGAGCATGAAAATATTCAGCATAATATGAACTCTTATTCCATCCAAAACACAGTCTGCTCTGGGTATATGTCAAATGTACTTGCAGTGTATGCTGGTGAGAACAGTAAATCAAAAGGCATGACCATTAAAATGCTAATTGACATAGCAGTGGGTCTAGTAAGGTGATGCTAACTTCATACCATTAGAACTAGCAAGGTCATTTACCCCTCTCTGTAATCATTGACTTTGGATTTTATTTTAGGTGTTACATTAAATGCATTTTATTATAAGTCCTGATATATATATATAATTCCTAATATTAACAGTGGAAGTAGTTTCAGCTTTAAGTTTCCCAGTTTAGCACAAATAATAAATACTGTACATTCTACCTATGTGAATGTGCATTTACAGAATATGACAGTATAGAATCTCTACTTATATTATGAGCACTGGTAAGGCCCCCATCTAGAATATGCGGTGCTGTTTTGGTCTCAAAAGCAACAATATCGAAATAGAGAAAGTTTTCAGAGTTTTCGGGTGAAAAATCCGAAAAAATCATGAAAATTTTTGGGAAAGTGTATTAATATATAAGCCCAAAAATCCTGTGAGGATATGGTTGTTGTTTTTTTTTTTTCCAGAAAATATTGAGATAAATTCGTACTTTGATAAATAACCCCCATAAAGTAACAGTAACATCAAAAAATTTAAGTGTTTTAACATAATAGAAATACGTATAATGCAGTGTTTTCCTGCACTAGCAAAATTGGAGTGTTCAGAAACACTAGTATTGTTTATATAAATAAGCTGCTGTGTAGCCATGGGGCAGCCATTCAAGCATGAGAAAAATGGATAAAAAGCACAGGTTACATAGCAGATAACAGATAAAACACCATTGTATTGGACAGGGTATATCTGTTATCTGCTGTGTATTCTGTGCCTTTTCTCCTTTGTTCCAGCTTGAATGGCTACCCCCATGGTTACACAGCAGCTCGCTTATGTAAACTTTAGTAGAGTTTCAGAAGCAAACACACCAGTTTTACCAGTACAGGGCAGCAGTAGCTTTACTATTTTGCTACACTTGAATTTTTTGGTGTTACTGTTCCTTTAAGGAAGGATATGATAACTAGGTAAAAACATTTAAGGAGAAAATACAAGAAACTCACTGATGCTGTATTCACATTTATATTCCTTGAAATCAACAAACGGTACCTCCAGTGCACAAGGGATCCAACTGCCTTTAGGCTTTGTGCCATATACACAACGGGTGCTGGGAAGCGCAGCTCCAAAAGCTGGTGGGTTGCATATTGGATACCTCTTATTTCTCATATTGGAATAACACTGTACATGAACTTCTTCAGAACAATTTTAGGGGGTGTTTTGTGACCCTCTCTTAATGATTGAAATCTGCGAGGAAGGAGGCAGTGGAAAGAATGATAGCATAAGTATAAAAATGACCTGCAATAAAGGTCATCAATTTTATAGGCTGTTTTGTTCCATGTAAGCCCAATCCTTATGTCTGTGGCTTTGTAGTGTAATCAAGTTGAGTCAGAACAGGATAAGTAGTGGAGCAGAGTCAAGAGTTTATTATGCTTCATGTATGAATAGTGAATTGAAGGTTGACTGATTTTCATGGATTTATACACACAAATCTGACACAGATGCTAAATAAAGTGTATAAATATATTTTTTTTGGCTTAGATTGTACACTCGCATGAACACAGCAGAGGCTTTTAATAAGGCAAAGAATTGTATTCCCCAAAGCAGGTCACATTCTATGGACTGAGCTTTATGCTTTGAGTGACATGGTCAGCAATGCAGTTAAAGAGAAACATGAGATTTTGGACAGCTGAGTAAGTTGATATCATTTACATTTAAAAGTGCATCTATGCCATACAGGCAACTCCTCTATTTCACTTGCTCTCTGTCCCAATCCATCCATGCTTGGCCATATATCCATTATTTATACTGCTGCTCAGCTTCTTAAAGGAGAACTAAACCGTAAAAACAAATATGGCTAAAATTGCCATATTTTATATAATGACCTTATTGCACCAGCCTAAAGTTTCAGCTTGTCAATAGCAGCAATGATCCAGGATTTCAAACCTGTCACAGGGGGTCACCATCTTGGAAAGTGTCTGTGACACTCACATGCTCAGTGGGCTCTGAGCAGCTGTTGAGAAGCTAAGCTTAGGGGTCGTCACTAATTATCCAGCAGAAAATGAGGTTGGTCTGTAATATAAGCTGATGCTACAGGGCTGATTATTAAATTCTGATGCTAATTACACTGGTTTCTGTGCTGCCATGTAGTAATTATCTGTATTGATTACGAAACTGCCTTATATTGTGACATTTCTATTCTATGTGTCCTGTATATTGTGAGTGGGTCCCTAAGCTGAGTAAGTGACAGCAGCACAGAGCATGTGCAGTGAATCAGCAGAAAAGAAGACGGGGAGCTACTGGGGCATATTTGGGGGCATAGATCTTCCCTGCTAAAGGGCTGCGGTTGCCTTGGGCTGGCACCGAATCCTAAAACATGATGTACAACTTTTGTAGCCTAATCTTTAGATAGGCTTTAGTTCTCCTTTAAGCATTCATATTATCATGGCACAAGAGGTGACATGTAGCCCCTCAGTTTAAGAGGATAGGTGGTGGCCTTTTATTTTCCCTAAAATAGATACCAGTTGGTTAACTGGGATCTGTAAGCTGTAGTTATTGCAGTTAATAGCATCTATTACCTTGCCACTTGGGACTAATCATTTCCTTAGGATTATGAGGATCAGTGGTGGATAAGACTTTTGGACTGGGGTGGTGTTTAGAGAGGACTAGCTGCATCCAATCCATTCATCTTCAAAGTTATTAGAGTAACTTACATACTTCTTTGTACATTGCCCCATTATAGTGAACTGTTTGCCAAAGACTGTCTTCCACATGACTTTCCAGCATGACTGAGAAATCTCAGTTGGATACTAATAGGCATAGCCTGGTCACAAGTGAGTGCGAATCGTGTCAAACTGGTTCCTGCTGAGAAGGGAGCGGGTTTGGGTGGATGTCACAAGCTATTGACTGTCCTGAACCAGTAGGATTGAGTTCCTGATCCCTAATATAAGATAAGTGTTAGATTAAGCACAGAAAATACTTGCAGGTGCAGGATTAGCGGTTCAAATATTTAGGGAAATTTAGTAAGCAACATGACCTATACATAACAGAGTCAGCACCTTTATCCAGTGGTGTAACTAAATGTCACTGGGCCCTCCAGCAACAAGGGCCTCCAACTTATCCAGTGATTGTCCTGTTTTACTATTATATTTTTAAATTGCTTATTAATTAGGGTTTCATGGGGCCCCCTGTACCTCCTGGACCCCCTGCACCCCCAGGGTTTGCTTCCTCTGTAGTTACACCCCTGCCTTTATCTTCAACAGGAAGCAATATTTGTAGTAGTAACAAGGAATAGCCTATGAGGCAGGTATGCTGCTCATAAGTAATTTATTTGCACATAATACCTGCCTCATAGGCTATTCCTTGTTACTAATACAAATATTGCTTCCAGTTGAACCTGTACCTGTTGGCCGGGTACATTACAAGGGAAAATCCAACAAATCGCTTAAAGAAGACAAGGTAACAGTCACCCCTGCATAATAATTTTATCTTCAACAGCTACATACTCATATAATCTTCCTCCAACCCACCAGACAGTGCAGAAAGATTATACGCTGTAAAGCTGGCCATAGACGCAAAGATCCGATTGTACGAATCAACGTACGATCGGACTTTCCCATCTCCCGACCCGCCACTAACCATTCTGATCAAAGTCTTACCATTCTGATCAAATAAAGTAGTAAAAGAACAGATCAGCCGATGTTCTGCCACTGACAGCAATTGTATGAAAGTTATGTCTGACAAAGCTAGTGTCTCCCACTGAAAATCACATACGATCGGCAATACATGCAGAGATATCATCGGCAGCCAACAGAAATCTTTTAACCTGTCTGATCGTCCAAACGACCGATTCGTACGATCGGATTGTTGCGTCTATGGCCAGCTTAAGGCTATATGACATGGACTGAACTGTATCAGATTGTAAGCTCTACAGAGCAAGGTCCTGCTTACTCCTGCGTCTTCTTAAACCCTGGGATTTATTCTTTATAAACTGTCCATTTTTACTTTATATTTATTGCCTCTCTGTTCCCCCATCTGTGCTTTGTAAGTCTGTACGGCATTAATTTAATATACAGAGCTGCATATACAAGTATTTTTATATAAATAACCATATACATAAATACATGTTGTATGTGCATAGGATACGAGTACGGTGTAAGACTGGGATATCCCACTACAAATGCCACATTCAGTGACACCCTCGTGTAAGAAAAGGCCAATAAGCCTTATAACATTTTGGACACATATAAAGGTGTTATGGATGCATTCCAAGGCCAAGCGAAGTACAAGTACAATGGAAGTGCAAATGTTATATTACTCATTTGATATGTATGAAGGTGCATGTATTTTACAAAAGTACTTTTTTTTATATAATTACAAGGCTACAATCATAAAACTGTTTTATGATCATAACCTTGTAATTAAAAAACAACTTTTTTACTTGTTTTTGAAAATACAAGTGCCTGCATGCATACTAAATTAGTAATATAACATGGGACCAGTGAATGTGCACGTAACCATCTTTTTTTAAAAACATATCCAGGAAAAAAAGAACAAATTTAATACATTTCTACTGATGAAATCTGTCCTTCCATACACACATCTTGGACGCAACCGTAATACACCAGATGCGTTTTTTTTTTTTTTTAAATGGAAGTTCGGGGGATGGGGATTCCTTAACCTTAAGACAGACGCTTTTTCCTTTTCACCATGGAAATGTCATTCTAAGAATAGTTTGTCCTGGGTGGGGGGTTTGGGTGGGCGACGACCACACAAGGTGACAAGGCTAATTGAATGCTCATTGATAGAATGATAGCGGCAGCTTCTTTACACACAGATGCAGAAACATGAAAAGGAATCCCTACAAGGGCAACCTGCAAATCCAGCAATACTGATAAATACATCACCATTAAGTATTACAGGAATACACGAAAAGAATCCATTATCTGGAAAACTGTAATCCATAAAACTCTAAATTATGTACGGTCTCCCATAGGGGTAGATTTACTAAAGGGTGAAGTGGAAAACGCTAGCGACATTTCACCAGAAATCCCATATGCAGGGACACCGGCAATCTACTAACAGGCGCAGACGACAATTCGTTAGCGAATAGGACCATCACTAGTGTTTATTCGCACGCCAGGCTTATTTTCGCTCTGGAGAATGGTCGTTACTCCGCATATTCAGTAAAGTGCGAATTTTACTGAACGTTGCCTTTTTCTTTGGTCTGCATTTGAATTAGCCTAGAAATCCAACTGTTTCGGACTTTTTGGACAAAAAATTCTGGTTTTTCGGAAAAAATCCAGAAAGAATTGTATTATTGTTTTTTCATCGAATGATTCGAACGATTCAAAGTAAAAATCGTTCGAACATTCGACCATTTGATAATCAAAGTACTGTCTCTTTAAAAAAAAAACCTCAATTTCATACTTCGCCACGTTAAACCTACCGAAGTCCAATGTTAGCCTATGGGGACCTTCCCCAGCACTAAGTTTTTTGGGGTCGAATAAAAATCCTTCGATCGATCTCTTAAAAACGTTCGATCTAATGTTTTGCGCTAAAATCCTTCAAATTCGATTTTCAAATTTGAAGGATTTTACTTCAAGGGTTTTTTAACCCTCAAATTCGACCCTTGATAAATCTGCCCCTATGTATCAACATCATCATCATTCAGTTTATTTGGGGGCACATTTACTTAGCTCGAGTGAAGGATTAGAATAAAGAATACTTATTTTTTGGCTACTTCAACCATCGAATTGGCTACTTCGACCTTCGACACGAACGATTCGAACTAAAAATCGTTCGACTATTCGACCATTCGATAGTCAAAGTACTGTCTCTTTTAAAAAAAACTTCGACCACCTAAAACCTACCAAGCACCAATGTTAGCCTATGGGGAAGGTCCCCATAGGCTTTCCTAGCTTTTTTTGATTGAAGGAAAATCGTTCGATCGATGGATTAAAATTGTTCGAATCGTTCGATTAGAAGGATTTAATCGTTTTTTCAATCAATATTCGAAGTCGAAGGATTTTACTTCGCCGGTCGAATAGTAAATGTGCCCCATAGTGTCAGCAAGTTATAACTTTATACACTTTGGTATAAATTAGTTTACCTACAATAAATTCAATTCTGTTTGTGTCACTTAGTTTTAAGCTCCATGGGACAGGGAGGGTCCTCTTACTCTTGAATATATATATTAGGGATGCACCGAATCCAGGATTCGGCCTTTTTCAGCAGGATTCGGATTCAGCCGAATCCTTCTGCCCAGCCGAACCGAATCCGAATCCTAATTTGCATATGCAAATTAGGGGCGGGAGGGAAATTGCATGACTTTTTGTCAGAAAACAAGTAAAAAATGTTTTCCCCTTCCCACCCCTAATTTGCATATGCAAATTAGGGTTCGGATTCGGTTTGGTATTTAGCCGAATCTTTCACGAAGGATTCGGGGGTTCGGCCGAATCCAAAAAAGTGGATTCGGTGCATCCCTAATATATATATATATCGAGTTGCAATTTTGACAATAGTTTGTTAGACGTGAAGTGCTGATTTATTCATGTCATTATGAATTGCAGGGTTCCTTTTTTTCTACTGAAATTCCTTAATTCCTTAAAAAAGGGGTTTCACCGTTTGTCTCCATAGCAACCATTGGTTCTCCCTACACGAGTGTCTGTGTTGTACGTGAGCAGTGGCATGCACATTTTGGAGATTTCCCTCCCCCTGCCCTATGCTGGCCTGTGACTTAATTATGAGTAAACTGGGGGGTGGTGAAAGGATGGGACATTAGACAGATTTACTGCCAGGAAAATCACTGCCTCTGTCCATTCACTGTGAGCATGTAGAGCATGTGAGCACCTAAGGGTGCATGATTTAATATTATACACCTGTCCCCCTCCAGAATATTGTAAAAAATAGCATTTGGTGAAACTCAAATTATGATATCTTTGTTATAAAATATATACATGTATGGGATCCGTTATCTGGAGACCCATTATCCAGAAGGATCCAGATTACAATAAGGCTATCTCTCATAGCCTCTATTTTAATGAAATAAATCTTTTTTTTTTTAAATACACTACTGTACCTTGTTCTTTTTCCCAACTAAAATATAAATGACCCTTATTGGTAGCAAAATAATCCTATTAAATTGAATTAATGTTTAAATAATTGTTTAGTAGATTTAAGGTATGGTGATCCAAATTATGGAAAGACCCATAATCCAGAAAACCTCAGGGCCCGAGCATTCTATATCCCATACCTGTATACCCACCGGCAAATTTAATATGTGGCTGAGCTGAATGAATTGCACAAGGACCCTGTGTCTATTCATGTAATAGTGAATGGTTTGTGGAATTACAATGCTGCATCTGGCGTGCACTATATATACACACACAGAGCACAGGGGCTGTAGTTAAATGGAGGATAAACAGAGGCTCGCGTGCTTGAGATTATTTTTTGCATATGACAGAGATACATATTTCTGCATCTGATGAAGCACCTTAGGTCTCATGTGCATAGAGTTGCCACCTTTTCTGGAAAAAAATACCGGCCTTCCAATATATATATTTTTTCCCTATTAATAACATTGGTATCAACCATCATTTTTAAAAATACCAGCCAGGTGACAACCCTACATGTGCATGGAGATTTCGAAAACATTCATCCTCTGTCCACCCTCCTTAACATTTATCATTCACTGGTAGGCCTCTTGCAGTTGAAGAAATAACTTAAATCTCACAAAGGGTGAATGGGGGACCATGTGCACTTAGTGGGACATTCACTAAGATTCGTAGTTGCGCCAAGCGTAACTTCGCAGCACTTCGCCGCACTTCGCCAGGCGTAGTTTCGCCAGCGCTTCGCAAATTAACTAAAATCCGAAGTTGCGCTCAGGGGTAGCGTAAGGTTGCGAAGTTGCGCTAGCGTTGATTCGCTAAGCGAAGTGAAGTTACGCTAGCGATGGTTAATTTGCATACAGCTCCAAATTCAAATTTCAATGGAGGAATATGTAGAATCAACCCAAATGCCTGGGAAACCTTCAAAACATCAAATAAAATTTTTATTTTGCCCTACACATGTGCCCACTGTATAGTTAAGTTGCCATGAGTTAGGAAATGTAGGGGGGAAGGAGGGGAGCCCCAAAAAATTTTTCGATCTTTTTCAGCCTCTCACCCATAATATAGAAAAAACGCCAGCGTTTTTTGGGACTTAGAAAAAATGTTAACTTTTTTTGAAGAAATCCCTATCTACTCTATTGCGCTTCGCCTGGTCTGAGGTGGCTAAGGAAGTCTAGCGTAAAAGGTAGCGTTCAGAACAATGCGTGCGTTAGTGAATTTGCTTAGTTACGGCTGTTGCACAAATTCGCCAGGCGTAAGGGTGCGAAGTAACACTAGCGAATTTACACCAGCGTTCGTTGAATTTGAGAATTTGAGAAGTAACGAAATTTGAGTGAATTTGAGAAGTAACGAAAATGCCCAACGCTAGCGAATTGCCGCTAGCGTTAGGCGCTTTGGTGCATAGTGAATTTGCCCCTTAGGGTGTTATTTATCTATAACAGTCCGAATTTATCTCAACATTTTCTGAAAAAAACTCTGACTAAATCTGCACGGGTTTTTTGGGCGTATTTATTAATACACTTTCCCGAAAAAAATTTTGCTGGAAAAAAATTCAATTTTTGTGATTTTTTTCAGATCTTTCATCCGATTATCATAAAATTTTTGAATTTTTCACCCGAAAACTCAGAATTTTGGCCGAAAAGTCTGAAAACTTTGGGGTATTGCCAAAAACCCAGCGCACATTAAAAAATCATTTGGACTTCTCCCATTGACTTATATGCAACCTCAACAGTTCTGAGATGCCGGATTTTCAGATTCAGACTTTTTCATCCTCTGGATTTAATAAATTCCGAAAAATTCGTTATTTTTTTAAAAGTCCAATTTTATTTTAAAAAAATCATGAATTTTTCGGGATTTTTGCATTCGGAGTTAAGTAAATAACCCCCTTAGTAACCTTGTGCATATTATGGGGGTTATTTATTAAAGTCAGGATCATTTTTTTCACTATAAAATCTGTATTTTTAGTGGAAAAAAACCTTGAATTTTTTAAGATTTTTTATACCCCGAGGATGCAAGAAGTCAGAATCTGAAAATCCGCCTCTCCGACCTGCCATGGTTGTATATAAGTCAATGGTAGAGGTCCCTATCCCTTGTGGAAGTTTCTGTGGTCTGTGATGGAATTAACCTGAAAATCAGGAAATAATTTTTTAGAAAAGTCTGCAACATATCGTGCGATTTGGGGAAAAAATCTGAATAAAACATTAGTGATTTTTTTAAAAGTCTGATTTTATAAAAAAAAAAAAAATCACACATTTTTCAGGATTTTTGCATTCAGAGCTAAGTAAATAACCCCCTTAGTTACCTTGTGCACATTATGGGGGTTATTTATTAAAGTCAGGATGTTTTTTTCACTCTAAAATCTGAATTTTATAGATTCCGTAGATTCTGGTTCTTGCTCGATTTTATCGAGTTTTTCCTTGATACGATTAAATCAAGCTTTTAAATAATAAATAGGGTCAAATCGTGAATTCTCGTTTGTTCTGGATTTTCGTAAATAACCCCCTATGTGTCTGGAAACCCATAGCAACCAATAAGATATTTGCCTTCATTAGGACTCATTTACCAAGTGGAAGGCAAGGTGCAAAGGGCAAAAAAATGGATGAAAGAACAGAAACCTCTTGTGCACCTTGATTCATTTGCTGGGTTCTTCCTGGGTTGTCATAAATGACCCCCCTTTGGCAGCTAGTTGCTGATTGGCTGCTGTGGTTTACTGCGCTGGTGTAATTTTGGCCATTATAGGTACATTTGTGCAGGTGTATAGGCCCCACCTAGCAGCTGCCATTGACTTTGGGCTCTTACACATGAGCAGTTTTTCCTGTGTTGAGTTGCGCTTTCCGTTCAGCCGCAGGGGAGCGCAGGAGTAGACGCACTCAATTATTGTCAGGGGGGCTGTACTCACACAGACGCATGTATTCGCCGAACGCAGGTGAAATGCGAGTTGCTGCGTCCCACCTGCGTTTGGTGCTTACATGGGTCTGTGTGAGTACAGCCCCCCTGACAATAATTGAGTGCGTCTACTCCTGCGCTCCCCTGCATCTGAACAGAAAGCGCCACGCAGGGGAGTGCAGGAAAAAACGCCTGTGTGTAAGAGCCCTTAGGGTTTTACACAGGGACAGCATTACTGCATTTGCAGGGGGTTTTGTCTAAGAAGAGTAAATGAATCTATGTGTGCCCTGTGGGCCTGTACTCACTGAAGCAGGCATTAATATGGAACATATCTCTTGTGCATACATAACAGAGCTAAACCTATTAGGGGAAGTGCTAATCATGTGCCATAAATCTCATAATAGTTTAACTGCAGTCATATCGTTAACTCGACTAGTAACCGCTACTTATGTTTAGTATCACTCTGTTACCTTGTTTGACTGGTTAGACAGACTTTATCTACATTTATTCTACACCAATATCTCTTTTTGTATCTGTCTGTCTGTCTATCTTTCTGCATCTAGGTTTCAGTCTGAAATCTTTTCAAGAAAAATGAAAAACCTGAACCATTAACCTGATGCATTTCCCAGGAATCATTTCTGATTCTCACAAGCGTGCCCTGTCCTACGCCCAATGTCAGCACCCAGTTAGTTTTGATTTAGCACCTACTACATCATTTATGCATGCAGATTGCAGAGCATAGCTTGTACATTGGTGTGGATTCTTGGCGGAAAATTTACTTAGGGCGAAGTGGCTAACGCTTGCGAAAATTCGCCAGCGTGACGTCATTTCGGCACTTCGGCGATTTACTAATGGTAGCTGGCGTAATTTTGCCAAGGGGATGGACTCTGGCGCAACTTCGCCCTCTAACAGCAGGCAAATTTTTTGTAGTGTTACTACGCAAATTCACTAAGTTTTTGATTTTCCTGACCATTTCCTCTATCACCAGACTTGCCTTCACCACCTCAAACCAGGCGAAGTGCAATAGAGTAGATAGGACTTCCTCAGAAAATAGTTTTTAAGTCCTAAAAAACTCTGACGTTTTTTCCTATTATATCATTCTTATATAATCCTTTATATAATTTTATTAAGGTTCCCTGGCCTTGTGTAGTGTAATGTATTTGCTGCAGCATATACGGCCATTGTAGTTTAACTGCACACCGTATGCTAATTAGCCAACGCTAGCGTAACTTCAAACTGCTGAGCGTAATTTCGCTGGCATAATTTTGTCAGCATTAGTTACCCTGTGCGCAACTTCGGGTCTTCGTGAATTATCGTTGCCCAGGCGAATTTACGCCTGGCGAAGTGTTGCGATGTGCGCGAAGCCAGCACTGGCGAATTTTCACTGGTTAGATAATTTGCCCCTTAAAGTGGTTGTTCACCTTCGAAATGAACTTTAAGAATGTTATAGAATGTCCCGTTCTTACCAACTGTTCAACTGGTCTTCATTTTTTATTTTTGAATATTTTTTTTTAATTATATGCCTTCTTCTAAAATGGGGGTCACGGACCCCACATTGTGAGAGACTTGGATGTCTATATCATACTAAAATTTCCCTTCGGTGCAAACATTATTAGTGCGGTTAGGTTAAATTCCTAAGTAGGGCAATCCCCATACAAACAATACATTTATAATGTGAATAGGTAAATATTTCAGCTGTGGAATTTCTTGCATTGTAATTTTAACCATCACACGTCCTCAGCAGTCTCTGTATCCAACTAACAAATGTAATAAATAATGCCAATGACTATAGTCAAGAATAGAAGTGTTACAGGTATGGGACTGGTCATTCAGAATACTTGGAACCTGGGGATTCCAGATAAGGGATCTTAACTGATCAAACACTTTGATGACATGACATTCTGCACTTTCCATTGATAGTTGGCATCTCTTTTTCTTTTCCCCTGACTTGGTGTCTTTTGTCGACATTCAAATTTTATTCAGGTTTTCAATGGGTTTAATTAGAGTCTTTCTAAACTCTGTTTCTCTAAAATCACAAATACTTCAATTTGTAATTTGTTAAAAGATCTGAATATAAATCTAACACCCTTGACAAGTCCAAATGGCTTAATGGAGAACTAAACCCCCCCCAATAAGTAAAAAAATCCCCTACCTACTACCCTAGGTAGTCCCCCTCCCTGCTTTCCCCTGCATAGTTTATTACCCCTGAATGTGCCCCTAAGAGTTTGCTATTGAAGCACAGTAAGTGCAGCAGAGCTCATGGACGGCCAGCTTCTGGATCTTTATCTTCTTCTGTAAGTGAGCTCCATATTGGTGCATGTGCAGTTGGAGCAGTCTACCGGTTTGTAGCAACTGTACATGCGCCAAAAGTGCAGGATATTGCAGACGGGAAAAGGATCGGAGTTCCGGAAGATGGCACCCATGAGCTCCGCTGCTCTTTCTCTGCACCAATACCCAAGCAAACTATAAGGGGCAGTTTCAGAGGTAACAAACTATGCAGAAGGGGGACTACCTAGGGTAGTAGGGTAGGGGCTTTTCTTATTGGGGAGTTTATTTCTCCTTTAAAAAAAAGGTACCATAGGATCAGCAGAGGTCCCATTGACATCTATAGGACCATGGCTGCTTTTACTTGCTAAAGTTTTGTATTACACTTTACAAATCTTGAGTTTTATTGAACTTTTTTGTTGAAAAAACATAATTCCATAATTTCTGTAAAGAAATCCAAGAATCGTTCTTCTTAGTAAAGATGCTCGGCATTACATTGCTTTCTTATTATTATTGGTGATATGTTCCAGAAGCTTAAGCTACAGCTAAAGTGCTGTCAGATAACAGCTCCAACCAGGTGCTTACCTAAGAAGCTATTTCATGTGACACTCCACCCATGTGCAATTACCAATGCTGTAAATAAACTGCTATTATGATAAGAAGATTGAAGACTCTTGTACTTGCAAGCACACCCTGAAATATACATTATATTTCTACAGGACAAATACACAGGATACTTGCTCTGTAATTAATAAGACAATAGTTAGGACACAAGGTCTGTGAAGGTTTGGGTATCCCGAGCTGAACCTCAGAACGTCAGGCTCAGCTATGGTAATCAGAAAGAAGGACAATTGAAACAATTGGGAGAAAGATCAAGTTAGATTACAAACTCATAAAGAGTTTTATATTGTGCATTTCACATATATATATTTTTTCTGTTGCCAATGCATTTAGTAGTTGGCTCTATTTCCCTTTGTGCTCTAAACATTCAAACACTATGTTTGACTACTGGTTGGTTTTAGTTTTACCTGTTTCACTGTACGTTACAGATGAGAACAACAAATAAATAAATCAGTTGTAACAGGTACAACGTCATGAGCAACTTCATGCACACCAACGGGAAGACCTGTCAGTATTGTTATGGCCACATGGGATGTATTCAACTCCCTTGTGCCCAAGGGACACTGATACACCCACATAATTACATAGAAACGCCAATGTGGTGTGCCAAGATGGCGGTGATAAGGAAACTACACACAGGAAGACGCTGTTTTGCTTTATTTCCCTGGTAGTAGTAAATGGTCCTTATAAAACTGGTTTAGCTGGTGCAGCAGCTAGTGGGTGATTATTAGTATGAGCACAAAGTGAAAAAAACATGCTTTTTCCCATATTCCTTTGACCAGTCTATCACAGGGGGTAATGTAATAAAAGGTATAATGTTTGCTATTGGTCTAGTAAACCAGTACTGTCCTAGTAATCAGCCAGTTGCATTTACAATCATGTTATGGGCGACTAAACCTGGGCAAACTTTGGGCATTTTATTGCATTATCATGTTAGAATGCAGCACAAGTTGCACCTCATTCTGTAGGCACTACATAGATTACACAGGTAGATAGTACAGAGCATAATTGAGCCTGTTTGAGTTGCATCTTGCACCTGAAACTGATCCTTGTGCAACTGCCCCATATATGGTCCCTTAGGGAAACAATTTTGTGCTCCAGCACTTGCACCTGTCGCAGTCATGCTATTCCCCTAGACACGTAAGCATTAATGCACAGAAAATTGACATGTCAATGGAACAGTTCATGTCATTTAATGGATTGCTGAATAACCAAAGCCCTGAGACGAACTAGCTGTGAACTAGCTAAGTCTAAGGCACGTCACAGGGGAAATAAGAAAATGTGTTGTGTAGCAAAACCCCCTCAAGGGATACCTTTTTCCAAGGTATTAAAATTATTATTGGTTTATTTATAGAGCACTGCACAAGGCTGGGCATACAATATGAACTAAAGCAGTACATAAAAACCTGCATTAATATTATAGTGCTTTATTTACTAAACAACACTATAAAAGGTTGGGCATATAAACTACATAAAATTGACAATAAATCGATAAATACAATTTTAAATGCAAACAAGAGGTTTACCTTCTAACGTTGAGTGCTGTATCACAATAATAAATAATAGACATATTTCCAATTAAAGATATGGGAAACAATTTTTTTCCACCGAATGTCTAAGGCAGGGAAAGGTCTAAGATGTCTAATTTACCTACTGTAGAAATAATTCAGTTCCTTGTACCCCACGACTGCTAAGCTGGTAAAAGGATTATAGTTCCACAGGTATCACTTGTATTTGTAGTTTTTATTTTATCAGGGTTGTTACATGCTGCTGGCATAATGAGATATTCTATCTTAGGAGTCTTCACCATTCATCATTATGTCTTGTACATTACTCTACACTGATATCATTGAAGCTAGGAAACGCATAGATAATAATTCTCTGATGGTCAATTGTAATGACTTTAGGTACACACTCATTTTTTGCTGGATTGTTCACCTTTGAATAACCTTTTATCATGATGTATAGAGTGATATTCTGGACAATTTGTAATTGGTTTTCATTTTCTATTATTTGTGGTTTTTGGTTTATTTAGCTTTTTATTCAGCAATCTGGTTGCTAGGGTTGCTAGAGTCCAAATGACCCTATGCACTGTAATGTCCAAAATAATAACCAATCTTTTTGGGAGTGAGCTCATCAAAAAATAAAGGCGCACTTGTCCCAGAACTGGTAAAAATTTCTACAGCCAAACAGTACTGGTAAAAAATGTATTTCTTTGGCACGAAACGCATAAGGCTTTCTGAGATGTATTTTCCATGAACAAATAATCTTCACCACGTCATCTACATTGGGTCCGCTACCTGAGAAGTTTAAGTTCAAAATAACCTAGCAACCATGCATGGATTTGAATAAGAGACTGGAATATGAATAGGAGAGGGCCTGAATAGAAAGGTGAGCAACAAAAAGTAGCAATAACAATACAATAGAAGACTTACAGAGCATTTGTTTTTAGATGGGGTCAGTGACCCCCATTTGAAAGCTGAAAAGAGTTAGAAGAAGAAGGAAAATAATTCAAAACTATAGAAATTAGAGCTGGTGAATGTGAACATAAAATATCTTTGCTAGTTTTAAATTATGTTAATTGATCTTTGTTTTTGTTTTCCTTATTGGTATATTTTGTTCTTCCTATGTCTCAAACAGGATTCCCATTACCTTTATGTGGTAGTATGATAAACCCCAATGTGCTTGCTCTCCAGGTACCCCTCTGCATTCATCCATTAACCTTTTAACAGACTTTGCATCACCAATAACCTTGTCACATATGTTGGGGACTCTGGACTAAAAAAATATTTATGAATGTTCTATTAAGATCAAGCTTGTAAGACTTGGAATCCTGGGTTATAAAATAAATTCTAAATAAAAATAAATGAAGAAAACTATAAAAATAAATACTGAATCCCAATTGAAAAGTTGCTTAGAATTGGCAATTCTATATTAGATTCACTGGGTACCATGGGGCAGGGACTAGGGGATGGATACACTACAAAAACTACACCATGCGGAAAGTAAACCATGGCAAAACACAATTACATGGAAAAATGTGCTGACCAGACAGATCCGTAACCTCTGACCTCTTCTGGAAAATGACAGTTTTTTTTATTTTCCCATCAGCAGTGATAGAAAAAGCCTTTGGTGCCAAGTGTTCCAGTCAATGCAATGTGTAATTCCTGGATAAACTGTGAATAGAAATGTGCATGTTATTATTATCATTCCAAGAAATGGACATTATTAGTCATGTTAGGTCATGCAGACTTTGATACATGTGTGTTCTGCAGTGAGATAACAGGGAATCATTAATGATTTTTCTTAGAAGCGTGAGAATTGTCACCAAGTAGATATATATAAATTCTGGATGATATACTGGAAAGGTACTAAATAAAAGAGATTGTTCACCCTAAGGGAGGAACTCCACGATGCATTTTTATCCGACAGTCGGAGAAATATAGTTCTTACCTGCAATTTCTCCTTCACTTCCTGTTATCTTCACAACATACGACACGTCGCATGCGTTTCATCGCAAGGTGACGTGTCGGCACCAGACGCATCGTGAAGTTCCTCCTTAAATCAATTTTTGGTATGATGCAGATAGTGATATTTTCAATTTGAAATTGGTTTTCATTTTTTATTATCAGTGTTTTTTTTAGCTTTTTATTCAGCAGCTTAGTTTGGAATTTCGGTCTTGTTATAAGGGTCCAAATTCCCTAGCACCCATGCATTAATTTGAATGGGAGTCTGGAATATGAATAGTATAGGGCTGAATTGAAAGTTGGGTAATAACAAATATCAATAAGTATCAATAAAATACATTTGTAGCCTTACAGAGCCTCTGTTTCTTACAGTAGATGGGGTCGGTGACCCCCATTTGAAACTGGAAAGAGTAAGAACGACGTCATTCAGAAACTATAAAAAAGAAAAAAAAATCAAGGCCATTTAAAACATTGCTTAGAATTATCCATTTTCTAACACACTAAGGGGGTTATTTACTAAACTCCGAATACAAAAATCATGAATAATTTGGGATTTTTTTTTTATAAAATCAGACTTTTAAAAAAATCATTATTATACCCTGAGGATGGAAAAGTCTGAATCAGAAAATCCGGCATCTCAGACCTGTCGAGGTTGCATATAAGTCATTGGGAGAAGTCCCAAAGTTTTTTTGAAGTGCGCTGGGTTTTGTGCAATACTCCGAAGTTTTCGGGGGAAAAATCTGAGTTTTCGGGTGTAAAAATCCCAAAAAATTGTGAAAATCTGATTTTTTTCCCCCGCAAAGCAAATTTTCAGGGAAAATGTAATAACAAATAAGCATAAAAACCCGAGCGGATTTGATCGGAGTTTGTAGCAGAAAGGTGAAACGCCCTTTTACTTTTTACTAGCGTCACAGCAAATATCACTCTGGGTCATTTAAAAATTTGGGAATAACATATTCTTCAATGCAGCTGCTAATCAGTTTGTACCCCACTGGCCTCCCCCAGCAGCTCTAGGTCTATCGTTATATACAATGGAAAGAAAGTCTTGGCAGAAAATACATTGTGATATTGAGAATAACTGCTGCACTTGAAAAATCAGAGTCTTAATTGTCTTTCACAGGACACTCATTTAAGCATTGAAGGGCAAAACAGAGAAAAAGGGGAAGAAAGGTATTTGTATAACACTTTTCTTCCATGGGGTTTGAAGGACGCAAAACACTTAACGGAGCAAGAGATTAATTAGACAGGGTCAAATGGAGTTGCCACAGAATAGTGTCTGGGGTGAAAGGGAGGTTCATGGGTTTATGTGGAGACCCAACATCCTCCACTAAAGTATAATTAATTTTCATTCTCTCTGTGTATTACCTTCTTAACTTTTTGATGCCCTGATTCTTACAGCTTCTGCTTACCCAGCATTCAGTTTTGTAGCCTCATATCATTACTGAATTAAATGCATATATATTGTGTCCATTTGTAATAACATACATGACATTTGAATAATAAATAAAAAGTCTACAAATATAAATATACAGCAAAGTAAATGGCAAGTAGAATATTTACTTTCGCTGTGCCAACACTGGTCTATTAGTTCACCAAGTCACCGTGGCCTATCTGCAAAGAGTTGGATAAAGTGCTCACCTGAGTTTGTTATGTCAACAAAGCCAGCACTTTTCTATGGCAATTCTAAGTCACTTAGAGCAAGCAGTTTAGTGAAAGGTGGAAACTCAGCGGTGACTCAGAATCAGGAGTATGGAGGCAAAGAAATCACTAAAAAAATTAGTATGAGTGTATCGGTCACTACATATGTAAACAAGGATTAAATTAAACCTTTAAAACAAGTGAATGTTAAAGTGATGATTGTGCTGTTCTAAGCACTTTTGTAATTTACATTCATTATTTATTTTGTTTTGATTCCAAGATATTAAGGGATACATGTGCTGTTAATATGAATGATTTTTATTACAACAGCACTGCCTGCTGGTCAGTTTCCCACCAGTCTGACCACCAAGTAGTCAAGGAAGTTGTCAGGAGAAAGAGGCTGCTCTGATGTTCTTCTGCTTAGGAAAGATGTGAGTGCTTAGAACAGCACAATCATCACTTTACCATTCACTTGTTTTAAAGGTTTACTTATCCTTTAATGGCATCTGATGTGTGACATCCTCAAACGATTAGCACTGTATACCCGTGCATCTCCGTATCCATGTATAGATCCATGCAGAACAGATAAAATATCATGCCCCTGCCAGTGTTCACCCCTGGATTTTTATTTGTTCTCTTTCATTAAAAAAAAAAAATTTACACAAACTACTTTGTCTAACCCACAATGCAACATTATTTCCCAGAATTCGAGGGTGCTGGCATCTTATGTAAGCCGGTACAGAATTTTGTTGTGTTATTTCTTAGCTATGGTTAATAAACTGCCCCAAAGAATGGGTGTAAGTTGTGCCTGCAAGGAAAGAGGTGGCATGCAGGTGTGTGCGCAGTTTTTCAAAACTATGTGCTCAGGTCAGAATTGATACAAAATGTTGTGTTTTCCCAAGCACATACTTAAGAGGGAACATTGATTATAACCATATGTCATTTATCCCTTTACAGAAACCTTTGCACTCTTAAACCAGGGAAGGGCAGAAAGGACCATTTCTACTGTGCCAATTCCTCCTCAAGAAGAAGGCTGTGGAATTCAGACGGAAAGTTCCCATGGATCAATATAACAAACCCTAAAGGGATTATGATAACCCTAGTGCATGGTGTGGACCTTAGATTGCAAGCTCCACTGGGGCAGGAACTACAGTCTTACATGTTAAGGTGAGATAAATGCAGGATAATACATTATGCTTCTCTACAAACATATCAGCTTTTTTGTGAGGGTATCATCGGAAATTGCTGCTGTAACATTATTGTAAATATTTTGGACTTGCACACTCCATAAATCATTTTAGTATTCATACAATGGTATTTGTAAAAAAAGATTCTTTACATATAATATGTTGTCAATGCATACACAAATATTTTTTCTTTACAAGTCGAGCATATAACATATTGTTTACAGTATTTTGAATTTACATACCACCAATCTGTAACACGAAAGCCAAGCACAACCCTTGTCAGAGAATGAGAATTACCCAGACGTTTGGGCTTTAAAGCCTTTATCAAGGGGAATTCTGCTGGTAGGTAAATTCAAAATACTGTAAATAATATGTTATATGCTTGGCTTACCCTGCTTGGAGAGAAAAAAAAATTGTATGCATTGACAACATATTATATATAAAGAATCTTTTTTTACAAATACCACTGTATGAATACTAAAATGATTTATGGAGTGTGCAAGTCCAAAATATTTGCAATTTTTTGTCTGTGACCACTTTTTGGGAAATGGTTGGTGACTTGTTTTATGCACCTCTTCTAACTTTTGTTTTATTGGTGTGCCCTCTACTCATTTGTTTTCAAAAAGCTGTAACATTCTCAGATGGCATCGATTCCACTGCTGCCATAGTAAAGGTCCGTTAGTGGTGCTGAAGGTGAAAAGGGCCTCTCCTCTAACCCAAGGGTGACTGCTTGCTCTTTTCTTTGTACATTCCTGTGAGTAAGGGGATCCACACTGACCTCAATATGTTGAACTCCAACATATTTGTAACGTTACAAATATCTCTTGTCTAAAGGATAGTATTTCTTCATGGCTGCATTGTGCCATTTCTGTTACATTTTATTTTTTTCAATACCCCCCTAAGTCTCTGCCTTATTTTACAAGGTGAAACAATTAGCTTTAGTGATTTGATATGCTGCTGATACCACATAATGTTGAAGACTGTTACTAATAGAAATAAACCCTAAATATTTCTCCATGATTAAATCACCTAATCCAGTTCCATTTATTTTACAATTTGAATCTCATGCTCATGATTTTGCTCTCCAAATGGCTAAGCTTTCATTTCAGCACTGAAACTCTGACATTTTGCTGCCTAGTACAACTATTAATTTAAGCACCCTGTACTCCTCATTTATCAATCCCACAAGTGCTGGAGCCCAAGGAGCACAAAATAAAATGGGAGTAGCAGCATCTCAAGTTGAAAGGAACAGTGCTGTTTGGTAAAAAGCAGCACTGTATGTGCAATGGTGTGCAATGTAGGGTGGGTAGCAGACAGAAGGGAAGGACTCCCACATGACCCTCCCAATCCCATTTGTATCAAGCTACTTGCATTACCAATTCCCACCTTATCATTCATATTGCCCTCTGTACCTGTTCCAGCAGCCATCATGTTGCCCCAGGTACCTGTGCCAGAACCTATCATATTGTCCCTATTTGTACCTGTGCCAACGGCAGTCAATCCCTCATATTGCCCCCCCATTCTGTATTTGTGCCAACATAAGCTAAAACATCCATTTGGCCAAACTGGCCAAATTGGGGATGTTCACGCTGGAGAAGAGGCGCTTAAGGGGTGATATGATGACTATGTATAAATATATAAGGGGATCATATAATAATCTCTCTAATGATTTATTTACCAGTAGGTCTTTCCATCTGACACGAGGTCACCCATTCCGATTAGAAGAAAAGAGGTTCCGCCTAAATATTCGGAAGGGGTTTTTTACAGTGAGAGCTGTGAAGATGTGGAATTCTCTCCCCGAATCAGTTGTACAGGCTGATACATTAGATAGCTTTAAGAAGGGGTTGGATGGCTTTTTAGCAAGTAAGGGAATACAGGGTTATGGGAAATAGCTCATAGTCCAAGTTGATCCAGGGACTAGTCCAATTGCCATTTTGGAGTCAGGAAGGAATTTTTCAGATGGGTTTTTTGCCTTCCTCTGGATCAACTGGCTGGTAGTTAATAAAAAAAAAAAAAAAAAGGTTGAACTCGATGGACATGTGTCTTTTTTCAACCTTACTTACTATGTTACTATGTTACATCATATTGCTTATTTTTACCCCAAATCTGTACCTATGCCAAAAAAATCCATTATATTGCCTCTAATTTGTACCTGTGCCAGCAGGAGCCAAAAATCCATCATATTGCCCCAAATATCTGTGTACCTGTGCCAACAGACACCAAATTGCCCATATACCTGAGCCAGCAGCAGCCAATTCCTCAAATTGCCCCCTGTACTTGTGCCAGCAGCAGCTAAGAAAACACAATATCACCCCAAATATGTACCAGAGTCAGCAGGAGCCAAAACTCCATCATATTGCCCCCAAGTATGTATCTGTGCCAGCAGCAGCTAAAAATCCATCATATTACTCCCAAATATGTATCTGTGCCAGCAGCAGCCAAAAATCCCTCATATTGCCCCTAATCATCTGTTTACCTGTGCAAGCAGCACCCAAGAGGAAGGTGGGAAGTGCCCACAGTACGAATCACGGGCAAAAGGGGGTTGGAACAGGCGGTTTATAAAACCGAAAAAATATTAAAGGCCAAGCAAACCAGGGTTTAAAAGAAAAGAATATACATGTACATATACAGAGAATATACAGAATAGAAATGTCACAATATAAGACTGATTAGTACTTAATACAGATAATTAAACCAGTGCAATTAGCATCAGCTTATATTACAGACAAACCTAATTTTCTGTTTGATAATTTGCGACAACCCCTAAACTTAGCTTCTCAACAGCTGCTCAGAGCCCACAGATCATTTTCTAAGATGGTGACTCCTTGTGACAAGTTAGAAATCCTGGATCATTGCTGCTATTGACAAGCTGAAACTGTAAACTAATACAATAAGCTCAGTATGTAAAATATGGCATTTTCCAACCATATTCATTTTTATGGTTTAGTTCTCCTTTAATAAAATGCTTCTGAATGGGACTCATATAGGATCAAGTTAATACCATAGCAATCAATGAGCAATTAAGATTAATCTGATAGCTCTCCTTTCATTACTCTAATACTCTTATCTTCCTTCAGTATATACCTGTCCTTTAATCATAAGTGTGTGTATAGTGGACAAAACCCAAGGACTGTGAAAGTAGAGTATATGACATTTATAATTAAATGCCAGATACATACTGGGCAAGCTTCAAAAGGAAGTGAAAGTAAGACTAATGAATGTGGATAAAGATAACAATTACATTTCGCCTCTGAACCCTGCTGGATATTATAACCTTGTCACAATGCCGGTGTCTGAAAGTCAAGCAGAGGGCAGAACAGGCCAGTGAAGCGGAAATGAGTGACTATAACCCAAGGCAAGAATTATGAATATCACCTTTCTTTTTCACATGATTAAATCTTAATTCTGTGCACTTTAGCAGGTCACTGGCCCTCAGCACCTGAATGATCATGCTCCTCTACAAGAATCAGCACTTTGTGTTATATATTTATATAAAATAAATTGAGTAAATGCCTTTTATTAAATTTATCATTTAATCTGTGACATTGGGGGAATGTGAACAACTTTTATTTATTTACTGTTTTTTTACTATTTTTTTTCGCCTTGAATATAATTGGTTTCATTGTATAACTATGGACTCTTATCTATCTTTACGTAAGGGCTAGTCCACACAAGGAGATTCGGGGAGATTTTGTCGTCTGGTGACTAATCGCCTCGTCTTTTGAGCGACTACTTCCCCGAACTGCCTCAGCGTTTTTCCCCATAGGCTAGACTGAAAAGTCGCCTGTGCTAATGCACACGCGGCGATGCATTTTCAATAGTCGCCCAAAGTTGCCTCCGTTTCAATAATCGCCTAAAGTTGCCTCAGGTTTTCATAGGTCATAGGTTTTCATTCTAACCTATGGGGAAAAATGCTGAGGCAGTTCGGGGAGCTAGTCGCTCAAAAGACGAGGCGATTAGTCGCCAGGCGACAAAATCTCCCCGAATCTCCTCGTGTGGCCTTACCCTAATGGGTTTAGTGGGAACACAGATCAGTTCAAAGTAATTCTTAATTGTTATAAACAAGAGCATTTCATAAGGTTTCGCCTTAAAGGGGAACTATTCTCCAGAACCAGTGGAGGGTTACCATAAAGACAATCTGGGCAATCGGCTAGGGTCCATGGTTTCCAAGGGGGGGGGGCTAACAGAATGGAGAGAGCGAGGGACAGGGGAAAAGCTAGAATGGGTCATGGATGGAGCTTGGGAGGATCATGGAAGATGACAGGTTACTGCGTAGAAATTTTACATACATGAATCCCACCTTTCAGGTATATAACATAATTTATTTGACTAAGCAGGTGCATTGTGTTTCCCCCTGTTACTTGTATTAGCAGGTAAAATGTCATCAGTATGGAAGTGCAGTCCTTCCTGGACCCTAAAACAAGAGTTGGTCACTACCATTATATAGGTCATTGGAAAACCCAATTGATGGACAAAGCAAAAAAATATTTTTTTAATAAATGTAATTTCTTAAGGGTCAGGTTACTTGGTTTATTTTGCTAACACCAATATACCATTCTTCTTTTAGTAGTCATATGTTCCACCCTTCTTTAAATAGGAATACTTGGCATGCCAATGGTTATACAGGAAATATAGCCTATTAATAATTTCTCGGTCCGAAGAATATGTGATAGAGCTCTTTGCATTCCTAGAAATTATGTATGCACTTACCTACATTTACCTATATGATTGAGTTCTGTTGGGTATACAGTATATTGTAGGTTCCCTGAACTCCATCCTCCCCAGGCATCAATAAAGCAAAGTAATCTACTGGTACCTACTAACTGAGATGCTATACCTATACCCATGGATATTGAGATGGTTGCAGTTGAAATAATATCCAATACTGCTGCCACTCATGTATAACAGCCAACCTATGTAGAGCAAGACAGTTCTGTTCACACAGTTAAGGTGGCCCTAGACGAACAGATAATATTATACAAAACTAATTTTATTACGCTATTCGGTTTGTGTATGGTGGGAAAAGAGCCGACCGATATTGGCAGAAGACTTGGATATCGGTCGGCTGGATGGAAAATTTTGATCGGGTGCCTTTGAAGGGACCCAAACATCGGCCATTGTACGTGCTGAATGGTCAGATACAGGTAGAATTCTATTGCTTCTACTTGTATATCTGACGATTCAGCTCTACACGTATGTACTGAAGCAAATGATCTTTCTTGGAAAGATCTTTTCTTGATCCTAATGGGACAAAACCAGACCTCACATTAGCAAAGGATGGGCACTCCTTCAGTAAGGTATGTCCTCATATAGTGCCTTTATGTTTATGTAAAAAAATAGAAACTATCTATAAATATGTTTCACTCTTTAAAGGGCATGTAAAGTCTAAAATAGAATAAGGCTAGAAATGCTGTATTTTGTATACTAAATAGAAACATGAACTTACTGCACCACAAGCCTAATCAAACAAATAATTTATGCTTTCAAAGTTGGCTACAGGGGGTCCCCATCTTGTAACTTTGTGAAACATCTTTGCAAGACTAAGACTGTGCACATGCTCAGTGTGGTCTGGGCTGCTTAGGGATCGTCATAAACAAAGCTGCCAGTATCAGAGAGCACTATCCGGAACTGGCTACTAAGAGCCATGTCGTTCCAACCAGTTTCTACAGCCCACTAAGGAAAATGAGATGCTCTGATTACCATCCCGCTGGCGATTTAAATTCTAGTCAGCGGGAAGGCAGGGGAGGCAGTTCGACCCGAAGAAGAGGAGATTTTTCGCCGGGAGATTAATCTCCTGAATCGCAGCGTGTCTCTGCCCTAATGGTTGACATGGAAGGGTAGAAGTGGCTAAAAATTAAATCTGCATGTTTTCCAGCTAAACACATCACATAGTGGAATTCTAGCATGGATTTGCAAAAACTGTTGCCAAGAAACTGTACCTCTAACCATCAAATACAAGACTTGCCTACTTAAATAGAAAATGGCATTCTGGATGAGTAGTTTCCAGATAATAGATGCTATGCTATTGTTTTGTTTTCTGTGACATCCTTTTGCCATACACTACTTTTTTAAGGTACAGATTTATATATTTATGATAAAATATTTTTCTCATACATTCTCTATTACAACTGTATAACCAAACTGCCAAACATATTGTGTTGGTCTGACAAGTATGCTTTATTATACTGTATAATCAATATTATCAATCACTGTCTTGCGATACAGCAGCAGCAGGTCACCTCACTCTGACCCTACCATTTTTCCATGCCTGTCAGTAAACCAATAGCTGTGTACTCTATAATTATTGGCAATATCAGTCAAATTGATATGGGATCAATGTTTTTAAAGGATTGCTTGGGATTACATCGCTCTACTGTCGTTACTAGGTAAATATGAATGGGGCCTGTAATCTAGAATACTCAGGACAGAGTTTTACAGATAAGGGATCTTTCTGTAATTTAGATCACCGTACTTTAAATCTTATAACAAATCCTATAAGCATTGAATAACCCCAATAGGATTGTTTTGCCACCAATAAGGATGAATGATATCTTTAGGATCAAGTCGAAGTTACTGTTTTATTATAACAGAGTAAAAGGAAATCATTTTTTACATTTTTATTTATTTGATTGAAATCGAGTCTATGGAAGATGGCCTTCCCACAATTCGGAGACTTCTGGATAACTGGATAACAGATCCCATACCTGTATATATATATATATATATATATATATATATATATATATATATATATATATATATATATATATATATATATATATATATAATATATATATATATATATATATATATATATATATATATATATATATATATATATATATATATATATATATATAATATATATATATATATATATATATATGTTTAGTGTATCTATCTATAAAAGAATAAATACATTTTAAAACATATACTTAGAAACGGCAATATCATCTGTTATATGTAATATCACTTGATTTGCTTAATTTTTTGCATTAAAAAAAAAAAAAAATTGCTTGTTTTAAAATAGAAGGAGTATAGAAGTCACCTTGAAGTCCCAAAGACCTGTATAAAAGCACTGCAACCTCAATGGTCACGGGACTCCTCAGTGACCTCTAATACCCTCCTGTTTCACAATGAAGTGAATATTATTTACTGTATATCGAGATCACACAGTTTCCATCATTACATATATTCAATACAAACCAAACTATTTCAGAGATATTTATGTTGATAGCTAATTATGACTGCATCTAAAATGCATATATTCCTGACGTGGAGTGAACTATGGAAACCCTTTATATTGATCAGTTGTTTAAATATAAATAACATGCAGCAAGACCAGTACTATAGATGTGGGTTGTGGGAAGTGAGGCAGCTATGTCTCACCCCTACCTGTCCTTGCATTGACTGGCTCTATTGATGAGTAGGCACAGCTGGTAAAGCCTTTGCCTTTAGCACAGTATTGCTTATTCGAGGGACAAAGCTATAAATAAAGACAGGATCCCAAGAAGATGTCGGCCTCTTAAAATAGAATGGGAAGTGCGAAAGGACAAGAGTTCAGAGGTGGAACCTGTCATGGTGGCAATAACGATAAGTAACTAATGGCATGAAGGTGCAACAGCATCACAACTATATAAATTATATATTTCTCACCAGCAAAATAGTGTCAGAGCATTGCATGATGTCAATGCAAATAGTAAATGCATGAGATCCATTGTAAAACAACCTTGAGCCTATGATATGCTCTTCAGCAGAAAGAACCGGTGGTGTGTTTTTCCCTAAAATGTTACATATCTCCCCTTTTCAAAAGTCAAGAGTGAGTTTATTGTCATTTCATCCATATACGTTTGTACAATACACAGTGCAATGAAACAACGTTACTCTAGGACCATGGTGCTACACACAACATAGATGTACCGGACAACAGACACAAAGTGCAAGTGCAAAAAATCTGCAACTCCTGCAAGACAGGACAGCACAGTGCAGGGACAGGACAAGACAGTGCACACTCAGCAGATGTAATATGTTATATAATATAGTAAATAATGCTAAACGTCAGACATGATGGGTGTATCATTGTGATATGACAGTAGTAAGAACATGATAAAGAACATGACAAAGTGCAGATGTGCTCATAGAGAACAATTGTATCCAATGGCTATTTATTTATACAATGGCGTACAGTGGCTGTGTAACGTTGTGATATATAGTAAGATGGAGTGTGTGTGAGAGAGATCTTTCCGGTCCCGGAGTATTCAGGAGCCTTATGGCTTTGGGGGAATAAACTGTTACACAGTCTGGTAGTGAGGGCCCTAATGCTTTGGTACCCTTTACCAGATGGCAGGAGTGTGAACAGTGAGTGTGAGGGGTGTGTTGGATCAGCCACAATGCTGGTGGCTTTATTATTATTATAAATTATTTTACCGGCTGCTGGGGGCGGGCCCTCAAAAGGGGCGGGATGTGACATCAAAAGTGACGTCAAAGGGGGCGGGCCACGCGACAGAGACCCACGGACGCTAGAAGAGGGAAAAAAAAGGTAAGTTGCGGGGGATTGGGGGAAGGCCGAGGGCTCCTTTTGATCGTATTACAAATTTACCGGCATTACATTGCCGGTAAATTTGTAATACCGGCCCCGGCCTTGGCAGGGTGGCAACCCTAGGCTTTATGGATGCAGCGAGTGGTGTAAATGTCTGTGATGGAAGGAAGAGAGACATCTACGATCTTCTCTGCTGTCTTCACTATCCTCTGTATTGTCTTGCGCTCCATAACAGTGCAGTTCCCAGCCCAGACAGTGATACAGCTGCTCAGGATGCTCTCGATAGTCCCTCTGTAGAAGGTTTTGAGTATGGATTGTGGGAGATGGGATTCCCTCAGCTTGCGCAGCAAGTAGAGGCGCTGTTGGGCTTTCTTGGCTAAGTAGCTGGTGTTGTGGGACCAGGTGAGGTTCTCCGCCAGGTGGACACCAAGGAATTTGGTCCTTTTGACGATCTCCACATTAGATGTAGCGATGTACAGTGGCAAGTGGTCACTCCTAGTCAGGCCCGGACTGAGAATTAAAATAGGCCCCCTGGCATTTAAGGTACACAGAGGCCCAATCAGCCCACACAGAGGCCCAAACAGCCCCCACCAGCCCACTAAATACTGACTTTCTATGGGACCTTATAGCAGCCCCTCTGGCATTTGCCAGAACCCACAGATTGCCAGTCCGGGCCTGCTCCTAGTCTTCCTAAAGTCAACAACCATCTCCCTTGTTTTGTCTACATTGAGAGACAGGTTGTTTGCTCTGCACCAGTCTGTTAACCGCTGCACCTCCTGTCTGTATGGTGACTCGTCATTATTGCTGATGAGACCCACAAGAGGTGCGTGTGTTACTGAGGGCCCAAGACTCTGCTTTCAGGGAAGGTGATGAAGTTGCCCTGAGAACAGCGAGAGACAAACTTTCCTGTGCCATCAGAGTAGCTAAGCGCACATACACAGCTTCTTCCAGGAGAATAGCGACATACGGCGCATGTGGCAGGGCATCCAGGCTATCACAAACTACAGGTCAACACCATCTGCCTGTGACAGTGACGCCTCCATTGCAGATGTGCTGAACGACTTCTATGCACGGTTTGAAGCACAGAACAACACAGGAATGAGGAAGACCATCACTCTGCCTAGTGACCAGGCACTTCATCTGACGGTGGCTGATGTGAGGATGACTCTGGAAAGAGTAAACCCACGGAAGGTTGCAGGACCAGACAATATCCCTGGCAGAGTGCTAAGAGAATGTTCTCACTAACATCTTTAACATCTCCCTGATCACCTCCACTGTCCCGAAGTGCTTCAAAACCACCACCATTGTCCCCGTGCCAAAGAAGTCATCAGTGTCCTGCCTCAACGACTACCATCCTGTGGCACTCACCCCCATCATCATGAAGTGTATTGAGAAGCTTGTCAAGAAACACACCAAACCCCTGCTGCCACCAGCACTGGACCCCCTACAGTTTGCATACCGTCAAAATCGCTCAACAGCCCTCTCTCATCTGGACAAAAAAGATACCTACATTTGAATGCTGTTCATAGACTTCAGTTCAGCATTCAACACTATCATTCCTCAGCATCTAATAGAAAAGCTCAGCCTGCTTGGACTGAACACCTCCCTCTGCAGTTGGGTTCTGGACTTCCTGACCGACAGACCTCAGTCAGGATTGGAAATATCATCTCCAGAACCACCACACTGAGCACCGAAGCCCCTCAAGGCTGTGTATTTAGTCCTCTACTGTTCACTCTGCTGACGCATGACTGTGCAGCCACGCACCGCACAAATCACATCATTAAGTTCACTGATGACACAACCTTTTCATTCTATCTAAACCATAAACTACATGAATAGCAATGTTGCACAGAAACTTTCATTATATAAAGCATTTTAGACGCTCGTTTATATAAATTGCAACAGCCAGGGTACTTTCTTTCAGATCGCTGCACCACCACGCTTGATCTTTTTTCTCAGTATCCCCTGCATGAAGCTGGGTACATACACAGTATCAAACTTGCCAGAAGTACAATATTGGGAATAAGTGGGTGCATGGGATACTTGGGAAAAATATTAAACATAGCAACATGGTGCAATGGAATAGACCAATGTGTATAGAAAAGCCCCAAGCAAGAAGGGCATGGATTTGCCTCAATAGAAGGTGTCTAACAAATTGGCACCCCTGCTGATGTTTTAACATTTCATTGAAAGGCTGTCCTGGAGGGAGAGGGTTTTGTGCTATTAGTGCTAACAATTGTTAGTTACGCAAAAAGAGCTCTTCCATTTTAACCTACAACAGGTGTCCATTGTCAAGCTTTATCTCATACTTCCCTGTGTTGCTGTTTTTCACAGAACAGCCCCAAAATGTGAACCCTAAAGGGGATCAGGTTTCCTGAAAAGTGGGTGGGGCTTTGGACAGATCACTAACACAGTAACGGAACTAGGAGGCGCAGGGCCCGGGTGCAGGCCACCCCCCTCTGGAAGTGGAGATCACCGTGAATTGCTCAAACCGCTGTGGACCCTGGTGCAGCCTCACCCACTGTACCCCCGGTAGTTCCGCCAATGCATCACAGGCCTGTCCTCTTTGTCCGGATTTTGGTGCAAAGTGCAGATACAGGAATGAAAGGGCTATGCACCTACATATGACTCTATGGGCCTGGGACTATTATAAACCTATACATTATGGGGCAGATTTATCAAGGGTCAAAGTGAAAATTTGAATTTCTAAATTCAAATTTGATTTTTGAAACTTATCATGTATTGGCCCTTTAAGAATTCAAATTCGACTATTTGCCACCTTAAACTTGCTGCATTGCTGTTTTAGCCTATGGGGGGGCGTCCTGGAATCAAATTCCTTCATGAAAATTTAGTTTTTTTACTGAGAATTCGATTTGAGTTTGCGGTTCAATTCCATACACCCGAGTTTGAAAAATTAGATTTTTTTCATAAATTGCAATTGGTCAAATTTAGGTTGAATTTCAAGTTCACATGGAGTTTATGGGAGTTTGAAAAAACTCCCATGAACTCTAAATTTGACCCTTGATAAATCTGCCCTATGTATAAAATTACTATAAAATTAAAATCAAAATTTTTCTAATAGCTTTTTTAAGACAGTTTGTTTGTGCACTTTCTCAACCTAACATTTTTTTCCCAACTACCAGCAACTCAACCAAGCTGTTTGTCAGTAGTGCATTGTAAGCTGCTGACTCATAGTGGAATCAGCCAGTTAGATCAGGAGAAATGATTCAGCAATTAACAGTATGAATATGTTGGTTAAGGAGGCCATAGACGTTAAGATTTTTAAAAGATCTTTTCGTTATTGTAAGACCAAGCTTATCCTGAAATGATCATTTAAATGTCCGATTCGTCAGTCAGCTAAAAAAATGTTAAAACAAATGAAATCCTCTAGTTGAAACCAAGAAAACTGTGGGTAGCTGCCTGTTTGGCCCTGCAAACAATTTGACAATGGATACATTTCAACGAAAATGTTCTAACCTGATTAATCGGACGACAAATCGTTAGATGCGCAGTTGTTCGGTGCCCACTAACCTCACGATAATTTGACGGATTCGTCGGATCACACTAAAATTGGTCATTAGGGAGAGGAAAAACTTAACCTCTATGGCCATCTTTACAGCTGGTGAAAATGTTTGCTTAAAGGGAATCTAAACCCAAAAAAATCTGTTGAAATTTACTCATAGTGCCTTCTCAGAGCACTTTCACAATTTATATTAATTTTCTGATTTAGTGGTTTTATGAGCTATCTATATTTTTAGATTGCTAATAGCAGGCGGCTTAACTAAAAGCCAGCAACCCAGGGTAAACCCAGTACAGGAAGTGCAGCACACAAAGTGACAGTTGGGGTCGCTAACATGCTGACCTTCCAAACTCAAACAAGGCTTGTGCCTTTATTTCCTTTTTTTGCTTCTGTCATTAAATTTTACAGCACACACATTTCTCAACAGAAATGAGGAAATGGCAATAGATAAACCTATGCTAACATATGGTACCTAAACTATACTTTGGGCACATGTGTAGGGCATTATAACAACTTTATATAATTTTATTAAGGTTCCCTGGCCTTGTGTAGTGTAATGTATTTGCTGCAGCATAAACGGCCATTGTACTTTAACTGCACGCCGTATGCTAATTAGCCAACGCTAGCGTAACGTCGAACTGCTGAGTGTAATTTCGAGAGCATTCGGTACCCTGTGCGCAACTTCGGATCTTCGTGAATTAGCGTTGTCCAGGCGAATTTACACCTGGCGAAGTGTTGCGATGTGCGCGAAGCCAGTGCTGGCGAATTTTCGACGGTTAGTGAATTTGCCCCTAAGCAGTTTCCGGGTTGGCAAAAGCTATATTAAACTGACACAAAAGAAAATTTTTTCGTACAAGGGCAAAACTTTTTGCACTGAGAATGTTTTTTCCGTTACTGACTTTTTTTTACATTCCCCATTATGTTTTAGCATAATGCAAAATGTTATTCAGATATTTTTCTTAAACCCAAATCTTAAAATGTAGCCTATTATAACAAATCTACGAGCGCTAATTCACTGGGCACAACTATGAAAGGTCATAGCCCTATATAGTATTGAAAGTTATAATTTCTTTATGAGCTATTCAACCTAATCTTTTTTTTTCAACACACTCATGCTGTGAGTCTCAGACAGATTTCCCCTGATGTAACTGGGTGATTCCAGTGTCCAATACACTGCAAATACACAGCATGGTTGGGTTGTTTGCAGGTGGAAACATGTTAGATTGAAGTACAAGTAATACACTATTCACTCACCATTTATATCTCAAAAACAAAAGTAAAATAATCAAGCCTATTTGAGAAAAATAATTTACTCATCAAAGGAATATAACATAGTTACATAGTTACATAGTTAAATTGGGTTGAAAAAAGACAAAGTCCATCAAGTTAAACCCCTCCAAATGAAAACCCAGCATCCATACATACACCCCTCTCTACTTTTAATTAAATTCTATATACCCATACTAACTATAGAGCTTAGTATCACAATAGCCTTTGATATTATGTCTGTCCAAAAAATCATCCAAGCCATTCTTAAAGGCATTAACTGAATCAGCCATCACAACATCACCCGGCAGTGCATTCCACAACCTCACTGTCCTGACTGTGAAGAACCCCCTACGTTGCTTCAAATGAAAGTTCTTTTCTTCTAGTCTAAAGGGGTGGCCTCTGGTACGGTGATCCACTTTATGGGTAAAAAGGTCCCCTGTTATTTGTCTATAATGTCCTCTAATGTACTTGTAAAGTGTAATCATGTCCCCTCGCAAGCGCCTTTTTTCCAGAGAGAACAATCCCAACCTTGACAGTCTACCCTCATAATTTAAGTCTTCCGTCCCTCTAACCAATTTAGTCTCTGCACTCTC
Organism: Xenopus petersii; assembly: GCA_038501925.1. Lineage (NCBI taxonomy): Eukaryota > Metazoa > Chordata > Amphibia > Anura > Pipidae > Xenopus > Xenopus petersii. The sequence goes on from CM076677.1 coordinate 105,204,594, forward strand.
TCCAGCTCATTTATATCCCTCTTAAGGACTGGAGTCCAAAACTGAACTGCATACTCCAGATGAGGCCTCACCAGGGACCTATAAAGATGGGGGTCTTATTTATCAAAATCCGAGTATTTAAAATAAAAAAGTCTGCCCAAACTAGAATCCACGATTGGACCTTATTAATTATTAAAAAAAAAGCACGATTTAATCGGATTGGGCACAAACTCAATACATTCAATCAAAAACCTAAACCTTATGTTTTCCGGATTTTTGCCTGAAAAGTCTGATTTTCAGGCTAATTTCAGTGCAGACCACAGAAACTTTCAAATACGATAGGGACCTCTCCCATTGACTTATATACAACCTCGGCAGGTCTGAGATGCCGGATTTTCTGATACTCAGGGTGTAATAAATTCCAAAAAATTAGATTTTTTTTAACCACTAAAAATTTGGATTTTATAGTAAAAAAACAAATTTTTAGAATTTTTGGCATTCGGACTTTAATAAATAACCCCCTAAATAATTTTACCATATGATTATTGCCACTTGTTTGCGCCATTGAGAGGGTGAATTTTAGTGCCAAAAAAAATGTTGATTCCTAATTTCATTACAACCCTCCTTATCCACACGTACAGGACAGCTCTGCATTACAAAGGCCTCCTCCTAATTACATTACAGGTCCTAATTAAGTGACTACTCAATTCCCTGTATGGTTGTAATTTATTTAAATCATCTGGTTTGATAACTGTCACAGTCTCAGAGAGACACAGCAAAATGTAGCTAGTAGTGAAAATAGAAAGATATATAAAGTTAAATAAAAACACACACTGTGCAAAACTTTCATTTACTGAGAAGAGAAAGCTTGGCAAGGCTCTATCATCTCTATACAGCATGCTAGTATGTGGAGACAGGGCAAACGGCTTCCCTTTCCCAGTAGTAACTGCATAATGGAAAATGATAAGGAAATGATTATGTTTTTGATATGAAATGTTGTGCTTTCCAAATGGAAAACCAGCTCATATCTTTTAATATTATGCTGTAAAGGAACATTTAAAATAATGGTGATAGTCATTTTGTTAGACCCCCCTCCAAGTGACCACAGTCACCAATTATTTATCCAGGCCAGTGTACCTCTTCTATAAAATAATAATTGTTTCCAGTACTGTGGGGTGCTATGGGGGGGGGCTAAGGGGTGCAGCACCATTTCCCCCCTCTGCTCACAGCTATCTCTTGTAATAAAAGTACTTCACAAGGGACACATGGTTGCAGAGTAAAAAAGGCACTGAGGGGCAGTGGCAGATTATTGACATGTGGGGCCCCTAGGCTGCATCCACACTGGCCCCCCTTCTAGACTACTGGTGAGTCTGGATACATGCAGATCCAGGCATGGGAGCACCCAAGCTCTCTACGCTGGGTCGGGTTTGGTGCACACCATTGAAGTCATTGAACCTGCACGCATCCAGGAGCACGCCTGCCTTCTTCTCCCAACTGGTGCACCCAACCAAAAGACTCAGCAGTGCAAATAAAAATAAATATGAATAGAAAAGAAGATAGAAATAATAATTAAAAAAATACTAGATGGGCCCCTGAACACAATGGGCCCCTAAGCTATAGCCTACGGTAGCCTGCATTAAGCCACCCTTGCTGAAAGGCTCTAGAAAATTATAGAGAACGGTACTATTCTTTGTGTGTTTTATTCCAGAGATGAAACGAATTGCGCTTGACAGTTGCAGGAACAACTTCTGGGGGGACAAGTGCATAGTGGACAAAAACATGGCGCCTTTATATTATGCTCATTCATCCATCAGATCACTCTGAATGTGTGGCCAGCTTAACTGCTAACCAGTGTTGGCACATTAAGGTTATATCCATCCTGTTAAAATGTTGACAAAAACGTGCTGTTTTGTACAAAAACTGTGTTTATTTCAGCACAACTGCAACTGGACAGTTCTATTTTTAAGACGTGCACACATATAATATATGGTCCCCACCACGGAATTGATTGAGAGACAGTACAACTTATTGAATTTGACAATCCAAAATCATTCAATTACATTTTAGCCTTGAGGCAATTGGAATGAGCAACAAACCGGATATAAAGAACGCTGATCAAATGAAGGCTACTACACATTCAGGATGTATGGTGGGAAATTGCTGCATATTCAAACATACAACAGAATGCAACACATTTGCAGTTTTCCCGGCCACTTTCCAGTTCCTGTACTTGCTGTCAAAATCATCTATAGGAGGAATATAAACAAAAAGGCATCTAAAGAAACATCTGAGACTTGCATTTATCATAAAATAACTATGATGACGATGATAAAGCACAACAGGATATATGCAAGAGTATTAAAAAGAAACAAAAAGGAAGCTGCTTATAAGAAGGACAGGGAAAAAGGAAGAAGAAATGGGATGGGGTGGACACACATTATATTTTGTTATATATTTGGAATTGAAATAATGATATAATAATAGTGGTGGAGAATGGAGCGCTTGAGCGAGTGAAAGAAATTTTGTGGTTAAAGGAGGCATATAGGATTGGTGGAGACCAGCAGGCAATAATGAAAGGAGCTGGTTTAATCAGCGATATTGATCTTAAAAAATGACCCATTCATTGCAGCTCACTATATATACTAGCTACAATCATTGTCCATGTTTCGAAGGAAGGGTAGGTGTATCCTAACAGTCCCTGCCAGAAGCACAGTAGGAGGGGATAGCCAATCACAGCCCTGCAGTCACACAATCAAAAACGGGCTTCAGTTCCCTTTCAGGTCAGCCTAGCTACTGATTGGTTCCTATCCTGTAGTGCTGAGTGCTGCACAGCCTGGGAAAGGAGGCAGAAGGTGAAAAGGATAGGCAGGACTAGAAGGGTTTTGGGGGAGTTTTTTAATAAATCAGCCCTAAATTAATCTTTTTAAGCACATTCCTTCTATTATTAGTATAGGAGGAGTATAATGTACTGGCAGGTTATTGTATTTATACAATATGTCTACCTTAAGGATTCAGGGTAACTGTAAGCCTACATAGTAGCCACCTCCAAGCAGAACCTTTGGAAAAGTCAGACATGGGAACCAAAGGCTGGCCATGAACAATAAGGATTAAGCTACTGATGCTAGACTGAGACAATGGCAGTTTAGACAAGACTAAAAGTGCAAGCTAAGCCAGAAAGCCCTGCATAAAAGCTATGGGAAAAAGCAAAATATCTCCAGCTGCACATTCATCTAAGTAGGGACAGTGATGATTGAAACGGACTGTTCAGAGTATGCAAGGTTGTATACAAAATTGGCTATGGAGTATGGTATCATAACTCACAATTAAAGCTAGAAAGTATATTTCACAACATATCCAGCACATAGACTTCACAAACCCCAAAAATAAACAGTCAGTGACTGTCAGCATTCGCCAGCAGTAATCTCTAGCAACCGCTGGTGCAGAACAGTACAGTTTTAGGATTCATTAGCTGGAAATCCATTATACAGAAAGCACTGAATACGGGAAGGCCATCTTCCATAGACTTTATTATAAACCAATAATTGAAATTTTTAAAATGATTTCCTGTTAAATATCTGTAATAATAAAACAGTAGCTATAATAATATATAATATAGATAAAATGTACTTAGCAGAATGGTATTCTGGTAAAAAAAATGCCAGTTTGTAGAAACACTATTGAACCATTTTTTTTTTCAAATTCAAAAACTGTGGGGGGTTTTCTTATTATTTGTGAAAATCTAGTCAAAAACCTAGATCTCAGAGTTTTCTGCACTGTTAGGGTCAGGCCACACTGGGCGTTTTGGGGAGACTTGGTTGACTGGCGACTAATCGCCTCGTTTTTGCGGTGACCAATCTCCCCAAAGCCTCCTGACTCTGCGCTGGCTAAAATGAAAAAACGCCAGCGCTAATCACACGCGGCGATTCGTTTTCCGAAGTTGTCTGAACGTTTCTGCAACTTCGGGTGACTTCGGAAAATGAACCGCCGCGTGTCATTAGCGCTTTTAGGCGTTTTTTCATTTAAAGCCGGCGCAGAGTCAGGGAAGGTGTTTGGGGAGATAGGTCGCCGCAAAGATGAGGCGATTAGTCGCCAGGCGACCAAATCTCCCCAAAACGCCCAGTGTGGACTTACCCTAACTTTTTGAGATGTAATAATCGAAAAGATCTTGAGAATTTGAATGAAAACATTTTGGCAGCTAAAACCTGACCAGCTTCTGCAAAATCATTGGGGGGGTGAGGTACGTTCAATATTCAAGAAAGCAGAATTTTTAACTGGGTGAATTTGTAAAAATAAATGAACCAGTGAGATTTTGGTTAAAATCATATTTTTACAGGGAATTAACGCAATTGTATTTTTCCGATACAAGCTTTTTTACATTTATATATATTCTGGTGATGAATTAAAATTGCAACTGTGAAAAAAAAACTAATCGCAAATTGCTATTAAATTGAAAAACTTGGGTTGATCTATAAAATGTAGAGCAAAGATAATTGCTTAGTGGTTTCTAATTTACATATTCTTTTTTTTCACTACTTTGCATGAAAAGAGAGCAAAAAATACACAAGTTACCGAATTAAAAGCTTGCCCTTAGAATACAATGGCAATATCTCAGGTTGTATGTCTAACAGGAACACACATCGTTTTCAACTAAAATACAGATATGGGACCTGAATACTCCTGACCTCGGGTTTTCCGGATAACGGATCTTTCCATAATTGGATTTTCATACATGGGCAGGGTTATTTAGTAAAATAATTAAATATTAAATATTATATATCATTTAAATAAAAAAAGTCCAACCAAACTAGAATCCACGATGGATCCTTATTTATTCTTAAAAAAACATGGATTTAATCAGATTGGGTGAAACCCCAATTTGTAAGATTTTTTGGAGGTTTTTTTCGAAAAGCCAACATTTTTCAGATTTTTGCCCAAGAAGCCAGAAATAGTTGGATTTTTGGGCTAATTCCAGCGCAGACCACAGGAACTTCCAAACAGGATAGGGACTTCTCCCGTTGACTTATAAACAACCTGGGCAGGTCTGGGATGCCGGTTTTCCTGATTCGAACTTCCATATAATAAATCCCACAAAATGTGATTTTCTTTTTCCACTAAAAAAGAGAATATATAAACATATAAATGAACCCAATAGGATTGTTTTGCTTCCATTAAGGATTCGTTCTATCTTAGTTTGGATCAAGTACAAAGTACTGTTTTATTATTACAAAACAAAAGGAAATAATTTGTAAAAATTTGGATTAGTTGGGTAAAATGGAGTCTATGGGAGATGGCCTTTCTGTAATTTGGAGCTTTCTGGATAACCGGTTTCCGGATAATGGATCCCATACCTGTATTCCAGAACATTAAAATATGATATTCCCTTGCTGTACCCTTACTTCTTTTTTGTTAAAATATCAAATTCACATACTTGCAGTGTCTGCCTGAATTATGGTGCATGAAATCATCAGCAAAGTCATATCATTACCCAAACATAATCTCATGTACGTTGGACGTGACAGTTCTCACATAACATATGAGCGGTAAAAGAGTGTTGATGTGGAAGATTAACTCATGGTCTGGTGCCTGATGCAGAACTAGATTGTGCTGTCGATATGAGGAAGCATGCTATCCATAAACTATACTGTAATCATGAGATCCAGAACGACACTCTATTTTAGGAACACTGTATACGAAACTAGTATCGCCTCTCCATTATGACTGCTTAATCCCAGGCTTTTATATCAGAATATCTTTCTATTGGACAGCCTTCCTTTCATTGTGAAATACAACAGGGAACAATGTACACAAGAGACTTGCTGACTAGGATAAAATTTTATACATGCATGGGGATTTTAAGACTCAGCTCGAGAGAGATAGAGAGAGAGAGAGAGAGAGAGAGAGAGAGAGAGAGAGAGAGAGAGAGAGAGTACAGTCACTGCAATGTGAGGGCTAGTTGAGCTAGTTGGTTCCTTAAACCAATTTACAATGTTTACTTTTATTCTTGATACCAAGTATAGCATCTTTAACTCACCATAGGAAAAAAATCCACTGACAGCAGAACTTGGCTTGGTGCACCCACATTTAGTTACTTCCCTAAAAAAAAGAATATCAGAAGCTTATGAATTATAAAACATCCTCCGCCATCATCATTATCTGTTTCCTGCCTTCTCCCAGTCCTGACTCTTCCAACCCCTCTTAGCTGTCCCTTTAATCCAAAGCCTCTCCTTCCTCCATCCTCCTGCCTTCAAGGCCTTTTGTATCTGCCCCAAACCTACTTTTTATTAGTTTATTATGCTTTCTCTATACAGCATCAACATATTTATAAATTGATATCTAGAAATTGTCCATCACTCACATTATCTCTATATCACATTAATACACCCTACACTAGGGGTGTAGGAGATCTGATCACCGATGAAGAAGGAGGCTGAAGTTTGATAGAGAAGAGCTGAACTCAATGAGGGCTCATGGAAACGATTGCATTGCATGCATATAGACAGATTATGACAATGTAGAGAAAGTATTTATGGGAATCATATCCCAGCATGCCGTAGAGGTTGAAGAATCATTTAGCTCTATCTAGTCCTTAACAAGATGTGTCCTTGTTGTCTGCCCCTTGGGTGAAAGATATTAGGAGGGTATTGGGCCGATATACAATTGCACGTTATTAAAACACATACAATATAAATGCATTTTATAGTCCATGATGCCCTAGCAAAAGTAAAAAAGGTGGCAAAAAGAGAGTTGTAATCTAAATTACACAATTGATATTGCCATCTTTTCAGGTAGAACTAGCCAATGGAGATGAATGCAGAGCATAGTTTTGCTTACAGCTGCTACCACTTACTACCTCTCTAGAACTATTTGTCCTAGTAAATGGCATTATGAGCAGCAATCAGCATGACTTTATGATGGATAGGTCATGTCAGACAAATTTGATTGCTTTTTACAATGAAGTAAGTAAGATGCTGGACAGTGGGGGACAGTAGATGTGATCTATTTGGATTTTGCCAAAGCGTTTGATACTGTGCCCCACAAATGACTGCTTTCTAAACGAAGGTCTGTTGGGCTTAATGAAGTTGTTTGCACATGGATAGGAAACTGGCTACAGGATCGGGTACAGAGGGTAGTTGTTAATGGGACATTCTCTACTTGGAGTAAGGTTCTTAGTGGGGTCGCTCAGGGCTCAGTATTGGGTCCACTTTTATTTAACTTGTTTATTAATGACTTAGGGGAGGGTATTGTAAGTAATGTATCAGTATTTGCAGATGACACAAAACTATCCAGCCCAATTAATTCCATCCAGGATGTGGAATCCTTGCAACATGATCTTGACAAACTGGCAATCTGGGCAGCTAAGTGGCAAATGAGATTCAATGTTGATAAATGTAAAGTCATGCACCTGGGATGTAAAAATATCCAAGCCACTTATACCCTTAATGGGACTGCACTAGGCAAATCCATTATGGAAATGGACCTTGGAGTCCTTGTAGATGATAAACTTGGCTGTAGCAAGTAATGCCAGTCAGCAGCATCAACCAAACTGGTAAAAGGTATGGAAAATCTTAGCTAAGAGGAAAGACTGGCCAAGTTGAGGTTGTTCACGCTGGAGAAGAGGCGCTTAAGGGGTGACATGATAACTATGTATAAATATATAAGGGGATCATATACAGTAATAATCTCTCTAATGTTTTATTAACCAATAGGTCTTTCCAGCTGACGCAATTAGAAGAAAGGAGGTTCCGCCTAAATATTCGGAAGGGGTTTTTTTACAGTGAGAGCTGCAAAGATGTGGAATCCTCTCCCTGAATCAGTTGTACAGGCTGATACATTAGATAGCATTATAGGGCATGTCAAGTCTAAAATAGAATAAGGCTAGAAATGCTGCTACAGGGAGTCACCATCTTGTAACTTTGTTAAACATCTTTGCAAGACTAAGACTGTGCACATGCTCAGTGTGGTCTGGGCTGCTTAGGGATCGTCATAAACAAAGCTGCTTGAGTTCTGCATGGCTGGGAAGTAAGGCGGGGGCTCCCCCTGCTGTTCATAAGTATGATTGTTTCCCTGCTCAGCAGTTAGGGACCATCTGACAATTCCTATCCACAGCAGTAAATGAAAGGAGAATTTCACTGCATACAGTCAGGTTTCTTATAAAAACAGTACACATTTTTTAATTAAAGTATATTGGAGATATGTTTCTTTTTCATTAAAGAAAGTAAAAATTGGATTTTATTTTTTTTGCCTTAACATGCCCTTTTAGAAGGGGTTGCGAGGGAATACAGGGTTATGGAAGATAGCTCATAGTACAAGTTGATTCAGGGACTGGTCCGATTGTCATTGTGGAGTCAGGAAGAAATTTTTCCCCCTCTGAGGCAAATTGAAGAGGCTTCAGTTAGGCAGGTTAAAAAAAGATAAAAAAAAAAAAGACAAAAGGTTGAACTTGATAGACGTGTGTCTTTTTTTCAACCCAACTTACTATGTTACTATACTATGATTTACAACACAGGAGCTTGTGAATCCTGCTGGGGTGCCAGCTAGCTAGAAAGAGACAGAACCAGTCAGAAAGGTTGAATATACCAGTCTTTAAAAATGATTAGAAGTCTTGGAGTGTACAGTTGTCTCTGGATTACAGGCTAGACTTCAGCTGAAAATGAGGACAAAGAAGAAGCCATGCTAGGAACAGATAGACAGAACAATTAGGAACTACTCTAAATTTGACTGAGGTTTGTACAGACTGGAACGGATAAATGCTCATGCAAATTGCACTGTAAATAAAACTAGGGGTGACTGGAACAGGCAGAGCCAGCTGGAACTGGGACAACTGGATAGAACAAATCAGGGAAACTAGGCTGGATTGCTCAAGGCAACTTAAGAAGCTCAGTAGGACAGACTAGAAAAAAGCAGAGCCTGTCCATAGACACATCATGGATGAAGTCTGTATGGAATAAAAGGTAATATCAACAAATATTTGGCATTTCTACAGAGATGCTTCCTGGATGACTGAAGCGGTTTTATTTATCTTGCCACAGGGCACAAAACACTGGGTCTGCAAATTCTGGACGATTTTCTTTTCAAGCATATTCTGTTGGTATCACAGATCATTGTCTGTGGGTCTTCTCTGGGCCAGCTTATGGAATATTTGCCTCCAGGCAAAATGTGCAAGAAGAGCAAAATGCACCTAAAATGATGTAGTTGTAACCAGAATGCAGGATTCCCACCCACGCACAATTATATAATCATTGCGTCTATCTATTATAATAAGCAATGTAGCAATGAAAACACATATTTTGCAATATTTTTGCAATCTTGCAAATCCTAAACAAACTACGCCCATGTCAATAAGGTGAACCCTGTACTTAACATCTGGTCAGTGGCAGTCGCCATGTAGCCTATAGTGCTGTGCACGTCACCATATCCTCAACATGAAAACCAGACAAGAGCATTCCCTAGGTCAGCCCTGTATAAGACATTGGTTTTATTTCCTAGTCATGAATTAAACTCAGTATAAAAATCAAGCCAGTCCAGTTATAGTAATTAAAATGTTGTTGGTGGCTACGGTGAAACTGCACTTGAGGGGAAAAAGTATTTTATGACTTTAATCAGCGAGATATACATTTAGAAGGGAAAATTGATGCAACATCAGAACAGTTTCCATTCTGAACATTTATCTCTCACATTAAGTCAACATTAGCAGTACCAGCATTGAATGTGATTTGCTGAAATCTGGCTGGAGATTAAACATATAAAATTTTAGCTTTCAGCTTTGCAGTGATCTCTCCTTGCCCTCTTGGCTGAAGGACTGGAGACAAGTTGCGTTTCTTTGCGATCATTATCTTATGTCACACTGTAGCCTGAACTACGTCACACTGCAAAAATAAATCCCAGTCAGACATAGGCACAAAGGGGTGCTGTCTAGGAGCCAAGAAAACCAGATTGGGGTTGCAACCTATAGAAAATAACAGACATGTTTTATTAATGTCCTTATAAATTCCTGCAGGCAGTGTTGTAGTTGCTGCTTTTATTAAAGTAGGTCACAATAACCGGATCTGGCTGCTTAATGCAACATGTGTTCTCTGGACTGGCACCAAGTATATAAGGGCAGAGGGCCAAGTTTTCCAACCACAGGATGCATAAAGGTATTACACATGGAGTCACCTACCAGTCTACCAACTTTTAGCAAAATTTAGTATGACCAGTCCAGGGTATTGGCTTGGACATTTTAATTGGTAGTTAACAGAATCCCACCTACCTGGTTCTCCTTGCGAGAAGTAAAAATATGTATTTGCATATGCATTTATATATCAAATGTATTAAAGTGGGCCTTGGGTGAGTACTGACCCAATACGCTGATGCAGTGCTTGCAAAACTGGATTTTTAATTATGGCCGATCAATACCTGGCTGATTTTCATCCAAATATAGGTCTGGAAGGCCCCATACTTGGCTTACAAGATGCCAATGGGCATGTATCCCAAACTTAGAGCAGACTCCAAGACCCAGTTGCTTCTCACTCATCCGCCTATAATGGCCGCCTTTGACTTGATGCCGCCAGGTCTTAACATGAGAGGCGCAAGGAGAGAGTTCTGAGCAAGCAAGGGAACCAAGCATGAGATAATGGAAAGGGAAACAAGAAGCGTAGTACAAAGCCAGGTCAGGTCTGTGACAGTCGGACAATGCGGTATGAATTCAGGAGACACAGGAATAGTCGGGGCACAGGCCAGGTCAAACACACCAATATTGTGGTACAGAACAGGATCCAAGAGAATAGTTGAAACAAGGCAGTGGTCAGGACAGACAGTGAGCTAGATGTGGTCAAGAACAGGCAGGGTCATATATAACAGATCATAAATACTCAAAGGAACGCACACAGGAACTATGAAATAGACCTTTTGTTGGGCAGTAAATATTTTCCCAAGGCCTCTTTAAATATTTAATCTTTGTGCCAAACACAATGACGTTGAGCGCGAACCCACGTCAAAACCCAGAAGTGCAAAACTCCCGGGTGAAGAGACGGGACGTCCCCTAAAAGTATATTAATTACAAGCAGTTTCTATTGACCCATGTATGGCCATCTTTAGGCGCACAGCAGTAGCCCAAAACTTAAAAGTGGGAAATAGACTGTATTTAAAAAAATTAAATATGCACTCTGACAGCAAAGGGTGAAATGTTGGGGGGCACAGGACTCCCTGTAAATACTTATTTTGGGTGTGTCCCTTAACAAAACACCAGCCACCTATGGTTGTGATGTTTGCCCCCTCTATAGATACAGCCATGAGTGTGGCTACTTAAACAGCAGTCATTAGCAGATACGTACTCACACAATAGGTATTAATATAACCAATTAACCAATTAAAAAGGAACCTTCACCTAAAATGTAGTTTATAGTTAATTAGCAATATAACATTTTCCCAAAGACAGAGGATAGCAGAGGCAGTGAAATGTCAGAGAACAGTAAACTATTGATATATCTGGAACAGTGCCATAAACTCTGGGAACAAGACATTTTTCCTGAACATATTACTGGAGCTGCTTACCAGTCCAACGGCGCCCCCTATAATTCCGCTCACCCCAGCAGTTGCAGAGTCTGCTTTGCTCTATAGTTACACCCCTGCCTTTCAGTAAAATGGTCAGTGAGTTTGTATTGTAGTAATTGTGGATGTAAAAAAGTACATCCAACAAATTAAACACGTTGCCCAAGTGTACACAAGGGGAGTGGACAAGAACTTTTTGTACTTCACACTTGTGTTCATGGGGGGAGGCTTGGAAATAGTTGCTCTGATCTAGAAACTTGGTTGGTAACTTATCCAGTATCTCTACAACGGAGCTAGTTCTGCACATTTCTTTGGAGTTGACTGTTTCTCAGGCATTTAATTATGAAATATATCCAGAATAATCACATTGGACTTTATACTTATAGTTGAGTAACAACCACAATTATCATATGCTAGAATGTATTTATACTGAATATATACCATTTCCAGTACCTAATACATTTTTTATGATATTGTGACATCTAGTGGTGTTTTCACATCTTTACAACTTTTAAAAGTAAATCCTGAAACAATGGCAGTATGTACACAATTTAGACTACGCACGGACTCTAAGGGGCAGATTTACTATGGGTCGAATATCGAGGGTTAATTAACCCTTGATATTCGACTAGGAATTTAAATCCTTCGAATTCGAATATCGAATTCGAAGGATTTAGCGCAGGAAATTCGATTGATCGATCGAAGGATTATTTATTCGATCAAATGATTAAATCCATTTTAATCCAACGATCAAATGAATATCCTTCGATCAAAAAAACTTGGGCAAGCCTATGGGGACCTTCCCCATAGGCTAACATTGCGTTCGGTAGCTTTTATCTGCCGAACTAGGGGGTCGAAGTTTTTTTTAAAGAGACAGTACTTCGACTATCGAATGGTCGAATAGTCGAATAGTCGAACGATTTTTAGTTCGAATCGTTCGATAGTCGTAGTCGAAGGTCGAAGTAGCCCATTCGATGGTCGAAGTAGCCCAAAAAAAACTTCGAAATTCGAAGTTTTTTTAATTCGAACCCTTCACTCGAATTTAGTAAATCTGCCCCCTAAATGTCACAATATAAGGCTAATTAGTAATTAATACAGATAATTACTACATAGCAGCACAGAAAACAGTGCAATTAGCATCAGAATTTAATAATCAGCCCTGTAACATCAGCTTATATTACAGACCAATCTCTTTTTCTGCTGGATAATTTGTAACGACCCCTAAGATTAGCTTCTCAACGGCTGATCAGAGCCCACTGAGCATGTGAGTATCATTGCTGCTATTGACAAGCTGAAACTTTAGGCTGGTGCAATAAGTTCAGTATATAAAATATGGCGTTTTAGCTATATTAATTCTTAGGCTTTAGTTCTCCTTTAACAAGGTAAAGGAAAAGCCCGCTCCAAAGAAATGTTCAGAACTAGCTATACTGCAGATTTACTGGATACTTTACCAAACAAGTTTCTAGATCAGGTATCAATGGGAGTATCAATGTGAGTGTTCCAGGGTCTGCATGGTCACAAAAGTTGCTTGCTGGCAATTCATAACTGGGAACACCTATAGACGCAACTTGCAAAGGGTTCCCTGTACTTACCGAGTGAACAAGGCAAGTGTTCCAGGGCTCCATTATGCCTTATGCTTCAAAGCTTCTTAACAAAATGTGTAGAAAGAAACGAGTGTGAATGGAAAGTCATGGCACTAACTGGATTAAGAGAATTCTGTATACATATGCTGCATAATTGAAAATACAAATCATTCTACAGTAAATAATCAATTTTACAACCCATGATTTTAAGCTTTCACAAATTTTATACTTTTTTTGTGGTCCCACCAATATAAAACAATAGAGCATTTCCCTGATTTAATTTTTTTTCCGGATTTTAAACCATTTCTTTGCTGGTCCCCTGAAAAATGAAAAATAAGGGTTCTACTGAAGTTCCATTTTGTCAGGCTGATAATTCACTGGAATGTTGGGAAAACCTGCAATCGTTATCACCTTAGCTGGTCTGTAAAGGTTGCCATAGACATAAACAAAGATGACGCCAAATGAGTGGAACCCCCCTCCCATATGCCCACTTTAAAGTGGGCCCAACGGGCACCCAACGATCAGATCATAATGCATCCAATGTGGGTGGTCGGATTGCGGGGCCGCATACACGCACAGACGCGGATTCGATCCAACGGGATCAGGCCCAGATTTGTGGTGAGGCCACAAAGGCCTGGGCCTAGGGCAGCAAATTCCTAGGGGTGGCATGCTGCCCAGCCACTCTATAGGGAACACTGGGGACGCGCAGCTCCCCGGTGCTCACTAGAGCGATGTGGGTGGCGGGGCGCTAGGACTGCGTGGCCTAGGGGCGCCACCTCTCAAATCAGGCTCTGGAGGGGATTTTTTAACCTGCCCGATATCGATAGGGAAAGGCCATTGGATGGCCCCACACACGGGCCAATAAGCTGCTGACTCGGTCTGGCTGCAGCTTTTATCAGCCCGTGTATGGGGGCCCCACATTTACAAAACAATATGCAACCTTTTTTTTGCTGTTATTGAAATGGAATTCTCAGCATCTCCCAAAAGCCAGCTGAGCTCATCTGAGGTTTACTTTACTGACATTATTTTTGATTTGGAAGAGGGTGCACACCTGATAGCTCTTCTGAAGAGTTTAGGGTTGCCATCTGGCATATCAGCAGCTTGGCCAGTAAAAACAATGCTTGCAGAGCAGAATGACAAAAATACAGGAAAACTGGCATTTTTTCAGACAATACGTCAAACCTAATGTTTCAGGATCTAAAATTGTTAAATAGCATAGTGTGTAAAAAGAAATGGTCTCCAAAAACAGGCTTTCATCTGCTGGTGTTACTTGTTCATTATGCAACAGTCATGGCACACAATCTGGAATTGCTGCAGTGTCTGAAAATCTCATTTCTTTCACAGGAACAACAAAGTAAATGGCTCAGAAAATAGAGTAACCCCTACTATGTATACCACCTCCGGAGTTTTTGGGCAAGGTTCTTTGGGAACATTATACCCCACTCCTTTATATGGCATCCATTAATAAGATGAAGCAGCTTCTCTCTGGCCATTATTTCTGCATGGATAACTATGAAGAGGCATAGAGAGAGAGCGGGTGAGTGCATTCATTATGTTGTACAAGATTTTTAGCTGAAGGAAGGAATGAGATCGTTAATTAGATCTATCAGGACTATATAATGGATGTGCGTTAAGGAAAAATAGACTTGGGCACCCAAGCTTTGACATTCATCTGCATTTGTACGATAGTCTGTTTAAAACTTTAGCTAATGTTACACACAACAGATCTCGGCCTGTGGATAAATGCAGCCTAAGAATCTGATTCTACACTGAGAGTTAGCCCCTTCCTTGCTTGCACCTGATTCCACTGCATCGGCCACGTGCACACGAGGCACATTTCATTGTCAAAACACAAGAGTTTGTATTATCTGCACTAAAATCCACCATATGTGCCTGCATCCCGGCTGAAGCAATGGATCTGGGTGCAGGCAGGGAAAAAGGATAACTATCGTAGTAGTAGCGTTTTCTAGGCCTGTGTATTTACATCCTGAGATCCGGTGTATGCGGCATTAGCCTTAGGCTACAGTCACACTGGGCTGATTCTCAGCCTGCAGATAACTGCAGCAGATAAACAGCTGAACCCAGAACCACTCATTGATCCAGGTGCAGGCACATGGAGAAGTTTTCATTGCTAAAATGCATCAAAGTTTGTACCAATATCCACTCCACGTGCCTGTCCCTGGGTCGACATAGTGGTTAAAGTTGTGGGCACAGAAAAGAGCTGATTTGAGTGTTGGGGCTGATTCTCAGCTGCAATTTTTCGTAGGCTGAGGAATTGACCAAGTGAAATGCTTTCTGGTAGGCTGCTGTTTTTCCTTCTCAATGTAACTGAATGTGTCTCAGTGAGACATGGGTTTTTACTATTAAGCGTTGTTCTTAGATCTACCAGGCAGCTGTTATCTTGTGTTAGGGAGCTACTATCTGGTTACCTTCCCATTGTTCTTTTGTTTGGCTGCTGGGGGGGGGGGAATGGAGGGGGTGATATCACTCCAACTTGCAGTACAGCAGTAAAGAGTGATTGAAGTTTATCAGAGCACAAGTCACATGACTTGGGGCAGCTGGGAAATTGACTATTGACTATGAAAATGTCTAGCCCCATGTCAGATTTCAAAATTGAATGTAAAAAAATCTGTTTGCTGTTTTGAGAAATTGATTTCAGTGCAGAATTCTGCTGGAGCAGCACTATTAACTGATTCATTTTGAAAAAATAATTTTTTCCCATGACAGTATCCCTTTAAGTTAGGTGTAGATTGTATAAGCACGATTGGAGCTTTGAAGGTATCCAGATTGGGCCCTTGTGAAAACCGGTATAGAAGCAATAACACCAAAACTACCGGTGAAAGTGGAAAACAGGACAAACTTGGTCCTCCCATATGTAGCTGGGGTGTCAGAAAAACTTAGAAGGATTTTTAATAAACACCAGATCCCTATCTGCTTTAAACCCAACACACTGAGGCAGCAACTGGTTCACCCAAAAGACCCAACCCCAAAACACAAGAATAGTAACATTGTGTATGCAGTGCAGTGAGGAGTGCTCTGATTTGTATGTGGGGGAAACCAAACAACAGTTACACCAGCGTATGGCGCAGCAAAGAAGAGTCAGCTCCTCTGGTCAGGACCTACATCTAAAAGAAAAAGGACACACATTTGAAGACTGCCAAGTCCAGATTCTAGACCAGGGGAGCGACTGGTTCAAAAGAGGTGTTAAAGAAGCCATATATGTAAAAACTGAAAAACCAAGTTAGATAGAGGCGGGGGTGCAACATTGTCTGCCACATACAATGCTGTTTTGGCGCCTCTCCCTGGAAGGTTTAATAACACATCAAAGCTCCAATCTTGCTAATACAATCAACACCTAATTTAATGACATCCTTGCTGATTATGATAAACAAATTGTGCTGATGGGAGCAAAATTCCAGAGGATATATTCCCGAATAAAGATGTTATTTACAAGTTATTCTAAATTGAGAAAGCCAGTTGGATGACTGGTGAAACGCCTTCAAGGAAAAAACACAGCAAGTCCTGTTGATTTGACTTTTTTCTACAGATAATTGGCAGATATTCAATAGTACTGAGACCTCTTCTTTTTTCTCTAATATTAGCACTAGAAGGTCTGGGAAAATTTTTGGTGCCTCCTTAACATATGCCCTAAAATCAAAATCACACTCTTAAATGCTGATTTAGCAAGCTCTTGCATCCTGGGCATATTTGCACCAGACACTGTTGGTAAATGCAGAACACAGTGCTGACTGGCACACAATGCCAATAACCGTATCACTGTAAATCAAAAAGAAAAAAATGAGCAAATAATGAGAGAAAAATGCTCACAGGTAACCCCAGTCCATGCATGCAAAAATCTGAAGCAGCAAAAAGATGTGAGTTTTCTCCAAAAGTAAAGGCCAGAAATTATAATCAAAAGTTCAAAACATTTATTGGGAAATACAGATAACCGCCTAACGTGTTTCGCACCTACTGAGGCACTTACTCACTATGAGTAAGTTCTCCAGTAGGTACGAAACGCATTAGGCGGTTATCTGTATGTCCTAATAAATGTTTTGAACTTTTAATTATAATTTCTGGCCTTTTCTTTCAGAGAAGACTCACATCTTTTTGCTTTTTCCAACTGTGTCCTTACCACTTGCCAGATGGGAGGAAGAAAAGACATAACTTCTTTGCACCACACACCCTGTGTGTAAAAATGCTCTCTAATTTGGAATTGCAAAATTACATGCACATTAGGTAGCTGAAAATGGGATTTCTACTTGCCACCCCTTTGCCTGTACCTCATCAGCTCTGCTGAGCACAGGCAGCGATGTATACACGGGTAAGCACAAGTCTGTGTTGTCTATTCTAGACGTTAGCGCTGCTATTTTGTGCATTTGGATCAAGCCTTGTTAATCTTATTCTTTTATCACAAGTCTAACCTTTATTGCAAGTAGTTGTAAGACACAAACATTATTTTGACAGCAACCTTTCAAGCTGGTCCTACTTTGATACTTATTCCATGGAAATGTTGCTTCAATGTGTGGATGCATTTAAATAAAAAATACCAAAGTAAAACCCAAAATCTTTATAATCTCACCAGTGATACATGGGGTCTGGGTGCTCATGCCCCAGACTTACAGCTTGAGGTGGAGGTAGGTATCCAACGAAAGAAGAAAACAGCAGGCATTCACAGATCCCACAAAGACTCCTGTAAAAGAACTGAGAACTTTATTCAGGCCACAAAGTAAATGAATACATAGCCTTACTTGTTTTCTTACTTAATCATTGGCTTAAAGGAGAAGGAAATTCATTTCACATTAGGGGGTGCCAAATGTTAGGCACCCCCAAGTGAATGTATTTACTTACCTAAAACCCCGGGCCAGTACTCCTATCTAGGGATGCACCGAATCCAGGATTCGGTTTGGGATTCGGCCAGGATTCGGCCATTTTCAGCAGGATTCGGATTCGGCCGAATCCTTCTGCCCGGCCGAACCGAATCCGAATCCTAATTTGCATATGCAAATTAGGGGCAGGGAGGGAAATTGCGTGACTTTTTGTCAGAAAACAAGGAAGTAAAAATGTTTTCCCCTTCCCACCCCTAATTTGCATATGCAAATTAGGGTTCGGATTCGGTTCGGTATTCGGCCGAATCCTTCGTGAAGGATTCGGGGGTTCGGCCGAATCCAAAAAAGTGGATTCGGTGCATCCCTACTCCTATCATCAGAAAATTGCACTGGGCCGGAAGTTTTCTGCTGATTGGAGCACCAGCCCGGGGTTTCAAGTAAGTAAATACATTCACTTGTGAGTGCCTAACATTTGGCACCTCCCAGTGTGAAACTACTTTACTTGTCCTTTAAACAAAAGGCAGATCAGTATGCCAGATATATACCCCGGACCCACCAATAACCAGAATACATCAATTAACCAATAGAATGTGTGGATGCTCAGAGTTTAGGGATACATAGCTTTGCATGGATTTTGCCATTGCTGGGTGACTTTGTAGCACTGTAACAGACTCTATTGAATGATTGCTGAAATCTTTTTAAATAATTACATTAAGCTATATGTTTATTCTCATTATTGCCAGAATGTTGAAGACCTTCCTGGCATAGAACTTACTGACAGATATGTTGGGACTCTCATACCAGAGTTCAGGAGTAGGGATGTCGCGGACTGTTCGCCGGCGAACTTGTTCGCGCGAACATCGACTGTTCGTGCTCGCCGAATGTTCGTGAACGTCGCGCGACGTTCGCCATTTTGGGTTCGCCTTACCTGGTGCTTTTTTTTGACCTCTCACCCCAGACCAGCAGATACATGGCAGCCAATCAGGAAGCTCTCCCTCCTGGACCCCCCCCACACCCCCTGGACCACTCCCCTTCCATATATAAACTGAAGCCCTGCAGCGTTTTTTCATTCTGCCTGTGTGTGCTTGCAAGAGCTAGTGTAGGGAGAGAGCTGTTAGTGATTTCACTGATTTCTTTGAGGGACAGTTGATAGTAAGTTTGCTGGCTAGTAATCTACTTGATACTGCTCTGTATTGGAGGGACAGAAGTCTGCAGGGATTTGAGGGACATTTTAGGTTAGGTAGCTTTGCTGGCTAGTAATCTACCTTCTACTGCAGTGCTCTGTATGTAGCTGCCTGCTGTGGGCACTGATCTCTTCTGATCTCATCTGCTGACTGCTGTAATAACCCAATAGTCCTTCTAAGGACTGCTTTTATTTTCTTTTTTGTTGTTTTACTTTGCTACTATAACAGCCCAGTGCTATTAGTCTAGCAGTGTTGGGGAGTGGGACTGGTGTGCTACTGTGCTGCTCCTAGTAGTTCAGCAGCAGCAACCCGAGAAATTTTTTTTTTTAATATTCATATATTTTTTTTTCTTTTACTTATCTTACTGTTCTTTAACGTGTACAGTGCTGTTGCTGTTCTTCATAGTAGTGCACCAATAGTAGTGCACTTGCAGGCATTATTTGCCCAGTGTGTTCTTCAAACAACTGCCATCTAGCTGTGTGAGCTTGTTCACATTCTGTCTAAATATCAATAATAATACCGTCTCCAGAAACACCACCCGAGTGATGTTTTTCAGGCAGCAATAATATATTCCGTATCCACTGCTGTAGTAGTGTATACGTTGACCTAGCAGGCATTGTTTCAATTTGTTTGCCCAGTGTGTTCTTCATTTTCAAACAACTGCCATCTAGCTGTGTGAGCTTGTTCACATTCTGTCTAAATATCAATAATAATACCGTCTCCAGAACCACCACCTGAGTGACGTTTTTCAAGCAGCAATAATATATTCCTTATCCACTGCTGTAGTAGTGTATACGTTGACCTTGTAGGCATTTTTTGCCCAGTGTGTTCTTCATTTTCAAACAACTGCCATCTAGCTGTGTGAGCTTGTTCACATTCTGTCTAAATATCAATAATAATACCGTCTCCAGAAACACCACCCGAGTGACGTTTTTCAAGCAGCAATAATATATTCCGTATCCACTGCTGTAGTAGTGTATACGTTGACCTTGTAGGCATTGTTTGACCAGTGTGTTCTTCATTTTCAAACAACTGCCATATAGCTGTGTGAGCTTGTTCACATTCTGTCTAAATATCAATAATAATACCGTCTCCAGAAACACCACCTGAGTTGTTGTTGTTGTTTTAAAAATAATGCCAGGCAAAGGCAGGCCGCCACGCAGAGGCACTAGGGGCCGTGCTGCTATGCTATCCTGTGGCCCTAGGAAATTGCCCAGTTTTAAAAAGGCAATGACCCTGAACTCCCAAAATGCTGAAGAGGTAGTTGACTGGCTTACACAGCACACCCCATCCTCTACCGTTTCTAACTTTACCACAACATCCTCATCCTCCACTGCTATGGGCACCCCACGTAACACTTCCTCCACCACCGGCGCCCCTTCTTCACTGGAGTCAGAGGAGTTATTTTCACATGAGTTTCTTGAACTGAGTGATGCGCAACCATTATTGGCAGAAGAAGATGAAGGAGATGAGGACGTTACACCAGATTTAATTCTGGCAGAGAACACAACAGAGATGGACATAATGAGTGATGAGGAGGTCCCCGCTGCTGCTTCCTTCTGTGAGCTGTCAGAAGAAATTGATGCATCTGAGGAGAATGATGATGAGGAGATTGATGTTTTGTGGGTGCCCAGTAGAAGAGAGCAAGAGGAGGATAGTTCAGATGGAGAGACGGAGAGTCAGAGAGGCAGGAGGAGAATAAGACTTAGAAGAAGCAGGGAGGACAGCTCGCAGGGAACAGTAGGGCAACAACATGTATCGGCACCTGTGTTCAGCCAGCCAACGCACCCGCCATTGCCGCCATTGCCGCCAACTTCTACTGTTACCGCCAGATTGCCAGCTTCAAAAAGGTCAGCATTGTGGGATTTTTTTAATGTGTGTGCCTCTGACAAAAGTGTTGTAATTTGCAATGAGTGCAGTCAGAAACTGAGTCTTGGGAAGCCCAACAGCCACATAGGTACAACTTCTATGCGAAGGTACATGAACGGCAAGCATAAAGCACTTTGGGAGCAACACCTCAAAGGCAACAGGCAAACTAAAAGCCACCCTCCTTCTGGTCCAGCATCTTACTGCTCTACCTCTGCTGTCCTTGACCCGTCTGAACCACCCTCCACTCCGCCTTCCACCTTGACCACCAGTTCCCATTCCCAGTCATCTGCCCCCAGCCAAGTTTCTGTGAGGGCCATGTTTGAGCGTAAGAAGCCAATGTCTGCGAGTCACCCCCTTGCCCGGCGTCTGACAGCTGGCTTGTCTGCACTCTTAGCCCGCCAGCTTTTACCATACCAGCTGGTGGACTCTGAGGCCTTCCGCAAATTTGTAGCAATTGGGACACCGCAGTGGAAGGTACCCAGCCGCAATTTTTTTTCAAAAAAGGGAATACCACACCTGTACCACCATGTGCAGAGCCAAGTCACCGCATCTCTGTCACTTAGTGTTGGGCCAAAGGTCCATATGACTACTGACGCATGGTCCTCCAAGCATGGTCAGGGCAGGTATGTCACCTACACTGCCCACTGGGTGAACTTGGTAATGGCTGGGAAGCAGGGAATGTGTGGCTCAACAACGACAGTGGAGTTGGTGTCACCGCCACGGATTGCACGCGGTTCTGCCACCACCTCTACTCCTCCTTCGCTCTCTACCTCATCTTCTTCCTCTTCTTCCTCCTCTGCTGCTGGGTCCTCCACCTCCACACCTGTGCACCCCCACCTCCCCCTAGGCTATTCGACGTGCCAGGTACCCCGTTGTCATGCTGTCTTGGGGATGACGTGCCTGGAAAGCAGAAACCATACCGGATCTGTACTCCTGTCATCTCTGCAGTCACAGGCCGATCGGTGGCTGACCCCACACCAACTGAAGATCGGAAAAGTGGTGTGTGACAACGGAAGCAATCTGTTGGCAGCACTGAGACTGGGCAATTTAACACATGTGCCCTGCATGGCACATGTTCTGAATTTAATAGTCCAACGTTTTGTCTCGAAGTACCCAGGATTCCAGGACGTTCTCAGGCAGTCCAGGAAGGTGTTGGCCCATTTCAGACGTTCCTACACAGCCATGGCACGCCTTGCTGACATTCAGCAGCGGTACAACATGCCAGTCAGGCGTTTGATTTGCGACAGCCAGACTCGCTGGAATTCAACGCTCCTCATGTTGGAACGTCTGCTGCAACAACAAAGAGCCGTCAATGAATACCTGTTTGAACTGGGTGGTAGGACTGGATCTGCAGAGCTGGGGATTTTTTTGCCCCGTTACTGGGTGCTTATGCGCGATGCCTGCAGGCTCATGCGCCCGTTTGAAGAGGTTACAAATATGGTCAGTCGCACCGAAGGCACCATCAGCGACCTAATACCCTTTGCTTTCTTCCTGGAGCGTGCCGTGCGACGAGTGACAGATGAGGCTGTAGACCAGCGTGACGAGGAGCAGGAAGCGCACGATTTCTGGTCGGAATCACCAGAACGAACCCAGGCACCTGCTGCAACGCAGGGAGAGGTGTCAGAAGTGGAGTCAGAGGAGGAAGGTGGCTTTGTGGGGGAGGAGGACCAACAGGAGCAGGCTTCACAGAGGGCTAGTGGTGACCTTTTGGGGACCCCTGGTCTTGTACGTGGCTGGGGGGAGGAGACCGTGGATGATGCAGTCCTTGATAACGAGGAAGCGGAGATGGATACCTCTGCATCCAACCTTGTGAGAATGGGGTCTTTCATGCTGTCATGCCTGTTGAAGGACCCCCGTATCAAGAGGCTTAAGGAGAAGGACCTGTACTGGGTCGCAACGCTACTAGACCCTCGGTACAAGCATAAAGTGGCAGAAATGTTACCAACGTACCACAAGTCCGAAAAGATGCGGCATTTACAAACCAGCCTGCAAAACATGTTGTACAATGCTTTTAAGGGTGATGTCACTTCAGGAACTCATCAACATTCCAGGGGCAGAAGTGCCAGTAATTCTACCACGAGCACACCTGCAGGGACAAAGCACTTTGGCCGGTCTGTAACGTCAGACATGCAAATGATTTTCAGTCCAAGGCAGCGCCAGAACCCCTCTGGATCCACCCTCAAAGAACGCCTCGACCGGCAGGTAGCGGACTACCTGGCATTAACTGCAGATATCGACACTCTGAGGAGCGATGAACCCCTGGACTACTGGGTGCGCAGGCTTGATCTGTGGCCAGAGCTGTCACAATTTGCCATGAACCTCTTGTCTTGCCCCGCCTCAAGTGTCCTCTCAGAAAGGACCTTCAGTGCAGCAGGAGGGATTGTAACTGAGAAGAGAACTCGCCTAGGTCACAAAAGTGTGGATTACCTGACCTTTATTAAAATGAATGAGGGGTGGATCTCGGAGGGTTACTGCACGCCGGAAGACTTGTTCTGAGTTTCTGACTCCCCATGCAGCTGTCCTTCTCTGCACGCCTCATGACTCCACACACAGCTGTCCTTTAGCGTCCTCCTCCCTCCACCACCGTTACAAACTAGGGTGCAAACCCTACTGGTTTAATTTGAATCCAGGTAAATCCTGAGTTTTTCTGGCCTCTGTGCTTCAGTGGCTGTGACAAAAAAAAAATGAATATTTTCAGCATTTATATGGCATATTTTTTCTGGCCTCTGTGCTGCAGTGGCTGCGACAAAAAAAAAATGAATATTTTCAGCATTTATATGGCATATTGTTTCTGGCCTCTGTGCTTCAGTGTCTGCGACAAAAAAAAATTATATTGTTAGCATTTATATGGCATATTTTTCCTGGCCTCTGTGCTTCAGTGGCTGCGACAAAAAAAATTTATATTGTTAGCATTTATATGGCATATTTTTTCTGGCCTCTGTGCTTCAGTGGCTGCGACAAAAAAAATTATATTGTTAGCATTTACATGGCATATTTTTTCTGGCCTCTGTGCTGCAGTGGCTGCGACAAAAAAAAATTAATATTTTCAGCATTTATATGGCATATTGTTTCTGGCCTCTGTGCTTCAGTGTCTGCGACAAAAAAAATTATATTGTTAGCATTTATATGGCATATTTTTCCTGGCCTCTGTGCTTCAGTGGCTGCGACAAAAAAAATTATATTGTTAGCATTTATATGGCATATTTTTTCTGGCCTCTGTGCTTCAGTGGCTGCGACAAAAAAAACATAATTTTTCAGGAAAGTACACATGCCTAATTTTTCAGGGTTCTGCAACAGTGGCAAAATCGCATCTTTTATGGTCACCGCAGGTGATCAATAAAGTAGACCAAAACTGGGCCCACACTGCAGAATCAGTGTTTTTTGGTTCGCTTCACTGTACATTGAATTACCTCTGCCTGACCGTGCACGTGCGCACAAGCACGGTGACTGCTAAACACACCACTACAGAAATATTGCCACCAACAGGACGAACATCCTGGAGGTGACAAGCTCAACTAGTAATTAACAACTATTATTTGCTCACTTGACGGTATCATTCATTAAAGCTCTTTGCATTTTTTTGCGTTGCAGTAAGCGCCGCGTTTCGTCTTTGCGTGTGAACAGGCTGTAACCTTTACACGACTTGATTGGCATGTAGACGCCGGACGTTTTAAAGCAGTTTATTACACAGGTTTAGAAATGTAGTGTGATTTCTGCCCTTTACAGCACAAAAAGCAGCGCTGTGTCAACAATGTATTTTTCAGATACATTTTTGCCCTTGATCCCCCTCTGGCATGCCACTGTCCAGGTCGTTGCACCCTTTAAACAACTTTAAAATCATTTTTTTGGCCAGAAATGTCTTTTTTAGCTTTTAAAATTCGCCTTCCCATTGAAGTCTATGGGGTTCGCGACGTTCGCGAACCGTTCGCATTTTTGACGCAAGTTCGCGAATATGTTCGCAAACTTTTTTTCCGACGTTCGCTACATCCCTATTCAGGAGTACAATCCCTATGGACTTCAGAATAAACCCCCATGGAGATGTCAAAGGTTGTATTCCTTTTGTGGTTAAACCCAAGGAACCGATGTGCTTGTGGAGGGAGGGAGGCATGTTGCCTGGGTATCTGGGCATTTGCAGATCCATAAAGCAAGCCTGCTGGTAATTTCCACATCTTTCAAGCACATGAGAGTCTAACCTCTCTTCCTTGAGTTGTGGGTATTTTTGATTTATTTTAATGGATGTTCTGTACTTTTATAGAAAATAAGTTCTTTGCGTCCTCTTTCATCTCTAAATGCTTTCAGTTCACTTCCTGGCATACTCAAATGTCTCCTTTCCATTGTTCTCATTTCTTCAATTCTGTGCCTGAAAAATACTTAGGGTGGTCTACCTTCAGGTTAACTTTTAGTATGTTACAGAGTGGTCAATTATTTTTAATGGATTTCAGTTTTTTATAGTTTTTTAATTATTTGCCTTCCTCTTCTGACTTTTTCCAGCTTTCAAACGCAGGTCAATGGCCCCAACAGCCAAAACCTATTTATCTGTAAGGCTACAATTTTATTCTAATTGCTACTTTTTATTACTTATCTTTCTATTTAGACCCTTCTTTATTCATAATCATAATTCTCTTTCAACCCAGTGGTTCCTAGTTTAAATTAGACCGTAGATAGATGCTAAAATCGCAAGCTGGAGAGCTGTTGACAAAACGCTAAATAATTATGTGTACAAATATAATTATGTCTACATCATACTAACAGTTAATGTAAAGGTGAACAACCCCTTTATGAAGAGGACATTATACTTTGTAACTGTCCCAGTGTCTACAAAGTGGTACACTGGTTGAAAGGAGAATTAAAGTTCAACACATAAGTAGGCTAGAAATGCTGTACAATATATTTTGGGGTTCTGTATAAACCCAAACTGACCAAAGCACAGAAGATCTGTATCTTCAAAGATGCCCCAGTAGCTTCTTTTCTGCTGAATTACGGCACATGTTTTGGGCTGCTGTCACTTACTGAGCTTAGGGACTGGCACAATATAATGTATATATAGAATTCAAAAGTCACAATAGTCAAGAGTGAGTTTATTGTCATTTCATCCATATACGTTTGTACAGTACACAGTGAAACGAAACAACCTTCCTCTAGGACCATGGTGCTACATACAACATAGATGTACCCGACAACAGACACAAAGTGCAAGTGCAAAAAATCTGCAACTCCTGCAGGACAGGTCAGCACAGTGCAGGGACAGGACAAGACAGTGCACACTCAGCAGATGTAAGGGATGAAAACATAATTATGCCTCTTTATAGGTCCTTGGTGAGGCCTCATCTGGAGTATGCAGTTCAGTTTTGGACTCCAGTCCTTAAGAGGGATATAAATGAGCTGGAGAGAGTGCAGAGACGTGCAACTAAATTGGTTAGAGGGACGGAAGACTTAAATTATGAGGGTAGACTGTCAAGGTTGGGGTTGTTTTCTCTGGAAAAAAGGCGCTTGCGAGGGGACATGATTACACTTTACAAGTACATTAGAGGACATTATAGACAAATGGCAGGGGACCTTTTTACCCATAAAGTGGATCACCGTACCAGAGGCCACCCCTTTAGACTAGAAGAAAAGAACTTTCATTTGAAGCAACGTAGAGGGTTCTTCACAGTCAGGACAGTGAGGTTGTGGAATGCACTGCCGGGTGATGTTGTGATGGCTGATTCAGTTAATGCCTTTAAGAATGGCTTGGATGATTTTTTGGACAGACATAATATCCAAGGCTATTGTGATACTAAACTCTATAGTTAGTATAGGTATGGGTATAAAGAATTTTAATTAAAAGTAGGGAGGGGTGTGTGTATGGATGATGGGTTTTCATTTGGAGGGGTTGAACTTGATGGACTTTGTCTTTTTTCAACCCAATTTAACTATGTAACTATGTAACTATGTAACTATGTAATATGTTAAGTAAATAATGCTAAAGTCAGAACATAGTAAGAACATGATAAAGAACATGATAAAGAACATGATAAAGTGCAGATGTGCTCATAGAGAACAGTTGTATCCAATGGCTAATTTATTTATACAATAAGGTCAGATGGAGTGTGAGTGTGAGAGAGATCTCAAAATTCTGCAGTATAGAGGAGAGCACTCAAATAGCAGTTACTGGTAGAAAGGTATTTTATTGACTACAAATCGCACAACATGGGATAGGAGCCTTATGGCTTGGGGGAAGAAACTGTTACACAGTCTGGTAGTGAGGGCCCTAATGCTTCGGTACCTTTTTCCAGATGGCAGGAGTGTGAGGGGTGTGTTGGATCAGCCACAATGCTGGTGGCTTTACGGATGCAGTGAGTGGTGTAAATGTCCGTGATGGAAGGAAGAGAGTCACCTATGATCTTCTCTGCTGTCTTCACTATCCTCTGAAGGGTCTTGCGCTCCATGACAGTGAAGTTCCCAGCCCAGACAGTGATACAGCTGCTCAGGATGCTCTCGATAGTCCCTCTGTAGAAGGTTTTGAGTATGGATGGTGGGAGATGGGATTTCCTCAGCTTGTACAGGGAGTAGAGGCGCTGTTGGGCTTTCTTGGCTAAGGAGCTGGTGTTGTGGGACCAGGTGAGGTTCTCCGCCAGGTGGACACCAAGGAATTTGGTGCTTTTGACGATCTCCACATTAGAGCCTTCAATGTACAGTGGCAGGTGGTTACTCCTAGTCTTCCTAAAGTCAACAAACATCTCTTTTTTTTTGTCTACATTGAGAGACAGGTTGTTGGCTCTGCACCAGTCTGTTAGCCGCTGCACCTCCTGTCTGTATGGTGACTCGTCATTATTGCTGATGAGACCCACCACGGTTGTGTCATCAGCGAACTTTATGATGTGATTTGTGCGGTGCGTGGCTGCACAGTCATGTATCAGCAGAGTGAACAGTAGAGGACTAAATACACAGCCTTGAGGGGCTTCGGTGCTCAGTGTGGTGGTTCTGGAGATGATGTTTCCAATCCTGACTGACTGAGGTCTGTCGATCAGGAAGTCCAGAACCCAACTGCAGAGGGAGGTGTTCAGTCCAAGCAGGCTGAGCTTTTCTATAAGATGCTGAGTAGTGATGGGCGAATTTATTCGCCAGGCGCGAATTCGCGGCGAATTTGCGCGATTCGCGCCCAGCGAATAAATTCTCAAAATGCCCGTGAAAATTCGCGGTAAAAATTCCGGCGCCGTTTCGCGAATTTTCCGCCGTTTCGCGAATTTCGCGCAAAATTCGCAAATTTTTCGGCGAAGTGAAACGCCGCAAGTTCGCCCATCACTAATGCTGAGGAATGATAGTGTTGAATGCTGAACTGAAGTCTATGAACATTATTCGAACATAGGTGTCTTTTTTGTCCAGATGAGAGAGGGCCAGATGGAGGGTGGTGGCTATTGCATCATCTGTTGAGCAATTTTGACGGTATGTGAACTGTAGGGGGTCCAGTGCTGGTGGCAGCAGGGTTTTGATGTGTTTCTTGACAAGCTTCTCAAAACACTTCATGATGATGGGGGTATGTGCCACAGGATGGTAGTCATTGAGGCAGAACACTGATGATTTCTTCTGCATGGGGACAATGGTGGTGGTTTTGAAGCACTTCGGGACAGTGGAGGTGTTCAGGGAGATGTTAAACATCTGCCAGCTGATCTGCACATTCTCTTAGAACTCTGCCAGGGATATTGTCTGGTCCTGCAGCCTTCCATGGGTTTACTCTTTCCAGAGTTATCCTCACATCAGCCACCGACAGACGAAGTGCCTGGTCACTAGGCAGAGTGATGGTCTTCCTCATTCCTGTGTTGTTCTGTGCTTCAAACTGCGCATAGAAGTCTTTCAGTGCATCTGCAATGGAGGCGTCACTGTCACAGGCAGATGGTGTTGACCTGTAGTTTGTGATAGCCTGGATACCCTGCCACATGCGCCGTGTGTCACCATTCTCCTGGAAGAAGCGGTGTATTCTATGAGTGTATGTGCGCTTAGCTACTCTGATGGCACAGGAAAGTTTGGCTCTCGCTGTTCTCAGGGCGACTTCGTCACCTTCCCTGAAAGCAGAGTCTTGGGCCCTCAGTAACACATGTATCTCTCCAGTGAACCACGGCTTCTGGTTGAGGTGTGTAGTGATGCACTTGGAGACAGTGACATCATCAATGCACTTTGTGATGTAGCTGATTAAAGATGACGTATACTCATCCAAGTTGATGTAGTCGCTGAAGGTTGCAGCCTCCCTTAACATGTTCCAGTCAGTGCACTCAAAACAGTCCTGAAGAGCAGTAATGGCTCCTGCTGGCCATGTTTTCACCTGATTCAGAACCGGTTTAGAGTGCCTGACGAGTGGTCTGTATTCTGGAATTAGCATAACAGAGATGTGGTCTGAGTATCCGAAGTGTGGGCTGGGCTCTGCTCGGTACACACTGGAAACGTTTGTGTAAACCTGATCCAGCGTGTTTGGCCCTCTAGTAGCAAATTCCACATGCAGATGGAATTTAGGGAGTACTGATCTGAGATTCACATGGTTAAAATCTCCAGCGATGATAATCAGTCCATCTGGGTGAGTGTTTTGTATGTCTGTGATAGCGCTGTAGAGCAATAAATTGCTGTTAATTCAGATTCACACTATATGGCAGCTCCAAATCCAGTGCAATTTTCATCATAATTCAATAATTCACTCTGTAGCACCAGCCTCTGTAGCACGTGAACCTCATGATTTGTGACATTCCCTAAGCTTCTCAACGGGCTGCCCATCTACACTGAGCATGTGCAGAATTACATTGTTTCACATGGAGCAATCGCCAATTTTATGACAATAAGGGGTATATTTATCAAAGAGTGAAGTTAATAGTGAAGTTCCGCCACTAGAGTGAAATTCTGCCACTCTCCATTCATTTCTATGGGATTTTTATAGGCGTATTTATCAAAGGGTGAACTTTCACTTTCACCCATTGATAAATACGCCTTTCAAAATCCCATAGAAATGAATTGAGAGCTGCGGAATTTCACTCTAGTGGTGGAACTTCACTCTTTGATAAATTTACCCCCAAGTGTGGTAGTGCTCCCTTGTAGATAGGCTGTGACTCAAGATGTAGAGCATGCAAACTGCAACTTTGCGTTAGACAAAAGTGTTCAGTCCTGTATCAGTCCATAGCTCTGGAGGGACCATTTGCCATTGCAAATGCCTCTCAAAATACCATTGTCTATATCAAACTAAAAGTTTATAAAAAGGTAAACCTCTCCAAAATAATCTAAGATGGTGAACCCTCTGTGCATAATTTTGAAGACCTGGATCACTACTGTTGTAGAGATTCTGAAACTTTAGGCTGGTGCAGTAAGTTTAAGATGTAACATACTACATTTCTGCTTATGTTTGTTTTTAGTGTTTAGTTCTCCTTTAACCTCTTACAAATGTGTCTCCTTGGGCTTTTGATGAACACCAGTTAAGCAAAAAAGCTGTTGCACCCTTTCATGTAAGACCATACATCCGGTAGATAAAAGCATGCATCATGGGTTGGAAGAGTTAGAGAGGGGCAAGGTCTTCAAGACAACAGACAGCAGTTCTACTAATGGACAAAATGACTAATGGACAAAATGGATTTTCATTTCCTGCATAACTACGGAGACTTCTAAAATGTATAGAGTGGTCGAAGGCTAAAAATCAAGGAGATGGTTAAGGAATTGGCTATGTTTGGACATGGATGATGTAAGGTGGAAAATGAAAGAAACCAGATATGTTTCATAATGAGGAAAGGAGGCAAAAAATGTGCAGCAAAATTGTCTTGGTGATAGCAGAAAAGATATGGATTTTGATGCTGGAGTAGAACCCAAAGGAGTGTGTAAAGTTGCTATAATGCTTTTCCTTTCAAGAGCACTGCATTGATTTTTTCTATATGAATTGCAGTTGTGGGGCTGAGTTTTAATAGAAAAATGCATTTAGGGTTTATTTTAGGGATGCACTGAATCCAGGTTTCGGTTTGGGATTCGACCTGGATTCTGCCTTTTTTAGAAGGATTGGAACGAATCCTTGTGCCTGGCCGAACCAAATCCGAATCCTAATTTGCATATGCAAAATAGTATTCAGATTCAGTATTCAGATTCCCAAATAATGTATTCAGTGCATCCCTAGTTTATTTAATTTTTGTATATGAGCATATATACAGTATAACTGAAACTTGCAGTTTGTGTCTTTCATAGACTCTTCATATAAAAAAAATATATGTATATGTATAACTGGGACCTGCTGTAGGCATTTTCCATCGACTTAAGTACAATGAAACATGATCCCAATGATGATGATAATGTGGTAAAGCCTCTAGAGAATTCCTCAGCTGATGCAAACAATATGTGATCAGAGTAGTAAAGCTCTCCGCTTTCAGGAAGGTCTTTAATTGAAACATGTGCTTGTGGTATGAAATACAACCATAGGCCTACATATTCATATTGATATGAGCTAAGTGCAATCACACAAGGCTTCTGTTCCTCTGAAATGTGTCTCATATATGTTGCTTTAGAGCCATACTGTCAAGTTGATACCAAGAAAGTGAACTCCATCGGAAGGTTAGTATTCTGGCACAGAAGAGGAAGCTTGCTATGTCCTTGGATACCTCTAATTTGGCCTTGGAACCCCACCACTAATAGCTGGTGGTGAGTCTTCACCGTAGCGAGAGAATGAGGAGAAACAGATGCTGAGAGGGGGCTAGTGAAGATATCACTATCAAGAAATGGTACAGAATTTCTAATTGATTATATTTAGAAAGTTTATTATTTCAGTATGCTAAACCTTATATTAAATTTTAATTTTCGCTATAGTCCCCCTTTAAAGGGCATGTAAAGTCTAATATAGAATAAGGTTAGAAATGCTGTATTTTGTATACTAAACATGAACTTACTGCACCACAAGCCTAATCAAACAAATAATTTACGCTACATGGCTACATGGGGTCACCATCTTGTAACTTTGTTAAACATCTTTGCAAGACTAGGGGGCCGATTCACTAACTTCGAGTGAAGGATTCGAAGTAAAAAAACTTCGTTTTTTGGGCTACTTCGACCATCGAATGGGCTACTTCGACCGAGTACGACTACGACTACGAATCGAAGGATTCAAAGTAAAAATCGTTCGACTATTCGACCATTCGATAGTCGAAGTACTGTCTCTTTAAAAAAAAACTTCAACCCCCTTGGTCGCCATCTAAAAATGTTAGCCTATGGGGAAGGTCCCCATAGGCTTGGCTAACTTTTTTTGATCGAAGGATATTCCTTCGATCATTGGATTTAAATCCTTCTAATCTTTCGATTCGAAGGATTTAATCGTTCGATCGAAGGAATTATCCTTCGATCATTCGATCGAACTATCTGCGCTAAATCCTTCGACTTCGATATTCGAAGTTGAAGTATTTTAATTCCTAGTCGAATATCGAGGGTTAATTAACCCTCGATATTCGACCCTTAGTGAATCGGCCCCTAAGACTGTGCACATGCTCAGTGTGGTCTGGGCTGCTTAGGGATCATCATAAACAAAGCTGCTTGAGTAGCTGCTAGGAAGTAAGGTGGGGGCTCCCCCTGCTGTACATTAGTATGATTGTTTCCCTGCTCAGCAGTTAGGGACCATCTGATAATAATTCCTATCCACAGCAATAAATGAAGGGAGAATTTCACTGCATATAGTCAGGTTTCTTATAAAAACGGTACACATTTTTTAATTAAAGCATATTGGATATAGGTTTCTTTATCATAAAAGAAACTAAAAATGGGATTTCATTTTTTTGCCTTTACATGCCCTTTAAAAAGCTCTTATGGGCATTTGCATTGTGAAAAAAAAATTCACAATTCTGTTTGCACACTCGTATCCAGCTTTATAAATATAACCATGCGCAGGGCAAATGTATTCAATGTGCTAACAAATCTGCCCTGCGAGAAGTTTATAAATGAGCCCCAGCGTGTTCAGCCATGGGGCTAAGCATTATCAGGATACATGGATGCTAGACAGGGATTCCTCCTGCTCTTATGTAAATAAAAGCCCATTTAGTGGGTAAGTCGATTTATTCATTGTTTAACCTTTCCCAAGCCCAAGCTTGTGGAATTATGGTGGTATATACTGTCACACAGCATGTCAGTATCAAGTTATTTCAGACTGTATCTAGCAGGAGCAGCCTGCAGTATCCATTCAGGTTCTATTGTGATTGCAGTGCACAGAGAGAATCCCAGGGATACTGGCAGATAGGTGGGTGTGGTAGGGGGTGGTCCGAGGCATATCACTGTCACAGGCTTTTGTTTGCCAGCAGCACTGAGAGCTAGAGGCTGGGCTACTGCTCCGTGACTATAATCCTGGAGATAACATGGGCTTTCCAACCTGGACCAGATAACATTTCCATGGCTGAGAATTAAAGGTAATTCTGGTTGCCCTGCTGCACGGCTCCTGATACGAGAAGGTATAGAGCATGGATCTATTGCTGGGTTCTGTAATGAACAGACATTTTGCTTACATGTTCTGGCTTGTAGCCATTCCTGATTTAATTTGAATGCTGTGGTGCAGGGTTATTTTTTTTTTTTTTGTATTTATTAGCAAAAATGCATTTAGCTTTAACCTGTACTGTGCCATTCTTGCATGTGCGTATTGATATATAATATATAAAATATATCCTGGGAGGTGTGATTGTGAACATACTGGATGGATACAGAATTCTGCTGACCTTTTTTGCAGTTCTCCCAATGACCACAGGAGGGCAAAAATGCTTTATATCAACATTTGCCCCTTTTTATAGCCAGGGTGTATATGGGTGTCTTTGTGCAACACACCCTGTCCGCTGCATTATATATATAAATATTGGCAGCTGTCGCCCTGTTTGCCTTTCTCCTGGCACTAGGGAGTAGCTATGCAGCAGCATTAAATTAATTCATTCAGTGTACGGTGGGCGTGAAGCAGATCTCTCTCTCTCTTTCTGTGCAGAAACTATGGGATTTCTACGATAAAACCCTGTAAAAGGGGCAAGTGGTTTATATGCAAACTGCTCCTGTTATCACCTTCATATCAGGTAAATATCCCAGAGAAATGTAGTTGGTCTGTACCAGCAGCTAAGCGAGCCTGTCTAGTGACATTTCAGCAGAGTTAATCAAATCCAACCCAAAGCCTATTGAAGGGAGTGACCTGTTTACTTCACTGATCCATATATTGTAAATGCTTCCATTACATCCGTGGGTGTCAGGCCAGCAATAGGAGAGATGGTGGATTCACATGGGTATGTAATTGTTACTAGGAGTAGAACCACTAGGAAACA
Organism: Xenopus petersii; assembly: GCA_038501925.1. Taxonomy (NCBI): domain Eukaryota; kingdom Metazoa; phylum Chordata; class Amphibia; order Anura; family Pipidae; genus Xenopus; species Xenopus petersii. The sequence continues at coordinate 105,238,835 of CM076677.1, forward strand.
TTCTGCAACACAATTAATGGTGTAAGAAATGCATAAGACTTCGGACAACAGTGCCGTTTGCTTTCTGGGCTTTCTCCGGCCACCCAGGGAACCAACTGGGCATAAAGATCCATTAGAAAGTTAGCCAGATAAGCTCAGACTATGTAACTGAAAGGCTGCAGACATTATCCCAACTGTGTTGGAATCACAGCAGACTGCAATGTTGGGTGGCTTTTAGTCGGCTACTGGTTTTATAGACATACAGTACTTTGCTGCTTTGATTTTTGTCTGGGTGCTGCCTACTTTGCAGCTAACCTTGATAGCCAATTCCCCAATCACATATCCAGTGTTTGACTAAAAGAGATACATTCCATACATTTGGTCAGACTGAGTTTGATTGAAGCTTTTTTGATGGCTTACAAATACAGTGAACATCCAGAAAATAGCGCTGCCACTCCCTTGACCAGCACTTGAAGCTTTGTACGCCTAGTGTTGTAGAGACATGGCCTTGCTCTTGGACGGTCTCTGTTAATTGCTGGAGCATGTTCTCAGCATTTTCAAGGTTGGAACTAGTTGTTTTTTGTTATGAGATGCCGGTGGGCAAATACAGGGTGGTAGAATATTACTAAAGCTTACAATGCTTCTGTTTTCGTTGTTGTTCCACCCATAAAATGTTCAGCAGCAGCTCATGTAGGAGACACATCTAGAAACTAAATCTATTTGCATTTTCTTCTGTAAATGAGAACAATGTATCTAATTGCATTGTGGATAATAAATAGCATTATGCACTCCCGAGTAGTGCAGGCTTGCAGTCTCATATACCATGAGGGCCCTTTGCTGTCTGTGGATTCATCTTTATGTGAGTAAGCATGGAACCAACTCCTTACTAGTTATGTGCAGGGCAGTGATGTAGGATGGTGCATCAGCTTGTAATGTAAGTAAATTACAGATTTTGCTAATGAAAAAGTGTTAAGATGAGATACTAAATTGAGCATTATGCATTAATCAGTGTGACCTCCCAAAAACAAAAACAAAATCCTGCACTGAATTCATGCTGAGCACTGGTACAGGGTCACTGTGGGCACTCAAACAACCACTAATAAGTACAAAGAATTTTAAAGAAAGCTTATGGCCCTGAAACGCGTTTCATGCTTTCAATGTGCGCCAAGCCTGTGATTCATTTCTTTGTTTATTTCTATAACCAATTTATTTACAGGGAAGTTTATGTGCCTGCTAATGTTTAGTTTCTTTAGTGAATGGAATTATAAGAGCAGCTATATCTTCATGCTGCTTACTCTTCAGTTTTTTTCTCTTTTATCCTGTTGCTGCGTCACTGCATGGCATATAACTTAGCACGTGAAAAGGTGCACCCAAGCCAAATGGCAACTGGCATTCTAGCTGCGCCGCTGGATTGAGCCAAATTCATTTGTCAATGTACACATTCAGAGAGAAAACATTGGAAAAGCTTAGGCAAACCACTGTGCCCCTGACCAATCATAGTGATAGGATGCCAGTGTATAGGAAAAATGGCCATACATATACTCTGTGGCCAAAATGACACATAACTAGTGCAAATATTATGCAATTAATGTTTAGGTTGGGACTGCAACTTAATTGGCAACCTGATGGTTGGGGGGAATAGAGGTTTAGAACCCATTGCGGCATCACTACTGATCTACTGTCAAGAGTCATTTTACACCAGGGGATCTGCCAATACATTATTTTATTTGGAGGTGCAGCCTCTTTAGCTTCTACATGTGACATTTGCAGCAAGAAAAGATCATTTTATGGCCACATCTATTAAGGAAAGTGTGCCTGACATTTAGCAATGATACTACAAAAGGACCTATAGTAATTGTACTCTCTAGAGCAGGGATCCCCAACCTTTTGAACCCTAAGAAGAAAAAGGAGTTGGAGAGTTACACAAGCATGAAAAAATGTTCTTGGGGTGCCAAATACAGTGGCGGAACTACCAGGGGAGCAAGGGGTGCGAGCGGGCCAGGGCCCGCACCCCCTCAGGGCCCCCCGGCAGTCCGCACGCCACTTTGCGGCGCATATTCCAGGCCAGTTCCGGGTGTACGGAGGGGGGCAGGGGCCCGGCTGCGCGTCCTGTGCCAGGGCCCGCCCCCCTCTAGTTACACTTCTGGCCAAATAAGTGCTGCGATTGGCCATTTGGTAGCCCCTGTGTGGATTGTCAGCCTACATTGAGACTCCGTTTGCAGGGCACCTGGGTTTTATAAAACCAAAACTTGCCTCCAAGCCTGGAATTAAAAAAATAAGCACCTGCTTTGAGTCCAGTGAGAGCAACATCCAACAGGGATCCCCAACCTTTCTTACTCGTGAGCCATATTCAAATGTAAAAAGAGTTGGGGAGCAACACAAACATGAAAAAATCCCTAGGGTTGTGACTTGCTATTTGACAGCCACTATGTGGACTGTCATCCTACAGGAGGCTCTGTTTGGCAGCACACTTGGTATTTATGTCTCCAAGCCTGGAAATCAAAAATAAGCTCCTGCTTTGAGGACACTGAGAGCAACATCCAAGCGGTTGGAGAGCAACATATTGCTCATGAGCTACTGGTTGGGGATCACTGATCCAAGGGGTTGGAGAGCAACATATTGCTCACGAGCTACTGGTTGGGGATCACTGCTCTAGAGTGTATAATGTCAGCACCAGCCTGGAGCATTGCAGGGAACATACAGTACAAATATTTTAATGCAATAAGTCTGGCCTTGGTCTTGGACCCATTTTTCACAGTGTTGCTGTAATAAATTCCAAATGCACTGGATCTGTCAAAAGGAAATCCTGTATACAGACATACTGATGTGCTTGTTCATCTGCAGCAGCTGGACAGAAAGATTACTAGCTACTTCGGCTATTCACACTTGTAGGCAGTTGGCCATAAAGGCTGCCATTATGTGCCTTGCAGCTAAACACAGAACGTGATATGTCATATTCAGTGGTTTACAGTACTCATTTTGTGGCATTGAAATGCAGAGTAGCCCTGGGCAAAATATGCCTGGATCAGCTCTTGGAAATGTGCCCCAAAAAGCTGCTGCCCTTGTTGCTGCCCATTCCCATGCACAGGTATTTCAGAGGGAATGAAAGGCATATATAATTGTAGTCTACTTTTTTCAAATACAATGCCAGTGTAGATGGGAGGTTTGTTATTTGCTCTCGATAAAGTCCTTTCGGCTGAAATGTCGTGTGTTTAATGTACAGCATTAAATAAATTTGGGAACTCCCCCCACTGTTGAAATGCACTCATCTGTGATTTGTATCTCTGTCAGGAGGTGTAGTGATTGCTCTAGTTAATTTAGTACATAGATGAGAGTTTAGAGGGTAACTATTGTGAAAATGAAAATCATACTGAAATAAAAAACTTTCTAAATACAATCAATTAAATATTCTGTATCATTTCTGAAATAATCAAGTTCATCTTCACTATTTCTCTCTCAGCATCTGTTTCTCTTCATTCTGTCTTCATGCAGGAGTTGGGTGTCATAGTCATTGAGACTTGAAACCGGCAAATAGGCACACACTATGCAGCAGTAAAATCACTTCACTTTATTACACAAACATTAACCGTCCTAACGCGTTTCGTGCCTAGGATGCCTATGATTACGTGTGTTAACACACGAAACGCGTTAGGACGATTGTTTGTGCAATAAAGTGAAGTGATTTTACCGCTGCCTGGAGTCCTGCTGAGTGCGTGCCAATTTGCCGGTTTCAAGTCTTGATGTCTCCCCTATGCTGAGGGTTCGGGGCAAGCCCACCCGAACCAAACTATAACTGCGGTGAGTAGGTTTTCAACCTATAATATTGACCACTATAGGAAAGATTGTCCAATAAACTAAATATATGGCAGGTGGTTAGAGAGCTCCTGCTCCTTTCCTCTATTGTTTAGTCATAGTCATTGACAGTTAGATCCAATATATCTTATAGGTGGGCTCCTTTCAGATGTATTAGAGCTCACTCAAATAACTGATTACAGTACAAACAAAGTCTAACAAAATAACTGCCCTTTGCACAAATTCTGCATGTAGAGAGACACGATGTCTGGTGATTTTAAATAGAGTGAGCTCTAATACATCTTCTAGGCAAAAGGACCCCCCTATAAGATATATTGAATCCAACTGTTGATGAATATCTGACACCCAACTCCTGCATAAAGAGAGAATGAAGAGAGACAGATGCTGAGAGACGAATAGTGAAGATAAACTTGATTATTTCAGAAACTATACAGAATATTTAATTGATTATATTTAGAAAGTCTCTTATTTCGGCATGCTGAAGCTTATATTACATTTTCGTGATAGTTCCCCTTTAATAGCACATACTGTGAGCATTTCAGCTGCTGCTTGTGTGCCCTGCTTAGTAGGTGGTTATTGCTCATAGCTGGGATGACTAGTAAATTGGCCCTTGTCATAAAGTAGTTCATTTATCTTTGTCTGTTAAGAATGCTGCCCTTTGATTCCAGGTACTCCTGGCGGAACAAGGAAAAGGGCCGCTTCTAAAAGCTAAGATATCAGCAGTCAGTTTGACTCACTTGCCTATTTTAAGTTTGCTCCTCTGTTTTCCTCCTACGCAGCCACATGAACACAAACCTGCTGCATCTCCCCAGCATTCTGCTTCTTGTTGCAGCGATGGTTTTATTGATCGGTAACCTTTTTTATTGCTAGTGCAATGTGTATTTCCTTTTGGACATCCCCTGTCCATGTCCAACCAGGAATGTTATTAGAAGGAGCATTCATTGATATCCTCTAGCTTTCTTCCTCCTTCAGTGCTATTTCTGGATTAGTCAGCCTCTCCCAAATTCAACCTACATTAATGAATGCAGATTGCTATACATTTATCGCTGAATATAAATACAAGCAATGACTGTTCTAATGAATACATTAACACCATAGTCCTATGAATCACCATATTTCAGAATGAACTCCACTATATTATTGTGATATAATCTGTGTGCAAAGCAGTACTATTATTATACAAATTCCAAGGCACATGTCACGCAAAGAATTGCTAATTCTAACATTGGTTTTATTGTTTTCTACAAGGTGCCCTGGGGTTCACTAGGATTTTTCCGCCCAGTGACCTGTTGGCCTAGTTTGACCCTATCGGGGGAAAGTACTAAAAGTCGGTCACAGAAAAACTATTGCGAAAAGTTATGCCTTTGCGCTAATTTAATATAGTTTTTGCGAACCTGGAAACTGTTTAGCGACCACTTACAACAGTGGAAAACCGTTTATATTTTTTATAATTTGCACCAATGCGCAGTCAATGTAAAAAAACTTCTTACTGAAAAAGTCGCTATGTTTGCTAAGTTTACAACACCTTCAAACACTTCTTAAGAGTGCGCAATTAAAATTCGCAATGACCAATTATAATTCGCAATGCAATAACAGTTTAAGGAACAATATTACACTGCGGATTTTTATTCTTATTGGTGCAAATTGTTGTTCTCTTTGCCACTTTAATTACATCCCCCTTTAGTCTACTGAAAACAGAGCATAGCAATAGCCCCTAAGGCTAAGTTCTACAGCACTTGGGGCCATGGTGCTCAACAAGAGAATGGTGTGTTAGTCAATTATGGTCAAAATCACCAGTCATTACTTCCTATTGCAAACCATGAGAAACACTGTCTAGGGCAAACACAGTAGACTCCGCTCTGAAACAGAGGTCTTCTCTTCTCAGCCTGACCACCTTGGCTCCCTGAAATGCCCAATTTACACTAAACCAGTGCTTCCCAACTTTTTATATGGTATAGGCCCATAAAACTTGCCTTTGCCTGAGCCTATGGGCCTCCAGTTGGACAGCACTTGCAAAACACATGGAATTGTTTCTTCTCATTTCCCAAATACGATAATTGAAACTGCCTCACTTATGACACAACTGTTGAATTGTCTACCACAAATGCCACGGCAATTTTTCGTTATCCAAAATTTAATTAAAGGGTTGGTTAACCTTCAGTATGTTACAAAATGGCCAGTTCTAAGCAACTTTTCAGTTGGTCTTAATTTGTATTGTTTTTTAAATATTTGAATTTCTCTTCTGACTCTTTCCTGCACCCAAAACACTATTTCTACAGTTTTATTGTAATTATTACTTTTTATTAGGGATGCACCGAATCCAGGATTCGGTTCGGGATTCGGCCAGGATTCGGCCTTTTTCAGCAGGATTCGGATTTGGCCGAATCCTTCTGCCTGGCTGAACCGAATCCGAATCCTAATTTGCATATGCAAATTAGGGGTGGGAGGGAAATTGCGTGACCTTTTGTCAGAAAACAAGGAAGTAAAAAATGTTTTCCCCTTCCCACCCCTAATTTGCATATGCAAATTAGGGTTCGGATTCGGTTCGGTATTCGGCCGAATCTTTCGTGAAGGATTCGGGGGTTCGGCCGAATCCAAAAAAGTGGATTCGGTGAATCCCTACTTTTTATTACTTACTGTTCCATTTAGGAGCTTCTCTATTCATATTCTTGATAGGTTAAATTGGACACTAGGCTTGACATAGCTTCTGAAATTCCAAGCTGGAGAGCTCCTGCACAAAAACGAAACAATCCAAAAATGGCAAATAATAAAAAGTGAAGACTAATTTCAGATTGTCTCTACAGCACACTAAGGGGCAGATTTATTAAAGGGGAAGGAAACCTAGTCGGCGCAAACCCCCCACCCCCCTCCCTTTTGTTGCCCACCCTCCCCCTGGCCTACCCGTCCCCCTGGGCAAATGCCCCTAACTTGTTACTTACCCTTCTGCGCAGGTCCAGTCCAGGGAGTTCACCGACGACATCTTCTTCCACGCGATCTTCTTCCTGCTGTGAACGGCGTTTTGGCGCATGCGCAGTAGGATCATTTCGCCGGTACAGATCTACTGCGCATGCACCAAAAGTCACGCGCATGCGCAGTAGATCATACCGGCGAAATTATCCTACTGCGCATGCGCCGTTCAAAGCAGGAAGAAGATCGCATGGAAGAAGATGTCGTCGGTGAACTCCCTGGACTGGACCTGCGCAGAAGGGTAAGTAACAAGTTAGGGGCATTTGCCCAGCGGGACGGGTAGGCCAGGAGGGAGGAGGGAGGGTAACAAACGGGAGGGGGGGTGGGGGGTTTGCGCTGACTAGGTTTCCTTCCCCTTTAAAGTGGACCTGTCATCCAGACATAAAAAGCTGTACAATAAAAGTAATTTTTAAATTAAACATGAAATCCAAATTCTTTGTTTTTTTTTATTAAACCATTCATAGCTGTTGTTAACTCATTTAAAAATCTCAGCTGTCAATCAAATTTTGAGTGCCCCTCCTCAATGTGTTAGGCACTTTCCATTCAGCACTTCCTAGATGTCACTGCTCTCCCCACATTCCGCCATTCTCATAACCATCTAATTGTGTAACCAGGGCATGGGGATGGACATCAGGTCCCCCATTCTGGTGCACAAACAAGATTCTGAGATGATGGAATACTTGCCTTAATAACAGTGTCCACAAATGGCTCCTCTCTGCTTGCTATAATTATGAATTCCCAGACTGAAGGAAACAAGATTCAAATAATTTATACAGTGTATTTAAAGTTCATTTGACTAACATGATAAAATAGGATTTGGAATCATTATTTTGCGTGACGGGTCCACTTTAAGGGTCGAATAGTAAATTCGAAATTCTAATTTCGGATTTTTTTTTTTTTGCTGTCAGAATTCACCCATTCAAATTTTAATCCCCCAATTAGAATTTAAATTTGAACGTGAGATTTATCACCTGGACCATGGAATCAGTTCTAATTTGAATATTCACCCACTAAAACCTGCCGAGTTAATTTAAAAGTCCATGGCAGAGGTCCATTATTGCCTAAAACTCGATTCAAATTTGAATCAAATTCTATTCTAATTATCGGGTCAGGACTATTTAATCGAATATTAGACATTCTAATTTTTTCTTAAATAACCTCCCATTCGAGTTATGAGTCCAAAAATCCAAATTTATTAAAGTGTAAAAAACGATTCACATAAATTTGAAATTCGACCTTTGATAAATCTGTCCAAAGATTTATTTTAAAGGTGAAGGGTGCCTTTAACATGAGACAATTTCTATTTTTTTGCCACAGCTAGATTAAAGTCATGCCAACAATGGCACCAAGGCAGAATAACTAAAAGGCACATGGATCCCTCAAATTCAATACTCCCTTAAATAAAACTTTTAAGTTTGCCTAGTGGAAAAGAAGTTTTTTGTCCATCTGAAATGGGTATAACATATAACATCATGGGTATAACATATCATCAACAGAACGCTATTCAAGGCACACACAACATTGTGCTGATGAAATTCTACTTGTAACTTGTTTGTGCTTGTACCAGTGAATGAATGTGTTTTGGTAGCAAGAAGGTAAACACTGGTTAAAGAAGTGCCTTCTGTAGTTTTTAACTGTGTTTCAGCACCCTGGAGAGCTCTCCAAATTCATTCTCAGTCTATACCAGTATTTGGTGGACTTTTATTTGGGTCAAGGCAGCCCACCTTGAAGGTCAACACTTTCAAGGAGCCGTCCTTAAAGCTCCCCATAGACGCAAAGATTTTTCTTGCCAAACAACCGATTTTACCGAAGTCCAACCAATCCTTCTAAATTTTCGTGAAATTAGTGGGATTCGAACGATTTTTCGCCCGACATCTGTCAGGAAATTGATCGGTCAGGTTAAAAAATCTTTATCGGCCCCAGTGCAATCTATCTATGGTTGCAGGGCCAAGCAGGCAGCTCCCCTTTGTTTTCCTGACAAATTGGTCTTTTTAGTTGATGGACAATTCCCAATTGAGCTGAACTCTAAACCCATAAAGTGGGTCACACATATTTAATCTTCATAATGCAAAGGAATTTGAGTACTTCTCTATTATACTAAAAGTTTGGCTTTTTTACCATATGTTTTCACCCTGACCCTTAAAGCTTATTGTATAGTAATATGATCACTTAGGCTAGTGGTAAGTGGGAACAGTTTGATTGTTGTCTGCTAAAAAGGATCCTGCCTTCTGTTTAGCACTGGAATACATTCAATTTCCAAATCATAGCATTAAAGAATCATGGAGTATAGACAGTATCTGAATTTATTGCTGTTTAAAGCAATCTATTTAGTTCTTCCAAAATACTGGTGTGGTCACATCCCAATATAACCGAGAACAATATGCCAGTTAGGGTGGGATTTTAAGAGATTATCTATTTGCCCTCAAAGATACATGAAAGCCCAACTCCGTTAATACTTATCCTTTAAAGCAGTGGTTCCTAATCTATAGTTTGGGTCCTCGTGCTGTTCAGGTTGGGTCTCCATGATATCCTTTAGTAATGTGAAATGCACCAATACAACAGACAACAATAGTCATAAAAATAAAGGTGCATAGTTAATTCTAAACCAATTCTTAGGCCCCCAAAGTTGCTTTATTTAAGTCAACTGATAAAAAGGAAAAGCCCCGCCGTAGAGAGTCAAAACCAGATACTTGGCAACACTTGTTACTAAATGACCGAATGCTGCGCATCTAATACATTTACAGGAAGTCGTTTTTAAGGTTTAATAAAAGCTTACCTTGTATGAACCTGGATCTGCTCAATAAGCTTGGCATCTGGCATCCTTGCATTGATTTAATGCTTTGCTTGTCCACACATCTCAGCTGACACATCGCTATCTAGATGAAAGCTATTCACATAACATGCTTTTTTTTTTTTTCAGAAAAGATAGCAACCCAAATACTGATTGCTGATTGGTTTCTCTGGGTAACTGCACATGTGCAAGACAGCACCTATGTTACAGTATGTTTACAAACACTGGGCAGTAACCCATGGAAACCAATCATGTTTTGGCTTTCACGACTGAAACTGCAGCTGACTGGAAAGAAAGTCAATCACTGATTGGCTGCTATCAGTTACTGCCCATGTGCAAATTTGCTCAGTGTTTATACACGAGCCCCAGTGGGGGTCATTTATCAACACTGGGCAAATTTGCCCATGGGCAGTTACCCACAGCAACCAATCAGATTGTTGCATTCATTGTTCTACCTGCAGCTGCCTGAAAAAAGCCAAGCACTGATTGGTTGCTATGGGTTACTGCCCATGGGCAATTTTGCCCAGTGTTGTTAAATGAGCCCCAGTGTGTTGCTTCATGTAGGGACTGTGGGGGCCAGTTAACATGCAGAGGATATCATGTAAATAAGTTGTTTAATATACACTGGTTTTGGTGGAACATCATTCATAGCACTGTACACACCTACAGAATGTAAACCTTCCTTATAGAAAGTAAAACTGCCCATGCATGTTAACAGGGAAACCATTTGTAATGGAGTCCCATACTACTAAATTTGCATGGTCAGTGATCCCCAAGTATTGACCCATTAGCACCTGAGTGGTGGTAGAATAGGTGGTAGGATGGGGTTGCAGTGATTAAAATTACAACAGACAAGCATTGTCATTCCAAATCATGCCCATGAATGGCTGCCTGGCTGCCCAATAAAATCTGCATGTTTTGCAAAGACAAGTACCGGGTTTTTTTAATTTTTAGCTCACTGAATATTGTTCAGAGGTGCTATGTATCCATGCCAATAAACTGCCAGTTCAGAATGACAGGCAATACCTGCCTATGTACGGGCAGCTTAAAACACTATGGGGTTATATTTTAAAGTCTGAATTGGCCTTTTAAAGAGGAAAAACACAATTTCCATGGAAAAAAAACTAGAACCCTGGAGGTTATAAAAGTCTAAATAAAAATGTACTCCAACTCAGACCTGCCAAGATCATGCAGAAGTCAATAAGAAAAAAAGAGGTTCCGCCTAAATATTTGGAAGGGGTTTTTACAGTGAGAGCTGTGAAGATGTGGAATTCTCTCCCTGAATCAGTTGTACAGGCTGATACATTAGATAGCTTTAAGAAGGGGTTGGAAGGCTTTTTAGCAAGTGAGGGAATACAGGGTTATGGAAGATAGAACATAGTACAAGTTGATCCAGGGACTAGTCCGATTGCCATTTTGGAGTCAGGAAGGAGTTTTTCCCCCCTCTGATTCAAATTGGAGAGGTTTCAGATGGGTTTTTACCTTCCTCTGGATCAACTAGCAGTTAGGCAGATTAAAAAAAATGTTAAAAGGTTGAACTTGATGGACGTGTGTCTTTTTTCAACCTAACTTACTATGTAACTATGTATGTTACTATTAGAGATGCACCGAATCCACTATTTTGGATTCGGCCGAACCCTTTGTGAAAGATTCAGCCGAATACCGAACCGAAAACGAACCCTAATTTGCATATGCAAATTAGGGGTGGGAAGGGGATATGTAAATTAGGATTCAGATTCGGTTCGGCCAGGGAGAAGGATTCGGCCGAATCCGAATCCTGCTAAAAAAGGCCGAATTCCGAACCGAATCCTGGATTCGGTGCATCCCTAGTTACTATGAGAAGTCCAGAAGAAATCCTTGCACTGGGTTTTGTGCAATAATCCGAAGATTTCATGGTTTTTGAGCATCAAATTTGAAACTGGCGCAGTTTTTTGCGACAAATCTGAAAAGTCACGGTATTCTGATTTTTGCACAATTTTAAAGAGTTTTTTCCCCCCAACAACACATTTCCTGGGAAAATGTATTGATAAATAAAAGGAAAAAATCTGTATGGATTTTTGCCCAGGTGCCACTAGCAAATCATGCCATACAGTGAGAAGGCCCTTTAGTTATTGTACAGTCAGGATAGAGATTGCCAGTAGTACAAGTATGGAGCTGGAGTCTGCTCTAACATCTAAAGCCGGACAGAGCTAAAGTTGGCCCCAGATCAGATTTGTAACAGAACAGAATGGAGAAGCCCCAGCTCCAGAGGTAGGAACCCTGTTCCATACCCCCCCCCCAGCCTACCCCATTCCATATGGACTATGCCCTTTTTTATTAATATAGCCCTACATTTGTTTCAGGTTGCTTGGCTACTATCACACTCTGAAGAACACGCTTGTGCCTGCAATGTAATGCATACCGCTTCCCCCCCCTCTACCATCTCTATGGATTAGTATTTTACAATCCATTATAATAATAACATCCTTGTAATTCCTTCTTATGTGATGATTTTTGGTAGCATATTAAAGAATGTATTAACCCCTAGGTGCCTGCACACGGGGTATCTATGAAGGGGGACTGTTGAAGAGAAGCTCTTGAATATTATGGATGAGACCGGGGCATTATATAATTCATGGGTTTATAACCTGCAACCCTCTTGCTGAACTGTAATTGCCAGCTTTTCTGATATCAGTGGGATACTGGAATACAAGCTGAATTTTTCCTGGCACAAAGACTAGTTATATTTATGCACTTAACTATCCCTTGGGGCAGGGGTCCCCAACCTTTTTTGGACCGGGGACCGGTGCAAAAAATTTTTTTTTGCAAGGGTTGGGGATGGGGTCAGCTGGGCAGGTGAGGTTGGCGGGGACGAGGGTGGGGTATGGGGTGGTGGGGGTCGGCAGCAAGTTTGGACACTCCAGCGTCCAATTCAGTGTGCCTCGTTTTTGTGCACTGGTCTCGGCAGCCCAGTGCAGGAGTGTCCGTGGACCACTTCTGGGTATTTGCCTTGGGGTATTTGCAGACACCCAAGGCACCACACAGAGAGAGGAGCAAACTAAACATCGCCCTTCCTTTTATATATATATATATATATATATATATATATATATATATATATAAAAGAGTGTTGGAAAAACCGCACACATAGGACTTGTATAGATGAAAAAAAGAAGAAAAATTTATTACGACGTTTCGGCTCTGATGCTAGAGCCTAGAGGAAGGCTCTAGTATCAGAGCTGAAACATCGTAATAAACTTTTCTTTTTACTTTTGTATTATACCTTTGTTTGGATGAAGTACAATGTACTGTTTTATTATTAAAGAGAAAAGGAAAATAATTTTTTATAATTTGGATTATTTAGATAAAATGAAGTCTATAGTAGATGGGTGTAATGATCTGTTACCTGGGATCCTGGAGGAGGATAGCTGGTCCTAGGCGGACAGATGGCAACTGGAATTCCTCTACGGCTCCGGTCTTCACCGATGCCCTTTTGGGGCCCAGGACTTTCTGCGGCAGAGTCAGCAAAGGAGCCAAGCGTGTTAGCCAAAAGCGAAGTATCCAGGGATCATGCAAAGGCGTAGTCAATTACAGGCAGTGGTCGGTTTCAGGAAGCAGAGAAGCGAAGTACAAAGGGATAAGGCAAAAGCGTTGTCAAGTTCAAGCAGTGGTCGGTCAGGGTAGTGAAGGTACAAGTTTGAATTAACAGGCCAAGGGTCAAATAAACAGGAAAGCAGCAGCTTGGGCAATGTGAGGAGGAAGAGGAAGGCATTTAAGGGGACAGGAACCAATCAGGAGCAGGCTGAGGAAGACAGACAGATGAGGGACCAATAGGAAGCCAGGCGCCCAAATTAGAGGTCATAGCTCCTAAGTGTTTTGGTGGGAACGTCCATTTTGACATGCACAGGTGTTTATGCGCCGGCGCCTAAGTTGACACGCTCCAGCGTTTATGCGCTGGTGCGATGCCGGTGTTACAATGGGGTTTCCCTAATTCAGAGTTTTCTGGATAACAGGTTTCCAAACCATAGATCCCATAACCTGTATACTGTATAACACTTCCAGTGAATTTTATTTAAGGGGTAGTGCTCCTTCAAACACTTTTTTCAGATTGTTCACCAGAAATGAAGACTTTTTCCAATCAGTTCCTATTTTCTATATGTGACCGTTTTTCTAATATTGAAGTGTAAAGTCTAATTTTTCACTTACTAAAGCAGCTATGGGAGGGTCGCGACTCTTTAACTGTTCTAAATTGATACATTTAGTTGAGACATTTGTTATTTTTGCCCCTGCTGCGCAGAATTCCTGAGCTTCATTAAAGGCAGCTGTTAGAATTGATACAATAGTTGCTAATATTCCACAGATACTGCTGAGAAATGTATCAACTAAATGTAGCAACTGAATGTAGCAAATTATAATAGTTCAGAATACGTTCCTGGGTCACTGAGCTGCCAGACTGAGACACTAGAGACACAAACATTACATTTTAAACTTTAAATTTTGGGAAAAAAGTAAAAAAATAAAAGTTGGAAAACAATTGAAAAAAGTCTTTGCTGATGGTGAACAATCTGAAAACAACTGAGCTGAAAAAAGTGTTTGGAAGGTGAGCAGGCCCTTTAGGTATTTATGGAAAGGAACATTTGAACATATTATAGAGAGAATCATGTACCCCCTATAGGAAAATATAAAGATCCAATTACCGTATAAAAACACAAAATAGCAGTAACTGCAGTATTCTGCTATTCTATCATTTATTAAAAACTTCTTCTTGTCCCACTTGGTCATTATAAGTTCTACTAAGTAAATTAACTTTGTAAAGTATTTTCCCTGATACTGGGGATCCATGGAAACAAAAAAACTACTAAATAGTTAACATGTGTCACGTTTCCCTCCCTCACTGAGTTTGTCACTGGTAGCTATTAGGTTTATTTTTTAGGCAGAGCAGTGGGTGGAGTAGGCAGTGAGTTTATCTCCTGGAAGCAGCCATCTGTCCCCCCTCTCACTAGATCATGAGACAGATCTGTAGCAGCAGCAGCAGGAGGAGGAGGAGAAGGGCACGTGGGAGATGTTGTCAGCAATTCCAGACAGTAGGGACAGTGCATGGTGGCCTCACATGGGACAGTCACCCAAGCCCAGAGCCAGTTGCCAAGAGCAGAAGGTCCCTGAAGTCTGAGATGTTTGCCTCTTGCCTGATGCTGCTGGGATAAACTCAGTGAGTAACTATGTGCTGCTGGGACAGTTTTTGTGAAGGACAGAGAGGGTTTACTCTGGGGTTTCAGAAGGGCTCCTTGAGAGGCCACATATATCAAAGTACAAAATAAATATTATTTTGTGTAACAGTCATGAGATTATTTCTGTATCTATGTAAGGCTTGGCTCCAGCTTTCCTTAAACTACAACTCCCAGCTCCCAAAAGCTGTCTGGAAGATAATTGGCGAGGCAGTACAACCGTTAGTGCAGTGATCCTCAACCAGTAGCTTGTGAGCAATATGTTTCTCTCCAACCCCTTGGATGTTGCTCCCAGTGGCCTCAAAGCAGGTGTTTATTTTTGCATTCCAGGCTTGGAAGCAAGTTTTGGTTTTATAAAAACTATGTATAACGCCAAGTAGAGCCTTCTGTAGAGTGCCAGCCCCACATAGGGGCTACCAAATATCCAATCACAGCCCTTATTTGGCAACCCAAGGGACTTTTTTCATTCTTATGTTTCTCCGCAACTCTTTTTACATTTGAATGTAGCTCACGGGTACCACTGCGTTAGTGGACCACATCCCTCATGTATGTCATTCAGCCCTATCCCACTGGGGAACGCTGGGAATTTTAATTCTTCAAACATCAACATTAGAAAAAAAATATTTAACAGTATCCAGAATTTAATCAGAATTTGATGCAAACATCCCAATTTAGAAAGGTTTTTTTTTTTTAGTATGTGGGGGCTGTCCCAAGTTCAGAGGTGAAAAGGTGGTTCCTGCTGCAAAGCTGCCCTTACTTAGAAATAGGGGCTAGAAACAGGATAGGGACATTAACGGGTTCTGACTGATGAACAAATTCAGTACATTTGTGCAAAACAGATCATCTTCATACCGGTTTTGAGGAGCCCTAAAATAATAAAATTGCTTTGGGGGGCCCGTTGATTTCAAGTTACGCCACCACACCAGTTTGCAAGCTCAGGTCAGGGAGGCATAGCAGTAGACTAAAGAGTTATAAGGCACTATTTATAAGTACATAGGGTGCAAAAACTGGTGCAGATTGTCATGTTTCTTTTCCCAGAATTATATCATCAATGGTTGTGCCCATAGCAAGTGGTACTGTTCCGTGCACAAAGGAGTGTTGAATATTAAAGCTATTACATTGGGAAGCCACAAGCGCTTGGTGTATTTACAAAAGTAAATTAGCACCCATGATTAGCACCCACTCTTTGTACACGAGGCCCATAAAAGAATTGCAATATTTATTAATTGAGAAATGAATATTTCAGCTCATTCAGAGATGTAACTATGTTCAGTGTAGTCAGTGCAGTGGCACTTTGGTCAGAAATTTTAGGACACCCTTGGGCCTAAGAATGGCGGCAGCTTTCTGACAGATAACGATTTGTGTTACAGGCTGAAAGTGGGTGTAACTGGGTGGCATTAGTTATCTGTTCTGCTTTTTAATGTTCAAACAATTCAGAGTTATTTATCGGCACCCCAAACCTAATCTAGCACTGGGGCCATTAATTATTTTATTCTGCTTCAGATATAAAAAATTCTACATTTTACCCATTTTTTGCTCTGTATTTGTACGGTCAATTTCTGCTCTTAACTTAATCATGCTGAACCTCCACATGGAGTGAATGCTGTGCTGTTGCTATGACACGTCTTTATAACAACTGAGCCTCTTGATTTAGGACATTAACTCA
The DNA here is from genome assembly GCA_038501925.1 of Xenopus petersii. Lineage (NCBI taxonomy): Eukaryota > Metazoa > Chordata > Amphibia > Anura > Pipidae > Xenopus > Xenopus petersii. The sequence goes on from CM076677.1 coordinate 105,255,255, forward strand.
CCTTGGGTTGCCAGTAATTGATGAAGGGGTTTCTGGCTGGCAGCAGCTGCCTGCGCCCTTGTAACACATGTGTTTGTATAGAGCAAGAGAGCGGGTGGCAGTTAGCTTGCTGCACGACTATCCCCGCTCCTGTCAATGTATCCTAGCAACCCCGGGGATGCTACAGTTCTGTAAAAGAGGAGGAGGGTAATAGAGGGAACTGCAATTTGATGTGTTTAACTGGCATATATTCAATGCCTATCGTTTGCACATTATGAAAAAATGGCAAGTTAAAGGCGGATGATCATACCTCGCAAATCTCCCGTTTTCAGAGGGACAGTCCCTCTTTTGACAGCTCAACCCGCAGTCCTTTGTTTGTACTGGAAAGTGCTGATTTTCTCTGCACTGAAAAGCCAGAAAAAGAAACAATGTTTCTAACTTAATTGGCTTTTGGCAGAGAGCCCAGAACAGCCACAGCTGCAGATAAGATACGTTTGTAACAATTTTGAGAAAAGCAAATAAGTAATTGTAACAATATAAGATAACAGGTCCATTGAGAGAAGTTAGACTCACAGCTTAAAGGACCAGCAACATCAAAAAAAAATTTCAAAAAAAATTCGTTAGTATACAACAAAAAAAAAAAAACCACAAAGACAAATTAAACTTTGAAATTGCTGTCTTTATTAAGAAATAACTTACCGAAACTCCGCTTGCGCTCCACTTCAGAAAAGCGATCTGGCAATCCATTGTGAGGCGCTCGATTTCTACTCCCTGCCTTCCTTATAAGAGATAGTCAGGGAGGAGAAATCGAGCACCACACGATGAATTGTTGCCCTCTTGCCTTTTCTTAAGAGGAGCGGAGTTTCGTTAAGTTATTTCTTAATAAAGACTTAGCAATTTCAAAGTTTAATTTGTCTTTGTGTTTTTTCTCATTGTATATTAACGAATATTTTTTTTTTAAAAAAAATTTGATGTTATTGGTCCTTTAAAGGGCAATTCCCCTTCATTAGTAAAACTGTAATAACTGAAAAAAACAGAAATATGTTCAACTTTCATAACTTGCCAAATTTTATAAAATGTACATGGTAATTAGGGGTGTGGCCACAAAAATGGACATGGCCAAAAAAAGTTGCCACGCTGTGCCAGGGTTGCCACCTTTATGTCTGGCTGAGACCGGACGGGGGGCGGGTTTGTGATGTCAGTGGGCGTGTATGTGACATCAGTGGGTGGGGCTACGACACGTCAGTCAGCGATTGCCCGATCTCCGTGTCAATCAAGGAAATCCCTCCCGGTTTTCCTTATTTGGAAAACCAGGCAGGAAGTATAGACCCGGCAGCCCCTCAAAATACCGGGCTGTCCGGGTCAAAACCGGACAGGTGGCAACCCTACGCTGTGCGGGTTTTATTTCCAAAATGTTGGCAGGTATGCAGATGTAAATAAACATGTATAATATGTAAGAATTATTATTGTGACAGAACATATTATATGGTCAACAGATACATTTATAGAACTCTGAAGCTGCCCATGGACTTATGTTTGGGCCTACCAGGCCTGTACAGTCCATGGAATCAGCACATTTTAGCTAACCCACCACTGTTCTGGTTCTGTTTAGGTGCTTGTAGGTGACCTGTATTATTCGTTAGAAGCACCTGAGGCCTCATAATGAGCCATAAGAGCGATGAAGCAGGAGGATTTTGGTTGGCGCGTATCACAATGCAGATCATCGCCCAGTTCCGAGGTTGTATTTATCAAGGCAAAACTAGGACACTTCTGCTGTCAAGCAAATAATCCATATTTATCAAGAGAGAACCTTCCACTGGTTTCTCTGCCATGTTTTCATGGAACAATACGTCAACAAAATATAAAGCTGCTGTCATTTTGGGCCTTTGTATATTTAGCACAAGGATACAGCAGTACTGATGGAGCAGCTATCTTATCTACTGCTCTGCACACCCACCCACACACTGACAGGCTCATGTAATGAGACACAGCACAGGCCGAGGTGCATGCACAGCAAACGCATGTAGATATATACACTTAATAGCCAAAGTCCACTGAATAACACACACACACAGTATATACAGTTGTGTTCAGAATAACAGCAGTGTGTTTAAAAAATAAAAGCTCAAAATCCTTATAATAGCTGCTACGTATTTCCAGACACGCAAATGCAGTAGGAACACTGCACATTCTATTCACAAATCAAACATGAAAAGAATTGATCAAGTTTGTGTTATTCCTTTACAGAAAGTGACGAAAAGGCAATATTGGGCTGTTCCAAAAAAAAAAAAAAAATAGCAGTGTCTGTATTCTTCTTTACAAACTCAAACATTTACTGTATGAACTGAAAGATTTGGCTTTCCTTTGAATGACTGAACTAATATTTAGTTGTATAATCAGTGTTTCTGAGAACTGCTGCACATCTGAGTTGCATGGAGTCCACCAACTTCTGGCACCTGTTACATTCTACAATTCTTCTGCATTTCTTGCTTTTGCCTCAGAAACAGCATTTTTGATGTCACCCCATAAGTTTTCTATTGGATTAAGGTCCAGGGATTGGGCTGGTCACTCTATAATGTCAATCTTGTTGGTCTGGAATTAAGATGTTGCTGGTTTACTGGTGTGTTTGGAGTCGTCTTGTTGTAAACCCCATTTCAATGGAATTCGGCATAAGGCAACATGACCTCTTCAAGTATTTTGATGTATTGAAACTGATCTATGATCCCTGGTATGTGATAATAGGCCCAACACCATAGTATGAGAAACATCCCCATATCATGATGCTTGTGCTACCATGCTTCACTGTCTTCACAACGTACTGTGGCTTGAATTCAGTGTTTGGAGTTCATCTAAGAAACTGTCTGCGACCCCTAGACCCAAAAAAAACAACAAATAACAATCTTGCTTTCATCAGTCCACAATGTTGTAACATTCAATGCACCAGTCAATGTGTTCTTTGGCAAATTGTAACCAATTGTAACCTTTTTCTTTAACAATGGGACTTTGCAGGACTAATTTAACTCAAAACTGCTATTATTTGCAACAAGCCTTAATTAATGATTCAGTTACATAGAATCACAAGCATGCATGTCATGACTGTTGGGTCTGTTGCTGTTCTATTACTCTACTACACCTACTAGTAAATTATTTGCCATGTAGAAATATAATAACTACCAAAACCAGTGATTGATCAGGTTAATGATGTTGGACTGCTATAATTCTGAACATAATTGTATATAAAACAAATGGACACTAGAGACCCAATTACTTACATGGGTATTAAGTTGCACCAGTGGAAAAACCTCAGAGCAACCAATAAACAAGGAGTTTGGATCAGAATAGTGCATACAAGTCAGTAAAAACAAATATGATTGGTTGGTATAATGCAACTTAGAATGGCTTGGTATATTCTGTAAGAATTAGTCATTTAATAACACAGGTGATGTTATTAAATGAGCCCCTCTGATTCTTACAGAACATACCAAGCCACTCCTTCGATTCACATTGGCTGAGTCAGAGAAATGGAGGACTTTTTTACCTGTGAGCAACAGGTAAGGTAAGGGCTGCAGAATTGCTTGGTCAGTTCTTTCAATCCAGTGGGACAGTTCACAGTGTCGCTCTGTACTTAAAGGGACTGTAATACCAAAACATGAAAGTGTTGTAAAAGAAATACCAGCAGTCTGCTACAATAACGCCTTTTTTTTACGGAAGTGCCGTCCAATAACTCAGTTTATTATGTGGATACAGTGGGGACACTGAGGACTGAGTGCCTGTCCAAGGGCACCGTGGTGAGTTGGAGCGGTCCTCTATGGTTTTTGTTTTACTGATGTTGTAAAAGAAAGACAATATAATGTACTTGTGCCGTGCACTGGCAAAACTGATCTGTTTGCTTCAGAAACACAACGGTAGTTTGTATAAACAAACTGCTGTGTAGCCATGGGGGCAGCCATTCAAGCACAGGACACATAGTAGATAACATAGGTTCTGAAGAATCCCATTGTATACTACAGAGTTTATCTGTTATCTGCTGTGTAGCCTGTGCCTTTTCTCCTTTTTCAGCTTTGAATGGCTGCCCCAACAGTAGCTTGGTTATATAAACTATAGTACAGATTCTGAATCATACAGACCAGTTTTACCAGTGCAGGGCACAAGTACATTAAATGGCCATTACTTTAAGGCACTTTCATTGTTTGGTGTTACTGTACCTTTAATGCCTCAGGGATGTACCTATGCCACCCTCTACATTCTCCCCATTTTGAGCCAAGCCTTGGCTTCAGTAGAAAAAAGCTTGAGGGCTCCAGGATGAACCTCCCTGATATTAAATAGTTATTTCTAGGGGTTGTTATATGATAGGATAATGTGTAGGCTTAGGCAAAATGACTTTGGTTGACTCGGGCTCTTGAAAATGCACAGATTGCAACTTCATTTAGATGCAGAATTACAGGTATGAGCATTTGACAGAAACTAAATAATTCACCAGGCTACTTTAGCCGCACCTAATACTTTGCCGCCCTAGGCCCAGGCCTTTTTGGCCTTGCCACAAATCCGGGACTGGCTGACTGTATACTTCAGCTATACCAGAACTACAACAAATGTGCAGAGCTTTGCTGTACAACAGCCATATGCATGTTACTTCATATCCTATTTAACCAATCCCGGGCCCGGAAGATGGTAGTCACGGCCGGATTTCTTCTCTGGCCACCCTAGGTCGCGCGGTCCGTCCAGGCGGCCGCGCGGTCCTAGCGCCTGCCTTCCCAGTGAAAAACCGCTGGCGCAGCTGGTGCCGTTGAACGGGGACGCGAACGTCCCCATAATGCGGCTGGGCGGCATGCCGCCCCTATTTTTTGCCGCCCTAGTCCCGGGCCTATTCCCGGGCCTAGGGCGGCAAAAAATAGGGACGGCATGCCGCCCAGCCGCATTATGGGGACGTTCGCGTCCCCGTTCAACGGCACCAGCTGCGCCAGCGGTTTTTCACTGGGAAATCCGGGCCTGATGGTAGTTACGTTACTGAGCAGGAGCTTCTTTTTCACATCAGCTTTAAGGGGAGAATGTCAGGATTTGGAGGGGTGGTTCACCTTCAGGTTAACTGTTAGTATGTTACAGAATGGCCAATTCTAAACAACTTTTTAGTTGGTCTTCGTTATTTATTTTTTATAGTTTATGAATTATTTGCCTTCTTCTCCTGACTTTTTCTAGCTTTCAAAAGGGGGTCACTGACCCCCTCTAAAGACAAATCCTCTCTAAAGCTACACATTTATTGTTATTGTTTATTTATTTTATCACTATTTTATAACTAGTGTTACTTTCTTCCTAGAAAAACTTTGTTAACATACGTGCATTACGTCAATCTAAATATGGAGGGTACATATATTGTAGGTCATATATATATATATATATATATATATATATATATATATATATATATATACATGTACAGTCGGACTGGGATTGCAGGGGCCCACCAGAGAACCTTGGTTCCGTGGGTCCACTTTACAAACTATTATTCTCTCCTCCTATCCTCTCCTCACTCAACCTCTTTATTCTTCTAGTCTCTTATCTCTACTTACTATACTCTATTCTTCTATTATTACGCCACTTAAAGGGATACTGTCATGGGGGGAAAAAAATTCAAAATGAATCAGTTAATAGTACTGCTCCAGCAGAATTCTGCACTGAAATCCATTTCTCAAAAGAGCAAACAGATTTTTTTATATTCAATTTTGAAATCTGACATGGGGCTAGACATATTGTCAATTTCCCAGCTGCCCCAGTTCATGTGACTTGTGCTCTGATAAACTTCAATCACTCTTTACTGCTGTACTGCAAGTTGGATTGATATCACCTCAGCAGCCAAACAAAAGAACAATGGGAAGGTAACCAGATAGCAGCTCCCTAACACAAGATAACAGCTGCCTGGTAGATCTAAGAAACTGCACTCAATAGAAAAAACCCATGTCCCACTGAGACACATTCAGTTACATTGAGAAGGAAAAACAGCAGCCTGCCAGAAAGCAGTCACATGACCAGGGGCAGCTGGGAAATTGACAAAATGTCTAGCCCCATGTCAGATTTCAAAATTGAATATAAAAAAATCTGTTTTCTCTTTTGAGAAATGGATTTCAGTGCAGAATTCTGATGGAGTATCACTATTAACTGATGCGTTTTGAAAAAAACATGTTTTCTGATGACAGGATCCCTTTAAAGAAATAAGGAATAACCATGAAATAGGCTAAATGGTTAGAAGCAAGAGGCCCACTGACACCTGGGCCCACCGGGAGTTTTCCTGGAATCCAGGTGGGCCAGTCCGACACTGTACATATATGTCTGTATTACAGATGTTGGTGCAAATGCTTGAAGTGACCACTTATTATTAAAAATGTCCAAGGAATCAAAAAAAAAAAAAAAAAAGAGATCTCTAATGTCCTAGACATGAGCCCAACCCTAAAACAAATGTGGAATGAGCTTCAAATGGTTAAAAAAATTACAAAAAAAAATATTTAACAGTTACAACTTTTAAACATAATTCCAATTTAAAAAATGTTTTGTATTTTTTTTTTATAACTTTCCGACATACAGGATATGATGTCACTGACATAAGATTGAGGAGGATGTAGCTTCATCTTATCAATTAGGCAGGTCTAACCTGGCAAAAACAGACGCTGGTGAAAAGTGTAACGTATTGGAAAGTTCACTTTGATGAATATGCGGAGTAACTATCATGCGTCGGACTGGGGGCCCAGGGCCTACTGGGCCTGCAGCCTCAGGGGCCCCCCACACCATCCCCCGGGCCCCCAGTAACTGAGCCCCCTCTCCCCCCATCCCAAACCTGCACCTCCCCCCTCACACCTACCTTTTGCTGCGTGACGTGGCCGGGGTCAGGGAGGGAAGTAAGCAGTGGCAATGCAGGGAGTGGGGCCCACCGGTCCAGTCCAACCCTGGTTCACCTGAGCAAAAATTTGCCTGCCGAAAGGGCGCAAAACTTTGTTAGTGATGAACTCTTTTGCTAGTGAATTGTCCTCTACGCCTTTTAGTAAATTGCCAATGTCCCTCTGGATTGTCTTTTTGGCACATTTTTGCTAGCGACGGGCACTTCGCCCTTTAGTAAATTTGCCCCATTCTGTTTGATGCTGTTCCAAATAAAAGCAAGCTACTGTAGATCTGAGCATATTCTGCATTTTCGGTAAAACATTATTCAAACATTTATGTTCGTTGGACATTTATGTAATGATTCTTGTGACACATTACGGACAGTGACTCCCTCCTTGTCAATACCAAACACATTTATAGTGAAAATGTATGTGATGTCCTAGATGTTTTTGAAACAATGACTGAGTGACTGATAAATCAATATTTTCCTATATCTGTAACCTTGTTATGAGTTAAGGAGGGGGGGGGCTGACAAAAGGTTGGATAACAAAGGGAGAAACTGACCTGATGAAAACCATTACCATATAGTCAGAGAGAGTGGTGCCTTATAGACTTGATACAAAGCATGTTACTTTGGTGGTTAATGAATAGAGGGGCCCTTATGCTGCATGAATACCTCAGTGGAAAAGCTACTGCATAATCCTGCTAGGCCACAGACAAGCTATTGCAAACTATTCATATTTCTGTTAATAAAATAATAATAAAAAAGGGTGATCCAAGTTCTGCCCATTTACTGTAAGTGATCATGAACAAATTGAGAAACGTTGTACATACCCCACACAGAGTGGTCCAGTACAGGTGTGGAATCCGTTATCCATAAACCCGTTATCCAAAAAGCTCTGAATTACAGAAAAGGCTGTCTCCCATAGATTTAAATTTATCCAAATAATCCAAATTTAAAAAAAAAAAAAAAAAATTCTTTGGAATAATAAAACAATACCTTGTAGTTGATCCAACCTAAGATATAATTAATCCTCATTGGAAGCAAAACCAGTCTATTGGGTTTATTTCATCGTTTACATGATTTTCTAGTAGACTTAAGGTATGAAGATCCAAATTTCGGAAAGATCCGTTATCTGGAACACCCCAGGTCCCCAGCATTCTGGATAACAGGTACCAAACCTGTTTTTGAATATGCTTAATTATAGTGAAGATCGGGGTCGGCTGGCCCCCCGCATGCGTGAGCACAGACGAGCCGCATAATGGGGCAAATTCACTAAGAATCGTAGTTGCGCCAGGCGCAAATTCGCCGCACTTCGCCACACTTCGCCAGGCGTAGTTTCGCCAGCGCTCCGCAAATTCACTAAAATCCGAAGTTGCGCACAGGGGTAGCGTAAGTTTGCGAAGTTGCGCTAGCGTTAATTCGCCAAGCGAAGCGAAGTTTCGCTAGCGATGGTTAATTTGCATACGGCGTCAAATTCAAATTTCAATGGAGGAACACGTATCAGCACTACAAATGCCTAGAAAACCTTCAAAACATCAAATAAAATTTTTATTTTGCCCTACACATGTGCCCACTGTATAGTTAAGTTGCCATGAGTTAGGAAATGTAGGGGGGAAGGAGGGGAGCCCCAAAAAAATTTTTGATCTATTTCAGCCTATCACCCATAATAATATGGGAAAATTTTCACTTTTTTTGAAGCAATCCCTATCTACTCTATTGCGCTTCGCCTGGTCTGAGGTGGCGAAGGAAGTCTAGCGTAAAAGGTGGCTTTCAGAACACTGCGCGGGTTAGTGAATTCACGTAGTTTCGTTCGTTGCGCAAATTCGCCAGGCGTAAGGGTGAGAAGTTACACTAGCAAAATTACGCCAGCGTCTGTTAGTGAATTTGCGAAGTAACGAAAATGCCCGACGCTAGCGAATTGACGCTAGCGTTCGGCGCTTCGGCGCTTAGTGAATTTGCCCCATTGTTTTTTGGGGGGGCCAGCCGATTATGGATGTAGCGAACTGCCATTTTGGTGTTCGCGAACGCCGTTCGCGAACACCGGCAAAAATGCGAACAGTTCGCGAACAGTTCGCGAACTTCGAACACCCGCAAAATCGTTCGATTCGAACGTTCGAAGGATTTTTCGTTCGATCCGAACGTTTGAAGGATTTTCATCGTTCGATCGAAGGATTTTCATTCCAATCGAACGTTCAAAGGATTTTAATCGTTCGAACGAATGGAAATCGTTCGAACGAATGGAAATCGTTCGAACGAATGGAAATCGTTCGAACAAATGGAAATCGTTCGATTTTAGCGGTCGAATGGTCGCGAACTCAAATTGCGAACGTTCCCAAACGTTCGCGAACATTAGGCGGACGCGAACGGTCGAAGTTCGCGCGAACAAGTTCGCAGGCGAACAGTTCGCTACATCCCTACAGCCGATCAGGGAGCGCCCAGTCCAACCCTGGTGAGGATGGTAAAGCAGATGGGGAAATTTAATTTTGCATAAGGTCACAAGACGGGGCACCAGTGCTCCATCAGGCATATTAAACACGCTCTCTATAACTGCCCATAGAACCACAAAGTACACCATTTTCTTTTCATGATCTCCTTCCATTGTTCCATTATGTTATTTTTATATCCAGTTTATTTTTGGAGAAATAACCACAAACCAATGGTCACCAATGACCCCTCTATTGCATGTTCTATTTATCTAGTGTAAATGTATTACATAATTTGGCTAATCTTGAATATGTTTGTTGCTGAGTGGTGTTGCGATGGTGTTGGTGTCCCCCTAACACACTGAATATGATTCTTGACTTTCAGGAGTCAACACAAGGTGGAGAACATAGTGACCTTGAAAGATGAGCAGTGAGACCACCCCGGAGGCTGTGTCCTCTCCACCGTCCCAGGAGCAGAAATATTTTGACCGATACAGTGAAGACGACCCAGAATATCTGCGTGTCCGAAACATGGCGGCGGATCTTAGGCAAGATGTTAATGTTATGGAGCAGAAGAAGAGAGTGAGCATGATACTGCAGAGTCCAGTAAGTGCTAAGAGGTGATATTGGTTGGATGTCTAAATGTCATGGGGTGAACTTGAATCAAAAGGTAAAATTTGGCCCAATGTGGACAGAGCTACCTACAGCCAATCAGATTTCACCCATAAACTTTCAATGGGGGAATTGAACCTGCTGGCATTCTCACAGTATTAATGCCAGGGTTCCCTTCACAATTCACAGTTGGTCACTAGGGGACTGCAGTTTTAGGTTTGAAAAATTGGGTGGAGCCACCAACAGCCAATCAGAGTTATCTCATTGATGGTAATGGGAAAATGTAAACTGCTGCCTTTCCCACATGTTTCATGCCAGTCTCCCCAAACTTTTCACAGTTGGCCAATGGGGGACTATGGCTCAAGTGAGCAGAGCCAACAACAGCCAATCAAATTTCATTCAATAAATTAACATGTTTTTTCAAACTAACATGTCTCAAACTTCCCTTTCTAGTTTGGTGTTACTGTTCCTTTAAACACCTACCCTAAATCACTTTGTCAAATAGAGACCAAATGGTACAAGGTTCTAGTATCCCATAGCAAATCAAGTAACAGCATTTAGTGCAATTTGAATAAAGAAACATTTCTTGTAGGTCATTATAGGTTTGTAGACCTGGGCAAAAAGTAAATGTAAGTCAGATTGTGGTGGAATCTTTTTCTGTCCGTAGATATTTGAATTCTTAGCTTTGACAGTGTTAGCATTTCCATCCTGGCATTTCATTGTTCCCTTCAGGCTGTTACTAACTGTTCTTCTGCCCACAAAGCAGGGGAGATTAGATTCTGTATTTAATGTGTGAATTAGTCATTTTACTGGCAGTTCAATAATGGGTTTGATTTTATGCCAACCTGGTCTTTTGTGCCCTAGGCAAGTGCTATAAATATGTACAGTATAGATATGCAATATGAAGTATTAGTATGTGAAACCTTGATCTTATTACTGCCAGGAAACAAATATATTTTCGGTTTGCTGAAGTTTCAAAGTATTTATGCTCTGCAACGCTTCTCTTCCCTGTCCATGAATTATAGTTTCTTCTTGTGCTTTCATAAAATGATTGCTGTATTTTAATGCATCATTTATTACATAGATGCAATGCAATGAGATCTGCACAAATCCACTGTTTCCACTCATCCATAATTGGCCTTGACATTTTGATGCTCAAGGCATAAAGTAGTCTCTGGAGGATTTCCTCTTAAATAAAGCCACCGCTCCCTTAGATTTTAAAGGCACATGCCTATGAAATCCAACTCTGCTAAAGTACATATTTCTAATCAGCCTTACTGAGACTATTTATCCAAGGTTTTTTTAGTGGTTCTCTCCATTCATTCAGATTTCTCCTGCTCCTGATGTTTGGCCTCTCGGTCAAGTCAGCGACAATGAACTGCATTCTGTTCTACTTGTACTAAATATCAAGACAAGCATACAAACTCCGGGGTGGAGCCTAAGAGTAACATGGCGGCGTAAACCTCGAGCAGCGCTCTCACCGCTAACCATGAGCGGGCCCTGAAAAGATCTTCCGTGGCAAATAGCTAAGGGAGCACGGTAGAGACAAGAGGAAAACCAGGGGTTGAATCACGGAAGGAGGAAAAGACAGGCGCAAGACCACGATAGACCGCTACAGAACGTTATTTGGCAGAGACTCGCAAAGATTTGGCAGAGACTCGCAAATCCCCTCACCTTGTGTGACACCCAGCAGTAGAAGCGGCGGTAATATCCGGCGGAGGTGCATGCTCTGCGCGACCAGCGGAGACTCAGCGTTGCACGATCAGCTGGTCAGCTGGAAGTCAACCGGCGGCCCTCGGAGGGAGTGGGCGGAGGGGAGAGACCCCTGCACAGAACCTCCACAAAGCAGCTATCGGGAGGATGATGAGCCAGCCGCGGAGCAAGTAAGATAGCTGTGTCTGTGTTAGGAGGAGGGGTGAAGGCACGCGTGGAGTATCCCGCCATAAGGGAAGCATATCTTTGTCTGTCTGGAGGCCTAGTGAGGCCTGTGGAGCTAGCGGCGCATTACATTAATATATATATTATATATATATATAACGGTGATTATGGGCAGGACACACAAGCAGAATCGCGAGGAGTTAGAGGGGATTAAAGAGAAAATAAAAATGATCTCCAAAAGCCCCCAACCCAGCCAGACAGAAATAGCACCGCTCTTTAGTCGGAAAACAAAAGGTCAAGCAGACCCATTAAAGCTGGTACCGACCCGCAGTAACCGGGAAGAACGTACGGCAGGAGCGACTGGAGTCACGAGAGTCCAAGGGGACTCAGAAAGCGAAGGTGAGGGGGACAGTGGAGATATATATGCGAAAATTGCCAATTTACCGACTAAAACCGAGATTAGAGAAATGTTACTCGAAGTGACAATCCCGATTAGGGAAGATATAAAAGGGATTAAACATGATATAGCTGATCTAGCTGAAAGAACGGACGACCTGGAGGAGAAAGTAAGAGAACTACAGGCTAATCAAAAGTCTATATATGCAAAAATACAAGAACAGGGAAAAAAGATGGCGGACATCTCGAGGAATATGGAGGATCAGGAAAACAGAAACAGGAGGAAAAATATAAGAATCAGAGGGGTTCCAGAGTCAATACAGAATGAAGATATAAAGACCTTTCTGCAACAGATCTTCAATAATATACTGAATAAGGACAAAGATAAAGTGACAGAAATACAGATAGAAAGAGCACACAGAATTCAAAAACCTAACAGGGTACCCCAAGACGAGCCTAGAGATATATTATGCTGTCTGTTGAGCTACGCTATTAAAGAAGAAATATTGAGGAAAGCCAAAGAAGTGGACAATATTATATATGAAGATAACACTATTATATTCTACCAAGATTTGGCAAAGTCGACACTATGGAAAAGAAAGGCATTGAAACCTGTTACAGATATATTGAGGGAGAGAAAGATCCTCTATAGATGGGGGTTTCCCTTCTCACTGAGAGTACAAAAAGAAGGGACTTGGGCAATATTCCGCACCCCATTGGACTTGGACAATTTTCTCAAAAAATTGGGACTACCAGAGATTAAATTAACGGATTGGCCGGAAGAGAATTACCAACATTGGGGTCTGAATTGGAACGACCAGAAGGATTGGACAAAGATTACAGAGTCAAGAAAAGTTTCACCTTTAAAGGCTAATTGAGCAGGAAATTAAATGGCCAAACTTTTGGTTTTCCTCCTTTGTTTACTTCCTTATATCTATTCTCCTAAGGGCCTATTAAGGTCCCTGACTATTTTTGGCCCGGACCCCCCCCTCCTTCCTCCTCCCTTTTTTTTTTTTTTTTTTTTTTTTTCTGCCCACTTTCCACCCTCTCCCCTCTTCTATAATCTGAGGACATATTGAGAAGATCAAGAAGCAAGCAAGAGCAAGGAACTTAAAAAGTATCCAAGGAGGATGAAGACGGGTATCGTATGAATGTATGAAATACGAGACATTATGCACTTCTTTAGAATAATGACATTGTTTTTGCAAGTTTGTGGGGGGGACGGGGAGAGTGGGGGGAGAAAGGGAAAGAGGAGGGGGGAGGCAGGGGCTCGAGGGAGGGGGTGGGAGAGGGCACAAGAGGTTGAGTCATCACGCCATCTCATGTTGTTCGGGTGGCCAAAACCATCCAAAATAGTGGTAACACCACGAGAGCCGCAAGGTTGAACGGTCAGTCATGGGGAGAGTTACCCAGGATGATGACGCGGCGTAAATATTGTTGTTATGTGTGGAGGTCAGAGGTTGAGGTGTTGTATATGTCTGTTTTTCTTCTGTTTTATTGTGCTGTTTTTTTTCCCCTCTCTTTTTTTTTATTTTTTCGGGTAAACCACAAAGTATATAAGATACTAAACAACCAAGGTATACCAATTTGTGTAGATAATCAGAGGGACAAGGCCATAACAGGGTTAATTCTAGACAAAGTTTATGACTGAAGCGGCCAATATGGAATGTAAAATTCTATCTCTAAATGTTAACGGGATCAATGAACCAATTAAAAGAGCTAAGGTTTTCTTTGAATGTAAGAAATATAAGGCTAAAATAGTCATGCTGCAGGAAACCCACTTCAAACAGAATCATATGCCACAGCTAAAGTTAAAAAATTTCCCACACATATATATGAGTAACAACCCGGGGAAGAAAGCAACTGGTGTAATGACATTAATTCATAAAGACCTACCATTCCAACTAATAGACTATAAAGTAGATATGGAGGGAAGGTTTGTTTTAGTTAAGGGCAAACTAGCAAATCAGAAATGTACGATTGCAAATATATATGCCCCAAACAATAAACAAATACAATTCGTACTGAATGTTTTACGAGAGCTTGAAAATTTTGGGGAAGGACTAATTATATTGGGGGGAGATTTTAATATAATGCTAAATCCCTTGTCCGATTCTTCGTCGGGAAAAACCAACATCTCATATAAAAATTTGAAAAAAGTAAAAAAAGCATTAGCGGATTTATATTTAGTAGATATATGGAGGATTATTAACCCGGGAAAAAAGGATTACACACATTTCTCAAAAAAATACCAAGTTTATTCCAGAATTTATTATATAATGGCTTCACAACAATGGGCTCATTTGTTTACAAATTCAGAAATAGCAATATCTACACTATCAGATCATTCTCCAATAATAGCAAATTATAGGATACCAGAGATAGCAAAGAGTGAATTTAATTGGAGACTAAATGAATATTTATTACACAAAGAGGAAAATAGAGTTATAATACACACATGGATAAACCAAATTGTAGAAAATAATAATACGGAAGATATCACTCCGGCGACTTTATGGGAAACTCTTAAATGTGTATTGAGGGGTCATCTGATATCATTGGGAGCAAATCTGAAAAAAAAAAAAGGGAAGAAGAGATTACAAGTGTAATAAAAGAAATAACCCAATTGGAACAAGCCCATAAAGAGTCTCTAGCAATTAAAACATTTAAAATCTTAGAGGAAAAAAGAGCACAGTTGAAGTCATTAACAAATCAGAAAGTGAAAAAGGCTTACTTGAGAACAAAACAAAACATGTACGAATTTGGAGATAAATGCAATAAATATTTCGCGAGAATCTTAAAAACATCACAATCTCAAAACAATATTACAGCCATTAAAAATGCTAAAAACATAATCCACTATGATACTAAGGGAATAGTAACAGCATTTGAGGAATATTATCAATCATTATATAAAATACAGAACAATAAAGCTCCACTAAAAAATTTGGAAACAATAGAAAGATTTATCAAAGAAGCTAATTTAAAATCCCTATCGTATGAACAAGCTATAGATTTAGAATTACCATTTTCCTATAAAGAAATAATAGAAGGTATAGATAGCCTACCAAACGGGAAAAGTCCAGGACCAGATGGCTATACAGCTTCCTTTTACAAAACATTCAAAGAAGATATATCGCCTCTGCTATATAAATACTTTAACTCAATATCAGATAAGAATAAATTCTATCCACAGGCTCAAGAAGCATTAATAACTATAATACCCAAACAGGATAAAGACCCGCAGCTATGTACAAGCTACAGGCCTATATCCTTAATTAATATCGATATGAAATTATATGCTCAAATATTAGGAAAAAGAATGAAACAATACTTACCCTCCCTGATACATCCAGATCAAGCAGGTTTTGTACCTAAAAGGGAAGCAAAAGACAACATAACAAAAACAATCTCGGCAATCTACTATGCAAAAAAAACACATACCCCAGTATGCTTGCTAACGACAGATGCAGAAAAAGCGTTTGATAGAATTTCTTGGGTATTTCTAGAAAAAACCTTGATAAATATAGGATTTCGGGATCAATTTAGAAATAGAATAATGGCATTATATGATAAACCATCGGCTAAAATAAAAGTTAATGGCATCCTCTCACAGAGGGTTCAGATATATAATGGTACACGTCAGGGTTGCCCTTTATCACCTCTTTTGTTTCTCCTAGTGATGGAGGTTTTACTAGCACACATTCGAAATAACAGAGATATTTCGGGTCTCCAGATTAAGAGGCAAGAATATAAGAGTGCAGCATTCGCAGATGATCTGTTGATGTATATAACAAAACCATTAGTAACATTACCAAACGTGATCAACTTGTTTGGACGATTTGGAGAGGCTTCGAACTTTAGAATTAATTATTCAAAATCAGAGATCCTTAATATTAATATTGCAAAGGACAAAGTTACTCAACTAAAAAGCAACTTTCCTTTTAAATGGTCGGATTGTAATATTAAATATTTAGGGGTCAATCTAAGTGCGGACCACGAAAGATATTATCAGGATAACTATGGTATACTCCTAACTATGTTACAAAAGACTATTGACAAGTGGAAAAATATTACGATCTCGTGGTTTGGGAGAATCCAAGCCATCAAAATGATAGTGCTGCCTAAAGCATTATACTTTTTCCAAACTCTACCAATTGATTTACCTCGAAGCTTCTTCAAATCATTGAGAGCAATGATTAATAACTTTATATGGGGGGGGAAGAATGTGCGAATAAGTTATAAGATACTGGCAGAAACAAAGGAGGAAGGAGGGAGGGGACTACCAGATCCTTACCTATACGCCTTGTCTGTACATTTAGTAAGAATATGGAATTGGACTACAAGAAAAGGGAAAAAAGATTGGTGTGAGATGGAACAGGCTTGGTCCAAATACCCTTTAGAAAACTTACTGTGGGACGATAAGTGGGCAACAAAGGACGAACTATCTCAGCACCCCCTAATTAAGGCGACTCAGAAAATATGGCATAGTAACAAAATCGCACTTCAGCTAACGAACACCCCCTATGTATTACAACCATTATGTCGTAACCCAAATTTCCCACCAGGGGTGGAAAAGGGAGCATTCTCTAGATGGGAGAAACATGAGGAGAGACCAACTAGAATACAAGACCTAGTTAAAGGGAAAAAGTTGGTTCCATTGGAAGAGATACAAAGGAGGTGGGGGAAACACCCCAGGGATTTATGGGGATATTACCAACTACATTATTTTATACAAATAAATAAAGATAAGGAGTGGGACAGAACCTTAACACAGTGGGAAAAAATAATAGAGGAAGACCAGGAACTAGATAAACCCCTATCAAAAATGTACACGACGATATTAAATAGAGAGAGTAATAAAAGTTATACATTTTGTAAATCCTGGGAGAGAGAACTGGGCATGACTATATCAGATTGGACGTGGAAAAAAATATTTAAATATGGGGATAAGATGACAAAGAGCATGAAAATAAGAGAAGCAATATATAAAATGATAACTAGGTGGCACTATACACCGGATAAGCTCAATAAAATGAACCCACAGATATCAAATTTATGCTGGAGATGTAATGGGATAGAGGCTTCACACACTCATATTTGGGTGTCATGCCCAGTTCTCAAAAACTTCTGGACTCAGGTCCTAGAAAATATAAATAAAATAACTACTTTAAAAATTAAGTTAGAGGATTATGCGGTTATACTGCTAAATGTCCATCTAGAACATTCGAAAATGGTAGAAGATATTCTCACTTTCCATTTGGTACAAGCAGCAAAGTCCCTTATACCAAAGAAATGGAAGACTAAAGAAGCCCCCACAGTAAATGAATGGATAAGAGCGGTGGAGGTTGTGAGAAATGGAGGAATTAACTTCTATATATCATAATGAGAGCAAGCTATTTTGGAAGATCTGGTCCCCATGGATCGAGTATAAAGATAAGTTATAAACAAATAACACTAAGGGTTGTAATTTAAGGGTTAAGAGATAAACAATATTGGTAAAGAAGTACCTTAAAGTGTAAGCGAAATTTGTGTGGCCAAACCCGATTATTTTCCCCATGTTGTTTTTTTATTTACCCTTTTTTTTTCTGTACCCTTTGATATGAAAAAATTTCAAAATAAAGAATTATAAAAAAAAAAATATCAAGACAAGCAAATCTGATTTTATTAAAGAGCTCAAGAGAAATTTGGGTCTATAAATTACCGTTAACCTCCTTCAGACACAGCAAGGTTTAAGCTCTTGTTTTTATGAAGGCCAAAAAGACATATGGGATGAGTCCCAAAAGCTGTGCCAAACATATATGTCTACTGTTGCCATTTTTAATGGTGTATACTTGGGAAATATGAAGCTATATTTGACAGGTTCTCTTTTGTGCTAAATTCTGTATACCTTTTGCATTTTGTCTACGTTTTGCTCTCTAGCACTAAAATATAATTAAATTCACTATATGATTAAGTAATATATATAGACAATCAGCCCTACTGGTCACCTTTTGGGTTGTTGAGTTGAGTTGTTGAGTAAATATCTGATTGGGTTTCTATGAGTTACTAGACCTGGTGCAAACTTTATGATCTCTATTATATAACTCCATGAGGCACAATAATCAGCAATGCTATAAAGTGATGACATTTCTTTATGTCTCAGTCTTTCAGGGAAGAGCTGGAGAGTCTCATCCAGGAACAGATGAAGAAGGGAAACAATTCCTCTAATATCTGGGCTCTCAGGCAAATCGCAGATTTTATGGACAGCACTGCTCCATCCGTCTTTCCAACCTGTCCTGTCAGTAGGTGCCTTTTGCTAATAACTTGCCAAAAAAATTGCTGTTTAAGTTTTTCAATTGAGAAGATAAGCGGAACTTCCAATCGCAGGGGTAGAGACATTGTATGTGATATTTAATTCCCTGTAGGTCAATCTAATTACATTTTGTCACCATGGTGTGTATATTGGCGGTGAGATGGCCTCATCAAAAATTAAACAAAAAATAGAAAGTAACCAAACTTCATTTCAGGCTCCTCGATGGTGTTGCCAATCAATGATATCCAGTGCAATGACCCTGTCCCTCTGGCTAAAGGTGAGAGGCTCATGAGATGCAAACTTGCCAGTGTCTACCGACTGATGGATCTTTATGGCTGGGCTCAGCTTAGTGGTACCTTTGCCTCGGTGAGTACAGTTTACATCGATCTTTCTTGACAAGAATATCGCCTTATAGACAATAATGATATGCGATATGAGTCCTGATTCATTTGTAAGAGCAAAAGTCCTATCTAACACTCTTTACAAGTTTGCATAGCTTTTGTATATTATTAAGTACTATATTAACATGCAGACATTGTTTTCAATATGGCAGTATTGTGAAAGTCTATCATATACTTTAGCAATTTGCTAATTATTGGTTTATCCATGGCATGAAGCCCTTTCTTCCTAAAATATGATATTCATTACCAGTACAATTCAGCAATGAGCAGCAATAATTTACTACAGTTTTATTCATTAATAGTAATGATAATACCTGGAGGAACAACCATAGATGCTTTGAGCAGGCTCATCATGATTGCTAGAAGCACAGGATTTATTTATCAAAGGGTATAGACCCAGTGACTGATGGGGGGAGGTCCAGTAGGCAATAACTGATAAGTAGTTCCCATATATGTTTCTCAAAAATGTCTTATTCCCAAAGTTTGGGGGGTACTTTGGGGCCCAATAACTTTTATATATGCTGCTGCTCTGAAATATCAGCTTTCATGGGAACGTTACACAGTACTGGTCTCACAAGTCAGTGCCTCAGTTTTCACTTGTTCATTTGTAATGCAGTGATCCCCCACCATTAGCCAATCACAGCCCTTACTTGGCACCTGCCGGGAATGTTTTTCATGCATGTGTTGCTCCCCAACTCTTTTTACATTTGAATGTTGCTCAAGGGTAAAAAAGGTTGGGGACCCCTGGTCTAGTCCTATGAAAGGGTTGGGTGATTTTCTGCAGTAATGTAACAACTGTGGGAAATCTATCCACAAGTAGTGATGGGCAAAATTATCACGGCGAATTCCCGCGTTTCGCCACTGGCGAATAAATTCGAGAAACCGGCGCAAAAATTTGCCGCCAAAATTTCACAAAATGGAAAAAATTCTCAAAACAGCGCCAGCGTCTCGTTTTTGATGCCGGCGTCAGTTTTTGTGATCATGTAAACTGTAAAAGAAGTAATTTTTGCAGGAAAATAAAACACATATTACCACTATGTGTTGTGCAGGTATGGGATCTGTTATCCGGAAACTTGTTATCCAGAAAGCTCCGAATTAAGGAATGGCTGTCTCCCATAGAGTCCATTATAATGAAATAATGCAAATATTTTTTTAAATAATTTCCTTTTTCTCTGTAATAATAAAACAGTAACTTGTGCTTGATCCACACTAAGATATAAAAAATCCTTATTGGAAGCAAAACTAGCCTATTGGGTTTAATTAATGTTTCCAGTAGATTTAAGGTATGAAGATCCAAATTATGGAAAGATCTGTTGTCCGAAAAACCCCAGGTATTCTGGATTATAGGTCCCATACCTGTAAATTGTTTTAAAAAATCGGTGCCAACCTGCCCATGATTGAACATGGTTATTGGTGTAATTGAATAAGTGAAGGCAAAACCCCTAAAACAGCTCACATTGGCAGTTATCCTTCTTTCTTCTACATTGGCTTTCAGATAAGAGTGAATAAAGAGCAAGACCACTTCTTAATCAGCCCACGAGGAATCTCCTGTAATGAGGTGACGGCATCAAGTCTGGTAAGTTCCAACAGTCCCAAAGAAAAAAATGCGATGGCACACAGGATTGATGCAAGCAAGATTGCCTAGCGTGTTTAATGTGGAGTGCCATGTTTCGGGGGCACATCCCTTTGTCAAGGATGCTTGACAAAGGGGCATGACCCTGAAACATTAGAGGATCTCCACATTAGAGGATCTCTTTTGTCTTTATTTTGCTTCCTTGAGCATTTGTAATAATAATTGGCCACTTAAAGCATTTGCACCAACATCTCTAACATCTCTAATACAACCTAGATGTACTCGCCCTATTCAAATTGACCTAAGCCAAGTGTACTAACGAAGTTTCACTAGGCAGAAATTAATGTTAATGAAAGTTCGCTATGAAATGCTCACGCTGACAAATCAAGGCTAGCAAAACTTCGCCAGCATTTGGACACAACTTTTAGTGGATTAGAGTAGTAGTAGCAAATATGCGCCTGATGAAGTGGCGCGAAGTGTGATGGAAAATTCGCCCTTTAGTGAATTTGCCCCTGTGTCTTTCAAGGATCCACCATGTTGCTGGGGTTGGCATGGCACAGGGAATATAGCTTGTTGGCTGCTGGTGCATGCACTGCATTTTTACATCAATTTTTAACCCATGCCCTCAACACTTTGACCAGTTTTCATCACTAAGGTTATGTATAACCCCAGCATCAGCCACCAAAAAACCACTTGGTGGACAGTAACACACTTGGCAAGATATACAGTATTCATATAGTTGAGCCCTAAGGAATTCCAAAACAGAAAACATCCACTGGAATTGTTTAATGTCACCCACAGGTTAAGGTTAACATTCTGGGTGAGATGGTGGAATCTGGAAGTACCAGTTTTGAGGTGGCCTCTTGTGACTTCAGCCTGCACTCAGCCATATACTCGGCACGACCAGACGTGAGGTGCATCATCCAGTTACACACGGCAGCTGCTACAGCGGTAAGATCTGCTCTACTAATGGGGTTTCCATTGACCACCCTCTGTAGGAGCGTTTCCCGACCATGACAGCAATCCATAGAACTGCTAGTACTGAAGTGAATGGAACCCAGCGTGCAGGGAAGGACATATGGGATATTCTTAGTAAGCTATAAAATGATAAGAAAAGCACAGTGTGGGTGGTTTCTCTATACTAGTGTGTGAACGACTAACTAATCTTTACAGCAGCAGCAGCAGGGGTGAACCATCTGCAGCTTCCTGGCTTCTTATTTATCGACAGTTCCCTGCATTTTACTATAGCGACATTGCAGCATGCTGGGAGCTAAGATACAGCAATTCCTGGAGGGCTGCAGGTTGTCTGCCCCTTCTTCAAAGTAAACCATAAGGAAGTGATCCCTAACTAGTATCTTGTCCTCAATATGTTTCTCTCTGACCCCTTGGATGTTGTTCCCAGTGACCTCAAAGAAGGTGCTTATTTTGGAATTTTGGTTGAATAAAAACTAAGCCTCCTTTAGATTGCCAATTTAAATAGGGGCTTATTTGCTCCCCCATGGACTTTTTTCATGCTTATGTTGTACCCCAACTCTTTTTTATAAATGTATGTAGCTGGTTCACAAGTAAAAAAGAACCACCCAGGCATGGATTTGTGGAGAGGCCACAAAGGCCCAGGCCTAGAGCAGCAGGATTTTAGGGGGCGGAATGATGCCCAACCACACCCACATTGGTTCAGAAACACTGGGGATGCATAGAAGATACAATAGTTTTAAATTTCCCGTTTGCCAATCCCCATAGCTCCGGTCCTGATGATGAATATTTGAGAAAATAAAATGGAGGGGATAGGGGCGACAAAAGACAGTGGGCCTAGGGGTGCCCACTATTGTAAATCCAGCCCTGGAAACTAAGAGCATTGAAGTGAATTATCACTAAATTTATTATTATTATAATATATTATTATTATTATATTATTATTTATTATTTTTTAAATAAGTAAATAGTAAAAACATGGATCCTTAATATCAGAGAGGAGTCCACTGCTTTATGAGAAGAGAGAAAAAGCAGAGATTCTGAACTTTAATTTTTCATCTGTCTCCACAAATGAGGAACCAGTTAATGAAGGTTTCCTTCATAATAGTCCCAATTTAGTAATACAATTAATGATGCATGGTTCAGGCACGAGGAATTTCAAAAGAGACTACAACATGTTAAGATATACAAAGTTACGGATGGTATTCATCCCAGGGTACTTAGAAAGCTTAGCTTTGTGATTGGCAAACCTCTTTACTTAATTTTTCAGGAATCATTGATATCTGGCATGGTGCCACGAGGTGAATTGCGAATGCTGTGACGCTATTCAAAAGGGATCCTGTTCTCAGCCTCAAAAGTATAGGCTGGTTAGTCTGACATCAGTGGTAGGAAACCTTTTGGAAGGGCTATTAAGGGATAAGACACTTGACTTCATTACAAATAATAATACTATGAGTTTGTGCCAGCATGGTTTTATGCAAAATAGATTTTGCCAGACCAAATTAATTTCTTTTTATGAGAAGGTGAGCAGGGACATAATTTCTGGGATGGCAGTGGATGTGATCTACTTAGACTTTGCTAAAGCATTTGATACAGTACCACATAGAAGGTTACTGTTTAAATTAAGGAATTTTGGGCTGGAACATAATAATTGTATCTGGATAGAGAACTGGCTAAAAGATAGATTACAAAGAGTGGTAGTACCGCAGGGTTCTGTACTAGGTTCTTACACTTTAGAGGACATTATAGACAAATAGCAGGGGACCTTTTTACCAATAAAAGGATCACTGTACTATTTCATTTGAAGCAACGGACGTGGTTCTCCACAGTGAGGTTGTGAAATGCGCAGCCAGATGTTGTTGTGAAGGCTGATTCTGTTATGCCTTTAAGAGGGGCTTGGATGATTTCTTGGACAAACATAATATCTAAGGCTATTGTTATACTACAATCTATAGTTAGTGTATGAGTATATATAGTTTATATGAGTGCATGGATGGGTCGGCGTGTGTATATATAGATGCTGGGTTTCATTTGGAGGGGTTGAACTTGATGGACTCTGGTCTTTTTTTAACCCAATTCAACTATGTAACTTTGGAAATGGTTGATGCCACATTCAATACTAAATGGTTCCACCAACTAGTTCTGTGTTTATCCTAGGTATCAGCGATGAAATGTGGCCTCTTACCCATCTCCCATGATGCCTTGCTAGCTGGGGAGGTAATGAACTATGATTACAGTGGCGACATGGAGGAGGAAGAAGACAGGATTGAACTCCAGAAGTGTATGGGACCCACATGCAAGGTTAGATATACAATTGTGTTCCCAAAACAGACATTGGATATTTTAACATCTGCAGTGGAATAAAAATGACATCATATTTGCTGTTGGTTTTTCTCAAGTTTTCCTTATTTGCTATGACTGCAGTTCTTGCCTCCAGATCTTTGTCTGATTTGGTCACACATGTGGTGGGACAGATGTGGTTGATCCATTTGGTCCTTGGGCCATTAGGCTAGTAGGCTAGTGCAGAGCTCTTAGCTGCAGATCATATCCATGGCCCGATGTGGCCCTTGCACAATCAATACTTAACTGAGCAGCAGTCAAATATGAATTGGACTGATCTGATTGCCTCGTCCTCAAGCCAGTAAGGAGAGTCGCCTGCCCATTCATTCATAAGTAGCTGAGTTTACAGATGGGTTCCCATCCAATAAAATACCAGATAAGGTAGCCAGAAAGACATCCAATAATCCACCTCAATAGCCACTCCCAGAAGAGATTGCTGCCCCAGATTCACCCAATACCTGCCCAGTGATGACACTGTCATGTCCACTCAACTTCTTTGCCAAGTAGTTCTTACCTGGCAAATGAAGTTGTCAGCTACAGTCCGTGCTTGTAAGGGTGCCTTACTCTCCATGCACATGGACAAGGGAGGGAAGAGGGTGTTCCATGTGGGAATTTATAACTGTTTAATTAAACAGAAATGGTAATTTTTTGTGGGTGTTAAGCCTCCATAAAGCTTTATTATTATATATGTAGTGCCAAATTGTAAGTTCTTCAATCAGGTTATGCTTAATGCACCTATAGAAAAATTATAACAAAATTACTTTCATGTCTATAGCGCAGAGGGCATGTTGACCGCCACAGTGCTATAGCGGACAAACAAATAGTTTAAAACACAGATTATTGAAAATGATGGGAGTTTTTTTTGCATATGGAACTGGTGCCTATCTTAGGGAGAGTATTTCCCATGCTCTGAGCATTAGGAAGAACTCCATGACCACTTTGATTCACCACTAGAGTACTATATTGGAGGGAGGTGGCGTCCTCTGAAACATCATGCACTGTTGTTGCCTAAACTCTGGTCATTATTTTGGGCACATTACTTTTCTGCTTCATAATAGTGTCCCTCTAACTGCTTGCTATGAGAAATGCAACCATTGTTGTAATCTTTGTGGCTCATTGGGATTCAGTCTGTCAGACAATATTATGCTGAGGGTTGGATTTCCATGGGCAGAGGGTATCTCTTTGTCCTAAACTTTAACCTTTGCCCCCAACATGTAAAACAGGATGCAAATCCACCCACCGTACTGTGTCTGATGATGCTTCACTCAGTGTGTCTTTACTTTTATAAGATTTTATTTTTGAACTTATTTCAAAAACAAACAATTATTTGAAAGAAAAGAAAATGAGGAAAGAAAGTTAAGGAAAGGAACAAGGCAGGTGTGCGGTGTGTTCTGTTTCGGAGTGAGGTTTTCCTATACTCAATAATTCTGTCCATTCAGCCAGGTACCCCACATAACTTTCAATTTCTCTGAACAACCTCTCACTAGATAAATAATTTACTGGCATGGGAGGGAGTCATTTACTAGTTTTCGCCAGAATTACTGTTTAAGGTACGGGGGTCAAGGGATTTTCAGTGTATTAGGATGACCTTCTTAGCATAGTACATGTATGGGATCATCTCCCATAGACTCCCTTTATTCAAATAATCCAATTTGAAAAAAATGATTTCCTGTAATAATAAAACAGTACCTTGTACTTGATCCCAAATAAGATATAATTAATCCTTATTGGAGGCAAAATCAGCCTATTGGGTTTATTTCATGTTTAAATGATTTTCTAGTAGACTTAAGGTATGAAGATCCAAATTACAGAAAGACCCCAGGTCCCGAGCATTTTGGATAACAGGTCCCATTCCTGTATAACAACTGCAGATAACACAATCTAGTGTAAGACCGCAGCTGTATGTCCCCTGTTAATCTTAGCAAACATTGTTCTAGGGAGCGAATATTTGGAAGTGTGAGTTTCTCATTTATGTAACGAAGTACCTCACTCCTAACCTATGTTGCCCCTACATTTAGAGCATTGGTCCAACACATTGTCATAGATTTTGGCTAAACAATATGGGGTTAAGTATGCCCTGCTTAGAAATGTGATATGTACATATCTGTCTTTCATGGAGATTGTTAATTCTGGGAAGAGGAGAAAGGCCTGGTGTGAACAGAATAATATACTCAGCATGTTTAAAGCATGGTTTGTTTGTTTTGGGTACGAATGAATATTTTATCAAATTCTTAGTAATAGATATCTGGCTTTTGGCTTATTCAAAACACCCCATGTCCCAAGCATGCCAGGGACTCATTCAAATTACATATCAAATCATGTGTTCAATCGGAATATAGTCCTGCCATCCCCAGAGACATTGCTTACTACTGTAACTCCAAGACTGGACATGTTGCAATTCAATTAAAGTAATCCCTTGATGTTTCCAAGTGGAGCATCTGTCGGCTCATCTGTATGCAAAATGCCAGAGATGTTGTTCTAATCTATTTATCTTTAACCACACAGATCCTCATTCTGCGGAACCATGGGGTTGTTGCGCTGGGAGAAACAGTGGAAGAGGCTTTCTATAAAATCTTCCACCTTCAGTCAGCCTGTGAAACCCAGGTAATGGGAGTCAATGTACTTGGATCAGAGATTATATCTGCTTTGTTACAAACACAGTTTCATTTCTTATCAGAGAAACTAAAATGACCATGTGCACACCCAGGCCTCTTGTACTGTGTGCCTGGTGCTCAGTATTGGGGAGAAAGCATTCCCTCCAAAGTATCATTTAATAGAAAGGCCACTGGCAAACAAAGCCAATCCAAGGGGGGACTAGCCCCTATATTTTTATTATGCTAAAACCACACGGTAGGAGCTAGTCACCCTTGTATCAGCTTTATGTGCCAGTAGCCTTTCTACTTTTCTTATCGGCCCATAGACAATCAGTGTCAGCACAAGAATGTAACGTCTGGCACCTGATTTGTTCCAATTTTTAGTACAAACGACTTTTTAACTAATGGCAATTAGTAATCGGCGAATTTATTCTCCAGGCATGGATTCACAGCGAATTTCCGCATTTCGCCACCTACGAATTATTTCACGAAATTGCTGCAAAACTTCCCTGGCGAAAAAATTCGTCGTGTAAAAATTGGCGCACGTCAAAATAATTTTGATGCCCATTGACTTTAATGTATTTGGAGAAAAAAGTTGCGCATGTAAAAATCGTTGCTTGTGTAAAAATTGTCATGCATCAAAATAATTTTGACTTCCGTTGAATTCAATGCGTTACGTGAATTTTTTGCCGTTTCACAAATTTTTTCGGAGTTTCACAAATTTTTCGGCGAAGCAAAACGGGACAGATTTGCCAATTATTCAATAGATGTTTTATTCCCCATGTGTTCCTTCTATCAGTACAGAAGAGAATTTTTATATTTCAGCCATTCTCATAGAAGGATCTACAAGGGTGCAACCAACTGATACAGTACTGGCACTTAAACGCCAGCCAAAATCAGTTACAGATATAGGTTATAGGTTTCCTGGTTGCTAGGTGCCATTTCTATTGCACTTTTCATCTTTCCCAGTGCATACCCTTCACATAAAGGTGCACCTATCAGAATGGAGAACAAAGGGGCAAATTCACTATGTGCCGAAGCGCCTAACGCTAGCATCAATTCGCTAGCGTTGGCCATTTTCGTTACTTCGCAAATTCACTAACGGACGCTGGCGTAACTTCGCTAGCGTAACTTCGCACCCTTACGCCTGGTGAAATTGCCCAACGGACGTAACTACGCAAATTCACTAACGCACATTGTTCTGAACGCTATCTTTTACGCTAGACTTCCTTCTCCACCTCAGACCAGGCAAATCGCAATAGAGTGGATAGGGATTTCTTCAAAAAAAGTCCCAAAAAACGCTAGCGTTTTTTCTATATTATGGGTGATAGGCTGAAAAAGATCGAAATTTTTTTTGGGGCTCCCCTCCTTCCCCCCTACATTTCCTAACTCATGGCAACTTAACTATACAGTGGGCACATGTGTAGGGCAAAATAAAAATTTTATTTGATGTTTTGAAGGTTTCCCAGGCATTTGTAGTGCTGCTACATATTCCTCCACTGAAATTTGAATTTGGCGCCGTATGCAAATTAACCATCGCTAGCGTAACTTCGCTTCACTTAGCGAATCAACGCTAGTGCAACTTCGCAACCTTACGCTACCCCTGAGCGCAACTTCGGATTCTAGTGAATTTGCGAAGCGCTGGCGAAACTACACCTGGCCAAGTGCGGCGAAGTGAGGCGAAGTTACACCTGGTGCAACTACGAATCTTAGTGAATTTGCCCCAAAGAGTTTCACTTCTCTCAGTTTGCAGTTGTGCGTGTGCAATGTACCAGAATGGTTTCACTGATACCAGAGATGCATGTTACTAGAAGCTTAGTATTTACAGTATGTCTGCTCAGGGCAGGCATTAGGTATAGGGTTCCCTTGCAGAGAATTGTATAGTATATTGCAATCCCCATTCATATGCATAAAAAGGAAAAAAAGGGTATACATTTCATTACAAACAATAAAACCCAAAGGGGAATGTAAACTCTGCCTATAAACTGACTCTGGAGAAGAATAACAGGAGCACCCCTCTCTGAATACTGGCTTTTCCAGTTCATGTATCTGTAAATTTGTGGAGCGGAAAACACCCTCTGTTATTATGTGGAATGAAAGACCAGGGTGGGACCACATTGTCAGGATACCAAGGAATCTCCTCTATGCATCAGCTTTCATTTCTATCATACAGACGTGTAATAGAAATTCCATTCAGTACATGAATATAAAGGTGCATAAAGTGAGCCCTAGATGTTATATTCTCAAGTGGTCCCTAGGAGGTCCAGCCCAACATTCATGTACATAGGCCAGGGGGGATATAACTCTGTTTTTTATTTTGGAGAGCATGGCCACCCTTTGTCATTACACAGTGAAAGCAACAAACATAGTCTTATATCCACTTCACACCTAAGAGATGCCTCACTCATATGGAGCAAATATACATTTTCTACGACAACATCGCAACAGTACCACCTAACCCCCTACATTTACATGAGGCATATTTACCCTTTAATGAAATATCCACAATCACCATCATTATTAAAGTATATCTTGTACCTATACATACACAAAAAAGTGGTTTATAATGCAGGTCTTTCTAATAAAAAACGACACAGGATAAAAAATAATGGTAAAAAATAATGGTATTTATTTCATATCATTGTAGATGTAACTACATGCGATGCACTGGCTCACAAGTGGGCTGGTATTGATCGCTCACAATACGGGGCATTTAAACAATTAACATGATGGCAGAAACTATCATGTTGTAACCATGGCAACTGCCAGGGAACGGCTTGCGTTGGTCCCCCCACCATGTGTTGCGAAATCTCAAGTGGTTAAGAATAAGCTTCTTCTTGGAAATGAATGTAGAACAGAAGAACGGTGGTGACATGAGAGCATGACCTACTGGCCAGACAATAATACTGCAGGCAGGAAAGATTAAATAAGCTAAGAAATAGATGGAGCTTTTACAAAAAAAAAACAGCATCAAACTAAATAAATTCTGATACCAAAGGGAGAGACTTCTCAGAACCAGAACTCAAGTGTTAGGTGAAACCCCCATCATTTTGTTTTTCAGCTTTTATGATTGTCAATTATTTTTTGTACCTATTTTACTGGAACAGGTTTCATTGTAATAATTTTCAACCTTTCACTAATTTGTTTGGTACCATAAACATGAGAAAATGCTGCTTTTGTTACTACAGCTATGGGACCTTTTATCCAAAATGCTTGGGACCTGGGGTTTTCCGGATACGGAATCTTTCTGTAATTTGGAAATCATTTAAACATGAAATAAACCCAATAGGACTGACTCCCCAATAAGGACTGTGTTAGCTAAGATCAAGTACAAGGTAATGTTTGGTTATTACAGTGAAAAAGGAAATATGTTTTAAATTTTTTAATTATTTAATTAAAGGAGACATATAGGATAAATAAAAAAAAACTAATTTTGTAGGCAACTGTGAGTTATACATGGTGTTGCTTTTACATGGTGCTAAAAATTAATATTATCTTTAAAAATAGCCCCTTTATTGGAGCTCCCTATAGATGTTCTCTGGTCCTTGTCTGTGTTTCAAATGAGGGGGGGCGTGTCCTAACGGTCCATGTCAGAAGCACAGTAGGAGGGGGACAGCCAATCACAGGCTTGCAATCGCACAAGCACAGACAGGCTTCAGTTCCCTATCAGGTCTTGCTAGCTGCTGATTGGTTCCTGTCCTACAGTGCAGTGAGTTGAGAGCCGCTGGCTCGTCTGCACAGCCTGGGAATTCAGGGAGCAGGAAGTGGAAGAGAAGGGAGGAATTATTAGGGTTTTTGCAGAAATATTCAATAAATCAGCCTGAAACACTACTTTTTTAAGCACAATTCTTCTATATCTAAATGAGTACATTCTTATTTTTTACACAATATGTCTCCTTTAAAATGGAATCTGTGGGAGACTACCATCCTGCAGTTCGGAGCTTTCTGGATAACAGATCATATTCCTGTACTTTTTTCAGCCCTAAATATCCATCACAGCATCACATCTTGTTTTCTGGCCCGAATAAATCCTTTGATGATAGTATAGTTTGCTTATTGTTACAAATGCACGTTATTATTTTTAGCACATATTTATATTTAGCATAAAAATCTTGCTTTACAGCGTAAATCTTCTGAAAACAGAAGGTATTTACTTGCCTCATGCCATATACATAGCACTGCCTTAGAGGGCCGGAACTAGGGGTAGGCAGAGTAGGCATGTGCCTAGGGCACAAGGCTGGGGGGGGCAAACACGTACCTTCTCTGGCGCAAATTCACTAATCCCCGAAGCGCCGAACGCTAGCATTAATACGCTAGCGTTTGGCATTTTTCGTTACTGCGCATATTCACTAATGAACGCTGGCGTAGTTTCGCTAGTGTTACTTCGCACCCTTACGCCAGGCGAATTTTCACTAGCGACATAACTACACAAATTCACTAACGCGCGCAGTGTACTGAACGCTACCTTTTACGCTAGACTTCCTTCGCCACCTCAGACCTGGCGAAGCGCAATAGAGTAGATAGGGATTGTTTCAAAAAACGCTGGCGTGTTTTCTACATGATGGGTGATAGGCTGAAAAAGATCGAAAATATTTTTGGGGCTCCCCTCCTTCCCCCCTACATTTCCTGACTCATGGCAACTTAACTAGACAGTGGGCACATGTGTGGGGCAAAATAAATTTTTTATTTGATGTTTTGAAGGTTTTCTAGGCATTTTTAATGCTAATACATATTCCTCCATTGAAATTTGAATTTGGCGCCGTATGCAAATGAACCATCGCTAACGAAACTTCGCTTCGCTTGGCGAATTAATGCTAGCGCAACTTCGAAAACTTACGCTACCCCTGTGCGCAACTTCGGATTTTAGTGAATTTGCGGAGCTCTGGCGAAAATACGCCTGGCGAAGTGTGGCGAAGTGCGGCGAAGTGCAGCGAAGTTGCGCCTGGCGCAACTTCGCATCTTAGTGAATTTGCCCTTCTCTCATGTTTGAGAGAAGAGAGAGGAGAATGGACTAGGAGTAAGATCCTAGTCCATTCTCCTCTCTCTTCTCTCAAACATGAGAGTTTGACTGCCATTATGGGCAGAGACATGCAAATCACTCCTTTATTTCCCTTGTGTCAGAACCGCTGGTTTTATAGCAAAGATACAGCCTAATAGTTCAGAGCCATTTATCCAACTTGCAGACAGCCTGTTTCGATGTTGTTAGATCTGATCAATGCAAGATATTGGAACATGGCTTCCCCAATCTTGCTTTACTAAACTTATTCCAGCTGGGGTGGCATATGAAGCAGTGGTTTGGGAATCAATTTATCAATTTATATATGGTCGTTAATTAATTTTACTAACTACAACCAATTGGGAGAATTCATTTGATATATAATTTATTAGCACTTAACTTAAAATTAATTATCTAGAAGTCATTGGATTAGTTGCAATCCAGATACTCAAGCACTTTATTAAATTATTATCCCTGGGAGAATCAATGCATTTATTTATTGGCACTGCACTTTAACATACTGTATATCACTTATCAATAAGATTAATTGTTAGTAATTCATATGAGCGCTTTATATAGCTATCAATTAATTTGTATATAATCAATCAAATGCACTAAATGATTGAGCGCTAAGCAGCAATTTAATGAATTGATTCTATTGCACAGGCACTTTAGTTGAATTAATTGGAGGTTGATTATAGATTTTGGTGGTATTTTATAGTTGATAATTTATTTTTCTTAACTCCGGCGGTTGTTGTTTTTGGAGGCATAAATAGAATCAACTCTGGAAGACCATTTGTAGTACTTGATGGAATATGGGTTCTTTTCTTTCTCTTATTGTGGCATATGAAGCTGAAATGACCCTGCACCACTGGATCTCTGAGGTTGATTTACTACCATTGGGGCTAAAATACACCACTGCACGTATCCAATAAGAGCTTCACTTTCTCATTTTCTCATGTCTCTCCCCCTGTTGTGTTCTGCTGGACTCCACATGCTTCTTACATAGACTAAAATGAATAGGTACATCACAGAGGGGCATTCTATATTCCGTTACCCTGCCAGCCTGCACTTCAAAAATAAAACACCACGTTAGAGTGCAGCAGAAGGAAAACTGCAGCCAAGATAACAATCATAATCATTACAGGGCATATGAAAAAAGTATGCAGTCCTATTATATTTGGGAATATTCTCATTTCTCCAGGTCTTGGTATATTTGTACAAATAAGTCAAATCAACTGGCCTTGCTGTGTTTTTCTTGAAGACATTTCACCAGTCATCCAACAAAGCCAGTTGGATGACTGGTGAAACGTCTTCAAGAAAAACACAGCAAGGCCAGTTGATTTGACTTATTTCTATGGTAGTCCTATAATATTACTTAGGCTATCACACTTGGAAAATCCTCTATCAGCGTATTTTTGCCTCCTGCTATTCACATCATAGGGGCAAATTCACACAAGATGCGAAGCGCCGAACGCTAGTGTTAATTCGCTAGCGTTTGGCAAATTCACTAACGAACGCTGGCGTAGTTTCGCTAGTGTTACTTCGCAACCTTACGCCAGGCTAGCGACGAAACTACGCAAATTCACTAACTTGCGCAGTTAACTGAAAGCTACCTTTTACGCTAGACTTCCTTCGCCACCTCAGACCTGGCGAAGCGCAATAGAGTAGATAGGGATTGTTTCCAAAAAAGTCAAACATTTTTCTAAGTCCCAAAAAACGCTGGCGTGTTTTCTACATGATGGGTGATAGGCTGAAAAAGATCGAAAAATATTTTGGGGCTCCCCTCCTTCCCCCCTACATTTCCTGACTCATGGCAACTTACCTAGACAGTGGGCACATGTGTAGGGCAAAATAAAATTTTTATTTGCAGATTTGAAGGTTTTCTAGGCATTTGTAGTGCTGATACGTGTTCCTCCATTGAAATTTGAATTTCACGCCGTATGCAAATTAGCCTTCGCTAGCGTAACTTCGCTTTATATAGCGAATCAACGCTAGCACAACTTCGCAACCTTACGCTACCCCTGTGCACAACTTCGGATTTTAGTGAATTTGCGGAGCGCTGGCAAAACTACGCCTGGCGAAGTGCGGCGAAGTGCGGCGAAGTTGCGCCTGGTGCAACTTTGCATCTTAGTGAATTTGCCCCATTGTGTTTGCCTGGTGGATATAAGTAAAATAAACAGCGGAAGACAGGGGCATTATCAGGCCAGCACTGGATACACCAGATGTGCCCTTAGTCCTCTTTCACTAGAACATGATTGCAGACAATATGTATATACAGTATGTTGTACATTACAAATGATATGTTTTAGTGGTTTTTAAAGTGATTTTGTCTGATTTGTGTTTCAGGTGTTAGCTGTGCCCAGTGCCGGAGGCCCAGATAATCTAATCCTGCTGGACAGGGAGAAATATTGTCCCCATGAAGTTGGAACAGTGGGCTGGGCTGGAAGCAAGTTTGGACCCATGCAGAAGAGCAGACTGGGGGAACATGAATTTGAGGCACTGATGAGAATGATGGATAATTTGGTAAGTCTGTAGAACACTTGGAACAGATAACAGTTCTCTGCTCCATACGAGTGTACATCTTAGCACATGAGCCTGTGACCAGCATACACTGTAAACCAATGAGAACCTTGCTACTGGAAGCATTAAAGGAGAAGGAAAGATACGGAGGCATTTTATTGCCAATAGATTAGCTGCAATAGTGCAAGCTAGAATGCTATATTTATTCTGTAGAATGTTTTACCATACCTGAGTAAAAAGCTCTAGAAACGCTCTGTTTGTTTAGAATAGGAGCTGCAGTATTAAAGGAATTGTTCAGTGTAAAAATAAAAACTGGGTAAATAGATAGGCTGTGCAATATAAAAAATGTTTCTAATATAGTTAGTTAGCCAAAAATGTAATGTATAAAGGCTGGAGTGATTTCATGTATAACAAGTCAGTCAGATCACTACTTCCTGCTTTTCAACTCTCTTTGTTTACACTGACTGGTTACCCTGGCTACCAGACAGTAACCAATCAGAGACTTGAGGGGGGGCCACATGGGTCATTTCTGTTGCTTTTGAATCTGAGCTGAATGCTGAGGATCAATTACAAACTCACTGAACAG
The DNA here is from genome assembly GCA_038501925.1 of Xenopus petersii. Lineage (NCBI taxonomy): Eukaryota > Metazoa > Chordata > Amphibia > Anura > Pipidae > Xenopus > Xenopus petersii. The sequence continues at coordinate 105,289,694 of CM076677.1, forward strand.
AAATGTACCATGTGGCCCCCCTTCAAGTCGCTGACTAACTCAGAGTTATAGAGCTGAAAAGCAGGAAGTTGGATTCTGGCTGTTTTATTAGACATCTGTTCACGCCAGCCTTTATATATTACATTTTTGGCTAACTAACTATATTAGAAACATTTTTTATTTTGCACAGCCTATCTATTTACACAGTTTTTATTTTCACACTGAACTATTCCTTTAATGTGCTGTGACATCACTTCCTGCCTGAGTCTCTCCCTGCTCTGGGCTCAGATTACAGTAGAGAAGGGAGGGGTGGGGGAGAGGAGCAAACTGAGCATGCTCTTGCCCAGGGCAATGAGGTTTATGCTGAAAACAGGAATTCTGATACAGAAGCCCATGAGTACACAATAGAAGGAAAGAAATGCAGTGTTTCTTTTGACAGGGGACTCAGAGCAGCATTACTTTGGGGGTTTACTGGTATATTTAGATGGACCTTTCTGATAAGGCTTACTTAGTTTCCTTCTCCTTTAATGGGAGAACTAAACCCTAAAAATGAATGTGGCTAAAAATGGCATATTTTATATAATGAACTCATTGCACCAGCCTAAAGTTTTAGTTTATCAATAGCAGCAATGATGCAGGACTTCAAACTTGTCACAGGGGGTCACCATCTTGGAAAGTGTCTGTGACACTCACATGCTCAGTGGGCTCTGAGCAGCTGTTGAGAAGCTAAGCTTAGGGGTTGATACAAATTATCAAGCAGAAAATTAGGTTGGCCTGTAATATAATCTGATGCTACAAGGTTGATTATTAAATTCTGATGACAGTTGCACTGGTTTTTGTGCTGCCATGTAGTAATTAACAGTATTATTATTAATCAGCCTTATATTGTGACATTCATATTATATGTATTCAGTATATTCTGAGTGGGTCCCTAAGCTCCCTAAGTAAGTGACAGCAGCACAGAGCATGGGCAGTGAATCAGCAGAAAAGAAGATGGGGAGCTACTGGGGCATCTTTGGAGACACAGATCTTTACTGCTAAAGGGCTGTGGTTGCCTTGGATTGGTACAGAAGACCAAAACATAATGTACAACATATCTTCTTTAGTTAAGCTTTACTTCTGCTTTAACTAAGGTCAGTCTTCATGGCCTAAAAGGACATGGTAAGGGGGATAATTCTGCTGCTTTTACTGTAAATATTGCCTGAGGCACCCCACAATTGAACATGTAAGGTCACATTATAAATTGTGGAAACATTATTACATCATTTTCTGTGCAGTGACGGTGACATTATAGCTTTGTGTTATGCATGCTGTTTTTATTGTTTGTTTCTTTTCTCAAACCCAGCCAATTTACTTCTAATGGTGTTGTTTTGATTTTCTTTCCATTAGGGTTACAGAACAGGTTACTCCTACCGCCACCCGTTTGTTCAAGAAAAGACTAGGCACAAGAGTGAAGTGGAGATCCCAGCCACAGTAACGGCTTTCCTTTTTGAGGAGGAAGGGGTCCCCATCTCCACCCTGCGGCAGCATGCCCAGAAGCAGCAGAAGGAAAAGACCCGTTGGCTGAACACACCAAACACTTACCTACGGGTCAATGTGGCTGAGGACAATGTAAGCAGCCCCAGGAGCAAGACCACGGTAAGGAACCATGTCAATTAGCTCAGAGCCTTCCAACTCTGGTGTGTCAGAAAAAGGCTTAGACATAGGTTCAGCATAGATCAGTTCAGTAACCTGTGTATAAGTAATATAACGGGGTGCTGTAAAGCTGTTAAACTGGTAATACCAGTTATAGCTATGAGATGATAAGAAAATATGATATTTTATATAGCTTTTCTTGCTTGGTGCCCTATCTATCTACAGTGGCTGAAAGCAGACGAAGTGGTTAAACCCAGTAGTGGAGTGCCCATCCGCATCGAGAACTCAAATCAGTTTGTGCCACTTTTCACTGACCCAAAGGAAGTTTTGGAGACGAGGAATAAGGTAAGAAATAGAGTTCTCTGTGTTACATGCTGCATCAGTTGCAGTGGAACTAAACTTTGACCAGTATCTGCTGTGTCTTTTTTGCCTCGTCTTTTTCAACATCATCTGCTCTAAAACGATCATTTTATTACAGAAATTCCTGGTTAAAGTTGCAGAGATAATAGAATTCAGCACTTCCATAACAATGTATATTTTACTCCATAGATAAGAGAACAAAATCGCCAGGATATTAAGTCTGCTGGACCCCAGTCTCAGTTATTAGCCAGCGTAATAACTGACAAAAGCAGAAGTCCGGTAAGAACATTTTCCCCATTTTGTCTATGTTACTTATAAGGGGGGTGATTGGAATGTACACATGCATTATAATTAATTAAGGGGCCTGGAAATTTAAGGTTCATATTTATTATGCTGGAAACATTTTACGTTTTTTTTCTTACGCCGGAAGCAATGTAAAATAACGTCAAATCCTGCGTTTGCATGCGGTTATATTACACACACCTTCGACATTTAATTTCCACAGATTTTTACACATTTTTCCTGTGAATTTTGTTTTACATAGTATAATAAATAGGCCTCTTAGTCTCAGCCTCACTGATCCTTACAACATGAACACAAGACGCTATCCATTTAAATGTATTAAATTGTTATATATTCTTCTAATAGGTCCATATGTGTGACATACCAGACGGTGGAACGAAATGATTTTATATAAGTTGTGTAATTATATGGCTTAGATTCATTTAAGTACTACATTACTTATTTTACTTATCTCAATGCCAGCCATTACAGCATAAATGTGTGCAATAGAGATGTGTGGGTTGAGAACAACTAGCCCATAACCTGCACCCAGGGCCGCCATTAGAAATTACGGGGCCCCGTACAACAAAATTTTCAGGGCCTCCTGGGTCCCGCCCACCACGACCCCCAAGCCCCACCCCAGATCCCGCCCACTCCACACTACAGTTAAAAGACCACATAGACATCAGTGCTAAAAAAGGTAACCCCCCACACACACAAGTTATAAAAAGCTATTGATTGTCAGGCCCCCTTATAAGTTAAAAAAAACATTGGCGCCAGGGCCCCCCATAAATATTTTAATTACAAGTAAAAAAAACAATTGATGGCCTGGGCCCCCCTCCACAAGTTATAAAAAGCCATTGGTGATCTGGGGCCCCCCCCTGCAAGTAAAAAAAAATGGCCTGGGCCTCCCCCCAAGTTATAAAAAGCCATTGGTGATCAGGGGCCCTCCTGCAAGTAAAAAAAAGAAATTGATAGCTTGCCCCCCCCCCCCACAAGTTGTAAAAAGCCATTGGTGATCAGGGGCCCTCCAAAAAAATTGGCTAGATATCCCCAAATTTTAAAAAAAAATACTTGCCAGGTCTTTGTCTCTAAGGGGGGGGACCCGCAGCACACTGAGCTGAAATCAAGTAAGTGAGCATGGTCGGGCCCCCCCTTAGACAGAAAATCCTGCGGGCCCGGGACAACTGTCCCCCCTGTGACCCCCTGATGGCGGCCCTGCCTGCACCTGCCCAACCCGTGCATGCCCGCACATGGCTTTCTCCCTCCATTTATAGGCCTGCACAACTTTACCCCACTAATGACATTACAAAAGGGGCAGGGCAACCATGTGTCTATAAAACCGGAAGTTGGAAGCCGGCAGTGTAAGGTCGCAGGCAGGGAGAGCAGGCAGAAGAGCTCGACCCGCAAGTGGTGTGCCGAGGTCGGTCTGAACTCATCTGACATGCGGATATTGGGCCGGTCCGTACATAGTTTACAAGACAAAAAATGACAACCGTTGTTATTGAGTCTGTAGTGTAGATACAAATCCCAACTAGCAACGTTGGCTTGGGGGTCAAGAAACACGGCTTTATTGTTTGCAACACATTGAGCCCATTTATAAAAGTGATGGGCGAATTTATTTGCCAGGTCCAAATTCTCGGCGAATTCCCACGATTCGCCGCTGGCATAAAAAAAAATGGACTCCGGCGCCAATTCACGAATTTCGTGGGAAATTCGCACATTTTTCGGCTAAGCGAAACGCCCCAAATTCGCCCATCTCTATTTATAAAATATTCTGTATAATTATAACTATAAAGAGATTATTATGATTTCCCTCCACAAATTTGTGAGAAAAATGGGGATCTCCAAGAGGTTGCCCCCTACAATAGTAGCTAAGGAGTTATAGTCCCTGGTGGTGACAATCTGTTCCATTCATTAGCCCACCAATCTCACCTTTCCATAGGGGCACCTACAGTAAATACCACAGATGAATACCCCAATCCAGGGGTGTCCAAAAGTTAGATCAGGATCTACCAGTAGACCTTTAGCTGGTGATCAGTAGATCTCAAAATAGTGTCAACAAATAGCTTGTCTAAATCACCCTCCTGTTTCATGCTTTTAATTCAGATATTTATTTTGATAAGGTTCAATAACAAATGGGTGTTTCTTAAATATAACAATATACATTTTCACATAAATCGGTATTTAAGTAATATTTTCCATGGAACATAATTCTAACAATACTAGTATAGATGTAGATCATAATGGGACAACATTACTAAAAGTAGTCCTCGGATTACTAAAGTATGGGCACTCCTGCCAAGCCCATTGGTCACTGTAGCATATACAAGTGAAAATAAAGACTAGAAATATAAAGCCATTGTTGAGTTGTGACACCAGAAAATGCACATAATGAATGTCACAAGGCTGAATTTCTGATAAGGAAAACTCTGAGGGTCAAGTATTAGCTTTGGTCACATTGAGTGTAAATAGCAGGCATCTTAGACTATGTTAGATTTGAATACTCTTATTTGGCTGTATTCTAGAAAATGAATTACTCTGGACATTATTATGAAATAATGAACATTGCTTGCTTAAAGCCCATCCCTTAATAGATGTTTGTGCCACCAGAGTGAGAAACACTGGGGACATGGCCATTCCACTCTATATTGCTACAACAATGGAAATAATCTGATGGGACAAAACATGTCTAAAAAGCCTAAATGGTGATCATGTAATACATCTGCATATAAAAATAGGTGATTTCAAGTTAACCATGTTTTCTTTGTAGTCTGCAGACAGCCACTTGGCTTCAGGAACTGTACCAGAAATCAGACAGGAGCCATTAGAAGACATTTCCCCTGAGCCGCCAAACCCCTTTAGTCAACTGACTGACCAGGAGCTAGAAGAGTATAAAAATGAAGTGGAGAGGAAAAAGCATGTCCTTGATGGTAGGTATGGAGAGGGCCTGTAACTACCAACACAATGTGGACATTCTAAGTCAGGGATCCCCAACCGTTAGAACCCGTGTACAACATTCAGAAGTAAAAGGAGCTGTGATTGGCCATTTAGTAGCCCCTATGTGGATTGTCAACCTTCACTGGTTTTTATGCAGCCAGAATTTCCAAGCCTGGAATTTAAAAATAAGCACCTGCTTTGAGGCCACTGGGAGCAACATCCAAGGGGTTGTAAAGCAATATGTTGCTCACAAGCTACTGGCTGGAGATCACTGTTCTAATCATTATGTTTTAAAGGGCACCTGATCGCAAATAGATTATCCCCAACCAAAGTTGAAAACGAATAGAGCCTGCACTCTGGTTGAGGGTAACAGGAAGGAAGGAGCTCCTTGTTGGAGCAGCCATGTTAGGGTACACAAATGTGCATAATGAGCGAATGCCGCAACTTGCTCATTATGCTGGTGACATCAGAAGAGTGTTATGCGCAAGCGCTCTGACTGCCATTGCCGTTTTTTAAAAAAAGTGTGGGCTCTGTTAACTAACACTGTTGGTTGGGGATAATATATTTTGCCAACAGGTGCCCTTTAAGTGATGTGCTTGATCTTGGATGATGAGTACATGTATCTGTAATGTTAATTTATTAAACTATTGGCTGCTTTATTTATATATGGGAAGCATTATAGGGCCCTTTAAATTTTATCTGTAATATTATATCATAATCTTTTATTATATCTTTTATAGATCCAAATGAGAAGGAACCAGCTGAGGAGGATTCACAGCCATCACTGGTGACCCCACCCACTTCTCCTGTCAGAAGTCCCACCAAAACCACAGTCCCTGTTGTTTCTCCTTCCAAATCGTCAGAAGGTATGTGAAACAAGCTCAGTGTCTCGATCCTGAGAATATCTATGGATGCTCTGCTTCAATCCCCATGCAAGCTTGTAAGGCACAAACATACACAACAGAACTTTTTGGAAATGTTAAAATGTAGAGATTTTAACAAATTTTGCATAAGAGATTTTGGGTAGTAGAAGAAAGCAGGAACTCCACAGCTCATATGAGTGTTGGAGATGTATGAAAACTTAAAGAATAACTCTGTTATAGTTCTGGGGATATTTATGTCAGCCAAAAGTATTCTTCTAAAATTTTAATCTGACCCTTGTTGGGAAGCTAGCCACATTGTGTGCAGAACTGATTTAAGCAGTGCACTTCTACATTATGTACATTAATTCTCACCCAACTTAGAAACATGAAAGTCATTCAATGAAATGCTATGGTCAGGCATTTAGCCCATTGTTCAGCTGAACTGCCTGCAGTATTTAAATGACTGGACCTCTTGCATGAAGAAACCTTAGATCAGTACAATTTGGCCATTGATATACAGTCTGCATCCTAATCACACACCAACTGAACTTGCATGTGCAAGAGTTTAGTAGTTCCTACTCAGGTACATATGGAGTCTCAATCTTTTGATTTTCAACAGCCAAACCATAAAAAAGGTACCCTTACAGGGCAATGGGTTATATTTACCCTTTTAAATAGAGAACTGTGATTTGGGTGGAGGGAGAAGGAAGACTTCTCAATTGGACTCAAATAATTGGACTCAGCTAAATAATTCTGCAGAATATGGATCATGAGCAATTTGGCAGATTATCATTTAGTCTCCATAGTAGTTAAAAAACTGACTTTTTAAAAAGGTTTAATTAAATGAAGTACTCACCAGTTTACAAACGGTGCCTCATTTTTTTGTTATTACAAGGCAGTGGAAAGCACTGTAAAATTGTATCACACACACATACAGATCTGATACTGTCACTCCCTAAATGTAGTATTGTCAGCCACAGGGCCGCAGCTCTGTCCTCCTTCTCCCTCTGGGACACATCCAGTTCTTCCTGTACTCATTGTGGTCATACTTTGTCATTGTGCCTTTGTGTGTGTCCCCACAACCTCTCCCTTCTCTTTCCATGTGCTCTCTCATGGCAGGAGTCAACTCAGACTCTGAATACCTCTCTTTGTAGTAAGTATGGCTGAACCCACCTTGCTGCTTTTTCTCACTCCCGTTTGCTTCTCCGGAAATATTCTCACTTTCCGTTCTCAGCACATTGCAAGCATCTGGTTACCCTGGATCGTAAACTAAACATCTTATAACTAGATGAATTGGCTGCAAAAACATTTTCATGACATGTACAACAATATTTCCAGGGGCCTAAATTATCAGTTCCTGTGAATTTCATTTACAATCATCCAATAAATGTAAAATATTAAAGTGATATATATGTACTGTATATATGTATGTATGTATGTATATATATATATATATATATATATATATATATATATATACAGGGCCGCCATCAGGGGGGGACAGGGGGTACTACTGTACCGGGCCCGGGCCTGAAGGGGGGCCCGGACGTGGTGCACTTCTAAAAATAGCCGGGCACCTCTTGACTGGCGTGAGTTATTATGCAGCCGGAGACTACACGTTTATAATGTGCAGCGAGTGCGCCAGGCGCGTGATCCCTCCCCGACATGTCCCATTGACACGCTGTTATTATATCAATGGATGATATAATGTTCCGTGTCAGTTACTGATAAAGCTCAGTGAGAGCGATTCCCTCGACTGTAAATCCCCAGAACAGTCTGACCTGCATTCTGGCCTCATGTCGGGGAGCGGTGCTGAGTGTGTGGGTGGATCCGACTGTCACCACGGAAACACCTTTAGCTGGTGAGCTGTGGCCCTGAGGGGAGGCACCGCTAGGGTGGGTATGGGGCCCTGGGATGTGTCGGATTCCATACTGTGTGCATAATGTGAGAGAACTGACAATGTTGCACTGGGGCTGCCATGGAGAGGGGAATTGTGTTATAGCTGGGGATTGTGCATTAATTACAGTGCCAGAGATAGAGGGGGAGGTGGTTGTAAGTAGGTTTAGTGTAGTGTGAGGGGTTAGTTTACGTGGGGTAATTGTGTGTGGGGGGGTAGTGTGTTGTTGTGTGGATTAGTGTGTTACACTGGTATTTATTGTATAGGGAAGGGGTGCAGGGTCGGACTGGGGGGACCGGGGCCCACCGGGACTGTTGCCGAGGGCCCCCCTCCGGCCACCCGTCCCCCCACTGTGGCGCGCCGGCTCAGCTAGGAAGCCGCTCGGTGCGCATGCGCAACAGCGCCGCTTGGCGCGCATGCGCAGGCGGCGCTGCTCAGCGCCGATAATTTTTATTTATTTTTTTAAAATATAAATATTTAGAGAGGGGTTCTGGCCCGGCGGGGGCCCATGAGGGTAGGGGCCCACCGGGTATTTTCCCGGTGTCCCGCCGGGCCAGTCCGACACTGAAGGGGTGTCGTTTATTATTGTGGTTGGGCCTAATGTTATTTTGGGCCGAGGTTTTGTGTAGTTTTGTAAAGGGGGTGTTGTGATGTAATACACGGGGAGTTCATGCGCTGTGTTGTTGTATGTGATGTGTGTTTAGTGGCTTGCAGGGTAGGGGCAGTTGTACTGGTTTTGGGTTAGTGAGCATTATTGCTATTTTAAGGGGTTAATATGCAGTATTGCAGCTGTGGGTAGGGTTGCCACCTGGCAGGTAAAAATGATGTTTGTTTTTTTAAAAAAAAACCTTTTATGGGGGGCCCTGGTGCCAAAGTTTTTTTTTCTTAACTTGTAAGGGGGGCCCAATGTTTTTTTAAAAAAAAAACTTTTATGATCGGCCCTGGTGCCAATGCTTTTTTTTTAACTTATAGGGGAGCCCTGGTCACCAATTATTTGGTCCCTGACCACCAATTTTTTACTTTTATTTTTTAAACTTTTATGGGGGCCCTGATGCCACTGTTTTTTTTAACTTATATGGGGGCCCTGACCATCAAAAACTTTTTATAACTTGTGTGTGTGTGGGGGGGGTTACCTTTTTTAGCGCTGATGTCTGTGTTTTAACTGTGGTTTGGAGTGGGCGGCATCTGGGGTGGGGCTTGGGGGCTGGAGTGGGCGGGGCCCAGGGGGGCCCAAAAATTTTTGTTGTACGGGGCCCCGTGATTTCTAATGGCGGCCCTGTATATATATATATATTCTACTGCGAGACAAGTTGTAGGGTTCTAGACCCTTATATAATTGACAAAGAGCCTGTGAATCTAAAATCTGTAAATCTAAGGCCCCATTGGACCTTAAATAGCAGCCTCTAAAAGGTTATGAGCAAAAGCTCATGTGTTGGTTAAAGGATAACCAGATTCAGCAGTGATGCTGCAATGTTAACAATAATATAAAGAACTATACTGTTTAATAAACCATATAGCCTTATGTTCTAAACCAAGGATGCCACTCATGGTCCTGAGTGATCCTGAGCTGATGTGAACTGCATCTTCTGTTATTCCTCAGCAAGAATAAATGGTTGTGTAAGTTCCCAACAGTTGCAGGACAATGGAGCTCATGTTCAAACGCTGAGCAAATTTGCTCCAGGGCAGTCAGTAGCCAATAACAAATCAGCAGTTAGCAGAAAGAATAATAAAAGCAAGATTGGTTGCTGTGGGTTACTTCACTAATGCGTGTCTGCCCGCTGTAAGAAAATAATACTGGGCAAATTTGCCAACATGGCAAGCAATCAAAAGTTTGTTTTCTGTGCTCTGCCTGCAGCTGGCTGAACATACCTAATCTAATCGCATATTGGTTGCTATGGGTTACTGCTCATATGCCAATTTTCCCAGTGTTTCTTAAAAAGTCCAAGTATCACCCCTGCTTAAAACTAAAAAAAAATGAATTGACTGTAAAATGAGTTGTGGTTTTAGCTATAACCGTGTGGGGATATAATCTGAGTGTTACGTTTTTCTTTCCAGGCTCCTGGGTAGACATGCATGTTGTATGCTGGTATCACAGGGGATGGTCTGCTATTTGCCCTGAACTAACACATAATTACTAATGCACACCTTGATCACTAACTGCTGAAATTGCTTGGTTACCCTAATGAAACTTAACATGGGGGAAACCTGTGCTTTCACTTATGGCTCAAGTTTAATTATATTGAGAAATCATTTGTTCTCTTGTGGTTTAAGAATAAAATTTACATACAGTACCTGCAGTGTGCATTCTTCCCTCCATAATAAGTTATTTCATATTATGTGCTACTTGCACTCTCAGGCTACTAAATAATGAATTTGTGAATAAGCAACTCCTAGGCTCCCTTCCACTATGAAGTAGTGTCACCTGAACCTTCTCCAAGAAAAAGTAAATTCATGTGAATAGCATTTATCACAAAAAATAACCCTATGCAAAAATCAAATATTGTGCTCCCATTTGCTATAGTTATATATTACCCATATAGATGACCTGAATGATTGTGTTCCCATGCTCTGGAGGACCCACACCTTCTCAGCTTAGTTATAATAATAATAATTACAAATGCATTATGCAAGGCATAGAACAGAGAAAAACATTTTACATCTCTAGTAACATTCATATTGTGTCTTTGCAAAGGAGCAGGGAGAAAGGAAGAAACCTCAGTACCTACAGACTTGGAAACTACGGAGGAGAAAATCACACCGACTGTGGTGTTAAATGGTAAAGAGGAGGATCAGTCTCCTCCTGAGGAAACGCCACCCAAAGCCACAGATATAGAAACTCCTAAAGGAAAAAGCGAGACCGTACCAAATGCATCCCCAGAGGGATCTCCCACAAAGTCGCCTTCCAAAAAGAAAAAGAAATTCCGCACCCCATCCTTCCTAAAAAAAGGAAAGAAGAAAGAAAAAGAGAAAGAAAAGACAGAGTCTTGATCTTCTGACAGAGGTCCTATCGAACTCTCTATATTTATATATAAGTTCCCTTACTTCCATGACTGTGGCAGCCAAGGGGAATAAACAGACCCCTTCTAAATAAGGAAACAAAGGTGAGATGGGCTGCTTATTCCTTCAGGAATGGATGCTATGGGTGTTCTCTGGGATTTGCCTAGATTTTGCGGGTGCAGAGAAGGGCACTGCCTCCTGGGACAATCCGGCATAGATCTAACAAAGAAAATAATAACTTTATCCAGAAATGGCTTCCTCATAACATCACTGGGCTTGTTATAGTAAACTGTTTGCGTTTGTTGTTTCTTTCAATGATTTTTTTTTGTCTCTGGTATGCTAGAGTAAAATAAACCTACACTTGTAATTCTGCTTGTGTCAGTGACAAATGAACCCTGGAAAGTTAGGGCAAGCTCAATGGTGGTAAAATTGTACAATTAGGAGGAGCTGGGGTATATGTAGGCTACTTCAGAACTGCTTGTCATACCCAGGGGCGATTCGTCAATGAGGCGACTTGAGACTGTCGCCTCAGGCGGCAGCGCCCCACTAGGTACCAGGGGTGGCAAAAATGCCGCTCCTGGTACTTTAAGAGCCGAATTATCGGTTTTCAAACGCAGAGAGCGCAGTTAGGCTCTCTGCGCTAGTGCACTGGCCCTCTCTGCTGCCCCGGTGGACCCCCCCAGGCGCAAAAAGGTAAGCGCACGGGGAGGGGGCGGCAGCAACTGCTGCTCCCTCGGGCGGCGGAGGGGCCAGGATCGCCCCTGGTCATACACAAATCAAAGCAACACAGCAGATGTCACTCTAGCCAGGATATCTAATCTGTGTTTTTTGAGATAATGTTCAGCTCCAGTTCACATGATCCTACTGAAAGCCATCTGGGGGTGCTTGGAGTTGGAGTTTAACAATATATGGAGAACCACAGATTGACCATGTCGGCACTATAGGTTGCTAGCTAAAGCATGCTTCCATTTGTAACATTCATAAATATATACTGCATACAGGAAATCCCTAACGAGACTTGATTTCTTGGTGAGTAAAAGGCTTCAACCACGTCTGAAAGATCATTTGTTGCTCGATATCCACCACCTTTCATAATCACTGGGCTGCTTGGTGTGTCTGCGTAGAATTGGATACAGATATAAATAATAACACATTGCTATCAGGAAAACAAATGTTTTATTTACTCATGAAAACACCTGAAAAAAGTTACTGCCGCTTTTTTAGCAGCAACAATGAATATATTGTTATACTTGTGTTTCAATCCACTTAATTTCTTCAGAAACTGAGTCTAATGGCATGAGGTTTTGTTTTCTCCCAATCAGCCTGCCAGCACACACATTGTCAGCACACACACAGAGTGAATTTTACTATGGAAGCTCTAAAGTATACACAGCATCAAACTGGGAAGTCCAAGGCTTACGGGGCTGCCACCTCAGGGGTCTCCACACACCCCCAGGGCCCACCAGCTCAGTCGTGCAGTTCTCCCCTTGCCTGTGCTGCAACCCTCACTCCTTCCCCTGTATGTACCTTGTTCTTTTCTGTTGTGGTTGCGATCGTAGCCAAATACGCGAAAGGAGGCATCTCCAGGCTGACCTCAGCTTCAGCTCTGCTGTGTGTGTGCGCACTCAGGCTGATCAGATTCAAATCAATGGAGTAGGGGCACGGAGCAGATCAGCTTCTCTTGGCCTGCAAAAATATGCAGACTGAGAGCAGCTGAGCCTTTCAGCCTGTGTGCCCACAGCTAAGGCTTGATTGTTGTCTGTAATCCAAATGTAGCTATAAATGCTTCACAACCCTGCAGCCTTGGGACATAAGAAAGGGTAAATCTACTTTATCCTGTTTAATATTGTATACACTGTTAAACTGTGTTGTGTATCTTTATGATAGTCATGTGATAAAACCATTTTTTTGTAACTCTTTTTCAGTGTTTCTTGTCATATCTCCCTCTCTTAGGAAAACAGGGCTACAGGGTTGTTACTTACCACAATTAAAGGATTCCAGACCACTTTTTGTTGTGTGTATGACTGCTCTTCAATCACACAAATGTAAGAAAGTGGATAGGGCAGTTTGTTCTAAGGCTAGTGCCACGTGGTTGTCTGAAATCGCCCTGAAATACTCAGGCCAAAAATCAGCCCCTAACGTGGGCAGTAGCTTCCATTTCTATTTGCATAAGGAACCATTGTGTCATCTGCAACACGAACACATTTGTTTTATATTTCTTCGCCGAAATCAGCCGAGTGTGTTTGCGCCGGAGCCGACATAATGGTCCCTTATGCCAACAGAAGAGGAGGCTACTGCACACGCGTAAGGGCTGATTTTCGGCCTGCATATTTCATCAGGCTGATTTCAGCCCCCATGTGGCATTTGCTTAAGAAATATGCAAACAGAAAAGTGCCTGTAGTTTTGAATAATTAACATAAAATCCAGTGTTTACAGCACTAAATGTGTACATAGTTTTCACGCAACACTATTTATATTCTGACCCTTTAATTATTCAGATGCATTAATACTTAAATATTTATGAATGCTACAAAATTCCCACACCTTGGAACAAACATGTTTTACCCATTAAAAATGTGCAGCTTACATTTTGTATTATTTGCCTTTCTTGACTCATCATCTCATGCTGCCTGTTATTCTTCTTCATCTTTCTTTTTGTGAAACTGTGTAGTGAGGTTGCCTCCTCCCTGAGGAACATAAGGCTGTGATTACTTTGATTTACACATTTATAATCTGTTTGCAATAGAAAATCTGAGGTATTGCTTTAAATAGGGTTACGCATAGAATAAGTGAATGGTTTCATTATATTGGTTTCATTGTGAGTGGTACACTGACTAAATGTGAAAGAAAGCCTACACCTTACTGTGATATAGAACTGAATCTAAATTGCAATGCTGGCTTTTAAGTTCTGCTCTTAACTCCTCTTTTAAAGGGATGTTTCACCTTTTAAGTTACCTTTTAGGGTCAGGCCACACGAGCAGATTCGGGGAGATTAGTCGCCCCAGCGACAAATCGCCCCTTCTTCGGGGCGACAATCTCCCCGAACTGCTTTCCCCTGCCCTCTGCCGGATAAAATGAAAATCGCCTTCGGCAATGCACACGCATCGCTTGTTTTCTGAAGTTGCCTCACAAGGAAACTTTGGCGACTTCGGAAAACGAAGCGCCGCAGGTGATTTTCATTTTAGCCGGCGGAAGGCAGTTCAGGGAAATTGTCGCCCCGAAGAAGAGGCGATTTGTCGCTGGGACGACTAATCCTCCCGAATCTGCTCGTGTGGATTTACGCTTAGTATCTTATAGAATGGCTAATTCCAAGCAATTTGTTCTTTCTGATCGTTGAATTATTTGCTTTCTTCTGCTGACTATTTCTGACTTTCAAATAGGGGTCACTGACCCCATCTAAAAAGAACAAACACTCTGCAAGGCTACAGATGTATTGTTATTGCTTTTTATTACTGATCTTTCTATTCAGTCCATCTGCTATAGATATTACAGTATGAATGGCTGCTAGGTTAATTTGGATCCTAGCAACCAGATTGCTGAAACTGCAAACTGGAGTGCTGCTGAATAAAAAGCTAAATAACTCAACAATCACAAGTAACAAAAAATGAAAACCAGTTGCAAATTGACTATCATTCTCTACATCATACTAAAAGTTAACTGAAAGGTAAACAACTCCTTTAAGGAAAGAGAAAATAGAGAAGAGAAAGCCCTGCTTATATGTATGCTATCAGCTGAGGGCTCTGAGAATGCTTATTGTGCACTTCCGTGTCACACGAGTGATTGTGAGTTGTTTGGTTAAATTGTGCTAAACTGTGTAATTAAAAATGAAGTTATTTACTTTAGTTCTTAATACTTTAAAGTAAGGAATGAAACGACTGTGTTGTTGTGGAAATACAGCCTTGTATTGTAAAAGAATAGCAATGATCAGACATCCTCCAATGACTCTCCACTGAACTACAAATCACAGCTTTCCAGGCCCGCCTATGATTAATGGCATGTGCAGGGATTTGTAATAATGTAAAAACTGGACAGTCAAAGGTATATAAAGTATCTAATTCTGCATTTAAATTCAAATAAACAATAGACTTTATGTAAAGTTCTCTAATTACAAATGAATGCCTATATTAAAAATACAATATTTAAACCTAGGTAATCGAGAAGCAAGTCCTATACCAATAGGTGCATATACACAATGGAAACTTTCCTACTGCCACTGGGAATGTAAAGAAATTGGTGACTTTAGGCAAGAATGCGGTATTTATGGTGCTCTGTATATAAACTTTATAACTCTTCAGTATGTAGCTTATGGGACCAAATTAGCTTCGCTGCATGAGTTTTTCTAGACAGACTGAGCTACTAAGTTATCACACTACTGCATCTTGCTGCACCTGCCCGATATTAACAAGCATGATACAAACTCAACAAATGATTGTGTGACTTGATAAGCGGCATCTACTGTCAGTCTGGAGCTCCATAAGCTTTATCTATCCTTTAGAAATGACAGTTTTGTATAGAGCTAAGCACGTCTAAATTTGCTGGTTCTTTTTCCTCCGGCTCCAAGTTCACCCTGTGTATCTGCAAAAGTCAGAAGGAACCAGTGGTTATCCAAATTTCTTTTTAAGAATAAATAATTTAGGTGCCTGTCTAGCTGCTTGCGAGTGTGCCAAGGAACTTGTATTCCTAAACTTTCACAATCTGATTGAATGCTCTGCCATCTTGTCTAGTATTCCACTATGGGACATGTACGTGACAATCTGTCTGTACTGTATCCTCAGTGTATATACATTCTTTACAGATATGCCTTGGTATTGTGATGTAAAATAATTAGTAAATATTTCCTTTATTGCACTGGCTTTTCTGTCTGTGTTCATTCATTTAAGCCTATCTTATTTCTGTACCTGCAAAATAAACTCCTTCCACAGAAATGTTGCTGAGTTAGTTATTTCACTAGCGTCTAACACGTTTAATTGGGCAAGATTAACTCAAGCCAGACTAGAGCCAATAAAACTTTCACTGGAGCAGATCATTGAATGTGAAAAAAAACAGGCACAACTTGACTTTTGAAGAATCTTTTTACAGTTGTACTTGAATCGACACAGAAATCTGCCATTTAATTGGTTATTTCAAATGACTGACACCCGTTTAATAAAGCAATAGCCCATCCCAGGCACTAACTGCTCTATGGCGGTAATGTAATATAAGGTGCAAGCTAGCTACAGAAGTAGGAACTAATTATAACCAATCAGCAGGTAGAATTTAAACCCATGTAACCCATAACAAACCAATCAGAAGAAAGAATTTACTGGTCATATATTTAATACAGACACCTGATTGGTTGCTATGGGTTATAAGACCTGAGAACTTATTACCTTAACATGTTGCATTCTACATTGAACTTGTAATACTCAATACTCCACTCATAATGAATTCAATACTCCTCTTGCAAGTTCTACGCAAGTTAAAGAGTGGGCTTGTCAGTTATACCCAGAGCCTTTAGTGGTCAACATTAGCCACACCCCACAGCAAGGGGATATTTGGTCTACAGATACTTTGGATTTATTAGGGCTTTTATCAGTTTATGGGAATATACTAGAATATGTGAGAATGCTGGAACTGTCTATAATGTACGCCTAAGACTTTGGTCTTAATTATATCAATGACTGTCTATATCCTACTTATTTTCCACATAATAAGCTTTGATCTTTATATGGTTGGACAAGTTAGAGAGGAGAGGCAGAAAATGTATAATCTGAAGTACCACATTTTAAATCAGATCCTAACCCACGCAAGTTATTAAACTCCCTGCATCTTTTATTGATCTGAAAAACTCACGACTATCCTCGAAAAATTTATGTCATAAGTCTTGGGCTTTTTATGTCATAAATCTGGGTTTTTTATGGCATGAGTCTGGGCTTTTCAGATAAAAGGGTTGTTTATCGTGCCAGGTGCAATTTGTTCACACATCTATACACACTTGGGGCAGTTTTGTAAAAAGATCTGCCTGTGTATTTTTGGAGAATGCAATCAAGGCACTAATCCGCTAGGGTATTACAGGAAGGACAGAGTATTGTCTGGGACACTTACTAGAGCTAAAATCTAACTTTTCGCAAGGCGAAAATTCGCTCAGACAACACTAATTCACTGGAATGCAGAGTTTCATCATGGGCGCCGCACACTGGCGACGTTTCGCTAGTGTTACTTTGGCAATGTGAGCAATTGACAACGAAGATGCCCTAGCATTCATTTCAGCCTAGCACAAATCCACTAGAGGTCTCACGCTCTGGTTAATTTGCAAATGGCGGGAAATTTAAACTTGAAGGAAAGTATAAGTTATAGCAAATATATTACATTACATGTCCAAGGAACCATAATAAAGAAAATAGAGTTGTTATAATGCCCTACACATCAGCCCAGCGAAAAGAGCCACAATGCTCGAAACATGTTGTTTTTGAATAAAACTTGCACCAAAGCATCTGCGGTTTTTGAGCCTGTTTTGTCCACAACCTCTTCAGAATCTACACATGAGCCCATTGTATATTTAATGTTCCATATATTAGAACATGTATGGGGGAACCCGGTTACCCCAAAAAAATGTAAGAACTTTTGCAGGCAATCACTCTGAAAAAAGGAAAAGAAGCCAGTGTTTTTTGGACTTAGAAGCTTTTTCCACGAAAAAAATGTGATGTAAGTAAAAGGAAATTGAGGAAGATCTATGGGAATGACTGCTATCGTCTATCTCTTTCACTAGCGAAGTGACGCCTGAGCCCGTTAGTAAATTGGCGATGTCCCTGCATGCGGTAACGCTAGCGAATTGATGCTATCGTTAGCCACTTCGCCCTTGAGTAAATCTGCCCCAAAGTTCTTACACTTCACCAAACAAGTCTGCCTTTGAATCTACATTGATACATTAGCAGCCAGCCATCGCATATTTTGACCATTAATTCCCAGATTAAATTGGGGCCACTCAACTCCTGTGTTAATAAAGCAAGGTGGTAACTTACAACCTGGGGTCAAGCAGCTGTTGCCTAGGAGTCCAAGGCTATCTATTTCATAAAGGTAACTCAGAATCTCCCGTTGTTGCACCTCCCATAGGGGCAAATTTACTAAGCGTCGAAAATTCGCCGGCAACGGCTTCGCAGGCAGCGCAACACTTCGCTAGGCGAAAATTTGCTCAGACAACGCTAATTCACTAATATGCGAAGTTGCATCCAGGGCGCCGAACGCTGGCAAAGTTGCACTATCGTTAATTCGACAAGCAGAACGAAGTTTCGCTAGCATTGGCTAATTTGCATACGGAGGGACGTTAAAGATGAACGGCCATATATGTTGCAGCAAATACTAAAATGTATGCTCTGTCTATCACCCTGAAAAAAGGAAAAGATGCCAGCGTTTTTGCAACCTAAATTTCAACTAAATTTTGAGGAAGTCCTATCTACTATATTGCACATCGCCTGGTTTGAGATGGTGAAAGGTGCCGAAAGCAAGTCTGGCTCAAGAGGTAAAATCCGCATCTTAGTGAACTTGCGCAGTTATGTCCCTTCGCCAGAGTGCACCTTCGACTGGCGATTGAATGCGAATGAGCACCAGCGTCAGTCTCCTTCGCAAGCGAAGTTACGCCTGCGCCCATTAGTAAATTGACGAAGTACCGAAATGACGTCATGCTGGTGAATTTTCGCAGAGTTAGTCACTTCGCCCTTTAGTAAATTTGCCCCATAGTGTTTTCCAGATTCTGCCCCTACCATAATCTGCTTACATTGACAGTAATCATGTAGCTCCATCAGGTCTGAACAGGGATTCAAAATGACCCTTGCATTCCAAGTAAGCAAAGACTGTCTATGGCATATTATGGCAGCCCTTCTGGCATTTGCTACTCTTCAGGCCTGGTCCCCATACTACTAAATAACTAGTGTCAGACCTGGATTTGTGGGCAAGCCCGGGTCTAAGGAGGCAAAAATTGGGGGGTGGCATGCCTCCTGCTGGCCACATAAGAGATCACAAAGAAGCACAGCACATGGGGGAAGAGATCACAAAGAACACGAGCCATTAGGAGAAGCAGGTTTGTGTGAGGATTGTGAGCAGAAGGGGTGAGATTGTGGCAGGAGTCAGGTGTAAGTGGTGGGGGTCTAGAGGTACAGGCATCTTGAAATCCTGTCCTGAGTAGGATCCTCCCCTCAATGGTTCTAATTATTAGCCCACTGATTACCTGAGCCCCCTGGATTGATCTAAAAAAAAAAAAACTAGCATGAGGCATGCCACCCCCAATTTTTGCCTCCTTAGAGGCACTGTAAATACTGTAATGCATTGATGCCCCAATTTTGATATGTCGTGTCATGTCTGTAACGCTAATCTGGGCTATCCAGACCACAGATAGTTAATGTCCGGCTAAGGCAGGAGCATGGGTTACATTGGACTCTCTCTTCAGGATCCGGGCCTTTGCTAAGTGGTAGCTATCCCTTTAAGGTGTAGTGCAACTACAACACTCAAGCTACTGTGCATATAAAACATACAAATGATTGGGCGCCAGGAGGTTCTAATGATGTAAACAAAGAACTATTTATTAGTCAAAGACAATGTCCCTAGGTTTACTCACTACACAGCTCACATGGGACTGGCAGGCTCACAATAAATGACAGAACAGAGTTTAAAATGAGTTTGCAGTGGGCTGTGGAATTTTTGGCAGACCAGGCAGTGTGCCTCAGTCCAATTTGATTGCTGAAACAATGTGGATTTTCCTTAGCCTATGCCATTAAAAGAAAGAATATTCAATATAGCGTTGGTGTTGGGCCGGATAACCAGGTTGGCGGGTTTCCAAGCCCAGGCGGGTTTTAAAAGTACAAACTAGCCAAGGTACAGATTTGAGCTACTTTTGGGCCTTTGGCTGGTTTGTACTTTGGAAACCAGCCAAAGCTTTTTGTTGCAATAATGTGCCAAGCCTATGTCTCCCAATGCATGTTGGGTAATGTAGTTTTTGTTTAACAATTTGCCGACTGCCAAAATTAATGTAAGTTTAAGACTACAATACCCAGCATGCAATGAGACTGAGTTGTGTAGAGATCAGGAGTTGTCAGATTTTGGGCTCTGTACCCCAATCTCCTGTCCCCCTTAAGCATTCTCACGTTTTCTGGTGACTTTTCTCAATTTCAGATAGTTTTGGGGCAAAAACAGCTCAACTCGCAGACCTTCATTTGTACCGGAAAGTCCGATTTTCTCTGCACTGAACAGCCAGAAAAAGAAACAAAGTTTCTCATTTAATTGGCTTTTAGCAGAGAGCCCAGAACAGCTGCACATAAGATACTTTGTAACAATTTTGAGACACAAAAAAACAGTTTAGATGAGGAGAAATATTTTCATAACCTGCCAAATTTTGTAAAATGAACATGGCAATAAGGGGTGTGGCCACAGAAATGGGCGTGGTCAAGATTTCCGCTGTTCTATGTGCCAAAACATTGTTTGCCCCTCTTTTTACTTCCAAAATGTTGGGAGCTATGTATGTCATGTGAAACATAATAGGCCTTATCTGGGGTGCCAACACCGAGAACCCAGAGATATAACGACTCTTGACTTGAGTCACAAATATAAGGTGTCAGAGCCCCAGGGCGGAACCTTTCTCAAACGGAAGTTGTTTCCGGCCGGCACGTTGTTGGGAAGCGCCGCGTGTAGAAGTTTCTGGCCTGGGTTGTTTTGGTGCGTAGGGAAGGTGTTGAAAATGGGTCGCAGCCGAAGTAGGTCCCCTGAAAGGCGGAGAGGTGAGTGTATTGAGTACTGTGGGTGAGATGATACTCTAACAATCGCTTCACTAGCGAACGGTATATGCGCCACTGTTTAAACGAGGTGCTTGCGTTTGGGTTCATTCCGGAACGTAGAGCTTTCAGGGCTGGAAATAAAGGAACACGAACAGCTCTGGCGCCCAGTTTTAGCATCATGTAGTAAATCTAGTCTCCTGGAGGAGGAGGTTGTTGTTGCTGAAGCAATTCCCTGATGCCGACGACCACCGATGAGTCAGCTGATCAGTCAAGGCCGGGGCCCAATGGGTTCTTTACCGCTGTCCAGGGTTTATATTTCAAAACCAGCCAAAAGCTTTAAAAAAAAAAAAAAATAGCCAAAAGCTGTTTTAAAAGTAGCCCAAATTTACACACACACACACATATATATATATATATATATATATATATATATATATATATATATATATTAATTGACATACCAAACACCAGGGTGCTCTTCCCACATTAAACAGCAGGCTTGCACACTTAATTTGCATAAAAAAATTGGGCAGGTTTTCAAAGGCCAAATCTGTACATTGGCAGGTTTGGACTTTTATAACCCGCCACTAATTTTTAAAACTAGCCCAATTTGGCTAGAAACCTGGCAACCCTGCTGCTGTCCCGCCAGCCCAGTCCGACCATGGGTGTGACTATATGACCATGGTCTTATGCCCCTGAGGAAGCCGTTCACGCGGCGAAACGCGTAGGGCAAGGAGGCATAGGTGGAGGATGGTGAGAGAAGCTCCTATCACTCCGAACGTAGACAGGCAGGTGATCTGTGTGGGACTGGAAGGGAGGGGGGGCAGTCCATTGCGATCAGCTACTTGACTATCAAGCATGGTGCTATTTAAGCTTAAACTTTGGATCTGAACGAAGGTCCTGCCATCTGTCCACCTTTGCGGTGTTTTAATTAATTGTTTTTTATGGACACGGTCCAGCACTGTGTGCTTACCCGCAGTGAATTTGTCAGTGTGGTTGTGGGGTGTCACAAGGTTCACGCTTTATGAGTTCACATATTTTTAAAATGGAATTATTAAAAGTTAAATTTTAGAAAGCCTTGTCAGTGCACAAGACTGCAGCAGGTGTTCTGAACTGGGTTGCAGAGGGGCGGGGCCAGATGAACTTGGCTAGCTGGGTGCACGGCTCCAACCCTAATGTTTCTATTTAATATTGTTACATGACCATGGTCCCCACAGCCAAAAAAAACGGACCCACAATCCCATAGCCCCCATCCTACCCTCTACCCATTCTTTAGTTATGCTCCTTGATGTATAATAAAACTAGTATTAAGAATGATTAATTACTTACTTAAAGCAGCTTTGGTAACTTGTTGTTGAACCTTAAATCCGCAAGTAATTAAACAGCAGGAAGTGTCTCTATTAAAGGGCATGTAAAGGCAAAAAAAATAAATCCCATTTTTACTTTCTTCAATGAAAAAGAAACCTATCTCCAATATACTTTAATTAAAAAATATATACCATTTTTATAAGAAGCCTGACTGTATGCAGTGAAATTCTCCCTTCATTTACTGCTGTGGATCGGTATTGTCAGACGGTACCTAACTGCTGAGCAGGGAAACAATCATACTTATGAACAGCAGGGGGAGCCCCACCTTACTTCCCAGCCATGCAGAACTCAAGCAGCTTTGTTTATGATGATCCCTAAGCAGCCCAGACCACACTGAGCATGTGCACAGTCTTAGTCTTGCAAAGATGTTTAACAAAGTTACAAGATGGTGACCCCCTGTGGCCAACTTTGAAAGCATAAATTATTTGTTTGATTAGGCTTGTGGTGCAGTAAGTTCATGTTTATATTTAGTATACAAAATACAGCATTTCTAGCCTTATTCTATTTTAGACTTTACATGCCCTTTTTAAAGGAGAAGGAAAGGTATTTTTTAATACCTATCTGTAATTGTAAATGCTTGGGCACACCCTTCCTGAACCGCTAACCTTTCACTGCCCAATTTGGTCTCCCTCACTGACACTGTTGAAGTTTTACCCCTTTGCTGACTTTGCGGCCGCCATGTTGGCCATGTGCGCGTCACGTCCTGTGTATCCCTCTGTGAAGTGTGCAACAATGACATTGCCTTGTATCACCTGACCTGATTATCACCGCTCGCATGGGGGAAGTAAAGGATCTTGTACGCATGCGCAGGGCTTACAAAATTTCTACTGCGCATGTGCCGATTTTAGATAGCGAGGGGGATGGCTTTTTTTTATTATATGCACCTTGAAAAAATTTTTAATAAGATCTTGGATTACAGCTACAGGGGAAAACATATAGAGGAATGATTCCTGTTAGTATCTCTCCACTTTGCGGCCAATGTATATAACTTTATTTGTAATTTACCTTTCCTTCTCCTTTAAAAATGAACTGTTGAAAACTCTACAGTTCCTTCTTTACACGACATTCCCAAGGGACACATTTAAAACTGGATAACTATCCTGACTAAATCCTTTAGAAGCATGTGAATGTGCCAAGCCTACATCACAGTTAGTAAGGTTACTTCATTCCTCGATAACATGGAGGATTTTTTTTTTTTACAGTGGCATTTCCTGGGTCAGACATCAGGCATATTACTTATTACAGAAAGTGCAACATTTCAGGGCTCTGCCCCTTTGTCAAAGGTTTTTGCAAGGGCTTGTCTTGCAACTGCACTCCTTGTGTGCCAGTGTATTTCTTTTCCAAGTGGATTGGGAGGTTGCCGTATCCTTCAAACACTGGGTACCAAGCTTATCGTTGAAGGTTATCAAGACGAGTGTGCAAACGCTTACCTATTACGTGATGATTCATACGGACAGGCACCCACAAGTTGTCGTCTTCTGCAGCCAAACTTCAATGCTTCCCAAGCAGTCATATCCTTATGAAATATCTAGCATATTCTGGATATCAAGCCATGGAGCAAGAGCAGCGATCGACATGCAGCAGAGTGAGCACCTCAGCATCATCAAGCCTCACAGCAAATAAGTCCTTTTGCCCATTGAGAGCACTGAGCCAATGTGGTGTATTCAGAGCCCGGCTTGTGGGGAATAGAAGGAGATAACCCTGTCCCACTGGTAGGCACTGCAAGGGGGCCAGTGGGACAGGGCTAGCTCCTTTTATTCCAAGGGCAACTCTACATGATATTTTCATTACTTAAAAACACTTTCATTATTTGGTGTTACTGTTCCTTTAATTCCTCAATAACATGGAGGCTTTTTGGGTAAGACACCAAGCATAGCCGCAAGCAGGATAATGAGCACAGCGCTGCAGGATAAATATTTACGTATCAAACAGGGACCCAGGCAACTGGGCAGTATGTTCTGTTATGTATGGTATTAATAAAAACGAATGTATCCACACTTGCTACATTTTCAGGCTATTTAATAACTTTAGAAATTTTTCTAGGTTGTCAGGCTTGCACGACAAAAAGAGCAACATGGTGAGGTGAGCACCTTGAGCTACATTAATGAGTTTAGTAGGGCAGCCCAAATAGGAATGATTGAATCACCGAACATGGATGAAATAATAATCTGTATTTTTTGGAATCCACCCACTGTATGTTAATACTTTTCAAGGATCTAAACATTGTATCTACTCAGAGCAGAAAACATAAAACAATTCGCTTTTCTTTTTCTCTTTTTTGCAGAGCGCAGACGTTCCCGATCCGCTTCAAGAGAGCGAGAAAGGAGGAGGCGGGAACGCTCTCGATCCCGAGAGAGGCGTCGGAGTCGTTCACGATCCCCACACAGACGCCGTTCTAGGTAATCAAGTAGCTTGTTGTTGAAGTAAGACTGTAATAAGTAATGCTTGTATATATGTGCTATTTATAGCATGGGTCTCTTATTTACTGGCTCTTGTTCAGTTTACATAACACAATAGGGTCCAACTGATTTGCTTTAGTGCAGCAACCTAGCATATGAATTCATTCTTTTAAAGTAACAGTAACATCAAAAAATGAAAGTGTTTTAAAGTAATACAAATACAATGCAGTGTTGCCCTGCACTGGTAAAACTGGTGTGTTTGCTTCAGAAACTCTACTATAGTTCATATAAACAAGCTGTTGTGTAGCAATGGCGGAAAATGAAAAAAGGCTATATGGCACAGGTTAAATAGTGGATAACGGATAGCACCATTCTGTTCTACAGAGCTTATCTGCTGTGTAACCTGAGCCTTTTCTCCTTTGAATGGCTGCCCCAATTGCTACACAGCAGCTCATTTATATAAACAATAGTAGTGTTTCTGAAGCAAACACACCAGATTTACCAGTGCAGGGCAACACTGCATTATATTTTTATTACTTTAAAACACTTTCATTTCTTGGTGTTGCTATTCCTTTAACTGCAATAAACAGAGCCACCACAGGAGGACAGTCGTATCATTATCCCTGTCAAATCAGGGGTCTGGACTAACTTGAAACGGACTTATTGGGATTTGGGGGGGGGGGTCGCAATGTGGGTGTGTGGGGCACCACTTTTTCTCAAGGCAACCCTGAACATAGCTCATACCAAAGCATTGGCCCTTAGTCACTATATATCTGTTAATAATTGTTGTATCCCCTTTCCCTTCCAGTAGGACTAGGGCAGCGGTGCCTAAAAGGTAGATCGGGATCTACTGGTGGACCTTTAGCTGGTGATCAGTGTCATGCCAGGGCCACCTTGCACTGGCATTTTAAAAGTTAATACTTAATTACTCAGTCTCAGGCTCACACAGAGACCCTTTATTGTATATCTCACCAGGGGGCTGTGGAAGGGTGACATCCATATCTGTTATCTGAGACGGTCTGGAGCCACACCATTTGGGCAAGGAAGCTGGGCCAGTCTGTTCTTTGATCGGCTGATCAAAGAACAGAGCTGTGGACCTAGAGCAGCGGGGGGGGATAGCTAGTAGAAAATTATGGATTATAGGAAAGTATCCATATCTCCTGTGTCATAGGATTCACAACCTCATAACTTACATATTGGTTATGAGGAGGTCACATGCTTCCTAACAATACCAAACAGGGCTAGCCTATACCCACCTGTTAGGAGGGCTGGTTCCTGGGGGACTGGAAAGTGGGAACCTATTAGTGTTTGGTATTGTTCTTCTTGCCCACATATGAATCACAGCCTGCCCATGTTTTTATTATAGTATTGGGTACAGGCAAGTACCAATATTATATTAAGGGATATTGGGGAATATTGCCTGAGAGTAGCAAACCCCCTGCAGGGGGTCGTAAATGACATGTTCCTGGGCACTCCTACCTCATGCATAAGGTAATGAGGGGAGTGTCCCAGCAGGAAATAAAAAGGTGACATTCCCAATATCACATTGTCATACAAGGAGGCTCCATTTCTTCAGTGGATTGTATGTCCAGCTTCCAACTCGTGCCTCAGAGGAAATACACTGACTACTTCAAAACTTGGTAAAGTAAGGGTTTTCTTTGTGTTTTTACTCCCTTTTATTTTATTTACTGTATTTGCAACTATATGTCATCTTTGTAATATCATTTATATATATACATATGCACTGTTTCTTTTAAATATTAAATATCATTTAATACGTTAGTCCTTGTGCTCTAAACGAACTCATTGCCCTATGAATGCTTGTGCCTACGTGTATGAACTCTTCGTATGTGTGGAAAGGGAAAGTTGCCTATTTGTATGTTGGATAACTAGTACGGCTAGCAGGAAAGTGTGTTTGAATGTAGATTAACCCTTTGGCTGCTGGAGTGCTTGTTAGACTAGTAGGATCTTACCCTGAGTAACTACCATAGGAGAGAGTGTTTGATATATTGTGTAATGTGAGTTATTACCTGTTATAGAGGGCAGGGGAATAGTCACATTAGGTTTCTATCGCCTGTTAATGATAGATGGTGGCAGCGAATGAACTTTGTGGGTGTTGGTGTGTTTTTGGGGTGTCTGTTGTTAGTCTAACCTGTGTGTAAGGTGATTGAGAGACTGATTGTAACCCCTTGTAGCCAAACCCAAGAGTTAAGTGTGGTTGAGTGAGTCGTTTTTGTGACAATTGGTTGGCAGCGGTGGCATAATTTAATTTTTTATTAGAGCATTAGTGCTTGGATTAAGTGTTTAACCCTTGCACTAAAGGACTGTACATCCTTGCGAGGAATATACAGTCTTCAAGGACAAACGCAGTGCATAGTCTAGAAAAGACATACTTGCAAACAGTAGTGCCCTTCCCTTCTTTTTTCTTTCCTATCTTTTATTTTGCAATTGTCCTCTGAGATGGCATCCTACAAGAGGCAGAGCAAGGAACAACTGTCCAGACTCTGTGAGGAGAGAGGGATTGCAGTAGCAAATCAGACCAAGGAATGGCTTATTGCATCCCTGGTTGAAAGTGACCAAGAGTCCAGCACTGGGCCAGTGGGCCAAACCATGGACATTGCTATTGGCCTGTACCACTCTGATGAGAGTGGCAGCAACAGTTCGCAGAGTGGTACAGGATCTTCTCTGCAACTGGTTTTGCAGCAGCTGGGCTCATCGGACCCTAACTTACGGCTACAACTTATACTACAATACCAGCAGGCCGAGGCTGCAGCAGCAGAACGCCAGGCCGCAGCAGAGAGGGAGGCAGCTGAGCGCCAAGCCGAGAGGGAAGCAGCAGCAGCAGCAGAGAGGGAGGCAGCTGAGCGCCAAGCAGAACGACAATTCCAGCTGGAGATGGCACGGCTCCAAAAAGGTACTGCCCCACCTCACAGCAGTGACTCCAGGGAGGCCAATGTCTTCAAACCCCGTCTGGAGAATTTTCCCGTGATGGAGAAGGATGGGGATCTGGACACTTTTCTGAGGGGGTTTGAAAAAACCTGCAGGCAATTTCATTTACCCCGTGAGCAGTGGGCAAGTTTCCTGACCCCAGGGCTTAAGGGCAAAGCTCTGGAAGTTTTTGCGGACCTTCCACCAGAATATGATGGGGACTATGATGAAATAAAAAAAACTTTGATTAGGCACTTTAACCTCACCCCAGAGGTGCACCGCAAGAAATTCAGGAGTCTACAGCGTGGGGCCCACGACAGCTACACCGATGTGGTTGGGAGGCTGAGAATCACCTTCCATCAGTGGGTACAGGGTCGCAGTGTCTCAACATTTACAGAATTGGAGGACCTGATGATACTGGACCAGTTCCTGTGTATCTGTCCAGTGGAAGTCCAGCAGTTTGTCCTTGACCGTGAGCCCAAAACTGCCGATCAGGCAGCACAAATTGCAGATGCATATACTGCAAACCGGATGCCAGCAGCCAGGAAGCCTATTCCAAACCCAGGGTCCCATAGCTGGAAAGGAGGAAAGTCAGGAGGAAGCCCCTCCTTCCCTTCTTACAAACCGGGGGGATCTGCAGCTGCTCCTGCAGGAAGCCCAGGGGTAAGGCCGGGGCAAGTGGATGCACGCCGCTGTTTTATATGTAATAAGGTGGGCCACCTTAGTCATGTCTGCCCTGACAAAAGGAAACCTACACCACCTGGAAAACCCCCTGGCCCATCTCCTTCTGTTTTGTTTGTTGCTGGGATGGAGGGGAGCCACAAGGACAATCTGCAGCCGGTTACCGTGGGCACTCCGGTAACTGTGGGACTCAGAGACACAGGAGCAGAGGTGACTTTAGTGCGCCCAGAGCTAGTAAACTGTGAGGATATTATTCCCGGGAAGACTATGGCTGTCACAGGATTTGGGGGAGTCCATCCTTCAGTGCCCATGGCACGGGTTTACCTGGATTGGGGAGCAGGGAGGGGGTTGCGGGAGGTAGGGGTGTCGGATACCATCCCTACTAATGTGTTACTGGGTACTGACTTGGGCAGGTTGGTGTCACAGTATGTGCCCGCAGGGGACCCTCTGGAGCCAGCAGAGCCCTACGTGAATCCTGCTCATCTACAGGTATCTGATAATGATGTTGATTGTGATGGGGGCTGGGAGGGAAATCAGGATGTGGTTGCATGCAATTCTGTATTAGAGCCAGCTGAATCCCCATGCATAGACCTGGGGGGAGGGGAAGTGTATGTCCCATCTCTATCTCGGGGGGAGAACAATTTCGCAGGGAGTGTAGGGGGATTCCCAGTAGCAAGCCACTGTGATGTGGGAGGGGGGAACCTCCCCTGTGTTGCAGCAGTAACCCGGCAGCAGTCTGTAAGGGCAAGCCAGTATCAGACTGGGGGTACAGGGCTGGAGGGTCTGTCACTGAGTGGGGAGGGGGGCCCCTCTGAAGGAAGTCCCCTGCCTGTAGCGTTGCTGTGTCCTGACCCAGAGGACAGGGGGGTTCCAGCTTCTGGGGCCCTGCTCACACTCACACCAGATCCCAGGTTTGAGGCAAGCGGTCGGGAATTTGAGGCAGCCCTCCTGACCGATGCCAGCCTCGAAAAGATGAGAGGCCTTGCAGCCCAACCCCCTGCTGAGACTGATAAAGAAAGAATATACTGGCATGAAAATAGGTTGTACAGGGAATCCATGCCTACAACTACACAAGAGAAGTGGGTAAGTGACCAGCAACTAGTGGTGCCTTTGCAATTTAGGGAACAGCTTCTAAGAATAGCTCATGAAATCCCCTTAGCTGGGCATTTAGGGGTACAGAAAACCAAGGCCCGTTTAGTACATAATTTCTATTGGCCTAACATGGGTACAGACATTGCCAATTACTGTCGTTCGTGCCAGACTTGTCAGCGAGTGGGGAAAAATGGAGATATGGGAAGGGCCCCATTAGTTCCGTTACCAGTTATTGATGAACCCTTCCAAAGGGTAGCTGTGGATCTCATAGGGCCCTTAGCTATACCCAGCAGTTCAGGGAAACGGTTTATTCTCACTGTGGTAGACTATGCTACCCGGTACCCAGAAGCAGTAGCCCTATCCTCCATCCGGGCAGACAAGGTTGCTGATGCCCTCTTAAGCATATTTTCAAGAGTGGGGTTTCCCAAAGAAATGCTCACTGATCAGGGGACTCAATTCTAACCTGATGCAGTGCCTGTGTAAGAAAATACAGGTGAACCACCTAATTGCCAGCCCTTACCACCCCCAGACTAACGGCCTGTGTGAACGTTTTAATGGCACTCTAAAGCATATGCTAAAGACCTTTGTAGAATCCCAAGGGAAGGACTGGGAGCGTTATCTCCCACACCTCTTATTTGCCTACAGAGAGGTACCACAGGCATCCACTGGCTTTTCCCCATTTGAACTGTTATATGGGCGGAGGGTACGTGGCCCCTTAGATCTGGTAAGGGAGGCATGGGAAGGCAAGCTAGATACTCCTGAGGTGTCAGTAGTTGAATATGTAATACGATTCCGGGAAAAGATGGAGGCATTGACGGGATTGGCACATAACAATGTAACCCAGGCACAGGCCTACCAGAAACAATGGTATGATCGCCATGCCAGAGAAAGAGTTTATGAAGTGGGACAGAAGGTGTGGGTCCTGGTGCCAATGCGCCAGAATAAGCTACAGGCTGCCTGGGAAGGCCCATACACTATTCTAGAACGGGCTAATGATGTGAATTACGTAATTGCCCTAGATGAAGATGTAAAAAGAAAAAAGGTCTATATGTAAACATGATCAAGGCCCATTATGAGCGGGAGGTCTCTGTAATGCCGGTTTGTGGTATGGCTGAGGAATCAGATTCTTTACTAGATTTAGTTGCGATGGCCCAGGGAACAGAGGGCATAGGAGGGTCACAGGTCAGCAGCATGTTCACCGTTGACCAAAGAACTCAGGTGATGGGGTTACCAAACTCTTATGTCAGTACGTACTTTCCAGACAGGGAGACTGTGCTGAGCTAGTGGGCACAGGTGAAGGCCGATAGGCCATCCTCTGTACCCATTCCTGAGGGGGGAGGTGTCATGCCAGGGCCACCTTGCACTGGCATTTTAAAAGTTAATACTTAATTACTCAGTCTCAGGCTCACACAGAGACCCTTTATTGTATATCTCACCAGGGGGCTGTGGAAGGGTGACATCCATATCTGTTATCTGAGACGGTCTGGAGCCACACCATTTGGGCAAGGAAGCTGGGCCAGTCTGTTCTTTGATCGGCTGATCAAAGAACAGAGCTGTGGACCTAGAGCAGCGGGGGGGGATAGCTAGTAGAAAATTATGGATTATAGGAAAGTATCCATATCTCCTGTGTCATAGGATTCACAACCTCATAACTTACATATTGGTTATGAGGAGGTCACATGCTTCCTAACAATACCAAACAGGGCTAGCCTATACCCACCTGTTAGGAGGGCTGGTTCCTGGGGGACTGGAAAGTGGGAACCTATTAGTGTTTGGTATTGTTCTTCTTGCCCACATATGAATCACAGCCTGCCCATGTTTTTATTATAGTATTGGGTACAGGCAAGTACCAATATTATATTAAGGGATATTGGGGAATATTGCCTGAGAGTAGCAAACCCCCTGCAGGGGGTCGTAAATGACATGTTCCTGGGCACTCCTACCTCATGCATAAGGTAATGAGGGGAGTGTCCCAGCAGGAAATAAAAAGGTGACATTCCCAATATCACATTGTCATACAAGGAGGCTCCATTTCTTCAGTGGATTGTATGTCCAGCTTCCAACTCGTGCCTCAGAGGAAATACACTGACTACTTCAAAACTTGGTAAAGTAAGGGTTTTCTTTGTGTTTTTACTCCCTTTTATTTTATTTACTGTATTTGCAACTATATGTCATCTTTGTAATATCATTTATATATATACATATGCACTGTTTCTTTTAAATATTAAATATCATTTAATACGTTAGTCCTTGTGCTCTAAACGAACTCATTGCCCTATGAATGCTTGTGCCTACGTGTATGAACTCTTCGTATGTGTGGAAAGGGAAAGTTGCCTATTTGTATGTTGGATAACTAGTATGGCTAGCAGGAAAGTGTGTTTGAATGTAGATTAACCCTTTGGCTGCTGGAGTGCTTGTTAGACTAGTAGGATCTTACCCTGAGTAACTACCATAGGAGAGAGTGTTTGATATATTGTGTAATGTGAGTTATTACCTGTTATAGAGGGCAGGGGAATAGTCACATTAGGTTTCTATCGCCTGTTAATGATAGATGGTGGCAGCGAATGAACTTTGTGGGTGTTGGTGTGTTTTTGGGGTGTCTGTTGTTAGTCTAACCTGTGTGTAAGGTGATTGAGAGACTGATTGTAACCCCTTGTAGCCAAACCCAAGAGTTAAGTGTGGTTGAGTGAGTCGTTTTTGTGACAATCAGTAAATCTCAAGGCAGCCAACAAACGGCTTGTCTAAATCACCCTCCTATTTTATGCTTTTTATTCAGATATTTTTTACGACATAAAAAGCTGTATAATAAAAGTCCTTTTAAAATCAAACATGAAAACCAAATTCTTTTTTTATTAAAGCATTCATAGCTGTTGTAAATTCATTTAAAAAATCTAGCTGTCAATCAAATATTGCCTGCCCCTCGTTTATGCCTGAAAGACCCCCATACACGGGCCAGTAAAAGTTGCTGACAGACCAAGTCGGCAGCTTATTGGCCCATGTGTGGGGGCATCCAAGGGGCTTCCTCGATTGATATGTGGCCGAAAGTGCAGGTTAAAAAATCCTGTCGGATCTCGGCCCCATTTTGGTGTTTATGCGGTCCTGCAATCCCACCACCCGTTTCGGATCGATTATGATCTGAAAGTTGGGCCCTAGAGCCCACGATCAGATCAGCCCGATATCGCCCACTTCAATGTGGGCATATCGGGGACAGATCCGCTCGTTTGGCGACATCGCCACACGATCGGATCTCTACGTCTATTGCCACCTTTAGGCATAGAGGCGGGGCAAGCAATTACTTTCACTTTCCATTCAGCACTTCCTAGATGTCACTGCTCTCTCTACATTCCCCCCAGTTCTCTTAACCATTTAATTGTGTAGCCAGTGTATGGGGATGGACATCATGTCCATTCTGGTGCACAAACAAGATTCTGAGATGATGGAAGGCTTGCCTTAATAACAGTGTGCACAAAATGGCTCCTGCCTGCTTGTTATAATTATGAGACTGATGGAAACAGGATTCAAATCATTTAAACTGTAATGAACGTTCATTTTGCTTGACTAACATGATAAAATAGGATTTGGAATAATTGTTTTGGGTGACGGGTCCCCTTTAAGGTTACATAAGAAATAGTTGTTTGTTAAAATATAGCAATATAATCGATCAATATAATATTTAAGTAATGTTTTCCCCGGTGCTTGCTTTTATGGATGTAGATCATAATTGGGACGTCATCACTAAAAGTAGACCTCGCATTAGTAAAGTATGGGCAGTCCTGGACTAGGGCTATGTCATAGTTGTTTGTGTTCACAGCCCATCAGGTACTCTAAACGATTGGCCCACAGACAGGACCGACGCATACATGTTTCAGTGGAAAGTCAGACAGATATCAATAGACCAGATTTCAAAATTTCATTGGGGCAAGGAAGCACATCCGGCTCTCTGTAGTCTTCACCCTGGAGGGTTGCATCCCCATCATTGCGATTAGTCTGATCAGGCCAATGTCTCCCACCTTAAAGTTGGCATATTTGGGGAAAGATTTGCTCATTTGTTGGGTGTAGTTGACTGTAGTTGACATGAACATATCCTAACCATTCTTTTTATGGATTGCAGGTCTCCCCGACGACACAGGTCTTCCTCCATTTCTCCTTCTAGACTGAAGGACAGACGTGATGATGACAAGAAAGAACCCAAGGAATCTAAAGGTGGAGGTTCTAAGGAACGACAGCTAGCAGGTTAGAGTGCACACATCCGTTTCATTTCGTTGATAGCATTAACCTTTTTAACATGTTCATTGTTCCATTTTCTCACTTGCCTATGGCACCTTAGGAGACATTTATGTTGCTTTCATATATTAATTCCACACCATTATCTTCCTCAGCTGAAGATCTTGAAGGGAAAACTGAAGAGGAAATTGAAATGATGAAGTTAATGGGCTTTGCTTCATTTGATTCCTCCAAGGTAAGGCGCTTCCTTTAGTTTACTTTTCTACGATTATATTTATTATAATAAATTAATCTGCCTTGAGCCTCTCTTTATTGTTTATCAACCATGTCTTGTACTCAGCAGTCAGTTACAAGGTTGCACACACATTTGTGTGTGTATAGAAGTAGTCTATATTTCTATGGCTTTTTCAAAGGCCACAGATATCTGTTGGGTCCAAGAGGCAGGACGCTTATAAAAGTAATGAAGCCATGGCTTTATGCCCCAGCACTGTCCTCTTACTATTTTATGCATCTTGTGCTCAGGAGGTTGAACTTGTAGGTCTACAGTAAGACTCTCTTAGCATGTAGTGCTGCAGCTGGTGTGATATCTAGTTCAGGCACCCCCTCTACCCCATATAATTGGCTTCTCCTCTTTGCTTTCCCACAGCAACTAGGGTTGCACCGAATCCAGGATTCGGCCTTTTTTAGCAGGATTCGGATTCGGCTGAATCCTTCTGCCAGGCTAAACTGAATCCAAATCCTAACTTGCATATGCAAATTAGTGACGGAGAGGGAAATCTCTTTACTTTTTGTCACAAAACAAGGAAGTAAAAAATGTTTTCCCCTTCCCACCCCTAATTTGCATATGCAAATTAGGATTTGGTTCGTTATTTGGCCGAATCTTTCGCAAAGGATTCGGGGGTTCGGCCGAATCCAAAATAATGGGTTCGGTGCATCCCTAACAGCAACCAAGCAGATATTTGTTTTCTGTTGTATAAGTGCATGGGGTCTGATACAATTGTTTTCTATTTGTTACTGCACAGA
This sequence comes from Xenopus petersii, assembly GCA_038501925.1. Classification (NCBI taxonomy): domain Eukaryota; kingdom Metazoa; phylum Chordata; class Amphibia; order Anura; family Pipidae; genus Xenopus; species Xenopus petersii. Next base: position 105,324,105 of record CM076677.1, read on the forward strand.
GACAAACCTGTACTATGATACTATGTTATCTAGGTATTCCAAGCTGCCAGTGGGCACGGCTTGCATGGTCCAGATTTCCGAAGACTTTATTTGATTTGTGTAGGTGTCGAGAGTCTATGTTCAAAATGAGTTCACTGTATATATGCACTGCTCATTTAGAACCTCATTGTTCTTTCTTTCAGGGAAAAAAAACAGATGGATCTGTTAATGCATATGCCATAAATGTTTCTCAAAAGCGAAAATACAGGTAATTTTCTAATGTTTTATTTCCTTGCATGAAATTAAACTAAACCTTTTAGACAAGAGATGTCCATAAATGGGCTGATGTTAGCTGATGATTTAACCTTAATTAAAGGAGTGGTTAACTTTTATTATGTTCTAGAAAGACCAATTCTAAGCAACTTCAATTGGTTTTCATTATTTTTTATAGTTATGTCTTTTTTTCTTCTGATTCTTTGCAGCATTCAAATGGGCGTCGCTGTCCCCTTCTAAAAAAAAAAAAATGCTCTGTAAGGCTACACATGTATTGTTATTGCTACTTTTTATTACTGATCCTTCTATTCAGACTCTCCTATTCATATTCCAGTCTCTTATTCAAATCAATGCATGGTTGCGTAATTTGGGCCCTAGTTACCAGATTGCTTAAAATGAAAATTGAAGAGCTGCTGAATAAAAAGCTAAATAACTCCAACAACCTTCAATAATAAAAAAATTTTGGTTTTTGAGTTGCTTAGCTTTTTATTCAGCAGATCTCTAGTTTGCACTTTCCAAATTACCCTACCAACCATGCATTTATTTAAAGAAAAGACCTGAGATGTGAATAGGCGAGACCTATCAAATAAGATCAACTGGAGAGTTAAGTCAGTGCAATTAAGTTTTACATTTATTTGCAGATGTAGAAATCACTACGTTTCGGATCACATGGGTCCTTCTTCTGGTGCAGGATCCATGTGATCCGAAACATGTAGTGCTTTCTACATCTACAAGCATTTTTTAGATGGGAGTCAGCGACACCCCATTTGAAAGCTGGAAAGAGTCGGAAGAAAAAGGCAAATAATTCAAAAACTATAAAAAATAAATTATGAAGACAAATTCAAAAGTTGCATAGAATTGACCATTCTATAACATACTAAAAGTTAACTTAGTGAACCACCCCTTGTGGTTCACCTTTGATTGTAGGCTTTATATCCATAATAAGCCCATGGATCTGAGGTATACCTTACAGCTGGACTGCTGCACGGCAACTTTTAAATTAATATTATTGTTAATGTTGCTATTATCCTTTCCAGCTTAAATTGCTTTTTTTGTTGTTAGGATCAATGACCCTGGCAACCAATAAAGAGTGACTGTGTGGCTTTAGTTTTGTTGTCAATTTTTGTTTTCCTTTACTCATCTTCCATTTTTATACCAAGCTGCTGTCTAGGTTTTTAAGGAGAACTAAAACTAAAGTAGCTAGAAATGTTGTACATTATGTTTTGAGCTTCTGTACCAGTCCAAGAAAACCACGGCCCTTTAAAAGTAAAGATCTGTGTCTCCAAAGATGCCCCAGTAGCTCCCCATCTTCTTTTCTGCTGATTCACTGCACATGCACTGTGCTGCTTACTGAGCTTACTGACTGACTCTATATATTCAGTACACCTAGAATATAACTGTCACAATATAAGGATGATTAATTTATACAGAGAATTACTACATGGCAACACAAACCAGTGCAATTAGCATCAAAATGTAATAATCAGCCCTGTAGCATCCGCTTATATTACAGCCCAACCTCATTTTCTGCTTGATAATTTGTGACGACCCCTAAGCTTAGCTTCTCAACAGCTGCTCAGAGCCCACTGAGCATGTGAGTGTCGCAGACACTTTCCAAGATGGTGACCCCCTGTGACAGGTTTGAAGTCTTGGATCATTGCTGCTATTGACAAGCTGAAACTTTAGGCTGGTACAATAAATTCAGTATATAAAATATGGCATTTTTAGCCATATTCCTTTTAGGTTCTAGTTCTCCTTTAAGGCAAATGAAACCTTAGCTACCTGATTAAACCACAAAAATATAACATAACATGTAAATTCATTACATATTACCGTTTTGACTTAATTTTGCTATTCGTGTACCACATTTAACGGTCCTACTTCTTTATTTCCCGATAGGCAGTACATGAACAGAAAAGGAGGATTTAACAGACCCCTGGATTTCGTTGCTTAAGGTGTAAGACCGTCTTGATTCTGATTTATACAAGATGTAAACTAAGAGCTTAATGGTAACTTCAGTAAAGCTGAGATAGAAAGGAATCGTGAGCTGCAGTTGAGGGACAGCAAAGCATTCCGATTGGAAGCTTCCGAGCATGTACTTGTGTGTGTGGCCCAGAAAGTATCCCATCTTATAAAGTAACACAACTTGGAAAATAGGGCCATTTGTGTGTGTTTTTACTCCCCCATACACAGTTAGGTGTGACTTGTCAATCAATGTTGTGATATGAGACCAGTTGCAATGCCCCCACCCTAATCATTCATGTTTTATTTCTCAGTCATAAATATTGTGGTGTGAATAAACTGTTACTGATATACTGATGTGAGCCTACTTGATCGTTTGCTAGGTAACATGGGTGAATGGCATAAGGGTGATGCTTTACTTCTTGCTTGGTGTACCAGTGAGTGTTAACTGGTTTGTCACGTTTACCCCAATCAGCACCCTGGAACCAAGAATTAGATTTTATTCTACCTGTTCTATCACTGCCACATAAACTCCGTGCATGTTTGTGTTGCAAAAAAAAAAAAAAAAAAAACAATAAATGCACTGGCATTCGTTTCCCAAAGTCATGAAGTACCCAGTTAAATGAGGATTACAATCGTAAAAGGTTGAGTTTTTTTTCATTCCATCCAAGGGTTAAAGGGATACTGTCATGGGGAAAAAAAAATTCATAATGCATCAGTTAATAGTGCTGCTCTGGCAGAATTCTGCACTGAAATCCGTTTCTCAAAAGAGTGAACAGGTTTTTTTTTTTATATATAAATTTGAAATCTGACATGGGGCTGGACATATTTTGGTTTCCCAGCTGCCGCCAGTCATGTGACGTGCTCTGATAAATTTCAGTCACTCTACTGCTGTACTACAAGTTGGAATGATATGAATTTCAAATTGGAATTTCAAACTGGATTGCTGCTAAGCAAAAATAACAATATAATAACCATAAAAATGAAGACCAATCACAGAGTGTCTTAGAATATCACTGTCTACATTATTCTAAAGGTTATCATAAAGTTAAACAACCCATTTAGTATGTGGATCCTGCATATTGGCTGTGCTCCTGAGGGTATATCTAAAATCTCTGCCATAAAGCAAGATAGGATGCTAGAAATAGGAATCTGAACCTTTAGAATCATGTGACTTTAGAACTTTACAGCACAAAGTGAAGTTTTTTTTGGGGGGGGGATTCATCTAATTTACATATGCTTATTAGGATTCTGTTTGGTATATGGACACATTTCAGAGGGTTTATTTGGCCAAATTTGACAAAGTAGGACCCCGTGCATCCATAGTGTCAGCAAATAGATTACCCCATACATGTATGAGATCCATTATCTGGAAACTGGTTATCAAGAAAGCTCCAAATTATGGAAAGGCTGTCTTCCATAGACTCCATTTTATCCAAATAATCCAAATTTGGAAAAAAGTTGTTTTTCTCTAGTAGTAAAACAGTATGTTGTACTTAATACAAGCTAAGATATACTGTAATTAATCCTTATTGGGGGCAGAACAGTTATTTGGAAAATCCCAGGTTCAGAGCATGCTGGATAGGGATGCACAGAATCCAGGATTCAATTCAGATCCGGCCGAACCAAATCCTAATTTGCATATGCAAATTGGGGTCGGGAAGGGAAATCGCATGACTTTTTGTAACAAAACAAGGAAGTAAAAAAGAATTCCCCTTCCACCCCTAATTTGCAATTGGGGTTCCTTTGGTATTCGCCTGAATCTTTTCCAAAGGATTCGGGGGTTCGGCCAAATCCAGAATAGTGGATTCGGTGCATCCCTAATTCTGGATAACAGGTACCATACCTGTACTGAATAAATTTATTGTAGATGCCTATGTCCGATTTAACAGGGAGAGAGATAAAGAGAAAAATAAGCTTAAAGCTGATGCATTGGACTTTTGTAGCTGATATAAACCAGTAAAGAAAAATGCCATAGCTAAAATTTGGGTTTTGGGTTCATTTGTTAAGTCTGAATGCTTAAAACAATTTTTATTTATTTCTTTTTTTTTTAAATCCAAATTTTTTGTGGGAAAAAAAAACCGTATGAGATTTATCATACCCCAAGGATGCAAAAAGTCAGAATCCGAAAATACTTCATCTTCAACCTGTCGAGGTCCTATTTGCATTTTGAAGATATTATTATTAAAATCTGATTTTGATAACCTCCTAAATGTTACAGAACAAAAATCTTATGTAAATGGTATTTTTAATAAAAGGAATTAACTCTGTGATGGTATCACTATAGGATGTCTACATAGAGGGGGACGCAGAGCAGTGGCTGGGGGTGTTAGGCATCAAAGGGAGGTTCCAATCAAGAGTGCCACAGCTCTAGGGAATTGTACTGATTTCAGCAATACCCAAAATATTAGCAGTGAGTTTTCTCTATTGGTTGACCCTACCTTTGCTGCTGTAAGAACCTCTATACGCCTGGGAAGTGGCAAAATAGTTGGTTGGATTTGCTTCTATTTAGCCCCGAGGACATTATTGGTGGATGGGATCAGGCCTGGCTTGCAGTCAGTGTTGCAATTCATATATACTGATGCAATTCATATATTCAAAATAGCTGCAGAGGTTTTCCATATCAATTTTAGATCATTCCTTTTTGTTACTGTTCCAATTATTCCTTCATCAGAAACCCCCACCGACCCACAGCAAATGGTGCCAGCTGTACCCATCTCAAAAATGAAAGTATTTGGAGTGGGTGCTTTGTCTTAGTCCTGTTCATAATAGGAAACCCCATTCACTGTTTCCCGTGTATAATGTCCCTTTTGACCTATGAGTTTTGGGCAAAATTTTTCCCACTCCAACACCTTATAGCAGTGATCCCCAACCAGTAGCTCGTGAGCAATATGTTGCTCTCCAAAACCTTGGATGTTGCTCCCAGTGGCCTCAAAGCAGGTCTTTTTTTTTTTAATTCCAGGCTCAGAGGCAAGTTTTGGTTGCATAAAAACCAGGTGCACTGCCAAACAGAGCCTCAATGTAGGTTGACAATCCACATAGGGGCTACCAAATGGCCAATCACAGCACTTATTTGGCACCCCAAGAACATTTTTTATGCTAGCGTTGCTCCCCAACTCCTTTTACTTCTGAATGTTGCTCACGGGTTCAAAAGGTTGGGGATCCCTGCCTTATAGCATCCAAACTAGGGATGCACTGAATCCAGGATTCGGGATTCAGCCAGGATTCGGGCAAATCCTTCTGCCCGGCCGAACCGAATTTGCATATGCAAATTAGGGGTGGGGAGGGAAATCACGTGACATTTTGTCACAAAACAAGGAACTAAAATGTTTTTTACCCTTCCCACCCCTAATTTGCATATGCAAATTAGGGTTCGGTATTCAGCCGAATCTTTCACAAAGGATTCAGGGATTCGGCTGAATCCAAAATAGTGCATTCGGTGCATCCCTAATCTAAACACAAATTCGCTGAAGAACCAAAAGAACATGCCTTTGAGCAAGTGAACTAGCTGTTCAGGTCAATCCAACTGATTAGTTTAAGTCTACCACTCATGTGAATGGCCAAGTAGCATAGCCCCAGAGATGGGACCCATTATCTGGAAACCAGTTATCCATAAAGCTCTGAATTTACGGAAAGGCCGTCTCCCATAGACTCTATTTTATCCAAATTTTAAAAAAAAAAATCCTTTTTTTTTTTTTTTATAATAAAACAGTTCTTTGTATTTCAGGGGTCCCCAACGTTTTTTGGCCCGGGGACCAAAGAAGAGCCAGTTTTTTTTTGTAAGGGTTGGGAGGGGTCGGTGAGGGGATTCAGCGTCCAATTCTGCGTGCTGCCGCCCATTTCGGTGCACTGCGTTAATTTTTTCGGCGACCCACTTCAAGGCGGTTCTTGGCCGTGACCTCGTCGGTTGGGAACCCCTGTTGTACTTGATCCCAATTAAGATATAATTAATCATTATTGGAAGCAAAACCAGCCTATTGGGTTTATTTAATGCTTACGTGATTTTTTAGTAGACTATGAAGATCCAAATTATGGAAAGATCCGTTATCCGGAAAACCCCAGGTCCCGAGCATTCTGGATGACCGGTCCTATACCTGTATAATTATCACAAGCAATAAATGGCAGAAACCTGCAGAATACCTTGCAGGCTGTTATACTGATTGCTACCACTAGATAGCAGGACATACAACATTACAGCTCACTTTTCTTTTTTTGTTCATTGGCACATCTGTTTGTGTGGGAATTGTTGCCACTGGGTTCTCGCTGTAGTGATCTTTTAAATACAGTTATTCATTCTGCTCTTAACACTTAGATCTGTGGATACAGTCTAATGTAAAATCTGATTATAATCTTATTATCATTGTAACTGAATGACCGCTGCTTCCACGCTCCGGCTAGGACAGATAAAGGCACCTACTGTGCACAGATCAAAATGTACATGGAAAAAAAACCGATGAGAAACGCTTGACTCGTTCGGCTGCATCTTTCCTGGGTGCGTCTGAACGGAGATCCTTTCCAGCCGATGCCATTGGAGAAATGCTATGACCTCATCTAGTGCTGCAGATATGAGACTCCCAGTGCTGGAGCTACACTGAGAAGAAGCAAGTTTACTACATCACAGCTCCTGCCACAAAGGGGTTTTCATATGTCCAATTTCCAACTTGTGCACTTTATTAGCAATGTCTAGATTATTAACTAGATGTGATCTTTTCTGTATTCCTGCCTGACTCCTTTCTGCTACATTCATTCACTCTCATGCAGATCAGTGATTCTCAGTAGCTGGCATGGAGACTCCTAGCAATTCTTGAGGATAAGGTACTGGTACTTGCTTTATGTTTATTTGAATCCACGCTCCAGATTGTGCTTTTTGTGTTGCTGCAACCGTTTCTTTTTATACTGCTGGCTGGAAATAATGCCACATGTTTAGAACCTACGCCATGGAACGAAAGGTATTGAAAAATATTCATTTGATCGTAATATTCATTTATAACTCGGTTTCTTTAAGGTAACCGGGGCAGCTGCTTTCACTCATTTTGCACTGTAGTATTTATAAGCTGTGCGGCTATGACTGTGTTTACATGTCAGACGTTAGTGGGGTTTTAAATAGGGATGCACTGAATCCACTATTTTGGATTCAGCCGAATCCATCTTGGAAGATTCGCCCGTATCCTAATTTACATATGCAAATTAGGGACGGGAAAGGAAAAAGTGGAAAAAAAATTCCTTGTTTTGTACCAAAAAGTCGTGTGAAATCCCACCCTCCCCACAATTTGCATATGCAAATTAGGATTTGGTTCGGCCAGGCACAAGGATTCACGCTGAAAAAGGCCGAATCCCGAACCGAATCCTGGATTCGGTGCATCCCTAGTTTTAAAGGGGTGGTTCGCCTTCAGGTTAACTTTTAGTATGTTATAAAATGGGCAGTTCTAAACAACTTTTCAATTGGTCTTCATTATTTATTTATTTTTAGTTTATGAATTATTTGCTGCCTTCTCCTGCTTTCAAAAGGGGGTCACTGACCCCGTCTAAAAACAAATGCTCTGTAAAGCTACAAATTTATTATTATTGCTACTTTTTATTACTCATCTTTCTTTCTGTTCCGACCCTCACCTATTAATATTCCATATTCTCATTCAAATCAGTGCATGGTGGCTGGGGTAATTTGGACCCTAGCAACCTGATTGCTGGCATTACAAACTGGAGAGCTGCTGAATAAAAAGCTAAATAACTCAAAAACCACAAATAATAAAACATGAAAACCAATTGCAATTTGTCTCAGAATATCACTAAAAGTTAACTCAAAGGTGAACATCCCGTTTAAAAATCCCTTTAGAATGGCCGTACCGTTATGTTAAAGGGAAAGTCAACCCAAAAATTATTAGAGGTCTGAACTGTCACTGTGGGTGTCGGTATAAAGGGGATGAAATACATTTCTTTAAACCTCTGGGTTTCTTAATATGTAGAAGCTAGAAAGCTATGAGGTACACACCCTGTTTTTGTAGATATATAATCTTTACCTACACATACAGTATGCTAACAATGATGTACCTTTCTGCGTCTACCAGCAGCTCATATTTTATTACCATGGCTAATTAAAAGAGCAGAGTAATCCTTCATATTCTCATATTTACATGTTATAATACATTTGAATCATGCGACTAAAATTATATAACTTAGCACAGACTATAACTGATGACATAACCAAGCACCGTTTATAAGGATATAATTAGTGATGGGCGAATCTAAAATTTGCGAAACGCCAAAATGCATCGAAGTGTATGGGCAACCTTTGTCTTTTTTTTTTTTTTTTGCCGTGCGACAATTTTTTTCACCCAGTGAAGTCTATGGGCATCATTTTCGAGGATGAAACTCAACGAAAAATTGAGCGCTTCACTAGATATAATTCATATATATTCATGGCTCTTATGCATTATATACAGTACAGGTATAGTGAATAAAGTAAGCCCCTGCTGTAAAATATTGTTGTACAAAGAATCCCATGATCAAAGCACAAAACTGAAGGATATATAGTGAATAAAGTACCCCTATTGTAAAATATAAGGGTATTATAAGTCACACAGAAGTTCCATGTTCCATAAAAACACGAGGCAGAAGGCTGAGTGCTTTTATACAGGTCATGGAACACCAAGGTTCTAGTCGCAACTAGATCCTGTTGAATATACAGTATATATATATATATATATATATATATATATATATATATATATACAAAAACAAAAAATGCAGCTCATCCATGTGTTGCAATTAAAATCAGTCTGGTGCATGGGTGTGTGGCTCATATCATATACTGAACTAAACAAATTAACCCAGCACTATCATTATACAACTTTAATGAACAATTGGATTAAAGAGAATTTATCTGAATTTGGCAAAAAGAGACACTTTTGGTTACATGATTTGTACAAAGTATGCATAAGCTGATGCGCCCCGCCAAGTAATTACTTAAAAGCCCATAATGCTGAATATTTCTTTGGAAGAGGTCATACCAAATGAAGAGAGAAGCAGGTATGCCTTTCTCCTCCCAAAGAAAATACCCTTTTTTCACTTAGGTAGGACTGGTGCATGGACACTGCCTTGGCGGGGCGCATCAGCTTATGCATACTTTGTACAAATCATGTAACCAAAAGTGTCTCTTTTTGCCAATTTCAGATAAATTCTCTTTAATCCAATTGTTCCTTAAAGTTGTATAATGATAATGCTGGGTTAATTTGTTTAGTTCAGTATATATATATATATATATATATATATATATATATATATATAAAATGATATCCTTTGGTTTCACTTTCCTGAGGATGTGATTGGGCGCATGTTGCTAATGCCTCACACCACAGAGGTGTCACATACCTTGGGTGTGCCACACTTTTTATACACTCCCAAGGCTGAGACCATAAGAGGTTATTTTAAGCACAACCTACACAAAGGGCGTATCCAAGGTCCATATTATACATCACGCCTTCTGATCCAGATTAACCTATCTGAAGCTATAAGGATTTTTTTTGTGATCTCAAGCTTCAACAGCTCAAAGATGTCAGGGGGTGCTGGAAGAATGCAGTTTATAGTCGCATTTTGAAGTAATGCTTAACTAAAGAAAAATTGTACAACATATTTGGGGTTTCTGTAGCAGTAAAGATCTGTGTCTCCAAAGATGCCCCAGTAGCTCCCCATCTGATTTTCTGCTGATTCACTGCACATGCTCTGTGCTGCTGTCACGTATATTTAAACGTTAGCGGCTGAGGCTGATCAGTAAATAATTATTGGTGCATGGAACCTCAGAAACCAGCACGATTAGCATCTAGATTTCATTAAAGGACCAGTAACATCAAAAATTTTTTTTACAAAATTCGTTAGTAGACATCGAAAAAAAAACACCAACACAAATTAAACTTTAAAATAGCAAAGCCTTTATTAAGAAATAACTTACTGAAACTCCACTTCCGGTCCTCTTCAGAAAAGGCGACACGGCGACCATCCATCCTGCCTCGCTTGATTTCTTCTCCTGGCTATTGTAGTGACAGCATGTGATGGAGTCCGATTTACAGCTTTGCCACCCGAACTGGTGCTTTTTGACTCAATGGACACGCTGCCCTCCTCTCCTTTGCTACACATCTTGCGGACTTGGGCAGGCGAATAGCTTCTCCCCGTTGTGGGTTTGCAGGATCCTCTGCAGCTCGTCCCAGTGTGTGAATCTGTTGCCCGCAGAAAAGCCAGTTTCAGACAAGGGTTATTTCCTGGTGTAGCAGCGCAGGTGCACTTTTAGATGCGACTGAAGTGTCCCAGTCCTGCTGCACTATAGTCCGTGCCAGTTGGGAGTGGAGGGAGCCCTGCAGAGCATGGGTGTAGAAGAAGCCGGCTCCAGTCAGTTCTTCAGGGCTCCCGTGGCCAGGTGTGGAAGGAGCCCAGACGGACCTGTTGCACAGACATCTCAGGGTACACTGGCTCGCTGGTGCGGTCCGGTTCTTCCCTAGAAAGCTGCCCCAATACCTGTCCATACATGTGGCCTGGTGCCCCATTGCTGTTGGAGGAAAGGGCAGGAGGGAAAGAACTTGCGGTGTCCGGACTGCCCCCCGGCTACCAGCTCCTCCGCTCAGCGGCTGCTCCCTATAGCCAGCAATTCTCAGCGTTTTTTGCGTGTCCCAGCTGTCGCAACTAAAAGTGCACCTGCGCTGCTACACCGGGAAGCGGCCCTTGTCTGCAACTGGCTTTTCTGCGGGCAACAGATTCACACACTGGGACGAGCTGCAGAGGATCCTGCAAATCCACACCGGGGAGAAGCGATTCGCCTGCCCAAGTCCGCATGATGTGTAGCAAAGGAGAGGAGGGCAGCGCGTCCATTGAGTCACCGAAAGTTGCCAAATAAAGGACCATTCAAAAGCACCAGTTCGGCCGGCAAAGCTGTAAATCGGACTCCTTCACATGCTGTCACTACAATAGCCAGGGGAAGAAATCAAGCGTCGCAGGATGGATGGTCGCCGTGTCGCCTTTTCTGAAGAGGACCGGAAGTGGAGTTTCGGTAAGTTATTTCTTAATAAAGGCTTTGCTATTTTAAATTTTAATTTGTGTTGGTGTTTTTTTTCGATGTATACTAACGAATTTTGTAAAAAAAAAATTTGATGTTACTGGTCCTTTAACAGTCCTGTAGCATCAGCGCCTATGACCTAAAACCTCATTTTCTGCTTGATGATTTGCAACAACCCCTAAGCTTAGCTTCTTATGCACACTGAGCATGTGTGTGCCACAGACACTCCTAACAGAGTCCAAGACGGGAAACTCCAGTGAGGACTTTGAACACCTGGATCTTTACTACTATAGAGATGCTAATATCCTCACATTTTACAACTGGGGGTACTTTATTTATTATAATACACAAATTTCAGTGAGTCATGTGACAGAAATGACAATCAGAACTCACCGTTTATAACTGATGACATCAGAACTCACCGTTTATAAGGATATCATTTACAAGATATTCATGGCTTTTGTGTATATATATATATCTCACTAAACTTTATTATATAAAGGGAGAGGCTGGGACACAGAAATAATACACATAAGTGGGGCTTATTCCTTATATTACACAGGACAGACACTTTCTTTTGGATAAAAAAAATGGGACCACACCTTCCAAGCTAGTTCTTATTAATAACTGTCTCTCGAGTGCTTTAGCAATGATGGGGGCAGCTGTGCCATGTGCTGGTTGGCAGTTTGCTGTTGCCCTGGGCATCTCTCTCTGTGATAGGGCGGCGGGGATTTATTGGCCAGAGACAAGTCGAGAGCCACAGGCTGCAGATCGATGACGTCATGCTGTCTATTTAAAGAGACAATGCGGCTCGTACCTTACATAGAGGCACCGATTTGTGAGTGACAGCTACCCGTCACGCGTCCCGCCCTCCAGCTTCCGGTCAGAGGCTGGCAATGGCTGGGCATCCCCAAAAAGTCAGCCCTCCCGAGTCTCAAACCACCCAATTCTTGGCGACCTTCGCCACCCTCTATACGCGCGCATACGGATCTAAGGCAACTCGTCTCCATCCGACCTTCTGGCAGCTCCCACCAAGCCAAGAGCGTGGGGGGGGACGTTGTAGTCTCACGACAGCTACTGGGTACTGAGAAACGTTGTTGCAAATATAGAATCGACCTGCGCCGTATATGCAGCAATAGAGACATGCAGACGTGACGAGGTTATACATATGTGTCTGTTTGTACATGTTCTTCCTCACGCTCCACGCAAACGTAATCGGATGACGTCGCCCTCCCGCTTGCTCCAGCGACGCGGCTCAATCCAATCGACAGCGAGAAGAGTGCGGATATACCGCTGTCAAACCTATCGCCCAATCAGAGGCTAAGCAGGATGACAGCAGCGCTCGCCCCAATCTTCCGCCACGCCCCCAGTTTCTCCGTCCAGTCGGCCAATCCGAGGCTAGCAGGGCGGGTTTAATGCCGCCTACCATGAAACACCGCGGCCAATAGAACGTCGCCACTGTGCTAATGGGCGGCGCCGAGCGGAGGGGGAGGTTTGGCTTGAGGCGGGGCTGTCAGAAGACGATAAACAAAAATCCCGAGAGCTCCCCCCAGTATATACATTCGGGTAGTGAGACACCGGGAGATAAGAGAGGGGATAAAAGGCATCCAGCCTAGCCGACATTAGTTACACAATATAATCATTAGGCCGCGGCCCTGTGACTTCCTCTCGGACACCGTATCATTCCGTGCTCTGTCCTGCCCTCTATCCTCTCGGTGTCCGTCGCGTCTGTCCCTGGCTCTCTCTCACCCCCTTGTTTACTCCCGGCTACTGGGAAAATGGCGGCCCCGGTCTGTGTCAACATTCAGATGCTTCTGGAGGCGGCGGAGTATCTAGAGCGAAGGGAGAGAGGTGAGAGGGTGCTGTGTATATGTGTGTGTGTGTATATATATGTATATGTGTCTGTCAGTGGAGGGAAGCACTTATTATATTTTCATATCTAATAAACATGCCCCAAATCTCTGGGCGCCCAATATCTCATGGGGAAACAGGTGATCTATCCTGCCCTCCATCCTGCCATCCCTTAGCTGCTGTTGGACTACAACTCCCAGCATGCCACAGTACTCTGCTTCTGCAGATCAGCCACAGCTGGAGGGTTGCACGTTGGACATCCCTGAGCTGCATTAGTTTTCCAGTGCCTTCATGTGTAGCCCTTTGCTTGCATTCACACACTAGTGATGCCCATACATTCCTTGTTGCCATATTGCTGTGATCTGTCAAAACCAATATATATATATATATATATGCAAGCATGGTATCTCCAGCATGCATCTACAACTCCCTGCACCCACTAAAGCTAAATGCCATCATGAGCGGAAGGGACACCGTTTTTTGGGATTCAAACAATAAAGATGTACTAAGAGCGCTCCCTTCTCGTAGAAACATGTTTGCCTTATATAAATATATAAACCCATCAACCTGAGGAATCTGCAACCTAGGGTTGTTGCCAAACTACAGATCCCAGCATCCCAGAGATGTCATCAAGCAGGATGAAGATTCCTCTTCAATCTATATGTTTAAGGTCACATCGCTATGGTTCACTCTCCCTCCCCTGTCTGTAATCATACGCGTTTGCAGTGTGTGCAAATATTATGACATCATGCTAGTGTTTTCCTTCTGTGCAGGTCTGTTCTCTCGCTCTCTCTCTGCCATAACACATTATTCTTAGCTAAGGCTAGCAGGTTCATACTATGGCAAGATGCTAGGGCTCTCTTAACACAAATGAATGCTAAACGTTTTTTTTGCAGCACAGCTTTTTGCCATACAGCTGATAAAAACATGGCAAGAATAAATATGCAGACCATGGGCACCTAATGCAACCAAATGATATGATTTAAATCATTGCTAATTCATTCATTTTTGCAAGCCAATCTTAATTCTAAAATAATAAGAGAAGGCGCATGGTGGTGCATGAAAAATCAAACCTGCCCTTCAGTATGTTTTTCTGTAGTACGGTGCATTCCCTTAACATGAAAAATATCTGCATGAAAATATATTATGTGTGTGTGTGTAATATATATATATATTTATTTATATAGGATCAACTGAGTTCTGCAGACTTAGGGCCTGAGAGATTATGTTCCTTTTATATGTCATTCATTTATCCTCACATCCATGCATGCTGAATATGATCGGCAATGAGGAACCTGTCACTGGATGTGTTATAAATTATTCCTTTAGATCCAGTGTAGCCGTGAATATAGAAAGTGCTGCATAGACGACACTATTATTAGTAAACTAGTGCAGCATAATGCAGGGAAAGATAAAAATATTATAGATAATCCATATTTTTTTTACTAAAATCTGTATATTTGGGTCCCTGTTTTAAAAAAAAAAACAAAAAAAACAACACATTGTCAGTGTCCTCAGCACGCTATGCACTCAAACAAATGACGTGCTGCTTGTTGTGCTGTTCCTGAAAGAATTCGTTTATTTACATTCTGCAGGAAACGGTTTGTATTTTTGTTGCATATTTCTGCAGCGCTGGCCATTTGTTTTTCCCCCAGCAGCTCTGCTCTCCCACCTTTGTGCTTTGAGAAAGAGGAAGGGATGCAGTATCCTGTTAATTCTCACATCACATGTTTATTTCTGATCCGTATAGAAGCCGAGCATGGTTATGCTTCCATGTTGCCTTACAATAGCAAGGAGAGGGACGGCTTGAAGAGAAAAAGCAAATCAAAGAAAAGCAGCAGTAGTAGGTAAGGCTGAATTACTTCTCTCACACAGGCTTTTATTATTATTATTATTATTATTAATGCATGTTGTAATGCTGCAATATGCTAATCACTAAAAATTGTGTCACGGCTTCATGTGACATTTGGAGGACTGCAAGGTACCACCTTCAGCACAGTGTAGAACCACTTTTAAGTTCCGCTCATGCTATCTATAGCAGCTCACATCAACTGACTGTATAGAAAGTGGCATGGCATCTCACCATTCTTCATGATAAGAGATGGCATGGCTTATAGTCCTGAATGGGTCCATTTTAGGACCCGACCCGTACCTGCAACCTGCAACCCGGACCCACATTCTTACCCGCTACCCGACCCAACCCACAAGTTAGGGATGCACCGAATCCACTTTTTTGGATTCGGCCGAACCCCCGAATCCTTCACGAAGGATTCGGCCGAATACCGAACCGAATCCGAACCCTAATTTGCATATGCAATTAGGGGTGGAAAGGGGAAAACATTTTTTACTTCCTTGTTTTCTGACAAAAAGTCACGCAATTTCCCTCCCTGCCCCTAATTTGCATATGCAAATTAGGATTCGGATTTGGTTCGGCCAGACAGAAGTATTCGGCCGAATCTAAATCCTGCTGAAAAAGGCCGAATCCCGAACCGAATCCTGGATTCGGTGCATCCCTACCACAAGTACCCTATCCGCAACCTGCACCCGCTGAACATCAAGAATCAGGAAGTGCTGTCATTGTAAACCGGAAGTGGCATCATCAGATGTATACGTGATCAGAAAAAAGGATAGAAATCGATATTGAGAAGACACGAGGCCCGACCCATGATCTGCAAACCCACAAAACTGCCGACCCGCATCTATTCCCGCACCCTGAACTTCTCCCGGCAACCCGCAGGGTACCGCATTCATATTGGTTTGCCATTCAAGCTGTTTGTAAAGCAATAAGAAAACATGGCCATGCAGCATGAGAAATGCACTACTCTTTGGTAACCTCTAATCTACACAGCATGGCAAACTGTATTAAAAGAAACTACACCCTTGGGATGTTTTATCCAAATAGCTTGGGATTGTCATTTTCCCAGATAATTTTGATCTCCATACTGTACAGCTATCAAAACACATTAAAACGTTAAAGAAGAAGGAAAGGCTTTTTAACTTGGGGGTGCCAAAAGTTAGGCACCCCAAGTAATTGTATATACTTACCTCAAACCCCTGGCCAAATCAGCCGAAAACTGCACCAGACCAGGGTTATTCCAATGAGCATCACAAAGCAATTGATTCCTTCTTTCTTCGTGCGGGTGCACATGCGCATTAGTGCAAAAAGTCGAACTTTAACAAAAAAGTCATCTATTTTGTTCTACTTTGCATCCGTCTGCCATGGGAAATTTGAAGAAAGAAGAGGAAGGAAGAACCCTGGACCAGTGCAGTTTTCTGCTTATACGAGCACAGGCCCGGGGGGGGGGGGGTCAGGTAATCATATACAATCACTTGGGGGTGCATAACTTTTGGCACCCCAAATTAAATAAGTCTTTCCTTCTTTAAATAAACCTACTAGGCTTGTTTGGCTACCAATATGGATTCTGCATCTCAGTTACCATTTTATTATTACACTGAAAAAAAAAATCACAGGAAAATAGATATTGTTCATTTAAACTGGTCTATGGAAATGTCATTCCGAGCTTTTTGCATAACAAGTTTCCAAATAATAAATCCAATACCTGTTTTTGAATTCTAAAGTATTTCCCCATACATTTAACACTTACTATTCATAACTAATTGTGATACGAATATGTTTACATTTTTCACCTACAGGCATCTGTGGAATTATTTATATAGATTATTTATATAAATATTTCCCAGCTTCCGGAATTGACATTTTATTGCAATTTTTTTTTTCTAGTTTCAATTCGTTAAATTATTAAATCAATGGGATTTTATTAGTGTGTGATGTTATTTTGTATATAAAGCAAATTCTCCTTGCTCCCACTGTCACTAGTATTTTACTATCATCTTGCAGATCTGCTTCTGTTGTATCTACCCTTCATTTGAAGCAGGACAAAACAACAATATTCCCTGTTCATTTCTGCAACTACTTTATGTCCTGCATAGGGCAGGACAAGCTACAGTATGGGCTCCTTAGTTGAACCTACTGTTGAACTTTACAGGGATTACCGTATTGTCACTTTTACAGTATAACAAAAAAAGGCAACATTGGATCAGCTGTTCTATGTAAATACTGAATCTCAAAGCCTTTCCCCTATAGGATGAGACACAGTATTTCTATTACCATTCAACTGTGGTGACTTCTTTTGATTGACGTGGGTGTGAAAAAAAAGCTGTTGCATATTGATTTGCTCAATCACATCTGCTGGACACACCGTCTTGGGAAAAAGTTCATCCATGCAGCATATTTGCCTTTGGTTCCCCATAGGGTCACTCAGAATCATTTGGAAAGACATAGCACTCTTCCAATCTCTATCTTTCCTTCCTGTTAATGACACTGGGTATCATTTTTACTGGCCAAATGGCAACCTTTAGCACACCATAAAGAAAACACTGGATAGTAGAATAATTCTGCAAAAAGTAAAAAATAGATGTTTGTGTGAAATTTAATGGAAATTAGTTTTTAGTATTATGTACACAGCTGAATTTTAATTCAATTTACAAACTCAGTTGGAAGCCTGTTCAGCCTTTTCTTGGCTGGGCTTGGAGAAGTGTTTTATTTGCTTATTCTCACTGTTCAAGCATCTAAAGCAACCCAGCTTCTTAAAGGAACAGTAACATCAAAAAATGAAAGTGTTTTAAAGTAGGGATGCACCGAATCCAGGATTCGGTTCGGGATTCGGCCAGGATTCGGCCTTTTTCAGCAGGATTCGGATTCGGCTGAATCCTTCTGCCCGGCCGAACCGAATCCTAATTTGCATATCGGGGAGGGCAAACGCGTGACTTTTTGTCACAAAGCAAGGAAGTAAAAAATGTTTTCCCCTTCCAAACCCTAATTTGCATATGCAAATTAGGGTTCGGTTCGGTATTCGGCCGAATCTTTCACAAAGGATTCGGGGGTTCGGCCGAATCCAAAATAGTGCATCCCTATTTTAAAGTAAAACAAATCTAATGCAGTGTTGGCCTGCACTGGTAAGGGTGGTGACACATGCTAAGATTCAGGGAGATTTAGTCGTTTTTTTGCCAGCTAGAATCGAAATTGCCGGTGGGATGGCACTTGGAGCCCTTTATTTTCTGAAGTCAAGCAGCTTTGTTTGTTTCCCTGTAGAGCAGTCGGCGACTGTGTAGAGATTTGTATTGGATTTTATTTTTGCCTTTACTGTTTCCAACTCCAGCTGCAGGGACAAACATCATGGAGCCAGATTTAAACAGATAAACTGGGATTCTATTTGGAGGATTATTTTGCTATAGGCACTGGTTCTGCAGAGTTGGAGAAAGTTTGTATTAAACAATACAAAAACTATAAAATCCACATTAGATTACATGACAACACAGTACCCAGTGCAGTCTGTATATTCTGATTATTATTATCGGCTTCTGGCAGATATTATTTGACTTGTGCCGTTTTAATAATTTATGACGATCCCTAAAGCAGCCCAGACCAAACTGAGCATGTGCACAGTCTTGGGCTTGCAAAGATGTTTAACAAAGTTACAAGATGGTGAACCCCCGTGGCCAACTTTGAAAGCATAAATCATTTAGGCTTCTGGTGCAGTAAGTTTATGTATACAAATACAGCATTTCTAGCCTTATGACTTTACTTCCCTTTTAAGGTATCAACATCCAAATTAAGGAAAGATCCATTATCCAGAAAACACCAGGTCTCGAGCATTCTGGATGACAGGTCCTATACCTGTACTTTGGCTGATGGCACAAAAGTGGATCCTCCATTGGTGTATTTAAGCCGATAAAACTGTCATATACATTTAGGAAAATAGCCAGTACCTGTGCAATCACACATTTGTCATTGAGCTAAATGGGAAGAGACCGTAGTATTTTGTCATGTTTCTTCACTGGCTAAAATGCCTAGAGAATACGCCCCTTGTTCCATAGCCCAGGTGAGGTGGAATATGTGTATCATCATCAGAACTGAAAGCACGTATTTGTTGCTTCCTTAACTAGTTTGCCCATGTTTTTCTAGTTTGTCTGCTGAACAGAAAAATAATGTGCAGCAATTTAATTGTCATGTGTTTAATTGCCATTTAAGTGCTTGATTAGTACATTTCTTTTCCCACCCAAGCCAGGAATGTATTTCATTCTTACACCTTCTCAATGGCGCCCATGCTTATAATGTGACTGAGGTTGTATTGACTGGAGTAGTCAAAGAACTCCTTAACCAAAGACAATATTTATGTTCTTACTCTAACCCTTGTTTAATAATGAACTCCAAGTACTGTAAATTGATCTGATTCATCTTTAGTGGGTTCAAAGGGTTAATGGCAAGAACTAAACCAGGGACCCAGCTCTTATTATTTGTTTGCAAGTAAGTGAATTTGTGACTGTAAGGCGGTTATTTATCAAAATCCAGTTTAAGTAAAAAAAAAAGTCAGACCAAACTAGAATCCACAATTTGACCTTATTTATCATTGATAAAATCGGTTTGGAAATAAACTCGAAAAATGTTGGTTTTTGCGTAAAAAATTTTCACTTGAATTTTTCGTGAAATCGATCGAAACCCCCGAATTGTTCGGATTTGTAGCCGATGATATCTTCAAATTTTAAATGGGATTCGGACTTTTAGCTGCCTTGGGGTATAATAAATCACGAAAAATTCTATTTTATTTTTTTCACAAAAAATTCATATTGTATCATAAAAAAAACTAGAATTTTTAGAGTTTTTTCCATTCAGACATTAATAAATAATCCCCTAAGTGATTGATAGGGTCACTTATGGAACCCATAATCCCCATAGTGGTTGGTGGGGCTGGAATTCAGACCTGTGGTAAAACCCTAATGAATCTGAGTTATAAGGGTCTCCAAATGTTAAGTGATAACTCACCACGAGAAGGAAGTGACCCAGATGCACCGCCCTGAGCCCTCAGCACAGGGAGCGGACAAACCAAAAAACCTTTTGGAGCAGGCACTCAATGAAGGCAAACTTCCAATAGGCAAATAGTTCAAAGTGAAGAGTTTATTGTGTACACTTACCGGTAATCATAGGCATAGGCTTGAGTTCATGACACTAAACGCATAAGGCTGTGGACAATAAACTCTTTTCTTTGAACTATTTGCCTATTGGAAGTTTGCCTTCATTGAGTGCCTGCTCCAAAAGGTTTTTCTGTGGTAAAACCCTGCTTGCATCCATAAATCCTTAAAAAAAACATAAGCTTGTCTTCATAAAAACAATGGCGTATACCGTGGCATTAAATAAAAGGAAAATATGACTGCTTTCTTTTAGCCAAGGCTCCATATTGACCGTACTATAATATTTTATAAGCAGCCAATCTAGGTTTTTATTTGCCCAACTGAAATAAAAGTGAAGGCACCAGTGTAAAGGTGGTCGTATATGGGCAGATTTAATTTGCCAAATTGGACCCCAGACAGCAGCTTATCTGACCATGTATGGCGCCCTCCGATGACACATAGAGGCACATTTATCAAGGTTCGAATTTCAAATTCATGGGAGTTTTTTAAAACTCCCATGAACTCGAAATTCGACCAATCTAAATTTATTAATAAAATCTAATTTTTAAAAGTCGGATGAACAGAATTGACCCGAAAACTCAAATCAAACTCAAAACAAATTCTAATTGAAAAATAGAGTTTTTTTCTCTGAAAAAAACCCGAATGTCACTAAGGCTGCAAACAACTCCAAATTGATCCCTGGACGTCTCCCATTGAATTAAGGGGGTTGATCACCTTTGAGATAACTTTTAGTATGATGTAGAATTGTAGAGAGTGATATACTGAGATAATTTGCAATTTTTTATTATTGAAGATTTTTGAGTTATTTAGCTTTTTTTGCAGCAGCCCTTCAATTTGCATTTTAAGCAATCTGGTAACTAGGGCCCAAATTACCCTAGCAACCATGCATTGATCTGCAAAAGAGACTGGAATATGAATAGGAGAAAGTGTGAATAGAAGGATCCGTAATAAAAAGTAGCAATAACAATACATGTGTAGCCTTACAGAGCATTTGTTTTTTTAGAAGGGGACAGCGACGCCTTTTTGAAAGCTGCAAAGAATCAGAAGAAAAAGGCAAATAGCTATAAAAAATAAACAAACAGCAATTTGGCAGGTTTTAGGTGGCAATTAGTCAAATTTGAGTTCTTAAAGGGCCAGAATATGATAAATCTCGGAAATCGAATTTGAATTTTGTTGAACGATAAGATCATAATGAAAGAAATACGGGCGGTCGGATTGTGGGATCGCATCAATGAACAGATGCAGTCCGCGATCTGACGGGATTTTTAGCCCTGTCCGATCAACATCTGTCCGACTTTCGACCAGATATCGATTGGGGAAGCCCGTCAGAGGGCCCCATACATAGACCAATAAGCTGTTGATAGAGTCTGTTATCTGCCCATGTATGGCCACCTTAATTTGCATTCCCTGTTGACCTTTGGCAGCAGATGGTGTGTGATTGTAGGTGTGTATTTATCAAGCTGTAGATTTCATACACACCTCATCATTGTAACATCATGTAGTTCTGAGCAACATAAGTGTAATTAATGTGATTAACGCAAGTATAACATTCTGCTGTAAAAACCACCTTTTTGTACCACTGTTTCCCTTCTCTGCTTCAACTTTCCTTTTAATCTGAGTAGGGATGCACCGAATCCAGGATTCGGTTCGGAATTCTGCCAGGATTCGACCTTTTTATGCAGGATTCGGATTCGGCCGAATCCTTCTGCCCGGCCGAACCGAATTTGCATATGCAAATTAGGGATGGGGAGGGAAATCGTGTGACTTTTTGTCACAAAACAAGGAAGTAAAAAATGTTTTCCCCTTCCCACCCCTAATTTTCATATGCAAATTAGGGTTCGGATTCAGTTCGGTATTCGGCCGAATCTTTTGTGAAGGATTCAGGAGTTTGGCTGAATCCAAAATAGTGGATTCGGTGCATCCCTAAATCTGAGGAGCAGCAAAATCATGCGGTCAATTTCTGGAGCAAATAAAGAAGCACGGCTTTATAAATAGCACCACTTTTCATTTTGCAATGGATTTCAGAAATGGCGAAATTGTTAAATGAAGAGCAAGAATCCTCCGCAGCTTGATACATAGCAACCGTTTGTTTTTTTTTTTTACGCCGTTCCTTTGGTGTAAACATTTTCACAGCTTTATAAATCGGCCCCCACGTCTCTGATTTCACTAGGAGAAGCTGCAGTATTCCCCAGCCTCAGCAGGTCAGTGGTTGCTGCATTGAGACATTTATTAGACACGTGCTTTACACACCCCTCCGGTGACTCACGTGCAATAGCATGCTGACAGCTTCCAGCCTCAATGTTTACTCTGCAATGTAAATGTTGCTATGCACAGAGATGCACAGGCAACCAGCAGGATACTGTTAGCCATTAGCACATGTGTTTCTTGTGGGGCATTGTGCTCTCTTTAGCTAAAATATCAGTACAGGTATGGGACCTGTTATCCAAAATGCTTGGGACCTGGGGTTTCCAGATAGCAGATCTTTCCATAATTTGGATCGTCATACCTTAAAAATTACAATTAGGATTAGAAGAGACCCAATAATAATGCAGTAACTAAAATAATTATGAAAGTAAAAAAAATCTTTATTAGGACATGTGTAAGCTACACTTGTCCTAATAAAGATTTGTTTACTTTCATATTTATTTTTGCTACTGCATTATTATTGGCTCTCTCCTAATGCTATTGGTGATTTTTATAACTTTTGTTTACCCTTGAAGTTTGAGGAGACCTTTTTATATATTTTTAAAAATCCTTTTAAACTTTTTAAATAACTTACCGAAACTCCACTTGCGCTCCTTTTCAGAAAAGGGAATCTGGTGATCCATCATGCGACGCTCGATTTCTCCTACCTGGCTATATCCTATAAGGAAGGCAGGGAGGAGAAACCAAGCGCCGCATCATGGATCACCAGATTGCCTTTTCTGAAGAGGAGCGCAAGCAGAGTTTTGGTAAGTTATTTCTTAATAAAGACTTAGCTATTTAAAAGTTGAATTTGTCCTTGTGGTTTTTTTTTTCGTTTTATGCTAACAAATTTATTTTATTTATTTATTTTTTTAAATGATGTTACTGGTCCTTTAAGTCTACGAGAAAATCATGTAAACATTAAATAAACCCAATAGGATTCTTTGGCTTCCAATAAGGATTAATTATATCTTAGTTGGGATCAAGTGCAAGCCACTGTTTTATTATAACAGAGAAAATTTAAATCATTTTTAAAAATCGGGATTTTTTGATTATAATGGAGTCTATGGGAGACGGCCTTTCCCTAATTTGGAGGATTCTGGATAATGGGTTTCCGGATAATGGATCCCATAGCTGTATCTTATGCTTTATATGGAATTGGATAATAAATGCATACTGTATATTTATACTGAGCGTTTTTTTCTGCACAAAAAATGCTGTCAGCCACAAAAATTTTGACACATTCCTGACATAACTGACTGTGCATTCTATTGTCTGTCACAGCTATTAGCAACGTCTGTAAAGGGGCATTTGCAAAATTGCTCAGTTTACTTTAGCCTGATGATTTTTTTTTTTAACCTAGGGTCACCATCAAAGAGCGGAGAGAAGGGAATAAAGTTATAGGTCCTATGGCCCCAAGCGATGCAAAGGTTCAATTTGGAAACTGCAAGGGGAGAAAGGCTGGCTGGTGGGGTTTGGACAATCCAATGACATGATATGGCCATGTTTGGAGAGGACAATTTAGTTGGGTGTATTTCTAAAGGGGAACTATTGCAAAATTGAAAATGTAATATTAGCTTCAGCATATTGAAATAAGAAACTTTCTAAATACAGTCTATTAAAAAGTCTGTACTGGTCCTGAAATAATTAAGTTTATCTTCACTATTCCTCTGTCAGCATCTGTTACTCTTCATTCTGTCTTCATTTAGGAGTTGGGTGTCAGATGAATAATCCACTATATCTTATCAGGAGGCTCCTTTTGCCTAGAAGATGTATTAGAGCTCACTCTATTAAAATCATCAAACATCATGTCTCTCTACATGCAGAATTTGTGCAAAGGGCAGTTATTTTGTTAGATTTTGTTTATACTGGTATCAGTTATTTGAGTGAGCTCTAATTCATCTGCTAGGAAAGGTAGCCCCCCCCCCATAACATATATTGGAACTAACTGTCAATGAATATCTGACACCCAACTGCTGCATGAAGACATAACGAAGAGAAACTGATGCTGAGATTGTGATAGTGAAGATAAACTTGATTATTTCAGAAACAATGCAGAATGATTAATCGATTGTATTTAGAAAGTTTCTTACTTAAGTATGAGGAAGCTCATATTAAATTTTCATTTTCGCTATAGTTCCCTTTCAAATTTTATTTAGACTTAGTTGGCAGGGAGTGTTATTTAGGTGGTTCAAGGGGGGTAGAGGGTTTATAATCCAGACCCCTTAGAGGGAGAACCCGGATAACCAAGTAGAATAGGGCACAATCATTTCTGACGGTGGCCATATTTGAACCTTCCCTTTAAAGGTAGTAGGTGTGTCATTTCAGAATGGGCTTGGAAAGTTACTAATCCATTTGTTGTGGGGGGAAAAACTTTGGAGCCATTTCATTATCTCTGTATTAATGTTCATATTCATAAGGAATAATTGTGTTTTTTAGACTTCCACACTTCTAGGCTGTTAAACAAATGCATCATTCTTAGTAACCGAAACGGATGCTTTTAACATAATTTTGTTCATCAGGAGCTGCATGTTTATCTGCTGAATGTGTGAAGGTGAATGAACATGCTAGATATGTTACTTATACTGCATAATGCTATGGAATAGGAACATATTATTATTTTAATAGCTGCATATATGCCACTCTAATAATATAGAAGAGGATATGACAAATAAGTTGGTTATTTTCTGTATTCCAGGTCAACCCACAATGAAATGGAGAAGAACAGGTATGTCTTGTAATTACACAGTTATTATTTATTCATACCCAGCAATTAATATTCCCCAGACACCTGCTACAACATTGTTTAGAATTTCTTTCCATTTTGCACCTGACGAGTAGCCCAACCATAATATAGTGAGAAATGCACTTAACCTTGAGTTTTAACACATGATTCACATGTAAATAGATGGTTTGTGTAAGACATGAAGATGTGAGCAAAGAAAATTCCTTAAGGGAGCTGCCATACTGCTTGCCATAGACCAGGCATGTCCAAAGTCAGGCCCGGGAGCCAAATGCGTTCCGTTTTCAAATTTACATCGGCCCTCAGCCTCCATCATGAAATTAATAATAATGCGGCCCGCCAGCACAATGCAGTCAGGAGTTGTGAAGCCGTAGCATTAATATTTGGGCACCTGATTAGTGAAATGAGCTGCTACTTAGTCTATACTGTTGCCTGTGGGCTGAAGGAGTTAGCAATAGACACGTACTGGCACCGAGTGACATGCCGCTTTCGCATACTGCTTTAGGGCTGAAGGTGCAAATGACGTGCCAGTACAGTAAACTAAAGAAGTATGCGAGAGCGGCGCGTCACTACGAGCCAGTACGTGTCTATTGTTAACTCCTTCAGCACACAGGCAGCAGTATAGTCCAAGTGGCAGATCATTTCACTAATCATGTGCCCAAATGTTACGGATTTCTTGTTTAAATGAGGCACGGAGAATAAGTCCAAACAGACTCCACTTCTCCCCTTCTTAAACGCCGTGTACGCGTCCGTCTCCGGGAGTGAATGATCCTGATCACAAGCTAGCTACCTCGGAATGGATGTCAGGCTGAATGGTCGGCCCTCACACATTTTCACCTCACCAAATCTGGCCCAGAAAATGGGCATATTAACGGGTTAATGTGAGATTACTTGTGTAAGGAAGGGATGAACCAATATATATTTCTATCCAGGAAACGGTGCAATGTTTCCTGACTTTATTAACAGCATTTCTTCATCAGCTCAATGATTGTCTGGGACTGGCTTGTCAGAAGAAGCATAGTTATTAGCTGAGGAAGAAAGGGAGTCTTTGATGTTCATATTCATATAATACACAAAAGCCATGCATATTTTGTAAATTATATCCTTATAAAAGGTACGTACTGATGTCATCAGTTATAAATGGTGAGTAGTGATGTCATTTTTGTCACATGACTCACTAAAACCTGTGTATTATAATAAATAAAGTAGCCCATATATATATATATATATATATATGTGTGTGTGTGTATATATATATATATATATATATATATATATATATATATATATATATATATATATATATACACAGTATATACCAATTTATTCACAGACCAGCACTCCCTATTTTAAAAGTTCAATTGTTTATTGTTGCATAGTATCTGTGCCCGACGTTTCGGTCCCTATTGGGACCTTTTTCAACAGGAACAAAACGTCGGGCACAGATACTATGCAACAATTAACAATTGAACTTTTAAAATAGGGAGTGCTGGTCTGTGAATAAATTAGTGTATATGAAATTACCGTGCACCCCTCCCTTCGAAGAAGCTATTGGCCTTGGAGTGCGGATACTCACTTGCAAGTATATATATATATATATATATATATATATATATATATGTAGTGTCCTTGAAGAGAGCACTCACTGCAAATTAGCAGATTATGGCAGAACACAGAACAGCAGCTCCTGCTTTCCCGAAGGTTCCCAAAAGCAGGAGCTGCTGTTCTGTGTTCTAACTGCCATAATCTGCTAAATTGCCGTGAGTGCTCTCTTCAAGGACACTACATAAACATTGGTGAGCACCTGGCCACTGATGGATGGAATAGTGAGTGCCGATAAGACGATGTGTGTGTGTGTGTGTGTGTGTGTGTGTATATATATATAAAAGTATATGTGTCACATTAACTTTAAGGTGAACCACACCTTTAAAAAAAAATTCTGCCCAATTTCACTGCATTTTGTTGAAGTAGAAGCATTATGTAGTCATATAAATGTATCAGTAAAGGAGATTCATACAGTATATGCAGTTTGTTCATTACTCTCAGATTCATTTTAGTAGCAATATTGTTTTGTTTAATTAAAAAATGTATTGTGTCATGACTATGGATCCGAACAATAGAAATGAATACATTTTTTTTTTGTTTAGACGGGCTCATTTGAGATTATGCCTTGAAAAGCTAAAGATGTTGGTTCCCGTTGGACCCGAAGCCAATAGGCATACCACATTAAGTCTATTAACAAGAGCAAAGTTGCACATTATGGTAAGTTTAAGTTATATTTCTATAATTGATTGTGTCTGTTTATATATATATATATATATACACACACATATACATACATATACATACATATATATATATGTATATATACATATATATATACATATATATATATATATATATATATATATATATACATATATATATATACACATATATATATATATATATATATATATATACATATATATATACATATACATATATATATATATATATATCTATATATATATATATATATATATATATATATATATGGTAGGGATGCACCAAATCCACTATTTTGGATTCGGCCGAATCCCCATCGAAAGATTCAGCCGTATACCGAACTGAATCCAAATCTTAATTTGCATATTGCATATTTTTACTTCCTTGTTTTGTGACAAAAAGTCAAGAGATTTCCCTCCCTGCATTCCTAATATAAGGCGACATTTCTTATGTTCTTCCTCTTTTAAAGAAACTTGAAGATTGTGACAAAAGGTCTCAGCACCAAATAGATCAATTGCAGCGGGAACAGCGGCATCTGAAAAGGCAGCTAGAAAAATTTGGGGTGGAAAGGACGCGCGTGGACAGTATAGGGTCAGCTATGTCTTCAGAAAGGTCGGACTCAGACAGAGGTAAGATATACCCCATCCCTCTCCTAGCTTATTATTTTATAACAACAAGCATTTTGTTTTTTTTTTTTTTTGGATAAATTGTTTTCTTTGCATTAGTTGCAAAATATTGAATTTTTTTAATTGACTGTCCTCATTTAGTTAACTCTTGTTTGGCCTAACTGTTGAGTTTAACACAGTGGTTTCCAGCAAACACCCCCCCCCCCCTGTGCTTTGCAGCGGCAAACTGGGAACCCACTATGACAAAATTTACACTATTAGAGAGCTATTGTGCTTTCACATGAACTATATAGTTCATAATATATATTACATGCCCCTTGTCAATAGTCAGAAGCCATATGTGAGACCCCAAAAAGCTTTGTGTTAACCATACTCAGTTTTAAAGGAACAGTAACACCAAAAAATGAAAGTGTTTTAAAGTAATGAAAATATCATGTAGTGTTGCCGTGCACTGATAGGGTTGCCACCTTTTCTGGAAAAAAATACGGGCCTTCCTATATATTTATCTTTTTTCCCTATTAAATACATTGGTATCAACCATTATTTTTAAAATTCCGGCCAGGTATGCACTGGTAAAACTGATGTGTTTGCTTCAGAAACACTACTATAGTTCATATAAACAAGCTGCTGAATAGCAATGGCTAATTGAAAAAAAGCTATATAGCGCAGAATAAATAGTGGATAACAGATACTGTTCCTTTAAAAAAGGATATAAAGCCAAAAATATATTTTTTGCATAACAAAGAAAATGCAATTTCCACTATAATTCATTAAACATATTTGTCTCTGGTTTAATTGCTGACTTCACGTGCTTCATTTTCACAGAGGAAATTGACGTGGACGTAGAGAGCACAGACTATTTAACCGCAGATCTGGATTGGAGCAGCAGTAGCAGTAGTGTGAGTGACTTGGATGAGAGGGGAAGCATGCAAAGCATCTGCAGCGATGAAGGATATTCCAGCTCCAGTCTTAAGAGGATAGAACTACAGGACAATCCCAAATCCATTGTTCTTTAAACAGCCAATCAGAGAAGATAAAAAGAGGAGGGGGAAGGATGGTTGAGAACAGTTCCTCACACTACTCCCAATGCTCTCACATCAGACACTGTTATCTAGCAACCGTCTTTCACACCATTATCTTGCACGTGAACTTGTAAACTCAGACCTTCTTCCAGCAGTCTGTTCCCTCCCCCCCTTTTTTTCCTAAGGAGCTGTAGGGTTTCAGTTTACACTCTGTATCATTTGCTAGCCCATCAGCCAAATCTACTCGAGGAGACCACATTCCAGAATCACCAGGAAGCACTCAAGAAGAAAACGATATATATTATATACTGAGAGCAAGAGTACCCTACTAGAAATGGTTGTTGGCTGATAAACAAAATAATATTTATTCAGCTGGTACCTGGTCTGTAGCCAGTACAAATGGCCCACTTAAAAGGTCATAGTATCTCCCAGCAACACCAAAACTTGTTTTTTTTATCACTTCACATCTGGATATGGTATGAAGGAATATGTCAAAAGAATCTTGCTTTACGGCAAGAGCTTACGTT
The DNA here is from genome assembly GCA_038501925.1 of Xenopus petersii. Taxonomy (NCBI): domain Eukaryota; kingdom Metazoa; phylum Chordata; class Amphibia; order Anura; family Pipidae; genus Xenopus; species Xenopus petersii. Next base: position 105,353,570 of record CM076677.1, read on the forward strand.
TACAACTACTTTAATATCCAACAAGAAGCCACCAAGGAAACCTGGATGGTACCAAGAGTCTTGATTTTGGCTTAGAACAGTGAGAATGCTGCTATTATATTTTTTCACACAGATGTGCATCTAATGCACTGAACCCAGCACAGTCTAAATTGCAAAGCTGGCACCTTCTAGCCTTGATTCAGAGATCTGTAAACACCACTTGCTTTGTCTACTATATTATTACATTGTGTTTTTTTTTGTTATTGGTGTCAGTCTTGCTTTCCATAATCCTTATCTGTGGCCGCAGCTTCCTCTTTGAGCTTCATTTTTTCTTAATGATTCCATGTTTTTACATATGCCTGTAATCATTTTGCAACTGGAATCTTTGCCTTTTCTGTTCACAAGCAGATGGCTCTATAATTTTACCTTTTTATAGCAAGGGAAGGTTAACTTGATGGAGCCTGAAACATTGTTCTGTAGGATCAGTGCTCCTTTTTTTTCAGTTTATTTGCAGTATGAGAATCTCTTGCTATGTTTCCCAGTCGAGTTTTAGTTTTAGCTTGTTTTCCCATAATCTGAAGAAGTTCATATTGAAAAGAGCATGCACTACAAAAACTGCAAGCGGGTCTTCATCGTCCTTAAATGAAAAATAACCCATCCAGAATGCTAAAGGTTGGATTTTGTACCAGGCAGTGTTTTGGACACGCACTTTAACATTATTTTTGTTTGTAGCTAGATCCAAACAGCACCATTCGATTCCCTGTTTCATTTTGAAACCTTTTGCAGCTGCATGTAACTGTCCCTAGCAGATGCGTCTTGAAGGATTTGAACGTTGCTTCTAGTTCACGGGACAATCATTTTTCTTTTCTACCTCAAGAGAGACCGATTGAAGAACACAAAGCGCAGCGCTTGAAGTGCGTAAGATGGGAATCGTTTGCTTGCCTTTTGAGTTATCGTTCCAATTTTTTTGCAAACGAGATTTAGATGATTAGTATAATTAACAGAGCTAATAACCTGTTGTATGTGCCGTGCCTACAATCTCATGCTTTTTTTTTCTGTTGGCATTGTGACTTTCAGTGTTACCAGGGGCAAACCTCTGCAGATGCATAACGCCTTAAGGAGGGGGGTGGGTGGGTTATTTAGACATCGAAGCAATAACAGGAGCAATGAGTATGCTAAGCAGTTTAGTGTCCCAACTGTATGCTCCTGAACTTCATTAAATCACTTTAGTTAGCTCTTCCTTTATGGCCACAGTACGTGGCTCTACGATGATACCTGTGATTGTTTCTTAATGTTTAAGTCCTTTGTGCCCAAGCAGTTATTATGGATGTGCTTATATTATCCGCCTCTAACAAAATTGCAAAAAGCCCGTGTATTTTTTGAAACGCTAAACCAGCAAACGGAGTTCTATTTTAAGCGTCGTCACCCCTTTCTCTCACTATTTTTTTCCTAATATATCTCTATATATAAATATATATATATATATATATATACCACTGCAGTAACTAGATACTGAGAGGGGTTTATCCAGTGAAATATTTTCATTTCCTAGGTGCTGTTGGAGAAATTAATAGCGATTATGGGCCATGCCCTAAGTTTTTTTTTTTTAACCAAGCATCGCTGCCTAAAATCACCGCTTGAAAGAAGGGCTTTAAGGAATACTTCTTAAATACACAGGGCAGAGGTATTTTTTTAAGTCTTCGACAAATTCAGGGACAGACCGTTCCTGTAAGGTCTGAACTGTTCATCATCCACGCCGCCGCACACCAGTCGAATTCTTTTTCTTTCTCATCATTAAGGTAATCCCCTCTGCTTCGATTTTCTACCTTTATAAATAAATTTAAGTTATGCTCTGAGAAGACAAAAGCACACCTAGATGTAAATAAATCACACGAAATCTATGACTATTTATTCATGTTTTGTATAGCTAATGTAATGGAGAGATTCTTATGACTTTGTGCTTTTATAAATGTTCTGAAAAAGAAAAACCTTTTTGTATGTGTATAAATATCTGCAAATTATTAAAGTGTGTATGCATATTATGCACAATACTTTAGCACACCTCAAACCCTCGCTGGCATTTGTATTTGTTATTCCAGAAAAAAATGCCTGTCAATGACAAGGACAAAACCGGGAAAACATATCTGTTAATATGGGGCCCATATTGGCATTTAAAGGAGAAGGAAAGGCTAAAATTAAGTAAGCTTTATCATAAAGGTCTATATAAATACTCCAGTAAACCCTCAAAGTAATGCTGCTCTGAATCCTCTGTCAAAAGAAACACAGCATTTCTTTCCTTCTATTGTGTACACATGGGCTTCTGTATAAGACTTCCTTCTTTCAGCATAAACCTCCAGGGTTAGGGCTTGAGCATGCTCAGTGTGCTCCCTCCTTCCCTCCCTGTTGTAATCTAAGCTCATAACTATGAGTGAGCAGGGAGAAACACAGGCAGCAAGTGATGTCACACCAAGCTAATATGGCAGCTGCTATCCTAAACAAAGAGAGATATTTTCTAGAGCTGTTTACTCAGGTATGGTAAAGCATTCTGCAGATTAAATATAGTGTTATAGCTTGCACAATTGTGGCTATTCTTTTGGCAATAAACTGCTCCGGTAGCTTTCCTTCTCCTTTAAAGGGGTCAGCATGCTTTCAACCATGGCCTACTACTCACTATGCCTTGTATGGTGATTGAGACCTCTTGAGATCTTTATCGTTGTGTTTCTGAGGCCTATGTGTATGGTGAAGGTGCTCACATAACAGATACTTTAGTGCCAAATATTATACCACTTTTATTTGCATTTTTTAAATTCATGTTATTATGTCCAATTTGCACAACGTAATGTGATCCAAGAAAATGGTATTGGTATTAGGGAAATGTTTAGAGGAGCATCCTGATAAATCCGTACTATTTTAACAAAATTATAAGAAAAATTAGTATATATTTGTTAGAGCTTTATGGTGTTACTGTTACGATTCTTTGTTGTCAAAGAAAGGTGATTGGCCTACTGAACTGAAAGCCTTGTCCATCGCAAAAACAGATAGACATTGGGCGTGTTCCAGTTGCCCATGTCTGATATATGGCCACTGGCAGCTAAAATGTTATGGTCATGCCCTTATTCTAATAGCCACTCACATGCCTGCAACAAGATGTTTCAATTACTACCTTCTCCTGACACTCCAACTGGTACTTGATGATCTAGTAGTTGGCCGAAAACCCTCAACTGTGCCTCCTTCTCCCAGGAATCGGGCTACAGTACAAAGACTCGCTTGGCTTGTGTTACCCTCCTTCCTGCTTTTGAAAACTCAAACATGGACAGTGGTCATTGACACATTTTCAAGTCTCCAGCAATAAACAGATGTTTAGACCAATTAATGCATTGCCTTCTTTGTAAATGATTAATATGAATGTGTAGGTTATGATAATGGGGACTAATGTTACTCTATATTGGGTTCATGGTAAGTATGCCTGCTACTGGGGCCCATGTGTGTTCTGTGCTGCACTACTCCTTCACACTGCCAATGTTTATATGTAGAGTTTGATCAAGCTTTATTCATTCCTTCTAGCTTAAATGGGCAGCAGCAAGTTGGTGAGTAGCACATCCTTCTCTAAACTCCTTAGTCATGTCTGTAGGGGCACTCGCTGTGCTGGAAATTACCAAGTGGCAAAACTTTGGCAGTTGCCCTATGTGCTAATGCCCTAATGCTTAAAGGAGAATTCAACCCAAAAGTTAAAAAAAAAACCTACCCCCCTAACCTACATAGATCCCTCTCCCTCCTCCCCCAGCCTAGCTCCTACCCCTGGCAAATGCCCCTAACTCTTTATTACCCCTCTGTGCATATTCTGTCCAGCAGAGCAGCCATCTTCTTCTCTTCGGTAATCTTGGGAATGAGACCGGCCTAACAGCGCATTCGCAGCTGGAGCAATTTTCTGTTTCGCAACAACTGCACATGCGCCGAAACTCATGAAAATTGCCGAAGCACAGGTCTCATTCTGAAGATTACCGAAGCAGCTAAAGATGGCGCCCGTGAACTCTGCTGGACGGAATCTGCAGGGAGGGGTAAGTAAAGAGTTAGGGGCATTTGCCCAGGGTAGCAGCTAGGCTGGAGGGAGGGGGTCTATTAGGGTAGGGGGGTTTAACTTAAGGGTTTAGTTCTCCTTTAAAGGGGAACTATCACAAAAATGAAAATTTAATTTTAAGCTTCAGCATACTTAAATAAGAAGTTTTCTAAGTACAATCAATTAAATATTCTGCGACGTTTCTGAAGTAATCAAGTTTATCTTCACTATTCCTCTCTCAGCATGTGTCTATTCTCTCTTCATGCAGGAGTTGGGTGTCAGATGTTCATTGACAGTTAGATCCAATATATCTTATAGGAGGGCAGTTATTTTGCTAGATTTTGTTTGTACTGGAATCAGTTATTCGAGTGAGCGCTTATTCAAGATGAACTTGATTATTTCATAAACGATGCCGAATATTTAGTTGATTGTATTTAGAAAGTTTCTTGTTTCAGTGTGATGTCTCTGGAATTCCTCCAGCTTGTCCTGTCCCAATCCTGATAAGAAACTACTACATTGTTACAGAGATTTCCTTAGGTGATGCAAATATGGGAGCAAGGGCCTCCGCATTCCCTACCAGAGACGTGTTTGTTCCGTGAGAAATGGCCATTGACAAAAAATAAATCTGCATCATTTATAGAAGGCATAATATTTACTGTATATTCAGAATGATATTGAGTTTCATTTTGCAGGGCTTTCTGACCCAAGTCATCACTAGGACTTAACTGAATAGACCAGGTGGAGCTTTGTTTAGACAGCACCTTAAAGATTTCTGAGAACAACAGGGCAAATAGCAAACCCATGGTAAAAAGAAAAAAATAAAACCGCAGTTCAACGAAAGCATTCGCATGTAATGGATAAGAATAAAAGGTATGTCATTTAAAATGAATCATTTTTATTCTTGATGGTGCTACCTATGTATGCTCAGAGAATGCCAGTTTACCAGTTGAATCTCTTAATATTCATATACAAGTTTGGGGCTATGGCTGTGAGACCGAGGGAATTCTCTATTTGCTACACACAAGGCCTGCAGACACACAACATCTTCGGAAAGATTGGAGATTCTTTTTCTTTGTCACAGACAACTTTACACAATTACAACATGCAATGAAATATACCCTGCTGTGCAAGTTTTTAAACAAGATTTCAAAAGAAGACATTAGTTGTCTGCCTCCTAAAAAAACCTTTGGCATGAAATAAAATAAAAATAAGCAATATTAGTGTCTTGTGCTTATAATGTAAATATATGGTAAAGTGCACTGTATGCATACAATACATAGTAATGTAAATGGATGATTTCTTGGACAAGCATAATATCCAAGGTAGAATCCTGCATTGGGTCAGGTACCTGCGGTTTTTGGGCCAAAAGTCCCCGATTCCGTGGGTAACCTCATACTCAACAAAGGTGCGGCTTGATCCCTCCCACACACCCTTGTGGTTCTTCCAGTTTTTACATTTTTTGGGAAGATTCGGCACTGTTTGTGACATCACTTCCGGGCAAATGTGACATCACTTCCGATTTTGCATGTCCCCCAGGTCAGAAGGTGAGTCGGGTAGCGGGAACATGCGGGTCAAATTGCTGGTTTGGGTTACGGGTCGGGTTTCAAAAAATAAACCCGCGCAAGACTCTAATCCAAAACTATTGTGTTACTAAAATTTAAAGTTAGTGTAGACATTGGTATATAGTTTATATGAGTGCATGGAGGGGTCAGTGTGTATGTATGGATGCTGGGTTTCATTTGGAAGGGTTGAACTTGATGGAATTTGGTCTATTTTCAACCCAATTGAACTATGTTAAAGGACAATCAGAGTATTAAGTCACATGATGAGTGAAATATTTTGCTGCGTTTTGCCACAAGAAAATGCCCATAGACTCCAAAGTAGAGCAGTTTGGAAAAAACAATGTGAAAAAAAACCCATTGACTTTAATACGTTTGGCAAATTTTCCCCCTTTTCATAAATTTTCGGGCAACAAAAACGGGTCAGATTCGCCCATCACTATTTCTAGGATTTGTTTGACTTTATATTTAGCCACTGCTCGAGATTATCATTGATCAATTGGCAGATCGATTTAATAAAATCAATCAGTTTAATAACAGGGGTAAATTCCTGACATCATGTCAGCAAAGTGCAAAACATTGTTCCCTATGAAGCAAGGCGAATGTGCAAGGGGAAGATGTTACAATGCCTCATGAACATACAGTATATGGGCAAAAGTATGTGGACATCTCATTTCTCATTGACACTTCTGTAGCTTCAGCTCATGGGAAAATACATAAGATTGGACAATGTATTAATTGTAACACAAATTGAAAGAGAGAATTAGATATTAAAGGGATACTGTCATGGGAAAAGATTTTTTTTCAAAATGCATCAGTTAATAGTGCTGCTCCAGCAGAATTCTGCACTGAAATCCATTTCTGAAAAGAGCAAAGATTTTTTTATATTCAATTTTGAAATCTAACATGGGACTAGACATATTGTCAATTTCCCAGCTGCCCCAAGTCATGTGACTTGTGCTCTGATAAACTTCAATCACTCTTTACTGCTGTACTGCAAGTTGGAGTGATATCACCCCCCCTCCCTTTTCTCCCCCAGCAGCCAAACAAAAGAACAATGGGAAGGTAACCAGATAACAGCTCCCTAAGACAAGATAACAGCTGCCTGATAGATCTAAGAACAACACTCAATAGTAAAAACCCATGTCCCACTGAGACACATTCAGTTACATTGAGAAGGAAAAACAGCAGCCTGCCAGAAAGCATTTCTCTCCTAAAGTGCAGGCACAAGTCACATGACCTGGGGCAGCTGGGAAATTGACAAAATGTCTAGCCCCATGTCAGATTTCAAAATTGAATATAAAAAAATCTGTTTGCTCTTTTGAGAAATGGATTCTGTGCAGAATTCTGATGGAGCAGCACTATTAACTGATTCATTTTGGGGAAAAAAATGTTCCCATGACAGTATCACTTTAATATTCATAAAGGTACTAACGTTTCAAAACATTTCCATTCAGGTACTTCTGGTGATTTGGGATACTTTAGCGTACAGGGTATTGTGGATGAGATTTTAGCCCATGACTAAGTGCAACTACGGTACAAAATGCGTAGGGTCCTTGGAGATGTGTAATATATAATTTCTACTAATAAATATTTTTTACATAACATTTTTTTTCTGGCCCTTTCAGTGCCGGTTGGCCCCATCTGCACATCTCATTTCAAAGCCCAAGCCTATTACTATGAAGTAGGTCCTCTTTTTGCTGCTATAACAGCCTCTACTGGATGTTGAACATTGTTGCCTGGGATTTGCTTCCATTTAGCCACTGGGGCATTAGAGAGGCTGGCCATTCCAATTCACTTTGATCTATACTCCAATCTTCCAATAGGTGTTAACAAAGGGAACTGTTTTAGGTCTACCTAACCATCCGGTAGATAGAAAGTAGAAGAACTGCCATTAAGGAGCAGATTTATTATAGTTCGAATTGTAAATTCGATTTTTGAGTTGGATTTTTGGTCAAAACTCACAAATTTGAGTAGGGCATAACCTGAATTCGAGATTTATCAGACCTGGACCTTGGGAAAAACTTGAGTTCGACTATTCGCCACCTAAAACCTGCCGAGATCATGTAGAAGTCAATGGCAGTGGTCCAGTGACCCATTTGAAGATGTTAATAGCCTTCCTGACATTCAAGTTTTTTTCGAGTTTAGTCAAATTCGATTGGGTTGGTAATATTCGTTCAAGTTTTAGATATTTGAGTTTTTTCTTGATACTATTTGAATTTCGAGTTCATTCGAGGTAAAAAAAAAAAACTCTGACATTCGACCTTTGATAAATCAGCCCCCAAGTGTACCCAGACCTCAGTACAGGAGAATTCCTTTGTGGGTGCAGTTTTATGTGTAAGAGTATACAGTTTATATAACAGTGTAGGAGTAAGCTTACAGGAGGTTTCTTCTCCCTGCCACTTCTGTTTGAGATATCTGTTAGGAGTCCATCCCTTGCACCCTTCTGGGCATTGCTAAGGAAGTTATGACCAGCTGCCCTGGTGTCCATTAGCAGCTAACTCCAAACTATAAAGAAATAAATATGTCCATTAAAAACATGCTAAACCCAAAGGCAAAGAAACCCAGTGCTACTTTGATTAACCTCAGTTTCTATTCAAGTAAAAACAAGTTCTTATGTTTCTGAAACACACACACATGTAATAGCCTTTAGCTTTTCCAGCCCATGCCTACTTGAGCATTTAAAAGACATATAAATAGATCAGCCCGGAAACTTGAAGAGTGTATGTTAAATGCCCACATAAACATCTCTTTCTGATATTAGACTTAGGCACAGCATTCTCAGCCTGTATGATTGATAAGCTTCACGGGACAATATTCATTAAACAAGGAATTTATTTATGATTTTATTTTGGAATGTTTGTTTGTTTACTAATTTATGTACAGATATTTTTTTCCTTTTCCAGGCAGTGGGCTGATTATACTACAAACCCCTTGCCCAGGGGGCCAGATTATATTAAATTGACAATGTCTTAAAGAGAAATCTGTAAAGCCTTTGGCAAGGCTGGACCATCTTAAAAGTTTAGAAGAGGGCTGTATCCGGCCTGTAGGCCTCCATTTGGACTGCTCTGCTATAAATTATGGTAAGTCAATTTATAGGATATAGGGTATTGGTCTGAAACTATTTGAATTTTAAGATATTGTCTGCACTTTGCTTATTATTCTTTAAATCACCTAGTAGTAGAATTACCCCAGTAGAGACCCAAACACACTCAAGCTCACATTATTATGAATCTTGGGAGAGTACCTCCAGAGTGGAGACCTGGAGTTAATGGAACACCAAGGGACATATTTAGGAATAGCTGAACGAACCAATCAATCAATTAAAGTAGATCACTCTGTACACTTGAACAGGATTTATAGAGGTATATTTATCAAAATAACTTCACTCTGATAAATGTCCTCAAATATAAAGACAGTGCAAGTCTGACAAGCATTTCTCCCCAAAGGTGCAGACTTGTAACTTTTCTAGAGCGAGCATTGAAACTACCTCCTGCATTGAAGCACCAGGGAATACAAAGAATATCTCCATGCTTCTTAAAAATAAAGTACAAGCCCTAAATGTTTAGCAAAGCCATTGCCCAGGCTCCAACAAGTGCAGAATGCTGAAAAATATGCTACACCTCTGGTTGAGGACATTGTAATTACTAACATCTGAACTATCAAGCTTCAAGCTAGTGTACAATGAAACTTGATGCTCCCTTCTTCTGTTCTGCCTAACAGATCTGTATTAAGGGTGCTAAAAGGACCCAGAATAATGAAGAGCAGCAGTTGTACAAATGGGCTTGGATTATAATGATTGGGTTATATTGTTCTAGACTTCGCCACACCTATTAGTCCTTGTTGGTTCTGCATTGCAAGGTCAAGGAATGTAGGTCACGTTCTCCACAGAACACCATAGGTTTTCTCTTCTGTCTCAGGTTTCTACTAAATACTAATGTCAAACCTGTCACTGGGTGAGCCTGATATGTTTATACATCAGTGTCTGTCTTTGACACTATGGCTATACTGTATATGTAACGTTGGCAATGAGGCTGAGAATACATTCCTGTAGAATGTGGTAAAAGGCTGAGGGTATGGAAATAACTAGTGCCTTGCAACTGATTAAGCTTCTACCATCTACAATATTCTGCAAAAATTCTTATTAATTTGGCATTTCCTGGATAAACGAAAGAAAGGCCTAAATAATACAGCGGTGTTCTGAGCTATTCATCTCCCAATGTCCCCTTTAACCTTCCTTATCATCTGAGCAGCAGGCGCATAAGGGATCATATTCCACTATCTCTATATCGGAACCTTAAAAACCAATGTAGAGAGATACTGACTCTATTTTAAAATTGAACTTCCGTGTTATTCCTGCAGCCTAATATAATGGGGTTGACACTTTTTATTTTATAATGCCTGTTTTGGCAATAAAGAAACCCACGGTTCTTGTCCTGACTCATTATGGATGCTTATGAAGGTGGGTTGCTGCATTCCTCCATAAGGGACTGCAGGCAGCAGTGCAGATGCCCAGTGCTTTTTAAAAGGATGTCAGTATACCTTTAAATGTACATTGTAGGGTACAGTTAATCCAGGCTTCGGCCGAAGCCATGGATTTTCTTCAAGATTATTTGTGTTTCCAGTGCATCTGAATCTGGCCTTTTTACTTTACTGGGTTGGGCAGCAAGACATATAATGGCAACAATTCATTAACTTTGATTCCTGAATAAATTCTGCATTCATCAACAAAGGTAACAGCACAGAGCCGCCTTATTTATGGATCCATATAGTGTCTCTGTAAACGATCTATTTGACCTTATTAAAGGGAAATATTAACATAAATCAGACTCAGATACTATCAGATTACAGCATTTGTAAAGGAGAAGCAAAATGACATTCTTATGAGAAAGAATGGCAATTTGTATCAGTGACGATCCCGCTTTTCATCGCAGGGACTTGTGCAATAACTTATGGCCGCTGAGCTGCTGTGATCATGTTTTTTTAAAAAGTTGCACCGACAAATCACCATGTGTGTCTTTGCCCTAATAAATGACTTGTGCCTGTAAAGGTTGTCACTGAGCCCACCCTAAAACAAATGTGGGATGACCCTCAAATGGTTGGGAAAGAAAAGTTAACACAAATATCTTTAATAGTTAGGATTTTTGAAGACAATCCCGCTTTAAAAATGAAAAAAACGCCAGCGTTTTTTACAACTTTTATGACTTTCCGGCATATGGGATATGATGTCACTGACATAAGATAGAGGAGGATGGAGCTTCATCTTATCAGTTCACCAGGTCTAAGGTGGAGAAGGAAACTCTGGGGAAAGGGGTTACGGTTCTGTAAAATTCACAGAAAATCCAAAAAAATTCACGAGAGGCATAGGCCTTAATGTGTCATTAGGATAAGCTTACCACTTTCCCAGTTGGGTCCGGGTGCACATGCCCCAGACCTTCAGCATAGGGGAGTACTCAAACACATCACATTAGGCAGGCACCAATCCGGAGCATCCAACGAAAGTAGATTCCAAGAGCCAAAAAATTATATATAAAATATAATACTTTATTTTACATCACATCTGTAAAAGAAGAGTAACGCCTGATGCGTTTCGTGTCACAAGGACACTTAATCATAGGCTCAATGATTAAGTGTCCTTGTGACACGAAATGCGTCAGGCGTTACTCTTCTTTTATAGATGTGATGTAAAATAAAGTATTGTATTTTATATATAATGTTTTGGCTCTTGGAATCTATCCGGATTGGTGCCTGCCTAATGTGATGTGTTTCTGTAAAATTCGCACTTTAGTGAATTTGCCTAATTGGCGATGTCCCTGCAGATGTGTTTTCTGGCAAATTTTCGCTAGCGACGGCCACTTCGTAGTGAATTTGCCCCCATAAATGAAGCATGTAGCATTTATTAAAGGGTGTAAATACAGTCTGTCATAGTTTACCCTAGGGTAACTCAACTACTCACTATTAACTTGTGTAGGATTAGTAGGGGGCAGAATTTTTCCCTTTGCTAAATATGCCTAAAATCCTATACAATGGAATAAAGTGCTGCGGAGTCTCCCACTGACAAACTGTGATGAGTTCTATTTTCACTTTGTAAGACCTCCCACTGGCAAACTGTTATGGGCTCTATTTTCGTTCTCTGACCCCTAAGTCTATTGCAATAATATTCTTGCACGTTGAGCTTAAAAACGTTGCCACTTATAGGCTAATGCAGAAAGCGTCGGCTGGCCCGGTGGGACACTGGGAAAAAACTCCCCAGTCCGACCCTGCAGAAAGGGTCTTAGCATCAGAGGCTCACACAGAACTATTTACCATGTGGGTTTGAACTTGGAGAAGTGCTGATAATGTAAATATCCTTGTGCAGATGAATTATTACCCATGGCAGAGGGCCAACGTCTTCGAACCAATCACAATATACCATGCACTATACATTTTGTTGTAGTGCCACCGTCTGCATTGTCTGTTAGAGCCTGAGAGCATCAGAGAAATTGCATTAACAGTAATGTCTTTAAGACCATCTCTAGGTGCTAAATCTATAGAAAATAACAATATTTGTTATCCAAGCCCAGACATTCAAATTCCTGATCAGAAAACGCCATGCAAAGCAAAAATAGCAAAAAATAATCATGTATTCACGCTTGCCGCCCACAGTCATGCTTGCCATTGTTTGGCATGGAAGTGCACTCCCCTCTCCATTTGTCTGTAGCCAGCACAAATCACGATTACTCATTAGTGGAGCAGAATGCACAGCAGCGTGAGAACATAATATGAGGATCGGTGTTGAAATAATTTACCTTTCACTGGATCATCGATCGAGTGGGCTACCTGCGGGCCTCTACCAGTTCTTATTGAAGAATGTCTGCAGAGGCTTCTGGGAGATGAAGTTCAACAATGTCTTTAGGGCTTCTCATTTGCAATGCCTTTCCTGAATTATTATTTTTGAAATATGCAGCATATTTTTGTTTTAGTCTAATTTATGGTCCCTAGTTTAATTAAAGATCCCAGTAAACAAAGGCTGACATCCATGAATGAAGCAAAATGAACAGTCCAGTGTAAAAATAAAAACGAGGTAAATAGATGTGCAAAATAAAAAAATGTTTCTAATATAGTTAGTTAGCCAAAAGTGTAATGTATAAAGGCTGGAGTGACTGGATGTCTAACATAATAGCCAGAACACAACTTCCTGCTTTTCATCTCTCTAACTCTGAGTTAGTCAGTGACTTGAAGGGGGTCATATGGTACATATCTGTTCAGTGAGTTTGTAATTGATCCTCAGCATTCAGCTCAGATTCAAAAGCATCAGTTATGACCCATGTGGCTCACCCTCAAGTCACTAATTGGTTACTGCCTGGTAACCAATCAGTGGAAAGCAGGAAGTAGTGTTCTGGCTATTATGTTAGACATCCAGTCACTCCAGCCTTCATACATTACATTTTTGGCTAACTAACTATATTAGAAACATTTTTGTATTTTGCACAGCTTATCTATTTGCCTTAGCTGGGACCCACCAGGTGATCCATTGGTACTCTGGTATTCCAGCATTGAGCCTGCATTGGATTTGCACAGTTACCAGTATTTGCAAATAGTTTTATGGTTCTAGAACAACTTACAGTATATACATGACGTGCAGGTTATAGTGCAAGGCCAGACAGTGAGACTTGATTTAAAGTCATGATTTCACTGTAATACCTTTTTGCACTTGGTCAATTTTAAAAAACCCAAGGACATTTCCAGCCACAGAACCTGTAAATGAGTGACAGCCAGCAGCTATGCAAGTGCTGAATTCCATTACCTTTCACTGCACAGTGTGCAATGGTATTATCTACACAGTCACCTGATCATAATGATTGTATGCAGCCAGACACCCAGAGGCAGTAATAGCTGCATAACATGTCATATCGGCATATAGCAGGCTCCACCAGACTGTTGATATGTCATTTTATCAAAAGTCAAAGCTAGACATTTCTTCAAGTCAAGGGCAGGAAAAGATGGAGAAAGTACAAACCCATGTCTCTAAAAACAGTCACATTTATTTTTCCAAATGAAAAACAGAAGAAATCGATGCAGTATATATAGTGGATAAAGTGCATATCTTTAACGCCTAACGCATTTCATCCCGCTATAGAGGATATATATATATATAATACTTCCTCTATAGTTACACCACAGTTCCATATATAGTAAGCCATGCTCAGATCCACCTTAGCCTAATGCAGCTATACTCCACCCACTATCGATATTGCAGGTCTCATGCAACTAGCACTATGTTTGTTGTTCAGATCCCACAAACCTCTTGCTTTCTATTGGAGAAATCTAAAACTTTTAGTTCAGCAAAACTGCAGTGCCAAAACAAGAGAACCATGTGCTTTTATGCTGCGCTCTACCCTTTCATTTTCTCAAGGAGTATGATCAATGAACTGTCAATATACAGCAACTTGTCACTGATACCTGAGGTATTGACTGTAGTATTTAGTAACGTGGGCTTTGGAGCTGTTCATATTACAGGTGAGTATTCACTGGGGACGAGTAAGCACCTAGTAACCTTCACGACATAGCTTTATACTGGAGCACAGGTCTGTGGGTGCTTCAGCTAATGCACTAAAGCTAATCACCTATAGGTCGCTATAAGTTACTCCTCAGATGCAACTTCACCAGTGTTGGTAACTGAGCCCTGATATATCTCAATTTGTGGATTATAATACAGGACACATAATATATACTGTATGCATGCCACATTGCATAGCCACTTAATGCCAGGCAGTCTGTTAGTGCATGTCCTAGCTATGCTGGAGCTGTGGTGTATATGAATATGTGTAGACATAGTAGCTACGCCTACACCCTGAATGCCAACAGTATCCTTAACTAAGGCATCCAACCCCTTCCTCTGTGCTTGTGTCTGATGCACCTGCAAGCGCACCTGTATTGCTTAAAAGTATTAATTACTTCTAGTCCCTTCACCTAAAGGTACCAACCAAACTGGTTGCAGTTGAAGCATGCCCAGCTCAACTGTGACCTTCACTAAATCTAGATCATCAAATCTCATTTGACAATTCAGAATTAGTTCAGATATACCTAAAAAATTTGTATAAAGTTTCCATGGGTCCAAACAGTTATGCGTACTGATGAGCGAATCGGAAAAATTTGCAAACTGTGCAAAAATTACCGAAATGGCAAAAAATTTGGGAAACGCATTAAAGACAATGGACGTCAACATTTTTTTATGCTCGACAATATACGCAATTGCTCAATTTTTCTTGCTCCAAATGCATTAAAGTCAATGGGCATTTTGTGTGGATGTTTTTCTCTGCAACTTATTTGTCGCTGGAATTTTTTTGTGAAAGAAATTTGCAGATGGCGAAATTCGGAATTTTGCAAATCCATGGCAGGCAAAACACATTCACCCATCACTAGTTAGTGAGTCATTGTTTTCAACTCTTACACCCGGATTTACATGGTGGGCACCCCTAGGCCAACTGCCGTTCGTCCCCAAAGCAATGGGGATCGGGGAACATGAAATTTATAAATCTATATATGTATCTGCTGCGATTCCTCAGTGTTCCTGAACCAGTGTGGGTGTGGTTGAGCAGCATGCCGCCCCCCTAAAATCCTGCCGCCCTAGACCCGGGCCTTGGTGGCCTTTCCACAAATCCGGGCTGCTTACACCAATAAATAGACAAAATCTATAAATGCAGTGCTTGGGTGCTAGTACAGAAACCCGTGGTGAACTATAGTCTGATTCCAGCACAAAACAAGTCTCCGAAGAGTCCCTTTGCCAGTGCTGTAGCTGTACAGTTCCCAAGAACACTAAACCACAGTTATATAGGAAATGCTGATTTGGTGCTATGTGAAAACCTTTAGTAACATGTAAGCAAGCTATATCTGTTGCAATACCCACTGTCTAATTTCCTGCTCATGTCATCATAAAAAGAAATTTGTCTGATAAGTAAGTGTTGCCTCTGATAAACTATGCTGACCCCAACTATATATATATATATATATATATATATATATATATATATATATATATATATATATATATATATATATATATATATATATATATATTATTCTCCCAAACACAGTCCTAAACATGTACTCCAACCCTAACCTCTGCACATCTCAACCTTTATGTCTATAATTACTAATCGTGTTAACATTCTGAATTCTGGATTTATCCACCAGCTGGGAAATATGAAATACATGTGAATTACACCAGCCCAGTGGTGGTGTAATTGTGCTTGTGTCAGGAAGCCAGGGTCAGGCTGTGTTGGATGATATTAGTATGGCACCCCATGGTGTGAAATTTAAACATATGAGCACTGACCCCAATAATTAGAAAAGAGTTTTTCTTTGCACCAGTGGCGGAACTACTGGGGAGCAGCCCCTCAGGACCCCCCAGCAGCTCGCACACCAGGCAAGAAAATCACGCACGGAGTGGGGTGGGGGGACCCTGCTGCACTTCCCGCACCAGGACTGTCCCCCTCTAGTTACGTTAATCGCTGGTGAAAGTTTTCCCTACTTCTCCTCTGTCATAGATGCTGATATGGACATCTGGACTGTTCCTGCATTGGTTGTACACTTCAATAAAAAACAGAATTATTGGAGAATGCTTGAAGAGCTTTTCAATTACATTTGTTCTGTGAGTTTAATGTGAGACTGGATTTTGGAGTAAAGTTTGCAGAGTGTGTCCTATCCTGGTTCCTATACCCTTTTCAGACTATCCTCTAATGGTGATACATGGAGACTTAACACTTAGGGGCCCATTTATTTAGCTCGAGTGAAGGAATAGAATAAAAAAAACTTCGAATTTCTAATGTTTTTTTTGGCTACTTCGACCATCGTATTGGCTACTTCGACCTTCGACTACGACTTCAACTTCAAATCGAACGATTCGACGTAAAAAACGTTCGACTATTCGACCATTTGATAGTCAGAGTACCCCCTAGTTCGCCACCTAAAAGCTACCGAAGTCAATGTTAGCCTATGGGGAAGGTCCCCATAGGCTTTGCAATAATTTTTTGGTCGAAGAAAAAGCGTTCATTCGATGGATTAAAATCCTTCGGAAGATTTTTCGTTCGATCAAACTATTTGCGGTAAATCCTTTGACTTCGATGTTTGAAGTCAAAGGATTTACATTCAACAGTCGAATATCGAGGGTTAAAGTAAATCTGCCCCTTAAAGTCCCTGGGCTATGAGTATTAGTACTTATTTTCTGTGTGGTGAAAACACTTGGGTGAAATTGAGTTAAGGAAATTACACTATGTATTTTATCTTGTTTCTCGAGTGCAGATCCCATAGAGTCTATTGATTTGGTAGTTTTTTGACGTATAGGCGTTTCTGCTAAAAAACGCCAATACTGGCGTCCTGTGGCGGATTTCAGCTTGCAAGTGCCCTGTGTGAATTGCCATGGTGCGTTTTCCATTAGTTTCAGTGGTAGTGCAGTTTATGCGTATTTACGCCTGGCTGTTCTTTTTTAAAAACTCAACATAAAAACACAGCAAAAATGCCACGTCTGGCCTTGCCCTAATGGCCCATGTGTGGGGATATCCAACGGGCTTCCCTGATCGATATCTGGCTGAAAGTCAGGCAGATCTCGATCGGGCAGGTTAAAAAATCCTGTCGGATTGTGGTCGCATCTCTGCGTTTATGCTGTCCGGTGACTCGCCCGCCCGTAATGGATGCATTATGATCCGATCATTGTGCCCTAGGGCCCACAATCGGATCAGCACAATATCGCCCACTTCAATGGTGCATATTGGAGAGAGATCCGCTCTTTTGCGACATCACCAAACGATTGGATCTCTACGTCTATGGCCACCTTTACACAGATTTGGGACTCTACCTGCCTGGACCTGCAAATATCTTGACTTGGATTTTGAACCCTTTTTTGGATTGTTGTGGTGTTTTACCTGTCATTGCCTGCCTGATGTCTGTTCCAGTACCTACCTGCCTGTCTTGGAAGGAGGACAAAGGGGTTTATAACTAGCAACTGGCATCTCCAGTGATTCTAATCACTTATCTCAGAGAATGGGTCCGCACTTCTCTTCAGTAGCTATACTATACTAGTGAGCGCCTTTTTCCTTTCTCCTGGATCTTTGCTGTGGCACTGGGCTGTGCTTTATGTGCAGTAGAACAACAGGGCCCAACGATCGGATCCTAACGCATGGGAAACGGGGGTCGGATTGCGGGGCCGCATCAACGGACAGATGTAGGCCGCAATCCGACGGGATTTTTCGTCCCATCCGATCGAGATCTGGCCGACTTTCGGCCAGATCTCGATTGGTGAAGCCCGTCGGGGGGCCCCCATACACGGGCCAATAAGCTGCCGACACGGTCTGTCGGCAGCTTTTATCGGCCCGTGTATGGCCACCTTAAATCCTACTTCCTGCTTCTCGCTTGGTCTACAATCCAGAGACACCAAGGGACAGTATTAAAATACTAATGTCATACAAAGTCTCTTGGGTGAACCTTGAAAGGCTGCACTTTGCTAGTCGGGCATCAACTCTCTTGTCTAAAGACAACTCACCAGTTGGAAAGACAGGTTGGGGTATTTAATTTGCGACTTTATTTGCAGTTGCTTACTATAGGAAACTGTAATAAAGTTATATCATTTCTAAAAAGAACCAATGTTTGTTCTTTATAGTTATATGAGAAAATAGCATCCCAGTCTGGGTGAAATACGGATCTTCATCGCAAGGTAGAACTTGCTTGTCTTGACTGTAGGTAGGGTTGCCATCTGGCCGGTATTTTACCGGCCTGGCCGGTAAAATTGATGGTTGATCCCAATGTTATTAAAAGGGAAAAAAAGATAAATATATAGGAAGGCCTGTATTTTTTTCCAGAAAAGGTGGCAACCCTAACTGTAGGTAGTAGGTCATGTATTATGCTGATGCAGAAGAAGTGTTATTTGTTTCTCCACTTCAGTTTGCTCCCAGTTCTAAACTCCTTGCCCCCGACATGTTTACATCTTTACCTTAAATAATCTGTCCATCTGAACTTGGTTTCATCTGGGTGGGAGGATTGCGGAAACCGTGGCTGTTATTCACATGATCTTATTGTACAACGGCTGAGCTGACTCATTTTATACTTCGGTAGCAATTATAAAAGTGCTCTGCTGATGGATTTATGAGCCTTGTTATAACATATGTACATGGTGCGTTAAATGTGGCCTGCTTTGGATTAGTTTTACTGCCTATATTTAGATTGTCTGTCCCGATCAACATGCTGCAAATCAACAAATCATCAGGCCGGGGCCTTTCACAAGAAGGTGACGCGGGGTCAGGTTAGCTACATACCCCCTGCTGAGATCTATAGACATTTGTTACCATATTGTGCAAATATGTCGTCTCTGGCAATGCAGAAAAGTAAATACGCTCACATTGTTTGTATCAGATTACTAGTTTCAGGAATCTTCGGGGGATTTCTACTGCGGAAGAAATTTTTTTTTACAAGTACTGTATTTAAAATATCCAGGGCGTTGCCTTCATTAGTGTCTCACAGACCTCCAACAAGTGTTTAGGCTGGGTGGTTTACTTTGGGGTGATTAGGGTGACAGTATAATTACATTACTTGTGAGCACGATCATACCACTGACATCAACACAGATTTTCCATAGTTATTGGAAACTTTGGGCATGAGTGATGTCATTTGCAGCAACTCGCCTCTATCGATTTCTACGATTTTGCACAGATTTCTGTATATCAGCTGCAAGGCTGGATTATGCCTTATCCCTTGGGACACAATGCTCTGGAAAGGAAATATGTTAATAAGAAATAGGTTGCAGCATTCTGTGTGGGGCTGATAACACCTGCAGCTGGGACTGATGCAATGTCTTCAAGTAATCACACAAATTACCCTTTTTTTAGCACTTCTCAAATGTGGAAGGAAGGAGAAAACCTCCCATTTTCTGAGAACACAGGCAGCACAGAGGTAGATAGGGTTCTTAAAGGGGTCCAAACACTTTTTCCAGTTCAGTTGATTTCAGATTGTTCACCATAAACAAAGACTTTTTCAATTGCTTTCCACCTTTTATTTTTTAGTGTTTTCCCAAAATTTAAGTTTGAATTTCAATGTTCCTGTCTCTAAGGTCTCAGTCTGGCAGCTCAGTGATCCAGGAGCATCTGAACTGTTACAAGTTGATACATTTAGTTGATACATTTCTCAGCAGTATCTGTGGAATATTAGCAACTATTGTATCAATTCTAACAGCTGCCTTTAAAACACAGGGATTCTGCTCAGCAGGGACAAAGATAACCAATGTCTCAATTAAATATATCGATTTAGATCAGTTAAAGAGTCGGCGACCCCCATCCCAGAGCTGCTTTAGAAGGTGAAAAACGAAACTTTACACTTCAATATTAGAAAAACGGTCACAAATAGAAAATAGAAAGTAATTGGAAAAAGTCTTTATTTATGGTGAACAATCTGAAACCAACTGAACTGTGTTTGAAGGTAAACAATCCCTTTAATAGTTTTGGCCTAAAAGAAAGATGTAGACTACACATGAGGGCAGTGTTGGACTGGCCCACTGGGATACCAGGAAAACTCCGGTGGGCCCAGGTGTCAGTGGGCCCTCATGCTGTTAAACATTTGGTCTATTTCATGGCCATTCCCTATTTCTATGAGTAAAAAATAGGCTAAATAAATTAAATAATAGATTGTTGTATATATAAAGAAAATAGATGAGGAGAATAGAGGTTGAATGACATGAGGAAGAATAATAGTACTGAGAGTGGGGCGATGGTCTAAGGCTTTTTGGTGGGCCCCTGGTCTAAGGTTTTTGGGTAGGCCCCTGGAGTCCCAGTCCAACAATGCATGAGGGAACATTTAATGTTGGGAGGGAAATGGCACCCCTTAGTGGCAATGCACAAAGCACTTGGATTTAGGTCAATGTCACCTTGAGCACGTTGCTCCAGAGTCCAGATAGAGTGATACTGAGTGCAAGTCAGCACCTTACTTAGCTAGGTTTGCCACCTTTTCTGGAAAAAAAATACCGGCCTTCCGGTATTTTTCTATTTTCCCTATTAATAACATTGGGATCAACCATCATTTTTCCCGGCCAGGCCTGTAAATACCTGCCAGGTGGCAACCTTATACTTAGGGCAAGGCCAGACGTGGCGTTTTCAAGTTGCGTTTTTAAAAAAGCTTTTGGGCTGCCATCCACACAACTTTTGCAAGCCGCAGGCAGGTGCATGCTCAACTTCTCATGCACCTATCCTGCCCTCAACCATAATATGCCCCACTTCTGCCTCCAGGCTCTCCTTTTTATAGATTTGCTACTGTGTATCCTGCCCCTTTGGTGACAACACAGCAGGAGGGTCAGACACGAGCCTATAAATACAGGGATTTGCCGAGTTAGGGTCAAGTGCTAACTATATACTAAATTATACATACATCTACTTTGGTAGGTTAATTAAACTGAAACTCACACTTTTATAGATTGTCCCTACCGGGCTATTGTCAACATTTGTGGCAATTAAGTGCTGTATTTTTAAGGCCTATATAACATTGGGGCCCAGAAGACATTTTAAGAGGCCCGCAAATATTAAATGCCCATTATGCATTTCTGTAGGACCTTTTAAAAATGGGACACAGACAATAGTTTTGAATTATGGCCCTTATTTAGTTCTGGTTAATCACTAACTCATGGCGGTGCTGAAAGCTGTCAAGGGCCTTATAACAGATGGGTTTGTCTCAGAAGTTCCTACAGTACAACTCTAAAATTAAAAAGCTACATTACTTGTCAAGGAAAAAAGCTTTTATAATATCCCCCCCCCCCCTTCTCCAAGAAACATGTCAAAACCCACAAGGAATCCTAGGTAAAACTATATCAGTACTGTAGAGCATGTAAGAGAATTATAGGATAAAGAATTATGGATACACGCATCACAATATAATGCCGCAGTAAGCGAAAAACAGTGCGTGGGAGCCTATAAATGGCATGCTGTGGGTCGGTGTTCAATCAATAAAAATAAGACGAAAGTCCATTGTGTGACATTAACCTTAAAGAATTCTAGAAACCTTAATATGACTTATACTTTCAGTGGAAGGGAGTAGATACAAGCAGTGGCGGATTAATATTACCTGAGGCCAAGAACCAGAAGTTGTGCAGAAAGCAGGTATTGCCTGTGCAGGAGGGAAGTGGGGAAGGGGGGGGGGGGCAGCACAGCACCTTACTGAGCCCTGCAGCACAGTTAAAAATAAAAACAAATTGAAATAGCCCCAAGGTCCCCTCAGCACTGTGGGCCCCTAGGCTATAGCATTAATTCGCCCCGGATACAAGTCACATTGTTAGCAGGAAAGGGACTTCCTTGGGACCAGCGGCATAACTACAGAGGAGGCAGAGCCTGCAGTTGCAGGGGAGCCCCGGAGGTACATAGGGCCCCACGAGGCCCTGACTCATGTAAAATTTCAATAAAAATTGGTAAAACAGGTTAACCTCTAGACATTTCGGGGGCCTGAAAAATTATTTGCTATGGGGCCCAGTGATATCAAGTTACGCCACTGCTTGGGACTGTCGCTAGTCTGTACAACTCTAGTAAGAGAAAAGCAATTACTTAGTGATACAGAGTGATAAGGAGGAGATGCCCCTGCTCACAAGAACACTCAATCTAAATGTGGTAGGGTAGGACAAATCATGAATAGATAGAAGCATACAGAGAGATTCACACCTGGGCTGTGCGGTTATGGTACAAAAACAACACATTGATATTTTCTTGCACTAATCCTCCTGGAATGACACCCACACTTGTTTGTCTCCTTTTGCTAAGCAAGCATGTGACCTCTGGCAGCTCTGAACTATTCAGCCCCACATCACACAGACAGAGCTGACAAAGGTGAAGTAAGGTGAGCCTTGGGTACAGGGAAATATGATCCATGAGTTAGTACCCTTTCTGTAGATTAAAAACAAACTATAGCTAAAGTACATATTGCTCATGTTGTTCTCACATTCACAGGTATATTTATCCTCTTCCCCAACCCAAAGTCCCCTAGACTTTGTGACATCCGTGTGAATTTCATCTCTGTCTCTGTCTGTAACAATTTAGATGTATTGCTGGGGTTCTGCTCACTAGTTTAGGGTAAAAATATAAATATTTCTCAAATTTACAGGTCTAGAACTTGCCATACGCTGGCAGATCCACTTGTTTGCTCACTAAAAAAAGGGGCCTGGGTCTGATCTTGGCCATCTATGCACAGGAGCAAATCATACTGATCCCATCACTGGTGCTACGGCCGCAGAAGCCGGTTGAACGAGGACCAGATCAAAGGGCCAAAGTGGTCCTTGTCCAACAGGATTTTCAAACCTGCCCAATTGTGATCTGTCTGATTTCTGGCCAGATATCGGTTGGGCAAGCCCATCAGCAGGCCCCATACATGAGCCAATAAGCTGCCATTGTAGTCTGAAGGGACCAAAACGGGAAAGCCTAAAACTTATTGTACGGGTGCTTTTGAGCCCCAAAATGTTTTATACTGCAGAACAGACAGAAAAGAAGGTGGCAATTGAATTGCACTGTGGATAAAACTACTGTTTTTTTCCATGTCTCCATTTTTAAAAGTGATTATTCTCTTTAATAATAATACAGTACCTTGTAATTGGTGGTGACTAAACTGCACAAATCCGTATTGGTAGCATAACAATCATATTGGGTTTATTTAACGTTTAAAGGTAACAGTAACACCAAAAAGTGAAAGTTTTCATTTATAATGCACTGTTTGCCCTGCATTGGTAAAAATATTGCGTTTGCTTAAGGGTAGAACTATACAAACGTTTTCGGCGCGATCCAATGCGCTGCAACAAAACGCATGTGTCAAATCGCATGCAACAAAAATAAGGTAAGTGAATGCATTGTCAGATGGTATTGCAGCATGTAACTATACAATAGGGGTTTCTGGTTATTACTTAGTTTCTCCTGATAATATAATTACATTTTAGGGGTCCACTGTAACCTGGTGATGTGTTCCATCTTTATATCATATTCCTTTTCCAGAGGCTGTAAGCCCATGACTGTGCCAGTTCAACCCCTTTCGCAATCCAAAGTTTCAATATTTCCCAAAAAGTTTTAATAGGGTTATAATTTAGTACTGTAAGATTTTTGATACATCTTCAATGTAATTTCGTACCATAGTCCAGCTACTTCATATTGCTCTCCAGTGCTTGCTAACTTTATAGAGTGTTCACTCTTATACCTGATAGAACAAGTTCAGCACTGCTTTTGTAGGCCATGGGGGAAGTATTCATTCACAAACATCACTTATTTTCATAAGAATTGCTGGACCTCAGAGCAATTCCACCATAGATGCATACAAGTTCCATAGTTGTCATGGTATAACAAACATGTTGGAGTATTTAACTATTTTATCTGTTGGGCTTTCAGGTATAGCTAAGAAAACGGGATTATGGGGAAATGTATGTTTGGGGCAGTTCTTCACTGGATAACTTATAATGATATATGAAAATATAGCAGATCTTATCTTTGCAAGGCTAAGCCTCATTATTCTTTGCCTATGAAAGAGACCAAATAGGCTTTCTGTCTAAATTTCACCCAAATTAGGCTTAAGGTTGGTCATCCCCACCACTGCACCAGGCCCAACATTACACTGCCTGAAAGCAATGAAGTTCTGGCTTTTTCTAAAAGCACAGGATCAGGCAAAATGACCTGAGATGGCGCCTACACACAGTGTCGGACTGGCCCACCAGGATACCAGGAAAACTCCCGGTGGGCCCAGGTGTCAGTGGACCCTCTTGCTTCTAACCATTTGGCTTATTTCATGGTCATTCTCTATTTCTTTATGGTAAAAAGAGGGTTAATAGTGGAAGAATAAAATATAGTAAGTAGATATAAAAGACTAGGAGAACAAAGAGGTTGACTGAGAAGAGGAGGAATAATAGTTTGGAAAGTCGCCCACCGTCTAAGGTTCTTCTGGTGGGCCCCTGGCATCCCAGTCTGACACTGCCTACACACAAGTATTACAAGTAAAAAATATATATACTTGTTGGTTCAGGAATAGAATTTTATATGCTAGAGGGAATTATTTGCAGTGTAAACATTGTCATTTAGAAATAAAAACGACACCATAAAAATCATGAGTGTATCCCTTTAAGCACTCAAAAAAACTCACTTCTCCCTACAAACCCACCCTGTTCTGACCTTATTGCTGGTGTCTCATTGTAATGACATAAAAAATGCTATAATGTTGGATTAAAATGTTGTATTTACTGTGATTAGACAATAAAGTTGTATGCAAACGGATGTGAGAATACAGGATAGTTGCTTCCAGTTACCTATAGTTTTCCCCTTTGCGTGTCTGGCTGCTCTTGACCTTGGTTCCAAACAAATAACATCAATAAGGAAATAAATGTTCAGTATTCTCTTCTCTAAAGGTTATGTAAGGATTCATAAGAGAAGAAACTAAAAGCAACAGGAAAAAACAACAATGTGAGACTGCAGGGGAACATTTCTCTTTGTTCATCAAGGATATTAAAGGGATACTGTCATGGTAAAAAATTTTTTTCAAAATGAATCAGTTAATAGTGCTGCTCCAGCAGAATTCTGCACTGAAATCCATTTCTCAAAAGAGCAAACAGATTTTTTTATATTCAATTTTGAAATCTGACATGGGGCTAGACATTTTGTCAATTTCCCAGCTGCCCCAACTCATGTGACTTGTGCTCTGATAAACTTCAATCACTCTTTACTGCTGTACTGCAAGTTGGAGTGATATCACCCCCTCCCTTTCCCTCCCCAGCAGCCTAACAAAAGAACAATGGGAAGGTAACCAGATTGCAGCTCCCTAACACCAGATAAACAGCTGCCAGCCTGCCTGGTAGATCTAAGAACAACACTCAATAGTAAAAACCCATGTCCCACTGAGACTCCTTCAGTTACATTGAGAAGGAAAAACAGCAGCCTGCCAGAAAGCATTTCTCTCCTAAAATGCAGGCACAAGTCACATGACCAGGGGCAGCTGGGAAATTGACAATATGTCTAGCCCCATGTCAGATTTCGAAATTGAATGTAAAAAAAAATCTGTTTGCTCTTTTGAGAAATGGAGTAGTAGCACTATTAACTGATGCGTTTTGAAAAAAGCATGTTTTCCGATGACAGGATCCCTTTAAGAGAAGAGTTCTGTGTATAATTAGATTATAGTTGCACAGGTAAGAAGACATTTTGAACATTGCTCTGTGTAGTCTAAAGGTGGCCAGTATAAAAACTAATTATAATTGGGGGAAAATTGAACATGCAGATTTGAAAATTCTTACACGGCAGAACAATTCATGGAGCACCAGGAGTAGTGTGAAAAAATGTAAAAACTTTAATACTCCATTTTAAAAGACTTTTACCAGTATGTCAGCATATCTCGTGGCGCGTTTTGTGGCGTCTCGCCACTTCTTCAGAAGTTGAAAATTCTGTTGGCCGAGATCTCAATTGGCACATTGAGGTGTGCTCCCATTATGAGCCAAGAGTTGAGGCCGGGCCACTGGCCTAGCAGGCTGATGGTCAAATTGGGTTGAGGTCCACTAGTTTGGTGACCTCACTAAAGAAGCAGATCTTAAAGTATATTTTTAGCTTTAAGATGGATACGTGTGCTACAATTGATTTGGCAGTTTTATTGTTTTCTGTTGCACTGGCTCATCACTATTCAATGTGTGGGTCCCCCTCTCAATGATTGAATACTGAAAGTCTAACACAGTGCTTGTGGATTATTTTCTTCAATTCAAGCCCCAACCTTTGGGCAGGACCCCTCTTAGTTCTTAACCGGGTTACAGATGTAGGAAAACATATATTTGTGTCAGCCATAGGTTTAAGAATATCTATGGTGCCCAAATCTTAGTCTAAAAGACTTTCAAGCTGAGCTTTGAAACAGGTTTGTATTATTTTCCAGTTTAACCTTACTGAGCCCTTTTGCCACTGGTCCAGACTCTACAAGCAGCCAAGTCCTACAGTTTGGAAACCAATGGTCTAATAGATTGGAGATACTCGTTTAAAATGGAACATATTGGTGATGATGCTTATCTTGCCTTGAGGGGTCTATTGCTGATCAGGAAGTGCAAAGATTAATCATAAGATAATTATGTAGCCATGGTGTTCAGTCCTGGACTGGCAATTTGTAAACTCTGTTAATGCCACAGGGGCTGCTTTAAGATATCATAGATAGGTGCTTTAAAGTGGGAATGTGGGTGGCTGTTTGGGCTTTTGTGTACTTGAATGGCCATGGCCTATTTTGAAAATCAGTACATACACAACTGTTCCATCACATTTAGGGCTCTTACGAGCATTTTTCCCTGCGCTCCTCTGCGTTGCGTTTTTCTGCGTTCAGCCGCAGGGGAGCGCAGGAATAGACACATTACATTTTTACCAATGGGGCTGTACTCCCACAGGCGCATGTAGGCACCGAGCGCAGGTTGAGATGCAACATGCTGCATTTTTCCTGTAGGCGCCGAACGCAGGTTGAGATGTTGACCCCGGCCTGTTATATGTTTTACCCTCACCCCATTATTTCTATCACAAGTTATGGTTCCCTTGTCTGGCCAGAACTCTTACCTTGCTTCTCTCACTTTATGACCTGACGGCATCTGAGTAGTGGACGGCTCCTCCCGAAGCGAAAGGGGGCTGCTATAGGCAGAAGTGTGAGCAGTGACCAGAACCTTGTTGTGAGTATTGGGATACCGAACGTGACACCTACATACACAAACGCACGCTTCTTTTGTAATTGTTTTTGTAATTTGGGGTTATAAATAAAACCTGACTCTTAAGACAGAATGGGTCGGCATCTTATTGGCCCATGTGTGGGGCCCTCCGACGGGCTTTCCTGATCAATATCTGGCCGAAAGACGGGCAGATGTTGATTGGTCAGAGTAAAAAATTCCATCGGATCGCGGCCGCATCTGTTCATTGATGCCGTCCCGCAATCTGACCATCCGTATAGCCTCCATTCTGATCCAATCATTGGGCCCTAGGGCCTCAATGTGGGCATATCGGGGAGAGATCCACTCATTTGGCGACATCACCAAACAAGGGGATCTCCCTGTGCATGGCCACCTTTACAGTTGAGACGAAGCAGTAAGTTCCTCGGGCCCCAACACCAGAGGGGACCCTGTGGGGGGGGGGGGAAGAAATAGATTAAGTTATACACATTTTATAGCAGTTGGTAGATATTTCCAGTATACACATCAGAGATGTCCAGCATAGAAAAACAGATGAAGTGCAAATTACCATAATTACTCCTGCCTACACATGCAAAATATATATTATTATTATTCATGCAGACATCACATGTTACATCGTCACAAGACTGTGCAAATGAGTTACTTGCCTATGGGCAATTTCTAAGCGTGAGCTGTAAGAACCTGGCGGTCTGCACGCAATTTGTCAAATAAAAGACAAACAGAATTCTTCCACCAGTCAAAACAACACCTTATTTTGCAAGGCTGTTACCCACCACACCTTCCCAGTAACATTGTGACGTCTTCTTGAGTCAGTCGTGAACACACACCACTTCCCCATTCTTAGACAGAGCTCATAGATTTCTGTGTAAATGCTGAAGTTTCCTGCCCCGCAGAGGTTGGGAAATGCCAGGGGAATTCCTAAAATCAATGCGTAAAATCTCACTGGTAGAATTGGCAAAGTCCTGTTGTTAAGTATCGGCAGTCGAACCTCAGGTGTTATGAAATTTAGGGCTTATTCATGTTCAGAAGGAATCCTTCTGTTTGTGTTAAGTGTGTATCCATGGATTTAGATCATGTTGTTGTGTTGCACTTCCCAATATCACCTGACCTTTGGCTGCTTGGGGCAATAAAAGGTGTTTATAAAGACTAATGCCAGATTTTGCTGATTCTCTGGGCCACATGCAGTCACACAAGCACGAATTTGGTGCTAAAACACGTGTGTATGCATTTTGGCACCTAAATCCACTCCTTGTGCCTGACACAATGGCTCCAAGGAAAGGCTGATGCCAGCATAGGGGCTAATTCTTAGCCTGCATTTATACATAGGCAAATACTAAATCAAATACTTAAAGACCTACAAGCTTGGGTTTCCAAAAGTATCTAGGGAAACAAGTGGGCCGACACCCAAATCCCAACCTAGCTGCACTTAAATCCAAGCCTCTGAGATCCTGCTTTGGGTCCACCTATAGAGGGCCAGACTCACAGTTTAGGAACCACTGGTGTTGTGCCATAGGTGGTAACCAATTACTAAGGCCCAGTGCAAGTGCACCATTTGGGTACTCTTTTTTTATACAAAACACATTTCTGAAACCCAACCTATAGGGTTACTCCATATATTCCCCAATGGATGCCCCTCCCCAGGTCCAGAAACTGCTATGGAGTCAGTGGTGTAACTACCAAGGGTGCAGGGGCCTTCCATGACAGACACATATCACAGGCAAATTTTGTCATGTCCACATGACTGCAGCATGGAGAGCACATATTTTAATTTTATATTCAAATAATCCAAAGAGGGGGAACCTGGCCAGGGGCCTGGGTGCACATTCTACACCCAGACAGGCCACCACTAGTTACTCCACTGTATGATGTTTGTATCCTTTGCCTTGCTAAATGTGGCCATACAAGCTGCTTATTGATCCATGTATGGGATCCTTGGGAGGACCTGTGTGTATGTTGTCAGACAGATTATATGGGTTCAGTCTACTCTAACATATGATCTTTTGCTCTTGTTTAAATACAGCTTTTACATAGTTTCATAGTTAAATCGGGCTGAAAAAAGACAAGGTCCAAATGAAAACCCAGCATCCATACATAAACACACTCCTCCATACCTTTACATAAATTATATATATATACCCAAATCTATACTAACTATAGAGTTAAGTATCCAACTACTAATCAGCCAAAGGTAGCCTGGGAATGCTGGGAATTGTAGTTCAATAGTTAGAAGACATAGGTGTAACAGCTAATATGTTTTAAATCCACTTAATTCATAGAGACTCAGGCCTCGCCAGCACTGCTAAAAACCTATAAGAGTGTTGGGAATTAATTCCACCCAGGTCTGCTACCATTATGCAACCTGATGCCTTCTTAATGTTTATCACTAGTGCTGTCTTCATAGCGGCAGATTCTTGCATCAGGGACAGAGGTGTCTTCATATGAACAGGAAGCAATGTATCAGAGCGTTTGTGTGGGCCATCTAGTTTATCCACTCATCCGGAGTGTGCTTCTAATCATGCAAGTATGCAAAGGGCTCCAGCAACTGCATAGGGGCTCTCCTAGTCTAAACAAGTACATAGGGGTCTGTACATAGCGATCAGCAGGGAATTCCTTCCTCTTCCTGTCTGCCTTCGTGCCTGGGAAAGGGCCAAAATCACCATTGGGCGCATTCTGTCACAGCCCCAATTAGTTAAACAACACTGATATGCTGCAAATGTTCAGATAATGCTGCTGCTGCTGCTGCTGCAATAAAACAAGACAGAGAACACCTAGTATAAGTAATTCTGAGTAATCATTGAAGACGTCATGTTTCACTACTCATCCGAGCCGCTTCTTCAGTTCAACTGACTGGTGTGGGAAGTCTCTCATTCAGCTATAAATTAAAAAGCTAATTATGAAGAAGAAGGAAGAGTGCTATCTGGCATGTGCCCAGAAGCCCTTTATTTTCCAACCCTTGTGTAGGGGTCAGGTTCTAGACTGGCTCTGTGCTATTTTAAATCTCTCCATGCAATGGAAAATATTAGCTTTTGAGCATGTTGGCAGCTTACTGGCTTCTTTATAGTCCTCACCACCAATCAATATCTGGCTCTGGGTCATCTTTTTATCAGGAATATAACAGGGGTCATGGATGCTGAATTTTTTCAGTTAATGTGCACAGGCCCTTCATGTGATCATTCACTGGCCAAATAATCTTATTAGAGTGATTTTGTGACACCAATACATTTGAGCATCTGTATATAGTATGTAAGGCCACTTTGAATCTATTGTGTAGTCTGATATATGTATAGGGAAATATCCTATAACCACCTGCAGACAGTGCATCGATCTTGCTTCTTTTGCTAGTAGGTGTGGCATCTTTTGTAGTGAATACAAAAATGCTGGGGTACAGGCTGTCATCATTTAGCAACCTTTTCCCACTAAACTTGCTCTGTTAGCAGACACATAAGGCCAGATTCCCCTGTGATCTGTTTGTGTGTATAGTGTTTGCAATCTGGCCAAGCAAACGAATGGTCAATTTGCACAAATTGTTTACTCAGCCCGCAGACTCAATATGAGGACTGGTTAGTGTGCAAGCAAATAGATTGAAAATCATCAAAACTGAAAGTGTGGTTCATCTACCATTGTGACTGATGCTACAAGGCTGATAAATTTGTGTATATACAGTATATATATATATATTGTGAGTCCGTCTAGGCCCAGACTGTGGGTTCTGGCAAGTGCCATAGGGGTTGCTGTAAGTTGCCATAGATCAGTGATCCCCAACCAGTAGCTCGTGAGCAACAATTTGCTCCCCAACCCCTTGGATGTTGCTCTCATTGGCCTCAAAGTAGGTGCTTATTTTTTAATTCCTGGCTTGAAGGCAAGTTTTGGATGCATAAAAACCAGATGTACTGCCAAACAGAGTCTCCTGTAGTCTGCCAGTACATATAGGGGCTACCAATAGCCAATCACATCCCTCATTTGGCACCACCCAGGAACATTTTTCAAGCTTGTGTTGCTCCTCAACTCTGTTTACATCTGAATGTTGCTCACAGGTGAAAAAGATTGGGGACCCCTGCCATAGACAGCCAATATTTAGTGGTCTGGTGGGGGCTGCTTGGGCTTCTGTGTACTTGGAATGCCATGGCCTATTGTGAATCCCAGTCTGGACCTGATTCAGTCCCGAAACTCAGTTAACTGACAGCAGCCCAGAGCATGAAAAGAAGATGGGGAGCTACTGGTGGCACAAATATTTACTGCTAAAGGGCCATCATGGCCATTTGTTGCTGGTAAAGGAGAGCCTAACAATGTAGCCTACATCCACACGGGACAGTCCCGATTTTGACAGCTCAGCCTGCAGTCCGGGGTTTGTTATTGAAATGTCCCGATTTTCTGTTTGATCTCCTGCACTGAACAGCCAGAAAAAGATACGCTTCTAACTTAATTGGCCCAGCATAGATACTTAGATACTTTTGTAACAGTTTAAGATAAGCAAATAAGTAATTGTAACAATATAAGGTAAGCAGGTCTCTTGGGGAAACTGACTTGCAGCTTAACGGGCAATTCCCCTTCATTAGCAAAACTGTAATTACACTTAAAAACAAAAGAAATGCGTTCAAACTTTCATAACCTATAAAATTTTGTAAACATGAACATGGTAATTAGGGGGTTTGTCCACAAAAAAATGGGCACGGTCAAAATTTTCGCCAAAAACGTTTTGTCCATCTTTCAATTTCCAAAATGTTGGGAGGTCTCATCTTTGCTGAGATTTACTTCTCTTTTAACGATTTTAGTCCCCACTACATTTGCTCTTATTTAAGCCATTCCATGTATCTCTCAGACTTTCTATAGAAAAGAAATGTTCACAGTACATTCAATTCTACTCATTATTTATGAATCATCTACAAACACAGCAGAGCAGCTGGGAGATTAGTCCTTTGTCCAGTGAAAATACAAATGTGCCAACTGGCCATGTTATTGGCACCAAAACCCTAGAAATGGTAAGTCCATATGTGTGATAGGCAACATTGCACCTTCCAACAACAGGAGCACATCCCTAGGGAAACATATTTGTCAGATGACTTTCCATCATGTTGGCGGCTATATTGTTCCATATGTGGAGCTCTTTAGTTGTCTTTTTAACCATATACTTTCATTTTAACATTTACACATTGGGTCAAAGTCAGACAGAAGCTGACAGATCTGGTCTGTCACTATAGCCAAACCCTACTGGCTTTTTAAAGGAAAACGTTACCCCCAAAATGAATACTTAAGCAACAAACAGTTTATATCAAATTAAGTTGCATATTAAAGAATCTTACCAAACTGGTATATATTTAAAGGAGAAACAAACCCATTATTAAAAAAAACCCTACCCCGCATAGTGCCCCCCCTCCTCCCCCCCAGCCTAGTTGCTACCCTGGGAAAATGCCCCTAACTTTTTACTAACCCTTGGTGCAGATTCAGGGATCGGAGTTCACGGGAGCCATCTTCCGGGACTTCGTGTCTTTTTCTGGCGCTTTTGCAATTTCTGTCCATTTTGGCGCATGTGTAGTTGTCGCAAACCGGGAAATTCCTCCAACTACGCATGCGCCAATCCGCCGGTCTCATTCTCAGATTACCGAAGACCCGGAAGATGGCTGCCGTGTACTCCAATCCCTGAATCTGCACCAAGGGTTAGTAAAAAGTTAGGGGGGAGGAGGGAGGGGGGTCTATTAGGGTTTCCACCTGGCCGGTATTTTACCGGCCTGGCCAATAAAAATGATGGTTGATCCCAATGTTATTAATAGGGAAAAAAGATAAATATATAGGAAGGCCGGGATTTTTTTCCCAGAAAAGGTGGCAACCCTAGGGTCTATGTGGGGTGGGGGTAGGGTTTTTTTTAATAAGGGGTTTGTTTCTCCTTTAAGTATATATTGCCATTTTACATTTCTTGCCTTGAACGACCATTTTATTATATTCTCTGTGCTGCTTCAGAGATCTCCTGACCAGAAATACTGCAGCTCTAACTGTTACAGGAACAAGTGTTAAAGCAAAAGACAAAAGTCTGTTAATTGGCTCATGTGACCTAACATGTATAGTTTGTTTGTTATGTTTGTGTGCACCGTGAATCCTACGGGGGCGGTCCTTATTTTTTAAAATGGAAGTTTTCTATTTACGATTACCCAATAGCACATACTACCGGTATGGGACCTGTTATCCAGAATGCTCAGGACCTGGGGTTTTCCAGATAACGGATCTTTCCGTAATTTGGGTCTTCATGCCTTAAGTCTACTAGAAATTCATTTAAACATTAAATAAACCCAATAGGCTGATTTTGCTTCCAATAAGGATTAATTATATCTTAGTTGGGATCAAGTACAAACTACTGTTTTATTATTACAGAGCAAAAGGAAATCATTTTTAAAAATTTGGATTATTTGGATAAAATGGAGTCTATGGGAGCCATTCCGTAATTCGGAGCTTTCTGGATATCGGGTTTCTGGATAAGGGATCCTATACCTGTACTAAAAAATTACATTGTTACGAAAATGGTTTATTTACATGAAGCAGGGTTTTACATATGAGCTGTTTTATTCAATATATTTTTTATAGAGACCTACATTGTTCGGGGAGTATAGTTTTCCTTTAACATCTTGTCAGATTAAAGTCTGTGTTCAATTTAATCAGATTTCCTTGAAAATCAAATGGGCCAGTGACCACATTGGCATATGAGTCTGTAGATAATCACATGTCTTGGAGGCCTCTCAAACCTTTTTACCCGATCGCTGCCTAACTCAGTCAAATCTGGGGACACAGTTTCTTTCTTCTATTTATTCCTGCAGTCTTACTGTAAATATCACATCTCGCCCACGTTTAAGGGGATTGGCATTATTGGTAAGTTGTTGTGTAACTATTTCAAAGTTACAAATTGCATATAAGACTGTGCTGTAACGGCCTGTGTGTGTGTTTCAAAATGTCTTTCCTACGCAAGAGTGAATGGTTCCCAGGCATTGCGCATGAGAATCTGCGTTCCACATTTTTAATGCATTTTTTTTAATGTGTATTAATTAAAGTTATACGATATGATAATATTGTTAAAGGAAAATAAATGTAAAATGGTACATTGAGGGGCAGTCATTAAAGGTATACAACGGGTCACCTTAATAAATGGCATTTTGCCCAGGACCTAGTGGGGGCCCATTTGTGGCTGTATTAATTTTGCTCATTCTCTCAACCCTATCGGTCCTACCTCACCTGTCCTGACTCATGGACATCTAATATCTCTCTCCCCTTTAATCAGCTGCATGTCTGCCCACCCCCTACCCATGGTGCATCATGAACTGGCCCATCATTTTTTAAAATGGTTTTTTACTGGAGGGTGCTTGATTGGCACTGCAGGGAACTGAAGGAGTTTAAAAAAAGTTGGGCAGTTCTCTCCATATTATAAATGAGAGCACATACAGAGAGGTGGCCACATTACTCACGAGGCCCATTAGCTAACAATATTTTTGGTTCTGTCCAGTTTCTCTAAAATTGGCTTACTGATGCCTCCTCATACTTTATGTAAATGTGGAGCTGCCACCCTTGTCCCTGCCCGAATTTCCTGCTGCTCAGACACCCACAGTGCTGCCCAAGGAAGACTCCTAGGTATCTCTGTAGGTGAGGGGCCCACAAACTGAATCTTTAGGCCTTAAAACAGCCCTGGACATACGGTTATACTAAGCACTATCAGTATAGAGTTTGTATGATCTCCCTATGCTTGGGTTGGGTGTCCCCCACACTCCAAAAACAGAATGGTGTGCCAGTTAGCCTAGAGGGAGGCAAGGAATGATGTGAATGACGATCAACCTACTGAGTAACATGTCAGCACTATAGAAGATATTAGTTAAAAAAAAAACATCACTGTCATTTGCTGATATTTAAATCTGCTTTCCTCCAGCTGCAAGAAGAGATTGCTTTGTGCCATGTGAATAGCCCCGCAAATATAGATTTCCCCCAGAGAATTCCCCCAGCTTATCCTCAGTATATTTCCTCAGATCCTATATCTCCAGGGACATTGCCCATCATTCATTTACTGCAGGAATCCACCTTCTGTTTCTTAGAAAACCTCAAACTGTCCGTAGCAGCATTTTAGCCTTTAGGCTGCTGACACACATGTGAAACTAACTCAGGAGACAAAGTGAAAGGCAGCCATTAAAGCATCTGAACCACAGGAAGAAAGTGATACCCCCAAATGTTGGTGATGGGACCACTGCCACCAACTGAAGTAGCCTGACGTCTGGGACAGGTGCTTTGCTTAATTCATAAGACAGCTGTTACTGCCATCTCCCCCTCACTTGATATCTGCAATTTAGGGTACCTCTCTCTCCCATATAATTGACCAATGTGTGTGTTAATGTGCTTGGAACCCTCGACTGTAAGCTCCACTGAGGCAGGGACTGATAAACAGGTGTAACCATTGTGTAACATGTCAGTGCTATATAAATAAAAAGAAGCGCTACTGACAATAACAAATAATGGGATGTTTCAAATCACTAGAAGTTAAAAAATCTTCCTTTCTCTGTCTCTAAAGCCATCAGTCATCACCTTTATGCTCCTATAAAGTGTGCCGAACAATACCTGATACATTACATTCATATGGTCTCTGTGCTTAGTGCACCATACAGTAGGTGTGCCACATGCCAGCAACAATCCAACACCCTTGAGGATTTGCTAAATAATGATGAAACAACAGATTCCGGTTACTCTTTTATAACCGCCTCTTGTCCTATAGCTCCCTGCTGGAGTCAGTAACATTTACGCGCTTCCCACAGCAACCAGCCCGAATCTGCATGTACCTCTGCTCCTAAATTGCATCACCCTTCTCTGTTGAGTCTCTACTTCCTAACAGGTCCATGTGGGAGTCATTCTTGCTTGGTAACCCTCTCAAGAGCTGCACACGATGAGCTGTAATCAGCCCCAAGGCCCAGTCACATCACTGGAACCAGAGTTGTTGTGCTGGTAAACTGAATGACTTAGACCGGCACCAGAGCTATAACTAGTAATCATATAAGGGCCAACATCCTACAACTTAAAGGGATCCTGTCATCAGAAAACATGTTTTTTTCAAAACGCATCAGTTAATAGTGCTACTCCAGCAGAATTCTGCACTGAAATCCATTTCTCAAAAGAGCAAACAGATTTTTTTATATTCAATTTCAACTAGACATTTTGTCAATTTCCCAGCTGTCCCTGGTCATGTGACTTGTGCCTGCACTTTAGGAGAGAAATGCTTTCTGGCAGGCTGCTGTTTTTTCTTCTCAATGTAACTGAATGTGTCTCAGTGAGACATGAGTTTTTACTATTGAGTGTTGTTGTTAGATCTACCAGGCAGCTGTTATCTTGTGTTAGGGAGCTGCTATCTGGTTACCTTCCCATTGTTCTTTTGTTTGGCTGCTGGGGGGGAAAAGGGAGGGGGGTGATATCACTCCAACTTGCAGTACAGATTGAAGTTTATCAGAGCACAAGTCACATGACTTGGGGCAGCTGGGAAATTGACAATATGTCTAGCCCCATGTCAGATTTCAAAATTGAATATAAAAAAATCTGTTTGCACTTTTGAGAAATGGATTTCAGTGCAGAATTCTGCTGGAGAAGCACTGTTAACTGATTCATTTTGGAAAAAAAACAGTTTTCCCATGACAGTATCCCTTTAAAGGGAGTATTTTACATATTCATTTTAATTGTGAATTAGTCAGGGCTCACATTGGGCCCTTGTACTCTTAAGATGGGGCTGATGTGTGTTCACATGATTCACCATTTCTTGAATGTCATTCCTAGGGCACAAAAAGGCGTGGACATGACCACAAGGGTCGTTATAGCCATGAGGCATAGTAAGAACCAGCACTTTCAAGAGATCAAAAAGAAAGGCAGTCTTTTAATTTTATAATACTATGCTATGCTCTCAAAGAACCTGCACTTTACCAGAGGCAGCTATTTTAGCCCATCGCTAGTGTAGAGATCACAATAGCACTCCCTGCACTAGCAATGTCCCTACCCCTCCAATCACAAGGTAAGGGTGGGACAGTGGCATCTGCATTGTTGCTTTAGATGGCAGCAGATACTGAAATGCCCCTTTCCACAAGGAACTATGTATATATTTACCACATGCTCAGAACAGGTGCAATATTGTGCACCTTAACAATTCACGCTTGTCCCATGGTAAATTATCCGTTTGATGAGTCACTGGAAGTAGATGACACATCAGTTCTAATCTCCTCCTGCCAACCATCAAATGGCATGTCAATGAGGGCCCATTGTGTTGTGTTTCTTACGTGCAAACAAACATGGTGCGACCTATGACTGAATGTGATTGGTGCAAGAAAAACAATGGCCAAGGAAGAATGCTCAGTAATGCAGGGCTGCAGCCTCATCCCTTTCGGTATCATCCAAGCAGAACATTCCCAGTCTCTGTAATATATGAGGCTATACAGTGCTAATCCAGCATCCCGTCTATGAAAAACTCACCCATTTTAGTCACATTGTTTTGAAAGAAAAGTGAGTTTGCCTCGTGGAGCTTTATTTAGAGAAATGTTGGAGAGTGTGTGCAGGTGCTCTGTATTGTGGTTTTGTAGAATTATTTTTGTCAGCTTATGTGCAGGGTCGTACCAGGACACCTAAGGGCATGGACACGAAGAGCCTGTTGCTGCCCATGAAGTTTCTAGCCCACTGATGATGCCATAATGCTATGTGTTTGGCTAAGATCAAGTGTAGTATCTGTTCTTATCAGGAGGGGTATTGGGAGACCCTTCTGAGAGACAGAAAACCACTTGATCCTCTGGCCAAGGGCCAGACACTATGGAGCCAAGCTTTTATGCGCCCCAGGCTTTGCACACCTGGGATGCCTGACATGATCACTACCAGGGCCCCCAGGCAACCCAGCCAGCCATGGCGCCCCTTCCACCGTGCGTGCTGGAAGTACGTGAGCATGTGTGCTGACTGACTGGCACCCCCTTCCGGTAAGCTCTCCTCCTGTACGCGCACGCATGCGCACGCGCACGCATGCGCACAAACAGTACGCAGGACTGAAGAGGAGCGCACTCAGCCGGACTAGGGGTAGGAAATGGAGAAAGGTACGTGCCTGGCGCCCTCCAAGCTTTGCGCCCTAGGCACGTGCCTACTCTGCTCTGATCACTACTACTATCAATCATGGCACTTGCGTACTTTAAGTCTCATGCACTTTAGCATTGGCACTGCTCTTTTACCCCAGCCCTTTTGGGCTGGGGCCGGCCATGGCTCACTTTTTATGTACTTTTAACTTATTTATTTTACTTCTTGTGCTCCACTTTGCATTTTATCTTTGTTTTTTCCCTTTGGATCTGATGCGGTCCTCCGGGGCAACACTGATCTAGGGTCTGGCCACACGGGCAGATTCGCCAGGCGACAAATCTCCTCTTCTTCGTGGGGACTAATCTCCCCGATCTGCCTTCCCCCTCGCTAAAACGGAAATCGTCGGGGGACAGGCACACGGAACGATTCATTTTCTGAAGTCGCCCGTAATTGCCTCACGAGGAAACTTTGGACGACCTTGGAAAACTAATCGATCTGTGTGCCTGCCCCCAGGCGATTTACATTTTAGCCGGCGGAAGGCAGGGGAAGGCAGATAGGGGAGATTTGTTGCCGTGAAGAAGAGGAGATTTCTTGCCTGGCGAATATGCCAGTGTGGCCAGACCCCTAGGGGGGAGATGTGTGGCTCCTTCTCCCCCTGAACCCGGCCCTGGATGGGCGCAAAGACTTGGACCTCTTTGGAGGTCATCGTTTCCTCTTCCCTGGGGCAGCCATTAGGCCGAGAGGGATCTGGATAAAGGGACCCCCTAGCCTTGCTGCGAAGGGGGGTTTGAAGACCCTTGCCCCCTGCCTTTGCTTAGTGTCGGGGGTAGGGGATAAAGGGGCCTGCCTAGTTTTTGGTTAAAGGCAGACCTGAATACTTTTAAGACATGCTGAGCCTTTTGTCCGGTGCCAGAGTTTTTGGGACTATGTCTCTTTAGAGATAAGTCCATTGCACCCTTATGCACCCTTGCACTTTTGTGTTTGCACTTTTGCACTGGGTGATTTGATGCACTTGCTCGGGCTTCAATAAAAAAAACGTGTTAGTAGTATTATTCAGGGTAAAGAGACGGCCCTGACACAGTACAGGGGTATAGATTAGACTTAGTGGGAAAAGAGGCTGATTCGTTCACCTTTGTAACATGCTAGTAATGCCCAATCTAGAATTATTGAATGCAGAGAAGAGCAATTAAGCTCATAAAGGGTAAGGAGAGTGGGAGGATTGCTCTTTTGGAATCAGGAAGGATATTTTTACCTGTCTGAGGCAAACTGGACACATCCTTGCTCTGGATTAGCTGAACGTAAGATCGGTTTCACTGAGACAAAATGTTGAGCTTGATGGGCACGTGTCTTATTTCTACCTCAACTACTACAGTGACTTTTAAAGCAGAGCTAATGGCCTCATATATTAACTGTATTGTTTCCATTTACTATAAAATCTTTACCAAGTTCTCATTTAGTATAAGGGGTGAGGATCAAAGGATTGTTGAAGGCTAATTCTAGGGTGTGGACATTAGGAAGGAATTTATTATTTTGCTCCCAATCCTAAAAACAAAGGGGCTATGTTAAGTCATGGGCTCCTACTCGGTAACAACTGCTCTGTACTCTACTGCCCGACTACATACTGTAAATTCTATGGGTCAACGGGGCCCCCCTACAACATACCTCCCAACATTTTGGAAATAAAAAGAGGGAGAAAAAGATTTGCAGCATGGAGAACATTTATTGACCACGCCCATTTTTTGGTCACACCCCCTAATTACCATGTTCATTTTCCAAAGTTTGAACACATTTCTTTGGTTTTTATGTATTACCATTTTTCTAATAAAGGTGAATTGCCCTGCAAGTCACAGTTTCCCCAAGAGACCTGCTTATGTAACATTGTTTCTTTGCTTATCTTAAATTATAAATAAAATGTATCTAAGTGCACCTGCCATGTATTCTGGGCCCTCTGCCAAAAGGCAATTACTTTTTAGAAGCATTGTATCTTTTTCTGGCTGTTCAGTGCAGGAGATCAAAGAGAAAGTTGGGATATTTCAGTAACAATCCAGGGACTGTGGGTTGAGCTGTCAAAATCAGGACTGTCCCATGAAAAACAGGACAGTTGGGAGGTATGCCCTACAATAGAAAAAATAATTTGACTAACAAAAGGAATTATCTGCATAGCCAAACATTAAAGGATTGGCACACCTGGGCATTTAGAGCAGTTTAAGTGCTACGGATCCTATAGTTGTATTAAGCACCTGAAACAACCTCCTATAGCGTTCCATTGCTACAGACACTAGTCATGTGATTGCAATGTAAGACCATGGGTGGATGGTCTGGGGCAGATGAAAAACAACATGATAACAACAAAACCACTGGACTAAATTTAGCTGATCTTTTACGGGCAGACACGAGCATCAGGTGATATACGTATTCAGAGAGAAAAAATCTGTAAAATGCACATTTTTCCTTTCCCCTGTGCTGACAGATAAATAATACATTTGCTCGGCATGTCTGGACTAGATTATATTTCTGTTTGCATGTGGCTACTAGCCCTGACATGTCTATCTGCAGGGTCCAGCCCAGTGAACTTCATATATGAGACATACTGACCTAACGTTGCCTTTGGCACATACTTGGTAAATGAGCTGGCCTTGAGAGAGGAGCAACAAGCAATAAAGCATTTACTGTATTTAAATGGACAGTATCACAAGCGTCCTTATTAAGACTGCAGGGGTTGCATTATACAGCTTTTTTTTTACTCATACTGGAACAATGTGAGCCCTATAGCTGCTGACTAGTGATGGGGCGAATTTCTCCAGTTCCGACTTTCAGAAAAATTCGGGAATTTCCCATGAAATTCACGAAACGGCGAAAAATTAGCAAAACTCGAAAATTGACGCCTGCTGAACCCTGTGTTTCACTTGGCCCTCGTGCAGTTAGGTTACAGGGGGCTATTGTTATACATGGTTTAGAGTGCTTAAAAATCCATAAACTGCAATTAATATAAATATCAATAGTCAATACAATCTACTGTTACTACCTCTCTGCAGCGCTGTCCGCACTTTATTTAGGGCCATTAGTGCTTGCAATCTAAGTTTGCAGCAAATTCAACACAATTTGTTTAGCAATTGAACATCAGTTTCAAATCACCAGCAATGAGAAAAAAAAGCATTCAAAGTAGCCCTGCCTGCACCAGTATTTGGGTGCCCACATTGGCTCTTGAGCCATCAGGATACATTAAGTAATTTCTGTTTGCTGCCCTGTGTATGTTCCCAGCTTTAATCGATGCAGGGCATATTGTAAAAGCGATCAAATATGGTGGTGCAAGACAGTGCTATTTTTATTAAAGTAAAGCACCTGCGCTGTTCTGGAAGGTTAGCAATTTGTCCAACATATGTGCACTTTTTCTTCCCCTTTAAAAAGTTTGGAGAATTTTTATGGCATGAATTTTACTCCACTTCATCCTGCCCCCTACTGTTTATTTGAAGGAACACTAACATTAAACAGGAAGAACATTGTGAAGTGGGGAGTTACGGTTCCACCACTTTTGGGACCCATCCCCCACACTTACTAGCAAACCAGTTCAGGCTCCAACTAACACATAAAGTCTATAATTCAGAATAAATATTAAGTTTAAAACGTAACTTTTAATATAACCAATAAAAACAAACAAACACTGGGCCATGCCCACACAGCACACCACTCTAAGTAAAAACAAAGAATTCACTGCTGCCAACACGTGAGCAGTGCAGGACGGTAGCCTTAAACCTTTTCAAACCTGCGGGATCTCTCCAACCTAGCTCTCGCTTACCTAGCTCCCACATTATATTGATAAGGAACAGTAACACCAAAAAATGAAAGTGCTTTAAAGGAATGACAATCTAATGTACAGTTGCCCTGCTCTGGTAAAAGCTGTGTTTGCTTCAGAAACTCTACTATAGTTTATATAAACGAGCTACTGTGGGGCAGCCATTCAAGCACAGGATACACAGTAGATAACAGATAAGTTCTGAAGAATCCCATTGTATACTACAGAGCTTATCTGTTATTGACTGTGTATCCTGTGCCTTTTCTCTTTTGAATGGCTGCTCCCCATTGCTACCCATCAGCTTCTATATATAAACTATAGTAGAGTTTCTGAAGCAAACACACCAGTTGTACCAGTGCAGGGCAACACTACATTATATTTTCATTACTTTAAAGCGCTTTAATTTTTTGGTGTTACAGTTCCTTTAAGGGAGCTAGTCTGGGTGAACCAAGAAGGCATTTCCCCATTCCACTATACTAGTCAGAAAGTCCATGTGGCCTTGGGAACCGAGCCACAAGCCTAGTAACTATGAAACGCAATTAAATGATATTATGCTTTTCTAAAGGAAGGACTCATTAACTTCACTAACTTCCTTAAGGCAACCAGGAAAAAAAAACACTTCCTCGCCAGAGAAGCTCGTAGACTACCCATGGCTTTGGGTGTCAGAAAACTGACCTAATTGTGTGGTTTGTGACTAATTAATAGAGCCTTTTGAACAACAGGTTTCTACTTGTCCCTCGCCTCTCATAAATCTCATTGAGGTTATTGTAATGCAGAGAGAGCTGGGTGCTCGTTGAGCGACTCTGAATAAGCTCTGGGTTTCTACTAATTCTATGACCATATGGAGACTCCTTTAATAGGGCTCTCAAAGCATCACATCCCCTGATTTGCACTTATACTGTTATAGCACATTTATTATATTTGGGCATTAAAACTTCTAAATCCAACTTTTCAACCCAACATTTGCTATAAACGTAAATCTATATCAAAATGCAATCTTCATAGTAACTCTGCCGTGTCCTCTACATAGTTGCACCTCAAATGACATTTTATTCTCATTACAGGCAATTACTGTAACTATGGCAATCAGCATCGTGTAATCTAACCATAAAAAATTCAGAAGAACCTCATCTTAAACACAGGTTTTCTGATAAGTGGTTGCTTTTATTTTGATCAAATTGATTTTAGACACAAATCAAAGAATTTTGGAGCTGTTACAAATTTAATTATCCTTATTTATTGGGCAGTTTTTGTGGCTCTGTGTCATTATAAAATATTTTGTTTTACCACCATGCAAGGTTTGTGTTTTTGTTGATCTGGTTATTTAATAATACTATGGGTTTATTGGCTCATTATCCTTAGATAATATAATCATATTGCTCATCTTTATATAATACTTCTGAAATTAGGGTTGCCTCCTGGCTGGTATTTTGATAGCGGTAAATGATGGTTGATCCCAATGTTATTAATAGGGAAAAAGATAAATATATAGGAAGGCCGATATTTTTGGCTGTTTGAAATGTAAGTTGCATGATATGGGCATATATGTTATTTTATTGTGTTTAACATAATCTGTTAAATTGTAAATCAATAACAAAAATGATAATATATATATATATATATATATATATATATATATATATATATATATATAT
Organism: Xenopus petersii; assembly: GCA_038501925.1. NCBI lineage: Eukaryota > Metazoa > Chordata > Amphibia > Anura > Pipidae > Xenopus > Xenopus petersii. Next base: position 105,397,323 of record CM076677.1, read on the forward strand.
CTGATAGATTCCAATGTAACAATCACTGAAAAAATATATTACCCTATGGTTTAATATTTAACATAAAACTTTCCATGGGAATTCTAGGTAGGGGGTCCCTTTCTCAGACCCTCCCAATGCCTGTGCAAGAGTCAGTTGTGATGTTAAAGAGGGGCCATAAACAAGATGGACTGGTAGATTGTGCGCAATAAAAGGAGACAAGGGCCTGGGTGGGTGTTGGTGTTTCATTGCAAAATCAATTTTTTGATTGTGTTTTGTGTAATAGAATGGGGGGGTTGAGGCAGGGAAGTGCTGCTGTCCTGAATGGGATAGGATTCTGATCCACCTAATGATGTCAATATATGTGTGTATGTGTTTGGGTTTTCACATTTCGGCAGCCCTTGTGGTGCATGGTAGAAAGGCATGAGATTTGCTGACACTGGTGCCTGCGCTGGAAAGTAGAAATATTTTTTTTTTTTAGTTTCTATTTCTTCGTATCACATTGGAGCAAGCCCTAACATGTACAGCTACTCCTGCTGCATCATAAGCTGCATATTTGCATCCTGATACACATGCAGTGCCCTCTGTAGTTGCTTTTACATTTCAACTCAAGCCCAAATAAAGCACATATGCACTTGTAAAAGCCTGGCTCCTCTCATTGGATTTTTTTCCCCCTCTGAAGCAAATTGGAGAGGCTTCAGATGGGGTTTTTTGCTATGTAACTTACTATGTTATAATTCATTCTGCAACCCTGCTATGTTCATTATACTGTATGTACAGGTCAGGCACCAGTCCTTTATACTGTATGTATAGGGTTGCCACCTGGCCAGTATTTTACCGCCTGGCCGATAAAAATGAAGCTTGATGCCAATGTTATTAATAGGAAAAGATAGCAAGAATATAGGAAGGCTGGTATTTTTCTCCAGAAAAGGTGGCAATCCCATGTATGTTCAGGTCAGGCACCAGTTCTTTATACAGTATCTACAGGTCAGGCCAGGGCCAGAACTAGAGGTAGGCAGAAGAGGCACCTGCCTAGGATGCAACGAAATGAGGACGCTGGGCAGGTACCTGTCTTTTGTCTACCCCTAGTCCATGTTAGTTGCTTTCCCCCTCCTCCCTCCCCTCCGGCGCTCTTCCCCACCTCCCTGCCCTCCCCTCAATCCATTTCCCCTGCTTCCCTGCCTCCCTCCCCTCCAACGCTCTCCCTCCCCTCTTGCTCTCTCCTGACCCTCCTCTTTGGCGTTCTGCGCATGAGTGCGCACAATGCGTTTGGGGGTGCAGTGGCCGGCTGGGTCTCCTAGGGCACCCGGTCAGCTTGGCCCAGCACTGGGTCAGGCACCAGTCCTTTATGCTGTATGTACAGATCAGGCACCAGTCCTTTATACTGTATGTACAGGTCAGGCACCAGTCCTTTATACTGTATGTACAGATCAGGCACCAGTCCTTTATACTGTATGTACAGGTCAGGCACCAGTCCTTTATACTGTATGTACAGGTCAGGCACCAGCCCCTTATGCTGTATGTACGGATCAGGCACCAGTCCTGTATACAGTATGTACAGATCAGGCACCAGTCCTTTATACTGTATGTACAGATCAGGCACTGGTCTCTTTTATACCATATTATCAGATCAGACCCTTCTTCCTCATACTGCAAATCAAATTCCTTCTGCACCATCAGGTCCCTGAGCACTGGTGTCGTTTCAAGCGCTTCACCTCTTTTGTTATACCCCTGCCTCCCAGTAGTTTCCTTGTACACATGAGAAATGGGACCAAAAGCCAATAAATAATTAGCAAGAGAAGTTCACAGTAACTTTGAAAATTGAAAATTGTAATTTCATATACATGTTTAGATCTAATCTGTCACCCTAGCAAGTGCAACTAAATGATTTATTGTTGCCATCAGGCTTGTTCACATACTGGAAATGTGCAGAGAACCGTGAGTGACATTTGACCCAATGTATTGTGAACAGCCCCTGCTCTGTAGCACCTCTGCAACTGAAACAGTTATCTGCTTGCTATGCTCCCAAGCAAGGGAGAATTCCCCATGTACATTTGTTTTCCTTTTCAGTTCCAGTAAGAAATGAGGGTAAATTCCAGCAATAAAATCATCAATTGCCTTTGACCCCACAGTCTGCCAGTCAGTGTTTGGAGGATCAGCTCCCAGAATGCAGGGAGAGTCATGTCAAGGTACAGTGCTCCTAACTCAGACTGTGGAATTTCCCCAAACTTTTATACTTTATACAGTAGTATAAAAGTATAGTAAGCAATCTCCTTATGAGTCTGCAAAAGGACATAATGTCCAAAAATCATATTGTTGATCCGGTGGCCAAAGAATGGATCAGCCCAATATGGTCAACTCATTTGCCGAGGTCTCTGTGTGTGGCCAGCTGTTCTATTTGTTAATGTCATGGGATGACCAGCTTACAGGCCTACAAATATATGGAATACTGTACCCCCTATTGTAATTGTATATAAGGATATTATAAGTCATAGTGGAGTTCCATTACACTATAAAAGCTGCAAGGCTGGAGGTCAATTGCTTTTGTCCGGGTCATGGAACGCTGAGGTGACTTCTAATATCCTCATATTTCACAACAGGGGGTCAGGGTCGTACTGGGCTGGAGAGACACTGGGAACAACCTGGTGGGACCTGGTTGCACTGCACCCTTACCTCCCCCCTGACCCTGATCGCAGCCAGGGCTGGGGGCCCAGATGCAGAAGAGGGGCCCAGGGTAGTGTGTGGGTCCGATGCTGTAGGGGGTACATTCTTTTTTATAATAGTCATGTCATGTGACAGAAAGCATCAGTTATAACTGATGACATCACTAAACTCTGTTTATAAGGATAACATTTACAGAATATTAATGGGCCTTGGTTTATTATATAAAAGGATCCTGGAATCCAAGAGCTTACATTTTAAACACTATGACCCCACCAAGAAGGTTATACAATTTTAATATATTAAAACAAAGTGACCTGAGACACTTCAGGGCAATGGCTCTACAAACTTGGGGAGCAGACTCTACTGTTACTGTGGGGGGACCAGAAAGTACTTGTTTTGCTTCCCCCATCCCTGCACCTATTTCCAAAATGATGCCAATGGTACTTCTGTGCTACTAGTACTTCTATATATAAATGACAAAGGGCACAGAGGTAGTATTTATATAGTGCAGCATTCTGGTGTTTTATGGTGAAGAAACATGGTGAGATTTCTGCTGGAGTCACAAGGGGTGAGTGGCAGGTTTACAGCGGAGATCATATGAGGAGGAGCACTTGAAAGTAGACTGAATAAATGAAATCCCAACATACAGAACTATAATGATTGAATAATGTGAGCACAGTTCAGCATTTCTTGCTATGTACAATAATAACAATATAATACCATATATAATAATGTTTTTTTCTGCTAGTAGGGGAGAATATATGTTCCTATGCAATGAAAACAATTACCCTTGGTGCATAAAGTGAAGGCACGAACAATATTTATGGGGTGATGGAGCACTAAAGGAGGAAGAGACTATATCCTCTTTATTTAAATATTAAAGCTGTTTGCTGTGGGATTAATGGCGTGCCTAGTAACAAGCAGGGACTGAGGACTTTCAGGTCAGGGGATGGGGGCAGGGGACAAACACTTGAACAGACTCAGGGGTGGGAATTAAGCTGTTACTGGTGCAGTAAAGATCATTTACATCAATCCCTGTGTGATCCAGTAGAGTTGTCCAGTTTTTCACTGGACAGTCCCTATTTTGACAGCTCAACCCACAGTCCCAGATTGTTACTGAAATGTCCCGACTTTTTCTTTGCTCTCCTGCACTGAACAGCCAGAAAAAGATACAAATGTAATTGGCTTTTCGTAGAGAGCCCAGAATGCCAGGCAGGTGCACTTTTGTAACAATTTAAGATAAGCAAAGAAACAATTGTAGCTGTGCAGGATAATCAGGTCTGGGAGAAACTGTGATCAGCTTAAAGAGCAATTCATCTTCATTAGCAAAACTGTAATAACACATGGTAATTAGGGGTGTGGTCACCAAAATGGGCGGGTCAAAAAAGGTTTGCCACACTCCCCATGGCAAATTTTTTTGTCCCTCTTTCTTTTTCCAAAATGTTGGGAGGTATGCCTATTGCATTCACACACCATGGACCTGGGGCAGATTGGACTCTCTGTGGACACCCCACTATAGATTTAGTCCCTTTGACTGTAAGCTCTTGTGAGCAGGGCCCACTGATCCCATTGGTATTATGTGATTTCATGTAATGTTGATGAGGAGACCAGAGTATTATTTCTGACCAGAATGGAATCATTGCCACAGCAGTATCACGCAGTGCCAGGAGGACATGTGACATAAGAGAAACACAATGGCAAAATGACAAACCCAGATTTAAATTGCTGGTTTAATTAGAGGTAATTACAAACTGTGACTGGGGTGTGGCCGTCCTGAAAATCCAGTATCAGGAGTAGGAAGAGAAGCGGTGCCGGATTTGCGATTAACAGCCTATCTCTTTAAAGGGTTGGTTCACCTTTAAGTTAGCTTTTAATATTCTATATACAATTCTAAGCAACTTTTCAATTGGTCTTCATTATTTATGTTGTATAGTTTTTTTAGTTATTTGCCTTTTTATTCCGACTTTTTCCATCTTTCAAACGAGGGGTCACCGACCCCATCTAAAAATATATGCCCTATAAAGCTACACATTTATTGTTATTGCTACTTTGTATTACTCTTACTATTTCTATCCAGGCCCTCTCCTATTTATATTCCAGTTTCTCATTCAGATCAGTGCGTGGTTGATAGGGTAATTTGGACCCTAGCAACCAGACAACTGACATTGCAGCCCGGAGAGCTGCTAAATCAATAGCTAAATAACTCAAAAAGCACAAGTAATAAAAAATGAAAACCAATTGTAAATTGTCTCAGAATATCACTCTGTACATCATACTAAAAGCCAACTCAAGGGTAAATAATCAGGGATGCATAGGAGAGAGAATGGACAGAGCTCCTCAGATTCCCACAAAACCATGTACATAGCATTTACCAACCATTTCATGCATGTATACCTTATTCCTATGGACAGATTCCATTAACTTTTCACTGTCTATAACTTATTTCTTCAAACATATCAGGATAGGCTGTTCTGTATATTTATATCAGTGTGGGCAGCCAAGATGGCTTTGCCACAGTAACTATATTCCCTGATTCCCAGTGCAAGGTGCCCTCTAGTGGCCTTCATGTTACAGAAAAATAGGAATAGGAATGATTGTATTTTACTGGAAATATGAAAATAAATAAAGGGAATATAAAGCCTATTCGTCAGTAGGATATATTTTTCATAACAGACAGGCCTGTATCATGATAGGGGAGTCGTCGATGGACCTTTATCCCAGCGACCGGATCATAGTGCACATATACATTTATGAAATACTATTAGACGGGAGAGGGGACAAATTTCCGGAGTCGTAAATTCTCTCTCTTCAGACGGACAGGGCTGAATCTCACTGATAACATGGGGCTCAGGTACAAGGCAATTCTTTATATTATAGAGGAATTCAGTGTGTTACTCCCGCTCTCACATCAAGTATGTGTATGATATTGCCCTTACTATTGCCCTTACTAAGAGTGGGCAAAATGGCCTCAGTGCAGTCATTAATTGAAGTGATGTGGCATTATGGAGAAATCTTTTTAAATGGTGTCAAACACACCTTAAAGGGCATGTACGTCTAAAATAGAATAAGGCTAGAAATGCTGTATTTTGTATACTAAATATAAACATGAACTTACTGCACAACAAGCCTAATTAAACAAATAATTTATGCTTTCAAAGTTGGCTACAGGGGGTCACCAACTCACCATCTTGTAACTTTGTTAAACATCTTTGCAAGACTAAGACTGTGCACATGCTCAGTGTGGTCTGGGCTGCTTAGGGATCATCATAAACAAAGCAGCTTGAGTTCTGCATGGCTGGGAAGTAAGGCGGGGGCTCCCCCTGCTGTTCATAAGTATGATTGTTTCCCTGCTCAGCAGTTAGGGACCATCTGACAATTCCTATCCACAGCAGTAAATGAAGGGAGAATTTCACTGCATACAGTCAGGTTTCTTATAAAAACAGTACACATTTTTTAATTAAAGTATATTGGAGATAAATTTATTTTTCATTAAAGAAAATAAAAATGGGATTTTATTTTTTTGCCTTTACATGCCCTTTAAATCCCCAAGGTCTTTTTGAGGATAACAAAAGCAATAAATAAGAAAATTAAAGGTGTAGTTTACCTCTCTCCATCAATCTGTGTATCCCATCGCGTGCACTCCACTGCGGAGAGCAACTCTCCGAACTTGTTCACACAGAGTCCTGCCAATTTGCTGATTTTCACGATTTCACAATTTTGGGGTAAATTCACCAATAATGTTGTTTCAACCTTGATGAAGGCGTAGTGTCACTCCTAAGGTTGGAACAGATGTGAAATCGTGAAAATCTGCAAATTGCCGGGACTCTGTGAACCGTAAAACCGTAAAAATTGGCAAATTGCTGGGATTCTGTGTGAGCAAGTTCGGAGAGTTGCGCTCCGCAGTGGAACGCACACGCTGGAATACATCAGGCGCCATTTTGGATTGACGGAGAGAAGTATTCTTAAAGTGGAGATATCATGAAGCGGCTATTCGATCCGGCGCTAAGTGACCTGTCACTGTGACTTACTCTGCTTATCTCTCTACATAATACGTTTTGGCAACCCGTTTGGGAAAATTACCTCTCACTTGATTACCAAATTGGAGAACTATAACTCACACCAATTTTGCCTTGCACATTGGTTGTTTGAAGCCTGGGGGAATCTCTTAATACAACCGAGGATACTTTTGGGAAAATCCTTATTTCATTGCTCGGTGCAGTAATCAATACCAACCAATCAGCAATTAGTTTCAATCAGTCTGCTGCAGGTAGCCTACTGGAAGCAAATAACTGATTGGTTGCTGTGGGTTGCTGAACTGAGGCAATTCCCCCCACACACACACTATATGAGCCCAGGTATTATGGTATAATGTCAGTGACCTGTTATTCAGGGTCAGAGCCTCTGATATCTAGAGAGATCCATGTGAGTCACGGGTGCTGACTAAGTAAGATAATTCACACACGTCTGTTTCTTTGTGGTTGTGCCCAGAATAGCACAATTACTCATTTGCACATGCTCCCCCCCCCAAACCTAAGTTTCGGGCTGACACGCCTACTCAGGTGAGGCTGCGGGTAACAGCACCCTTATTATAGCAAAGGCTTACACATCAGCAGTTCTTGGTTGGGCCAAAGTTAACTAAAACGGTAATACGTGCAGTGAGGTGAACTGACTCGTCGTCAACCGGTGTAAATGTCTTGGCTAAACCAGGACCATATCCTTATCTCAGTTGTAGCTGTAAGGACTTTAACACATAGGCATTTCCAATGCATTCATGAAAACTCCATCGCAGGGGGACACAGGAACAAATGCAGCCCATTTTTTCAAATGATTTGTACCCACTGAGGCCCAGGCAAACAAGTGGCGTTCCAACTTGCCTGTTCCTCAGTGAACTCAAAGTCATTTGAAAAAAAAAAGAGCTGCATTTGTTTCTGTGTCCCCCCAGGCTCATGTGTAAGAGCCCTAAAGCTTAATATTAATAGTACCAAACTGAGCAGTGGGTCTAGTAACCCATAGAACCAATAGGAAACTACAATTTCATGGACTATTGATTGCAACAGGACTGGAATATGGTGCTAGTGATGGCGCAGCCTAGTCCCTTAGTTTTTCATATGACAGTAAAATAAGGCTTTTGAAATTTTTAATTTTTTTCTCCAGTTGGGCCTCCCATAGGCCAATAGTGATGCCAGGGCGAATTTACAGCGAATTTCTGAGTTTCACCAACGGCGAATACATTTGCTAATTTGCTTTGTCAAAAAACTTTGACGCTGTCGACGCCGGCAACAATTCAGACGCCATCGACGACTACCAAAATCAGAGTTTCGCAAATTTTTTGCCCGTTTCGCAAATTTTGCAAATGTGCCAGTGGGGGCCTTACACAAAAGCATAACCTGCAGTGCTGGTTGCCCCCTCTGGAGTGCTTGTCACAGTCTTGTAAGTTGTGATGTTACTCACTACATTATATAAAAACAGCCCCAGGAGAGGCCCAGGGAACACTGTGTATGTGCAGGACTTAGGGAGGGGGCTTTATCTGTCATGAAATACTTGGGGGCAAAATTGTGTCCTGCCCGCTCTACTGCCCAGCTCCACCACCTGTATTCAGGCCCCTCTCTCACCGGGATCAAGCCCAATCCTCTGCCCTGACTGTTCTCTCCCTGATGACAGGTATAAAGTTCACAATATGGTATATAAAAGGTACGGGGCCCCCCAGTAGGCCCATTAGTCTATGAGAGATGAATCCAGTCTGGCACAAACCATTAACCAACATAAATGGACTTGTCTAGTAAAACAAATTGTATTTATTAAAGAAAAACAGTAGAGCCAAGTTGACAGGACACGTGGAGCTATTATGTGCCAACAGTCTGACTGTTATCTAAGGAATGTCTTTGTCCTTGTCCCTACCTCTCCTCTCAGCTCCGGGGCTTTTCTCTCCTTTTATTTACTCTTTTAGTTTTCAGTTTCCTTTCCTTGTTTTGCCCATTGCCAGATACACACTGCGGTTTATTATGCAACGTGTTACTTTAGGCTGTCACTGGAGTGGCTTTATAACTTACAGGAAAAGAGAAGTAGAAATCAGCTGATTACAAGTGACAGGATCAATTCCAAGAAATTGCACCTGATACAAAACTTTTCCCTTTACTTGTAATGGGGCAAAATTTACCATTGGGGACTCCCGCATACTGGGATTGCTATAGTAGCAGTGACTGTGGGATAGCAGGTATAGTAGGGAGAGATGGTGCCTATAGTAACAGTGGGATAATAGTCTCTGGGAAGGGAGTGTGACTGTGGGATAGCAGGTATAGTAGGGAGAGATGGTGCCTATGTGGGATAATAGTCTCTGGGAAGGGGTTGTAGCTGTGGGATAGCAGGTATAGTAGGGAGAGATGGTGCCTATAGTAACAGTGGATAATAGTCTCTGGGAAGGGAGTGTGACTGTGGGATAGCAGGTATAGTAGGGAGAGATGGTGCCTATAGTAACAGTGGGATAATAGTCTCTGGGAAGGGACTGTGACTGTTGGATAGCAGGTATAGTAGGGAGAGATGGTGCCTATAGTAACAGTGGGATAATAGTCTCTGGGAAGGGACTGTGGCTGTGGGATAGCAGGTATAGTAGGGAGAGATGGTGCCTATAGTAACAGTGGGATAATAGTATCTGGGAAGGGAGTGTGGCTGTGGGATAGCAGGTATAGTAGGGAGAGATGGTGTCTATAGTAGCAGTGGGACAATAGTCTCTGGAAAGGGAGTGTGGCTGTGGGATAGCAGGTATAGTAGGGAGAGATGGTGTCTATAGTAACAGTGGGATAATAGTCTCTGGGAAGGGACTGTGGGATAGCAGGTATAGTAGGGAGAGATAGTGTCTATAGTAACAGTGGGCTAATAGTCTCTTTGAAGGGGTTGTAGCTGTGGGATAGCAGGTATAGTGGTATAGTAGGGAGAGATAGTGTCATATTGTTGCCTTTTAGTAAAAAGACATGGTGCTTGTTTGAGCTATTTTACTTGTTGCGCCTTCTTATAAGATTAGTTCTTATATAGAAAGAGCACAACAAACCAATTTCTCTGGATTTACTGGTTTCATATTGCTCCAACAGTGCCACCTTCTGGAGTTAAAATAACCTGATATTAAAGTGATCCTGACACCAAAGTGCTCCATTATGCACCAAATAAAGAGGTTGAGAAAAACTGCCTATATGTTATTTAAACCATTTTTCTCTCAAATGTAACTGTAACTGTGGTAATTAGAAAAATAATTATACACAAAACAGGAGCACTGAAATAGTTAAAGTAACAGGTAAAATTCCTGGGGGGTGCCAAGTTGTTAGGTGCCCCCCTATTGATTTGAGTTGCTAACCTGTTACTATAGGCTTACACTCCTCTTCATTATAAAAAAAAAGTAGCAGCCCAGGGTACTGTTGGCTGAGTGCTGTGCCCCAATCTTCTTCTAGGTGTCCCCCACCCCAATTCTAGCAGACCGAATGGCTACATCATATTGTGATAACACCTTCTATTTCCACTGTCCCAAAACAGTTCCCTGGCCATCCATACACCCACTCCGGGTCACCAATAAAACTCTTATTGCTGCTAAAGGGGACGTTGCAAAATATTTCATTTTACTTAATGAGTATTTAAGCAAACACAGTCAAATTAAAAAAAAAAAGTTAGGAGTTTTGTGATATTTCAATTAGAAATATCTCAAAAACAGCATTTCTGGGCAGGATTTATTATTTAGCGAATAAAGAGAATTCAGTCTAAATACTTTTACAAGGCTGTGACACTGACGGATGTTCCTTTTAGTTAGCGAGGAACTATTGAGCTTGAGTGCCAAGGCCTATTTTATATCCCAGGGCTGGTTAGTGCCCATATATCTGTGTGTACCTTTCATTTTCCAGATTTAGGGAGCAGAAAAGATTTGACCGCTCTGAAATTTCCTTCCCCTGCAGTTGATGAGAGGAAAAGCCACCTCTGGTTCCTAAAGGTGGATAAAATTCCATATAGGTGATATACTAGGCAATGCGCCTGGCCAAAACCCTATCATCAGTTGGGATCCTTCATTTTATATTTGTTATTAGAATGTAATTGGCATGAAGTAAAAGTATCCTCCGACTCTTCACCTGCCTGGGGTGATGGAAGATGGAGTTCAAACACAACTCTAGGGTTACAAGGTGGACACTCTGGACCTTCAGCCCTTTGTGTTGGAGATCTAGTCATTTTAAATGCCAGAACCTCCTCTTCAGTAACTCAGCTGGAGTATTGCTTTTAAAGGAGAAGGAAAGGCTAAAATTAATTAAGCTTTATAAAAAGCTCTATATAAATACACCAGTAAACCCTCAAAATAATGCTGCTCTGAGAGTCCTCTGTCCAAAGAAACAGCATTTCTTTCCTTCTATTGTGTACACATGGGCTTCTGTATCAGACTTCCTGTTTTCCACTTAAACCTACAGGGCTAGGGCTTGAGCATGCTCAGTTTACTCCTCTCCCCCTCCCATCCCTGCTGTAATCTGAGCCCAGAGCTATGAGTGAGAAGGGAGAGACTCAGGCAGGAAGTGATGTCACAACACATTAATATGGCAGCTGCTATCCTAAACAAACAGAGAGAGCTTCTGGAGCTGTATGGTAAAGCATTCTGCACAATAAATAAAGTGTTATAGCTTGTACTATTGTGGCTAATCTATTGGCAATAAACCGCTTTAGTAGCTTTCCTTATCTTGTAGAACTGATAGAATCAGTAGTGGGGCAGGATAAATAGAAAAGGGCAATGCCTTGTGATGTCACTCAGCTTAGAACTGACTATTGAGAATAAGATGACGCTTCTTTGCTCACTGACTTTATTTTCTAAGCAGAGTAACAAAGATGTATTCCTTGCTAAACTAAAATTTGAAGAGCAGGTGGTTTTTCAAATTCATTATATTGGGGTTGTTTCAAATTCATTATATTAGCAGATTCAGCTGCTAATATCTTGAAAACTAGAAAAAATAATGAGTTTACGTTGAAAAAATGATTAGAAGAGAGCTTTGAGCAAATTTACAGACACATTTCAGTTAACAACTGCTTTATGCTCTTGTCATTTCATATTTGGTGCAACAATCCTGCTACTTTTGCGGCATTATGGGAATTAGATAGTAAGAAGTTGTTATTCTGGCAGCTGAACCAATGAGCAGCAGTGCGTCCAAGTTTTGTATCGCTATTTATCCTGTGGGGCTGGATGGAACGTCTCAAGGCAGCTTAATAGCATACTGTCATGGGAAAATATGTTTTTTTCAAAATGCATCAATTAATAGTGCTGCTCCAGCAGAATTCTGCACTCAAATCCATTTCTCAGAGTGTTCTATATTACATTTTGAAATCTGACATGGGGCTAGACATATTCTCAGTTTCCCAGCTCCCCCATTCATGTGACTTGTGCTCTGATAAACTTCACTTTTCTGCTGTACTGCAAGTTGGAGTGATATTAACCCCTCCCTTCCCACAAGCAGCCTAACTACAGAACAATGGGAAGGTAACCAGATAGCAGTTCCCTTACACAAGATGACAGCCGCCTGGTAGATATAAGCACTCAATAGTAAAATCCAGGTCCCACTGCGACACATTCAGTTACATTGAGTAGGAAAAACAACAGCCTGCCAGAAAGCAGTTCCATCCTAAAGTGCTGGCTCTTTCTGAAAGCACATGACCAGGCAAAATGACCTGAGATGGCTGCCTACACATTAATATTACAACTCAAAAATACACTTGTTGCGTAAGGAATGAAATTTTATATTGTAGAGTGAATTATCTGCAGTGTAAACAATGGAATTTAGAAATAAAAACAACATCATAAAAATCATGGCAGAATCCCTTTAACAACACTTTTGGTCCTCTGTGGTGCAAACCTGCTGGGAGCCCATGAGGGTGAGCAGTGCATGTCTCTAATTTCAAGAGGTTGCCTATAGAAGCAGGACCTGCGTACAACCCAGGATCCTGTCCAGGGCAATATTACTGTTTTGCTTTACATTGTGTTGGCTATTCCTTATAAAGAAACCCTATTTAAGACTTACATGGAGGACATGCTCAAACTGCGGCCTCCTCTGACTTATATAATATTATATGTCTCTGTAGCATGTTGCAGCCAAATACACAATTAAAATATTATTAAAATCTGGCAGAATGTGCTATATACATAAATAGCCAACAGAGGGCAGCCTTGCATAAAATGTCATCATACCAACATTTTGTAACAGTAAAATCTGTATTTTTTTCAAAGGCAGGGGAGTGATGTTCTGGATTTGGCCATCCTGCTGCTCCTCATCCAGCCTTGGGTTCTTCTGCGCTGTAGATTGGGGTGAAGATTTTAGTATGATGTAGAGAGTGATATTCTGAGACAATCTGCAATTGGTTTTCATTTTTTTTTACTATTTGCTGTTCTTTAGTTATGTTGCTTTTTATTCAGCAGCTCTCAGCAATCTGGTGGTCCAAATGGGTTGCTGGGGTTCAAATTACCCTAGCAACCATGTCTTAAGTTGAACAAGAGACAGGAATATAAATAGGAGAGGCCTGAATGGAAAGATGAGTAATAAAAAGTAGCAATAACAATACATTTGTAGCCTTACAGAGCAAATAAAAAATGAAAAGTTCTTAGAAATAGCCATTCTTTAACATACTAAAGGGTAACTTAAAGGTGAATTACCCCTGTTACTTCAATTCTCACCATCCCGATACTTCTAGGAAAAGCTTTCCCTTTGTCTTCCAGTAATGTCTAACCTTTATCCTCGCAGCTTCCAATTCCACCCAATCCCAGATGCTGAAAGTTGGAGTTTAACAATAACTGGATGGCCTGATGGGCACCTCTACTTGTTTAAATGATGGGTTTCAAATCTAAAAAAGGTCAGCCCTGCTGGGGACCCTACCCACAGCCTGAGAAATGTGAAAGTTGAGCCTTACTCAGTGTATCCCTGTGCAGCTCTAAAATTGAATTACTAGCATTAGTGCATCAGAACGCCTGGCAATGGCAACCCATCAGCTACTAGAGTTGGTCCGTAATAGGGGCAGAGCTGTCTGTGGGGAATGTGCAGCATGACTGGTGTGCTTCCTAAAGTCTTCGAAATGAAGAAGTGATATCATGTATGACAGGACGCCCCCAGAAGTGAAATCATACACATGGACAAATTGATCTCCTGAAGCCGCTGACCAGTGGCGTAACTAGATGTTAAAGGGCCGCACAGCAAATTAATTTTAGGGCCCCCCTACAGAGGTTGCCCTGTTTTACCAATATATATGTTGAAATTGCTCTTTATTTGGGCCTCATAGGGTCCCTATACCTCCTGGGCTGCCTGCAGCCTCAGGGTCTGCTTCCTCTGTAGTTACACCCCTGCAGCTGACTTCTACCTACTCCCAGTGATGTCACGGAATGCTTACTGCCGCCTGGAATCTAATCTGCACAAAAAATTGGATAGGATGACAGGACATCAAGGGGAGAGAGCCAAAATCGGGTAACTCCTGAAAAAATAGGGGGGTTGACGTAGACACCTCTGCAGTGGCATTAGATGCATGAAAAACACTGGTGTGTGAAGCCTCATATAAAAGTCTCATTTGGACTGCACCACCCACACACAGACACACACACAGACACACACACAGACACACACACAGACACACACAGACAGACACACACACAGACACACACACTGACACACACAGACAGACACACAAACACACAGACACACACACAAAATTTCCTGGGCCCCCTGAAAGCCCCACCTACAAGTCCGCCCTCCCCACCCCACAGGTCCGCCCCCCACCACACAGTAAAAAAACAAAAAAAATATTGGTGCCTAGGATTCCCACATGTTAATAAAAAATAAAAAGATATTGGTGGTCAGGGCCCCCCATAAAAAAAATCTGTGGCCAGGGCCCCCCCATTAAAAAATATTGGTGGCTAGGACCCCACATGAGAAAAAAAAATTGGTGGCCAGCCCCCCCCCACATTATGAGAAAATTGGTGGCCAGGGCCCCCCCCCCCCCACATTATGAGAAAATTGGTGGCCAGGGCCCCTTAAACGTCCACGCCTTCCCAAAGTCAGCAGCTCTCAGAAAGATGTGGGGCCCGGGTAATCAAGTAAGTGTGGCGTGGCCGGGCCCCCCTTACCCTCGGGCCCCCTACAACTCTCCCCCTTGTCCCCCCCTGATGGCTGCCCTGCACACAGACACACACAGACACACAGACACACAAACACACAGACACACCACACAGACACACACACAGACACATGAATTGATTCCCCAGCTCACAAGGTGCTCCCAGGCAAGATAAGTACCACCAATGTGCCATAGTTGATAGGTATTTGAGTTCCTTATTGCTGGTAATGTTCTATTCCAGCCCTGGCTCAATGCAAGACAGAGGGGCAATAGGCAGATTGTTGACTTGCAGCACAACCAGAGACACAGCCCCAAGGACATGATATCCCCATGGGGCTTCTAGTGAAAATAAAAATGAAGGGAATAAAAAGCATAGAGTCTTGTTTGTAGCTTCATTTTCATCTTTGGAATCCCAGCGGCTCTGCAGTAAATGTGTCTCTATGCAGATGAGCTTCGATCTTTTCCTCCTCGCTCTCTGTCTCTGCAGCATCAGTAGCTTTACTGCGGGACTCCGCAGAGGCCTGAATATTCATGGCTCCATTGCACAGACATTACAGGCTCCAGGGTCAAGACAAGTGGGAATTGTGGGGATTTAGCACTATGTGCTGCCACAGCAGATTTCAAGGGTGCAGCCTCGGCACAATAGGAAAACTCTGCTTTCTGCTTAAACTGGGCTCAGTAGGCCGGCACAGAATGCTCAAGACTTGTCTAGCAGTGTAAGGGTTACACCTGATCTACATGCCATGTTATGAATGGCTTCAGTTAGAAGATAGGAGGAAAGGTTCTCATTTAGTATGTCATTATGTCATATTTCTCTAAACATATAAAATTCTATTATGACATTTTTTTAAAAAAATGTACAAAATGTTTACATTTTTTACTGACCCTAAACAAGGCGGAATGTTTTTTCAATGTGTGTCTTTTTTCAACCTCAGCTACTATGTATATCCAAAATGCCATATGTGAATGTGCAATAAACAGCAGCTCCGGAGAAATAGTCACACTGGGGAAATACACATCAGCTATTTTTTTTTATCCAATGCCATTTTCTGTCCTACGTCAGCCGACATGAACTCCCCTCCTACCTTTCAGGCTTTATGAGAGGTTCCCGTAACTACTTAGCAACAAAATGCTGATTGGGCAAAAATAAATTTACAGCAACTGTTTCCTCCACTGAGGATCAAGCACTGAATAATGAATATGTCCTTGGCTCTTGGTTGCTATGGACGGAATGGAAGCACGCACCCCCCCACCCCAAAAAAGGAGTGCAATATATTCTGGGTAAAATAAGGATTACATTATCAACCCCTTACACTCCTGGATGAACCTTTGTGGTACAGATGGGCACCCAAAAGTGAAGTTCTGGGATAATATGAGGCACCAGTAAGGTTGCCACCTGGCCTGGCCGGTAGAAGTGATGGTTGATTCCAATGTTATCAATAAGGAAAAAAGATAAATATATAGGAAGGCCAGTATTTTTTCCCAGAAAAGGTGGCAACCCTAGGCACCAGTAGTGTGTTGTGCAGTTACATCTCCCATACGTAATGCAATACAGTTCTAGTGCTCAACAATGTGTCATCAACCACAACCGAAATGGAATGGGTTAAAGGGGAACCATCGCTATTATGCAAAATCAACTAAATTGTTTATTAATTGGGTCAACAAAGACGTACAATTCAGGAAAGAAGTCATCCTAAGCTCATCACTCCAATGGCTACACTGGGATAGAAGGTTTTTAGCTAAAAACACAGAAAACAAATGGTTATCATTGAAAATGCTATTAATTCTTAGTGTATTCCCTTAAAGGAACAATTCAGTGTAAAAATAAAAACGAGGTAAATAGATAGGCTGTGCAAAATAAAAAATGTATCTAATATAGATAGTTAGCCAAAAATGTAATGTATAAAGGATGGAGTGACTGGATGTCTAACATAATAGCCAGAACACTACTTCCTGTTTTTCAGCTCTCTAACTCTGAGTTAGACAGCGACTTTAAGGGGGGCCACATGGTACATTTCTGTTCAGTGAGTTTGCAATTGATCCTCAGCATTCAGCTCAGATTCAAAAGCAACAGTTATGACCCATGTGTCCCCCTCAAGTCACTGATTGGTTACTGCCTGGTAACCAATCAGTGGAAACCAAGAGAGCTGCAAAGCAGGAAGTAGTGTTCTGGCAATTATGTTAGACATCCAGTCACTCCAGCCTTTATACATTATATTTTTGGCTAACTAGCTATATTAGAAACATTTTTTATTTTGCACAGCCTATTTGCCCAGTTTTTATTTTTATACTGAATAATTCCTTTAAATATGAAATGTGAAAGTGTTAAGGACCACTTTATATGGCATAACTCAGATGTAAGGAAGTTAAAGGAACAGTAACACCAAAAAATTAAAGTGTTTTAAATTCATGAAAATATCATGTACTGTTGCCCTGCACTGGTAAAACTGATGTGTTTGCTTCAGAAACACTACTATAGTCAGGGCCGTCATTAGAAATCACTGGGCCCGTACAACAAAATTTTTGGGGCCCGCCCACCCTCACACCCAAGCCCCACCAACATATCCAGCCCACTCCACATCTCAGTTAAAAGACCACACAGCTCATAAAAAAAGTAACCCCACACACACACAAGTTATAAAAAGCTATTAATGGTCAGGGCCCCCTTATAAGTTAAGAAATTGGGGCTCCAAAAAAAATGTAAAAAAAAATGTTTTAAATTCTTTTCTTTTTTTTTAAATGGTGCCAGGGCCCCCCTTACAAGTTACAAAAAAAAATTGGGGCCCCAAAAATTTTTTTAAAAAAAAACATTGGTGGCAGGGGCCTATAGAATATTAAAATAATACATTGGTGGCCAGGGGAACTCAAGGCTTCAGGACTTCAACTTCGTCTCCTTTCGTGACTTTGTGTCTTTTCGCCACTTCAGGACTTTAATTTCGGCTCCTTTCGTGACTTCGGCTCCTTTTGTTACCGTACTTCGGCTGTTTTCGTGACTTCGGGTCTTTTCGCCGCTTCCAGACTTCAGCTTTGGCTGTTCGGCTTTTCGGCACTTCCGCATTCTACAACCTGGAAAATGGCCGCACGGCTCGGGCGCTCGTAAGGGGGGACCGGCTCCTTCAAAAATGCGGCACTGCAGGGGCCCCCCTTCAGGCCCGGGCCCGAGACACTTGTTCCCCCTGAGGCCGGCCCTAACTATAGTTCATATAAACAAGCTGCTGTGTAGCAATGGCGGAAATTGAAAAATGGCACAGGTTAACGAATGGATAACAGATAACACCATTAGACAGACAGAGTTTATCTGCTATCTGCTGTGTAACCTGAGCCTTTTCTCCTTTAAATGGCTGCCCCCATTGCTATACAGCTTATTTATATAAACAATAGTAGTGTTTCTGAAGCAAACACATCAGTTTTACCAATGCAGGGCAACACTGCATTATATTTTCATTACTTTAAAACACTTTTATTTTTTGATGCAACTGTTCCTTTAATAAGAATGAAAAAGATGCCACTTCTTTTAGAAATATAAAATATAGATACTACAACAAGTTTTGCAAATCAGGAGGGCACAAATAGAAAATGAGGAACTGATTGTATTCCAAGCAAAGTCTAATCCCATACATTTTTAAAGTACATCAGTTGGGTTTGGCAAACAGAGGGTGGACCTGTGAAGTCATGGGGCTATCTGTATGTTGCTTGCAGATGGCACAAAATTATGCAGCCCAATTAATTCTTTCCAGGACGCAGCATGATCTTGACAAACTGGCAATCTGGCCAGCTATGTGGCAGATGTAATTCAATGTCAATAAATATAAGGTCATGCATTTAGAATACAAAAACAGTACACAAACCACTTATACCCTAAATGGGACTAAGTTAGATACATCCTTGATCAAGAAGGACCTATGGGCACTGGTGGATAATAACTGTAGTAGCAAGGAAAGCCAATCAGCAGTTGAGAGAGTCAGCAAGGTACTGTTGTGTATTAAAAGGGGCATAGATTTGCATAAGTAGAGGGTTTGCAGTACAGTTTTGTTCTTCAGTATTTATTAATGAAAAAGATAAAGAAGAGATAGTTTTATAAAGGGTAATAACAGTGGAGTAACTATAGAGCAGTGATCCCCAACCAGTGGTTCACGAGCAACATGTTGCTCTCCAACCCCTTGAAAGTTGCCCCCAGTGGCCTCGAACTAGGTGCTTATTTTTGAATTCCTGATTTGGAGACAAATTGTGTTTGCATAAAAACCAGGAGTACTGCCAAACAGAGCCTCCTGTAGGCTGCCAGTCCACATAGGGGCTGGAGAAATAACCCTTATTTGGCATTCTTGGAACCTTTTTTCATGCTTATGTTGTTCTTCAACTCTTTTTACATTGGACTGTGGCTCACAGGTAAAAAAAACGTTGGGGACCCATGCAATAGAGGAAGCAGACCTCACAGTCTTGGGGGGGGGGCAGACCGTAGGTTCTGTTTCCTCTAAAGTTATGTGGAACCCCCACTCCCCAGCTACACTCTAATGTTCAGCCTAGGAAGAGGATGCAGGAGGCTGGGAGGTTTGGGCAGAGTGCGGGCAGGTGGGGGGCAGTTGCAGATTGCGGTGGGCCCCGAAGATTTTTTTGCAGGGGGGCCCAATGTACTCTAGTTTTGCCACTTGGTATGGAAAGTCTCAGTTATGAAGAAAGACTGGCTAAGTTGGGGTTGTTTACGCTGGAGAAGAAGAGCTTAAGGGGAGATATGATAACTATGTATAAATATATAAGGGGACAATATAATACACTTTATGATGCTTTATTCACCAGTAGGTCCTTCCAGCAAAAATGAAGGTGTCCTTTCTTGGTGTCCATTATTGGGTGCCCTGGACACTGACAAAAGGGACGGGGTTTGCAGCAAAATGAGCAGGGTTTAAGGGCAAACTGGGCATGTGATTTCTGACTGATCAGAATCAGATCAAAAGGACGTCTGCTTTCTGAAAGTGCCTTTAAAGGGGAAACAAACCCCCTCCTGATAACTCCTGTAATTGCCCCAAATTCTTTACTTAACTCTCCTTACAGAGTCAGCGCAGCGGAGCTCACGGCGCCATCTTCCAGTGCTTCGGTAATCTTCGGGTCTTCTTCCTTCCCTTTGGCATTTTCCGTCTCTTTCGGCGCATTCACACAGGGCTAGGCCAGCCAGGCGCCCCAGGCAACCTGGCCGGCCACAGCGCCAACTTGGTGCGCTTATCAGTGTCGGACTGGGACACCAGGGGCCCACCCAAAAACCTTAGACCAGGGGGCCACTCTCAGTACTAGTATTCTTCCTCTCCTCACTCAACCTCTATTCTCCTAGTTTCTTTTCTTTACACACTATAATCCAATATTCCATCTACTTGGCCTCTTTGTTCTCATAGAAATAGGGAATGGCCATGAAATAGGCCAAATGTTTAGCAGCATAAGGTCCCACTGACACCTGGGCCCATCGGGAGTTTTCCTGGTATCCCTGTGGACCAGTCCGACACTGGCACTTATGCATGTATGCACAAACGGACGCTGGTGCACATGCAGGATGCTAGTCTGTATGCCCGAATGGACGATGGCGTGCTTTGGTGATGTGCCCCTATATAAGATTAATATCCGGTGAGGTGATCACTGCAGGAGTCACCTGTAAGATCCCAAAATATCATAAAAGAAAGTATTAGCAGGGCACTGCTGCAACTTTATTTTAAAACAGAATTTGCTGTGAGTGTTGACATCTGCCAGTGGATACTGCAAGTTGCCAGCCCTGCTGCTCCATAAATTCCATATTGTTGCCATCGCTATAAATCACATTTTCTCTTTTATAAGTGGGATTTTAGCGTCAATGCAGATCTGCCACAAAGGTGGAATCAAAAAAAATCTATTAGCTGCTTATGATGATCACAGCACTGACTGCCCCCATGCTCCTTAGGCACAAGGCTGCACCAATCAGAATATTCATTCACACTACTGGGAATCATAGACGCATAGTGATTTATGTGTTTGGGGAAGACAAATTAAAGACATTTTCTAAACAGATTCCTTTATATTATAACAGAGCCATAATACTGTGAAATAGCTTGCAGTGTAAATGCAGTGGCACTTTTATGTATAAAACCCCTGAAACACATGGACATTTCCTACATTCCGGAACTTGTCTTGATCAATACAGCGACAATTCCATATTTAAGGCCTCAGAACACATGGTTAGTATAAGTACAGTAGCAGTCTCATATATATTTGCCCAATAACACAACACTGGGTCCTGTTGCAGCTAAAATTGGAAACAGGGGCTAACATTTTTTGGAGGCATCTCTTCCCCCAATCCCTCCAGTGCCTATGGAATACTTTCATCCTGTTTGTTGTAAGAAATGAATTGGTGTTGGTTTGGGGTGACTTAGCTTTCCCAAGCATTTATAAATATCTGCCTATGTTGGGAATAATGTGGAAAGGAATTATTATTATTAACATTATAGAAGAATCAGGGAAGTCTGCAACACCCCAGTTGGGTATAGGGAATAAACAAATAATTGTATATAAAGGCATTATGGTGTTATTGATGGTCTTGGTGCAGCATGAGTCTGATATATTTCCATTGTTCTTCCTTTATCAATAGTGAAACTAAGCAGATGCTGAAGAATCAATTGACAGCAGCCCATCCTCTCTCCTGCAGTTCTCTACACAAAGACTGCGCCCCCGGGAATCTGCTTCTTAATAAAGTCATCACCCACCCCCATCTGACGTGCAACCAGGAGGCAGTTTTTTGCTTCACATTTGTAAGTTAACACACACAGGCACACAGGTCCCTTGTTTCACAGGTCTGGAATGCTGTTAAAGTATAAAAATACACAGGCTGCGGTAAACAAAAAAAAAAACACAATGTGGCGTGACAATGCAAGGGGTATTGATGCATGCTTATTAATGAATGGGGTGATGATATATGGGTATTAATGAGTGGGGTGATAATCCATGTGGCATTAATGAATGGGGTGATGATCCATGAGATATTAATTCATGGGCCGCTGATACAAGGGGCAGTAATGAATGGGGTTATGATGCCTGGGGAATTGATGCATGAGAGTAAATCATGGGTTGATAATCCATGGGGCATTAATGAATGGGGTAATGATTTGTGGGGTATTAATGAGTGTGGTGATGAAACATTGGGCATCAATGAATGGGGCAACAATTGAGAAGCAGCCAGAGCTCATCGTAGCATGCAACGTTCCTTTGACGGTCGCAGCTATCGCGAGACTTCGGCTACTCCTCCCAAATACTCCAATTTGCACAGTATGGTGCTCGCTTGCAGAGCTGTAAGCGAGCATCATCATATTGTGCAAATCAATGAATGGGGTAATGATGTCTGGGGAACTGATACATGGGGTGATGATCCATGAGATATTAATTCATGGGTTGATAATCCATGGGGCATTAATGAATGGGAAGGATGCATTGAGTATTAATGAAGGTGAACTGATGCATGGGGTGATGTGATACTTATTATGATAGATAAGTGGGGCACTCCCTGAAAAAGGACCCTGGTAAAGAAATGTTTTAGCCTGAGCCAACCATCTATTCCTCTGCATCCCAATTTTTGGGCATTTCATGGATTTCTGGAGTGTGGCAGATGCTGGTAGATACCCTTATTCCGCTCAATGAAAAGAATCATTCTGCATACTCACCAGGAACCCTCCGAATACCAAAATTAGTGGGCACAGTAAGAGGGGTGACCAGTGTAGGCCAACATACCATGTAGCAGATCCCTAAATCATATGACTTATTTTACACTAAATGTGTGCATATCCCTAACCCCAAATATGCCTTTATAAATAGTGACCTATTTTTCCATTATTCCTCACCACTTTTGGGGGTTTACAAATAGATGAGACTCCCTTAACCTGCATATACTGGCGCCTGCAGCTGCAGATACTGGTAGGAAGAGTAGGGCACAGTAGGGCAGGATGGTCACTGGAACCCTTTAAATCAGTGCACATTACGGCCCTGCTGTTGTTATTAAAATACAACTCCCAGTACTCACTAAGCTTTATGGCAACTTCTGGGAGTTGTAGTTTAATAGGTGTCAGAACTTTGAAAGTGAGGTTAAAAAATAGTTTTGCAATAGGACCTTTTCCCCTGGAACAACAACGTATTTATATATTGCCAATATTCTTAGCCTACTTGTGCATTGTACAAACAGAAAGATGTCGTTGGTACAACGCAAGGTTATAAGACAGGAATAGGAGGATATCTCACCCCAAATGCTGTTTAATTTATCAGTTATTAGTAAGCATTGTGCAGTGCAGTGTGCCAGAGGCTGGGGACTAGCAGCAGTGAGAGCTCTCTATTCTCTATCTGTGCCATGTGCTATCTTTGATTTATGTCCCATACGCCCAGAGCGTGCCAGGAGCCAGTGCAGGGAGTAGCATGGGGGAAGCTGCAGTTCTTTTGACGCAGGATTCTGGGGACATCCCTGTGCCCTCCCCACCCAGTAAATGTGCCTGCAGTAGGGAGGGGGAGAGAGCAAGGGTGGGGCAGTAAGGCAGGACCACATTGTAGGACAGGGGGATTTGTCGGTCTGTTTTATCTGAGTCAGGCTTTCAGTCTTTGAAATGGCAGAGCTTCACAATGAGCCTTTTTTTTTGGTGAGCACAGCAATTTCAGCACAGTAAGCCAATGTAGCGTAACCATATCCAACATGTCTGATAAACACATCAAACTCACATTAGGCTGCAGTTTAACCCCTACTCCTCCTGCTTTACATCAGTGGCACAGAGCAAGGCTGGGTGCTACTATATCCACTTATTATTATTATTATTATTATTAATAAATTCCAGCCAGTGGCTCAGATCTGCATTTTGCACACAGACAGTCAAACTGAGGGAGTGTCCCGATCAAAGAAAAAACATTCAGGCTCTGTCCTGGTTACCCAGTAATTACAATTTAGTAAATGTTCTAAATGTTCTAAAATGCTATTTATTTTACCTCCCTAGATGTGCATCATTTTAGGATTGGGAAAACCTTTTCCAAGGTATGATAAACTGACACTATAATATACAAATACACACACACACATATATATATATTTATATAAATATATATCTCCCCTAATTATGTGAAGGAAAGACCAGGCAGCAGCAGAATTACACCCACCCTGAGGAAGCAGTGCAGCAGCAGCAATAGTCCGTGGGTCCCTTTACAAACTGCAGAGAGGAGCAAGTGCACATGGAGCAGCAGGGGGCGTGTCCAGCAGCAGTTAGGATGGAGGGATGGATGGGTGGGTAAGGCACTATATATAGTGGGATGCTGCGGCTCTGCAGTGTGCTTTGTGCTTGGGAAAGTGGAAGGAGAGTGCAGAACTATCACCAGCAGCAGCAACAGTATCCCACAGCCACCTTGCAGCTACAGTCATGACTTCCAGGGAGCTCTACACTTCATCCTACAAGAAGATCTTTGGGGACTCCCCTAGGTCCTCCAGCCACCTGTATACATCTAGCGGTGGTGGCAGCAGCAGCAGATCCTACAGACCCAGGGAAGCCTACACCAGCAGCATCTCCTCCTACAGGAAGGTCAGTCGCTCGCCAGGACACCTGAGCTCAGCCCAGGACCACTTTGACCTGTCCCAGTCCACTGCCCTGAGCAATGAGCTGAAGATTGTCAGGACCAACGAGAAGGAGCAGCTGCAGGGTCTCAATGATCGCTTTGTCACCTACATCGAGAAGGTCCATCAGCTGGAGCAGCAGAACAAGTTGCTGGAGACAGAGGTGACCTTGCTGAGGCAAAAGCACTCTGAGCCCTCCCGGCTGAGCCAGATCTATGAGCAGGAGATCCGGGAGCTGAGGTCCAAGCTGGAGGAGCAAGAGCAGGACAAGGACCAAGCGCAGTTGGACTACGAGCACCTGGGGGCATATCTGGAGCAGCTCAAGCTCAAACTGGAGCAGGAGGCCACCAAGAGGGAGGAGGCAGAGGATACTATGAAGAACTTCAGGAAGGACTTGGACCAAACCACCGTCAACCGCTTTCAACTGGAGAAGAAGGTCGAGTCGCTGCTGGACGAGATCGCTTTCCTGAGGAAGGTCCATGAGGAGGAGATTGCTGAGCTTCAGGCATCCGTGCAGGAGGCGCAGGTAGGTCCCAAGGTTTCAGTTTGGGCGAGGAGGGTTCAAAAAGAGATGCTGTATCTGCAGTCTCATACACCGGCCCCTAGATCCACTCATTGGTGTCTGTTGCCTGCATTTCTATGTTGGTTAGGCACATTGCTCCTATTGTCAATCCTGTGCATAGTTCTTATAGACTTAGGTCAAATGCCAAAAGTTGAAAGCTCTGACTTTGCTTATTCTGATTGGTCTAAAGGGCAGACACCCCCCCCCCCCTCCCAGTAGTGTAGAACTGTGGGAATAAATTCTCTATATAATTTATATATATTTATTTGCTGCACCTAACTTCTGCTGGAGACACTATATGCGCACCTGCCTATGGGACATCCTATGGATATACTTGTGCATAGTAATGGCATTTCATAACATATAACTGCTATTAATAAATTGCTATGGAACTTTGTATCTTCTGTAGCACTAAGCAATGCTGTGTGAAGAGATTAAAAGAAGTAACCCAAGTAGTTAGTGAGCAGTATGTGGGTGCTGTGCTATTATAGTGGAATTCTGTGTGCTCAGGCTTTTCAGATGATGAGTATTGAGCTGCTCCTGCAGTGGCCACACCCTGTATTATACAACTGCCCTGCACTGCAGAGGCCCACGGAGCCCACCCACCCACATGGCTGCTGCTGCTGGACACACACTATTGCATGGACTGTCTGTAGCTAAATTAGGATTGGTAGAAAGTAAATTGTATGTGGCACTAGTATGTGCCTATTCTACTATGGCTTGATAATGATATGAATAACGCTAATTAGAAAGCGATGTGTTTGTAGAGAGGTAACATTTTCCTGTGTTGAGCTCTGTTTGATGATAAATGTGTCCCATTGTCTCACTAAACAAGGCTGAGCCTGCAGGGAACATAGGATACACCTTTATGTTGTATATACAGGGGGAAAGAGCATATGCCTGATGCCACCCCCTCTTTACTCCCAGTTGGACTAAGCAAAGTGGGGGGTTACTAGTGCAGAGAGAGAGCAACTGGCGCCTCTGACTGAGCAGAATTTCTGAAAACGGGGCTGAAGGTGAACTCAGAAAAGACCTGCAGCCCCCTGACATACTCTCAGTACTCCCATCTAATCCCCCTGACACTCCCAGTGTTCCCATCTAATACCCCTGACACACTCCCATCTAATCCTCTGACACCCCCAGTGCTCCCATATAATCCCCCTGACACACTCCCAGTGTTCCCATCTAATCCCCCTGACACTCCCAGTGTTCCCATCTAATCCCCTGACACTCCCAGTGCTCCCATCTAATCCCCTGACACTCCCAGTGCTCCCATCTAATCCCCTTGATACACTCCCAGTGCTCCCATCTAATCCCCTTGATACATTCCCAGTGCTCCCATCTAAACCATTCAGTCATGGTGGGGGGGGGGGGGGGTAACATTATACAATATGTATTTGCAAGGGGGGGTCAGGAAAGTCAAGGTTACATCACTGCTTAGGCTAAATGGACCCCAGGATACTACCTAGTTCAGCAGAAAATTTTCCTATCATGTCTATGATGTAGAAATAAATCTGATAGGTTTTCCAAGTGTCTTGTCTCTACGTCCGGTCGATCCAGATAATTAAGGATTTGTCATCCTCTGATTATTTCTCCTCCTTATGGAGATGAATTGTACAGGTTTTCGTGAACGTCTGCCTTCCCTTCAGCCCTACTGCCACAGTTAACCCTAAAACTTCCATAACATTTCACCCAACAGTTACCCCAGAACATCATTTATGGCCTTGGAACATTAGGGAACGATCCACAAGAATTTACCTGCATCTCTTTGCCAATATACAGTGTATGTACAACAGTATGTATATATATATTTTTGTTTTTATAGTGATAGTTATGTACACAGCACTGTACAGCACAACAGTAAATTATTAGAACAAACAGGAACATACACTTGCATTTATGATTCCCCAAAGCTAACAGACACAAGGATGGAGGTTCCTGTGCAGAAGAACTTACAATTTAAATAAACAAAGAACTGTCATCTGTTTTCCTCCATCTGATCTGAACTACATCTCCCATCAACTACCACCAGCTGATGGAATTTGCTGCTCCAAATAGTCGTGAGCTTACAACTTGAGTGATGGCATATAGGGTGCATTGTCACCCTAACTCTACAGGAATGTGGAGGTTCAGTAATGAAACAAATGTGCAATGGGACTGGTGCAGTTCCGGACTGGGATTCACAATAGGCCATGGCATTCCAAGTACACAGAGGCCCAAGCAGCCCCCCACCAGCCCAATAAATAGTGACTTTCTATGGAACCTTACAGCAGCCCCTCTGGCATTTGCCAGAACCCACAGATTGCCAGTCTGGGCCTGGACTAGTGAGTTCCTTAGAGTTTCCCATTCACACCTTAAAGGGCAAGTCAACCCCAGAACAAACATTTGCCTAATAAAACTTGTGATGTGCGGGATCGGGTAAAATACGACCCGCACCCAATCCAAACCGCCCTCCCTCCACCCGCGCCGCCGGAGCCTGACTTCCGGGTTCTTATTAGACCCGCCCCACCCCGCTGATGATGTCAGAAAAGGGCCGGGACGAGCAGGTGCGCGGCTATAAAACCGGAAGCCGAAAGTGGGAAGTTTAAGGTGGCAGGCGGGGAAAAAATCGTCCCAAACCCGGCCCACATCACTAAAGGAAACATCATTCTAAGCAACTTTCCAATATACATTTATTTAAAGTTATTTGAATAAACAATTGCTATTGAAAGCAGCATTTACTTAACTCCTAGTTGTTACTTTTTGCAACAAAAACAAAGACAGGTCTGTTAATCAGTTGCCGTGTCTTATTAGGGATCCATGGAATTATCGTAATAAATGCATATTGCAAAGTTGCTTAGAATTATGCTTACTTTTATTAGGCAAAACCCATTTTTTTGGGATTGATAATTATTCCCTTTAATTACAAACACTAATAGAGACATTTGAAACTTTTCTTGTATTTGATATATCTATAGGTTAAGTAGCTCAAGCAGCCCTAGGCAACCAAAGAGACTCACCAGTCCCATTGCTGACACTCGTGAGAGAATAGGTGCGAGCGGATAGACGCTCTGAACAGCCGGCGTGAGGGTGCAGAGAGGGGACAGGACTAGGGGTAGGAGGTAAAGAAGGTGCGTGCCTTGCGCTCCTCCCATCTCTGTGCCATAGACACTTGCCTACTCTGCCTACTCTTCGCTCAAATACTAAAGACTTAGGCTAGAAGTTCTACACCTTATATCTCAAGCTTTTGTACCAGCCCAAGGCAACCACAGCCCTTTAGCAGTAAAGATCTGTGTCTCCAAAGATGCCCCAGTAGCTCCCCATCTTCTTTTCTGCTGATTTACTGCACATGCTCTGTGCTGCTGTCACTTACTGAACTTATGAACCCACTTACAATATACAGTACACATAGAATAGAAATGTCACAGTATAAGGCTAAATCTAATTATTCAAAATCACCTTACACAGCAGCATGTCTTTGCATCAGAATTGATTTATAATCTGTGTGGCATTGGTTTCTTTGACAGACTTCACCTACCTCCTTCTGATGCATTGATCATTTCTGCCAACCCCTAAGCTTAGCTGCCGGAAAATACTGAGTATGTACAGCAGGGCCACCATTAGAAATCACGGGGCCCCGTACAACAAAATTTTCGGGGGTCCCTGGGCCCCACTCAAGCCCCACCCCAGATCCCGCCCACTCCACAGACATCAGTGCTATAAAAAGTAACCCACCCCCCACACACACAAGTTATAAAAAGCTATTGATGGTCACTGCCCCCTTATAAGTTAAAAAAAATTCGGGGCCCCAAAGAATATTTTTTAAAAAAACATTGGCTCCAGGGCCCCCCTTACAAGTTAAAAAAAATTGGGGCCCCAAAGAATATTTTTTTAAAAAACATTGGTGGCAGGGGTCTATAGAATATTAAAATATTACATTGGTGGCCAGGGGATTAAAAAAATAAAAAAACACAAATGTTGTTCAGTAGAATTGATGAACTCATGGCTTTAGGACTTCAGCTTCACCTCCTTTCGTGATTTGGGATCTTTTCACCACTTCAGGACTTCAATTTTGGCTGTTTTTGTGACTTTGTGTCTTTTAGCTGCTTCGGGAGTTCGGCTTCGGCTGTTTTGGTGGCTTCGGGTTTTTTCGCCGCTTCGGGACTTCGGTTCTCTGACTTTTCGGCACTTCCGCATTTCAGCTGTTCGGGACTTCAGAAGGAGGCAGCACGGCTTCGGTTTTGTCAATGGGGGCCCGGCTCTTTTTAAAGAGCAGCACTGCCGGGCCCCCCTTCTGGCCCACGCCTGGTACACTTGTACCCCCTGTGCCCCCCGATGTACAGTGTCTCCTTAAAATACACAAAAGCCATGAATATCCTGTAAATTCTATATATAAACGGTGACTAGTGATGTCATCAGTTATAAACGGTGAATAGTGATGTCATTTTTGTCACATGACTCACCAAAAAAGTGTGTATTTTAATGAATAAAGTACTCCCTATTGTAAAATATGAGGAAATTAGAAGTAACCTCGGAGTTCCATGACCTGTATAAAAGCTATATGGTCATGGATCTCCTCGGTGACTTATAATATCCTTATATTTTACAATAGGGGTACTTTATTCACTATATAAACTGTTATAGGGGCATATTTGTGCAATAAAATAAAGACAGCAGGCAGGGGCGATTCTTGCTATTATGCCGCCTGAGGTGGCCTTCTTTCGCCACCCCCACCCCTCCCCACGGCACTAACCTTTACAGCGCTGGAGAGGGCAGGGGCGGTCCGTGACACAATAGCGCTCTCTGCACTAGAAGAGCTGAATTTCCGGTTTGAAAACCGGAAATCGGCTCTTAGTTACCAGGAGCGGCATTTTTGCCGCCCCTGGCAAACAGGGGGGGGCGCTGCCGCCTGAGACGAGTCTCAACTCGCCTCATTTGTGGAGCGCACCTGACGGCAGGACTGGATTTGTGGAGAGGCCACCAAGGCCCGGGCCTAGGGTTTCAGGATTGCTCCGGTCCTGATACGTGAATAAAAGGGATGGGACGAGGGCGACGAACGTCAGCGAGCCTAGGGGTGTCCGTTATATAAATCCAGCCCTGAAAGACAAGTAAAAGGGCAGATAAATCAGCCACTGTCTCATGCCTTTCAGGTTTCAGGTTGATGATGAAATCTATTAAACATAAACACAACTTTATCTTTTGTAGATCTCTGTGGAGATGGATGTGGTTAGTAAGCCCGATCTGACGGCTGCACTGAAGGAGATCCGCATGCAGTACGAGGTTCTGTCCTCCCGCAATCAGCAGTCATCCGAGGAATGGTACCAGGCCAAGATTGCCAACGTAGCCCTGGAAGCTTCCCGGAACAACGACTCTGTCCGCCAGGCCAAAGAGGAGATCACAGAGTACCGCCGGCAGCTCCAGGCACGGACACTGGAGATTGATGCTTTGCGCGGTACCAATGAGTCCCTAGAGAGGCAGCTGCAGGAAGCCGAAGATAGGAATAATGAAGAAATTTCTCATCTGCAGGTAATGTTAGTAGTACTGATATTCTTTGGATGTAAGCATGAATGTGCTCTGTACTGATGAGCATTATTCCAGCGTCAAGTTCCTAAAGGCTTGGAAGAGTTACATACTGTACATACCACCTTCACCTATACCTAGGGTTGCCACCTGGCCAGTATTTTACCGGCCTGACCTAAATAAACAGGAAGGCCAATATTTTTCTCCAGAAAAGGTGGCAACCCTACCTATACCGAGAACATAATGATAACCTGTAAAGGAATAATGTTAGTAGTTATGGACAAGGAACGAACTGAGACCTTTTACTTTTCTTGATGACTAATTCGTTTTAAGAAGTCCTGAAGTCTAGAACTGTTGACGACCCCCTACCAGTAGAAGACTTCCCAGCGAAGGACTATATAAGAATATATAACACTTTGAAGGAATATACTGTATAACTATTTATCTCTTGTTGGGAAAGCTAAGCCTTACCTAAAGCTTCATTATTCTACACCGCACCCCTGTACTTCTAAATATATTAGTGTATAATAAGTCCAGAATGTTTGAAGATACACCACATTTTTAAAAGATTTAGACTAGTGTTTTTAAAAGAGGAGTAAAGCTTAACTAAAGAAGCAGATTAGAAATGTTGTGCATTATGTTTTGGGTTTCTGTACCAGCCCAAGGCAACCACAGCCCTTTATCAGGAAAGATCTGTGTCTCCAAAGATGCCCCAGTAGCTCCCCATCTTCTTTTCTGCTGATTCACTGCACATGCTCTGTGCTGCTGTCACTTACTGAGCTTAGGGACCCACTCACAATATACAGTACACATAGAATAGAAATGTCACAATATAAGGGTGATTAGTAATTAATACAGATAATTACTACATGACAGCACAGAAACCAGTGCAACTAGCATCAGAATTTAATAATCAGCCCTGTAGCATCAGCTTATACCGCAGACCAACCTCCTTTTGTGCTTGATAATTAGTGACGACCCCTAAGCTTAGCTTCTCAACAGCTGCTCAGGGTCCATTGATCATGTGAGTGTCGCAGACACTTTCCAAGATGGTGACCCCCTGTGACAAGTTTGAAGTCCTGGATCATTGCTGCTATTGACAAGCTGAAACTTTAGGCTGGTGCAATAAAATATGACATTTTTATCCACATTAATTTTTAGGCTTTAGTTCTCCTTTAAGAGGAGCCTTAACATCTTCTGAGCCTAAGCTGAGCTGGTATTTCATTTAGAATTTTCCAGACATGGTGAAATATTTTCTTCCCTTTAGGATACAATCGGCCAGCTTGACAATGCTTTGAGGAGCACAAAGGAAGAGATGGCGCGACATCTGAGGGAATACCAGGATCTCCTTAATGTCAAGATGGCTTTGGATATTGAAATTGCTGCTTACAGGTAAATGATATATCCAAAAAATATATCCAAAATATAATATATCCAAAAAAGATGTATCATTAATGAATATCTAAAGATACATTATAAGGATGTAAATTATTAGTCTCCAATTCCTAATGCCTTCTCTTAAGGGCCTGTGTCCCTGAAGGCAAATGAGAGCCTTCCCTAGAAAACACCATTGTTTTTTTTTTTGTAAAATATTATTACCATGGATATTAACACAAAATCATTGTCTAGTAGTCCTTCTTTTTTACACCTTGCCTACTACCATAATATGTTTCAATATGCCAACACTAATATCCACTCATTTATCAAGGTCGCAAAATGAGCAGATCTCTCAAAAAATGGCCACCTTGAGGTGGGTGATAGGCTGATCATATGGTGGGTCCTAGGGCCCAGAATGTAAGAGGTCGGAGATAGGACTGCATCAATGAACTGATGAGGTCCTCAATCTGATGGGACTATTAAACCTGTTGGAGCAACATATTTTCTGCCAAATATCAATCAGGGAAGCCCATTGGAGATGAATACGCTGGCCAATAAGCTGCTGACTTGGTCTGTCGGCAGCTTTTATTGGCCACCTCTATTGGCCAGCTTTAGTAAGGGTGAGATATGGGGTTAAAACGATATTCTTGGAACAGTGACTGGATACATTGGTTATAATGTTTTCCTTGTGGGTGTGGCCTAGGGTTGCCAGCTTTTTGAGAAAGCTTTACTGGCCAGGGAAAGGGGCGGGTCCATGAAGTGGAGGATTGTGATGTAAATGGGAAGGGTTGTGATGTCACAGGGGTGGGGTCATGATGTTCAGGGGTGGACCTAAGTCGTGGAGAGTGGAATCGGTAAGTATTGTAGCTATATAATAATAAATTGATTACGAATTTTATTTTACTTTAAAAATTTTCCATTTAAAACCTGGCCGGCCAGAAACCCAACATATAACAATATAATTACATAAAAAGATTTTTTTCAAAATGATTCAGGTAGGTGGTCACTTGGGGGGCATATTTATCAAGGTTTGAATTTCGGATTTGAAAAACTTTCAAAATTTGAATTCGAAAAGACTAACCGAAATTAAGTTGAATTTTTTTGGTCGAATAGGTCCGTTTTTGATCTAATAAGTCCGAATCGAATTAATAGCGCGTTCGATTGAATTCGATTCGACGTTTTTCCCAAAAAAAAAACTTCGATCTTTCAAAGTCCACCAATTGACTCCAAATAGGTTCTAGAGACGTCCCCCATAGGCTAAAACAGCAATTCGGCAAGTTTTAGCTGGCGAATGGTTGATGTTGAATTTTTAAAGAGACAGTACAAAATCACAGTTATAGGAATTTTCCAAATCTCCTAGGTTGTATTACTGTGATTTTAAATGACCACCTACGTGAATCATTTTGAAATTTTTTTAATGCATTTATATTGTTATATGTTGGGTTTCTGGCCGGCCAGGTTTTAAATGGAAATTTTTTAAAGTAAAATAAAATTTGAATACATTCAGATTAATTTGGTCTCCAACTACACCTTTAATCAATTTATTTTTTATTATATATTTTTTTTTTTATTATACTGTTTTGTTATCCTTTAAAAGGACCTTGGGGGTTTAAGGTATGTTTCAGACCAATTAAAGAGATTTCTCCTTAATGCCACATTACCTCAATTAATTATTGTAGTTAAATAGGGAATAAAAGGATGGGCTTGAGGTGCATCGGTGGCAGGCCGGGAGCAGTTTGACTGGTGACCACAAATTTACCGGCAGCTACATTGCCGGTAAATTTGTAATATCGGCCTGTGCCTTAGATTTTACCAGCTAGGCCAGTGGAATACCAGCCAGGTGTCAACCCTAGTGGGGTCAGACATTACAGATCTCAGTCTGTGTTCCGTTGTATTCATGTGGCCCTAGCCTATATCTCTAACCTTGTGATGAGTTCAGGGCGGCCCTGACCAAAGGTTGGATTTCAAGTAGGGTTAAACCAATAAAAAATATCCAGCAAGCACTGCCAAAATGTATATATCTAAGAATCACCTCTCCTGTCTTTGTCTTCAGGAAACTCTTAGAAGGGGAGGAGACACGTCTAACGTCAGTGGGCGGAGGCAGCATGTTTGGCATTGGTTACCCATTCTCCTCGGGGTCATACTCCGGTGGAAGAAGCTCCACCACAAGCACCATCAGTATCAGGAAAGAGGAGAAGAAAGAATCATCAGAGGGCGGGAAAGGAGGAAGTTCTAAATCAAAACCAGGGGAAACAATTCAGGAAAAGACCCCTCAAAAATCTGCAGCAAACTAACATAAACGTGCAAAGCCCCAGACGTTCCATTGGAAGAGATTTAAATAAATGATACAAACCTGCTTTACTGACACTGAATTAAACCTTAACCATAACACATTTTTGCTGTATGAATTCTAACATGTCCAGCTGTTGTACACGGTTCTACGGGGGGTCTTAGGGGGACCCTACGATATAACTAGACAAGCAGAATAGGGCAAATATATCTGACATTAAATGCTTTCCCTAGTAACACGCAGCATATCACAAAGCTCTCATCCATTCCCACCAGATCAATATGTCATTACCGTCCATATATGATTGTTACATGTAGATCAGTTGTTTGTGACTACAACAAAGCTTTGTGATCAGCCAAATAAATACATCTCAAGCTTTTCAATTGGTCTTCATTATTTATTTTATGGTTTTTTTTATTATTTGCCTTTTTCTTCTGATTCTTTCCAGCTTGACCCCCATTTAAAAAACAGTTAACTTTTAGAATTTTATAGAAAGGTCAGTTCTAAGTAACTTTTCAATTGGTCTTCATTATTTATTTTTTATGGTTTTTTTTTTTTTATAATTTGCCTTTTTCTTCTGATTCTTTCCAGCTTGACCCCCATTTAAAAACAGTTAACTTTTAGAATTTTATAGAAAGGCCAGTTCTAAGTAACTTTTCAATTGGTCTTCGTTATTTATTTTTTATGTTTTTTTTTTTTATAATTTGCCTTTTTCTTCTGATTCTTTCCAGCTTGACCCCCATTTAAAAAACAGTTAACTTTTAGAATTTTATAGAAAGGCCAGTCCTAAGTAACTTTTCAATTGGTCTTCGTTATTTATTTTTTATGTTATTTTTATAATTTGTCTTTGTCTTCTGATTCTTTCCAGCTTGACCCCCATTCAAAAAAAATTTCTTTTATTGCTCTTTTTTATGACTCGTCTTTCTATTCAGGTCCTCCCCTATTCATATTCCAGTCTCTTATTCAAATAAGTGAATGGTTGCTAGGGGAATTTTGAGAGTTGTTGCATAAAAGGCTAAATAACTCGAAAGCCACAAATAATAAAAAATGAAAACCAGTTGCAAATTGGCTCAGAATATCCCTCTCTACATCATACTAAGTTAACTCAAAGGTAAACTACCCCTTTAAGGAAGGGGGACTGATACAGTTAATGCACTAAGTCAGGGGTGGGGGTAACGGTTGCTATGCAAGCATGACAGACCAATCCAGAATGTGCAGAAAAGGGGCAATGGGGCAACACCAATGTGAAGCTGTGGGTAATGTTATGTAACCTAATGCATGGTCTTGTCTGGAGGGAGAAGTGTGTACAGAGGATGCACCAATAAAATACATCTGTCTGTAAATGCGTCTTCTCTTATTGCTTTGCTATGTACATTAAGGCTGTCAGGCAGTAACCAATCAGTGACTTAAGAGGGGGCACATGGGTCATAACTGTTGCTTTTGATTCTGAGCTGCATGCTGAGGATCAATTGCAAACTCACTGAACAAATATGTACCATGTGGTCCCCCTTAAAGTCGCTGACTAACTCAGGGTTAGTCAGACATCCAGTCACTCCAGCCTTTATACATTACATTTTTGGCTAACTAACTATATTAGATACATTTTTTATTTTTAATTAATTCAATGCTCCAAGAAAGAGACAAAAAGAGAGGAGTATGACCACGAATTAATAGGTACTGACACATCAGATACAGAAATGGGAGATAGTACCAAACAATATTCCAATCACCAGACCAATTCCCAATCCACCTCTAGTTTACCCTTAGAAACCGCTACTTTTTTAGGACAAGGAGATATAAGCGGATGAGAAGGGGATGTTAGAAGATTAAGAAAGAGAGAAAGATGGGGCTATCCCAGACAGAACTCTTGGGAGACAAACAGGGGAAGAGGTCATTGGAGATACAAGAAACAACAGAGGAATTAAATGTGATTAATTTAAGTGATCATAACCTTACAGATACACAGTTGCGAGTTCTGCAAAAAGGTCTATCATTTTCACCGAGTTGCAATGTTGATAAATTTATCCTATACAAAGATCTATTTCTGTTTTGTAGGAAATTACTTTTAAAAAAAACATTTTTCTTCTCATGATCCGTTAACAGGGGATGATCATAATCCCATATCCCAAATAACTAGATGGGATAATCCTTTTGATTTGTATACACCACAACAGATTTATAATGAAGAAGAGAAGATCTTCAACTGTGCTCTCCAGGATTTATGCTCACTTCAATTTAAAACACAGAGTACTTTTACTCCTATGAGCCAAATTTGTCCAGCTGTTCAAATCTTTGGGGAACTAGTGATGAAAGAATTTAGCTCATTACCCGATAAAAGTATTGGAGACAATATGTCACAAGCAGAAAGGAGAGCAATTAAAGGAATTCAACAATGGGACGTTATCCTAATCAAAGCTGAAGATAAGGGAGGTAATATAGTAATATGGCCCAAAACAATGTACATAGCAGAGGCCTTGAAACAATTAAACGATAATAAATGCTGTATCAAACTCGCACAAGATCCCACTGATAGCTATAATAAATTATATCATAATCTCATAAGGGAAGCCAAGGCAGGCCCGGACTGGCAATCTGTGGGTTCTGGCAAATGCCAGAGGGGCTGCTATAAGGTCCCATAGAAAGTCAGTATTTAGTGGGCTGGAGGGGCTGTTTGGGCCTCTGTGTGGGCTGATATGGCCTCTGTGTACCTGAAATGCCAGGGCCTTTCTTAATTCTCAGTCCGGACCTGAGCCAAGGAATCAGGAATACTCTCCACACAAGAATTTAATGCACTGTCCAATGATAACCTCAGGATACCGACATTTTACATGCTACCTAAAGTCCATTAAAACAAAGAGAGACCTCCTGGTCGACCCATAGTTTCCAGTAATGGGAATCTATGTGAAATTGCAGGTCAATATATTGATACGAAACTGCGTCCTTTTGTAGTTGCTCTCCCTTCCTATGTTAAAGATACGAGAGATGTTTTACGGAAACGATAAAACATCAAGGTTAACAAAGATACTCTGTTGGTTACATGTGATGTCACCTCACTGTATATCTGCATTGGCCATAAGGCAGGTATAAGAGCAGTCAACACTATTCTTGAAAGTGAGAGTAATTATGGCATCGATTTTAGAACTTTCCTCATGGACCTGTTACAATTTTGCTTGTCTCACAACTACTTTGTCTTCAATGAAAGATATTATCTACAAACACAAGGGACGGCCATGGGGGCCCCGTTTGCCCCAACTTATGCAAATTTATTTCTGGGCTGGTGGGAGCAGTTTTATGTGTTTTCTGAAAAAACTGACAAGTGGACCAGTAATGTCCGTCAATGGATACGCTACATTGATGACCTGTTAATCATATGGGAGGGCTCAGTTGAATCCCTACATGAGTTCTTTGAGGTGTTAAATGACAATGATCTAAATTTGGAACTCACATATGTAGCTGATCCTAGATATATCTTGGATATAACCATTATTAAAGATGATAATGATTTGATATGTTCAGGAAACTAACTCTACACTACATTTTTCCAGCCACCATGCAACTCATGTCAAAAAGGCCATACCAATTGGTGAATTTTTAAGAGTTAGGAGAAGCTGTTCGGATAACTCCACTTTCAGGAGAAGAGCCCATGAATTAACTGAGAGACTAAAAAAACGGGGCTACAGTAACAGATCAATAAGAGAGGGACAAAAAAGATCCTATTCCACATCAAGGGCACAGACTTTATATTCGAAAGAAAAAAAGAGGAACAGTGATAGTGTCAGGGCCGGATTTACATTGTGGGCGCCCCTAGGCCCTCTAACCGTTGATCGCCCCTGTCCCCTCCAGGGGGACAGGAGCAATGGGGATTGGTGCATGGGAAATTTAAAAAATGATTTTATCTCCAGCACATCCCCAGTGTTTCTGAACCAATGTGGGTGTGGTTGGGCAGCATGCCGCCCCCCTAAAATTCTGCCTCCCTAGGCCCGGGCCTAGGTGGCCTTTCCACAAATCCGGGCCTGGATAGTGTGAGATTCATCACTACATATTGTAAGCAATGGAATGAAATTAGATCCATCCTGAAAAAACATTGGCATATCTTACATGCTGATTCTTCTTTGGGTAAACACATCAAAATATTCCCAAAAATAACATCCAGACGGGCTCCCAACCTACAAAATGTATTGGTTCGAAGTCACTTCAATAATAAAAAAGGGAAAAGATCAACACAAGATTGGGGTACTTACCCATGTGGTTTTTGCAATATCTGTCCTTATATACACAATATCAAAGAGGCGGAAGACAGATTTGGGAAGAAACAATGGAGTAACTATCGAACGATCGGAGTGATCTATATGATCACTTGTCCCTGCAATTTACACTATGTAGGTAAAACAAAGAGATCACTAAATAAAAGGATTTCTGAACATCTGACCAGTATTAAATCCACCCAGAGAGTATTGCTTGAGGCCCAAACAGTAGGATCAGCTACTGTAGATGAAGAATCATATAAACCCAAAAAAGTCAGTCCATTGGGAAAACATTTCTACCTATACCATAATGGTTTAACAGATGGTTTAACTGTTTCAGTTCTCGAAAAAGTGTCTCTGGGAATTAGAAGAGGAGATGTAGATCATAGACTTCTTTCAATAGAAAGTAGATGGATCTATGAACTCAATGCTCTAAACCCTCATGGCTTAAATGAAAGTCTTTCATTACATACCTACATAGGATCATAGAAACTACATTGAGTCCCACGGAAATGTTCGGTATACTGAATATAAGTAGGTCTTTCTCCAACAAATAGAAAGTTGTTTTCTCATATAGTATCGAATAACATACAACATGCAACAGTAAAATACTGGAATAGTTACAATGTGGAACTGTTGCTTTTATTTAGGGATGCACCGAATCCACTATTTTGGATTCGGCCGAAGCCCCGAATCCTTTGTGAAAGATTCGGCCGAATACCGAACCGAATCCGAACCCTAATTTGCATATGCAAATTCGGGGTGGGAAGGGGAAAACATTTTTTACTTCCTCGTTTTCTGACAAAAAGTCACGTGATTTCCCTCCCGCCCCTAATTTGCACATGCAAATTAGGGTTCGGATTCGGTTCGGCCAGGCAGAAGGATTCGGCCAAACCCGAATCCTGCTGAAAAAGGCCGAATCCTGGCCGCATCCCGAACCGAATCCTGGATTCGGTGCATCCCTACTTTTATTAAGTGACACATATTCAAATCTGTGGATGTGTTACCATTTGTGTTACAATTTGTTACAATCAATATTGATAATATACGTGTTTCTCTTCCATTGATACATGTGAAGAAATGTCCGCTGACCACATGACACCAGTGAACCTATCGGCGCGCTCACGAGGACGTAAATATCGCGAGAATACGCCGCCATTTGCCTTTGAAAAAGCCTATAATCGGCGAAACGTGCGTCAGGCACTACAGCTCCGCCGCTTCGTTTTTTAACGGTTTAGATAGGGGAAAAGAGAACCGCAACGAAAGCCTCATAGTGGGATTGATAAATGTGGGGAGGTGGAACGGAGGAAATCGATATTATTTGGGGGGTTCGGAATTCAATTGAGCACACGTATAGCCACTCTGTCAGTACAAGGTGTTGCTTTTCTGAGTGTCTAGGGAATAGGCCATACAACATAGGTGCCTCTGAGAGGGCACAGTGTTAGTTTAAAAAGAATTTTTGCACACCGTACTGTACAGTGGTGGATTATTTTACCAATACAATATACAGGGCGAATGTGTCCTGAATGTATACACAGCGCAATTTGGATTACTTTTGTGCTCAATGAATACTGTTACTGATCAGTCTCATTCCCAAACCCACCCCTAAGAGAGAGTTTAAGGGCTTGACCCAAAGATTTACTCTCACTACATTATCCATTCCTCATCCATCCTCTCACCTACCACCATTACAATTGCTTCGCAATGTTCTCTATGTCCCCCATCAATTCATTATAGGGTTATTGGGTGATGTAGGATCTAGAAGGGAACAGTCCAATGAATTAATTACGCTGTAATCCCTATTCACACATATATCAGATCGAACCTCCACCCCTTTTTCTTAATTGTTTTTAAGTGATTTTATGAATTATTCCCCCTTACAACTTATGAATTTTAGGAGTTAATAAAAGTTAGATTTTATCAGGTCTCTTATCCATGGGTCATATGTCGTTGGGTCTAATCATGTATCATGTCCACAATAAGCACTTTGTACTTTAAGGGGCAGATGTATCAAGGGTCGAATATCGAGGGTTAATTAACCCTCGATATTCGACTAGGAATTGAAATCCTTCGACTTCGAATATCGAAGTCGAAGGATTTAGCGCAGAAAATTCGATCGAACGATCGAAGGATTATTCCTTCGATCGAACGATTAAATCCTTCGAATCGAACGATTCGAAGGATTTTAATCCAACGATCGAAGGAATAATCCTTCGATCAAAAAACTTAGGCAAGCCTATGGGGACCTTCCCCATAGGCTAACATTGACTTCGGTAGCTTTTATCTGCCGAACTAGGGGGTCGAAGTTTTTTTTAAAGAGACAGTACTTCGACTATCGAATGGTCGAATAGTCGAACGATTTTTAGTTCGAATCCTTCGATTCAAAGTCGTAGTCGTAGTCGAAGGTCGAAGTAGCCCAAAAAACACTTCGAAATTCGAAGTTTTTTTACTTTGAATTCTTCACTCGAATTTAGTGAATCGGCCCCTAAAAGTTTTTACTTCACAATGAATTTCACAAGATTTTTCACTTTATTTATTTAACTTCATTAATTACGAAAGCTATTTACACCAATCTACACAATCAATTTACTTGTTCGTTCACGATGAACTAGTTGATCACAATGTTTTTTGAAGACACAATCACTTACTCAAATCTACAAATAGATTGTGCGACGCCACATACTCCTCTCTTTTTGTCTCTTTCTTGGAGCATTGAATGAATTTCCTATTTATAGGAGTTGTCAGCACATCTATACCAAGTGGCTCATCTGCTCTCGGTTAAGGGAATTCCTTAGGGAGTGGCATTTGGTTAGAAGGTGCGGCAAACACCAATTTCTCTCACTCATTTTTTATTTTTACACTGAACTGTTGCTTTAGGGTAAGGACACACAGGACGATTTGTCGCCAACGTTTTTAAAAAGCAAATCGCGGCGACATATCGCTCGTTTTGTCTCTGAACAAAAACAAATGAAAGACGCCAGCTCCTGTGCCCACAGCGCATTTGTGAATCGCCTGTAGCTCCAAAACGCACTGAGACCCTTTTCCGAGCGATTTATCAGAAATAGCATGTACTTAGAAAAGCACTGAAATCTCCTAGACGCACACACATACAGATAAGTAGCAGCAATTGTATTCAAATTACAATGCGAACGCAATGACGCAAGAACGCAAGAACGTAAAGACGGCAGGTTACAGCGGGAAGCGCAAACCATTTCCAGTTTGGGTGGAGCACGTACCGCACAGAGTAATGGGATACAAATCGCTCTGTGCCAATAGTCGCTGCTCAAAAAAGACGATCGTCTTGTCGCCGCGATTTACTTTTTTAAAACGTTGGCGACAAATCGTCCAGTGTGTCCTTACCCTAAAGTGCACCGCGGCTGTTTAAATGGATTGAGAGCAGCCGTGGAGCCGGAGATCTTGGGGACATGGGCAAATCTCTCAGCTCTCCTTATGCACAGACACAGGCTATTTGCTTTGCCATTAAACAATGTACAATAAAATCGGTGTTATTTAAAGGAATTTAGAATTCATTGGTATAAAGGGCACATCGCCAGTGACGTGACACCGGAATGAAGCAACGGCTAATGGACTTGCTGCTCCATCTTTTAGACTGAGGCATTACTCAGAGAGGCATCAAGGTCATTGCTTGGTCACAGCTTCAAACCATGTATTAAAGGAGAACTAAAGCCCAACAAAGAATTGCTAGAAATGCTACACCAACCAGTTCAAGGCAACCACATCCTTTTAGCAGTGAAGATCTGTGTCTCTGTAGATGCCCCAGTAGCTCCTCGTCTTCTTTTCTGCTGATTCACTGCACATGCTCTGTGCTGCTGTCACTTGCTGAGCTTAGGGACTATATACACAATATAGTACAAGTATTATCCAGATTTCTTGGGACCCGGGGTTTAAAAACAGATCTTTCTGTAATTTGGATCTAAATACCTCAAGTCTAGTAGGAAATCATGTAAACATTAAATAAACCCAATAGGCTGGTTTTGGATCCAATTATAATTATATCGTAGTCTGAGATTCGGGGAGATTTAGTTGCCCGGCGATAAATCGCCTCTTCTTCGGAGTGACTAATCTCCCGCCAGCTAGAATCTAAATTGCCAGCGGGATGGCACTTAGAGCTCTTTGTTTTCCAAAGTCGCTCTAAGTTTCCTCGTGAAGCAACTTCGGAAAACGAAGCGCACCGATTGCCATCCCGCCGGCGATTTACATTTTAGCTGGCGGGAGGCAGTTTGGAGAGATTATTTGGCCAGAAGAAGTCGCTGTGCAACTAATCTCCCCGAATCTGAGCATGTGTCTCTGCCCTAAGGGTGAGATTACATTTGAGGAGATAAAACTTTTCTCCTAATTCAGTTTAAGATTTTTTCCCATACACTCATTCCAATTCTTCAGCTACTGGCAATCCCAACATGGTGGCACTGACCCCCAGTACATCCAGTTATTTGGGTTTAGTGCTTATTTCAAACTACTCCTTAAAGCCCAGTATGTAGGGTGAGATTTGCAATAAGTACTTTCTTATTACTTCTCTGAAATGATACCAGGGAGACAGTGAGCTGCATCTGTAACCTTTGTATTTAATAATAATACATTTTATTTTGCCCTACACATGTGCCCACTGTCTAGGTAAGTTGCCATGAGTCAGGAAATGTAGGGGGGAAGGAGGGGAGCCCCAAAAAATTTTTTCGATCTTTTTCAGCCTATCACCCATCATGTAGAAAACACGCCAGCGTTTTTTGGGACTTAGAAAAAATGTTGACTTTTTTGGAAGCAATCCCTATCTACTCTATTGCGCTTCGCCAGGTCTGAGGTGGCGAAGGAAGTCTAGCGTAAAAGGTAGCGTTCAGTACACTGCGCAAGTTAGTGAATTTGCGTAGTTTCATCGCTAGCGAAAATTCTCCTGGCGTAAGGGTGCGAAGTAACACTAGCGAAACTACGCCAGCGTTCGTTAGTGAATTTGCGCAGTAGCGAAAATGCCAAACGCTAGCGAATTAACGCTAGCGTTCGGCGCTTCGCGGCTTAGTGAATTTGCGCCTTGGAGAGCAACACAAACATGAAAAAGTCTACGGGGATGTCAAATATGACTATTCAGTAGCCTCTATATGGACTGGCAGCCTACAGCAGACTCTGTTTGGCAGAACATCTGGTTTTTATACAACCAAAACTTGCCTCCAAGCCTGGAATTCAAAAATAAAATAAAATTTTTTTCAAATTAGAATCAAATTTGGACTATTCCCTAGTCGAAGTACACAAAAAATAGCTCGAAACTAAAAATTTTTTCATTCGAAAATTCACCTCGACCTTTGATAATTCTGCCCCTTTATGATAAGTAGCCGTGCAATTTGACACATCTCTTGCTACGAAGGAAGGAAAGGGGTTGTGCGTAGGCTTGGGCGAATTTGACCCGTTTTGTCTGACAATGATTCGCCACTGACGAAATGTCGCAGACGGGCAGTAAAGTCTATGGGCGTCAAAAAAAAGTTGAAGACTGTCTGCAGCCCGGCGGTTGGGGACCCCTGTACTAAACCTTAAATGGTATATTGAGTTGCCATTATGTAGAGATGCACCGAATCCACTATTTTGGATTCGGCTGAACCTCCGAATC
Organism: Xenopus petersii; assembly: GCA_038501925.1. Lineage (NCBI taxonomy): Eukaryota > Metazoa > Chordata > Amphibia > Anura > Pipidae > Xenopus > Xenopus petersii. Next base: position 105,441,237 of record CM076677.1, read on the forward strand.
CTTCGCTAAAGATTCGGCCGAATACCGAACTGAATCCGAATTTGCACATGCAAATTAGGAAGGGGAGAAAATTTTTACTTCCCTGTTTTGTGACAAAAAGGAGGAAGATTTCAATCCCCACCCCTAATTTGAATATGCAAATTAGGATTCAGTTCAGATGGGCAGAAGGATTAGGCCGAATCCAAATCCTGGTCAAATCCGAAACCGAATCCTAGATTCAGTGCACCCCTACTATTATGTGACCTATAAGCAGATTCCGATCCCCTGCAGCCTTTATAAACACAATGCAGATCAATTGCACCAAGACCTGTATCATTCCCATAATAACCGTTATATTATATTGTTATAATTATTATATTAACTACCGTATATACTCGAGTATAAGCCGTCCCGAGTATAAGCCGAGGTACCTAATTTTACCTCCAAAAACTGGGAAAGCTTATTGACTCAAGTATAAGCCGAGGGTGAGAAATGCAGCAGCTTCTGGTAAGTTTCAATCTCATTTTTGGATGACTATTCTTAGGCGCCGGCTACTATTCTAAGCGCCGGCGAATATTCTTAGGCGCCGGCTACTATTCTAAGGCACCGGCGAATATTCTTAGGCGCCGGCTACTATTCTAAGGAGCCGGCGAATATTCTTAGGTGCCGGCGACCGTTTTTGCGCTTGACCCGAGTATAAGCCGAGGTAGAGTTTTTCAGCATATTTTGGGGGCTGAAAAACTCGGCTTATACTCGAGTATATACGGTAATATTAGAATATTAGTAATATTACTTAAAGGGGATGTAAAGTCAAAAAATGAAATTCCTTTAATGGGTCCACTGTCTAAAAATGAAACCTATCGTCAATATACTGTATAATATTATAAGTATATTGACGATTATTTTTAGACAGTAGACCCATTAAAGGAATTTCATTTTTTGACTTTATATCCCCTTTAAGGACAACACCACTGTTTTTGGCTTTAGCTCATTGTAAATGAACAAATCCTCAAAGATTCAATTCAGCTCATGGCAGGGCTTATTACCAAGTGCAAGCGCAGTGTGAAAACTGCAAACCTGCACGCAAATTACCCACAAGCTTCCTAATGTCAAGGCTTTCCTACGTCATTATCTACTCTAGTTTAGAGGATCAGACACACCAAGTGAGCCGACGAGAGGACAGAATCCATTTTACAGAGTAAATATTTCTTTCGTATAACCTTCATTACAGCTCTTGCGTTTCCTCTTACTCATTGGTTGAACTCATCTCTGTCTCAGCACCGACGCCCAGGCCTAGGAATCCAATCATTCGTAGTTAGGCTGAAAGGCTTTTTTTTTAAAAAAAAAAAAAAAACAGAAACATGTGCCATAAACAGTAACTGAGGAGCAGTAGAGCAATGTCTGTGAATGTAAAAAATAAGCAATAAAAAATAATCATTGTGCCGGTGAATGGCAGCAGTGAAGCAACGTGTCTCTATGATTTGCTGGTGAATCCGTCCATGAAGTTCCCTCGTGTCCACTGACTGATAGTTCACTTCAGCTCATTGCTTTAGCATCTTATCTGAGTTAATTTTCCCTATATGATTACAGACATCAAAACTGGCAGTTTGGCATTAGAATTGCCACTACAAAGTCATTCACACCACGAGAGAGGATTTAATAAACACGTGTTATAAAAATATTAAAGGGGTTGTTTACCTTTTAAGAATTCAACCGTTTTCAAAAAAAAAACCCTGCCCCCACCCCACGTAGACCCTCCTCCCTCCACCCCAGCATAGCTGCCCCCCGGGGACATGCCCCCCAACTTTATACTTACCCCTCAGTGCAGATTCAGGCATCGGATTTCCACACAGCCGGGTCTTCGTGTCCTCTTCCAGAGCTTCGGATATTTTCATGAGTTTCAGAGCAAACCAGGAAATTGCTCCATCTGCGCATGTGCTTCCGAAGACCCGGAAGATGGCTGTGTGGAACTCCGATGCCTGAATCTGCACCAAGGGGTAAGTATAAAGGTGGGGGCATTTTCCCCCGAGGGGCAGCCATGCTGGAGGGGAGGAGGGTCTACCTGGGGTGGGGGGTAAAGTTTTTTTTAAAAAAAAAAAAAAAACGTGGAATTCTCCTTTAAATGAACGTACAGTATGATATTCAGAGTGATATTCTGAGACAATTTTCAGAAAAGTTTACATTTTTTAGAATTTGTGGTTGTTGAGTTATTTAGCTTTTTATTCAGCAGCTTTCCAGTTTGCAGTTTCAGCAATCTGGCTGCTAGGGTACAATTTACCCTAGCAACCCTGGACTGATTTGAATAAGAGACTGGAATATGAATAGGAGAGGCCTGAATAGAAAGATGAGGAATAAAAAGTAGCAATAACAATCCATTTGTAGCCTTGCAGGGTATTTGTGTTTCAGAATGGGTCAGTGACCCCCATTTGAAAGCTGGAAACAGTCAGAAGAAGAAGGAAAATAATGTAAGAACTTTAAAAAATAAATAAATAATAGGGATGCACCGAATCCACTTTTTTGGATTCGGGCGAACCCCCGAATCCTTCACGAAGGATTCGGCCGAATACCAAACCGAATCCGAACCCTAATTTGCATATGCAAATTAGGGGTGGGAAGGGGAAAACATTTTTTACTTCCTTGTTTTCTGACAAAAAGTCACGCATATTCCCTCCCTGCCCCTAATTTGCATATGCAAATTAGGATTCGGTTCAGCCGAATCCGAATCCTGCTGAAAAAGGCCGAATCCTGGCCGAATCCCGAACCCGAATCCTGGATTCGGTGCATCCCTAATAAATAATGAAGACCAATTGAAGAGTTGCTTAGAATTGGCCATTCTATAACATACTAAAAGCTAACTTAAAGGAATTGTTCAGTATAAAAAATAAAAACTGGGTAAATAAAAAAATGTATCTAATATAGTTAGGCAAAAATGTAATGTATAAAGGCTGGTGTGACTGGATGTCTAACATAATAGCCAGAACACTACTTCCTGCTTTGCAGCTCTCTTTGTTTCCACTGGTTGGTTACTAGGCAGTAACCAATACCAATCAGAGACTTGAGGGGGGGGCACATGGGTCATAACTGTTGCTTTTGAATCTGAGCTGAATGCTGAGGATCAATTGCAAACTCACTGAACAGTTATGTCCCATGTGGCCCCCCTTCAAGTCACTGACTAACTCAGAGTTAGAGAGCTGAAAAGCAGGAAGTAATGTTCTGTTATGTTACACATCCAGTCACTCCAGCCTTTACACATTACATTTTTGTTATATTAGAAACATGTTTTATTTTGCACAGCCTATCTATTTACCCAGTTTTTATTGTTACACGGAACTGTTCCTTTAAAGGTGAACCACCCCTTTAAGGAGACACAATAATAGCAGCCATCGCTGAAGCTCAGAGAAAGGAAAAGGAATGAATTTGCACTCAGCATAATGGTATGACTGAGAGGACATGACAGCAGTGCTGGGCTCAAAGTCACATCCAGCCAAGAGCAGAGCAAGTCGGATAACAATAGGAACAACCAAAACTCAGAATCGGGCCTTCGAGTGTCTTCCACTCAGTTCAAGTTAATGTCTTCTTTCCCCGCCCAATCAATGAAATGTCAGGTTAAAAAAAAGATCAGCTTTAATGATTATCTTGTTATTCGTTGAAACCATTTCATACTGTCTGGGAGAAATAATCCGGATCGCTGAACTGAAGTAACACTGCTGGGTTTGTGGTTAGAAAAATCATACTCTTAGGTAGTTTGGGGTGATTGGTAGAATTATTGTGCTGCTGTTCGGAACCACTAACTGCCAGGTACTTTTCCTATTTCAGAGGATCCTGTTTGTACAACGAGGCGTTAGCCAATGGTAACTCTATAAAAGTACATGGCATGTGACTAGCCAATGAGAGCGTGTCGATGAGATCAGTCAAATGTAATAGTGGTGAGAGGTGTGATCTCCAGAGTGTGCTCCAGGCTGGGTGGCGGTTCGTGGAAATCAGCAGCAGGACCATTCCGATGGTGACCGTACTCAAATTTAATGCGTAGCTCCCCGATCTTGGACACAGGCAGGATGTCAGGAATCCATTCGATGGTAAAAGGGGTGGGCTCTTTCTGGTCTGGGGTAGTATTGCCTGAAAAAGATGAAATCAGAATGTAAAAAGATCAAGACATAAAAAAAAAAAATAATTTAGGCAATGGGAATGTAGAACAATACCTGTTACTTTTTCCCCTGTCCAGTTAGTATAATTCACAGAGGATGAGTAGCATAATATAAGAATGATTCATACCAATGATGAATCAGTAGCATGGAGTCTGCCATCTTGGAAAATAAGATTGATTGGCAGACTGGTGATGCATCTAAAGTAGTAAGTTGAGGATCAGCCTTTACATTAACTTTTATAATGATGTAGAGAGTGATATCCTTAAACAAATTGCAATTGGTTTTCATTTTTTATTATTTGTGCTTTTTGAGTTATTGAGCTTTTTATTCAGCAGCTCTCAAGTCTGCATTTTTAGCAATCGGGTTGCAAAGGCAGCTCAGTAATTCAGGTTAGGGATGTAGCGAACGTCGGAAAAAAAGTTCGCGAACATATTCGCGAACTTGCGCAAAATTGCGAGCGGTTCGCGAACGGTTCGCGAACCCCATAGACTTCAATGGGAAGGCGAACTTTAACATCTACAAAAGACATTTCTGGCCAGAAAAATGATTTTAAAGTTGTTTAAAGGGTGCAACGACCTGGACAGTGGCATGCCAGAGGGGGATCAAGGGCAAAAATGTATCTGAAAAATCTGCCTGTGTGTGCTTGGAAGAGATAGTGTAGGGCGAGAGCTGTTAGTGATTTCAGGGACAGATGATAGTAAGTTTGCTGGCTAGTAATCTGCGTGATACTGCTCTGTATTGGAGGGACAGAAGTCTGCAGGGATTTGAGGGACATTTTAGCTTAGGTAGCTTTGCTGGCTAGTAATCTACTGTTCTCTTTAAACAACTGCCATACGTTGACCTTGTAGGCATTGTTTGCCCAGTTTTTTTGGACGCAGCCACTGAAGCACAGTTGCCAGAAAAAATATGCCATATAAATGCTGAAAATAGTCATTTTTCGCCATACGTTGACCTTGTAGACATTGTTTGCCCAGTTTTTTTGGACGCAGCCACTGAAGCACAGTTGCCAGAAAAAATATGCCATATAAATGCTGAAAATATAAATTTTTTTGGTTGCAGCCACTGAAGCACAGAGGCCAGAAAAATTATGCCATATAAATGCTGAAAATATAAATTTTTTTGGTTGCAGCCACTGAAGCACAGAGGCCAGAAAAAATATGCCATATAAATGCTGAAAATAGTCATTTTTTGCCATACGTTGACCTTGTAGGCATTGTTTGCCCAGTTTTCTTGGTCGCAGCCACTGAAGCACAGTTGCCAGAAAAAATATGCCATATAAATGCTGAAAATAGTCATTTTTTGCCATATACGTTGAGTCAAGGTATGGCAAAAAATGACTATTTTCAGCATTTCTATGGCATATTTTTTCTGGCCTCTGTGCTTGAGTGGCTGCGGCCAAAAAAACTGGGCAAACAATGCCTACAAGGTCAACGACGTTGACCTTGTAGGCATTGTTTGCCCAGTTTTTTTGGCCGCAGCCACTCAAGCACAGAGGCAAGAAAAAATATGCCATAGAAATGCTGAAAATAGTCATTTTTTTGGTCGCAGCCACTGAAGCACAGTTGCCAGAAAAATTATGCCATATAAATGCTGAAAATATAAATTTTTTTGGTTGCAGCCACTGAAGCACAGAGGCCAGAAAAATTATGCCATATAAATGCAGAAAATATGCATTTTTTTGGTTGCAGCCACTGAAGCACAGAGGCCAGAAAAATTATGCCATATAAATGCAGAAAATATGCATTTTTTTGGTTGCAGCCACTGAAGCACAGAGGCCAGAAAAATTATGCCATATAAATGCAGAAAATATGCATTTTTTTGGACGCAGCCACTGAAGCACAGTTGCCAGAAAAAATATGCCATATAAATGCTGAAAATAGTCATTTTTCGCCATACGTTGACCTTGTAGACATTGTTTGCCCAGTTTTTTTGGTTGCAGCCACTGAAGCACAGAGGCCAGAAAAAATTAAACCAGTAGGGTTTGCACCCTAGTTTGTAACGGTGGCGGAGGGAGGAGGACGCTAAAGGACAGCTGTGTGTGGAGTCATGAGGCTTGAAGAGAAGGACAGCTGCATAGAAGTCAGAACAAGTCTTCCGGCGTGCAGTAACCCTCCGAGATCCACCCCTCATTCATTTTAATAAAGGTCAGGTAATCGACACTTTTGTGACCTAGGCGAGTTCTCTTCTCAGTTACAATCCCTCCTGCTGCACTGAAGGTCCTTTCTGAGAGCACACTTGAGGCTGGGCAAGACAAGAGGTTCATGGCAAATTGTGACAGCTCTGGCCACAGATCAAGCCTGCGCACCCAGTAGTCCAGGGGTTCATCGCTCCTCAGAGTGTCGATATCTGCAGTTAATGCCAGGTAGTCCGCTACCTGCCGGTCGAGGCGTTCTTTGAGGGTGGATCCCGAAGGGTTGTGGCGCTGCCTTGGACAGAAAAACATTTGCATGTCTGACGTTACAGACCGGCCAAAGGGCTTTGTCCTTGCAGGTGTGCTCGTGGCAGGATTACTGGCACCTCTGCCCCTGGAATGTTGATGAGTTCCTGAAGTGACATCACCCTTAAAAGCATTGTACAACATGTTTTGCAGGCTGGTTTGTAAATGCCGCATCTTTTCGGACTTGTGGTATGTTGGTAACATTTCTGACACTTTATGCTTGTACCGAGGGTCTAGTAGCGTTGCGACCCAGTACAGGTCCTTCTCCTTAAGCCTCTTGATACGGGGGTCCTTCAACAGGCATGCCAGCATGAAAGACCCCATTCTCACAAGGTTGGATGCAGAGCTATCCATCTCCGCTTCCTCATTATCAAGGACTGCATCATCCACGGTCTCCTCCCCCCAGCCACGTACAAGACCAGGGGTCCCCAAAAGGTCACCACTAGCCCCCTGGGAAGCCTGCTCCTGTTGGTCCTCCTCCTCCTCCTCCACAAAGCCACCTTCCTCCTCTGACTCCACTTCTGGCACCTCTCCCTGCGTTGCAGCAGGTGCCTGGGTTCGTTCTGGTGATTGCGACCATAAATCGTGCGCTTCCAGCTCCTCGTCACGCTGGTCTACAGCCTCATCTGTCACTCGTCGCACGGCACGCTCCAGGAAGAAAGCGAAGGGTATTAGGTCGCTGATGGTGCCTTCGGTGCGACTGACCATATTTGTCACCTCTTCAAAAGGTCGCATGAGCCTGCAGGCATCGCGCATAAGCACCCAGTAACGGGGGAAAAAAATCCCCAGCTCTGCAGATCCAGTCCTACCACCCAGTTCAAAAAGGTACTCGTTGACGGCCCTTTGTTGTTGCAGCAGACGTTCCAACATAAGGAGCGTTGAATTCCAGCGAGTCTGGCTGTCAGAAATCAAACGCCTGACTGGCATGTTGTAGCGCTGCTGAATGTCAGCAAGGCGTGCCATGGCTGTGTAGGAACGTCTGAAATGGGCCGACACCTTTCTGGACTGGGTGAGAACGTCCTGGAATCCTGGGTACTTGGAGACAAAACGTTGGACTATTAAATTTAACACATGTGCCATGCAGGGCACATGTGTTAAATTTCCCAGTCTCAACGCTGCCAACAGATTGCTTCCATTGTCACACACCACTTTTCCGATCTGCAGTTGGTGTGGGGTCAGCCACCGATCGGCCTGTGACTGCAGAGATGACAGGAGTACAGATCCGGTATGGTTTTTGCTTTCCAGGCACGTCATCCCCAAGACAGCGTGACAACGGCGTACCTGGCACGTCGAATAGCCTAGGGGGAGCTGGGGGTGCACAGGTGTGGAGGAGGAGAAGGAGGACCCAGCAGCAGAGTAAGAAGAAGAAGAGGAAGAAGACGAGGTAGAGAGCGATGGAGGAGTAGAGGTGGTGGCAGAACCGCGTGCAATCCGTGGCGGTGACACCAACTCCACTGTTGTTGTTGTTGTTGAGCTACCCATTCCCTGCTTCCCATTCCCAGCCATTACCAAGTTCACCCAGTGGGCAGTGTAGGTGACATACCTGCCCTGACCATGCTTGGAGGACCATGCGTCAGTAGTCATATGGACCTTTGGCCCAACACTAAGTGACAGAGATGCGGTAACTTGGCTCTGCACATGTTGGTACAGGTGTGGTATTCCCTTTTTAGAAAAAAAATTGCGGCTGGGTACCTTCCACTGCGGTGTCCCAATTGCTACAAATTTGCGGAAGGCCTCAGAGTCCACCAGCTGGTATGGTAAAAGCTGGCGGGCTAAGAGTGCAGACAAGCCAGCTGTCAGACGCCGGGCAAGGGGGTGACAGTCAGACATTGGCTTCTTACGCTCAAACATGGCCTTCACAGAAACTTGGCTGGTGGCAGATGACTGGGAATGGGAACAGGTGGTCAAGGTGGAAGGCGGAGTGGAGGGTGGTTCAGATGGGTCAAGGAGAGCAGAGGTAGAGCAGTAAGATGCTGGACCAGAAGGAGTGTGACTTTTAGTTTGCCTGTTGCCTTTGAGGTGTTGCTCCCAAAGTGCTTTGTGCTTGCCGCTCATGTGCCTTCGCATAGAAGTTGTACCTATGTGGCTGTTGGGCTTACCAAGGCTCAGTTTCTGACTGCACTCATTGCAAATTACAATGCTTTTGTCAGAGGCACACACATTAAAAAAATCCCACACTGCTGACTTTTTGGAAGTGTGCGATCTGGCGGTAACAGTAGAAGTTGGCGGCATTGGCGGCAATGGCGGGTGCGTTGGCCGGCTGAACACAGGTGCCGATACATGTTGTTGCCCTACTGATCCCTGCGGGCTGGCCTCCCTGCTTCTTCTAAGTCTTATTCTCCTACTGCCTCTCTGACTCTCCGTCTCTCCATCTGAACTACCCTCCTCTTGCTCTCTTCTACTAGGCACCCACAAAACATCAATCTCCTCATCATCATTCTCCTCAGATGCATCAATTTCTTCTGACACATCACAGAAGGAAGCAGCAGCGGGGACCTCCTCCTCCTCCTCATCACTCATCATTATGTCCATCTCTGTCGTGTTCTCTGCCAGAATTAAATCTGGTGTAACGTCCTCATCTCCTTCATCTTCTTCTGCCAATAATGGTTGCGCATTACTCAGTTCAAGAAACTCATGGGAAAATAACTCCTCTGACTCCAGTGAAGATGGGGCACCGGTGGTGGAGGAAGTGTTACGTGGGGTGGCCATAGCAGTGGAGGATGAGGAGGATGTTGTGGTAAAGTTAGAAACGGTAGAGGATGGGGTGTGCTGTGTAAGCCAGTCAACTACCTCTTCAGCATTTTGGGAGTTCAGGGTCATTGGCTTTTTAAAACTGGGCAATTTGCTAGGGCCACAGGATTGCATAGCAGCACGGCCCCTAGCACGGCCTCTGCGTGGCGGCCTGCCTTTGCCTGGCATTATTTTTAAAAAAACAACAACAACAAAAACTCAGTTGGTTTTTCTGGAAACGATAATACACACAGCTAGATGGCAGTTTGAAGAAAACAGTGTGCAAATAATGCCTACAAGATCAACGTATACACTACTACAGCGGTGGATACGGATTACGTAAAATATATGAATGCTGCTTGAAAAAAAGTAACTCAAGTGGTTTTTCTAGAGACGATAATATTATCAATATTTAGACAAAATGTGAACAAGCTCACACAGCTAGATGGCGGTTTGAAGAAAACACTGTGCAAATAATGCCTACAAGGTCAACGTATACACAGCGGTGGATACGGATTACGTAAAATATAAGAATGCTGCTTGAAAAAAAGTCACTCCGGTGTTTTTTCTGGAGACGGTAATATTATGGATATTTAGACAGAATGTGAACACGGTCACACAGCTAGATAGCAGTTGGTTGAATAACACACTGGGCAAAAAATGCCTACAGGGCAAATAATGCCTACAAGGTCAACGTATACACAGCGGTGGATACGGATTACGTAAAATATAAGAATGCTGCTTGAAAAAAAGTCACTCCGGTGTTTTTTCTGGAGACGGTAATATTATGGATATTTAGACAGAATGTGAACACGGGCACACAGCTAGATAGCAGTTGGTTGAATAACACACTGGGCAAAAAATGCCTACAGGGCAAATAATGCCTACAAGGTCAACGTATACACAGCGGTGGATACGGATTACGTAAAATATAAGAATGCTGCTTGAAAAAAAGTCACTCCGGTGTTTTTTCTGGAGACGGTAATATTATGGATATTTAGACAGAATGTGAACACGGGCACACAGCTAGATAGCAGTTGGTTGAATAACACACTGGGCAAAAAATGCCTACAGGGCAAATAATGCCTACAAGGTCAACTTATACACTACTACAGCGAGGGATACGGATTACGTAAAATTTATTATGGCTGCTTGAAAAAAGTCACTCCGGTGTTTTTTCTGGAGACGGTAATATTATGGATATTTAGACAGAATGTGAACACGGGCACACAGCTAGATAGCAGTTGGTTGAATAACACACTGGGCAAAAAATGCCTACAGGGCAAATAATGCCTAAAAGGTCAACTTATACACTACTACAGCGATGGATACGGATTACGTAAAATTTATTATGGCTGCTTGAAAAAAGTCACTCCGGTGTTTTTTCTGGAGACGGTAATATTATGGATATTTAGACAGAATGTGAACACGGGCACACAGCTAGATAGCAGTTGGTTGAATAACACACTGGGCAAAAAATGCCTACAGGGCAAATAATGCCTAAAAGGTCAACTTATACACTACTACAGCGATGGATACGGATTACGTAAAATTTATTATGGCTGCTTGAAAAAAGTCACTCCGGTGTTTTTTCTGGAGACGGTAATATTATGGATATTTAGACAGAATGTGAACACGGGCACACAGCTAGATAGCAGTTGGTTGAATAACACACTGGGCAAAAAATGCCTACAGGGCAAATAATGCCTAAAAGGTCAACTTATACACTACTACAGCGATGGATACGGATTACGTAAAATTTATTATGGCTGCTTGAAAAAAGTCACTCCGGTGTTTTTTCTGGAGACGGTAATATTATGGATATTTAGACAGAATGTGAACACGGGCACACAGCTAGATAGCAGTTGGTTGAATAACACACTGGGCAAAAAATGCCTACAGGGCAAATAATGCCTAAAAGGTCAACTTATACACTACTACAGCGGTAGTAAAATAAAAAAAAAGTTAAATAAAAAAAGAATGAATATTAAAAAAAAAAAATTAAAGTTGGTGCTGCTGAACTACTAGGAGCAGCAGATTAGCACACCAGTCCCACTCCCCAACACTGCTAGACTAATAGCACTGGGCTCTTATAGTAGTAGTAGTAGTAGTAGTAGTAGTAGTAGTAGTAGTAGTAGTAAAACAACAAAAAAATAAATAAAAGCAGTCCTTACAAGGACTATTGCTATTGCAGCAGTCAGCAGATGAGATCAGAAGCAGGACAGCTGCCCACTGCAGCTACATACAGAGCACTGCAGTAGAAGGTAGATTACTAGCCAGCAAAGCTACCTAAGCTTAAATGTCCCTCAAACCCCTGCAGACTTCTGTCCCTCCAATAACAGAGCAGTATCAAAACGATTACTAGCCAGCAAACTTTCAACTGTCCCTGAAATCACTAACAGGCAGCAGCTCTCTCCCTACACTATCTCTTCAGCACACACAGGCAGAGTGAAAAAAAGCTGCAGGGCTTCGGTTTTTATAGGGAAGGGGAGTGGTCCAAGGGAGAGCTTCCTGATTGGCTGCCATGTACCTGCTGGTCTGGGGTGAGAGGGCAAAAAAAAGCGCCAACAATGGCGAACCCAAAATGGCGAACGTCGCGCGACGTTCGCGAACTTCCGGCGAGCGCGAACACCCGATGTTCGCAGCGAACAAGTTCGCCGGCGAACAGTTCGCGACATCTCTAATTCAGGTGCAGATTTTGTTACAATTTTGCAACATTTAGTTGATACATTTCTCAGCGGCATCGTTGGTGTATTAGCAACTATTGTATCAATTCTAACAGCTGCCTGTAATGAAAAACCTAGAGATTCTGCTCAGCAGGGACAAAGATAAGAAATGTATCAACTAAATATATCAATTTAGAACAGTTTACAGGGTCCACGACCCCCCCCCCTCCCAGAGCTGCTTTAGAAGGTGAAAAATGACACTTTACACTTCAAAATTAGACATACGGTGACACATAGAAAATAGAAAGTAATTGGAAAAAGTCGTTATTTCTAGTGATCTGTCTGAAAACAACTACTTGTTTGAAGGTGAACATTCAATACCCTGTTTAAGCCAAAATGAACAAAATCCTGCCCTAAAGGACCAATACCATGGTTAAAGGGATACTGTCATGGGAAATGAAATCAGTTAATAGTGCTGTTCCAGTAGAATTCTGCACTGAAATCTATTTCTCAAAAGAGCAAACAGATTTTTTTATATTCAATTTTGAAATCTAACATGGGGCTAGACATATTGTCGATTTCCCAGCTGCCCCAAGTCATGTGACTTGTGCTCTGATAAACTTCAATCACTCTTTACTGCTGTACTGCAAGTTGGAGTGATATCACCCCCCTCCCTTTTCCTCCCCACCAGCCAAACAAAAGAACAATGGGAAGGTAACCAGATAGCGGCTCCCTAACACAAGATAACAGCTGCCTGGTAGATCTAAGAACAACACTCAATAGTAAAAATCCATGTCTCACTGAGACACGTTCAGTTACATCGAGAAGGAAAAACAGCAGTCTGTAAGAAAGCATTTCTCTCCTAAAGTGCAGGCACAAGTCACATGACCAGGGGCAGCTGGGAAATTGACAAAATGTCTAGCCCCATGTCAGATTTCAAAATTGAATATAAAAAAATCTGTTTGCTCTTTTGAGAAATGGATTTCAGTGCAGAATTCTGCTGGAATAGCACTATTAACTGATTCATTTTGAAAAAAAATTTTTTTCCCCATGACATTATAAATCGTATAAAGCCGTGTATGTTGTGATGGTATGTGTATGTAGGAGTATGGGTTTGCTGAACTCAGTTGAACACAGCTAATATATTTTATGGGATATCCCAACTATAGGAGAGTCAAGGGTGATGCAGAGCCAGCGAGTCTGTATTCAGCAGAAAATAACGTTCCTACTAATGGCAGACAACTGTGCCTGTACAACATACCGACTTTCAGAAATGTTTTCAGCTCCAAAGGTCGGATTGGCTGTTTTTCTATCCGCCCATATGTGTCAGCAATGCTTTCAACTTCCACTTTGGGGCATTTGAACAGCTCATATGTGCCATCTCGGTTCTGGACAAAGCTTCGGGTAACCTCCAGTGGTACCTAATAAAAAACAGAGTGTTTGGAGTAGGGGAATGCCTTTGAGACAATGGCAGCAAAGTCATGATTACATGTGCATGATAATACAACAAACAAACTTCTCTCTTAAAGGGGAACTATCACGAAAATTAAAATTTAATATAAGCTTCATCATGCTGAAATAAAAAAAAAATGTAAATACAAATAATTAAAAATACGGTTTCTGAAATAATCAAGTTTATGTTCACTATTCCTCTCTCAGCATCTGTTTCTCCTCATTCTGTCTTCATGCAGCAGTTGGGTGTCAGATATTCATTGACAGTTAGTTCCAATATTTCTTATAGGGGCACTCGTTTTGCCTAGAAGATGTATTAGAGCTCACTCTATTAAAATCACCAGACATCATGTCTCTCTACATGCAGAATTTGAGCAAAAGGCAGTTATTTCTTTAGATTTTGTTTGTACTGGAATCTGTTAATTGAGTGAGCTCTAATTCATCTGCTAGGAAAGGAAGCACTTCCTATAAGATATATTGGATCTAACTGTCAATGAATATCTGACACCCAACTGCTGCATGAAAGCAGAATGAGGAGAAATAGATGCTGAGAGAGGAATATAAACTTGATTATCTCAGAAACAATGCAGAGTTTTTAATTGATTGTATTTAGAAAGTTTCTTATTTCAGTGTGAGGAAGCTTATATTAAATTTCCATTTTCGCAATAGTTCCCCTTTAATATTCTCATTAGGATAAATACAAAGTCAAAAATGAAATTCATTCTTTTCTACATCAGTTATAAATATTAACGACTGCCTAATTGACAGGCTAACTGACCCTAGTAATCTTGAACTGTTTTGAAGGCACAGTACATATATGAAAAGGTCTGACGAGAAACATATTTGGTGAAAAAAAAAAAAAGGACCAATAAAAATGTAGCCTGCCGATCAGTCACATTTCTGATTGCAAGGGTAACAGACCACAAACAGCAACTTTGGAAAGAGGCAAAATAAAAAGGCAAAAACATTCAAAAGTAAGACCAACTGAAATGTTACACAGATTTATTCTACAAAAACAAATAAAAAAACACATCTTATTGGTAAACTAAACCATTAAGCTGCTACATTGGTTATTTATGCATTCTACAATGCTACAATGAAAAACGCCTGCGGCATGGCACTTGCGGTGCTTTGTTTTCCGAAGTCGCCCTAAGTTTCCTCGTGAGGCAACTTCGGGCAACTTCGTAAAGGTACACTGCGGGTTGTAAATAGAACCAACATCCATTTAGGTCATAGTGTTATGTGACAACTTACCTGTATTGTATCAAATATCTGTTTAACATGTGTGATATTGGTTATGTGCCACGTGTACTTTGCAAAGGTTCCCAGTGGAAGGGCATCTTTTCGAACAAAAGCTGAAAATGCATGGATAGTTTTGTTATTAAAAGGAATGCTAATTTAATCCCAAACATGAAATTTGTTTTCACATATCGGGTTATTTATCACGGGTCGAATTTCAAAGTTATTAGTATATAGTTTTTAACTCTAATAAATTCGAATGTACTCACAACTCGAATGGGAGCTTATTTTAAATTAAAAACTCAAACATCTAATCGATTGAATAGGAACGACCCGAAAATTCAAATCAAATTCAAATCGCGTTTTCCTCCGAAAAAAACCTCTAAATGTCAGGAAGGCAATTAAAGGAAAACTATACCCCCAAAATTAATACTTAAGAATCAGATAGTTTATATCATATTAAGTGGCATATTAAAGAATCTTACCAAACTGGAATATATATTTAAGTAAATATTGCCCTTTTACATCTCTTGCCTTGAACCACCATTTTGTGATGGTCTCTGTGCTGTCTCAGAGATCACCTGACCAGAAATACTACAACTCTAACTGTAACAGGAAGAAGTGTGGAAGCAAAAGACAGAACTCTGCCTGTTAATTGGCTCATGTGACCTAACATGTATGGTTTGTTGGTATGTTTGTGTGCACAGTGAATCGTACGATCCCAGGGGACGGCCCTTATTATTTAAAATGTCAATTTTCTATTTATGATTACCCAATGGCACATACTACTAGAAAAGTATATTATTATGAAAATGGTTTATTTACACGAATTCGCCATTCGAACCTTAGTAAATCTGCCCCTTAGAAGTCTTAAAACGAGCTTTACTTGTGGTATAATTTGGAAGCCTCTTCCTTGTGTTTCCCATAGAAATCCTCTGCTGAAGAGTGTCAAAGAAAGACTGTGGAATATGAAATACCAATGGCTCTGGCTTACCTAGGAATAAAAAAAAAAAGTGCCACATAAAATGTGTTATTGGAAAAAGGGAGATGGTTTCATGTTGAAAAGGTTGTGGTATCTGGGTTTAAATGGACACACAAGGATAGAATTAAGAAGAACGTTGGGATGAAAGTAAGACAGAAAAGAACAGGATGAACAGGCACTGGGGTTAAATAACAGCAAAGATAATTGTCCTGCTCACCATCAAACTGGTAGTGCATGGTCTGGTGGATTCTCTCGGTCACACTGGCCAGCCAGTCCTGGAAGGACAAGGACACTTGAGACTCATCGATTAGTGGACTGCATCCTGTAAATAAACAGCTATCATGTCACTAATTTGCTTTAGATAGGTGCTTCAGAAATTCAGGTATAAAAACTGGGTAAATAGACTGGCTGTGCAAAATAAACAATGTTTCCAATATAGTTAGTTTGCCAAAAATGTAATGTATAAAGGCTGGAGTGACTGGATGTCTAACATAATAGCCAGAACACTACTTCCTGCTTTGCAGCTCTCTTGATTTCCACTGATCAGTTATGTCCCATGTGGCCCCCCTTAAAGTCAGTGGCTAACACAGAGTTATAGAGCTGAAAAGCAGGAAGTAGTGTTCTGGCTATTATGTTACACATCCAGTCACTCCAGCCTTTATACATTACATTTTTGCCTAACTAATTATATTAGAAATATTTTTTATTTTGCACAGCCTATCTATTTACCCAGTTTTTATTTTTACACTGAACTGTTCCTTTAAAGGGACCAATGTCCATCATATTGTAACCTTTGTGCGGACATGTTTTTTTAAATGTATATGAAAGTGTTGCTTGCAGGGCCGGATTTACATAGTGGGCACCCCTAGGCCCACTGTCATTCGTCGCCCCTGTCCCCTTTCTTCATGCAAATTTTCATTATAGCAATGGGAATTGGCGCACTGGAAATTTTAAAAATTTTTGTATCTCCTGCGGATCCCCAGTGTTTTTTAATCAATGTGGGTGTGATTGGGCAGCATGCCGCCCCCCTAAAATCCTGCCGCCCTAGGCCCGGGCCTAGGTGGCCTTTCCACAAATCCGGGCCTGGTTGCTTGATCATCTGCTTTCAGCCTTGCTTAATCCTCACTTCTACAAAGTTTATCAATTTCCATATTCCCTTACTTAAACCTTTTTTATAGGGCTTTCATAGTCCCAGGAGAGTGGTATGGGTTTGGACATAACATAAGCGTCCTCATACGGAAATAGGAAACTTTCTAAATACAATCAATTAAAAATTCTGCATTGTTTCTGAAATAATCAAGTTTATCTTCACTATTCGTCTCTCAGCATCTGTTTCTTCATGCAGCAGTTGGGTGTCAGATATTTATTGACCGTTAGGTCCAATATATCTTATAGGAGGGCTTCCTTTCCTAGCAGATGTATTAGAGCTCACTCTATTAAAATCACCAGACATTATGTCTCTCTACATGCAGAATTTGTGCAAAAGGCAGTTATTTTGTTAGATGTATTTGTACTGGAATCAGTTATTTGAGTGAGCTAGGAAAGGAAGCCCCCTATAAGATGTATTGGATCTAACTGTCAATTAACTGCTGCATGAAGACAGAATGAAGAGAAACAGATGCTGAGAGAGGAATAGTGAAGATAAATTGATTATTTCAGCAACGATGCAGAATATTTAATTGATTGTATTTACAAAATTTCAGTATGCTGAAGCGTATATTAAATTTTAATTTTTGTGATAGTTCCCCTTTAACTATGCAAAGCCTTGCAGAAACATTGTAGGATACAGTTGTTTGCTCTTTTGAGAAACGGATTTCAGTGCAGAATTCTGCTGGAGCAGCACTATTAATGGATGCATTTTGAAAAAAAACATGTTTTCCCATGACAGTATCCCTTTAAAGAGTCTCACCCCTGCAATACATGAAGGGGTGAGCATAATCTGACTACAATAAATAAGTAAAGGCACGGAGTGCAGTTTGTCGTTTCATTTGTCACATGACCTGACCAACTCACAGATCTAAAAAGATGTTTTGGGGGTTGAATTTTTACCTGGCCTCTTAATAGTTGGAATGGCTCCATGTTTTTTGGGGGATGATTTTCTCAGGGGTGTGAGTGATGATTCCTGAACAGATGCGTTTGCACCTTAAACATAGAAGAAAAAGCACAGGTATGATTACAAACAAATGTCAGTGTATTATATGCCATATAGCTAGCATGAGGCTATAGCTTCTTTATAGTTTCTGTTCTGTTTTCAAATGGGGGTGACTAACCCCGGCAATAAACGATTGTTCTGCCAGGCTACAATTTTATTATCATTCTAACTTTTTATTACTTCAGTCCCCCTCCTATACTTATTCCAGTTTCTTACTCAAAACACTGCCTTAGTGCTAGCAACCAGCTGCTGGAGAGCTGCTGAGCAAAAATCTAATAACTGAAAAACCATAAAAAATAAAAGGAAGGAAATTATGCTGTGAAAAACAATACAGAAAGTGGTGGGCGGCTGCACTCAACTGATGAGCCGAGGAAGCACTTTGATACTACATTATAAATATCTCAAAACTTGTTATAACACACAACAGCCATGAATATCTTGTAAATTATATCCTTATAATCTACAGTCTGGTCATTTCCCTATGGGACCAGACTGTAAATATCCTTATAAACGGTGCGTTCTGACATCAGAACACGCCATTTATAACAGGGGCCCCAGGCCGACAAATTTGACGCAGCACGTTCGAATTTTACACTACGCGTCCGAATTTGATGCCGCACATCCGAAATGGACGCTGTCACGCCATATTTGACGCCGGCGACCAGAATTTGACGCCAGCGACCAGAATTTAGACTCTGACCCCCCCAAAAAATGTAGATTATAATGCATAATGTACCCCCTACTAGAAATTTATAAAGATATCAGAAGTCACCTCGGAGTTATGTGACCTGTAACTCCTCGGTGACTTATAATATCTTTATAAATTACAGTAGGGGGTACATTATCCACTATATAATAAACAAAAGCCATGAATAGCTTAAAAATGGTGAGTTCTGATGTCATCAGTTATAAACAGTGAGTTCGGATGTCATTTCTGTCACATGACTCACTTAAACTTGTGTATTATAATAAATAAAGTACCCCCAGTTGCAGAATATGAGGATATTAGAAGTTACCTTGGAGTTCCATGACCTGTATAAAAACACTAGGCCTTCGGACTCATGTTTTTATATGGTCATGAAACTCCTCGGTAACTTATAATATCCTTACATTTTACAAGAGGGGGTACTTTATTCACTATATAAACGATGACTAGTTATGTCATCAGTTATAAATGGTGAGTAGTGATGTCATTTTTGTCACATGACTTTATATTTTAAAGGCCAATTGAAGGAAATCCTACCAATAAATGGGATATATTTTCCTTCCCACTGAACTAAACAGCCAGACAATGCGCTGCCTTATATACACACTATATACCATTGTTTGTGGAATTCCATGCAAGCTTGCTCATCATAGCGAGATTGAAAAATAAAAGCAGACTTTACCAGCTGTATCATCTTTTCGACGTTTTTTGGGTTTGAGTGCTGTGGCCGGCTGCTCCTGCACCTGAACCACTGTTTCCATCTTGCCCTCTGTCTCCAAAACGGTTTCCTCTTTAAGGACTACGTGTGTATAAATTAGAGCATAAGAAATACAGGAATTAGAACAGGAAAAGATATTGGAAGCATTCCCTGTGATCATGCACAAGGGAAAAAAGCACCAATGAGCATATAGAAAGGTCATTGGATGAGATGCTGTATCAATAAAAGAGCATAATTTCACAAATTACAGAGAGTGCTGATCCTTCATTTGTTTATATATATGTGTGTATATATATATATATATATATATATATATATATATATATATATATATACGTTTTCGTCCCTTTTATAAAATGTATAATGAAACTATAGAATTCTTAATGAATCAGATGAAAATTGAGCATAGGACTGGCCAGATATGGGATGACTTTGACGTAGTTGGCCAGCTTAAATATATTGCAATATATGGACAAACAATCCCCTGACAAACAATCCCTGTTTTGTTTAAAGGGTAAGGCATTTTTCAGTAGCAGTATGCACAAAATGTCTCTGTCTTATACATACACACACACACAATCCTAAATAGTATATTTCCCTAACTACGCCTCACATTGTTGGAAGCTCAAGTGATGGATTCTGGGTGGCCATAGACATAACGATTAGGATCTTTCCTGAAAAAGATCTTTTTCAAGAAAGATTGTTTGTTTCAATTCACACTTGAATTGTCAGATATACATGTAGAAACAATAGAATTTACATGTATCTGACGATTCAGCACTAACAATGGCCGATGTTCGGCTGCCTTCAAAGAAGCCCAATCAAAATTTTCCAGCTGGGCTGATTAATGAGCCGAGTTATATCCAAGTCTTCTGCCGATATCGGTCGGCTTGTTTCCAACCATACACGAAAATTTGTTTAGTACGATATTATCGGTGCGTCTATGGCCACCTTAATTCTCTGGAAAGCAGAGGGATGGCCCCATAATACATCACTTCAGCATAAAACAGGGTGAGGGAGAATAAATTACACTGGAATCGAAAGGGGATGATCAAATGGTCACAGTAAGTCAGACTGTAATGGTTTTTTCTTCATCTGTATGGTTGTGTAAAAACAAAAAAAGGTTTGGAAGTTCAGGTGGGGTTTATACACCAGTTTTTTTCTTTTTTTTTTACATAAGCCCAACTGAATGAGTGCATGTCATAAAGGGTAACATTTTTCCACTCTGTGGAGCATTTTTGAGCTCTGCAACATTGTTACGGTTGCTTTACATTTTTGTACACATCAGTATACATCTCTTGCAAATTTGCCCATGGGCAGTTACCTACCGCAACCAATAAGTGATTAGCTTTTTAAAGCCAGCTGCGAGTAGAACAATAAATGCAGCAATCTGATTGGTTGCCAAGGGTTACTGCCCATGGGCAAATTTGCCCAGTGTTGATAAATGACCCCCACTATTTCTTACTGATTATCTGGTAGGAAGACATCTCAAAATTAAAACTCAACAAAAAAATACAGCCGATACCCTGTGTGTGTGGCATGAAAAATAATCAAAGTTCACAAAAGAGAGCAGTATTTTGGGAAACTATATATTGCTTTCAAATCTGTGAAAAGTGAATACAGAAATGGAGCAGAAA
The DNA here is from genome assembly GCA_038501925.1 of Xenopus petersii. Classification (NCBI taxonomy): domain Eukaryota; kingdom Metazoa; phylum Chordata; class Amphibia; order Anura; family Pipidae; genus Xenopus; species Xenopus petersii. Next base: position 105,462,080 of record CM076677.1, read on the forward strand.
TACAATGGAAACGGATGTATGTTTCACTCATTTCATGGTATTCTATGCCCCCAAAGCAACCCTTAAATAAGAAATTGCACTTCATCATGGCAATTGTATTTGATCCAGCCTAAACCATAACAATGTAAATAGGTCTGCCCCATATCTAAGTATATAGCAGTATATAGCAGTTGTACAGATATATATGAAAGCACTGCCATAACAAATGCACAGCTAACACATGAATACAATTTACTCCAAACTGGTCTTTAGGCTAATCCTCGCCCTCAGCTCTGGGCAACCCGCACCATGTTTAAAGTAACAGTAACACCAAAAAGTGATTTAAAGTAATGAAAATACCCTGCACTGGTAAAACTGGTTTCTTTGCTTCAGAAACACTACTACAGTTCATATAAACAAGCTACTGTGTAGCAATGGTGGAAATTGAAAAAAGACTATATGGCACAGGTTAAATAGTGGATAACAGATAACACCATTATGTTCTACAGAGCCTATCTGCTGTGTAACCTGAGCCTTTTCTCCTTTGAATGGCTGCCCCCATGGCTACACAGCAGCTGATTTATATAAAATATAGTCATGTTCCTGAAGCAAACACAGCAGTTTTACCAGTGCAGGGCAGCACTGCATTATATTTTTAATACTTTAAAACACTTTCATTTTTTTATGTTATTGTTCTTTTAAGATCCCCTTTATGGAATCATGCATTGCCACGATGAGCACGATGAGCACTTCTGCATCCCTCCCGCCATACCCAGAGACTTATCGCTGGACAGGAAGCAGAAAAACTCTGTAAATTCACTGGCTAGAGCTTCATCGCTGATGAAGGCCCCCAGGCAAGCATAGTAGTGGATACATTTTTCCTCAGGCTCAGGTTTTGCAGCTTGTGGTGTAGATGCTTTCGGGGGCTGGCAGGAGCACACAAAGACGTGCCCAGGCTCAGACTGCAAACTGAAAGAAACATGAAGGAAGCCCAGGCTGTGCTGCTGGCTAGTTTTGCATCGCACCACAAGGATAGACTTGGTAATCCTCTGGACTAATGGCCCTGGTGACTCATTAGATAACTGTAAAATACTTTGTTTGGTCTCTTGCGGGATCAGCATGGCATTTAGAACTGAGTTTTTTAGTGGCAAAGGCTCAGCCTCACTCTGGCAGTCCATAGCCAACTTCATATGCTGGCAGTGGTTTTCTACAACACCGCGTGCTGCAGCCTTGAGACACGATGGGGCAAGACAGCGACCTGAGCTTATCTGGGTTATAATTGTACCTTCTTCAGTCTGTATAGTGGTCTCTGATAGACCCAAGACCACCAAACATCTGTGGTCATGTCCCCTGTCCCTCTGCCTGACAGAGAATATCTGCACATCGGACCCGGTATGAAGCTTGACTGCAGCCTTACTGGGTTGTTTGCGATTCCCAAAGCGGAACACCACACCACAGCTCTTGTTCTTGCAACTCAGGCCTCGGGTACCGTTGTATGTACCACAGCGTGGGCATTTGCGGATTCCTCGCAGGGTGGCTTTTCCTAAGTTGGCAAGGAATTCTGGCTTAGCTGAACTGGATTCCATTCTTCTTTAAACCCTGTAGAAGTGGAAAAGGGTTCAAAACAATATTAGATATTCTGTAAGCAAAACTCACATTCAGAATAGCTCTGGCAACATACAGGAACACTCATCTGATGGTTATAACTGGATAATAAAGTATAAACTAGAAATACACATAGTGTATTTATCCTTTGGCATTTTTTTAAATGGACTAATGGATTATAACTAGCCCCCCCCAGCTCTATATCAGCCTTTAAGTATTGGATGAGGCTGGGGTGAAACTAAACAAGAGTATGAGGGCTATTAAATTAACTTCACTGATTTGCATTGGTTTGCTTGAATTTGGGGGCCTCAGCTTCTCAGCATTGCTCAGGGTAGAGTCCTGCAGCGGGTCGGATACCCAGGGGTATGATTTTCAGGTGCGGGTATAGATTCGGGTCAGGTTGCAGGTCTCATCTAAATTTCTTATCTTATGTTGTATTGTCTATATTTTACTAATAAAATTTAACAAAACCCTTTTCTGTCCTGCCCACTTCTGATGATGTCACTTCCAGGTTGCAGCAACAGCACTTCCTGTTTAATGGTAGTTGGCAGGTTGCGAATTGGGTTACGGATAAGGCAGTTGCGGGTCGGGTAGCGGATCTAAGTGGGTAAGTATGCAGGTTGCGGGTGGGTTTGTGTCATGTCTCACAAAAATTCTGAACAGGACTCAGGGCCCCTTCTGAGATCACTATTGCATTTACTCTGGGATCAGTGCACAATGTGGGCTTGGATATTCAGTATATGGTAAAAACTCTGAAAACAACTAGTTCAATTACAAAATAAAATTTGTATGTGTCATCGCTTAAGCCTGTCCAACTCCTATATGGTAGCAGAAGGTATGCCAATCTTCCAGCCGTGTTTAGGTAGGCAGTTGGGCTACCAAGATTTAATTAAAGGTTATTTTACTTTTCTTTACTGTTATTTCTAATGTATTTCTAACCTATCATGAGACTATCACGCAGAAATTTGTTTCCAAATAGGTAATCACCTGACTGGGTGCACCGGAGGAATCAGACTAGTTACCATTATTCTCAATGCTTTTCCAGTGTTTTACCTTTACTTTTCTTTTACTGAGCATTTTCAATTCCATTCTGCTGTGCAGCGGAGTTTGTATCTCCGCATGTCTGTGTGGGTTTCTCGCCACACTCCAAAGACATAAAGGTGGGTTATTTAGCTCCAGATCAAATGGACCTTAGCGTGTGCATGAAATTAGATGAGCAAGCTCCACTGGGGCAGGGACTGATGTGAATTAATGACCACTGAATGTTTGGGTTGGGTAGGGTCATACTGTGCTTGCTCTGGTCCAAAAGACACCCTGTCCTGGAAGCAGAGGCATGCTCAGAAGTAGGGTACAAAGCAGGGAGACATGGGTATTAGTGAGTGTTGTGTGCCAGAAAAAACTCAACCTGCAGCCCATCCTAGAGATTAAAGCTGCCGATATCATTCCTTTAGACCGACTTGGCAATTTATATGCCTGTGTATGGGGCGTTCCAACGGGTCTCCCCGATAGATATATGGCCAAGATATCGATCAGGGAGGTTTGATTTTTTTCCTTGCGATTGAGGACTGCAACGGCTAGTTCATGTGGTCCTCGTCTTGTTGGGGCCCATTCTCATCAATGTAATCCGATCGTTTGGCTTTAGGAATCTTTGAGAGCAGAGGACGAGTGTACATCCCCAGCCTCACCCAAAATGGTCGCCCAAGTTTCAACCCGAAACCACTTGGTGGTAAATCCATGGGTTTTCAAGTCAACATCACTATGAATATATATATATATCACTATGAATAAGGGGGTTTTGTACTCACCGGAAAACCCTTTTCTAGTAGGCCCGAACTGTCAGTGCAGACGTATGGGTTATGTCTTGATCATCTCTGGAGGCAGGACAAAGATTGATGACTCATGACCCCTCCTTCCTCATATATGTGCTGGCTCCACCTCACTTCCTCAGTTCGTTTGTAAAGCTCAGACAGTGGAGACAGAGAGGTTAGAAAGAAGCCAAGAGACAACAGGTAGAAAGGAAAGGATAGCGACAAAGAGGTCCCTGTACCCATACTAAAATCAGCCTGGGTGGGACTTACTGCACTGACAGTTCGGGCCTACTAGAAAAGGGTTTTCCGGTGAGTACAAAACCCCCTTTTCTCTAGTCGGCCCTCCTGTCAGTGCAGACGTATGGGACGTCCAAAAGCTGTCCCTCAAATGGGTGGGTAGTGCTGAATTTGCCAGTCCATAGAGCAGAGATCACCATGGAGTCGTGGTTGCGACAGCTTGTAGAACTTTCCGGCCAAACGTGGCCGTCTGAGAAGCGAAAACATTTAACTTGTAAAACTGAACAAAAGTGTTTGGAGATGCCCATGTGGCAGCTGTGCATATCTGCTCTGGTGTTGCCATGTTCTGCAGAGCCCATGAGGTACTTTGAGCTCTGGTAGAGTGGGCCTTTACCGAAAACGGTCTGGTCTTCTGTTTGGAATCATAAGACGTATTGATGGTGTCCACCAGCCACCTAGCAATGGTCCTCTTAGAGACCGACTGTCCTTTAGTCTTCCCAGAATATGAAATAAGCAGGCTGTCACTACGTCGAATTGACTGCGATCGTTTCAAGTAGATACGAATGGCTCTCACAACGTCCAGACGGTGGAGACGACTCTCCTTATGGTTCGCTGGTCGTGGACAAAAGGATGGAAGTATGATGTCATTATTCAAATGAAATTGAGAGACCACCTTGGGCAAAAAGTCTGGTAAAGTCCGAAGGACAACCTTGTCTGCATGGAGAACCAACCAAGGCTCCTTACAAGATAGTGCTGCTATCTCAGACACCCTCTTAGCAGAGGTAATAGCTATCAGAAAGGCTACCTTGAGGGAGAGCCACTTGAGAGCACACGTAGACAGCGGTTCAAATGGTGGATCTAGCAATGCAGATAACACCAGAGGGAGATCCCACGAAGGTGTTGGGTCCTTAATGGGAGGCCGAACCCTGATAACCCCCCTGAAGAATTGGATTACAGTGCTGTCATCAGCCCAGCGAGTATGAGTAAGTGCAGACAAAGCTGAAACTTGAGTTTTGAGTGTCCGGAGAGCGAGCCCCTTGTGGAACCCGTCAGTAAGAAAGTCAATGATCGCCCGAGTGGGCACTTGATCCCATTGAAGGTGACGTTGGTTGCACCAAGTCATGAAAATCTTCCAAACCCGGTGGTAGATTTTGGAGGTAGACGGTCGGCGTGCTCTGAGAAGTATGTCAATTGCCTCCCGTGAGAATCCATGTTGTGTCCACCATTGGGTTTCAACAGCCAAGCCGTTAAATGGAGCATTGCGACGTTGGGATGAGATATCGGCCCCTGCGTGAGCAAGTCTGGGAGTAGAGGCAGTCGCCATGGTTTTGCCGCTGACAATTGTACAAGATCTGAGTACCACACTCTGTTGGGCCAATCTGGAGCAATTAGGATCACTGTGGCCCTGTTGTGTTTGATCTTCCGTAAGATTCGTGGCAGCAGAGGTAGTGGGGGGAAGGCATAGATGAGTTTGAAACTCCAAGTCGTCACTAGAGCATCCACAAAGGTTGCCCCTGGGTCCCATGTTCTGGCACAGTACGTTGGAACTTTGTGATTGTGTTTTGAGGCTAACATGTCCACCTCTGGAGTTCCCCATCTTAGAGTGAGAGAGTGGAAGATCTCGTTGTTGAGAGACCATTCCCCCTGATCGATTGTTGTTCTGCTCAGGTAGTCTGCTTCCCAATTTTGAACTCCCGGAATGAAAACTGCCGAAATTGTTGGTACAGTGTTCTCTGCCCAAGTGAGAATGCGGGACACCTCCCTCATCGCTAATTTGCTGCGTGTGCCTCCCTGTTTGTTGACATACGCCACCGCCGTGGCGTTGTCGGATTGAATCCGGACTGGTAGGGAATGAAGTAGTGAAGTCCATCCTTCCAGTGCTAGGACGATAGCCCGCAGTTCGAGCACATTGATGGGGAGGCAACTCTCTTGAGGGGACCAAGTCCCTTGAAGGGTGTGTGACTTGTACACTGCTCCCCAACCCCTGAGACTCGCGTCGGTAGTTATGATCTCCCACTGGGGTAAGGACCAGTCCCGGCCCTTTGAGAGGTTCAGTGGATGGGTCCACCAGGCCAAACTGTCCCTGGTTGCGACCTCCAGCGATATGGTTTGTTGAAGATCCCTGTGGTTCTTGTTCCAGTAGGAGAGGAAGTTGTGTTGTAGAGGTCTCATGTGAAACCTGGCAAAGGGGATGGCTTCCAAGGACGAAACCATAAGCCCTAGAAGGTGTAGGTATGCCCCTGCTGATATTGTTGTCATTGTGAGAAATGACTGTGTCGCGGATATCAATTTGTTGATCTTCTCCTGGGGTAAATACACTTTCTTGGTGACTGAATTGAAAAGAAGTCCCAGGAACAGAATTGTCTGGCTGGGTGTGAGACTGCTCTTGTGTGTGTTGATAATCCAACCATGCTGTTTCAGTACTTGTATGCAGGTGGTCGTGGCTTTGGATGCCTGGCCCTCTGAGGTGGCGGTAATGAGTAGATCGTCTAAGTAGGGTATTACCCGGATTCCTAGAGACCTGAGGTAGGCCACTACTGGGGTGAGAACCTTGGTAAAAATGCGTGGCGCAGTACAAAGTCCAAAGGGCAATGCCACAAACTGGTAATGCTTGTTTTGAATTGCAAATCGAAGATAGCGTTGGGACATTGGGTGTATGGGTATATGCAGGTAGGCATCCTGCAAGTCTATGGAAGTCATGTATGCATTGGGTTCCATGGCTGCTATGACAGATCTTACTGATTCCATCTTGAACCTTTTGTTGGGTACCATGAGATTCAATGGTTTTAGATTGAGAACGGGTCTGAATGTTCCTTCTTTCTTTTTGACCAGGAAAAGGTTCGAGTAAAAACCCTTGAACCTGTGGTAAGATGGAACTTCTACAATGACCTCCATGCTGAGTAATTGGTGAACTGCTTCTTGTAGATGTAGTTGTCTGTGTGGGGCTGTTGTGGTAGGTATGAACCTGTGAGAAGGCAGGCGGGAGGAAAAAGGTATTCTGTAACCTTGCTGAATGATGGTGAGCACCCAATCGTCCTTTACATGCGTCTCCCATTCGCCCAAATATCTTTGTAGCCTGCCCCCCACAGCTTGTATTGTCTGCCTGGAGTCAGGCAGAGCCAGGCTTGGATGTAGCTGGTTTCTTCGTGTTTCGGTTCTGCTGGTGCCAGATGGGCCTGCTGCGTTTGTTACTCTGATCATTCGGGGATGACCTGTAGCTGGAGCGAAAGGGACGAAAAGGTCTGGATTGCTGGTTCCAACCTCTCTTGCCGGAGAATCTGTTGGGATTCTCAAATCTCTGTCTTTTTCCCGTTGGTAAGAAAGTACTCTTGCCCCCTGTCACTTCTGCTATGATTTGTTTTAAATCAGGGCCGAATAAGGACTCACCTGTATATCTAAGAGACAATAGCCGAAGTTTTGAGGCTGTGTCACCAGTCCAGTGACGAAGCCATAGAGCACGTCGTGCAACTATAGCATTGGTAGTTGCCTTTGCCGCCAGTTTAACCATTTCAATAGAAGCTTCTGCTAGAAAACCTAATGCCATAGCCAATCTATCCACCTCTGACTGGAGCTGTTGTTGTGAGGAAGGTGGTTGGCGAGCCAATTCGAGGGCCCAATGTCTAGCCGTGCGGGCTAGTCCTGCTGATGCCACTGCTGGCCGTAATGCAGCTGCTGCCTGTACATATGCTCTCTTCAGTGTTGACTCCATGCGGCGGTCTAGTGGGTCCTTAAAAGCGGCCTCTTCCGCTGGTAAGGCTGTGTGTTTAGAAAGGCGAGCTACTGCGGAATCAACCTTAGGAGGTTTATCCCACTTCTTTTCATGTTCCTCAGGAACTGGGAAAGTTTTAAAAAATCTCTGAGTGAGTGCAATGCGTCTTTCCGGCTGGTTCCACTCTGCGTCAATCGCTTGAGTAGCTGATTTAAATACTGGAAAAGCTAACTTACTTTTCCTATGACCCCCCAGAAGCCTATCTGCCTTTGATAGAGGAATGGATTCGTCCTTAATTTCTAATGTCTGTAACATTTGACGTAGTAACTTCTTAGACATGTCTGGGTCTAGCAAGGATTGCTTCTCTTCCTCAGAGTCAGTATCTGATTTGGCCTCTGAATGGTCAGATCTATCAGATGTGAACTCAGGGTGTTTTTCCTCATCCGAGTCTGAAACTAACCCTTCCTCAGATTCAGAAGAGTCTGAAATGTGTACTGGATTTTTGCGTCTTTTGCGGTCACTTGATGTGGTTGGTTGTGGTGGTTGCACTGAGTGCATAATCCATTGGAGAAATTCTCCAAATTGTTGTGGCGCTGGGGGTTGTGGTTGAGGCGCTGGGGTTTGAGCCCATGGTATAGACACCCCACCCTGTGTGGTGGCTGGCATTGCCTGCGATGTAGATGGGGTAGCTAATGTAATTGGGGTACCCATTATTGGTGGTACAGAGTCAGTGGAAATATGTCCAGTAGGAGAAGTATGTGGAATCAACAGCTCCTCCTCTGACTGTTGGTTTGGTCTGGGAGATAAGACTGGTGGTTCCAGTAAGTCTGTGGCCTTATAGGGCTTACAGTCAGTACAATAAGTCTTTTCCGTTTTTCTGAGGGAATGTTTGCATGTTCTACATTTAGGCAATCTTTCTGTCTTTTTGCCCTTCTTCACTGACTGTATCTCCGCTCTCAATTCTGTGAGTGAATCTGCCCTCTCCATTATTCGTATAATTACTGTGTACAATGATGTACCTGTGCGTTCCTTAGCTGTGGTAAAGCGTGTGAAGGAATCCGCTGGATGTAACTTGTATGCGCAGCTTGTGATGTGTACATGAAGCTGCTCACGCTCTGCACCTGTGTCGCGCCAATGACGTCAGTGCGTACCCACGCTGTGCCTTTAGTACTGTGCGTGTCTAGTTTGGCGCGAAGTGTACAGTAGACGTGCCGCCCGTGCACACTGATGACGTCGGTCCGCCGCGCCCTGTGAGATACACGTGGCGTGGCCTGGTAATGGAGGGGAACTGGTAGCGTTTGCACTACCACTACTAGCCATGACATGCGTCTCCCATTCCATCTATACACGGTACGCAGCAGGTCTATGTGCTCAGTAGAGTTAACGATTGAGCAGCAATGTGTGTCCCATAGCGTTGTGCACCATTAGCTGTGTAATGAACAGCTCTATCTGTCCTATAGCTCTGCCCCATGAACAGCTCTGCGTGTTCGGCAGTGATATGTTTCTCAAGGCGTATCCTGGATAGCTCAGCGTATCCATTAGCCTTTTAGTAGGTATAGCCCTGGACAGCTCCGCGTGCCCATTAGCAATGTATGCCAAGTATAGCCTAGACAGCTCAGCGTGCCTATTAGCTAGTTTGCAGCCTAGAGTGCTCTCCAGTAATCCGGGTAGCTCTGCGTACCCTCAGTGCTGCATTGAAATGAAAAAAAAAAAAAAAAAATGAAATAAATAAAATCTGTCCTTCACCTCCGAGGCAGGACAAAAGAACTGAGGAAGTGAGGTGGAGCCAGCACATATATGAGGAAGGAGGGGTCATGAGTCATCAATCTTTGTCCTGCCTCCAGAGATGATCAAGACATAACCCATACGTCTGCACTGACAGGAGGGCCGACTAGAGAAATATATATATATCACTATGAATATATATATATATATATATATATATATATATATATATATATATATATATCTATCACTATGAATATATATATATATATATATCACTATGAATATATATATATATATATATATATATATATATATATATATATATATATATATATATAATCTGTGGAAAATGTTGGCGTTGTATAAATAAAAGGATAATAATGTAGGGGCCCATAGTAACCCTAACGAGCTCCACATTGTTGCAAATGGTGTATATCCTATGGCACAGGAGGTGGCCAAGATGGGGTTAGAATAAGAAGGACATCAGTTGCAGTTGTTTACCACTTTAGGTCTTGTATTTCTTTTTTCCCAAGGCAGTAGCCATGACAGTTCATGCTCAGCTGTCAGAAGGTTTGACAGACCCTCTTCTCGTGGTGACAAGAGGACTTGGCAGAATTACTGAGCCGTGTGTAACTGCTAATGTGAACAATGTACATAGTGCGCATTTATGTCGGGGAGTAGCTGCACTTCAGCTGTTCTAGGCTGTCACTGATACGCACGGCAGCCATAACAAAACTACAAGTCCCGGCATTCCCCAGCAGGTTTCCCTAACAGGTTGACGCTGGGGGTTGTACTAACAGCTGAGAGGCTGCTTCCCCTCTGCTCCGTTTGCTACATCCCATGCAACTTGGGTTTGCGCACTTCCTGCTGGTGCTACGCTGCCTATAACGCGCCACATACTGTCCCGTTTCCATTGACTACTCGTTGCTCACTGCTCTGACGTCACTTCCGGTGCCTCGCAGCGCTCGGAGGTGGGTGTAGTGCATCGGTATAGCCGGCGCACGCACTTCCCCCTCGCACATGGACTCGTGCATTCACCGCAGGGCTCTTCCTTTTAACCTTACCTTGCGCTGGTACCTCAATCGGGGTACCCTGAGACCGCGTACGGGTCCTTGCCTCAGACACCTCACTAGCGCTCCTTACAAACGAGCAGGGCTCTGTATCGGACAGAGGGATTGAGCGGCCGCGGTCACATGAGCCACTACGTCACTGGTGCACGATGGGATATGTAGTTCTGTCCTTTCCTCATACCGAACAATCGGTGTGTGGATTAAATAATAACAGGATTCGAGGTCCAATTAAGATTGTTTGTATAAATAAATGAAACTCTGCCTAGGGGAGGCTGTGGTATTATACGCACGTGGCTCTATAATATCATATTGCTTTTAAAGGTCATGCAAAGGCAAAAAAAAAATGATTTTTTACATTTTTACTTTCTTTAATGAAAAAGAAACCTATCTCCAATATACTTTATTAAAAAAATGTGTACCGTTTATTTATAGGAAACCTGACTGTATGCGGTGAAATTCTCCCTTCATTTACTGCTGTGGATAGGAATTGTCAGACGGTCCCTAACTGCTGAGCAGGGAAACAATCATACTTATGAACAGCAGGGGGAGCCCCCGCCTTACTTCCCAGCCATGCAGAACTCAAGCAGCTTTGTTTATGACGATCTCTAAGCAGCCCAAGCCACACTGAGCATGTGCACAGTCTTAGTCTTGCAAAGATGTTTAACAAAGTTACAAGATGGTGACCCCTTGTAGCCAACTTTGAAAGCATAAATTATTTGTTTGATTAGGCTTGTGGTGCAGTAAGTTCATGTTTATATTTAGTATACAAAATACAGCATTTCTAGCCTTATTCTATTTAAACTTTACATGCCCTTTAAAGAAGCCTCCCAAAAGCTCCCAGATCAATATTTGATTCAGTCTTGACATTTGTGAGTCAATAACCCCAACCACTATAAGGACTACTCTCCTATTCATGCAACTATAGTTGCCACCCCACTCAGACTGGGAGCCATTGTGAGCCTGCTATAATGAGAAAACGCCAGCACCAATGCACTTGCGGCGCATCGATTTCCAAAGTCGCACGAAGCACCGCAAGTGCATTGGCGTTTTCTCATTATAGCAGGTGGAAGGCAGTTCGGGGAGATTGTCGCCCCGCAGAAGAGTCGATTAGTCGCCAGGCGACAACCCCCCCAAATCTGCTACGAACGGGAATAATTTGCAGAAAAGTCGCAAAAAACCAACTTTTTTGACTTGTTGCCGGATAACAACAACTTTTTCTTAATGTCGCACAAATGCCAGCATCAAAAATCAAACAAAGATCTTCCAATTGTTAAAGTGACATTGATTTCTTCATGATTTTGTCAGGTGTTAGCTGAAGTATTTTCGGATTGTCGCAGTTTTGTCTCATAAGTGCTGGAAAATTTTTTTTTTTTGCCCCAAAACTGTTTCTGGGTCTTTAAAGATAAAAAGTCCAACCAGAAAAAGTTGTTGTTTAATAAATTGTCCCCTAGAAGTTTCCAAATGTAGCCAACTACAAATAATTTGTTTATTCAGCAATGACATTATAGCTTGGTGATTAGTATCTTGGTATAAAATAACCCCTACTGTTGCTGAATGAGCAGGCACTTACAATGGGATTGTATTGCATTTAACATCTTATTTTCATACATTGTACATTTACTAGCCAGCAGGTCTGATGGGAGCTAGAAATATCCTTTAGACCACATCCAGTATGCCCAAGGCTTTATATAGAATTGTGTGCTGGTGAAAGTGGACCACAACAAGGCGATAGAGCTGATGTATATGTGTATTTTATATATAATAAACAAAAGCCTTGACTAGTGATGTCATCAGTTATAAACGGTGAGTAGTGATGTCATTTCTGTCACATGACTCGCTAAAACTTGTGTATTATAACAAATAAATGACCCCTTGTTGGAAAATAGGAGTATATTAGAAGTAACTTTGAAGTTCCATGACCTGTATAAAAGCATAAGGTCATAGAAATCCTCTGAGACTTATAATATATTTTACAATATTTAAGGAGTACTTTATTCATTATATAATACACAGACATCATGGCCACTAATATCCTGTAAATGATATCCTTACAATCAGTACTCAGTGATGTCATTTTTGTCGCATGACTTACTGAAGCTTGTGCATTATAATAATGTAGACCCTTTTGTAAAATATGAAGGTATTAAGAAGTCCATGGTCATGAAGCTTCTTGGTGACTTACAATATCCTTGTATTTTACAATAAGGGGGTACATTATTCTATATACAGTGAAACCCCAATTTAATGTCTTCCTGGGACTGCAAAAAAAAAAAAATCTATGTAAAAATTAGGGAAAAAATAAAATGCGCAATTGAACAATGAACTGTGACTTACATGATCCAGAGGAAGATGTCATGGCCGAGGAAAACGTACAATGCAGGTACAGGTATGAGATCCGTTATCCGGACACTCATCCAGAAAGCTCTGAATTACGGAAAGGCTGTCTCCCATAGACTCCATTATAATCAAATAATCCAAATTTTTAAAAATGATTTCCTTTTTCTCAGTAATAATAAAACGGTACCTTGTACTTGATCCAAACTAAGATATAATTAATCCTTATTGAAAGTAAAACCAGCCTATTGGGTTTATTTAATGTTTAAATTATTTTTTAGTAGATTTAGGGTCAGGGATTCAGGGAGATTAGCTGCCCTGCGACAAATCTCTTTTTAGGGGGGCGAATAATCTCCCCGAACTGCCTCCCCGCCGGGCTAAAATGTAAATGGCACTTGATCGTTTCCTTTTCCGAAGTTGCCTCACGAGGAAACTTCGGAGCGACTTCGGAAAACGAATCGCTCCAAAAGGGCAGGGGAGGCAGTTCGGGGAGATTATTTGCCCCTAAAAAGGAGATTTATCGTCGGGCGACTAATCTTCCCCGAATCTGCCTGTGTGCCCTGACCCTTGAAATTGCGGAAAGACACGTTATCCGGAAAATCCCAGGTACCGGGCATTCTGGATAACAGGTCCAATGCCTGTACATAAATCTGGGGTTCCACTGTCTAACATATTTTATGGAACAAGGATTCCAGTCACTTGAAACTAAGACACTCACAGTTGAAACTGAAAAAAAAAAAAGCTAGGTAAACTAGGCACAGTCAACCTTTTACCCCCTACCTGTTGCAGAACTACAAAATGCAAAATTCCATGCAAGGTAGTCTATAAAAAAAAAAAAATACCTTGTCCTATAGCACTAATTTACCTGATGGCACACAAGTTTTAAAGGTGCAAGTAATTTTATTTTTCCTTTCACGATTGTTCCTTGTTAACATCACTGTAAGCAGTGCAATAAACCGTCCAGTTAGGCAGATGAACCCCCGTGAGTATTTCGAGATTCAGATCAGGCCACACAAAGTCAGTCAATTAAACAACCGGCTTGCACCAAATTCTTAAAAAAAAAAAAAAAAAGCCGCCATTCAAATACTGGCTTGTCGAGTTCTATGCGCATTAAAACAATGGCAAGAAGATTTCCTGACTTTTTAAAAAAAAGTATTAAAAAAAAGGAAAAAGGCCCAGTGCACATAAATGGAAAAATGATCACATTTATCACTGTTTGAGATATTTTATCATTTTCTTTTTTTTTTTTTGATCACAGAAAAAAAATGACTCCAGCCAGGATTTTGTTCATAGGCACCTTTCTCAAGAGGGGGAAAGAGGAAAAAGTCTCCCAAAAACAAATGAAATACAATAGCTAACATACAGGCTCAGATCAAGTCCCATTTTTTCTGATGTGGGTAACTTTTAGTGCTGGAGGGAACCAGGGATACAGTCCATTTATGCTACATGACTGTAAGGCAAAATACGGTTTAAAAAAAAAACCCAAAAAACCTTTGATACTAAATATGTTTAACAACGGGTATAATCTGAAAAATAAAAATTGCCCTCCCTCCCCCATAGTGAAGACTTTAAATGGAGGGGGAAAAAAATTCAACCTAAAGCATCAAAAATTTGTACAATTCGACTTTATAATACATCTCATATCATATTAGGAATGCAATCTAAAACTGCACACTACTTCAGTGAAAAACAAAAACAAACAAAAAAAAAAGGTTTTTTTTGTGCAATTTCTGCCCAAAGTGGCAGTGATCCCTGCATTGTTTTTTATTATCAAATAAAGGAACTTAACCCTTTTTTTACTGCCGAAAAGATTTGGCTGATATCTTTGTGAGACACAGGGTTAAGTAACTTGTAAAAAAACAAAAAAAATAAAAATAAAACAAACAAAAAAAAATGGAAGGCAAAAATTGGCAAACATCCAGCATTTCTAGTATGTGTTTTGTTTTCAACCAAATGGATGAAAGTTTTAGGATTTAAAAAAAAAAAAATGGTTGGGTTTTTGTTGTTTTAATAAATATACTGTATTTGACATCTGTGTTGATGTAATTTTATAATGTATGAAAGTAAACAAATGGGCCAGCATCAGGCTGCCAATGTGGCTTGGAGTCCTTCCTCTCATTGTGTTTGGTATCCAGCCATTCGGTAGCCAGTTTGGTTGGTGATCACAGTCCCGTTTTGCCCTGGCTGAGGTTGCACCCCGTAATTTGGTCCCACCCATGTCGCGGCAGATGATGGAGTTTGACTGCAACAAAAAATGGGAGATTAAGTGATCAATACTTGTTCAGGTGTAGGACCAATATTGCAGAATACATAAGACTGAAAAGACTCCAGTACAAAATGAAATGCAATAAAAAAGTACCTTATTGTTCAATGCAATGTGTTGAAAACGTTTTTAGTTATAGGAACAAGTCTGATATAATCAAAGAAAAAACACACCACTATCACAAAAACGTCTTACAGTAATTTTTGGCTCAGAGCCCCAGCAAAAAAAAAAAAAAAAGTCACAGAAACTGCAATCTCTGAGACAGCCAGAAAACAAACCGGTAAGTACAAAGGGGTCAGAAATGCTTCCCTGTCTCTGCAACCAAAGGCAATTATATGCCTCTGAGGAAGCGGATTGGCTCAGCGAAACGCGTCAGGCAGAGGTGACGTCACAGTGAGCTGCAGGGAAGAACCACGAGGGCAAAAGGGACACCGGCAAAATCATCACTCTGGACCGGATTGGGAAACCTGCTAAAAACTTACATATGGATGACTAAACTCATGGCTAACAATAATGTTTTAAAGGAGACATTTTGGTTAAAAAATAAGAATGTACCAGTCCGTTATACTCCTTTAGATATAGAAGAATTGTTCTTAAAAAAGTAGTGTTTCAGGCTGATTTATTGATTATTTCTGCGAAAACCGTAATACCCTTCATTTCCACTTCCAGCTCCCTGAATTCCCAGGCTGTGCAGAGGAGCCGGCAGCACTCGGCTCACTGCACTGTAGGGCAGGAACCAATCAGCAGCTAGAAGGACCTGATAGGGAACTGAAGCCTGTCTTTTGCTTGTGTGACTGCAGGGCTTTGATTGGCTGTCCCCCTCCTACTGTGCTTCTGGCAGGGACCGTTAGGACACGCCCACCCCTCATTTGAAACAATACCTCCCAACATTTTGGAAAAAAAAAAAAGAGGGGCAAAAAAGTTGGCGCATGTATCACGGCAAATGTATTTGACCACACCCATTTTTTGGCCACCCCCCTAATTACCATGTTCGTTTTACAAAATTTGACAAGTTATGAAAGTTTGAACATATTTGTGTTTTTTTCAATTATTACAGTTTTGCCAATGATGGCGAATTTCCCTTTAAGCTGTGAGTCTAATTTCTCCCAAGAGACCGTTATCTTATATTTATTTGCTTATCTCGAAATTGTTACAAAAGTATCTTACATGCAGCTGTGGCTGTTCTGGGCTCTCTGCCAAAAGCCAATTAAGTTAGAAACTTGGTTTCTTTTTCTGACTGTTCAGCACAGAGAGAAATGTGACTTTCCAGTACAAAAGAGGGACTGCGGGTTGAGCTGTCAAAAGAGGGACTGTCCCTCTAAATACATGACAGTTGGGAGGTATGGGGACAGGGACCAGTGGAGCTCCAATGGAGATATAGGGATTCACCGAATCATTCACGAAGGATTCAGGGGTTTGGCCGAATCCAAAATAGTGGATTCAGTGCATACCTAGTACAAAAGCACCTAAACTGATCTAATTCTGCACTAAGGGTCACAATGTTGAAAGAAAAGCAATACAGGGCCACAATGCAGAATTAGATAAATTAATACAAGCTTTCCTAAAATGTGGATGGCATGAAACTGCACCACATGGTAAAAGCACATACACACACAAAATGTGACAAGCAAACTTCCTTCAGCTATTCTTACTAGGGATGCACCGAATCCACTATTTTGGATTCGGCCAAACCCAAATCCTTCGTGAAAGATTCAGCCGAATACCGAACCGAATCCGCATTTGCAATTTAGGGAATGGGAAAACATTTACTTCCTTGTTTTGTGACAAAAAGTCACACAATTTCAATCCCACCCAATTTGCATATGCAAATTAGGATTCGGTTTGGACGGGCAGAACGATTCGGCCTAATCCGAATCGAATCCTGGATTCGGTGCATCCCTAATTCTTACCATGAACAATAAATAGTACTTTTGTGCTGCCCACCAGACTTAAGACATGTAAAGAAATGTGGGATAGTAGATGTCCACCAATAATCAGTGTGTCTCATAAGACATGGTTTAATTCCATTTACAGGACTGTTTGCACTCAGATGCCTGCCAAAGAGAAAAAGCTAAGAAAATATGAATTTCTTTAGAAAGTTAAACTCAAACGTGGCAAGAAAAAACCTGCATTACATGTAAGTCCACATTTCATTGCGACTGTCCTGTGGAAATAATTTTGGGTTTATGTTAAACTCACCTATATCCCTGCTGATATGCCTGTCCATACACTCCATAGGCTGGCACTTGCCACCCATTGGGTACATATTGGCCTATTTGTTGAGCCCCACCGTACCACTGACCCCACTGGCCATATGGTGGGGGAAAACTAATTTGGCTTGGCTGTATAGAGAAAAAGAGAAATAATTGAATCAAATGTAGAAAAAACAACATATAAAAATAATACGAAGAGCATTTAGTATAAACAATTCCACAGTAACCAATAAGTCATTAAATGTTTTCATACTAGTGTTCCTGTCAAACTGATGCAGTCAATGTAGCCAATTTTGAATAATGAGCACCCTATTAAATTGCAAGAGATTTAAAGGGGTTGTTCACCTTCGAGTTAACTTTCAGTAGGATGTTGAGTGACATTCTGAGATAATTTGCAATTGGTCTTCATTTTTATTATTTGTGGTTTTCGAGTTAAGCTTTGTATTCAGCAGCTCTCCAGTTTCAGCAGTCTGGTTGCTAGGGTCCAAATTACCATAGCAACTATGCATTGATTTGAATAAAAGACTGGAATAGGAATAGGAGAGGGTCTGAATAGAAAGACGAGTCATAAAAAGGCAAATGATTGAAATATAAAAAATAAATAATGAAGACCAATTAAAAAGTTGCTTACAATTAGCCATTCTATAACATACTGAAAGTGAACTGAAAGTTTCCCATGATGTAGTTCAGAGAATGACTACATATTTGGATACACAAACGATGTTCTTGAGAATTCCAAAAAAAAAGGGTGGGGGGGGTTTACCTCGCTTACCTGCTGAACAGGATTCAGCATATCTGGAGTTTCTTTTCCCCAGTAACACTTCACCACATGCCCCTCAATAGTAGTTCCGTTGACACTGACAATAGCATGAGCAGCACTTTCGTGGGAACTAAACCTATGGAAAAATGTAATCAGTAAAATTCAATTAGTCATACTTCCACCATGTATTTTATTGAAGAAAAACTATACCCCCCCCCCCCCCAAAACAAATACTTGAGCAACAGAGTTTATATTATATTAAGTGGCATATTAAAGAATCTTACCAAACTGGTCTATATATTTAAGTAAATATTGCCCTTTTACATCTCTTTTTGTGATGGTCTGTGTGCTGCCTCAGAGATCACCTGACCAGAAATACTGCAGCTTTAAATGTAACAGGAAGAAGTGTGGAAGCAAAAGACAGAACTCTAATTGCCTCATGTGACCTAACAAGTATGGTTTGTTTGGTATGTTTGTGTGCACAGTGAATCATACAATCCCAGGGGGCGGCTCTTATTTTTTGAAATGGAAGTTTTCTATTTATAATTACGCAATGGCACATACTACTAAACAAGTATATTATTATGAAAATGGTTTATTTACATGAATCAGGGTTTTACAAACCTCATTTTCTGCTTGAGAATTTAAGACCCCTAAGCTTAGCTTCTCAACAGCTGCTCAGAGCCCACTGAGCATGTGAGTGTCACAGACACTTTCCAAGATGGTGACCCCCTGTGACAAGTTTGAAGTCCTGGATCATTGCTGCTATTGACAAGCTGAAACTTTAGGCTGGTGCAATAAGTTCAGTAAATAAAATATGGCATTTTTAGCCGTATTCATTTTCAGGGTTTAGTTCTTCTTTAATGTTTACATGATTTTCTAGTAGACTTAAGGTATGAAGATCCAAATTACAGAAAGATCCATTATCCAGAAAACCCCAGGTTCCTAGCATTCTGGATAACAGGTCCAACACCTATTTCTATCCAGTCTTTTCTTACTCCATTAACAGGACAAACTACTGAAAATAATATTAGCCAAAACACAGGAGGTAAGTGAGAAACATTGCGGTTAGACTTTTGGAGGTTTGTTGCAGGGGATTCCCTATATATTGGTTCCCAAGCTATGACCGAGTTGGGGAGAATGACTGTTTGGTTTCCTAGATACCCCTGGAAATCTAGTCTGAAAGTAACAGTAAGCTCGGGAGTGAAGACATTACCTATAGCTGATTAGAACTATGGCTTAATAGCCAATATAAGAAATATTTGCACATGCATGTAACATTATTTTTGCTACGTAAGAGAATACGATTACATCGCTTATTTAAGTGTAAAAAAAATGTTGTGTAAAACAAGCAGGGCAAATACAATTAGCAGAACTTACCTTACAAAGGAGTAGCCTTTATCTGGAAACACTCTGACTTCCATTATTTGACCAAAAGGCGAAAAGGTTTGTCTCATGAGTTGTTCTGCAAGATAACCATGAATACTCGATGAAAAAAAATATATTTTACTATAAAAAACAGAGAATGCAATAAAAACAAAAAAAGTGCTCACCTGACAGCCCACTTGTGACACCGCCACAGTACACAGTACAATTGCTGGGACTTGACTGGTTGACAACTTCCTCATAGGTCAACTGCTTAGCATTGGCTGCAATTAAATAATGGGATATATAGTGAATAAAATACCCCCTATTGTAAAATATTAGGATATTATAAGTCACCAAGGAGTTCCATGACCATTTAAAAGCATGAGGCCAAAGGCAGAGTGCTTTTATCCAGTTCATGCAACTCCGAGGTTACTTTGAATATCCTCATATTTTCCAACAAGGGGTACTTTATTTATTATTATACACAAGTTCTAGTTAGTCGCGTGACAAAAATTACACCACTACTCACTATTTATAACTGATGACATCACTAGTCACCGTTTATAAACATATAATTTGCAGGATATTCATGGTTCTTGTGTATTATATAGTGGATAATGTACCCCCTACTGTAATTTATAAAGATTTTATGTTACCGAGGAGTTATGTGACCATATAAAAGCACGAGGCCGAAGGCTTTTATACAGGTCACATAACTCCGAGGTGACTTCTAATATCTTTATAAATTATAGCAGGGGGTACATTATGCATTATAATCTACAATTTCTAGGTGCAGTGTCGTGACTCCTAAAGATGTCTGGCTTTGCTTTATGAACTATAAAATTAGTCTGTTTTGCTTCTGTCCCATTTCCTGTTTAACCGTAACTGTAGTTGAATTGCTAGTTTTTTCTCCCCTTGCCTTCTTGTCTGCCATGGGTAACATCATAGGAGAAAGGCCAGGGAAGGAGGGAGATTGAAGGTGGGAGGGGGAACAAGAGTTGCGAGAGAGAGGTTATGCAAAAACTGGGAGGGACTGTGGAAAAGAAGGGGGGGCAAGAACAGAGAGAGACCATGTGAGGGGGAGGGAGATCGAAGAGGGGGCCTAGACAGAGTGAAAATGGAGAGGCAGGTACCGAAACTTGAGACGGGGTGCGAGAGAGATAATCGGAATAGGAAAGGGAGAGCAGTTAGGCATCATAGGATGAGGGAGCAGACGTGGATGTGCGGGGGCGGAGTGAGACATGAGACTGAAGCAATGAGGGCCAGTATCTGAGGAGTGAGAAAGGTTCCATGCCTAGGGGATAGAGGGCTTTGTTTTGTTCGCTTCCATCTATTCCGCAAGACCCCCTTAATCCCAGCCTATCCCAAATGTGCCCAGGAACAACCTCTGCGCTGATCATTCCCCCAATTATTTTCTTTTGGAGCACCAGCCTTTCTGCTGCTGCTATTAGAGAGCCTGCCCTGCCTGCATTGCATTAGAAGCAGCAGCAGCAGGGCTATTTGGCAGCCCGAGCACTGTGTCAGGCTGCAGCAGTCACTCTGCACTAAACAAGCGGCGGCGCTGCTCCTAACAGGAGGGGGAGGGAATCTGCGCCATATAAGGTGAAAACTCAGCCTCCTTAGACGTCACGGCTAACAGCACAGCTCCCAGGAAAGGAGGAGCGTTCTGTGCTGCGTGTGCTGCTTAAGTACCGGTAACATTTATTCCTGGCAGTCAGATGGGAGTGCGGGCAAGAGTGGAGCTACAGTACAGCTGCAGGGAGACGGAAGTACTGAGCAGCGGCGGAGGTGCAGACCCAAATAAACGGCGCGTTCTGACGTCAGAACGCGCCGTTTATAAGGATATAATTTACAGTCTGGTCCTATTGGGAAATGACCAGACTGTAGATTATAAACATTTATACGCATTAACCATTGAAAGAAATACATTTAACTATGGTTCCCCAGTTTAGGAGAGACAAGTCACATTCTACAACTTCCAATCACTATAAACTGTAAAAAAAAAAAAAAAAAAGCAAACCACAAACTGTTTATGTAAACAAACTCACATTCAAAGGTGCTCTTAGGAGCTGGAGGTTTTCTTGTGGCCCAATTAGTTCTAATCTGTCGACCCCCAAGCCACTGGCCTCCCATCTGTGCAATGGCATTTTCTGCATCCTGGAAAATAACAAGAGAGCAGAGTTAGCAAGACCACTTAAAAAAAAGTACAGGTCTGAATGCAAGACAATGCAGCAAGATTAAAATGAATTTCAGTGAATCATGCGGACAGAACTCGTTTTGAAGCAAACTGCTTCTAGCTGCCAATTGGCTCCTTAGTATAAATATATCTCACAGGTGCATGTTAATCATCTTACTGATCCCACTAGAGCTCCTCGTTAAAGATTACTCTCAGTTATACAATAATGCAAATTGTTGATGATTTTAAAGGGATACTGTCTTGGGAAAAATAATTTTTCAAAATGCATCAGTTAATAGTGCTGCTCCAGCAAAATTCTACACTGAAGTCCATTTCTCCAAAGAGCAAACAGATTTTTTATATTTCATTTTGAAATCTGACATAGGGCTAGACATTTCAGTTTCCCAGCTGCCCCCAGTCATGTGCTCTGATAAACTTCAGTCACTCTTTACTGCAAGTTGGAGTGATATCACCCACTCCCTTTCCCCTCCAGCAGCCTAACAACAGAACAATGGGAAGGTAACCAGATAGCAGCTCCCTAACCTAAGATAACAGCTGCCTGGTAGATCTAAGAACAGCACTCAATAGTAAAATCCAGGTCCCACAGCAACACATTCAGTTGCATTGAGTAGGAGAAACAACAGTCTGCCAGAAAGCAGTTCCATTCTAAAGTGCTGTGTCTTTCTGAAAGCACATGACCAGGCAAAATGACCCGAGATGGCTGCCTACACACCAATATTACAACTAAATAAAAAAAAAAAAAAAACACTTGCTGGTTCAGGAATTACATTTTATATTGTAGAGTGAATTATTTGCTGTGTAAACAGTGTAATTTAGAAATCATAAAAATATAGATGTAGTACACCGCTAGGAAGTATGGTGTATACTGAGGGGCCTTGATGTGGCATGTCAGTAATTAGCAACCATCTAGCGCTGTGATTTTAATGTGGTGTGAAAAATGCCTCAAATTGCAATATATTGAACAAGATTATTCCACGCAATCAGATCACTGCATTTATTATCAATGGAAAGTTGCAACAACTATTAAAGGGATGGTTCAAATTTAAGGTAACTTTTAAAATGTTATATAATGGCCAATTCGAAGCAATTGGTTTTCATTATTTCTTTTTTATAGTTCTATCATAATTCCCAACATTTTGGAAATAAAAAGTGGGACAAAAAAGTTGCAGTGCAAATTTTTCAGTTATTACAGTTTTGCTAATAAAGGTGAATTGCCCTTTAAGCTGTGAGACTAACATTTCCCAAGGGACCTGTTATCTTATATTGTTACAATTACCTATTTGCTTATCTAGATACATTTGAATTGTTACAAATGTATCTTATCTTCTGTTGTGGCTGTTCTGGGCTCTCTGCCAAAAGCCAATTAAGTTAGAAACTTTGTTTCTTTTTCTGAATGTTCAGTGCAGAAAAGAAACTGGACTTTCCAGTACAAACGAGGGACTGCAGGTTGAGCTGTTAAAAGAGGGACTGTCCCTCTAAAAATGGGACAAAACCATACCTCCCAACTTTCTCTCTGACTTCTTCCAGCTTTCAAATGGGCGTTGCTGACCCCTTCCCTTTCTAAAAACAAAAGCTCTGTAAGGCTACTAATGTATTGTTACTTTCTATTCAGGCCTCTCCTATTCATATTCCAGTCTGTAAATCAATGCATGTTGCTAGGGTAATTTGGACCCTAGCTACTGGATTGCTGAAAATGCTAATTGAAGAGCTGCTGAATAAAAGATTAAAACAATTCCCTAGGATGAAAAATATTATTGAGAACACATAGCAATAACATTAGCAAAAAACTGAGTAACTTGTGAGTCATTTATGTAGTATCCAAATCACAATATACTGAGGCACTCTAGGGGGCAGATTTATTATGGGTTGAAGTGAGAACTCGAATTTTCGAATTCATTTTTGGTCAAAATTCTCAAATTCAAATTGTGAATTTTCAATTTGAGTTTTGATTCAAATTTTGAGATTTATCACACTCTGGGCCCTTTAAGAACTCGAATTAGACTGTTCGCCACCTAATACCTTGCCGAATTACTGTATAAGTCAATGGGAGAGTTCCAGGGATCAATTTGATGATGTTTGTAGCCTTCCTGACATTCAAGTTTTTTTTTCCAGAGAATAAATAGTAATAATTGTATTCAAATGTAAACTGCTTTCAAATCAAAAGTCCTCACTCTGAACCTGTGTCAACAGATCTTACAAACAGATCCTCAATCAGCTTAATGCATATGTAATATGATCACAGGGGGTTCTCTCTCTCTACCGTCAAGAACATTTTTAGCCTATGATTAATAAATTGTAACTTTTCTTTGCATTGGCCCGTGTGCAAAGTTAAGCGTGATCTTGTTCTTTATGTTTGGCCAAAAGAAGTAATCTCATCTGCCACATTAACATACAAAAATGTTTTGTCAGTTTGCAAGCGATAAATATTAGAGTGGATATATATTCCTCACTATAGGGCTATGGCATATTTTCATCTCCATAACTTAGCCAGCATGAAACAACCCTCCCAGATGTGTTGATCTCTAATATTTTGCTGCATTTATCATTTAATATTAGGCATGCACCAAATCCAAAAATTCGACCAGGATTCAGACGAATCCTTCTGCAAGGCTAAACCTAATTTGCATATGAAAATTAGGTTTCAGATTCGGTTTGGTATTCAGCCGAATCTTTTGCGAAGGATTCAGCTAAATCCAAAATAGTGGATTCGGTGCATTCCTATTTAATATATAAATTAATTTATCAGTGGATGAAGACTGACTGAAGACTAGGGATGCACCGAATCCACTATTTTGGATTCGGCCGAACCCCTGAATCTGATGTGAAAGATTCGGCCGAATACCGAACCGAATCCGAAACCTAATTTGCATATGCAAATTAGGGGTGGGAAGGGGAAAAAACATTTTACTTCCTTGTTTTGTGACAAAAAGTCACGTGATTTACCTCCCTAGCCCTAGTTTGCATATGCAAATTAGGATTCGGTTCAGCTGGGCAGAAGGATTCGGTCGAATCCGAATCCTGCTGAAAAAGGCCGAATCCTGGCCGAATCCCGAACCGAATCCTGGATTCGGTGCATCCCTACTGAAGACTGACTGAAACGAGAATAAATCCCCGGTCTGGAAACTAGAATAAATCCCCGACCACTAAATAATGATCAGGACAGCAGATTTTCTACATCAGCCATAGGAAGTTATTGATATTCACCACGAAGTATGAGAGCCAGGGTTGGGAAACGTATCCAAAATACATGCAGCCAAAGAAAAACAAGAATGTGGACAAAGGAAGCGGTGACACTGGACAACTTTTTGAAGCAAATCACTTTTCAGAATTGTTTTTAGCACTCACCCATTTATTAAAGAAGGACACAAATCCGTACCCCTTAGATTTTCCAGTTGTCATATCTTTCACCACACGGGCATCTCTATAAAAACAAAAATATATGATTTGTATTGTCATGGCAGGTAGCATGAAAAATAAAAAAGGGGGGGAAAAAAACCACACACTTTGTCCTCCCAAACCCCCTACCTAAACGCTCAATTAAATGCACAGGGGAAAAAGCACCAGCAAATGAAAATGTTTAAAGCGTTCCTTTTAAACTCAGTCAGTGGGAAATACAACTAAATGTTTTTATTTAAGCAGCGGTTTATAGAAATAAATGGAGAGACACAGGAGCTGGTGTACATGCAAATCGCCTAAAAGACACAAAAAACAAGCAAACACTGACACAAACTACAGCTGGTCCCACTCACATCACTACTTCCACATCAAGCATGGGCTAAAGCAACATAAGGGAAGTCATGTAAAGCAGTGTGTAGTTGTACACTTTAAAATCTGTTGCCTTTAACCCTTTCAGTGCTGCAGAGTCATGCCACAAGGGAGCTTTGCAGACCCTGCAGGTGTGAAAAAGTTAAACCATGCAATTTCCATCCTCATTATCGCACACACAATCTAAATGACTCAATGGAAATTATAAAACGTAAAATAGGAAAAATTATATAAATATTTATATTTTTTTTAAAAAGTAAGAATCAAAAAAAAGGGCATACGTGGCCTGTTAACTGAATTCTCAGGTCAATGCGTTAACCCCCAATATTTGGACTGTGGCCAGCTGCAAATTTTGAGAAATTAAACATTAAAAAACGGTTAACAGTATGAAATTAAAAAAAAGGCAAAACTGAGTTTTATTTTGATAAAAAATGAAAGGCAAACGCATATGTGTCTACAGGAAGTTTAGTCTGTATATCGGATCATGATAATGTTTCAGAGAATGGAACTGAAAACCATCTCAACTTACGATATTCTCCCGAATGGTGCAAATGCAGCTTTTATATCATCAGTCGAGATCTCTGGGCTCAAGTCACCAACAAAGACATGGAAATGATCTTGTTGGGAGAAGGGTGACGATGAAAATAGAAATATAACGTAGATTTAATTATATGTCAAGAAACCAAGTAACAGAAAACAACAAGTTATAATCTATCTTAAAATTTCAAGGGGAATGAAGGAGTAGAGGAAGAAATCTGATTAAGTGTCCAATGTCATTTTACTGAAGTACATATTAGCCTTTTATTGCTTTGCAAGATGGAAGTTATCCAATATTAAACTATTCACATTTAATATGATCAGAGAACCTTTGGGAGGGATTCTTTTTTTCTTTTAAAACCAGTATAAAAAAAATCTTATTTGGTGGCAATATCCTAGAAGTATATCAAGGAAATGTTTTTGTGCATACGAGGAAGCCTTTATACAATAGAATAGAAAAACTGCAAAATATCTTGAATATGTAAACTTTTTTGGGAAACAAAGCTACATTTAAATTATTTGTGAATAAATAGATCATAATAGACCAGGGCTTACTGACTATTTGGCTTAGTGGGTAAAGTGAAATGATGAGCTCCCTGCTCAAAAGAATAGAGAAAAGCAGCCGGAGTGGGAGGAGAAGAAGAAATGGGTGAAGAGAAAGGAGCTATACTGGCAATATAGCTATCACTCATCATCCTTGAGAGATTGAATTTTATCTGTAAGAAGACATAAATTACCTTGAGAACGCAGTGTGCTCACAACGGAACTACCTGATGGCAAAGATTAGATTGTTTCTTAAATATATGATCACAGACAACAAACTGTTTAGCAAAAAAAAACTAACTCAATGTTTACTATACAAATATAGAAAGAGAATAATATATATATATATATATATATATATATATATATATATATATATATATATATATATATATATATATATATATATATATATATATATATTATAAGTCACGGAGGAGTTCCATGACCATATTAAAGTACGAGGCCGAAGGCCGAGTGCTTTTATACAGGTCATGGAACTCCAAGGTTACTTCCAATATCCTCATATTTTCCAACAGGGGGTACTTTATTACAATACACAAGTTTCAGTGAGTCATGTGACAAGAATGACATCACTAGTCACCATTTATAAGGGTATAATTTACAAGATATTTATGGCTTTATATATATATATATATATATATATATACATATATATATATATACATATATATATATATATATATATATATATATATATATATATATATATATATAATTTTATACTTGAGGAACTTACTATTTGCATCTTTTTTCTGACTGCTTGGTGTAGTGGCCCAGTTCACCTTTACTTCCTTTGATTAAAGAAAATCTTATCAGTTTTAACAGATTAGCAGAGAATATTTTAGCATGGTATAAAAGGGGACGCTGTATTAAGTATTTATATGTATACGTACACTGAATTTTGTAGAACACCGTAATGTATCCTAACCCCACGAGGCAGAACCAGTATGTTAACACTGAAGGGCAGATTTATCAAAGGTCGAATTTTGAAGTTATGTGAATTTTTTTTTTGTAACTCCAATAAATTCGAATGTACTCACGACTCGAATGAGAGGTTATTTATGAAAAAACTTGAACATCTAATATTCAATCAAATAAGAACAACCCGAAAATTAGAATCATGGAGATGTCTGTTAAAACCTACCTTGCCCAGTATCTTT
The DNA here is from genome assembly GCA_038501925.1 of Xenopus petersii. Classification (NCBI taxonomy): domain Eukaryota; kingdom Metazoa; phylum Chordata; class Amphibia; order Anura; family Pipidae; genus Xenopus; species Xenopus petersii. The sequence continues at coordinate 105,489,380 of CM076677.1, forward strand.
CGACCATTAATAGCTGCTAATGATGCAGCTGCATGTCGGTGCTCAAAGAACTCCACAAAGCAGTAGGGATCATTTCCGGCAGTCTAAGCATCAAAACAACAATAAAGAGTAAATGTTATATGTGTATATATTTTTGTACACACAGGTCGGAGGGTAGGTGCCTGACTCATAAAGCTTACAATCAGTACAGAAATCAATCATATACATACATCTAAAATGCAACAGGGGCACCTGAATAAGGAGGTGTGTTTGCGTCAGGATGGAGTATATTATTCCCCAATGATGTGAAAGTCACTTACATCCATGATCATCTTGCAGCTTTTGCAAGGACCGAGTTGGCTGAACACCTGAAGGATCAAGGGTTCTGTCACATCCCTAGAGAGATTGCCCACATACCTTGCAAAAGATAGAGAAAAAAAAAACATTAAAATATTTTGTAACAGAATGATTTTGGAATTAGAATTTAAAGCCATTAAATGAGAAGAAAAGGCTTCATCAGAAAGGTCTATATAACTACACAGTAATCCGTAAAAGTAATGCTGCTCTGAATCCTCTGTCAAAAAGAAACACCCAATTTCTGTCCTTCTATTGTCTACACATGGGCTTCTGTATCAGACTTCCTGTTTTCCACTTAAACCTCCAGGGCTAGGGCTTGAGCATGCTCAGTTTGCTCCTCCTCCCCTCCCTGCTGTAATCTGAGCCCAGAGCTGTGAGTGAGACGGGAGAGACTCAAGCAAGAAGTGATGTCAGCTGCTATCCTAAATAAACAGAAAGAGGCTCCATAGCGGTTTACTCAGGTATAGTAAAGCATTCTGCAGAATAACTATAGTATTATAGCTTGTACTATTGTGTAAAATCTATTGGCAATAAACCGCTTCGGTACTTTTCCTTCTCCTTTAAGTAAATGCTTCAAAATGATGTAAATGTGTTTTATTATTAATATGGTGTTTTCGTCTAACCACTACCCCATTCAGTGTCTCGCTGAAATATATATATATATATATATATATATATATATATATATATCTATATATTTTTTTTTTTATATATATAGAAACCAATATGTCCACTTTAACATTACAGCATACTAGATTTCGGATACAACCCGGGCAACAGAACCACAATACTTTGTGTATCACTGAATTCCATGCACTCAGCCTGTTAATACAAACATTTTGACTAAGTGTTTTAGAGATGTACAAACTATACTTTTCTGCCAAGAAAGTGAGTAGGAGGATAATAGTCTTATTCCCAAACCAGTAGAATAAAGTAAACAGAGAATATTATTTGAGCAGGCAAATTGTACAGCTAGTCAATGATGCAAGGAAAGTGAACATTAGGCCAGCTCAGGACAAGCTAAATAGACACACCGTATTCTTCAGCCTTAACAAAACAACACAAAAAGAGACCCTGGTCAAAGGGAAGAAATAAGTTTTGAGACCTGAATATGATGCTTCTTATAAGTAATAAACAAGGAGGAGACAGTAGCAAAAAAACTAAATACTAATGGGTGTTGGCTGCATATCCCCTCTATTACATACAAAAACTAAAATCCCAGTGCTCAAAATAAACACTCGAGAATCTTTCCACATTTAGAGGAAAACTATACACTCAAACAATGTAGGTCTTTATAAAAAGATATTGCATAAAACAGCTCATATGTAAAACCCTGCTTGCATTTAAATAAACCATTTTCATAATAATATACTTTTCTAGTAGTGTGTTCCATTGGGTAATCATGAATAGAAAATTACCATATTAAAAAATAAGGCCCGCCCCTGGGATCATACGATTCACAGTGCACACAAACATCCCAGCAAACCATACTTGTTAGGTCACGAGCCAATTAACAGACAGAGTTGTGTCTTTTGCTTCCACACTTCTTCCTGTTACAGTTAGAGCTGCAGTATTTCTGGTCAGGTGATCTCTGAGGCAGCACACAGACCATCACAAAATGGTGGCTCAAGGCACGGGATGTAAGAAGGGCAATATTTACTTAAATATATAGATCAGTTTGGTAAGATTCTTTAATATGCCACTTAATATGATGTAAACGATCTGAAAGTATTCATTTTGGGGGTATAGTTTTCCTTTAATTCAGTACTTGCACAAAGTCATCCTCTTGCCCACACATGGCCTACAAGAACTTAGAAAGAACACTGGTCGGGTGTTTAAAGGACAAGGAGACCCTTTGCCACAAGACTTTATTATGTTTTAGGGGATCCTTTGTTGCACCTAACCGCTAACCTTTTTTGTAAAATACCTTTTATTTTTCGTTTGGTAGCATCTCCTAAATTATAGTACGGTCCATTTTGGCTGCCCTTTTTGCCAATATTACTTAACGAACATGGCCGCTGCAATTACCCTGTGCATGTGTGTAGGGTGTCATTGATTCTAGCCAAGACCGGTTACAAAACACTGCAGGTTAGGCAGGACAGGAGGCACAAACAAACATCTATCAGCCCTGAAAGAGAAGTACAAAGCGCTTGCTGATCAGTGTATGTCTTACTATTTTTGTCCCACGTCACTATAGTGAATGCGAACCGAATACGATTTGGTTGCTATTGGTGTGCACAGAAAACTGATGAATGGATGGAAATAAAGGAGAATCAAAAGTACTGCACATTACACAAGAGGTATGGCTCTCCTTTGGGCTTCATTTTATTAGTCTTTCCTTGCCCTTTAGGGCTAGTCCACACGGGGAGATAGCGACGCGTTTGTGGTCGCGGCGACAAAGCGCCGCGACAGTCGCCGCGACAGTTTTGTATGGGCGCCTATGTAAAAACGCCTGTGCTAACCACACGAGGCGATGTGCTTTTCAACAGTCGCCTGAAAAAGCCTGGCGAGGCATTTTCAGGCGACTGTTGAAAAGCGCATTGCCTCGTGTGGTTAGCACAGGCGTTTTTACATAGGCGCCCATACAAAACTGTCGCCTGCGCCGGTCGCGGCGATTTGTCGCCGCGACCGCAAACGCGTCGCTATCTCCCCGTGTGGAATAGCCCTTAAAGGAGAACTAAACCCTAAAAATGAGTTTAAGTTTTATATAATGAACTTATTGCACTAAAGTTTCAGCATTTCAATAGCAGCAATGATCCAGGACTTCAAACTTGTCACAGGGGGTCACCATCTTGGAAAGTGTCTGTGACACTCACATGATCAATGGACTCTGAACAGCTGTTGAGAAGATAAGCTTAGGGGTCGTCACTAATTATCAAGCAGAAAATGAGGTTGGTCTGTAATATAAGCTGATGCTACAGGGCTGATTATTAAACTATGTTGGTAATTGCACTGGTTTCTATGGTGACATGTAGTGATTATCTGTATTAATTACTAATCAGCCTTATAATGTGACATTTACATTCTATGTGTACTGTATATTGTGAGTGGGTCCACTTGAAAAAGGATCCATGTGATCCAAAACATGTCATGAGAATAAAAGTTTGTAGCAGCAGAGCCTGCGTGTGTTTCTACGTCATTGCTTATGAAGTCACTCAATACTAATTACTAATCAGCTTTATAATGTGACATTTCTATTCTATGTGTACTGTACATTGTGAGCGGGTCCCTGAGCTCAGTAACTGACAGCAGCACGGAACATGTGCAGTGAATCAGCAGAAAAGAAGATGGGGAGCTACTGGGGCATCTTTTGAGACACAGATCTTTACTGCTAAAGGGCCGAGGTTGCCTTGGGCTGGTACAGAAACCCAAAACATATTGTACAACATTTCAAGCCTACTTCATAATTAAGCTTTAGTTCGCCTTTAAATGCTAAATATAAATACAGGTATATTAGTTCTCCTTTAAACTAATTTGGATGGGCAGTATTTCATTGATGCTAAAAAGTGACAGAAAAAGAAGAGTGCCCATATAGGGGTAATGAGAGCAACACATATCTGCAAAACGCCATTCCTGATGGCTGGTAAGCAATCGTATTAATGACTTTCCTTGTCACTGTGCACACTGGGTGGATTTATGTGTAAAAACTCTCATTAGAAAAATTCTGCCTCCTTGTGTGATAACTAATAGTCACCTGCTGGGATATTGGCCAATCATCTGAGACCATAACGCAGAAAAAAGTAGAAATGTTTGATGGGTTACTGATAAGACTAACCATCGGTAACAGATGCCAAGACCCTCATGTCCTTAAAGCAATATCTCAGATTTTCAGAAACGTATTTCTCAATCATATATTTTTTTTTTATTTCAATATCAGAACACAAAGAGCAAACTGCCACACCCCCGTGTGAAATTGGCCATAGAGTCAGTAATATATTTAATTGTGCAGCATATAACGATTACAACATTATACAGGCAGTGTAATGTTAAATGCACTGTAACATCTGCATTTCCTGCTACTTCTTTCTTGAGAGAGAAACAAACGTGTTTTAGACTTAAATCAAGACTTTTCTGGTTCTCAGTTGATTGCCCTAGCAAAAAATTACTGCAGATCCGTCTTAATGTACAGCGGGGAGAATATGTGCATTGGTATCACAAGACCAGAAACTTCAACTTCCCTAAATAACTTGATCTGAATTACTTGATTTACGGGCAAACTTTAGAGAGTAAGCTCTAATGAGCAGGGCCCGCTGATCCTATTTTAATTCTGTAACTTGTTTGTTAAATTAAGAGGGTTATTTACTAAAACTTGACTTTTTCTCACTTTATAAAAAAAAAAAAAAATTCAGCCAAAGGCTTAATCAGCTTTGAAAGTTGATTCGAATCATACAACTTTTTCTAATTGTCGCTCTTTGAAAACTCAGATTTATTGAACTATCAGTCTGAAACTATAGAGAATCCGGAAGGTAAAAAACAGGATTCAAATTATTAAAGGGGCCGTGTGCCATTGACTTCTACATGATTTCAAAAGGTTTTAGCTGGAGTATTTTCAGATTTGAATTTTAGCAGCATAATTAATCTTGAAAAAAATTGAGTTTCCCCCTTTAAAAACTCAACCAGAAAAATTCTAGGTTTAATAAATAGGCCCCTAAAAGTGGCAGAAAAATGGTGTGTAACATGCTGCTGCGATTAAAATAATGATTATGATGATGTTGATTAAGAATGGGAAACTGCTTTTCTCAAAAACAAAATGAATGTCACCCCCTGTATGTCTGTGTAGCAGTTATACTGAGCTTCCGAGACACTTTTGCAATCTACCTTGTTTCTATTTTGGGTTATTCTGTCCCCTCAGATAAAATGTGAAAGCATATAATTGCTGCATCGCAATGAGATTCATGTGATTATTATTAACGTGAATTATATTTATATAATACACAAAAGCCATGAATATCTTGCAAATGATATCCTTATAAACGGTGAGTTCTGATGTCATCAGTTATAAACGGTGAGTTCTAATGTCGTTTCTGTCACATGACTCACTGAAACTTGCGTATTAGAATAGATAAAGTACCCCCAGTTGCAAAATATGAGGATATTAGAAGTTACCTCTGAGTTCCATGACCTGTATAAAAGCACTCGGCCTTCAGCCTTGTGCTTTTATATGGTCATGAAAATCCTCAGTAACTTATAATATCCTTATATTTTACAAGAGGGGGTACTTTATTCACTATATAATACACAAAAGCTATGAAAATCTTGTAAATTATATACTTATAAACGGTGAGTTCTGATGTTATAAGTTATAAACGGTGAGTTCTGATGTCATTTCTGTCACATGACTCAGTGAAATTGGTGTATTATAATAAAGTACCCCCAGTTGCAAAATATGAGGATATTAGAAGTTACCTCGGAGTTCCATGACCTGTGAAACTCCTCGGTAACTTATAATATCCTTATAATTTACAAGAGGGGGTACTTTATTCACTATATATCTCAGTCTGTAAATATTTTGTTAGAGTAGCTAAATAGGCCACTACATTTATAGATCCCCATATAGATATAGGGATCGATAGATATATAGATTTAGGAATAGATATATAAATAGATTGATAAATATATAGATAGACATAGGGAGGGATAGATAAAGATATTGGGATAGAGATAGATAGATAGATCGATAGATCGATAGATAGATAGATAGATAAAGATATAGGAGATACATAGAGATATAGGGATGGATAGATATATAGATAGATAGATTAAGATAGGTATAGGGATAGATAGACATAGATAGATAGACAGACAGATGGGGGTAGATATATAGATAGCTATAGATATATAGAGATAGATAGATAGATGATAGATAAATATAGATGGTGTATAGATATATATATATATATCTCATATGTTCAGCCTATAAATATGTTGTTCGAGTAACTTGTTAGGCCACTACATATCAGGATTACTCAGGTGTGAATGTGTAGGACTGTTACTAGGTGCAGGTATGTAAGTAAATAAAAGAGATATCAGTTAAAGGTACAGGGGCCATGGGATGATGATGATGATGATGATGTAGGAATGGAATATGATGAACAGAGAGAATGTTGGTTGGGGAGAGAGTAACACCGCACACTGTTAGCAAGGGATCCTCACTGCTCTTGCCCTACAACAGGCCAGCGCTAGACTATAGTTACGTGTGAGTAGTGTGTGTATAAGTAATAATCAGCAGCCCCTCCATGTCTGTGCAGCCTCAGCTCTATTCCTTCCACATAAGCCCTCACAGCCGCGGCTGTTCCTAACTCGGCCCATTCCACACTCACAGCGTTTTGGGTAGATCTTCCTCCATGGTTCCAAGCTGTGGGCTCCGCTCTGCCCTGGGACCCGGAGGGTAACCTACTGGAAAGGAAGAAGGAATAGGGGGACTCGGTTTTTCCTCAGATACGGGGGAGGAAGGCGAGGCGGCAGATATTTTCCTTTCTTGCTTCACTTTCTCTGTTTCTCTCACACTTTAGCCGGCCCCCACCAACCCGGCCTGAAACAATGCAAGCAAGACCGCCAGCACAAGATGGCCGCAGTGCAGAACGGCGCATGCGCCAAACGAGGCCCACAGTTTAGAGGCTGCCCTGCCGAACGCCTGACCAAAATCGACATATTATTAGCGGAAACCGAATTCCAAACATACGCAGTTTTGCAATGATGTGATATTTGCTATGACATATGATATAGATGATAGCATCGCGGATACTGTTCATTCCGTCGTCGTGATTAACCTGAAATATGGCAACGCAAAAAAAAAAAAAAAACATAGTGCGCCGCCCGGGAATCGAACCCGGGTCGCAAGAATGGGAATCTTGCATGATACCACTACACCAGCGGCGCGGTTGGTCGAAGTGTATCTACAGGTTATACTTCAATAACAAACAAAAAATAGTTTCCACCTATAATTTTATATTGAGGGTGCTATTGAGAATCATCTAGTTCAATATAACACCACTTTCCATGTGATTTTGTTGTCTTTCCATGTGATTTTGTTGTCTTTAAACAGAGCTAAAACTACTTTAATCATAATGGTTAAGCAAGTCAAATATGGTTTGTGGTGTAATCAGGGTTGCCACCTTTTCTGGAAAAAAATACCAGCCTTCCTATATTCTTGCTGTTTTTTCCTATTAATAATATTGGCATCAAGCATAATTCTTATCGGCATACCTCCCAACATTTTGGAAGTAAAAAGAGGGACAAAAAAAAATTTCCCGCACGTAGCGCAGCAAATTTATTCAACCACACCCCTTTATGTGGCCACAACCCCTAATTACCAGGTTTGTTTTTCAAAATTTGGCAGGTTATGAAAGTTTGAAAATATTTCTCCTTATCTAAACTGTGTTTTTGGGTCTCAAAATTGTTACAAAGTATCTTATTTGCACCTGTTAGCTGTTCTGGGCTCTCTGCTAAAAGCCAATTAAGTGAGAAACTTTGTTTCTTTTTCTGGCTGTTCAGTGCAGAGAAAAGAGGGACTTTCCAGTACAAATGAGGGACTGCGGGTTGAGCTGTCAAAAGAGGGACTGTCCCTCCGAAAAAGGGACAGTTGGGAGGTATGTATCGGGCAGGCTGGTAAAATACCGACCAGGTGGCAACCTAGTTGTAGTTTATCCAAAATCTAATATGGTGCACAGGGTCGGACTGGGGGGCTTGGGGTCAACTGGGGATACTGCCCCAGGGCCCCCCTCCAGCCCCCCATTTGTGCATACGTGCGTGGTGCCAGGTATGTGCGTATGCGTGTCAGTGCGCACAAGCGCAGTGCCATGTGAGTGTGTATGCGCAAAATTTTGATTCTACTGCGACCCCCCACAAAGAGGGGTCGCGTCACTGAGAAGCGGATCTGACCCGGAAGGGCTCACAAGAGCCTGAGGCCCACCGGGTTTTTTCCCTGTGTCCGGCTAGCCCAGTCCGACACTGATGGTGCAAATTCTAAGTCACATAGAGCGGATTTACTAATCTTGGTGCGAAGTTGCCTCAATGTACTTACCCCTTGGATGTTACTCTCAGTAGCCTCAAAGCACAGGGTCAGAGTGGGGGACACTGGTAGGGTAAAATACCTATCCAAGAAAACACTGTCACTCAAAGGCAAGCAAAAGCAGGGTTATACCCTTGCGTATTTATTCTGCAAACGTGCAACGTTCAGACCCCGAAACATTGCAAGTTTGCAGAATAAATACGCAAGGGTATAACCCTGCTTTTGCTTGCCTTTGAGTGACAGTGTTTTCTTGGATAGTTTGCTGAGGAGGGTGCCGATCCCTCCAACACCGTGCACCAGGCGCTGAACTGCCGAAGGCCAGGATGTGCGAGCGGGCTAAAACCATTGCAGCTAAAATACCTGCCAGGGCCGGGGCCTGTATTACAAATTTACCGGAAATGTAGCTGCCGGTAATTTGTAATACCTATAACAAAAGCCCTTGGCCCTCCGGCAGAAACTTACCTCTCCTTCGTCTTCTGCCCCTCTCACGATGGGGTCCCGTCCCCTTTCACATCACGGTTCCGCCCCTTTTTACGTCACAGCCCGTCCATTTACCACTTTACGTCACGGCGTTACCACCCCCATCACTGGCCGGTAATTTCTTTTTAAAAAAGTGCCAACCCTAGACACTGGGCCCACAGGGGCTGCTGTCCCCACGCCTCCTGCCCTTGGGGCAAAACCCCCTACGTCCCCCCTACCAATAAGGGTTGCCACCTGGCCAGTAAAATGATGCTTGATGCCAATGTTATTAATAGGAATAAACGGCAAGAATATAGGAAGGCCGTTATTTTTTTCCATAAAAGCTGGCAACCTTCCCACCAATCTCCTCCAGCGACCTTCCCGTCCATGCGTGCGTACCTTTCTGAGGCAGGAGAAGGAGGTAGGGACAACTAGGGTTGCCACCTGGCCGGTATTTTACCAGCCTGGCTGGTTGATCCCAATATTATTAATAGGGAAAAAAGATAAATATAAAGGCCGCTATTTTTTTCCAGAAAAAGTGGCAACTCTAGCGCCAACAGATTGCCATAGGGACTGGCATACCTCCCAATATTTTTGAAATGGAAAGAGGGACACATTTTTGACCACACCCATTTTTGTGACCACGCCCCTAATTACCATGTTCATTTTACAAAATTTGGCAGGTTATGAAAGTATGAACATATTTCTGTGTTTTTTTTTCAGTTATTTCAGTTATTGCAGTTTTGCTAATGAGAATTGCCCTTTAACCTGTGAGTCTAATTACTTATTTGCTTATCTGAAAATCTTTACAAAAGTATCTTATCTGAAACTCCTGGCTGTTTATGGCTCTCTGCCAAAAGCCAATTAAGTTAGAAACATTGTTTCTTTTTTTAGCTGTTCAGTGCAGAGAAAACACGGGTCTGCGGCTTGAGCTGTCAAAAGAGGAACTGTCCCACTCAAAACTGGACAGTTGGGAGGTATGGACTGGGTCTGGGCTAGGGTTGCCACCTTTTCTTATTCTTGCCCTTTTTTCCTATTAATAACATTGGCATCAAGCATCATTTTTACCTGGCCAGGTCAGTAAAATACTGGCCAGGTGGCAACCCTAGTCTGGGCCAGCAGGGCCCACAAGAGTCAGGGTTTTTTCCCGGTGTCCCTGTAATAAAAGTACCTGGTGGTCTAGCGGTGCGGCGGCGTGGACGGCCGCAACGCTGCCGCGCTCCTTCTTCTTCCTCCTCCCAGCGCCATTAGGGCGCACGCAGCGCGCCTGAGCGCCTCTTAAAGGCGTAGGTGCGCTGGCGTGATTGCGCTAGCGCATTCTGGCGCGAAAACGCACGTTCTGGGGCGTGGAATTCTTGCCCTATAAAAGGCCCATTCAGACTGCTGACTGATGCCCGTGATAGAACTTGTTTCTAGTGGTTTCCTGAGCCTTGTGCATCTGATCTGTTCTGTATTCTGTCTGTTTGATTACCCGTGTTTGACCCAGCCTGTTCCTGACAACTCTTCCTGCTTAACCCGGAAAGAAATGCAGTGTTTCAGCAGCAGCAGCATTACTTTAAAGGTTTACTAGTATATTTAGGTGGATATTTCTGATAAGGCTTACTTAGTTTTAACCTTTCCTTCTCCTTTAAGGGTAGGATTACATGGACGATTTCCGCTTGATCCGACGCGCTGCTCAAAAACGGTGTCACGTCAGATGCAACAGAAATAAGTTAAGTAATAGCATTGTCGGATGGTGTCGCAGCATTGATCCAACGCGACACGACTGCGGATGCAGACGCTGCACGCTGCGTGTGCAGCCGACAGACGTGTCGCGTCGAATCAACGCTGCAACTTCATCTGACATTTCCATTACTTACCTTATTTCTGTCGCATCAGACGTGACACCTGCGTTTTTGCACAGCACGTCGGATCGCGCGGAAATCGTCCATGTAGTCTGACTGGACCAAACCATAAATGCATTCTGTGTATACCATGACCAGGGTGGTTTTAATGAAAGGGCAAAGGGGCCTTTAATATAACCTACTTTATTTCTATTGAAAATAAATACTTATTGGCATAACATAGTTTTCACCCATAGAAGAATGTATGCGTTTTGTGATGTCCCATTCACAGGTAGGGTTGCCCCCTGGCCAGTATTTTTATGGTTTATCCCAATGTTATTAATAGAGAAAAAATATATAGGAAGGTTGGTATTTTATTTCAGAAAAGGTGGCAACCCTATGCACAGGGGGGTTGTGTGGTGCAGCTTATTTACTTATCAGTACTGACTGAGCACAAGTTGAGGAGATTTTTCCATGGCTTGTAGGAGCCATGGAATTAGTTGACCATTCAAGGCTGTGTCACACTACACCCCCACTATAACATGGGGGCTGTAGTTTCTATATAGGCACCCATGCCTAGGGGTGCAGCTCTCAGGAGCCTATATAGAAATAAAAATCCTACCTGTAAGCTATTTAGACTGTAAGCTTTACAGAGCAGGAACCTCCATCCTTTTTTCTCCTTGATAATAAGCACTTAATATGTATTGTAACTGTACTATTTTTGTACTTTTTATTACCATGAACCCGTTTGGTCTACTAATTTATTGTTCTGCTGTACAATGCTTTGCCCTCAAGGAGTCCTATACAAATATAAATATATATATACATACTAGTGGCATGCACCCGACCCTAATCGGCAGGGCTGGGCCGACTGGGCGCCCCAGGCAACCTGGTCGGCTAACCCTGCATGTGCACGCGCGCACGGAAGCGCATGCATCATATCGGAGGGGGAGGGCACTGAAGGGGAGGGAGGGGGTAGGGCAACGAAGAGGGGGGAGTGACAGAAGAGGGAGGCAAGAACGTCAGAGGGGAGTGAATACGGACTAAAAGTAGGCAAAAGACACTTGGACAGGCACCTGCCCAGTGGCCCCACATCGTTGCGCCCTAGGCAGGTGCCCCTTCTGCCTAACCCTAGTTCCGGCCCGGCTAACCCCCCCCTCCCAACCAGGCCCGTTGTTTCCCCTCTATTTATAGACCCGAGCCTGCCCCGCAGTGACGTCACTAAAGTAGCAGGCGGGGGCAGAGTTTATAAATTTAGGAGCCGTAAGTCGGCAGTGCTAGGCTACAGGAGGGGACCGCCACCTAAAGGTTTTGTGCAGGACATGGCCCGAACTCTCCTAACCCACAAGTCTTGACTTCAGGCAGCCCCGCACATCACTAATATATACATACATATTCCTCCAAACCAGTGGCAGAGCGAAGGCAGGGTACCCCTCTCTTTGCATGCGTAGATTGTACCTTGCATTAGCTGAACATTAAGATGAAGGGGGCATTTGGGCCTGAAAAGCAGGAAGTTATGTTCTGGCTATTATATTAGACATCCAGTCACTCCAGTCTTCATACATTACATTTTTGGCTAACTATATTAGAGACATTTTTTATTTTGCACAGACTATCTATCTATTTACCCAATTTTTATTTTTATACTGAACAATTCCTTATTAACATTGCTTCTTAAGTAAATGATATGGCATACCTGTAATCCATCTTCTGTTTGAAAATGTGTTTATTGCAAATACTCTTTTTCAATGAGTCAAACATTTACCGAGCAGGTTACAAAATCACAGCTTTGGAGCATTTAAGGTCGGTTAGCACACTCATACCCATAATATTTCTGTGAACCTGAGAAAAATATACTCCGATGGCAAATATATTTCTTTACTTGCTATCTATGCAGTTTTCTTTGTGTCTAAAGGAGACTGTCTACAGCATGAACAATGTAAAAGCCAATGGAGAATCCAGGGCAATGTCCTGTGATGACAGTATATGGGGATTTTCTCAGGGATAATTGGTCAGCAGAAGTCTGTGTAGAGATGAACTTGGAAGGTTCAATTTCTTGGCACTTTCAACTTCTCTAAGGTGAGTGTCAAACAGGCCATTATTTAATAGCAGCAATTTTTCTCTAATAAGTAGAAATGAAACATTTACAGTTCTTTCAAAGCTTAGATTGGAACATGAGACTACTAAAACCTCTGGGATAGAATTATTAATAAACTGTTTGAGATTTTACAGCAAAAATTGTGGTTAAAAAAACCCCACCCTTTTTAAATTTTGATCATGGTGTTGGTTAAACTATTTTTCATAAAATACATACCGGAATTGTGGGGGGAAAACAATATTGTTTATTAAAGGAAAACTAGACCCCCAAACAATGTAGGTCTCTATAAAAAGTTATTGCATAAAAAAGCTCATATGTAAAACCCTGCTTCATGTAAATAATCCATTTTCATAATAAGTTTCATAATTCATTTTTTAGTAGTATGTGCCATTGGGTAATCATAAATTTCAAAAATAAGGGCTGCCTCCTGGGATCGTACGATTCACTGTGCACACAAACAAACTATACTTCTTAGGTCACATGAGCCAATTAACAGACAGAGTTCTGTCTTTTGCTTCAACACTTCTTCCTGTTACAGTTAAGAGTTGTAGGTGATCTTTAAAGGAAAACTATACCACCAAAATGAACACTTAAGCAACAGATAGTTCATATCATATTAAGTGGCATATTAAAGAATCTTACCAAACTGGAGTATATATTTAAGTAAATATTGCCCTTTTACATCTCTTGCCTTGAGCCACCATTTTGTGATGGTCTGTGTGCTGCCTCAGAGATCACCTGACCTGAAATACCACAACTCTAACTGTAACAGGAAGAAGTGTGGAAGCAAAAGACACAACTCTGTCTGTTAATTGGCTCATGTGACCTTACATGTATGGTTTGTTGGTATGTTTGTGAGTACAGTGAATCCTACGATCCCAGGGGGCGGCCCTTATTTTTTTAAAATGGCAATTTTCTATTTATGATTACCCAATGGCAAATACTACTAGAAAAGTATATTATTATGAAAATGATTTACATGAAGTAGGATTTTACATATGAGCTGTTTATGCAATATCTTTTTTATAGAGACCTACATTGTTTGGGGGTATAGTTTCATTTAACGCAGCACACAGACCATCACGAAATGGTGGCTCAAGGCAAGAGATGTAAAAGGGCAATATTTATGTAAATATATATTCCAGTTTGATACGATTTTTTCAATATGGCACTTCATTTGATATAAACAGTTGCTTAAGATATAAATCTGTTGCATAAGTATTCATTTTGGGTGTATAGTTTTCCTTTAATCATAAAAAAACACAACCCCAATTAACTCTTATTCCTAACTGTACAGATAAAGCCAGCTGGAGTTCCTGACATTTACATTGTGGTCTGCCTTGTCTAAAACTCTTAACGGTGGCCATAGACGTAACAATTACGATCTTTCTTGGAAAAGATATCTCCAAGAAAGATTGTTTTTTTTTTTTTTTTAAATTTGAAATTTTTATTGATTTTCACCAATACAGTATAGATTGCAGAACGTAATGCAACAAAAAGACATCGGCTGAAGTAATAACAAGGAAGGTATCTAGACAGCAGATCAATAAATGAAGTTTCCACATATGAACCAGTATCTCCAAAAAGCTAAAGTGACTGTATCGTCAGTTATAAAAGGGGGGGATAAGGGGTTGAGAAGGGAAAGATAAAGAGAAAAGGGAAAAGAAAATAAAGAAATGGAAGAAAGGTGTCAGAAATAGCAGTGCGTTCAGCCATAGAAGTACATCGAAATGAAGGTGACGTGTCCTACACCGTCCAGGTGCAGTGCCTCACATCGCCATATTTGTCCCCAGCTGAAGCATTTCCAAGTAACGGGTCCACGGATGCCACTCCAGTTCCTCCTCATAACTCTCATCCAAAAGCCTGGCTCGAATGGACTCCATCGCTCTGATCCAATTAATTTTTATTACAAGGGTCTGTACCCCCGGTATTAGCGGCTTTTTCCAATTAGCTGCCAGTAAAGATCTTGCTGCTGTAAGAATATGCGTGGCCAGTTTGTGTGAACTTTTCGAGTGTATTTCTGGGATTTTCACGCCTAAAAGGAAGGTGTGTGGGGAGGCTTGTATAGTGACATGGAGGACCTTTGAAAGCAGAGTGGCCACCTTCCCCCAAAATTCCCGGGCAACTGTGCACGTCCACCAGGTGTGTAAAAATGATCCCTGTTCTCCGCAGCCTCTGAAACAGTTAGCATGGTCTGGATTGCCACTGAGTTTACTGATGCGTAACGGGGTATAGTACCACCGAAATATAATCTTATATGCTCTCTCGGCAGAGACTGCACAAATGGATGTCTTCCTGGCCATGTCCCATATGCATGACCATGTTTTGACCGAAACCGGAAAACCAAGGTCCTCCTCCCATTTCGTCATGTAGGGTTGGCGATAAGTAGTGGTGTCTGATGCAATGGTGCTATAGAGGCTGGTGATTAGATGAGTCGGGTATGATCGGTTGTGACAGATGGTTTCAAAATACGTTAGTGTAGTGTTCGTGGCGGACTTAAGGGCAGTTTCCACGTAATGTCTGATTTGTAGATATCTGAAAAATTGTGAGTGTGGTATGTCATGTTTTTCTCTACATTGTTGAAACGAGAGCATTGTCTGGTCTGTCAGAAAGGCAGTGAGGGTAGTCAAATTTGCCGCTATCCATGGGGTAAAATCAAGTGGAGAGCAAACCGGTGTGAAATCAGTATTGTGAAAAATAGTCCTAAATCTGGAATTAGAGGTACTCAAACCTGACTTTATAGACACTGCATCCCAGAGATCCAAAGCCTGTTGTGACGTGGGTAGAATATTCAGGGAGGCATTTCTGGAAGCTTTAGGTATCCAGAAAAGGTGAGCTAGCTGGAGTGGATAGATAAAGTGATTTTCAATTTCTTTCCAGGGTTCGCTGGTTGGGGCATGCGCATGTATCATAGCCTCCAATCTGCTAGCTATATAGTATCGTATACGTTAGGGACCCCCAATCCCCCCATAGATTTCGGCTTAGTCATGATTTCCGCCTTGATTCTAGGTTTCTTACCACTCCAAATAATGTCTGATATTGACTTTTGGAGGATACGAGCGGACTGTTCAGGGAAGTGTAACAGTAGTGTTCTAAACAGATACAACAATCGTGGTAGTAATGTCATTTTAACTGCAGCAATCCTGCCAAACCAAGAGAGGTGGTAGGTGTGCCAAGTGAGTAAGTCCTTCTTAAGTTTATCCAACAGCTTGGGGTAGTTGGCCTTGTATAATGTATCATAAGATGAGGTCAGTTGTATCCCCAGGTACGTAATGGAGTTAGTCTCCCATTTGTAGTCAAAATTGAGTTGTAGCAACTTCAGTTCCGAGTCTGACATTTTCAGCGGGAGTGCGTGTGATTTCGTGGGGTTGATTTTGTAGCCGGAAAGAGATTGGAACCGATCTAGAGTGTGGATTAAGTTTGGCAAAGAGGTTTGAGGGGACGTTAGTGTAAGAAGGATATCGTCAGCGAATAAATTAATCTTATGCATTTGTCCGCCTACCTGAAAGCCTTTGATATTGGGGTTATTGCGGATGGCGTGGGCTAAGGGTTCTAGAGATAGAGCGAACACCAAAGGTGATAAAGGGCATCCCTGCCTTGTCCCTCCCCTAATCTCTATATAGTCCGACTGGAGGCCCATGTTCACCACTCGAGCTGATGGAGCTGCGTAAAGTTGTTGAAATCCAGTAAGGAAAGGTTTCGGTATTTGTATTTTCTCCAAAACCGCGAACATGTACCTCCAGTCCAACCTGTCAAACGCCTTTTGTGCATCAAGGGACAGGAGGAGGGAAGAAGTTTTCTCATTTGGGGCCAGACTTATTAAATTTATAGCCTTACGGATATTATCAGCTGCTTGACGGCCTGGTACAAAACCTACTTGGTCCGGATGAATGAGCTGTGGGAGTGTTGTGGAGAGTCTATTAGCCAATATCTTGGCGAAAATCTTGACGTCGGTGTTGATAAGGGAGATGGGTCTATAGCTATCGCAGTTGTGGGGATCTTTACCTGGTTTCAATATCATGATAATATTAGCCGATTGCATGTGTCGTGTCAGGGGTGCACCCTCCATGAGAGCTCTAAAGAGCTCTTTTAAATGAGGGATGAGGTGAGTGGAGAATTTTTTATAGTATTTGACGGTAAAACCGTCTGGACCCAAGAAAGATTGTTTTAATACACACGTGTAGAGCTGAATCATCATTTCTACAGGTACAAACAATAGAATTCTACCTGTATCTGACAATTCAGCACTAACAATGGCCGATGTTGGGGTCCCTTCAAAGGCACCCGATCAAAATTTTCCATCCAGCCCAATTGACGAGCCGACCAATATCCAAGTGTTCTGCTGATATCGGTCAGCTCTTTTCCCACCATACACACAACGAATATCGTACGAAAATTAGATTTTGTTCGATATTATCTGTGCGTCTATGGCCACCTTAAACCTTGCACTGAATATACATGTAGTAAAATAAATGTTTAAATCAAATACTGTTGATTGATATTTGTATGAAATCATTTGTTTTCTTTTAACAGCACTGGAGTATATTTAAAAATTGAAATACAGTTGTGTTCAGAATAATAGCTCAAAATCCTTATTATAGCTTTTATTTCGATACACGAAAATGCATTGGGAACACTGCACATTCTATTCCAAATAAAAAAATTAAGAAAAACTTATCAAATGTGTGTTATTCCTTTACAGAAAGTGAAGAAAATGGAATATTAGGCTGTTCCGAAAAATAGCAGTATGCATTCTTCTTTACAAACCCAAACATTCACTGTATGAACTGAAAAATGTTTCAAGACTTTACTTTCCTTTAAATGACTGAACTAATATTTAGTTGTTTAATTAGTGTTTATGACAACTGCTTCACATCTGTGTTGCATGGAGTCCACCAACTTCTGGCACCTCTTACATTTCACAATTTCTTGGTTTCGCTTTAGAAACTGCATTTTTGATGTCACCCCTCAAGTTTTCTATAGGGTTTAGGTGTGGGGATTGGGTTGTCCGTTCCAAAACGTCAATCTTGTTGGTCTGGAACCAAGATATTGGTCCTGTTGTCCTGATCATTAAGCATAAGAAAAGCAAAATAAAGGCTTTTTAAACAGATATTCCTGTTGGTGCTGTCTGCTACAGTGTGTATGTATTTTCAGTCGGTTTGAGTGGACACAGAATGACGTGCACCTAACTACTAAATGGGAGATTTGAGTTCCTGGTGAGTGCTGGCTGAATTGTATTTTGCTGGAACCAAGATGTTGCTTATTTACTGGTGTGTTTGGGGTCGTTGTCTTGTTGAAACCCTCATTTCAAGGGCATTTCCTCTTCGGCATAAGGCAAGACGTACTCCCAAGTATTTTGATGTAATGAAACTGATCCATGATTCCTGGTATGACATAAATACTGGAGTATGCAGTGCAGTTTTGGACTCCAGTCCTTAAGAGGGATATAAATGAGCTGGAGAGAGTGCAGAGACGTGCAACTAAATTGGTTAGAGGGACGGAAGACTTAAATTATGAGGGTAGACTGTCAAGGTTGGGGTTGTTTTCTCTGGAAAAAAGGCGCTTGCGAGGGGACATGATTACACTTTACAAGTACATTAGAGGACATTATAGACAAATGGCAGGGGACCTTTTTACCCATAAAGTGGATCACCGCACCAGAGGCCACCCGTTTAGACTAGAAGAAAAGAACTTTCATTTGAAGCAACGTAGGGGGTTCTTCACAGTCAGGACAGTGAGGTTGTGGAATGCACTGCCGGGTGATGTTGTGATGGCTGATTCAGTTAATGCCTTTAAGAATGGCTTGGATGATTTTTTGGACAGACATAATATCAAAGGCTATTGTGATACTAAGCTCTATAGTTAGTATGGGTATATAGAATTTAATTAAAAGTAGAGGGGTGTATGTATGGATGCTGGGTTTTCATTTGGAGGGGTTGAACTTGATGGACTTTGTCTTTTTTCAACCCAATTTAACTATGTAACTATAAATAGACCCAACACCATAGCATGAAACACATCCCCATATCATGATGTCTGTGCCACCATGCTTCACTCTGTGCTGTGACTTGAATTCAGTGTTAAGAGGGTCGTCTGACAAACTGTCTGTAGCCCCTAGACCCAAAAAATATCTTGCTTTCATCAGTGCACAAAATGTTGTGCCATTTCTCTTTGCCATTTTGGCTGTTCTATCTAATGTTTTATATTTTCTTCCACATCTTTCAGGTTTGGGTGGGTGAACTGGAATGCAGACTAAAAGCCAATCTCTTGTTCCATGTACCAAAGTGCTGTTACACATCAGACTAGATTAAACCAAAGTAACGCCACTTACCAACTTTTCCTTTAGTACAAGTATATTATCAAATGTATCCAAGTATCAAGCTAACCAAACCAAAGAATGATAAATTAAGTTGGTCCTCCCTTTTCTGCTAGAGCAGTTTCACTTCAAGAAGGCTTTCCAATAGATGATGGAGATATTAAGTTTCCACGAAGACAGAAGAGAATTAGTGATGCAGTCAGGCCTGGCTCACAGCTGGCATTACAATTCATGCCACAGAAATTGACAGGGGAATGTCACAGCTCTGTGCAGGGCATTCAAGTACATCCACCTAACCAAACCAATTCTGTACAGAGTTTACTTTGAGCTTTGGGTATTATTGTGTAGAATGACTTGTTAGCTCAAAGAAGAAAGTGCAGATGTGAAAAATATAATTGTACGCTGTATCATTATGGTTGGATATCTTTAGAACCAGGGCTGTAATGCAAATAATGGAAATAATTCCTCCTCCAAAAATGTTACTTTCAGACAGATAAAGAAAAGGAACCTTGTTTTGTAACTGTATCAAATACTACACCTCTGTAGTTCACCCACTTCTCTCCAAATATAGTTTCAATTTGTTGTGTAATTTAAAAAAGGAAATCCTTAATTGTTACAGTAGTCCAAACCGAAACTATGTTGGTAATCTTTAAAATGAACTGATAACACCAGATTAACACGTTACAAAGTTGCTTATTGTTAAAGTCTAGTGAATCTGACTCTTCTCTGCTGGATATGACAAGTCATATGCAACATTCACCTTCAAACACCTTTTAACAATAATTCTAATAAAGAAAAAACTTCACCATTGGTATCATTTGTTATTTTATTCCAGTTTAACCCACACGGTCGATAACCAATTGAACTAAAGATTAGGAGTTAGTTACTCCCTATTCAATCACATGTGATTGAAGGTGCCGTTTATTTTATGAGGATTCAAGTTCATTCAGAAAAATCCATTAAGTTCACTCTCAATGTTCTTAACCAATTTAACCAATAAAAGGTTTACTATTGTAATTCATTAATAAAAAGTGACCTGTGCAATTAATTCAAAGTTGATTAATTCTTATGTGCTCTAATAAAGTGCCATGTGCAATCGATTAGTACACCATTCCATCTAGTGACTTGTGCATAAGTTAATTAAAATCTAAGAGTTAATCCCTATGGTCACAATTAAATTAAAAATTGCCTTTTGAAAAAGCGAATTGCGAAACGTGCGTCAGGGCAACTGACGGTCTCCTTGTTTTTAGCTTTAAACCATCGGATGGTGGGGCGGGATTGAAACTAAAAATCTTTTTAACATTCTCAGACTCTTTTTACTTATCTATTTTCCATTCTAAGGACTGTGGGGTTTGCGGTTTTACAGGGTAAGATAGCCTCTCTTAAAGGACCAGTAACATCAAAAAATTAAATTGTTTATAAGTAATAAAAATATAATGCAGTGTTGCCCTGCACTAGTAAAACTGCTGTATTTGCTTCAGAAACATTACTATTGTTTATATAAATAAGCTGCTGTGTAGCCATGGGGGCAGCCATTCAAAGGAGAAAAGGCTCAAGTTACACAGCAGATAAGCTCTGTCTGTCTAATGGTGTTATCTGTTATCCATTATCTATCCTGTGCCATTTAGCCGTTTTTCAATTTCCGCCATTGATACACAGCAGCTTGTTTATATGAAGTATAGTAGTGTTTCTAAAGCAAACACATCCGTTTTACCAGTGCAGGGCAACACTACATGATATTTTCATTACTTTAAAACACTTTCAGTTTTTGGTGTTACTGTTCCTTTAAACAGTTAGAAAAGGTACATTTGAGACCGCAGCCCTACAGGCCATGTCGTTCTACATCTTTGTGGTGCTCCTAGGGACTTAGAAAAAACTATAGTTACAATCTTGGGAGCAACTCCATCCTCTATACAATTTCACTTTTATCAATTTTTAATCAAGAGGTTGATAACCAGGAGGTTTTTTAATTGTGACCATAGGGATTAACTCTTAGATTTTAATTAACTTATGCACAAGTCACTAAATGGAATGGTGAACTAATCGATTGCACATGGCACTTTATTAATTAGAGCACATAAGAATTAATCAACTTTGAATTAATTGCACAGGTCACTTTATATTAATGAATTACAATAGTAAACCTTTTATTGGTTAAATTGGTTAAGAACATTGAGAGTGAACTTAATGGATTTTTCTGAATGAACTTGAATCCTCATAAGATAAACGGCACCTTCAATCACAAGTGATTGAATAGGGAGTAACTAACTCCTAATCTTTAGTTCAATTGGTTATCGACCATGTGGGTTAAACTGGAATAAAATAACAAATACCAATTGTGAAGTTTTTTCTTTATTAGAATTATTGTTAAAAGGTGTTTGAAGGTGAATGTTGCATATGACTTGTCATATCCAGCAGAGAAGAGTCAGATTCACTAGACTTTAACAATAAGCAACTTTGTAACGTGTTAATCTGGTGTTATCAGTTCATTTTAAAGATTACCAACATAGTTTCGGTTTGGACTACTGTAACAATTAAGGATTTCCTTTTTTAAATTACACAACAAATTGAAACTATATTTGGAGAGAAGTGGGTGAACTACAGAGGTGTAGTATTTGATACAGTTACAAAACAAGGTTCCTTTTCTTTATTATAACTAACTGATACCTTGTGTGACTGTAGAGTCTGAGTATTCATTTATCATTGTAAGAGTTAACTTTCCTTCTAATAAAACTTTCAGACAGATAACATTCTCCTAGCATCCAACCCCAGAGACCAAAGGTGGTAACATTTACACCTTCCCAGCTGATGCTTGGCTGCTTTATTTAGCACTTCACCCATCAAAAAAAAAAAAATAATTAAAAATAATTCTAATGCTGTTGGAGTGTGCCAACGTGCAATCAATACTTCTTGCCATATAGAGTTATCTTCTAGACCGGGGTCCCCAGTCTATTTATCTGTGAGCCACATGCAAATGTATAGAGTCGGGAAGCAACACATGCATAAAAAAAAAAGTCCTGGGGGTGCCAAATAAGGGTTCAGATTGGCTATTTGGTAGTCACTATGTGAAACCTACAGGAGGCTCTATTTGGCAGTGCACCTGGATTTGCAGAAATCAAAATTTGCCTCCAAGCCAGGAATTGAAAAATAAGCACATGCTTTGAGGCCACTGGGAGCAACATGTTGCTCACCAGCCACTGGCTGGGCCTCACTGTTCTAGACACGTGACCCATAACAGTTATGCTCTAATCGTTGTGGCACGTGTCCTTGTATAATGTGCAGACAACCTGACCAATGGTATCAGAAGTGCACAGCATGCCACTGAATAAATCACAAACTATAACTTTTGATTGAAAGCTTTTAATACAAAAAAAAATTCACAGAAGGAATGTAGCATCTTCACTGAACATAGGGCATTGCACCAGGGGATGGAAAGGGCATATTAACAAGGGTTATAAATGAAGGCTAAACTCGTTCCAAAGCTTCCAGCATTATAATGCTGTTCCCTCGAATTACCTGTCAAGCAAAAAAGAAAGTGGTTAGAAACATAAATCACTCTTTAATAAATGAAAACATTTCAATAAGCTGCGGAAAAAGTGGGGAAGAAAAAGCCCAAAACATGTTAAATAAAATTAGTATACAATAAGTCACTGCTCAGCACTCAAAATCTATTTTTACCAACAAAATTAAGCACAGAAATGACCTTAGGCTCCTTTATGCTGATATGTGGGGCTACTGACTGTGCTATGGGCAGAGAACTATACATACAAATGTAAGGGATATCCAAACAAACTGTGAACACACAAATCCCACAATGCTGGGCTTATTAGGAATTAACTGTGACAAATGCAGCATGCTGTACTGTGGTTATGTAGCCATGCACTAGGCACACTAGCTGATTATAGCTATTTTATCTGAATTCCACAGAATCTAATACAGCTTGCACTTAGTCACACACACAGAGGGGGAACCATACATTATATGTTGCAGCTCAACACGACTTACCACCATTCCAATGCTATTTTGGTGACCACTTCCTGATATCTCTGTGGACTCATCTAGTACAAGGTTCATGAAGGGGTCGAACCCACGCAGAATCCCTTGGACTTGTCTCCCACCATTTATCTTCACTGAAAAATGAAAAGAAAGTAAGGAAATCGTAAGTAAATGCAGATCTCCTGATTGGGGGTGTCACCCATAAATGTGTCCAGTATGATATATCCCAATGTATTTATTATACTATCTCATGGATTCCACAGTTAAATGTCATAAAGACATCTGGATTTATAAATACAAGAATGCTGGTCCTCATTCTATAGAAAAGTTATTTGGCCACAGCCTCTCATAAGGTCTGAGTGTGGTCCTTTTGCTCTGAATTAC
This sequence comes from Xenopus petersii, assembly GCA_038501925.1. Classification (NCBI taxonomy): domain Eukaryota; kingdom Metazoa; phylum Chordata; class Amphibia; order Anura; family Pipidae; genus Xenopus; species Xenopus petersii. The sequence continues at coordinate 105,512,803 of CM076677.1, forward strand.
AGGAAGGGCATCTCCAATAAACTCCATTTTAATAAAATAATTCAAATTCATTAATTTTGTCTCTGTAATAGTAAAACAGTACCTTGTACCTGACCCCAGGTAAGATATAATTGATCCTTATTGGAGGCAAAGCCATCCTATTGGTACCTTTTTTGTACAAATTATGCAATGATACACTTTTTTACACTGTGGGGCTTGGGGTTTTCCGGTTAAGGGATCCTTATATAATTTAGATGCTCATTACCTTTAGTCTACTTAAAAATAATATAAACATTAAAGGGGAGGTTCACCTTCGACCAACTAGTTGTTTTCAGATCGATCACCAGAAATAACTTTTTCCAATGACTTTCTATTTTCTCTGTGTCACCGTTTTTCTAATATTGAAGTGTAAAGCGTAATTTTCACCCTCTGGATAAACTAGCAGTTAAAAGGTTGAACTTGATAGACGTGTGTCTTTTTTTAACCTAACTTACTATGTTACTATGTACTTGTTTTTTTTATAAATCATTTTTAAAAACTGAATTATTGTTTAAAATGGAGTCTATGGGAGATGGGTTTCCCGTAATTTAGAACATTTTAGATAATGGGATTCCAGATAACAGATGCAGTGTGCGTGCATTTTTTGTTTTTTTTTAATAAACAAATAGGAAAGTAAATGGAAAACTCTCAATACTTACAAGACAGTTTCTTGTCCATGAACCTGAAAGAGAAATTACACAGAATTGAAATGTCATACATGAGAGGCCATTGCTACAGTAACTGACAGCTGGATTTTATTTAAAAAAAAAAAAAAAACAATCAACAAAAAAATAATTGTTTACCTATGCTTAGATAACGAGCAGGGCCCATGAGAAGCCACCAATAGAGAGCTCTTTTAGAGTTAGGGTAGGAGATAAGAGCGAGTCTACTTCTCCCGGGTACAGTTACATGTACATATATTACTAAACTCCATTTGAATCAGGTGAGTGTAGAACTGGCCAGACAAGGGATTATTGTTATGTAGTTGGTCAGTAGGAATACATTTCACTATATGGACAAACAGTGGGTGAGGACACAACTTTCCCTTTAAGGTGGCCAAAGACGCACCAATTATATCATACGAAACAAATTTTCATATGATATGATATTCAGTGCGTGTATGGTGGGAGACGAGCCAAAAGATATCGGCACAAGACTCGGATATCGGTGGGCTTGACATTGGGCCAGCCATGAAAATATTGATTGGGCCCCTTTGAAGGCACCTGAACATCGGCCATTGCGAATGCTGAATCGTCAGATATAGGTAAAGGTGGCCATACATGGGCAAATTAAATATCGCTCCTTTAGACTGATCACAGATTATCTGCCCATGTGTGGGGGCATCCGACGGGTCTTCCCAATTGACATCTGGCCAAAAATCAGCCTATTGAATTTGGCAGGTTCTATTTTTCCTACAATCAAGGACCGCATTGGCTAGTTGATGCGGTCCTAAAACCGGTCACCACCCATTCTTTTAGTCGTAATCTGATCATTCGGCCCTTCCGTTAGCGGGCATATCGGGTTAAGATCAGCTTGTTTGGCAACTTTGCCAAACGAGCAGATCTAACAGTGTATGGCCACCTTAATTCCATTGTGTATACCTGTATAATACACAAGAGCCATGAATATCTTGTAAATGATATCCTTATAAACTAGGGATGCACCGAATCCACTTTTTTGGATTTGGCCGAACTCTTTGCGATCGTCTGAATACCGAACCCTAATTTGTATATGCAAATTAGGATATGCAAATTAGCATTCGGATTCAGTCGAATCCTGCTGAAAAAGGCAAAATCTTGAACGGAATCCAGGATTCGGTGCATCCCTATTATAAACGGTGAGTTCTGATGTCATTTCAGTCACATGAGTCACTGAAATTTGGTGTATTGTAATAAATAAAGGACCCCCAGTTGCAAAATGAGGATATTAGAAGTTACCTCGGAGTTCCATGACCATAATATCCTTATATTTTACAAGAGGGGGTTCTTAATTCACTATATATCAGCTTTACACGTTTTTGGAAAGCTCGTAATTGTAACATCTATAGCCATATGCAGTTGTACATCGGCCGACTTCGCCCCACTCTAAACACACAGCTCTAACGTTTGTTACAGAGCGGGATTATTATGTCACAGTTGCCTCCAGGTAACCGGATCTCTACACTGTAACGGCGCTACTCAACACAATGGAGCGTGCAGGTTCGGCCTGGGCAGGAAATAACTATGTTCCCTGTCCGACTATGGCCTGATACCGACTCTCTCCTCTAACCCCTCACCAACCCCTCGTCCCACCGTTCATTCCTTACTTCTTCAACTCGGGCGGGTGTGCTTTGCTCATTTTCGTTCCTCGTGTACAAACCAACGACCAAAACCGCCAACTAACGCAGTCGCCTTATTTGTGACGCAATGACGCTCGTACGTGCAGGCGCTCTCCACCCATCCCCCAGTAGCTATGACGACCGCCAAAGGATACAAAGGACGCAGATATCAGCCATGTTTATTTGGGCTAAAACCTTCTTTCCACATGATATATTAAAATGTTTAACGAATATTGCAAATTTGTATAATATTTCACAAGGGTTTAACTCAAACACGGGGCTATGGAAGCAATGTTCACCGGTCGGGCAGCCAGAAAACAACGTGGATGCCGCAGAGTAAGGGCAAGCTCGCGCCGGAAGTGTATGTGTAAGGGCGGAAGAGAGGCAATTGCCCTTGGAACACACGCTTGTCAGACATGGCAGAGGAACATCAGAACCGGCTGCAAAATGCAGTAGACTCTATGGTGAAAAGCCTGGAAAGGGACAATATTAGGAAAATGCAGGTGAGAGAAAACAAAAGGTGCCAATGTACAGAGGGGGCCTTGTTATTCTCCCATGAAAGGACACGTGGGGTGCTAGTAACAGAAATGCATCTGTACTATACATAGATACTGGGATTTCCCATATATATATATATACACACACACCATTTATCCGGCATGCACCAATCTTAAAGGGCAAGTAAAGCGCCTAGAATTAACATCACTTCCCACACCCAACTGTCTTATGGTTTTTTAAGTAAAACTGGGCTGCCATTCACAGTTCCTCTAGGGCAGGGATCCCCAACCCTTTGTACCCCTGAGCAACATTCAGAAGTAAAAGGAATTGGGAGTAACACGTGCATGGAAAATGTTCTTGGGCTGCCAAATAATCACTGTGATTGGCCATTTGGTAGCCCCATGTGGATTGTCAACCTACATTGAGGCTCTGTTTGGCAGTACATCTGTTTTTTATGCAGCTAAAACTTGCCTCCAAGCCCGGAATTAAAAAATATGCCCCTGCTTTGAGGCTACTGGGAGCAACATTCAAGGGGTTGGAGAGCAACATGTTCCTCATGAGCTACTGGTTGGGGATCACTGCTCTAGGGCAACGCTAGCCTGGAGCATAAAACATGCCCAACTGTGCTGGCTTGGGTTGCAGGGTACTTGATAAGCATGTGCACCCACACCCTGGGTTAGTATAATCCATACACCCAAATGAAAGGTGAACAAATGCTCTGGTGGAACCCAATAGGCAAGTGGAGGTTGCATAGGGGGGCTGCTTACTGTGGGATACTCCGTTTATATAACATGATTGACTTGCCCTTTAAAAGGACCCTATACACTTGTTTTATTGGTACATTTTGCTTAGCACAGGGACAGTTTGTGTGCTTCTTTTCAGGCTATGCTCAAGTGTAGGCTAGCCGTCCTACTGCCGCTTTACCCGTGAAATACATTAAGCCTTCTAAGTAGGGATGCACCGAATCCACTATTTTGGATTCAGCCGAACCCCCGAATCCTTTGCTAAAGATTTGGGCGAATAACGAACCGAATCCGAACCCTAATTTGCATATGCAAATTAGGGATGGGAAGGGGAAACCATTTTTTACTTCCTGGTTTTCTGACAAAAGTCACGCGATTTCCCCGCCCCTAATTTGCATATGCAAATTAGGATTTGGTTCGTCTGGGCGGAAGGATTCGGCCGAATCCTGCTGAAAAAGGCCAAATCCTGAACCGAATGCTGGATTCGGTGCATCCCTACTTCTAAGTATCATCAAACCTGGAAACTATGGTGTCCACATTAGAAAACCATAGTGCCAGTGTTCTCTGTACTTTAGTTGACCCACGACCCAATGCATACCCATACACGAATCCTTGGGATACCGTCCCCCCTGCTGAACTCTAGCAGGGAAGGTTTAGGCCAGACGGCTAATGCAACTGTGTAATCGCTAAAGGGAATGTTATCCAAACAATAATATTTTCAAACAAATAGACAGTTAATGCTTTCAGGAGCAATTCTATTTACAAATAGCTTTAAAACAATTGGAAATGTGCAATGAATTTATATTGGGAAGTAGTTTAGAGCTGCATTTTTTTTTATTGCACCAGAAAAGGCGCAGTTGTTGATGGAAAGTAAATGGTATATTTATAAAGCTTTATAGTTCTTGTGGTGTGAATTAACGCCATGTAGCGCCTCAGGGAATAACCCAACTCAAAAATCAAATGTATGTGATTGGTTTTCTGCCAGATGAATCCCAAAAAATTATGCTGCTATTTTCTGGTTTGATAATGGGTGTAAACAGCTGTATGAGAAGTGGAGGGACTTGGCACCGTTCTATTCAGGCTAACACCGATTTTTGTTCACTTTGCTCCATATTTGCATGAAATCAATACCCAGCCTTAGAAATACCCATGATTTTGCACAGCATCTCATGGCATTGGACATGTTTGGAGTAGATGACTTTGAAGGGTCATGGGATGTTCTTCTCCATGTCACATGATCAGGTGAATGGCAGGACGTTCGTAATTGTTGGCAAATTGATTAACCTTTGGAACACAGAATGCGAATGTTGCAACCGTACATGGCAAATACATTGCAAGAATGTGCAAAAAATATATTGTTTAAAGCAGTCCTTAAAGGAGAACTAAAGTCAAAATACAAATACAGCTCAAAGTACTGGCCAGTATGTTAAGATCTGCTTACCAGAAGCGTATCTCCAACTTAGTTTCCTTGTGAAATTAATCTGAAATTGAATTCCAAATTATTGCCAAGTAGATCGAAAGTATATCACGCCAGTCTCTTAATAAAAATCCCCATCTCAGGGCATGCACATGCGCACAACCATGACTCCGTGCCCTGGGCATGCGCAGATAAATGTCCCTGTGCAAGAAGCTATACAAGTCACATGACACCCAAACGACATTACGATCTATGCTTGGTCCATTCTAACAGCCTATTTAAACGTTGTGCTTGTAACATCGTTGGTTAAAAACACAAATAAATGAAATACTTATTACAGACCTCAGTCAGACAAAACACGCAGCCTTTCCTCCCCCTTCCTCCCCTGTTCGCAACACTTGTACGCTGAGCGAGAGAGCTTCCGTAACCATAGAGACGCAATGCTGTTCTAAACTCCCGCTCCGCTTACAAGATAGTTTTGCGAACAGGGGAGGAAGGGGGAGGAAAGGCTGCGTGTTTTGTCTGACTGAGGTCTGTAATCAGTATTTCATTTATTTGTGTGTTTAACCAACGATGTTACAAGCACAGGGAAGGCAGTGAAGATATAAGTTTAATGGGGAAGTGACGTATAGGGTTAAGAACATGGCGCCCTCAAAGTTATTGAAATGTTGATAAGTTTGGAATGTGAGCAGAGCATTTAAAAGGCACACAGACATAATCTAACCCAGCGTTTCAGGACAGGGTGTAATTGGCAACATTTTGGGATAGTTGTCTAATTTTACCTTTCCTTCTCCTTTAAGAGCTTGTGTTGTGGGACAGTTATTGGGTTATACAAAGATCTTCTGAGCCACTGGGCAGGATGGGACCCATAATTATTCCATAGGCAAAATAGTCAGCACAACTTTGTTAAATCTTCTTACTTTGTATAGGTGCAGGTTCTCCAGTGGCCACTACCCACCAGCAAATACAGCAGAAATTCGATATGAACAGCACCACAATGTCTTGTTATAATTAAAATGCCTTTATTGCACACTTATAGGGCATTACCGCAACGTTTCAGGCCTCACTTGGCCCTTTTTCAAACTGATTTGATGGCAATGGCACCCTGAGCAGTGAATCTCAGTCACTAACCAGCAGTTCTTTGCAGGGGAAGATGTTCCGGTGCAGTGCACAATGCTGTGAAGACAATGGTGCCTCCATGCAGCAGGTGCATCACTGTATTGAACGCTGTCACACACCTCTGGCTCAAGCACAGAGCCTGGTCACCACTGAGCTGGAAAGGTTTCAGGTGAGAAGATGGGGCATTTACTTCACTTGTTCACACCTCCCACATTGGTTGCAGCTTTAAAGGAGAAGTAAAGCTTAACTAATAAAGTAGACTAGAAATTTTCTACATTATGTTTTGAGCTTCTGTACCAGCCCAAGGCAACCACAGCCCTTTAGCAGTAAAGATCTGTGTCTCCAAAGATGCCTCAGTAGCACCTCATCTTCTTTTCTGCTGATTTACTGCACATGCTCTGTGCTACTGTCACTTACTCAGCTTAGGGACCCACTTACAATATACAGAGAATAGAAATGTCACAATATAAGGCTGATTAGTAATCAATACAGATAATTACTACACGTTGACACATAAACCAATGCTATTATCATCAGAATTTAATAATCAGCCCTGTAGCATCGGCTTATATTACAGACCAACCTCATTTTCTGCTTGATAATTTGCGATAACCCCTAAGCTTAGCTTCTCAACAGCTGCTCAGAGCCCACTGAGCATGTGAGTGTCACAGACACTTTCCAAGATGGTGACCCCCTGTGACAAGTTTGAAGTCCTGGGTCATTGCTGCTATTGACAAGCTGAAACTTTAGGCCAAGCAATAAGTTCAGGATATAAAATGTGGCATTTTTGGCCACATTCATTTTTAGGGTTTCGTTCTCCTTTAATAATTTCATTTGAGTGACAGCTATAGCCATTATGTGCTGTGATATTACATATAAGTTACAGTTAATGTTGCTTTGAGGACACAGTGATAGTATACAGGCCAGTGGCAGGATGAAAAAGCAAATGTCATTTTTATGACAAGGACAGTACTATAAAAAGGCACAGCAAGGTAGAATGATTTTTATCCAGACTAATGCATGTCTCATGCTACATACATAGCGCTGCCTTAATGCTAAAAATCAGATTTTAACTCTCACATAAGGCATTATGGGTAGAGACATGCAAAGCACTCCTTTATTTCCCTTATGTCAACTATGCATCCAGCATAGCACAGATATAGCCTAATATATGTCCACCCATAATGCCTTATATGAGAGTTAAAATCTCATTTTTGGTATTAAGGCAGTGCTAAGTGTATAGCATGAGACATGTAAATACCTTACTCCAGTGCTGTCCAACTTCTGTGTTACCGAGGGCCGAAATCTTTTTGACCTACATGGTGGAAGGCCGATAATGGAAGCCAGTGTTAGCCACTCCTTGTTTTTAAACCACACCCATGTTACGACAAGACCATGTCCACATTAAGATGTATTTAAACACTATACCCACATTGTTACTCCTCCCTCAGTGACATCACATATTAACCAATTAATTACTTAGAGTAAGGTGCGATTCCCATCCTAAAATCGTGTTTGTCCACCAGAGGAACTGTGCATCTTGCAACACACTGCAACATTAAGAACAATGTAACATTTAAAAGCAACATTAAAAATTGATACAATATTTTATTAACTCAAGCTAAAATTACTTGAAAACTAGGTACTACTCTTTTCAGAGTCTGCCTACCATATGTATCCAAAGCTGTGTCACTATTTTAGAAGCTATTTCATTTCTGCTGTCTATTAGACAGTACTTATAACAATGCTTTTTTCAGACTTTTTGTAAGATGTAAGCAAGTACATTCAAAATCGATAAATAAATAGTTCTTACCGTACCTACACATAAATATATATGGAAGTCAGGATCAAAGGAGTCTACAAAGAGAAAATCCATAGTGCAAATTAATATGATTCATAAGAAACACTTTACACTCCACGCTTCATTTAAACCTTTTGGGGCCAATGCATCCAGCCTCATAATCCACTTAGCTTCTCTTTGGAGCAAAAAAATGCTCCAAAGAGAAGTGTAAAGTGAAATAGCTTCTAAAATAGTGACACAGCTTTGGATACATATGGTAGGCAGACTCTGAAAAGAGTAGTACCTAGTTTTCAAGTAATTTTAGCATGAGTTAATAAAATATTGTATCAAATTTTAATGTTGCTTTTAAATGTTACATTGTTCTTAATGTTGCAGTGTGTTGCAAGATGCACAGTTCCTCTGGTGGACAAACACGATTTTAGGATGGGAATCGCACCTTACTCTAAGTAATTAATTGGTTAATATGTGATGTCACTGAGGGAGGAGTAACAATGTGGGTGTAGTGTTTAAATTGGTCTTTTTTGTACTTGTATTTTTCACTTGAAAAAGGATCCATGATGATCCGAAACATGTTGTGACAATAAAGGAATTTTGCAGCCAAGACTGCTGATTGTAATGCTCCTTCCTATCCTACAATTTTTTGCATGAGTACAAGTTTGGCCTGGCTGGTGTGGCCTAAGTAGGAAAGTGAGCTACACAGGTGGAGATCGTTTGAACAAAACTTCATTTTTGCCATGTCCACATTAATTGTGGTAGCACATCAAAAGACCAAATGGTTGGTGCTCACTACAGGGATATCACTTATCACTCATAAGTGAAAAAAGTTGTCATATTAAGACATACCCTTAAATCCATATGCATCCTCTTCCCCTTGGATAACACAGCACCCCCAGCACATGATTAAACTCCTTTGGGGCCCCTAACAATAATTTATTTTCAAATGCTAACAAACCCCCAGAACAAATACCAGGCGTAGGCAGTGTACGGCACGAGCAGGCAGTGTACGGCACGAGCAGGCAGAGTACGGCAGGCAGTGTACGGCACGAGCAGGCAGTGTACGGCACGAGCAGGCAGAGTACGGCACGAGCAGGCAGAGTACGGCACGAGCAGGCAGAGTACGGCACGAGCAGGCAGAGTACGGCACGAGCAGGCAGAGTACGGCACGAGCAGGCAGAGTACGGCACGAGCAGGCAGAGTACGGCACGAGCAGGCAGAGTACGGCACGAGCAGGCAGCATAGGGCAGAACAGACCCCCAGAACAAATACCAGGCGTAGGCAGTGTACGGCACGAGCAGGCAGAGTACGGCACGAGCAGGCAGAGTACGGCACGAGCAGGCAGAGTACGGCACGAGCAGGCAGAGTACGGCACGAGCAGGCAGAGTACGGCACGAGCAGGCAGAGTACGGCACGAGCAGGCAGAGTACGGCACGAGCAGGCAGCATAGGGCAGAACAGAGCAAGAGACGGAAACCCATCAAGACCACTCTTAAGATGTACTACATACAGTGACACAGTGCTGGTGCCCCATTAGCATTTTGTATAAAGTGTGAACAATGTGGGCAGTTTCAGTCCGGATCTCAGGTGTGAACAGTACAGGCCTTTAGGGATGTGAACAATAGAGGTGTCACAAGTGTGAACAATGCAGGGGGATCACAGGTGTGAACAATACAGGGGATTAGTCTGAATTTGAGGTTTAAACAGTGCTGTTAATCTCTGTAGTGATACCATTTCAAATTTAAACATGATAAGCAAACACAGCAGGTAGGTGGGGGCTGTTCAAGAGGCGGTCGGCCCGCGGGCTGCCAGTTGGACAGCCCTGCCTTACTGCATATCTAGACTAATGATATCGCTGAAGGATCTTTCTTCATTATACCCTATTGCCACTAGAGGGAGACAACGTTTTTAAAATTAAATCAAAAAAACATGAAAGAGACACTGTGTGTACAGACAAAAACAAGAGGTCCTCTGCACTTAACCCATTATCAATATTAAGCACATTTAGACATTTTGTGCATACAGCTACTAAAAAATGCCTTACCCTTTAAACAAAACAGGGATTGTTTGTCCATATATTGCAATATATTTAAGATGGCCAACTACGTCAAAGTCATCCCTGGCCTGGCCAGTCTTACACTCAACTTGCATCTGATTCATTAAGAATTCTATTGCTTCATTATACATTTTACACAGGGACTCAGTTTTACCTGCAACTTACTTGCCACAGGGGAGGAGGAGGCATATGGATTTAAGGGTATGTCTTAATATGACTTAACCTTGTTTCACATATGAGTGATATCCTTACAATGAGCACCAACCATTTCGTGTTTTGGTGTGCTACCACCATTAATGTGGGTATGGATTTAAAAGTTCCTGTGGTAACATGGGTGTGGTTTAAAGTGGGTGTGGTTTAAAAACAGGGAGTGGTCAACAGTGGCTTCCATTATCAGCCCTCCACAAAGTAGACCAGAAAAATTCCAGCCCTCGGTACCACAAAAGTTGGACAGCACTTTATTTCAATGTCTGGGCAGAAGCTTTTGCTTCCTGACCAAATCTTGTTCTGCCAACCGTCTATGTATAAAGCAGCCATACCATATTGATTTCCTACAGAACCGTCTTTCCCGATGCACCATGAACTGCAGCGATCAAGCTAAAGATTCCTTCGACTCTGGGAGCAAAGAGGCCCAGGTGAAAGCCAAGCTGGAGGGCTGTGTCATTAAATGTGCAGAGGAGCACATGAACCTCATTCCCAGTATGACCAAGAAGCTGAAGGATGCATTGGCGCAGGCTGACAAATAAGTTTCCAGGATATGTAGGAAGAGCCATTGTGGCTTGAGGCATTCCAACAGTCTTCAGTGCTGCAGGAGAGCAACATTAACCCTAACATGGCACGTAAGTCTGTTGGAGGTGGCATCCGTTATAACAGTGGAACAAGAACCTTCCCTAAGAAAATCAGCCAGACTACCTTACTAAGCAAAGCAAGATGGTTGCATAAAGAAGAAGCTGTCGTGGCAGACATTACTGTCCAAGGCCTGTGTTGTTTAAAAGAACTTGAGATTATTATTAAAAAATACAAAAAGTGGTAACAGACAGGTCCTTTGTACTTGTGTTTTCACTTTTACTGCCATTAAAATTCACCCTGAACCTTTTATTTCATGTTAATTCACCGCAATTGAATTTCACTTGGGGCAAATGTACATGAAGTTCCGGAGGGAAGGTTGCACCTGTACTGTCACTGTAATGCCAACCCTGAAAGTGTTTGTTTTTTGTTTTTTTTAGTAGACTTTAGGTCTAAAGATCCAATTTGAAACTTTGTCAGCGAGAAAATTTTCTCTTGCATTCCTTTCTTCCTAGCATCATTTACTGATCAATGATGGTAACATTTCTCTGCATTAATGGGCACCTGTTGGAGCACCCGGTGTCCGAAGCCATGTCCGGTCACTCACATAATGAAAATGTTCCCCGAATTGCTCGTTATGCGCATGTGCGTGACACAACATGGCTGCACGCATTGGGAGCTCCCTCTATATGATCCAACTATTGTATCAATTCTAACAGCTTCCTTTAATGAAACACTGCGATTCTGCTCCGGACAAAGATAAACGTTAAAAAAAGTTAAAGAGTCGGCGACCCCCCCCCTCCCAGAGCTGCTTTAGAAGGTGAAAAATTAAACTTTAAACTTCAATATTAGAATAACGGTCACCAATAGAAAGTCATTGGAAAAAGTCGTTATTTCTGCTCAACAATCTGAAACCAACTAAACTGAAAAAAGTGTTTGAAGGTGAACAACCCCTTAAAAAGAAACAGTGATCGAACAATTCTCCCAAATTGTAGTGGACATGTAGTCTGTCTGGCATTTGGGCATTTGTTAGACAATTAGGGACACCATGCTCCATCAGCAATGTTCTGCTCTTGTTATTAGAATGAGACTCAAGTTGGCATTTAAATAAAGAGATGTGCACTTGGCCATGACCCATTAAGACTTGCAGCAGAGTCTTATAGGTGAGCTGTGAATCTGGCCTGGAACCAAGCGAAGTGCATGCCATACAGAGAGAGCACGGAAACAGGTTCTGCAGGCTCAGCAATGGTGCCAAGAAGGCATAACGAGATTAATGAGTATTCCTGTGGCACCAAACTGATTCATTGCAGCCTATGGTTTCCTTATTTAGCAGCCCTGTATGCGGTCTGACACTGGTAATTTAAAACAATACAGGTAATAAACATAAGATGACAGAATTACTGATCTAACTCAAAGGTTCCTGTCCCTCAAAGACTGACATTTGGTGACATACAGTGTTTATTAGGGCAACCTGACTATTCATAGTTACAGTCTCTGCAGACAATTGCGAGTTCCAACGACAACAAGGCAGGCAATCACTTTTTTTTTCCTGAAATAGCTGCTTGGCCTTGGGAAATATTAGTCTGTGTATTGGCAATCAGCCAATCAGATTTTTACTTGCATATAAAAATCAGTTTGCTTGGTACAGACAATGCTACGTTACTGGCACTGCTCAAACAAACACGATGAGCAGGACATTCAGGGGGTTATGTAATAAAAGACAGTAATCCGTGATCACTGCAAGGTACTAACCTCACTGTCCTTCTCAATGAGACATTGAGTTGCCCGGCTAAACACCCTGGCCCTGATTTTCACTGCTAAAGCGACTATAACAATGTTAACTATTTTGAACTTAACTAACAGGCCTGGGAACTGCTCAGACCCAGTCCTGTGCTCACTTCCCCAGAAAGGTGTGATCCAGGAAGAACCCTGAGCATGTGCTCTCCTTTTATCCAAAATCATTTGGCCACCTACTTGGCAAACCTTGAACTGCAATGGACTCAGGAAAAGGGAAATAGCTGCCTAGGGGAATCAAAGGACCACTTACAAACACAGGGGAGACTGTCTGAGTAAAACATACCCAAACCTCAGGGTCTCTACACATACACTGTAATATGTGTAGAAACCCAGAGGTTTGGGTATGTTTTACTCAAGCAGTCTCTATTACACAGTAAAAGGAAATCCATTTTAAAAGTTTGGTTTATTTGATTGAAATTGAGTCTGGGAGGTGGCCTTCCCGTAATTCGTAGCTTTCTGGATAATGGGTTTCTGGATAATGGATCCCACACTTATTATATTATATACAAGGCGACATATGCCCCTTCGTCAGGCATGAATTCATATCTGTAGCAAGAGGGTTTATTTGTACAAGAGTAGGAGAGGGGATTTCTCAGTTACTGGAAGTATGACCTTAATTTCATATTGAGCCTGTTGCTTAAAATGGGACATCCTGTCTGTTTATTATGTTCTTTAATGGTGTTCAGTATCTATCAGCGATATAGGATATATTGATTCATTTACTACTTTGATGCCAGTTCTAAGCTTCTCCTTATGTTTGAGTAAGGATGTACATATCTAATGTTACTGGATTCTTCAGTTTTATCTCTCCCAGTGTTAGAGTATGAGCACAAGTCAGTGACTAGAAGCTGATACTACAAATTCATTGACCACTAAGTGGTGCACACACCCCTCTCAGCCTGTAATCACTTCCAGAGAAACCAGACACATGACAGTTGCATCAGTTCCAAAAAGCCCATGACCATTCCAGTTTTGCTTGGGTATCAAGGGACCAGCTATCCTTCCTGCATCCAAGCAATGATTAATCTGCATGTGTGTGAAAAGGGAGGCTTCAGTCTGCATAATTTCCTGGAATGTAATTACAGACTATAGCAATGGTATTTTGCGTTTGCCTGGACCTGAACTGAGGTGTGGTACATCTCTAAATCTGTCCCGTTCTGTCTAGCTCCCACAGCTCAGCCGGAACACTGATTCACATGGAGGCCTTTCAGTGTATGAAGGATCCCTGTTTGACAACAAAATGTATTTCTTCCCTTCTAACCTCAGAGGGGGAATCCCGAGTTCAGTGTTAAAGCCCAAATGACTTGCCTGGTATGGTGATTGTAGAATACAATGGGTTCTAAGGGTTTGTAAAGACAAATACAAGAGTCCTCTGCACTCACCCATTATCAATATATGAAGGACAATGAGACATTTTGTGCCTTCAGCTACCAAAAAATGCCTTACCCTTTAAACAAAACAGGTATTGTATGTCCGTATATTGCAATATATTTAGGCTGGCCAACTATGTCAAAGTCATCCCATATCTGGCCAGTCCTACGCTCAATTTTATCTGATTCATTAAGAATTCTATTGCTTCATTATACATTTTACACAGGGACTCAGTTTTACCTGCAACTCTTGCTTTCAACGTTAAAACCCCCAAACTTGGTTGCCCTTTTATTAGACACCAGTGGGATCACCTGCCTGTAGCTGGAGAGGGTGGGAGCTACAACATGGAGCTGGTCACTGCTCCTGTATAAACTATAACAAACAAGGGAAAGTTGTGCTCACCACTAACTTTTAAATCATTTGGTGCAATGTTTAACGGGGAAGACATTTTTGGGTAGCTTAAGGCACAAAATGTCTTAATGCCCGTAGCTTACTAACTTACAAGTAAGTGCAGAGGACCTCTTGTCCTTTGTATGAATATTGTAATGTACTCGTCTATCAGGAACCTTGAAAGTAACAGGTACACTCAGATGCACAGGGAACCCCTGTGGATTCCGGTCTTTACCGACGGACCCGGGCTTTCTGCGACAAGGAGTTAGTGTGTAAATAGTAATCGTAAAAGATGTACCGGCAAGGATTAGGCAATGCTTAGTCAAAAAACGGGCAAAAGGGTCAAGGCAGGAGGCATGAATCGTAGTCAAAAAACGGGCAGAAGTAAAAAAAACTAGGATATTAAAAACAGTAGTAACGATTCATCAGGATCTGTAAACAGAAGCCAGCTTGGGCACCGTCAAAATGGAGAAATGCCTTTTTAAAGAGAATTTGGCCCAAAATTCAAATTCAGTACTGAATGATGATGTCATGAAGCTCGGCATCAAAACGCAAGCATCACAATGCTCATCGTCAAACACCAGCGAACTTGCGCCAGCGTCACTTCCCGCTTAGCCAATGCGTGTGATGTCAGCACTAGTGCGCACCTGCGCCCCCTCAGCTGGGAAGAGACGAGCCGGGAGGTACGAATGCCAGGGGATCTCCTGGCACGTCTTCCAAATATGGTCTCATCCTTAACATTTAGTGGTCAGCACAACTTTCCATTTATTGTCTAAGAGGGTTTGTTTTGGTTCTTCAGATGAAATTTCCTAGCAGCATCCCATGGAAACCTTAGACTGAATCACGGTGAATAAGTTGTGACACCATGGGATTGGCTCTTCAGTGTGGGCTGTGATGTGCCTACATACATTCCAGTCAACCTTTGGATTCCTGTAGGAACATAAGATGGAAGCATTCTGTATGATATTTACTATTAGGACCCTAATATGTAATAGAAAGCACAGCTTGCATTATGGGTTGTAGAAAATCTTAGTAGGATATGTATACATTTTCCATATTTGCCACTAAAACGAAAAAAATATACACATTTGTCCTAGTGATGTGCGGGTCAAGAAAAACTTGACCCCAGAGAGTCTGCACCTGACCCTAACCTGCAGAGTGCTGCTATTTATATACCCATTTGTGATGTCACAGTAGGGGGCGGGGGAAACATAGGAGCGTCAGTATATAAAAAGTGTATAGAAGTGGGGTACTAGGAGGTAGCACAAACTTTGTGCGATAGTCGACCCGAACCTTACCGACCTGCGGGTCTGTCTGCACATCACTAATTTGTCCCTTAATTAAAGTAAGCTTGGATATACTAAGTGTTCATAAAGTTGTAAGACGGATTTATCTACTGAAGAAGATAATATCACATGGAATTGCTCATTTCAGGGTGATAGTGACAAGCTCTCCCATTGCCTCTCCAGACTAATTTCAGGTATGTAAGCTATGACTGACACCCCTGGGTTCAGTAGACAGGCGTGGCTCTCAAGATACTCAACTGTACATGAGCCTCTGCTATCTCACAATTGCCACTTGCTCAATCCAGTGTGTAGCCACAGGAACAGGGTCAGTCATTGAGTCCTACTTTTAGAATAATGAATACAAATGTGTGGTCCCCAAATACTAAGGGCTATGGCAAACATGGTGCTTTGATTGCTGGCCCATACCAGTAGCAGTGATCGAAATACCAGCTAGGCACAATGGGTTCCTGACTCATACACAGCCCGTATTACCATTAAAAATGTCCTCACAATGGCTTCACACTATAGTAATGCAGGTCAGTCACAAGGAAATCAACTCAATTGGCCAACTATCTGTTTGTGTGGGCAGGTTTTGGACTAGAAGTATATTAGAAGAAAAGGAAAACACTAAGATAAGAGGGTGACATGGTAGTCCAATGGTTAGCACTGCTATTTCTAAACCCCCTCAGAAAGATTTTGTACATTCTCCTTGTGTCTGCAAGGGCTTCCCTTCTGTACTCAAGGTTCCTGCCACACTCTAAAACTTTCGGATGCTTAAAGAGAAGGAAAGGTCAAAACTAAGTAAGCTTTATCAGAAAGGTCTATATGAATACACTAGTAAACCCTCAAACTAATGCTGTTCTGAGTCTTCTGTCAAAATAAACACCACATTTCTTTCCTTCTATTGTGTACACATGGGCTTCTGTATCAGACTTCTTGTTTTCAGCATAAACCTCCAGGGCTAAGGCTTGAGCATGCTCAGTTTGCTCCTCTCCCCTCCCTTTTCCCTCCTCCGCTCCCTGCTGTAATCTGAGCCCTGAGCTATGAGTGAGCAGGGAGAGATTCAGGCAGGAAGTGATGTCACACCAAGCTAATATGGCAGCTGCTATCCTAAACAAGCAGAAAGAGCTCCTAGAGCTGTTTACTCAGGTGTGGTAAAGCATTCTGGAGGATAAATATAGTGTTATAGCTTTCATGTGGCGAATCTATTGGCAATAAACTGCCTTGGAGCTTTCCCTGTGTTGTGTAAATGATATGGGGAATTTAGATTGTAAGCTCTACAGGGGCACTGCAGTTGCTACCATGAGGCAAGCTTCCAGTATAAAGAGTGCAACTGAACCATATTAAAGATTTGGATAATACTATGCCATTGTATCGATTTCAACATCTTTCTTCATCTGCATAATATTTGTTGTCATACTGTTATCACTTGTTTAACATGAAAATCAAATAAAATATTTTCAAAATAAATAAATAAAGATTTGGTCCCCTCCATCATCCTGGCCAGAGCAAGGATAAGGTTATTGCAGGGGGAAAGGGGGCAGCACCAGGGGCTCAGAAACCCTGATCTGGGACAGGAACTGATGTGAATAAAAAACAATACGGAAATGCAGACCAGTAAATTATAATAATTATAAATGAACTCCAGAGATTATAGCGCAACACATATTGTAAGTAAAATATACTGTATATCAAGAAATAAAGAGGAAAGGGGAAAATGTTTATTACTGAATGATTGAAGATGTGTGGGAGAAATTGTCAGAATAGTAAAGACAGAATAATCTATATTGAATTTGATGTGAAAAACATACATACTAATTCAATGTCAGATTTCCACATACACTTTCATGGAGTCATAAAACATGAGACATTTTTTCTCATCGAATTGAATCTGACAGACACAGTTGGGGGGGTTATATATTAAAATCCGAAATTTTCTCACTATTTTCTAAAAACCATTCCAACCAAATCCACATTGACTTTTCCCCCCTATTTATCAAGACATTGTCATGAAAATTTCTTGTGCGGGGAAAAGACTCAGGAATAAGATCAGGAAAAAATCTGAATTGTATGATTTTTTTAGAATTTGTCGCTGCAGACTGCAACGTTTTTAGATTTGACGCCTGAAACCTAAAACTTTTTTGAATTTGACGACCCGAAACCATGATTGTTGAACGAAACCCAGCGCTGATCAGGATATCTTCAAAATGTCACCAGGACATCTGCCTGTCTGAGTTGGAGTACTTTTTTATTCAGACTTTTAACACCCTCGGGATTTAATAAATCTCAAATTTTTTTTATACAAAAAAATTGTTTTTCCCCTTTAAAAATCTGACCAGAAAAAAATTAGACTTTAATAAAAACCCCTATGTGTTAGAATATACTGGGAAGATTGGTGAAAATATATGGGAGAACATTAGAGCAGAATGGTGAGAATGTGTGACACGCGTAGGGGCAGATTTATCAAGGGTCGAATTTCGAAGTTAAAAATACTACGAAATTCGACCATCGAATTGAAATACTTCGACTTCGAATGTCGAAGTTTTTTTCATTGAATTTGGGTATCCAGCGATCAATCGAATGATTTTACTTCCAAAAACTTAGAAAAATGCTCTAGAAGGTCCCCATAGGCTAACATAGCACTTCATCAGGTTTAATTTGGCGAAGTATTTTAAAGAATTTTTTTTTTAAAGAAACAATACTTCGATTATCGAATAGTCGAACGTTTTTACTTCGAATCGAATTCGAAGATGAAGTCGTAGTATCCTAGTCGATGGTCGAAGTATCCAACAAAAATGACTAGGAATTTCGTATTTTTTTACTTCGAAAATTCCCTCGAATTCACTTCGACCCTTGATAAATCTGCCCCAAAGAGTTTAGGTGTGTAGGAAAGAATTTATGACATATATGTGAATAATGGAAGTGTGGGAATATAAGCAATGGGGTCGTAGGAATGGCCAGCACAGGATGAAGTCGATTTAGTACAAGGAGTACATTTGGTATCCACATATGGACTGACATACTGATTATTCACTTTCCTATTGGGAAACTTTGCTCCATCAATAAGCACAGGTTAATATCAGGAAATTCGATTTCTAATCCAAGATTTGCTTTCGAGCCGTTTCTGCATCTAACTTTAATGACTATTTTCTATTGTTGGAAGAAAGTTTGTATTATTAAAAGTGATCACAGAGACCCACCCTAAACAGCATAAGGACCCATAGTTTATGAGAGCCTGGATTATTGGCCCAAGGAGTGAACTACATGCAACCCTGCAATCAGTAAATTATAATACGGTGCTGGGTGTGTGCTGCCATTAGCCCTGCTCTTGTGTTATGGAGAGACAGGTATCAGGCTTGCCTTTCCCAGAATAGCTCGTTCCAAGCACACCTATGTGTAATTAGCACTGAGACAAAGCTTTCTGTTTACAGAAGAGGTACACAATGGCCCTATTTCTGTCATACAACATTTCTTGGCTTTAGAAAGTTCCCTTATTTGTGCCCTATTTCTGCTGAAAGTGTTAATGGGGTTGTTCATCGTTCAGTTACCTTTTAGTATGTTATAGAATGGTCAGTTCTTAGCAACTTTTTAATTGGTCTTCATTCTTTATTTTTCGTAGTTTTTGAATTATTTGCCTTCTTCTTCTGATTCTTTCCAGCTTTCAAATGGGGGTCACTGACCCCATCTAAAAAACAAATGCTCTGCAAGGCTACACATTGATTATTATTGCTACTTTATACTACTCAGCTTTCTATTCAGGTCCTATCCTAATCATTATTTAAATCAGTGTATGGTTGCTAGGGTAATTTGGACCCTAGGAACCAGATTGCTGAAATTGCAAACTGGAGAGCTGCTAAATAAAAAGCCAAACAACTTACAAAACACAAATAATAAAAAATGAAAACCAATTGCAAATGGTCTCGGAATATCACTCTCTACGTCATACTAAAAGTTAATGTAAAGGTAAACATCCCCTTTAATAGTGAATAAGCAGCATCTGCTCAGGATTATGTGGCCCCGAGATTAACCAACCTGTATGTGAATTATAAACTCTGGGTTCATCTAGATACATGTCCCCTTCATGAGATAAATGATTTCTTCTCTGCATATTAGAAATTATAGATACATATAGGAGTGGGAGCTGCCTCGTATCTGTAGAATGATTTCTAGAGCAATAACCAATAACATGCTTGTTAATAAAAATTACGATACTATTGCTATTGTAGTTTATCGGGGATGCTGCTATGACTGTATTTAAAGGATAAGACCTGTTGTTAATGGGGATACTGGGATAGAACATGGACAACTGCTTATGCAATGCCTTGGGGTACATTATTTATCAAAGAGTGAAGTTACTGTCCTCTAGAGTGAAATTCTGCTACTCTCCATTCATTTCTATGGGATTTTGAAAGGCGTATTTATCAAAGGATGAACTTTCACTTTCACCCATTGATAAATACTCTTTTAAAATCCCATAGAAATGAATGGAGAGTGGCGGAATTTCACTCTAGAGGACTGTGGCGATCTCTAACTTCACTCTTTGATAAATACACCCCAAGGTCTATAGGAACTTACCTACAAGGGATGTAGGTGGTATGACTGTGATAAATTTGGAACCATCTGATGATCATAATTTTATCAGCCCGGTTGCAGGCAAACACACATTTTTTTTCAGTGAAGAAACACAGGAGGTCTTAGGCCGGCACAATTGTTCCGACAGTTTTTGCACCATACACCTAGCGGCACCAAACAGGTATATAGTGGTAGTAGGACTGCATTCTGAGGTGTAGGCACAATTGTTCCAGGTATAGGCAGGACAGGAGGCTAACGCCAGCATAGGGGCTCATTCTCGGCCTGACGTTTTCCAGCCCCATCTGTAATTATCATTATATTTGAAGCTGCCCCTCCACAAAATACCATTCAATGAACTCACCTGCATGGGCTCTACAATAAAGAGGGCCCATCTGTAATTATTAACCAATGATAAACAAGGGAAAGTTGCGCTCAATGAGGTTGAGACCACAAAATTCATACAGGCAAATACAAGAGGTCCTCTGCACTCAACCCATTATCAATATATTAAGGACATTGAGACATTTTGTACCTTAAGCTACCAAAATATTGGAGCCACTGGGCCCCATGCCTGTGGGGGCCCTGCACCAGAGGGCAGCACAGATAAGAACTCCCCCAGCACATACCTCAGAGGGTCCAGCCCATCCCCAAATCCATAGGCCCAGCCCACCCCCAACTCTGATAGGCCAGCCCGTCACCCAACTCCATAGGCCTAGCTCACCCCCAACTCTCATAGGCCCAGCCTTCCTCCAATCCTGATAGGCCCTGTCTGCCCCCAATCCAACCAAGCCTGCTCCCAAGCTGAAAGGCCCCGTCTGCCCCAAACTGATTGGTACAGTCCACTCTCCAATTTCCTCCTTCTCTCTCTTACCCTGTGTGCCCCTTTCCTTTCTATCTTGTGCCTGTATGCCCTTATTTTTCTATATACTTGGTGTCAGTAGCCAGCAACACTTTGTCTAGGAGGCCCCGCCAACATGATCCCAATTTGGCCCCATATTTGATAGGACCAGCCCTGAGAATGTGTGTCCAAAGCAAGGCTTATTCCGTTGGATCTGATAAATGAATCTGAACATATATGCAATATTACCTTATGGCCAGTGGAGGGTGCTGTTTATCTCGTTCTCTTTCTGTTCTGGATTTTTGCATCAAGATAATGTCTTAAAAAAAACCTTTACCATCCTAACATTACTACTGCATTTAGTACAACTGAACTACAGCAATTGAAAACTATGTGATGGGGCATTTCTGGATGCTTAACACCAATCATAAAGCTACTGTGGGGGCGTTCCACTACTTTTAGTGGAAAGAATGCAGCAGCGAGTTACAGTGGATGGCTGCTATAAAAAAAAACCAAAGTGCCCCAAACTTAAAGGTACACTAAAACACTAGAATCATTTCTGTACATGCATGTAAGAAAGTGCATTGAGCTGAGCTATGATTTGCATGGGCATATGCCATGTGGAATAAAACAATCAGAGATACCTTGATCAACCTACATCTCTTATTTGATTCTTTTGTGCTGGGTGAAGCTTACAAGGTGCTGGAAACAACCAAATGTGCACTGGGCATTACTAGCACTGAATGCTACACTGGGCAGGTGATATATGATAATATCATTAGGAGTTAGTTCTAAAAAACACCAATACAAAGGTGTTCATCTTTTTACTTCTTGCAGAGTTGCTCCATGACCTACTTTAGGGTCCTCCAAAGAAATGTATGTAGTGGCACAGCGCAGTTTTATATTTTCATGCTCCTAAACTGTAAAAAATGTTATGGGTGCAAATTATTTGCACACATGGGTGCAATACACATTGGCCTGCTCTATGTCAGATATAAGTTACAGGGCACCTGTTATGTTTTGGTAGCCGATGATGAGTAGAGTATAACAGTGCTTTATTAGCAGATTCATGCAGCCATTACACAACAGTAAGCAACTCTAACACCACCAGCTGTATAGAACGTATGCACAGTATAAGTCTTAGGCACAGTGACATCTACAGGCCATTTGTACAATCACAGCAGAATCTTACATCCCTTGCTGCTGCCAGCTCAGTAACATTAATAGGCACAATGGGTAGAAAATAGACTTTAGTTCTTATGCAATCTTTTTGTTCAACCCACTGAATTAAAGCTGAAAGTCTGTAGTTCAAGTTGTTTCATTTAAAATTCATTGTGGAAATGTACAGAACCAAAATTAGAAAAAAGTTGTCTCTGTCCAACGATTTATAGAACTAACTGTAGGTTGCAAATGGAAAAATTGTTCACAATGCGAATAAATATTCACATTTCTAACAACTTTATCTTTGCGAACATTTGGCAAATTCTTTGCCCCTCACGTAACAGTAGGATATAGGTCATGAATTTTGGATTTTGCTATAGCGGGCAGTTTATGTAATAAAACTTAATGAAAAAGTTGTACCGACTTTCAAGCACGTCTTAAATGTTCTAAATGCGCAGTTGAGATTCGCAATGAATTAAAAGCCTATTGAAAAATATTATAATGCAACAGGCAATTTTTACTCTTATTTGTGCGCAAACTTTTTCTCTTTGAGAATTTTGAATTTTATTACATTATATCTTAGTTAGGATCAAGTGCAACGTACTGTTTTATTATTACAGAGAAAAAGGAGCTTTCTGGATATACCCGAGTATAAGCTGAGTTTTTCAGCATCCAAAATGTGCTGAAAAAGTCTACCTCGGCTTATACATATGCGGGTGAGCGGTACCAACCCAAGTAGCTGAGATTGCAGTCACTTTTAATCATTCCTATACCAACAGTTCACTTGGGGAGAGACTGCAATATCCCACAATGCCCTCTGTTGGTTATATGAAAGAATAACAGTGCGCCCTCTGTTGGTTATATGAAAGAATAACAGTGACTGCAATATCACACAGCGCCATCTGTTGGTTATATGAAAGAATGACAGTGACTGCAATATCACACAGCGCCATCTGTTGGTTATATGACAGAATAACAGTGACTGCAATATCACACAGCGCCACCTGTTGGTTGTATGAAAGAATAACAGTGCGCCCTCTGTTGGTTATATGAAAGAATAACAGTGACTGCAATATCACACAGCGCCATCTGTTGGTTATATGGAAGAATAACAGTGACTGCAATATCACATAGTGCCCTCTGTTGGTTATATGAAAGAATAACAGTGACTGCAATATCACACAGCGCCCTCTGTTGGTTATATGAAAGATTAACAGTGACTGCAATATCACACAGCGCCCTCTGTTGGTTATATGAAAGAATAACAGTGACTGCAATATCACACAGCACCATCTGTTGGTTATATGAAAGAATAACAGTGACTGCAATATCACACAGCGCCCTCTGTTGGTTATATGAAAGAATAACAGTGACTGCAATATCACACAGCGCCCTCTGTTGGTTATACGAAAGATTAACAGTGATGGCAATATCAAACAGCACCCTCTGTACATGGTAGTGGGACAGTGGGACAATGCACACAGTAATCCGTTTGGCAATTCTCTGTCACCATCAGCTTTGCAAAGAAGTCCGGTTGATCGCTGGGGGTCGCTTTGGCAGAATGTGCGCTGCTGGGAGACAGGGCTGTAGTTGTGTCTAGGCTTATACTAGAGTCAATAAGTTTTCCCAGGACAGTGGGACAATGCACACAGTAATCCGTTTGGCAATTCTCTGTCACCATCAGCTTTGCAAAGAAGTCCGGTTGATCGCTGGGGGGGGTCGCTTTGGCAGAATGTGCGCTGCTGGGAGACAGGGCTGTAGTTGTGTCTAGGCTTATACTAGAGTCAATAAGTTTTCCCAGTTTTCGTAGGTAAAATTAGGTACCTCGGCTTATACTCGGGTCGGCGTATACTCGAGTATATACGGTAATAGGTTTACAGCATTGTGTTTAAATGAATGCAGTGGGGATTAAAAAAAAACGTATTTTTACTGAAAGGCAACCATAATTGCGGCATTGTAATGTAAATGCCAAGAAATAAAATCTGTACTACCGAGTATCAAACAGCAGCTGGAAAAATTATACTGAGAGTCATACTCTACAGTCCTCATCAGTTACTCAGAGTCTAGCAAGCAGCATGGTGACTGATGCCTTGATTTGTGGTTTACTGTATATATTCTGACCATTTCCAAAAAATGACATGGCACAAATGAGCCCCCTCCACTAGAAGAGACTAGAGATGCACAGAATTGTGCATTGTGCATAGGATTTGGCCTTTATTAGTAGGATTTGGCCGAATCCTTTTGTGTGGCCGAACCAAATCAGAATTTGCATATGTAAATTAGCTGTGAGAAGGGAAATCACATGACTTTTTGTCTCAAAATAAGGAAGTAAAACATTCTTGTTCCACTTTTTCTTTTCCCTCCTCTAATTTGCATATGGAAATTAGGCATTCGGCTGAATCTTTAACGAAGGATCTTTCACGAAAGACGTCAGCTCTTCGGGACTTCAGCTTTCCGGGACTTTGTTTCTTCAGGACTTCAGCTCTTTCTGGACTTTCGGGACTTCGGCTGTTCGGGACTTTGGCTCTTCCGGACTTCGGCTCCTCGGGACTTTGGCTCTTCGGGACTTTGACTCTTCAGGACTTCGACTCTTTGGGACTTCTGGGGACTTTGACTCTTCGGGACTTCAACTCTTCGGATCTTTGACTCTTTGGGACTTTGGCGATTTGGGACTTTGTCTCTTCGGGACTTCAGCACTTCGGGACATCAGCTCTTCTGGACTTTCGGGACTTCGGCTGTTCGGGACTTTGGCTCTTCGAGACTTCGGCTTCTCGGGACTTAGGGACTTTGGCTCTTCGGGACTTCGGGTCTTCAGGACTTCGACTTTGGGGGACTTTGACTCTTCCGGACTTCAACTCTTCGGATCTTCGACTCTTTGGGACTTTGGAGGTTCTGGACTTCGGCAGGTGAGGCTTTTGGTCATTCACATCTGTCCCTGTTGCTTTGGTGCTTATATTTTCCAGGGCTGCCTGTCACTGTGGGATATAGATAGGCGTATTGTTAGGGGTTCAAACAAACAAGGGACCCTGTCTATAACACTTGTATACATTACATACATTTGGGAACTTCCATGTGCAAGAAACCAGTTAAAAGCTCAGTGGTTATGGGTTCCAGCAGTTTTTAATGCCCTCTCATCTCTCATACCCTAGGCTAGATGTCTTACTCACAAATACTGAAACTGCTGAAAACAGTACTCTCTCAGGAGACTTTTGACTTGGCACCAACAAGGTGTATTGATTATATCAGAAACAACCAATATCTGTTCTAAAATAATGATCACTTAGCACCTGTGCTTATACTAAGGGAGTTAGTAGAGCAGAAAAGGGTTAAACTGAGTGCCAGAAGCTGTAATTAGGATGGTGTGATGTCAGACACGTGTCAGATACATTATAAGTCATATTTGGATATCAAAATAAGAAGGTACATTTGAGCTGTATTCTTTCTTGTCTTGTTTATATTCATCATTCCAATGCCATAATTAGAACTGTGACATATTTTTCTGGAATGTTATTAGGAGGGGCCGGCCTGTCAGATTCAAGACGTATTTAGAAGTTATTTCGAACCATTATCCATAGCCCTAAATTACTGTGCTAGGAGGAGGGAGGGAACAGCGGGGACCTGTATTGTATTTGAATTACATTCTGCACTGGGCATTGTTGGAATCAAATCTGATGTAACTTGTGGGAGGAGGGCCAGTTAGACTTGATCTGAAATGCCAAACCTCTTACATGCACATATTTCCCCACAGAGAAAAGCCTAAAGCTTACAATCTTCTTAGCTCGTCTAAGGTTTTTGAAGGTAATTTAGTCACGTGTGATCCTCAGGGCAATTAAGGACCCAGCTTTTACAACAAACAATTCTGTCGTTATGAATTCATAACATAAACTACAGGCCTTAGTATGGGAAGGTAAACGAGGACAAGACACAGCTGACTCTGAACAGGGTCCTTTCTGACTTGTCCATTTAACACAGGGTTAGGTGAATCTGGTCATTTGCAGGGAAATCACACAATATGATGATATTTCAACTGGATTGCTCTAAAAGGCAGCCTCTCAGGCGGCAGTTTTAACCCACTGTCCCTCTGGGTGGCAGTCTGCCTATCAAGGATGAAAATCTGGTCTAACCATTGAAATGTGATTTGCTCATAACATGGGGTGCTCCAGGTGTTATCAAACTCCAATTTCCAGGATGAGGGATGTTATATGATATTTGAAGGGCATCAGGTCGGGACCTCTGATATTATCCAAGATCAACATACAGTAGTTATTTAAACCATTAAGACATTGAACTAGAGTGGGAGGGGGGGGGGGTGGTACAGACCTTGAACCCTACTCAGTAGTTTAAAGTAAGGATTTGATGTGCTTAAAGTAAGGATCTGATGTGCTGAATTCCTTTTACATTTCATTGGAATCACCCAATGTGGCACATTCCTACTAAGTGCCACCTTCCCCCACTCTTTTTACTTAACAGTTCAAGGCTGGTTAGTGTCAATAGTCAGTGTAGTGTTGAATGGTGTAGAACTTTCTACTGGAGCCTGAATCCAATGTGTAAGCTTTATGGCCCATACAACAGGGCAAAGATGATACTTTGGGCCTACACAAACAAGTAGGCAGTGGCGTAAGGCCATTAGGGCCACATGTCATAGTTATATTTGTACCTGTTTTGCAGTTATACCATGATATCGTTTTGCTTCTTGTGAGACTACAGAGAAAGCATCTCTGGAAATACAACATATAGAACCTTCACAATATAAGCACCTTGGGAAGAAGGTTTTGTTGTAAAATGATGGGCAGCAAGTTACAGTCTTGGCTGTCTAGGAGGCAGGACATCATAGCTGTGCTGTCCCTGGTCCTGGTTATTCATTTGTTGGGACACCATGCCACCACTTCACCAGATTATCTTTTTATGATCTTTTCAAGAATTTGCCCACTTCCCAGGACTGTCCCATGGCAGCTGTGGGTAAACATACATTTCATTACAGTTCCTACAGTGGCTTTCTTTTCCTGTTTCACTGCTGCCAGGCTTGCTAGGAAACCCTAATTGTTCTTCCTCTAGAAAATAAAAGGGAATTTTATTTTTATTCTAATAATTATATCCTGTGACTGTAGGGTTTAAGTTGAAGTTCCCCATGCCTGTGCATTACTATCAGGGCTGCATTACTAACATAGGTGCTACATTAATGTACAGTAACAGTGCTGCTTTGAATTGTTATATGAATAAAAAAAATTATATATATATGCATTGATTGAACAAGTGCATCAGGCTGTGTGTAGCAGTGTGTGATTGTATGAATATCCCTCTAAAGACTGTTACAGATTTAGTATATCGGCACGTGTGGCCTCACAAGTATGTGTGTGTATGGAATGTGTGTGTATGGTATGTGTCTGGTCGTGTGTAAATTCCAGCTGTGGGGTCGACAAGCGTTCAGTGCTATCCTTAGGATGCAAACTAAAAATAGAAGAATTACATTATGTCTGACTGCCTGGGCTAGAAAGAGGGAGTTTCCCTGTCATCTTGTGCCTGGGCCAACTGAATCTCTCCAGCCTCCTGGGTATAGCAAATGGGCTATCTATCTATCTATCTATCTATCTATCTATCTATCTATCTATCTATCTATCTATCTATCTATCTATCTATCTATCTATCTATCTATCTATCTATCTATCATCTATCATCTATCTCTCTCTATATATCTATTTATATCTATCATATCTCTCTCTCTCTCTACGTTGCTTCATACGAAAGTTCTTTTCATCTAGTCTGAAGGGGTGACCTCTGGTGCGGTGATCCATTTTATAGAAAAATAGATCTCCCGCTAGCTGTCTATCATGCCCTCTAATGTAGTTAAAAAGTGTAATCATTACCCCATCTTTTCTTCAGAGAGAACAACCCCTTCCTTGACAGTCTACCCTCATAATTTAAGTCTTCCATCCCTCTAACCAGTTTAGTTGCTCTTAGTCTCTGCACTCTCTCCAGCTCATTTATATCCCTCTTAAGGACTGGAGTCCAAAACTGCACTGCATACTCCAGATGAGGCCTCACCAGGGACCTATAAAGAGGCATAATTATGTTTTCATCCCTTGAGTTAATGCCCTTTTTTATGCAAGACAGAACTTTATTTGCTTTAGTAGCCACAGAATGACACTGCCCAGAATTAGACAACGTGTTATCTACAAAGACCCCTAGATCCTTCTCATTTAAGGAAACTCCCAACACACTGCCATTTAGTGTATAACTTGCATTTATACTATTTTTGCCAAAGTGCATAACCTGCATTTATCAACATTGAACCTCATTTTCCAGTTTGCTGCCCAGTTTTCTTTTTGTCCTTCCAGGATAGGATGGTGGCCACCCTGTGTTTAGAAAATCAAAAATTTAGACTTTCCTGAATTTTTCCTTTTCTTTAGTCTGAAAAGCAGCACAATAATCCCTCCCAATAAATGTTTGCATTGAAAGTGGTGGTCTGGTTATTGAAGGAGCTAGAAAATTAACATGGAGGTCTGGGGGGAGGAGGTAACTCTTATAATGATATTAATAAAACTTGTTTATTCTGTCCTATCAGGGTGGAAATGGGAACTGATTACCCCAATGTGCTGCCTTTTGGACTAAAGTTAATTAGTTAATACCTTTAACAGCTCAAAAACACAAAAGCCCCACAGATATAGTGTGTGAATGAAGACTACCCTGTAACTCTGAATGCTGAGCAAACAGCGGCAGGATATTTTGCTTCACACGTAGGTCGGGCCAGTGAAAAGCATAGAATTCTATCCAAATAGCACCGAGTCTAGCCATCCACAATCCCAGGCCAAACATATCCCATCTCAATGTAAGTGATGCCACCTATAAAAATGTTTTGGCTGTGAGACATTACCATCTGGGTGCAACCTTTATGTATGTATGAGCCAGTCATTCTGTGGGAAGCAGAGCTTGTTGTACAAAGAATGCAGCTTCTCCGGGACGGCTCTGCTCCCAATATAGGGAAAAATAAATAGAAGTAGGAGAAAGAAACCCAAGAAAAGGATTGCCTTGTGTAATGCTTCTATAGCCAGACAAGAGGGAATTCAGGAAAGACAGGGCTTTGCTTTCAGGCTTCATTGCCAAAAATAAACTTTTTCAGGCCAGTGATCATTTAATAATAGTCTCCTATGCAGATCCATTAGGAGAGATCAATGACCCAGTGCCGTCCAAGGCCGAACTGACTTTCAAACCTGCCCGATAATTATCTAGTTAATACCTAGCCATATATTGGCTGGCCATTGTTTTGCCCCCATACATAGACCAATATGTGGTCAATTCAATCTGAGTGGCTGGGTAGGCAGCTAATGTCAGTCTGTGTGTGGCAAAGTGGTTCACAAGTTACCTAAAAGAATGGCTAATTTTGAACAACTCTTCTTCAACGAACCTTCATTATTTCTCTTTTTTTTTTATAGTTTTTTAAAATTATTTTCAAATGGGGGTCACTGACCCCATCTAAAAATAACAGATGCTCTGTAAGGCTACAAATGTTTTGTCTTGGCTACTTTAATACTCATCTTCTCTCCTATACACAGTCCAGTCCCTTTTTAAATTAATGCAGGATTGCGAGAGTTTGGACCCTAACAGGTAGATTGCTGAAATTCCAGATTGGAGAGTTGCTAAATAAAAAGCAAATTAACTCAAATAGGGAAATGAATAAAAAAATTGCATATTGTCTCAGAATATTACTCTCTACATACTAATACTAAAAGTCAAAGAAATTCTGTCAAGGAAAAATATATAGTGCTGCTCCAGTAGAATTCTGTACTAAAATCTGTTTTTCAAACGAACAAACAGATTTTGTTATATTTAATTTTGAAATCTGACATGAGGCTAGACATATTGTCAATTTCCCAGGTGTCTCCAGTGATGTGACTTGTGCTCTGATAAACTTCAATCACTCTTTACTGCTGTACTGTAAGTTGGAGTGATATCACCCCTCTCTTTCCCCCCCAGCAGCCTAACAATAGAACAATGGGGAGGTAACCAAATAACAGCTCCCTAAGACCTAAGAACAACACTCAATAGTAAAATCCAGGTCCCCCTGTGACACATTCAGTTACATTGAATAGGAGAAACAATAGCCTGCCAGAAAGTAGTTCCATCCTAAAGTGCTGGCTCTTTCTAAAAGTACATGACCAGGCAAAATGACATGAGATGGCTGCCTACACACCAATATTACAACTAAAAAAATACACTGGTTGGTTCAGGAATAACATGTTGCATGAATTATTTGCAGTGTAAACAATGTAATCTAGAAATAAAAACAACACTATAAAAATATCCCTTTAATCGAAAGGCAAACAACCCCTTTAAGACTCCTTAAAAAGGAGTGAAAATTAGGTATCTATTCTATGGGGCACATTCACTAAGCTCGGGTGAATGAATAGAGGGAAAAAAACGTGAATTTCAAGGAGTTTTTTGTGCTCCTCGACTATCGAATTGGCGTAAATTCGCCTGAGTAGAATGATTCAAATAGATCGAGCGAAAAAATGCTGCGACTTTTTGCCCATTCGATAGTCGAAGTACTGTCTCTTTTAAAAATCATTCGACTGCCTACTTTGCCAGATTAAACCTACCGAATTGCTTTAAAAGCCTATGGGAACGTTTTTGATAGAATAAAAAGGCTCAATCGATCATTCGATCGAATGACAATCCTTCGATTGAATATTCGGTCGCTCGACTATTCGCCCATTCCACTATTCGCCAGCGCGTAAATTTGCCCGAATTCCCTATTCGATTCTATTCCCCAGTCGAATTTCGAGGGATTTAACCCCCTGAAATTCGACCCTTGATACATCTGCCCCTATTTGTCTACCAAGAATTTATCAACCTGTTTACCACCCAGCTAGTTGTTGGCAGCTAGGGTTGCCACCTTTTCTGGAAAAAAATACTGGCCTTCCTATATATTTATCTTTTTTCCCTATTAATAACAGTGGGATCAGCCATTATTTAAAATAATTAAAAATGATTCATTTTTACTGGCCAAGCCGTTAAAATACCGGCCAGGTGGCAACCCTATTGGCAGCATGTATCTAATCCCAGAACAAGGCATTTTTAATGTGGTAAGCAGTGACGGCTATTTCAATGAAATAAAATACTGAACATTTATATAATAAGCCACATCCATAATCTCAGGAGATCATATCTGTGAAGTTGGTATGTCGAGAAAGCAGCAAAGAAGTACCACAATGCCTGACCTAGATTGTCTGTCTCTGGGCAAGAACAAATGTACTGACCAGCTGCTAGGAGAAAATACTTAGTAGGTTTGTAACACTTGCACTGATAATTATCAGTGCGAATTAAGGGACTTTTTTTTAATAACTATGTAATTATGAAAATACAAGTACTGTATGTAGCCTAATGATTGCTTTCATTTCAAACTTGACTTGTGACGAATGTATACTCTATGGGACCTGACTGCCGACAATTTGTAGCCAGTACACAGAGGCCTGGGCCTAGGGTGGAAAATATTTAGGGGCAGCATGCTGCCCATGTACCTGACGTTTTTTATTTTCAAACATAAAAGAGACTAGTATACAGGTTACATTGATGACATTATTAAGTAACAATTATGGTTATTGTTACATTAAGGGGCATATTTATCAAGGGCCGAAGTTCGAATTTGAAAAACTTCGAAATTCAAATTCAAACAGATCAACCGAAATTAAGGTGAAGTTTTTTTTGGCCAAATAGGGTCCGTTTTCCATCGAATAGGCCCGTATTTGGCCGAATTCGAATTGTACGAATTGAAGTAATAGCGCATTCGATCGAATTCGAATCAAACTTTTTCCCAAAAAAAACTTTGGGAAAAAGATTTTTCAAAGTCCACCAATTGACTCCAAATAGGTTCTAGGAGGTCCCCCATAGGCTAAAGCAGCAATTCGGCAGGTTTTAGATGATGAATGGTCAAAGTCGAATAATACATAGTACATGATAAATTTCGATTTTCTGGTTTTTTTTCAAATTCAAATCGAATTTGGACTATTCCCTAGTTGAAGTACACCAAATATTGCTCAAAATTCGAATTTTTTCAATTCGAAAATTCACCTCGACCTTTGATGAACCTGCCCATAAGTATTAATGTCCATGGGCCACATTTTTAATACATGGGGGCAAATTCACTAAACGATGAATCGCCTAACGCTAGCGTGAATGCGCCAGCGTAGTGCATTTTCATTAATTCGCCGATTCACTAACGGACGCTGGCGTAAATTCGCTAGTGTTAATTCGCACCCTTATGCCTGGCGAATTTGCTCAACGGCGTAACTACACAAATTCACGTACGCGCAAATTATTCTGAATGCTACCTTTTACGTCAGACTTACTTCGCCACCTGAGACCAGGCGAAGTGCAATAGAGTAAATAGGGATTGCTTCCAAAAAAGTTAAAATATTTTCTAAGTCCCAAAAAACGCTGGCGTTTTTTCATTTTTTATGGGTGATAGGCTGAAAAAGATCGAAAATTTTATTACGGCTACCCTCCTTCCCCCCTACATTTCCTAACTCATGGCACCTTAACTATACAGTGGGCACATGTGTAGGGCAAAATAAAAAATGTATTTGCTGTTTTGAAGGTTTCCCAGGCTTGTGTAGTGATGCTACATATACCTCCATTGTAACTTCAATTTGACGCCGTATGCAAATTAACCATCGATATCGTAACTTTGCTTTGCTTGGCGAATTAACGCTAGCGTAACGTCGCAACCTTACACTTCCCCTGAGCGCAACTTCGGATTTTAGTGAATTTGCGTAGCGCTGGCGAAAATACGCCTGGTGAAGTGCGGCGAAGCGGACGCTGGCGCAACAACGAATCTTACTGAATGTCCCACTAGGTGAGAGGTTAAAACTGCTTCCAAATCTCTTTTGGCTCCTTTTTTCTGTTATTAGCAGGGGTGTGTGTTCATGCTGTAAGTGGGTGAGGCAGTTTTTGATCTATGCTTCTTAGTAGTCTGGCAACACGTCCATGGCAATAAAAAAGAATCCTGGCAGTGCATTAGTTATTTAACTATATTAATTTATTTAGTATGTAATATACTGTGTATATACAGATATGGGACCTGTTATCCAGAATGCTTGGGACCTGGGGGTTTCTGGATAACGGATCTTTCTGTAATTAGGATCTTCATACCTTAAGTCTTCTAGAAAATAATTTAAACATTAAATAAACCCAATAGGCTGGTTTTGCTTCCAATAAGGATTAATTATATGTTAGTTTGGATCAGGTATAAGCTATTGTTTTATTATTACAGAGAAAAAGGAAATCATTTTAAAAAATTTAGATTATTTGGATAAAATGGAGTGTATGGGAGCCATTCCGTAATTTGGAGCATTCTGGATACCGGGTTTCCGGATAACGGATCCCATACCTGTATATTATTTTCTTGGTACTCTTGATATTTCTGAGCATCTTTCTTCCGAAGATTTATGGCTGAAAGTGAGTCTTCAAGACACAGAACAGTTGGAGAACCTCTAGCTGTTGCATCCCATCCATTCAGTTTCAACAGAAAAGCTTTGTAGAACAAATGTTCAGGATACAAACTGTTGCAACTTACCACTGGGATTTTCCCAAAGTCTAACTGGCCAAGTCAGCTCCTGAGGTTTTGAGGTTCCTCGTGTTGCAACAAGTCTGAACAGACACAACGAGCCTCACCTTAGTTTAAAGGTTACATATTGGCTTAGTTATTTAGGTTACAAAAAGACAGGTTAGAAGAAGACAAAGGTCTATGAAGTTCAACCTTTCCAAAAACTCCATTGGCTGCTGAAGTAGACAAAATAGTTGAATTAAATCATTATTATTTTATTAATCTAAGACATATTGTATTTTTTTTCCTGAATCTACCACCCTGCCTTTCTTCCAGTCCAATGTCTGACCTCGTTTTCCCTTCCTCAAAAATTCATGTAAAAACTCTGTGAATATTTTTCGGTTTCCTGAAAGGGCAGTGTAATAAAGGATACCTTTTACTTTACTCTTTGAGGCACATTTAAGAAAAGGTGAAAAGACATTATTGCTGAAGAAGAAGTATAAAAATCCGGTATAAGCCAATAGGTGTGTAGAGTTCTCCTCTGGTGACTTGTGAACAGCAGTCTGTTTGTTATCTATGTCCTTATGTTGGAGCTGTATACTTGAGACATGATGAACTGTTTTGTGCATGATGATTGTAAGTTTATTTAGGAATTATTTAACCTTTTTATGTTGCAAAATTAAGGCAGGACTACAGTTACAGGAAATAGGACCCCTGACAATCCAGAATTGCTGGTGGCCATCCTTGGAGGGAACTGACTGCTGGCTAGGGTGTATATATATATATATATATATATATATATATATATATATATATATATATATATATATATATATATATATATATATATATATAAATAATGGCTCAAAAGAAGCTAGCACACACAGGACTTATGGAGAATGGGTATGCTATGGGTTTCTGGACAAGGACACACTTTGTTCATGTTACTACAACTACATTGTGATTTAGAGGAAAACTGTGGACAGGTCACTAATGGGCTGAGATCAGAGGTCCTCCAGATACTGGTAGGGTTGCCATCTTTTCTGGAAAAAAATACCGGCCTATATATTTATCTTTTTTCCCTATTAATAACATTGGGATCAGCCATCATTTTTACAGGCCGGTAAAACACCGGCCAGGTGGCAACCCTAAATGCCGGAGATTCCCCAGTTCACCATTTTTTTATGGAAGGACCCATTTTTCTGTTGAAGAGAAAAAGTATAGCACACCAGTGCAGGTAATGCATATAGTTGACAAATCTTCCTTTCCAGAGATATTTCTATGAAGAGTAGTACACCCTTCTGACTTTGAGTATACCAGTATGTCCAGGTTTTGAACTGTAACAGGCTAGGAATTTTATGTATTTCGTATTTATACGAATAGGATAACTAGAATTTATGTTACTGCAACTACATAATGATTTATAATTTGGAGGAAAACTGTGGACAGGTCACTGATGGGAAATCAGAGGGCCTCCAGATGCTGGAGATCCCCCAGACCACCATTTTTTATGGAAATACCCATTTTTATGAAGAAGAGAAAGAGTGCAGGTGATGCATATAGCGGACAACAACTATAGTAGAAAGGAAGAGTAGTATGTCCCTCTGACATGACCAGGTCTCAAGAGCTGTAACATGCCAGGAATTTTTAAGTATCTTTGGGTGATGGAATAACTAGTGTTTATCTGAGCAACTCCTTTGCCCTTTCTAGGGTGACCTTCACACCTGCTCTATGATCTTTTTTAGTGGATTTTTATTGTACTGAAGCAGTGTTCTAAGACTTGGCAAATGTGTTTATAATTACAAACCATTTCACTCATTATGTTCATATCTTGCCTATAAATGTTCCCAACCAAATGCTTTAAAGTTTTTTGGAAAAGTTAATTTAGGGATTATGACCTTCTCCAAATGACTACATGCAGATCAAAGAAGATACACTGGGAGTCGCCTCATCAACAAGCCCTTGAAATAGTAAAAAAAAAAAAAGACATCCTTTCACCCTGAGCAGGATGCCCTTCATGACAGAATTAGCAGAAGCCTCCTATGTTTTGGGTGGAATATAATGAAGGTTTGGACAGGATAATCCTTCTCAAACCATCACATTCAACGAATGTCCTAAAATAACGTCCTTAATGTTGGCTCTGCATTTATCTTGCCATGTATTGTAGGGTTATAATACATACAATTTATACTGTAGCTATACTACAATGTATTTAGAATTGATACTGTTGTGGTCTCGGATGTATGTAATTGGCATTAAGATGTGTTTTGGGTATTGTATATGAAACTGTCACTACATTTATCCCGTAAGGTGCTCTTGGGGGTATTTAGCATGCATTTGTCACTGCTTTTATCCTGACATGTGAATCTGTGCATA
The DNA here is from genome assembly GCA_038501925.1 of Xenopus petersii. Classification (NCBI taxonomy): domain Eukaryota; kingdom Metazoa; phylum Chordata; class Amphibia; order Anura; family Pipidae; genus Xenopus; species Xenopus petersii. The sequence continues at coordinate 105,548,881 of CM076677.1, forward strand.
AAGCATCTTATCAACCGATCCTTATTAAAAATACAGGGGTGGAGGACTGTTCATGCTGGGACCTCTCTGTACAGGATTTAGTGAGCAGGCAGCTATTTCCTGTCATAGGTCCCTCTAGGAGAGATAGTCAGCTTCTGAATCCACAAAAAAGTATAGAAGGGACAAGAATTTAATTCGGCATTGCTGCCTAGAGAGGGGACCAGCGTGCAGGTTTTAGGGGCTAGATAGTTCACCACCTGGGCTCCACTTGAAGATAAGTCCCCCGAGGAAATGTGAGAAAACTCTGGGTGGATGGATGATATTCCTCTTTACAGGTTCAGTGCTGCTTGTGAGTATGAACTGGTTACTCCATGATTGTGCCCTGTATTATCTTATTAATCTCCTTTGTTGATTGTTCTCTATAAATAGGTTCTGGTTAATGTTATAAGAACCATTGGCATACATTCTTGTGAATTACTAAAGATTACAGTTGCATTACACCCTGCCTCCACACCATTGCGAGGGCCCACACCCGAAGTAAAAGGCTTCATCCGGAGTAAGCTGTAGGGTAGAGCTGATAGTGTTGAGTAGAGGTGCTGCTCCATTTTTACAATAAAAATGAACTAAGTGGCCTGAAATGGATCATGATTTCCTTCTAGAAATGAGGTTGGTTGACAACTCTGACACTGACACCTCAGAAGTGTTGGTGACACCTGTGTCAGGACTGCCAGACGTACCCGACTCAGAAGTATCCGACGGCGCTGTTTACATTCCCGGCGGTCACAGTGAAGATCCAAGATGGCGGCGCCCATGCTGAACACATGGCTGCAGCGTCGCTGTATGATGATGTCATCTCTGGTGCCGGGATCTCATCATAAAAGGGCGCCCAAAACACTGTGACGGCGCCCAAGAATAGGATTTGCTGCCATTAATCCTGGGTTGCTGTTTGTATTTCCTGATTCCTGATTCCAGCCTTATTCCAGCCTGTTTCCAGTCTGTTTCCAGCTCCCAGCCTGAGTCCTGCTCCCAGTCTGTTTCTAGCTCCTACCTTGGTTCTGACCCCCTGCCTGAACTCTTGATATTTGCATCTGATCTGCCTGCCCTCGTTAACTCCTGCCTGTGACCACTACTACTGATTCTGCTTAACCCTTTGGATACCGCGACCTTGCTCCCTCAAGAGGGCTTCCTCCTTGATCCTGACAACCTCCCTGGAGGGAGCTCCCGGCTCCCTGACATTATTCTTGGGCCATGGATCCCACTGAGGAAGCTCAGCCAGATTTCGGCAGGGCCTTTCGAGGTCTGCATACTCGCATGGAGGCGTACGAAGCTCGGCAAAATTATGTCGGACGCACGCTGGAGGCGATTTTGGAAAAGTTATCTATGCTGACACCGACTACTCCAACGCCGACAACGCCCACGCTAGTTGCTGCCGACATGGCTACACAGTCCTCCACTTCTGGTCCACGTATCCCTGCTCCGCCTCTCTACAGTGGCGACCCTCAAGCCTGTCGTGGTTTTGTGAATCAGTGCCAGATTCGGTTCGCCCTGCAACCTGCAGAATTTAATTCTGAGCGAGCAAAGGTTGGTTTCGTGATCACTCGTCTGGCAGGGAAAGCGCTCGAATGGGCATCTCCGCACTGGGAGAAGGAGTCTCCTTTAATTGATGATTCCAAAGCCTTCCTTCAAGAATTCCGGACTGTGTTCGATGCTCCCGGTCGGGTGGCGACCGCTGCTTCTCGTCTGTTCCAGATCCGACAAGGAAATCGCAGTGTTGCAGAATATGCCATTGAATTCCGTACTCTCGCTGCAGAGACTTGTTGGAACAATGATGCCTATCATGCTGCCTTCTACAATGGTCTCTCTATCCGCCTCAAAGATGACCTGGTCTCTCGTGAATTACCCACGCAGGTTGAAGACCTCATTGCTTTGTCTGTCAAGGTGGACACCCGTCAGAGAGAACATCAAGCTGATAGGGACCGAGTCAAGAAATTTCAACCCATGTTGGCTCCTCGCTTTCAAAGACCTCTATTACCTCCTACCCCCCAGCAGCCTTCTGTTATTCCTCCGGAGGAACCTATGCAAGTCGGAAGAGCTCGTCTCTCTGAACAGGAGAAACTCCGGAGACGTACGGCTGGACTTTGTCTCTACTGTGGGGGTCAATCTCACTTTGCCAACTCCTGTCCCGTGAAGCCTCAGAGTTCCTCTCTTCAAGGTAACCTTGGAAAGACTCATGTAGGGGGCGTTACTCCAAAGTCACAAGAGAACTCTCACAGGTTTCTTCTGCCTTTACAGATCCGTCTGTCCACTAAGACCATTGTTGGCTCAGCTTTTATTGACTCTGGAGCTGCCGGAAATTTCATGGACGCTCTCTTTGCCAAGCATATGAATGTTCCCCTGTTTCCATTGACTCCTCCACTTCGAGTAACCGCCATTGATGACCGACCCCTTGAATCCGAGTTTATCTCTATGACGACTGGGGAATTGCCTGTGCAGGTTGGGACTTTACACAAAGAAAAGTTATCGTTCCTGATTATTTCCTGTCCTTCTGTTCCAGTCGTCTTGGGGCTTCCCTGGTTACGCCTGCATAACCCTATCATTGATTGGTCCTCAGGGCAGGTTTCCCGTTGGAGTCCATACTGCCAACAGCATTGCCTTCCTGCTGAACCCATCCAGAGGGTGAATATTTCTACGTCAGATTTGAAGACACTTCCCTCCTTCTACAAGGAATTCTCTGATGTCTTCTGTAAAAAGTCTGCAGAATTTCTCCCTCCTCATCGTCACTACGATTGTCCAGTTGATCTCCTGCCTGGAACCATGCCTCCTAGAGGTCGCACTTATCCTCTCTCCCCAGCAGAGACCGCTGCCATGAAGGAATATATCCAAGAAAATCTCCAGCGGGGGTTTATTCGCCCTTCTACTTCTCCTGCAGGGGCTGGATTCTTCTTCGTGGAGAAGAAGGATGGAGGCCTACGTCCTTGTATTGACTACCGGGGTCTTAATAAAATCACCGTTAAGAACCGGTATCCCTTGCCTCTGATCGCAGAACTTTTTGACCAACTGAAGGGGGCTAAAATCTTCACTAAGTTGGATCTCCGTGGGGCGTATAACCTCATCCGCATCCGTGAAGGTGACGAATGGAAGACAGCATTCAACACTCGTGATGGGCACTATGAGTACCTCGTAATGCCCTTTGGTCTCTGCAATGCCCCCGCTGTCTTTCAAGAATTCGTGAACGACATTTTCCGGGATCTCTTGGGAAAGTTTGTGGTCGTGTACCTAGATGACATCCTGATTTTCTCCAAGGACCTTGCAAGCCATCGCTCCCAGGTGAAGGAAGTACTCTCTCGTTTGAGGAAGAACTCTCTCTTTGCCAAACTGGAGAAATGTGTGTTTGAAGTGTCCAAGATTCCTTTTCTGGGCTATATCATCTCCCCAGAGGGTTTCGAGATGGATCCTGTGAAAGTGTCTGCAATCCAAGAGTGGCCCCTACCGCTGAGCACTAAGGCAATCCAGAGATTCATTGGTTTTGCCAATTACTACCGGCAATTCATTAAGGGGTTCTCTTCTCGCATTGCTCCTATCCTGGCCCTCATCCGAAAAGGGGGTAAACCCAGCTTGTGGCCCCCGTCTGCTATTGAAGCCTTTCAATCCCTGAAGGATGCCTTCACTTCCGCTTTGGTTCTCCGCCATCCTGATCCGGAGTTACCTTTCTTCATCGAGGTGGATGCTTCTGAAGTTGGAGCTGGAGCTATCTTGTCCCAAAGACATCCCTCTGATGGAAAGTTGCACCCATGTGCATATTTCTCTAAGAAGTTCTCTCCTGCCGAACATAATTATGATGTAGGAAATCGAGAACTCCTGGCTGTCAAGCTTGCCTTAGAAGAGTGGCGTCACCTCCTTGAAGGTTCCTTGATCCCAGTCACGATCTACACAGATCATAAGAATCTTGAGTTCATTCAATCTCTCAAGAGGCTGAATCCCAGACAAGCAAGGTGGGCTCTCTTCTTCTCTCGATTTAACTTTGTCTTGACTTATCGCCCTGGCTCCAAGAATCGGAAAGCCGATGCTCTGTCTCGAAGTTTCACTCCGGTGGATCGTACTCCTGAAAGACAAGAGCCAATTATTCCTCCTGTCAAGATCATCGCTTCTTTATACCCTCAATTTGCTGATCAAATTCTGGCTGGTCAATCTTCTGCTCCTCCTGATACTCCCATCGGAATGGCATTCGTACCTCCTGAACTTCGTCTGCCTATCCTGCAACAGACTCATAGCTCCAAGCAAGCGGGACACCCTGGTCCTGCTAAGACTCTAGAACTTTTACGGCGTCTAGTCTGGTGGCCGACTATTCGTAAAGATGTCAAAGACTTTGTTGCTGCTTGTACCGTTTGTGCCACTTCCAAGCCTAGCCATTCTCGCCCTAGCGGGTTACTACAGCCTTTGCCTGTCCCCTCTCGTCCTTGGACGCATTTGGCAATGGACTTCATAGTCGAACTTCCTCCCTCCAGTGGGAACACCGTGATCTGGGTCGTCATAGATCGTTTTAGCAAGATGGCCCACTTCATCCCTTTACGGAAGCTTCCATCTGCAGTGGAGTTGTCACAGTTGTTCATTCAATTCATTTTCCGCCTGCATGGCTTCCCGGCGGAGATTGTCTCTGACAGAGGTTCCCAGTTCACGGCGAAGTTTTGGCGTTCCTTATGCAAGGTCTTGGGTATTACTCTTCAATTCTCCTCTGCCTATCATCCCCAAACGAATGGGGCAGCGGAGCGAGTGAATCAAGCCTTAGAACAATTCCTGAGAAATCATGTCTCCCTTTGCCAAGATGATTGGTCTGACCTTCTCCCGTGGGCGGAATTTGCTCATAACAACGCCTGTCATTCATCCACTGGAAGATCTCCATTCATGTCTGTGTATGGCCAACATCCTCAAGCCTTTCCGCAAGACTTTGTTTTGACTGATGTCCCAGCCGCTGATGACCATGCGGCCCATATGTCCGCTATTTGGGCTGCAACCAAGTCTAATTTGGAGAAGAGTGCTCTTGTGCACAAGACCTTCGCGGATCGGAGACGTAGGTCCTCTCCTCTCTTCAAGGTTGGTGATAAAGTTTGGCTTTCTTCCCGAAACATTCGTCTGAAGGTGCCATCTCCCAAGTTGGGTCCGAAGTTTGTGGGTCCATTTCCCATCTTGGAGATTATCAATCCTGTGGCTGTCAGACTTCAGCTTCCCCCTGAGATGCGAATCCCCAACGTGTTTCATGTCTCCTTGGTGAAACCCGCCACCTCCAACCGCTTTTCTATTGACCAGTCTCCTCCTCCTACTATCTCTGTGGATGGTCAACAAGAATATGAGGTGGAAAAGATCCTTGACTCCAGAATCTCCAGGGGTTCTCTTCAGTACCTCATCAAGTGGAAGGGCTTTGGCCCTGAAGAATGCTCCTGGGAAGGACACTCTGATGTTCATGCTCCTCGTCTTGTGAGGGATTTCCACACCAGGTTTCCCCAAAAGCCTTGTCCTGGTGGTCCAGAGGCCCCCCGTGGGGGAGGGGGTACTGTCAGGACTGCCAGACGTACCCGACTCAGAAGTATCCGACGGCGCTGTTTACATTCCCGGCGGTCACAGTGAAGATCCAAGATGGCGGCGCCCATGCTGAACACATGGCTGCAGCGTCGCTGTATGATGATGTCATCTCTGGTGCCGGGATCTCATCATAAAAGGGCGCCCAAAACACTGTGACGGCGCCCAAGAATAGGATTTGCTGCCATTAATCCTGGGTTCCTGTTTGTATTTCCTGATTCCTGATTCCAGCCTTATTCCAGCCTGTTTCCAGTCTGTTTCCAGCTCCCAGCCTGAGTCCTGCTCCCAGTCTGTTTCTAGCTCCTACCTTGGTTCTGACCCCCTGCCTGAACTCTTGATATTTGCATCTGATCTGCCTGCCCTCGTTAACTCCTGCCTGTGACCACTACTACTGATTCTGCTTAACCCTTTGGATACCGCGACCTTGCTCCCTCAAGAGGGCTTCCTCCTTGATCCTGACAACCTCCCTGGAGGGAGCTCCCGGCTCCCTGACAACCTGGTAGTGAATACCCTGGCACATAGTATACCTTGATAGCTACTGGCAGGATTTATGTGCCTTCAAACAGCATCTGTACTAATAAACATTCTCAGTATTGTCTATATTACTTTTAAATTGACTTAAGAATGCTGGTAATTTTCATGGCCTTGGCTAGAGAACAAAGGCTTCTTTATTTACACAATGTTAATGTTAATTTTATTAGATTTGCATAGCAGAATTTTTTCCCTTTCATCTATAGTTCACCTCCAACAGGTGGATCAAACAATACTCAGTATTTAACCAATCGAAACTTTGATTGGTTAAATAAAGTGTTGAAACTTTTTTTTGCAAAAGACCCTGTTTGTGCAACAGCTTGTGCAGAAGGCTCCCCATGGTTTCTTCATGCTTTTCAGTGGTGTAACTCCCGGGGGAGCAGGGGGTGCGATTGGGCCAGGGCCCGCACCCCCTCAGGGCCCCCCGGCAGCTCGCGCACCACTGCAGAAAATGACGTACCGAGGGAGGCGGGGCTCAGCTGCACGTCCCGCGCCAGGGCCCGCCTCCCTCTAGTTACGTCACTGGTGCTTTTATATGGTCATGGAACTCCTCTGTGACTTATAATAGCCTTATATTTTACAATAAGGGGTACTTTATTGACTATATATAAAGTACATAAGGCTGAGCAGGGCACTCATAAACTGAGGAAACAAAGGCTGATGGATCCTCTTTCTCTCTCAGAGTTCATTGAGGCCCCCCTGCTCCTGTTGGGAATACCCACAGGGGATTCCTGGGGTAGTGGTGCAGCTCCTTGCAATGTTTAAAGGGATTCTGTCACAGGAAAACATGTTTTTTCAAAACACATCAGTTAATAGTGCTGCTCCAGCAGAAATCTGCACTGAAATCAGTTTTTCAAAAGAGCAAACAGATTTTTTTATATTTAATTTTGAAATTAAATAGGGCTAGACATGTGCGTTTTCCAGGTTCCTCTAGTCATGTGACTTGTGCTCTGATAAACTTCAGTCACTCTTTACTGCTGCACTGCACTGAACTGCTTTACTGCTGCACTGGAGTGATATCACCTCTTTGCTCCCCTGCTCAAGCAGTCTATCAATAGAAAAAGAGAAGGTAATCAGATAACAGCTCCTTGGTACATATGAGAATAGCACTCAATCAGGCCCGGATTTACAAACTTGCCGCCCCTAGACCAGCTGTACTCATCGCCCCCGTTCCCCTGCCGGTGCCGTCCCCTTCGCCTCCCCTGTCCAGCACTGTTACCTCCACTTCCAGGGCCTTCCACTTTCTGTGCGTGCGCATGCGCATAGCTTAACACTCGGGAACAGCACTGTGCCGTCCCCTTCGCTTCCCCCGTCCAGCACTGTCGACCCCACTTCCGCTTCCCCCTGTCCAGCGATGTCCCTCCCCTTCCAGGTGCCGTCTTTTTCCCCCTCAGTGTGTGCAAGCGCATGCGCACATCTTAACACTTGGGAACAGCACAGGAGACTGACGTGAGTCTCCAGTGCTAGTTACTGATGCAGCTGGGCCGCCCCTGAAATTGTGCCGCCCTAGGCCCAGGCCTATGTGGCCTTGCCTCAAATCCAGGCCTGCACTCAATAGTAAAAATTCATGTCCCACTGCAACTGCTTCCGTTACATTGAGATGGAGAAACAATAGGCTGCCTAAAAAGCAGTTCTAACCTGAAGTGCTGGCACTTTCTGAATGTACATGACCAGGCAAAATGACTTGAGATGGTAGCCTACACACCAATATTATAAGTAAAAAATATATACTTGTTGGGTTAGGAATGAAAACATGGTAGAGTGAATTATTTGCAGAGTAAACAATGTAATTTAGAAAAAATAAATAAATAATTATAATTCATTTTCAAAAATTATGTGATGCCAGTGTGTATCTCATTGACTGTATTTGCTGTAATTTACTGTATTAATTTCTAAGACCTCTGCAAAAAAAAATTCTAGAAAGCTACAACACTTTCTTTAATATAGCAAAGCCTTTCCTTTCTGCTCTCTAGGACAAAGACAAGTTCTATTTTCAGTTGGTTGCTTTAATATGCTAGCCTTGCAGGGGTAAAAGTTTTACTGTTTAAATTATAAACATTGAGTAAAGCCAATGGCTGTGTCTATAGATAGTGTGGCTACAACATTCAAACTTCTCAAATTACAGGGATAGATGGGGATACGGTTGCATATAAGACTTCATCCACAAAATGCAAATATTTGCCTTCCAGTCTTGGAACTTCAGAGGGCTTCATAAACACTGTGATCCCTTTGCTCAATCTGCCTTTTATGAATGCCGCTCAGCACACAAACAACAAAAAGAGTTAGGAGATGGCTCCATCTTTTCCATCCTACAGATTCACTTGTGGGTAGCCTTGCCAATCAGAAAGGATCTGCCAAATTTCCAAAGTTGACTTGGCAAGCTCAGTTATACAGAGTCCCTTTTAAGTTGAATGTGAAAGTGCTGGAGGTCGGCCAGGGTGGATTAAATTCTTCCAAGTTCCCTACCGAGTGAGAGGGACGCAATGCCTCTTGCAAACCTTGGCCTAATTCAATACATGAAGCCTTTTATTCTCATGTGTCCTGGCTTGCCGAACACCATGTTTTGGGAGTAAACATTTGATGACTAAGGGCAAATACAAGGTCTTTCATGCAACTCAAGTGGACAAAACAAAAACATCAAGAGTCTGGTTAGAAAACATACAACCCTTTGCAGAAGGAATCTAGGGTGTCTTGTCAGCCTCATGCAGGGACTCTTCAGAGAAATGGTGCAGAATTGAAAAACGAATGAAAAGCGTTGTGTCATGTTGTTGCTAGAGGGAGTCAAACTGTAGAGCACAGCCAAGAGCAACCAGACATTTGGGGATTCAAGAAAATACAGCCAGCTCTTCTTCAAGCTGCTTACAACATGCAGCCATATTGCATTTAAATCTTCATTTGCTTTATTTCCTCTCTTAAAGGGCATCTAAAATAGAATAAGGCTAGAAATGGTGTATTTTGTATACTAAATATAAACATGAACTTACTGCACCACAAGCCTAATCAAAAAAATAATTTATGCTTTTAAAGTTAGCTACAGGGGGTCACCATCTTGTAACTTTGTTAAACATCTTTGCAAGACTAAGACTGTGCACATGCTCAGTGTGGTCTGGGCTGCTTAGGGATCGTCATAAACAAAGCTGCTTGAGTTCTGCATGGCTGGGAAGTAAGGCGGGGGCTCCCCCTGCTGTACATAAGTATGATTGTTTCCCTGCTCAGCAGTTAGGGACCCTCTGATTTCTATCCACAGCAGTAAATGAAGGGAGAATTTCACTGCATACAGTCAGGGTTCTTATAAAAACGGTACACATTTTTTTATAAAAGTATATTGGAGATCTTTTTCATTAAAGAAAGTAAAAAAAGTAAAAATGGGATATTTTTTTGTCTTTTCATGCCCTTTAAAGGGGTTTAACAGATGGTTACACCACAAATAGATACTATTTTTATTGCTATTGTGTTTAAAAGTAGGTGAGATCCTACATGCAACAAAAACGATCCATACATGCAGCCAAGTATGTATGGTCATACTTTGCTTGAGGAATTGAAAGCAATAAATCACCAGATTTGCAGTCAGGTATTAGAACAAAATGAATATAAATTTACCTTTCCATTGTCATTAAACAAATAGTAAGTTATTTTGCTTAAAGAATGTAAAATTGTTAACCTTCACAAGAGTTGACGTCTTTCTCCATATACAATGTGCAGAATGTAGGCCCAAAATTCTTCTGCATTGAAGACGAAGGCCCACCTCAGATAGATAACATCACTATAACATCACTATAATTCCAGGCAATATGAAAACATGAAGGTCAGGACACAAATGGGCTGAAAATCAACCCCTTGACACCCCTTAAAAATTGCTTAATTTTGGTTTCTGTATTCAGCCGTGTATGTCTGATGTATGTCTTTACTGAATGTGGCAAATATTGGCATAAAAGGCTTATATTTTTCAACGAAAAAGGACTATGTAACTTTGACATTAAGGTGTTTTTTTGATAGTGTTTATTAATTATTTATTCATTGTTTTATTTATTAATCAGTCAAATGATATTCCTGTGTTTTCTTGACCTAATAATAAATATATCCAGATAAACAGGCAATAGTGGTATTCGCTAGATCAGTACACATTATGTGTAGTAGGCAGATTAATTTTCATACAACATGTTCGTGGGCCGGATTAAATAAGAAGATTGTAAATTGTGGCAAAATAACCTTTGTAGTAAATTGCCAAACACACCATTGTTACAAAGCAGAGGGGACTTGTAGTTGAACAAACTGGAGGTCCACACAATCTTGATGAACACAGTAAGAGCTTTATTCACAGTCACAAACACAGCTTCTCCCATTTTAGTTGTTATACCAATTCCAATGTTATCAGTAAAACAGAACAAGGGTTCCCAGGCTGCCTGGCCCTCTCCTGTTGCCTACCTTCCTGCCTCTTTTCATTAGGTCAGGGGCTCTGTAACTCACAGACTTTGGGCACAGGGGTCAGCTTGTGTTATAGGTGCCCTAGTTGCCTATTCATTCGGGCGAGGTACGGCTAGGGCACTGGCCTTCTCATTACTCCTTGTTGGGGCCTCAGCTGCTCAACTAGATGGCCTACCACTCTCTCATCTCTCACCACCTACTGTGATCTCCACAAGTTTATCACTAGCTAACCTAACTGTTGGCTCACTTTGGTACATCACTGAGTAAACCTCAGGCTCCCTGTCTTACATCAGCCAAATGGTACATTACTCTCTTCCTAAAATAGACTAGTTAGGCATTGTGCCACAGAGGAGAAACTGCATTAGTACCTACTTAAGGGGGTTCCCTACCTGGAAGGACTATCTAGTAACTGGAATAACATGAAACATATCTATTATAAACTATTTTTACTCCTTCAAAGATGTGATAGCTTAAAAAATATGGTGTTGCTTTTATTATACATCAGTTTACTTGGCACGGCTGAGGCCCGGGAAAGTAGTATACTCATGAGGTCACAGTTAAATGGAAAGTCCCACAGCGGGTTCTTTTGGGAGATTTAACTCTATGGGAGGTGTCAAGAGGTTGATTTCTGCCATTTTCCTTGCCATTTCTCCTGCAGGCAAAACATCTGGTTCCCAAACTGTGGGGCTGTCAACCCTGGGGGGCTTGAAGTAGTGGCTGGTGGGCTCAAGCTGAAGGCTGGCTTAGAGTTAGAGAGAATAGACAGTTGCTCTTCTAGACGTCCACTACAATCATTAGGGTAATGGCACACAAGACAATTTAAAGCTTTTTCTCACTCTGAAGCACTCCTGCAATCATGTGGTGATTTAGGGCATTTTTGGCACTCTCCCACAGAGCTAAAAATGCCCAAAACAGCCCTTTGTGCCTTTATGGTTGCTGCTCGGTCTTTGTAAGTCCTCCCTCCTACCAGGCACCAAGTCTAGGTTCCTCCTGACCCTCCTCTGGCCATACCCTAGGTTGTAGTTTGGTCATCTGCTAATCAGACTACTTTTCCTATGGTAAAACTTCCTAAAACAGGGGAACATTGGGATTCTTGGGCAACCCAGGGTAAGATCATACATCATGGGGAAAGTACCTATAGCTCCCCTAAATGTATGTGTATATGACTTTTTGCATAGCTCTACTAGGATACACAGTGCTGCACAATTTTCCACGAGCCTCCATGTGGCAAGAGGCACAGTAGAAAGATGGTCCTGGCCATTTAGAACTGGCAATCTAGTTTATTAATGATGATCATTGTGATGGGTCTCTGAACCACAGTTAGAATGAATGTACATCAGGGTTTTAAACCACAAAGGTAATGATTACTTAGGCCCAGACAGTAGAAAAGAGCAGAACGTCACATGGCAAGTTTCATTCAGCGGTTCTGCTTCTATAAATACATGTCGGCCTCTTACTTCACCCCCTTCTTTGCTATACATTGGCCTTGTGTAGTCTGTAATAGGCAGGGTAAGATCTGTTATTGGATTGTGTTACACATCACTATATATTTCTAGATGATGCCATATCTGGAGTGCCAGAAGCGCTTGTTTGGATAAAGAAAACTACGCCGGTGTTATTACTTTCAGTAGTGGGTTTATAAAAAAAAAAGCTTTATTAGGTGTCAGTAATTCCGGGGGCACAGAGAGTCCTATTGCACTAGCAGGCCGTCTTATTGCTTTCTAGTTCAGCTTAAGTTTCCATCACTCTCAGCCAGTGCCTTGGAATGATGGGAAAATAGAATTAAAAGAGCTTTAGAACTATAGTTTGGAGGGGTACGCAGTACAGGCTTGGATACCTTAGCTGCAGACAGAAGCTTCTATTCTGCAAGGGAATGTGATAAAATAGTTTTTTATTTTTAAGCATGTTATAGGGTGATAATATTTATTAGAGATTTAAATAGTTAGCCACAGGGTCGGAACTAGGGGTAGGCAGAGTAGGCACGTGCCTAGGGTGCAAAGCTGGGGGGCCGGCAGGCACGTATCTTCTCTGTCGCCTTCCCCATGTCCGGTCCCCTCTCTGTCTGACTGTCGCTGGTTTCTCTACGTATTTTGCGCTCCTGCGCATGCTTGCACGAGCGCTAATCTGCATCCGCGGCCGGCCAGGTTGCCTAGGGTGCCTGACTGGCCTGGCTCTGGTTTGCCAAATACTTGGGTATGGTCAGATACCATTGGTGGGTCTGATGTGTTGAAATGTGTGACTTGCTGCCAGTGTATCTCATGCACCCTGAGACTATGGGCAAATCCCAACAGTGTGTAGTGGCCCCTTTAAGCACCTTATCCTTAGGTGAATCCAGGGTGTCTCCTGGGCACCGATCACTTAGCTTGGAAATTGCAGCAGTGCTTTGGTGCTTCAAACAAATAAACGTCTTTATTGAACAGACAGGCAGAGGAACTGTTCACAGCACTCAGACAATATGGATCTTCCAGTAAATTCACAGCAATCAGTGGAACACCTTCACATTTTATATATTGCAAGTAGATCCCTCTCAGGGGGTAGTGCAGCCTGTCTCGGTGATGTTCCCCAGCACTAGGGATTTTAGAGGCTATCTTGCTCCTTGGAGCTCTCCAAGCTCACCCACTTTGTGGCTTGATCACCGCAAGGGTGTTAACCCCAACTACTTTCCTTGTTGGAGCCATAAAGGTGCTCACTAAACACCTGCTTGTACATTTCACTCCTAGAGAGACTATTACACAAAGTCTGATACTAAATAAAATTTAACTTCCTAACTTGGGCCTGATACTGTCTAGAGCCACTCCTGTACCCACCTCCCCGAAAGGTAGGATCCAGGAAGAGAACCATGAGCACAAGTGTGTTCTCCCTTTTAGACTATTAAACACCTGCCACCTAATGGGGGAAACCTTGAACTACAATGGACCTAGGAAAAGTTACATAGCTGCTTGGGTGAATCAGAGGAGCACTTCGGTGTCAAAATACTTGGGAAACTGCTCGAGTAAAACCTCAGGGTCTCTACACTTGATTTCCAATAAAACTTGTTAAAAAAATTTACATTTCATTTGCATTATGGTAACATCTGCAAATGTTCTTAAAATAAACAATAAATAACTCAAGAAAATTGAATCGGACAATGATTTCTCTGTGATATCGCACCAACGTTGTGTAATTGTTCCTTATTAATTGTATTGCCTTTTATTGTCCCCAGGAATATGTCAGAGAAACTAATCTTCACTGCTAATTACATGGACAATTAACAATAGCCTCATAAACTGATTTATTCCCCAGTGGCTCCCTCCCTTCAGACAATTCTCCTGTTTGGAAATGCCGGGATAGTGACTCACAAGTCTCTTTTCTGCCAAGTCTCTGATAAAATCTGCCCCAAAATTGATACCTTTCAAAATGACAGTTCTTAGGTTATTCCTTTTGGAGAAACAAACACAGAAACATGTAGTTGTAACATGTGGTTTAGCTCTGGAAATTGTAGGAAAGAAATTGACATTTATTTAGTTTCTTAGTCACACTGTGTAAGTCTATTTTATTCATACATTGGGTCGGGCACACTTAGTAATGCATCACAAAACTATGCAGGTCAATAAATTCTATCAAGGATTTGGCAATGTAGCATCCTTGCTGACAGATGTTGACAAACTACAATCTGGGCAGATTAAATTCAGTGCTAATCAAAATAAGGCTATACATTTGGCATTTAAAAATATGCAAGTCACTTATAACATTAACGGGATTAAGTCAGGCAAATCCTTGATGGAGAAGGACCTGTGGGTGCCTGTGAATAATAACCATAGAAATAATGCCAGTCAGCAGCAAGTCATTGTCCGAGGTATGGGCCAATAAGCTGTTGTCTTGGTCTGTACGGGCAGCCTTTATGGGGTCCAAGGGCTGGAACTACGGGGAGGCAGAAGAGGCAACTGCCTAGACCGCAATAATGAGGTGGTGCTGGGCAGGTACCTGCTGAAGGGTCATCTACCTACCTCTAGTCTAGGTTTGCATGCTCCCTGGTTCTTGGCTTTGCTGCTCTTGCCCCTTTTCTGTTCCCCCTCCATGCGGGGTGTCACTGTGCATCCATGTTCACACACATGCACTGAGGGGAGCGAGGTGGCGGCCAGGTTGCCTAGGCTGCCTGGTTGGCTTGGCCCGTCCCCAGGGCTGAAACTTGGGGTAGGCATAAGTGGCATGTGCCTAGGGCGTAACAAAGTGGGGGCGTCAAGCATGTACCTCTTTTGCTTAACCCTGGTCTGGACCCTATTCCCATGTCGAGTCTTGCCTCTGGCACACTTCTGAATGCAAGCTTGCCAGGAAGGGGGCTAGGTGGCTTGATCCAGGCCTGCCTGCACCTGCAGGGTTTGACTGTGCTAGCGGCACACAGGGAAAAATCTGGTGGGACCTGCCAAACCAGGCCTGCTCCCTGCCAGGAATTTTGGGCGCTCCACCCCAGCCCCTGATTATGGGCACAGAACAAGAACACAAGAACACATAGCAGGCATGCTTGCATAGTTTGTGGGGGGGGCTGCAGGCTGCTGGCAAAATTCATGATTGGAGAAGTTCTTGACTGTGATGGGGTCCCCTGAGATTGCAGCAGTGGTGGGCCCCAAACACCCCAGTCGACACTGAACCTTTATCATCTATGGGCACCATCACACCTTGAGCTCAAAGCCAATGTTCCAAGTCAAAGTGCTCTGTTGTACTACACACAATTACACATACAGAGTGCATTATACTCTCGGTAACCTGTCTTGAGAAAGTGTTACTTCCATGGTTCCTTTAATGTGTTGCAGCTACACACGCAACTGGGTCACATGCTTATAATGATTGTCATTGACATCACACGCATTTAACCTGCTGGAAGCAATGCATTCACACAATTTACCAAAGCAGCCACCAAACTGCTTCCATATTGATTGTGTACAAGTTGCAGGTACCTGCAATATCTCTGGGATCCTGGGGGGAAAAAAAAGCTGCAACGTGGGTAAAAAAACAAAAAGAAACCAGCACCCGGACACGTTGCACATTGCATGTTATTTATAAATGAGCCTTGTCAAGGCTTGTGCTTTAATTACAGCTTCCAACCCTTTCCCCGCACACCTAACTGGTGAGATATTCCATATAACTATATGCCAACTGCGTGACTAATGGAATTTGCCAATCTTCTAGAGAATATGTGACTTTGCTATTAGGGCAGCTTGTGTAAGGTATGATAAACTAGCTAGTGCCTAACCTGGAATTAGTGACCACTAGGGTATTTCCACAGTTTAGTTGCAATTTCTTGCCAATATTAGATTATTATGGGAAACACTATGGTATTCTGAACGGGCACTGGGAGATGCCCCATTTGCTTACTGATTACACTTATGCCAATTGTTGTTTCTTCTGAATCAACCAGCAGCTATTTAGGAATTAATTGAGCAAATGGATAAAAATTTTTATTATGTAACTATGAGACACAGAGGTGTTAATGTTAATGGAAAAAGTACCTTGTTCATTCAGTAGAGTTTATTTTGTGTTTATTCAGGCATTCAAGAATGGGAGCTCAAAGTGCAGCAGTGTGCATCCCCATATATTTGTATTTCTGCAATATGTTCTTGCTGGTGTACTGTATGCAGAGGTAATGGGCCAATGAGAGTGCTGTTGTTAATAAATAACAGGGCTTGGGACATATTGTCCTTTTCTGTAAATGGTTTTCTAACAGGTTGGTAATGGCATCTGGTTGGCTTTTGTACTTTATTATATCAGCGAAGAGGCTGAATGCAGCATATTTGCACTTATCCCTGCTGGAGGGTAATCTCAGCAAATCTCTCATCCAAAAGGGAACAGCATTATACAATTATGTTATCATATTGGGATAAACCAGGGTTTTCCACTATGCAGTCCGAGGTTGAAGAGCATTGTTAGCCGTTCAAACCACCAGGGGACACTGCAGGGTTCAGTTTAGGATCAATTGCAGGGCCACAGTCTGGACATTCCTGAAACAAACAGTGCTGGCCAAATATTACAGGTCTGGGTAAAATGTCAGTCAGGGGTATAGAGTTTGCTGGCCTGTGCTTGAGTACAGGTAAAATCAATATGTTACTCACGCATGGGATCAGCTTAATCTTATGTTTGAAGACTAGTGGAAATTTCCAGACCTGCTTTTTTTCCTGTACAAATGGGTATGACTTACTAGGGCCAAAGTTATTGAAGAGAAGGCCTAGGGCAAAGTCATTCTATTTGCTCATATTGAGCTGAAGCTGCCATATTGCTTATTGAGCACCCACAGTCAGTTTATATATAAAATATATATAGATATAGAAAATATATAGAAAGCACAGTGTACTTCTAAATAAGAATGGGTTGAAAGAGATAGTAGATATCCTACAGTGTGGTGGTCTGGTCTTACTGGATAATAGTTGTGATTTAGTGAAATGCATGTTGGCAGATTCACTAAAGGACGAAGTGGCTAACGCTAGCGACTTTTCACCAGTGGTACCATCCACATAGACATTGCCAATTCACTAACAGGCGCCAATTCGCTAGCAAAAGAGACCGTTGTTAGCATCCATTTGTAAGAAAAAGTGGTAACTTCAAGCATTTGTCTATTACTCCAATTCATTCCAAAACTTTATGTTTTACTTCTAGTCCAGCCAAAATATCAGGTGGGAAAGAAAAGAGGAATTCATGGAAGAAATAGGAAAGAAAATGAGAAAATAATGGGGAAAGGGGGCTTATGGGTTAGGGAGGCAAGAGAAGTAAAGAAGTAGAGATTACCACAGTCCGCTATAGTGAAAATCCGCCACTCTCCATTCATTTGTATGGCATTTTTAAAGGCATATTTATCTAAGGGTGAACTTTCACCCATTGATAAATACTCAAAATCCTGTAGAAATAAATGTAGAGTGGCAGAATTTTCCCTCTAGCGGACCGTGGCAACCTCTAATACGCTTTGATAAATATAACCTATAGAGAAGAGCGAGGATGAGCAAAGCTGCCACTCCACCAGCTATCCACACCCAGCACAACAATGCCCAGGTGACTCAAGTGTCTGTATAGGGTCCATAGGGGAAGTGGTGAGAATGTAAACCAGACCCAGAACCTGCCTTTATCTACTCTTCTCATTGGTTACCCTGTAAGCCTAGATAGTGAGCTGTGCCAGGATGAAAGGTTGGAAGAATGCCACTGCTGTAACAGTACATTGGGAATAAATAGAGGGGTTGTGGTGGGTGAGGGTGTAACTGGATCTGGGAGAGTGAACCCCACATATCGCTCTCTGCTGATCTGGTCGGCTCATTTCTAAGTGTTTGCTGATAATTTACAAATAACTATATCAGAATAAATACTAATAACTGTATAATAATAATAATAATAGTACATTGGGTGTGGACATCTCCTTGAAGGATGTGGGTGGAAAGCTGGGGCTTGTAGGTCTTCAACAGCTGGTTTGTTCCAGGTTGGACATCTTTGTTCTATGCTAAGCCTTCTCTTATCTATCTCCTGCCCTGACCTGGCTCTGGATCACAGTGACAAACTGCTCTAACCATTCGTCTTTTTGGGTGGAGCAGAATAGGATGCTTAATAATGTTGTTGTTAGGGAGCTATTTAAGGAATCTGATTGCTTGAGGAAGGTGGGGTAATTAAAAGGCATAAATAAACATCTCTAAGGCTTAAAGGGAGGATTTAAAACCCTCAGATGTTGACTCGTTGCCACTTAACTCATCTGCTGCCAGGCCAGTGTACATTATTTTGGGGCTCATTTACTAACAAATAGCAACCAGTGGAATTACCTATAGCAACCAGTTAGATCTCTGCTTTCATTTTATATCCTGCAGGAGCGACTCAAAACTGACTTCTGATTGGTCTCTATAAACAACTGCACTTTAACAGGTTTATTAGAAAATCCACAGGTTTTTGTGACTCTTATTCAGGGGCGTAACTACAGAGGAAGCAGACCCTGCGGCTGCAGGGAGGCCCAGGAGGTATAGGGGCCCCATGAGTCCCTAATTCGCATACAATGTCAATAAATATTGGTAAAACATGTCAATCGCTAGACACTTTGGGGTCCTGAAAAATTTTCTGTGGGCCCAGTAATATCTTATTCCAACCCTTTTGAGGAGACAAAAGTCATACTATATGCTATAACAGTATATACACATACAAAATACCCAACCTGTTGTTAGAAAATGTGGCTGTCTGTGGCCTAATCTGTGTCGGATGCCTTGGGAGGAAGTTTCTGCAGAGCATCAGGCAGTACCATCAGATCACAGTAAACCCTTCAAGGGAAAATTTGTGAAACTCATACATTTTATTCTTCATTCTTGTGATTGGATAAGGGCCTGGTTTCTGGTAAATTCAGGCAAAAATAATTTGACCAGGCTAACCAAGGTGCTTCATATCATGTCACAGAAATGTAGTGTAATAGTTTGTAGACTTTGGGGCTGGACCGTAGAGTGGCTTAGTGCAGTGGATGAGATAGTTCAGCACTAGTGATGGGTGAATAAATGCGCCAGACACTAATTTGCAGCGAATTTCCGCTTTTCTCCGTAAGCGAAACTGCAGTGACAATTCGCTGGAGAAAAATCTAAATTATTCGGACGCCCATTGACTTTAATACATTTGGACCAAATAGTCGCACGTATAAAAATTGATGCTCGCATCAAAGTTGATGCCCGTCAAAATTATTTTGACGCCCATTGACTTCAATACGTTTTGTGAATTTCTCACTGTTTTCGCAAATTTCACAGTAAATTCGCAATTTTTTCAGCGAAACTGCACAGATTCGCTCATCACTATTCTGCACCAAAGCCGGTTAGGCGAAATTTGGAGAGCATGATTGTTTGGTCTCCTAGACAATGCTGAAAACCCAACTCGCTGTCCTAGATATCCTATATCACTGAATGGCTGATACACTGAGGGTTTCATATCTCAGTAAACGTTTTAAGTGGGTCTTGACAACATGTTGGACCTCAAAGGGTTGCGTAAATCAGAAACAACTGAAAATCACTAACTAAACTTACCTAACTCATCTAACTAAACTTACTGCTAACATTGGAAGACACACAAGTGGTAATTGTAATTGAACACTACTATATAAGAGCACCACCAATAACATGTTGCCTTCTTCTTTATAAAGCTATTAGCAAGCAATCTTTATAAAATCCACAGTGACATCACCCACATTTATTCAACTGTTTTATTCATGCTCTGTGTCACTTTGTTGTTAGCCAAGCAAAGGCAATTACTTTGCACACGCTACCCAGCATTAACAGAAACAAGTCAGGCAAAAGTAATAAATAGCTGTGATGAATATAAGCATAATAAAGCCCCAGGGCGGATGTATAGATTCTGTACACTCAATTACAGTTTACATCAACAATGTAGGTTCTAGAAAGGAGGCTTTGAGCCTGAAGTGCTCGGCATGGTCTCTGTTCTTCTCATTTCTCCTGTTTGCTTTGTCGAGATAGAAACTGGATTCAAATAAATGGAAACTTGGAATTCTGGTGATGACTAAAGATCCAGGTGATATTTAGAGTACCCAAGGGCATTACTTACAACCTCAAAACATCTCTTCAGTTTTTGGTAGCCTACATTCAAATAAGATGGTCTTGAATAGGTGACATTCTTTATCATAGAGTGACACTTACCATCCCATGAGAACCAAAAGTAACTGTCACAGCCATTACCAACCTATGATCGACACCTGCCTCTCATCATTATTATCCCTCATTTAGAGGCTGGTAACTACTGAGTAACACAATCACCCAATGGGTGAGACAGATGTCCTTCCATTAAATAAGACACCCATGAAATGAATGTGATGTAAAGAAATGTAGACTGTGGGGTTCACTTATTTCCTAAGGCCACATAGGACCCTCTAAAACCCTAGTAGTATAAAGTCTCCTAGAGGCAAGTGTTTTTTCATTAGAGTGTCTGATAAAGAGGGGCTAGACTATACCACCTCATAGCACAAATAGAGAGTGACATATCTAGAGCAGAACATTAGCTTCCAGCTGTAAGCTGCATTGAATTATTTAATGAACTGACCAGACTTAACTACTTAGCTACTGCATTGCTGCTGTGTGACACTTACTTTATCATAAGTTACAAGGGTTGTATACAGAATATTATGGCGGCAGGCAAAAAAAAATTAATATTTATTGCATTAGAACATTTGCACCAGTAGGTACCTTCCCTTTTTGTTTGGTTAAGACACTAAAATGTACAAAAGAAAATCAACTTTTGATTTAGTAAATTCTATTTTTGTGTAAAGATAAAATCGTTTTATATTTAGATTTGGGGGCTCCTTTCTGACACAGGCTGAGATGTACTGAGAATGCCTGTAAGCCCCGCTTGAGTGTAATGACTTATACATCAGGGATTTCATACTCTATACCTGTAATACTGGCTCACTTTGTACAAATGTTGAACTAAAAATTTGTGAAAGCCACTATCCAAGAACTGATATGATTGTCAGTGGCAGAACCAAGGATAGGCAAAAGAAGCATCTGCCCATTTTTGGAAAAATGGGAGAAGAGGGTAACAATTGCAAAAAAATGGTTTATTACAGATTGTTGGTCCAAATCCATTGTTATATTAATAACAGCTCCTCTGCCTTCTAGTTTACATTGGTCTGAGATTGGGTAATGGTGTAGGTAACACTTGGTGCAAATCTGTCTTGGGTGCCAAAGCTCCTTGGCTTAGCTCTGATACCTGTAAATTTATATCTTTTGCTTTTGTAAAATTCACCCAAATCCACTGTATCTACCAGATCGGCAGATTCACGGCCGAATTAAAAAATCTGTTAAATTTACAGATGAATTTTACCTCTACATCCAAGAGATGTAATATTATATTCTGGGCCTACTTCTCTATTTGTGTTTGCTGATCATATTTCCCCTTCTAGCACTTCTTTTCTGGAGCAAATAAACCCAACTTGTTCAGCCTGTTTTCAGAACAGACATCTTCCAAGTCCCTTATTTGCTGTATTTAGTTCCTTTACTCTAGCCTCTCTCTCTCTCTGGTACTCTATTCTCGTTTTTATAAATTAACGGCTAAAAAAGCAGTGCATATTTGAGATGAGACCTTGTTAGTGCTTTATAAAGAAGCATAATGATATCTTATCTTCTGTGAGTCTTAGATGGCAGGCTGTTTTGAGTAGGGCTTTTCTTGCCTCTTGTTCTGGTTATTAGCTGTATATTTGTATGTAATCTGTTATGTCAATGTATACACCCCATATATTATACAGAGCCTGTGTGTTAAGGTGGCCATAGATGCAAAGATCCGCTCGTTTAGCGACATTGCCAAATGAGCCGATCTTTCCCCGATATGCAACTAACGGGCATGGCTACATTGGGGGTAATCTGAACGTTCGGGCCTATGGCCGAACGATCGGATTACGATGAGAGTGCAATGGACTCCGCGGGATGGTTGGGACAAAATCAAACCTGTCCAAATGACCAAATGACTGATCTCCGTAGGACAAAAAATGACGGGACTCTCCACACACGGTCCGAAAATCATACGAATCCTCGATTTGTACGATAGGATCTTTGCGTCTATGGCCACCTTTAGAAATAAAAATAGTAGCTAAATCTGCTGTAGACTGATGAGGTCTCATTGGTACCATTTAAAGAGGCACTTTCTGTTACACTTCTATAGAGATTTTAAAATAATTTGTTGCGTATTGGCTTTATCTGCTGCAGACTGACATTGCTTTCTGCATTCCAGTCATTTACTCCAAATGAAGCTGAAGTAGCCTGCAAAGAATGAAAAGCCCAAATCCTTAACATTGCATTTCCTACACTGATTTTCAGGTGTCTCTAAATGCTTGGAGTTTGTCCAGGCCCTGCTGTAACCTGGTCTATGAGGCCGACTGATGTGCAATATAACTTAATATTATGCTGCTGCATTCAGATTTAGGTACCTGCACACAAATAGACCTTGGTCTGGCTGTCCCAGGCACAAATATCTGCAGGTAACTGCCAACGTCTACCTGCCATAATTAAATTCCCCAGAATGCCAGCCCAACTGACAGGTAATAAATATTTCTGAAAATGACCTCATTCATGTCAGGTAGAAATTGATGTGTGTTTATGATGTTACAGGCAAGGCTGGCAACACACTGGTCAAGACAAACAGAAACAATCCCAGAGTTGCCACACTGTTAGTCTGACACTGCCAACAGAGCTCAGGAAAGTTGAATAACTACAAAAAGATCAGGTCAGGGAATTAGACAAATAGGAAATTTACCTGGTCAGGATAAGGAGCTATACTGAGGTTCGTCATGTATTGCCTGGAGACTACCAATAAACAGTATCTACATACAGTGCAGCCGTGCAGGTAACTGACTGAAGCAAGACCAGCCATGTCAACCCTTCAATGTGCCACGTACTTCCATAATGCCGATGTTAATGTAAAACAGACTAAATGCTGCAAACACTGTACATTACAAGGATAAAGGGTGTAGTTTATTCTTCATCTCCGCCTAGCAATGAACTGATGGCCAAATAAAGAAGAATACATTCAGAATTAGATGTAATACATGTTTTGGCCATACTCCAGATCAGCTATGTCATGACATGAGGAAATAACTAGGGAGGCCTTACGTCTTCTTCTGCAAAAGTTTGATGAGCAGACATTATAGCAGCTTCTTACTCATATTCTGGTACAATCTGTTGTATTTTGCAACTCTTGATATCATTTATGAGGAATGATTAGACAAGATCAGAGGTACAGACCATGTCTTAACTGTAGCATTTTATTGACCAATCAATATTATATATAATACTAGATAGTATAAAGATTTTTAGCTGAAGTTGGAATCATAGTCTTCCTTTTATTTACATGGTCTTCTTCCTGATTGGGCCGTGGCATTCTTGGATAATAGGCAATTGTATGTAGCTGGGCTTGTCTCAACGCTAACATTATACTGACAAATCATGGATAGTAAATTGTACTTGTGGAACAGCTTGGCATTGCACCATTTGAGTCCCCAGTTCATGGTAGAATCTGCAAGTTTTGTGTAATTCTAGGAAGAATCAGCTCACTGCCACATTTCCATTGATAATTGACTGATCTGCTATTGCACTGGCACCATCAGTGTGATTCCCATCGTAGTCTACACAGGGATCTTTTCAAGCATTTTGCCACCCACTAGGTTTGTCACCTTTCCAAAATAATCTTACTGGCTGTTGGGAGGGGGTGGAATGAGATGTAATAGGGGCAGAGGAATGAGGTGAGAGGGATGGGGCAATAACACATGGATGGAAGGATGGCTGGTTATGGAGCAGATAGGGAAGGAAAAAAGGTAAGATGGGGCAGATTGGGAGCAGGCCAGGGGCTAAACGACTACATTGCTGGTAAATCTGTAATGAAAGCCTTGGTCTTGGCAGATGTCTTACCGGCTAGGCTGATAAAATAATGGTGGACTGGCACAGAACCAATTTCTAAGACCCGGACCAGATCTGAACCACAACGGGCACATTTACCCACTTTGATCTGCTACCCGACCTGGACCCGCAACTGCCTTATCCGCAACCCAACCCGCCGACCACCATCAAACAAGAAGTGATGGTGCTGCAATCCAGCAGTGACATCATCAATATTGGGCAGGGACAGAAACACGTTTTGTAAAACTTTAAAAGGAGTAAAATATAGGCAATATAACATAAGATATTTAGATGAGACCCGCAACCCGTCTTGTGACCCGCAGACCCGCATCTATACCCGCACCTGAAAAATCTACCCTCATTCTGCAAGGTGCCTGCTTTTTCTGCAGGTAACCCGCGTGTACAAACAAACTAGAAATCAGGAGGCAAAACTCATCTGCCATTAATCTTAATGATTAGTGACATACATTAATTACACAGGATTTATTTTATGATATACAGATGCAGAATTTGTCTGGAATGCTTTGGACCTAGGGGATTCAACATAAGGGATATTTCCATAATTTCTGTCTCCATACCTTAAGTCTGCTAAAAAAAAATATTTAAACATTAATTAAACCCAATAGGATTGTTTTGCTGCCATTTTGGATTCATGCAGCGTAGTCACCTTTAAGTACAATCTGCTATTTTCTTATTACATAAAACAAGGAAATTATTTAAAGTAGAATTATTTTCTTAGACTGAACTCTATAGGAGACGGCCTGTAATTCAGAATATCATGCATATTGGTTTGCCACATAAGATATATTATACTTGTGTTTTCAAAGAAGTTAAGACCTCTACTTTTTCAACTTGAATATTTATGTAGATGTAGTCTTTTTTAAAATGAGGATAAGTAAACAAACATTATAATAAAATCTTCAGGATAACACGGACAACTAAAACTCACAAGTCCTCTCTGTAGGATGGAGCACTGACTGATGGAGCCAAGCAGGGCATAGGAAGGACAAGTTAGTTGAATCTTCCACATGTAAGCCCAGGAGATGTCTATGAGGACTATAATTCCAGGCCTGTCACTGCATAACAGAGCAGCACTGTGTGCCCAGCACAACGCTCTGCGGTTGGGGGACCTGGAAGGCCGTGTGTGTTATATGAACTGAGATTTGTCAAAGGGCTGTTGAGCTGAAAGTGCACTTTCATTCAGAAATGGGAGCTGAAAATTCAGCTGTAAAACCATCAAATGGAAACCCGTCTAGGGCGAAAGAATAGCAAGAGAGGATCTTATAAATACGCCCTTATTTGCAAATCTCTGACCTGTGCGGCTGTATGTTAACTCTCTGTTGCCCACGAGTAGTTTAAGCAACCTTTAAGCAATTATTTATCCATTTTTTAAATAAAACAAAGGGGAGTTTTTGATTGGTCCCTGTCATTTTAATACTGATTTCAACAGCAGTTACAGTAACATAAAACTTTATTGGAAATAATAGACAATGCGTCATTAATGTTTATTGGAGAGTTGCTTAGAATTCAATTTGCTTTAATTATGCAAAATATTTGGGTTTACAGCCACATTTCATTAGTTAAAGGCTGCCTGGTAACAATTTAGGTGTTATTTTTTTAAAAAAAAACTGCTTCTATCACACAACGGCAGCTGTAGGACTTTACAAAGACAGGGGTTACAAAAACCCCTGTCTTTGTAAATACATGCATCTGCATAGATTACTGATATGATAGGGGACAAAGGAATGTGCATTGATCAATTTTTCTTTTTTTCTATGTCTGTAGTTAATTTGGCCAGATCAGTAGCACTTCCAATGTATTTTAGTACATTTTTATGAAGCCATGGAGTGCTCTCACAATTTTTCCTTTTTGTACTTTGTATTGTAGCAGATTTATTCTGTTTGGAAGTTTAGCAGCTAAGCTGCAGGCCAGGCTTCCATGTGGTTGTAGCACCCCCACACCTGTCTCTTTAAATGGTGGAACAATTCCTTTGGAAATGGGTGTTGGTCTGGGCAGTTTCTCTCTCTCAAAAGCTGCAAGCGGGGGAGGTTATCTCTCCCCTTTGAAAGCTAATGGCAGGGGAGGACTAAGCCCTATGATGAAAACCAATGCCCAGGTCGGGAGACCTTATTTTTCAGGTAATGCTCCTATGCCGGGAGGCTTTAGCATTTGAAATTATGACCAGAGGTAAATTGTTAGGGACTGCCATATGGGTTTTACCTTGACGTGGTATGGTGGCTTATCAATCTTATGATCATAATTTTGTAACTAAAAAAACCCCTGTCTTTGTAAATACATGCATCTGCATAGATTACTGATATGATAGGGGACAAAGGAATGTGCATTGATCAATTTTTCTTTTTTTCTATGTCTGTAGTTAATTTGGCCAGATCAGTAGCACTTCCAATGTATTTTAGTACATTTTTATGAAGCCATGGAGTGCTCTCACAATTTTTCCTTTTTGTACTTTACATAGATTTTTATCTGAACTTGGGTTCAAGGTTTATTTTTATTCTCATGGCCTACTCTGTCCTAATTTCAGCCATCTTCCTGATTGGGCTTTGGCATCCTAGGATAATATTTAACACGGTTAACGTAAGTGTGCTGAATGACACTATTATAAATTACACATGACAACTAAAATCAATTGTCTTCTGTTAAGATTACATGGGCTTCTGTATCAGACTTCCTGTTTTCAGATTAAACCTCCAGGGCACGGCCTTGAGCATGCTCAGTTTGCTCCTCCCCTCCCTCCTGTAATCTGAGCCCAGAGCTATGAGAGAGCAGGGAGAGACTCAGGCAGGAAGTGATGTCACACCACAATAATATGGCAACTGCTATCCTAAACAAAAAGAGAGTTTCTAGAGCTGTTTTCTCAGGTATGTTAAAGCATTCTACAGAATAAATATAGTGTTATCACTTGCACCATTGTGGCTAAGCTATTGGCAATAAAATGTCTCTGTAGCTTTCCTTCTTCTTTAAAGGAATAAAATAATATGCAACCTGAAGTGAGGCAGAAAAGATCCAGTGACCACCCAACTTCTATATTTTTTGTGATTTACAATATATATTTTTTTAGATCAGTCAATCATATAATGTCACATATTTAGGAAGGAGGCATTATCAAGAAACCTGCTTGAAATAGTCAATTTAGTCCTACATATGGATCTTAATCAGGTTAAGGGCAGGATAGGGGTAGGGTGAGTTTTAACTTACCTACCTTCCCCCCAATCTCTGATAATGGCATATGTGGGTTTATGATGGAGTCACTTTCATTTTGATGATATTACTTCTGATTTTTTGGCAGCCATTGGGTATCAGGTTTGGTTGGGAATCAGGTTGTGGGCCCAAGCAGGTAAAAATGCAGGTCTGAGTTCATGTTGGGGGACAGAGAGTAGGCATGGGTGTCTAGTTGAAGAGTTGCTCCCCGTATGGATTGGTATTTGAACACGTACTATAATGAGTGTTATTTCAGAATGACTTGTTGGCGCATTCTTCCTGTGACTGGAACATTCTTTACCTTCTGGGGAATTTGAGCAATGAGTATCACTTAACATTAAATATGTTGCTACAACATGGAAACCTGCTTATTACTTAAGGAGGAGATACTAAAAACATATTTTCGATATTCTATCAGAACATAAACAGGGCAGTGCCAGATTTTATTCACATAGGTGGATCAGCATATTATGGCAAATGTACAGCGTGAATACTTTTATCATGATGTAGACAATGGTACTCTATGACAATTTGCAATTTGTCTTTTTATTTTGTGTAGTATTTCATGTATCTAATAAAACATATCTGCCTCTAACTTTGCCACAATAAATGGGGTTTACATACCACTGTGGGATTGAAAACAACAATTGCATATTTTAGCATTTATTAGGGTTTAAGGGATGTCCAAAGATTCCCTTTGTATTAGGACCCCACCATCAGTATTGTAGGTAACATGTTAAGGTATCCCAGAAGGCCAAGGGGCTAATTTATCAATGTTCAATATTGATTTTTTTTGGTGTGTGAAAATTTACAAATTTGACTCGACAGTCTTCAAAACTCAAATTTTAGAAATTTATTGGATCCAAAAAAAAAACCAAAAGCTTGAAAAACTTATTTAAAATGTGCCATCTAAAAACTGCCAAGTTCATGTAGAAGTTAATGGGATTTGCTGTAGGCAAAGTGCAAGCCAATTTACCCTGGGAACTTTCCAATTCAGGAAAGTTCATAATAGAATGATGAATAGAATTAGACTATAAGGGGCATATTTATCAAGGGTCGAATTTCGAATTGAAAAATCTTTGAAACTCAAATTGAAAAAGACCAACTGAAATTAAGTCGAAGTTTTTTTGGGTCGAATAGGTCAGTTTTCGATCTAATAGGTCTAATAGTTCAAATTGAAGGAATAGCACATTCGATCGAATTCGATTTGAAGTTTTCCCCCCAACCAATTGATTACAGATCGGTTCTAGGAGGTTCCCCATAGGCTAAAACAGCGATTCAACAGGTTTTAGATGGCAAATAGTTGAGGTCGAATTTTTAAGGAGACATCGATATTTGAATTTTCGAATTTTTTGCAAAATCAATTCAAATTTGGACTATTTCCTAGTTGAATTACACAAAAATAGCTCGAAATTCTAATTCTTCAAATTCGAAAATTCACGTCGACCTTTGATAAATCTGCCCCTAAATGTGCTGCATTTGCGTTTTTCTCATGTTTTTATTTAATTTTTTTTCTTTATATTCAAGTTTTTTCATACATATACACATATTCGAGTTTTGTAAATTCTCAGTTTAAATGTAAAAAAAAAAAACTTGAATAAACTTCCCCATGTTTCCAAAAGAGTTTTCTTCGGGAGCGAAGCAGATATAGCATTAAAAGTAAGTAATACGAACTTTCCATACTGATATTGGCTTGATGTGATGGGAAGCTTCAAAATATCAGTCCAATCCTCTATTGCAGGGGTCCCCAACGTTTTTTTACCCATGGGCTACATTCAGTTGTAAAAAGAGTTGGGGAGCAACACAAGCATGAAAAAAGTGAGTAAGGGCTGTGATTGGCTATTTGGTTGCCCATATGGGGACTTCTAGTTGAAAGGAGGCTGGTTTTTATGCAAACAACTTGTCAGGAATTTAAAAAAATAAGCACCTTATTTGGGACCAATGGGAGCAATAGCCAATGGGTTGGTGAGTAACATGTTGCTCACAAGCCACTGGTTGGGGTTCACTGCTTTAATGGTTCCAAAGAGACCATGGGAGATTTAAAACCAATAGGGATGCACAGTGACAATATGCATTTAATGGAATGGGTCGCCAGTAGATTTACTCAAATGTAGATGTGGGTGTAAACGGCAAATTAAATGTTTGACAAATACAGGGAGAATCTGAATTTTCACTGAGGAAGGAAGCATAAATAGAGGTTTGGTGGAACTTTTTCGCTGCTAAATTGTGTTTAAATAGAACCAGCAACTTGAGTGTTTATAAATCCAGACATTGACCTTTCCATGGATGGAATGAGCAGAGTCAGTGTTTGTTCCACTCACACTCTCTTCTTTGTTATAGGCATGAGGTGTTTTTCTGTATCCCGGAACTTGGCTTATGACTGCAAATGGAAGCTGTAGGCCGAAGGGAATTATTGGCCATCTACAGGCCTGTGTATGTCACTTGTTTGGCTCAGTCAGGCCTCTATTGTTCTGCTTGCTTGTGGGTAAAGGAAGGAGGTTTAGCCATAATCTGACACAGACACAGAAGTGAAAGGTCATTTATATTATTGCTAGCCAGTGAGATGTTATAAGATGTCTGATCAGGAAAGTGTAGTGTCAGAAATGCGTTTCACACACAGATACACACTAATCTAGCCTTCTAAAAAAGTCACATACTATACTATCAGGCAGTCTAACTCATTAGAGAGCAGTGCCATCTATTCAAAGGAGAGAATATTTTCTCACTGTAGTCTCACTCAATATATTGAAGAAATTGAGTCATACTAATATAAACATAGAGGTGGCATTTGTTAAGTGCATTCCTTTTGGAACAATTCTGTGCCTATACCAACAAGTACAGATCGTGCTGCCAAAAAGGCAACTCTCTTCTCCATGGCTCCCCTGGTGCTCATCTCTTACTCATCCTGAATGGGGCAACTTGGGGGAGGCACTTAAAAGGGTGTTTTGTACTTTGAACCTTGCTATGCCTAGTAAATTAGTACTACTGTCTTTTACTATGTACCAGGAGCACACACCATGTCAGATGTCCTCTTGTAGCTCCAAACAGTCTATAAATAGAAGGAATCACTGCACAAAATTCTTAATTCTTTATTACCTTTGGAATTTTTCTTATTCTTTTAGGTACTGACAGTTACAGCTATATCTAATTCATAGAGTTTATTAGCTATTCAGAGTTTGATGGACATACGGACAAATGGTCATACAATTTGGCAATTTAGATAGAAAAAACGAAATAGTATGTCCACAAATGCCCATTTGTAATCAATGTTAGAGCTGTAAGAAGTATCAGGCAAAATAGTTCCTTCTCCTATAAGC
The DNA here is from genome assembly GCA_038501925.1 of Xenopus petersii. Classification (NCBI taxonomy): domain Eukaryota; kingdom Metazoa; phylum Chordata; class Amphibia; order Anura; family Pipidae; genus Xenopus; species Xenopus petersii. The sequence goes on from CM076677.1 coordinate 105,579,296, forward strand.
TGCAAAAAAGCAGTGTTTTATAATGTGTATTCGCTTACACCTATAGACATTGTCAGTAAATATTACAGCAATTCATTCATCTAATTGTTATTGGCTTATTTCTGTTGCTAAAACAAAATCATAATGAAGCAAATAAACATGGTTTAAGGATTACTAAAAGATTTAGAATATAATCTGGGCTTTAAAAGAATCCATAAAAAGTATATAGCTATATATATATAGAGAGAGAGAGAGAGAGAGAGAGAGAGAAGGCATATTAAAGGCAAAACAAACAATGGAAAGGATAAGGATATCTGCGTATGTCGCACATTGTGTTTCACCTGTACGGTAACTTGTAAGCCCGAGATGATCTTGTTGGAATGTTTGTTCTGACGTCTGACCGAAATAATTTCAGGAATGTGTGCCAGCGCCAACAATTTATTTTTATTGTATGTCAATTTATTTTATCAGCTTGCTTAGCTAAAGTGTTCATTCCTCAAGTATAAAGGTATTGTTTTATAAGGCGCAGAAGGAAAACAACACAACTGACACCCTTGAAAAACAATAGAAAATGAAAAAAATAATCAGCAGGTGTTAGATCTTTTTGAGTGTGCCTATTTACCCAACTCACCCGCCTTATTTACACTCTCAGAAAGGGTCAATGCACAGTTGCCCTCGTTCCCACTTACTGTTTGATATTGCCTGTTGTCTCATAGCAGATCTGAACTATCTCAACTGATGTAGACATATTGGGTGGGTGGCTTGACTGCCACTATTCTCAGATAGAATGGGAAGTGGTAAATAAGTTCTCAGATGCCTATAACCCCTTCCCATAGAGATATAAGGAAGATGTGTTGGTGACAGGCAGTATACCATTCAGAAACCTCCATTTCTTTATATCTGAGCAGAGGTCCACCAGTTGCCTCCATTACTAATAATCAGGGGGTAACTACAGAGGAAGTAGACTCTGTGGCTGCAGGTGGGCCCAGGAGGTATAGGGGCCCATGAGGCCCTAATTTGTATAGAATTTCAATAAATATTGGTAAAACAGGTCATCGTCTTAACATTTTGAAGTGAAAAATAATTTGCTGTGGGGCCCAGCAATATCTAGTTACGACACTGCTAATAATAACACTTTTAAGCACTGGAGATGCAAACTGCACTGTATATATTATAGGAGGCCTTATTAATGCTTTGTAAAGAGAAATAGCTACCCTCTGCTTCCATATATTTACCATATATCCCTTTAAATATAGGATAATATTTTGCTTGCTCTTGTTACTCAGTCCTTTGTAAGTCATTCTGCTAGTCCCATGAGGGATACACATATCATTTATACTTGTACCATTGCAATGGAAATCTACTTCAGCTCCATCTGTTAATTTCTGAAGGAAAATAGTCAATGGTATACAGGTATGGGATCCATTATCCAGAAACCTGTTATCCAGAAAGCTCAGCATTACAGAAAGGCTGTCTCCCATAGACGCCATTATATTCATTTAATCCAGATTTTTAAAATTGATTTCCTTTTCCTCTGTAATAATAGAACAGTACCTTGTACTTGATCCAAACGAAGATATAATTAAATCTTATTGGAAGCAGAACCAGCCTATTGGGTTTAATGCTTATGTTTAATGTTTACATGATTTTCTAGTAGACCTAAGGTATGAAGATTCAAATTACAGAAAGATCAGTTGTCCGGACAACCCCAGGTCCCAAGCATTCTGGATTACAGGTCCAATATCTGTATTACCCGAATAGAGACTGCTCTATATGACAAGAGGTTGCCCGGCCAAGTTTGATGCCGTCTGGGACTAGGGTTGCCACCTTTTCTGGAAAAAAATACCGGCCTCCCTATAGATTTATCTTTTTTCCCAATTACTAACATTGGGATCAACCATAATTTTTACCATCTAGGCCGGTAAAATACCAGCCAGGTGTCTTTCTTTCTTTCTTTCTTTCTTTCTTTCTTTCTTTCTTTCTTTCTTTCTTTCTTTCTTTCTTTCTTTCTTTCTACCTTTCTTACTTTCTTTCTATCTTTCTTTCTTTCTTCCTTCTTTTCTTTACTTTTCATTCTTCAAAAACCCTTAAAAAGTGTACCATTGACAAATGACTCCCTGTACACAGCACTTCGGCCAGTTCTCTATTCATGTACAAGTATTCCAACCAAGACCAACTGAATTAAGTGTAAAAAAAACCAAACATATTTGTGGCTCTGTATCAAAAGCCTTGGCACAATCTGTGTAGACCACATCTATTACAACCCCACAGTCCTGCTTCCTACTTACCACATGAGAAAAAAGCAAGTCCATTTGTTTGGCAGGACCTGTCCTTCATAAAGTCATGCTGATTACTACATAGAATGCCAATCTGAAGAACAAAATCTTAAATGTGTTCTTTTAACAAATCTTCAAAAAAAACTTGCCCACCACAGATGTCAAACATACAGGCCTATAATTGCCAGGTTGGAAACAAAAAACCCTTTTTATATAATGGAATTGCATCAGCTTTTCCATTGGTGCCACACCAGATGAGAGAGCATAGAAGACATTGAGAAATAATGGCCTGGCAGTTGTGGGTGAATATTGACCAGGCTCCGGAACTTTGTTATGAAGTGTTCAAGTACCATGTCCTGTGTCAGTCATCAACAATAACAGTATGAATTGTGATATTGCTGGTGAATGTCTGGCACATTGAGAGACGTCCATCCTACTTGACAATAATTACTGATTCCCTGTGCCTAGAGCATCATGGTTGCTTTTGTGTACTCAGTGCTAAAGTGATGGGCCTGTATAAGTAATATCTGGATTACCAGTGTCAAAAATGGCTCAGTAAAGCCCCTGCATTTTCCTCCACAATCAGGGGCAACTTGCGCCAGATACTGGGGGTGCAAAGGGCTTTCTGGTTCAAAACCTCCTGCCCATTTTGTATTCTTTGAAAAACTGGAAAGCGTCTTTAAAAGACATGTGATATCATAGCCCTGCACCCAATATTATCTCCCCTCCCTCAACATCACCAGCCCACCCACAACGTCTTTGCCCTGATCCAGACATCAACAGCCATCCACATCATCACCGCACCCCCTTTGTTTGGCTTCCAATGCCAGGAAAGGTGGAAGCTCTATGCAAACCTTATCACCAGCCAGTAAATTGCATGTAAATAGGTAAGTTGTGCCAGCATGTGGCTTAAATATTTATGCACAGATACACAGGTCCGGACTAAGACTCAGAATAGACATTTTAATTACATATAGGCCAAAGAGCCCTCCACAGGCCCAATAAACAGTGAGTGTCTATGGCATCTTACAGTAGCCCCTCTGGCATTGGCCATAATCTATGGATCTGGACCTGCACCTGTAGGGTGCTACATGCAAAAGGAGCCCTGTACAGGTATGGGACCTGTTATCCAGAATGCTTGGAATCTGGAGTTTTCCGGATAATAGATCTTTCCATAATATGTAACGTAAACATTAAATAAACCCAATAGGCTAGTTTGCTTCCAATAAGAATTCATTATATCTCAGTTTAGATCAAGTACAATGTAATGTTTTATTATTACAGAGAAAAAGAAAATAATTTTTTAAAATTTGGATTCTTTTATTATAATGGAATCTATGGGAGACAGCTATTATGAAATTCGGAGCATTCTGGACAGTGGGTTTACGGATAATGGATCCCATACCTGTACGTACTACACGGTCAAGGCAGTTGTTATGCATTGTTCTTCGTGCCTGTGATGCTGCCACGTGTACGAAAGGTGCCACAAGCTGGCAAATAGAGCTCAGGAACTAGAAAAGATGATCACAAGTAAATGCAAGCGAGTATGAGTATGGTATTTGCATTGGCACAATTCTAGATTTACATATACATTTATAGAAGAATAGGAGATGAGAGATCAGCCTAGGGACATAATGCACGTCAGAGACAAAAACCAATTAGGGTTAAACTTCCAACTATTTCCGTATAATCGGCAAAGTTTATTTAAAAAGACAATTTGACACTTCCTGTGTCCCTATAAAAAAGAACAGACTTGCATTTAACAGAATAGAACATTTTTGGGGTGACGAGCTTTGTGGGACCTTTGTGATACAATGTGACACTGTAGTGGGGCAGCACAATAAAATGCCCATTGAAACCTTCCATCCAAACCATCAGTGCCAGTGATTAGTTAGCAACACAGAATTTCTTGCCTCTCACATGAGATTTATCATGGCCATAGTAGAGAGTTGGCTTGTGCTATACTAAAATGCGACAGAAGAATGCGCTTTAATCCTCTTTCGAAACTGTTCAATCATTCCTCACACTGAATTTCATGAATATCCAACGGCTGCAGAAGAGCTGCCTGAGAATAAGGGGATTCATATGAAAGTTATAAAGGTTTAAGGAAAAGGGGGTAGAAGAAATACACAGCATATGGTCACAAAAGTTAGACATTAGTAATGTCCATTTATAATTCATCCCTGATGCATAAATGTAGTGTATCCTGAAATGCAATTAATATCAAGGGATGCACCAAATGCAAATTCTTAGGCAAACAATTGGGTCAAATGCTGAACTTTTTGCAGTCTCTGCAGGCCTGGATTTGTGGAAAGGCCACCAGGGCGGCAAGATTTTAGGGGGCGGCATGCTGCCCACCCACATCTGTTCAAGAACACTAGGGATGAGCGGGAGATACAATTGTTTTTTAAATTTCCCTTGCACCAATCCCCATTGCTCTAATTCGTATGATGAAAATTTGCATGAATAAAGAAGGGAAAGGGGTGAAGAACAGCAGTTGGGCCTTGAGGCGCCGCTATGTAAATCCGGCCCTGTGTTTCTTGATCTTTACTCCAGGTATCAAGTGTGTACATGCACATTAGTGTAATAATTCATTGTAAGTTCCAGTTTATTACACTGCGCATGCTCATGGCCTCCTAGACCAACCCCAATGGATCCCTGGAAAGGGTAAGAAGATAATGGCAAGGTGCTCAGCAAAATACTATTCGGGATCTGTGCATTTTTCATCCAAAAAGAGTGTAGGTTTTGGGACATTGCTACTTTCTCTCTCTAAAGGAAATTGGGATGTTCAATGCCAAGAGCTCTATAGCATAAAACCAGCCTTAGGAATTCTAGGCTTTGCAGTATTGTGGTACAGTGGGTACTCTTAATAAAAATAAAAACAATAGTAATTAATAGTGCTGGGTGAATCTGCCCTGATTCACTTCAGCAAAAATTTGCAAAACAGTAAAAAAGTCAACAAACACATTCAAGTCAAACTATGCAACATTTTTTAAGCTACCCATTATATTCTAAGGTTGTTTTTTTCTCTAAATATTTCTAATCAAATAATATAAAGGTTGGTCCAGTGATATCTCAGTATTACAAATAATTGCTCAACCAGATAATATTTTAATAACAGTTGCGGTGCTATTTAGTGGCATCTAGGTCACAGTGTAGCTTAGTATTCCAGCATGTCTAAGCCTTGTAGCTCAGTCGCTGTACTGCAGTCTTGCTGTTCCCTGAATACTAAAGTAAAGAGAGTGATAAAGAAATATATGTTCATCCAGATAATGAATACTGTGCCAAAAGTCCTACATTCCCTAGCATGGCCAGCCTTACGTGTTACCTCCAGCTTTACAATTTGATGCAAGTAAACTTTTTCGATTTGTTCGGACTTTTTCCCTGAATTTTTCAGATTTTTGTCCAAAATAGTTGAATTTTCGGGCTAATTCCAGAGCAGACCACAGAAACTGCCAAGTAGGATAGGGATCTCTCCCATTGACATATACAACCTCGGCAGAAATCGGACTTTTTCCATCCTCTGTGTTTAATAAATCTCGAAAAATTTGAGTTTTTTTTCCCCACTAAAAATTTGGATTTTATAGTTAAAAAAAACTTGAATTGTTTGAGCTTTGGCTGTTCGGACTTTAATAAAAAAAACCTAAATGACCCAAACAGTTTTGCATTAAATACTTAATTTATGGAAACTGAAACTGATGACAGACCTCTGCTTACCTGACGGCCAAACTGAGCCATTTGAGTTTCACATGCAGCGTACAAACTATCATTGCATTCCAAAAGAACTTGGCTGGATAATAAGCAGACCCCTGACATGTTTGTTATGAAGAACACTCTTGTGCCCATAATGTGCATAGTACCTCTAAGCCGCCCAATAAAGCCTGGGCCCCAGATCTCTCCATCTGAAAGCTGGAAGAAAAAAAATAATTGGTGAATGCACTGATGGGAAGATTGGCTAATAAAAGGAGTGAAGCTGAATAGAAGAAACAGTGGGGTAAAATAATACGGCATTAATGAAAAGACATCGAGCTTTTATTCTGGATGAGTAAATGGTAACGGTGCAGCCTCAAGGGATCCCAGTATGAGGGAGCTTTGTACTGAAATGGGACGACACAAGGTCGTGTGAAGTGGTTGAGAGAAGGATGGGCATTGGGACAGGATTGTTCCACAATGTACAAAACCCCTTGGAATCAATTACAGACCCTGCTTTGTTATTGTATAGTGTCTCTGTGACTTATACACTCCTGTCTGTCAGCGGGGAACCTTATCACAAGCAGACTGTCTCAAAGATGTCGCTTCATACAACTAACAGGTGTCCCATAGGATCTTTTCACATTTTCTGATTGATGAAAGAGGTGCCTTAGATCTGAACTCCCCTTACAGAATGCCTTTCTTATCCTACTTATGTACCATCGCCTTTTAGGCAGGTGAACAGATATTTAGCTATTTGTGAAATGTCCAGCTTGTGGCCTTCCATTTGTTCTTGAACCACAGGGCTACATACTGGACTTCCAAGATCTTATGTGTGGCTTCCTTCATGTGTCTTGGCAGGGTTAAGTATATTAAGCATTGCTAGAGGGTACAATATGCTCTCCAACACATTACCCATAATTCAGCATGGAACAGTAATTAGCTGCTGCAGGGCCTGGGTGCAGAATGTGACACAACCCCCAAACTCATGGCTACTGCATGCACGGCTGAAAAATTCCTGTGCCCTTCTACCCACAACAGTGTCGGCCTGGACCACTGGGACCAGGAAAACTCTGGTTGGGCCCAGGTGTCAGTGGGCCTTCATGCTGCTAAACGTTTGACCTATTTCACAACAAAGTGGCTAAATAGGTGGAATAATGGATTATAGTATGTAAAGAAAAGAGACTTGGAGAATAGAGGTTGAGCGAGGAAAGGAAGAAAATGGTACTGAGGGTGGGACCCTGGTCTAAAAACTTGGTCTAAGGTTTTTTGGTATTTATCGTGTGTGAAAACATTAGCTGCTTTAATACTTTTGCCAGGGCTGCTTTTTCCTCCCAGTTAAGCACTGCATTACACTTCCCTCAATCCACCAACCAGAAAAATGGCTCCATGAACCATGTAAGTGTAACACCTATTTGGGCTGCACAGCACACAAATAGTTAAACTGTCCAGCTAGCAGTAGAAGCATGGGTTACATGCGACTTCACACAACAGGGTCAGGGCCTTCGCCAAGTGGAAGTGTTCCCTCTATGGTGTAGTGCAACTACATCCCCCAGGCTACTGTGCATACAACAAACAAATTGGGCGCCAGGAGGTTCTTGCAGTAAAACAGAAACGGTTTATTGAACTATGCACGAGGCAAGTGACCACAGGTTTAGTAGTCACGCAGGAGCTTGAGGCAATAGCACATTTCTCACACAGAGCTGCAGGCATTAGGCATTTCTCATAGAGGAAAGGTCTCCATTAGGCATTTGCAGTATTACACACATTCCCACCTGGAAGTTGTCAGGCAAGTAGCTTCTACCCTACAGTCCCTCTTCACTGAGGTCCCTGACTGGGGGCAACACACAAAGCCTCTGGGAAGCTACTCCCTTACTGCAAATCCTCGTTGGAGCTTCAGCTGCTCTTTCTCTCTCACCTCTCTGCCTTTCTCTCCTAGAGAGACTATGACAAGTCTGCCCTAGTGTAACTATTCCTCATTCACGGGGTTACCTGGTCCCCGACTTCTTCTTCAAAGCACATGGGCCTTTCTGGGCCTAGCTATGCTCAGGCTCCCCTGAGCACACCCAGCTGGATCACCATCCACAGGCCAAAGAGGAAGTGGCCACTCCCTACACACACTATATAGCAGTGTAGCAGGGGAGTGTCATTCTCTCCTGGCAGATCACTCCAAGAAAAAAGGTGGGGGCCTAAAAGCTGCAGGGCAGATTAACCCATACCCATAGGGGCCCCTACATAAGGATAATGGTACGGTCCCAACTTTAATACACAAGCAAATTGATTGATTAATTGAAATTATGTGCTGGATGGCCCCCTTTGCTCCCAAAAAGCAGGGTAGATAGAAAATGCTCTCATTGGTCAAACTGACGTATGATGCTTGTGGTCAACCCAATAAATTTAAAAATGGTATAGAGAACTATTGTTAGCCTGATAGCATTAATCATTAAGTATAATCATCTCAGAATGATCATATGTCACTGTATAATGATTCATTAACTCAATAATGCTGTATCTCCCCTTCCTTTCTGTGTCTCTATCCCTGTTATCATAAAACTCAATTAAATGAACGGATCCAGTCTTATATGTTCCACCTTACAAAAACATATTAACTGATTATATTTTCCTCATGGGGCAGACAGCAAAACAAACAAGGAATAAATTGAACAGGACCTATTTTTCTTGCATTCTTTGTTGATTTGAGATCAGATCAAGTAAAGCCGGGCATACATGACACAATACACTCGTTTGACTAGATTCCAGTGTCGGACTGGCCCACCAGGATACCAGGAAAAACTCCCGGTGGGCCCAGGTGTCTGTGGGCCCTACTGTTGCTAAACATTTGGCCTATTTCATGTCAATTCCTTATTTCTATGACAATAAATAGATGGATTAATAGATTATAGTATGTAAAGAAAAGAGGTTGAGTGAGGAGAGGAAGAATAATAGTACTGAGAGTGGGCCCCTGGTCTAAGGTTTTTGGTGGGCTCCTGGTGTCCCAATCCGACACTGCTAGATTGTCAGTAGTTCTTTACACAAATTAGCCATCTATGTACCCGGCCAAAACAGGCTGATTCTATTTGGTCCTCGTCCGACTGGATTTTCTAACCTGCCTGATTATATTTGGAGAATTAGTGGACCGGATTTGGACTTAGACTGGAGGGGCAGAGTTAGCAGCTTTGAGTGACCTGTGCATGGCTGGCTACACATGGTGCTGTGTGGTGAAACACATAAAACTGCACAACAAATCTTTGTTTAGATGCCTGTGGATAAGGGCAGGGGCACACGGGCAGATTCGGGGAGATTTCGTCACCTGGCGACTAATCACCTCTTCTGTGGGGCGACAATCTCCCCGAACTGCCTTCAGGCAACTTTGGAAATCGTAGTGGCGCGAGTGCATTGGCGCTGGCGTTTTCTTATTATAGCAGGGCAAAGGCAGTTCGGGGGGATTGTCGCCCCGCAGAAGAAGCGATTAGTCACCAGGCGACTAAATCTCCCCGTATCTGCCCGTGTGCCCCTGCTCTTATCCACAGGATAAGGCGACTAAATCTCAGCGAATCTACACGTATGCCCTAAAGGGTAAAGACACCAGGGCAATTTTGGGTGATTATTGCTGTTTTTGATTGAGCAACAATTGCCTGACCCATAAGTACTAGGGATGCACCAAATCGACTCTTTTGGGATTCAGACAAATCCTGAATCCTTTGCAAAAGATCTGGCCCAATACTGTTTGCATGACAACAATTCATGTGATTTTAAGGATTTGGATAGGCCAGGCACTTTCTGCTGAAGAAGGCCAAACCCTGGCCAAATATTGAAACAAATCCTGGATTTCGTGCATCCCTAGTGAGTGCACCCCCCCCCACTGAAATAAATGAAAGGTGATTTGTATGTAATATAGGCTGTACATTTCTTGGGTGACAAAACACCCCCTGTGGGCCATTGCCCTTGATGTGGAATGTACCTGCAGGGGAACAGCTGAGAACACAGACGGCTAATGTTTGCAGATCAGAGGAGGCATTTGTAATATAGGTAAAGAAGATCAAATGACACAAGAGCTCTCCTCCCTTCACCCATAATAATCCAACCGCAGAGATGAAAGAGCAGCTACACCTGCCATGTATTAAATTCCTTCCTCTGCCCCAGACTCTGTTCTGCTTCTGCTGCGATAGAGGGAGGCCACAAAGACATAAAGGTGCTAGTGATGATGGTGCAATAACCTGCATGTTACACAGCAGTTTATTTTCCTATTTAAAGAGGAAGTTTGTTTTATAAATTTTGAGTACATAGATGGAAGATATCTAAACTGTGTTGCAGTCAGTGTTTATGGTCTGAGCTGGCTTTAAAAAAATTAACCAGAATGCTATCAGGATGATAGGGTTGTTGACCCTGGCAACTAGAAGATAGGGTGGTTTTTATTTACTGTTGTTTACTACTCAGTTGCTAGGGTCACTGACCTTACAAACCTCATTGTACTTTAAATGCCAGACGGAAGGATAACAGATTTTTTTAGAAGAAAGAAACACGGATACTAGATATTGTTTGTGTAGGTGTTATTGTAATAGCAGAGACTGCAGAGTATAGAGGGTAATCAAGACCAATTCTTTATTCCAGTAGATGGGAGTACAAAACACATGCCGTTACCAGGTCTGAAGCTGGATGGGTTCCTTAAAAGATTTTGTTGGTGGCCATGAAAATCCAAGTTATGCCATAGCAAGCAAGGATTAATTTTAAGGTGGACTTCAAAGATGCCCTAAACTGGGATACCCTAAAACAACATGAACCCAAAAAAAATCTAATTTCAAGCTATTTTTTGTGTAGTTCGACTAGGGAATAGTCCAAATTCGATTTGAAAAAAATGTGAAAATTAGAATGTCAAAATTTATCATGTACTGTCTCTTTAAAACTTCGACTTCGACCATTCACCATGTAAAACCTCCTAGAACCTATTTGGAGTCCATTGATGGACTTTGAAAAATCAAAGTTTTTTTTGGGAAAAACTTTGATTCATATGATTCGAATTTGATCGAAAACGGACATTTTCAGGCAAAAAAAAAAATTTTTTTAATGAATTTCGGTTGGTCGAAAGTTTTTTAAATTCGAAATTCTACCCTTGATAAGGGTCAAATAGTAAATTTGAATCCTCAAATTTTTTTGGTGTCAATATTCACACATTTGAATTTTATGAATTTTATTTTAATCCCTCAATTCAAATGTAAATTTGAATGTCAGATTTATCACTCCTACGATCACGGAAACAGTTCTAATTCAAATATTAGCCAGCTAAAACCTGCCAAGTTCATTTACAACTTAATGGCAGAGGTCCATTGAACCATTTAAATATGTTAATTGCCTTCCTGAAATTTGAGTATTTTTGGGTGAAAGTTGACAAATATATTTTAGCAGCAAATAAAATGGAAATGGATTTACAGTATATGGACCACTGCAAAGGGATAAATGCAACAGGCAATTAGTCAGAAATGCTTCATTGTTCCATTACCTCCTTTTCTTGAGTAAAGGCTATTTATGTGCAGATGTGCAATAAAATAATTATGTCAATAGAAGAGCTCTGTGATTCTTAAAGGGGTGGTTCACCTTTAAAGTAACTTTTAGTAAACCTTTTTTTTTTTTAAAGTAACTTTTAGTATGTTATAGAATGCCAAATTCTAAGCAACTTTGTAATTTGTCTTGATTATTTATTTATTTATTTATTTTTTAGTTTTTTGCCTTTTTCTTTGATTCTTCTCAGCTTTCAAATGGGGGTCACTGACCCCATTTAAAAACAAATAGATGGGCTCTATAAAGCTACACATTTATTGTTAATGCTACTTTTGCTATTACTCATCTTTCTATTCAGGTCCTCTTCTGTTCAAATTCCAGACTCTTATTCAAATCGGTCCATGGTTGCTAGGCTAATTTGGACCCTAGCAACCAACTGCAAACTGAAGAGCTGCTGAATAAAAAACAAAATAACTCAGAAACCACAAATAATAAAAAGGGAAAAACAATTGCAAATTGTCTCAGAATATCACGCTCTACATCATACTAAAAGTTAATTTGAATGTGAACAACCCGTTTAAAGGGATACTGTCATGGGAAAAAATATTTTTTTTCAAAATGCATCAGTTAATAGTGCAGCTCCAACAGAATTCTGCACTGAAATCCGTTTCTCAAAAGAACAAACCAAATTTCTAATATTTAATTTTGAAATATGTAATGGGGCTAGACATATTGTCAGTCTCCCAGTTGCCCCCAGTCAGGGGCGTAACTATAGAGGAAGCGGAACCTGCGGTTGCAGAGGGGCCCAGGAGGTGTAGGGGCCCCATGAGGCCCTAATTCACATACAGTTTCAATAAATATTAGTAAAGAGGAAGCAGACCCTGTGGTTACAGAGGGGCCCAGGAGGTGTAGGGCCCTAATTCATATACAGTTTCAATAAATACTAGTAAAACAAGTCAACCTCTAGACATTTTGGCCTGAAAAATAATTTGCTGTGGGGCCCAGAAATATCTAGTTACACCACTGCCCCCAGTCATGTGACTTGTGCTCTGATAAAGTTCAGTCACTCTTTACTGCTGTACTGCAAGTTGGAGTGATATCACCCCCTCCCTTTCCCCCCCCCCCCCAGCAGCCAAACAAAAGAACAATGGGAAGGTAACCAGATAGCAGCTCCCTAACACAAGATAACAGCTGCCTGGTAGATCTAAGAACAACGCTTAATAGTAAAAAGCCAAGTCCCACTGAGACACATTCAGTTACATTGAGTAGGAGGAACAGCCTGCCAGAAAGCAGTTCCATCCTAAAGTGTTGGCTCTTTCTGAAATCACATGACCAGGCAAAATGACCCGAGATGGCTGCCTACACACCAATATTGTAAATTAAAAAAAATACGCATGCTGTTTTAGGAATTAAATTTTATATTTTAGAGTGAATTAAACAGTTTAATTTAGAAATAAAAACTACAACATAAAAATCAGGACAGGATCCCTTTAAATGTTAGTAAGTTATGAGCAAGGTTTTGAGCAGTACACCTTTAAAATGAAAGGATTGGAACAACGCAAAGGAGAAGAGGAGCTGAAACGATTAGTGCTGCTTAAACGACGAAACCAAACTCAAGACGGCAAATATACCTACAGAGCAAATGGAGCTATTCTTACATCCTGTTACTAAATCTGTGATCCCTGATAATTCTCTGATCTTCAACTCAGGGTAAACGAAGACAAATGACTTCTCAGCACATAAGAGAATTAACGGGCAAAATTCTCTGCAGGCACAAATAAATCCTTTTGCTTGTCAGGATTTTCCTTAAGACAGTAGCACAAATCCTACATCCTCTTACTGATGTGCCATCTGCTGCAGGTTCCCCATGGTTTAACCACATTGATGCCAAGGAAAAAAATGGGTGCCATGTATAACCTGTGCTTATCTACTGCTGGGTATAACATCCCAACATGCTCCACAGTTAAACAGGTTCCTTTCCTCTTCTACAGGTTTTATTTCTATTGTTACATTTCCCCGAATTTTCTTCTAATATCGTTGGTTAGAGAATGGCTCTCTGCATGTCCCAGAGGGAGGGTTAATATGGCTGCCAAAAGGAATTTGCTAAGGACTTGCTGGCCTACATTTATCAAAGGGTACCATGTTCGCAAGCTTTATTCCCTATTCATGCAGAAACATAAAAGGGCTGAGAATGTATTCTACTGTTCCACTGCTTTTAATCTGGTTTTAAAGCACAAACCCTGTTGCCGTGTACTTAAAATACACTCTTTTGTTTCACTGCATTTGCGTTGTTGTGTGAAGGTGAAGGGTCCATAAGCCAAGGTTAGCCACGGACAAAAAATAACATTTACTCATAATAAATGGGAGAATATTCCATGAAGACATTGTTAAACACTGGATTATTTATTAATGAATAGTATCTAAATCTTAAACTGCACTGGGGGTTATGCAATGGAATAGTCTTTGGGCACAAGGCAGGCAGAGTTAGGTTAGGTCCAAAAGACTTATTTACAAGAAGCCCAAATGCAGTTGCAGTTGTGCAAATTTTGCTGCCGTCGTTGTGCAAATAGGCACTATTCATTAGAGGCAAACAGGAGAAATGAAAGGCGCATCCACTGGCTCAATGGTAGAGTAGATGAGCACCAATGTAGAAGTAAAAAAAACACGCTTATTGTGTCATTTAAAAACATGAAGAAATTAAAAAATTCAAAATTTCAAAGATGAATGAGCAAGGCAGAGGATAGCATGGCTCTACGCATTTCGTGACTACAACCGCCACTTTGTCAGAAACTATTCATTAGAGGTACAGGGCCAATTTGGCCAATTTGGAATTTAATAAGCGGGTGCCTGTGAAATCTACATTTACAACGGAATGCTTTCCTTGGCCAATGGGATATTCACATCAGTCTCATTAATATCTGCCTATGCCCCAATCAGATAGTGATCAGGGTAGGCGTTATTTTGGGCTCAAACACAGGCAATATTCGACGGTGTATGAATAGGTACTTTGGGTGCTTCAGGTCTAGTAACACATGATCTACCAGACCTGGGCAGGTATTATTATATCACTCCATAATATGTCTATATTGTATATACATGACCCATACGGACATAAGGCAAAGGTGGCCATTGACATATCAATTATGGTCTTTCCTTTGACCATTGATCACTCATCTTCATTACAGAGCTGAATCATCAGATCTAGAGGTAGAAACCATAGACTTCTACCTGTATATACCTGATTCAGCAATAAACCCCTGGCTGGGGTTCGGGCTTATTCAAAGGCACTCGATCAAAATTTTCCGACCTGGCCAATCGACAAGCCGACCGATATCCAAGTCTTTTTCCTTGGATTTGTTTCGTACGATAATATCTGTGTGTCTATGGCCACCTTAAGATCCTTGTAACAATCTATAATAGGTATGGAAGTGACAGTAACATCTAGTGATGGGCGAATTTGCGCTGTTTTGCTTCATGGGAAAATTAGCAAATTTCGCGTGAAATTCGCGAAACAACAAAAAATTTGCGAAACGGCGCTGGCGTCTCGTTTTTTTACAACGCTGGCGGAAATTTTTTTTGACACCAGCAAATTTTTTCGGGCAAATTTTCACGGGCGTTTCGCTAATTTATTCGCTGGCGGTGAATCACGCAAATTTGCCGCGAATTCACGCCTGCCGAATAAATTCGCCCATCACTAGTAACATCGAAAATTTAAAGGGGCTTTAAAGTAATAAAAATATAATGCAGTGTTGCTTTGCACTGGTAAAACTGCTGTATTTGCTTCAGTTTGCTTTAATTTTTTGGTGTTACTGTTCCTTTAATCGTGAATTTATTTTTTATTTACAGGATTTCACAGGAACCTCCAACAAGTGCAATTTTTCGCCTGTCCCTAACTTCCTTCCCTGTCTGACCACACTGAACTCTGTCCTAACCTTACTTTACATATAAGCTGTGAAATTTGGGGGCCCTGTGCTAGGTCCTGCTAGAGACCCTCCTCTTCCTCACTGGCAATTTGCTGCTCTCACCTGCTTGCAGCCTCAGTGCATCCAATACTTCTGCATTCCATTTCCAGGCAGGGCCCTATTGCATATGTAGGGACCTATAGGATCTATTAGGCTCCTATAGAGTTAATTCCCTACCTTTTGCTTAAGTTCTCTTTTCCCTTGTTATTGGGCCAAGCCCTTCTAACTGGTAAAGTGTAACATCCACACCTATTGGACAAAGAGTGTAATGACACTCCCCTGCCACACTGCTATATAGTGATGTGTAGGGAGTGGCCTCTTCCTCTTTGGCTCCTGGTGTCTGTGCTGCTAGGTGTTTCCCATTGAGCCTGGGATCACCAAGGCCCCAGTAAGCCATTTACCCCAAAGGGACCTGTACCTTTGGTGCTTAAGTCGGGAACCAGGCAATCCCGTGAATGAGGATTAGCTATCACTAGGGCAGATCCTGTTATAGTCTCTCTAGGAGAGAGAGATAGCTAGATTTTAGTAGCATGAGCAGTTCTGCGCTCCAACAAGGAGAATAGCAGGGAGTAGCCTCCCAAAGGCTTTTAAGGTGCCTTTAGTGTAGGGAACTCAGTGATAGGGAACTCAGTTCGCAGAGCACTGCCTGACCCCTACTTGATCGATCCTGTTTCACTTTGGTCGCTGGTCTTTGGGAGTGAGATATTCTTCCTGTGTGTTTGACTTGAAGGGGGACATCTGTACATGCTGCATCATCATCAAATGCTATCCTGTCTCCTCTGTGATATGCTAACTCCTACTACAGCTCCTGCGTGAGTAAACCTGTGGTCAATTGCTTTGCATATTTTGTGCTAATAAAGCATCACACTGTTTTCACTTTTTAAAGAACCTCCTGGCGTCCATTATTCTATCTTTTACACTAATTAGCCTGTGGGTTGTAGTTTTACACCATCTTAAAGGGGAAGCTTCCATTTAGCGAAGGCTCCGCCCTGAGTGTAGTTTCACAGTGTAACCCATGCTCATACACTAGCTGGACACCTTTAACCCCTAATTGGCGGGATAGGCCAGAAAAGCGTTACATTTTGGCGCCCAACGTGGGGCTCGAACCCACGACCCTGAGATTAAGAGTCTCATGCTCTACCGACTGAGCTAGCCGGGCCGTTACACATATAATATTTGTCCAAGAGATAAGGATTCCATGTTCATTATTATAATGGAGAGAGATATGAAGTCACCTGGGACGTTTCAGCTCCCCTCCTGGGGCAGGGAGAGTCATATGCTCAGGAACAAAATAAGCATATTTGCCCTGAGTTCTCCCAACAGAACCAGTGGGCCTTTGCTTAACGAGAGCACTTGCACACCCCAGTTCAGCTTGCTTCCCTTATTATTTACAATATCCAATCCTTTATAACACTTGGGGGAAAATGGAAAATACTGAAACTAGAGCAAAAAATAGTATTGGAGATAAACTGTGGTTAAAGGGGTAGTTCACCTTTAAATTAACGTTTAGTATTATATAGAAGAGAGTGATAAGATAGCAATAAGAATAACTGTGTAGCCTAAAGGTGGCCATAGACACACAGATCCTATCGTACGAATCGAGGATTCGTACGATTTTCGGATCGTGTGTGGCATGTGCCGACATCTTTCGTCCGGCGGAGATCGGTCGTTTGGTCGATTGGTCAGGTTTGATTTTGACCCGACCGATCCCGCCGGAGCCCACGGCACATAGTAATCGGATCGTTCGGCCATACGGCCGAAACAATCAGATTACACCTGATATAGCCATGCCTGTTAATGGCATGGCATATCGGGGAAAGATCCGCTCGTTTGGCGATGTTGCCAAACGAGCGGATCTTTGCATTTATGGCCACCTTTACAGAGCATTTTTTCTTTAGATGGGGTCAGTGACCCCCATTTGAATGCAGGAAAGAGTCAGAAGAAGGCTGCAAATCATTGAAATCTATAAAAAATAAATAATGAAGGCCAAACGACAAGTTGCTTAGAATTAGCCATTCTATAACATATTAAAAGTTCATTAAAAGTGGCTTTAAAAGACAGTAAAAATAACAAAGGCCTTGCTCCATTTGTGAATATGGCGGTTTTGTTAACATGTTAAATTGTCATTTTATTACTCCACTTTGATCCATTTGGAGTAGCAAATTTCTCTATACAAATCTGGAGTACAATGTTTTTTGGAGTTAACGTCATATTCAGAAAGATGAATTTAATCTGGTAAAATTGCTTTACTCCAACAATTTGATGCAAAAAAAACCCCCAAAAAACATTTTGGAGTACAGTGATATAATAGCAAACCGGCATTTGTCGTAACTCCTAACTTAATGCCAGGGCTGGAGCTCTAAGGGGCACAAAATCACACCCCTTAGTGGTCATTCAAGAAGCACTTCATTAAATCATGTGGTCTTTTTATTGCTCTGCAAAACTCAGATTAAAAATCTAGCACATGGTAGCCCTGTAGCACACTCCCCTGCCTGCTCCTTGTGAATACATCACTGCTAGTTGGCACTGCCTTGATGGGGAAGCTCAGGGCGACAAACAGTGGTGGATAAATGAGATGTGAGACCCTAGGCTATATACTGCTGGGCCTGGATGCATGTAGGTCCAGGCATAGGTGCACCCAAGTTCTCTGTGCCAGGTCAGGTTTTGCATACACCTGTGATATCACTGGATCTGCGTGTATTTGGGTGCATGCACACATGCATCTCCCTCAACCCCCACCAAATGTGCTAACCGGACCCAGCAGTGCAAACAGATATATATATCAAAAGAAAAGAAAATAGAAATAATTTTTAGATGGCCCCCTGATCAGTGCCAGATTTAGTTGGCGGCCGCCCCGGGGTCGTGCAGTCCTGGCATCCGGCTGTGCCGTCCTAGCAACCACCCACATACCCCCCCCAGTGCGAGCGCAAATGCTCCCCAGTGCTCCCCGGGAAGTGGCTGTCCCTAATATTCTGCCTCCCTAGGCCCGGGCCTTTGTGGCCTCGCCAAAAATCTGGGCCTGCCCCTTATCGCACAGGGCCTTTAGACTATAGCCTATGCGTTAATCTGCCCCTACAAACAAGAAACTGCATCCAAGGCAGTAGAGCAACAAGTGCAAAAAATATGGTGACTTGTGCATGATTTTTTGCACTTTGCACCCTGCCCCAAAATCATGTAAATGAACCCTAAGATATAGTCAAATATAGATGAATATTCCTCCCTTAACTTATTCTACTGTGTAACTCTTTTTACCTTCTCAGAAATTATTTGGATTTCTGTAACCCTACAAGTGCTGGCCATTTTTCATGCACAAGGAGCACAAGTTGCCATGAAGCTCGACACCCCTTACTGAATTACCTTTAACTTGAAAGGCAGTGCCAGATTTTACAATTCATCTCACTCTGTTCTTCCCTATAATATTGAATTAGTAAGGTGCTCCACTTCTCCTGCAAACACAAACATGGCAGGTGTGGGTAGGTGGGTTGAAAGTGATTGTTCCATAGTCACTTGGCTGGAAGGTGTCCTTATGGTGGACCACTGCTGACCAACAAAATCACTATTTTTCCCAATTTTGTACAATATTATACATCCTATTTCAGCAACAGTAAAAAAAAAAAAACATTTTCTCAGATGTGAATATTCCTTTATTTCTTCTCGAAGTCGGAAGCTGCTCTCACAACATCTGGTTAAATATCAAGCTGTGAAATCTCAATAGGAAGCTGGTGAAATGCATTGCCCAGAAGCTGCAGAAACTTGTCTTGTGACATATCAAACTTCATTCAAGTCTTGACTTCTTCATGATATTGCTCTGATAAAACGTAACCCAAGAACATATTCACATTGCAGAATCAATGATCTCTGAGAGGTATATGGCTCTGCTTCATTATAAGCAATAAACCGTGCTTGTGTGAGTAAAACTGGCCTCACTCTGGTTCGTTTGTAAGAAGTGACCAGAGTTGTGTATAATGGGTAAACAATTTTTTTTTCCTTTTTTGTCCCTCTTTTTATTTCTAAAATGTAGGGAGGAACTCCGGCTTCCAAACCAAAATTTGATAAAGAGGCCCACATAACACAGAAACCCCTAATATACCCATTACAGTTCAAAAAGTAGGAATAAATGCCATTTTCTATGCTGAAATCCAGCTGTTTAACAGATCTTCTCTGTCTGTATCATTTGAAATCCTGACTGCGTGCATCCGACACAACACGACTGTCAGATGAAGATGCAACATGCAGCGCTCGCATCCGACAGTCTTGTTGTATCAGATGCACACAGCAACAACGTCCGACTTTCCTATTACTTACCTTAGATTCGGCGCATCTGAAGTGGCGCATGAGATTCATCTCAGTCGGAACTAGGGATGCACAGAATCCAGGATTCGGTTTGGGATTCGGCCTTTTTCAGCAGGATTCTTCTGCCCGGCCAAACCAAATCAGAATCCTAATTTGCATATGCAAATTAGGGGCGGGGAGGGAAATCGTGTGACTTTTTGTCACAAAACAAGGAAGTAAAAAATGCTTTTACCTTCCAACCCCTAATTTGCATATGCAAATTAGGATTCGGATTAGGTTCGGTATTTGGCCGAATCATTTGAGAAGTATTCAGGGGATCGGCCGAATCCAAAATACTGGATTCGGTGCATCCCTAGTCGGAACGGATGCTATTGCAGTTAAAAGCGCTCGTGTAGTTCTACCTAAAGGTGGCCATAGACGCAAAGATCTACTCGTTTGGCAACATCGCCAAACGAGCGGATCTTTCCCCGATATGCCATAAACGAGCATGGCTATATCGGGGGTAATCTGATTGTTTCTGCCGTATGGCCGAACGATCCGATTACAAGGGGTGATATGATAACTTTGTATAAATATGTAAGGGGATCATATAATAATCTCTCTAATGCTTTATTTACCAGTAGGTCTTTGCAGCTGACACGAGGTCACCCATTCCGATTAGAAGAAAAGATGTTCCGCCTAAATATTCGGAAGGGGTTTTTTTCTTTGAGAGCTGTGAAGATGTGGAATTATCTCCTTGAATCAGTTGTAGAAGCTGATACATTAGATAGCTTTAAGAAGGGGTTGGGTGGTTTTTTAGCAAGTGAGGGAATACAGGATTATGGGAAATAGCTCATGGTCCAAGTTGATCCAGGTACTAGTCCGATTGCCATTTTGGAGTCAGGAAGGAATTTTTCCCCCCTCTGAGGCAATTGGAGAGGCTTCAGATGGGTTTTTTGCCTTCCTCTGGATCAACTGGCAGATAGGTAGTTAATAAAAAAAAAAAAAAAGGTTGAACTCGATGGGCATGTGTCTTTTTTCAACCTTACTTACTATGTTACTATGTTACTATGTTACTATGTTACTATGTTACAATGTGCAATGGGCTCCGGCGGGATCGGTCGTGTCAAAATCAAACCTGACCGATCTACCAAACAATCGATCTCCGCCGGACGAAAGCTGTCGGCACTCTCCACACACGATCCGAAAATCATTTGAATCCTCAATTCGTACGATAGGATCTGTGTGTCTATGGCCACCTTTACACACTGATTGATATTCCTTTGTGTTGGTTATTTGACCTATGAGCTGAATGTTAATTTAGCTTCATTGTAATCAGTTTGAAAAAGTAACTAAACTGTTCTGAAAGCTTGCTATGATTATATTAGTTAGCCGGTATCACCTTTACACCACTTTGTTATATATTATTTCAAAAGGGTTGTCCTGTAACTGATTTGTGATTACAAATGGGCATTACAAATCCTTGTACTTATTGAAAAGATGTGATAACACTTCCGCATTCGTGAGGCAATATCCACACTGGAAAGAGAAGTCATTTCCTACTTTTAAATGATTCCACCACAGACATTGCACAAGGTGATGTAATTCAGAATTACACTATATTGTACATTACATCTTAGAAAGTGTGCTTCTGCAAATGATGGAGGTTCTATCAGCAATAACCTCATTTCTTTATTCTGGGTGTGTTTCCACCCATGCCTCAAAGAAGCGGAGTAGGGACAGTCTAAAGTATTTTGCTAAAATTGTGTATTTCTCAGTTGTTATGAGGATTGCTAAATAGGAACATACAGCACAGGTATGGGATCCGTTATCAGGAAACCCGGTTATCCAGAAAGCTCCAAATTATGGAAAGGCCGTCTTCCATAGACTCCATTTTATCAAGATAATCCAGATTTTTAAAAATTATTTCCTTTTTTCTCTGTAATAATAAAACAGTAGCTTGTACTTGATCCCAACTAAGATATAATTAATCCTTATTGGTAGAAAAAACAGCCTATTTATTGGGTTTATTTAATGTTTACATGATTTTCTGGTAGACTTAAAGGGACAGTAACGTCAAAAAATAAATAGTGTTTTAAAGTAATGAAAATAAAATGCAGTGTTGCCCTGCACTAGTAAAACTGGTGTGTTTGCTTCAGAAACACTACTATTGTTTATATAAATAAGCTGCTGTGTAGCCATGGGGGCAGCCATTCAAAGGAGAAAAGGCTCAGCTTACACTGCAGATAAGCTCTGTAGAACAGAATGGTGTTATCTGTTATCCACTATTTAACCTGTGCCATATAGCCGTTTTTCAATTTCCGTCATTGCTCCACAGCAGTTTGTTTATATGAACTATAGTAGTGTTTCTGAAGCAAACAGATCAGTTTTACCAGTGCAGGGCAACAGTACATGATATTTTCATTAATTTAAAACACTTACATTTTTTGGTGTTACTGTTCCTTTAAGGTATGAAGATCCAAATTACAGAGAGCATTCTGGATAATAGGTCCCATACCTGTTCTGTAATGTGGAGTAGAATGGTAAGTGTGGCATTAATCACAGCAGGGGCAGACTCACTGATGGAAAAGGTTTACCAGGGGTGATCCGTGGGCTTCTGCCGCCTGAGGCAACAACCCCGATGCCGCCCCTTCTCCCGCTCCGCGCTTAAAAGTTCAGCATCGGAGCGGGTCAAAAGGGGCTGCATCGATAAGGCAAAATTGCGTACTGCGCTTTCTGCACTAGCAGAGCCGAATTTCCGGTTTAAAAACCTGAAATTCGGCTCTTAAAGTTACAGGAGGCGGCTTTTTGCCGCCCCTTGTAACTGGCCGTTCACTGCCACCTGAGGCAGGAACGGCCCTGGGTTTAGCCCTTTGTACTTGATATGCGATTCAACCATTGTATTGTATTGCAGATGATAACCATTGCTTATGATGGATTGTCTCTACCCAGTACATGGGATCCGTTATCCGAAAACCCGTTATCCAGAAAGTTCCAAATTATGGAAAGGCCGTTTCCCATAGACTCCATTATAATCAACTAATCCAAATTTTTAAACATGCTTTTCTTTAAAACAGTAGCTTGTACTTGATCCAAACTGAGATATAATTAATCCTTATTGGAAGCAAAACCAGCCTATTGGGTTTATTTAATGTTGACATGGATTTTCTAGTGACTTAAAGGAGAATTCAACCCGTAATAAAAAAAAAAGGTACAGTGGTCTTTTAAAATTCGGTGGTAATTAAACTGGGAAAGTTATTGCCCTAAATTGTGTAGGGGAACCACTGATGCAATGATAATGATGGAGGTTTTAGAGTGAACGCTTTGGAATTCTACAGTACAGTGTTATTCCAGGGACTGCACCGGCTGCCCTTTTAAAGGCTGAAACACATTTTTTCCCCATTTGAGGCAAATGAAGATGCTTCAGCTCCCATTTCCCTGCCCATTCAACACCCACCCACCCATTTCCCTGCTCAGTGATGTAATCCCCACCCCCATGTGACATCACCGCTCACGCCTCCACCCAAAGGCCAGTTTTATTAAAGCTGAAAGGTGGTGTACCTAGGACAGAGGTCCCCAACCTTTTTAACCTGTGAGCCACATTCAAATGTAAAAAGAGTTGGGGAGCAACACAAGCATGACAAAGTCACTTGGGGTGCCAAATAAGGGCCGTGATTGGCTATTTGGTAATCCCTATGTGAACTGGCAGCCTACAAGAGGCTCTACTTGGCACTATACTTTGTTTTTATGCAATTAAAACTTGCTTTCAAGCTTGGAATTCACAAATAAGCACCTGCTTTGAGGAAACTGAGAGCAACATCCAAGAGGTTGGAGCGCAACATGTTGCTCACGAGCTACTGGTTGGGGATCACTGACCTAGGACATTGGGACTAACTAACAAAATATTGCATCAGTGTAATTAACTGCAAACAGACAATTTTATGATCATAACTTTGTAATTAAAAACCCCTGTTTTTGAATGTACACTACAGAACCTCAGTTTTACATCCCCTGATTTTAAGTTTTCCCTCATTTTACATTGTTGTTTTGTGGTCCCACCTATATATTATGCATAATACATTTCCCTGATTTGACATTTTCCTGGATTTTACACCATTTTTTTCTGGTTCCCTGAAAAACCTAAAATGGGGTTTCTACTGTATGTGCATTTCCATAGAATGTGCCTTTTATAATGTAATATGGTCATGCCCAGTGCATGCTGGTTATTTCCAGCTTTGCTTATATATTATATAGGGAAACAGTAGGACATCAATAGGGAAACAGACACAGGGAAGCTCTTTAAGGATTGATGATTCCCCGGGTCATGCCAATGCCAACACTCATGGGGGTGAAGCACGTCATCCTTCTGAGGGGGGAACCAAGAATTTTTTTCTGAGCCCTGAGGAGGTCATATTACACTCCTGTAGGGATATATCTTTTTAGGTGAGAAATTCCTATTAAAGTCACTTAAATCCACCAGTGCAATATAATTAATAATTTTATTCATGGGCAGTTTGTGCCAGGCTTTGTGCACATTGACATTTTATAACAAGGCCCTCTAACTGGAAGCTGGATGTGGCCATTTAAGGATTCTTATAGTTCCCCTGTCTGCTTAAAGGAACAGTAACATCAAAAAATGTAAGGGGGTTATTTACTAAACTCCGAATGCAAAAATCACAACAAAACTGTGATTTTTTTTTTTAATAAAATCATGAATTTTTCAGAATTTATTAAACCTTGAGGATGGAAAAGTCAGAATCTGAAAATCCGGCATCTCGGACCTGTTGAGGCTGCATATAGTAAGTCAATGGGAGAAGTCCCAATAATTTTTTGATGTCTGCTGGGTTTTTGTGCAACACCTCAAAGTTTTCTGAGTTTTCGGGTGAGAATTCCGAAAAAATATTGAAATTCATGAAAATTGGATGAAAAAATCCAAAAAAATCATGAAAATCAGATTTTTTCCCCCAAAGCAAATTTTCGGGAAAATGTAATAATAAAAAAATGTAAAAAACCTGAGCGGATTTGATCGGAGTTTTAGCAGAAAATATGGAGATATATTCAGACTTTGATAAATAACCCCCTAATTGTTTTAAGTAATACAAATATAATGCAGTGTTGCCCTGCACTGGTAAAACTGATGTGTTTGCTTCAGAAACACTACTATAGTTCATATAAACAAGCTGCTGTGTAGCAATGGGGGCAGCCATTCAAAGGAGAAAAGGCTCAGGTTACACAGCAGATAAGCTCTGTAGAACATAATGGTGTTATCTGTTATCCATTAGTTATCCTGTGCCATATAGCCTTTTCTCAATTTCCACCATTGGTCCACAGCAGCTTGTTTACATGAACTATAGTAGTGTTTCTGAAGCAAACAGAGCAGTTTTACCAGTGCAAGGCAACACTACATTATATTGTCATTACTTTAAAACACTTTTTGGTTTCACTGTTCCTTTAAGGGTCCAAGACTTTTTGCATGACTTCTTGATTTCAACATAGTAACACAGTATATTTAACTTAGTAATATTCAGCAACTGCAGGAAAAAAAACTGAGCAGTGCTGAATTAGAGGGACTTCATTGAATAATATCAATAGTGTAGTAATTAGGAGGCAGTTTTTCGGCTGTAAAAGCTGCCACAGGCAATGTCATTCAGCTGCTCCCTTACACCAACTATAACTCTCATTGTCTGTAGCATTGATTATCTATGATATCAGTTCATTGTCCTGCTATTCTGTATTTCCATGCCTGTGCAGAGCAGCGTAACTGCAAATAACACAACATATGCCCAGCTGTGCGTATAGCTGCCCTACAGCAATCATATACCTCAGCATAGTCACGGATAAGGGTCAGGATCTGGGTTTGTGCCGATATTTACCCACTTTTTGGAACAGGTAGGGGATCTGTTATACAGAATGCTCTGGACTTGGGCTCTTCCGGATAAGGGGTCTTTCCATAATTTGGATTTACATACCTTAAAGTGGACCTGTCACCCAGACATAAAAATCTGTATAATAAAAGTCCTTTTCAAATTAAACATGACATCCAAATTATTATTTTTTATTAAAGTGTTCATAGCTGTTGCAAACTCATTTAAAAACCTCAGCTGTCAATCAAATATTGCCTGTCCCGCCTTAGGCATAGAGGCGGGGGCAAGCGATTACTTCCACTTTCCATTCAACACTGTAATAAATGACTTCCCTGGTAATCCAGTGTTGTGGCAGGGACGCCCGCCTCGCTGTCCTCCTGTGCCTGAATGCGCCGGTAACTAGGGCGCGCCTCTGCTGTATTTATTGGTACATGCGCGCTGGCGTGTTGACGCCAGCGCGCAATGGTGCAATAGTTTAGGGTATTTAAAGGGCCAAGGTACTCTTTCTCACTGCCCGTTATAGGATTTGTTCCTTGTGAGTTTCCTGGTGGCTCTGTGCTGTATAGCTTCTGTGATCTGTTTCCTGTTGTGACCTCTACCCAGGCCCAGAGTGGCAATCTGTGGGTTCTGTGGGCTGCTATAAGGTCCCATTGAAAGTCAGTATTTAGTGGGCTGGTGAGGCTGTTTGGGCCTCTATGTGAGCTGAGTGGGCCTCTGTGTACCTGAAATGCCAGGGCCCAATCTAATTCTGTGTCCGGACCTGCCTCTACCTGTTTTTGGACGATTCTGACTTTTGTATCCTGACCCATGCCTAGTAACCGACTCCGCTTATTCCGTATCCCTTCTGATTGATCTCCTGGTTTGACCCTTGCCTGCCTGACTCCGTTTGTACTCTGCCTGCCTCGACTCGGCCTGATTTGACTACACTTTCTGCCTACGCCTTGTACCGCGACCTTCTCCCCAAAAGACTTTGCATTACCGGCGTGCCCCTTTGCTCGTTCAGAACCTTTCCATTGACACCTCTCTTAATAAGATCTGGCGGCCTCCGATTAGCCGATGGCTCCTCCCGAGATGAAAGGTGTTAAAGGCGGAAGCAGGAGCCGAGAACAGGGAGCCTAGCATTGGTTCTGAATTTAGGGTGCCTACAGTGACAAACACTTACTAGATGTCACCCCACATTCCGCCAGTTCTCTTAACCAGGTCCCCCATTCTGGTGCACAAACAAGATTCTGAGATGATGGAAGGATTGTCTTAATGACAGTGTCCACAAAATGGCTGCTGTCTGCTTGCTATAATTATGAGTTCCCAGACTGAAGGAAACAAGATTCAAATAATTTATACAGTGTAATTAAAGGGAACCTGTAATTGGAAAACATGTTTTTTTCAAAACGCATCAGTTAATAATGCTACTCCAGCAGAATTCTGCACTGAAATCCATTTCTCAAAAGAGCAAACAGATTTTTTTATATTCAATTTTGAAATCTGACATGGGGCTAGACATTTTGTCAACTTCCCAGCTGCCCCAAGTCATGTGACTTGTGCCTGCACTTTAGGAGAGAAATGCTTTCTGTCAGGCTGCTGTTTTTCCTTCTCAATGTAACTGAATGTGTCTCAGTGGGACATGGGTTTTTACTATTGAGTGTTGTTCTTAGATCTACCCGGCAGCTGTTATCTTGTGTTAAGGTGGCCATACACGGATAGATCCGCTCGTTTGATCCGATCGTGGGCCCTAGGGCCCAACGATCGGATCCTAGCATTCACAAACGGGCGGTCGGATTGCGGGACCGCATCAACGAACAGATGCGGCCGCGATCCGACGGGGTTTTTAAACCCATCCGATCGAGATCTGGCCGACTTTCGGCCAGATCTCGATCGGGGAAGCCCGTCGGGGGCCCCCATACACGGGCCAATAAGCTGCCGACACAGTCTGTCGGCAGCTTTTATCGGCCCGTGTATGGCCACCTTTAGGGAGCTGTTATCTGGTTACCATCCCATTGTTCTTTTGTTTGGCTGCTGGGGGGGGGGGAAGGGAGGGGTGATATCACTCTGACTGAAGATTATCAGAGCACAAGTCACATGACTTGGGGCAGCTGGGAAATTGACAATATGTCTAGCCCCATGTCAGATTTCAAAATGGAATATAAAAAAATCTGTTTGCTCTTTTGAGAAATGGATTTCAGTGGAGAAGCACTATTAACTGATTCATTTTGAAAGATTTTTTTTTTCCCATGACAGTATCCCTTTAAAGTTAATTTTGCTTGACTAACATGATAAAATATTTGGAATAATTTTTTTGGGTGATGGGTCCCCTTCAAGTATGCTAAACATGATTTAAACATTAATAAAACCAGATTCGATTGTTTTGTCTCCAATATGGATTAAATATATATTAGTTGGGATCAAATACAAAGTACTGTTTTATTATTACAGAGAAAAGGGAAATAATATTTTTAAATTTAAATTATCTGATTAAAATGGAGTCTATGGGTGGTGGCCTTCCCACAATTGGGAGCTTTCTAGATAACAGGTTTCCAGATAAGGGATCCCAAAACTGTTTATCTGTATGAGAGTACCACATAGAGTAACAACAGACTGCGTTCCTAACTACATTCCTCCAAATAAATCTGAAACATGAGCGTTGAGTTAAAAAAAAACCTTTAATATTACAGCCTTTTTAAATAACTATTGTCCAGCCAATCAAACTGATACAATTGGAATTAAGTACAAATAAATTAAAAACTTTAAATATTACCTTTTTTTTTCTTTTTCAGTGCAAAATATACATTAACGTAACCATTTCTTCAGATAGTCAGGTCGGTTAGAGTAAAAACAAAAAGTATTAAATTAGATATAGTCGCCGTATTTCTTAGCGGCTCCTGTTGAGAGGTTTCTGTTTGGATATTAGTCTGTATAATGGGATGTCGGGTCACATTGGCTTCTTAAGGTGGCCATACAGATATGCCCACCTTGAGGAGGGCAATATCGGGCTGATCCGATCGTTGGGCCCTAGGGCCCAACGTTTGGATCATAACGATGGGTAACAGCGGAAAGATGCGGCCGCGATCCAATGGGATTTTTAGTCCTGTCCGATCGACATCTGGCCGACTTTTGGCCAGATATCGATCGGGGAAGCCCATCAGAGGGCCCCATACACGGGCCAATAAGCTGCTGACTCGGTCTGTTGGCAGCTTTTATTGGCCTGTGTATGGCCACCTTTACTTGTGTATCTGTTAAACATGCACATTTAAATTATTGTTGCCAAAAAAAACATTTATTTTTACTAGGGATGCACCGAATCCAGGATTCGGTTCGGGATTTGGCCTTTTTCAGCAGGATTCGGATTCGGCCAAATCCTTGTGTGTGGCCGAACTAAATCCGAATCCTATTTTGCATATGTAAATTAGGTGTGGGAATGGAAATCACGTGACTTTTCGTCTCAAAACAAGGAAGTAAAACATTCCTTTTCCACCTCAAATTTGCATATGCAAATTAGGAATTTGTTCGGTATTCGGCTGAATCTTTCACAAAGGATTCAGCTGAATCCCAAATAGTGGATTCGGTGCATCGCTAATTTTTACTTGTGTCATATTTGAGCTCTGTTATAACAGAACAGAGATATCAACCTTGGTCCTCAGACTGAGAGGAAACCATGATATACTGCATCTGACTTCCCCACCCCCTAACATGACCATGTTGAAGTGAAGGACTCTGGGACTTGAAGTTTCCCTGCTTTCCATAGCGGGAGGGCACAGATTCTCTGCATAGTAGAGGGACTTCAAGTCCCAGAATCCATCACTTCTACATGGAACAAGCAGAGGAAAGAGATGTATGATTCTATCAGTTCAAAGGTGTTGGTAAAATAATCCTTGAAAGTCAGAGACAGACTATCATGGTTTCCTCTCAACCTGTGGAATCAGTGTATAAAGTAATACATATTTATTTGGTAGTTGAGAGTGTATGCACCTTTTACATAAGCCCAACTGAATGAGCACATGTCAAAAGGAGAAGGGGGTATTTTTCCCTTTAAAGGAGAAGGAAAGGTTAAAATTAAGTAAGCTTTATCAGAAAGGTCTATATGAATACACCAGTAAACCCTCAAAGTAATGCTGCTCTGAGTCCCCTGTCAAAAGAAACACAGCATTTCTTTCCATCGTGTATACATGGGCTTCTGTATCAGACTTCCTTCTTTCAGCTTAAACCTCCAGGGCTAGGGCTTGAGCATGCTCAGTTTGCTCCTCTCTCCCTCCCTGCTGTAATCTGAGCCCAGAGCTGTGAGTGAGCAGGGAGAGACTCAGGCAGGAAGTGATGTCACACAAAGCTAATATGGCATCTGCTATCCTAAACTAACCGAGAGAGTTTCTAGAGCTGTTTACTCAGGTATGGTAACGCTTTCTGTAGAATAAATACAGTGTTATTGCTTGCACTATTGTGGCTAATCTATTGGCAATAAACTGCTTCGGTAGCTTTCCTTCTCCTTTAAGGGTCTGGCCACACGGGCAGATTTGGGGAGATTAGTCGCCAGGCGACAAATCTCTTTTTTGCAGCAACTAATCTCCCCAATCTGCCATCCGCCTGCTAAAATGAAAATCTCCTGGGGGCATGCACTCTGAGCACCTAATCTCTCCGAATCTGCCCGTGTGGCCATTCCCTAATGGTGAAAACACACAGAGCTTCTAGTAGCAGCTACTTGTCATAGCTACAAAATACACAATAGTGATAATTGGCTTTGCTAAGACACTACGGGGCATGTTTACTAACATTGGAGATAAATATCTGGAGAGATTTTTGGAGATGTTGCCCATGGCAACCAATCAGCAATTAGATTTAAACAGCCACAGCCAAGTTAGAAAACAAAAGCAAAGATCTGATTGGTTGCTATGGGCAACATCTCCAGAAATCTCTCCAGATATGTATCTCCAATGTTAGTAAACATGCCCCTTAGTGTGTTTTAGCTGAAGCAATTCTCAGTATTTTCTATGGCAGGGTATTTTCTGGAGTTTTGTAGCTGTTGACAAGTAGCTGCTGCTAGTAGCTCTGTGTGTCTTCATCCTAAGGGGTTATATTCAACCTTAGCCAAGATAAGTTTATAGCAGGGAGGTCACATATCAGAGATAACCAATAATGACTCTTTATTGGTTCCTGCATTATAAGTCCTAAGTATGACATAGCATTAACTTGGGGAAGGAACCAGTTATTCTTTAATAGGGTATAAAGTCAGAGCTAAACAAGCAAATGTCCTTATTATAAGCAATGGCTTAAACGTCATGTGGTTGCTGCATAAGCTGCAAATATATTGCCTTGTCATAATGATGTGGCCTTCTTGCAGAAATCATGATTAAATCGCTTTACTTTTGTGCTACAGCTGATTGCATGTGTTTGTTTCTTTGTCATGCACCAGAAATATCTATAAAATAAACAGTGTCTTTGTATAATGGGGGGAAAACCCGGTTGTTTCATGGTCAGCGGCTGGTGTATACCAGGATTTATTACTCTTCTCTCTTTAGCACTGTTGTGAATAACTGAACCGCTACAAGGGAACGGGCTAAGTCAAGTTTCATTGCAATAAAAAAAAAAATGTGCACAGTCCTAGATCATCTCTCAGGAACGCAGAGAGAGAAAGTTACAGGTATGAATGGTATTAAATGAATGGTAAGTCCTAAAAACACACTGGGTACAGATGGAGCAGCCTTTGCTGTCACACACACTGCTCCGTTCTTGTCAATGAAGATAAGGATGAGTTGGTTTCTGCCAGATGTGGAAATAAAAGCTGCTCCATCACTGAATATACAGGTTCGTTTTTGCTCCATCTGTAGCATATTAATGATCCAATCCATACACAAACCAGGGGCCACTTTTCACTCAACAATGAAAACTCTTTTTCCATAACATTCCACTATTCCACGTTGGAAACAGACATTTTTTTTTTATTTTAGTTTCCCAAGTTTGCTTGTCTTCTCTGCCTTATCACACGCAACATTCGAAAACCATCATTCAATAAGAGAAATGTCACCATTCTGTTGTATCCATGGCAATAATCCCATCTACAGGCAGTATTCCAGATCACATATAGAGCTGATGCTATTAAGGGCCATTCTGAAACAGACATGGAACCTTTCTGCACTCTTAAAGGAACACTTCAGTGTAAGATAAAAACGGGGTAAATAGATAGTCTGTGCAAAATAAAACATGTTTCTAATATAGTTAGTTAGCCAAAAATGTAATGTATAAAGGCTGGAGTGACTGGATGTCTAACATAATAGCCAGAACACTACTTCCTGCTTTTCAGCTCTGAGTTAATCAGTGACTTTAAGAGGGTCACATGGGACATAACTATTCGGTGAGATTGCAATTGATCCTCAGCATTCAGCTCAGATTCAAAAGCAACAGTTATAACCCATGTGGCCTCCCCCTCAAGTCACTGATTGGTTACTGCCTTGTAACCAATCACTGGAAACCAAGGAAGTAGTGTTCTGGCTATTATGTTAGACATCCAGTCACTCCAGCCTTTATACATTACATTTTTGGCTAACTAACTATTGAATTTTATTTTTTATCTTTTTATTTTACCCAATTTTTATTTTTATATTGAACAATTCCTTTAAAGCTGGCTAGGCATAATAGACGTAATCCAAAACCCACCAGAAAGGTGCCGATACTGCAATAACATATAAATACACATGCTTGTATTTTGCTTAGGGATGCACAGAATCCTGCATTTGGTTCGGGGTTTGGCCTTTTTCAGCAGAATCCTTCTGCCTGGCAGAACCGAATCTGAATCCTAATTTGCATATGCAAATTAGGGGTGGGAAGGGAAATTGCGTGCCTTTTTGTCACAAAACAAGGAAGTACATTTTTTCCCCTTCCCACCCCTAATTTGCATATGCAAATTAGAAGTCGGTTTCGGTTCGGTATTCAGCCGAATCTTTTGAGAAGGATTCGGCCGAATCCAAAATAGTGGATTCGGTGCATTCCTACTTTTAGTGTAGCTGAATAGGTTATTGTCATGTGACTGAGATATTGTATTCCACGTTCCTTACTGGATCTCCAGTAGGAAATAAAAAATGGCCAGATAAAGAAGATCAGAACTAAAGCACTGTAAAGGTAATGTGTAGTTTAAAGACTAATACAAATTGTTTATCCTTAAGGCCAGAAGGGTTCAACACACATGGAGTCTCTCCTCCGGGGAAAAGTACCAGGCTGTTCCTATAAATACACTGAAATGCCAGCAGCATGATTTATAAGAGAATGGTCTGTTCCAAGCGTGACTTTCTCAGTCTTTAATATTAAATAAAAATGAACATTAAGCTTGTGTTTTTATTGCCAATGTGGCCAGCGATGCGATGCAGCCCTCTTTGGCAGCAAAGGATTATGGGAGTAACAACTGAACCCAGAGCAGATGCTTCTGTAACAAATTAGAGGCAAAACTGGTCACATGACACGTCCTTCCGTCGCTGTATCCAGAGTATTTGGAATCCCATTATGTATGGAGGTGGAGTCCGTCACTGTGCTCCTCTGCTTCACATTTTGCAGGACATGTTGGGTGGGGTTTCCATGCCTCGGGAAGGGAACGCAGTGCAACTTGCACCCTGTTTAGGAGCTGCAGCTCAGCTTAGAGTCAGAGATGAGGAGTTGAGCAGGGTGTTCCTTGCCTGAGATGGGCTTGGGAGTCTCTCCTGCTGGGGAATTGTTCTTTCTCACACCACTGTTATGAAACAAAATGACACCAGTAAAGAACCAGAATCTCAAAAATGCTGGCAGGTAAGTGTATGATATGGAGGGAGTGTTGGCAGGGGAAGTGCTGAGCAATATACAGTCATAACAAGTTAGACGTGTGACTTGGCAGAACTTATGAAGACCCCATCGTGCCCTACCTGAGTATAAGAGTATTGTTACACAAGGCAATACCATTGGCATTACATTTAAGGCCTAATTTACAAAGTGAGTGGCAGTGCAAAGTGCAACAACAGGGGCAAACCACTTACCACATAGACACAGAACTCTGCACTCAAGAATGTGTCATTCAGATGAGCAAGCTATGGCACATCAAGTGGAGCAGGATGCAGTGGGGCCTCCTTATAGTGTTGAGACCTGCATTGGACTTAAAGGAGAACTAAACACTAAGAATGAATATGGCTAAAAATGACATTTTATATACTGAACTTATTGCACCAGGCTAAAGTTTCAGCTTGTCAATAGCAGCAATGATCCAGGACTTCAAACTTGTCACAGGGGGTCACCATCTTGGAAAGTGTCTGCGACACTCACATGCTCAGTGGGCAGCTGTTGAGAAGCTAAGCTTAGGGGCCGTCACAAATTATCAAGCAGAAAATGAGGTTTGTCTGTAATATAAGCTGATGCTACAGGGCTGATTATTAAATTCTGATGCTAATTGCACTGGTTTCTGTGCTGCCATGTAGTAATTATCTGTATTAACTACTTATACTGACATTTTGTATTCTATGTGTACTGTATATTGTATGTCCCTAAGCTCAGTAAGTGACAGCAGCACAGAGCATGTGCAGTGAATCAGCAGAAAAGAAGATGGGGAGCTACTGGGGCATCTTTGGAGACACAGATCTTTACTGCTAAAGGGCTGTGGTTGCCTTGAGCTGGTACAGAAGGCCAAAACATAATGTAGAACATTTCTAGCTACTTCTTTAGTTAAGCTTTAGTTCTCCTTTAAAGCAAGGTAAAAAGTGCAGGCTGCATTGAATCCTGGATGCAAGTCTTCTGTAACTGAGCAGTAAGTGTGATGATTTGATAAATAACCCATTAATATTGACTGCCAGATATAGTTCTGGCGCATTTTCTTAACCCTTTACCTGCCTCAGATTGTAATTTTGACATATGATGCTCCATGTTTTGTCTGCCAACACATTGCAGGACTAAAACATGCTGGTGGCAAAAAAATAAATAAATATACATGTTGCTAGGTTACCTTTGGGCAGTTCACTGTCGTGCTATTCTTCTGGCACATCCATTGACTATAAAGGGTAATGATCATGATTCCCTGAGTTAGGGATGTGCATTGAAATGCAGGAGAATAACCTGTTGCACAATTCCTCATAGCCAAGCAAGTCCATGCCATCTCTTTGCGTAGCGTTCTGTTTACTCAGCATTAAAGTCTATAAATTCTTCCATTTACTATTCTGTTTTTACAATGCGGATTTATGACCGCTTTATGCTGTGAGTAGTAGCACAGAGGGTATAAATAGCAGCATTATTGCGCTGTCATCATTCCCTCCAGCGAAGGGCGTGTGAAATGTTGGTGTGATCATCATTATCATCATGATGCAAGGCATTGTATAATGGCAATAGGTAATACTCTGTTATCTTGCTTCTTTAAGGACAGCACTCACAGCATTATAAAACGTATTATTTTTGAAAACTAATTCAAGTGACTGCTATGACTGGTCTTAATATCTAAAACCTAGATATTACTGTGGCTAAAAATGCAATATTTTATATACTGCACTTATTGCACCAGCCTAAAGTTTCAGCTTGTCAATAGCAGCAATGATCCAGGACTTAAAACTTGTCACAGGGGGTCACCATCTTGGAAAGTGTCTGTGACACTCACATGCTCAGTGGGCTCTGAGCAGCTGTTGAGAAGCTAAGCTTAGGGGTCGTCACTAATTATCCAGCAGAAAATGAGGTTGGTCTGTAATATAAGCTGATGCTACAGTGCAGATTATTAAATTCTGATGCTAGTTGCACTGGTTTCTGTGCTGCCAAGTAGTACTTATCTGCAGGGCCAGAACTAGGGGTAGGCAAAAGAGGCAGCTGTCTACGGTGCAATAATAGGGGGCGCTGGGCAGCTACCGCTAAAATTGTCTTCTGTCTACCCCTAGTCTGCAACTCTCAGTCGTACTCCCCTCCATCTCTGTCCCTCCTTCCCCTCCCCTCTGTCCCTAAACCCTGCACTGTTCCCCTCCGTCGCTCACCCCTCCCTCTATCGCTTGCCGGCAAGGTTGACTAGGGTGACTGGCCAGCCTGGCCCTGATTATCTGTATTGATTACTAATCAGCCTTATATTGTGACATTTATATTTTGTATCTTCAGTATATTGTGCATTGATCCCTAAGCTCAGTAAGTGACAGCAGCACAGAGTATGTGCAGTTAATCAAAAAAGAAGATGGGGAGCTACTGGGGCATCTTTGGAGACACAGATCTTTACTGCTAAAGGGCTGTGGTTGCCTTGAGCTGGTACAGAAGGCCAAAACATAATGTATAACATTTCTAGCTACTTCTTTAGTTCTCCTTTAAGACAATCATGACCCTTGACAGCTGTATAGCCTTTATATATAACCCTTTATATATAATACCTATGGGCTTACTAACTAGCCTGTTTTCTTCCAGAATATAAAAGGGATATAAATGGAATATATATATTCCTCTTTTGATATTAATGCGCAAAATTAAATTTTTCCAATCTGAAGTAAATGATATGCAGAGATATTGTGGCAAATTATTGCTAGCCTACAGAATTGTACTATTGAGACTGAATAAAACATGAGTCTACAGTCTCCCTGATTCAAGAGATTACTGAACATAGAAAAGTGCTTTTTGGAGCAGCCATGAGTAATGTTTGACAAACAAGAGTGAGTGAACATTCAGGAGACAACGCATATCTCCTGCCGCTCCATTTAATGCAGATACACTGATTGACTTGGCAGAGATAACCAGATCACTTCTTCGTGTTCTCTCTGCAAACCTACAGTAGTTCTAGATCTCTCACTCTTTCCATGTTTCCACAAGACATAAAGTAACATTGTGCAGTTCCCCAGCCCCCCGAGGTCATACAAAGCCTGCGTTATTTTCAGCTCAGCAGCCTAACGTTCCCTTATGTGTGCTGCCGTGCTCTGTTTGCAGAGCAATTTCCAACTGTATCTGGCTCAGGACCAGGTATTTCAGTTTAGTATGTCCTTTTCACCCCCTAAAAACCTTTAATTATTTATAAGCATCAGCTCCTGGAAAATCCTGTTTTTATTAAACTAAGGGGAAGATTTATCTAGGGTCGAAGTGAAAATTTGAATTTTCTAATTCTAACTTTGAATTTTCTAGTTTTTTTATGGCCAAAACTGTGAAATTCGAGTAGGGAATTGTTAAAATTCGATTTGAGTTTTTATTAAAATTATAATTTGATTTTAGAGATTTATCATACACTGGCCCTTTAAGAACTTGAATTTGACTATTCGCCTCCTAAAACCTGCCGAATTGCTGTTTTAGCCTATGGAAAACGTCCTTGAATCCATTTGGAGTTGTTTGCAACCTTCCAGAAAAAACCTCGAATTGAATTTGATTCGAGTTTTTGGGGTCGATCCTATTTGCCCGACTTTTAAAAATTACATTTTGTTAATAAAATTCGATTAGTCAAATTTCGAGTTCATTGGTGTTTATGGGAGTTTTAAAAAATTCTTGATAAATCTGCCTCTAAGGGTCGAATTGAAAATTGGAATTGGAATTTTCGTTTTTTTATGGTCAAAACTGTCAAATTCTAATTAGATTTTCAAGATTTATCATAATCTGGCCCTTTAAGAATTCAAATTCGACTATACAACCTGCCAAATTGCTGTTTAAGTCAATGGGAGAGTCCCAGCAATCAATTTGGAGATGTTTGCAGCCCTCCTGACATTCGAGTTTCTTTTCGGAGAAAAAACTCGAATCAAGTTTGATCGAATTTGAATCAAATTCGATTGGAGTTTTCAGGTTGTTTAAATTCGTCCTAGCTTTATTAATTTGATTTTATTAATACATATTGACTAGTTGAATGTATGGGAGTTTAAAAAACTCACATGAATTCGAAATTCGACCCTTGATAGATGTGCCTCTAAATGTTGTGTGAGGGTTGTGCAGCAGAGTGACAGATAAACTAGAAGAAACCCAGAGCAAACAATAGCTTCTGACACAAACTAAGTTATATTAGAATATCTAGGGATGTCCTACTATACTAATGTTGAACTAGGAATCCCATAAACCCCTGAGAACTGAGGGCTGAGAATCTCCATTCATCAACCGCTGGAGGGCTGAAAGCTGAACCTGAAAATCCCTAAAGATGGTCAGACATGAATTTATATGGTTATTCAGTGTGGCCAACCTCATTGCTGAACCGCTGTCATGTGTATTTGCTGTAATGTGACAGATTGAAATGACCAATAATGATTCCAGTGAATCCAGTGTTTATATGGAAGGTCACAACAATCCACAACAACAATGTAGATCCTCTTGAGATCAACTCATGAGGCTCTTCGAGCAGCTCGTTACTTTTTGGCCATTGTTCGGCAAGTTGTAACATTTCATTTGGTTAGATAACCCAGTCACTTTGGATACTTTAAAAAGAATTTCTTCATCCATGGATTCATTAACCAAAAACAAGGATTTGTGCCTGTGTGTTGCACTTTGTCCTAATGCAATTTAAAGGGGTGGTTAACTTTTAGTATTTTATAGACTGGTCAATTCTAATCAACTTTGCAATTGGTCTTCATTATTTAATCTTTATAGTTTTTTTTCAATTATTTGCCTTTTTCTTCTGACTCTTTCCAGCTTTCAAAATGGGAGTTACTGACCCATCGAAAGACAGCTACTCTGTAAGGCTACACCTGTATTGTTATTGCTACTTTTTATTCATCACCTTTCTATGCAGGCCTCTGCTATTCATTTTCCAGTCTCTTATTCAAATCAATGCATGGTTGCTAGGGTAATTTAGAACCTAGCGACCCTATTTCTGAAATGGCAAACTGGAGAGCCGCTGAATAAAAAGCTGAATAAACTCAAAAAACACAAATAATAAAAAATGGAAACCAATTGCAAGCTGTCTCAGAATATCACTTTCTACCTCATACTAAGAGGTTATTTAAAGGCGAAAAACACTTTTAAGTGTTGCCTGGTCAACAAGCAGATCTTTACTCATTTGTCTGGATAAGCGGTAAGTCAAATTGGACTGATGAGATTGATGGATCCTCTGACCAATGTTCAAACCCCATGGAGGGTAAGAGCTGTGCACATTCACAGCCTGCTACAGTCCACAGCTCTTGAGATTTTCCACTCCATTAATTTCTAACTGATCCACAATTATATACCAATCAGGTAATTAAATATTTGGTACCGATAAGTGGGTCATTTCACACCAATATCTGAGCCCTACAGGGTAACAGACATGTTGAACTGACAGCTCTACTGTTTGTACAACTATTTCTTATACACCTGTGCACACAGCCAAACAAAGACTTCACAAGGTAGATATTTGGTAATTAGACATTATAATAAGCAGCTCCTCATACCTGTCTCGGATTTGCAGCAGGAAACCCCATCTTTCAAGAAACTGCCAGGCTTCTCATGCTGACAGAACACAGCCCGGCACCACTGGCACTGCTTTCTTCTGCAGCAGCTGAAAAACACAAAGTATCAGTGAGTCAAAGAGTTTACCTATTCATTTACTGTATTCTATTACAGGTACAGGTATGAGACCTGTCCATCCAGAATGCTCGAGACCTGGGTTTTTTTTCCGGATAATGGATCTTTCCGTAATTTGCATCTTCACACCTTAAGTCTACTAGAAAATCATGTAAACATTAAATAAACCCAATTGGCTGGTTTTGCTTCCAATAAGGATTAAGTATATCTTAGTTTGGATCAAGTACAAGGTACTGTTTTATTTTTACCGAGAAAAAGGGGGAGATGGCCTTCAGAGCTTTCTGGATAACAGATCCCATTTGGTTTTTACCTATCCATTAATAGTACTGTATTATTAGGATAGGAATGTTCTTGTTCATAGTTCAACAGACATTTTTATGGTTCCCATTCTACTAGACTGAGAAAAGTCTAGTGACATTCTTCCTAAGAAAAGTTGCAGCAACAACAGTCAGAAAATAATCCATGTGCCATAAACGACAGGTTAGAGGCACATTTATCAAAGGTCAGATTTCGAGTTCATGTGAGTTTTTAAAAACTCCCATAAACTC
Source organism: Xenopus petersii (assembly GCA_038501925.1). Classification (NCBI taxonomy): domain Eukaryota; kingdom Metazoa; phylum Chordata; class Amphibia; order Anura; family Pipidae; genus Xenopus; species Xenopus petersii. The sequence continues at coordinate 105,618,796 of CM076677.1, forward strand.
CCATGAACTCGAAATTCGAACTCGTATGATTTGAATGTGCTATTACTTCGATTCGTACTATTCGAATTTGATCGAAAATTGACCTATTTGATCGCAAATGGACCTATTCGGCAAAAAAAAAACCTTTGATTTAATTTTGGTTGGTCTTTTTGAATCCGAATTTAGAAGTTTTTCAAATTTGAAATTCGACCCTTGATAAATCTGCCCCGAAATGTATTAGAAAAATTAAATTTTCCAAACTTGGGTGAATAATATCGACCCGAAAACTCGAATCGAATTCGAGTTTTAAAAACTTTTTCTACGAAAAAAAACTTGACTGCCAGGAAGGTTGCAAACAACTCCAAATTGATCCCAGGATGTCTCCCTTTGACTTAAACAGCAATTCAGCAGGTTTTAGGTGGCGAATAGTCGAATTCAAGTTCTTAAAGGGCCAGTGTATTATAATTCTCAAAAATCGAATTAGAATTTTTAAAAAAAACTTGAATCGAATTTTAACAATTCCCTAGTCGTTTTGGCCATAAAAAAATCGAAAATTTGAATTAGAGAATTTGAAATAGTACAGGTATGGGACCAATTATCCAGGGATTTGAAACTTTCTGGATAACAGGTTCACGGATAATGGATCCCATACCTGTAGTAAAATATTAGGGGTAGGGATGCACTGATACACTATTTTGGATTCGGCCGAATCCCCAAATACATGTTGGAAGATTCCCAAACCGAATCCGAATCCTAATTTGCGTATGCAAATTAGGGGCGAGGAAGGAAAAAGTGGAAAAAAATGGTTTACTTCCTAGTTTTGTAACAAAAAGTCACGTGAAACACCGGCCTTTCCAGAATTTGGATCGGCCAGGCACAAGGATTCGGCCGAATCCGAATCCTGCTGAAAAAGGCTGAATCCCGAACCGAATCCTAGATTCGGTGCATCCCTAATTAGGGGCCATATACTTTTCCCCAATGCACAAGTGCTAGAGCAATAAGGGTAATGCTGCAGTCTGCACCTTGGGCTGGATTAAAAATCTGGTGTGAAAAGCAGACTGCAGAATCAGGAGGCAGAGGCAAGTAAGTCCTTATGGCAGGTCCTTGCAGTTTGTGCTTTTTGCCTGCTCCTCTTGGATAGGGATTGCTGCCTAATGCAGACAGCGCTCTATTCATGGGGCTAGCTGCAGGTTTGTATTCTCCAAAATAGAGCACAGCAGCAATTTGTAAAAAGAAGAATGAGTGTGAAAAGTATAATGCAGCGTAAAAAGTGAGAAAAATGCCCAATTGCTTTTTTTGGCACCTTGTACACAAGTTTCTGTTATGTAAATGACCCCTGTTATCTACCAAATATATTTTAAAACATTTTCCCTGTAGAACTACACTGCATAATAATCTTCTTTTAGACACAGAACTTAGTAAAAAACATGATGACGCCAATAATGAAGGGAAAAACATGGCAGCCAGAGAAAAGGTAAGACTTACTGTATTAACATGCAAGTTCCAATAAGGACGGCTGTTGCAACAATAGACACCACCACCAGAGCGGTGATTGTTTGTTTCTTATTATTGGCCGCTACCACCGCTAAGAGATCGGCATGTTCACAGCGGGTACCAACAAACCCTGGCTGGCATCTGAAAACAGAGAAACAAACAGTTCATCAGGTTTCTATCTGCTGGACACTGCTTCCTTGTGTATAAATAATGTCTTAAACGGGAAACTAAAATTGTTTCATTATTATTATTATTATTATATAATCACCAGAAGAATGAAATCTGGGAGGCATCTCCTTTCAGTGACTAAGAGGAAACTGTCATGATAAACAACTTTTGTACAATGCTGTGGAATATGTTGGCACTTTATACATACAGGGGTGGTTCACCTTTTAGTATGTTATAGAATACTAAGCAACTTTTCAGTTGGTCTTTATTATTTATTTTTTGTTATAGTTTTTTTAATTATTTGCCTTCTGCTTCTGACTCTTGCTAACTTTCAAATGGGGTCACTAAACTCATCTAAAAAAGAAAGGCACTGTAAGGCTATCAAAGTATAGTTACTTTTTATTACTTATGTTTCTATTATATTCCAGTCTCTTATTCAAAGCAGTGCATGGTTGCTAGGGTAATTTAGACCCCAGCAACCAGACTGCTGAAACTGCAAACTGGAGAGCTGCTGTAAAATAAAAACTTTATAACTCAAAAACCACAAATAATAAAAAATTAAGACCAATTGCAATTTGTCTCAGAATATCACTCTCTACATCACACAAAAATAACTCAAAGATGAACAACCCAAGGTGGGTTCTTTTCTATTAGTGTCTTTCTGACTACTGAATTCGTGCTACAGTTTGCGGTGAGTGAGTGTTTGTAACCCAATATTAAAGGCTGACTCCACCTTAAAGCAGAATCGCCATTAATGAGTGGATGTTACTTTTACTACCTCCAGAGTCAACACGTTTAAGCAGAAGCGTGACTTTTTATGAGCAGTTCTGGCTCTGTGAGGGCGAGACTCCTTTCTGGTACACGTGACACCTCTCCAACATTTCAGAATACCGTGCACTGAATAAGGCTGATGTGAATATACTGATTATTTACATTTAACGCTCCGTCTCTTTGCATGAGGACGCATGCCCATTTCTGCGTATTAGCAGTACACTGGCACCTTGTTACAAATGGAGGCACATTCATCAAGCGTCGAATTACGAACTGCTTTGAGTTTTTTTTTTTTTAAAACTCCCATAAACTCAAAATCGAAATTTATTATTAAAATCTACTTTTTTAAACTCAGGTGAATTGACCTGAAAACTCGAATCAAATTATATTTGAATTAGAAGAACTCAAATTGAATAAAAAAAACTTTTTTTTTTAAAATGTCAGGAAGGCTGCAAACATCACCAAATTGATCCCTGGACCTCTCCCATTGACTTCAGCAAATCGGCTTGTTTAAGTTGGCGAATAGTCGAATTCGAGTTCTTAACTCGAACGGCCAGAGTATGATAAACCTCAAATTCTAATTAAAACTCGAATCCAGTTTGGATAATTCACAATTCGAATTTGAGAGTTTTGACCGAAAAAAAAAAGATTCGAAAATACGAATTTGAATTTTCACTTCAACCCTTAATACTTTTCGCTCTAAATTAGGGATGCACCGAATCCACTTTTTTGGATTCGGCCGAACCCCCGAATCCTTCACGAAAGATTCGGCCGAATACCGAACCGAATCCGAACCCTAATTTGCATATGCAAATTAGGGATGGGAAGGGGGAAACATTTTTTACTTCCTTGTTTTCTGACAAAAAGTCACGCAATTTCCCTCCCGCATATGCAAATTAGGATTCGGTTCTGCCAGGCAGAAGGATTCGGCCGAATCTGAATCCTGCTGAAAAAGGCCGAATCCTGGCCGAATCCCGAACCGAATCCTGGATTCGGTACATCCCTACTCTAAATCAATATTTGTGAAATTTTACATTTTTAAGGTGATTTTGAGACTGAACTACATTAGTTTTCTTGACCTTTGATAAATGAAATGCTGAGAGTAGTGATGGGCGAATTTATTCGCCAGGCGCGAATTCGCGGCGAATTTGCGCGATTCGCCGTCGGCGAATAAATTCGCGAAACGGCCGCGAAAATTCGCGTCAAAAATTCGCCGGCGTCAAAAAATTTTTTCGAAAAAACGGACGCCGGCGCCAAAAACAGGCGCCGGCGCCAAAAACGGGCGCCGGCGTTGAAAAAACGGGCGCCGGCGTCAAAAACGGGCGCCGGCGTCAAAAACGAGACGCTGGCGCCGTTTCGCGAATTTTTCGCCGTTTCGCGAATTTCGCGAATTTTTTGGCGAAGCAAAACTGCACAAATTCGCCCATCACTAGCTGAGAGGTTTATATCTATGTCTTATGGAAAACACAGTTAGTTAGTCAAATAAAATAAAATGTACAGTTCTTATGTTTTCAGGGTGATGACCCTAGATGTCCTGTACTTAAAGTGATACTGACACTAAAAAATTAATTTTAGCATATGAATGTTACCTATAGGTCATGTTGATCATTTTTTGCTTGAGAGGTTTGTTTTTGGATATAATTGTTAGTTGAAGTTCCTAAGCCTGACTCTCTGACAGTCTGACACTCTGACATTGCCAACCTGACTGTCCCATCTCAGCCTGTTAGTTACAGTTTCTAATGCTAACGGACTCCTGCTGCACAAATATGGCAGCCCCCTCATACAGGAACATGGGGGATCAGACAGGTAATGTAAAAGCATCATGCAAATACTTTATGGCAAAGCCAGAAGTAGCTTGCAAAGCCAATATTATAGGGCCTGCTGTGGGTGCGTCTCTGTATACACTAAGGGGAGTTATAAGGGAAACTTACACACAGGCTGGTAGATCTTCTTGCACTATGAACCTGCATGTTCCATGGAAGCAGAAATCCATGTGAGAGTCAGGGCAATCATTAAAGTGAGATCTCACGGCAGCTGCTACTGGAGGATCTGTTAAGATAGAAAATACAGGAGTTTAAAATAACAGAAACTACCATGTTACTAGTCTATATTATTACTATATGCAATCATTATTAAACCAGTTTTGCAATAGGTCATCAATACCTATAATGTAATTACAGGTGGAGAGTTTCATACAGGGATTGTAACTCACAGCAGCCAGTAGGAAGAAGCAACTGACATTGCCCAGATAGATTTTCAATCCCTACAGGTCTGTTTTGTATACATTTTATGTTGGGCATGAAAAAAGTCTGGAATGAGGCCTAAACATAGCATTAATGATATGCATAAATTTTTCCACAGCAGCAATTGGTATCTTTAAGCAGTTAAGCACAAAAATCAGACCAGTCTCTGGGTAGGCAGTGATGGGGCTAAATGTTTGCATTTGTAGCTGATGTTTAATTGAACATTAGAGATGGGCACAAATTTGGGCATAGATCTGCCAAAATAAATTAAATAATTAAAAATCTCTCCATATGGCAGGTCTAAGCTTAGGATTCCTAATATTTAACAATCCTGGGATGTGCAATATGGAATTTTAAATGTACAACTCTATCATTTCCCCATAAAGAATGACCATTGTTATCTGTATAATATTAGGGGGAGGTCTCTTCTTCTCTATCACTATCACAATATATATATATATATATATATATATATATATATATATATATATATATATATATATATATATATATATATATATATATATATATATATATATATATGTTTACTTTAGGCACACAAATGTGGAATAACACCCACAGCTGCTGTCCATGGTTAACCTTACCAACATTAAAGGCATCTTAAATTGATTCTGTCACAGGAAAAAAAAAAATTCTTTTCAAACCACATCAATTAATAGTGCTGCTCCAGCAGAATTCTGCACTGAAATATGTTTTTCAAAAGGACAAACTGATTTTTTTTATATTTAATTTTGAAATCTGACGTAGGGCTAAACATGCTTTTAGTTTCCCGGGTGCCTTCAGTCATGTGAATTGTGCTCTGATAAACTTCAGTCACTCTTTACTGCTGCGCTGCAAGTTGGAGTGATATCACCTCCCTCCCATTCCCCCTCAGCAGCCTAACAACAGAACAATGGGAAGATAATCAGAAAACAGCTCCCTGACACAAGGTAACAGCTCCCTGGTAGATATGAGAATAGAACTGAATAGTGAAAGTCCAAGTCCCACTGCGGTTCCTTCGGTCACACTAAAGGTGGTAATAGACAATATCTTTCCAGCGTCCATTGGTCGCAGGAAAGATTGTTTGTTTTCACTACTAACTGTTAGCTGCCTACACACCAATATTACAAGTAATAAAAACAGACTTGTTGGTTCAGGAATAAAATTTCAAATAGTAGAGTAAATTTTCTGTAATGTAAACAATGGAATTTAGAAATAAAAACTACACAATAAAAATCACAACAGAATCCCTCTGGAAAGTAGCAATGATTTATGCTTTGAAATGAAAATTACCCGCTGCAAAACAGGTGTTTCTCAAAAATACATTCATAACAGCCATCTCCTTTGCTTTGATAGTCAAATTAACAAGCTGTACTATTGGCAAATGGGCATTTGTCACCCCCTAGTCGTAGGCTTAGCAATGCAGTAAGATTAAAGTAATAAGGCACAGAGCCAGTGGATTTGCATAAACACAAGGGGAAATGTGATACTATACAAGTTGAGATAAGGATGATGTCAAAGCTACAGAGTAGTGGAGGGTAAGAGGACACCTGAATTATATACCTGGAAATTCCCAGTTATCCTATGAGGGTACTAATATGGCCACACACCTCCACTGCTCAAAGACCTGGCCAAAATCTACCCATTAGTAGAATGGGACATAACCAGCTCCTGTGCTTTTCTATTCACATCGCTTGCACTAGCATTTTGTCCACACTTTAAGCATACACATCACATTTTTATGATAGGTGAAAGTAGTTCTGCACCACAGTCATTAGGCCTATGTTATGTGTAAAGATGTTATTTTAGTCTAGTAAGAAACCAGTCTGTACATTTTTAAACTGAATGTGCTTTTGAAGGATTTGCCTCATAATTAAACAACCAGTTAAAAGTTCATGGCAATTATATTTAGCTGAAAGACGTGACTTGCCCTTTTAATAGGCATTGCCTTTTAAAAGGGACACAGATACGAATCTGTGTACTCCAAGGAACGATGATGGGAAAAACTGTTATGTGTTGTAATACATGGATCATTTTATGGCGACACGTATCTATTAAATATATGCTCAGGGTGTAATTAGAGGCTATGGAGAACCCCCACTTCACAAATGCATTCATTCAGCTAAGGCCACAGTTATCCAGTCTTATAGAAAATGATCAGCTGAGCACTGGGTGCTGTAAATACTCCACACGTTGATTGTGCCTTTGCACTATTTTATGTATTTATTATTTTATGTATTTATGTAAACATGTATTTTTACAGCACCAACATATTGTGCAATGCTGTGCTAGTCAGGCATCATCCAAGCATTCTACACCAAAGGACCCTGCAGCAACCGCAGGGTCTGCCATCTCTATAGTTACACCCCTACAGCCATCAGTCAATGGCTACTCCCTGGCATGTGTCCTTGCTTTCTTGTGCCAAGGATTTAGTGGTGTGTACTTGCCAGCAAGTTTTACATTACAGCTTTAGGTATACAGTAAATGTTTTAATACCGGGCCATGGTTGCACAGTCATGTAATCACTATTTATCAGGTTACGCATTCCATTCATATGTGGCATTCACAGATATACTGTTTGCACAATGATTAAGAACCTGCCTTGATGGCTTCTCAAGCACTGCCCATGAACATTGAGGCCTACAGAGTATAACCACAGCTCATCCATGGAAATGTCAGAGAGACAGATGACAAATAGAAAGGGATTTAACCGAAATGCTCATGAGGTGTTATGGCAGAATGGGAGTCAGACAAAGCTAAAGCTGGGCAGAGGTTACAGTGCAACGCACCAAAGATAAGAAGTCACGTTCCATAAGGAGTCAGGAGACTTAAAGGTTAATCTTGCCTGCGGTGGCTGCCGGCACATTATGTGTACCAAGTGGAATTTGCTAAACAGCTTAAGAAGTAATTCTCTAATAAAATGATAAGTGTTTTAAAATGACTGAATGATGCACAAACGTATTTAAATGAAAGGAGACTGTAACTCACAGATAATTTACATCCTAACTATATCTGTGACATATCAAATTGGCCATATCAGTAAATATTTCCCTTTGACATCTTTTCCCGCCATTTTGTGACGTTCTGTGTGTCACTCACTGATCACCTGACAGGAAACAGTACAGGTTCTCACTGTAACAGGAAGTAGTGCAGTAGTGTATGACATGGTTCTGGCGGATATAACCTATAATATATGTGTGATATATGTGTGTTCTTGGTTTGTGTGTGAACACAGAACCCCACAGAAGCCAGAGGGATGCACTTAAAGGAACACTATACTTCCAAATGAATACATAAAGGAGAACTTAAACCTCCACCTCCCTCCATCCCCCTCCAAGCTTCCTCCCTGCAGTCATCCTGTCTGCGAACCTGCACTAAATCTGCAGAGTTGCGCAGCGGAGTTTAAAGAGGCCATCTTTCCCTATCTTCTGGTTCTCTTCTGTTAGAGCAGCAACATGGATCCTGAAGGAGCATGCGCAGTACAATCTATGCCCTGAATTGGCTTCTACTGTGCATGTTCCCGCCAGATCCAGTATCGGCAACTGACAGAAGAGGATCAGAAGACAGGCAGTATATGGTGCCTTTGAACTCTGCTGATGTGCAATTCTATAGATTTATTATATATCAGCAGATAAGGAGATCTCTGAGCAGAATAACTCTGGCTGGGAGGGAGCTTGGAAGGTGGGCCGAGGAGGGGTGGTGAACAAGAGTCTGAGGCTGGGTAGGGTGTTGTTCTCCTTTAGGCTAAGGTCACACTGGGCGATAAGTCGCCTGCGATTTTTAAAAACGAGTCCTGGTGAAAAGTTGTTGGTTTTGTCGACACATCAAGATTCATGCAAATCGCAAGTTAATATGTACACAGCGTGATTTAAGATCGCCTGTAGCTTTAAAACCCTTTTTGGAGCGATAGCTGAGAAATAGCATGTACATAGAGAAGCACAGAAATCTCCCACAAACAAACACACACAAAGAATAGTAGCCGCGATAATATGGAAATTGTCACACAGACGTCTACGAGAGGCCGCACCGGTACAGACAAAAATTGTATGGACGTAGCGCACAGCACTATGGGAAGATAATCGCTTCCTGGTGAAAGTTGCTCTAAACTTTCTATCTGCACAAAGGCGATAGCCTTGTTGCAGCGAATTTCTTTTAAAAATCGCGGGTGACTTATCGCCCAGTGTGACCTTAGCCTTAAGCAACAGATAGTCGACATCATATTAAGTGGCATATTAAAGAATCTTAAAAAACTGGAATACATAATGTCCTTTAACATTGTTTACCTTGAGCCACCATTTTGTGATGGTCTATGTGCTCCTCAGAGGTCTAGGAAGACATTAATTGGTTCATGTAACCTAACATGTATAGTTTTTTTGTGTGCACTGTGGATCGTAGGGTCCCAGGGGGCGACCCTACGACAATTTTCCATTTAGGATTACTCAATGGCACATACTACTAGGGAAGCAAGCAGGACTCAATGTGTTCACTTTTCCTATGCAATAAATGCTATGTTATCATCAGCATCAGCCGGCAGTATCCTTTGCTCACACTGTACATGAGATATGATGTTGAAATACTGCATCATTAGGACAAAGTCTCAGAACTCTTGTAAGGTGAAAAAATGTGTTGAAATGTGTCAATCAAGTTCAACCTTAAGTCCAAGTGAAACCAGCATAATGTCTAGTTTAACAACCCCCCCCCCCCCGCACAGTATGAGATTAAGGAGCAGGCAAAACTAGTATATTTTGGCACACACACATTTCACCTGTACAGTGAAACTGAAGTAGCCATAAACTGGGGTTTCCAGAGTACCTAAATATGCAAGAATAGCAGATTGTACATGCACTGGATTACAGGCATTTTTGCCCACCACATTCCAGACAAAAAGCCTGAAATTTTCCCAACTACTATCTCATATGAGGGATTTAAAACAATGACTTGCCCATGCAAAAGCATGCATTTGTAAGGTGGAATCTTGGGGAAAATGCACATGCTGATGCTTTTAAAAGATTTCCAACTACTGGGCCAATTTCTAAAACTCTTAAACAACATATGGAGCATTATGGAAATAATCCAGTTCTATATGCCCCTTAAAGGAGAACAAAACCTGCTTAACATCTTGCTCCCCATTCAGTGTACTTTCTCTTATCTCCCATCCCAGACTTCTGTGGACCACCTAAACTGCTCTATTTCTTGTACTTGGTTCTAAAGTATTGCAGCAGGGTAAGCAGGCACCATGTCACGCTCCAGATCCTGTTTCGACAGGAACATTTGTAGTTGAATCTAGACCTGATTCAACTGTGCATACTCCTAAAGCACCTTAAGCAGCGTGAGATTGCATTTGTCAAGCCACTGTGCTACTTCCACATGTAGGATCAGCCACACTGTTTGCCTTTATGAAAGCTACCTTTAATAAAGAAAGTAATCTTTACATCCACATTATTTTATGTTACCATTCACTAATATATTTTCACAGGTTTATTTGAAAACAGAGCATTACTATAAGTGAAAGCTGCTATTTTAGTGGATCTGAGCAACGCCATCTAGTGGCCAAATTATCATGATTGGTAAATGGTAGAATGTTTGCTGGGTCTTAAGGTGGCCATACACGGGCCGATAAAAGATGGCGACAGACCGAGTCGGCAGCTTATTGGCCCGTGTGTGGGGCCCTCCGATGGGCTTCCCCGATCGATATGTCGATCGGACGGGACTAAAAATCCCGTCGGATCGTGGCCGCATATGTTCGTTGAAGCGGTCCCACGATCCGACTGCCGGTTAGCCATCGTTAGGATCTGATCGTTGGGCCCTAGGGCCCAATCCGATTGTGGGCCCTAGGGCCCAATGGGAATGGAGGCAATACGGGTAGTCGGATCATGGGATTGCATCAACGAAAAGATGGGACTTTTGGGCAGATAACGATCGGGGAAGCCCGTCGGATGGCCTCTCACACAGGCCTATAAGCTGCCGACTCGGTCTAACGGCAGCTTTTATCGGCCCGTGTATGGGGGGCCTTTAGACTAACAAAGTGGTGTGCAATATATTGGCACCACTAGTGTTCTAAAGTCTTGCACCTACTCTCACTCCCAATGCTTAGTGCAAGGTGTAGTGCACTGAACAGTAAGGGGTCCCTTCTTATTATCTGCCTTAGCAGGCATAGTGTCCCTATGTGAATAATGAATATAAGTTAATATAAGTGAAAAAAACATTTCCCAAAGTGGGGCAAATAATGCTTAAAATGCCTGTTATTCAAAACATATAGCAAATCTATGTGCTTACTGCAACATACACAAAGATTTACATAGGTTTTGTGGGGAGTCTAACCACACTATAATCCTGGGAAATGTGCCAATGTTGATGCAATTGCCTTCCATGATAAAAAAAAAGCCCTCTATTGGCTGTATTTACAGTATGCTACTGTGCACCAGCTTGTATTGGAACAGGGCCACAAAATTTGGTATTACCCATTGCTGAATTGTTAATACAGTTAGTAATCAGGTTGTGATGCAGGTTGAAATGTCTCAGTGCCTTGTTCAGAGTATTTCTATAGTTTCTTTTGTTACTCTTTAGGGTCAGGGAAGTATACAGCCAAGATCTATAAAACAGCATTTTATGGAAATCAATTAGATTTTATAGGTACAATAAGATGGGAGATACTTTATGTGACACAGATCTCACACGGTGACACTGAAATAATGTTATGTTCTAACAGGTCCTGATCTGTTACAAACAGAATTATATAACAAAAACATTCTTTGTAAGACAACATTGGTGTAGCTATTATATCAAACAGCACTTTGTACAGTATACAGTACACAGCTGGCACATTCAGTTGGGGGGGGGATTTCCATGCTGATGCCAGGTACCAACTGTCGTACGGAGACAAACAGGGACCTATTACTGATCCTTTTCCAGTACAGCCTCTGCTTGAAACAAAGACAAAAGCTAGCATGATAAAGAGGGCGACTGATTTAATTTAATAATATCTGCAAAGGAAATTTACCTGGCAGTAAGCAAAGCTGGCAATTTAAAAGAGGCCGTTACAAAGGGAATTGCAGGTATTTTGAAATTGAGAGGCCGCAAAAGAGTAATAAAAAGGTGAATAAAGTTCTAGTTGCCAGTTTAAAGACATTTCCCAGGCCCAACAAGGCTGATTTCATTGGGGAAAATAAAAGCTGCAACACTGAGGGGCAGATTTATTAAGGGTTGAATTGAAAATTCTAATTCTAATAATTTTTTACAGTCAAAACTGTCAAAGTCGACTAGGGAGTTATCCAAATTCGGTTCGAGTTTTGTTAAAAATTCAAATTAAATTTTATTTTTTTATCATACTCTGGTTCTTTAAGAATTCGAATTCTTAACACTTAAAACCTGCCGAATTACTGTATAAGTCAATGGGAGAGGTCCAGGGATCAATTTGGTGATGTTTGCAGCCTTCCTGACATTCTAGTTTTTTTCAAAGAAAAAAAACTCAAATCAAGTATGATCAAATTAAATTTGAATTTTCAGTTTGTTTAAATCTGTCTGAGCTAAAAAAATTTGATTTTATTAATACATTTCGCTAAGTTGAATTTAGAATTTATGGGAGTTTAGGGGAGTTTTAAAAAACTCACGTGAATTCGACCCTTGATAAATGTGCCTCCCCGTCATCTATAAATAATGTGCCCATTAACTTCACTAGAACATGAGCAGCCAGCTGTCATTGGATTGCGGCACAGCTTTATTACACAGCTCTCCCTTAAACTGCCTGTATATTCACTTAAACATCAGGGCGAGAAAACCACCTGGGTTTAAAAAAAAGCTGCTGATCTGTAAACCTAGTTTTAGCAGTATAAAACTGCAAATATCTTAGAAACCATTCAAAAAGAAAATGAATATTGCCAATGTAAGTAAATGCTTTCTTTTCATTTAGATCCCTTCTTTTGACTGAGATCCCCTTTAACTAAATCCTATCATTTAACTTTTAAATAAGGCAGTATAATAAAAGCCAAAAGGCCCTTGAGTACCTTCTATGTATAAATATGCCAAAGCTAGAGACAGAAATGCAGCCAGAGCTGATAGTAATCTGGCATTTTCATAAATACTCAGGCACCTTTGCCAAAGTCCATAAAGAAGCATTCTAGGAAATGTCTGCTGCTCTGTCTGTGTCTGTGTAAGAGCAGAGGGAGAATGTGCATCAAGACTTCATGCCATTTCACCGAATGGACCACTGAATTATTACTGGGCATAAGTAAAACTGGTACACTTTAGGCAGCAATGCTAATAGACACACATAGACAAACAGAAACCTTCCAAATTTAAATACACATGGAAAAGTCACTGTGGTTCATAACCTTTTCCTCAGCTGACCCAAAGTAAGCCGTGATGTTGGCTCTGTGATCTAAACATGGGTTGGAATCAGTTATTTTAATTTTAAAATACATGCTATTATAGTATAGGAACATATTTCACACTATAAAAGGGATCATGGAGGCCCAACCAAAACAAAGCCTTAAAGAAGCCTGCCATAAGAATAAATATGAACTCTTGGGTTGGCACCCACAAGGGAATTTTGAGGCTAAACTATTGAGAAGACAATTGATGGGGGATGCACAAAGTGGAAAGGCACTGCATTGTCCCAAATTCATGATCTCAAATCATCCCTTCCAGGGTGATTCAGTCTGGAACCAGGGGTACTGAAAAGCCACCAGAGGTGCTTTACTGATGTCGCTATAGATTAGAAAGGGCTAACATGTATCCTCCAGTGACCATACTGAGGGGACAGCTCTTTCATACTACTTCTGCCAGCTTAAAGTGGACCTGTCACCCAGACACAAAAATCTGTATAATAAAAGTCCTTTTCAAATTAAACATGAAATACAATTTCTATTTTTTATTAAAGCATTCATAGCTGTTGTAAGCTCATTTAAACATCTCAGCTGTCAATCAAATATTGTCTGCCCTTCCTCTATGCCATGGGCCATGTCACTGCTCTCCACATATCCCCGTTCTCTTTAACATTTAATTGTGTAGCCAGTGCATGGAAATGGACAGCGGGTCCCCCATTCTGGTGCACAAACAAGATTCTGAGATGATGGAAGTCTTGTCTTAATAACAGTGTCCACAAAATGGCTCCTGCCTGCTTGCTATCATTTTGAATTCCCAGACTAAAGGAAACAAGATTCAAATAATTTATATAGTGTAATTAATGTTCATTTTGCTTGACTAATGTGATAAAATAGGATTTTGAATCATTTTTTTGGGTGACGGGTCCCCTTTAAAAAAATACTCATATAGCTTGATGCATCAATACCTATGCCCATATAAACCATAATTCAATGTTTTCACAATGCTGCTCATCAAACAGATATATATCACAGTCACCCTGACTTAATTCAGTCTTCAGAGAGCATCCACCTTCAAAAAGATCTCTTCTAGAGACCACCTACTTAGCAGGTTCCCAAAGTGTGAATGAAGACAACACACTGAACGCACCTGCTTCATAGATTCTTTGAAGTACTGAAGATGTCTCACATCTCACATGCTTTGAACCATATTCTCCTAAATAATGACTCCATCCATCAAATTTTTGTGTTTCTTTAACCTCAGAGCAGTCCAAGCCCTCTCATGAAAGCACAACAAAATAAAAAAACTTCTATAGTTATAATAGTATTATACCAACATGTATTAATTAGGCTGTCTACCTCAAACAACCCATGTTTCTAATACAGCTCCCAGCAATCTCCATTGAAGGATGCAGACATGAGTTCAACAACTTGAAATTTAGACTTGAAGGAACAGTTGAGTGTAGATATAAAAACTAGGGAAATAGGCTGTGTAAAATAAAACATTTTTAAATAAATATAGTTAGTTAGCCAAAAATGTAATGTATAAAGACTGGAGTGACTGGATGTCTAACATAATAGCCAGAACACTACTTCCTGCTTTTCTGCTCTCTAACTCTGAGTTAGTCGGCGACTTTAAGGGGGGGGGCACATGGGACATAACTGTTCAGTGAGTTTGCAATTGATCCTCAGATTCAAAAGCAAACAGTTATGACCCATGTGGTACCCCTTCAAGTCACTGATTGGTTACTGCCTGGTAACCAATCAGTGGAAACCAAGAGAGCTGCAAAGCAGGAAGTAGTGTTCTGGCTATTATGTTAGACATCCAGTCACTCTAGCCTTTATAAATTACATTTTTAGCTAACTATATTAGAAACATTTTTTATCCAGTTTTTAATTTTATGCTGAATAATTCCTTTAAGATCCCTGGATTCAAAATGGTGGTTGCTGCTACCCTTAACAGCCATGTCTTATTTATAACTGCGCCATTCAGCAAGTTCCTAATTCATTCCAAATCTAAAGGAGTCACTTATTCCACTGCCAGCAGACCTATTTGCAGACGGATCTTCCAAAAGACACAATCTGCTTTTCAACATTATGCTAAGCAAACAAGCAGGGCAATTTATGAATCGCTCTTTGAACCCATTGGAAAATAATTCGACTGCAAACAAGACTGCGCACCTCCCTTCTATCCCCATGATCCGTGGACTGAAAAGGTAGAAATTCACATGTATTTCCATCCCCCCCACCCCCTCAAGGGACGCCGTAGGAAGTGCAGAGAAGTTTAGCCAGGTCTTTTATTTGCATTGCTTTGAAATCTGTACATTCATGACCTAAAGACAAACAAATTAAAATCTCCTCTCCCTCCCTCTAACCGCCCTGAATTCGGAAACACCGGGGCAGATGGGGTTTCAGATATCAGCTTCTGAACTGTACGGTTTAAATTTATGAATGAAGTCTGTGATTGCCGGGTGTTTGGGGAAAGAAGCACTAGCTGCATTTCTACAGAGAGCGGCCATTTATAAAAGAAAGCTATAGAAAATATCCTTAGAATCCAGATTATGAGGAAATTGAGTAATACAAAAACACATTTAAAAACTTTGATTTATGCACTGTTTTTCCAGTACAGCAGCCATGTAGTCCAGTCATATTTGTTATGAAATGTTCTATATACTTAACGACAAATCTTTACAAGGAATCTATTATTGCTGCAAGAACATTCCACTGCTGAGGTTTCCATACATTTGTCAAATTTGACCTTTTCACTGATTATTCTTTATAAGATGGAGCCCTTTACCAACAGGACTTTACATGTCAGAAAAATGAATATACTACAGTACTGAAAAAAACCCACAAAGTATCCAAAGGCCCAAACAGTCCCTACAAGTCCAATGCTGTCTATGGCATCTTATAGCAGCACCTCTGGCATGTACAGGTATGGGACCTGTTATCCAGAACGTTTAGGACCTGGGGTTTTCCGGATAACAGATATTTCTGTAATTTGGATCTTCATACCTTAAGCCTACAAGAAACCCAATAGGCTGGTTTTACTTCCAATACGAATTAATTATATCTTAGTTTGGATCAAGGACAAGCTACTGTTTTATTACAACTGAGAAAAAGGAAATAATTAAAAAAAATGGATAAAATGGAGTCTATGGGACATGGCCTTTCCCTAATTCGGAGCTTTCTGGATATTGGGATTCCGGTAGGGATGCACCAAATTCAGGATTCGGTTCGGGATTCGGCCTTTTTCAGCAGGATTCGGATTCGTCCGAATCCTTCTGCCCGGCCGAACCAAATCCTAATTTGCATATGCAAATTAGGGATGGGGAGGGAAATTGCGTGACTTTTTGTCAGAAAACAAGGAAGTAAAAAATATTTTCCCCATCCCGCTCCTAATTTGCATATGCAAATTAGGGTTTGGATTCCATTCGGTATTCGGCCGAATCTTTCGCGAAGGATTCGGCCGAATCCAAAAAAGTGGATTTGTTGCATCCCTAGTTTCCAGATAATGGATCCCATACCTGTACCAAAATGTACCTGAACCATGAAACGTATTTTGGATGGACTTTAAACAGTCTGGCTCTACTGCTAAACAGCTCTGGTATCCATGGCTGGCGAATAAATTCACTCATCACTAACAGAGAAAGAATAGGATCACTGAGGCTAGTTTCATTCTCCATGAAAACTCTGGTATTTGAAAGAGATTCCTTTACGTTCCGAAAACCCTCATGGAATGTAGATAAACAGAACTCCCAGCCTTCCCTTCTGTATGGGAGAATAAGCAGCTCATTGCTTAAATCGCTGGACCCGTTAGTACACACATTAAGTCATTCCATGCTAGCTCGATATAAAGTCTGCCTACAAAGAAAACTATTCTATAGCCTAGCAAAGTATTACGAAGTGTCCATGACAGACTGCTCTACAGGAGGGTGTAAAGCTCCCCATAGACGCGACGATTCTTCTTTCCAAACGACCGATTTTAAGGAAGTCCGACCAATTCTCGAAATTATTGTGCGTTTAGTGGGATTCGAACGATCGTGCATCTTACAATTCTATCTATGTTTGCAGGGCCAAGCAGGCAGCTCCCCTTTGTTTTCCTGGCAAATTGGTCTTTTTAATTGATGGTCGTATGATCGTTCTGAGGAAATCTTGCTCTCACGATGAGGATCGGATCTTTTAAAAATCTATGGCCAGCTTAAGGGAAATAATACAGTGAATTTTGTGGAATCTCTGTTCTTGCATGGGAACCTGCGAGCAGAATATTGAGGGCAGATCAGGTCACAGAGAGTAGGCTGATCTAAAGCACTCGGTGCTTCTCAGACTTAAATGATCTGTACCCAGGAAATCTATCCACCAACAGTTTCATGTAGGACTCTGGAAATCCCCGAGCCCCTTCACAAACTGACACCCACCCCAGCAATCTCTCCACAACCAAAATATATTCCTGCTACCAAACTTGTTTTCACAACTTCAAATGAGAAGTATTTTAAACAGCAATTGTGAATGCTGGAATGCTACAATTTAGGGAAAAAAATCTGAAGAAAAGCACGTGCTGCCTCTTTTGTCTGCCAGATATTTACTTTTAGTAAACAGTTGAGGAAATCCTGCTTTACGTTGCAGGTTGGTGGATACACTGAACATCTAAGAAATTGGCACACAACTTGCAGATAAAAGGATGCCAACATTCCGCTACATACAGTTCTGCAAGTTTCTGTTGGCAGGCCATTGCTGTTTTGTGATGTTACAGGTATAGGATTCGTTCTCTGGAAACCCGTTATCCAGAAATCTCCAAATTATGGGAAGGTTGTCTTACATAGACTCCATTGTAATTAAATAATTCAAAATTTTAAAACATATTTCCTTTTTTCTCTGTAATAACAAAACAGTACAGGTATGGGATCTGTTATCTGGAAACCTGTTATCCAGAAAGCTCTGAATTACAGAAAGGCTGTCTCCCATCGACTCCATTATAATCATATAATCCGGATTTTTAAAATTGATTTCCTTTTTCTCTGTAATAATAAAACAGTTCATTGTACTTGATCCAAACTGAGATATCATTAATCCTGATTGGAAGCAGAACCAGCCTATTGGGTTTAATTAATGTTTACATGATTTCCTAGTAGACTTAAGGTATGAAGATCCAAATTACAGAAAGATCCATTATCCGGACAACCCCAGGTCCCCAGCATTCTGGATAACAGGTTCCATACTTGTACCTTGTACTTGATCCCAACTAAAATATAATGAATCCTTATTGGAGGCAAATCCAGCCGATTGAGTTTATTTAATGTTTAAATTATTTTAAGCAAATTTAAGGTATGGAGATCCAAATTACGGAAAGATTCCAGGTCCTAAGCATTCTGGATAACAGGTCCCATATCTGTACTGCAGAAAAGGGGGCAAGAAAACACACAGAACTTTATGTTTTAGCTCCAGTTATGGAAACTGGGAATCTAGCATGACATACAGAACATGCATGGCTGTCTCCTGAAAAGAGATGACAGTTTACAAAGTCCCCAGAGATTGGATCAGATGACTTCTAATGAAGCTTATACAGTTCATGAGTGTGTGATTACATGTATTTCTACTCAAAACCAGCACATTAAAAATCTTACACACCCAAACTTTGGGGCTTTTGGTGTGCTTGCAAGTCTGATCAGACTTCCTATGACTATCAACCCAAAATACACAGACATAAAAATTGAAGGTCTTTACAAGGCCAGAATCAAAGCAACTTTGAATTTAGACTGTTGAGGTGAAGATGATACTTCCAGGTTTTCTATAAAGCCTAACCCTTGGTTGAATTTGATTTGGCAACAATGCAAGCGGAGGCTTTTCCAATCATGTGAAAATTCAAAGATAAGTCAAATATATAAATGTGATAGGGTGAGTTGCACACTGCTAAATAGATTATTTAAAAGTAACCTTGATATCTCATGTGACCTCTTACATAAGAGAGCAGGGTGGGAGGCTCAGTAAATTAGGGGCTTTTTCATATATATAGGGGGCATCTATTAAAGGGGAGGGTCATCTTTAAGTTAACTTTTAGTATGTTATAGGCTAATTCTAAGCAACTTTTCAATTGGCCTTCGTTTTTTATTTTGTATAGTTTTTAAATCTTCTCTCAAATTCTAAAAAAACAAATGCCATGTAAAGCCACAAATTTATTGTTATGGCTACTTTTTATTACTCATGTTTCTTTTTAGACCCTGCCCTATTCATATTCCGGTCTCCTATTCAAATCAACGCATGGTTGCCAGGGTTGGCTGGCACTGCACATTGGAGAGCTGCTGAACAAAAAGCCAAACAACTCAAAAGAAACAAATAATACAAAATAAAAATCAATAACAAATTGTCTCAGACTATCTCTACATCACAGTCAAAGTTCTTTTGAAGGTGAATGACCCCTTTAAATCCATCTACAAGGGGTGCTCTGAATCCTGCTTAATCAAATAATCTGACAACCTTACTTTAGCGGAAGAAATATATTTGTAACACAAAATTTTGAACATATTCTCTGATCTCAGTATTAAAAACAATCTTTTATTATTAGCCCTTCTCAAAAAACAAAGACAAAACTCTTATTTTAGGATGGATCGGACATGTAGCTATAGAAATATGCCAGTTAATTATGGGAAAGATTTAACCTTTATTGGATGCAACTGTACCTCCGTCTTTTGAACTGTTGCCTTGCATGGCTTTAACAAACGACATCAAGATCAGGAAGGAGTCTTATTCAGGAGATCGTATGAGGAGACCTCTAAATTGTGGACTACAACTCCCAGTACTCTTAGCCAAAAACCAGGATGTCAACACAGCTAGAGATTCCGGAATTACAGGAAAGTGGTAAAATACACAGAGTTTCTGATGACTGCGGTTAGATCCTTTTCCTCATTTCCAGTGTTACCTAACAATCTTCCCTCCTGCCACACCTTCCTTTACTGGCAAGCAGCTAGGACAGAGACACATCTGAAAGAACAGCTGGCTATCACTGCATGATAGGATTCCCATCCTATTGAGTTGGTGCTAAAGGAAAACTATTGTGAAAAAGAAAATTTAATATAAGCTTCCTCATACTGAAGTAAAGCTGGCCATAGATGTTGAGATTTTTAAAAGATCCGATCCTCATCGTGAGACCACGATTTTCTCGGAACGATCGTACGAATTGACCATCAACTAAAAAGACCAATTTGCCAGGAAAACAAAGGGGAGCAGCTTGCTTGGCCCTGCAAACATAGATAGATTGCACTGGGGCCGACAAAGATTTTTTGACCTGGCCGATCAATTTCCTGATGTCGGCCGAAAAATCGTAAGATGTACGATCGTTCGAATCTCACTAACCGGACGATAATTTCGAAGGATTGGTCGGACGTCCCTAAAATCGGTCAAGAAGAATCGTTGCGCCTATGGGGAGCTTTAGAAACTTTCTAAATCCAATCAATTAAAAATTCTGCTTTATGAAGTTTATATTCACTATTCCTCTCTCAGCATCTGTTTCTCTTCATTCTGTCTTCATGCAGCAGTTGGGTGTCGGATAAATGATCCAATATATCTTATAGAGGGGCTTCCTTTTCTAGCAGATACATTGGAGCTCACTCAAATAACTGATTCCAATACAAACAAAATCTAACAAAATAACTGCCTTTTGCACAAATCCGGCATGTAGAGAGACAGGATTTCTGGTGATTTTAGAGTGGACTCTAATACATCTTCTAAGCAACAGGAGCCCCCTTATAAGATATATTGGATTATTCATCTGACACCCAACTCCTGAATGAGGAGACATAGATGCTGAGAGAGGAATAGTGAAGATAAACTTGATTATTTCAGAAACGGTACAGAATTTTTATTTGATTGTATTTATTTCAGTATGCTGAATCTTATATTTAATTTTAATTTTTGTGATAGTTCCCCTTAACTATCTCACCTGCCTTTGCATTACCCTACTAGCCTATGGAAGATTCCACTACATTTTTTGGCCAATACTGTTATCTTTGTGTGGCACTGCCTACTAATTCCTTCAACCAATGATTATCACATACTGTGGATTATGTTGAAATTTATTTAATGGGGCGATGCACAGTTTTTAGTATCACAACCTCACAATGAGGTGCACAATAGGAGTCTTGAATGTAGTCTAATCTTGGAAGTGATGTAAGTACAAGTTACTGGGCCTCATAGAAATATATTTTTAGTGAAACACACATATGCAGAAAAAAAATGTATTATTATTATTATTAATATTATTTTAAAAGGTTTTTGAACACAGCAATGGCAAACACCCAATAGAAAGGTATATGCATGCTCAAAATGTTCTAGTTGTTTAGAATTTAATTTTAATGTGCAAAAATAGGATGGGCAAGGGGAGGACATGATTCCAAGAATGCAAAAGCTCTCCCAGCATCCCATGGGGATGATACACTGCTGTGTCTCTGTTATTGCACGGGGCCACAAGGTATTACTCACCACTGAGCTGGCTGGTTGTGTTCTCCAGGGCTTGGCAAGCAGCTAACAGAAATCCTAAACGAGAAACACAAACATTCATAGATTAAGACAGGAAATACACACACACAGTATTTACACACATTTATCAGTGAATATATCTTAATTTCAGAATTTCCTGCTAAGCTCACATATATATTATTTCTAGGGATGAGTGAATCTTTGTGAAAGATTGGGCCGAATACTGAACCGGATCCTAATTTGCATATGCAAATTAGGAGTGGGAAGGGGAAAACATTTTTTACTTCCTTGTTTTGTGACAAAAAGTCATGCGATTTCCCTCCCCGCTCATATGCATATGCAAATTAAGATTCAGATTCGGCCGAATCCGAATCCTGCTGAAAAAGGCCGAATCCTGGCTGAATCCCAAACTGAATCCTGGATTCGGTGCATCCCTAGTATTTAAACTAAACTTTAAAAATGTAATGTATTTATATTTATCTTTTTAATTTATATTTATTAAGGGGATTGTTTACCTTCCAACAACTTTTTTCAGTGAAGTTGTTTTCGGATTGCCACCAGAAATAAAGACTTTTTTCAATTGCTTTACTTTTTAATTATTATTTTTACTGTTTTTCCAAAATTGAAGTTTAAAGGCTAATATTCCTGTCTCAGTCAGCCAGCTTAGTGATTCAGGCATGCAATTCTAAACTGTTACAATTTGCTCCATTTGTTGATACATTTCTCAGCAGCATCTGTGGAATATTAGCAACTATGTTATCAATTCTAACAGCTGCCTTTAAAGGGGAATGCCATAAAAACATAACGTAAGCGTTTTTAAAAGTAAACCTAATTTCAAGCAACTTTGCAATAGACATCAACAGCTGGATTTCAGCATAGAAAATGGCATTTGTTGGTTATATTAGGGGTTTCTGTGTTATGTGGGCCTCTTTATAACATTTTGGTTTGGAAGCTGGAGTTCCCCTATATTTTTCTATAGACTTACAATATTTAGGGTTTAGATTCCCTTTCATATAAAGAGAACCTATTGCAGTTATTAAATAGTAATAAAAATGAAAAGAAGCTGAGGAATCATATCATATAGGGAATCATATTTCATGTTTTTAGTTTGCCATACAGGTATAGACATTGTTCTAAAGCAATTGCTGGTGTATAGAAAAAGTCTTGCAAATATTATTGTTCTGTCAAAATCTCTGTTGCTATTCAGGCCGTGCAGGCCAACAGATGTTATCATCTGTAAATATCTTACTATTGTTATCATAAGATTCGACGTATATGTACAGATATTATTGTATGGATTAAGGACCACGAATTTCAAACCTGACTGATCACAGAAAAGGTCATTATTGTATGAAACATTGCATTTGAAGACACTGGGCGTCATTTATCAACACCGGGAAAATTTGCCTGTAGGTAATAATCCATGACAACCAATCAAATATTTGCATTTATTGTTTTACCTCTGATGTCTGAAGAAAGCCAGTTAATAAATATGGGCAACTGCCTATAAGCAAATTTGTCCAGTTTTTATAAATAAGTCCCTATATCTTTACTAGGGATGGGTGAATTTGACCAGTTTCGTTAAAAATTCGCCGCTGGCAAAATGTCGATGACGCACATTAAAGTCTATGGGCGTCAACATTTTTTTGACGCCCAGCAAAAAAAAATTTTCGTTGCATGGCACCATACAAGTCTATCTCCTATGACCAGCTTATGTTTTGCATGTATTCCTCAGGATGGATGTAAGATTGTAACCCAGTGGCACTGTTTTGATTTGCTTCATTTCATTGGAATGCATGAAAAACGAAAATGAAAACCCTTTAAAAATTTATTTAGACAAAACTCCAGCACTGAAGAAACCTGAATTTGTGGCATCTAAAAAAAAAATGGGTCAGACAGTGAGACCTCAAACCCTGCAAATGCTTCAGCATATGAATTAGTATTCAGTTCATTTTCATAATCTCGTTATGCATGGCAGAAGAATGTCAAAATGTGTGATTAAAAGCCTATCCAATTGCTCTCAGAATCAATTAGAATCCATAATTCTAATTTTCATTATTTTTAAGAAGCAGATATACTGTTCAAGAGCATCAGTCTGATCATGTTCCAGGAAATCGGTTTTAATGTTTCCCCTGGAGGTGGAGAAAATCCCAGCGAGCAATTACATCTGCCTTTAATTTCATGATTGCTTTAACCCTCACGCTATCAACTGCATTAACGGGAAAACCAAAATCTGCTACCCACTACCCATGGCTTAACTATTTCTGCCTTACCTAAGAGCTAAATCTGGGGCAGAATAAGTGTTTTGTGTTTCTCAATTGAAATTTTGATAATATAAAGCACTGCGTATCTTCACAGCGCTATATAAATAAATGATGATGATATGTAGTAATGATATACCTTTGCAATTTCTTTGTGTGTAATTGGAACCAAAAATGTGCACCAGTATAAAAGACTGATGAAAGCATCACACAAACATTTGCTAAACATTTAGCAAAATAAAAGATTGTCATTTGGTGATGGTGATTGACCAAAGTAAAGCAAAAGCAAAAACATTTCCCCCACAGATACAGTATATTAGTAATATAGGGATGAAAGTTTTGCATTATGGAAGCCAATGTCCCATAGACTCCATTACAATCAAATAATCCAAATGTTTAAAAATGATTTCCTTTTCCTTTGTAATAATAAAACTGTATGTTCTACTTCATCCAAACTAAATATAATCCTTATTGGTAATAAAACCAGCCTACTGGCTTTATTTAATGTTTACTGTACATTGTTTTCTAGTATATTTAAAGGAAAACTATACCCCCGAACAATGTAGGTCTCTACAAAAAGATATTGCATAAAACAGTTCATGTGTAAAACCCTGCTTCATGTAAATAAACCAGTTTCATAATAATATGCTTTTTCAATAGTATGTGCCATTGTGTAATCCTGAATGGAAAATTCGTAGATTGTAGGATTCACGGTGCACACAAACAACTCAAACAAACCCTACATATTAGGTCACATGAGACAATTAACAGCCAGAGTTCGGTCTTTTGCTTCCACACTTCTTCCTGTTACAGTAAGAGCTGCAGTATTTCTGGTCAGGTGAGCTCTGAGGCAGCGCACAGACCATCACAAAATGGTGGTCCAATTCAAGAGATGAAAAAGGGCAATTTTTACTTAAATATATATTCCAGTCTGGTAATATTCTTTAATATGCCACTTAATATGATATAAACTATCTGTTGATTAAATATTCATTTTGGAGGTGAAGTTTTCCTTTAAGGTATAAGATCCAAATTACGTTAAGATCCATTATCTGGAACACCACAGGTCCCAAGAATTCTGGATAACAGGTCCCATTTTTTTGGGGTGGGGGTGGGGTGTAATTTGCAATTCCTAATTACGATTCTGATTTGTTATGTTGCTGAATGCTAAAATTGCGAATTAGGTGCATCACTATACAACAGTGAGGGGCAGATTTATCGAGGGTCAAATTGAAAAAATCTAACTTTTAAATCCAAATTTCGAGGTAATTTTAGTGTACTTCGACCAGGGAACAGTCCAAATTTCTAATCAAATTTGAAAAAAATCCAAAAATTCGAATTTCTAAATTGATCATGTACTGTCTCTTTAAAAATTCGACTGACAATTCCCGTTCACACATTCACACATTTTCCTCAGTATGCAACTGCTTCACTTTGCGAGGACAACAGTCCATAACATAAAACCCACGACTATTCCTAACCCGCTAGATGACCTTTGGAAAGATAAATCGATTGTACGGTCTACTGCACAATTATATCATATAATACGAACAAACATAAACCTAGATTCCGAGGAGTCGAATTTATTTACATGGAAGACAGTTACACCGCAAATCCCTATCACAGAAATTTTGAATGCATATACGCGTACCACTCAGATGTTGCCATCCAGCAGATACCAGGAAATGACACTACAAATTCTTCATAACTCATACCTCACTCCTGAAAAACGATATAAGATTGGAACTCTTCCCTCAGATAAATGCACCCGATGTACAGCCCTTAAAGCGGGTCTTCTTCACATGCTCTGGTCATGCCCTCAAATACAAAATTTTTGGCTGGAGGTAATCTCCTATTGGATGCAAATGACAAATAAACCAATACAACCAACAATAGAATGGGCCCTATTTAGCATCACTCAGCAATACCCGACTTTAAATAAAGGGGAGAAACATTTGGCGGCTCGGTTGGCAGCAGCGTCTCGGAAAACGATCTTACACCAATGGCTATCTACGGATATCCCATCAACCACACTCATGAAACAGAAACTGCACCATGTCTTTCATATGGACTGGCTAGAAGCCTCGACGAGAAAAGATCTGCAAGCGGAAAAATTTTTTTCCTCTTGGATCACTTACATCACTAGTCTTCCCTCACCACTTTGATTTTTAACCACTCACACCTTCGCTAATACTACATGGTATGACATGGAAATCTTGAGAGGTAATTCTTTGCTTCAAGAAACAAATGACTACGTCCAAAAATTCGACTGACTATTCCCATCTAAAACCTGCCAAATTGCTGTTTTAGCCTATGGGCAACCTCTTAGAACCAATTTGGAGTCATTTGGTGGACTTTAAAAAATCAACGTTTTTTTTTGGAAAAAAATTATCGAATACAATCCGAATTTTATTCGAGAATACAGCCTATTGACCCAAAGTTAGAAAACTTCGAGTTGATGGGAGTTTAAAATAACTTCCATCAACTCAAAATCTGCCCCTAAGTCAAAACAGATGCCAATGTGATGGAACATACAAACAGGCAAATACTCAAGTATAATCAGAGGAAGCATTGCAGATACTTGAGTAGAATTTACAAATAAACTTGGTTTGTGATTTTTTTCGATTTCATAAAGAATACAAAAATATTATAGAATTGGACTGGGAGGAAAACAAGATGATTCTGACTTTTCTGACTGAAAAAAAGCCAACGCATGATATAGTGCAAAATTTAAAAAAAAAATGAGCATAAAATTCACTTCTCGTATTCCTATTGATTATCGACCTCATTACATTCACAATTAAGTGTTTAACATAAATATGGGATTTACCATATACAACTAGAAACTGGCAGAGAAAGCAGGGGTTATGCCACCTAGATAGGCCACCGTTTCAACTATTCTCTATTATGTGAATAAAGACTGAATTTCATTTGGCAATCTTCCATTATATCACCTTTGCCTAATTGCATTAAGAGTGCTGGCCAAACCAAGCAAGAAGAGGAAGAAGGCTCTGATCTGCCATGTATATAAAAGCTGAAGCAGCAGATCAGGTTTGTTGTGGTAGTCTTTGAAATGGTTTAGTACAGTACCAAGTGATATCACCCCCTCCGTTTTCCCCCAGCAGCCTAACAACAGAACAATGGGAAGGTAACCAGATAACAACTCCCTAACACAAGATAACAGCTGCCTGGTAGATCTAAGTACAGCACTCAATAGTAAAAACCCATGTCCCACTTAGACACATTCAGTTACATTGAGAATGAAAAACAGCCGCCTGCCAGAAAGCAGTTCCCTCCTAATGTGCTGGCACAAGTCACATGACCAGGGGAAATTGGGAAATTGACAAAATGTTTAGCCTCATGTCAGATTTCAAAACTGAAAATAAAAAAATCTGTTTGCTCTTTTGAGTAATGGATTTCAGTGCAGAAGTCTGCTGGAGCAGCACTATTAACTGATGCGTTTTGAAAAAAACATGTTTTCCTATGACAGTATCCCTTTAAGAATTATGGCTGGACATCAATTTATCCCTGCACTAGTTCCTGGTGGCCTTGGGCATTGGTGTCTTGGCTCTTTACAAACCCAGTTAAATATCTTCCCCTTATCAAATCAGCTGACCTTTCTCACTAACCACGTCACTTGTAGAATGTAGTGTCCTAATAAATGTTTTGCTTGGCTTGTCTTTATAGGTAAAATAGGGTTATGTTTGTTCCTCAGAGGTTATTGCTTAATATATTTTCTTACCATTTTTCACAGTACAGGTATGGAATCCATTATCCGGAAACTTATTAAGCAGAAAGTTCCGAATTATGGAATGGCCATCTCCCATAGACTCCATTTTATCCAAATAATCCACATTTTTAAAAATGATTTCATTTTTCTCTGTAATAATAAAACAGTACCTTGTACTTGATCCAAACTAAGATATAATGAATCCTTATTGGAAGCAAAATCAGCCTATTGGGTTTATTTAATATTTCCATGACGTTCTAGTAGACTTAAATGCTAGAATAATAATGCTAGTAGAATAATGCTAGAAATGCTGTATTTTGTACTAAACATAAACATGAAATTACTGCACCAGAAGCTTAATTAAAAAATGATTTATATTTTCAAAGTTGGCCACAAGGGGTCACCATCTTGTAACTTTGTTGAACATCTTTGCAAGACCAAGACCATGCACATGCTCAGTGTGATCTGGACCTCAGTCGGGAGGTTAAGCTTAGGGATTGTCATAAATTATCAAAACAGCACAAGTCAAATAATATCTGCCATAAAAGCAGATACAGCAAGACTGATTAATAATCAGAATATGCAGACTGCACTGGGTCTGCGTATTCAAATCTCTACATGGTCGCCAGCTGCTCTACGGGGAACAAACAAACAAAGCTGCTCGAGTTCTGGGAAGTAAGGTGGGGGGGCTCCCCCTGCTGTTTGAAAGTATGATTTTTTCTCTGCAGAGCAGTTAGTTAGGACTGTCTGCGGTTTCCAATCTGCAGCAGTCAGAGCAAGTAAAACGAAGGGAGAATTTCACTGCATACAGTCAGGCTTCTTATAAAAAGTGTACGCATTTTCTAATTAAAGTACATTGGAGATTGGAGATTTCTTTTTCATTATAGAATTGGCATTTTATTTGTTTGCCTTTACATCCCCCTTTAAGCTAAGGTTTCTGGGTAAAGTTTGTCTCTTAAATCTAAAAAACAGTCTGTTCTTAGGAAGTGATTAAAATATGCATATTCCATATGAACTGGATTTCTAAAAAGTTTGTTGTATAACATTCCACCACCTTGGTTGAAATTCCATGGTTGAAGGTGGTAATTGTTTGACTGATTCCCATATGTCAATCAGCCCTGGTATATGGGAAATGAGAACTATGCAGATGATGTTAGCCAGTAAAACATCTAAAACACTGTTTCTTAGCTGATAAGCATGAATTTGATTAAGAGATATCCCTTTTTCAGACATGGCTGGATGCTTTAGTTGTTTTTGCATATGGCCATTTCCTTCACAAAAGATTGAGCTGAATCCTGAACTGAATCGGAATTCCTAATTTGCACAATCATTTAAGAAGGATTTTTTAAAGCTGCATTGATTGCAAACAAAAAATGGTCTTGTTCAATCATCCAGAGACCGAATCCTGCAAGTGGTAGGATTTGGCTTAATCCAAAACTGAACCTGTATTTGGTGCATCCCTAGACAGATATATTTTGATATTAAAAGATATTCTTTGAGATTCACTGACAGGGTGGTTTCATATATTGTTACTTCAGCTCTTTACAGGTTAAAACAAAGAGAGAGAAAGAGAGACATTATAAAGGATTGATATTGAATGGTCCAAGTCCAAAAATGAATACGGGTGTAAAATAAGAGTAATACACTCATCCAATAAGAAATGCTCACCACCCTAAAAATAGCAATTTGTAGAAGCTGAATGCAATCTAAAATCCAGGAGATTAACTGCATCTAATTCTAGCTCAAATAAGATAAACTCTGTATTATATATTTCAATCAGAAGCTTTAACGTGATGTTAAAGGTTGTTGGTGACAAGGACAGTCAATTTAATAAACATAAAATCGTGTAAATGGGGTTGTTCACCTTCAAACACTTTTTCTCATTTGGTTTCAGATTGTTCACCAGACATAAAGACTTTCTATTTGTGACTGTTTTTCTAATACTGAAGTTTCACCTTTTAACGATTCGAACTAAAAATCATTTGACTATTCGACCATTCGATAGTCGAAGGTCCCCATAGGCTTCCTAACAATTTTCTGATCTAAGGAATATCCTTCGATTGATTAAAATCCTTTGAATTGTTCGATTATTCCTTCAATCGTTCGATCATAGGAATATCGGTAAATCCTTCGACTTCAATATTCGAATATTGAAGTCGACAGTCAAATATCGAGGGTTAATTAACCCTCGATATTCGGCCCTAGGTAAATGTCCCCCAAAGTGTTTGGAAGGTGAACAACTCCAATAAGAAGAAAACAATTGTGCAGCTGTTATAATATTATAAAAACCCATGTCATGAATAACATTCAGAACTAGGGATGCGCGAATAAATTCGCCAGGTGCAAATTGGTGATGAATTTCCACGTTTCGCCGGCGGTGAATAAATTTGCGAAACTGCTGCGGATTCGCTGATGACGCGTGTCAGAATAGTTGCTCGCATCAAAACTATTCCGATGCCTATTGACTTTAACGTGGCCGTCTAAATTAACGCACACGTCAACGTTGTCAAGACTTGCCGCAGGCGTCAAAGTTCGAGTTTCTAAGGATTTCCCGCTGTTTCACGAATTTGGCTGGAAGTTAGTCAATTTTTCATCGAAGTGAAACCGGAAAAATTTGCCCATCTCTGTTCAGAACACATGCTTATGCAGTGCTTAGTAATAATCATGAGTTATAATCAGTTCTTCATGAAGTCAATAATACCAAGGGGGAATTGCCAATTTGTTATGTACCCCTAGTGAATAAAAACTCACCATTTTCATTTGTTCTTGTGAGGAGCCCTTGCAGTGGGCACATATGAAGTATAGGAAACAAAAAATTATTCCGCTTACTACAAAGCCCATTAACTTGCCTGAAGGGTTGTAGTAGGGTCTGCACTACTAAGCTCTGTTAAGGGATACACAGCAAGAGCCCATACATTGTTTGACTGCATATTACATTGCTTGGCCCAGTAGCTAGTGAAAGGGTTACAGTTCACAGCATCACTGATAACACCTCCACATTATGAGCTGTTATTATTGTGGATGTACTTTGAGGTGTGGAGCCTGGAGGTGGAATGCAGACACTACAACCCCTGTGACTCAGGGCGGTTCATACACCTACTGCTCCCATTCCCAAAGTGAGGAGTTGTCCATACGTCTTGTCCCCCTCCCTGCCCAGCCACACGCCTGTGAGAAGGGAGAGCCACATGAGAAATGCAGCTCCTGCTCAGAAGGGAATGCAGGGATATAGCAGCATGATAATGAGACATATGTACTTCCTATCTAGTAAAAAAAAACATTTATAGGAATTTATTTTCTACCTATCTGAGGTATGAC
Source organism: Xenopus petersii (assembly GCA_038501925.1). Taxonomy (NCBI): domain Eukaryota; kingdom Metazoa; phylum Chordata; class Amphibia; order Anura; family Pipidae; genus Xenopus; species Xenopus petersii. Next base: position 105,649,550 of record CM076677.1, read on the forward strand.
CATTAGGCATAACTAATAGCAATGGGTGAAAATGACCCATTTCGCTCCACCAAAAATTCACGAAACGTAGCAAATTCGCCAAAATGCACTGAAGTCTATGGGCGTCAAATTTTTTTTGTCGCACAGCAACTGTTTTCACCCATTGGAGTCTATTGGCATCATTTTTGCAGGCAGGATTCGGCCTTTTTCAGCAGGATTCGGACGAATCCTTCTGCCCAACCGAACCAAATCTGAGTCCTAAATTGCATATGCAAGGAAGTAAAAAATGTATTCCCCTTCCCACCCCTAATTTGCATATGCAAATTAGGATTCGGTTCTGTATTCGGCCAAATCTTTTGGACTCAGGGGTTCGGCCGAGTCCAAAATAGTGGATTCGGTGCATCCCTAAAACTAACATAACTCAAAGGTGAACCACCCCTTTAAACAGATGATTCCAAAAAGTATCTGATCTATTGATGACAGTCAGCTTCATCTAGTGGTCCAAATTTAAAGGTAAACAATACCCCCAGAATGAATACTTAAAGGGGTGGTTCACCTTTAAGTTAACTTTTAGTATGTTATATAACTGACAATTCTAAGCACGTTTTCAATTGGTCTTCATTATTTATTTTTTATGGTGTTTGAATTATTTGCTTTGTTCTTCTGACTCTTTCCAGCTTTCACATGGGGGTCACTGACCCCATCAATAAAACAAATGCTCTGCAAGGCTACAAATGTATTTTCTACTTTTTATTACTCATCTTTCTATTCAGGCCTCTCCTATTCAAATGCCAGTCTGTTATTAAACTCAACGCATGGTTACTAGGGTAATTTGGACCTTAGCAAACCAGACTGCTGAAATTGCAAACTGGAGAGCTGCTGAATAAAAACTACATAATTCAAAAACCCCAAATAATAAAAAATGGAAACCAATTGCAAATTGTCTCAGAATATCACTCTCTACATCATACTAAAAGTTAATTTAACTTAAAGATGAACAACCCCTTTAACCAACAGGTAGTCTATAAAAAAAGCTATATCATATTAAATGGCCTATAACATAATCTTACCAAGATGGAGTATGGATATCAGTAAATATTACCTTTTACTTCTTTTACCTTGGGCACCTATTTTTTGATGGTCTGTGTGCTGCCTCAGAGATCACCTGACCAGAAATACTGCAGCTCTTACTGTAACAGGAAGAAGTGTGGAAGCAAAAGACAAGACTTTTTCTGTTAATTGGCTCAGGTGACCTAACATATGTGTGCCCTTGGTTTGTTTTTGAGCACTGTGAATTGTATGGTCCAAGGGGATGACCCTAAGTTCTTAAAATGCCAATTTTCTATTTAAAATTACCCAATGGCACATACTACGTAAAAAGTATATTTTTATGAATTTTTTTTTTTAGATGAAGCAGGGTATTATATATGAGCTGTTTTATGTAATTTAATTTTAAAGAGACCTTTATTGTTTAGGGGTATAGATTTACTTTAATCATAAATTCACTCACTGTTGCTAACATGCAGGGCCACTGGGCCAGCCAGTTACCATATTCACAAGCAGATGCCCTGAGAATCAAATATAAAGACCAATCAAAACAATTCATTCCTGCATTTTGCTTGGGCACACCGGTTGTTTTGGACAAACACAACAGACAAGGGTCAGTGGATCAGCTCAGTCAATCCAATGGAAAATTAATTGGTAATTACTCAATTTAAATGTCATTCTTGGGGCCACTGAGACCTCCAAAACATCCAAAGCCATGCTAAAAATCAAAATGTCCACCTCCAAAATGACATCCAGCAAAATGGAGGGTGATGCTATTACACCACAGCTTGAATTTCATCTTTACATAACACCCACGTGAAATGTGACAATCCTGACAAGTTGATGTCAAGCAGGTCTACCATTCACTTTTGATTTTTTTGAATGCGTCGGTCCTAAAATATGGTAATCTACCAAGGTCACTTTAATACTGTACTTAAAATTGAGTTTAAAATAAAGAATGCGGAGCCCAATTTGTCTGCATGGAAACCGGTAATTCTCCATGTGGCCCTGGTGTGTGTGGGAAAGTTACTGTATCAAACCACACTGTAAATGAGAGGCAATTAAATCTTTAACCCTTTCTTTCTCAAAAGGAGCTGGAATTCCACTGTTAAAGTATAGATTCCTAACCAAGCGACAGATGAGATATTAAAGGGACTTTATTCTGATCAAAGGCTTAAATACCTCCATCGAGTTCTCTCAATGGATGATGGTAACTCCGTGGCAGCAAAACTGGGGTTAATCTGTTGACTGCATGGTTTTAATATCATTAAATTAAAAAACAAACATGAGATAGAGCCGCACCTCTTGTGTCATCCTCCTTACTCTGAGTCACAGGAAAGGGATCAAGAATATTTAGTTATTGTTATCCCAGCATTCTATCCCAATGAACTAAACAGCACTGGCTAATAAATGGATGAAATCCCTGTGAGAACTTGGCTGGTGTTGCACAGAAACTAGGATCCTTTAAAAATGATTAGGGTTCTGTATATTAAAGATATTTTATATCTGTAATTGATAACGCATGAAAGCAAAAATAAAATTAATTATAAAGTATTTAAGAAAAGCAATGTGGCTTCCAAAATACCCAGTTTTCTCATACTGTTTCACTGGCTCACCCCACCACTAGTCAAATTTAAAGGAACAGGAATGCCAAAACGTGAAATTTTTTTGAAGTAATAAAAAATAATGCATTGTTGCCCTGCACGGGTTAAACTGCTGTGTTTGCTTCAGAAACACTACTATTGTTTATATTGTTTATATAAGCTGCTGTGTAGCCATTCAAATGAGAAAAGGCTCAGGTTACACAGCAGATAGCAGATAAGCTCTGTAGAACATTAATGTGTTATCGGTTATCCACTATTTAAGCTGTGCCATATACACACAAGCAGATAATTTCTGTGTGACTGCTCAAATTCAGACTGTGCAATGCCCCACAAGTATATAATTAGTTCATTGATAAGCTAGGTTTTCCATTCTGGCCAATCAACTTTGGTGGCGTCTCAGCAGCTATCTCCTACCCTTCATCAACCCCTCAGGTTAACCCAAGTTTCTTCTGAAAACCATCCCACAATGGAATGGAACTAGCTTGCCCATAACCAATGCATAGTTTGGACTGGTTGTGCCCCTGATGTTCTACACTACTACACAACAGAGCAAAAAAAATTCCCAATGTTTAAAATTTGAAATCTTTCCCCCACCAAGTTGGGCCAGTCTAGGTGGCCATACACTGACCGATATTATGGTACCAAAAAAATGTCATACAATATTTATGAGTGTATGGTCGGCTTGTCGACTGGTCCAGACGGAAAAAGGGGTTGTCCACCTTCCAAACACTTTTTCCATTTCAGTTGTTTTCAGATTGTTCACCATAAACAAAGGCTTTTTTCAATTGCTCTTCATCTTTTCTTTTTTTACCGTTTTCCCAAAATTGAACTTTAAATTTAATGTTCCTGTCTCTGGTGTTTCAGTCTTGGCAGCTCAGTGATCCAGTCTTGGCAGCTCAGGATCCAGAATCTGAACTGTTACAAGTTGCTACATTTAGTTGCTATAATTAGTTGATACATTTCTCAGCAGTATCTGTGGAATATTAGCAACTATTGTAATAATTCTAACCGCTGCCTTTAATGTAGCTCAGGGATTCTGCTCAGCAGGGACAAAGATAACAATGTAACGTCTCTTTTCCACTCTTCCTCACTTTACTATCTCTACGACAGAGACGACCGCAATGTAAAACTTTTGCCAACATCTAGCATCTCCAGGGACAAAAACAGTCACTAAAAGCAATAGCTTGGCTACCCTTTCTTGCTTAGTCCAGCAGAAACCCCATCAATGCAGTCAGGTCAGGGAACTGCCAGTGCAACAGAACAGCAGTTTAGACAGTTCCACCTCTGAGCACATTCCAACATTAATGAAAGGATAAAGAACCTTCAGCTGTCTTGGAACCATAGTTCTAGCCATCTCTTCCACCAACACAACAGCAGAGATGTATTACTGAGCCCCATCTTAATATGTTGCCTGTAGAGGGTTATATACTGGCTTCTGATTCAAACTGTCCTGACCAAACTGGCAAAGCATCAGTATGTCTACGTCCTGGATACAAATCATTGTTAAAAAGACTTAAGGTGGCCATACACGGGCAGATAAAGCTGCCGATATCGGTCGTTTGGACCGATTTGACAGCTTATCTGCCCGTGTATGGGGGCTTCCATGGGTCTTCCCGATCGATATCTGGCCACGATATCGATCGGGAAGGTTGGATTTTTACCCGACCGACCCGTCGGAGCCGCTTGGCCATACGGCCATACGGCCGAACATTCGAATTACCCCCAATATAGCCATGCAGTTTAGTGGCATAACGGGGAAAGATTCGCTCGTTTGGCGATGTCGCCAAATGAGCGGATCTTGGAGTCTATGGCCACCTTTAGAGTTTATATTCAGTGGTACGGGACCTCTATTACCAGGATTTAATGGGAAAAACCTAAAATATTCTATGGGGCGGGTTTGAATTAACTCTGGTAAGTAATATACACAAAAAATTAACATTTTCCTTCTGACCCCAATAATGTTTGAGCCATGCTCCTGGAATTTTCTACTATTTATAAAGCATGAATTATAATAATAAACTTGGGATTGTAGCTCAGGGTCACTTTAGCTAGAATGTCCCTCTTGGCATGTGCCAGACACCTCTGTTGGGACCCTCACATTTATCTGGATTGGTCGGTGTATGCTGCACACAACCATGGGGCAGATTTATCAAAAAGTGAAGTTAAAGATCACCACAGTCTGCTAGTGTGAAATTCCGCCAGTCTCAATTCATTTCTACGGGATTTTTTAAAAGAGTATTTATCAGTGGGTGAAAGTTCACTACCCCTTTCAAAATGCTATGCAAATGAGAGAGGCGGAATTTGGAGAGAGGCGGAATTTCACTCTAGTGAACTAACTTCACTTTTTGATAAATATGCCCCCGTGTCTCTACTGGTTCCCTTTTCAAAAAGGACTCTTTATCGTTGGATTTATTTTGGCTGACCAACTGCAGTTTTAGAAGTCAGCTAAGAAAGTACAACCTCCTGATTTTAAAGAAAGATGAGTATGTTATAACTTCAAACAATAAAAATAAACCATTTCTAAATTATTCCTAGATACGTTATTAAAAGGAGAACATATGATGTGCATTGTTTTCTAAAAAGAAGGCAACTAAATACAAAAAACCCCAATGCTGCCCCTGAGTCTGTCTTTCTCAATGCTATTCAAGGAACTTTTCGGCACGATACTATTAATCTCTTCCTGTACTTGTTTGTGCTGGTGATATCAGCTTGCACACTACCATCTCCAGCTGCCTCTCTGCTAGGACATTCAGATGTGGCCAGTTAAAAGGGTTAATCAGAAATATATTGCAAACAATTAAAGAGTTTGTCAAATCTGCCTGTGCATTTGTCAAATCTGCCTGTGCATTCACATGGTCACAGACCAAAAAACAGGTCATCTAGGATAGAGGTCACTCTATGAATCAGCATTTTGGGAAAAGATCTGTTTTTTGACACATTAACCATACAAGCTGATCTAACAGTGTATGTCAGCTTTACAGACTGTTATAGAACAGCACCCCTAGTGGTCATGAACTGAACAACATTCGCCTGTTGATTACGGTGAATAATCAAGCTAAACACTGGCAAGGTATGAAGTATAGCAATTGTAATGTTATTAAATTAATTGTAAAAATTAAAATAATTAAGTCTAAATGGCCAAGCCAAGTAGTTCAGCAAATTCTTTTAATTTTTTCCCAGGCTGGCCGTTCGCATAGGCAATCTCCATTTTTCCCACAGTAAGTTGGGTGATGGAATGTTTGCGAGACAACTGGGTAAAGTGACACAATGCAATTCAATTATCTGAGCAGCAAGTGAACACATAACAGTTACTGAATTATTTTAAGAGAAATATATATATATATATATATATATATATATATATATATATATACACACAAGGTGATGAAGGATCATCACACTCTTGATTTCTTGTAATTGAAGTGTATTTATTTATAACAGAACATTACATCAGACGTTTCGGTCCCTCCTGGGGAACTTTCTCATCCTTGAGTGTGCTGATCCTTCATCGCTTTGTATATAATACATATACATATATAATATCTGTGTTAGGGATGCACCAAATCCACTATTTTGGATTTGGCCGAACCCCCGAATCCTTCGCAAAAGATTCGACCAAATACCGAACCGAATCCTAATTTGCATATGTAAATTAGGGCTGGGAAGGGGAAAACATTTTTTACTACCTTGTTTTGTAACAAAAAAATCACGTGATTTCCCTCCCTGTCCGGATTCAGATTCGGTTCGGCCAGGCAGAAGGATTCGGCCGAATCCGAATCCTGCTGAAAAAGGCCGTATCCTGGCCGAATCCTGCATCCCTAATCTGTGTGCGTTCTTAAATTTCTTTATTTTACACAGTTCTCTAAAAGTGCTTAATTTTATACATTTCATAATGTTTGACTTGGGGCCTTTTTCAAGGTTTGGAATAAAGTAACGTTACAATATTGGATACTGGAGTGTAGTGGAGTGTACTTCACCTTTATATGTATTTGTATTTTATATATATATATATATATATATATATATATATATATATACACACACATATATATATACATATACACACATCTATATAAATATATATACATATATATTTATATATATATATATACACACATACACTATTTATATAATGTCATAGAAAATATAGCAGTAAGAGTATAAAAAGGGTGTTCCTCTGTGTGTTAAGACTGCAGTGTGTTTCATAAAGGTTCTTAGCATGTGTGCTGATAAATTCCACCCCCGTTGGCATGAATAACATTGAGACATTACTGTCCCGGTATCTATAGTATTTTATTCCCTGTCTGAGGGATACAACAAGCCATATATTGACTCATAAAGGGCAGTCAGAAAATTGAATGAGTTTTCTAAAATTAGGTGTAAAGGTGGAGGTGTCACATTTGTGTCAATGTTCTCGGTGTGATGCCATGTAGCGTTGTCTATGTGGTGTACTGCTGTGCCTCAAATAAGAGGGATTAAGTGGCATGTTAGCCTCATAGTTGTTAGCGGGGAGAGATTAAACGGGATGTGAGCCTCATTTGCAGGATGACAGAATGGAAGCTCTTTAGCTCAAAGGAAAATAGGGCACTTGCCTGGATCCTGGCTATGCAAACTGAGACGTTCCAGACACTGACTTACAATTCCCTGACACAGCCTCTGGGATGCTGTCCACCTCAAAAACATAATGTACAATGGGGTAGCTTTATCAAAGAGCGAAGTTAGAGATCTCCGCAGAGTGAAATACCGCCTCTCTCCATTCATTTCTATGGGTTTTTTAAAGGCGTATTTATCAAAGGGTGACAGTGAAAGTTCACCGATTGATAAAGAGGCCTTTAAAAATCCCATAGAGATGAATGGAGAGAGGCGGTATTTCACTCTGCGGAGATCCTAACTTTGCTCTTTGATAAATCTACCCTGGTGTGTCTCATACACCCCCCCGCGCCATTCTCCTTTTAGATTGTAAGCTCTAGTGATCAGGACCCGCCTCTATCTATCAATATCTGTATGTCATTTGTCTGTAACATGTACATACCCTTCCCAATACATTTAGCAAATACAAATCACAGACTGTGCCATCAGCAACACAACTACAGGGTGGATGCCCCAGAACTGGAATCTCCTGGTGGTATTATTTGAGGCAGGCACTTGGCAGCATGTAGATCAGTAATGGCCTGGGAGAGAGGAGCAGGTAGTTACACACATAACACAGGGTTAGTGGGAGGGGGGTTGACAGGAGCAGGATCCTAAACAAGCCCAGGACGCAAGAACCTACCCAGTAAGAGAATCCTGCTTTCCCCTGCGGAGGGCACATTCATCTTCATGTCTCAGGCAGATGCAGCGCTGGAAGTACAGTAAGATCCCCCCCCCCCCCAGTCTGAGGAGTTTATAGTCACCCCCTTGCGCTGTCACCAATGGATCACTCCGGGCGCCTCACTCACTGGGAACTGCCAGGGTTATTAAAGGTACAGGTGCTCTTCCGTTGGGGGCAGTTATGGCTTAAAATGTGTCCTCTTGTTTGGTGCGTCCTAAATAAGATGAATTTTCATATACAGTTCCATGGTGAGGAAGGAAATAAACTTTGTAAAAGAGTTTCCCAGGTGTTCGTCGTCCCAAGCGAGCTCAGAGCAGCCCCCGTAGCGCACACACTTTCCAGCACTCGCTCTGCGTCTCTGGCAGCTGCTTGCCGCGCACTTACTGTCCCACTCAGGCTCGCTGTCCCTTTTCTGGAGCCGACCAAGGCGGCGAGGGGGGTTGCGCACTTCGGAGGAGAAGTAAATCTCCCTGATTCCCCCCCTGACAGAGATACTGAGCCCGAAGCTCCTGCCTGGCCTGAGTGCAATAGGTGAGTGTGAGAGGGCTGGCACTGTGAGCCCAAGCGCCTACTCCGCCCCTCCCACTTCTCCACATACAATCCCTTCACGTGAATCATGTTGTGGAGACGCTGGTGCTGCCCTGGCAAAATGGAGAATAGTTGGCTGCCAGGTCTGGACTGAGATTTAAAAAAGGCTCTGGTATTTCTGGTACACAGAGGCCAAAACAGCCTCCATCAGCCCACTAAATAGTGACTTTCTATGTCACCTTATAGCAGCCACTCTGGCATTTGCCACAATCCACAGATTGTCAGTCCGTGCCTGTTGGCTGCTAAATTGTCCAGTCGGCACCACTATCTACAACTATCCGTTAACTTCAACTCTCAGGGGCAAATTCACTAACCTCCAAAAATTCGCCAGCGACGGCTTCCCTCAAGTGCAACACTTCGCCAGGGCGTAGATTCGCCAGGATAACGCTAATTCACTAAAATCCGAAGTTGCGTCCATGGTGACGAACGCCGGTGAAGTTTCGCTAGCGTTACTGCGCCAAGCAAAGCGAAATTGCGCTAGCGTTGCCTAATTTGCATACGGTGGGGAGTTAAAGTTTAATGGACGCAGGGCCAGAACTAGGGGTAGGCAGAAGAGGCACTTGCCTAGGGCGCAAAGGCACAGGGGTGCCAGGCACGTACCTCTTCTGACGCCTTCCCCTAGCTCTGACCGCTATGTTCAGAAGCTGTGGCTGAAGTTCTTTGTAGAGTATGGTTTTCTGCGCATGCGCATGCTCGCATTTTCTGCGCAGGCGCACTCGTGCGGATTCTGTGCATGCGCACTCGCGCTTCCTTGCCGCTCGCACACTTCTGCGCATGCGCGAGCGGCGGGAGCGAAGTACTTGGCCGGGTTGCCTAGGGCGCCCGACCGAGTAGGCCCGGCACTGAATGGACGTATATGTTGCAGCAAATACATTACACTACACAAGCCCAGGCAGGCCAGCCATCAGGGGGGGACAGGGGGGAGAGTTGACGGGGGGTAAGGGGGGCCCCGGCCATGCCACACTTGATTAGCCGGGCCCCCCATCTTTCTGAGAGCTGCTGACTTCGGAAAGGCATGGACGTTTAAGGGGCCCAGGCCACCAATTTTCTTATAATGTGCGGGGGGGGGGGCCTGGCCACCAATTTTTTTTTCTCATGTGGGGTCCTAGCCACCAATATTTATTAATGGGGGGGCCCTGGCCACAAATGTTTTTTTTTATGGGGGGCTCTGACCACCAATATCATTTTATTTTTTATTAACATGTGGGAACCCTAGCCACCCATATTTTTTTTAGATTTTTTTACTGTGTGGTGGGGGGCGGACCTGTGGGGTGGGGAGGGTGGACCTGTAGGTGGGGCTTGCGGTGGGCGCAGCCCAGGGGGCCCAGGAAATGTTGTTGTATGGGGCCCTGTGATTTCTGATGGCGGCCCTATGCCCAGGGAACCTTAATAAAAGAAAATAAAGTTGTTATATTGCCCTACACATGTGCCCAGTGTATAGTTTATGTGCCATATGTTAGGAAATGTAAGGGGGAAGCCGGTTAACCCCAAAAAATGTACTCTCTTTTGCAGCCTATCACCCTGAAAAAAGGAAAAGACACCAGCGTTTTTTGGGACTTAGAACATTTTTCAACTAACTTTTGAGGAAGTCCTATCTACTCTATTACACTTCGCCTGGTCTGAGGTGGCGAAGGCAAGTCTGGCGCAAGAGGTAACATTCAGTAAAATCCGCATATTAGTGAATTTGCGTAGTTACGTCCATTCGTCCGTCGGGTGTGTACAAAAGTGTTCCGGTAAAAATACCGTGCAATCTGAAGTTTTGAACAGCAGCGTCTGCCACGAGGAGCACACCGGAAGCACTAAGGAGACCCGCCAGCTACGTTTGAAGGACTGCGAGCAGTGAATACACCTTTTTGGAATCACTTCAGTGTGACTACCGGAATACACACTCAGCGATAACGAAACCAGCGTTCCGATGAGTACAGACGACCGCAGAGCTCTGGTAATAAGAGCCTGACGGTACTTCACTATATGTAATTTAAATTGCAGGAATCGCGGCAAGAACCTAATAGACTGCCGAAAAGAACACCTTCACGCTATACGCTTGAACTGTACCTCCTTTGATTTAGCGTACCGAACCTGCCTTAAATTTATATTACACGCGGACTAGTGGGTCCACTATTTCATCAGTGTCGCTTAATTGTCTTACCCCGATTCAGCGTGGAGTTTTACCACTGAACTGATTGACTACTGATTACTACCATTAGAGTCTATCTCCTTCACTAGCGAAGTTACGCCAGTGACCGTTAGTAAATCGGCAAAGTACCGAAATGACTTCACGCTGGCAAATTTTCACCAGCGTTAGTCACTTCGCCCTTTAATAAATTTGCCCCTCACAATTGCGTGGCACCCGATAGCTATATTTTTGCAGTCCCAAACCTTGCACGTTGCAGTTAAGGTTGTCACCTTTGCCAGTGGCTAAACCCTAAAAAAGGGGGCAGGGAAGATAGCACTGGGGGTGGAGCAGTGATGTTTGGGTGGGCATGATGACATCAGAGATGATGTCGTGGAGTTATGATGCAGGGTCAGGGTTATTGCATCACTTATATGCAACTGGCTGGAATTCTGTCCAGTTTTCGCAATGTTTTAAATGGGACAGTTTTGAACTGACAGCCCTTTGACAAACTGAGATGTTCAGTTGAAACCCACACAGCTGGAAACCCTACCTCTATCTATTCTGCCCCATGAGTAAGACTAGTCCTTTAACTAATGGCATTGGATCTGTGATACAGAAATCAGTTATCCAGAAAGCTTCGAAATACAGCAATGCTGATTTAGAAAAACCTTCTTATTTTTGATTGATTTGCTTATTTCTATTTTTGTAATAACAAGAAATTAACTGCACTTGATAATAACTAAGCCGGGTTCAAGGTGAGTATCTTGGTATTTAATTGGTTTTCATATATTGGCAGATTATTGTTCGGTTTTCATAAGGCTGAAAACTGAACAGAAAGTTGAGACGCGAACAGAAAACCGTAGTGGTTGGTCAAAATCGGTGGCAACCCTAGTTACAGTTTTCCTTTAAGTTAGCAGGGAACTTTCCCCAGGGGGCCCCAGTTAATAGGCCATAAGTCACTTGATCCCTCTGGTGGTCCCTGATGACAAGTAGAATTGGACCTCAATGAAAAAAAATGGTCACACCCCTGATCCAACCCAACCACAATCCTTTATGCCAAAGCTCTCAAACCCTTCCAAACCTCAAGCCACATCACATCACTTTACATCTTCTTGGGGTCACCCTTAGCCATGGGACCCTTAACTGGGGTACCACCCTGATGGTGGCCCTTTATGGCATTTTAATGACTGCATTTCTGTAGTCGTTTATGCACATACTGCTGCGCTTAGTGACTGTAAGTAAATCATATTTCCATTGATTCTCCCTAAATTATACAAATATACACATCTTACTCTATCAGTTTATGAGCTGTTTATTTGGCTAGTTATCCAGAAATGCAAGGCCAATGTGGGCTCTGACATTGTGATCTCTGCCCAATGGGATACATGTATTTTACCCCCGAAAATGATAACTTAATGTGTCCCATAGCAATGAGAAAGCAGATCCTTTGTATAGAAAAGGGCATTCCACCCATACATGACAGTGTACAGGTAGGAAAATTTGGTCACTGTTGTGCATATAAATAAATCAATTATATTGTTGCATTCAGCTTCTCTAGTAATAAGTTCCGTATCGGCGCATGTGCAGTTGGAGCAGTCTTTGGGCGCTGAAAGTCATGAAAATTGCCGAAGCACAAGAAGAAGACCTGGTGAAGACCGAAGAAGAAGATGGCGCCCGTGAACGCCAATGCAGTGAATCTGCACCTAGGGGTAAGTAAAAAGTTAGCGGCAGGGTTTCAGCTAGGCTGGGGTGTAGAAGGGAGGAGGGTCTATGTAATGCAGTGTTTTTTTTTTAAAAAAAAGGAGTTTACTTCTCCTTTAAGGTGGTCATATCGGGGATAGATCCACTCGTTTGGCCAAACAAGCGGATTTCTCTGTGTATGGCCACCTTTAGACCTGCATTATATACCCCACTAGACACAAGTCAGTGTTTACAGCTATATTACTATTCAGGGGTGTAACTGCAGAGGAAGCAGACCCTCCATCTGCAGGGGGGCAGTAGGTATAGGGGGGCACATGGGGCCCTCAATAAAGAGCAATTTCAACATATGCTGGTAAAACTGGGCAAACTTTGTATATGTTGGAGGCTTTAAAACGCATTTGCTGCGGGGCCCAGTAACATCTATTTATGCCATGGTAACTGTGTGATTTTACTTGTTGATGGTAATCTGTGCTGCTCTTGAGTGCTCAGTTAACTCACACCTTTATTAATATACCCCTTTGTTGTTTTTACTACTTTTTTTATTACTGTCATTATTCTCCAATCTGCAGCAGGTTTTCTTAGGCATAGGGAATGACGTGTGACATATATGTAGGTATCCAGGGGAAGGCTGGTGTAGGCCCTGCTCAGATGAGCTCTTTTCCATGGAATGTCAGTTCGCTTGTCCTGTGTCAGCTGGCTCGTGCAACAATAGTTCGCTCTGTATTGCTGCTGCTGCTGCTGCTGGTTAACACTCCTTATCTTTTTTAGCTGCAGTCACTCAAAGCACCATCAGTGGCATACAAATCTCATTGCAATTGCAATTAATTTAGAATAGGCCCCTTACTCATGCATAATAAGAACAAAAGGGGTAATTTACTTAAAGGAAAACTATATCCCCCCGAACAATGTAGGTCTCTATAAAAAGATATCACATAAAACAGCTCATGTGTAAAACCCTGATTCATGTAAATAAACCATTTTTATAATAATAATATTATTTTTTAGTAGTATGTGCCATTGTGTCCTAAATAGAAAATTGCCATTTTAAAAAATAAGGCCTGCCCCCTGGGATCGTAGGATTCACGGTGCACACAAACACACCAAACAAACCATACTTGTTAGGTCACATGAGCCAATTAAAAGACAGAGTTGTGTCTTTTGCTTCCACACTTCTTCCTGTTACAGTAAGAGCTGCAGTATTTCTGGTCAGGTGATCTCTGAGGCAGCACACAGACCATCATGAAATGGTGGTTCAAGGCAAGAGATGTAAAAGGGCAATATTTACTTAAATATTTATTTCAGTTTGGTAAGAATCAGTAAAAAAAATTTATATATTTTTTTAAATATTTTTTATATATTTTAATTACAAAACTGGGAACTGAAGTCTTGGCTGGAGGAAAGCCAACTTTTACCGTATTATATATGCATGTAATAGAGACCAGCAGTGCAGAGAAGAAGCAGATACCGCTTTCAATAGTAATTATATTTACAAACAACCATAAACCCACTATTATATGCTGGAAACTGCTTTGAATTTGCTTTATTTTATGGAAAATGTTATATTGGGGTTTACAGCCACTTTAACATTATCTTTTACGATGATAATGATAAAGGGCAGTCTGTAATTTGTCTCCTTTTTATTTTAATGTTTTTCTTTTTACTGAGCTTGTTCTACGTTAATAAAAAACAATAAAATCATAATCCTTATTTATAAAAATGGGGCAAGGTTCAAATTATCATAGTTTTGCATTTGAACCTTGCTTCACTGCAGTTTGCATTTAGTGCCCAGATCCTAGAACAGAGCAGAGTTGTATTGCGTACAGGAAGGTAGGTAGTTGGGTGTTATTTTATGGCCCCCAGCACTCCTACATTTGCTCCTAGCCCTAAATTATCCCTCTAGTCTAATACACTCAGGCTTAGTTATGATTGCAAGTGCAAGTGCAAAGCACACAATGGAGCACAGGTCGGTGCCATTTATAATAAATTGCTATATGTGCTCCTTGCACTTGACAGTACTTGTGGAGATCGCCAAAGTATAGATTCTGCCTGCTCTAATGAATAGCATTCTCATTAATGATGTTCTGGCCACCCTGAAACCCACCTGACCTCCAGGTTTACCAGTTCGGTTTAAAAAATGGTCCTGTGCATCAGGTCTAGGTTTGAGTGCATGTTATACCTGCCCTACTTTAGCGCACAACTTTTTTTGTGCTGCTGCTGAGCGTCTTCATCAGTCGTTCGGACAGTGGAACCTCCTGGAGCCGCTCAACTGTGTGTGTGTATATCACAGTCTCTCTTGCTCTTTCACTCTATTTCTCTCTCTTCCTCTATCTATCTCAAAGTGCATGCACTCCAATCCAATAAGGACGGAGTGCACGATCAATTACTCAGCATATATTTTTTTTCTTGGAATAAAAAATTCCTGGACCAGCACTTCCTTTGTATTTTTTATTTTACACACATATTACAGAACTCCAACTTTACGGTCCTCGTTAGGATCTTTTTCAAGGATAATACATAAGTGTGTTAACAAGCAGTTAAAAGTGTACTACAAGGCACCAAACGACATCATAGTGCCAATAAACTCCATCCAATAAAATCTCAAAATACAATGCATTTCAATTCAATTGGTGCCCACTGCTTAAAATCCATATAGAGTGCATATATTGCTAGTCCAGGAATTGTTTATTCTAAGAAATATATATACAGTATATTACCTGGGTGCTGGTAACAAATAATGTAATATTTGTGCAAACACAAATAAGTTGTTTTTATTTAATTTACAAACCCGAAGTGACCAAAACATCGGGTTTGTAAATTTAATAGAAAAACCTTATGTATATATATATATATATAAATGTATTGCCGATAAGAATGTGGCTGTGAGACAAAAAGATACAGTAGCCGTGCAATATCTTATTTGTGCTTCTATGCTGCCCCCTTTTGGATATTGATATTTATAACAGAAGAAAAAGAAGAAAGTGTCAGACATAAATCAATTCAGTTTACAATAATATTAGGAGATCCTTCCAGAGTTTCTAAGATCCCAATATTACACTGTTAGCATTACAGTACTTCAGGGCAGGAAGATGGGGAAGCTCAGTATCTTGGCCGTGCCACATTAATGCACATACAGTAAATGGCTTTTTTCCGCAGGTGAGAATTGTTCATGATTTTTATTTAACAATCTTTCAATAAAAAAGTAGACATAACTCAAGTGTTTACTCATGGTTGAAAATACCTCTAGAACTACACAAATTTGAAATCTGATAAATAGGCTAATTTCAAATCTTGCACAGAATGCTGGGATTATAGCAAATCCTGAACTGAATTCTGAAATCAGTGTATCCCTAAATAAAAACCCTTTATTTTCCCATTTTAAAAATGCACCCAGCTCTTTCTTAAAACTGTATATTATGTATTAATTCATCAATTCAAAATGAATCTCCTTGTTTCCATCCCCTCCCATTCTCTGGGTAGAATACTTACTGAAGAGAATTTTGATATGGCTCTAGAGAAACCTCTGAAATCAAGGTCTGTATCATGTTGCCAAAAACTGAGGTGTTATATTGATGGCAGCTCACAAGGAACAGTATACAGTTAATACATTTAATAACAGGTCATTGGTGAAACATGGGAAAAATTAAGTTTCACACTGTTCTGCGTAAACTATAAAAAAATGAAATGTTAGGGTTTAGCCAGAAATAGAAGCTATAATTAGAAGAAAGCTGTAATTAATTGCCTTAGTATCCATATAATTCCTGGATTATAAACTGACCATTGCACATAGATGGAATCATTTATGAGCCTAGTCTTTTGTTCTTAAAGGGGCCCTTTTTCATCATTATTTCACTGACTAGGGCTTGAACATTTTTTTTTGTTTGAATTAGAAATAGCATTTATTATTGCTTGCACTAAACAGGGTCAAAACTGAAAATGAAAGTAAAGTCATATTCTACTTCCTGTGTTTATAAGGACAGTTAAGACAAATTACCTGTATACTAAGAAGTCTCTGTAGAGCTGCTTTTTATCTCAACAAAACCTGGAAAGGACAGGTTGTCTTGTCGCTGATATTGCAATAGAATTTCCAGCTTTCCCTGACAGCCACTGGCTGTAGTTCAGAAACAGCTGTTGGTTGCATGTTGGAGAGCCAGTGGTGAAATGCCCAAACTTGGATGGGCCTCCTGTCATTGGTTATAGTGGAAATCTGCTTGATAGTGCTGTTACACATGGATTTCAGCCCAAATGCCATTTCCCAAAAAAGAGATAAATCCAAGGAGCTTGGGAATTCCCATACTGTTGTGGGAGTAGTACCGCGATGTAGAGCCTTGTTTTCATTCTGCTAAACAGCCCCAAGCAGGTCAAGGTCTCCAACACATTTTTTAAACGACATGGGTAAAATCGAGTTAGTCATGGCCAAACAATTTTTATGTTATTATATCAAGGACCATTAGGGAATTCCCTGCTTTTCAAACAGGTCAGTTGCCACTCCCTGGTTCGCGTAAATGGAAAAATACATTCTATGCTATTATGATGTTGTCCATTTTAGATTATAAATGAAAGGCAAACCCTATATACATTGTGTTTAGCCATGTTTACAAGGCAGTTACACTTCTGGATATTTTGCCTTGGTGATGTGTGAGGTAGTTGTGACACTATACCTAATTACAAACCTCTATACTTTGCAGAGTTGAAGACCTACTTTATATAGCACTATAGCATATATACCATCAATGGCATGACAAAACTATAACAGGGGGTGCCTGGAAAGTTGCGGTTGCATAGGTCAGTTATATGTCTCCAGCTCCCCCCAAAACAGCTCTCTGCTCTGTCCCCTCCCATTTGAAAGCCTGGAATTTTTTCTTCCAAGCGATCCTGGACTGACATTATGCCATTGGCACTAATACAATGACAAAAGCTTTGCATAATGATTTTTGTATATTAAATAATACAGGATTTGTTCCTAGAGAGAGTTGACTTAGAAATGGGCCCATAGTAATCCTAATGCTGTAGTAGTAGAACTGCGGGGTGAAAATTAGTGCAATTGTTCCAGAAGTGGGAAATGTATACCCCCAATCTCTGTAAGATGTAGTGTCTTAAGGGGGATGAAAAGCCTAATTTAAATAATTTTTAAATTACACTCTTAATGTAGTAGGGGCGTGACAAAATGTGGGTCATGTTGTGAATCGTTCCTTGCCTGATGTGATCCTTAGCCAACAGGGCTTTCCATCCATTTGTTATGTGGATAAGTCACTGCTGGCATCTATGAGATGAAGCAATTATTTACTTGTATATATTGGGAATGTATTACCATGCTACTGCTGTCATATAATAAAAAGACACATGCACCACAGACTCCATGTATGACTACTGAAGTCAGAAAGCTCCCTTGTCTTTTCCTCCATTGCATAAATCAAATTGTTCTTGTTTTTAATTAGCAACAAAAAAAAATCTATAGTGTTTTCAAAATCTTCAACTGTCATTATCAATTATTTAACTTCTGTCAAAAACATCAATTCTAGAAAGGTTACGGTGGACACCAGCTATTGTTCACCTTATTGTATAATAATAAATAAATAATAAATCAACCTGTTATGGAACTAAAACCACAGTGTTTGCCAGTATGGAGGTATGTGAGAGGTCTGTAATGGCTGCTGAGTGGAGTAAGTATGGAGGTTTTGTGTGGACATGTATTATTGATCTGATTGACCGACATTCTGACCAATATTTTATTGACGCCTTCTTCACACTAGCTTATTATACCAGGGTTGGGTTGCCTAAGGCATCCAGCCGGCCTAGCACGGCACTGATTATGTAGGATTATGTAGGACTCTAAAAATTTAAAATACACAGTGTAAAGCCTAACTACAGGCTAAAAACAAGATATGCTCTGTGAGGACTAGATAATGTGTGCCATCTAGCCCAGGTGCTTGGAATATACTACATGTATGGGGTTGCAGGAGTTGAGAATTGTTGGATTTCACTGGAGAACATGAAGCTCTAGATATATCCTGTTAAATTATTTTAATAAGTAGAAGAAAAATTTGATTTTATAGACAGTGTGGATATAACAAAAAAGACTGCAGAAAAAGGAATATCAAAGGCTGAATTTGGGTTGGGATTTACACATTTAATATATATGTGTGAAAGAAAGAAGCCATCTTTCCTGAGACTTGGAAATGTGGAGGCTGAATAGCCTTTGCTGTGAGCCACAATAACTTTGGTATGTAACTGGCTATTAAAAAAGTTTGATAATATGGTTTCCACAATGGACCTAGGGCTGCAGAAAGGAATTTTTAGAAGAAGTGCAGGGGACGTAGATTACCATCCAAGGAAAGGTTGTTCTGGCTGATATACAATATATAAGAGGAGACAGGACTAAATATACAATTTTCTGTGTTGATCTAGGGATTAGTATGATTGTCATTTTGGAGTCAAGAAGGATTTTTTTTAAACTGCAGTTTGGACACTAATCATCTGGATCAATAAAAATGAAAAAGTAATTATGGAAGCCAGAGGTAGAACTTGACAGACATCTAGTTTTTCATCCTGAATGACTATGTTCCTTTTATGAATGGGCCTCTGTTTTTCTGCAGTTGTCAGTACTAGTGTAAAGTCATACTCAAAGAAGAAGGGAAGGTGAAATCACAGTGGGGTGCTGAGTTGTTAACCATGGGGGCCAATTTACAAGTGGTTAGATGCAACTGCAAGTTTGCTTAGGGATGCAAAATATGGTCTTTAAAATTCCATACATGAAAGATTTGTGGATAGCCCTTTAGGAGAAGGTGCAACATTGTCTAAATGATGCACAAGATCTGGATATTCCAGGAGATTCCCATGTGCCACCCATCTTTCTCCACTCTTGTATACCCCTCTGTGAGTGCTGCATAGTCCATTCTCCAATTTCAGGGGAATACCAAGTAAGAATCAGGCATATTTTACACTTTTATAAACATGTGACTGCTAGTTATGAACTTCTGTTGCTAAAATTCCTTCTTAAACTGCAATAAATCAGCGCCACCACCTTAGCATAAGCTGCAAGCACAGCACTGGATCTTTGCAGAGAAAAGAAATGAGACCATTATTTCACACTTACTGAAGTTGGACATAATTAAAGGCAATGGTACACGTTCCAAAAATCTCTGTAAAAAGTGACTTGGTCAACACCAGTCTCTCTCTCTGTACTAGAGTATATCACCCCCCACTATCCATGCACCAAAATAGCTCTATAAGTGCACATGGTTTTACATGGAATATCATATTGAAGTGGGGTGTAAATGTAATTCCAATTATCTTCCAGCTGGGCTACCAGTAGCATCTAGCAGAGCAAACAGTGATTTTCCAGTAATCTCACCCTAACTAACCTTTAGCTGTTTTTCTCCCCAACCACTACTCCGGTCACCGTGGGGGGGGGGGGGGGGGCAAAGTTTGGGGACCCTTTCTGTAGACTAAAAGAAAACTCTAAAATTAAATGTATTCATATAAGATCAATTACAAGCTTCTATTCAGCAGGTTATATCAAGGAATAAAGTATTCCAGGAACAAAAAGCCCAAACCACTGATTACCCTTGGAAATTAGGGAAACCTGGCAACTGTAATGGCACAATACCATAGAAGCATTGTGGATTTAAACATGGAAAACTTCTCAGGTCTGTTTAGGGAGAGGTGTTTTTTTCTTATTAAAAATAAGTGCTAGCACACGTAGACACAAGCACAAGCAAGCACACGTAGACTCCACATCTCACTATTACTGCAGTACAGTTTCGATATTGTTCCCATCATGCCAAGGAGTATCCAATGATATTCTTCTTGCAAGGAACCTTAATTTTGTGCCAGAGCAAATGTCTGCTTTAATTTATAATGTTGCCACCCAGGGACCCCAACCAGGGGCGATCCTGGGCCCTCCGCCACCTGAGGCAGCAGCAGTTGCTGCTGCTCCCCCTCCCCCAAAAATTCGCTCTTAAAGTACCAGGAGCAGCATTTTTGCTGAGGCGACAGCCTCAACTCGCCTCATTGGCGAAGCACCCCTGACCCCAACAAACACCAAAGATATGAGATTTTTAATTAGCATTAAAACCTTTTTCCCATCTGTGTTTTTTATTGCCTACGTACTTAGGTAGCACTAAGGGATGGCTGCTAGTAATCTTGAATAACTTGTCTAATAAAAGAGAGTACTTCAGTATATCTGCCTGTGTAAGTGATCACCTTGCTCAGGTTTCTATACGGTGAAAGAAAAAAAAAAACCTATTATCCGGTGAACACCAAAAGGTTTGCCCTGTGCTTATTACCAATGTGAGAACCAGGACGAGCAGCTTTTCCAACTAAACAAAGTAATCTTTTCTTTTTGTCCCGCCCTTAATAATAAGGCCCCCCTTGAAATAAAATCCTATGAGAACCCTTTTGATGAAGATAATACAGTCCCTTTCCCTATTCAAGTGGGGCTCTCTCAACCACAAGAAAGGCAAGGACCTTCTTTTAACAAACTGTGCCTGGTGTCAAGTTCTCGTCCCATCTTTCTTCTCCGCAACTCGGATTTTCATTAGCAGGGCATCTGATTTCATACCCAGGACCTGGTATAAATAAAGATATCTAAGGTGTATCTCAGTGGCGTCTGTTCTTCATTCCTGCATAGTGCCACTTATGAAAGGTTGACATTTATTATGATTGTTTATTTCACAAGGCCAGCATTCTTTGCAGAGTTGTGTTTTCCACACAGAGCACACTGTATTCTTGTCATGCGAGTTCCTGCGTTCTGTGTGCACAGGTGAAGTGGTGGCCCAACTCTTGTTGGGGTAAAGGTCTTACATCCCTGTGTCCTTATTTCCCTGGGTTATTTTTATTGTATACGTGTGTTTATTTAATTGATGTTGCAAATGGAAATCACCGTGCATTTTATAGCATCAATTCTTGCTACTGAGTAAATGAGAGCAACCTTTGTATCTTACTAAGAACCACTCTAAACAATTCATGTATCTTTACCTGCCAGTTATCTCATTCATTTCCTTTAATTAGAGTGACATTTGTGATGAACACCAAATTGCTGCACTCGATTAACTCTAGATTATTAGTAAATGACTTAACTGTTTTATAATTGTAACCTAGTTATGAGTAAAGGTGAGCCTTGACCATAGTTGGACCTCAACGGGCAGCTTGAACCAAACGACCACTGGTCTAACATTTGGTTGGGGTCCCCTTTATTTAAAACAGGTTTATAATACTCAATGTCCTCAATGTCAGGGATATCCAAGACTTTAAAGCATTAACCCCCAACAGACCTTTAAACTGCCCCATCCCATGCATTAGGTCAACTAGAGGGAACAGCCCCACTGTTTGGGAACTACTGGGCTACAGTGATACAGTCTAATTGTATATTCAAGCTTCACCTTTCTTTAGGGATATGAGCTTTACCTTATACTTTGCCCATATGAAACTCTCTGTCCTCTTGCTATAACTGAAGGCAGAGTACTGTTTAATTGCAATTTTTAGTATTTCACAAGAATAGGTGTCAGTGTTTCTTATAACTTACCAGAAACAGTTTTATTGAGAACAGTCCACAATGGAGGTCACCGAGTATCATAGGCTTTAAATATTAGGCATCATATTCCCCTCTATAGAACATTTGGGGAGGAACAATCAATGTATGTAGAGTTCTTCTTCCCTTCTCTTTCTTTAAGTGGAACCCAGGTAGAACTATCATGCCCCAAGGCCTATACACGTATTCCCTCTCTGAGCAACAATGCCAATGGGAACCTAGTCCCTTTAATACTCCTTGGTGGAGCCCAAAGCTGCTCAGATAAATAGCCCTGAGCGAATTGTCTCCTTTAGAGAGACCTATAGTAAGTTAAAGTTATAGCTTACACTCACTAGATACTGTACTTGTTTGGGGTTCCATTCTTGACTCCCTTCCCCTAGGGAAGGCTTCCAAATAACACCACATGGCTTCCAAATCTATATTTTTACATACTATCCCTTGTGGCAAAATATATTTCCATAGGAGGGGGCTTTAATCTGATTTGACCTTGGCCAAGCTGCTTAACTCTTAATACAAGTGGGGAGTGGAGGCCTCATCGCTGACCTCATCTTTCAACCAATATATTTCTTATTTTGGAAGCAAGCCGAGTTCTGTGTACCTCTTTCACTGATAGAGGCCCATGGGCCACAAATGCAGGGGTCACAGAACAGTTTGCATTGTGAACTGAAGGCCTCTGGATTAAAAAACCTCTGGCCTGAGAATGTGTCATTTTCTTCCATCACTCAAGCTGATGGAACAGAGAAAAGTTCAACTACAAATGAAAAATACAAATTTTCTGTTCCCACCTTTCACCCACCCCATGCCAACAGTCCTCAAAGTCACTTTAAATGTAATTAAATTTAATTTAAGAGTATTTTAAGGATACGTTTTATCTGGCAGGTGCTAGTGCTAAAAGTACAATTGGGCTTTTTTAATTTCAGGTTAAAAGATGTGCCTCTTAATGCTTTGTCTGTCATTGGCATATGTTCTACGCCATTGTCAAGAAAAGGCACAGCCTGCCAGCATTGTAGCACATTCATTTACTGGTTTAAGGTTACACAATGTATTGCCATGTTACCTGTTAAAAAAGGGTTAAACTTCCCAGGGGCAACTTTTTGCCTTTCCTGGGCTATTTTCTCATCTAATATCCTCATGATTTACAAGTGGGGATACATAAAACACCCAAGTTTGAATTAATCGTGTGACATCAGCAAGTACAAGTTTTAACTAGTGACATCACTACTTCCTATTTATTTTATACATCAATGTTGATCTTTTTTCTATGTGATATTTCCTAAATA
The DNA here is from genome assembly GCA_038501925.1 of Xenopus petersii. Classification (NCBI taxonomy): domain Eukaryota; kingdom Metazoa; phylum Chordata; class Amphibia; order Anura; family Pipidae; genus Xenopus; species Xenopus petersii. The sequence continues at coordinate 105,672,705 of CM076677.1, forward strand.
GCCTTTCTCATAGACATGTTCTGCCTCAGTGCTTAGACTTTGTAATATGGAAATTATCTTGTTCTGCAGTCCCTGTTTTTTTCATGCTTTCATGTTTCTCATTTTAGTCATTTATCATCGCCTGTACTTGCTGCTTTATGGCACATTATGTCCTTAAAAACAGCATTCCTAAAGGCAGCCTGAATGTGGATGAAGATAAAAAAACAGCAGCTTTTCCCTTTGAAGGGCTAATCATAAGATAACACTGCCACCTAGTGTTTATATAAATGGCTTGTTAATTAGCTGAGAACACTGAAACTGGAAAGGGAATTTATAGAGTGGAGTGGTAAAGGACCAGATGTTTTTTTTTTTTCATTTTTAAAGAGCTGTGAGCTCTAAAGTTATAGATATCATTTCTCACAGAATACTACTGCAAATTAAAGAGGATATAGCTTTGTTATTTACAGAGACTCATTACATCTTAAATTTCAGCTAAATTATTTACTTTTGATGTTTTAGGCTACATATCTAGTCTGTCTAGACACACTAGTTGTGTCCCTGATCTTTCCATTTTAGTTTTTCCCCATTTCATTCAATAAATGATTAAAGTAATTAAAATATAACATATAGCATGTACTGTTGCTCTGCGCTGGCAAAACGGCCATGTTTGCTTCAGAACTCAACTATAGTTGATAAATACAAGCTGCTGTGTAACCATGGGGACAGCCATCCCAAACTACAAAGTAGAAAAGGCACAGGTTACACTGTAGATAGCAGACAAGCTCTGTAGAATACAATGTGATTCAACAGAGTTTATTTGTTATCTACCATTTATCATGTGATTGAATGGCAGCATTCATTGCTACACAGTAGATTGTTTATAATAAAAGTAGCAAACCCTTAGGTGGGCCTGAGATAAGTGTTTGAGTAGTGTGGGACTTGCTGTTAAAGTGCCCCAGCACCCATAGGACATGAGCAACTCTCTGCAACTCCCAGCAGTATGCAATGATCGTTAAAGTATTTTAGCCGCTGGTGGGTCCTGGCTTGTCTTCTGACACTCAGAACATTTTTTGACCATGCCCATTTTTGTGGCAACACCCCCTATTTACTGTGTCCATTTTACAAAATTTGGCAGGTTATGAAAGTTTGAACACAATTCTGTTTTTTTTATTTGTTATTACAGGTTTGCTAATGAAGGTGAATTGCCCTTTAAGCTGTGAGTCTAAAGATGGCTATAAACGTAGTTTGGCAACATGTCCACATTGAGGTGGGCGATATGGGCCCTAGGGACCAACGATCGGATCATAATGCATCCGATACGGGTGGTCGGATTGCCGGACTGCATACATGCACAGATGCGTCCGCAATTCGACAGGATTTGGCCGACTTTCGACCAGATACCGATCGGGGAAGCCTGTCGGATGGCCCCACACACGGGTCAATAAGCTGCCGACTCAGTCTGTCGGCAACTTTTATCGGCCCATGTATGGGGGCCTTAAGTTATCCCAAGAGACCTGCTTATCTTAAACTGCAGGTTTTTTCATAAAACGGGTTCAGTGCCATAAATGAATAGCAGCGCTAATATAGGCTTGTGATTTATATGTAAATCAGTTGGATGCATACAATCATGTGACAAATGCACAGGCTAAGTATAAAGTACTTTTATATAACTGGGAGTTCTACTCAAGTAAATTAAAAAAGATTATTAAAAAAATTTAAATGAGTGGTTAAAAGTAGAATATATTCTTTTTATAAAAAGGTTTCATCATTATGCACAGGCTTTACTTAATGTAATCACACTACCTTTGTTCTCTGTATCTCTGCACTAACAAAGAAACTTCACATTACGTACGTTGCTGAAGTATGGTTGCCAGATTTTGGGCATTTTACCTGCCCAGTTCTTATTTGCAAACAAAGTGGTGCCAAAATGTCCAAAAAATGGTTCTCTGTTGAAAACCGCCTGAAAATGAGAGATATATACTCTTGTTTCTAAAATCCAAATATATTAGGCACCGCTGAGGTGTTGTTTAAAGGGGAACTCAACCCAGGAACTGTTTTTTTATATAAATCATTATCTTTAATGTTATTTTTAAATGTAATTACTATTTAAAAGCATGATTTTTCCATTCCTTTCTTTTTTCTGGTTCTGAATCTTAAAGCAAAGTTGTTCTGTTCCAGGTCTATGAAGCTGGCTTCTGTTACATTTCAGAAGTGCAGAGTATATAAACAGGCAGACCAACAGTATATTGTTTTCAATAGCAATTCCATGTACAAATAACAAAATATTCCTTTAATGTTCATTGCAAAGTTGTTTAGTGCAGGCATGGGATCTGTTATCTGGAAACCTGTTATCCAGAAAGCTCTGAATTATTGGAAGTTTGTCTCCCATAGACTCCAATCTATCCAAATAACAGACATTTTAAAAAATGATTCCCTTTTTCTCTCTAAGGGTAGGACTGTCGTATGCAGATGCTGTATGCTGCGTCTGCATCCGACAGTCGTGTCGCGTCGGATCAACGCTGCAACACAATGCGACAATTCTATCTCTTACCTTATTTTTGTCGCATGCGTTTTGTCGCATCGTGTCTGATCGCGACAAAATCGCTTGTGGAGTCCTAATAATAAAGCAGTAGCTTGTACTTGATCCAAACTAAGATATAATTAATCCTTAATGGAGACAAAACAAGCCTATTGGGCTTATTTAATGTTTAAATGATTTTTTAGAAGACTTAACGTATGAAGATCCAAATTACAAAGAGATCTGTTATCCAGAAAACCTCAGGTTCTAAGTATTCTGGATAAGAAAAAGCAGTGTTTGGGTGAAGATCCTTTTTCTATATAAAAGCAGCCCACTGAGTTCAGTGTTACAGTCATATGAAAATTTTCGAAGTGTGTTTAGGGTCAATGTCTTGTTGGAAAATCCAACCCCTGCGTAACTTCAACTTTGTGATTGATACTTGAACATTATCCTGAAGAATTTGTTGATATTGGGTTGAATTCATGTGACCCTCGACTTTAACAAGGGCCCCAGTCCCTGAACTTGCCACACAGCCCCACAGCATGATGGAACCTCCACCAAATTTGACAGTAGGTAGCGGGTGTTTTTCTTGGAATGCGGTGTTCTTCTTCCACCAAGTGATTTTCAAAGCACTTTTTTCCAAAATGACTGTGGCTTGTCTAAATGAGCTTTTGCATACAACAAGCGACTCTGTTTGTGGCGTGAGTGCAGAAAGGGCTTCTTTCTCCCTGCCATACAGATGTTCTTTGTGCAAATTGCACTGAATTGTAGAACGATGTACAGATAAACCATCAGCAGCAAGATGTTATTGCAGGTCTTTGGAGATGATCTTTGGGTTGTCTGTAACCATTCTCACAATCCTCTACATCAGTGGCGCAACTACCGGGGGAGCAGGGGGTGCGAGCGGGCCAGGGCCTGCACCCCCTCAGGGCCCCCCGCAGCCCGCGCGCCACTGAAATGCGGGCCGTACAGAGGGGGGCGGGGGCGGGCCCACCCCACCCCCCCACCCACGCGCCACCCACCAGGGCCCCCACCCCTCTAGTTGCATTATTGCTCTGCATATGCCACTCCTGTATTTTTCTTGGCCTGTCAGACCTGGGTTTAACAGCAAGTGTGCCTGTGGCCTTCCATTTCCTGATTACATTCCTTACAGTTGAAACTGACAGTTTAAACCTCTGAGATGTTTGCAGCCTTCCCCTAAACAATGATACTGAACAATCTTTGAACAATCTTTGTTTTCAGATCTTTTGAGATTTGCTATGAGGATCCCAAGATGTCACTCTTCAGATGAGAGTCAAACAGAAGCACAACTTGCAATTGGCCATCTTAAATATCTTTTCTCATGATTGGACACACCTAAGTTCAAGGCTTAACAAGCAGTTAAATGCATTCAAATTAGCAAAATGACAAGGGCACCCACATTTTTGCACAGCCAGTTTTTGACATTTGATTTAATTTCATACAACTGAATACTGCTTCACTAAAAATCTTTGTTCAGAAAACACCCCAGTACTCAGATGTTCCTGAGAAATGAAAGACATACCACTGTTATCTTTTTTCTTGAAAGTGGAGTAAATTTTTCATATGACTGTATTTACAATTGTAAGTGATGCAGACAATATATAAATAACTGAAATGACTAAATGCAAGAATTTTCCTGCCTATGTTTGTATTTGCTGCTTGAGTATGGGGGTCACTTTGGAACATCTAGTAAAAGAAAGATGAATATTGGGAAAAGTTCAGAGATGGGTAAGCAATCATACATTTAGTGTACAATGAAAGGTTTGCTATATTGGGAGGAACCTTTGAGGGTATTGGTCACTTTATTTAAATAAATAAATATGTCACTGGACTCTACACTGTCAAAGGATGGTATATATATATATATAATGAACAAAATGGTATTGATGACATTCAATGACAATGGGGGAATGGAGATTTCACCATCACCATGGGAAAGTCCCCAACCAAGAGTAATGGTTGATTTATTGGTGCTGGGAAGCTATGTTATAAAGGACAAGATGATATCATTATATTAAAGATAATTTATTTTGTGGCATTGACTCATGCATGACTGAGTCAAGAAAGAATATTTTACCCCCAATAATATTGAATTGATAGTGCTCTGTTTAGGGGTTTGTGTTTTATCCGCTAGGTCAGCACTGCAAAAGCAACAGCTATAATTAGCTCTCTACTGGCACTAATTGTGTATTATTCTTAGGGATGCACCAAATCCACTTTTTTGGATTCGGCCGAACCCCCGAATCCTTCACGAAAGATTCGGCCGAATACCGAACCGAATCCAAACCCTAATTTGCATATGCAAATTAGGGGTGGGGAGGAGAAAACTTTTTTTACTTCCTTGTTTTCTGACAAAAAGTCACGCAATTTCCCTCCCGCCCCTAATTTGCATATGCAAATTAGGATTTGGTTCGGCCGGGCAGAAGGATTGGGCCGAATCCGAATCCTGCTGAAAAAGGCCGAATCCCGAACCGAATCCTGGATTCGGTGCATCCCTAATTATTCTGCCAGGGCATTTTCACTATTTTCAGTGCAATGAGGAAAAAGTGCAAATGCTATTGTGTTGTAATAAATGAACAAAGTTCACTGAGGAAAGGAGATGTTTTTTGTGCCCTATCTGGCCACTTTGGGACGGGGTTGCTTATTATGACAGGTTTTCTAATATCCTTGGCAACCACTGATTTAAACAGGACTTTTTTTTGGTTGGAATTCTATGGCCTTTCCTGACACCTTTGCATGGAAATATCAGAAGCAGACACTAGGATGAATTTATTTTCATATAAATGCAGATATGAGCAAGAGGGACAGGATTTATTCACATTTATCTTCATATTTCATAAGACATTTCCAACTATATTCAGTTTATTTCTAGTAGGGATGCACCGGATTTGGCCGAATCCTTCTGCTCAGCTGAGCTGAATCCTAATTTGCTTATGAAATTGAGGAGCGGGGAAGCAAATTGCATAACTTTTTGTCACAAAACAATGAAGTAAAAATGTTTTCCCCTTCCCATATACAAATTAGGATTCGGTTGGGTCTAATCTTTTGCGAAGGATTCGGGGGTTCGTCCCGAAACCAAAATAGTGGCTTCGGTGCATCCCTATTTTCTAGTTATACTGAAACTGTTTAAAATTAACTGACTGTCAGTGTACACAAAGGGTGAATTTAAAGGTGCCATACCTTTCATGTAAATTGATCTCAGGACAGAAGGCAGGAGATCTGCGGTAGAGATAACACCTAATGGAACATTTATGGTTGTGTTTATGCAAATTCACCCGCAGTCAGTTGCACGTAAAACTCCTTGCACTTTTCTATAGTTGTGCTCACACCAGCTGCCTTACTGTTCTGAATCAATTAATGATGCGTCTACTGACGCAGAGAACCACACCAGGTCAGTGTCGGACTGGGGGGCCCGGGGGCCCACTGTGATCGCTGTCCAGGGCCCCCTCTGGCCCCCCCGCCCCCCTACTGTGAGGTGCCGCTCGGACCCGGCGTGCATTCTTATATCGGAACAAGGGGTCTGGCCCGACAGAAGCCCATGAGGGTCGGGGCCCACCGGGCCAGTCCAACATTGCACCAGGTTAGGGTTCGCTCAGTGCCATGTGTCAATAGGGTAACACACTTGTATGGAAAGAAAATGATGCATGCAGCACTCGCACACCAAACACCTGAAAGGGCACCAAACCTACTTCAGAAATAATCGTCCCAGTTGTTCCTAATTTGCAACTGCAATTGCACTCGTTTTAATGTATTGGCTGCAATTAGATCAGATGCAACTACCCTCTTGCAACCACAATGATGCTGGTATTCTGGAAAAAATGCTGCATTATAGGAAAAACCATGTTGACTGTGCTCAAATTTGCACTTTAGTCACTGCACCTGCTGATGTTATTGAGCTCTCTACTGTGACACTGATCTGTTTGTTTTGTTCCCTTGGTAGCCATTCCGTAAGAGGGGTCTGCTCCCTCCCCTACTAAAACCTAGTGGGTGATTGGAAGACTTTGGACCAGGACTTGGTTCCCTTGGTAGCCAGTCCATAAGAGGGGTCTGCTCTCTCCCCTACTAAAACCTAGTTGTGGATTGGAACTAGCAATAGTACCAATATACCTCACACACATATGGGAACAATAGTGGAAATTACCCCAAAATAGCAGTGAATAAATGAGTATCATTGTCAGTAATGGAACTAGGTGGGGTGGGCCCTGGTGCGGGCCGTGCACCCTCCTCCATGCGCATTTACTTTGCAGCTCCAGCCGGCTTCGGCACGCGTGAACTTCTGGGGGTGCGGGCCCTGGCTCAGTTGCACCCCCTGCTCCCCCGTTAGTTACGCCACTGATCATAGTGTCACCAGCACAGCGTTAACCTCAACACACACTACCATAATAGTGGTATTTAGCAGAATAGTGACAAGGACCTCAAGCCAGAGGTGTAACTACTGAGGAAGCAGACCCTGCAGCTGCAGGAGGGTCCAGGATGTATAGGTGCCCCATGAGGCCCTTATTCATATACAATTTCAATAAATATTGGTAAAAGAGGTCAAACTCTAAACTGTGGGGCCCAGTAATATCTTGTTACGCCACTGTCTCAAGCCCTCACATAAAACCTTGAATGGATTTCTCTTTGACACAAGAATCATTTCCTAAAACATGTCAGGGCACAGTGAGATGGAATGAAGTGCTCATTAAATGAGGTTTGTATTGGAGCAAAGGATAAATTGCACCTAACAACTTCCATTTCAATTCAGCCATTGATCACATTTAACGACCAGCTGATTTTACTGAATACTGACAATATCACTACCAATCTTTTCCGATGGTAATGCCTTACAAAAAGGAATACATTATACTGAAAAACCCTAAAATATATTGTTTTTCAAAAAGATATTGAACTCTTCATCAACTCTCCTATCATAAACCATATAGGCCAAAGCCTTTTTCGTAGCCGAGCAATCTTATACACCCTGACAGGCTCTGAGTTCTGGCTGCCATGAACTTGTGAATATCATTATAGGCAATTATATGGAAGGCTACTATCTCACTATTTAAATCATTGTTATTACATCTTTTATTATTGATATTAAGTTTCACTGATAATTGGCATATAATTTAATGTTCTACAGTATCATATTCTTATGACACAAGACACATCATTACAGCGGAAAGTCACATTATAGTGGTTAGCTTGTGTTAGCATGTGGTTAAAAAGCAAGCTATTTGACAAGCAGTACAACCCCATCGTTTTATGAGCAAATACAATACCCCATGTTTGTAATACCCACTACCCAAAGCCCTCTTCCCTAATGTAAAGAAACCCACTTTGGATGAATCTAAACTCTGATTTTTTTTGGGTGAAATATTTGGTTGCAATGTCAGACAGAAATCATTTCTTCTCTGGTCTTATGGACTTTTTTATTATGTTCATGCACTTTTCTTGGAAATGTGTAAAATATATATTTTCTCTAAATCTAAATGGAGGAAAATGCTGAGGGTCCTCATCTAGAGGTAAAAGAAAGTTGCATGTTACAAATAATCTCCCTGAATGTAAAAGGGCTTAACTCACCCAAAAAAACATGGCTGACCCTATGAAAGGCACATTGCAGACAAGCCCCAAGTCTCAAATAAATCCCCTGACTGGCAATCCTATTTCATAAAAACTTAGCAAGTAATATAATTATATCTGCTATTGACCCCCAGAAATGGCATTTAATATTACATATGCAAACATGGGGGGGCGGAAATCCTCCTAGCTGACATATAATCTTCCAAATGAGGACCAGCTAAAATTCTTTCTTTTTTTTTTTTGGAAACGAATGCTTAATTCCCAAAATGACCCCGCTTGATGGCAGGGGACTGCCATGAACAAGCCAAATGGTTCAGAGCTACCTGGCATCAAACACTTGTTACAACATCCCACAGAAATAGACTTGATGTATTACTCAACTGTCCATTTTTTACATACTCGGATAGACTATTACTTAAATTAAATGTCTCTACAATTTCCCCACCAAACTAACAATTATACTATATAATGGTGTGACCATGCCCTGCTTGAGCTGCAATACACATTTGCCACACACAAACGTAAGCTCACTAATTGGAGACTCAATGAGACTCTACTAGTAGACCAACAGGAGAAACCCCAGATAGACAAGCACCTAAAGGAATATATCTCCTTTAATCTTAATTCAGTTGGCAATACAACACTATGGCGGCCCATAAAGGCATGACCAGAGGGCATTTTATAGCAATATCCACAGCTATAAAAGATCTTTGCAGCTACACAGCTACAAAAAGTGGTACAATAGAGAAATAAATTGAAAGAACTAGAATTGCAGTTGAAAAGCGATGACTTGGATGAAACATACTTATTACAAACATGGGGATAAAGTCCATATGATTTTGGCCAGGTAACATAGAAATCAACACACACCATGATCTTTAGGGGAAATAAAAAAAAAACTAGGAAGATCAATCTACACCACAAGTAGAATTTCCTAAATTTTTCAGGACTACTATAGATCACTTTATAATTTGCACCTCCCGCATCAAACTGACATGCAAGGCCACAATCTGAATGCTGAAACAATGCCTCAAACAATGGATACGCATAGAAAAATTACCTCAACTAACAGAGGAGTAATTAGATATTCTGAACGAGGACATCACAGACATATAACTAGAACAAACAGTTAAAGATCTACCGACAAAAAACCCCCAGGGCCTTGTGCTTATTACAGGCCTTTGGTACTGTTCTAATCCTGCATATGGTATCACTGTTTAATGACTTTATAATAGGAAAACAAATACCAATCATAATGAACATGTCACACATATCAGTGTTAACAAAACTCCCTTTCTCTTAGATGGGTGCACAGATTTTAAATGTGTGTGTACATACTGGTGGGTTGGTTTAAACCAAGATCAAATTCTGGGCATGGATGAAAGCTGTTCTGTGTTCTTCACAATTTATTGTGTGCATAACTTCTATACTTGCTCATGAGTTGTGGGTCTGTCCCTCTGGGGACATGGAGCAGTAGCAGAGGGTGCTCAACCTGAAGGCCAGTTAGGGTGAGATTTGGGGGTAATGCCTATTTGCTATCCTAGATACACTTGAAGGCCGAGCTTAAAGGTCAGTTGAGGTGAGATTTGGGGTAAAAACACATTTGCTGACCTAGATATTCATGGAATTGTAATTGAATGTCTGATACACTGATGTTTTGCTATATCTTTGACCTTGTTATTAACTATGGGGACCATGAATGGACTACAAACACTGTAAATGAAATGTATTGCTTCTTCAGCTTCACAGGTTTTCTGTACTGTTATTAATATTCTCTTTAGAACCCTCTGTTTTTGTCCACTTGAATAAAACCTAATTACTTGAGAAATGTGTATCCTGTCACAGCACGGTTCCTTCTGAGATGCAGATGTAGAAACTCAGCCAAAAGAAGATGTAGTGCCAAATGAATCATTTTAATACATGGCTGACACATTGAGCTCACTCCACTTCAGAAGTCTAATGAGATATCTTCTGTATCTTTCCATAGCGTACAGTCCTGAGACAGCCTCACAAAATCAATTAGCGGATAAATGTCACTGTCATTGGTACGCTTTTCACCTTTAATCTGTCTCACTCCATTTTTAGTTGCTTTATGGCTTCCTGGAATGGCACCTCTCCTTGACAGTTCAGAGTAAGATGTTCTCTGCTTTTGAGCAGTTACTGAGACCTCACACGCCATCACCAAGAGATAATGAGTCAGGGCAAGGAAGCCATGCCTATTCTCCTGGAAATTGCACACTATGCTTTATTTTACAGCAGCCAAGCAGGAACATGTCGAGGGCATTTATATACTGAGAACATTCTTCCCTGCATTATCTAGATCAGATCCCCAGTTAGGGATTTACAGTGTGATATTGATATGTGTAAATGACTTGGGAGTGAACTGGAATGAACTTACTCTGTACGGTGGCTTAACTTTATATACTGTAGCTCACAGCTCATTTGCTGTGCAAGTCCCAGAAACCTCAACATTGACAGCCTCCAGCAAAACACAAATATATATTTCCATATATCACTAATCTGTGTTGGTTTAGAACATTTCTAAATAGGTTTCTTTTTTGAACTGAAGAACTGATGTAGATTAGACATGGTTGCTGCTGCATTTTTAGTATAGGTCACTACCTATAACCTAAATTTATTTTGTTTAGCCATGCATGACATACTGGCCAAGTTCAATTCCATGAGAACAGTGTCGAACTGGCCCACCGGGTTATGAGGAAAACTCCCTGTGGTCCCAGGTGTCAGTGGGCCTCTTGCTTCTAACAATTTGGCCTATTTCTTGGTCATTCCCTATTTCTTTATGGGAACAAAGAGGTTTAATAATGGAAAAATAGAGTATAGTATGTAGAGAAAAGAGAACAGGAGAAAAAAGACGGTGAGTACGGAGAGTAGATATAGTTTGGAAAGTGGGCCCCTGGCATCCCAGTCCAACACTGAATGAGAAACAGACATCTCCTCATTCCATTCCACATTTCCCTGTACTCTTTCCTGTAGTTTCATCTCATCATATTGGGGCTTATTTATCAACACTGGGCAAATTTGCCCATGGGCTGTTACCTATAGCAACCAATCAGTGATTAGCTTTTTAAAGCCAGCTGCAAGAAGAACAATGAATGCAGCAATCTGATTGGTTGCTATAGGTAACAGCCCATGGGCAAATTTGCCCAGCATTGATAAATGTACCCCATTGTCTCTGGCAAAGAAATTCTTAAACATTTTGACTGATCATGCCTCAGGTAATTGCACACTCCAGTGTGAATAAATGTGATAATATTTGGACTGCTGGGAATTCTCTATTGTGATAAATTTGCCCGTAATCTTTTAATAAATATCTTACATAGCCTTTTAAAAAAATAGATATCTTATTAGTCCGTATATTCCCTTTAAAACAGTATATTCCACTGTATGTAAATAGATAAAATTCATATGTAACAGAAGATTGCATTAGAAAAACAATCTCATCAAGACAGTATATATTTTTTTGTAATATCTAATAAATGTAATGCAGCTAGTGATGCTCGTAGACTCCCCCATGAACCAGTAGATTAAATGAGTAGAATGCTAAAGGAATCACTTGAAGCTGGCGCTCTCTACCTGTATATAATCTTTACAGAAAGTTCTTATAGTTCAATAAACATTCCTAAACAAAGATACGGTATTAGATTTAAATTCAAAAGGGGAAGTTATGAATTTGCCATCCTGACAAATTCATAACACTGGCTATTGCCTGTGAAAAGCGGGAGCTGAGACTTTATAGGGCCAGACAAATAAGGTGGAGGAATCTAATTTATTTTCTAGTTGGCAGAAGTCGTATATATATCATGGTAGAAATATATTACCTTTTGTATAGTGTATGAACATGCTGCTCACAGGCTGGAGTCTTTGTTTTATAATACATGATACCCTTTACTGTAAGCTCTAGGGATAGGAAATGTCACACAGGAATTCCTTAGAGAAAATGTAAAATCGGTCAGGGTACTCTTGAAAGGCCCTTTGCATAATTTTGTTCCTGTTCTCAAGATATTAGCAGTTTTAAGTCCCATTAGGTCTCAGGCAGTCTATGGGGCATATTTACTAAAGGTGAATTGTCGTCAGCGACTGCTTCACACACATCGCCCAATACGCAAATTCACTAAAATGCGAATTTTCATCCTGGGCGCTGAACACTGGCGACTTTTTGCTAGCGTTACTTCGCCAGAAAATTCGCTAGTGATCTTGCACTTAGGTTAATTTGCATACAGCGGGCAATTTAAAGTTGTATGGAGGTCTTTATTATAAATGTTGCTGCAAATGTTTGAAGTTACCACTTTTTCTTATAAATGTCCAGGGAACCTTAATAAAGACGAGATTTTATATCATGCCCTACATATGAGCCCACTGTAAAATGAATGTTCCATAGGTTATGAAATGTCTGGAGAAAAGTGGTAACCCAAAAAAAGTTAAAAAGTCAGGACTTTTGCAGGCAATTCCGCTTCAAAAACGCCATTTCGTCTCACAGGATATGATGTATGTGACAGAAGATTGAGGAAGATCTAGCTGCTTTATAACAATTCGCCTGGTCTGAGGTGGTGAAGGCAACTCTGGCGAAAGTTCGGTAAAATCCACATTTTTGTGAATTTGCAAAGTGAGAATGAACGCTAGCGAGGATCCCGTTCGCTAGTGAATTGCTACCTGAGCCTGTTAGTAAATTGGCGATGTCCCTGAGGGTGGCAACGCTGGCGAAAAGTCACTAGCGTTAGCCACTTCGCTCTTTATTAAATCTACCCCTTAGTTTGATATAATGTAAAAAAAATTAATGTCATATAAGTGTCATTTCAGAAATTCCTATTAAATGGTGCTGCTTTCCATTTCTAATACAGATATGGGATCCCTAAACTCTGAACTATGAGAAGGCCATCGCTCATAGATTCCATTTTAATAAAATAATAATACGTTTTAAAAATAATTTCCTTTTTCTCTGTAACAACAAAAAAGTACCTTGTACTTGATCCTAAATAAGATAAAACGAAAGCTTAAAAAAAGCAAACCATTCCTATTGGGTTTATTTAATGTTTAAATGATTTTTTTTTCTTATGAAGTTCCAAATTATAGAAATATCTCCAGCTCCTGAGTATTCTGGATAACAGGTCCCATACCTGTAGTATATCCTCTGTCCCTTCTGTTAGGTGGCAGGGCTAGAGATACAGGAATGGGAGCGAAAGGCAACAGAAAAAGTCTTGAGCCCCAAATCAAGACAAAATTGTTATAGAGCAAGAATATATTACATTACCCTTCCTCTGATGTTGAAATAAAATATCAAATGGGAATGCAACCCAAAAGCTGTAATATAATTTCGGTGATTACTCCCAGCATTCTCATCACGTCACTTGAATGCTGGGAGTAATTACTGAGAGGATATTACAGATTTTGGGTTGCATTCCCATTTGATATTACGGATATGAATTCATATGAAGAAACTGCAGGTTTGTTTCAGATCCAAAATCACAATAGTAAAAAAGGAAATGGAATAGAGCACAGACTGGGAATCAAATTAATTAAGGAGTCATCCAGTTTATTCTGTAACCCTTGTTTGGGTTGTTAGGTTGTTAAAGTGCTGTGTTTCTTGCTGGCTCTATATAAATGCTTGATCATGATGATAATAATGATGAACGATTCCCAGATAGAGCCATCACAATGAGACACACTCCTACCATTAACAAGGAACTCGAGAGAAGCATTAAGTCACTGTGTATGAATATAATCAAGGTCAGTACAGGGACATCTCTGGGGAACCTTCCTCCCACTAGAATGAATAAATGTGCTCTTTTAACATTAAAGAGTAGGTGGTTTCATAATCAGCAACACTGTGAATTTGTGAGAAATAATTCCTGGGCAAGGTTGTACTGCTGTCAAAATGGAACATGTTTAGAAGAACAGAAGTAATAATATTGGGGTCGAGAGTGTAACCCAACAGCCATTATGTATTTAGGAAGGATTTGTGTTAACTCTTCAGATTTGGACACTAGAGCCAGTGTTAAATGGGGGTCACTGGACCAATTTGCCCTTTAAAACCAAGGGATTAAAAAAAATGTTACTTTGAGCTACAGTATTTTGCTATCTGGTGGTTCTGCAGGAAAATAATGATAACTTGTTCGTAAATAATCCCAATGGATTCATCTTGATTTAAATACAAGTAAAAAGCTGCTGACTCTCAGCACCCACAGACAGCAGCACCTTATGTTTGGCATGTGTACAGCTCACATGTCCCCAATGCAAAATATGCCAGCTCCCACTCAATAGTTTGGCTCAGCACATGGGTTATAAACACTTTAAGTTCTATAAGAGCATATTCTGCAATATTTTAAATTATTTTACTGAACACAGACTCATAAAAGACAGTGCCATGCATAATGCTCATAAGCACCATGACCTTTAATGTACACATAGGGTTACATGATCACCATCGCATGTTATCAGGAAGGACAGGAACAGGCTATTATATTACCAATAGATAATATGACTTAAAGGAAAACTATACCCCCCAAACAATGTAGGTCTCTATAAAAAGATATTGCATAAAACAGCTCATATGTAAAACCCTGCTTCATGTAAATAAACCATTTTCATAATAATATACTTTTCTAGTAGTATGTGCCATTGGGTAATCATAAATAGAAAATTGCCATTTTTAAAAAATAAGGGCTGCCCCCTGGGATCGTAAGATTCACTGTACTCACAAACATACCAACAAACCATACATGTAAGGTCACATGAGCCAATTAACAGACAGAGTTGTGTATTTTGCTTCAAAACTTCTTCCTGTTACAGTTAGAGTTGAAGTATTTCTGGTCAGGTGATCTCTGAGACAGCACACAGACCATCACGAAATGGTGGCTCAAGGCAAGAGATGTAAAAGGGCAATATTTACTTAAATATATATTCCAGTTTCATAGCCGGGCCATGCTGGGCAGGCACCCTAGGCAGGCCCGGCAGTAGCAGCGCCTATTCAGTGTGTGCGCATGCGCGAATTTGCGCTCGCGTGAGCATGCGCGGATTTGCGCTCGCGTGCGCATGCGCAAATCCGCGCATAAATCGCAAACAGTACGTAGAGTAGGCCAGAGAAGAGAACCGGACTTGGGGTAGGAGACAGACGAGGTACGTACCTGGTGCCCCCCCAGCATTGCGCCCTAGGCACGTGCCTACTCTGCCTACCCCTAGTTCCGGCCCTGTCCAGTTTGGTAAGATTCTTTAATATGCCACTTAATATGATATAAACTATCTGTTGCTTAAGTGTTCATTTTGGGGGTATAGTTTTCCTTTAAGGGCTCATTTATAGTGGTGGTGGTGCATGCTTTTTTGCACCTCAGCCCACCCCTTATGGTCTAAAATGGAGAGTAAAATATTATGCATGCCCCCAACCTGCTGTAACAATACTTAGCAAATCCCAACATACACACTCTATTGAAATGTATAGAATTGCACCAAGGGAAAGGCAGAACCAAGATGCACCTGAGGTTGTCCTATGGTACTGCCTGCATTCAACATGACTGAATTGACAGGAGGCAGCACATGGAATTGCTCCTAGTTTGCATATCATTCTGTACAAGGTGGGTAGCACCAAGAGATGCATACCCCTGGGGAGCCTTATACTTAGTACCTGAATACAGTCACATTAACCATAGAATTACTTTTCTCATGACTTTCCTGAGCATAGCAACATAAGAAGAGTTCTCTGTTTTTCTTCTATGTTCACTAGACTGTATCACAGTTGGAAAAACTAACCAGCATGTGGCACTTTTGTTACAAAATTCATTATATTGACCATTTTAAACAGCTTCATACCTTTAACATGAAAAATTTAAAAAGAAATGCAAAGGTTTACATTTCCTTTAAGGGGACAAAGAGGGGTAACTAAATAGGCATATGCTGTGGTTATGACTAGCTACTACGGGGTAGGTTAGAGTAGAGCTTGCTTTGTAGGTCATAGATAAATAGGCTTATCAGTATAGTCAGCTCTGGACTCAGAGAGGAGTCTTTTGGGGGCACTGATCCCATAGTGAAACCACAGGTAGGTGTAGAACCCATGAGTGACCCCTGACGTTTTGTAGTGTACAGGACAAATAACACTATTCTGGCCCCTTCACCTCTCTCCTGTGGGAATAACATGCCACATAGTTGTACTGTGAGAGCAGACATTGGGGCAGACTCACTAAAGGGCGAATTGTCGCCAGAGAATGTTTTGCCACACTTTGTGCTACTTTGCCAGACGAAAATTTGTTACCGCTATGTTAATTCAATAAAATGCGAAGTTGCATCCTGGGTGCCGAACACTTGCGACTTTTCGCTAGCGTTACTTCGACAGTGCGAGAGTGAAATTACGCTAGCAGTCGCTTCTGCCTAATGAAACTTTGTTATTTCTCTTATGCTTACATTAATTTAAATAGGACGGGTACAATAAAGTCGAATGGACAACATTTCTCTTTTCTTTATTAGAGATGTTGGTGCAACTGCTTGAAGTGGCCACTTTTTATTACAAATGTCCAAGGCACCTGAAAAAAGACAAAAGAGATCCTATAATGCCCTAGACATAATTCCAACCTAAAATGAATGTTTCATGCCCCTCAAATGTCTGGGGAAAAATGTTAACCCAAAAAAGTTCAACAGTTAGGCAATCCTGCTTAACAAAAGGACACGTTGCCAGCGTTTTTAATGCATTTCCGGCAGACAGGATATGATGTAACTAACATAAAAGATCTAGCTTCATTTTAGCAGTTTACTTGGCCTTAGGTGGCGAACTCAACACTGGTGAAAGAGGTAAAATTCGCACTTTACTGAATATGCAGAGTAACGACCAATCCCCAAAGTCGCTTGGTGATAAAGGGCGAATGAACGCTAGCGATGGTTCCATTCACTAGGAATTGTCGTCTACACCTTTTAGTAAATTGGCAATATCCCTGTGAATGGGATTTCTGGTTGAAGGTCGCTAGTGTTAGCCACTTCGCTCTTTAGTAAATCTGCCCCATTGTGAGCAGACAATTATAATATATACTATATCTGCAGCAGGTAACACTAAGAAACAGTTATGTTGCCTTTCTGGGCTGAACATTTCACAAACATTTTTATACCGCACCCACTCCTGAAGCTGAACCTGTTGACAGCAATTATCTGTTAATAAACAGAGGAGCTTGTTTAGTCTGATCACATTTTTAATGCAGGGCAACTGTGGCAATAATGTACTGCAAATAGCCAAGGCTTATTAATAAGCTCAATGGTGTAGTACAATTCAACACAACCTTTCTGGGCAACTCCAGCCTCCAAAATGTACGACTTTTCTTATGTTGTTTTGTGCCCTTCTGTTCCATCAGTAATATACACCTGTGTTTCGTAAAAGTGAAATAAATAGGCTTCATCTCATCTCATTGTTTTTTCAAAGCGATTGTGGGAATAGAAGAAAGAACACCCATTGAAACACCCATACAATAAACTACTCCTTATCTATATGCCTGAGATACAGACAGCAATGAAGAGAAGGGGTAATATACTGCGTTACATTTAGGGCAGAGACACACGGTCAGATTCAGCCTTCGGAAACAAAGTGCTACAAGTGCCATCCCGCTGGCTAGAGTGTAAATCACTGGCGGGAAGGCAGTTTGGAGAGATTAGTTGCCCCGAAGAAGAGGAGATTTGTCACAGGGTGACTAATCTCCCCGAATCTATGTCTCTGCCCTAAAGGTTACAGTACCTACGTTATAGTACTTAATACACTGTAGTATGAAAAGTGCAAAAGTGCACAATTTTAAGTTCTCTTTTAATATAATATTTGGCTGAAATTTATTAAGCAGGAAAACTGGATTTAATGAGTCAGAAATCTCTTTGAAGGGATATTAAAAGACAGCATGGAGGAGTGTATTATAATCCATAATGTAATTGCCAACAGTCTGTTTCCTCACAGGCTGCCATCATCTTGTTTTTCTTATGAGAAGGAACATGGGGACCAAGGAAAATGTGTTTGATGCAATATATTTTGACTTTGCTAAGGCATTCATTTTGACTTTGGTGAATGCTAAAAAGAAATATGACCTAGAAAGGCTTGCATAGAGAACTAGCAGAAGGCAAGTGAACCTCTGCCTGTAAAATAATTATGGCAATGAACTAAAATAAATGTTGCAATGCTGAATTAAGCACTGGAAATTGTGCATAAAATATTTATCTGATGTCTGAAAATTAAGATATTAAATAGAGATAATAGTCCTTTTAAAAAGTGCGTAAGAATTATTTGAAATTCCAGAAATAAATGTAAATGTATTTTTTACACATATCTGTTTCCACAGGATGAAAGGAAAGTGTGATAGACCGTCCCTGTGCTCGCTGGGACCAATTTCCCACCTCTTTAGGCTCACAGTGTAATGCAGCTCGTCCCTCACCTTGTGTCTACTGCACTGTAACTGAGCTGAACACACAATAACAATGAATAGACAGTAAATTTTAAAAATATAGAAAACAAGTTATCAATAGAGTGTTTTCTTTCGCACTTTCCTGACAGAAAACTCCTTGATCAGGCTTGTGAAATCCATTTTCTGTAGGACATCACTTTCAATTGCCAGGTGATTCAGCCTACTCTGTTGCATTGTTGACCTTTGTTTGTTCTTTATAAGTGACAGTTTTGAGAATGAGCGCTCAGCACTTGCATTTGTTACAGGTAATGTCATGAAGAGCCGAAGAGCAATATCAACATTCGGAAAAACAGACAGTAATTTCTTCTGCCTTATTAACTGTAGTAGGCGACTTGCTGCTGTTGTTTCATGTCCTTGCAAAAATTCTTTCACCTGACATATTTCATTGGCAAAATCATCTGCATTTTTTTTTGAAGATTAGTAACTAGTAAATGTAGATCATCAGAAGAAACAGAAGAAATGTTGTTCAAGAATCCAAATGTTTGATGTATACCACTGTAGGACTGGTACCTCCGGTCCATTTCGGCAAAAAGTCAATCAATTACAGCTAAGAAAACACCTGTTCTGAACTTCTCTTGGCCTATCTGAATGCACTCTGTCTCTGCTGCTTCATCTGATTTCTGATTTTTATCCACTTTATACTGTTGGGAAACTGAAGAAGAAATTTCTTTTGCTTCTTTCTCAAAGTTGTCAAATTCTTCACGTAAACCGGCCACATAACCCTTCAATGACCTGACCAAATCAGTTGCATTGCATAAATCCAAGTCAACTGCCTGCAGAGAAGTATTTGTTTCGTGAAATCGGCTCAATATGTTGGTCCACTGGAGCAATGGGTTGGGGAGGACACATGGGGCAGATTTATCAAGGGTCAATTTCGAAGTAGAAAAAACTTTGAAATTCGACCATCGAATAGAATCCTCCGACATTCAAATTAGAAGTGGGAGGATTTTATACATTGTACGATCGTATTCCGATCGTAGTACCTGCCCAATATACAGGTCTCTAGTCACTAGTATATTTACTAGTGTTAAAGCAAAAATGCATAACAATCAATTTTCTCCACAATGACACTGATCTGCTATTTAAATGCCCAGATTTGCTTTGGATCTCCCTACAGGCACGATGCCCTCTGCACGGAGTCTATTGCTCCATGTACTTCAATCTCAGAGATGTTGCTTTCAATGCCTACTTCTAAATCATTAGGAAAGAGACATTATATAAGTGCCTCCTATACAGAGACCAAAACGACAACACTTATACATCTAGTATTGTCAAAAGGATGTGCAATCGACAACTATTATGTGATACGTTTTTAGCTCTAGGGGGCTTTTAAGGTTATTGATTCAATTTCACAGAGTAACCTGATTGCCTTGTCAGAAAATGATTCAGCTCAGTTGTCTCTTATTTACCTTCCTTTTGGATCAATAAGATCAGTGTAAGGGTGAACTTTATGGATGTGAGCATTTACCCAAGCTGACCTACTGTGTTACCATGAAACCTTTAAAACTGACACCTGCCCTGAAAGGTTTAAAAAATAAGAATGCTACCTCCCCCACCGCAACTGCAAGATCTGTATAAATAAAAGGAATAAGCCAAACAGGAATTGCTTGTTGTCCGAAGTGATGTTTACAAAAGGCAAAATGAAGACAATTTGATACAAATTTCCTCCTTTCTTGGTTATGAATTCCAAACATTAAAAAAACATATCGAAGCTCAAGCTAAAGAAGAGATTAGCCAATACAAAGAAATGATACTAAAAGGAGTTGACTGGCATAGAATGTCCCCTACAAAGACTTAAAGGAGCATTTTTAATCTTTAATACTTGCCAAGTCAAAGCGTTATACCCTGGAGCATGACAAGGGTCTTCTATTTCCATTCTTTTATCATTGCTTCGTAAAGGTGAGCAATCATTCTTCTATGTTTGATCATTTGGCCATGGGGACAGGTTTGATTTACATCCGCGGATAAGGTTACGTCAAAAAAACTCACTCAAAGATATAAGTATACAGAAAGAGATAAATAAGAGGTCCTGCATAGAACAGCCATGGCAGACCAGGTAGTAGCTGGTAGTAGACTGGAGCTTTTATCTGTCATTGATACCCAATGTTCAGCAAGTGTTCCAAATTTCTCATGAAATAGCATTTCCATATTATGTAAGGAATTATTAAACAGAGGCATGGGAATTGGTGCAGAATAACATCAATTAGAATTCTATACTTACCAGGGAGTGTGTACATTTTCCAGCTACTATAGTGTTTGGTTTTACCAGTAAGAGGAGGAACACCTACTTGCTAATGATATCGAGGAAGTCCTAATATAAATTCCACGGCATATAACATTTTAACACACTGCAGTATGGCACCTTTTTTCTTGCACTGTTTTTGCCCTTTCACAGAATGCAAGTTTTTAAAAGAAAACATTTAGTGGAGATTGAGAAAAACTAAACACTAAATACATTCAAAAATACTATTTTGAGCTATAAATTGTGTTAAGAAATCATTGTTGCAGATGCCAAGTGGTATATTTATGATCCTGGGAACAGCAGAAAGCTTTTTGTTCATCCTTTGTTATCATAAAAATATACAATTATGGCTTCTGCAATTTACCTTCAATGTTCTGAAGTTTTCTGAACAGCTTCATCTTGATAAAAGAAGTAAACTTTGGCTTTTGTACAGTATAAGAACTATATGTATTCTTCTTGTTCTACTCTTAGTGGTGATTCATTGACTCAATGCTCTCATGATAAATAGGGATGGGCGAATTTTTTCGCCTCGTTTCACCAAAAAAATTACGCCCATAGACTTGTATGGCGGCGCACGTCAAAAAAAAACAGTTTCGCCGCGCGACAAAATTTTTTTGACGCCCATAGACTTTAATGGGCGTCTGCGACATTTCGCCGACGGCAAATTTTTGGCGAAGCGAAACGGGTCAAATTCGCCCATCCCTAATGATAAAGTATTTGTTTCAGTATAATAACTATATAGTCCTATCAGATGTAGCTGTGATATATTGATGAGAAAATCCATGAGTAGAGCTCCAAAGCTGTGCTTTAAGGTCACCACTTTCTCTAATTATTCAATAGTCTGAAACTCAGAACAAATACTGCATAAGACAGACATCCTCACCGAGATGTGACTAAGAGATACAAGAGTTTCCCTGGTCACGGGATAAAATGTGAATATCTGATGAAGAATTTTCTGTGTACAAAGAACTTTTTCATATTCCTGGTTCCCCTTTATTATAAATTATTATTTATTTTCCCAGAGTGATTTGGGTGTAAGTGTTGGAAATGATTTCATTATTGTTTGGAAAAGTGTAATGCTTGAATTAACTCAGGATGGGCAATTTATCAAAGTTTGAGTCTTTACAAATGCTAAGGCAAAAAAAAGAAGTTTTTAGAATTTTTTTGTGCTTATGAATATGAGTATATGATATTGTGTCAAGTTGTTGTGAAAAATGACAGGAGTAGTCACAAATCGAATGGTTCAGTGTATTTTCAAACAGCTTGATCAATTGTCAGTGCTGCAAAATTGCAGGAAAGCTGAAGATACACTCCCCATTGATTTCTATAACATCTTGGCAGGTTTTAGGCGGCATGATTTCAGTTTTCCACATTTTTATATAATAGCTCTTAAACAAAGGAGTAGAATTACATGGTTGTGAATTTGTTGCCTGCAATGTTAAGAGGAAAATCTGTGGCATGATATTGGATGTTCCCTGTGATGTAATTAAAGTTCCTGCAGACTCTGGGCACAGAAGAGCCTTGGGTCTTGAGGGATGCTGGGGTGAGAACCCCAAAAAGTGTAAATGCTGGGGGGCTGGCGGGGCGAAAAATCTTTTCTGACACCAAGGGGTACATTTACTTAGTTTGAGTGAAGATATAGAATAAAAAAAACGTTGAATTTCGAATGATTTTTTTGGCTACTTCGACCATCGAATTTGCTACTTCGACTATGACTTCGAATCAAACGATTCGAACTAAAAATCGTTCGACTATTCGACCTTTCGATGTACCGTCTCTTTAAAAAAAACTTCGACCCCCTACTTTGCCACCTAAAACCTACCAAGGTGCAATGTTAGCCTATGGGGAAAGTCCCCATAGGCTTTCTAAGCTTTTTTTGGTAGTAGAAAAATCGTTCGATCGATGGATTAAAATCCTTCGAATCGTTCGATTTGAAGGATTTAATCGTTCGATCAAACTAATTGCGGTAAATCTTTCGACTTCGATATTCGAAATCGCTGTAAATCTTTCGACTTCGATATTCGAAGTCGAAGGATTTACCTTCGGCAGTCGAATATTGAGGGTTAATTAACCCTCGATATTCGACCCTATGTAAATCTGCCCCCAAAAGTCTATTTACACCACTGGACATTCTACCAAGTTCCTACCCTTAGGGCTAAGGGCAGTCACCACTAATTGGATCCTCCAATCGATAGCTTAAGTAAAATGGCAGGAGAGTAAGGATGTCTGTCTATAACATTAAACTTTAGAAAGTGAATATTCTGTTAAGGGGTCCCCTTTTGCTTAACTAAAAGCCCTCTTGGGGGTCTCGGATCAACAACAAGCTGTTGACTTTTGGTTTAACATTAACAGTTAATTAACATTAACATTTTTCATGAATACAGTGCTGCAGAATGCAGGTAGCAAAAAAGACCTGTAGCAATGAAATGCAAGATGCAGAAGGCAAAAATAGTCTTATTGCAACCACACACTGTAAATGACCACTATAGAGACCCTGACCATCATGCTGTATTATCTACGGCCTTATGCGCCTTTTATTTATTGAAGCAAAAGCAAAACAGAGTAATGTTTGCTATGAATGATTTCCTGGGCTCTGCACAATGTTTAACTGGAAAGTTTTTTTTTAACTGATGCTTGTGTCAACCCAGATAGCTAGCAAGGTGATAAGCATGTGTCAGAAGCATGTGTCAGAAACCAACCAATTAGATGTTCCAAATAGGAACCCTTAATTGCTTATTGGCTGCTATTGGTTACTAGAACTAGAGCAAACTGTGTGTCTGTTATTACACTATCCCAAAATTATTGCTGCCCGCATCTTGCTGCTCAATGAGCCCCCATGATGTGTGAGACCCTGGGCTGTCAAAACTACGTTTCTCACTGCTTATTCAAGATAATCTACTTGCTCCACTGTTCAAATGGCAGCTGAATATTTAGACTACTTGCTCCACTGTTCAAATGGCAGTTGAATATTTAGACCAAGAAAGTCATGTGGCCCCTTCTTATTATGCGCCAACTGTGATAGTGCTTCCTGCATTGGGGCCAATTGGTCATTTCTATGTGGTTAATGCACAAAAACTGTGCAAGCTGCTGCCTTTAACCCTCAGCACTTATTGCACGGAATTATACAGATTTTTGCTATGTCAGTGTCTCTGTCGGATTTATTATTCAGCATCAGTCTCCAAGACATTGATATTCCGCTGGGCTTTTGAGTGTGCAAATTACAAGCCTAGTTTCCCACTACATGCAGAGAGTTGAGATGAATGAATACATCATCATCATCCTGAGCAGTAACTTATCAGTGGTACCATATGCATGTGTTGGCTTTCACAGAGAGGAACTAAATCTCCTAGGGAGATTTTGCAAAAGAATCAAAATAATAACAGGTTTATCACTAGTGGTGGTATAGCCTGAAGCAGAATAGATTCCAATATACCGGTACAGCCCTTCAGCTGTTGCTGTATTATATTGTCTTGAACCCGCCGACAGCCTGGGGTAGAACCTGTTGAATTGGCTCACCGTGCTCAATATAAAATATTGAAGTTGTGTCAGTCTTTACAGAATTGGACAGCACCTGCTAAAATCAAAACATTCGAAACAAAACAGGTTGCAACCTGAGTCGTAGTATAGAATATGTGAGCATATATGAGAGAGAGGTAATGTAAAATAGACTGTAGAGAAATAGGCATATCTACAGTGCAGTATACTGGACAGAAATACAGCATAATACAGTACAGTATATGATGTATGAATAGGTGATGGAACAGCAATATATATACATATATATATATATATATATATATATATATATATACACACAGGTATGGTATGTATGTATGTTAGACCTGTTATCCAGAATGCTGGTGACCTGGGGTTCTCTGGATAACAGATCTTTCTGTAATTTAGATCTCCATACCGTAAGGGACAGATTTATCAAGGGTCGAAGTGAATTTGAGGGAATTTTTGAAGTAAAGAAATTCGAAATTCAAAGTAATTTTTTGGATACTTCGACCATCGAATAGGATACTATGACTTTGAATTTACTTTGAATTCGATTCAAAGTAAAAATAGTTCGAATATTCGACCATTCGAAAGTACTGTCTCTTTAAAAAAACTTTGACTTCAAGACTTCGCCAAATTAAACCTGCTGAAGTGCTATGTTAGCCTATGGGGACCTTCTACAACCATTTTCTAAGTCTTTACACATCGAAGTAAAATCGCTCCATTCGTTCGATTTTAATTTGACCGTTCGATGGCCAAATTCGGTGAAAAATACTTCGACTTCAATATTCGAATTAAAAGTATTTTAATTCGATAGTCGAATTTCGAAGTATTTTACACTTCAAAATTCGACCCTTGATAAATCTGCCCCTAGGTCTACTAGAAAATCATGTAAGCAATAAATAAACCCGATAGGCTGGTTTTGCTCCCAATAAGGATTCATTATATCTTAGTTGGGATCAAGTACAAGCTACTGTTTTATTATTACTGACAAAAAGGAATTTATTTTAAAAAATTTGGATTATTTGATTATAATGGAGTCTAAGTGGGACAGCCTTTCTGTAAAACTGAGCTTTCTGGATAACGGGTTTCCGGATAACGGATCCCATACCCGTATAGTGTATAGTAGAGAAATACTCATCAGCACAAGGTACAGTACTATATAGTGTACCCTGGGTAAGGTGAAGGGAATACTTTATAGAAATAGTGACAGGTACAGTAAAGAAATAACCGAGAAAGTACCATCTCATGTAAAGAAATATAATGATGTTGAGCGTAGTATACTGTAAAATAATAGGATGGAACAATTCTGTAAAGAATAGGAAATAGCACAGAAAAATCTGCTGTACAGAAATAGACAGATGTACATTGAGATATATAGATGCAGGAACAGATGAAGGACAATATGCTGTTAAGATATACAGTAGATACAGTACAGTAAATTGTATGTATTGTAAAATGTTGGGTTTTTTTTCTAGTCATATGAAAATATTCTAAAACATATGATTTGGCATATTCACTTGAACTGATAGATAGAAGTTTTTGAGTATAAGTTGCATTTGGGCTGTTTGTCTGTTTCAAGACCTATTTTCACGTACCCATTACAAGGTTTGCCAGGTCATGCTGTCTGCTTTCCTTCAAATTGAGGTTTTTTTTCCCCAAAGCAGTGACATGAGTATATAAAAGGAAAATCTGCTGGCTGCCAGCCCTGTTTCAAGTAACTTGAACAACTTTCAGCTGACGTGTTGTGTTGTGCCTAAATTCACAGACCGTATAGAAGTAAAAGATTTCTTTTACTTTGTCTGCCCCCAAGGAGACGGGTTTAGTTTTCCGGCTTCACATGTTGTCTAAGGGCTGCAACATGGGTGAGTCGATGCATATTTTAAAATGACCTTTTATCTCCCTCATTACTTGCACATACCAAGCTGCCTCCTGTTGTGAGCGCACACATATCTATACAGCAGCTTGACCTCTTGTAACTGTGCTCAAAAAGGCAGAGCCTGACTGTCATATCACTGGAATCCACATGCCCTGCCAGCAAATAGCATTGCTTTGTGTCTTCTAGTGGAAGCAGCTGTGCAGCGAGAGCAGGCAGTCATTCTGGCAGTGCTTCTCTGCTTTCATACAACAGCCGAGGCTACACTGCCCTCTGTGTTGTCAGCCAGGCAGACAGGGGAAGGAACAACACTTCCAAAAGAAGAGCAGGAGGGATTATTTTTCTTGTTTCCACACATATGCCTTCTTGGAAGAAGAAAAGTAGAACCCTTCAGCATGCAAGGAGAAAGCAAGCAAAGTTTGTGGGGTGAAAGTTTCCTCTCTGAGAACCCTATGGGGACCATGGGATATTACAGATTAAATTGTTTCTCTTGTGTCTTAATATGTGACTTCAATCTGCTTCCAAGTGGTTCTGTACTCTGGGTCTACTTTTCTAGTCATCCTGGTTGGTGGGCAGCTGTTTGAGAGATCCCTCTGTCTTCAGGCTTCAGCACCATGGACAGAAGACTCAACATAACTCCGGAAACCCTGAACCAGCTGCTGAAGGAGCACAATATGACCAGGCTCCAGTTCATTGCTGCTTATGGCCTCAAACCTTTAGTCTATATCCCGGAGCTGCCCCTCAGTGCCAAGGTCATCTTCCTGGTCTTGTATATCATCATTTTCATCCTGGCTTTGTTTGGCAACAGTTTGGTGGTTTATATCATTATTAGAAAGAAGGCCATGAGGACAGTCACCAACATCTTCATCTGCTCAATGGCTTGCAGTGACTTGCTGGTAACTTTCTTCTGTATCCCTTTCACTCTGCTGCAGAACATCTCTTCTGAATGGCTGGGAGGTAAGCAAATTTTATATATACTGTATACATTCACAGAGTATAGCTGCCTGTCCAGTATCTGGACATTACTTATTTCCTGGCAACAACTGTGGATAGGAATGCCCTTAATTCTACATGAATGATATTTAAACTCCTCTTTGACCGCTTACTGGAAATGTTAAAACAAAGGCAGCTCCCACTATTGTATGCAAATGATAACTTCTGAAACAACTTCATGCATTATGGTGTGTGCTACTGGCCCTTTAATTATGTTCCATTTCCCCCCCCCCAAAACTAAAATAAATAGGTTGATATTGTGTCCTTGTTACTAGAGGAACACACTGCATATATGTATGATGCCAGACATATCAAGTCTAGAAGAAATGTGTCTGCCTGGACATGTGGCAGCCACACTGCTAATAAAGCTCATTAAATAATGCATGCATTAATGAAAGTTATCCATACTGAGCACACTCTGTATGACCAGCCTTTCAGTGGCAACCTGTTTATTCAGCAACATTCACATCTGTAATCTAGTAGACTGAAAATGTCCAAA
This sequence comes from Xenopus petersii, assembly GCA_038501925.1. Taxonomy (NCBI): domain Eukaryota; kingdom Metazoa; phylum Chordata; class Amphibia; order Anura; family Pipidae; genus Xenopus; species Xenopus petersii. Next base: position 105,700,323 of record CM076677.1, read on the forward strand.
AAACAGACTTGCTGCCCTGAGATCTTATCTGCTACGTCATTATCTTCACTTGGTTACTCTGAGCCCTTCTGTTGTTCTCACTTAAAGGAACGGTAAACCAAAAACTGAAATCTTTTGAAGTAATGCAAATAGAATGTAAATGTTAAAACCAGCGGGTTTGCTTTAGAAACTCGACTATAGTTCATATAAACAAGCTGCTTTGTGGCCATGGGGGCAGCCATTCAATGCTGAAAAAGGAGAAAAAGCACAGGTTACACAGCAGATAACAGATAAGCTCTGTAGTATACAGTGAGATTCTTCGGAACATGTCTGTAATCTGCTATGTATCCTGTACTTGAATGGCTGCCCACATGGCTACATAGAAACTTGTTTATATAAACTATAGTAGTGGTTCTCAAGCACCAGTTTTACAAATGCAGGGCAGCCGCACATATTATTGTCATTCCTTTCAGTGTTGGTGTTACTGTTTTTTTAATGAGAGCAATTTCATTGTTTCTTAACCTTGATTGCATAGATGTTGCTGTACTAAAACTCCCATAATCCTCCAACATATTACCACGATAAAATAGGTTGGGAGATGCACCTTCAGCAGCATCTCGGGAACCAAAGTTAAGGAACAGAACTCAACAGACAGAGCACTCTACAACCTGTCTGATCTAAATAAGTGGGGCTATTCTGAATTTTCATTTACCCTTTATAGTGTGTGCAGATGCTGACATACAATGTATGTTTACAAGCATTATTGTCAATGGATATAATGAATGGTATAGGGAACTGTAGACTGTAAGCTTCAGCGGGGCAGTGGAAATGTGTCAGTGCTATATAAATAAAGCATAATGAATACTAATATATATATATATATATATGGGGATGGCCAGGGGATGATACATAATGATAGGCACATAACCATAACACTTTAGGGGTAAGCCTGTTACCTCCAGGGCCCCCTCTGGCTCAGTACAGACAAGATGACTTCTCCTAGTTCTCAAGCCTGAGTAAGGAAAGATAAATTATTGCTGAGTAATTCTTTACCATGTGCCCCTCCATAAGATGCAGTTAAATTGGGAATATAGATTAAAACATATGTGTGATCATTTTCTTGCTTTTGGCAAGTGTCTCATACAATGACGTGCTGTATGTGTTAAGAGCTTAATAGTCAGAGGACAAACTTACTCCTAATTGCTCATACTTTAGTAGAGGAAACCTATGTTGGCACTGGGACATGGTTCTATAGCTTCTTATCTTTTCAAACCTGTCCTAGAAAAGTAGTTTGAAGAGTACACCTGTGGTCTAAGGTTATCTGGTGGGTGTCTAGCAATCCAGTCTGACTCTACCTATCCATCTCCATTGGCTTGGCTCTCTTTATGTTTCTCCTGCTTAGCCCATATGTAATGTGATGGTTTAAAGCAGGGATTCCCAACAGTAGCTCTCCAACCCATTGTCTGTTGCTTCCAGTGACCTCAATGCAGGTGCTTATTTTTGAATTCCTGGTTTTGAGACAAGTTTTGGTTGTATAAAAACCAGGTGCACTGCCAAACAGAGCCTCAATGTAGGTTCCACATAGGGGCTACCAAATGGCCAATCACAGCATTTATTTGGCACCCCAAGAACACTTTTCATGCTTATGTTGCTCCCCAACTCCTTTTTCTTCTGCTCACGGGTTCAAAAGGTTGGGGATTCCTGGTTTAAAGGAACAGTAACACCAAAACATTAAAGTGTTTTAAATGAATTGCAGTTTAATATACTGTTGCCCTGCACTGGTAAAACGGGTGTGTTTTCTTCAGAAACTTTACAATAGTTTATACAATAAGTTGCTATATAATAAGTTGTTGTGTAGCCATGGGGGCAGCCATAAAACACAGGAGACACAGTAGATAACAGATGAGCTCTGAAGCATCCCATTGTATACTACAGAGTTATCCGTTATCTGCTACTCGAATTCCAGTTTGAATGGCTGTCCCTAAGCTACATAGCAGCTTGTATATATAGTACAAACTATAGTAGTCTTTCTGAAGCAATCACACAGCTTTTACCGGTGCAGCACAATACTACATTATGTTTTCATTACTTTGAAGCACTTTTATATTTTGGTGTTACTGTTCCTTTAACTGGGACCGGGGAAGCCAGAAGAAAGCTTGGTCTTATATTTCCAAATAACGAATTACCAGTTATGCTGAGGATACTCATGGCTAATCCAAAAATGTATGAATACAAACAGCAATAACTACACATGAGAAATGATCTCAAATTCGAAAGCACTAAAATCTATTCTAGATAGTGATGTGTCGTGAATATTTCATAGTATACATGCTCTATTGCAGTTTTTGTTCTGACTATATTACTCCAGTCCATAGTTCCATAAGTGCACACTTCAGTTATACTGTATAATCTTTGTGATGTGTGCAACGATGAATAAAATGGCAAATCTCTCCTCCCCAGTGCATACTGTATACTGCATATGGTCCCAGATAAAGTTTGTCTCCTGTGGTGGCCACTTATATCTGCACATGAATCAGGTCCTTGTTCATTCTGTTTGATCATTTCCATTCCGTTATGGTAATCCACGGGATCTTTCAGAAATAATTAGGCACATGGAGTCAATCCTGGCTGACTGACAGTATGCATAAGATAATGTCATATTTCTGATCACTGCAAGAATTGAAGCTTAGCTGATAAAATGACATTGGCTCCCAATCAGAGCTCTTTCTCTCTGCATCCAGCCTTCTGCTAAATTTCTTTTAACCTTTCTTCTATAAGCAACAGTGACAATCCTTCCCGCTGTTAATGGAGTCTTCCAACTGGCTCATAATCATATTCTTCATATAACCAGTGGCTTCTTTCTATTCTCTCTGTCCCTTGTGCAATCAAATATAGTTTCCTCATTATGCAGATACATAAATGACACAGCGTATATTATGCATATGAAGAAGCTTTATAGATGTAAACTGTCACTCTTAGGTACGGGGAGAAGAATTAGCACATGATCAGCATTCATTAAATCTTTCAGATGAGCCACGTTACTTAAAGTAAATCTGATTTCATGGGCAACAGCCAAAATAAGACCGGGCAGGATTAGTTGGTTCATTCCCTCTTATCTTGCTTGGCACAGCTGAATTTTGAAAGCAAACGGCTGGAATTTGTGTTTCAGTGGGATTTTAAACCAGTCACACTGTTACTTCAGGAAGATATGTCCTGGAACATGGGCCACTGCTTTTCCACCTTATAATGGCCTTGTTTATTCTTTACTACTGTCTGAATTTATAATAGAGTTCAGTTCAGCTGCAGAATTACTTGGGATTTGACACATTATTTATTTGCAGATAATTCATGGATATATTTACCAACCAGAAATATAGTTACCAGAATTAAAGTGGACAGTTAAGTATGCCTCCACAATGGGTTCATTTTAATGTTCTTGCACTTCCATATGGTTGCACATTAGGGGTCATTTTTGCTCAAGTGACTGCAGCAAAACTGCACAACCACATTTGTACTTAGGAGTAATAAATGAGCCCTTATGTGCGCTTAAGGTCGCATAAAGTCACCTTTGCATGACCAACGATTAAAGAATCCATGAGATCTATTGAGATACAAAAATATTGGCTTTAGAACAGAGCAAGAACTGAGAACACTGAGAAATCTAGTTGCAAAATTATAGCATACTATAGTTTTGTTATGTTGCACATGCTGCAGCAGCAGTTTGGTGAGTAATCGTCTGATTAAACATGTTCTGTTTCCTGTGTTGTATTCCTGGAATAGCAGGTAGAGTAGGGAGAGATGGTGCCTATAGTAGCAGTGCGGAAAATAGTCTCTGGGAAGGGACTATGACTGTGGGATAGCAGATATAGTAGGGAGTGATGGTGCCTATAGTAACAGTGGGATAATAGTCTGTGGCTGTGGGATAGCAGGTATAGTAGAGAGAGATGGTGCCTATAGTAACAGTGGATAATAGTCTCTGGGATGGGAGTGTGACTGTGGGATAGCAGGTATAGTAGGGAGAGATGGTGCCTATAGTAACAGTGGATAATAGTCTCTGGGATGGGAGTGTGACTGTGGGATAGCAGGTATAGTAGAGAGAGATGATGCCTATAGTAACAGTGGATAATAGTCTCTGGGAAGGGAGTGTGACTGTGGGATAGCAGGTATAGTAGGGAGAGATGGTGCCTATAGTAACAGTGGGATAATAGTCTCTGGGAAGGGAGTGTGGCTGTGGGATAGCAGGTATAGTAGAGAGAGAGATGGTGCCTATAGTAACAGTGTGATAATAGTCTTTGGGAAGGGAGTGTGACTGTGGGATAGCAGGTATAGTAGGGAGAGATGGTGCCTATAGTAACAGTGGGATAATAGTCTCTAGGAAGGGAATGTGACTTTGGGATAGCAGGTATAGTAGGGAGAGATGGTGCCTATAGTAACAGTGGGATAATAGTCTCTGGGAAGGGAGTGTGACTGTGGGATAGCAGGTATAGTAGAGAGAGATGGTGCCTATAGTAACAGTGGATAATAGTCTCTGGGAAGGGACTGTGACTGTGGGATAGCAGGTATAGTAGGGAGAGATGGTGCCTATAATAACAGTGGGATAATAGTCTCTGGGAAGGGAATGTGACTGTGGGATAGCAGGTATAGTAGGGAGAGATGGTGCCTATAGTAACAGTGGGATAATAGTCTCTGGGAAGGGAGTGTGGCTGTGGGATAGCAGGTATAGTAGAGAGAGATGGTGCCTATAGTAACAGTGGATAATAGTCTCTGGGAAGGGAGTGTGACTGTGGGATAGCAGGTATAGTAGGGAGAGATGGTGCCTATAGTAACAGTGGGATAATAGTCAATGGGAAGGGACTGTGACTGTGGGATAGCAGGTATAGTAGGGAGAGATGGTGCCTATAGTAACAGTGGATAATAGTCAATGGGAAGGGACTGTGGCTGTGGGATAGCAGGTATAGTAGGGAGAGATGATGCCTATAGTAACAGTGGGATAATAGTCTCTGGGAAGGGAATGTGACTGTGGGATAGCAGGTATAGTAGGGAGAGATGGTGACTATAGTAGCAGTGTGATAATAGTCTCTGTGAAGAGAATGTGGTTGTGGAATAGCAGGTATAGTAGGGAGCATGGACATCTACAAATAGGGGCAAGGGAGCAACCCTTGGAGTTTCTGACCTGAATTGAAGTTCTGTTTCGAGCCTGCTGCCTGTGGATACAATCTTATGGATTGTATAGGCTAGAGGGATTCACCCAGCAGTCTATCCAATCCCTGTGCAGCTGTACCAAGTCTTAAACTGAGGGGGAAGATGAATGTTTTCTGTAGGCAGCAGCAGGCTTGGAATAAAGTAATAACATTCAAGTGTATTATCAGTAAAATTTCCTGATTTGTAAATCTAATATCTTGTGTATGTGTGTGTCTGTATGTGTCTGTACATGTGTGTGTTTTACTTAGTTTATCTAAGTCTGGTTTTGTGTGTGTGGACCTGAGCCAGATCTACTTGTGTGTTAGTGTGCTTACACTAGTAGTGGTACAATTTGCCTTCCTGTGCAAGTATGTTTTTTATATCTGCTTTTGCTGGAGTGTCTTCATAAGCCTATATGTGTCTGCCCCAGTCTAATGGGCACATTTACTAAGCTAGAGTGAAGGATTAGAATAAAAAATACTTTGAATTTCGAAGTTTTTTCAATTACTTAGGTCCAATTGAAAATTGTCTTGGCAATTAAACACTGGCTTATATTTCGCCAGATAGAAAGTTTCTTAGAGAATTTTCTTCCTGGCGAAACTTTGTTAACCTACTTACGCTTTCGTCAATTTAAATATGCCCGGTACATAAAGGTCATTTGTATGTATTTGCTATTGATGTTGAAATTGCTGAAAGTGGCCACTAATTACTAAAACTGTCCAAGGAAGAAAAATAAAAACAAAAGAGATCCTCCTTAAAAGGAAGTGTAAATAACATATATTTAACGGTTATTGCTTTTAAACATAATCCCACATTAAAATATGATATGAAATATATTTTAATACAGGATATGATGTCACTGACATAGTAATGTTGAAGATGTAGCTTCATTTTAATAATTCGCCAGGTAGAACCAGTAGAGTTTGGCAAAAAGGGTAAAGTATTGGAAAGTTTACAATTTGATAAATTTGCGGATTAACAATTGTTCGCCAGAGCAAAGATTTGCCTGGTAAAACTATGTGAAAGATTTCTAGCGCTGAGCTTTTTTGTTAGTGAATTGTCCTCTTCACCATTTATTAAACAGGCGATGTAGTGGCGAATTGTCTTTTTTGGCGAATTTTCACTAAACATCCTCAATCCGCCCTTTAGTAAATGTGCCCCTCTATAGATTCTCCCCTGTGATCTTAGGTATAATAATTCGAAATGGCTCTGGATCTATCCATCTATGGCATTAGAATTGGAACCACTGTTATTGGGGCTGTATTAATTCTGTTGTGTTTTCTGGAGTTTTATAAAATGGAAATGATACTTTATTATTATCCCATATGTTCTGGGGGAATTCTTTATTGAATTTGGACAATGTTTACACTGCAAGGTATTCTGGGCTATTATACACAGAGCTGGCCCTATTTCTTATGTCATCAAATGGAGACCGCTTACAGGACATTGGCATTGAAACTCTATTCTGGGTCATTATGTATCAGGTTGGTACTGCATTGTATGTGCTTGCATGAATTCTTGTGCCATTTGACTATGAAACAAATAATTGAGTATATAGCTGTAATTAGCCTCCCCAAACCGAGAACATCACCCTCTGCCTGTGCTTGCGCCACTGCTGTGTAAGGGATCAAATTAATGTCTCCTCCAAATAATGCATTTTTTTCTTCAAAATGGAGGTGTTTGTCCATCTCAGACTACAAGTGATTGTTCCTTGACCTCAACCCACTTGCTCATGTCTCTAACTGAGAGGGCACTGTGTCAGCCTGGGTAAAGAAACACACAATTGGTTCATGTTTTCACTCCAAAAGAGGCAAAAGCAAGTGGATTACAACAGATCAGCTATTTCTTACTAGTCTGAGACTAAGGGGCAGATTTACATAGGGTCGAATATCGAGGGTTAATTAATATCGAAGTCGAAGGATTTACAGCAAATAGTTCGAGCGAGCGATCGAACGGAAAATCGTTAGATCGAACAATTAAATCCTCTGAATCGTTTGATTCGAAGGATTTTAATCCATCGATCGAACGATTTTACTTTGACCAAAAAAACATTAGAAAGCCTATGGGGACCTCCCCATAGGCTAACATTGCACTTCGGTAGGTTTTAGGCGGCGAAATATGGGGTCGAAGTTTTTTTAAAAGAGACAGTACTTAGACAATTTTTAGTTCGAATCGTTCGATAAGAAGTCGAAGTCGTAGTCGAAGGTCGAATGTAGCCTGTTCGATGGTCGAAGTAGCCAAAAAAAAATTTGAAATTTGAAGTTTTTTTTATTCTATTCCTTCACTCGAGCTAAGTAAATGGGCCCCTATAAGTGCAAGTGTGCGTGTCAATGCAAGTGTGTAAATAAGACAACGTGAAGTTAATGGCAATTGCATCCAATGCACTGACTCACTTGCTAATATGTGTGTGCCCAGTGAATGGATTTGCTTGAAAAATGGATAAAGATGGCCACATTGGCTCAAAATTATAAGTTGGGTAGCTTATACCCCCCCTTACACTATTATATAATATCCTCTGCACAGTATTTCTTTTCACCATCAGACCATTTAGCTATCCAATAGTTCTCCTATTCACGTGTAATAACAATTCCAGTGTCCAGATTTGTGTCTTTGCCACCAAAATATTTGTAGATGTTTTACTTGTGATACTTGCTATATACAGTAACAGTGGAGTTTAGACACAACCTCCTCATCTGACTGGATATAAATTATCAGCACGAAAAACTGATCCAGATTAGGGTTGCCATCTGTCCAGTTTTTACCCAGCCTGGTTTTTGGGTCCAGGAGAAAACTGACTTTCCGGATTTGCAAATTAGGAATCTGGACAGGACATTGCAGTCAATGGCATGGCAATCAGTCAATCTCCAGGTCATCAACCCTGATGCCACCCACCCACCTCCAATGACATCAGTTCCGCCCCCCAACATCACCCACTCCCACCCAGAGTTAATTTGAAAAAAAGATGGCAACCCTAGGCCAGATTCAATTAAGTGAGAAAAAGTTATATCAGGGTTTATCATATGAAAACTCATGGACAATATTCAATTTAAAGAGAAAAACATTTCTCCTAATTCAAATCCAGTTTGTTCCCATAGCCGTCATAAGAGTTTTCACGTGATAAACCGTGAGATAAGTTTTTCTGAAATGAACTGAATCTTGTCCATGTGTTTTCATTGGATAAAGCTTTTTCTCACTGAATTGAATTCGGTCCATAATTTGAATTTGATTTCTAATCATCTGAGACACCTGCATATGATGATGTTAAAGGCTGCCTGTGCCTGGGTGTTTGTATTTGCATTTAAGCAATAGTAACAGTGCTGGAAGTTGCTGTTGCCTGTTTTAAATAGAACCGCTTGCAGTCAGGGTTTCGGACCCCACCTATAATTCTTTCCTGTACCTTATGATATAAAATAATGCATTATTAAAAGGATGAACTGCACCTCCCCTGCACATACGACTATTACAGAGATGGCAGCCAAGCCCAAGTTATCAGGTAGATAATGATCCTGTCCTGAATGTATTACAGCATAATTCCTCTTTATTCTAAATGGTAAAATGAAGCAAGGTCTAAAAAAATGTCTCATTATCATCGTAATGGCATGATGGAAGTTGCCATCTCTGCTGTTGTAAATATAAACAAAAGTCAAGGCAGAGTTACAAGCATATTGTCAATATCAGGGGATAACAGAATGAATTTACTGCTTGGCCTGAAGTCATATTCAGTGTTTAGCATCTTTTGTTCCTTTAGATGGAGCCACATCCCATAACTTTAATAGCTGCAGATACAAGATTGAATAATTGCCAGTCGGTAACTGGTTCATATGTCAGTCATTTATTCCTAGCATTGGCTTGGCTGCCAGAGATACCGAGAACAAACTTGAATAGAAGATCCTGAATGCCAAGAATGTAAATCCTTTGTATAAACCTCATCTTTCAGTTCTGCATGAATTCAGTAAAGTCTGTGCTTAGCAAATTAATGAGCCTGGCAACACATTAATTCGAAAACATGGTAAAGTGAAGTTCATCTTTGCCAAATGATTCTTTTTGAATTTCACATCACAAATAACTTTCTGAAAAAGTATTTTTGCCCTTTGCCATGTTTTCCAGTATAAACTGCTCCCACTCATCGCATGTCGTCATGCTTCAACGACGGGGTCTGCAATAAGCCAAACGGGTGCGGATTTAGCTTGGCATTCCAGTCCATAACAAATGCAAAGAAGATAATGATGATATACCACAACACCAACTTAAAGTGATTCTGTCATGATTTTTATGATGCAGATTTTATTTCTAAATTACACTATAAATAATTCACTCTATAATATAAAATTTCATTCCTGAACCAGCAAGTGTATTCTTTTTTAGTTGTAATATTGGCCACATGACTGGGGGCAGCTGGAAAACTGACAATTTATCTAGCCCCATGTCATATTTCAAAATTAAATTAAAAAAAATCTGTTTCCTCTTTTGAGAACCGTATCCCTTTAAGAAAAAGGCTTACAATTAAGGGCAGAAGCGCCTGAAATGCGTCAGACATTAAATGCGGCATTTTTTTAAACTGTAAGAAATAAAAAGGAGGGCATTTTACTTAAAGGGATACTGTCATGGAAAAAAACATTTTTTAAAAATGAATCAGTTAATAGTGCTGCTCCAGCAGAATTCTGTACTGAAATCCATTTCTCAAAAGAGCAAACAGATTTTTTAATATTCAATTTTGAAATCTGACATGGGGCTAGACATATTGTCAATTTCCCAGCTGCCCCAAGTCATGTGACTTGTGCTCTGATAAACTTCAATCACTCTTTACTGCTGTACTGCAAGTTGGAGTGATATCACCCCTCCCTTTTCCCCCCCAGCAGCCAAACAAAAGAACAATGGGAAGGTAACCAGATAGCAGCTCCCTAACACAAGATAACAGCTGCCTGGTAGATCTAAGACAACACTCAATAGTAAAAACCCATGTCCCACTGAGACACATTCAGTTACATTGAGAAGGAAAAACAGCAGCCTGCCAGAAAGCATTCCTCTCCTAAAGTGCAGGCACAAGTCACATGACCAGGGGCAGCTGGGAAATTGACAAAATGTCTAGCCCCACGTCAGATTTAAAAATTGAATATAAAAAAAATCAGTTTGTTCTTTTGAGAAATGGATTTCAGTGCAGAATTCTGCTGGAGTAGCACTATTAACTGATGCGCTTTGAAAAAAAACATGTTTTCCGATGACAGGATTAGGGATGGGCGAATAAATTCGCCATGGTTAAATTCGCGGCGAATTTCTGCGTTTCGCCGCGGGCGAATTTTTCGCGAAATTGCGGCAAAAATTCGCCTCGCGACTCGTTTCGCCGCGCGTCGAAATTTTCGTCGCGCGACGAGCCACGACGCCGCTAATGCGCGTCAAAACAAAAAGACGCGCGACGAACTAAACATCACCCACAGCAGCCAATAAGATGTGAGCCATCCCTGAGCCAACCCACTGGCTATATAAGGAGCTGCAGAGGCGGCCATTACTCGTGGCGTTTCTGGTAGAGGTAGAGAGAGCAGGATAGTGAGAGATTTGTGTGTGATTTAGCTAGTGGAGTTTGTGTAGAGAGCTTTTTTTTTTTCTGAGTCAGTGCAAGTGGAGGTTGTGGATTTCAGTTTACTGTTTTCCCTCTTCTGCTTGCCTGCTCACCACCCAATAGCCCTTTTTAGGGCTAACTGTCTTTGTCTTTGTCTGTGCTGGTGTGTGTACTCCTTGTGGGTGCACACTTCTGCTGAGGGGATTTAGTTGAGGGTTTTATTTTTTTCTCCTTTCCTTCCCCGAAATATCCAAACCCCCCCCCTTATATATATATATTTTTTTTTAAGTTTAGTTGCCCAATATGACGGGCCGTGGGAGAGGGGGGATGGGTGGTGGTGGTGGGAAGAAGGGTGGGTTAGGGATGGGTGGTGGTGGTGGTGGGAAGAAGGGTGGGATAGGGACGACCAGGGGCTCAGTGTAGGCACTCAGACAGAGCATGCCTACTACGACCAGACTGAGCTCCTGGTCACCCTAGTTCATCAAGTAAATGCCATGCGGCAAGAGCTGGGAGAGGTTAGGGACATTGTTGACAACCTCCAGAGGGTTGTTGCTCCTCCTCCTCCTCCTCCACTTTAATTTATTTATTATTTGTTACAGCACCAGTTGTGCTATATGTTGTGAATTAAAAAAATTTTTTATATCTCTATATTTTGAGTTCATTTTTCATTTGACTAAACTAATACTCACATGGTACTTGGAATTGTTTGGATTCTAATAACACAACGATGACTATTCTTAATCGGAGTCATTAAAATTACATTACATAGTATTTCAGAATCATTACAATTACATGATGTAAATATAAGGTTCATTCACATAAACATATGGTTTATTCATTTTTATCTGAGATACAAAGCATCCAGATACTATCTGTTCAGATTTATTAGTTGTACTTGTGTTAGTAATCTACTATTAGATATTTGAAGTACAGATGGTACTTTTTGGTTAAACAGAGATATAGAGTAGTAGTAGATACCATTACCAGTTGACCAGAGGTAATGTGAAAAAATCCACAAACGTTAAAAGTTTAAGAAACTTGCAAAATGGGAGCCATTTTTTCAAGATAGGAGTCCTCTAACAATGCAGGGCATGTGTGTAGCAGTATACTAAGTGAAACACGCATGTGTATTGGTCTTCCCATGGAGTCCAATCCAATTCAGCACATTCAGACACAAAGCAAAAGATACCATGTTCATTTATCATCACAGACTACAAAGCTTGAAACTAAGGGGAAAATTTTTATTTGTAGGCCCAAAGATGAAAAAAGGTTATACAAACAAAACACCCATAGAAGATGGGCTTCATCAAATTGCACTGCGCGTCAAAAATAACGTCGCGCGTTATAACACATACTTGCGTCCGCGACAAAATATTTTGACGCGCGACAAAATCGGGCCGCGCGACTCGTTTCGCGAATTTTTCGCCGTTTCGCGAATTTCGCTGGAAATTCGCGAATTATTCGGCGAAGCGAAACGCGACAGATTCGCCCATCACTAGACAGGATCCCTTTAAGTCCTGTGTTGGGGTATTCCATCATTATCTTCTCTGCGTGTTTTCAAGTAACAGCTCAGTAAACCTGGTTGCTGACCCTTCACCAGCAGTTATCAGCCTTTTCTCATGGCATGACCCCATTGAAGATAAAAGCTTTGGTCAGGGCCCCTTTAACTGGTGAAATGATTACAGATATTGGAAAATATTGGTGTTCAGCCATTGTTCCAAGAAAACCTGGGACAGGTAATATAAATAGCTAAATATTCACCACCAAACCCCACTGTAACTGGAATTTTAGGTGTGTTTAGAAGAATAAATGTCCATTTCTCCCAATACTCACCCTGCCATGGCCTACTTTGACTGCCAATCCATACCTGGTGGCTGGCCAAGAAAAGGCAACAGAAGGGAGGGCAGGGGGAGGGGAATTGCAGCAGAGGGAAGGGCAGAGAGGAGCAAACTAGGGGGTAGGCAGAAGACCCTTTTACAGATACTTGCCCAGCACCCCCGTATCGTTACGCCCAAGGCAGGTACCTCTTCTGCCTACCCCTAGTTCCAGCCAGGGCAGGTTGCGAGTGAGATACCCATTTGCTAAGTAATTAAATTCTAACCATTATTCTGTAACAGACTTTCTGACTACTGCACACGAGACAAGTGCTGTTGGCTAAAAATACAACTCACTGCACGGGGTGTGAGTGCATCTGTTTTCTAAAACAATCTGGCCAGCAGCCCGTGTTCGAGAGTGTCGTAAATTCTCCTGACACAGCATTTAAAATCAATGCCAGTTTTTCAAAGGAATCCTAAATGTGTCTATGTGAAAATAAAGAAAAAAGTCATCATAATTTCACCCTCCCACCAAACCACACCAATCGGTAGCTTAGGACAAAACAAAACATGACATTTATTGAAAGATTAGTTAAAAAGCATTAAAATTGGATTAAAACTTACAATTCATTGTGGGGTTACAGGATGTGTATAAGGGTCCCTACTGTGCCGGGAAGTAGTTGCCTGAGACAGAAACGTATTAAATAGTACTTATTCTCAGGGGCAGATTTATCAAGCATCAATTTGAAAATTCAAAATTAGAATTTTCGAGCTTTTTTAGGGTCAAAACTGTCAAATTCGTCCAGGGATTTATTTAAATTTGATTAGAGTTTTTAAAAAATATAGATTTTTGAAATTAATCATACTTTGGCCCTTTAAGAACTCAAATTCGACTATTCGTCACCTAAAACCTGTCAAATTGCTAAGTCAATGGGATCAATTTGGAGTTGTGTCAGCCTTCCTGACATTCAAATCGAGTTTTCAAAATGTGAATCAAATTCGATTCTAATTATATTCGAGTTTTCGGGTCGATTCAGGACGATTCAATTAATCCGAGATGTAAAAATTCTATTTTATTACTAAATTTCGATTGGTTAGGTTACAAACTTTATGGGAGTTTTTGTGAGTTTTTAAAAACTCACATGAATTCTAAATTCAATTTTTGATAAATGAGCGTCCCTCAGTGTGTATTTGGAACCTTCAAAACCTAAATAGTAATCCACAAAAGAGAATAGCCCTTCCTTACTATGTCCAGATTTGACCATATATTGGAGTCTGTATATTGGCCAGACTCACATTGGGAGTGATAAAAGAGGCACTACTGGAGACCTCCCTTGTAATTAAATATTTTTGTAAAAACACATGCTCGTGCATTTTAACCTTATGGGACATTTTGGAAGAATTAGTGAACAGAGATAATAAATAATTATGGCACCCCATTAACCAGGCTTCCCAGTCTAGGGGGAGGGAACAAAAACAAAACATTTTTGATGAGTATGATATTTCCCCAATAGGAACATCCATGACAAATAGCACTTTTAGCGCAAATTCATTTACATGGACCTCCATAAAGATAACTATGAAGACTTCTGTCTTTTTCATACAACTTCGACCCCATACACAGTGTTTTGTTTTAAAACGGACATTATGAAACCAGCCTGATATCCAGAACTGATATCACTGTAGTAGTGACTGCAGTTAGAAAATGTTGAGAGGAACCACAACATTTGGGCATGGGAAACAATAATGGAGACTTGGGACCCAGTACAGTGCTGTAAAGGAGTCAGTGCTACATACATGATGAAATCAACTCCCGTTCAAATGATGCTGCTGTAGCCAACCACATGGTTACACAAAAAAAAGTAAAATGGACCTGCAGATTGAATTGTAACCAGAAATATTTATGTAGGGGATTGATAAAAGTATTTCCTAATTATAGTGCATTCCCCTAAGGATTAGTCTCAAATGGGATCCTTAATCTATGGAAGGGAACAATTCCTCATTTCCTGGGTCACAGTATGACCCCTAATTATCCCAGGTTTAGCCACTAGGTGGCATTGTGTTCTAGTATATAAGCTGAGCACACATGTTCTCAGGGTCCGTATTGTCTGTCCCTTTACCTAAGCAGGCAGCAAGGGTTGCCCTTGAGCCTAGACAAGGTCGGATCTAGCTAGTCAATAATAATCACTCTAGGAGTGATTGACAGTTAGGGCTATTTATACAAGCAGCTGAGGCTCCACCGAGGAGTGATGAGCGGGATTAAGATCCTGGGTACTACTTGCCCAGAAGTAGGGACTAAGTGTTAGAGCTAGGGTCTAGAAAGAGACACCATTGGAGCTCCACTTAGGGTAAAGACTGAAAGCTGGGAGTACCTCCATAGATGCTGTATAGTCTATCTACCCCGTGGGGCTCATACTGACTATAGGTGCTGTGAGTATATGCCTATCACTGATGTTATATGTTCCTGCTTATCTATCATTGAACTCCTATGTGTATTATCTTTCTTTAATAAAGAAGTTCCATTGTTTAGCTGCAAGAACCACTAGTGCCCAATTATTGTGCATTTTATAGAATTACAGTTGCACATCACCCTGACTCCACACCGTTTCGAGGGCTCACCCCATGAGAATACAAGGTCTCATCCGAAGCAAATATTGGGGTAAAGCTACTAGTTTGAGTAACGATGCCCCTCATTTTACCGTAGTCTTACATTTATGATAATAATCCTTTTAGGAGAATTCCTGGAGGTGACTCATATTAATATATATATATATATATATATATATATATATATATATATATATATATATCCTACAACCCAGAATTAAACTAAAACCCTCAATACCCCCCAAAAGCTTATGGATTCTGCAATAATGCAACTTATCCATGGCTGTCCATGACTTAGGGCTAATGATGAGCGAATTTGTCCCATTTCACCAAAAAATCAGCCAAACGCTGAAAAAAGTCACGAAACTGCGAAAAATTGACGAAATGCATTAATTTTCGACTAGCATCAATTTTGACGCGATCGACAATTGACGTGCGACAATTGCAATGGGCGAATTTTTCCATGGCGAATTTCAGCTACAGTTTCGTAAAAACATTTGCAGTCATCGAGGTGCGGAAATTTGTTGCAAATGCATGCCTGGCGAATAAATTCGCCCATCGCTACTTAGGGCTTCTATATGATTTTTTTAGGTGGCACACACAAGCATATGAAACGGTTAATATTTTTAATGGGTATGGTAAAGCCATTGTTTGAAGCAGGGAAGCTAAAATGATGGCCAAGGATGATGGGAGCTGCATTTCATAGTCGCTAAGAAGCAGAAGCTTAACAACCCTGATTTTGCAGCTTCCTGTATTACTACTTAGTTACTGCCATAAACTGCTTTCTTTGTGCAGTAATAAAATCTGCTGTCCTCACGGACCCCTTGACTGCAACAATGAACTGTCTATAATACAATGAGATGATTTATATGCTTAGGGCACATGATTGATCTATTTATGCTAAGGTAAGGTTAATGGATTTTCCCCTAGGAGATAAATAGGGAAAGTTTTACTTTACTTTCCTCTGTATCATTATGTTCTTGCAAGAAAGATGAAGTGAAGTCATTTATTTGATTGCACTTTTTATGCGTTTCTCGCTCCTCACTTCTAAATTTCTCTTCTGTTTAACTCTTTCAAGGGGTAGAAGGGACGGTTGAAAACACAACTTTATAATTGATTATCTTAATCAAATGTAATTCTAAGCACCTTTCCAATATACATTGACTGCACATGTGCAGTGCTTTTAGAGGGAATGTAAGCAAGCCCTCAACACAAATGTATCATAATTGAACATTTTTCTATATAATTTTGCAATTTACATCATTTTTTCCCCTAGGTTTAAAGGCAGTCACAGTTTATAAACTGCTAATATCATGTATTTGGCACAAGCCAGTCGGATGAAACTTTATTACCTGGGAAAAGAAATGTCTCTTGGAAACAAGATACAATAATGAAACAAAAAATAAATCTAAAGTGCTTAGAAGAGGGCACTGAACATTTATATAAGGTTTTGAGGCTTTACATTTCCATTACTGCAATTGAAAGGAGTATCTGTTTGCCCTTTGATATTTTTCAACACCACCGATTCTTACTACACGTTCAATTTATATAATATAACTGTAGTTGGCTCCCCTATGGCCAGGGCCCCATTCCCATTATGCCTTATAAAGGGTTATAACTTTTCAGGTCTGTCATAGAACATGTATGATTTTTTGAATCAAAAAGAGCAACATCACAAAACTTTCCTCTGCTCACTAATTTAAGTTTCTACCTACAGTGGCTGTTGGCAGAACTGACTAGCAGGTAGTGCTATCATAATAATTCTTTTTAAAAAATCATGTACATAATATAAGTATGTATCTCTGAGCTTGAATCTGTTTCGATGGTTATCATTTTCTTTCACATGTAAGTTTTCCCTTGGTAGAACTAGTTTTACTTGCAGTAGACTCACACATGTCACAGGAAAAACAAATATACACAAAGGACACAGAGTGTATATGAGGAAGGACACAGAGCTTATATAGGGACACAGAGCTTTAGTGCAATGTGGTAAGAGACACAGTAGGAAGGAGGTCCCTGCCCTATAGAGCTTACAGTCTAAGTAGAAAATAAGTAGAGAAACACATTAACTAGTATTGGTTAGGTATATTACACATCCCCAGTTTAGTGGATTTTTTTTATTGCAATAACAGTTGCCCTTATGCGTTTTAAGCAATCTCATAACTATGGCCCAAATTACCCTAGCAACCACGCATTGATTTGCATAAGAGACTGGAATATGAATAGGAGAGAGTCTGAATAGAAGGATCAGTAATAAAAATTAACAATAACAACACATGTGTAGCCTTACAGAGCATTTGTTTTTTTTTTTTTTTTTAGAAGGGGGCAGATACGCCCATTCGAAAGCTGCAAAGAATCAGAAGAAAAAGACAAATAACTATAAAACTATAAAAAATAAATAATGAAAAACAATTAAAAAGTTGCTTAGAATTGGTTGTTCTATAACACAATAAAAGTTTACTTGAAGGGGAACCAGCCCTTTTAAACATTTAATGCAAACTTGCACAACAGCATCATGACAATTGAAGAATTTGTATTAATCAGACTAATTATTGCGCCCATTACTTTTTGCCATTAGAATAGTGTTATTAACACATGCCATAGAGGATAGGGTTAGGTTGCTGCCTCTTAGGAGGAGTGCACTCAGCTCAGTCGTGTGCAGTACAGTGTCCTACTATCTATGGTACATAAGCCATCATTGTGACACAGAAGTCACTGATTCTATAAGACACATTCTCCTGGGGATCACCATAAATGACTTGAGTGAAGCTTACTCTTCACGGGCCCAATTTGCCCACGTCTTACACAATGTGATATTTTTGTTACCTCTCTATGAATGATGCATTGCGTGCTTTGAAGTTTAGTCCTTATGGGCTTTTGAAACTTTCTTTTGAAACATTTTTACACATATTTTTGCAGCTGACATAAAGTCAGGATTGATGTGTTTGTCTACAGAGTGGTTTATGCAACGGTTTCTCTGCATGCTCCTTGTAGTATTCCTCTTTAGAGACAGTTTCCTCTCTGCACAGACAGCTTTGTTTTTGCAGTGCGTGTAGGGGGCCCTCTGATGATCAAAGGCACACTACACCAAATTATTAAAAAAACTTGAAATACTTTTAATTACTTGCAAAGTCGTCAAAACAACTCACCAACCAGCATATAGGATATTGCTTGTACAGACTTACAGGTGTTCCTTTATTCCCCCAACATAGGCTTGTGAACCCAGCCTCTTTGCCTTTTCTTGCACCACCTACCGGTCAGGCAGTCCACCGTACGTCCTACGAGCCCTCCACTTCGCCCCGGTAGGAATTTCCGTGTGCCTCCTCCCTCCTTCAGCCAGCGGGCCACCACAGCAGGGCCCCCTAGCCTTTCCGGGTAGGATTTTTCACCACAGGCCTAGGTTGTCCACACTGCCCTGTCTATCTCTCTTTTCCCTATCTGTGGCTGAGCCACGGCTACTAAGCCTCTTACTCCTTGTTGGGGTGCCAGCTACCCTTTCTAGCTTTTGCCCTCACTGGCTATGGCACCTAGTGCCCCATTACAGTTCTACCTATCTAAACCTTTCCATCCGACTAACCACACCCTGGGTGGAACCATCCCTTTTATACCTTTTCAGCCCTGTCTCACTACTTCCCTCTAGTGGCCGGGGCAGGAACTACATTTTACATAACACCATTATATAACCCTTATATAACTAATGGGAACCCACTGCCAACTATTGGACAAACCCTGTAAATACACCTTTTAATACTTCAACTTTTCAACATCAAAATTACACATAACAATCATTTTCTCACATTTCCATCACCATTCACTACATTTTAGTATAACACCATTTTCATCCACCTTACATGCGGGTACTGAGGGCATAAGGTTCCTTCAGATTAGTTGGTGCCTCAAGATCCTCAGCGGATTAGAATTGAACACAAATATTTAATTTTATATAAATATATATATATATATATATATATATATATATATATAGTTAACCAGAATGGATTGGATCGTCATAACTTACCTCTACTAGAAAATCCTGTAAACGTTGAATAAACCCCATAAGCAGGTTTTGCTTCCAATAAGGATTAATTCTATCTTAATTTGGATAAAGTAAAATGTACTGTTTTATTATTATAGAGAGGAAGTACATAATTTTTACAAATTTGGATTATTTCATTGTAATGGAGTCTATGGGAGACAGCCTTCCCGTAATTCAGAGCTTTCTGTTAGGTTTCCAGATTACAGATCCTAGTGTGTGTGTGTGTGTGTATATATCCTTGATAAAGGCCCTAATGTGGGTTGAAAGGTTGGATGCACAAGTTTGAAAAATAAAGATATTTTTAGTTCACTAACCAAGGAGTGTGGGTCCTCTTGAACTATATATATATATATATATATATATATATATATATATATATATATATATATATATATATATATATTTCTCAGTTCACTGAAAATTAATGGAAAAGTAAAAAGTTAAATATCTGGAGCTCCTCAAAAAACCCTATGTAGTAAGACTGAGGGCTATTGGATGCACTGATAGACCTGAATTAAGTTCACTGGTGACACAGAAGATCTACAAAAACCAGGCCTTCAAAAAAGAAGTAGTAGAAATGCAGCCTAACAAGTTTTGTGCCTACAAAGCACTTAATCATAGGTCTATGATTAAGTGTCCTGTAGGCATGGAACATGTAGGTTTTTTACTTTTTGCTACTTCTTTTTTTATGGCCTGGTTTTTGTGGATCTTCGGTGCCTATCCTTTTATGCACATAAACGATAAGATCCACTAGTCTAGGGAGGTTACCAAGTAGGTGGCATTTTATCTCTTGGCCACCACCACTCTGGGTCTTTGTTCAATTGATATCTCTATCTAGCGCATTGATTTCAATCAGAGGGCTTAGTCCTCTCCCACCTTTAATATTTAAAAGGAGAGATTGCCAAGACCATAGCATTGGTTCTACAGGCTTTATCCTCCCCCGATTGTTTCTTCTAAGAGAGAGAGAGACTGACCAGACCAACCCATTAAAAGGCATGGGACCACCATTTAAATTGGCTGGTGTGGGGGTTAAAACCACATGGAAGGTTGGCCTGCTGCATAAATGCAAGACTTCCAGCAGAATAACGCTGCTACAATACAAAATGCAAAAAGGAGGGTCATCTGAGCATTCCAAGGCTAAGTAAAATTATATAAATACAATGGAATAAATGGTCTACTTGGTCTTAACTCATATTTATCAGAATTAGATTTTTTAGGTTTCACAGCCACCTGCTTAAAGTTTCAACATCTTAACAACATACCACAAAAGTTACAGATATTTATAAATAATATCTTATCATCCTACTAATACCTGGTGCATCAAAAAACCATGTACCCCCAAATCTCACCTCAGCTGACATTCAGACTACCAATTAATCCTGTATATTATTAGGGGGATTCTACCGTGGGTGACCTGATTTCAAATCTGTTAAATTACCTGCACTCCTCCTGGACAAAACAATGACTTTCTGCTTTCTGTGAGCAATTATATGTTTTGTGTATTGAACATTTATGTTATTATCTGCTCTGAAAATGAAATACATTGCTATTTCAATATATTGGCAATTAAAATTGTAAAAAATGCTGCCGAGAATATGACCTACTTTTACAAAATGATCGTTACTTGGTGTACAAGAAAATATTCATTTCACCCAAACGGATGCAACTTGTTAACAATTAAGTTCAGTTTAAAAGCATATGCACAGTGCCGATCCTTACCTAAGGGCGGCCTGAGACGGCTCCTGCAATGCCGCCCCCCCTCGCCGACTTACCTGTCGGGAGGGGAGGCAGGAACACTAATGCGGAGAGCGCAACTGCACTCTCCCGTGTTAGTAAAGCTGAATTTCGGGTTTAATTCTGCTCTTAAAGGTGCAGGAGCGGCTTTTTGCCGCCGCTGTAAACCTCTCCAGGCGCACCCCTGCATATCCATATGCTACAGACACATTGGGGCATATTTATCAATGGTGGAATTTCGAATTGAAAAAAACTTCGAAATTCGAATTCAAAAAGACCAACAGAAATGAAGTCGATTTTTTTTTGGTCGAATAGGTCCATTTTTCGGCCAAATTTTAATTGTATGAATTCGAATCGAATTATATGACTTCAAATCGAATTTGGACTATTCCCTAGTAGTACATAAAAAATAGCTTGAAATTCAAATTCTTTTCATTTGAAAATTCATCACGACCTTTGATAAATTTGCCCCCTACTGTGCTTAATTCTAAAAAGATAACAAGCAAGGAATCGTTTTACTTGGATCACTTTGAAATAAAAATGGTAGGATGGTATAGTATCCTAAATCAATTGCAAACTGCTGGGAATTCATTGCCGAAATGTTCTGTAGTGTCTGTTCCAAACAAAAGCATTTCTGCCAGAGCCAGAAAGAAAAAGGTGACCTCAAATTTGGATTAAAAAGGCATTCGAATCTGTCTGGCCATTGTGTGTGCTTCAGGTAGATTTCAGCTACAATCTAAGGCATAATACACACCAATATAGTATTTGAGGTTGCACTTTCTGCACTGGAATTGTCTCTCAACACAACTGCCAAGTTACTGAAATTATTTCTGTTGCATATGAATACAGTATAGCAGACCTGTCTCCATTATGAATGTACCTTCTAGATTCAACTATGATCACACCCATCTTCTGTGCTGGCAAAGGAGTGTCCCCTAAAGGCATATGTGCTAGACAGGATAGTTGTTTGATGTCAAGCCAGCTGGGTGGGCAGATCAGAGAAATCAGGGTTCAGTAGCAGAGTAAGACCTTAAGCTACACATACAACAATGCCTACAGGAAATAGTTACTATTTCTCTTTGAACAACAACTTTCATGGATTGATATGTGTGCATCTCATTGATGTGATCCGCATCAGGTGGTCCAGACCCAATATCAGCTCTAATGCAGTAAAAACTGTAAGACAATTTCAACATCGATATCAAAGAGAAAAATATCTAGAGTTTGTGTGTCAGGATCACTGGGAAATGGCTACATGTACAGTAGAGGGACTTTAGAGTGTAAGCTCCTTTGAGCAGGGTCCTCTTTACCTCTTGTGTTGGTTATTGTTTGTATTTTGTATGTAATATTTATGTTCAATGTCATTTATTGTAAAGCACCATGGAATATATTTAGAAATGTGTTAATAAAAATAATCAGTGAACACACAGTATAATTGCACCCTTGCGGGTCTAAGGAGGTAATAATTGCTGGATACAAAATGGAGCAAATACAGGGAAGTAAATCATTTTAAAAATCACATTATGATAATTACCTGTGATACAATGTACAACTCAAGAGAATGCACATAATAGCTCAACGTGTACGTTAATCCTCGAGAACATAATGAAAAGACTGCTGTGAATGTTGCTCCCCATACACATACACACACAGATAAGCCTTCAATTACAGTGTATTGTGTACTAAGAAAGGCATGAATGAAAGTTAAAGTGACTATGTTCCATCATTTTTACACTCAAACATATACCTTAAGATGGCACGTGTCTACTAACCTGTGTAGTACAAATTCATGGGGGCCAAAGGTTCTTACCCCAAAAATAGTAACAGTTTTGTGAACAGCCCGGGCAAATTCAGTGCCAAAGTAAAACTCAGTAAAAATAGCATTCGGTACCAACAGGTTCTGTACAATAGCTGAGTTTCAGTGGGCTGCTGTATTCATTCATGGTCAGGGGTGATCCTGGCCCTGCCACAGCCCCTTTACCCCCATGCTCACTTAATTGGCAGGAAGAGGTCCAGGGAGGGGTTCATGATGCCGCTGGAGGGGGTCCAGGAGGGCCTAGGTTTGAATCCCAGAATTACAGGAGAGTAATTTTTGCTGTCCCTGGTAACTATGGTTGCCACCTTTTGCACAAATTTTTACCGGCTATGATATCACAAGGGGTGGATGATGTTGAAAGGGGTGCGGCTATGCCTTAGCAGGGATCTACAAGGTGGAGATCGGGGAAGGAAAGGGTAAGTTCTAGGCTGGTTAAAGGGCTTATGTGGGTAGGCCATTGTGTGGTGCTACATTAAAGGCCATTACAGATTTACCGGCAGATGGGCGGATGTTTTACTGGCCAGTAAAATACCGGCAGGGTGGCAACCCTACTGGTAACTAGTGGGGCGCTGCTGTCTGAGGCGAGTTTCTCATCTCAGGGGGCAGCACCCTACTGGTTACCAGCACCACCTTCATCAGATTGCAAGTGTAGGGATGTGAAAATCTTAGACACCCTTACACAGGCTAGACAGGCACATCCTTAGTAATATGGACACCTTAGTGGGTCCTTATGGGGACCTTGTGCTTATGTAACCCCTGCAGTTCACACAGTGTACACCAGATGGCACTGTGCCAGAGTATAAAAGGTTTAGGAACCATGTGCTCTGGATCCATTGCTTTAGCCCAACCAAGCAGGCTGGAAGGGAATGGGTAGTGCTGACCCCAGGTGCCTTGGCCCTAGTAATTAGACAGCTATACTCATTTTATAGATCACTCTAGGAGTGATAGAGAGGTTATTTAGTTGAGCAGCTCAAGCCTCCGCCGAGGAGATTAGAGGGATTAAGATCCCGGGTATTACTGACCCAGAGTAAGGAACCAAGTGTTGAGATAGGGATGTCAGGAGTTCCCCTAGTCTGCCACTGGAAGATATCCTGAAAACTGATCAATACCCATCACATGCTGTCAACTTACTCTCTGCTGTATATTCCCTAGCCTGTGGGGATTCAGCCTATACGTGCTGTGAGTATATGCTTCCTTTATGCTGCTGTGTATGTTCTATACTCCATTGTGGATCAATGTGCTATATGATCTCTGTGCTATTGTTCAATAAATACTGTTCTTTGTTCAACTGTTAAAGAACTACTGGCGCCCATCATTGTGCTATCGAACCAGGTTACAGTTACACTACACCCTTGCCTCCACACCGTTGCGAGGGCTTACCCCTGAGAAAGAGAGCTCATCGGTGGTCTCAGCCCACCAAGGAAAGTAGCTTAAACTGCCCTAGCACAAGTCAGTTTACTATAGCGCTACACAAGCATCAGGTTGAACACTTGAGTCCCTATGCTGTGGCTATAACCAAGTTATTAACACTCCTCATGGGAACTATAGACACTGTTACATATAATCTTAGAGCACCTTAAAAGAGGATCTAGCCCTCTCAATGGATATTCCTTTTTCAAAGGGGCCTCATCCCTGTGGTTAGTTTATTGCTGCTCTATAACTCATGCTCTGGGTATGCACCTCACCTTCTTTCTTGAATAGGAAGTTTCAAGATGCAGATTATGAGTCATTTCCTTTCAATTATTATAATTATCACGTTCCACCAAGATGTAATTTCCCTTATACAGCATGAGGATGTTCTAGCTCTCCTATGGTTCTATCCACAATTCTCATTTTGGGATCATAGCTAAATATATTTCTACCACACTGAAACCTGTGTTGACCAGTGTTGACCTGTAAGCAAAATGTAGAAGGGTTGGGTCTGGATATGGATTGTTGGTTAAAATATACTGGATAACAATATATTGCATATATCTCTTTGGAGAAAGTCTCACAATGTATATAAATATTTTCTGACATCTACAACCTTCATTGTAATGAGGTTTTAAATGGCGAGGCCTTGGTGATAGGAGAAGTATGGGATACTTGAGCGACAAAAGCCTGAGAGACAGATTTCAAAGGTTACTGCACAAGGGGTTTGCAAGTCATTTAATAAGTTGCTATGTTTATGAAGAGGAGTAAGTGGTTAGCTACACTCATTCGAAAAAGTATGTTCTTAAAGGAGAACTAAACCCCCCTTTAGGCAAAAGTCCCCACTGGCTGAATTGTGTCCCCTCTGGAAATAGTGACTGCACAGCACAACGGAGCTCACGGGCACCATCTTCCGGTGCTTGGATATTCTTTGTGGCTTCTACCTTCCCTTCTGCAATTTCCGTTTCTTTCAGCGCATATGCAGTTGTAACAAACAGGAAGATTGCTCCAACTGCGCATGCACCAATACGGCGCTCAATTAACAAAGAATACCAAAGTGCAGAAGATGACGACCATGAGCTCCGCTATGCTGACTCTGCATGTGCGGTCAGTATTTCAAGAGGGGACACAATTCAAGGGTAACACTGTGGAGGGGGAGGCAGGGTGGGGGGCCAATGGGGACTTTTGTCTAAAGGGGGGTTTAGTTCTCCTTTAAACAGGATCCCTCAATTACCCATCCTTCTTTTTTATTGAGCCACAGGGCAAAACTGAATCAGTGAAGGTTATCAAACCCAGTTATAGGAAGCATCGAACAGAATACACTTGCATTGCTTCAGATTAGCACACACTGGGTGGGAACTGAGCGCCATTGGCTGCGGTGGAAACTGGGATTTGGAGCCTGCCCTGCAGCTCCGGCCACAATAACTATAAGTTTGATCATTCTGCATGGCTATTCCAACAGAGAATTCCAACAGCGGTTAAAATAAGCAGATCCCTATTACCTCAATGCTTTCCTTTACTTTTAATGGGCTTTATTGAAAGGTAACCATGCTTATTAGATAGAGGGTCCATTATAAGGCCTTTGTTATCAAACAAGAAATCAGTAATTACCCCCCTATGGCCAAGAAGCAAGACGTACAATAATGAAAAGGTAGCAGATCCTGCAAACAGTATTTTTAACTCACTAATAATAGCAACAGCAGCCCATTGTACAAATCTAGGCTTTAGACTATTGTTAAATTCCCCTGTTAGACCCTTTCAGACATGAGAAAACCTGCATTGATCCCCTGCTAAGCTTTTCTTAAGTTTAATGAGGCAGCTAAAATACATGGATAATAATTATACAGTATCGCTCTGGGATGTGCAGCTCACGCGCCTGTGGCGGCTGCTGTGAACTCCAATTTCTAACATCCCTCCAGCAGCCTGTGAGTATTACTGGATGGTTGGGCTTTCACTTGCCAATTCCACAAGGCGAATGTATCTGGCGTCATTGCTTGGAAGAGAGTCATTGTCTCCATAATGTGCTCTGTTTGACTGATTTTCTGGTTCTTTGGCTCAGAGCATCAATTTTAGTCAGGGCACCTGCACAAACCCATCTGGTTATCTACATCTCAGAACAAAAAGGCTGTTTTGTTCCTTTGCAGAACAATACTTAATAATGCTGCTCACACTGCTTAGTTTGTACTTCTATTTAAGCACAAATATATTCTATTGCAACTTTTTTTTTGCATTTCACTGCGGTGGGGAAAAATAAGGGATAATGTTTTCTGTTTACCAGAAAGACTTATCTCTGAGCCAGGAACAGAATAAAGTCAACCATACAGTGGTCGATGCTCTATGCCAAAGGTCCTCAACCTTTTTTTACCCATGAGCCAAAATCAAAGAGTTGAGGAGCAACACAAGCATAAACAACATTTCATGGGTGCCAAAGGGCTATTTGGTAGGCCATATGTGGACTGGCAGCCTATCTGAGGTTCTGTCTGGCAGTACATCTGGTTTTATGCAACCAAAATTTGCTTCCAAGCCTGGAATTTAAAAATAAGCACCTGCTTTGAGGCCACTGGGAGCAACATCGGGGGTTGGAGAGCAACATGTTGCTCACGAGCTACTGGCTGGCGTTTTTTTCCTATTTAAAGGGTGATAGACTGAAAAAGATCGTCATTTGTTGGATCATGGATGTTAGGGTAATTTGGACCCTACGTACCAGATTGCTTAAAATGAAAACTGAATAAGCTGCTGAACAAAAAGCTAAATAATTCAAAAACCACAAATAATAAACAATGAAAACCAATTGCAAATGGTCTCAGAATATCCCTCTCTACATCATACTAAAAGTTAACTCAAAGGCGAACAACCCCTTTAAAGGGATTCTGACATGATTTTTATGGTGTAGTTTTTATTTCTAAATTACATTGTTTACACTGCAAATAATTTACTCTACAATATAATATGTCATTCCTGATCCAGTAAGTGGATGTTGTAATATTGGTGTGTAGGCAGCCATCTCAGGTCATTTTGCCAGGTAATGTGATTTCAGAAAGAGCCAGCACTTCATGATGGAACTGCTTTCTGGCAGGCTATTGTTTCTCCTACTTAATGTAACTGAATGTGTCGCAGTGGGACCTGGATTTTACTATTGAGTGCTGTTCTTAGCTGCTATCTGGTTACCTTCCCATTGTTCTGTTGTTAGGCAGCTGGGGGGGGTGATATCACTCCAACTTGCAGTACAGCAGTAAAGAGTGATTGAAGTTTATCAGAGCACAAGTCACATGACTTGGGGCAGCTGGGAAATTGACAATATGTCTAGCCCCATGTCAGATTTCAAAACTGAATATAAAAAAAATCTGTTTGCTCTTTTGAGAAACGGATTTCAGTGCAGAATTCTGCTGGAGCAGCACTATTAACTGATTCATTATTAAAAATATTTTTTTCCAATGGCAGTATACCTTTAAGGTATGAAGAGCCAAATTATGGAAAAATCTGTTATTCGGAAGACCCCAGGTCCCGAGCAATCTGGATAACAGGTCCCATAGCTGTACTTCATATTAATACAGCTGAACATTTCTGTGTATTGAAGTGGGATGAAGTAACCCACATATGAGCCATGAGGTTAATATCACATGACGTGTTTTTGATTATTACTACATGTAGCTGAAGTCAAAAATCCCACTACCTGCCAGAAGTCTCTTCCCACCGACCCAAGGGGGAAGCTCCTCAAGTCAACCTACATGATTAATTACCAACCATCAATATTGATGATAATTGCTGGGTTCTGGGGTGAATGTTCTTTTGGTGCAACTAAACTATGAGCAGTGCTACAGACAGGGATCAGAATGCCGCGTGTGCTATTAGTGTTATTAACTCTGCTGCAATGGAAAGCACCTACTGGCAGTTAAATGGAAATGACATTGACCTGTTATAGATTTGTAAAAAAAACATGTTTTGCTCGGCTTTTCCAGCTGAGTAGTAGAATGACAGCATTTTGAACATATACTTTATTCACAGTGTATTCTGATGTCTAACAGAACCGACTTGCCACCACTTTTATGCAAATGTGGCCTCGCAGGGCAGCGCTTCTGTAGAGTCTTTGCATGAGCAATTGAGACTGATCCCACAGACATAGAAATACTAAGCCTGTCGACATAATAAATCACAGTGGGACTCATTTATCAACGCTGGGGAAATTTGCCCAGGGGCCGTTACTTATGGCAACCAGTCAGTGATAAGCTTTTTAAAGCCAGCTGCAAGTAGAACAATGAAAGTAGCAATGTGATTGGGTCCCATGGGCAAATTTGCCTGGTGTTGATAAATGACCACCAATGTGTTTTAACCAGGGTTGGTTTGTGTTCCTGTGGGTGCCTTCTCACAGTGCAGAATCATCAATTAATACATTAAAAAAACTGATCTGCATAGCAAACACACTTATATACCCAAATGGGTGGGGCCCTTACATGCACTTAAATTCAAAGAGCAAGAAAACGAAGGGGAGCAAACTGATGTATTGCTCAACTGTTTGATCCCTTTCCATTACCTCCAAAGTGATTCTATTATTTCTCTAGATTATATATCCTTTAACCCATCAACCTGCAGTATTCAAACAAAAAGATCTGGCTAAATCCTTTTTGTTTAAGGAAATAGCCTCTGTCCTTCATCTACAATGGCAAGTCCATTAATGCCATGTCCGCTGCGGTGATTTGAGGATGTTTTATACCACCCAGTTAAACTATACCAACCAATTACAGTATTAAAGGCTTTGTTCAGCTTTTAATTAACCTTAAAGGA
This sequence comes from Xenopus petersii, assembly GCA_038501925.1. NCBI lineage: Eukaryota > Metazoa > Chordata > Amphibia > Anura > Pipidae > Xenopus > Xenopus petersii. The sequence goes on from CM076677.1 coordinate 105,729,239, forward strand.
AAACTATACCCCCAAAATGAACACTTAAGCAACAGATAGTTCATATCATATTAAGTGGCATATTAAAGAATCTTACGAAACTGGAATATATATTTAAGTAAATATTGCCCTTTTACATCTCTTGCCTTGAGCCACCATTTCGTGACTCTATCTGTGCTGCCTCAGAGATCACCTGACCAGAAATACTACAACACTAAGGGGCCGATTCACTAAATTCGGGTGAAGGGTTAGAATAAAAAAAACTTCGAATTTCGAAGTTTTTTTGGGCTACTTCGACCATCGAATGGGCTACTTCGACCTTCGACTACGACCTTCGACTTCGAATCGAACGATTGAAAGTAAAAATCGTTCGACTATTCGACCATTCGATAGTCGAAGTACTGTCCCTTTAAAAAAAACTTCGACCCCCTACTTCGGCAGCTAAAAGCTACCGAAGTCAATGTTAGCCTATGGGGAAGGTCCCCATAGGCTTGCCTGTGATTTTTTGATCGAAGGATTTTCCTTCGATCGTTGGATTAAAATCCTTCGAATTGTTCGATTCGAAGGATTTAATCGTTCGATCGAACGAAAAATCCTTCGATCGATCGATCGCAGGATTTGCTCAAAATCGTTCGACTTCGATATTCGAAGTCGTACGATTTTAGTTCACAGTCGAATATCGAGGGTTAATTAACCCTCGATATTCGACCCATAGTGAATCGGCCTCTAACTGTAACAGGAAGAAGTGAGGAAGCAAAAGGCAGAACTCTGTCTGTTAATTGGCTCATGTGACCTTACATGTGGTTTGTATGTGAGCACAGTGAATCTTACGATCTCAGGGGGCGGCCCTTATTTTTTAAAATGGCAATTTTCTATTTATGATTACCCAATGGCACATACTAATAGAAAAGTATATTATTATGAAAATGGTTTATTTACATGAAGCAGGGTTTTACATATGAGCTGTTTTATGCAATATCTTTTTATAGAGACCTACATGGTTTGGGGGGTATAGTTTTCCTTTAAGGGGTTATTTACTAAACTCTGAATGCATAAATCACAACAAATTTGTGTTTTTTTAATAATATCGAACTTCTAAAAAAATCAGGAATTTTTCGATATTTATCAAACCCCGAGGATGGGAAAAGTCTGAATCTGAAAATCTGGAATCTCAGACCTGTCAAGGTTGTATATAAGTCAATGGGAGATTTTTTGATGTGCGCTCAGTTTTTGGCAATACCCTGAAGTTTTCAGAGTTGTTTCGGGTGAAAAATCTGAAAAAATATAGAAAATCGGATGAAAAATCTGAAAAAATCATGGAAATCGAATTTCTCACGATTTTTTCGGATTTTTTCCTGCAAATAAAATTTCGGGAAAGTGTATTAATAAATAAGACCAAATCTGTGCGGATTTGGTCAGAGTTTTTTTGAGAAAATATTGAGATTTGATAAATAACCCCCTTAGTATGATGTAGAGAGTGATATTCTGAGACAATTTGCAAGTGCTTTTCATTTTTTATTATTTGTGATTTTGGAGTTATTTAGCTTTTTATTCAGCAGCTCTCCAGTTTGTAGTGTCAGCGATCTAATTCCTAGAGTCCAAATTATCCTTGCAACCATGCACTGATTTGAATAAGAGACTGGGATATGAAGAGGAGAGAAACTGACTAGAAAGGTGAGTAATAAAAAAAGTATCAATGACAATAAATTCTCACCGATCATTTTGTTTGTTTTTTTGAAAACTAGAAAGAGTTCAAAGAAAAAGGCAATGCGTTAAAAAAACTATAAAAAATAATGAAGACCAATTGCAAAGCTGCTTAGAATTCGCCATTCTATGACATACTAAAAGTAGACTTAAAGGTCTTTAAAAGGCCAGAATTGTGCAGGGACCTCTTTGTCAGTAGAGTGGGGATACTTTTACAACAAGGAATTCCATAGTGAAATGTAACTCTATTGACAAACAATAAATATATATTTAAAGGGAATTTGACTTTATCCACAGACCGGTAGTACTACTGCATGTATTCATATATCTAGCAGATATATATATATATATATATATATATATATATATATTGGCTGTGTGGAGTTCTACCCTAAGTCTAGTCAATAAATTATTTAAACATTAAGGGGCCGATTCACGAAGGGTCGAATATCGAGGGTTAATTAACCCTCGATATTCGAGTAGGAACTAAAATCGTTCGACTTCGAATATCAAAGTCAAACAATTTTGCGCAAATCCTGCGATCGATTGATCGAAGGATTTTTCATTCGATCGAACGATTAAATCCTTCGAAACGAACGATTCGAAGGATTTAAATCCAACGATCGAAGGAAAATCCTTCGATCAAAAAATCAGAGGCAAGCCTATGGGGACCTTCCCCATAGGCTAACATTGACTTCGGTAGCTTTTAGCTGCCGAAGTAGGGGGTCGAAGTTTTTCTTAAAGAGACAGTACTTCGACTATCGAATGGTGGAATAGTCGAACGATTTTTAGTTCGAATCGTTCGATTTTCGTAGTCGAAGGTCGAAGTAGCCCATTCGATGGTCGAAGTAGCCCAAAAAAACTTCGAAATTCGAATTTTTTTAAATTCGAACCCTTCACTCGAATTCAGTGAATCGGCCCCTAATTCAACCGAATAGGATTGTTTTACCTCCAATATGGACTTATTATATCTTAGATATGATCAAGTACAAGGTAATGCCTTATTACAACAGGGAAAAAGTAAATCGTTTTTAAAAAGTAGAATTATTTGATTAAAATAAAGTCTAAAGGGCAGATATACTAAAGGTCGAAGTGACTAATGCTAGCGAAGATTCGCCAGCGTGACATCATTTTGTTACTTTGACGATTTACTAATGGTCACTGGCGTAAATTCGCTCGCGGTAATTCGCTCCCTTATGCCTGGCGAAGTTGCGCTCTGGCAAATGGACGTAACTACGCAAATTCACTAAAATGCGGATTTTACTGAACGTTACCTCTTGCGCCAGACTTGCCTTTGCCACCTCAGACCAGGCAAAGTGCAATAGAGTAGATAGGACTTCCTAAAAAAATAGTTGAAAATGTTTCTAAGTCCCAAAAACGCTGGCGACTTTTCATTTTTCAGGTTGATAGGCTGCAAAAGATCGTACATTTTTTCTGGGGTACCCGGCTTCCCCCCTACATTTCCTAACATATGGCACATAAACTATACACTGGGCTCATGTGTAGGGCAAAATAATAACACAATTTTATTTTATTAAGGTTCCCTGGGCTTGTGTAGTGTAATGCATTGGCTGCAACATATACGTCCATTAAACTTTAACTATGCAAATTAGCCAATGCTAGCACAACTTTGCTTCGCTTGCCGCAGTAACACTATCGCTACTTTGCCAACGATCGGCGCCCTGGATGCAACTTCGGATTTTAGCAAATTTATGCCTGGCGAAGTGTTGCGATGTGAGCGAAGCAGACGCTAGCGCAAATTCGGCACTTAGTGAATCTGCCCCTTAGGCAGATGGCCTTCCCCATAATTCAGAGCATTTTGGATAACAGGTTTCCAGATAATGAATCCCATACCTGTACTAACATTTTTTTGTTGATTTATATACTTTAATTTGAAAATTTATATGAACACAGAAATAAACACATTTGCTGGAAGTGTTGGGAGGCCCCTTAGTTCCTTCTAAGAATTGGTGGCATTCTGTTGTGTATAATGTTTAGGGCTACAGAAATCGTTGGTTAAACAATATTGTTTGCGGGTGGAAGCTGACAATCTGTAGCAATGGGGCACAAACTGTTTATTATTCTACTTGTAAAATGTATGAGTTAGCGCAATCTGTCCTCCTACGCCTCATTCCCACATGTTTCCCAATTTAAATGATTGTATGGATATTTCCTAGAATAATCCATTCTTTTAGATATGGGTAGGATTTAACAGCTGTTTATTTGCTTAAAGGGATAGCACACAGCTGGAAGTATATTTATTTTTCTTCAATAGTGATGGCTTTTAGCACAAACACCCGCCACTTGTCTGGGTCATTTGAGTGGCATCTGCCAATGAAATGTGAATTCACTGCCATAGACATCTGCTCTCTCTCATATTTATGCATTGCCATGTGCTTGTCCTTTGCAAAAGATATGGAGCATTCAAATAAGATATTTTTCTGACTGTATAAACCATTTTGCATGAGATTCTGTGCTGCAAGAAAGGGATGGGAAGGGAATATATATATTTTTGGCGAAGTGAAGAATCCTTCCCATGCTGTTTTTCAGAATTTGTTCCAAACCACTATGTTATAATCAGGGTCGGACTGGACCACCGGGTAATAAACTTCGGGGCTCCCCGTGCGCATAGGGTTGGCATGTGGCCAGTATTTTATCAGCCTGGCCGGTAAAAATATTGTTTGATACCAATGTTATTTATAGGGAAAACCACATAAATATAGGAAGGCCAGTATTTTTTTCCAGAAAAGGTGGCAACCCTACATGCACATACGTGAACACCGGCAAACACATGTGCGCGGTGCACAACATTGTATTGTTATGGGACTGGAAGATCAGGGGAGAAGGTCTGGGCCCATGAGGGCCGGGGCCCACCAGGTTTTTTTACGGTGTACCGACAGCCCAGTCCGACCCTGTTTATTAACGGCAAAAACATTATTTTGCTGGGTTAGTTCAAGACCACATACTAGTGCCATGTATGTTATTTTCTTACATTTGTTTAATCTGAACAAATTGATAGATACCCAAGATGATCTCCATGATCAAAAATATGTATTTGCAAAATGACTTTGTTTTACCAATAAGGAATCAAGAAGTTTCTTTAACATCTATAAAAATAACATGATGAAATTCCAAAGATGAATATTCAGCCTTGTTGGTTTGGCTATGTGTTGGAACCCATGACTAAGCACCCCAAAAGGTGCGAATCACGTAGGGTGGATGGAGATGCAAATATATTTTTAATTTTTCTACCAATAAAAATATCTGAATAACTGAATATCTCTGGTCCTGTGGATCCGTTTGCGTGCCAGACAGCTCTGCTTCCTTATCTTTGGCTATGTGTTACCCTGGATCAGACCGCTAGACACCGTATTATAGGAAATACAGATAAAGTAACTGGAGAGGCCATATTATACTGGTGCTACTGGTGCTACAGTTGTAAAAGTGCAGTAAAGGAGACATTGGTTTGAATCCAATGGAACATTTTAAAGGAAGCACAACAGATCAAAATGATAGTCACATATGAAGTCCCACATTATAAGGCATAATATTGGTGTTCAAACAGTAATCTTATTAATGGGCAAATACCATATACAGTAAAAGGGATGATGTAATGCAGCTGCTAAAGAGGGAGAATATGGTAAAACAGTGGACTCTTGACAAAATAAACTTCCCCATTCCATCAAAATCAACTTCTGCCATTTATTTAAGGGCATAAATAAACACACTTCCAGTCAATTTCTAGATCTACAGCCTTGAAAGCAATGTCTGTTATACTGTATATTTGAGGGATTTGCCAAGCTCTTAAAGTATAAGTAAGCATATCAGAATTACTCCAAGAATACCATACACCCCCAGAATACCATACCTTTCTCCCTGCATTTAGATTTATTTGGTTTCTCAACTGTTCAAATACAGCTATTTTAGTTGCTTCCCTGCTTAGCACTCCTTCTGTCTCTGAATAGTCATACCTCAAAGAAGTGCTTACCGAGCATACTTGCTGCCTCTGTTCCAATGAAAATCAATCAGGCATTCAAAGCCTCACCCCTTTTGCTTTCTGAGTAGTCCTTCCCTCTCTGACTATGAAGTGCATGTGACTACTGCACATGCCTGATTAGAGTAATTTTTAGAGATAGAAAAAAAAAGTTTAATGATACTAACACTGGATCATCTGCGAATGTGAAGGTGTTGAACAGGTGCCCACATAAAAGACAAGGAGTCTAGGTTATCACACCAAGATGTGTAAATTTTAGTATGGTGCACAAACCATACCTCCCAACTGTCCCTTTTTCATTTGTACTGGAAAGTCCCTCTTTTCTATGCACTGAACAGCCAGAAAAAGAAACAAAGCTTCTCACTTAATTGGCTTTTAGCAGAGAGCCCAGAACAGCTAACAGGTGCAAATAAGATACTTTGTAACAAAAACAGTTTAGATAAGGAGAAATATTTTCAAACTTTCATAACCTGCCAAATTTTGTAACACAAACATGGTAATTAGGGGGTGTGGCCACAGAAAGGGGTGTGGTCAAAAGAATTGCAGTGCCTAGTGCGGAAAAAAATTTTGTGTCCCTCTTTTTACTTCCAAAATGTTGGGAGGTATGCACAAACAAGCAATAATGACAACCAGGACAAAATATTGGATGGCACTTCATTTAGTTGAATTTACCATATTTACAGAGCTGAAAAATCCAAAATACAGAAACCTGCCTCTTCGGGAGAGCATCTGTAGTTGGGTTGCTCCCATATCCGCAGCAGGTCTCCAAGGTGAACAGCCTCTGGCATGTTAGAACAATGTAGGTAAGGGTAGTCGGCAAGTCAGATCCGTAACTTCGAATATCGGCCCAAGTTCTATGAAGAGCAAGTGCTGTTTTTTCGGTTATGGTCGGCCAGATAATCCAGAGCACATACTGAATATATAACTCCGAACTGTTTGTGAATATATTGAAACATTTATGCAAGATTCTTTGCCTTCAGCCATATACTCGCATCATATACGGAGCATATTTTGGCTTGGAAACAATAAAGTATGCTCTTGTGGGAAAAACCTGTGCCATATGCACAGTGACTGATATAAATAAACTGAATGGCATGAGACAGAGGTAGCATCAGTAAGGTTGAAAATTGGCATTTTTCCACTGGCAGAAATGCTGTTGGACATTGGGAGGGGACCCTTAAGGTCTCAGCCCAATACTAACCCTAATCCAAGAGAGAGTTGTAGGTGCCCACTGTCATGGTTTAATGGAATCTCATGTGTAAGTTCTCCGACAGCAAAGAAATGCCTTTGCCTCTGGCCATTCACTTGCGTCCAACTGTCAGCTGCATACACAGAGCAGATTTCTGATTGGAAACAATCAAGTATGTACTTTTGGGCAAACCCATGCCATAGTGACTGATGTATGTAAACTGAATTGCAGGAGATAGAGGTAGCATCCAAAGGGTGGCTGACATTTTCCACTGGCAGAAATACACCAGCACAGGATCAGCCACATGGGTCGTGGGACACCAGAAAAAACCTCAGTGGGACCCGGATGTCTTGAGCCTCGTCAACCCAAGTCTGCTCCCCTAGACTCTGGAAACAATTCTCTATATCCTCTTCCCCATTCACAGACGGAGGAAGAAGGTAAAACATATACTCTTTGCAGGGGAGGGTGTAGGGTGGCCAGAGGATGTGTCATGTGGGGGGTGCATGCAGGAACGTTAGGAGGGGGTCTGTGAGATTAACATTTCCATATGACCAGTTTGCAACCAATTTTTTATTGGTAGAACACTTTTTCAGTATAAAAGTAATGCTGAAATCCAGGAGTGCTGGGCCAATAAGCAATGAGGTGAGATGAAAAACTCATCTCAGGTGGCAGAACAAAGCAAGTTACTGAGATAGGCAAAAAGCCATCCAGGTAGCTTTAAAAATTTCCATTTCTGAACCCAGAAATTCTGCTTTTCTAGTGCAAGTACAATTGCACTTTATGCTCTAGTGATGCTTCCCCCACCCCCCCGGACTCCCTCTGGTGCAGGAAAGGTAAGCGTTTGGGGATGAGGGGAGGCGGCATTGCCACTGCTGAAATCATTTATTGTTTGGGATACATGAAATGAAAAAAAGGCTATATTTCTTTATACTTTAATTGTTTTAGTGTTGAGATACTTTACATTTCAATTGAATTAAGTGTACTGTATATTTTCATGTATATTCTATGCAGAAGCAGAATAAAGCCTTTGAAGACTGTATTGGCTTTTCAAACTTTTCCATAACAGACCTCCTGCTGCCAATGTAGAGGTTTAAATAGGAGTTCTTTGTGACAGATTAATAGACCCAGAACAGCATAGGGGCATCAACACATGACAGGTTTAGCTTTCCGGCTTAACAAGATAACAAGCTGAATTTCCTCTTAACTAGCACCCAGTGGACTCATAAAAGAGAGAAGCCTAATGAATGGAACTGGCATTATAGAGATATATAATAAATATGACAACATTAATAAAGGTTTGATCCTGAGTTATTTCTACATGGGCAGGCAAATCCCTTAAATGTTCAGAAAGATTCTTAGAGTAAAAAAGAATAAGGCTGAGAAGGAACACCATCACCCAGATTTTCAGACTTTGCATGTGCAGATCTTTGCATTTGTTGAAAACATAAAGAGTTGCAAATCAATCTGCATACTGTATAGCACTGGCTGCATTCGGTCATGTTGCATTCACAGTGTGCAGGTGGAGGGGTTGCACTGGGGTTTTTCCTGAAAAGATCCCTAACTTGCATGTTATTCAGCAGGCTAGGGAGAGCCGCAGGCCACAGGGTGGAGAAAGATTTTGCACCAGATGACTAACAGAAGGTTCAGAGCTCAGTTTGCACTGCCAGTCCTATGGGCAGAAGTACTTCTTCCTACTTTAACCCATGAGCCACACTCAATTGTAAAAAGAGTTGGGGAGCAAAACAAGCAGGAAAAAGTTTTAGTAGGTGCCAAATAAGGGCTGTGATTGACTGTTTGGTAGCCCCTGTGTGGACTGGCCACCTACGGGAGGATCTGTTTGGTGTTCACCTGTTTTTTTGCAACCAGAACTTGCCTCCAAGTCAGGAATTCAAAATAAGCACCTGCTCTGAGGCCACTGGGAGCAACATCCATGGAGTCAGTGAGCAACATGTTGCTTGCATCCACTGGTTGGGGACCACTAACTTAAAGCATCAGCTCCCTTGATGATGATGGCACAGCTGCATTGTCTGTAGCAGCCTCCAAGAAGGGACAGTGGTTATAGGATAGTACCTATAGCACAGGGGTCCCCAACCTTTTTTTACCCGTGAGCCACATTCAAATGTCAAAAGAGTTGGGGAGCAACACAAGCATGAAAAATCCCTTTGGGGTGCCAAATAAGGGCTATATTTGGTTATTTGGTAGCTTCTATGTGCACTTGCAACTTCCAGGAGGCTCTACTTGGCACTATACTTAATTTTTATGCAATTAAAACTTGCTTCCAAGTCTGTAATTCAAAAATAAGCACCTGTTTTGAGGACACTGAGAGCAACATTCAAGGGGTTGGAGAGCAACATGTTGCTCAGGAGCTACTGGTTGGGGATCACTGCTATAGCAGGAAGCATTTTAGCTGATGGTCTAAACATTTCAGCAGCTATAAGTTGTCTGGGGATGTTGTGGGTTGTTTAATTAGATTTGTTTACTCTTGTTTTGTAAAGCAGAGAAAATTACCATTCCAGGAAATAAATGTGGCACCTGCATAAACTTTGTGCACAGAATGACAATGTCTCTCCTTTCAGAACATAGAAAAATTATACACAGAGCAAAATCTTTGAGCGATCAAATATTTACTTTCATATAGGTGACCACTGACTTGTTGTTATGGGTTAGTAAACCAGTAGAAAACTATCAGTGATCCTTGATGGCCACCAAGAAAGTGGTGTGTGGGGGGTAACATCTCTTCTAAACTGATGAACTGATAGGGTCTTTCAGATAAAGACTGCCCATGTGGTCAAAACGCGTAGGGCCAATTGCCGATACCATATATACTTGAGTATAAGCCGAGTTTTTCAGCCTCCAAAATATGCTGAAAAACTCTACCTCAGCTTATACTCGGGTCAAGATCAAAAACAGTCGCTGGCGTCTAAGAATAGTCGCTGGTGCCTAAGAATAGTCTCCAAGAATATTTGCTGGTGTCCAAGAATGGTCGCCGGCATCCAAAAACGAGACGCCGGCACCTCCAATGGGAGCAGAAACCCTCAATTTTTTGATTGAAACTTACATTTCTCACCCTAGGCTTATACTCGATTCAATAAGCTTTCCCAATTTTTGGAGGTAAAATTCGGTACCTCGGCTTATACTCGGGACGGCTTATACTCGAGTATATAAGTCAATATTTGATACAATTTTTATATTTAAGTGTGCAATCCCTATGATTTAGGACTTAATTCATTAGGAGGCTTCATTTGGGCAGTCTCCATGGGATTAGCACCTCAGCACTGATTCAAGAAATGGGTGTGCACCTTAGTCTTATAGAATCCTTGGGCAGACACTGGTCAAGAATACCGGCAGTGTTAACTTATAGCTATTGATTTGACTCCCTTAGTTTACCACCATAGGGTCTGCAGTTCCAAACCAGGATGATACATACTAATTTCTCTTCCTATCTCTTTGTGTACCAGGCATAGGTAATTAATTGTGGTGACATTTATAAATCAGACTTTTATGAAGGGCCTTTTATTCCTGCGTTATCAGCGGCTTGAATGGAACTGCTGTAACTATGGTGATATCAAGAAACTTTGAAGCAATGAGAAGTGACAGTACTTGCTTTGGCCTTTCAGCACCCAAAACAACATAACTGATAAATAAGAAGCCCAGAGCATTGCTGTTTAGACATCATTAAGTAGAATGTTACAGCAACGTGATTTTGAAACACAAAATTTCATTAAAAGTCAGCAGAGCTGCATACAACTAATAAAGAGAAAAAGAATAGTTGACAGAATTAATCAAATCAAACCCATTAGAATCATTAAAAACCAAATGACTCCCACTGACAGAACCGGCCTCACACACACTCTCATTTTTAAAAATGATTGTCTTTTACTCTGTAATAATAAAACAATACCTTGTACTTGATCCCAACTAAGATATAATTAATCCTTACTATAGGACAAACAAGCCTTTTGGGTGTAATTAATGTTTAAATGATATTTTACAGACAAAGCATAGAGATCCAAATAATGGAAAGATCCCTTATCTGGCAAACCTCAGGTCCTGAACATTCAGGTCCTATACCTGTACTATTTGCCCCTATTGCTAGCTTATCAGCTCCATATGCACATAGACCTACTGTAAAAAATACAGATAACGTGTTGCCACAAGCCGTGTGTATAGGTGATAGCTAAATCCAGAAGAAGGACCGTAGATGTCCGAAACCACAAAGTAAATTAATAAATAGCCTTATGCGTTTCGTGACTGTGGGCACTTAATCACAGCCTATGATTAAGTGCCGACAGGCAGTGTTGGACTGGCCCACCGGGATACCAGGAAAAGTGCCCTCAGGCACGAAACGCGTAAGGCTGAATATTGATTTACTTTTTGGCCTAAAATAAAATTCTCAGTCTTTTTACAAGCCTGTTTGTGGGATCTGTGAGTGCCTGCCTTATTTGGCATCTTCAGCAACCTTTTTCATGCTTGTGTTGCTCCCTACTCTTTTTACATTGAATTTGGCTAATGGGTAAAAAACGTTGGAAACCCCTTATTTAGGCCAATAAATTATGAAATGTCTTTTTGTTGTAGAGCTGCTAGATCATCAGGCATGTTCTGGTAATAAAAAGCTAAAACATGGCTCTGCTAGGAGGGTACTAGGACAAATGCTGAATGATACCAGAGTTTGTGTTTTGGGGGGTTATTAAGTAACAATACAGATTTTGGGGGTGTTAAAGGGGTAGTTCCCCTTTAAGTTAACTTTAAGTATGTTATATAATGGGTAATTCTAAACAACTTTTCAATAGCTATACATTATTCATTTTCATATTTTAATTATTTGCCTCTTCTGACTCGTTTCAGCTTTCAAATGGGGGTCATTGACCCCTATCTAAAAAGCAAATGTTCTGTAAGGCTACAAACAGGGGCAATCCTGGGGCTGCTGTGCCCCCTTCCTAAAAATCAATGTTGGAGCAGGTCAAAGGGAGTAATAAAAGGGCAATAGTGCTCTCTCTACAGGTTTACAGGTTAAACCCCAGAAATTCAGCTCTTAAAGGAATTGTTCAGTGTAAAAATAAAAACTGGGTAAATAGATAGGCTGTGCAATATAAAAAATGTTTCTAATATAGTTAGTTAGCCAAAAATGTAATGTATAAAGGCTGGAGTGATTTCATGTATAACAAGTCAGTCAGATCACTACTTCCTGCTTTTCAACTCTCTTTGTTTACACTGACTGGTTGCCCTGGCTACCAGACAGTAACCAATCAGAGACTTGAGGGGGGGCCACATGGGTCATTTCTGTTGCTTTTGAATCTGAGCTGAATGCTGAGGGTCAATTACAAACTCACTGAACAGAAATGTACCATGTGGCCCCCCTTCAAGTCGCTGACTAACTCAGAGTTATAGAGCTGAAAAGCAGGAAGTTGGATTCTGGCTGTTTTATTAGACATCTGTTCATGCCAGCCTTTATATATTACATTTTTGGCTAACTAACTATATTAGAAACATTTGTTATTTTGCACAGCCTATCTATTTACACAGTTTTTATTTTCACACTGAACTATTCCTTTAAAGTTACAAGATATGACTTTTTGCCACCCCTTGTAAGTGGCTGCTCACTGCTGCCCGAGGCAAGGTTCTAACCTTGCCTCATGGCAGGAGCGGCCCTGGCTACAAATGTATTGTTATTGCTACTTCTTATTACTCATATTTCTATTCAGGCCTCTCCTATTTATATTCCAGTCTCTTATTTCATCAACGCATGGTTGCTAGGGTAATTTTGACCTTAGTAACCAGATTGCTGAAATTACAACATAAGCATCTGAATAAAAGCTAAATAACTCACGAACCACAAATAAAAATGAAAACAATTGTAAATGGTCTTAGAATATCATTCTCTACATGATACTAAAAGTTACCTCAAAGGTGAACAAGTTGAGCAGTGTTGATACCTGTTTAGGCAAGGTTTTCTTTGTTCTTTAAATAAACAATCCAAATTAGAAGCATGCTGAGAGCAGTGGCCAGTCTTTCTTCATAGTAAGATTCTAGATGGGGCCTTACCAGTGCTCTATAAAGTTGAAAAATGACCCCCTCCTCCAGTGACTCTATGCCCCTTTTATTATAGCTCAAGCCCTTTTTTGCCCTTGATGCTGCTGACTGGCATTGCTCGCTACAGCCAATTTTATCATCTACAAGGACTCCAATGTGCTTTTCCATTATGGATTTGCCTAGTGCAGTCCCATTAAGGGTATAAGTGGCTTGAATATTTTTTACATCCCAGGTGCATGACTTGGGCTGCATAGTTTGTGTCGTTGGGAAACACTGATACATTACTTACAATACCCTTCCCATATTCATTAATGAACAAGTTAAATAAAGTGGACTCAATACCGAGCCTTGAGGGACCCCACTAAGAACCTTACTCCAAGTAGAGAACGTACCATTAACAACCACCGTCTGTACCCAATCTTGTAGCCAGTTTAATATCCATGTGCAAACGACTTCATTAAGCCCAACAAACCTTAGTTAAGAAAGTTGTTTATGGGGCACTGTATCAAAGTCCTTGGCAAAATCCAGATAAATCACATCTACCCCCTCCCTCCACTGTCCAGCATCTTACTTACCCCAACAAAAAATCAATTTTGTCTGACATGACTAGTGATGGGCGAATTTATTCGCCAGGCGCAAATTTGCGGGATTCGCCGCCGGATGCCGGCGTCAAAAACGAGACACCGGCACCGTTTCGCAAATTTTTCACCGTTTTGCAAATTTCTCAGGAAATTCGTAAATTTTTCGGCAAAACGACACAAATTCACCCATCACTAGACATGACCTATCCTTCATAAAGCCATGCTGATTGCTGCTCATAATGCCCTTCACCAGGACAAAATTTTGAATGTGATCCCTTAACAAGCCTTCAAATAATTTGCTCACCACAGATGTCAAATTTACTGGCCTATAATTGCCAGTCTGAGATTATAATCCCTTTTTAAATATAAATTACAATCCATAGGTACCTTACCAGATGAAAGACAGAAAAATCAGAAATAGGGGCCAATGTAAAACCAAAATAAACTCTCTTAGTACACAAGGTTGTATTCCATCTAGCCCTGGCACCTTGTTCACATTAATTTGTAGTAATGCTTTATGAATCATATCCTGAGTCAGCCTAATTTGCCAGCTATGAGGTGGGTTTGGGAACTCTGACTCCTCTATTGTATACACTGAAGAAAATTCTGAAATTTGCTCCTCATTTCCTATCTTTGCCTTCTGCTGTTTTACAACATTTATTATAGTGTTTACATTCATTAAATGCAGCTTCTTCTTCCCCACAGACTTATTGTTTCTAAATGCCTTTCTCTTCATTCCTATTAACTTCTTTACTTCTGTATTAAGCCACATAGAGTGGTTCTTAGTGCTACTACATTTACTCCTTAATGGGATAAATTAAGAACAGGGAAAACATTGAGATTTCAGTGCTGAGAAATGTCCCAGTTCGGGACCATGCATAAAATAACTCTTATTCAATCCAAGCCCCATTTACTGTGAATTTTGAGTCATGTTCACTGACAAGCAGGCAGCTTTATGTGTTCCATTGTGCAGGCAATACAAATGTAAGCGAATAGCATCAACCCATTCACAGACCACATCTAAAAACTGTTGCTCTGTGAGGCTATAAATTGTATGATCATTACTAGTTATTCCATATCTTTCTCTTATATACATATTCCAGTTTCTTATTTAAACCATTGCCTGGTTGCTATGGTAAGCAACACCCTAGCAATGAGATAGCTGCTGAAATTCCAAACTGAACAAAAATATCAATAACTGAAAAACGGAAAAAAATGAAAACTAATTGCAAAAAATATCTCAGTTTCTATGTCATTACCTCCGTTTTCAATGCTCCGAAGGTAATTCCATTTTTCTTTTTTTATTCAAGAGATTATAGATGTATCCTGTTATCCAAGTTGATAAGCAAACATAGGACTTCTGCTTTTATTGGATAGAAGAAGGGGCCGATTCACTATGGGTCGAATATCGAGGATTAATTAACCCTTGATATTCAACTAGGAATTAAAATCCTTCGACTTCGAATATCGAAGTCGAAGGATTTAGCGCAGATAGTTCGGTCGAACGATTGAAGGATAATTCCTTCGATCGAACGATAAAATCCTTTGAATCAAACGATTCGAAGGATTTCAATCAAACGATCGAAGGAATATCCTTCAATCAAAAAAAGTTAGCCAAGCCTATGGGGACCTTCCCCATAGGCTAACATTGACTTCGGTAGCTTTTAGATGGCGAACTAGGGGGTCGAAGTTTTTTTTAAAGAGACAGTACTTCGACTATCAAATGGTTGAATAGTCGAACGATTTTTACTTCGAGTCCTTTGATTCGAAGTCGTAGTCGTAGTCGAAGGTCGAAGTAGCCCATTCGATGGTTGAAGTAGCCCATAAAAAACTTCGAAATTCGCAGTTTTTTACCTTCGAATCCTTCACTCGAAGTTAGTGAATCGGCCCCGAAGTGTTATGCTAGTCCTAATAAGGTGTTAATGGTCCTAATACAATAACATTTATATTCAGAATAACTTACTAGTTATCTTCTAAGCAAAAGCCCTAAAGTCTTAGGAGAGACAGCATTTCCTATCCCATAGACTGCCAGCAGCAAATTGTGCCTAATTACAGTAATTACAACTTCTGAAACAAATACACAATAATTACAAATTCCGGCATCTACAAGCCTATATTAGATCTACCCCGTCACTCAGCCTATCCGTTTGGATGGGTTAACGATTAGCGGATCTTGTGCAATTTGGAGGAACACTGAAAAGGCTAAAGTGCTGCCCTATGGTTATTTAGCCACCCAATATTATTGCAGAAGCAATCAGTACGTAGGATAATCAATATCTTATAGGAAATAATGAAACTCTGTTAATTTCAAAGTAACTCAGACTTCAGTGGCTCAAGTGACATCACTCTGCACCAATATAAAACATAGAAATGCATGTCCTGTAAAATATATGTTTGCAAATGATGCTGAGGGATTTAGTTAGCAATAGTTGCCAAGTGACTCATTAAGGTTGTGCATTGGCTTTTGAAATGAAACAAAAAGGAAGTATTTCTATTTCCTTTATTTACACTTTTGACTCATTCCTTCGTTATATTTTCCTGCACTTCTGAGCAGCTTCATGAGCGTCAGGCTTCTGAGGTTTAACATTATGCCCCGAATGCTGCCATGTGTGGGAGAAAACAATTGGTAGAGAAGGTGTTTTAGACTGATAACCAGTTTTATGGCTCCGTGGACTCCGTCCAGGGTCCTTGGTTATATTTATTTATTATTATCTTTCTACTCTCTCTGTTTCCTTTCTAATCTTGTATTTTTTCTGTTTCCGGTCTTGCTTTATATGTCCTGCACTCTCTGCCTTTATTATTCTACTCCACCGCACTTGATTCCTGACTTTCACATCCCACTACATGCTTATTAGATGGCAGTGTCAGACTGGGGGTCCTGGGCCCACTGGGACTGCTACCTCAGGGGCCCCCACACAGTGTCAGACTAGGACACCAGGGGCCCACCCAAAAACTTTAGACCAGGGGCCCACCAAAAAGCCTTAGACCATTGGCCCACTCTCAGTAATATTATTCTTCCTCTCCTCACTCAACCTCTATTCTCCTAGTCTCTTTTCTTTACATACCATAATCTATTAATCCATCTATTTAGCTTCTAAATTAGATGGTTTGACTAATCACAACCTTGCATAACCACATCCTGGTTGCTAGGGATACAGCTCCATGGAGTTATGCAAAAGTCCTTGAGCCGGCTAATGGTGGGTGCCATGGTAACACGCAGTTACTTGGATCTCCAAACCTCATATCTAAATGACCTATATTGGTAGTTTTCTGAACATCGGCAGTATCATAGCGGGTATTCAATTTTTTCCGAAATACATTTATACATATACATACAAATGACATAAACAGCCCAATCGTAACGCTTTGTTAGATTTCAAGAAATCTCTACAGTCACACAATATCCTGCAAACAACAATAGAACGTGACATCAGTGATTGAATTAAAGGCAATCAATGTTAAATCAATGTTAAAAGTCATTATGGGCATTTCTGGCCCTTTTGAGCGATGGGATTAACAAGAAATATTCAAGAAGTCGATTGAAGCAGTTTTCAAGTGAATGTGACTGCTTTAAAAGAAAAAAAGAAAACAAAGCAAAAATGGATTTCTGAAAGCAGAGGGTCTGGAAGAAAAATAAAGGGGGGCGGGGAATCCAGATGTGATTGCACTCTGTTTAAGCATAAAAAACAAATAAATGCTTTAATTTTCACTTTAAAAGTAAAATTGCCTTTTTTCACTTTTTCAAGAAAGATTCCATAAAAAATGGAACTCTGACATTAAATAAAGGGGGTCATGTTTTATTCATTGGGTGAAATAACAATTCAGAGGCTTTTACGCAAGGGGGATAAAAAAAGTGCATAATTTTCATCTTTTAACTGATTCAAAAATATCCAGCCCTGTGACGTCTGAACAGACGCCAAATTAGGCACTGAAAAACAACTTGTTGAGCTGCAAATGAGAATGGAATCAATATTTAGAATTCTGATAAGGAAACCTCATTGTCAGCAGCTCTGGCTGAACATGGTCTGTGTGTATAAATATGAGATATTGTAAAGGCTGAACATACACACCTAGACAAGATAACTTACACAAAAACATTAAGGGCGCACATATAGAGGTACATATAGCAGTTAAATGCACTGTGAGGCATGCGACTAACTCCAAAGAAAATAATTTCCTAGAAAATAAGGTCAAACAGGTGCCTACCCAATGGGGGTTGGGATTGTAGGGTTACATATTCTGCAGTTGCTCTAGTCTTCAAAGATTATGTAGTGACAGGGCCGCCATTAGAAATCACAGGGCCGTTAACTGTACAACAACATTTTCAGGGCCCCGCCCACTCCACCCCAAGCCCCACCCACTCCACCCCAAGCCCCACCCACCCCCTAAGCCCCACCCCAGATCCCACCCACTCCATACAACAGTCAAAAGACCACACAGACATCAGCACTAAAAAATGTAACCCCCCCCACAAACACAAGTTATAAAAAGCTATTGATGGTCAGGGTCCCATTATAAGTTAAAAAAAAACTGTGGTACCAGGTCCCCCCTTAAAAGTTTTTTTAAAAAATTGGTGGTCAGGGCCCCCCTACAAGTAAAAAAAAAATTGGTGACCAGGGCCCCCCTACAAGTTAAAAAAAAAAAAAACATTGGGGCCAGGGCCCCTCTTACAAGTTAAACATAAATTGGGGCCCCAAAGAATGTTTAAAAAAAAAAAACATTGGTGCCAGGGCTCCCCTTAGAAGTTAAAAAAAAAAAAAACATTGGTGCCAGGGCCCCCCTTACAAGTTCAAAAAAATTGGGGCCCCAAAGAATATTTTTTAAAAAAACATTGGCTCCAGGGCCCCCCTTACAAGTTAAAAAAATTGGAGACCCATTGAATTTTTTTTAAAAAAAACATTGGTGGCCAGGGGATTAAAAAAAAATAAAAAAATTGGTGTTCAGTGGAATTGAACTCGTGGCTTCAGGACTTCAACTTTGCCTCCTTTCGTGACTTTGGGTCATATCGCCACTTCAGGACTTCGGCAGTTTTCGTGACTTCGGGTCTTTTCGCCGCTTTTGGAGTTCGCAGTTTGGCTTTTCAGCACTTCCGCATTTTGGCTGTTCGGGACTTCGTAAAATGGCCGCACGGCTTCGGCGCTGTCAAGGGGGGCCCCCTTCAGGCCCGGGACACTTGTACCCCCTGTCCCCCCCTGATGGCGGCCCTGTGTAGTGATACTATGAATTCTCCATACATAAGTAAATTCATTATTGACCCATGCCAGTTTACTTCTGCCATTTGGAAAGATGGTAAGACCACAAGTTTTCCCTATCCTCTTGCTTTGTGTTAACATTCCCAACAAGGGCAGACAGCTAATTGGTTCCAGATAGTTTGTTTCCCAGATTTACAATCCAAGGAATGGGATGCCAAGTTTGCAGGGCATCATCATGTTCTTCCCAGTGGTCTCAGGTCTTAAAGGAGACCACATCTGTTTATAGCCCAGAACCTTCCTTCATATCATAATGGCATCTTATGTTAAGAAGTAAGTATAGTTTAATTCTGTCCTAAAAGGTACTTGAAGATTGGAATAAAGCCCAAGGATGAAGCAAAGTGAACTACTGAACACCTCTTGGATGTGACCCACATTTGGCTAAAATAGATGGGTAATATAAGGCATCATCAGAATATTTTTTCATTGATCATTTTTGATCAGTGAAGGAATTCATGACAAACTATAAGATAAGATGCTTCACTGATGACAGGCCTACTGGAAAACATGCTGAGTATTTAGCTTCTAGACAAGCAGCATGTGGTACATCCCAAATACCATTTCTGGAGAATAAAAAAGCGAAGAGACACAGTAGTACTAGTTATTTCCTAAGCCTGCAGGCCAAAATTCAGGATCTCCTCTGATACCCATATTAAAATTTCTGCCCTGGCAGCTGTCACAAAAATAGGTTTTGCATTTGGAGTGTCTTTGTAGTTAAAGGCATAGCAATATTCAGTAGAGACCATGCTTGCTTTGCAGATATACTTTAGATAGGAGCATATACTGCTGCATGCACAATATCCAAGGGCACTACAAGTATGTGCAAAGTATTGCTTGGGTAATTAGGGGCAGGGGCGATCTTGGTGCTGCTGCTGCCCCTCTCCTGCTCCGTGCTTAAAATGGAGAGGGTCAAAGGGGGGCCACATCACTAGTGCAATGAGCGCAATAGTGCCCTCTGCACTAGCGGAGCTGAATTTCCAAGTCATAAATTTGACGCTTAGGGGCCGATTCATGAAGCTCGAGTGAAGGATTCGAATTAAAAAAACTTCGAATTTCGAAGTGTTTTTTGGGCTACTTCGACCATCGAATGGGCTACTTCGACCTTCGACTACTACTTCGATTTGAACTAAAAATCGTTCGACTATTCGACCATTCGATTGTCGAAGTACTGTCTCTTTAAGAAAAACTTTGACCCCCTACTTCGGTAGCTAAAAGCTACCGAAGTCAATGTTAGCCTATGGGGAAGGTCCCCATAGGCTTGCCTAAGATTTTTTGATCGAAGGATATTCCTTCGATCGTTTGATTAAAATCCTTCGTATCGTTCGATTCGAAGGATTGAATCGTTCGATTCGAAGGATTTAATCGTTCGATCGAAGGAATAATCCTTCGATCGTTCGATCGCAGGATTTGCGCTAAATCGTTCGACTTCGATATTCGAAGTCGAACGATTTTAGTTCCTAGCCGAATATCGAGGGTTAATTAACCCTCGATATTCGACCCATAGTGAATCGGCCCCTTAAAGTTACAAGAGGCGGCTTTTTGCTGACCCTTGTAACTGTCCACTCGCTGCCGCCTGAGGCATGGCTCTCACCATGTTTCATGGCAGGAACGGCCCTGATTAGGGGGTCTGTGTCCTACAGGCATGTTATGGGTTATGCCAAGTACTACCGAGGACTTTCTTGGGCATGTGAAAAAAATAGGTGCTGTGCAGTGTAACAAGGCATTTGACAGTGATGCAGTTGTGTGCAGGCGTAGCAGAGACTGTGCAATGTGCTTCCAGGCCAGTAAAGGATAAAGTTGACTGCCAGGGCAGTGGAAGCAACGGGAAAGGACACTAACAAAGTAAAATTCTCCTGATACTCAATAAAATAGGCAAATACAAGAGTCCTCTGCACTCAACCCATTATCAATATATTTAAGACAGAGACATTTTGTGCATACTGCTACTGAAAAATGCCTTACCCTTTAAACAAAACAGGGATTGTTTGTCCATATATTGCAATATATTTAAGCTGGCCAACTACGTCAAAGTCATCCCATATCTGGCCAGTCCTATGCTCAATTTTATCTGATTCATTAAGAATTCTATTGCTTCATTATACATTTTACAAAGGGACTAGGTTTTACCTGCAACTTACTTGCTGCTTTCAAAGTAAACCTCCATACTTGGCTGCCCTTTTATTAGACACCAGTGGGATCACCTGACTATAGCTGGGAAGGGTGGGAGCTACAACATGGAGCTGGTCACTGCTCCTGTATAACTATAACAAACAAGGGAAAGTTGTGCTCACCACTATTTTTTAAAAACCATTAGTCGGGGGTGCAATGAGGGTGTGACCACAAAATACATATAGTCAAACACAAGAGTCCTCTGCACTCAATTCATTATCAATATATTTAAGACAGAGACATTTTGTGCATACTGCTACTACCACATTTGTTTAGAGTATACTCATGTTTCGGACAATAGAGGATCTCTTTTGTGTTTATTTTGCTTCCTTGGACATTTTTCCAGCAATTTCACAAATCACAAATAAATACATGTGACCTATGACCTTTGTGTAGCCACCATATTTAAATTGATGAAAGCGTAAGTATGATAATGACGTTTTGCTAGGAAGAAAGTAACACTAGAGAAAATAAACAAAGAAACTTTCGCGCTAAAGAATTTTTACAAGAGAATATACGCCAGCGTTCATTTGGCAAGAGGAATTTTTCGCGTTTTGGGTATATACGCGTAGATGTAGCGAATTAACGTCTGACGTAGTTGTGCTAAGTATGTCAACGTTTTCCAAAGCGAAAAAATTCTGACCTAAGTACATTTGCCCCAGTATTTCCATTATAAAAATCAAAGGGTTAAATGAAGGTACAATATAAAAAAAATCATGTGTATAGTTAGCACCTGGTCTTTTTTCAGTGTTTTATGCAGATTTATGTTCTTATTCAAAAAAGAATTGTTTTTTTTTAAATATACATCTTTTAAAGATACATTTCCATAGTTCCCATGTATCGTGATTCGTGTCTGGCTGCTATTATGCAATTATATGATACGTTGAAACCTCTCGAGCAGCAAATATGTAAAAGCAACAGTTTACTGTACACAGCCAACACTAGAACTCTGTATATGTTAAGAAAAATTACCATCCAGAAATACGTCTCTCTCTAAATTCAGACAAAGCAAGAACCTAGAAAGGTCAGTCTCTTTAAAAAGAAAAGAATACATGAAAATGTAGTTTTGGCCCACTCAGCAGTATTCCCACTTAAATCTGATTACAGTCATTTACTGCACTTACTGCTTTCCTCTGATCACTTGTTTTTTTCTTCTGCGGAAAGATCTTAAAGGGACCCTACAATCTTAAATGTAAACTATTGTGTGTGTGAATACAGGTATAATTCTTAGTAAAGTAATGTTGGGAAAATTAAATAGTTCTTAAAAAGTTTGGGGCACCTGTACGCTTGCTTAGCAGGGTATTCCAGTGACTGTAGCTATATATGTGCAATATATTTTAGCAGATGGATAGAGCTGACTTGCAGATATTATGTGTATGTAATATGTGCGGGGCAGAATGTAAACTTTAAAAAAATTGGCACAATCCATTTTGTTTTTGAACTTTGTTGTAGCTCTCCAAAACAAAGATGGGTTCAATAGCCCTTTATCACGATGGATGGGCAGAGGAAGAGATGGAGATATCCCATCCTTTTGCTAAACTCTGGACTCAAGTGCCTTTTAAATGAGCACTTAGTGGCATGCTTTTTGACCCCTTAGTGTTCTTGTACTTTTGGCTGGGTTCAATGTAAAGATGTATTGCAACCCTCAGCTGTGAGTTGGATGCTAGAAGCTGTAGGTCAGCAGGTCCCACCATGGTCCCAGGCTGGACATTGTGGTGCATGCCATTAGTTTTCTTTGAATCAATTAGAAATTAGAAAAGGTTTAGCACACTTTGCAATGTTCATGTTATCAAAAGAAAACAGCCTTTTAGCTCTGCACAGAAAAGTTAAATGCCATGTTGTGGCCACAGAGTTTGCAGAAGAATGGTTCCATCCCATGTATCCCATGATCAGTAATTGTGTGTTATTTTAACAACAAAGGGAAATAATAAAGGAAAGCGAGGAAAGACAGAACATGGATACAAAAAAAGAGAAAACGGAAATGAAAAAGATGATAGAATTGTGCAGCCTTTTATCTGAGAATAATGGGTCTAATGATAGGGTCTCCATCATTGCTCCTCACCGTCATCTGCCTTATTTATCTCAAGTAATGTGATTTGTGAGGAAGGTCAATGCCACACTGATGCAGTTTAGCTGAAGATATAAGGGCAAAATGGGTCACTCTGTAACAATTCATTTGACAATAAAGAGGGGCATTGGAAAGAAGGTGCCTTTTAAGTGAATTATAAATCACATTTTGAGACTGCATTGATCAGTCCGGTATAGTGCCGTTATCAATATGGAAAAACACAAGTCTGTAGAAAAATAAAAAATCAAGAACCGTTTGTTGGCCACACTAGTAATAGTGCAGAATGACTGTTTCATATAGATGGCAGAATTGGTTCTAGAGCCAAGTTCATATAAAGACTGGAATCATTTATCAGAGGGAACCCAAAGTCACAAACGTTATTTTGTTCTGAATCACAATAAGCAATGGCGGCAGTATCTTATTTTCAGTAGAACGTTTAACATGAAATAATTATTGAGGCAAGGGTAGCACAATACTTTGGATGATGGTGGTGGGATGAAAAGCCTCCTTTCCGACATCTGTAACTTTTAGACAAGGAAGGGTAAAGGCATCATAAAAGTGTTACTGTTCCCTAAAGTAAGTGGTTTTGTGGTTTCAGATAATGTATTCCAGGCAATGATAGTGGTGCACAGTGGATCATTTATATATAGGGTCCCTCTGCATTCCACATTATAGAAACTGGACTGTAGATGTTTACGTGATTTCAGTGTAAAATGCTGTGTCGGCAATTTGTGGTCATGGACAAACAACCCACGTATGTATAGACTTTAGTGCTCTATTGGACAGGGACTTCATGTGCCCATTTTCTTGTATTCTCCCATTTCTTCTTGCTTCCAACTCCAACTAATAGTCCATTTCCCCTGATCCTCATCCTGATCATGCTATCTAGTGTAGCCCCCCCCCCCGTTATCACCTCACACTACTTACACATCATCATTCAGTAAACCCACTAGCTGAAACAGAGGCTCAGATCTCTAACTGCCTCCTGGCTATTTCAAATTGGATGAACCAGCGCCACCTCAAACTCAACCTAACAAAAACTGAACTAATCATCTTTCCATCTAAGCCTGGTCCTACTCCCCTATTTACTATCTCTATTGATGGCATGCTCATTAATCCTGTCAACTCAGCTCCCTGGGGGTAATCTTTGACTTCTCTCTCCTTCTCTGATCATATTAACACCACTGTCAAAACCTGTCACTTTTTCTTACGCAATATTGCCAAAATCCATCCCTTCCTTTCACCTGCTACGGCCAAGACTCTCATGCATGCTCTCATCCTATCCAGACTACATTACTCTAACCTTCTACTAACTGGCCTCCCTAACTCCCATCTCTCCCCTCTACAGTCTGTATTAAACACTGCTGCCAGAATTATCCTTCTCTCATTCAAAAGGGAACAGACCCCTCCGCTGCTGAAGTCCTTATCATGGCTTCCTATAAAACAAAGAATAACTTATAAACTCATAACCTTCAAAGCCCTTCATTCCTCATCTCATCTCTTGTTTCTCTATATGTTCCTGGCCGAAACATCTGCTCCTCTCAGGGCAACTGCTTGGTTGTACCCAGGGCCGGAACTAGGGGAAGGCAGAGTAGGCACGTGCCTAGAGCGCAAAGCTGGGAGGGCGCCAGGCACGTACCTCCTCTGTCGCCTACCCCAAGTCCGGTTCCCTTCTCTGGCCGACTCTACGTACTGTTTGTGCTTTATGCGCTTCTGCAAATTCTGATGAGCGCACGCGAGTGCAAATTCGCGCATGTGCAAGCGAACGCAAATTCGCGCATGCGCACGTGTGTGCAAATTCGCGCATGCGCACACACTAAATAGGCGCTGCGACTGCCGGGCCTGCCTAGGGCGCCTGCCCAGCATGGCCCGGCTCTGGTTGTACCCCCCACTACTACTGCTGTTTCCCGTATGAAAGCCTTCTCTCTTGCAACTCCTTATATTTGGAATGCCATTCCTGAATCTCTCAGGAGAGAACCCTCCTTCAGTGTTTCTAAAACGAAACTCAAAGACTACCTCTGGGAGCACCTGGATAACATCTGAACTGGGAACTGGCATTAATTTAACAGTGTAACAATCTGTAACCTCCAGCACTTTAATACCCCTCTGAATTGTGTCTGTATGTTACCCTCCCATTTAGATTGTAAGCCCTACGGGGTAGGGTCCTCTAGCCTTTTGTTTCCTTGAGACTGAGCACTTAATTTGTATGGTAATTATATTTTATATTTATGTGAATTGTATTTCTAATAATGTACTTATTGTTACTTTTTATTTTAATGACCCCTTGTTTGTTACTACTAATTTATTGTTTTGCTGTACAGTGCTTTGCCCTCAAGGAGCGCTTTACAAATAAAAATATACATACATACATAGTGTACCCCCGTTATCACCTCACACTACTTACACATATTCAGCCCTCACCACTCTCTTGTCCACAGCACTGGACACACTGTAATGAATAGGTCCTGAATTCCTCCATGCTCAACAATGACATCCAAAGGCCTTACAACAGATGGGGTTCAACATAATAATAAACTATAAATACAATTACATGCAGAATAAAGTGCAAAGTGTTAGAGAAACAAGATGAAGGCAGTTCCTGTTCCATAGATCTTACAGTCTAAGATATTTTCCATCTCTTTAGATTGCAAGCTGTTGCATGTAGGGCTCTCTGATGCTCCTGCTTCTCATTGGAATCCTTGTATTTATATATACATTTATATTTATTTTAATGTTTTTATAAGTCCCATGTTTGTAAATAATGTTGAATATATTAACTAAGTCTGGCTAAATGCCCAGATGCCTGGTTATTAGGATAACAATGCAAGTTGCCTTGCTTGAGGAGATTTCTTGGACTACAGATGCACAATGCTTACTTATTATTTTCTCCCATACTTTAATTATTTTTAGTTTTCAAAAATATGTTTGCTACTCTTACTTCCAGGGCCGTATAAAAGAGCTTGGGAAGTTGAATAGGGGAGTTATTCAATATAGACATGTGAGCCTCTGCATTGCTTAGCAATGTGGCCTTCAGGCTTACACTATAGAAAGGTCGTTAGGGAGAGACGGAAGATCATATGGTGGCGCCATCCATGATGATATTCATACATGCCATAAGAAAGAATGTGTAGGGAAGATAAGTACCTGTCTTCCTGTTGCCATTTTTTTTTTAAAGAAAAAAAATGTTTAAGCCCATGTTTACCCATCAATTTTCAAACACACCAGAATGCTCTAATTCCTTTATCTTAGGTGGCAATTGAAACTCCGGGTAGCTAAGTTAATCAGTGAAACTGGCTTGCATAAGAGATATGAGTCAGTGTTGCCTCCACTTGTGTTTATACAGCAGAAGAATATTTGAAATGAATGTCTTTAAGTGCATTTTAGAAGTAATCAAAAGGTGTGAGCTTCTCACAATCAACTGGTTCTGAAAGTAAGCCTTGGTTTGAGTTGAATGTACTGTGATGAGCAATACTGATATTGATCTAACAATTTTACAGGTATTTAACACTATTGTTTTAAAGATACCTCCAGAACCTCTGGTCCTACCCATGTTGGACTCTCATTGTTTTCCAAAGAAAGAGGCCCAAACTTCCCCCACCAGCCAACATAATAGTCACTTTCTATGGTATCTTACAGCAGTCCCTCAGAACCCACAGATTGCCAGTCCCCCAAGTATGTCGTTGGTCAAGGATGTAGTTATGGGTAATGCAGAAACCATTACATGAATTACATGAACTTTGTTGATGCAAAAGATATAAAGGTGTATATTCTTTTTAAAGCATATGAGAATTTGTTTCTGTCATTCTTCTATTGTTCACAGAAGTGTGATTGGCTTCTGCTTCTCAGGATGAAGTCACATTGTGATATTTCTAAGCAGTCTAGCATAAATATTATCTACTTCTGTTTTATAGGTTAACCCAAACAGAATCTGAACCTGCCCAGATACAGTAGCTAACCGCTAGAAATACAAGGCACAAAGACAGGAATGTGAAACCATAACTTACAGAAAATAAAATGAAACCTTACATAAAAACAGTTATGTGTGTCTGTGGCAATATTAAGAAAGAAAGAGCAAAACATTCAGCATGCAAAGTCCTATTGACTTGAGCCTTGCAGTAGGACAGTTATAATGTGATGAATGGCCTTCCCAGACCCCAACCACTATATACTTGTGGCACAGAGCAAGTCAAGCCCTAAGGGCTATGGTGAATGCAGAGATTTGTTCAGCTGGGAATCTGCATTACCCAAAGATGTCAAATCTTTACTAACATGTGAAATAAGGCATTTTCCAGAGTTAACACAAAAGTAAGTATGTAGTAAGTTGTTAACCACTATGCCACTATCCTACTGGTTGAAATGTTCAACTTTCTTTGACTTTTAGGCCATACAATCTCAGGAGATACTTGTATCTCTCTCTCACAAAGCAATTTCAATAAATGGGCAAAAGAAGCACAAACTTGTGGCCTTCCAGGACAGGGAATGACCATTGTCCTATCATCTGCAATAACATTGCACTTTTTGGTTCAATAGAAGCGTTGGTGTTGAGGTTTGTAAGAAAAGACGTGCTTTTAAGGCTTTCAAGTTAGCTGGTACAGCCCAAACATTTATAAGGTACAAGGAGGCCAATAAATCATGCAAAGAAGCTATTAGGCAAGCTAAAATTGCTATAGAAAAGGATATTGCAGCAAGCAGTAAAAAAAATCCAAAATTATTTTTTAAATATGTTAATAGTAAAAAAATGAAGCAGGAAGGGGTGGGTCCCTTACTATCAGAGGGGGGTCAGCTGGTTGATGAAAACAAAATAAAAGCGCAGATTCTGAACTCATATTTTTCATCTGTCTACACAAATGAGGAACCAGTAAGTGAAGGTTTCCTTCTTAATGGTACCAATTCTAGTAATACAACTAATGATGCATGGTTCACACATGAGGAAATTCAAAAGAGACTAGAACATGTTAAGATTAACAAAGGTCTGGGGCCAGATGGTATTCATCCCAGGGTAATTAGCGAGCTTAGCTCTGTGATTGCCAAACCTCTTTACTTAATTTTATAGGATTCATTGAGATCTGGCATAGTGCCGAGAGACTGGTGAATTGCTAATGTGGTGCCTCTATTCAAAAAAGGATCCCGTTCTCAGCCTCAAAACTATAGGCCAGTTAGTCAGTGTTAGGAAAGCTTTTCAAAGGGTTAATAAAGGATAAGATACTGGACTTCATAGCAAATCATAATACTATGAGTTTGTGCCAGCATGGTTTTATGCGTAATAGATCTTGCCAGACTAACTTAATTTCTTTTTATGAGAAGGTAAGTAGAGACCTTGATTCTGGGATGGCAGTGGATGTGATTTACTTAGACTTTGCTAAAGCATTTGATACAGTGCCACACAAAAGGTTACTGGTTAAATTAAGGAATGTTGGCCTGGAACATAGTATTTGTACCTGGATAGAGAACTAGCTAAAAGATAGACTACAAAGAGTGGTGGTAAATGGAACATTTTTTAATTGGGCCAGTGTTTTATATGGAGTACCGCAGGGCTCTGTACTAGGTCCCTTGCTTTTAAACTTGTTTATTAATGACCTGGAGGTGG
The DNA here is from genome assembly GCA_038501925.1 of Xenopus petersii. Classification (NCBI taxonomy): domain Eukaryota; kingdom Metazoa; phylum Chordata; class Amphibia; order Anura; family Pipidae; genus Xenopus; species Xenopus petersii. Next base: position 105,757,789 of record CM076677.1, read on the forward strand.
GCATTGAAAGTACTGTTTCTATTTTTGCAGATGATACTAAATTGTGCAGAACTATAGGTTCCATGCAGGATGCTGCCACTTTGCAGAGTGATTTGTCTAAATTGGAAAACTGGGCAGCAAACTGGAAAATTAGGTTCAATGTTGATAAATGCAAGGTTATGCACGTTGGCAAAAATAATATAATATATGGCTTGGATGATTTTTTGGAGACCAAATTTAGACAGCACACCGATTCTTAGTATCTTGCCTTGATGGTGCACGTTCTGCAACGTCCACTTTCCATTGACAGACCATGTAATGTAGAGAATGAACAGCACCATCGATTTGGATGTAGTTTAAAAAGCCTTTATTTGTGCTCTTGTGGGCATCCCCCGCGACGTTTCAGGCCATGTGGCCTTTTATCAAGCTTGATAAAAGGCCACATGGCCTGAAACGTCGCGGGGGATGCCCACAAGAGCACAAATAAAGGCTTTTTAAACTACATCCAAATCGATGGTGCTGTTCATTCTCTACATTGGATGATTTTTTGGACAGACATAATATCAAAGGCTATTATGATACTAAGCAATACTAGTATTGATACTAAGGGGCCGATTCACTAAATTCGAGTGAAGGAATAGAAGGAAAAAAGCTCGAACTTCGAGTAGTTTTTTGTGTTCCTCGACTATCGAATTGGTGTAAATTCGCCTGAGTAGAATGATTCAAATAGATCGTGCGCAAAAACGCTGCGACTATTCGCCCATTCGATAGTCGAAGTACTGTCTCTTTTAAAAATACTTCGACTTTCTACTTCGCCATCTAAAACCTACGGAATTGCTTTAAAAGCCTATGGGAAAGTCCCATAGGCTTGTTTTCTAAGTTTTTGATCGAATAAAAGGGCATTCGATCGATCATTCGATTGAATGAAAATCCTTCGATCGAATATTCGATCGTGCGACTATTCGCTGGGCGAATATTCATCCATTCGACTATTCACCGGCGCATAAATTCGCCCGAATTGCCTATTCGATTCTATTCCCCAGTCGAATTTCGAGGGATTTAACCCCCTTGAAATTCGACCCTTGATATATCTGCCCCTATGTGATACTAATTAGTATACTAAGTGATACTAAGTGATAATAGTTAGTATAGGTATGGGTATATAGAATTTAATTAAAAGTAGGGAGGGGTGTGTGTATGGATGCTGGGTTTTCATTTGGAGGGGTTGAACTTGATGGACTTTGTCTTTTTTCAACCCAATTTAACTATGTAACTATGTAACTATAAGTTGCAGACTACTCAATTTAATCAGCTTGGAAAAACTGGAACAACATAAAGACTCCTTTAATGGCATTGTGACTTTGTGCATCACATGATCTCCCTATGCCTAAAGCATTAAACATTTATTAACAACTCTGACATTATAAAATGAAGATATAATAAATGGATCCACACTAAAATGCTTAAGCTGTCATCTCTATTAGGGTGGTTTGTTCTATTAATTAACATTACAAAGGTTTTACATGGGGTGTTTTAACCACCATTGTTTTTTGACTGATACACAACCCCACAGCAAATTAATTTAAAAGTCTTCAAAATGTCTAGAGGTTGTCCTGTTTTACCAATATATATTGAAATTGCTAACTAATTAGGGGCTAGTGGGCCTCCCTATTCCTCCTGAGCCCCCTGCAGCCTCGGGGTTTGCTTCCTCTGTTCCCCAGGGTAACAAAGTAAGTTAGGTTAAAAAAAGACACACGTCCATCAGGTTCAACTTTTTAACATTTTTTAACCTGCCTAACTGCCAGTTGATCCAGAGGAAGTAAAAAAAAAAACATCTGAAGCCTCTCCAAATCAGAGGGGGTAAAAATTCCATCCTGACTCCACAATGGCAATCGGACTAGTCTCTGGATCAACTTGTACTATGAGCTAACTCTCTGTATTCCCTCACTTGCTAAAAAGCCATTCAACCCCTTCTTAAAGCTATCTAATGCAGTGTTTTTCAACCTTTTTTGAGCCAAGGCACATTTCTTTCATTGAAAAAATCCCGCGGCACACCACCAGCTGAAAATGTGAAAAAAAGCTTATATTAACAATATAAGTGCTATTGTTAATGTAAGCTTTTTTTTATACATTGATGCATGAGGCAAAAAGTTGTCAGTAAAAAAGTATAAGGAAACATATATGAAAAGGCCAATTGAACTTTATTATATCATCTGCAGTCTTTTTACCTGATAAGATTTTCCAAAGCAGGGTAGCGCTGCACTCTATTTAAGCTGGTTGGGGCAATAGTTCTCTCACGAACACAGAGATTAAATTATTTTGTTATTGTGTTTTTTTGTAATAACACTCCCCCAAATATTTTATAATTGCTGCCAAGACCGTTGGGGTTTTATAAATAAACAATACTGATAATCAAATCTCAAATCTAACTAACTAGATCTGGTGCTTCAGCTAGCAACTGTGCAAAGGGAGAAGCAGGTCACTTATTATTATTTTGTTATTACAAAAAAACACAATAACAAAATAATTTAATCTCTGTGTTCGTGAGAGAATTCTCACATTCATCATTCAAGGCCAGGGTAAGCTTGCTATGCCGGGTACCCACGCTATTGCCCCTACCAGCTTAAATAGAGGACAGCGCTACCCTGCTTTGGAAAATCTTATCAGGTAAAAGTTCAATTGGCCTTTTCATATATGTTTCCTTCTACTTTCTTACTGACAACCTTCTGCCTCATGCATTGCAGCCAGACAGCTAGAAATATGGTTCTCCTTATTACAGCATGGCTAAGCCGCAGGGTCTGCTTCCTTAATATTTTGATAACAGCACTAGCCGTTCACCTGTCAGTCCGTGCACTTCTGCCTTCTGCCTTCACATCGAAGCTGCGCGCAGTGCAGCCAGCGACCTCCCTGATCAGCCAACCCAGGCACGGCTCTTCTGCCCGCTCAGGTCACGTGACGTCACGTGAAAGGTCCGCGCACTTCGGCCTTCAAATTGATAGCGGCACACCTAACATTAGTTTGCGGCACACCAGTGTGCCGCGGCACACAGGTTGAAAAACACTGATCTAATGTATCAGCCTGTACCACTGATTCAGGGAGAGAATTCCACATCTTCACAGCTCTCACTGTAAAAACCCCTTCCGAATATTTAGGCGGAACCTCTTTACTTCTAAACGGAATGGGTGACCTTGTGTCAGCTGGAAGACCTACTGGTAAATTTGGCCAGTCTTTCCTCAAAGCTAAGATTTTCCATACCTTTTACCAGCTTTCCATACCTTTTACCAGCTTTACCAGCCTTTGACTAGTTTGAGCTGAGGCATTAGTGCAGCTATTAAGTGAGCCTGGGAATAGAGACTCCTCTATTGTAAACACTAAAGAAAAGAACTGATTTAGCACATTTGCATTTTCTGTAACCATACTGGTACCATTATTTAATGGAGCAACACTCTCAACCTGTATCTTTTTACTATTAATATATTAAAAAAACTTTTTGGGGTTAGTCTTAGCCTCCGACCGCAATGCACTCTTCATTTCTTTTCTTTGCCTTCCGGATTGCTGATTTACAACATTTATTTTAGTGTTTATATTCATTAAATGCAGCTTCTGTCCCAACAGACTTGTAGTTTTTAAATGCCTTTCTCTTCTTTTCTATTAACTTCTTTACTTCTATATTAAGCCTCATTATGTGATTCTTAGAGCTTCTACATTTACTCTTTAAGGGAATAAATTGAGAACAGTAATGATTCAATATCGTTTAAATGACATCCATTTCTGTTCTGTGTTTTTATCTAAAAAGTAAATGCCTCAATCACTGCTCTGAAGGGCAGCCTTCAAGGCACTAAAATTAGCTTTTCTGAAATTCATGTTTTTTTGTTGCCCCAGTATATATTTTATTTTTTGCACCAGACATTAAATTATATACTGTAACATTATGGTCACTATTACCCAGGGGTTCAATGACTTGCACATTTGCTATACGTTTTGGGTCATTTGAGATCACTAGATCCAGAATAGCAGTTTTTTCTGGTTGGCTCCTCAACAACCTGTGCCATAAAATTGTCATGCAACAAGTTTATAAATTTGTTCCCATTATCTGATCTGGCAGTACTGTTGCTCCAGTCAATATATGGGTAATTAAAATCCCCCATTATCATTACTTTACCTAAACTAGCAGCCTTTTCTATTTGCATCAGGAGCTTAGCCTCCTCCTCCTCACTTAGATTAGGGGGTCTTTAGCATACGCCTACAATACATTTGCTGGACTCTTTTGGGTCTGCTTCCTTCCTTCCCTTGAGAGTGATCCATAATATTTACTAGTGCTATATAGAAAATGAGTAATATACAGGTACTTTATAATGTTTTGAATACCACCAAGCATTTATTGAATGCTTCCAGACAGATAAGGAATGCACAAACCAAACTGACTGGTGGGTTTTTATCTGTCATCAAACTGTTCAGATGAACTTTGACCAAGAGCAAAGCTGCGCTAAGAGACAGGCAACACTGGCTATGAAATGCAAGTTTAAGCTGGCACTTTGTAAAACTGCCATTTCAAAAAGAAATTTCAGAATCGATCAGGGCTGCACACTGAGATTATCCTTGGCTTCCAAAACCAATAAAGATTTGTTTGGTTCCCTTTTGTGTTTCCTTTCTTTATTGTCGTATAGCTGTTTTTTTTAGACTATTGATTGATACAAATGTCATGGAAACTCAAAGAAGAAACTCAATGACATTAAATATTTATGATCTGAAGTAGGAAGGATAGAGGAAACATAACATTGTGAACTCTGGTGTTTTTTTTAACATTTTGCATCATGTGAGTCTTTGTTTTCTATTACCTTCTGTCTGTACATAAATACTGTACATGGTACCACTTGTCCAGACTAAGACACAGCAAGATTTTTATTAGTACAGGTATAAGACCTGTTATTCGAATGCTGGGTCGTAATTTGGATCACCCTACTTAAATCTACAAAAAAATCATTTAAACATTAAATAAACCCAATAGGATGGTTTTAACTCCATTAAGGATTAATTATATCTTTGTTTGAATCAAGTAAAAGGTACTATTACAGAGAAAAAGGAAATCATTTTTAAAAAATATAATCATTTAATTATAATGGAGAACGTGGGAGATGGCCTTCACGTAATTCGAAGCTCTCTGGATAATGAGTTTCTGGATAACAGATCCTATATTTGAAAATCCAAGCTTTAAAGCAGTTGCATAACTTGCCTCCCTACCCACTCCCTCCCCTTGGCCACCCCTCTCCAGCTGCCTGCCCATTCCCATCCCTTGTGTCCCAGATAGTGGCCAGGGAGTGGGGTTTCTCTCAAGCTATAGAGGAAGCTGACCTGCCCCTTCCAAGGGGACTGCCTTCTCTATATTTATGCTAATGAACTTAAGGTGGCCATACACGCACCAATAATATCATATGAAATGATTTTTTGTACAATATTTGGTCCATGTATGGAGAGAGGAGCCACATGCTATTGGCAGAAGACTTGAACGTCGGTCAGGTCGTTGATCAGGCTGGCCAGAAAATTTTTATTGGGTGCCTTTGAAGGCATCAGAACCTCTCCATTTTGTAAGTGCCGATTCATCAGATACAGGTAGAATTCTATTGTTTCTACCTGTATATCTGACGATTCAGCTCTACACGTGTGTATTGAAACAAACAATCTTTCCTGGAAAGATCTTTTCCAGGAAAGATTGTAATTGCAACGTCTATTACCTGATAGACCAGTGAGAAAGATACTCCTAGACCCACTTAGGAGTCATGAAGGTTAATTCAATTATGGAAGAGTGATTTTGCTGCTCTTGATTCTAATTGATGATTCCATCTAATCCTTTCATGTAGAAGAAAAAAGCCCAAATACCTATGATCTCTGCAGGTGGCTTCATTTGCTTTCATATTTAAGTCCATGCTCTGCATGTCACTTCTGTGCTAGTTGCATATATGCATATTATTAATGATAGCTAGTTGAAGAGCCTCGGAATGATCAGAGAGAAATGAATGTTTTATCCAAATGTATACTTACCATAATCCCTGTAGTACAAACCTATCTTCCCACCATGAATACCCTTGAATCTGTGTTAAGATAAATATTTATTCCATTGTCTTCAGAAGCAATAAACGGATTACTGGTATGACAAGCTTTAATTAGATTGTCCTTGGCTGATATTTTCATTTGTTGCAGCCGCTCCTGTGTGATGTGCACTTCCATCTTCCATCATCTTCAGCGGAAGTGGTACAAACTTAGCATATCCAGTATGTACATTACCATCCTTGGAACCAGTGTTCAGAGTTGAGTGTCAGTACTGTGGTCTTTTCAGGGTCGGACTGGCCCAGTGGGAAACTGAGATTCTATCTCATTACCCCATAATCCACATAGTCTGTATGTTACTGACTGCCCATGCCCTCTCAGTTCCTGGCTAATTCTAAGCATCTTTTCAAACAGTCCTCATTTTTATTTTTGTATTTGTCTTCTTCTGACTAATTCCAGCTTTTACATGGGGGTCACTCCATCTAAAAAAATGAAACCTAAATTACCTAAATTATTTTATTGTTATTGCTTCTTTTTATTGCCCATCTTTCTATTTGAGTCTCCAGTCTCTATCCAAACTATTCAAATCAATGCATGGTTGCTAGGGTAATTTGGACCTGAAAAGTTTGCTGTATTAAATTATTAATTTCAATGTGAACAATCCTTTTAACAAAAAATAATTCATTGAATTAATTTATTTATTGAATTATTAACTAATATTTCATTCATTTTATACAGCCACTCTGCAGGAAATTTAATTATAGCTTGACTATCTAAAATGTCTGGATAGCATTAGCTCTGTATAATACATGTCTACTGCCCAATGCCAGTGCTGAAGGAACTTCATCTGAAGCCGATTATAAATGCAATGTCCAGTGTAGGATAGATGGAGCAACTGCAAAGGAGCAGCAGGACAATGTAGGAGGAGACTGCTTTATGGATTAGCTGGTTTTATGAATAAGCAAATAATGCAGCTGAGGTGGTAAAGTGGTAGTCAGGGCATTTATGGATGACTGACTGTGGTGGAAGCAGTAAAATATCAAGAAGTGGGGCAGCAAACTAAATGGAGCAGACATTCTATAACATACTAAAAGTTAACTTAAAGATAAACTACCACTTTAATGAAAGAATTATAACTGATTTAATAAATTAAATGAAATGTAATTAATAATTTAGAAAATTGATTATATAGGTGGGCCCCTGAGATCAGGTTCACTGGTGGGCCCCATGTGCCCCAGTTCGACACTGGGTCTTTACATTAAAGGAGAAGGAAAATAATTTATACTTGGGGGTGCCAAAAGTTAGTCGCATTCACTTACCTGACACCCTAGGCTGGTGCTCCTATCAGGAGCAAACTGCACTGGCCCAGGGTTCTTCCAGCGAGCACCACTGAGGGATCCTCTTCTTCACCTCTTTACTTTTCAAATTTCCTGGGGCAGACTGGGGCTCTAAAAACATGAACTTACTGCACCACAAACCTAATCAAACAAATAATTTATGCTTTCAAAGTTGGCTACAGGGGGTCACCATCTTGTAACTTTGTTAAACATCTTTGCAAGACTAAGACTGTGCACATGCTCAGTGTGGTCTGGGCTGCTTAGGGATCGTCATAAACAAAGCTGCTTGAGTTCTGCATGGCTGGGAAGTAAGGTGGGGCTCCCCCTGCTGTTCATAAGTATGATTGTTTCCCTGCTCAGCAGTTAGGGACTGTCTGGCAATTCCTATCCACAGCAGTAAATGAAGGGAGAATTTCACTGCATGCAGTGAGGTTTCTTATAAAAATGGTACACATGTTTTAATTCAAGTATATTGGAGATTTGTATATTGGAGAGGTTTCTTTTTCATTAAAGAAAATAAAAATGGGATTTAATTTTTTTGCTTTTACATGCCCTTTAACAACAACCCTACAGTATTCCTAGAGGAGAGGCAGATCCTGTCTCAGTCACACATACGGCCCCCCAGGAGTTCCACCACTGCAATATATCGGATGCATTCATCTACATGTCTTAGGGTAGGACTACACAGACGTTTTCAGGGCGATCCGACGCGCTGTGACAAAAGCCTTGATGTGATCCGACAGCATGCATTGACTGCATCCAACAGTTGTGTCGCATTGGATCAACGCTGCGACTTCATCCTTACCTTATGCGTCGGATCGCGGCGAAAACGTCCGTGTAGTCCCACCTTTAGAGTTAAACTTAATGATTACTCACTGGTTGAAAAAAGAATAAAATTCTTTTTGGTTTTTTTTTTCAATGTTTTTAGGTATGTGTGCCGATACCCCTTCCTACTATGTGCAAATAGATGTGCTTAAAATGGTGAAACGATCAAATTCTATCAAAAAAAAATATATCAAAAGCAAGTGATAAATAATGCATTTCATAATGAATAATTTATATAGGCTTAAACTAAGCTCCATAAATCTATTTCCCTTTTTTTTTTTTAAAAAAAAAAAGAAAGAAATGGAGCTAAAGATTTACAGTATATTAAAAATCAATTTTGTTCCTCTCAGCGTGAAGGAGCAACTGCTTGGATACAGCGCCTTCTCCTGTCACTTCATCATAATCACTTCTAACCTGCCGGAGTAAAGAAATGCTTCATTATCCACTAAATCATATTAAAATTACAGGGGTCGGTATTTCTATCTGCCTTTGTTTTCCTGGTTGTAGAAATTGTTGAATCTCCATGGCTACAGAAGGCATTTTTGCTTTGTTTTTTTCCTAATTAAAATTTCTGTAATTGTTGTGTGGAAATACAGTATCGGCATGCATGAGGCTGCCTAAAAAGTCTTGTCCCAACAAAGGATGGAGGGTGGTTTTGGTAACGTTGGCATTTTGACATATGCCATGAACCTATAAAATTTACATTTAATGCATGAGACAGCTGTTTGAGCCCTCATTACCTATTATTATTATTATTATTATTATTATTAACATGTATTTATATAGCGCCAACATATTCAGTAGTACTGTAAAGTAAATGTGATTATACAACTAAATCACATGAATTATATACATAGAACATATGGAGTTACATACATCACAATCAATACCGGCACAAAAGGTGAGGAAGGCCCTATGCAGAAAGAGCTTACACTCTAAAGGGAAGGGAGTAATACACAAGGCGTGGGAGTGGGCAAGATTGAATTAAGTGGGTGAGAAATGTGGTACTGTATGTGGTGTTGCGTTTGGTAGTTAAGCAGAGTGAGGGTAGGCTTCTCGAAAGAAGTGCGTTTTAAGAGATTTCTTGAAAGCAGAAATTTGGGAGAAAGTCGGGCAGACCGTGGGAGAGAGTTCCAGAGGAGGGGTGCAGCCCTTGCAAAGTCTTGAATGCGAGCATGTGAGGAGGTAATGAGAGAAGAATTGAGTAGTAGGTCGGTAGAGGAGTTCAGTAAGCGGTTGGGTGAGTATATAGAGATGAGTTCAGAGATGTAGGGTGGGGCAGAGTTATGAAGTGCTTTGAAAGTCAGTGTCATTAATTTGAATTTGATTCTGAAAGGTAACGGAAGCCAGTGCAGGGATTGACAGAATGGCAAGGCAGAGGAGGAGCGGTTGCTGAGGTGTATGAGCCTCACAGCAGTGTTCATTATGGACTGGAGAGGTGACAGTCTCTGGAGGGGAAGGCCAATTAAAAGAGAGTTACAGTAGTCTAGACGTGATATGACGAGAGAGTGACTAAGAATTTTGGCAGCATCTTGGGTGATAAATGATCGTATTTTAGATATGTTCTTTAGGTGGAAGTGACATGATTTAATAAGTGACTGGATATGAGGAGTGAATGACAGGGCAGAATCTAGGATAACCCCAAGGCACCGGGCCTGGGGAGAGGGGGTGATAGTGGAATTGTTAACTATGATGGATACTTCCGGGATGTTACTGGTGTTAGTTGGAGGAAAGAGAACCATTTCAGTTTTAGAGAGGTTTAATTTAAGGTAGCGTTGCGACATCCAGGTAGAGATAGCGGACAGGCAGGAGGAGACGTGAGTTAAGAGTTCTGGGTTGAGACCAGGAGATGAGAGATAGATCTGAGTATCGTCAGTATAGAGGTGGTAGTGGAAACCATACGAGTTGATTAATTTGCCAAGGGAGGAAGTATAGAGGGAGAATAGTAATGGTCCCAAGACAGAGCCTTGAGGAACTCCAACAGAAAGAGGTAAGGGAGAAGATGATACTCCATTGTAGGAGACACTGAAGAAACGATTGGTGATGTATATATGCAAATTAGGGGCGGGAAGGGAAATTGCGTGACTTTTGATCAGAAAACAAGGAAGTAAAAAATGTTTTCCTCTTCCCATCCCTAATTTGCATATGCAAATTAGGGTTCGGTTTCGGTTCGGTATTCGCCCGAATCTTTTGCGAAGGATTCAGGGGTTCGGCTGAATCCAAAATAGTGGATTCGCTGCATCCCTAACTAAAACTTAATTGTACATTATGTTTTGAGTTTCTGTACCAGCCCAAGGCAACCACAACCTTTTAGCAGTAAAGATCTGTGTCTCCAACGATGCCCCAGTAGCTCCCCATCTTCTTTTCTGCTAATTCATTGCACATGCTCTGTGCTGCTGTCACAATATACTGAATATACAGAATAGAAATGTCATGTATAAGGCTGATTGTACTTAATACAGATAATCACTCAGAAACCAGCACAATTAGCATCAGAATTTAATAATCAGCCCTGTAGCATCAGCTTATATTACAGACCAACCTCATTTGCTGCTTGATAATTTGCAACAACCCCTAAGCTTAGCTTCTCAACAGCTGCTCAGAGGTCACTGAGCATGGTAGTGTCACAGACACTTTCCAAGATGGTGACCCCCTGTGCAAGTTTGAAGTCTTGGATCATTGCTGCTATTGACAAGCTGAAACTTTAGGCTGGTGCAATAAGTTCAGTATATAAAATATGGCATTTTTAGCCATATTCATTTTTAGGGTTTAGTTTTCCTTTAATCCTAAGGTATCTGAGCATGGAGATGTATATCAGTCCCTTGATTTGTCCATTTGGAATATCAATTAACAGCAGAATATTTGATGTTCAATATAGAAAAATAATTGTATAAAATAATTCAAGAATTGGATAGGTCACTAGTTCGCAGGCAGAACTAGCTCCAGAAATTTTCAAACACGTTAAATGACTTTTAATTTCCTTGCAGGCCGGTTCGTTTGTAAAATGGTCCCCTTCATTCAGACCACAGCGGTGGTGGCCAGTACTCTCACTATGACCTGCATTGCAGTTGAGAGGTACCAAGGAATTGCCCATCCGCTCAAAATGAAGAGGCAATACACCAACATCAGGGCCTACAAGATGCTCGGTAAGGCTGTTTCAATACAAATATGAGACCTTAACCTTCTAATTTATTCATTATTAAAGTCTGGTCCAAAGACATAATAGGCATTTGTTATCAGCTGTGGAACAAAACAAGCATCTCGCGTCCAGTCTGCGCTCAGAGTTTTACAAGGGGTCAAACAATCTCTTGATCTTATCGATCCGCAAACCAATTAATTCTCAGTAAGTTTTCTGTTAAGACAGGACCTTTTCTGTTCATTTGAATAGGTCAAGGCAAGGCAATCACGCTGAAGTTGACATTTCAGTGAAATCTTCTTTCATTGAAATTAATGCAGTAGGTTCCCACAGAGGGAGTATCACAAAGGGAAACATGGGCTTATGGCTGCCCTATTATTCTTCTAACAGCCCAGTCCTGCCGATACCAACTTAAATGACTGCCCAGCTTCACAGCCTTAAAGGACCAGTAACATCGATTTTTTTATTAAAAAAATCGTTAGTGTAGAACAAAAAAAAAACACAAAGACATATTAAACTTTTAAATAGCTAAGTCTTTATTAAGAAATAACTTACCGAAACTCCGCTTGCTCTGCTCTTCAGAAAAGGCGATCCATCGTGCGGTGCTCGATTTCTCCTCCCTGCTTTCCTTATAGGAGACAGCCAGGGAGGAGAAATCGAGCGCCACATGATGGATCGTCGCTGTGTCGCCTGAACAGGAGCACAAGCAGAGTTTCGTTACATTATTTCTTTAAAGACATAGCGATCTAAAAGTTTAATATGTCTTTGTGTTTTTTGTTTTTTTTAAAAAATTTATGTTAATGATCCTTTAATGCTATATGGAGTGGACTTGTCCCATGCCTTTTTAGAATCTAGAATAAAATGATGGCGTCTAGCTTGCAGATGCCTTTTCACCTTGTCCTTTATCCATTATTAAGAACAGGTATGGGAGCCATTACCCGGAAACCCGTAGACTGTCTCCCATAGACTCCATTTTATCCAAATAATTCGAATTTTTAAAAAGGATTTCTTTTTTTTCTCTGTGATAAAAAACAGTAGCTTGTACTTGATCCAAACTAAGATATAATTAATCCTTATTGGAAGCAAACCACGTCTATTGGGTTTATTAGTTTAAATGGTTTTCTAGCAGACTCCCAATTGACTTATATGCAACCTTGACAGATCCGAGATGCCGGATTTCATATTCAGACTTTTCCCATCCTCGGGGTTTAATAAATTCCGAATTTAAAAGTCAGATTTTATTACAAAAATCACAAATTTTTCGTGACTTTTGCATTCGGAGTTTAGTAAATAACCCCCTTAGTATATCAAAGTGATTCCTGCAACATTCAATGAGCTGGAATGCTAAACTGGTCAAGTTGCTTTTCAATGTAAGTAATGTTGACATAAATAAGACATAATGAAACGTATTCAGGGAAATGGATTATGAACCTCCCCCTACTGTTGTCTGTTGGCAGACCCACAGTCAAAACTTACATTCTATGAATTATTATATATAGTATATGAATATACTGTCGGCAAATTTACTTTTAACACTCTTTTGATTTTGTAATGTGAAATATACTGACATTATGGATAAACATACACAGACATTCCAATTAGAATCAGAGGATGACTTAGTACACCTAATTGAGGTCATTTATCAACATTGGGCAAATTTGCCCATGGGCAATAACCCATGGCAACCAATCAGATTGTTGCATTCATTGTTCTACTTACAGATGGCTTTAAAAAGCTGATCACTAATTCGTTGCTATGGGTAAATGCCCATGGGAAAATTTGCCCAGTGTTGATAAATGAGCCCCATTGTTAGAAATCCATGAGATCCATGCTTCTCGGTTGGCTAGAATACCCATGCTGTGTACGTTATCCAACAACAAACATATAACCACCACGGGGAAGATAAAATGTACAGGGCTTATAAGGGGAAACATTCATAAATAATACATGTTCCTACATATGTTTTACGTTATAGATCAATTTCTTATTTATTCTCTGCAACTCTGTGTCTAAGCCCCCGCTGCTGAGGATTCCATGGAACTCACTAAAAGAATAGACCTTTATGATGTAAATGTACAGTGATAACCACCATGATCAGCCATTGCTTTTGACCTCCACCCAAGCATGGTCCCAAATGCTTCTATATTCATGGTTAGCGATGGGCGAATTAGCATTGCCGAAAAATTCGCTAATTTTGCGTGAAATTCGCGAAACGGCGAAGAATTCGCAAAGCGGTGCCGGCGTCTCGTTTTTGACGCCGGCGTCCGTTTTTGACGCCAGTGAATTTTTGCAGAGAATTTTCTCGGGCGTTTCGCGGATTTATTCGCTGGCGGCGAACCGCACAAATTCGCTGCGAATTTGCACCTGCCGAATAAATTCGCCCATCACTATTCATGGTGTATCTGGTAACTTGTGGACTTCAGTATATAGGCAAGACAATAAGACCCATTAGGAAGCGTATAGCTGAACACCTAAATTGTGTCTCTCTAGGTGAGATATGAGCTCAGCCGTGGCCAAGCATTTAAACTGATCATAATGCGGGCAAATTGTGCATATCTTTATAAATAATAGACAGAGTTGTATCCAATATTAGGGAGGGAGACACAGAGCTGTCCCTTTTGGATTTTTAAATTAGATACCATCATGCCTAAGGGTCTGAACAGAGATTGGGAATTGAATTGCTTTGTGGAACAATATGTATGACCTATCAATGATCTCTATGTAATCCAGTGAGTTTTGATTGCATTTGTTTAGCTTTTAACTATATAATTTGCTGCTATTTAATCTTGTCAGTTTGATTAATTAATATGACTTTATCTGGCTATAGATAGATAAATTAATTGTTCATTGGTCAATTCATGTATTTTTATGACTTTGTACCATGTCGTCTTATGCACTGGTTTACATGGATTTAACTATTTGACTATACGGACTAATTACGTATATTAATCATTATGAATTTGTACTATGGCACTTCAATATATTGTTGTTCATTGATTTATTTCTATTTAATTCATTACCTACATTATTTAACTACATTAATTTTCATATGCTGCTAATTACATTGATTATACTACATCAATCTAAAACATCGCTTAAGTATGTACAGTATTTGGACTATTTAATCAGGTGTTTCATTGAATTGAATTTTATTGGTGTGGTTATTTAAATGTTTCACCTTCAGGGGAAAAATTCACAAACGCATTTAAGTCAATGGGTGTCAAAATTATTTTGACGCACGTCAATTTCGACGCCCGCAACAATTTTACAGTCAATGGGCGTCTGAATAATTTTGATGCGCGACAATTTTTATGCGCGTGACAATTCTGATGCACGGCTAAATGCAGCATTTTCTTCACAGTTTTGCAAATTTATTCGCAGGAGGCGAAATGCAGCAATTCACTGCGAATTCGTGCCTGGTGAATTTATTCGCCCATCACTATATTCATGTTTTTTTTCTAGTTTCTGTTGCAGAAGCATGTAAACCTGCAGATAATTTAGAAACCTGCAAAATATAAAGTGTTTTATATATCAGACCCTACCATTGAAACATAGTTGTGCACACTACCATTTCTGCAAGCTCTCTAGCTAAAACAGTCCTTCAGTTTAGCACACACATTCCTTAGGGCTTGTTTACCTTCAAATTCATTTGTCAAATTAGTATGATGTAGAGAGTGATTTGCGAAGACAACCTGCAATTGGCTTTAATTTTTTATTATTTGTGGTTATTTTATATTTGGAATATGAAAAGGAGATGCCTGAATAGAAAGATGAGAAATAAAAAGTAGCCTTACAGAGCATTTGTTTGTTAGTTGGGGTCGGTGACCCCCATTTGAAAGCTGGAAAGAGTCAGAAGGCAAATAATTTAAAAACTATAAAAAAGAAAAAATGAAGGCCAACTGAAAAGTTGCATGGACTTGGCCATTCTATAACATACTAAAAGTTAACTTAAAGGGGAACCTGTTTTTCATGGAGCACTGCACAGGGATTCAATATGGCACCTATAAGCAGAGATGTTTCTGGGCAGGGGATATGGATAGGAAGGACTTTTTAAAAAATTAAAACCAGTTGTAATTTGTTTAAAGTTATAGTGACATGGGTCCTTAGATTGTTGGTACCAGAACTGTTGTCTTGTTATGTGGGTGCTGCTGAGTCTACATTGCATGGCACATAAAGAGTAAAAAAGTTTCAAACAAAACATGCGAAGGAAGAAGAAGCAGGGCAGCAAGCATCTTAATAAGATTTTCCACTCACTTAAAGTGGAAGTTTTTAAAATGTTGTGCCCTTTAAGTGTGTTTATTCAGCAAATTCAGTTAACGTAAGTGAGTTTCAGTGGATTACAGGATCATATGCAGTGAACCCTGCAAAGAGATAACACATTTAGTGCTGCCTTCTGCACAAACTCTGCTTGCTAAGAGGTTTTGCAAATTTATTTGAGTCCCATTTGTTATAAATACATAGATAATGTGATGAAGGAAAGAGTCTGGCCCACTTTTACTAAACACTGTACTTTCTCCCTAGCATTATATTGCTGGGAGCTTATTTTAGAACCAAGAGCTGCTGTATGTGCTCTAAACGGTAGTTGAGTTAATCCAGCATGTTGGGCTAATTTACAGCCAACAAAAACCAAAGTTAATGTTACAGACAGGGCTGCCAAGCCATAATGCCAATAACTCTTTATAGATCCTACAACAGAGGCACATAGTAATGTTACATAGATTTACTTGTACAGTAAATTGGAAGCCAACCACATTGCAGAGTGGAACACTTTGCCTTCCATTTGACTGCACTCCACTGGAGTAACCTGTTAACATGATGCTGCATTCAGTAAAATACCATTTGTAAGATCCCTGTTTACTGGTTTATGCACAATTCTCTGATAGGGACACTTTTGTCTATATCATCACCTGTTAGAAATTCTGTCCAGTGAAGCAGGAGTTAAGGGCAAGTTTGCAACTGCAGCAGTGGGAGGCTACTTATAGCCCATATGCAAGCTGGCCAGTTGCCAGTACTATTTGTTACTTAGTTGAGCAAGTTGCTACCTGTGAGATGGCTTAGTATTCTAGTTAACTGTGTATCTACTCGTTTGACCCCTGGGTGATGTTTGGTGTAGATATTTTTGTGTAGACTTTGGCCTGGACCCGACTTTGCTCTAAGCCAGTTCCCGTATCTGTAGAACCCGACAGCAGCAGCTAGCATCGCTCACCTCTGACAGTTCCTGCATGTGCTCCATTTCCACTGCCCCACATTCTGGGGCTAATTCGGGGACTCACTCCAGCTCCAACACAGATTCACTGCAACTGGATTCCACTCAAGAGACAGAACCCTAACATTACCAGAACCAGAGCTTCTTATGGTTTTCATTTAAAAATGTCAGTATCCATTTAAGTCATGCCTTTTTCATAATATAAATTCCCCTTTCTGTCCTAGTTTCAGGACCACGATGTCCAGGAAATTCTCCCCTCAACAACCCTGTCTGATGTCAGTGTCTCCAAAATGTCGTGAGAGTTTCAATATCCTCCAATTTCCACATCCCAGTCTATTTAGAGAAGAGAGCACTGCAGAAAATAAAGAAATTGGGGCATCATCATTAATAAAAAAAGAATTATTCTTTAGCAGAAGGAATTCTGGGATTAGAGACCAGCCAGAGACAAAAGACAGATGCTGGTGTAGGGGACATAAATATTATTATCATTTATTGTGCAATCCCCTAAAGTTTGGCCACTAAAGGGCCCCTTAGTCTACGAAGGGAAAAGTTCTCCTCTTCCTGGGTCAACGCATAACCATTAGCTTTCCCTAGTGTTGTAGTATAAAAAGGAAAGCCATGCAGCTCTAAGGGCTTTTTGCCAAAGACTTTCCTAGGTGGAAGGGTGTCAAGTTGGAATAGTAGTTGTTTAGTTTAGTCAGAGTAGTTATCTCCTGCCTTAGGTCTCACTAGGAGAGATAGGCAGGTCTACGGTTACCTAGATGAACAGCATTTTGCTCCACCAAGGAGTGTTAGAAGGGGGTCTGATCCTAATTTTCATTGTTGCCTAGAAAGGGAGCCAGTGTGCAGGGTTTATAGACTAGATATTTTCCCACCTGAGTTCACCTAAAAGAGGTGTATGGAATGGGGTCTTACTATATTAATATTTAAGTGCTGGTGGCCAGAAATGCTTTGGCAGCAGGTAATCATTTATGTGATAGGCCTTGCATGAAAGAAGTGTATTTGCACATTTATTGAATCTCGTAACTGGAATAAGTATTGTAGTGTTGTTATTTATAGAAGCTGCTATCATGGAGCCATTGTCCTGGCAAATGTTACATACACTTTCCAGAGCTTCATTTTGCTTTATTCTACATCTCCCTACATACCCCTTCCCTCTTTGTAGAAAGAAAATAAAGCACATTTAATAACCAGGATACATCCTAAGGCTGTGAGCTTATTTGTAAAGGATATGCTGTCTGATTCTTTCTTTATTGAACTTTTCTATTGCATTGTTGTAATAGAAACAGCACAAACACCGTTTTCCTTCAATGAGAAAAACAAAATATTCCTACCACAAGTAAATCCTGCCTAACTGCTGGCTGACCTAGAGGAAATGGAAAAAAACATCTGAAGCCTCTTCAATTTGTCTCTGAAGAGTTGACAACATTTTCTTGAAGCCAAAAGGGCAATTGTACAATTCCCTGGAACAACATTATACAATGAGCAGTCATTTCAGTAGCCTCATATTTTCTGACTTGCTAAAAAATGCATTCAACCCTCTAGTGAAACTACTTTTTATATCATATAAAAATATAAAAAAGTGAGGAATTTCTCCCCAGACTTCCAAAGGGAGGGACCTAATATAAAGAATGAGGTACACAAAACGGACCTCCAAATATTCAGTTACCAAGAACGTTATTATAATTAAGCAATAACAATCCTTTGACATGGACTAGCTATTATATTCTGATAAAAAAATCTCTGTAGACAGATCTCAGACACTTCTATTTGATAAAGTTATATCAAAGGTCAGATTTTAGTGGTTTTAGAGGTTTTTGAAACCCCGACAATACTTACAAACTCTAAAACTATGAAGGTCATGTGATTTATTAAAAAATCTGAATAAAAAAGTACAAACTGAAAATTATACTGAACGACGTGCTAAAAAAATACAAAAAATATATGAAAACTTCTACAAGTTCTAATTGATTTAGAGTGGTCTTATAGGATCAGAGCAGCTGCTGTTGAATACTATAGGACCCCAACAACTTTTACCTGGCAAAATTTTGTCTTAGAGGTTTTTGTGGTTTTTACATATGCTTTATTGGACATCCTCAATGACATTGTGTAATTTTAAAAAAAATATTTCATTAATAATAATATTTATTTATTAGGCTTTTTACTCCATTCTGCCATGGTCTTATTCAAAAATGAATTTAATTTTTTTGGTGACAGTATTGTTGTCTCTCTTTCTCTCTCTCTCAGGATGTGTATGGTCAGTTGCCATTGTTGTTGGATCTCCAATGCTTTATGTCCAGACCCTAGAGGTAACCTATTTTTATATATAAATATAATTTATTGACTTCCTTAAGTCCAAAGGATTTGTGATGGGATGACCTCCTTCTGGTCAGACTGTGTGCAATAGTCTGGCAACCTCTAATAGGGAAATATTGACATCCACTAGATGCAGTGACTCAAACCTCACAAATATGTCAATTGTGTTTCCTACAATGTTACTATGTACCTGGGGTTTACCCAGAACCTGTGGGATGACTGCCAGTTGGGCAGATTCGGGTCGGAATTTGGGCAGCCATTGTGGGATAGGGTCGAGTCAGAGTCAGACTGAGAATGTACACTCCTCCTCTGTGCCCAAAGATTTGCTATCTTGGAACCAGAGGAATGCACAGAAGTAGCGTACATAGCAAGAAGATGTGGGTACAGGTTAGGCGAGGGTCCTACAACGGTTTAAGGTTGGATGTGGCTTTCCCACTGCCTGAGATTACTCTACTCAATTCTTCTTCAACATGTTCTATCTCTGTCAGTAAGACCTTCACGCCCATGTCTGTCCACAATATACATCCAATTTTATTATTTTCCAGGTGAAGTACGACCTGCTATATAATTTGTACCATGTGTGCTGCCTGGAATCTTGGAGTGATGTCGGACTGCGCAGGGCTTATGCCATTTTCATCCTTGTGGCCCTCTTCCTTGTCCCTCTTGCTGCCATGCTGCTGCTATATAGTCGCATTGGCTATGAGCTGTGGATCAAAAAACGTGTTGGGGACTGTTCTGTGCTTAACACCTTGAGCCGTAATGAGATGGCCAAAATCACCAGGTAATTATCTCAATTAAAGCTGCATTATGAATCAAAGAGGATGAAAATGAAGTACACATTTAGTAAAACGTTTTTATCAAATAAAGGGCTCCTGTGTTACTGCTGGACCCTCTGAAGTGTCACAGGTTTGCGGCTTCATCCCTAGACACATCAGATGGTCCTTGATGCAACACTTTCTTTTGTGTAATGCTCAAAATATTTCAACATAAACGTTATTTGCTTTTGCGTTCGGTTTGTGTCTGTTGTGCCAAGATATTGTTTGGTTCACAGAAAATTGCTTTCATCCAATTAAGCTTCTTTTTAATGTGCCAATTCTTTGCAGGAAGAAAAAGCGAGCGGTAATGATGATGGTCATTGTCGTGCTCTTCTTCACAGCCTGCTGGGCCCCCTTTCATGTTGTTCACATCCTTTTTGAATACAGTAAGTGTCTAGGATAATAATCACTGAAGCTAAAATTGGAGCTGTGCCTTTGTGATATTGACGTTTCTATCCAGTGTACATTGTGCATGTGTAATTTTACAGCAACCTGGTTAGATACAATTTCCCCTAACCCTACTTAGAGGTAACTGGTTGTGCCAATACCCAATGGTCTCAGCTGCTGCACACCTCTTCAGATATTTTGTGATGTGTTTTTCCCTATCTTGTCTTCCCTATCTTCCCTATCTTATCTTTATATTGATAGTCTTGGGGACACAACACAAAGCCGATGACTCACACAACATGTTTTAAGTGTAATCTCTATATATCAAGTGCACCAGCTCAGTAAATGTAAAAGCAATGGAAGTGTACCCCACTTTAAATCACCATTGGTTAAAGTGAGCACTGAATTATAACTAGAGACCATAATTAAAGTCTATATAATGAAATCCATTCAGGTCAGTTGTAATTATCATAGGGGCCATTAGTGAAATGAAATAATAAATAAAGATAATAATAAAGAATAGGAAGGAATATAGTTACCAAATCATTTTAATTTAAAACATATAATTGCAATAACATCACGGTTCTTTGTGTATTATAGGAACTGCACTCTTGATGTCTATTCAAATCAAAAACATTAAAGGGATACTGTAGTGGGAAAATGTTTTTTTTCAAAATGAACCAGTTAATAGTGCTGCTCCAGCAGAATTCTGCACTGTAATCCATTTCTCAAAAGAGCAAACAGATTTTTTTATATTTAATTTTGAAATCTGACATGGGGCTAGACATTTTGTCAATTTCCCAGCTGCCCCAGGTCATGTGACTTGTGCCTGCACTTTAGGAGAGAAATGCTTTCTGGCAGGCTGCTGTTTTTCCTTCTCAATGTAACTGAATGTGTCTCAGTAGGACATGGGTTTTTACTATTGAGTGTTGTTCTTAGATCTACCAGGCAGCTGTTATCTTGTGTTAGGGAGCAGTTATCTGGTTACCTTCCCATTTTTCTTTTGTTTGGCTGCAGGGGGGGGGGAAGGGAGGGGGATGATATCACTCCAACTTGCAGTACAGCAGTAAAGAGTGATTGAAGTTTATTAGAGCGCAAGTCACATGACTTGGGGCAGCTGGGAAATTGGCAATATGTCTAGCCCCATGTCAGATTTCAAAATTGAATATAAAAAAAATTGTTTGCTCTTTTGAGAAATGGATTTCAGTGCAGAATTCTGCTGGAGCAGCACTATTAACTGATTCATTTTGAAATTTTTTTTTTCCCATGACAGTATCCCTTTAAGTAGGCGTTCCTAAAGTAACCTTTATCACATTCTATAATACTAAAGTCAGATTATCATGCACATTACATGTATATTAATATTGCTATTTACACTTTGGACTTTTATTAATTTACAGATGCAGGTATAGATTTTACTAGTTGTGCCGTTGTGCTAATGGTGGTTTGAGTAATGTAAAATACTGGGGAACAACAACCCTCTGACAATTACAACACCCAAAGCATGGTGTTTGTGCAACAACTTGATGAAGCGTTAATCTGATTTGTGGCATGTCCCCACAATTTCAAAAATTCTGGATGATTGTGGCAATAAAAATGACTAAAACTGCAGTCAAGTTACAGACAAGTGCCTTTTTCCTCTGCAGTGAAATGGTTAGAGACAATATTAGTCAGAGCATAATACTAGGAAGCCCCCATAGATGACAGCCTGCAACCAGATGACCAGTTCAGTAGCGACACTCAATAGTGAACACACAAAGTAGTATTTGTGGTTCTTTGGGAGGAAAGATGTTCATGCTAATTTCTGGCCACTGACCATACTTTGAGATTGGACAGAGTGAGCCTTTGGTCAGTAATTGTCATTCATTTTACACGACTGCAGAACTTGTTGTACAGGACAACTCCGGCTTGCTCAATTTAGATGGATTATTTCAGGGCATTAGTGTATTTTCCAAGCACTTCAACCCAAAAAGCTGTGTATGGTGGTACTAATCTAATCGTAGCATGGAACAGCAAGATAATCCAGATCAGTAATGCCAATTAGCATCAATCTAGTAAATCTTGGCAACCAATTAGTGTAATCAGTGCAGTACATCTGAAATTCTAGAAGATATGTGTGGCTTGACTAATTAATTTACATGGTATACCATTATTTAAGACAATATTTGTTTGTATTCTCTTATTAACACTCAAACTGTTTTGGTTGCTTCAGATAACCTAGAGGACCAGTATGACGATGTGACAGTGAAAATGATTGTGGCCATCGTTCAAGCGGTTGGATTTTTTAATTCCTTCAATAATCCTGTGGTCTACACTTTCATGAATGAAAACTTTAAGAAGAGTTTGGTGGCTATCCTCTTCTGCCACTTCCGAGCCCAGGAACCAGTGGAGCCGGCGGATAAAAGGGACAGCCAACAGTCAGAAAGACCCAAAGGAGGAGCCACCATGTTCTTTACCCGGAGAGATGGACGCAGTGGCCAAAGCCACCTCAGTGCAGAGAATTTAGAGCTTAGACTATGTGAGCAGTTTCCAAGTGCTCGACTTGAGTCTGTTGCTTACCCGCTAGTGAATTCACACAAAGACTTACTTCCAAATGGCCAGTCTGCATAACGTCTATCAGAAAAGTTCTTTCTGCTGAGTAAATATTTACTTATGTTATATGGAATGCAATGTAGAGAATCCATGAAAACTGAATATAGTTATGGAGACAAATCTAAAGGAGCGGAAATCAGAAGGAGCCATAAGCCAAGTTAATTAGAAAATGCAGCACTAAAAAGACAGCAGAACAAATTATTTGATGAATATTAATGCTAGCTCTTACATTAAAGGGCATAGCATTATGTCCCCAGATACTCAGTGACGGACTGAATTCCTTGATGGAACGTGAAATATGATATTGCTGTTTTAAGCAAAGAGGAAGAGGTCATGTCTTTTGCACATATTTTCTGTATGCTGTGCCCAACTGCAGTGGGGAGCAATCATTTCAGATCTAAGACACCATTTTTCACTATACTTGACATGCCAAGCAGTATATTTCTAGTACAGCGATCTGCAGAGAGTTAACCTGTTTGGAATTCAATTCAGAGTTATAGATAAAATACTGCAACATAAAGGTCTCTCATTAAAATCCATAGCGGGGTTTTATAAGGAAGGTGACCTACGTCCCAAATGGGTTGTAACTTGGAGGAAGAGCACCAGTGCCCTAGTACATAATACAGAAGAGAAAGCAAGCCTTGAAAATGGAAATGGGATCCCCAAGCCTATTAAGAAAATGTAAAGTTTGGTGATACCTTTTATTGGCTAACTGAATAAGTAACAATTGCAAGCTTTCAGAGCACATCATTTTGCCTGACGAAGGGACCTGTGTGCTCTGAAAGCTTGCAATTGTTACTTATTCAGTTAGCCAATAAAAGGTATCACCAAACTACATTTTCTGCATTTTTTCAATGGCTAACACGGTACAACATCTCAAGCCTATTAATTCATTTCAGAGATATCACATAAAACAATACATAGAAATGTAGTCTTGAGTTTGTGGTCTACTGCTATCCATGGATGATGATTATCCAGTTAATGAATGAGGGCTCATTCTAAGAACCAACAGCTCTAAATGTCATGGGTAACCTGAGCAGCTCCACAGAACCTACATACAGAACATTTACGTACATATTCAAGTGTTTCATTTCCACCATCCTTTGCCCATTTGCTCTTACAGTTAGCACTTTGAGAAGATGATACAAACCCAACAGCCACCCAGAAACACCCAAGGAATACTTTCATTGAGCTTATAGTTCATGGTGCATGCCAACACACAGGGTAAAAACACAAATTTAAGGGGATATAATTTATGGGAAAACCATAGTTATTAATTGCAAGTTAGTGCTTTTGTCTGAAGTTTAGAACCACAGACCTATAGTTGACTGCTTCTGCATCTGGCTCATGGAATGTGAAAGACAGAGGGGGGGGAGGGAAACTAGGAATTTGTTTTTATTAAAATGATGTTATCAGCACCAAATTAATCATGGGCATGAAACTCGTAGGGCCTGACACCCCTCTTTTTGTATGTTGCTAACTTTTCTCCCAGTTGGTTTTTACCTCTAAACTTTATATCTTACATACATATCTCATTCCTTATATCAATAAGGCTAATTTCCTTGTATCTTCCCAGTTATCCAGCTTTCTGAAAAGTGTAAACTTTGCATGCAGTATTTCTTTCCCCTAAGGGCACATACACTATACATATAATGACATTTGTCTCCCATTTATCCCATGTTAACTGTTAACCAATTGAATTCTAAATACTGAAGTCTATGTGTTATGCAAAGTTGCCAGTACAGCCCTACAGGGCCCTGCATGGCTTCCTCTGCTGCTACTGATAAAATTATTTATATAAATGTATTTATGATCCAGAAGCCAAAACAGATTTTTAAATGCTCAGGGTATAATTATATAATATTTAAACATATTTGAATCCCATTTGATTTTTGGTGTTTTTAATCTCAGGTAGAAAGCACTGTGCATAGAGTAAGCATCGATGTGACCCAGGAGAATGGGAAAAACCATCAAGCACAGTAGATTATTATTAGGTAATTGTCAAAGTAAGATATGCAAGCAAATTGCACACAAAGTGTGTTTTACACAAAGCTTCCGTTATTAAAAAACCCACAATCCTACTTGCCTCTTCCCATCGTTACTTCTCATAGAACTTCTATCAATCATACCCTTCAAAAAAAATCACACACTGTTGCAGCCTGTCAGCCAATAGCTGTAGTAATCATCGGGGGCAGTATTTTATGGGCAGCATTGATAAAGCACTGTGCTAAGTCCAATTATTATCAGATAATATTATCAAAATCATGTGGTTTGCTCTTTTTTTTTCCATAATAACCAATCAGATATTAGCTTTCAAACTGACAACTAGTAAATAACATCTATAGGTCACTAGACATGGAGCAAAATTTGGATCTACCATAAGACAACCATACAAAGGAATGAAATGGAATAAATACAGGTACTGGTGCAATAAGAAAAATCTCAGGCAGCAATCGACAAATTAATGTATCTTTAGTATTACTGTATATACAAAGTGAGTAACGGAAGAGTTACCATATATACTCGAGTATAAGCCGTCCAGAGTATAAGCCGAGGTACCTAATTTTACCTCCAAAAACTGGGAAAGCTTATTGACTCGAGTATAAGCCAAGGGTGAGAAATGCAGCAGCTTCTGGTAAGTTTCAATAAAAAAATTGAGCGTTTCTGCTCCCATTGGAGGTGCCGGCGTCTCGTTTTTGGATGCCAGCGACCATTCTTGGACGCCGGCGAATATTCTTAGGCGCCGGCGACTATTCTTAGGCGACCGTTTTTGTGCTTGACCCGAGTATAAGCCGAGGTAGAGTTTTTCAGTATATTTTGGAGGCTGAAAAACTCGGCTTATACTCGAGTATATACGGTAAGTACAGCAGAGATAAGGCAGAGAAGGTGCAAATATAGCTCTGGAGACCCAACAGTCTTTATCTGCAACAGAAGTGGCTATAAAGAAAATAATTGAACATTAGGAGTACAGAGAATTATTTACAAATTCCCCAGACACACTTACCCAGCACTTGAATCTGGGTCATTTCTCACCTACTAGAGCTGCAGTAAAAATCTGGTGCAAGGTGCAGATTGCATCACTGGTGGGTGCAACGCATCAATGTACTTACTGTCTGCTATTTTCTGAAGGAGAAAGGTAGAAGCAGGAAAGGGGATGCCGAAGTAGCCTCTCCAGCCTTATGTGCACAGTTATTCTCAGGCCCTTAGACAATGTGTAGGACCTGGGGCCGGGGTGCAAAGTGTGTAAAACATGGCAGCTTGCACCTGTTTGTTTTGCACCCTTACCAGCTACTTGTAAATGATCCTTCACATGTTATATTTTATGGAAACCAGCAAAGATTGGTCCAGGAAGATTTTATTCCTCTTATTCTGACCTAACGTATGCAAAGATAATGCACACATTTGTATTTGGAAGTCCTGGTTCTGTGGCAGTGCATATTAAAATCCAGACCAAGAATATTATTTTTGTCATGCACGAAGAGTGTCTGTGATGGTTGAGGAGCCCTGATTTATTTTCATTCACACGTGCATTTGTTACACATTTAGATTTACACTTATTGGCCAGTCATAATTGCATTTTCATGCCAAGTCAGAAGGAGTTTGCAAATAAATCATGTAAATGCATTTGGCATGCAAGTGTCACTAGAAAAGTCTATGTCTAATGAAAAATAATTTGATAGACCAAACAGAATCCATCTCAATTCATCAGAGTAACCATGATTTGTATATTTTACATCCCCTCAACACTTACGGAATTCTATTTATACATGTATAAAGATGTGCAAAATATTTTACATCCAAGAAAAGGTGTAGGATTTAATGCCAAATAAATGGTAAAGCTGTACTGTTGTCCTTATTTGTGACTTAAAGCTATGTATCATGACTACAGGCATAAGCCATTACAAATAGATAATTGGCAAACTTATAAAAGGGGGATTTATTCTTTATACCACCTAAAACTATGCCATTATTTTACCCAAATCTAGCCCACTGAAATCGATGGGACAAATTCTATCAAACTCTACAAATATCTATCTATCTATCTATCTATCTATCTATCTATCTATCTATCTATCTATCTATCTATCTATCTATCTATCTATCTATCTATCATCTATCTATCATCTATCTCTATCATCTATCTCTATCTCTCTCTCTCTGGGGCAAATTCACTATGCGCCGAAGCACCTAACGCTAGGGTCAATTCACTAGCGTTGGGCATTTTCGTTACTTCGCAAATTCACTAACGAACGCTGGTGTAAATTCGCTAGTGTTACTTCGCAGCTTTACGCCTGGCGAATTTGCACAACGGACGTAACTATGCAAATTCACTAACGCGCGCATTGTTCTGAACGCTACCTTTTACGCTAGACTTCCTTCGCCACCTCAGAACAGGCGAAGTGCAATAGAGTAGATAGGGATTGTTTCCCAAGTCCCAAAAAACTCTGGTGTTTTTTCTGTATTAAATTTTTGGGGCTCCCCTCCTTCCCCCCTACATTTCCTAACTCATGGCAACTTAACTATACAGTGGGCACATGAATAAAATAAAAATTTTATTTAATGTTTTGAAGGTTTCCCAGGCATTTGTAGTGGTGCTACATACTCCTCCATTGAAATTTGAATTTGGCGCCGTATGCAAATTAACCATCGATAGCGTAACTTCGCTTCGCTTAGTGAATCAACGCTAGCGCAACTTCGCTACCTTATGCTACCCCTGAGCGCATCTTCGGATTTCAGCGAATTTGCGGAGCGCTGGCGAAGTGCGGCGAAGTTACGTCTGGCGCAACTACGAATCTTATTGAATGTCCCACTCTATCTATCTATCTATCTATCTATCTATCTATCTATCTATCTATCTATCTATCTATCTATCTATCTATCCATCTATCCATCCATCTATCCATCATCTATCTAATCTATATATTTATCTGACCTGGTACTGTAGTAAAGCGTTCACAAACTGGATTGCTAATTAGTAATCAATTCTGATGTGTGCTACAGACAGTTGTAGCTCTTTTGCAGTTTACAATTGAAATAAGTATTGACTGAGCAATATGAATGACAGCAAGTAGAAGACAAATCCTATGCACAGTCACAAAGGGAGAATCTCAGGTAAACACAAGACAAAGAAAACAATTCTAGTGCACAGACAGGATACAGAAGGATTACAGTATCTTCAGTCTATGCAGGACAAAGAAGAATGCTAGATATGCAGAGTAAATATAGAGTCTCAGGCACAGATACCAAGAGAATACAGATAGAGAATTTAGTGCAAAGACAAAACACAGAATTATAACGGGATACATAGGAGGGGTAAAAAGACAGAAGAGGAATACAGTGATGTCAGGCACAGAAGAGCTACTCTCCCTGTGTAGCAATTCATCTTACTCCCCAACCAGTGGCTCACCAGCAATATGTTGCTCACCAACTCCTTGGATGTTGCTCCCAGTGGCCTCAAAGCAGGTGCTTATTTTTGATTTCTTAACTTGGAGGCAAGTTTTGGTTGTATAAAAACCACATGTACTGCCAAAAAGAGCCTCCTGTAGGCTGACAGTTCATATAAAGTCTACCAAACAGCCAATCACAGCCCTTATTTGGCATCCTTTAGGGATGTTTTTAATGCTTGTGTTGCTCCCCAACTCTTTTTACATTTGATTGTGGCTCACAGGTAAAAGAAAAGTTTGATAACTAAATATACTGCACTGTGAATTTGGGGCTATATCTGCTTAAATAGATTTAGAAACAGAAGCACAACGTCAATCCTAGTGAAAGAGTGTTGCTGAAAACATATTTTAGGCTGCAGATCCAGAAGGTGTCCCATAATCTATCCTTTGTTCAATAGAAAAACCCCAACTATCATTACAGATTATGTCCTTGCGTCTGTAAATAAGAGATTGGGATTTTTGTTTTGTTTGTTTTTTACTGTTTTTTAGTGGGCAAAACCCTACAATCTGTTGTTATAATGACACAAACCACTTCCCTTATATCTACCATCTACATCAGTGGTCCCATAACGTGTCTTTCCACATACTGCACATGATATCTTGGGTCTCCTCACAGTAGCGCCCATTGCTTGCCATATCCTTCTGATTGTGGTTGAGGCCACACAGCAAAGGATCGAATAGATAAAATTGTTATATCGACCCAATTAACAAGGGCTGATTCCAACTTCAGAAGCAGGTGAAAATGAAGGGCACAAAAGGCAGAGAAAAAAACCTAAATAAATCGGGAGGATTGGGCTATATCACTAGCTGTTTAGGGATGAATTACCACTTCCCCATCTACAGAGCATATATATTACTGGCTGAAAAGAGAGAGATATATAGAATGTTCTTTTCACCCTATGATAAATTGTACATAACTGGACAAGGCCCATGGGAAGACAATTGAGTTTTAAAGAAAGGTAAGACACAATAGGAACGATTTAATTGTAAAGGAGATCCATAGGAAAGTAATTAAGAACAAATAGCTTGGGGGTTAGCAGTACTGAGACACTCATTAACTCAGTATTAATCAAAGGAACTGATTGATTCACTAAACCATTGATTTGTCAGCGAGCTGTCGTGTCAGAATCTCACCATGAGTAATACTTAATCACTGGTCTGCACAGCTTCTGGCATTATAGGCTACCCAGTCCCAAGCTCTGTCAACAATAATTTCCCTAAAAGCTGCCAGTTATCATTTCATTATCCACATCAATTAACTCTATTTTCAATGTACATGTTCTTCTTTAAAGGGCATGCAAAGGCAAAAAAAACAATATCCCATTTTTACTTTCTTTGATGAAAAAGAAACCTATCTCCAGTATATACTTTAATTTAAAAATGCGTACTGTTTTTATAAGAAACTGAACTGTATGCAGTGAAATTCTCCCTTCATTTACTGCTGTGGATAGGAATTGCCAGACAGTACCTAACTGCTGAGCAGGGAAACAATCATACTTATGTACAGCAGGGGAAGCCCCAGCCTTACTTCCCAGCCATGCAGAACTCAAGCAGCTTTGTTTATGACGATCCCTAAGCAGCCCAGACCACACTGAGCATGTGCACAGTCTTAGTTTTGCAAAGATGTTTAACAAAGTTACAAGATGGTGACCCCCTGTAGCCAAATTTGAAAGCATAAATTATTTGTTTGATTAGGCTTGTGGTGCAGTAAGTTCATGTTTATATTTAGTATACAAAATACAGCATTTAGCCTTATTCTATTTTAGACTTTACATGCACTTTAAAGGAAAACTATACCCCCAAAATGAATACTTAAGCAACAGATAGTTTATATCAAATTGAATGACATATTAAAGAATCTTACCAAACTGGAATATATATTTACATAAATATTGCCCTTTTACATCTCTTGCCTTGAACCACCATTTCGTGACCCTATCTGTGCTGCCTCAGAGATCACCTGACCAGAAATACTACAACACTAACTGTAACAGGAAGAAGTGAGGAAGCAAAAGGCAGAACTCTGTCTGTTAATTGGCTCATGTGACCTTACACGTGGTTTGTATGAGTGCACAGTGAATCTTACGATCTCAGGGGGCGGCCCTTATTTTTTTAAAATGGCAATTTTCTATTTATGATTACCCAATGGCACATACTACTAAAAAAGTACATTATTATGATAATGGCTCATTTACATGAAGCAGGGTTTTACACATGAGCTGTTTTACTCAGTATCTTTTAATAGAGACCTACATTGTTTGGGGGGTATAGTTTTCCTTTAATGTCAGAATTTCTTCTAGCCACAGCCTTACAGCAACATCTTTCCCAAGATACAAGGGCTCCATACCATAAATGACAAGTAGTGCTATTTTGGGAAATAGAATTGAACAGCTATTTACTGCTACTAGTGATCAATACTAGATGGAGCCCATTTCTTCTGCCTATGATGTCCATCTGCAACCAACACAGGAATGAATATCAAAGGAACAACATTATTGTATTCAGAAGTATACAAGAAGATGGGTGGACAGACAGACACTAGGGTGCTGGGACAAGTAACCTTGCGCAGAAAAGTTCTGCTCATGGGCTTGTTGTTTTCACAACGTGGCATCACACGGGGCCACAGTGAGACAGGGGTGAGTAGGAGTGAAGATCAGAGTAGCAGAGGGGAGGAGAAGGGAGAGTGAACATGGACTAGGGGTAGGCAGAAGACCCTTTAACAGGTACCTGCCTAGTGCCCCCCATTGTTGCACCCTGGCAGGTGCCTCTTTTGCCTACCTCTAGTTCCAGCTCTTCTGGTCTCTGTAAGGAAGTGTTAAGGTTTCTGAAAACAGAAGGTATATACATGTCTCATGCTACCCACATGATACCAAAATACCATACCAATAAAATGAGATTTTAACTCTCACAGAAGGCATTTTGAGCAGAGACATGCAAATCAATCCTTTATGTGCCTGTGTCAAATTATGCATCCAGAACCGGTGGTTTTATAGTGTGGTGGTACAGCAAGAAGAAGCCGTTTCTTACAGTAAAATCTGATCACTAACAGTCCCAGGGGACAGAGCAATTGTAAATGAAGAGTCTCACCATAAAGGCACCTTAGGTGGATCCCCTCCAGTGGAAGAATCTCAGGGATAAAACTAACCCGAGTCCCTTTCCTCCAAGTGTCCCTATATTTGGCGGGTGTCGTCTGGGGAGTACATACTGTACTCCACTCTGCTTCCTTTTATTAGGGTCAAAGCTGCCCTTACTATTTTGTCCTATTTTTCTCACCATTCAAATGAAAGTGCTGTGACAAAAACTGCTACCTGATACCTTTACTTCATTCATGTGGTTCCTGCTCTCTGACTTTGTAGGTTGTCATCTTAATGACATTGGAAATTGTGGGCTTCTGCTCAAGGCTCTCCAGCACATGCAGCCCTGGTAACAGGTGGAGTCCAAGGAACAGGACACAGTACCCCTGGTGTAAATGGGGCACCTCATTCCCACAGGGCGCAGATGCCGATAACTTCAGGGTTCCATAGAGGAGGCAGGACAGATGCAGCAAGTATGCATAAGGGCATGGACACATAAGTGCATGGCACAATTGTACAGTATTCCTGGGTTTGCAGCTGTGGTTGCCATTATAAATGAACCCTAGTGTCTGTCATCTGTAAGATAACATACAAGTTATCAGATCTGCACAGAGCAGAACTGTTTAATATAATACAATAATTATATAATAATGAGAAATATGTAATAATATGTAATAATATGTAATAAGGAATGTGCACAGGCTTTTCTTTCCAAATGACTAAGTAAGTGACAGGGTCAGACTGGGACCCACCAGCATACCTTAGACCATGGGTCCACTTTCCAAACTATAATTCCTCCTCTCCTCACTCAATCTTTTTATTCTCCTAGTCTTTTATCTTTACATACTATACTCTATTCTTCCATTATCAAGCCTCTTTTTTCCTATGAAGAAATAGGTTGTGACCATGAAATAGACCATAAGGTTAGAAGCAAGAGGCCCACGGACACCTGGGCCCACCTGGAGTTTTCCTGGGATACCAGTGGGCCAGTCCGACAATGCTGATCAGTGTGAGCTCAGATGGAGTTGTCAGAACGATCTGTACTGTATGCATTCATTTTACATTGTGCTTGAAGCACCTTGATTTAAGAACATCGAGCAGGAATACAAATAAATGTATGGTTTATAATTGGCTCTGAGCTTTAGTGCTGTAATAAAAAATTGGACACAGGTTTTATTCGTTTGTCAAACATTTATTAATGGACTAGTCACCCAGCAATAACAATTATTCATTCCTATATTTGCTGGTAAATATAAAAATATTTTCCTTTAACCAGAAATGCCAGCTATCAATAGGCATGATAACCGTCACCTTTGCTTAGACATCTTGTATCTGCTGCCTTAATAAGTCCCTATTGTGTTCGGTGAAATCCTAACTATTCTCTATCCAAAAGTTCTCCAAAAGTGCACTTTGATATAAAGATTATGTCTAGATGACAGAGCTTTAAAATTGAACATTTTAGGACTCGCTTAATATAAGGGTACAAGCACTGTGCTATGATGGATATGTAAAATTGTGCCTATCAGAAGCAATATGACTTTGGCAGTAGTAGTAGTAGTTGCCAGGGCCGCCATTAGAAATCACGGGGCCCCGTACAACAAAATTGACGGGCCTTTAAGCCTGGCCCAAGCCCCATGCCAGATCCTGCCCACTCCACATCACAGTTAAAAGACCACACAGACATCAGCGCTAATAAATTAACCCCCCACACTCAAGTTATAATAAGCTATTGATGGTCAGAAAAAAAAAACATTGGCGCTAGGGCCCCCTTTACAAGTTAAAAAAATTGGGGGCCCCAAAATTTTTTTTTAAAAAACATTTGTACCAGGGCCTCCCTTACAAGCTAAAAAAATTGGGGCCCCAATTTGTATTTTAAAAAAACATTGACGCCAGGGCCCCCCTTACAAGTTAAAAAAAATTGGGGCCCCAAAGAATATTTTTTAAAAAAAAGCATTGGCGCCAGGGCCGCCCTTACAATTTAAAAAAAATTGGGGCCCCAAAATTTTTTTTAAAAAAAAAAGTGGTGCCAGGGTTAAAAATTTGGGGCAGAGGCCTATAGAATATTAAAATAATACATTGGTGGCCAGGGGGGGAAAAACACAAATTGGTGTTTAGTAGAATTGAAC
Source organism: Xenopus petersii (assembly GCA_038501925.1). Lineage (NCBI taxonomy): Eukaryota > Metazoa > Chordata > Amphibia > Anura > Pipidae > Xenopus > Xenopus petersii. Next base: position 105,791,071 of record CM076677.1, read on the forward strand.
TCATGGCTTCAGGACTTCAACTTCGCCTCCTTTCCTGACTTTGGGTCTTTTCGCGCTTCAGGAATTAAATTTTGGCTGTTTTTGTGACTTCAGGTCTTTTTGCCGCATCGGTATTCGGCTATTTTCGTAGCTTTAGGTCTTTTTTTTCTTCTGTTTTCGTGGCTTCCAGTCCTTCGGCTGTGTGGCTTTTCGGCACATCCGCATTTCGGCTGTTCCGGACTTCGAAAATGGACGCAGGCTTCGGCGCTCAAAAGGGGGGCCCGGCTCTTCCCCCCCCCCCGATGGCGGCCCTGATAGTCGTCCCATGAGTTTGGCAGTAGTCTATTTATGGGATTTGGAGGTTAGGGAGGTCCAGCAGACACAGGCAGCAATGAAGTCCTGTAATTACTACCTGCTCTATGTCAGGCTGTAATGACAGGGCTGCATTGGGGCCACTGGTGCTACACTTTGCACCTTGCTCCAGATGTTGTATCCTGCTTAGTTCTTCTGCCAGGGGTTCAGCATATGCCCCCCCACCCCAGTTAAGCTTGGTTAGATGTAAATGTTATCTTTGTAATATTGGCATTAACTTTATGTGACTGGTATATTTTCTATAAGTGGTAAAGTTAAGACTAATAAGTAGAGATGGCGCGAACTGTTCGCCGGTGAACTTGTTCGCGCGAACATCGGGTGTTCGCGCTCGCCGGAAGTTCGCGAACGTCGCGCGACGTTCGCCATTTTGGGTTCGCCATTGTTGGCGCTTTTTTTTGCCCTCTCACCCCAGACCAGCAGGTACATGGCAGCCAATCAGGAAGCTCTCCCCTGGACCACTCCCCTTCCCTATAAAAACCGAAGCCCTGCAGCTTTTTTTCACTCTGCCTGTGTGTGCTGAAGAGATAGTGTAGGGAGAGAGCTGCTGCCTGTTAGTGATTTCAGGGACAGTTGAAAGTTTGCTGGCTAGTAATCGTTTTGATACTGCTCTGTTATTGGAGGGACAGAAGTCTGCAGGGGTTTGAGGGACATTTAAGCTTAGGTAGCTTTGCTGGCTAGTAATCTACCTTCTACTGCAGTGCTCTGTATGTAGCTGCAGTGGGCAGCTGTCCTGCTTCTGATCTCATCTGCTGACTGCTGCAATAGCAATAGTCCTTGTAAGGACTGCTTTTATTTATTTTTTTGTTGTTTTACTACTACTACTACTACTACTACTACTACTATAAGAGCCCAGTGCTATTAGTCTAGCAGTGTAGGGGGGTGGGACTGGTGTGCTAATCTGCTGCTCCTAGTAGTTCAGCAGCACCAACTTTAATTTTTTTTTTTTAATATTCATTCTTTTTTTATTTAACTTTTTTTTATTTTACTACCGCTGTAGTAGTGTATAAGTTGACCTTTTAGGCATTATTTGCCCTGTAGGCATTTTTTGCCCAGTGTGTTATTCAACCAACTGCTATCTAGCTGTGTGACCGTGTTCACATTCTGTCTAAATATCCATAATATTACCGTCTCCAGAAAAAACACCGGAGTGACTTTTTTCAAGCAGCCATAATAAATTTTACGTAATCCGTATCCATCGCTGTAGTAGTGTATAAGTTGACCTTTTAGGCATTATTTGCCCTGTAGGCATTTTTTGCCCAGTGTGTTATTCAACCAACTGCTATCTAGCTGTGTGACCGTGTTCACATTCTGTCTAAATATCCATAATATTACCGTCTCCAGAAAAAACACCGGAGTGACTTTTTTCAAGCAGCCATAATAAATTTTACGTAATCCGTATCCATCGCTGTAGTAGTGTATAAGTTGACCTTTTAGGCATTATTTGCCCTGTAGGCATTTTTTGCCCAGTGTGTTATTCAACCAACTGCTATCTAGCTGTGTGCCCGTGTTCACATTCTGTCTAAATATCCATAATATTACCGTCTCCAGAAAAAACACCGGAGTGACTTTTTTTCAAGCAGCATTCTTATATTTTACGTAATCCGTATCCACCGCTGTGTATACGTTGACCTTGTAGGCATTATTTGCCCTGTAGGCATTTTTTGCCCAGTGTGTTATTCAACCAACTGCTATCTAGCTGTGTGCCCGTGTTCACATTCTGTCTAAATATCCATAATATTACCGTCTCCAGAAAAAACACCGGAGTGACTTTTTTTCAAGCAGCATTCTTATATTTTACGTAATCCGTATCCACCGCTGTGTATACGTTGACCTTGTAGGCATTATTTGCCCTGTAGGCATTTTTTGCCCAGTGTGTTATTCAACCAACTGCTATCTAGCTGTGTGCCCGTGTTCACATTCTGTCTAAATATCCATAATATTACCGTCTCCAGAAAAAACACCGGAGTGACTTTTTTTCAAGCAGCATTCTTATATTTTACGTAATCCGTATCCACCGCTGTGTATACGTTGACCTTGTAGGCATTATTTGCCCTGTAGGCATTTTTTGCCCAGTGTGTTATTCAACCAACTGCTATCTAGCTGTGTGCCCGTGTTCACATTCTGTCTAAATATCCATAATATTACCGTCTCCAGAAAAAACACCGGAGTGACTTTTTTTCAAGCAGCATTCTTATATTTTACGTAATCCGTATCCACCGCTGTGTATACGTTGACCTTGTAGGCATTATTTGCCCTGTAGGCATTTTTTGCCCAGTGTGTTATTCAACCAACTGCTATCTAGCTGTGTGCCCGTGTTCACATTCTGTCTAAATATCCATAATATTACCGTCTCCAGAAAAAACACCGGAGTGACTTTTTTTCAAGCAGCATTCTTATATTTTACGTAATCCGTATCCACCGCTGTGTATACGTTGACCTTGTAGGCATTATTTGCCCTGTAGGCATTTTTTGCCCAGTGTGTTATTCAACCAACTGCTATCTAGCTGTGTGCCCGTGTTCACATTCTGTCTAAATATCCATAATATTACCGTCTCCAGAAAAAACACCGGAGTGACTTTTTTTCAAGCAGCATTCTTATATTTTACGTAATCCGTATCCACCGCTGTGTATACGTTGACCTTGTAGGCATTATTTGCCCTGTAGGCATTTTTTGCCCAGTGTGTTATTCAACCAACTGCTATCTAGCTGTGTGCCCGTGTTCACATTCTGTCTAAATATCCATAATATTACCGTCTCCAGAAAAAACACCGGAGTGACTTTTTTTCAAGCAGCATTCTTATATTTTACGTAATCCGTATCTACCGCTGTGTATACGTTGACCTTGTAGGCATTATTTGCCCTGTAGGCATTTTTTGCCCAGTGTGTTATTCAACCAACTGCTATCTAGCTGTGTGCCCGTGTTCACATTCTGTCTAAATATCCATAATATTACCGTCTCCAGAAAAAACACCGGAGTGACTTTTTTTCAAGCAGCATTCTTATATTTTACGTAATCCGTATCCACCGCTGTGTATACGTTGACCTTGTAGGCATTATTTGCCCTGTAGGCATTTTTTGCCCAGTGTGTTATTCAACCAACTGCTATCTAGCTGTGTGCCCGTGTTCACATTCTGTCTAAATATCCATAATATTACCGTCTCCAGAAAAAACACCGGAGTGACTTTTTTTCAAGCAGCATTCTTATATTTTACGTAATCCGTATCCACCGCTGTGTATACGTTGACCTTGTAGGCATTATTTGCCCTGTAGGCATTTTTTGCCCAGTGTGTTATTCAACCAACTGCTATCTAGCTGTGTGACCGTGTTCACATTCTGTCTAAATATCCATAATATTACCGTCTCCAGAAAAAACACCGGAGTGACTTTTTTCAAGCAGCCATAATAAATTTTACGTAATCCGTATCCATCGCTGTAGTAGTGTATAAGTTGACCTTTTAGGCATTATTTGCCCTGTAGGCATTTTTTGCCCAGTGTGTTATTCAACCAACTGCTATCTAGCTGTGTGCCCGTGTTCACATTCTGTCTAAATATCCATAATATTACCGTCTCCAGAAAAAACACCGGAGTGACTTTTTTTCAAGCAGCATTCTTATATTTTACGTAATCCGTATCCACCGCTGTGTATACGTTGACCTTGTAGGCATTATTTGCCCTGTAGGCATTTTTTGCCCAGTGTGTTATTCAACCAACTGCTATCTAGCTGTGTGACCGTGTTCACATTCTGTCTAAATATCCATAATATTACCGTCTCCAGAAAAAACACCGGAGTGACTTTTTTTCAAGCAGCATTCTTATATTTTACGTAATCCGTATCCACCGCTGTGTATACGTTGACCTTGTAGGCATTATTTGCACAGTGTTTTCTTCAAACCGCCATCTAGCTGTGTGAGCTTGTTCACATTTTGTCTAAATATTGATAATATTATCGTCTCTAGAAAAACCACTTGAGTTACTTTTTTTCAAGCAGCATTCATATATTTTACATAATCCGTATCCACCGCTGTAGTAGTGTATACGTTGATCTTGTAGGCATTATTTGCACACTGTTTTCTTCAAACTGCCATCTAGCTGTGTGTATTATCGTTTCCAGAAAAACCAACTGAGTTTTTGTTGTTGTTGTTTTTTTAAAAATAATGCCAGGCAAAGGCAGGCCGCCACGCAGAGGCCGTGCTAGGGGCCGTGCTGCTATGCAATCCTGTGGCCCTAGCAAATTGCCCAGTTTTAAAAAGCCAATGACCCTGAACTCCCAAAATGCTGAAGAGGTAGTTGACTGGCTTACACAGCACACCCCATCCTCTACCGTTTCTAACTTTACCACAACATCCTCCTCATCCTCCACTGCTATGGCCACCCCACGTAACACTTCCTCCACCACCGGTGCCCCTTCTTCACTGGAGTCAGAGGAGTTATTTTCCCATGAGTTTCTTGAACTGAGTAATGCGCAACCATTATTGGCAGAAGAAGATGAAGGAGATGAGGACGTTACACCAGATTTAATTCTGGCAGAGAACACGACAGAGATGGACATAATGATGAGTGATGAGGAGGAGGTCCCCGCTGCTGCTTCCTTCTGTGATGTGTCAGAAGAAATTGATGCATCTGAGGAGAATGATGATGAGGAGATTGATGTTTTGTGGGTGCCTAGTAGAAGAGAGCAAGAGGAGGGTAGTTCAGATGGAGAGACGGAGAGTCAGAGAGGCAGTAGGAGAATAAGACTTAGAAGAAGCAGGGAGGACAGCCCGCAGGGATCAGTAGGGCAACAACATGTATCGGCACCTGTGTTCAGCCAGCCAACGCACCCGCCATTGCCGCCAATGCCGCCAACTTCTACTGTTACCGCCAGATCGCACACTTCCAAAAAGTCAGCAGTGTGGGATTTTTTTAATGTGTGTGCCTCTGACAAAAGCATTGTAATTTGCAATGAGTGCAGTCAGAAACTGAGCCTTGGTAAGCCCAACAGCCACATAGGTACAACTTCTATGCGAAGGCACATGAGCGGCAAGCACAAAGCACTTTGGGAGCAACACCTCAAAGGCAACAGGCAAACTAAAAGCCACACTCCTTCTGGTCCAGCATCTTACTGCTCTACCTCTGCTCTCCTTGACCCATCTGAACCACCCTCCACTCCGCCTTCCACCTTGACCACCTGTTCCCATTCCCAGTCATCTGCCACCAGCCAAGTTTCTGTGAAGGCCATGTTTGAGCGTAAGAAGCCAATGTCTGACTGTCACCCCCTTGCCCGGCGTCTGACAGCTGGCTTGTCTGCACTCTTAGCCCGCCAGCTTTTACCATACCAGCTGGTGGACTCTGAGGCCTTCCGCAAATTTGTAGCAATTGGGACACCGCAGTGGAAGGTACCCAGCCGCAATTTTTTTTCTAAAAAGGGAATACCACACCTGTACCAACATGTGCAGAGCCAAGTTACCGCATCTCTGTCACTTAGTGTTGGGCCAAAGGTCCATATGACTACTGACGCATGGTCCTCCAAGCATGGTCAGGGCAGGTATGTCACCTACACTGCCCACTGGGTGAACTTGGTAATGGCTGGGAATGGGAAGCAGGGAATGGGTAGCTCAACAACAACAACAACAGTGGAGTTGGTGTCACCGCCACGGATTGCACGCGGTTCTGCCACCACCTCTACTCCTCCATCGCTCTCTACCTCGTCTTCTTCCTCTTCTTCTTCTTACTCTGCTGCTGGGTCCTCCTTCTCCTCCTCCACACCTGTGCACCCCCAGCTCCCCCTAGGCTATTCGACGTGCCAGGTACGCCGTTGTCACGCTGTCTTGGGGATGACGTGCCTGGAAAGCAAAAACCATACCGGATCTGTACTCCTGTCATCTCTGCAGTCACAGGCCGATCGGTGGCTGACCCCACACCAACTGCAGATCGGAAAAGTGGTGTGTGACAATGGAAGCAATCTGTTGGCAGCGTTGAGACTGGGAAATTTAACACATGTGCCCTGCATGGCACATGTGTTAAATTTAATAGTCCAACGTTTTGTCTCCAAGTACCCAGGATTCCAGGACGTTCTCACCCAGTCCAGAAAGGTGTCGGCCCATTTCAGACGTTCCTACACAGCCATGGCACGCCTTGCTGACATTCAGCAGCGCTACAACATGCCAGTCAGGCGTTTGATTTCTGACAGCCAGACTCGCTGGAATTCAACGCTCCTTATGTTGGAACGTCTGCTGCAACAACAAAGGACCGTCAACGAGTACCTTTTTGAACTGGGTGGTAGGACTGGATCTGCAGAGCTGGGGATTTTTTTCCCCCGTTACTGGGTGCTTATGCGCGATGCCTGCAGGCTCATGCGACCTTTTGAAGAGGTGACAAATATGGTCAGTCGCACCGAAGGCACCATCAGCGACCTAATACCCTTCGCTTTCTTCCTGGAGCGTGCCGTGCGACGAGTGACAGATGAGGCTGTAGACCAGCGTGACGAGGAGCTGGAAGCGCACGATTTCTGGTCGGAATCACCAGAACGAACCCAGGCACCTGCTGCAACGCAGGGAGAGGTGCCAGAAGTGGAGTCAGAGGAGGAAGGTGGCTTTGTGGAGGAGGAGGACCAACAGGAGCAGGCTTCCCAGGGGGCTAGTGGTGACCTTTTGGGGACCCCTGGTCTTGTACGTGGCTGGGGGGAGGAGACCGTGGATGATGCAGTCCTTGATAATGAGGAAGCGGAGATGGATAGCTCTGCATCCAACCTTGTGAGAATGGGGTCTTTCATGCTGTCATGCCTGTTGAAGGACCCCCGTATCAAGAGGCTTAAGGAGAAGGACCTGTACTGGGTCGCAACGCTACTAGACCCTCGGTACAAGCATAAAGTGGCAGAAATGTTACCAACATACCACAAGTCCGAAAAGATGCGGCATTTACAAACCAGCCTGCAAAACATGTTGTACAATGCTTTTAAGGGTGATGTCACTTCAGGAACTCATCAACATTCCAGGGGCAGAGGTGCCAGTAATCCTGCCACGAGCACACCTGCAAGGACAAAGCCCTTTGGCCGGTCTGTAACATCAGACATGCAAATGTTTTTCTGTCCAAGGCAGCGCCACAACCCTTCTGGATCCACCCTCAAAGAACGCCTCGACCGGCAGGTAGCGGACTACCTGGCATTAACTGCAGATATCGACACTCTGAGGAGCGATGAACCCCTGGACTACTGGGTGCGCAGGCTTGATCTGTGGCCAGAGCTGTCACAATTTGCCATGAACCTCTTGTCTTGCCCAGCCTCAAGTGTGCTCTCAGAAAGGACCTTCAGTGCAGCAGGAGGGATTGTAACTGAGAAGAGAACTCGCCTAGGTCACAAAAGTGTCGATTACCTGACCTTTATTAAAATGAATGAGGGGTGGATCTCGGAGGGTTACTGCACGCCGGAAGACTTGTTCTGACTTCTATGCAGCTGTCCTTCTCTTCAAGCCTCATGACTCCACACACAGCTGTCCTTTAGCGTCCTCCTCCCTCCGCCACCGTTACAAACTAGGGTGCAAACCCTACTGGTTTAATTTTTTCTGGCCTCAGTGGCTGCAACCAAAAAAACTGGGCAAACAATGTCTACAAGGTCAACGTATGGCGAAAAATGACTATTTTCAGCATTTATATGGCATATTTTTTCTGGCAACTGTGCTTCAGTGGCTGCGTCCAAAAAAATGCATATTTTCTGCATTTATATGGCATAATTTTTCTGGCCTCTGTGCTTCAGTGGCTGCAACCAAAAAAATGCATATTTTCTGCATTTATATGGCATAATTTTTCTGGCCTCTGTGCTTCAGTGGCTGCAACCAAAAAAATGCATATTTTGTCCATTTATATGGCATAATTTTTCTAGCCTCTGTGCTTCAGTGGCTGCAACCAAAAAAAATTATATTTTCAGCATTTATATGGCATAATTTTTCTGTCAACTGTGCTTCAGTGGCTGCGACCAAAAAAATGCATATTTTCTGCATTTATATGGCATAATTTTTCTGGCCTCTGTGCTTCAGTGGCTGCAACCAAAAAAATTTATATTTTCAGCATTTATATGGCATAATTTTTCTGGCAACTGTGCTTCAGTGGCTGCGACCAAAAAAATGACTATTTTCAGCATTTATATGGCATATTTTTTCTGGCCTCTGTGCTTCAGTGGCTGCGGCCAAAAAAACTGGGCAAACAATGCCTACAAGGTCAACGACGTTGACCTTGTAGGCATTGTTTGCCCAGTTTTTTTGGCCGCAGCCAATGAAGCACAGAGGCCAGAAAAAATATGCCACATAAATGCTGAAAATAGTCATTTTTTGCCATACGTTGACTCAACGTATATGGCAAAAAATGACTATTTTCAGCATTTATATGGCATATTTTTTCTGGCAACTGTGCTTCAGTGGCTGCAACCAAAAAAACTGGGCAAACAATGTCTACAAGGTCAACGTATGGCGAAAAATGACTATTTTCAGCATTTATATGGCATATTTTTTCTGGCAACTGTGCTTCAGTGGCTGCGTCCAAAAAAACTGGGCAAACAATGTCTACAAGGTCAACGTATGGCGAAAAATGACTATTTTCAGCATTTATATGGCATATTTTTTCTGGCAACTGTGCTTCAGTGGCTGCGTCCAAAAAAACTGGGCAAACAATGCCTACAAGGTCAATGTATGGCAGTTGTTTAAAGAGAACAGTAGATTACTAGCCAGCAAAGCTACCTAAGCTAAAATGTCCCTCAAATCCCTGCAGACTTCTGTCCCTCCAATACAGAGCAGTATCAAGCAGATTACTAGCCAGCAAACTTACTATCATCTGTCCCTGAAATCACTAACAGCTCTCCCCCTACACTATCTCTTCCAAGCACACACAGGCAGATTTTTCAGATAAATTTTTGCCCTTGATCCCCCTCTGGCATGCCACTGTCCAGGTCGTTGCACCCTTTAAACAACTTTAAAATCATTTTTCTGGCCAGAAATGTCTTTTTTAGATGTTAAAGTTCGCCTTCCCATTGAAGTCTATGGGGTTCGCGAACCGTTCGCGAACCGCTCGCATTTTTGCGCAAGTTCGCGAATATGTTCGCGAACTTTTTTTCCGACGTTCGCTACATCCCTACTAATAAGTATTAAAGGGATACTGTCATGGGAAAAATTCAATTTTTAAAATTTGACATGGGGCCAGACATTTTGTCCATTTCCCAGCTGCCCCATGTCATGTGACCTGTGCCTGCACTTCAGGAGAGAAATGCTTTCTGGCAGGCTGCTGTTTTTCCTTCTCAATGTAACTGAATGTGTCTCAGTGAGACATGGGTTTTTACTATTGAGTGTTGTTCTTAGATCTACCAGGCAGCTGTCATCTTGTGTTAGGGAGCTGTTATCTGGTTACCTTCCCATTGTTCTTTTGTTTGGCTGCTGGGTGGAAAAGGGAGGGGGTGATAATCACTCCAACTTGCAGTACAGCAGTAAAGAGTGATTGAAGTTTATCAGAGCACAAGTCACATGAATTGGGGCAGCTGGGAAACTGACAATATGTCTAGCCACATGTCAGATTTCAAAACTGAATATAAAAAAATCTGTTTGCTCTTTTGAGAAATGGATTTCAGTGCAGAATTCTGCTGGAGCAGCACTATTAACTGATTCAATTTGAAAAAAAAATGTTTTTCCTGTGACTTCAGGTCTTTTTGCCGCTTCGGTCTTCGGCTATTTTCGTAGCTTTAGGTCTTTTTTTTCTTCTGTTTTCGTGGCTTCCGGTCCTTCGACTGTGTGGCTTTTCGGCACATCCGCATTTCATCTGTTCGGGACTTCGAAAATGGACGCAGGCTTCGGCGCTCAAAAGGGGGGCCCGGCTCTTTCCCCCTGTCCCCCCCCCGATGGCGGCCCTGGTAGTCGCCCCATGAGTTTGGCAGTAGTCTATTTATGGGATTTGGAGGTTAGGGAGGTCCAGCAGACACAGGCAGCAATGAAGTCCTGTAATTACTACCTGCTCTATGTCAGGCTGTAATGACAGGGCTGCATTGGGGCCACTGGTGCTACACTTTGCACCTTGCTCCAGATGTTGTATCCTGCTTATTTCTTCTGCCAGGGGTTCAGCATATGCCCCCCCACCCCAGTTAAGCTTGGTTAGATGTAAATGTTATCTTTGTAATATTGGCATTAACTTTATGTGACTGGTATATTTTCTATAAGTGTTGTTCTTAGATCTACCAGGCAGCTGTTATCTTGTGTTAGGGAGCTGTTATCTGGTTACCTTCCCATTGTTCTTTTGTTTGGCTGCTGGGTGGAAAAGGGAGGGGGTGATAATCACTCCAACTTGCAGTACAGCAGTAAAGAGTGATTGAAGTTTATCAGAGCACAAGTCACATGACTTGGGGCAGCTGGGAAACTGACAATATGTCTAGCCCCATGTCAGATTTCAAAATTGAATATAAAAAAATCTGTTTGCTCTTTTCAGAAATGGATTTCAGTGCAGAATTCTGCTGGAGCAGCACTATTAACTGATTCAATTTGAAAAAATTTTTTCCCCATGACAGTAACCCGCAATTAGTAGACTGGCAAAAAAAAGCATTGATGGGCTTTGCTGGAAAGCTATGTGGTGGCTGAGTGAATGCTAATCAGGCAGATATTCTGAATACTGTACAAGCTTACCTCATAAAAAAAGTCTACCGCAATGTTCCCAGTTATGCAGCAATGGAAAAGTAACACGGGGATGAGATACCAATTTATATATTTGCATGGTCACTCAAGCCTGAAATTCTAGCCATGACTGGCAGGCACCGGAGAATAGCTGCAGGCAGTTGGTGAAGTTTGTTTTCGTTTTCATTGTTCTTCTCCTTTTGCATCTGTTCTGGATATTTATTACACCCATGCCCTTGCTCTAAGGCAAAAAAAAAAATCTCTTTATAAATAAAATACAGCTTAAACAAGACTCCATAGTCAGCTCTACCATAAATAAACACTATGGGATTTAATGATATACAGTTACTGTTGAGAATTAAACCAGCGACTCACATAGGACAACACTTATATTATCATTTTCCAAGAAGGAAGGAAGCTGTTCTGAAAAGGTTTGTCCTACCCAACTGGACTTGCTGAGTAACCATTGAAGACGTCTCACTACTCATCTGTTCCATTTTGAAATGTCTTCAATGACTACTCAGCATGTCCAGTTGCTCTAGATTTATTTCTACTTGACCTGGTTGAATAAAAACCTTCACAGACATGTGGTCATACCCCCTATTAGGTACTGTACTTGATTTAGTTATATATACGTATTGTTAGGTATTTATGTTATGTTGTCCAAAGCTAGGAAATATTTCTTTACATGCCAAAAATTGCTCCTACAGAATTGGAACACAGCAGGCAATGAAGTTTCCTTTTAAAATGTAAGCAAGTATTTCTTACATTTGTGCTTGTATTATGTTGAAAGGGGTTGAAAATGGAAGGATGCCGTTTTGTAATTGTAAATATAAACACTTCTTTGTCCTTGTGGCTTAAACATAATCTAATATTCCACTGTAACATAATAACTTACCCGCAGTACCAATTTTAAAGGACCAGTAACATAAAAAATAAAAATGTTTAAAAATTCGTTAGTGCACAACGAAAAATAAACACCCAGACAAAAGAAACTTTTAAATAGCAAAGCCTTTGTTAAGAAATAACTTACAGAAAGTTCCTGACTGCTTCAGAAACGGCGAAAAGGCGACCATCCATTCTGCAACGATCGATTTCTCCTCCCTGGCTATTCACTGACAGGCATCGCCTTCATCCTCCTCCTGGTCTCCCGACGCACACTTCTTCCTGCTACTGTTGTGGGGAAGTGAGTTCAGCTGGAGGGGTCTCCAGTTGGTGGGAAGTTGGAGCCGGCTAGATCTATGTGCAAAGTCCTGGGGCCGTCGCTCTCTCTTTTTCTGTAGTTCTCCTTTACAAACTTATTTCACTGAAGCTTCACTGAAACTGGGCCCTTGTCCTGCTGGGATGCGCACACAGAGTGCCGTTAGCTGTTCCAGGGAGGTCCTTCTTCCCCCCTTTCTTTGCGGTCACCGCATGCACATACAGTGGCCATGCTTCCACCATAGGTCCCATTTAACTAAATCTACACCTACATTCTCAGATCCCTAACACTGGCACATTGTTGCCTCAAGGGGCTTTATCCCCCACCTAGTCACTCCTCGACGGGATAACAGGTTATCTGTGCTTGCTGGCCCTCTCTAACTTTCACTCCTAAGGGTAGAGATTTCGGCGCCATCCGACACAATTCGCCACAGGCGTCAAGTCGGATGCAACGGAAATAAGGTAAGCAACAGGAATGTTGGATGGTGTTGCAGCGTTGTCCGACACAACATGACGCTGCACGCTGCGTCTGTACCCGACAGTCGTGTTGCGTCGGATGAAAGATGCAACTTCATCCGACATTTCAATCTCTTACCTTATTTCCGTCGCATCAGACTTGACACCTGCGTTTTTGCGCAGCACGTCGGATCGCGACAAAATTGCCTGTGGCGTTTTACCCTAAAGTTAACTTATTTGCCACGACTATCCTCTAGCTAGCCCTGACAGTACTAACCTCCATGTAGGCAGGGTCGGACTGGGCAGGGCGGGACACCAGGAAAAAAACGGGCCTGCACCCCCAATCAGACAATCAGCTGTTGCAACACACCTTTTCGCTCATGCTCAACTTTTTTGCGATTGCATGTGGCGCCACATCTTTGGAAATTGGGAGGGGGCCCCCGGGACTGCCAGGAGGGCCCTTCATATTGCAGCCCCGGTGGACCCACAATGCTCCAGTCCAACCCTTCCCGTTGGTCAGGCCACTTCAGTCTGGATACTGCCTCTTGATCTTTCTAGGCCAAAATAGGAAGTGTCTTAGCAAGGCGCTCTCTTATATAGGCTCCACAGGTGAACTTGGTGCCACCTTCTGGATAAACCTGAACATTACCATAACTATTTGTATGTATAAAATACATTATTTTATCTCCTTAGGCATGCCGGGAAACATTGCATGCTAATGCTAGAAGCAGGGCGCTTGGAGTGCTTCACAAATCAACCCCCTCCCTAAGTCCAATGACATCACAGGAAAACATCTATTTGTGGAATTCCAATTATTCGAGTTGACAAGATTAATGGTGTGAAGCTATTCCGAATATCTTCCCTTTAACATATCCGTGTCATTAACTCAGGTGGAACTGTCAAAATGACAGAGATATGCATTGTTTCATCCAGGCTCCTGTGAGATTTGCCTTAATGCGGGAACTGCTGCTGCTTCTTCCCAAGGACTTTGCTTTGCGGGTTTCATGAAAAGATAATTGAAGGTTCAATTAAAGGTAGATTGTAAAAAGCCATTATCTAATTTTAGCATGAGTTTCTCTTGTCAGCTCATGAAATAATAAAGTATTTAAATCAGGAGTAGGACTGCTCCCCATGGCTCCATATAACACTTTTTTTATTGCCACTTTGATGGAATCTAGAAGATGCCTCTTCTCATGTGGAAATTATTAGCCTAAACTTCTAAGAAATAAAAGATGCTGATGTATGCACTGTCATGCAAAGGGAAAATGCTCTTCTTGTAAATAAGCTGTTGTTATTAAAAAAAAAACATCGGATTTCAGGTGATTTAAACCTGACAACAGTACCATAGACAGAAAAGCTCACATTTCTATTGAACACTTCTCCTTCTCTTGTAAACTCTGATACTGGTGGGCCTATAGGTGGTGCCATTGTTCCATAGATTCATTATGGAGGGGCCCAAGGAAGGGACATTTAACTAGATTTAAGGTAACCTTAACTTACATTGATGCAGTTTGCAAAGTGTAATTTTGAGTGCAATTCTTTCCCGCAATGAAGAGTTATATCCCAGAATTCTAGTGATATTGCTGGGAAAAGCTCAAGTTTCCCACTGCAGACGTAAATGAGCCCTATAGTCTTTGGTACAATATACCTGTTACTGTATTAATGTGCAAACTGCAACATATAGTATATCAATCACCAACATTGTTTTGCTGGAGGCCCAAAAATTATAAGATGATAATCAAAAGGGGGCAAAAATATAAGCCAATCAACCCTAATTACTTTTATCTCTACAATTTATCTTTATCTATCTGTAACTTCCTAGTTTTTTTTTATCCATGAACACTTTTCAATAATCTAACAGTATAAATACTGTGCCTTTCCAGCTTTCATTGTATTGCCTTAAGAAGGGGCCTTGGTGTTTTTATTGGATATATGAAAGACTATTGGCTACACTTACAGGCAGATTTATTAACATTGTCAACATTCTTATGACAAATGTTTGCAGCAGAAATTGCAGCAAGAACTTTTAAAGATTTGTAGGGTTGCCACTTAAAAATCATTGCAGGCCTTTTAGCTGGATTTTCTAGAAGTCCCTGAATCTTTAAAGGAGAAGGAAAGGTTAAAATGAAGTCCCTGAATCTTTAAAGGAGATTTTAAAGTCTCCTTTAAAAAGTCCTCTGCCAAAAGAAACTCAGCATTTCTTTCCTTTTATTGTGTACACATGGGCTTCTGTATCAGACTTCCTGTTTTCACCTTAAACCTCCAGGGCTAGGGCTTGAGCATGCTCAGTTTGCTCCTCTCTCCCCTCCCTGCTGTAATCGGAGCCCAGAGCTATGACTGAGCAGGGAAACTCAGGCCGGATGTGATGTCCCACAAAGCTAATATGGCAGCTCCTATCCTAAACAAACAGAGAGCTTCTAGAGCTGTTTACTCAGGTATGGTAAAGCATTCTGCAGAATAAATATTGTTATAGCGTGCACTATTGTGGCTTATCTATTGACAATAAACGGCTTTACCTTTTTCCTTCTCCTTTAAGTGATCTGGTAACTCTAAGCACAAAAAAATATCAAATTCAGACTTGAAATTTGGCAGATTCATCAAAAATGAGGGGTAGAATGTGATTTCACTGCGTTCAAGTCATTTTTCACATTGTTGAGTCAAAATTAAATTTCTAACAATAACTCTACTTCTTACATTCTTGCACTCTTGCAATATATGTTTTTTTCAGGGAACAAAACAGGGAAATTGAAACTCGGTCCTTATAAGGTAGATAATTAGATTGCCAATGCTTGGATAATTATGATTGATGTCTACTCATCTGTAACCATAACTGTCACAACAAAGGGCAAATGGAGGGGGTTGTTTATACAGAGCTCTGTATATCTAGTTACATGTATGCTAACACAGCGAATTAATGGTAAGATAGTAAGTCAGAAATTGAAATAATGATTTATAATAAAAAATAACTGAGAGTTACGATTTTATTTATAATTATTGGAATAAGCAGAACATATTTTCAGCTTTAGGTGTTATAGTATACTGCCTCTTTAATAGATGATAAACTCATTAGACAAAAGCTAATTCATGAGGAAATAAATCCCTGAGATTAAAGCTTGATGTTGAAGAGACGCGAGGCACGTAGATGCATGGCGTGATTCTTTATGCTTGGGAAGTGTAAAATGAAGTCCCACACTCTCCGATGCTTTATGTCTCAGATACTAATGAAACTCATCAGCATAACGACTTGGTTCCCATATAATTCAGATGCCGAGTCTCATTTATAGCAAAGACTTAAAACTTTATTGCTGTAAATTGTATTCTTAAGGTCTTAATTCTTCTTCTGCAGCTTTCTGTTTTCTGTTAAGGGCTTCTGACATTTAGGTATTTATTTTGATTCAGATCAAAAACCCATGGCTATTGTTATATCTAACCAAGGTGCAATCACACGTGCCAATGGTATGTTAATATCATTCATTTTGCCTGTGTGATGCCAGTCAGAAGCCTAACCAGGAGAAGCAGGAGGTATTTTTCCTTCTCAGTGTCCCAATCAACATGGTTACCATTCTTTATTTCTTATTTCCTTCTCGTTGACTCACGTTGGATGAATATCAAGAACAAAAAGTGATGTACAAAATTCTGATCTTATTCTGATTCCGTCAGCCATTTTGTTTGAAAGAAATAAAACCCTGGACTTTGTAAATATATTGCATGGGTGCAGCTTGATTGCCCCTTTATATATGAAAAAGTAATGACTGCAGAGAGTCCTATTCAATGTTCCCTCTAAGTTGTACTCTAATGCACACGCAGTCACATTTTGAGGTCAGCACACACAACAAATGTGTGCACAAAGAATTTTTTTAAAAAGAGTACATTTTAAATTAGTTCTGACCTGAACATACAGTTTTATTATCTGCACACACAAGTTTAAAATGTGCACACAAACTGATTTTTTTCTCATAGCCAGAAAGTATTGCCTCTGATATAGGTTATATTTTGCATATCATATTGGGAATTGTTCCCATCAAACTGCAGGTCCTTGACTCTTTGTAAAAGGCTTAATCATTATTTGTCCACATGTGAAACATATAGACCAGGGGTGTCCAAACTTTTTTCACCATATGCAGTAAAATACACAAACAGCCGGGCCACTCGCTCGAGGTGAAGTACGTACGTACGCCACACAGGTCCTCTCCTGCTAAGTTCACAGCAGCCATCTTCTCCCGAGCGCTCTTTTTCCTGGATCCAGCGGTATTTTCTGGCGAATGCGCAGTAGAGGCATTTGCCGATACGGTGTTACTGTGCATGCGTCCGAAAGTCACAAAGTTTTCGAAAAAAGAAATCGGAAACTTTGTGACTATCGGGCGCATGCGCAGTAGCTCCGTACAAAAGCCTCTACTGCGCATGTGCCAGAAGACCAGGGGCGTAACTATAGAGGAAGCAGACCCTGCGGCTGCTGGAGGGCCCCAGGAGGTATAGGGGCCCCATGAGGCCGTAATTCGTACACAGTTTCAATAAATGTTGGTAAAATATGTCAATCTCTAGACATTTTGGGGGCCTGAAAAATAATTTGCTGTGGGGCCTTGTAACATCTAGTAAACAGCTGTTCTAACAGGGTTCACGGGGCTGCTTATTAGGGGTCTGGTGACTAACGAGAAATGGCCTCTTTGTAGAAGTACTAGATGTTCTGCTACAAGTACCAAAGCCCTGGAGGTCCAGCACAGATTACAGAATAAATATATTTATGTGTGTGTACCAGCCTATGATAGTAATTGCAATTTGGCAATTTATGAGCTTCATAGGCTGCTCAAAAGCTCCATTACTTGCAAGTGTGATTGTGTATGTCAGCCAAGGGGATGATAGATCCTAAATAAATACTGCATTTGTGCACTTCATTGAACTCTCTGCACAAGCACAATCTGCTGGGTTATTGTCCAGTAAGGTCATTTATTGATCTGTTAAAAAGGTGCATGGCCCTTCTTCTGTTAGTCTGTTTATGTTTTCTTATGCTTGGAATGGCGGATATATAAATACTGTATCCATAGTGAGACATTTAGCATTGCCTGTTTAGAAGATGGCACATCTGTCGATAAAACGGATGGATTTTACTATTTAAAGGATCAGTAAAACCACAAAAAGAATGTGCCCTAAAATGTAAAAATGTAAAAATAAAGCAGTGCAGGGGTCAGAAATTTCTTGGATGACCACATTCAGACCAGTTAGACAGATCTATAGCCTTAAGGCTGATCCTTCTTTGGTGAACGATCAATTTCAGTGCAGTCCGACCAATCCGTCAAATTATCGTGCGGTTAATGGGATTCAAACGATCGTACATCTTACGATTTTTCAGCCGACATCTGTCAGAAAATTGATCGGCCAGGTTATCAAGTCTTTAACGGCCCAAGTGCAATCTATCTATGTTTGCAGGGACAAGCAGGCAGCTACTCTTCAGTTTTGCTGGCAATATCGCCTGAAATGGTCTTTTTAGTTGATGGACACATTGCACATTTTAACGATCATTTCAAGAAAATCGTGGTCTCACGATAACGATTGGAACTTTTAAAAATCTTTACATCTATGGTCAGCTTTAATCTAAAACTCCACTGAACACATGACCCTGGATGGAGCATGGTTTATACAATAGATACAATATGGCTGACCACAGTTTGCTTGATAGCAACCAGACTGCAATAAAAACTGATTGGTGTTACTGGTGCTTCTGTTCGGTGATGATTGTGTTTATTTTTACCAAATCAATATATGATCAATGTATGGATAATGTAGATGAAATTACATTCTTAGCTCAGCACATGTGTGCTCTATGAAAGCTGATTGTAAGTTCCAAAACTTGACCATTAGTCCATTAGTACCGACCCTCTGAATCTCATTGGCATTTGTCTTCAGAGGACCAATCGACATTACACAATAATCATTAACTCTAAAGTTATTGGGGGAGACTGATAAACTGTAACTGCAATGCCATGGTGATGCCATGAAACCATTTCCATTTTAGTTCTTAGGGTCACCAGTTGCATTTTATAGGATCTGCCACATACTCTGATGCAAGCTTTGCCGACTGATTAGTAGAAAAATAGAATAATAAAATATTTGATTTGCAATAATGGATTAATGTCTCGGAGCATGGGAGAATTTTATTTTTCTTCCATTATAGTGCTGCTAGTATATTTATTATCTTACACTTTTCAGAAATGAGGTTCACAAAATGACAGCTTGAGAATTCAACTTGACTGAGAACAGAATATCATGATGTACAGCTTCTTCCCTTGTCCATTAAATAAACAGTGCGGTATGGAATGTTATTTAAGATGAAACAATAAAACGGTACTAGAAGCGACTCCGTTTTTCCCCATAATACTTTAGCCTTTATACGTTATGATTACATTACCGATATGGAGGCGTTCTTCCTAGCAAACAGCTATTTCAATTTCGATCTTCAATAACATCTCGTTTAAAAAGTTACAAAAGAAATTAGGAAGAAGCTGATAGATGATAATTGGAATGACAAATCAATATCAGCACTAATTACGGCAGTGAAAATTTGTCACATCTAGTAATTAACATCTTGTAATGAATTCTGAAACTGTTGCTTCCGTTAAGGGCATTGGACAGAGAAACAATGGTTTGGTGCACACTTTATATACAGTAAGCTTTAGTTTTTCTCCACCCTAAGCTAATTCCCTAGATGACATCTACTCTACATAAGTGTTTTTTTCCATGAACATGTTAGATGAAATCAGGGAGCAGTGTGATTGTAAGGGTTTATTGTATTAACATATTCATTGCATGGGCAAACTTTGTTTCCCAACTAACTTATGTCCTTGGCTATGTCAAGTGTATTATATGATCCCCTCAGGGGTGATTCTCATCCCTCTACTGACTCTCTCCCCCAATTCTCACCTTTCTGGGTCTACAGCCCTAGTGCAGAGAGCGTGATTCACCTGAGGCGAGTTTCTCAACTCAACTGGATCTCCTTGTCTATGTCAGAATGATCTCTGTCTTCTGGAGGTTTGAGGAGCCTATGGTCAAGAGATAATCCCTCTTATTATTAGCTTGGATAGATGAGCCCAGTAGACCTGCCACTCTCCATAGATAAATAAATCAGTGAAATGATAACTCCACAAGGCTTCAACCAAAACATTCTTAAATGTAGGTTTCTTGCTGCTGATCCCTAATAAAAACAGTAATTAATAGCACCTCAGATGCAGCAGCACTAAAATATGCAAAAGTGTGCTCATTTAAAAAACATTTACGACCGTTATCTTTTTATCCAAACCAAGAGACTTATTGAAACAGTGGGTGGAGATGGTTAATGCCTCTGTCCCCTTCCATAAGCTGACATACCTACGTAATGATTGTCCCAAAGATTCAACAAGGTATGTTCCCTGTGGACAATGTCGGACTGGCCCACTCTCAGTACTTTTATTCTTCCTCTCCTCACTCAACCTCTATTCTCTTGGTCTCCTTTCTTTACATACTATGAACTATTATTCCATCTATTTAGCCTCTTTGTTCTCATAGAAATCGGGAATAGCCATAAAATTGGCCAAATGTTAACAGCATGAGGACCCACTGACACCTGGGCCCACCAGTAGTTTTCCCAGTATCCCAGTGGGCCAGTCCGACACTGCCTGTGGATCTCTGAGCACCTGCCTTCACTGCTACTTCAAACCGAAAGGCAAACAAACAACAGCCTCCCTCACCTTAATTCCCCCTTATTATTTTGGTTTTGAAGAACGACAGTAGCCTTTAATAGGTTAGTAAATGTTTTTATTGTTGCTGATAAACTCTTAAATTAAGTTCTCCTTTTGTACCTGTGATAGACTTTGCACTTTCTGTTTAAGACATATATTTAATATGGTTAGGGGTAACGACACTCTGTCCAATTAATGTAATGTCTTCACATTATGGAATCTGGAACTTGTCTTTTCTTTTCCATTGAGTGAAAATTAAAACTCAATAAAAAGAACTTCGAAAAAAAAATACTTACACCAAGGGTCCTGCGAGGGGCAGAGCACCAGCACATGTTCCAGTTGGGTAGGGGCAGGTGGGGGGAAATATAGGTGCGTCCCCTTGTTTACCCCTCTTAAACACAGCATTGCCAAACACAGTCGGCACTGTCTCTCATAGAGGAGATACAGTATATTCTAGGTCTCTGGGCTCCATTTTCAAGGGCAGAAAAAAGTGCAAAAAACTTTTAAATCTAAATCTAGTCTTAGAGCCACCAAAATATTCATATCCTAATAAAATATTGCCTTGCAGGCACAGGAGCATCAATTTAAGCAAGCCTTCCCTTCTTTATAAATAGCTGGTCATATTTCCCCTTGAATAAGCAATTTAGTTTGAGGCACTAACGTTTAGACATGGGCAACTAAACATATCAAGTGAATGCTTATCAGTTGTGCTGATATACATGCCGGTGCAGCCTGAACACTACTTTGAGTATGTGATATTATCCCAGATATTCACCAGAAGGTTCAGTTTGGCATTTGAAATTTATGCTTGAGTGGGCCTACGATTGAAGTCGCATACCTAGAGGCCCGTTGTTATGACCAGTGTGCATGTTTTTATCCAACTTTCTATGTCCTTTTTTTCTGTATTTATACACTGTCTTTGGTTCACATAGAACAGTCACACTATGGTTCTATAACTGATGAGGGTGGGGGTGGAGTTGAGAGTTGCCTAGCAACTTGCTTGGCGCCTTTTTTTGAATTTAAACTGTCGCTTCCTGTTGAGCACTGTTTGTCCTTGAGAAAGGTTCCTGTGAGGAACCAAAACGTGGGATTTAATAAACCTAATTTTTTATTTTCACCATATCAATTATATTATATTATATCAATTTATTTACAACCAGAGCTCCCAGGTCGTTTGGTATACTTCAAGGTGTGAAGCCTGCCCCCACCATTCCCTATATATATATATATATATATATATATATATATATATATATATATATATACAAAATGCAAAACATATACATATGAGAAGTCTGTACAGTGACAACTGTAGGGGGTTTATTTCCTAACACTGGGCATTTTGCGCTGGTTAAATGGCCCAGAATTCATAAATGCGCCTGGGTGTTCAAGGGAACTGTTTATTTCCAAAACAATGCAAATAAGTGCCATTTCTTGTGAGCAGAGATAGTAACACGAGCAAGTAAAGGTTACGTTACTGCAGTGGAGCTGATAAGGTAAGTTCTTAGATGGATTTTAGCAGCTAGGTCTATTGATCCAACATTTGTCTGATTATTGATCCAGGGAGCAATCAGAATTCAATGTTAGAATCAGAAAGAAATTTCTTTTTCCACTTCTGTAGCTCTGTTGGCTAATGGCTAATTCTCTCTAGATCAATAAAAAATAGGGTTTATGCATGGCTAAACGTAATAGACTTGTACGTTTTTTTGTAGCGCTTAGAAAATTAAGTTAGTGAATAGAGAACAGTCATATGACGCCATATTCTCTGGTGAGTTCTAAGCAGCTGACTGCAGCTAGTCAGCCAAAATGACCATTGGGTGGCGATGTTGTTTCCAATTCATTATATTAGCAGTTTAAAAACGGCTATTATCTTGAAAACTAGAAAAAAATATTTGAAAAAAAGCGGAAGAGCAATGTTTTATCAAGCTGTTTTTAAGGGTTACATATGCTTTAAGCATCAGTATTTAAGTGATAACTCATCGCATTTTTATCTGTGATTCATATTTATAAAAGAATTTCAACAAACTTTCCAATGAAATTTGTTCTCTGGTGCGAGGATGGCTGGGTGGCGACCTATTAGCATTCACTTGAAATAAACTGCACTCTTTAATAAACCTGGAGCCCTTAAATCAGCAACCTCCAAGGAGTAACATTGTAAATGTAAGATTGTAAGCAATATGAAGTAGCTAGGAATTGACACCTTAGTTACCTTCTTTTAATTTAAACCGAGGATCAAAACAGAGCTCTGACCTGAGTCAGCACAAATATGGTTAGTTAAAAAGAAGAAAGTACCCTGTTTTGACCTAATTATACTATCACTTCACAACTCACAATGATAATAATAAATTAAAATAGGGAATTCAATATTTATATATATATAATTTCTAGTTGATCAACCTCATTGGTGTAACTAAAGTGCATAAATATCAATGAATTACTTGAAAATAGCAAATGATACTAATTAGAAGGCGATGACTAGAATCAATTAAAGCACCAATTCATGAAAATGTCATATATTGCCTGAATAAATAATAATATAAAAGAACTAAAGTGCTGTGCAATAAACAATTAGAAAAATGTGATTCCCGAAAAACTTCAATAATTCATTAACGAGAGGAGTGATTAATCATGATTTCTCGGAATAAATTATAAAGCCTCTTGCTCAGATTAAAAAGAAAGGACAAGAAAATGATAGAGAGAATGGTGGAGTTGTCCCATAAGCTGCTGCCTAATCATTTCTATCCCTGGGACACCACAAAGCTGGAGAAGGCAGGGTAACCGTGACTGTGTTCTCGATTATTAACTTGCCCTAAGCTGTGAAGAACTGTCTAAGCCTGAAATCCACAAATCAACGGCCCCTTGAAGCAAGTAATAGGAGTTGCACAGGGAAGGAGAGTAAAATAGAGCTGAGCAAGTGGCACCTAAAATGCCACCCTTACTAATCCATCAAAGGACCAAAATTATTTCAAAAGAAAACCAATCCGGTATAATATCAATTAAACCAAATAGAGCACCCGAACGCCAACGCGTTTCGCTACAATAGCTTTTTCAAGGCAAAATGCTATCGTAAGCAGTTCTTACGGAAGGACCTTACCTTACACCAGAAATCTTTCCCATAGTTATAGTCAAGGTTGCTCTTCAAGTACAGTTCCAGAATCAACCTATAGAGCTAACTAAAACAACTTTGCAGGTATGGTATCTTCATACCTTCCAACATTTTGGAAATAGAAAGAGGGACAAAAAGATTTGCCGAACAGAGTGCAGTGAAAATGTTTTGACCTTTCCCATATTGTGGTCACACACCCCCTATAATTACCATGTACATTTTACAAAATTTGGCAGGTCGTGGAAAATTTGAAAACATTTCTGAAGTTTTTAGGGTCAGGTTTTATGTGTTATTACAGTTTTGCTAATGAAAGTGACTTGCCCTTTACACTGCAA
This sequence comes from Xenopus petersii, assembly GCA_038501925.1. NCBI lineage: Eukaryota > Metazoa > Chordata > Amphibia > Anura > Pipidae > Xenopus > Xenopus petersii. The sequence continues at coordinate 105,814,844 of CM076677.1, forward strand.
GTCACGGTTTCCCCAAGAGACCTGCTTATCTTAAATATTTACAATTGTTTCTTTGCTCATCTTAAATTGTTACAAAAGTATCTAAGTGCACCTGCCATGTATTCTGGGCTCTTTGCTAAAAGCCAATTAAGTTTTAGAAACTTTGTATCTTTCTCTGGCTGTTCAGTGCAGGAGATCAAAGAGAAAGTCGGGACACTTCAGTGACAATCCGGGACTGCAAGTTTAGCTGTTTAAATCGGGACTGTTTAGAGAAACATTCAGAATACACAGGTTTTCAGGATAAGAGATCTTTCCATAATTTAGATCTCCAAACAGAAAGTCTAAAAAAATCATTTTAATATTAAAAAACCCAAAAAGATAATTTTACCTCCAGTAAGGATTAATTATATCTTAGATAGTAGATTATAGTTTAGATTGAGTAGAAGCTACTGTTTTACATTTGCTAAAGGCAAACAGGGTGCACGTGTACTACAGTCCTGTCTCATTCTGTTATTTAGAATAACCTTTTCACCTATAGAGACCAGGGTCCAATATCACTTTATTATATCATTACTAAAATGTCTCCTCCCCACCTAGCTACAGTATTTAGAACAAAGGGATGATACTCACAACATTTGTCAATGAGGAGCTCCCACAAGTACAACAATGAAACAAAGGAATAGTGAAGGCTGCTGAGGGCCCCACATGATACATCTTATAGGACACACATAATACTGTAGATAGTAGAAGAATGAGGTGTGGCTGTTTAATAAGGACTCAGGGATGAATAAAAATAAAGCCTGCTCTAGGAGGTAGATGGCTAAAATCTACTGTTTCCTTAGGGGAATCTACTGTGCTTTTGGCAGTTTAAGCAAAGGTGCAGGTTGTTGGTAGGAAAGTGTTTAAAGGAGACGTCAACTGAAATAATGAAAAACGTTATTCTATCAGTTACTGCTGAAACATACAAAAAGTTATTTGTAAATGTATATGTTATTGAAAATGGCATTTCTACTTTGGATTTTATTGCACCTAAGTAGTTACTGCAACCATGAGCTCTAGACTAAACAGCCCAGGTTTCTACTGAGCAGTGGGTCCCCAGGAAAATTACACTGCTATAGAGCAGGGTCCCATTTTTTTAATCGGTGAGCTACAGTCAGATGTAGAAAAAGTTTGGGAGCAACACGGGCATAAAAATAATTTCTGGGTGCCCCGAAATAAGTGCTGTGAAATGCCTTTTTAGTAGAACCTATGTCATGTGGACTGGCTAACTACAAGTGGCTCTGTTTAGTAGTACAACTGGTTTTTATGCAACTAAAACTTGCCTCCAGGCCAGGATTTCAAAAATAAGCACCTGGTTTGAGGCCACTGGGAGCAACATCCAAGGGGTTGGAAAGCAACATGTTGCCAATGAGCAACCGGTGGGGATCACTGCTATAGAGCAATTGGTAAGGTGCTGAGCCTGCTTAGTATAGGAAGAGTTGAAGAAGTCCCCCTGTTTCCGGAATTGTATGTTTTCATAGCTGCTTCTTGCACTTTGTGGAGGCCTCCTTCAGGGTTTGGGTCCATTGTGGCTGCATACTATACACTTATAACAATAAGTCAAAACCATGTTACACTAACAATCACATTGACCTTTAGTTAGAAAACCAAGGCAGCATATGGAGAGGCCATAGTAATAGAATTACTGCTTTAAATGGAAAGCTCACCTTTATATTAAGTGAAGATACATCTATTCCATTCCTAATTGCATGGACCTATTATATTGATTCATTAGCCTTATTATTTTGCCTTTTTTCAGAATTCAATATAAAATGATTTCTGGTGGTCAATGCCAATGCTTTCGTATAAATGCATTGAGTAAGGAGACTTAGCCTTTATTGTTATTTTTTGTATTGCTTATATGTCTTCTGCTATCCATCTTGCTAGCAATCCCCCTCCAGCCAACAGATAACAGTCTATTTTTAGATTGAGTGTAAAACCACCCAAAAAGAACAACTGTGAATTATTTAAGAATTCAGCTGTTTACACCATACGGAGTCCCTTTTAAAGTGAAGAATTCTGTTCTGCTTTGTACATTATAGGATAGCTGGTTTCTAGTCAGTGACTTCCTCTAGTTTCACAACTCAAAATAGTCAAATTTGCACATCTAGGCCAGTGCTCACACCTCAAAACATCTAATTTCATGTATTTTCACACCTGAGAACTGCATTTGAATCTGTGCACCCTTGGGAATTATAGCCCAGTGTAATACTTACTTTTGCCTTCCTTACTTCCTATGAATTCTTAACTTGCTTAAAGGATAAGAAATGGTATAGGTGGGGTGTCAAAATGGTAGGCACCCCACAGTGATTATAATTGCTTACCTGATACATTGAGCTGACACTTCTGCTCGCTGAGAATTGTACTGGCACAAATCCATCATCTCCATCTTCTTTGTCTTCTTCCTTCTTTTCTTTGGTCAGGTCTGGGCAGGTGCATTTGCAAAAAGCCAAAATTATATGTGCATCCCAAGGGTTAAAGGGATACTGTCATGGTAAAACGTGTTTAATGTAAACAAATTAGTTAATAGTGCTGCTACAGCAGAATTCTGCACTGAAATCCATTATTCAAAAGAGCAAACAGTTTTTTTTATATTCAATTTTGAAATCTGACATGGGGCTAGACATATTGTCAGTTTCCCAGCTGCCCCCAGTCATGTGACTTGCGCTCTGATTAACTTCAATCACTCTTTACTGCAAGTTGGAGTGATATGAACCCCCCCCCCAGCAGCCTAACAACAGAAAAATTGGAAGGTAAGTAGATAACAGTTCCCTAACACAAAATAACAGCTGCCTGGTAGATATATGAACAGCACTCAATAGTAAAACCCAAGTCCCACTGAGACTGATTCACATTAAGTAGGAAAAATAACAGCCTGCCAGAAAGTAGTTTCATCCTAAAGTGCAGGCACAAGTCACATGACTTGGGGGCAGCTGGGAAACCGACAATATGTCTAGCCCTATGTCAGATTTCAAAACTGAATATAAAAAAATCAGTTTGCTCTTTTGAAAAATTGATTTCAGTGCAGAATTCTGCTGGAGCAGCACTATTAACTGATGCGTTTTGATGACAGTATCCCTTTAAGTGTTTTACTCAGGCAGTTCCAGTTGTATTTGGACACCTAAGTGGTCCTTTGATTTACCCAGGCAGCTTTATTAATGTTCCTGGGTCTAGTTCTTAGTTTGCCCACTAAGTGGGATTATTATTTTATACATGTGCTCATGGATCCCACCTTGTGGGGTGGTGGGTACAGGACTGGGTCTGAGCAGGTCAAAGGCCCAAGTTAGGGATAGTTCTATTTAGTGATAGAAGTGTTGTGTTATAGTTGCTCTAGTAGAAAACATTAGTAGCACGTCAGCTAGTGAGCAGCTACAAGGACAGTAGTTAAGGTTAACACCCTTGCGGTGATCAAACTGCCAGACAGGGACACAAGTGGGTGAACTCAGGAGCAGGGAAAGTGTCAAGGAGCAATATATCTTGTGGGATCCCTAATGCTGGGGAAAATCTGAAGATCTATAATGTCCAAATGCTGTGATCAAGATTTACTGCAGCGTTCAATAAACCAGTCCACTGTTTGAAGAAGTGATACGCTTGTACTCCATGTCACCCTGGTTAATCTGTGCACCAGGAGACAAGAAGGATTCACCAGAGGGTAAGGGTGCTTAAAGAGCTATTACACACTGCCAGGAGTTGTATGGAGTTGTCTACATCCAAAGGGTATCTGGGGTACACTGTCAGCAAGTCACACATTATTGAAACACTTATCTCAGGCCCACCTACTCGTATGCTACATAGCAACAAAAACAGATAGAAATACCCCATGCTGGTGCAGCTTTCTGGGAACAGGAGCACCTTCCCGGGTATCAGTTAAACAATTCTAATCAAAGGGGGTGCCTTATATTTTGACATGCCCTGTAATTATACTTTTTGTTCTCCTTTTAGTTGCGCCCTTCATATTTTTGTATGAATTGCTGATTTGTCATTTAAATGCAGTGCTAGACTTCATGGAGTTTATATGTCCCCCCCCCCCGTGTTGGTGTGGTTTTCCTCTGAGTACTCTGGTTTCCTACAACACACAAAAAACATTCAGGATGGTAAACTGGCTCCTGATGCAACTGATCTCAAGTGATAGTGACCTGTAACCTTAACTGGGCAAGGGACTGATGTGAATAATATATCATCTCTGTAAAGCACTGCAGAATATGCTGGTGCTATATACAGTATATATAAAGGATATAACAAATAGGAAAGGGAAATATAGTATAAAAGTGTAAGAGCCCCCACTATCGGGCAGAGGAAGTGCAAGCAGCCATTAAGCCTCTAAAAAAACAAGCAAGGGGTTGTCCAATATTAAAAGGGGTATTCATCCAGGGGAGGGTCATTCTTTCTATTCACAAATTATTTGTAAGGCAAAATCTAGAGAGGTTATTTATCGAAATCCGAAAAGTTCTCACAATTTTCTGAAAACTACTCCGACCAAATCCGCACAGAATTTTCACAATTTTTTCTTGTGCATAAAAAGTCACGATGAAAATGTAAAAAAATCCAAATCTTACAATTTTTCCGGATTTTGCGTACGAAACGATTTGTTTCATAAAATCACCTGAAAGATTCATTTTTAGAAAATCTTCCAATTGTTAACAGAACATCTGCCACTAACTTCTCAGCAGGTCTAAGTTTGAGTACTTTTTTCATCTAACTTTTAGCACCATCAGATTTGAATAAATCCCGAAAAAAAATCAAGTTTTTTTTTCTCCTAAAAAATTGTATTTTCCCCTTTAAAAGTCTGACTACAAAAATTTGGAGCTTAATAAATAAACCCCCCTAGACTATTTACTAAATTTTTTTGTCTCCAGTGCTCATATGGATATTATTGAATTAGAGAGAGGCCAGCTAAGCTAGGAGACCATACAATAAACTTTCTGATGTATATTCATTAGTAGCTGCTAAAAACAAACACATGGGCATCCATGGAATTTAGAAGAAAGAGCATTCATTCATTAAGGGGCAGATTTACATAGGGTTGAATATCGAGGGTTAATTGTCCCAGTTCTAAGAACATCGATCGAACGATTTTTCTTCTACCAAAAAAAGCTTACAAAGCCTATGGGGACCTTCCCCATAGGCTAACATTGATGCTCGGTAGGTTTTAGATGGCGAAGTAGGGGGTCGAAGTTTTTTTTAAGAGACAGTACTTCGACTATCGAATGGTCGAATAGTCGAACGATTTTTAGTTCGAATCGTTCGTTTCGAAGTCGAAGTCGTAGTCGAAGGTTGAAGTAGCCAATTCGATGGTCGAAGTAGCCAAAAAAAACATTCGAAATTCAATGTTTTTTTTATTCTATTCCTTCACTCGAACGAAGTAAATGTGCCCCTAAGTGTTTGTTACAGTGTGCGTTGTTTAATTGTGTACTGGCAGATACATTAGATATCTTCAAGAATGGTTTTTAACGAAATATAAAAACAGTCAATAAAATCTCAGCACAAGTTGATTATATATATATGCCTTATATGCCCAGATAAGTTTGATTATTTTGTTGTGTGTCATAAAAACAACAGTTGTGACCAGTGGTCAGAGCATGAAGTATGGAGACCATGATAATAATACCCTTTGCTCAGGGTCTAATGGACCTAATTGGAAGCTATTGTGAATCCTTGGTGGTTTCAAGGCTCATTCTTGTATGTTAATCTATAGTTCTGTGCTCTCAATCATTACTCGCATCATTAAAAACAATACTGCAATTTTAGGGTGATGACACACGGTGAGATTAGTAAGCAAGAGATGCATTTTCACTATTGTGGGCAACTAATCTCCCCCAAAGGCCTTCATGCGATTCACATTTTTGCTGGTGGGATGCCATACATTTCGCTTCGGCTTTCCGAAATCACAGTAGCAAAGGTTTAGCACTTGGAGCCAAATCTCCCCGTGTGCCACCACCCTTACAAATTCAATATCAGTTGTTGGAAAGTGTAATATGCCTAAGATTAGGTTCTAAGTGAAGTACAAACTGTATAAAGCAGATAGATTACACGCACAACAGATGAAGAATTTCTGTGGTTTTACAAACCTGATTGTGGACCCTTTCCTCAGCGTACCTGCCCTTTTCTGTGTATCAAAGGAGAAGTTTGAGGTTGGAGAGCTTTGATTATTGATATATGTGTCAGCCAACTACCTCTTTCTGCCTTTGAAGATGGCAGCTCCTCCCAGCACTGCCTCTTATCTGAAATATGTATTTCACAGACTCCTTATTTCTGATGTGCTTTTTTGTATCTTTATATGACCAGGACCCTCCTCAGCCATTCTTCTTCTTCTCATTTAATTGGCATTCTGGGCTAGCAGGAAGCTTGTCCTGCAGATATACAGCGCCGTGTAGAGAATAAAGTGTAGAGTGCTCATTAGGAAGGTCCATGTGCTGTAATGCTAAATTATATAACTGTACATGTCAGTGATAATTATACAAACTTCATTTCTGTTAAGAACATATGTATTTAAAACTGTTCTTAACTGCATTTTGTATTCATTTTTTCTCCACTGGTATCTCAAGGCTAAGATATTCAAATGGCATCTTACTGTTTGTAAATTTTACATTGTATTTATGTTTTTTTTGGAGGCCTATGACAAAATGCAGCTGGTGCCCCTGTAATATCTAGCAGGTTAATGTGTGCCCCTTCCCCCCTAGAGTCCATAATGTGTTAATGTCATTTTGGGAGAAATAGTGAAAAGTTACCCGGAGCATGAATTCAACTGAGGTGAATTTCTCAACTTACCTAATTAGCACATCTCCACTGATGAAACAAACGGGTGGGGGGGTGGGGGGTTTGCGCCAACTAGGTTTCCTTCCCCTTTAAGCTACCATGCATGCCCTCCCCATTAAACAAAACAGGGATTATTTGTCCATATATTGCAATATACATTAGTAATTGGTTGAATATAAGAGAAGACTTCTTATATTTGTCTGGATGAATTTTGTGGTCACAGCCTCATTGGACCCCCGCTTAATGGTTTCAAAGGGTTGTTTCACCTTCCAGGACTTTTCCAGACTTAAATTACTTTTTATCTTCTATTTGCAACCATTTTTCCATTATTGAAGTTCAAGGTGATACTGTCTTGGGAAAAATTTTTTTTATTCAAAATGAATCGGTTAATAGTGCTGCTCCACCAGAATTTTGCGCTGAAATCCATTTCTCAAAAGAGCAAACAGATTTTTTTATATTCAATTTTGAAATCTGACATGAGGCAAGATATATTGTCAATTTCCCAGCTGCCCCAAGTCATGTGACTTGTGTTCTGATAAATAGGGATGTAGCGAACTGCCGATTTGATGTTCGCGAACGCCGTTCGCGAACACCGGCAAAAAATGCGAACGTTCGCGGACAGTTCGCGAACTTCGAACACCCGCTAAAATCGTTCGATTCGAACGATCGAAGGATTTTAATCATTCGATCGAAGGATTTTCATTCGAATCGAACGATCGAAACCATTCGATCGAATGCTTTTCATTCGATCGAATGCTTACAATCGTTCGAACGAATGGAAATCGTTCGATTTTTAGCGGTCGAAGGAATTCGAATGGTTGAATGGTCAAACGAATCGAATCGAACACGATCGAACGCGAACCCAAATTGGCGAACGTCGCGCGACGTTCGCGAACATTCGGCGGACGCGAACGGTCGAAGTTCGCCGGCGAACAGTTCGCTACATCCCTACTGATAAACATCAATCTCTCTTTACTGCTGTACTGCAAGTTGGAGTGATATCACCCCCTCCCTTTCCCCCCGGCAGCCAAACAAAAGAACAATGGGAAGGTAACCAGATAGCAGCTCCCTAACAGAAGATAACAGCTGCCTGGTAGATCTAAGAACAGCACTCAATAGTAAAAACCCATGTCTCACTGAGACACATTCAGTTACATTGAGAAGGAAAAACAGCAGCCTGCCAGAAAGCATTTCTCTCCTAAAGTGCAGACACAAGTCACATGACCAGGGGCAGCTGGGAAATTGACAATATGTCTAGCCCCATGTCAGATTTCAAAATTGAATATGACAAAATCTGTTTGCTCTTTTGAGAAATGGATTTCAGTGCAGAATTCCGCTGGAGTAGCACTATTAACTGATGCGTTTTGAAAAAAACACGTTTTCCGATGACAGGATCCCTTTAAAGTTTAAACTTTCACCTTCTTATCTGTGAGGGGGAGGGGCATTGACTCTGTTAACGGTTCAAATTTAATACATTGGTTGATATATTTATCATAATTAGTCCTGCTGAGCAGATTTCATGAGTTTCATTAAAGGCAGCTGTTAGAATTGATACAATAGTTGCTAATATTCCACAGATACTGCTGAGAAATGTATCAACTAATGTAGCAAATTGTAAAAAAAATAAAAAATGGAAAGTACTTGAAAACAGTCTTTATTTCTGATGATCAATCTGATAACAACTGAACTGAAAAAAAGTATTCAGAAGGTGAACAACCCCTTTAAAAACTAGTGGTGAGCACAACTTTCCCTTGTTTGTTATAGTTTCTACAGGAGCAGTGACCAGCTCCATGTTGTAGCTCCCACCCACTCCAGCTACAGGCAGGTGATCCAGGCAGTGGTGTCTAATAAAAGGGCAAACATTTTGGAGTTTTAATCTTGGAAAGCAAGTAAGTTGCAGGTAAAACTTAGTCCTCTTGTAAAATGTAAAAAGAAGCAGTTGAATTCTTAATGAATCAGATGCAAGTTGAGTGTAGGAACTGGCCAGATATGGGATGACTTTGACGTAGTTGGCCAGCTTAAATATATTGCAATATATGGACAAACAATCCCTGTTTTGTTTAAGGGTAAGGCATTTTTCAGTAGCAGTATGCACAAAATGTCTCAATGTCTTATATATATTGATAATGGGTTAAGTGCAGAGGACCACTTGTATTTGTCTGACACGTATATACTTGAGATGTTACACGAAGAAGAGATAACACCCCAAAGCTCATATTCTCTTACTCAAGTTAAAAAATGATTTCCAAAATTAAGTGGGGTTCATGCAGACACCCACCCAACTAACCTGTTCACTGTTATTGGCATAGCCCGGATGTAGGGTAAACATTGAGCTTTGCGAGAATTATAATTATGCCTCTTAAACTGAGTAATCTTTAAAATGTATTTTGTTATTCTCTCAAATAAAAGCTTGGAAAACCCTGATAGGCACCTCTGATTAATGTGCACAATAACATGCCTAGATCCACAGCACAACTTTAACTTTATGCTGCCGTTAAACTGGCTTTAGTTGCGCACTGGGAAAATACAGTAAAGTATTTATAGTTCTGTGCTGAATTAATGCTTCCTCAATGAGAAAATCTGAGACCTTTCAGCCATGTGTTAGACAGCGGTGTACATCCCTGCATCTGTGTTGCAGCTTTAATCAGCGTTTCTGCTTTGATGGTGCCATTTGGGAAGAGTTCTTATTCTGAAGAGTTCTTATTCTGTCAACCTCTTGAAAAGTGGACAACTGGATAACAGATGGTTTACCTTGCAGATATTTCATTCAAGCCGATCAAGTGGCAATATAAAGATATGGTCAACATCTTCCCTCCCTATACTGTAAATAAATACTGTATATATTTAAATGAGGTGCGGCAGAGTGACCACAGAAAAGAAGAAAAAGGTGTGTTTTCTTTTAATTTCTCCCCAATAGGAAAGGTAAACTACATGAAAAGCTATAATAAACAAAGGCTTTCTCTGTTCAAAGGCTTTAGTTGCCAGATCCTGGAAGCTATGGGGGCAATTCACTAAAGCGCGAAGCGCCTAACGCTAGCGCAAATTCACCAGCGTGACGTCATTTTGTTACTTCGCCTATTTACTAACGGGTGCTGGCGTAAATTTGCTAGCCAAATGGACCTACTCTAGTGCTACTTCGCACCCTTACGCCAGGCGAAGTTGCACTATGATGAAAGGACGTAACTACGCTAATTCACTAACTTGCGCATTTTACTGAACATTACCTCTTGCGCCAGACTTGCCTTAGCCACCTCAGACCAGGTGAAGTGCAATAGAGTAGATAGGGATTGCTTCAAAAAAAGTTGAAGTCCCAAAAAACGCTGTCGTCTTTTCCTTTTTTAAGGGTGATAGGCTGAAAAAGATCGTAAATTTTTTTGGGGTACCCTCCTTCCCCCCTACATTTCCTAACATATTGCACCTAAACTATACAGTGGCCACATGTGTAGTGCAAAATAACAACTCTATTTTATTTTATGAAGCTTTCGCAGGCTTGTGTAGTGTAATGTATTTGCTGCTACATATACATCCATTGTACTTTAACTTGGCGCCGTATGCAAATTAGGCATCACTGGCCTAACTGCGCTTTCCTTGACGAATTAACGCTAGCGCAACTTCACTACCTTTCGCCTCCCTGAGCGCAACTTTGGATTTTAGTGAATTAGCGGCGCCCTGGCAGGTTAGAGAGTATGTCCCATAGTGTTCTGGAAGGAACAGGTGAGCCAGATAATCCATTCCAGTGGTCCAGTTCACACATTGGAGCTCACTTTTCACAGCAAGGCTGTCCTGTGAAATTGTATTTAATGCTAATGAGAGTGTTAGGAGTGGTCTCTCTGAGCAGGACACAGAACAGAAAGATTACTCGTCTGTGTTAGGAACTCTCAAGAGGGTCTGAAGATGCTGCCTGCTACTGCAAGGAGCAGAGGGAGATGTGACCACGTCCTTAATAAGTAAAGCCAGAGGGTGAGCCAGGCCAGAGGCTGGTGAATTTGTATACCTGGAGGGGAGAGTCAACAGGGCTTAGTGAGAAGCCCAGAATATTCAAGAGTGTGGAAGCCACCCTGAATGGTGAGAACCCAAGTGTGGGAGAAGTCTTGAATTCGTGTTGTTAGAATTTCTGTTGTCAGAATGTGTGTTAAAACACTATTGAACAGTGTTCCTGAAACCATTAAGTTGAAAAGAGTTTCCTAAATAAATCTGCATTTTGCCTGGAGACCCGTTGTCCCTGTCTTTATGTCCCTGATCCTACGCTTACCTGCCTACCATAGCTAATTTCCCCCAAAAATTGCTTGTACAAGCAGCCAGCTTGTCACAATGGGTTTCTTTAAAACAACAAAGCCTACACATGTTTTTATCAATCATTTCAAATGGGACCTGGGGTTTTTCCATGATGCAGATCATTATCCTAAATCTACTAAACATTTAAAGATTAAATAGAAACTACTGTGGAAATGAACATTTTATATAAACTTAATGTCATGGAAATAAGAAACTATAATCAACAGAAAATTCTGTACCATTTCTGAAATAAACTCAATATCATATACTGAAAATGTGTCAGACAACTACAACCGACTGCAAAATAGAAAAGTCTATAAGCCACCTATAAAATAAAAACAAGAACAATTCCCTTTGGATCTATATGAAAAACAAAGGATGGGGCACCATTTTAATCCATCACGGAACGCACACAAAAATAGAATTGTGTTGCCTTTTGCTTGATGGCCACAACCTTTTTATCCCCTACTGTAGACCTACTGTGCTCTACTATAGGGATCCCCAACCTTTTCTAACTGTGAGCCACGTTCAGATGTTAAAAGAGTTGGTGAGCATGAAAAATGTTCATTTGGTAGCCCCTATGTTGCCTGGCAGCCTACATGAGTCTCTGCTGGCAGTACATCTGGATTTTATGCAACCAAAAAACTTGTCTCCAGGCCATTAATTCAAAAATAAGCACATGCTTTGAGACCACTAGGAGCAACATCCAAGGGATTGGTGAGCAAGCCAACTGGTTGGGGATCACTGTTCTACTATAATCTTCCATTAAGCTAGCTAAGGGTGGCTTCAATGATCATATTACTGTTTCATTATAGCAGATGGCTATGATCAAAGGAAATCTAAAACTTAAAGAATGAAGCTACATAGTATGTTTGGCCTTTTTTTACTAGCCTTAGAGCCCCAGGCAATCAAAGACCTTTCTGGCTGCAAAAACACCACCAGTAGTTCCCCATGCTTTGGGCCACTGTCAGTTAGGGACTGATATAAGGTACAATATTATATAATATTGGGCTAATTAGTAATATATACAGATTCACATTACATAGCAGCTCAGAAACTAGCACATTGATAACTCATTTTCTTTCTGATGATTTTCAACAACCCCAAAGCATGTGCAGTGCCACTGGCACTCAAAAGAGCAAAATCCAAAATGTAATGGATCATTACAGTTACAGGGCTCTTGATATAGAAGGTTCCGTATAAAACATTTCTAGCAATTTTCTTTTTTTTTGGAGTTGGTTCTCCTGTAAAGAGCCACTATATTCTAAAACCTTACTAGTTAGATCCATAGCAGGTATATAGACCTCTACAGGTTATGGGAGTCTTAGGGGTCTGTTCCTTGTTTTAGCACATTTTCAGGTGTAGAAGGTGGGAAGTAACTGGCCATGTTGTGATATAGCACAAAATACTTATAAAGAGACCTACTGTTGTCTTTGCTCTGTGACTGCCAAGGGAGATGTATCTTCATAATAAGAAATCAATAGAAATCTAATATTAGTTGGCCCTGATTTGAGAGAAAGCCATTATCCTGTCAAATGTAGAAGAGCAGTCAATGAGATCCTTACAAATTATGTAATACCATTATAAATAACTAGTGATGGGCGAATTTGTGCAGTTTCGCTTCGCCGAAAAATTCGCGAATTTCGCGCGAAATTCGGGAAACGGCGAAAAATTCGCGAAACGGCGCCAGCGTCTCGTTTTGACGCCGGCGAATTTTTGACGCGAATTTTCGCGGCCGTTTCGCGAATTTATTCGCCCACGGCGAATCGCGCAAATTCGCCGCGAATTCGCGCCTGGCGAATAAATTCGCCCATCACTATAAATAACTATATGATGCTTGCTTGGAACAGGTGCATTTTAGTATGGAATGTGAAGTCATCAATGGGTGCAATTTGAGTCACCAAACATCAGATCCTACAAAAATTCAACCTGTGCCCTTGAGATTTATCATTTACAATTATTCTGTTTGAAGTCCAAATATTGTCTTGACACTGTGGATGGAACTAAAGTCCAGCAAACTCCCAACTACCCATTTTTTCCCAGTAAATCCAATGGAAATGGGGCTGGAAGTAGGGGTAGGCAGAAGATAGGGGGGCGCAGGGCAGGTATCTGTTAAATGGTCTTCTGCCTACCCTTAGTTACTACCATCCCCTCTCCTTCCCTCTGCGGCTCTGTCTCCCCTCCGCTGCTCACTCCATATTAATGCTCACACATATACACAGGGGAGTGAGGTGGTCAGCCAGGTTCCCTAGGGCACCCAGTCAACTAGGCCTCACCTGAATGGAAACTAAAAAAAAAGAAAAAAAGAAAAGGAACCCTCCTGAACCTTCCTAAGAAATATTCTGGTTGACCTGATTACGACTACACATCAATTTTGTTCTATTGTTCCCAATGACATTTCCCACTGCCTTTTCCTTTTCTTACTTTTGATTAAAGCCACCTAGGTTCTGACTTCTAACTTTATCATTTTCCAACGTTTCCAAAGGAATAAAAGGAGATCTGTAATTGCTTAATGTTTCTTAAAAAATCATTTATTTTCACTGTTTTTATCGGAAAAAGCATCACTTAAGTCTGCAAGGATGGATGTTATTCTAAAGCTGGTAACATTAACATTAGTGTAACTGAATGTCTTATTTTTTTATTGTGCACATTATTCTGTAATATAATTCAGCTGCACCAATATAATGGTCCCCATTGCCCAAGTTTTCTGATTATAAACATCCTTCATTTTTCCTTTGTTGGCATGACAAATACTCAGTCAGTTTGAGGCTAAATAAAATCCACCATGATTAAGACTTGGCAGATTGATGCAGCCTTTTCCCTCAGTAACAGGAGATGAGCGTCTTCATCTCAGAGAAAGAACAAACTGTTCTAAATATCATCTCTGTATTTGCCCATTAAAACAATGTGCAATTTTAACCCTACTTTGACACCTCTTGTATTATAGGGTGTAGACTTAATAAAAATCATGTTTCTTACCAATACAGGGCTTGAATCCCCTTTGCTATGTGAAGGATACTGGGAATTTATCTGGTGTAGTGGCTCCATCTAGTGGGATCCAGGAATGCACCTATGGGTGGACCCACAAGGAAAAAGTAACAATTACACACAAGTGCAGCAAACAGATAGAACTTCATATAAATTGGAAAAATGCAAGTGCAATTACATATACAGTAAATATCAATATCACCCCTGCCCTGGGGAAGCCGTGTGGTAAATCCAACCATGGCAGAGCCTTTACCAGGCACAGTCCCACACTCCACTCCTGTTGGACAATCACAGTCACAGTTCCAAGAGATCTTAACCCCAGGTAGGGCTGCCTGTCCCAAATACCTCTACGGCTGGACAGAAGTTGTAGATTCGATGTAGCTGATAGCTGGACAACAACTGCCCTAACACAAGACACGTGCTGGAGCTTTCCAATACCCCCCTCAGGCAGAACTTATTGGGGGCTCACATAAAGGCAAGCTGTCATCCACAAATCTGCAGGCAGGGCTCCCAAGCTTTCCAAGCCGAGCACAGAAAGCCTCCTTCATATCAGCAGGGCAAGCTTCCAGTACTCTCCAAAGTGTGAGCACATTAAAGCCCTCTTTCACATGGAATTCAGTTACCAGGCATCCCCCCTTTACAGACTCCCGCTCCTAGACCCTCCATGGTCGAGCTCCCAATGCTTGGGGCCTCGTACTCCGAGTCCTCCAAGGTCCTCCTGGGTAAGATCCCTTACCCAGAAACCCCCAAGTCCCAAGCATTCTGGATAACAGGCCCCATTAATGTGTCAGAGAATGTACAACAAAACTTAATTTGTTGTTACAGATATTCCTGGAACTGTAGTTGCCAGTAATGTATTATATAATATATAACAGTATATTTTATGTATACTATTATATTATATATTGCACAAGAAAATATTTTGTCAGCACTCCGATTATAGTGAAAAAAGTGTAAATTTATTCGTGCCTCAAGCTAAGCGACGTTTTGAGCTTATCCAGCCCTTTATGGATAAGCTTGAAATGTCGCTTAGCTTGAGGCACAAATAAATTTACATTTTTTTCACTATAATCGGAGTGCCGCTGAAATATTTTCTTGTACATGAATCAGACCTAGGCGGCACCCGATGCTACAAAAAGCGGTGAGAGTGTTTTTGTAGCACTACTTTGTTTTTGTGCTATAATATTATATATTGTATTATATATTATATTATGTATTATATATTATTATATTGTATTTTTTATCTTCTTATTGTTTAGGGGTAGGGGACCAAATATTGCACTAGAAAGGGGAGCTTGGACCCAAAAAGTCTGAAAACCAAAAAACTAAAGGCTGAAAATCAATTGCTGCAATAATAGAATATCTGTCAGACAGGAGGGCTCATTTATTATGACTTGGCACCAATCAAAACAAAACTGATACTTTATTCAGGACCAGACTAGGGTCTGACAGATAACCCTATCATATGAGCCCACTTTCAAGAATACCTTTTGTCTCCACTCAGCTTTGCCATGTTCTTCAAGTCTTGTCATTCCATCATCTCTTCCCTGCTCCCTTGACATCTTATTTTTCTTTAAATTTTTCAGTATTTTTTCTTCTCCTCTACCCTTTTCTCTTTGGTTTTGTACCAGTGTAGACAGCCGAATGACTGAGTGAACAAGATGTTGAGCCCATTAGGAGTTTTCCCGATTCTCTCCTGACACACCGTGGTACTTTGATGAAGATAAGTAGAATCTCAGCCATAAAACAAGACAGAATTGTGCTTTGCGAGAGGAAGAAAACAGATTTAATAATTTAATTACATTTCCCTGCTCAAATGCAAAAAGTCACTATGACTTTTACAAACTTTAAATGTTTGCTAAACATTTTGCAGGTACAAATATAAACATTATTTTGACTATACCCTCCAAGGTGGACTTTTTCAGTTTAAATGCCGTTTTGTGGAGCCAAACTTTGGCCAGGGCCCCCCTTAGATCATGGCCAGGTTATAATTTTGTTATTTTGTCAGAACCAGTTAATCTTTATTACTTATTTGCTTCCTAATTCTTGTTTTACAGGAGGATATTCATTCTCATATAATTGATGTGTGCCGTTTGAATCTCAGAGACCAGAAATTTTCACAGCTATTAGGCTTTTATTTAGCATTTATAACAGGATCAATACACTGATAAT
This sequence comes from Xenopus petersii, assembly GCA_038501925.1. Taxonomy (NCBI): domain Eukaryota; kingdom Metazoa; phylum Chordata; class Amphibia; order Anura; family Pipidae; genus Xenopus; species Xenopus petersii. The sequence continues at coordinate 105,831,053 of CM076677.1, forward strand.
TCCACCGCCATTAGTATTCTCCTATTAGTCAGACTAGCTCTCTGCTTCCAGTGCAACAAATAACTGTCCAAGGTGAGTGATTGTACAGACAGAATTCATTCTTTCACCTAGATCCTCTGAAAATATAATTGGACTATTTCAAAAGCGAGCACAATACCAAGAGAGAATATTTTAACTAAATCACATTTTCCAATTACCCTATGTTCCAACTTGTGGAACCAAAGAAGGGATGGAAAGGATGGATGAGGGATATTTATAGGGTGCTTGGCTTGAATTAACCCAGGTTTTCAGTTGGAAATAATGGGAGAGATAAAGCACAAATGCACATGTTTTTTACTCACAATGCAGTGCATAATTCCAGCAAAATTGTGGCTGCTCATGGATTTACCTCTGCTGCAAATGTGTCAATGCTTTAAAATAAATATTGCATGGTTGCATCATTTCCAGCTCACTATGGCGTTTGTTTGTGGATCTTTAGAAGTAAGACTGCGACACCTTTTTATGCAGCCCACAGGGAAAACCCTGGCATTACCACCGCATTCATGGTAGAGGTAGCTTTAGGGTTCATGTCAAGGGTTCGATGCCTGAATATAGGCGTTGTTATATTGTGTTCCTGGGTTCCTAAATTCCTGAATTCCTGCTTCCTGGCTTCCTGACCCTTGGCGTGACCCTGATTCCGATTCCTGCTGCCTGCCTTGTTGAACATTTGCCTGAACTTGAGCATGCTTACACCTGACCCCTTTCTGGATACCGCAAACTTGGACTTTGACCCTAAGCTTCCTCCTTGGTCCTGACTACTCCCACTGGGACCTGACACCTACTCAACTCCTCTCTCATTACCTCCTCACATGCTCACATTCAAGACTTTGCAAGGGCTGCACCCCTCCCCTGGAACTCTCTCCCTTGGTCTGTCTGACTTTCTCCCAACCTTTCTGCTTTCAAAAGATCTCTTAAAGCGCACTTATTTAGAGAAGCCTACCCTCACTCTGCTTAACTACCAACTGCAATACCACCTTCCGTACTACATCTCTCGCTCACTTAATTCTGATCTTGCCCATTCCCACACCTTATGTCTTGTTCCTTTTCCCTTTAGATTGTAAGCTCTTTTGCACAGGGCCTTCCTCACGTGTTGTACTGGTATTGGTTGTGATGTATGTAACTCCATATGTTCTTTGTATGTAATTATTGTGATTTAGTTGTATAAACACATTTACTTTACAGCGCTGCAAAATATGCTGACGCTATATAAATAAATGTTAATAATAATTTACAAATGCTTAAAGGAACAGTAAAACTTATAATAATTTATAAGGGAAAACCCAATTCTACCCCACTCCAATAACACTTCTATCATGAACAAAGTTAACTATGTTTACCTGCATTTCCCCCTTGTTTGCATTCCTGCATACATGTTTAGGTCTAGAATTATTTCCTTAGCAGCATTTATTTCTCTAAGGGCTGTGAGCAGTGAAGACAGTAGCCAGGTCATCCATAAATCTTGCAAAGACCAGAGAAGACCCGCAACATGTTTACATTCTGTTGCTTCACTGCGTGCAGCTCTTAGCGAAATAAATCACACTGATAAAAAGGCAGAGCAGTCTGATTATCCTCCGTGAAATCAGGGTAACTAACTTTCAGTTTAAGGGTCAGGCCACACTGGGCGTTTTGGAGAGATTTGGTCGTCTGGCAACTAATCGCTTCATTAGTTTTTCATTTTAGCTGGCGCAGAGTGAGGGAAGGCGTTTGGGGAGATTGGTCGCTGCAAAAACTAGGCAATTAGTCGCCAGGTGACCAAATCTCCCCAAAACGCCCAGTGTGGCCTGACCCTTAAATAGAAAGTCGGCAAGCAGGAAATTAGAGCCCGCAGGTAAGTGAATGTTACTGCATCGCAGTATACATACAGTACACATCCGGGAGTGGGATTTTCTCACATTATTTATGTATTAAACATTAAATATATTTAACTTTTTCCAGGATAGAAGTGTTGCTGGAATGGGATAAAGTGGATTTGTGACTTTAAGTTTAATTCAGCCTGTGATTGGCTGTAGGTTCTGCTTCTATTCTCTTCCAATGCATGACCATTCTCCAAGTTGATTTGTAAGGAACAGGCGCTCTTATTGCAGCCCTGTATTTACTCTAAGGCAATAATCAAGCTGTTATCTATATGCGGAGCTTTTATTTTCTTTCTAGTTTTCAATAAATGGCCATTGTTTTTTGCCTAGAATGATGTATGTTGTTTTTCTTTATGAGTGAGAGCTGACATTTTGTTCTCCAGATCAAACACGTAGGACAACTCCATCAAAAAGCTTGTTTGCATATTGAAAGAAAATATCTGTTGGTTTTTCTGTATGTTTTCTGCACTCCAGGATTGGACTTTTGATAAAAGCTGACTAAAGGGGTAGTTCACCTTCAAACTAACTTTTGGTATGTTATAGAATGGCCACTTCTTAACAACTTTGTTATAGTTTTTGAATTATTTGCTTTTCCGTTTGTAACGTACTAGTCAGTTGGAACCTTTGAAGCCGTGGGTATACTCGTATGCACAGGGCACCCCTGCGGATTCCGGGGTTCACGATGCCCATTCAGGGACCTGAGTTAGTGCGTAGAATGGTAAAAGTCTGTAAACGAGGTACTAGCAAGGATTAGGAAAAACATAGTCGAAGATCAGGCAAAAGTGTCAAGGCAAAAAAGTAAAAAATCGAAGTAAAAAAACAGGAATTCAAACACTATAATAACGCTTCGGCAGGATCAGTAAACTGAAGCCAGCTTGGGCAAGGGGAAAAACAGAAAGCCGCTATTTGAAGGCAGAATCAATGGGAACAAGGAAGCAAGATAGGCAGCAAGAAGAACAGTGGTGGAGGAGATTAAACAATCAACGTCCAATATCGACGCAGGTGTTGCGCTGAGCGAGAATTCACCTGGCACGCATGTGCCGAAGACAGCCACGTGTAATCATTTTGCGCCAAGAGGGCCCAAACCCACTGATGCATGTCTAGAGGGAAGCAAGGATGGGCGCCCGGGGCGGGCTACACTGTGTCAAGGATTAGGTAGGGGGTGCTGTGGAGACTGATGGGAAAAGGTGAGTCCTTGAGGCAGGAGCTATATGTGCCTAGGAACAGGTAAAGGGAAGGCAGGAACAGGTTGATGAGGTTGACGATCAGGACTGGACTAGGCAGGATGAAGAGGGCGACGACTCAGGACAGGAACAGATTGAATGGAGCAGGAGTGGAACAGGAACAGACAGGACGGTGCAGGCGTAGATCAGATCAAATGGGGATAGAGTGCAGAAGGAGACTAGAGCAGGATAGCAAGAGAGGACTGGAGAGCAGGATAGCAAGAGAGGACTGGAGAGCAGGATAGCAAGAGAGGACTGGAGAGCAGGATAGCAAGAGAGGACTGGAGAGCAGGATAGCAAGAGAGGACTGGAGAGCAGGATAGCAAGAGAGGACTGGAGAGCAGGATAGCAAGAGAGGACTGGAGAGCAGGATGGCAGGAGAGCACTGGAGAGCAGGATGGCAGGAGAGGACTGGAGAGCAGGAGAGGACTGGAGAGCAATGATGGGCGAATTTATTCGCCAGACGCTAATTTGCACGATTCGCCCCGGGGAATAAATTCGCAAAACCCCTGTGGCAAAAAAAAATTTACACCGGCTTGAAAAAAAACGGAACGCTGGCGTCGGAAAAACGGACGCCTGCGTCAAAAACGAGACGCCAGCACAGTTTCGCAAATTTTTCATTGTTTCGCAAATTTTTCAGCAAAGCGAAACTGCGTAAATTCGCCCATCACTACTGGAGAGCAGGATAGATTCAGAGCAAGATGAGGGGGTAAAAGGTACAAGACAGGGTCAGGAAGCAAGAATCAGGAATAGGCGAGGCAAGGTCAGTACAAGGTGAAGTCAGGGAAAGGTATAAGGTAGAACAGGAAGCTGCTTTGCAGCTCTGTAACTCTGAGTTAGTCAGTGACTTGAAGGGGGCACATGGGACATAACTGTTTAGTGAATTTGCAATTGATCTTCAGCATGCAGCTGAAGTCACTGATTGGTTACTGCCTGGTAGCCAATTAGTGGAAACCAAAAGAGCTGAAAAGCAGGAAGTAGTGTTCTGGCTATTATGTTACACATCCAGTCACTCCAGCCTTTATACATTACATTTTTGCCTAACTAATCATATTATAATTTTTTTTTATTTTGCACAGCCTATCTATTTACCTAGTTTTTATACTGAACAATTCCTTTACATCTAATTCAGAAAATCCTGTGTGAGTCTCCACTGGGTAAACTGTCAGCTACCAAGTTGCTGCATTTGAGTGCCTGATCTCTCATGGCACAGAATAGAGCAAATATATTCAGGCTCATGATATAAGCACCAGCCAACAAGAGCTGCCCAGGCTTATCACACACCAGTCATACATGGACCTGCTATTGGTAGCGTTGTATTTTTTCAGCAGCTGAAGTACAACAGCTTCAATATCACTGTTGTATATAATGAAAACATTTAATGATTAGTACATTATGTTTCTCCTACCTTTTTCACCATTATATTTCAGCATGGGGGCCCCTTTGGTATTTGAGGTCCAGGACAAATGCATTTATGTACAACTCCAGCCCTGCCCTTATGAACAACATAAAAACCATCGAGTAGTATTTGTGTCTCTGTCAGCACCTTTATATCCAACTAAGTTTGCCCCCTGGACAGCCCAGTATTTGGAAGGATTGTCCAGGTGAAAGCTGCCTCTCTGGATTTCCAAATTAGGAAATCTGGACAGAACATTGAAGTCAATGGTATGACGATCAGCCAATCGCTGGTAGCCACATAATAACCCCGCCCCCAATGTCACCAGATTTGACCCTCTACATCACCTGCCACCAAAGTCCCCTACCTGGAGTTGATCTACCGAGCAGGGAACAGGCATTGTAAGACTGGAAGCAATGCTAAAACCTACCTGGATATTAAACTAAAATCAGAATTTTTTTTTTCAAAAGGCACATGCAGCCAAGAATATAAAAAAAAACACTGAAATATGGTATAGATTTGTTCATAAATCCTGCAGAGTATTGCACAGTCTTTGGCTGAGACTTGAAACGTTCTTCTTCTGATGAAACAACCTGCCTCATGAATCCATTCCAGAGACAGCGCCTTGTGTATTGTTCCCATTTAATCGCTTTCTTTATATAGGCTTTCTTCCGATACGTGTGCTCGCCAATATACTACATATTGCTCATTTGTTCCCTGTAAAAACACAATTGAGGGCATTTCTTTGTTCCACCCTAAAGGTACAAATTGTACATTTTATCAACAAGACCCACAAGTCTAAAAAAAATGCGCTTTTTATGAAAAAAAATAGATCTCAGCACAGTTCCGTAGATGGAAATTTCCCAGCGCTATGACACGTACTTGCACGGGATGGGGGAATGGTGCGCTCTGATAATGGGCGATTGGACCCAGAGGCCTCGGGGTGCCCAGGAGAAATCTGGTGCTGGCTACTATCTTTTTACATTCCCATTATTCTACTGATGGGCTGCTGGGGGAAAAGGCAGGATTTATATTACTCCAACTTGCAACACAGCAGTAAAGTGTGACTGAAATGTATCAGAGTACAGGTCACATGACTGAGGGAACCTGTGAAACTAAAAACATGGTTAGCACCCTGAGAAATTTAAAAATTAAATCTAAACAATTTGGACCTCAACATCACCGTTAACTGATTATTAACTGATGCGTTTTGGAAAAAATGCCTTTAAATGCCCTTCATAACTGATAAATCAAACGTAATTCTGAGTAATCCTCTAATACCTAATTTTTATCCTTCCAAAGCTGCACAAAACTATTACTGGGTAGATTATCTTTCAATTATCTTATACTGTAAGTCATCAGTGTAGGGGTGGCTGCAGCCATTAAGGATTGTTACAGAATACATTGCAACTAATTGAAGAACTGCAGGGAGTGAGATGAGTTGAGTATTAGGCTTGAATAGCGTGTAATGAAACAACCTAATATACAGATATCTGCCATGTTTCAGCAGTTTCAGTGAGGAAAGCTTGATAATGTACTCTTGGTACAAATACAGTCTGTACTTAGATCTAAACGTTTCACCATGTAAATATTTAACAGCACAAAATGATTCCTTATTATGCATACAGCTGGGCGGGTGTATTCAGATACACTTGACTTACAGATGAAGCCATTGGGATTTCACAGTGTATTTTTTTAGTGCTATGCCCTGCCTATAGATGGTGCTAGAGTGCAATGGCCTAAGTCCAGCAGAATCAATGTACTGTACTCTAACACCATCTACAGCCAGGATTTAGCTCTAAAAATGGTCTCTTGCCATGGTGTGACAAAATGTGAAATCCTGATGGCTTAATCTGTATATAGATGATTTTATATTTATATGATGCAATTGTTCTGGGTCTGTAAAGAGAGGGATGCAGTTGACTATTACCATCACTTTCTCTCAACCCCTCTGGATTCCCTTGTCAGCAGTATCTTGGTTGTCAAAAAGCACTAAAATTATTGTATATCTAGTCAATATAGTAAAAGACAAGATCTCTGATGATTAGCCAACCAGTAACAAATTAACTATGCTGGAGGCTTCCTTTAACACAGTTTTCCAGCCATAAACCCCCTAGAGATGGGACCGCACAGAACTCCACCGTATCACTGTATCTACTGATAGTCCTGAAGAAATAATGTAGCTAATGTTATTATACAGGTACAGGTATGAGAATAATTCCCATGGACACTTTGCTGCTGGGACTGTGCAAGAAGCACAACTTTTTAATTGGGAATTGCGCCCAACCAACATGACATACAGTAGCTACCAGGCATGATTAGTACAACTGGGTTTTGTGTTCTAAGAACACTATTAATAACTTCCCAGCTTTAACAAGTACAAATTAAACTTGAGATTAAAAGCAAAAGCCAAAATATTTATGGGGAGACAGAGTAGCAAAATATATATCCTTATTAGTGATGGGCGAATTTGTCCCGTTTCGCTTAAATGTTAGTGAATTTTGACACCTGCGTCAATTTTGGCGCCCGCAGCAATTTTGACGCTTGCTTCAATTTTGACGCCAGTGTTAAAGTCAATTTGGCGCAAATTTACTAAGCGCCGAAGCGCTGAACGCTAGCGTTAATTCGCTAGCGTTTGGCATTTTTCGCTACTGCGCAAATTCACTAACGAACGCTGGCGTAATTTCGCTAGTGTTACTTCGCACCCTTACACCTGGCGAATTTTCGCTAGTGACGTAACTACGCAAATTCACTAACTTGCGCAGTGTACTGAACGCTACCTTTTACGCTAGACTTCCTTCGCCACCTCAGACCTGGCGAAACACAATAGAGTAGATAGGGATTGTTTCAAAAAAAGTCAAAATTATTTCTAAGTCCCAAAAAACGCTGGCGTGTTTTCTACATGATGGGTGATAGGCTGAAAAAGATCGAAAATATTTTTGGGGCTCCCCTCCTTCCCCTCTACATTTCCTGACTCATGGCAACTTACCTAGACAGTGGGCACATGTGTAGGGCAAAATAAAATTTTTATTTGCTGATTTGAAGGTTTTCTAGGCATTTGAAGTGGTGATACGTGTTCCTCCATTGAAATTTGAATTTCGCGCCGTATGTAAATGAACCATCGCTAGCGAAACTTCGCTTCGCTTGGCAAATTAACGCTAGTGCAACTTCGAAAACTTACGCTACCCCTGTGCGCAACTTCGGATTTTAGTGAATTTGCGGAGCGCTGGCGAAAATACGCCTGGCGAAGTGTGGCGAAGTTTGGCGCAACTTCGCATCTTATTTAATTTGCCCCAATGGGCGACCGAATAATGTTTTCCAAAAATTTCAGCAGCGAAACGCAAAATCCAGAAAGCTCTCCATTATGGGAATGCCATTTCCCACAGACTCCATTTCTTAAAAAAAATATATTTTTATTTTTAACATAAAGAAATAAAAACATAGTCTAAGGATTTGCAGAAAATGTATACACATTCTAAACAAGTTATTAAAATTTTTAAAAACAATTTCTCATTTCCTTCTCTGTAATAACAAAACAGTAGCTTGTACTTGATCCCAACTTAGATATAATTAATTGGAGGAAAACAATCCTATCGGGTTTAGTTTAGGTTTGATTGATTGTTTAGTAGACTTAAAGGGGAACTATTGCGAAAATAAACATTTTCACCATAGAAGTTAAGATTTTCTCTCATTAATGGCTGATTTTAGTGCGATCGGACAAATCCATCAAATTATAGTGAGGTTAGTGGGCACAGAACAATCGTGCATCTAACTATTTTTTGTCCGACAACGGTCATAAAATCAATCAAGCAGGTTAGAAACTTTTCATTGGTCACAGTGAATTCTATCCATTGTCCAATTGTTTGCAGGGCCAAGCAGGCAACTACCTAAAGTTTTCCTGACTTCAGCTAAACAATATCACTTGAATTGGTCTTATTAGTTGATGGACAAATCATACATTTAAACAATCATTTCAAGATAAGCTTGATCTGAAAACAACGAAAAGCTATTTTGCAAATCTTATCATCTATGGCCACCTTTAAAGTATAGAGATTCAAATTACGGGAAAACCCCTTGTACGGAAAACTCCAGTTCCCAAGCATTCTGGATAACAGACCCCCATACCTATACAGTGGAATTATCAAAATACAAAATGTATTGAATAAAATATAAGTGTTGATGTAGACGTAAATGTGACTCGCTGTCACAAAGTGTGGTTTCATGGGTAGTGGGGGGTGAGAAGAAGAGAAAATTCTGGTGGAAATTTCACATGGCTGACTCTTTATTCTTTTTCTTCTTTAACACAAAGGAGCAATAGGGAATGTAATTGCACAAATGATGAAGGGGTAACAAAGAAATCTCTAGGTATTGCTTCTGTAATTTCAAAAGAACACATTTTCATGACAGATCTTAATACTCCCATGATGGCTTGTGTTTTAGGATTATGTTCTACATTGCGCTAAGACCAGGCATTTTGGTCTCTGCGGTTCACTCAGCATTGAAAATTGCCTCCCCTGCAGGCAGTTGCTTCCGTGTTGCCAGCAAGGCAGCATGGTTTGGTAACACTGATTATTTCATTCCCAAGAGCTCCATTTTGCCAGCCCATAAACAGGTCAACCACAATAAAAAGTCTTCCACTCCCTGAAATTTGCTTGTGAATAAAAAGTCTAAAATACACTTGAAAAAAGTCTTAAATGCTTAAAATGCACCCAAATATACCTCGGGTACTGTTGGCCAGAGCTGGCAGAACGATCAGGGATGATTCCAGAAGCTTAACAGGCCTGGAAGGTCAGAATGGGACATAGTCAAGATGCCCCTGAAACTGCCAGGTTGATGTCTTTGCCCATTGCATCTAGTTGGGAAGGTCATTCTGACAACCACAGATCACCCTGAGAGAGCTGTGACCTCTGAACACCTATGTGTCGTTATGCAAACAGAAATTACAGACAATAGGATGCACAAAACGGGAGTATAGAAAATGCTACAGCTTCTAAAACATGATGGAATTAAGTGACTGGAAGTTAAAGGGACCCTGTCATCGGAAAACATGTTTTTTTTTTTAAAATCAGTTAATAGCGCTACTCCAGCAGAATTCTGCACTGAAATCCATTTCTCAAAAGAGCAAACAGATTTTTTTATATTCAATTTTGAAATCTGACATGGGGCTAGACATTTTGTCAATTTCCCAGCTGCCCCTGGTCATGTGACTTGTGCCTGCACTTTAGGAGAGAAATGCTTTCTGGCAGGCTGCTGTTTTTCCTTCTCAATGTAACTGAATGTGTCTCAGTGGGACATAGGTTTTTACTATTGAGTGTTGTTCTTAGATCTACCAGGCAGCTGTTATCTTGTGTTAGGGAGCTGTTATCTGGTTACCTTCCCATTGTTCTTTTGTTTGGCTGCTGGGGGGGGAAAGGGAGGGGGTGATATCACTCCAACTTGCAGTACAGTAGTAAAGAGAGATTGATGTTTATCAGAACACAAGTCACATGACTTGGGGCAGCTGGGAAATTGACAATATATGTTGCCCCATGTCAGATTTCAAAATTGAATATAAAAAAATCTGTTTGCTCTTTTGAGAAATGGATTTCAATGCAGAATTCTGCGGGAGCAGCACTATTAACTGATGCGTTTTGAAAAAAAACACGTTTTCCGATGACAGGATCCCTTTAAAGTTTGAAAAAAAATTTTTTTCCCATGACAGTATCCCTTTAAGAATAGGTATTGATCATTTTTTGAAGAACAGCACCACCTGCTGATCAGTTTTCTGACTGTGATTTTGTGGGGCTGGAAGAAAAATAGAGAAATGTTCTGATATTTCTTTGTTTAGGAAAGAGATCAGAGAGTCCAGATAACATTTCTCACTTCTTTACTGGGCAGAGCAACATAGGAAGGTTTCTCTTTTCTTTTCTCTGAAACATTAACTCTGCATGGTTGGACCTTCAACCAGGCAGGTGGATGGGAAGAGGGCTAAGTAAGTAATAAAAAATCACATGACTTGGGGCAGCTGGGAAATTGACAATATGTCTAGCCCCATGTCAGATTTCAAAATTGAATATAAAAAAATCTGTTTGCCCTTTTGCAAAATGGATTTCAGTGTAGAATTCTGCTGGAGCAGCACTATTAACTGATTTATTTTGAATTTTTTTTTCCCAAGACAGTATCCCTTTAAGGTTCAACCTTTGGCCAGGGTCCCCCTTGAAGGTCCAAACTTTGATCGTGGCCCCCTAGCTCATAAAAGTAGTACAGATAGAGGAAAATATTGGTGTACCAGTCAGATGTCCAATCTCCCCAATTCTCACATTTAGTGGCCTTAAGGATAAGCCCCACAGTTTGATAACCTCTCATATCGGATGGACATTGAGTGTATAAGGAGATATGTAGAGAGGAGCAGAGGGATGCAGAGCTCTGAAAGAGGAATATGTACATATTACATTTTATGCACCTTTAGAATAGGTACCAAGAGAAAGACTTTAGTAGTAAAGCAGAAGCATGTGAGCTATGACCTTCCAGTGCCATGTTCTCATTCACCATCACTGTTTTGGAACCTGGTAATGGAAATAATGTGCCCAACCATGGCAACTGCCAACACTGATTCTCAACTCAGCAGGTTGGCAGCAAGAAAACAGCAGACAGGGGTGATGCAGTTTGGGAAGGAGAAAGAACATTCCGTTTGATAGGCTACTCATATAAACAAAGGCAGCTGTGCACGAAAAGTTTCGTTTTTGAAAGTTTTTGGAACATTTTGTCACATGGGAATAGAATTTCCATTGGTACGACACATTAAAATGTGCAAGAGCTGTTGACATAGTAGGCATAGTAAACATGAGTAGAAAAAGCATGGGTAGAGAAGGCATGAACAGAGAAGACATGAGTAAAAAAGACACAAGCAGTGAAAGCATCGTCAGAAACGAATGGAGAAGGCATGAAAAGAGAAAGCATTAGAAGAGATGCGTGAGTAGAGATGGCACAGACAGAGATGCATGAGCAGATAAGACTTAAGCAGAGATGCAGGAGTAGAAAGGACATGAGCAGAGATGCACGAGTAGAGAAGGCATGTGCATAGATGCATGAGTAGAGAAGGCATGTGCAGCGATGCACGAGTTGAGAAGGCATGAGCAAAGATGCATGAGTCGAGAAGGCATGAGCAGAGATGTACAAGTAGAGAAGGCATGAGCAGCAATGCACGAGTAGAGAAGGCATGTTCAAAGATGCATGAGTAGAGAAGGCATGAGAAGCAATACACAAGTAGAAAAGGCATGAACAGAGATGCATTAGTAGAGAAGGCATAAGTAGTGACGCACCAGTAGAGAAGGCATAAGTGGAGATGGAATAAATAGAGGAAGCATTCAGGAACATATGGAAAGATGAGGAATCATAACCAAGTGAAGTGCTTTGGCATGGAAAGGATCTACTCTATGTCATTTGACAGCTCCGCCAAGATGGCAGTATCAAAGAGGAGATCAGCAGTGGATATATGCAGTTACAAATAAATATCTTTTAGCCACTTAACATATTCAGACTGAAAACAGAGACAAATCAATGTTAATCTACTAAACAACATGCAAAGTACACTGAAGAGATCTTTGACCCAATACGTTGTACGCTGAAATCCAGATATTGAACAACATACAACATGAATTGATTTTCAGATGTCAATTTGCCATTGCCCAAGTAATACAGATCTTTATTGACATAGTGAAGCACTGGAGATGGAGATAAACCGCTATCTGCCCACAGGTAATCACTATTAGCCGCTTGGATGCCTACATCCATCATCCCTCGCAGACTCTTGTGGCTTGACTACTCTGTGCCACTTGTACATAAGAAGTAAAAAGTACCAATTTGCAGAATCAGAGAACAGAAAAAGGATAGAGGTAGCACGTCCTATACAAATTCCAGGTGGAGCACCAAGGCTTATTTTCAACCATTACTGATAAATTTCATAAGCCACATGGGCTGCTTCTTGGCCTGAGTGCAGCTGAGAAACAGCCCCGTCATCAACATTTGTCCATGTCTGTGTCTGCACCCAAAGACAATGTTGGCTTGGATGCAGACATGCAAAGAAAATTTCATTGCAGAAATGCATTATTTATTTTTGCACCGAAATCTGCTCCATGGTGCAGATTTACTAAAGGGCGAAGTGACTGATTCACCAACATTACTGCTTTCAAGACTTGAAAGAAGAAGTGATTCACACTCTAACGCCAGGCGACTTAAGACAGCGACATTTTGTGCATACTGCTACTAAAAAATACCTTACCCTTTAAAACAACACAGGGATTGTTTGTCCATATGAAAATTAAGCGTAGGACTGGCCAGATATGGGATGACTTTGACGTAGTTGGCCAGCTTAAATATATTGCAATATATGGACAAACAATCCCTGTGTTGTTTTAAAGGGTAAGGCATTTTTTAGTAGCAGTATGCACAAAATGTCACTGTCTTAAATATATTGATAAGGGGTTGAGTGCAGAGGACCTCTTTTAGTTGACTATATATATATATATATACGGTATATATATATATATATATATATATATCTACTGTGCAAAATAAAAAGTGTTTCTAATATAGTCAGTTAGCCAAAAATGTAATGGAGTGACTGGATGTCTAACATAATAGCCAGAACACGACCGGCACCCAATACCAGAACAAATGCCAAGCACCCTGGTCTCGGCTCGGCTTCAGCAGTAGTGTGACAACCGCTGGGCTTCGGGAGGAGCCCTCAGCTAACTTGGGTGCCACCTGGACTTAACGAGGGGTGCAAGGCGAGATGTTCTGGCTGGCAAAGGGGCACGGCTGTTAGCAGAGTCTTTTGGGCCGAAGGTCACAGTACAAATGGAGCAGGCAAGAGAATCGTCAGACAGGTTGGGTCGAGGCAGGCAGATATCAAGAATCGTCAGGCAGGCAAGGGTCAAACCGGGTTGTCAATCAAGGGGTTAAGCAGGAAGAGTTGCCGTAGGCAGGCAAGGGTCAGGATACAGAATGCAGAGTAGTCAAGAACAGGCTGGGTCAAACATGGGTAATCAAACAGACAAGATACAGATCAGATGCACAAGGCTCAGAAAACCACTAGAAACAAGTTCTATCACGGGCCTCTGTCTGCAGTCATAATGGGCCTTTTATAGGACAGAATTTGCGCCAAAAACTTACCCATTAACGCCAAAATATGTTTGCGCCAATAAACAATGCGCAGGCATGTCGCGCACAGCCCTAAGGCAGGCAGAATGGCGCCGGAAGAGGACCACGCGGCGGGCATCCCCGTCGCCCCACTAGACCACCAGGGCAGGTAGGTTTTCTTACGAACACTACTTCCTGCCTTTCAGCTTTTTTGGTTTCCACTGATTGGTTACGAGGCAGTAACCAATCAGAGACTTGAGGGGGGGCCATATGGGTCATATCTGTTGCTTTTGAATTTGAGCTGAATGCTGAGGATCAATTGCAAACTCACTGAACAGTTATGTCCCATGTGGCTCCCCTTCAAGTGTTCTGTTTCACATCCAGTCATTCCAGCCTTTATACATTACATTTTTGGCTAACAACTATATTAGAAACATTTTTTATTTTGCCCAGTCAGTTTTTATTTTTAACTTTTACACTGAACTGTTCCTTTAAAAGCAATTGTTTTGCTTTTTTATGCGAACATATTAAAACTTTGACGAGCCTAATTAACACAAGACATATAACCAAGCACCAAGTAGAGGTAAACGCAAAAGAGATTTTAGGTGATAAAATGTGACTATAGCTGAAATACATTTTGTGTGTCCCACATGTGTATTAGTATAGAGAATACAATTGTGCCTCTTGTAGAAGAAAATGTATTATATTATTCCAGTCACTAGTGTTCAATGTTCTGTATCTACCTAATGTTGTGCTTAAAGGGATACTGTCATGGGAAAAAAAAAAATCAAAATGAATCAGTTGATAGTGCTGCTCCAGAATTCTGCACTGAAATCCATTTCTCAAAAGAGCAAAGAGATTTTTTTATATTCAATTTTGAAATCTGACATGGGGCTAGACATATTGTCAATTTCCCAGCTGCCCCAAGTCATGTGACTTGTGCTCTGATAAACTTCAATCACTCTTTACTGCTGTACTGCAAGTTGGAGTGATATCACCCCCTCCCTTTCCCCCCCCAGCAGCCAAACAAAAGAACAATGGGAAAGTAACCAGATAACACCACCCTAATACAAGATAACAGCTGCCTGGTAGATCTAAGAACAACACTCAATAGTAAAAACCCATGTCCCACTGAGACACATTCAGTTACATTGAGAAGGAAAAACAGCAGCCTGCCAGAAAGCATTTCTCTCCTAAAGTGCAGGCACAAGTCACATGGCCAGGGGCAGCTGGGAAATTGACAATATGTCTAGCCCCATGTCAGATTTCAAAATTGAATATAAAAAAATCTGTTTGATCTTTTGAGAAATGGATTTCAGTGCAGAATTCTGCTGGAGCAGCACTATTAACTGATTCAATATGAAAAAAAACATGTTTCTGATGACAGGATCCCTTTAAGGAAAGTGCTTAAAAGGTGTAACTGTGTACTCTTTTTGTTTTACACTCCATATGTCCCAAGGCAGGTAAAACAAAAACCTGGTGCTGCAGATATGCAATTGGTTCTCTTGTTAATGACTATCATTAAATGGTACCATCAAGCAATCAGCAGTCCTGTAACAGTATTGCACTTACCATCATAACCAAACACAGCGGCCTTCAACATGAGCAGAATAAACAGTTTAATGACATGAACATGAAGCGCTTCTTCTTGCTCAGATTTGGGGAAAGAAGGGGGTACACACATCCATTCCTGTAATAAAGGGGCAGCATCCAGAGGGCAGGTGGATAATATCAGCTCATGCTTCCTATAAATACAATCAAATGCGGTTTTAAAATCTCATTTACAAAAAAACTTTTTGGAAAGGAGTTTCCTTTCATTGTCAAATTAATCTCCCAAATAAACGTATATATAAAAACACTGGCACCTGCATTTTACAGAGCCAGGCTGTACATTAAAGTCTATGTCCAATGTAAGCCAAGAGAAACTATAAAAACCTGTTGTTAGCCGAGCAGATTTTGCAAAGAAACCAAACGTTGGAATGAAAAAGGCTAAAATTGTTATTAGTGTGAATTCCAGTCTGACTCTGGGATCCAACACTGGGGGCATGCAGAAACAGCCAATCATTTTCTGTTGTAATCAAAGGAGACAGCACACGGCCACAACTCTGGTTAATGAAGCAGGATCATTATAACAGAGCAGTCCAAGGCTTTATTAGAAGTGTTGGATGAGAATGAAGACATTTAAGGCAGGTGGCTGGGGACTTTGTCTTCTGTTAGTTTCTTTCTTTATACAAGGATAATGGTGTATAGATGAATAGCCACAAAGATAAAATCATCAGGAACCTACATTATTCCGAAATAAAATGAGGGTATCCATGGCAAAATACGAAGCTAGTAAAAGCAGTTAGACTTGGTCTATATTAACAGAGGGGCTCCTTTACCAACAGGCAGGCCCGGACTGGCAATCTGTGGGTTCTGGCAAATGCCAGAGGGGCTGCTGTATGGTTCCATTGAAAGTTACCATATAGTGGGCTGGTAGGGGGCTCTTTGGGCCTCTGTGTACTTGTAATGGCAGGGCCTATTTTGACTCCCAGTCCAGGCCTGCCAACAGGGAAGTAAATGTCCCCATGTGCATTAACAAACAGTTGATAAATCAAAGCAGATTACTGCTCAGATGCTGTGCAACAAATACACCACTCTTAAGAAGGCACAAATCAGAACCCTGGCTGTACACATCAATTCAGTCAACTCAGAACTTTAACAGAACAAGAAGGGATTTTATCAGCTAGGCCAATGAAGCATGGTGGCTGCAGCAGCTCTGAACTATCTCAGCCACCCATGATGTTTAAAGTCACTTAATTCAGTCAATGTTTGGATGGAATTCATCTCCAGGCACAATTCATTTAAAGATAATCTAAACTATGCTGTAACCACACAATCACCATAAATTCCATCCTTTAACATATCACCAAAAGATAATTGCTGGGAGACACTGTCCAGCAAAATCATGGTTCTATTTTTAAGCAATATTACTTGATAGAAGGTTTAACCAGCTCCCAAGGGCCAGTGGTTCCATTAAGAGGCAAAATAATTCTCCAATAAGAATTGCATTTGAGCTTGCTCCATGGTCCTAAACTTGATGCTGTTTCTGCAAGAAAAAAACAGTTTTTCCTTCTTGTGATGGCTGATTAAACTGAAATTTTACAAACCCATACTGATACAATGACAGTAAAATGATAAGCAGTGTTGGTAAGCAGCATTTAGATTTGGAATTGAATCTGTCACTACATTTTAGAAGTGGTAGTTCAGTTAATGGAGGGTTTAGAGCACTTTCAATTAACACTCAAGCCTTTAACATTCATCAGAAGAGTGAAATAGTAGTAATTTGTTAAAAAAAATGCAACATAAGCCCAAATCAGGCAACTTCAATACCATGCTATGTGTGCTTGTAGCAAGGGAAAGGCTGCCCTTTATTTTCAAGTGTGTTTTTTTTTACTTTTAGTGGGTTGCAACGCAGGTTTTTAAGTACAGCCATTTGATCTGAGCAATAACTAAGAAAGGCAACAAATCAGCGCAGAAACGGCTTGCAAAGAGGTTTGAAGAAAATATAAAATACATTGTTGCCTCATAGTTACAGCTGCTGTTGTGGGAAACTGAAATAGCATCATTTGTAGCATGTGGGTACTGCCAAATTACTGAAACATAAGGAATGCTTCTTCTATGCTAAATGACGGATTAAATATAAATGGGGATATTTTCTTATACAGCGGTCATTCTGATCCTTTTTGTAGCTTATATTTTTCCAGCATAAACCTGGCTTGAAAGATAACAGCCCATCCATCTGAACAACATGCTACAATCACTTGAGATACTCAGAGGAGAATTCCAATATAAGTGCAGGCTTATGTGACTCAGTTCTCAGGATTATCCTGTGTGCCATGCCATTCGCTCTTCTCTCAGGGGAGGTATAAAAGAATTTGGAGCAGATGTGCAGCGGGAAAAGAAGGAGACGACTGTCCAAGTTCATCACCACTGGTTCCTGCAAGATAAAAAAAAAAAAAGACATTGCTGGTAAAGATACAAGAAAACAAATGCTTGTCAATTGTCAATGAAGAAGAACCAATTTCCTTGGGGGCACATTATAAATACCTCCTATTGAAGCACACAGAGCACAGGGACGACTGAGACAATAAAGAAGTGCAGCTTACGGCAACGTGTTTTTTTTTTTTTTGAAATGTTTTTATTTGCACCAAAATATCCAACAGACATTACAAAGCAAACATGTTATTACATTTGTGAATAAAACTTTGCCGTTTTGAGACTGGGTCTGGTCTGCACACCCTTTTTGACCGTCACCAGTCATAATAGCATAACATGCAATTACAGTTCAATATAAGACAGAGTTTACATAGAATTTATGTAATTGAATATTCCCCCAGTTCCCCAAACCTTTCCCTTCTTCCAAATCAATTAGCCTGCCATTTATCAATCCCTATGTCCAGCGCCGGATTTCTTCTCCGGCCGCCCCTAGACCGTGCGGTCCGACAAGGCGACCGCGCGGTCCTAGCGCCCGCTTTCCCAGCGCGCCTGCGAAAAAACGCCGGCGCAGCTGGTGTAGTTCAACGGGGAAGCAAAGATCCCCATAATGCGGCTGGGCGGCATGCCGCCCCTATTTTTAGCCGCCCTAGGCCCGGGCCTATGCGGCCTTGCCACAAATCCGGGCCTGCCTATGTCTGACTCCCTGTGGGTATTATTTGCCTCCCCGACAATTCCTCGGACATATACCAGGATGTGAATCTGAATACTGAAGCTATTTCTTGTTGTCTTTGAGGGGACAAAGTACACGCATATTTTGACCAAGTGTTGAAGAAACTTGCTACCTGACGTTCCCTATTAAGATTAGCCTCCAGCTAGTGATGGGCGAATTTATTCGCCAGGCGCGAATTTGTGGCAAATTTGCGCGATTCGCCGCCAGCGAATAAATTCGCGAAACTCCCGCGAAAATTCGCGTCAAAAATTCGCTGGCGTCAAAATTTTTTTTTCGAAAAAAATGGACGCCGGCGTCAAAAACGGGCGCCGGCGTCGAAAAACGGGCGCCGGTGTCAAAAACGGGCGCCGGCATCAAAAACGAGACGCCGGCGCCGTTTCGCGAATTTTTCGCCGTTTCGCGAATATCGCGGGAAATTCGCCCATCATTACCTCCAGCCAGTCCATTTGAAATGCAAAATCCAGTTTCAACTTTGCAAGATGAAGCGTTGGAGGTGTATTTGAAATCCAGCAGTTCAATATAGCTTTTTCTATTCACAGCTGAGACAATGGCCGCTAATTTTCTATCTGCTTTCAGAACTTTTGTTACATCACCAAATATCGCCCATGTGGAAGTAAGTGGTATGTTGATTAATAAATTAGTTTTACAATACAGCAGCACTTCATTCCAAAACTGTTGTATAAGTGGACATGTCCACAAGCAGTGATAGATATCTGCCCCAGGGGCTGAACATTTTAGACAACAATCTGTATCCAACCAGCCTACTTTCTTTCTGAGTTCTGGGGAGAAGTAACCCCTGTGCAGTATTTTAAAGAACATTTCGGAGATCGTAGAAGCGCTAACGATTTTACGTGTAAGGATAACAATTTGTCTTTTGACAGTTCTGGAATTTGATGTGTCCATCTACCTATTCCTCTCTCAAACTCCCTCTCTGCCAACGATGAGGGCAACGTTTTTAAAGAAAAAACACACCAAAAAAATAAGTGACAGTCGCTAGTTTAGCAAGAGTGTTGGTCTGTGACAGTCAACCAGGTTCCTACATAAAAAGTCAAAGCCTAGCAGGTTATCAGGATCATACCCACCTGTAGTATGTCCCGTTTTGCCTAAAAACTTGCGAAACTTCGAATTTGCGAAATGTCAAAAAATTCCCAAAATGCTTGGGCGTCACCATTATTTTGATGCACAACAATTTTTACACGACCGACTTTTTTGCCGCAGTTAATTTTTTTTTGCCAGCGAGTTTTTTCAGCAGTTTCGCAAATTAATTTGCAGGTGGCGAAATGCGGAAATTCACAGTGAATCCATGTCTGGCGAATACATTTGTCCATCACTACCCATCTGCTATACAAAGCATCATATGTTGTAAAGGATTTAGTGTAGGCTACTCACAAGTAAATTAAATAAAGAGACGAGAACTGCCACTACATCAGGTAGAATGTTTTGTATAAGAAAAGAACAGTAATCCTTATCTACACAGAATGATGGCTAAAAAAATAAAAATAAAATACTATTAAATTATTATATTATTATCATTATAATAAAAAAAATGACATTAAAAATTCACAGCTTTTCATTGTGCAGTAGAGCCATAGAAAGCTTGTGCAACCAACCAGTTACCAGGGGCAGGAAAAAGTCCCTTTATATTGGGGCTGCTGCCTGTTACTGCACGAAGTGAAACCCAAGGCAATTACTTGCCTGATATTTTTGAAGGCTCGGAATCTGATATCCACTTGTCTTTTCCAACTTTTCCATCATTATCAAAGGAGGCCAAGCGCAACCTCCAGATGCCATAAACATAAATTATTTTTAACAATAAGGGGCAGATTTATCAAGGGTCGAATAGTCCATTCGAATTCAAATTTTCAAGTTTAAAAATTCACTACATTCGAATTTCAATCCCCCTATTCGAATGTGAGATTTATCACACTTTGACCATGGAAGCAGTCCTAATTTGAACATTCTAATATTCTATTTTTTTTCTTAAATAACCTCCCATTTGAATTGTGAATATATCTAATTTCAAAAAATTCACATGAATTTCGAAATTCGACCTTTGATAAATGGGCCTCTAAATGTACAATATTAGAAATAGGTCCTCCGAGACTGGTAGATACCATGAAAGAACATGGATAAAACTGCTGCTTTCTTCATTTCATTTTAAAGGAGAAGGAAAGCTGAGGCATTTTATTGCCAATAGATTAGCCGCAATAGTGCAAGCTAGAATGCTATATTTATTCTGTAGAATATTTTACCATACCTGAGTAAAAAGCTCTAGAAACTCTCTGTTTGTTTAGGATAGGAGCTGCAGTATTAACATGGTGTGACATCACTTCCTGCCTGAGTCTCTCCCTGCTCTGGGCTCAGATTACAGTAGAGAAGGGAGGGGGCGGGGGAAGAGGAGCAAACTGAGCATGCTCACGCCCAGGGCAATGAGGTTTAAGCTGAAGGCAGGAAGTCTGATACAGAAGCCCATGTGTACACAATAGAAGGAAAGAAAAGCAGTGTTTCTTTTGACAGGGGACTCAGAGCAGCACTACTTGGGGGGTTTACTGGTATATTTAGATGGACCTTTCTGATAAGGCTTACTTAGTTTTAACCTTTCCTTCTCCT
The DNA here is from genome assembly GCA_038501925.1 of Xenopus petersii. Classification (NCBI taxonomy): domain Eukaryota; kingdom Metazoa; phylum Chordata; class Amphibia; order Anura; family Pipidae; genus Xenopus; species Xenopus petersii. The sequence goes on from CM076677.1 coordinate 105,852,002, forward strand.
TTAAGTGGAAGCAAGTGTTCTGGATGGTTGATTATCCATTTTTTGTAGAAGGAACTGATCATTTTTGTTTCACATTTATAAACCTTTGCTTGATGTAGTTCCATGTTGGGTTTTCTTCTTCTCTCTTTTGCATTTGGCAATCAGCCTGGGAAATGTGGGCATCTGATTAAATCTTTTCCTCCAGGACAGAATCTAAGGTGCTGATTTATCATATTTTCTTCTTGCCAAATGTTGCTTAAAAAATGTCAGGAAACATTTCTCAAATTGCCTATTTATTACTTGTCAAGAGAATATTTCTGCAAATTCTCTTACTTGTGAAAACAGATTCAAACCTTTTTGATTTTTCAGTTTCCCAAGGGGCACTAAAATTGGCTAAAATAATATCATGGCCCTGCTCCTGTGTAAATGAGAAATGTTGTAGGCAAATACGGCTGTGCTCGGTGCTGAGTAGACACTTCATGCTGGGAAAAGAAAATAGTGAAACCATTTATTGGACAGATTTTTCCCAGTGTGTAATCCAGTCATTCATTGGAAGCAGGACAAGCAGCCATTTATAACTTTCCCTTTATTAGTATTCACTGGCACAACATTCTCTCTATTAAATACCAAACCTATTACAGGTTTACAGTTATGAAATTTAACTGTAAAATTTCATAACATGGCAATGATTTTTTTTCTCTTTAAAAGTGCATCTTATCATTGTCTTATTTGTGGTACTGCTCGAGATGGATCGGGTTGAACTTTGGCTTTGTCTTGTTGGTTACATACACAAACCGCTATATCATCTTACCCGCAACACTGAAGCAGCCATGCAGTTGTTCTGTCAGTCTGCAGCCTCATAGGAACATATAAATAAGGGTCGAAAGTGAAAATTCAAATTCAAATTTTTGAATTTTTCTTTTGGTCAAAACTCTCAAATTTGAATTGTGAATTATTCAAACTTGATTCGAGTTTTTATTAGAATTAGAATTTTGAGATTTAACATAATCTGGTGCTTTAACGACTCGAATTAGACTATTCGCCGCCTAAAACCGAAATACTGTGTAAGTCAATGGGAGAGGTCCAGGCATCAATTTGGTGATGTTTGCAGCCTTCCTGACATTCAAGGTTTTTAAATTCGGATTGCGTTTTTCTAATTCGAATCGAATTGAATTCGAGTTTTCAGATTTTTTTCAATTCGTCCGAGTTGAAAAAATTCGATTTTATCAATAAATTTCAGTTGGTCAAATTTAGGGGAGTTTATGGGAGGTTTAAAAAACTCATATGAGTTTGAAATTCGACCCTTGATAAACTTGCCTCTTACTGTGTTTCTAGGTAGCTGGGCTAAGGGGCTATCTTGCGTAAGGGGGGAAAAAAAAAATATATATATATATATATATATATATATATAAATATATACAGAAATACAAAACCTTATTATGGTTAGATGAATGCGAAAGAATATCTGCTACCATCAACACCAGCAGAAAGAGAAATATACAAATCTCCTTAAATTAAATGGGCTATAAACCCAGGAGACAAACTTAACCAGAAATTGTAGATAGATGGACAGCCACAGGTTGACATTTAAGGAGGAACTTAAATGCCAGATGATATCTGAACAATTATTTTAGTTTACCTAAAATAGGTAAATATGACTTCCTACTCCAAACTAGCTCTGTTAAAATTAAGCTGGCCATACATGTGAAGAAGACGCCAAATATATCTTTTCCTGACATGCTCCGCCTTGAGGGTCCTATGCCCCAACAATCAGATCACAAGGACAAGAATGCAGGCGGAGCAAGAAGCACATAAATATGCGATGTATTCCTCACCAACTGGATTTTTAAACCTGTCCAATTGATATCTGCCCAATATCAGTCCATGAATAGCCACCTTTTGTGTTTAATAGCATTTTAATTCCCATGTTAAACGAGACCAATAAAACATTCGGAAGTTGATTCAGAAGCTTATGGTCAGGTTGTAAAGTGGGGGCCCCAAACACATGCACATTGATATCTGGACAGATGTAAAGTTTGATTTTCCCTTCGGATCAAGGAATGCATTGTAATCCAATTGTTTAGCCCAAGGGCTGATGATCAAATAAGCTTTATATTGGCCACTTTAGGTGGGCATATTGGTGGAAAGATCTGCTTGTTTGAAATTGCCAAACATGAGGATCATATAGTGTATGGCCAGCTTTAAAGCTGTGTTTCATGTTTGCCTTCTCCATTTATTCCACATCATTATGGTAGAATCCCTACAATGGATTTCTGATTTAATATACATAACAGTACAACACAATTTTCATGATATTAGCTGCTGGAGAATCATTTCAGCTTTATAAAACACTGTCGCCTGTTTGGAGTATCTGTGATAAGTATGCATGCACTTGCACAGACAGAGCTCTATCCAAAAATATTACAGATTTAATGTAAAAAAAAAGAACATAATGAATCAATTTAAGGTGGACTTTGGCTATTTGTACCCCATATCATTATCCTGATCTACTCGGAGCATTGTGAACAACTATTGCTTGTAAATGGAACACATTTTAGGCAGTGGTAGCACCTACTAATAGTCTGCTAAATTTGGTTAAAGGGAAACTTTTCATCTTAAAGTGGTCCTCCACCCAAAAGCTGTTTTTTTGCATAAAGAAAGAAAAAGTAATTCTCTGACTTTCAATAGAACCTGTCAGTATAAACTTTTTAAGAATGCTCATCTGGTTGTTTATATTCTCTGCATTCCTGGATCTGACTCCAGAATAGGTGTGGCAGAAGCCAGCTGAAAGTAATATCCCACTTGGAGTGGCAAATGTTAGACACCCCCAAGTGAATGTATTGACTTACCTGTCACCCCGGGCTGGTGCTCCTATCAGCAGAAAACTGCTCCGGCCTGGGGTTATACCAGTGAGCATCATGGAGTGATCAGCTTCCTTCTTCTTCTTTCTTCAATTTTCCCGGGGCAGACACATGTGAAGTATAACGAAATAGCCAACTTTTTCCCTTTAATGGGCATGTGCAGCAGTGAGAAGAAAGAAGAAGAAGGAAGAGGATCGCTCTGTGGTGCTCGCTGGAAAACCGGTGCAGTTTTCTGCTGATAGGAGCATCGGCCCGGGTGTCAGGTATGTAAATACAATAACTTGGGGGTGCCTAACATTTGGCAATCCAAAGTGGGATATGACACTATTTCTCCTTTAACAGACCTGAAAAACAGACCTGATTCAGGTTGCATTGTTTCATTCCAGACCCAGAGAACAGAAAAGGACAAAACAAACGCTGATTTCAATAGCAATTATTTTTTTACAAAAAAAGTAAACATAATTAAAACCACTAATAATTAAAACTTATGTGTTTCTTATGAAGTTGTTTCATAAAGGCATCAAGCCAATGCTTAAGGATTTTATTTTGCACAGTGTTCATTGCTGAAGCAGGGACTACTGTAACATTTGCAGACTAAAAAAGCAGGGCCTTCTCACCCATATCATGAACATGTCTCAACTAAAATTCCATTGAAACACACTAGACTGGGGGCACTTTGTTTAGATGAACAGTAAAGAAATAACTGGTATGTCTATACAAAATTCATTTGTCATAATTTATGCCTTAATGGCTGTGACCACACTCCTGCTTATTTGTAGGTGATTATAACCCATTCCGAGGGCAATGAGAAGAGGAGGCTATAACTGCAAGCTGTGCCAGAAACACCTTGGGGCAAATTCACTAAAGTGCAAAGCGCCTAACGCTAGCGCAAATTCGCCAGCATGATGTAATTTCATTACTTCACGATTTAGTAACAGGTGCTGGCGTAAATTCGCTAGCGAAGCGGACCTATTCTAGTGCTACTTCGCACCCTTACGACAGGCGAAGTTGCGCTAACTTGCGCATTTTACTGAACGTTACCTCTTGAGCCAGACTTGCCTTCGCCACCTCAGACCAGGCAAAGTGCAATAACGTAGATAGGGATTGCTTCAAAAATAGTTGAATTTTTTTCTAAATCCCAAAAAACGCTGGCGTCTTTTACTTTTTTAAGGGTGATAGGCTGAAAAAGATCATAAATTTTTTTTGGGGGTACCCTCCTTTCCCCCTACATTTCCTAACATATGGCACCTAAACTATACAGTGGGCACATGTATAGGGCAAAATAACAACTCTATTTTATCTTCTGAAGCTTTCCCAGGCTTGTGTAGTGTAATGTTGCTACAGATACGTCCATTGTACTTTAACTTGCCGCCGTATGCAAATTAGGCATCGCTAGCGTAATTTCGCTTTCCTTGACGAATTAACGCTGATGCAACTTCGCTACCGTTCGCCTCCCCGAGCGCAACTTCGGATTTTAGTGAATTAGCGGTGCCCTAGCGAAACTTCGCCTGGCAAAGTGCGGCGAAGTATGGCGAACCCTGTGCTAATGCAACTCCGCAGGTTAGTGAATTTGCCCCCTTGATGGAAACTAGAGGAAGAAAAGCAAAAGGAATACAGATTATACCTATCTTTAAATGGTTTGGAAAATGAAAACAGAGACACAGTAACCATTAATGAATAAAGAAAAATGTTTAATGTGGACCATTCAGATTTTTCCTGAATCCTGTAACCAAGCAGATTTAGGTAGTACAAAATAAAAACACGTAATTAGATAGAATTTCACTTGCGGCGTTCTTGTTTGTACCATTGTGAACTCCACAGCAACGACTCCAAGTGGCTGCTTTAGGCTACAAAACTAGACTGTTTTAACGCTTCCTATCATTTTCTGTCACATTAAATTGCCTCTCAGGAGCATATAAATATCTCTAACACAATCTCAATTTGTAATGAAAAACAAACATGAGTTGTAATGAAAGAAAGGAGAGTTGTATCCCTGATCATTTGTTTCAGCAGCTTAGAAGGTTAGAAATAAATCAGACAAGACTAGCAGGTAGATACGTTTCTGAAGTGATAAAGTAAAAGGTGGAAAATGAATTAATTACTTATTGAGCTGCCAATTATACAACCAGTTGGGATATAAGATCAATATAAGAGATCAATATAAACTAAATGAACTAGATAATAGTGCTCTGAAATAATAATAATAATAATAATAATAATAATAATAATAAAAATACACTTTACTGAAGTTAAAACACAATTGGTTCCATTTAAATAATAAAATACTTACTATATTAGTATATTACATAATAGAAAATGATTTAAACATTAAATAAACCCAATGGGCTGGTTTTGCTTCCAGTAAGGATTAATTGTATCTCCGTTTGGATAAAGTAAAAGGTACTGTTTTATTATTACAGAGAAAAAAATATTGCATTATTTGCATAAAATGGAGTCTATGGCAGATATCCTTTCCATAATTCGGTACTTTCTGGCTAATGGGTTTCAAGATAATAGATCACATAACTATACAAACGTTTGGAGTTTTAGGCACATTACGGTACAGATAGTTGGGGAGTTACATATCTGCTGTAACTTTAAAGGGGGGGTTCACCTTTGAGTTAACTTTTAATATGTTATAGAATGGCTAATTCTAAGCAAAGTTTCAATTGGTCTTCATTGTTTATTTTTAAAGGATGTTTATTTTTATTTCTCATCTTTCTATTCAGGTCCTCCCCTATTCATATTCCAGTCTCTTATTCAAATCAGTGAATGGTTGCTAGGGTAATTTGGACCCTTAGCAACCAGATTGATTAAAGGAGAACCAAACCCTTAATTATAAAAACCCCCTAACCTACATAGACTCCCCTCACTGCTTTCCCCAGCCTAGCTGTTACCTTCAGTAAATGCCCCCAACTTACCTCTCTTTGCAGATTCAGTGCAGTGGAGCTCACAGGCGCCATCTTGTTCTCTTCGGCTTCTTCGGGAAGTAAGTGCAGTATTGGCAGTCTTCGGGTCTTTGACAAATGCACATGTGCCGAAATTGACAGAAATTGCCAAAGCACTGGAAGAAGACCCAAAGATTACCGCAGAACTGGAAGATGGCACCCGTGATCTCTGCTGTAAAGTAAAGAGTTAGGGGAATTTACTGAAGGTAACAGCTAGGTGGGGGGAGCAGGGAGGGGGGTCTATGTAGGGTAGGGGTTTTTATAATTAAGGGTTTGGTTCTCCTTTGAAATAAGCTGTTGCATAAAAGGCTAAATAACTCAAAACCACAAATAATAAAAAATGAAAACCAATTGCAAATTGTCTCACAATATCACTCTCTACATCATACTAAAAGTTAACTCAAAGATGTTTAACAAAGTGAAAGCATAAATTATTTGTTTGATTAGGCTTGTGGTGCAGTAAGTTCATGTTTATATTTAGTATACAAAATACAGCATTTCTAGCCTTATTCTATTTCAGACTTTACATGCCCTTTAAGCACCTCATTTACCTACGTGTAGCAGAACTTGGCTAGACATCGCAATTGTGTCTCTGCAAAGCCATTTTCAGCTCCTTTACAGATGTTTACATAGGATGGAGGTGTTTTGGATGTATCATCTGAAAACAATAGATACTCAAGGTGGCCTCAATTGTGAGTGTGATCTAACATGTTTTTATTAACGTATATAATTAATATAAATAATTATCATTGTAAGTGTGGCCAGTAGCGGCATTGGCATCACAAATCATCAGCAATCCTGTACCTGCAATTTAAGCTATCCACTATGTGAAGGAGATGTCCGTTTTGAGAATATGTTGAATTTATGGATCAGTATTATGTTATTGTATTCACTGACTTGTTTGATTAGTTGTACATTATCAACTAATTTATGAATATTACGAACTTTTTTCCCCCCACTTTTTCTGTTTTTTCCCGTTATGAATTGTGTTTATGAACTTTATTTAATATTTATTAATTATTATATATAGGATATCTTATTGATATGCCACCCTACCTACTTACAGTATGTAAGTTACGATGATGTTAATGAACATTAAATTATATGAGAACAGGGCCGGAACTAGGGGTAGGCAGAGTAGGCACGTGCCTAGGGCGCAAAGCTGAGGGGGCGCCAGGCACGTACCTGCTCTGTCGCCTACCCCGTGTCTGGTCCCGTCTCTCCCCAACTGCCACTGGTGGCTTGCGCTTCTGCGCATGGGCAAACACATTTTGCTGTAGCGAAATTTCGCGCATGCTCGCTGGCAAAAAAATCGCGCATGAGCGCAGTCAAGCGCAAACAGAGCCGGCACCGTGGCCCGCCAGGTTGTCTAGGGCGCCTGGCCAGGTTGGCCCGGCTCTGTATGAGAATTATGTTTAATATGAATAATAATATGATTGTAATGTTTAGCTACAAGCCCCCATTTGTTGCATGGGCTAGTAATGCAGGGGTTAATGTTTTTACAGGGGGTGGGGTGTTATCTTTTAAATGTTCACATGGTCAGTTTCAGCACAGCTTTTGAGAAAGTGGCTTAGCCCACGAAACGCGTCAAGTGTGCCTGGGAATGTATGTCCTGCTCTAATTTTTAAATGAAGACCTGATAAATTACGGATTTTAAAGTCTGCTGGTGCTCTGTGTTCAAATAATTGTACTTGGTGGCTGAACGTATCGGGAGCGTTTCTGCACGTGACAGCACAGCAGGAGAATGTCTGTGAGTGCTCCCAGTGTTTTTTCTTCTCCTTATATCCTTAAGGCTAGGGCCAACGATTGCAGATTCTCTGCAGGTCGAGAATCCGCTGACATGCCGCTCCCCTTATTTAATTCAGGCAGAGTGGATTTTGGCACAAAATGCAAAATGTCACATTTCAGAACTGAAATCTGCAGCATCTTCCTGCACCTGAGCCGGAGACAATGCTTCTGGGTGCAGGCAGATCAGGAGCAGAGGAGCAGCGGGGGGAACGGAGGAAAAACAGACCAAACCCTGCAATCATTTGACCTAGCCTTATGTCAAAGAGAATACATATCCTTTACATAGCCTATATGTACATCATTTAGGAAGAATACATGCAAGAACAAAAAAAGCACAAGGAAGAAGCTTATAACCATAGGCTCTTATACAGAATTAAGAGAGAATTCAAAATACTGAATTTTTATCTTATATTGAAAACCCATATGAAAAAAAAACAATATTTTATTTTCACAAAAAGAAGGCCAGGCCAATCACAGCAGGAAACTGTTTTGCTGAGTTCCATGAATGTTTACTATCATTGTTACGCTCATGGACAATGTAGCAAGCGCTAACACTCCAACCCCAATAATCACAAATACAAAGCTTCAAAAAAGATACCTTCTGAATTTTTGCCCGATTTTATGGAGAGTTTATGGAGTCTTTTGCTGCACTGAATTTTTTAATTATTTTCTTGATAAATAAGGTAAAATTCTGGATGGAAGACGTTTTAATAAAATAAGAAGAATTTGTAAATTTCCAGCAGGTGGCAGCATTCCCAAAGTTTTCCTTTTTTTTCAAATGTAAGTACCTGTACAGTATTCAGTATTTAATTCAGTATTAACAAGCCTTCAAATAATTTCCCCACCACAGATGTCAAACTGCCTATATATATATGTATATATATATATATATATATATATATATCTATATATATATCTATATATATATATATAATATAGACTATATATAGACTATATATAGACTATATAGACTATATATATATATATATATATATATATATATATATAGACTTAAAACATGGAACTGTGACTTCTTTCAATATAACTTAATATATTACTATGCCACTATTTAAAAATCTTTGTCGGTCCCAGTGCAATCTATCTATGTTGTTTGCAGGGCCAAGCAGGCAGCTCCCCTTTGTTTTCCTGGCTGATGGTCAATTCGTACAATCGTTCCGAGAAAATCGTGGTCTCACGATGAGGATCGGATCTTTTAAAAATCTCAACATCTATGGCCAGCTTAACACTAGATCCAGGATAAAGACTAGGGAGATTTCCTTTTGGCACTGGTCACCTCACTAGCTATAAAATGATTGAAGTTGGTGGTGTTTATTGGACGTTAGGTTCAATGAAAGATGCAAATGTGGCTGTAGGGAAATGGTGCAGTCCTGTAAATACAGATATACAAATAAAACTCAGCACTTATTGAAAGGTCAGCAGTCCTTTATGAAACCCTGTTACAAAAATAAAACAAACAAATGCCTTTCCTTTCCATGTCTCACAAGCCAACAAGACTGCATGTTTCTGCCATGCTCAGTCTGCAGCAGAACATCTAGTCTCGTCCTCTGCAATAGTTTCATTTGGTGGAAATAAAAAGATTAATTTATTTCTGAAAATAGAATATTTATGACGTTGTTCATCCCAAGGCATAAAATGGCATTTTCCCAGCTAAACACGCAATGCAAAAATGGCCAGGAATGTCCTCAAACGTTTCCCATTACAGCCAACTAAAAACTAACTAAAAATGGCACTCAAAAGCAATTCAGAGTGATGGGATGGTCCATATTTTACTTATACTTGCAAAATGCCTTGACTACACAGGGACACTCTGAGCCAATTCCAGATATGTTGTCAAAAGAGACAAAACACCATATCTGTCATTGCCTTAAAGTGATACTGAGACATTAAAAGTTACCTATAGGTCATGTTGATAGTATTTTCAGTGTCGGACTGGCCCACCGGGATACCAGGAAAACCCCCGGTGGGCCCAGGTGTCAGTGGAACCTCATGCTGCTAAACTTTTAACCTATTTCATGGCTATGAGAACTAAGAGGCTAAATAGATGGAATAATTGATTATAGTATAAAGAGAACAGACTAAGGCTTAGTCCACACCAGGCGATTCGGGGAGATTTAGCGCCCTGGCGACTAATCGCTTCTTCTTTGAGGCGACTAATCTCCCCGAACCGGTTCCTCTTCTCCCGCGCCGGCTGTAATGAGAGTCGCCTGCATTATGACTTTGTTTTCTGAAGTTGTTTGAAGTTGCCTCACGAGGAAACTTCGAGCAACTTCGGAAAATGAAGTGCCGCGTGTGTCATAACACAGGCGACTCTCATTACAGCCGGCGCAAGAGAAGAGGAAGCAGTTTGGGGAGATTAGTCACCTCAAAGAAGAGGCGATTAGTCACCAGTCACTAAATCTCCCCGAATCGCCTGGTGTGGACTAAGCCTTAGAGAATAGAAGTTGAGGAGATGAAGAATATTAGTACTGAGAGTGGGCCCTTGTCTAAGGTTTTTGGGTGGGCCCCTGGTGTCCCAGTCAGACACTGACTATTTTGCAGATAGTTCTGCTTTTGTAAGTAATGGTCACTTGAAGTTCCTAAACCTGACTGTTTTGCCAACCTGACTGTCCCTTCTTATCCTGTCAGTTAGATTTTCAACTGACTACTGCTGCACAAATATGGCAGCCCCCTCATAGAGGAACAGGGTAATGTAAAATGTAAAAGCATCAGGCAAATACTTTTATGGCAAAATCATAAATCGCATTCAAAGACAATGTTATGATAAAAAAGGTTATTTTCTGATATAAGTATCTCTGTAAGGTTGCCTTAAAGGAGAACAAAACCCTTGCTAATAAAAAAAACCCTACCCTACATAGACCCCCCTCCCTGCTCCCCCAGCATAACTCTTTACTTACCCCTCGGTGCAGATTCAGGGCATAAGAGCTCACAGGCGACATCTTCTTCTCTTCTGTAATCTTTGGGTCTTCTTCCGGCACTTTCCATGACTTTCGGAGCATGTGCAGTTGTCCAAGATTTCCCAACTGCGCATGCACTGCTCTATTCCCAAAGATTACCGAACAGAAGAAGATGCCGCCCATGAACTCTCCCAGGCCTGGATTTCCTTGCCTGGCGCCCCTATACCGTCATGCCATGCCACCCCTGAAAATGTGCTGCCCTAGGCCCGGGCCTTTGTGGCCTCGCCACAAATCCTGGCCTGAGTTCTCCCTTTTCTTTCAGTATGTAGATATGAGCAGGGGCAGAGGTATGACTGATGGAAGGCTGTGGGAGGCAGGTCTGGACTAGGAGTTAAAATAGGCCCTGGCATTCCAAGTACAAAGAGGCCCAAACAGGTTGCCCACTAAATGATAGTACCCCTCTAGCATTTGCCAGAACCCACAGATTGCCAGTCAGGGCCTGGTGGGAGGGAAAACATGCTTGAGAGGAACTCTGAAGAGAACGCTGGGTGAGAGGAATGCTGAGGGAAAGGCTTTGTGAGAGGAATGCTGACGATACCCTTAGGTGTGATGTAGGAATCCACTATTTTGGATGCGGCCGAACCCACGAATCCTTTGCAAAAGAGTCAGCCGAGTACCAAACCAATCCGAATCCTAATTTGCATATGCAAGGGAAAACATGTTTTACTTCCTTGTTTTGTGACAAAAAGTCATGCGATTTGCATATGCAAATTAGGATCCGGTTCAGCCAGGCAGAAGGATTCAGCTGAATCCGAATCCTGCTTTAAAAGGCTGAATCCTGGCCAAATCCCGAACTGAATCCTGGATTTGCTGCATCCCTAGTGTTATGACTAGTGCATAATAAAATTGTTTGTGCATAACACTAATATTTTTTCTTCTTGAGTGTCCACCTCCCAAAACGACTTTTCCAGTTTTCCAGAGGTAGATGAAGAGTGACAAGCGTCAGCGAAAAGAGACCCCGCGTCTTTGTGGTCCGAGTTGTAGCTGTAATATTTGCACACTGGTGTGGAGTGCAGCTCCCGTATACCAGCTCTGATACGGTTCTAAAATGCAGAAAATGCCCTTGCTTTGAGTTGTCCTTAGCAGCAGCCCAAGCCACTGAACCACTATGAAAGCTTTAATGGGGATTGGTAGGCACCTCTTACTTATACAAGAAATGCCTTCTCAAGCACTTAAAGGAACCGTAAAACACCTAAAAATTAAAGTGTATTAAAGTAATGAAAATTAGATGAACTGATTGACCTGCAGTGTTAAAACTAGTGTGATTGCTTCAGAAAGACTACTATAGTTTATATAAACAAGCTGTGTGAGGCAGCCATTCAACGCTGAAAAGGGAGAAAATGCACAGGATACACAGCAGTACATAATGGGATTCTTCAGAGCTTATCTGTTATCTACTGTGTATCCTGTATGTGAATGGCTGCCCCCATGGCTACACAGCAACTTGTTTATGTAAACTATAGTAGCATTTCTGAAACAAAAACACCAGTTTTAACACCAGTGCAGGGCAACAGTACATGATATTGTCATTCCTTAAGAACACTCAATTTTTTTTTGTGTTGCTATTCCTTTAACCAACTTCTCAATCCTGTGTTTTTGAATAATGCTATAATAACACTGCTGTGCATACAATCCTTGCCTACATATGCAAATTACTCTCCTGGATAGGTGTGCACACTGGAAATAGTTTTTAAAGTTGACATGAAAGTGCATAATAGATATTATTAGTGGGATGATTCACTATTAACTCTTAGTATGTCATAGAATGGCTAATTCTAAGCAACTTTTCAATTGGCCTTTTTCAATTTTTATAGTTGTCTAATTTGCCTTTTTCTGACACTTTACAGCTTTCAAATGAAAAAAAACAACAACAAAGTTTGCCTTAATAACCGTGTCTACAAAATGGCAACTGCCTGCTTGATGTGATTGTGAATTCCAAAAAAACCCCCCAATATTTCAATAATTTTTATAGTGTAAAGTTTATTTTGTTTGACTAACATAAAATAGGATTTGGAATTGTTTCTTAAGGTGACAGGTCCCCTTTAATAGTGATGCAGTTGTCAGTGAGAGACAACTGATCATTAAAAAGAAGGGTCCTATTTATTCTACCATGTATCCTATGTATTCTGTCACAATACAAACTAACTACAATGGTAATAAACAATGAACAATCTAATCTTTTAAATATTGTCTTTATCCTGCGCTTGCAAGTCCTTTCACAACACAAACACGCTCCCTCTACTTTGATTAGCTTTTTTGTATTTCCATAAAACCAAATTTAGTGAAATGATGCAAAAATAACACAGAATCTATATACAGTGAGACAATACATGCTGCCTTCCGAGTGGTTTTAATGTCCCCAGCCTTCCCAGACTCCATAGATCTGTGTGAAAATATTTTAACTATAATAGAACTGACCCCAAACACAGAATTCTAAAGATAGTGCTACAAAATCTTCTTGTGCCATGAATAACTTAGTTACACAAAGCATTACAGAGATTGTTCATGAATCACAACCTGCTCCAGTAGAGCTTACAGTCTAAATGCCCTAAAATATTAAAACGCATAAGGATTGATTTCATCGTGTGCCCCTTTACTCCACTGTATATTTTTAAAATGTGGGAAGAAACCCATACAGACATGGAATGAGTTTGTATTACATTGCCATGTTATTTATTTAATGTGCCCATCCATGGATCAGCAGTGCCCATGTGATTCAGTGGGGCTAACACTGTCGCAGTATTCTTTATCTTTATGATGAAGTACGATAGTATGATACGATAACATAACTCTTCTTAGAGTAAATATGGAAAATGACAGTAAAGCTGGTCATACACTATAAGATCCACTTATTTTGCACGGCCGACAAACAAGCAGTTCTTTCCTCTGAAATGCCCACCAACGGAAGGCTAATCCGATTGGCCAAAGATTGGATTACAATGATGGGAATAGGCTCCGACAGGAGGAAGACGCATCAACTAGCTAAGCAGTCCTCAGCTGGACATGAAAATCAAATTTGCCTGTTCAACAGCAGGCTGATTTTTGGCCAGATATCAGTCGGGAGGCCTATCGGAGGGCCCTATACATGGGCAGATAATCTGCCAAATCGGTCTAAAGGACTCAAATCATCATCTTCAATCTGCCTATATATGGCTACCTTTAGGGCACAGACACACACTCAGATTCTGGGAGATTTAGTCAACCGGTGATAAATTGCCTCTTCTTCGGGGCGACTAATCTTCCCGAACTGCTTCCCGGCAGAGACAGGGCAGAGATACGCTCAGATTCAGGGAGATTAGGCATAAAAATGTAAACTATTAGGGGGAAAGTGCTCACAGAAACCTAAAGAGATTGTTTACCTTTAATTTAACTTTTAGGCGCAAATTCACTAAGCGCCGAAGCGCCAAATGCTAGCGTTAATTCGCTAGCGTTTGGCATTTTTCGTTACTGCGCAAATTCACTAACGAACGCTGGCGTAGTTTCGCTAGTGTTACTTCGCACCCTTACGCCAGGCGAATTTTCGCTAGCGACGTAACTACGCCAATTCACTAACTTGCGCAGTGTACTGAACGCTACCTTTTACGCTAGACTTCCTTCGCCACCTCAGACCTGGCGAAGCGCAATAGAGTAGATAGGGATTGTTTCAAAAAAAGTCAAATTTTTTTCTAAGTCCCAAAAAATGCTGGCATCTTAGTGAATTTGCCCCTTAGTATGATGTAGAGATTGATTGATATTTGCAGTTAGTTTTCATTTTATTATTTGCGGGTTTTGAGTTATTTTGCTATTTTATCGTCAGCTCTCCAGTTTGCAATTTCAGCAATCTGCTAAATTACCCTAGCAGCCATGCATTGATTCGAATAAGAAACTGCAATGGGGATAGGAGAGGGTCCAAATAGAAAGATGAGTAATAAAAATTAAAAATAACAAAAAAAGTGTAGCCTTACAGAGCATTTGTTTAAGATGGGGTCAGTGACCCCCATTTGAAAGCTGGAAAGAGTCAGAAGAAGAAGGCACATAATTCAAAAACTATAAAAAAAAGAAATAAAAGAAAGCAATTTAATTAGCCATTCTATAACAATCAAACTGGAAAAAATGTCAGTGCAGAACTCAGCTGGAGTAACACTATTAATGGATGCGTTTTGAAAAAAACATGTTTTTCCATGAACAAAATCCCTTAAAGGTGCACAGTTTAGAAAAGCTTCCAATTGCACTGTTCTACGTTTACACCAACGGCAATATATGGAGTGGAAGCGTTTGACATCACACGTGATTGTTTGAACATCCAGCTGTGCCTCAATGAAACCTGTAAACCGCATTCTTTATTAAAGTTTCAGTCAAAAAGAAATAATATAATTTATCCTCTATCGGCAATTCTGAAGCTTTAGACGTTTTCGTGGCTGTACAGATGACGCAACTTTAGTGCAAAAAAGATTCCAAAATGCTGCACAATGACATGAAATACTACATTATTGTAAACATAATGAGCAGCAACCTATTTAGTCTTTCCAATTTTGCTCTAAATACACACTAGTTTCCTACTCTGCCAGCTGCATATGCAGCCTACTCATTAATCCCCATTAAGCACATGGCATCAAGCTTGTACACACAGGCGCCGATTCACTAACTTCGAGTGAAGGATTCAAAGTAAAAAAACTTCGAATTTCGACCTGTTTTATGGGCTACTTCGACCAGCGAATGGGCTACTTCGACCTTCGACTACAACTTCGAATCGAAGGATTCGAACTAAAAATCGTTTGACTATTCGACTATTCGATAGTCGAATTACTGTCTCTTTAAGAAGAAACTTTGACCCCCTAGATCGCCATTTAAAAGCTACCAAAGTCAATGTTAGCCTATGGGGAAGGTCCTCATAGGCTTTCCTAAGTTTTTTTGGTCGAAGTATAATCCTTCGATCGTTGGATTAAAATCCTTCGAATCGTTCGATTCGAAGGATTTAATCTTTCGATCGAAGGATTATTCCTTCGATCGTTCGATCAAACTGTTTGCGCTAAAATCCTTCGACTTCGATATTCGAAGTCGCAGGATTTTAATTCCCAGTCGAATATCGAGGGTTAATTAACCCTCGATATTCGACCCTTGGTGAATCGGCCCATAAATATTCATGTCATTTCTTTCTACACTGAAAAAATGTCCTAATAATAAAAATACAAGATGACTGGAAATGCCAAAGCAAGCCTTCATATCTGGCACACATGCTGTGTTTTATTTAGGGATGCCCCGAATCCACTTTTTTGGATTCGGCCGAACCCCCGAATCCTTCACGAAGGATTCGGCCGAATACCGGACCGAATCCGACCCCTAATTTGCATATGCAAATTAGGGGTGGGAAGGGGAAAACATTTTTTACTTACTTGTTTTATTTTACAAAAACCCAACCCTACACACATACACCTAAGGTCCTCGAGCTGTTGGTGATGTCCAGCTCCCACCTGGAGGGCCACTGCTTACCTATAGCTTTATACTGTATCTTCTATACTTCTAGAAAGTGAACAATATTTATGACAACTTAAAAGGACGAGCTGGTGGGCTCCAGGTCAGACAATCTTAGCTTTACTGCTGGCACTTATTTGGGTACCATCCCTATATGTACCGTTCAAGCAGAATAACTTTTTCAATGAGATAAAACAGACAAGTAAATAACAGCATTGCAAAGACCTATCTCTTAGGACTGCCTTTCAATTAGCCCTTGTTAAAAAAAAAAAAAGCACAGAACAAGTAAAATCTGCATTCTTTGACAGCCTTCCGGTTTTGAGACAGGAGGATAAAATCCTGAAACCTGGTTCCCTAACACTCAGAGCAGCTGTTATGGGGTATTATATAGGGATGGATGGCAGCGTTCTGTAATTGTTGCTACAGATAACTCACTGGCAGCTTCGGGCACATATTAAAAATTTAGAAGTCACTTTAAACACCCCTGGCAAAAAACCTGTTATGTACAAGATCTAGGCATGTCTGATAGATTTTGCTTTCTTTGGGAAAGTTGCATTTCTCTGCAGAAAGCAAAGTGTATCCCAATGCCGTGTACAAGAATGCCAAAACGTTATTTGGGGGGTGCAGCATAAATTAAATGCACTTTTTAAATCCCGGTCTGTTGAGAGCTTAGCAGGGGACTGGGCCCCCCTGGGATTTTACCTACAATCCCGGTGGGGCAGTCTGCAAGTAAATATTAGAACTCTACTCCAAGAAAATGCTATTTGCAAGATAAAAAGATTAATTATATTTAGCATGAAAATACGCTCAGCACTCATTGTATGCTCATACTAAGGTTAATGGTAGATGAGAAAACTCTGATCCTGTCTGCAGACTCCCTAAGGAGACTCTCCTGTGTGTATTTTCTGCTTAATACCTCTTTGTGTGCTCAGTGGCAGAGGTTCATTGATACCCTCAAATAAGATCAAAACAAAAGACATTTTAAAAAGGCATAAGAAGTTTTTATTTTGCTTTGGTTATGTGTTCAAGCAGACATGACAGATTGATTTCCCGGACACACATTACTACATGACTTAGTCATCCCCTCCGCAAAGTTTCAAGAGCACCTTCTTATAATCTCCAGAGCAGTCACCCTGTGGAAACAAATTACAATATATATTACAACAAGCAAGCTGGAGATGGGACTTCTGGTTTACAGATGCCTGCATTGCTCTGGTTTTTCCTACAAATATGATCCCGAGTGTATAATTTATTACTGTCGAGTCTTGAGGAATCACATTGTGGTGGAATAGTTGATCAATCATTGATGGCCCAATTCCATCAAGCAGTGAACGAAATCTCTATCCATATTTTGTGTATATGGGAACGTAAAGGGATACTGTCATGGAAAACATGTTTTTTTCATAACACATCAGTTAATAGTGCTGCTCCAACAGACTTCTGCACTGAAATCCATTTCTCAAAAGAGCAAAAAGTCACATGACTTGGGTGAGCTGGGAAACTGACAATATGTCTAGCCCCATGTCAGACTTCAGAATTGAATATAAAAAAATGTGTTTGCTCTTTTTAGAAATGGATTTCAGTGCAGAATTCAGCTGGAGCAGCACTATTAACTGATTCATTTTGAAAAAAATTTTTTTCCCATGACAGTATCCCTTAAAGTAGGTGAAGTTAGCTACGATTAACATGCCAGAACAAAATAATTTCCTTTTAGTAGTATCAGACATTTTCTATTGTTTTCGTGTTGGTTTTCCAGAGCCGGCAGTCAGAGGATAGTGCCTATATAGTAACACTGTTGAATGATGCAGCTGCACAGCAGTGAATTTTTCTCTCACCTTAATAAAGGAATGTAGGGATTTCCCATACATCTTCTTGAACTCGCAGCGGATTTCCAGCATGTCAATTTCACAACGAGAAACCATAACTCTGATCAGAGTTTTATCATCTGTCCCCATACCCTGCAACACAGAAGAGCCCAGCAGATATATTCCATGAATGTTGGGACACACTGGGAAGACATTGGGACAGATTTACTGAAGGGCAAAGTGGCCGTCGCTAACAAATCGCTAGCAAAAGTAGAGGACAAATCGCTAGCACAGTTTTACGGCCTATCACCAGGCGAATGATCGGTACTCCACAAATTCACAAAAGTGCAAATTTTACAGAATGTTACCAGAATGGTACACAGAGGCCCAAACAGCCCCTACCAGCCCACTAAATAGTGACTTTCTATGGCACCTTATAGCAGCCCCTCTGGCATTTGCCAAAACCCACAGATTGCCAGTCCGGGCCTGTTGTACTGCCCTATAAAAGAAAGGACGGCATCATTTTATATTGCTAAAGTCACACAAGTGTCACAAAATGAATTGCTCCTGAAAGCTTAAAAGTTACTTGGCAACAATCATATAGGTGGCTGTGGTGCTTTGGGTACTGCACCGTAGGCTACAATTGGAAAATACCATCCGTCTACCATTAAATTCCTTTAACAATCACTGCTTTAGATATCATAAGATACTGTTTTCAGAACAAGCCAAGAACAGAGCTGGAAGTTGAGAGTGGAGCAGTGAAATGGGAGAAACTGAATAAATGCACTTTACCATATACCATAAAGTAATTGCGGGTTATGCATATCACATGAGGAGCTATGTATGAGACCAATAGATCAATGTATTAACAATGTATGATGCTAGGCACAAAACAACAAGTTTACAGGACAAAAACACTCACCTTCATAGATTTATAAAGCCGTTCTGCAAAGTAGGCTGGTCGGCTCTTTATGCATTTCACTGCAAGGCAAAGAGTCAGCAATTACATGCTGTGGAACGTATACTTGCATGTCATGGTCAGCTTGAAAGGTCTTATCGTTTCTGTACAGCCTATAAAAAAATCTAAAGAGTGGTCCTTTTACCTATAGCCCTGTTGGCTGCCTGTGTAGTGAAGGGGAGGGGGAGGTAAATAGGCAGGAGGTACAGGTAGGGTTGCCACCTGGCCGGCATTTTACCTGCCTGGCCAGTAAAAATGATGGTGTATCCCAATATTACTTATAGGGAAAAAAGATAAATATATAGGAAGGCCGGTATTTTTTTCCACAAAAGGTGGCAACCCTAGGTACAGGCCGCAATGAGGCCCTGTCTTTACCTGCCACAACTACTGATGTGTGATGTTAGGGCAGTCAGTAGTTGTCCAGTTGCAGCCTGCACCTCTCACATACCCTAGACAGAGCACTGTCTAATGCAGAGTGCAGCTTCCCCCTGTGGTGCAAATGCTTGTTAGATAGGCAAGGCTAAAATACAAATATTGTAACATCTAATCAGCTTCAAGATAAGACTTGACCATTGGTCACTGAACAGGAAGGGTCAAAGGGATAACCCTTATTTTAAGTCTGGACTGTCACATACCCTAAAGCCGGCCAATGACAGTTCAATATTAGCTGCTCACTCAGTACCAACAGATAGCTGGCTAAGAATTGATATCTAATGAGCACTTTGGCCCATGGATGTGGGTCTCTCCAGCAATCTATATTGGTCCCTATTATGACGCAATCTTGGCCCACGGTCCACAATATCAAATCAGCTCTTCTGACCAATTTTATAGAAACAAGCAGGTCTTTTTGTGCAAATGTAGCTATTTTTTTCTGAATATGATCCGCCAAATCCTCAGGTGGTTGCTCAAACAAAAGCAAAACAAATATACACTCTGGTTTTTAAATAGACCCATTGGACTAATCCAAAAGCAATAAAAAAGTGAAAAGTATAGCACATAGTGGCCCCTTAATATCAACCTATAGAAAGATGGATTTTCTTTTTTAAAATCCTGACATACTTACCAATTGCTAAAAGAGCATCTTCAAAATGTCCCGACATTTCAGATTTTATACTGGACTCAAGATCTTTCTTTGCAATTTTTTTATACTCCTCGAAAACTGAGAAAAAAGCAGAGAGAGGCTTCAGTTCAGACCACGCTGCAGCAAGCTTTATATTAATGGCTGCCCCTAGGAAGTTCTAACAGACACTCAATATCTTCCTGGCAGCTTAGAAACTCACAGAAATCATCATTTGATGACTGACAAATACATTTCATGTCTTACTATGTTAAATTGGAATGTACAAATTGATCCAATGAGCTTTATACCTTTCAACGTTCACCCTTTTCTGTAAGGCGGCGCCTATTTAGCTTTTACTCTCCAACTACTCTCCAAGTACAGATATGGGATCCATTATCCCGAAACCAGAATCCAGAAAGATCCAAATTACGGAAAGCCCGTCTCCTATAGACTATATTTTATCCAAATAATCCAATTTTTTTAAAATGGTTTCCTTTTTCTCTGTAATAATAAAACAGTAGCTTGTACTTGATCCCAACTAAGATATAATTGGTCCTTATTGGAAGAACAACCAGCCTATTGGGTTTATTAATGCTTACAAGATGTAAGAAAGAAGATGTAAGGTAGAAGATCCAAATTACGGAAAGATCCGTTATCTGGAAAGCCCCAGGTCCCAAGCATTCTGGATAACAGGTCCCATACCTGTATCTTCTTTAACTCTAACCCCACTGTCCTTGGAAAAACTCACCCCTTCACCTGTTGGTATATTTTGTTGGTATATTCTATTGGTACATTTGCTGGTTTCTAATGAATCTTTCTTGCAATGTAAATACACTATGCCTTGGAAATTCTGGCAAATTGTGAAAGGTTGGTCTGCTTGATTTGCTGTTTTAAGCTGGCCATAAGCGCAAAGATCCGAACGTATGAATCATCGAACGATCAGACTTTCCCATCTCTCGACCTGCCACTAACCATTCAGATGAAATAAAGTAGTAAAAGAACAGATCCGCCGATGTTCTGCCCCTGACAACAATCATATAAAAGTTATGTCCGACAAAAGCAAGTGACAGTGAAAATCATCCGATCGGCAATACACGCAGAGATATTATCGGCAGCCGACAGAAATCATTTAACCTGTCCGATTGACCAAATGACCGATCTCCGTCGAACGAAAAATGTCTCCAAACACAGTCCGAAAATCGTATGAATCCTCGATTCGTAGGATCAGATCTTTGCGTCTATGGCCAGCTTAAGACTGGATAAACGATACAACATTACATAGTATGTAGTACGTAGGACTAATAAAGGAGATATGCTCACCCCTCAGTAAGTGGTTCCGGTTTCTGCTGCAAAGGATAGTCAGGAATTTCACTTCATCCGTCCCCCACTTCTTCTCACCAGCTTCATATAGGGCCTGGGAGGAATGTTAAATATGCATCACACCAGGGCCGGATTTACATAGTGGGCGCCCCTAGGCCCACTGTCATTCGTCGCCCCCTGTCCCCTTTCTTCGTGCAAATTTTCATTATCTGCACTGGAGCAATGGGGATTGGCGCACTGGAAATTTTAAAAATTATTGTATCTCCTGCGCATCCCCAGTGTTTTTTAATCAATGTGGGTGTGGTTGGGCAGCAAGCCGCCCCCCTAAAATCCTGCCGCCCTAGGCCCGGGCCTAGGTGGCCTTTCCACAAATCCGGGCCTGCATCACACATAAAATTGACATTATGCAAAAAGTGGGCAAATGGGTTTGAAGGCAAACCTTTTTTCTACCCTGGATTATTATTCTGTATGGGAAATGACACACCATATTTATGCTTCAAAGATTACTTTCTATTTACTAAACAGTAATAGTATATGGGCAGATTGTGCCTTACTGTGTGATACATATACTGTATATAAGGCAGCCATACTGCTTGATTTGTTCTCCATAGATAGGACTAAGAACAATCTGTCTTGCAGAAAATACAGCTGCTGTCACTTATGTTATTTCAACCATCTCTCTAAATCTCACCATAATCCATATGCGGTACAGCCTAAAGAGTAATCATGGATGAGATCTGCCTTCAAATCCAGTTTATAGACAGTTAATATATGTATGTACCACATGACAGTACTGGAGTGAACGGATGTCGAATATAATAGCCAAAACCCAACTTCGTGCTTTACAGCTACCAATCAATAATCAAGCAGTGACTTAAGGGGGGGGGCATATAGGTCATAACTGTTTGCTTTTGAATCTGAGCTGCATGCTAAAAGCAAACTCACTGAACAGTTATGTACCATGTGGCTCCCCTTCAAGTCACTGACTAACTCAGAGTTATAGAGCTGAAAAGCAAAGTAGTGTTCTGGCTATTATGTTATACATCCAGTCACTCCAGCCTTTATACATTACATTTTTGCCTAACTAACTATATTGATTTTGCACAGCCTATCTATTTAAAGAGTTTTTATTTTTACATTGAACTGTTCCTTTAAGATTCCCATGTATGGATACCCAGATTGTACTGTTCATAAGCAGATCTCAATATAAATAATTTTTATAGTAATTTTTTAGCTAAATCTGACTGTTTTGTCAACCTGACTGTCCCATCTCAGACTGTCAGTTACAGTTTCTAATGCTAATGGACTCCTGCTGCACCAATATGGCAGCCCACTCATAGACGAGCATGGGGAGTCAGATGGGTAATGTACAAATAAGCAGCAAACAAAGCCAATACTATGATAGATGTAAAAATGGTTTCATTTCTGGAGTCAGTATCTCTTTAAGGCAGATTAGAGGCCTGAGACCTACACTGCATCTACACCGCTTGTTCAATGTGCTGCTGTTCTGCACTGTTTTTGGTTGGCTCCGTACTAGTTAAACACAGGGGATTCAGGCTATTCATAAAAAGGCACAGTAGTTCTGTAATTGTGTAACCTTGCAATTCCACTACGGTTGCACCAAATGCCATTGAAAATGTAAGTTACCAATTTATTCCCGCATGCATGTGTAATTGAATTTGTTTTGATCTATTGGGCAAAACTGCGCATGGTGCAACTCTCCTTACAGCTGTATTAACATTGGAACTACAGTACAATTAGCTTTCAGAATTGCACCTACACTGCACTTGTGTAAGTAAATACGCCCTAATCACTAGTTTCCTTATACAAATGGGCCAGACTATAAGAACAATGTCTTTATCCCATGAACAGTCAACATGCAGGATGCATGGATATCAAAAAGCATTTCTTATTTCATATTAAAGCAAGTGGTTTTGCGGTAGAGGACCAGTACATAAGACCACTAAGGCCAATAAAAATGAAATATCGGGGCATAAAACTCAAAACAAAGGCACACAATAGAATCAGTAAATAATACAGATATACCTATTGCAAAGGGCAGTACTTGGGGCCACAAGCATATGTTTAATGGGAAACAACCAGTCCTTACTATTATTCAGGAACCTTGCTTATAAATAACTGTACAGCTTTTCGACCAAATTTTCTCTTAGAAATATGGGTTGGGAAAAAAAAGAACATTTTTAAAATATCCGAATAAAATGAGGAAAGCTATTGTTTACTTGGCTGCTACATGAGCAGCGGTGCAGTACATTACAATGTAAGATGGGCTTACATTGGCATCTTGTTTAGCAAGTGCTTCGTTGACATTGCTGCTCTGATCTCTTCCGCCCTGCAAAGGAATGAAGAAAGAAAGAAAAATAAGATGGAGACCAGATTGTAGAGAATTGCAGGCAATGAATCTTACAGGACCTTTACAAATATCACTTAGAGGGGCTGATTTGTTAACACCTTGTGCAGCTCACCAGATCTTCAAGTACAAACAGAAGTGACACATTCTTTGTGTGTTAAGTAATGCACACATCACTAGAGTTCTGCTGAAGTTAATCTAGCAATTTGCAAAGTTTTATATAAACTACAACCTGCACCTGCAATTTACGTAAACTTCAAAAACTCCAATCACCCAGAGCTATTTGCCATGTTGAGTTTAAGATGCAAACAATCGATTTTTATTCTGTGCTTTATGTGTACTAGATGGTGGGCTTTGTAACCCATCAGTTTTCTCAATTCTCAACTTAGCAACACCTATTTAGACCAAAGGGAGTCATTTACAGTACAGATTAAACAGAAAGGTCCTGACATTGGTTGTGGTACTTACCGAAGCCAAAGATACCAGAACTCTTTGGAACATTGAAGATGTGTCTGAGCAAATATCGTCCTCTAGAGATTTACCATATTCTGCGATACAAAAAAAAGGATCATCATTAACCTGGCAATAAGACATAACTGGAAACAGTTTTTATAAATGAGGAGACAAACATTTGTCTAGGAAAACAGCGGTACATCAATAAATGAGTGACACATAGATTATTGTTTACAGATAATAATATTTGCATATCTGCACATTCATATTTGTGGGAGCAGCAATTTGTTTTGGTCTGTCAAATAATGATAATATCTCTCATAAAACAAAGAGCACCTTCCAATGCTAAAAGTTTATCCGACATATAAGGGTTCCCTTGTTTGGGCCAGGCTTCCTGGTTATGTGGTGTAATCTAATTTGGTAAAGAAACCCTGGCCTCAGAGAGAAAGTACAGTTGGCCACACGGGCCTCAGTGCTGTATTTCTGACTGATCATCCTGAAGGAAAGTCAATTGATATCAGTGGTAAATAGCCAAACCCACTGCTCAAGTGAAATCTTTGCATTTCTGCATCAGCCAGTGATGCTGACACGTGCAGTGAATTAGGTCACTTAGCCTATATGATCACCAGCAAAACCAACCACTAAAGTTCCCCTTTGATCTGGTCATTCAGTCATCAAGTAAAAAGCCAGGTCAGTTTAGGCCACTATGACCATACATTGGTCACACAAGTAGTATTTTGGGCATCAGGTCTTATGGTTGAATTTGACCGCGATACACTACGTTATTTTAAATGCTGACATTTCATATATAATATCTCTAGTATAGGTCAGTCTAAAAACAACTGGACTTGCTGAGTCCAGTTGTTTTTAGATTGACCTATACTAGATATACTATGACCTGGATGAATGAAAATCTTCATAGTCATATATAATATCCACTGGCTTTTTTTGTACATATGAAACCTTCACCTTGAGGGAAAATCTTGTAATCATCTCTCATTGCCCCCCTTTTCCCTATCCCTCTCGTGCCTTGGAGATCAAAGCTTTTGTCTCTCCCTAAAGCACATTCAGAGCAAATGAAAAACCTCTCTCCTCTTTTGAAAGCCAATATTTCAAAATGCATTTGTTTGCAAGTCTCCTATATCTTGTAGGCCATCAGATTCATGGCAAGGCAACTCATGAAAATGTTAATCATTTGTAATTATTATTCCTGAAAAATAAATTGGACTAAAGGCCCAAATACTCTGGTACCTAGCTCATACATTCAGCCTTCCTATCTTCATATAGTCAGCTGATTGATTGTTCCCCAAGCTTTTTACAAAAATGAGGAACAAGACAGATAGCATTTCTTTTATCTGCAGACTGGTTCTGTTCACCAACCTGTTTCCCTTAGGTGGTGTACAGCGCTGTCCTCTGTAGCCATTAATTGATTTACATGGCAGAGAAGCCTATATGATGCATGTAGTCACCTAGTCCCCAGCACATGAAAGCACATGTGTAATCATAGAATAGACAGGGTGGATGTCTCCAACTGCCTCTTCTTGCTTTTCCTACTTACTTATTCTGTAGGTGATATTTATGTTCTTGATCTCCTCGGCTTTGCGAGATGCCAGAATCTCAATCAAACAGCCCTCGTCTGTCCCTGCACCCTAAAAACATACACAAAACTGTTATCATTGAGCACATAACTTGTTGGTGCCATACAAATAACTGACGATGAGGATGAAACAATGATAGCAGTGACACTATACTCATGGGCACTTAGAGCAGTGTTTTTGCCCTAGTGATTATGCCTTTCCTTCTTCTTTAAATGCTACTATATCTTAAATCAACCTTAAAATTTATAGGTGCCATCATGGATGTCTATATCATCTGCAATACAGTGAGCCTTCAGCTGAAGAAACAAAGCATGCTCCAGGGAGCAAAAATATGGGAAGAAGGAGGGTGCTGATGTCACCCTAATGCAAGAAAAGAGAGTGATTTTAAAGTACCTTTTCTGTTTTGAGCAGCATAGTAAGAAGATAATGTGTGTTTTCACATCATTGGGCAGAGCACAATTTGCATTGTATTGTTTATTTGTCCTTTAATCCAAAAACTCAAATGAAAACGCTTTTGGATGATTATTAAAAATGAAATGCATGCTTTCACAACATATACAGTAATTGTAGCATTGTTTACTGTTGTTATTGTTTTACTGTGTAACACACAGTATAAAGTCCTTAAAAAGGGTAGTTGACTTTCAAGTGAAAATCACAACTGAAATTCCAAACAGGAGAGTGGAGTTACAATAATCCATATTTAAGCTGAATTACAATTTAATATCAGGTTCAGATGCCATCAGTCTTTAAAACTCTGTCAAATTCAATTAATGTAAAGCGATCCTTGTATCCTTTTAAAATGTAAATAGATCAAGCAAGTGCATGCTGAAGATCAGGGGTAGAAACCAACTTTTAATACTATTGGCTGTCTTACATTTACTTTTGGCAAGAAGCGGTAAAAGACTTGTATTGTTGGTGAATCTGACTCTTCTACAGAAAGTAAAGAGCATCAATGCAGGAATATTAAACTGCTCTGTGGCGCGTGACATGCTTTGTTGAGAGACTTTATTGTAAAAAATAAGCTCCCTTGCCAGCTTTGCTTGCACTCTCTCCCCTTCTCTTCTTTCCTTTAACAAAGCCTCCCAGGAAGAGAAAGTACTGGGAAGTATCAGTGAGCTGATGAATAAACTATTAGCAAGTACAGGTATAGGACCTTTAATGCAGAATGCTCAGGACCTGGGGATTTCCGCATAAGTGGTATTACTGTAATTTGGATCCCAATGCCTTAAAAGGGTGGTTCACCTTCAAGTTATTGGTCTTCGTTATTATTTTTTTTTATAGTTTTTGAATTATTTGCCTTCTTCTTCTGACTCTTTGTAGCTTTCCAATGGGGGTCACTGACCCAATCTAAAAACAGATGCTCTGCAAGGCATATTGTTGTTGTTACTTTTTATTACTCATCGTTCAATTCAGGTCTCTCCTGTTCATATTCGAGCCTCTTATTCAAATCAATGCATGGTTGTTAGGGTCATTTAGGCCATAGCAACCTGCTGAAATAGCAAACTGGAGAACTGTTGAATAAAAAGCTAAATAACTCTAAAACCACAAATAATAATAAATGAAAGTCAAATGCAAATTGTCACAGAATATCACTCTCTACATCATACTAAAAATTAACTCAAAGGTGAACAACAAAGTCTGCTAAAAATCCTTCAAACATTAAATAAAGCCAGTAGGATTGTTTTACCACAAATATGGATTCATGCATCCAAGATCCAGTGCATCAGGTAAATGCAGTCTTCAGGTGTGCAGAGGCCCTGTACCTTACAATTGACACAAGCAAGGAGTAAAGTACAGGGCTCTCCTTTTCGACTGCAACCACGCATTTTTTATGCAACTACAAAATGTTGGACCTGCCCAATTTAAGGCCCATTTAGTCCTGGGTGGAACTTTCACAAAGTTGTGTAGGCCAAATTGCACCAACAATTGATGGGCACAATTACAGTAGAGTTCTGTGTGTGTGGGGAGGGGTTTAAGGGAGTGCAAGTTCTGCGGATTTCATGCAGCAAGCACATTGCTCCCATTACTAATGATCATCAAGGTATTTTTTGCATGACCATAGTTGGGGATGCAAATATTCAGGACCAAATCCAATTGGGTACTAATTAGGGATGCACTGAATCCACAATTTTGGATTCGGCCAAACCCCCGAATCCTTCGCAAAAGATTAGGGTTGAATACCAAACCGAATCCGAATACTAATTTGCATATGCAAATTAGGGGTGGGAAGGGGAAAACATTTTTTACTTCCTTGTTTGGTGACAATAAGTCACGCGATTTCCCTCCCCAACCCTAATTCGCACATGCAAATTAAGATTCGCTTAGGTTCGGCTGGGCAGAAGGATTCTGAATACTGCTGAAAAAGGCAGAATCCTGGCTGAATCCTGGATTCGGCGCATCCCTAGTACTAATATCATCCATTCAAAGGAGTGGGATTTGAGAAATGAATGAGAACAGGTGACAAAGAATCCAAGTGTCCTTGGGCAACCTGTTCGGTTTTATGATTGGCAGTAAAACCCGGGTGGGGACTTGAGGAAAGAGCTTTGTTTCCCATTAAATCTCAAGCATGGCCTCTAAATACATCTCAGAACACCCACCTTCATGGATTTCTTCAGTTCTTCCACATCATAGAGAGTGTACGGAGTCATAAGTGCCAGGATGACTTTTTCGAAGTTCCCTGTGAGTTCTGATTTTAAATCATCCTCGAGATCCTAAAAATGAGAATAGCAGACATTTAAAAGCTTGCATTGAAAGAAACAAATAAGTGACCACACCAACATGCCGTGTATTCTGCAAAAGGTTCAGAAGTAATTAGCATGGGGCTAGTTTGATATTTAAACTGTTTGCTTTTAAGCTCTTAGGAGGTTATGTAATAAAAGTCACTAAGTTTGCTCAGGAGCAGTAACCTATAGCAACCAATCAGCAAGTAGCATTTCCTAGTCAGCTGTTTAAAAGCAAAGGGTTCCTGCTCCTGGGCAAACTTAGTACCTTATATTACATATGGGGGCTAAAGGACATATTGCATACGTGGTTGCAAGATCTAAACAATAAACCAAAAGTGCATAGACGTAAGAGAGGGATCATTGTTTTCTAAAGAGCAGTGCTGGTAGGTGCAAAGTTGAAAGTGCAAATTATATATATATATATATATATAAAACCATCCATGGTTATACGTGTAGATCAACTATCTGATGACGATGTTGATAGGTCAGCCAATTAACGTTTCCTGCCGTCATGTACAATACACAGTTGTATAGGTGCACTCCACAAACAGATATATATAAACAGATATATATATATATATATATATATATATTCTATGGTTCAAGCATGGTATTCTCTATAAGGAGAGTCAGCCTATCTGTTTATGTAGCTGGCTGGTTATGTAATTTTGAAAATGTCTGCTGGGTAACCACAAAGTGAGTAATTCTTTAATCAAACAGTAAACGTCTGTTTACCAAAGTTAAGGAGCACAAGAGATAAGCTGTTCCTTTATGAAAAACCCTAAAACATCAGCATATTGTTTTTTAAATTTTTCAGGAATTTAAAAACATATAGGGAAAAAACCCATTTGCCCAGGTGCAGTACCCCATAGCAACCACTAAGTTGTTTGCTTTTAAACAGGTGACTAGTATTTGCTAACCTGCTGGTTGGTGAAAACACAGTTTGCACTTTTATTACATAACCCCTTAGAAGCTGGGAGGTAGAACTCATATTGTTATGCTTCCCAAAATTCCTAGTACAACTTACTAACACCAGCTACAACTACAACTAACACCAGAGCTTACGGAAAAATAATGTTAAATGCGCTCCCATTTTCACCTTTTAACCTTTAAAATGAGCATTTTTAATTTTTTTCCCTATTTTACATGTCCTTTTAACAGTTTGTATTAGGGGTGCACCAAATCCATGTTTCATATGCATTCCAGCCCTCTCTTCAGGATTTCAGCCGAATCCTAGTGCTGTCCAACTCCTTCCATAATAATTCATAATACATGTTCATGGGCTTGTATCAAATTGATGTCATACACAATAGTCTAGGGAGCCCATAGTCAGGCAGCGGGATATAAAGAAGGGCCACATCGGACCCACTGGTCTCTAGTTGGGCAGGCCTGAACCTAAACACTGGCTGAATTGGCAAATTCTTAGGGCTATAGCACATGTCACTATCCACAGCTAAGTCACTCAGCACCCACAATTCCACCTGAAAACAAAGACTGGCCACCACACTGTGGCATTGTAATCTTAGGTTTGACTTACTTTCCCAACAGTGGTTTTATAGGCAGTCTTGATTTCCTGTCTCTGGGAAAGAGTCCTGTTTGCAATGACGTCAATAACAGCATCTTCATCAGTGCCTAGAAACAAGGGGAATCCTGGTCACAGAGAGCTAATGGATTCTTCTCACAAGGGTCGTGTTTTAGCATAAAAAACACATTGATGATAGCAGATATAACAGGTGTATAAGTTCCTTGTGGAATATGACAAGAGAAAATGAATTACACAAGTGACGGGAGCATTAAAACGGGACAAGACTCCCATTCAACTCCTAGATTTCAGGGATATATACTATGTAGATCTATAGCAGGGATCCCCAACCAGAGGCTCACCGACCACCGATCTACATTATACACATCCATCCTGTGCATGTACCCATCATTGGGGCAAATTCACTAAGCGGTGAAGCACCTAACGCTAGCGTCAATTCACTAGCGTTGGGCATTTTCGTTACTTTGCAAATTCACTAACGAACGCTGGTGTAAATTCACTAGTGTTACTTCGCACCTTTACGCCTGGCGAATTTTCGCTACGGACGTAACTACGCAAATTCACTAACACGCGCAGTGTACTGAACGCTACCTTTTACGCTAGACTTCCTTTGCCACCTCAGACCAGGCGAAGCGCAATAGAGTAGATAGGGATTGCTTCAAAAAAAGTTAACATTTTTTCTAAGTCCCAGAAAACGCTGGCGTTTTTTCTATATTATGGGTGATAGGCTGAAAAAGATTTTTTGGGGCTCCCCTCCTTCCCCCCTACATTTCCTAACTCATGGCAACTTAACTATACAGTGGGCACATGTGTAGGGCAAAAAAAAAATGTTATTTGATGTTTTGAAGGTTTCCCAGGCATTTGTAGTGATTCTACGTATTCCTCCATTGAAATTTGAATTTGGCGCCGTATGCAAATTAACCATCGCTAGCGTAACTTCGCTTCGCTTAGCGAATCAACGCTAGCGCAACTTCGCAACCTTATGCTACCCCTGTGCGCAACTTCGGATTTTAGTGAATTTTCGGAGTGCTGGCGAAACTACGCCTGGCGAAGTTTGACGAAGTGCGGCGAAGTTGCGCCTGGCGCAACTACAAATCTTAGTGAATTTGCCCCATTGTGATTAACCCAGAATGATTAAAGAATAGTTTATACATGGGTGGGCCATTTATCCTGGAAATGTATTAGTACTCACCTGCTCCTTTCATGGCTTTCCTCAGCTTCTGCACATCATTGGCTGCATTGAAATTGGGGTAGGGTTTAATTGTACCCTTAGTTCCAAGCTAAAGCACAGAAAATAAAAGTTCAGTCAAAATCAAACGTTTAAAGATCTGCACCCAATAAGTAAAAAAAATATAATATACAATTACTTTCCAAGACTAAAACCACTACATATTTACAAAGAGCATATATTGGAAATGGGCTTGAAATTATATTATATTTCATTATATTATCAGGGCACACCTGGAGATTTGACTGCATTGGTGCAGGCGTTCTCCCAAAGAAGAGGCGATTAGTCGCCAGATGACTGAGGGTAAGGACACACCTGGAGATTCGGGCAGATTTAGTCACCCGGCGACTAATCGCCTCTTCTTTGGGACAACTAATCTCCCCGAACTGCTTCCCCGTGTCTTCCGCCAGCCTTAATGAAAAAACGCCTGCGCCAATGCACTCACGGCGCTTCGATTTCCAAAGTTTACTCATGTGCCTTTACCCTAAATCTGTGACCCTAAATCCTAAATATTACCGAATCTCCAGGTGTGCCCTTATCCTTAATGTGATAATGTGCTTTATAATAATGGATTATCAATAGTCTCCAGATAAGCCAGGGAAGAGGGGTGTGCTTTCCACAGCAAAGAAACAGGTGTCTCCCATTTATGTATGGCATGTAGTAGCCACATGTGCCATGAAATAATTTTAGACACTCTAGGGGCATTTTGATGATGAGAGTTTTTTTTTTTTTTTAGTCTACAAGGAGCCTTAGGCTCCATAAGAGACTTTAGTTGCCTGACATGACATTACAAGAAGGCTCTGACTAGGAGGTTTTGGCAGCTCTCCTCCCGAATTACTTGCAGGTGATGTAGCAGTGGGAGGTGGAAGGCAAGCTTCCTGGTAGCCACAGCGAGACTGGCTGGCCACAAGGGGACTTCCAAGAAGCCAAATACATTAAGCTGGCCATAGACAAGCAGATTTTAGCCTCTTGTTGCATGAACAATTATACGGCTCGACCTCCACTAACCATTCAGATTAAATAAAGTAGTAAAAGAACAAATCAAACGATGTTTTGGCAGTGACAACAATCGTATGAAAGTGATGTCCAACAAATAGAAGTGACACCCACTGATATCATCCGATAGGCAATACATGTAGAGAAATTATCGTTAGCCGACAGAAATCTTTTAACCTGTCTCATCGAATAAATGACGGATTGCCATGGTATTGAAAATATTGTGACAATCCACACATGGTCTAATCGTACAAAACTATTTTTCTTGCGACTTTTATCTTTTAGTATTTGGCCATCTTTAGCCCCCTGTTGACCTTTAGCTCTGCTGTATGTTTCCAGTAAAGCATGCCATGCTCCACCAATCAGGGCTTGCTAGGGACTGCACTATGCAACCATCCTTGCAAGGGCCATGTTATCATCTGAAGATAAGGCCATTGCTTCATGATATTGCAGCTTTATGATATTGACTTATTGTCAGGAGGTTTATACTTACTGTTGCCATGATATTCACCGACTGCAAAGCAGAGAATTTCCAAGCAGATGTTGGCTGTAATAAAACAGATAAGGCATGTTTAGAAAGGCACTAAATGGCTACATTGGAGCATCTGAAACCATGGTATATCTGATTTTTATGCCATTTTATGTACATGTAATTAAGAGGCTTGGGAGGTTAGAGAATATTTATAGTTGCTCATTACTTCCTAATTCTTCTCCAGCTCATGCACATGATAAAGGTCATTACTCTGATACCCTTATCTTCAGGAACAACCGTCACAGCATTTATCTTCCTTAATGGACAAGAACTTTATATTTTATGGTTTGAGAACACAATCCCATCTGATAAGTTGAAGTAAAACAACAACTGAAAACATCAGGTCTCTGCATTCAACTTTCATGATGTTATGTCATTGTCATTCTAAATACCTTTTCTATAACTTAATGAATCCATCCTTCTACTTATGGAACACAAGTTATTTTCTCTGAAGGGGTATATACATCAGCATGGAAAAACCAATCTGTTTTTCTCTGCTAGCCTATACAAGCCAGTAGAGAAAATGCCAGTGTGCCATTAGCCCAAGGCCCCATATGGAATATGTAGTACAGTTTTGGTCGCTGTTACACAAAAAGTGACAGTGATGTATGTAACATTAACATAAGGGGTTAAAAGACAGGGAAACCCATGCATATATCATACGTCCCATGCAGAGGCCCTCCTCTTAAACCAAAGCACCCACTCTCGCAAATACTGCCCTGCTTGTCTGTACCTGTTAATAAAATAAAGAGAGCTGGGAGAAGACATCAAGCGGCCAAAGATGACCACCAACCCCGCTGCCTTGCTCTGCATTTTATTAGCAGGTACAGGCAAAGAGGGCAGTACTGAAGAGTGCAAGGTCACCTGCAGGAGATCACGATTAATCGCAAGTGCGGGGAGGCTGATTTTTTCTGAATGTTAGATAGCACTGAAGTCACACAAGCAACGACAGGCTTCAGATCCCTATCTGGTCAGCCTAGCTGCTGATTTGTTCCTATCCTACTTGGTGTGCCAAGTGCCTCCGGCTCTTCTGAACAGCCTGGGAATGGAGGCAGCAGGAAGTGAAACGGATGGGAGGGACTAGTAGGGTTTTTGCAGAAATTTTCAATAAATCGGCCAGAAACGACTTCGAATTTGGCGGAATACAGACCTACTCGATCGAAAATGGACCTATTCAGCCAAAAAATCCTTCGACTTAATTTCGGTTGGTCTTTTTGAATTCGAATTTCGAAGTTTTTCAAATTCGAAATTAGACCCTTGATAAATATGCCCCATAGTGTTTTCTCCATTAGTGGAAACTGCCAATACCACTGTAAACAGCAAGATTTTTATGATGTAGTTTTTATTTCTAAATTACACTGTTTACACTGCAAATAATTCACTCTACAATATAAAATTTCATTCCTGAACCAACAAGTGGATTTTTTTTTTAGTTGTAAAATTGGTGTGTAGGTGCATCTCAGGTCATTTTGCTTGGTCAAGTGCTTTCAGAAAGAGTCAGCACTTTAGGATGGAACTGCTTTCTGGCAGGCTGTTGTTTCTCCTACTCAACGTTACTGAATGTGTCGCAGTGGGACCTGGATTTTACTATTGAGTGCTGTTCTTATATCTACCAGGCAGCTGTTATCTTGTGTTAGGGATCTGCTATCTGCTTACCTTCCCATTGCGCTGTTGTTAGACTGCTGGGGCAAAGGCGGGGGGGGGGAAATAACTCAAACTTGCAGTACAGCAGTAAAGAGTGACTGAAGTTTATAAGAGCACAAATCTGGGAAACTGAAATATGTCTAGCTCCATGTCAGATTTCAAAAGCAAATATAAAAAAATCTGTTTGGGCTTTTAAGTTTAAGTTTAAGTTTGGTAGGGCACATTTGTATTTCTACAGGTATGTTGTGGCTCAACAGAGGAGGAACAGGCTCAGTCAGGTAAGAAAACCATCAGCTCTGTGATGCCCACTTTTCATTGCTAAGAAATTATAAGCCATAGCCAATACCGTAGATTTATTATGCAGTGACAAGTCCCTCCCAGATGACAACTGTAGGGTAAATATAGATTATAATCCCAACTATAATATTTACTCAAGCAAATACTGGATGATAATCATTGTTTGCATTAAAGAATCAACCTTTGCCCTCTGTCCGTTGCCTCCACCTCTTTCATTCTTCACAAAAACAATCCAAAGGAAACAAAGGGGTCAGGCTCCATCTCATATAACAGATGAGAATGCTGTAATATTTAGGGATATAAATCTAAGAAAAAACAGAGAACTCCAAAGTTCAGCTGATTTTTTTTATAAGGGCTGGAGGAAAATAACAGTCGGATGAAGTATTCGCTCCCACCCCACTTGGAAAGCAACAACAGCGCAAAGCTTACTCCTACTCCATGGTAACATGTTTTTTACAAAAAAAAGCCAGGCAGTCGTAACGTTGTCCTTATAACTTTGTCCGCATACAGAAATCAGAAACAATAGGCAATGTAAAAAAGACTTTCAGGTCAATGTTTCATCTCTGAAAAAGGAAAAATATCAATATTGCTGCAACATAAATGTCTCTCTCTGAGGGCAACATTAATGGCTTTGCAGCCCCGGCATTAGCGCTGCAGTGAAGGGACAAAAGGCTGCAATGTCCTCCCTCCCAATCTAATCCACTATAAATGGCAAACACCTGAAAGTACCGTGTTAACATTTTGAGGAATTTAAAGATGAGGAGAATTAGGAGAAAGAAATCCAAAACTGCATGATCATTGTAAACCTTGAGGGGTCTGTTTCTTGAAACAATGTAGTAAAAGCCAGACGAGAGAACTAGTGCTTTGCATCGCAGTTACATTTACACAAAACTATAAAACTATTGAAATTATTTAATGTGTATTGAAAAGTTGCTCCATTTCCCAGGAGAACCTGACACTGAAATACAGTGTTCTGCACATGCGTGCTTCTTGGATTGTCATTCTACCCAAACTGGTTTTAATTTAAACACAGTTAGTAAGTGCTGGTATGTTTTCAAGATGCATTGTAAGCATGGGAAATGTGAAGCCAACAAGAGTATTGAGTTAAGGTGTTTGTTACCTTTTCTCCAGGCAAGCACAGAGTTTAGCTAAACAAATCCTCCTGCAATTAGAGATCATGGCATTTTAACTAGCTCTAGAATCCCTTGGCAACCAATTAGCAGGGACATTTATTGGTCCCCTGTTTGAAAACAAACATCTCTTAAAACGTCTGCAAACTCTGCATCTTATCTTATACATTACGCCTGTGTATTATCTAAATATGTATTTAATGAGCCTATTATGCCCAAAGATACTACAAGTGTCACTCCCTAGTACACCTGCTATCCCACTACTTCTTTAGTCACCATCTCTCCCTACTATACCTGCTATCCCACAGTCACTCTCCCTTCCCAAAGACTATTATCCCACTCAGGGCAGCCATCAGGGGGTGACAGGGGGGAGAGTTGTAGGGGGCCCCGAAGGTTAGGGGCCCTGCCACGTCACACTTACTTGATTAGCCGCCCCCCCCTGCTTTCTGAGAGTTGCTGACTTTGGGAAGGAAGAGCACAAGGGGAGGTATCTTAAGTCCATTACTTCCCCTTATTGGTCACTGAGTTTAAGTCCTGGTTGAGCTACTCAGGGATTGGATTGCTGAGGTTTGAACTTCTCCTCCAGCTCATCCAAGATTTTAAATTCTGTGACCAATAAGGGAAGAAAATGTTGTCACTGGAAGAAGATGCAGCCACCTGTGCTCCCCTCCTCCCTTCTTTGTTGGCAGCTCACTGACAGAAGGTGGGCCACACTAATGAAGTAAGTGTAACATAGCAGGGCCCCCCTAAAGGTAACCCTCTGTGGTCCCTGTTGTGTGGTGGGGCCCTGGGCACCAAATTTTTATTAAACTTCTGGGGCTGCAAGTTTTTTTACATGGATGGCCACCAATTTTCTTATAACGTGGGGGGGCCCCTGGCCACCAATTTTTTTCCCCATGTGGGGTCCTAGCCACCAATGTTTTTTTAATGGGGGGCCCTGACTACAAATGTTTTTTTCAATGGGGGGGCCCTGCCCACCAATATTTTTTTACTTTTTTATTAACATGTGGGAACCATAGCCACCAATGTTTTTTTTTTTAGTGTGTGGTTGGGGGTGGACCTGTGGGGTGGGGAGGGCGGCCTGTAGGTGGGGCTTGTGGTGGGCGCAGCCCAGGAAATTTTTTCGTATGGGGCCCTGTGATTTCTGATGGCGGCCCTGATCCCACTGTTACTATATGCACCATCTCTCCCTACTATACCTGCTATCCCACAGTCACACTCCCTTCCCAGAGACTATTATCCACTGCTACTATAGGCACCATCTCTCCCTACTATACCTACTATCCCACAGACACACTCCCTTCCCAGAGACTATTATCCATTGTTACTATAGGCACCATCTCTCCCTACTATACCTTTTATCCAACAGTCACACTCCCTTCCCAGAGACTATTATCCCACTGTTACTATAGGCACCATCTCTCCCTACTATACCTGCTATCCCACAGCCACAGTCCCTTCCCATAGACTATTATCCCACTGTTACTATAGGCACCATCTCTCCCTACTATACCTGCTATCCCACAGCCACAGTCCCTTCCCATAGACTATTATCCT
This sequence comes from Xenopus petersii, assembly GCA_038501925.1. Lineage (NCBI taxonomy): Eukaryota > Metazoa > Chordata > Amphibia > Anura > Pipidae > Xenopus > Xenopus petersii. The sequence continues at coordinate 105,889,216 of CM076677.1, forward strand.
ACTGCTACCAAATGCACCACCTCTCCCCTAGACAGATCTGACAAAAATGCTGGAACAGGGGCCAACAAAGAAAGCATTGCACTCAGGGGCGTAACTATAGAGGAAGCAGACCCTGCGGCTGCAGGGGGGCCCAGGAGGTATAGGGGCCCCATGAGGCCCTAATTCATATACAAATTCAATAAATATTGGAGAAACAAGTCAACCTCTAAACATTTTGGGGGCCTGAAAAATAATTTGCTGTGGGGCCCAGTAATATCTAGTTACGCCACTGATTGCACTAGACGTCACTACTGTTATACTAAACTACAGAAAGTCAGTTTGTTCATAAGCTATTATTTCTAAAATATATTCACTCTGAAGACACTAGTACATGGGTACAGGCAGTGTCATAGTTGGATTTTTGGGGTTGTAATACCCAAACTCTAGTTCTGTGCTACTATTGATTAAAGGAACAGTAACACAGAAAAATGAAAGTGTTTTAAAGTAATGAAAATACAATGTAGTGTTGCCCTGCACTGGTAAAACTGGTGTGTTTGCTTCAGAAACACTACTATAGTATATATAAATAAACTGCTGTGTAGCCATGGGGGCAGCCATTCAAGCAGAGAATACATAGTAGATAACAGATAAATTCTGAAGAATTCCATTGTATAATACAGAGTTTATCTGTTATCTGCTGTTTACCCTGTGCCTTTTCTCCTTTTTATACTTTGAATAGCTACATAGCAGCTTGTTTATATAAACTATAGTTGTGTTTCTTAAGCAAACACACCACATGTTACAAGTGCAGGGCAACATTACAATATATTGTCATTCCTTTAACACACTTTCATTTTTTGGTGCTACTGTTCCTTAAATTGCTGGAAGTTCTGCTACAAGCGAGCTGTAGCTGTGCCTATGTCTGCTCTAGGAACTCACCAGATTCAACTGCTACATTATAAGGCAAGTATCATAGACAAACTGCACAAAGTATTTCCCCATTTTACACAAGTGTGAATGAGTATTACATAACTCCGCACTCTCTGTGTGCACTTTCAGCCCCAGTCCTTGCAACCTGCACTCGGCTCCAACAGCCCTGAACCACACCCCATACTCTGTAATGCAGAGACACTCGTAAAAACGGAACAGAAGAATGGATTCTTGACCTTTTATTTTTATCATAGTTTCAGCCATGTGCATGTGCCACACCCACTACAAAAACCCCAGATCACCATCCTAATGAATTACAATGAATCCATTGGGCTTTCAAGCAATTTATTCATGAAACAGTTATAAAGACCTCAAGTTCCTCTAACCTCTCCCCACTTGCAGATTCAAAGCAGATGACTAAGTTCTTCTCTGTCCAACTGAAAGGAGGTTACTGATCTTCACTCACAATTATTCCATGATCCAATGAAAACAGTCAACCCCTTCCCTGCCAGAATGCCAATAAGTGCATCAGAGATGTAATACAAGAAAGTTGTTGGGGTGCAGTGATTGAGTATCTGCCTCAACAAAGGCAAGAGACTCCATCTGAACCAGTTCAGTATCACATCTATATTTGAAACCATATTTCCCTTAATACACTTTTGTCAACTGAGCTGTTTTTAAAGGTGTTGAGACCCAGAGGCTTTGAGTAGCTCCACTGTTACATAAAGTATCTGTTTCATCTTTGCCTCTTGTCATTCAACTACAGCAGCCAATACCTTGCCCCTTTGCTCAAAAGCCTTCAGCTGTCATGGGAACACTGGAAAGGGTGCAGATTGGGCAGCACTTATATAACATTACTGTTGCCATAATGCACTAGTGTCCCATGCTGCTACTAAAAGTACCACCCACAGCCACAGTCCCTTCCCAGGGGTTATCAACACTACTACTATAGGCACCATCTCTACCTACTATACCTGCTATCCCACAGCCACACTCCCTTCCCAGAGACTATTATCCCACTGTTACTATAGGCACCATCTCTCCCTACTATACCTGCTATCACACAGTCACAGTCCCTTCCCAGAGACTATTATCCCACTGCTACTATAGGCACCATCTCTCCCTACTATACTTGCTATCACACTGCCACAGTCCCTTCCCAGAGACTATTATCCCACTGTTACTATAGGCACCATCTCTCCCTACTATACCTGCTATCCCACAGCCGCAGTCCCTTCCCAGAGACTATTATCCCACTGTTACTATAGGCACCATCTCTCCCTACTATACCTGCTATCCCACAGCCACAGTCCCTCCTATAGACTATTATCCCACTGTTACTATAGGCACCATCTCTCCCTACTATACCTGCTATCCCACAGCCACAGTCCCTTCCCAGACACTATTATCCCACTGTTACTATAGGCACCATCTCTCCCTACTATACCTGCTATCCCACAGTCACACTCCCTTCCCAGAGACTATTATCCCACTGCTACTATAGGCACCATCTCTCCCTACTATACCTGCTATCCCACAGCCACAGTCCCTTCCCAGAGACCATTATCCCACTGTTACTATAGGCACCATCTCTCCCTACCATAACTACTGTTTTACTGCCAGAAGCTGTAACCATAACAAGCAGGTATCATTATGTAGCAAGTGCAGCAAACATGGGGCCAAGAATGGAACAAAGTGAAATGCTCCTGGTTCTGGACAATTATTGTGTTTTAAGAGATGAGCAGAAAAGTGGGGGCCACTTATTATCTTGCCTTGTGGCCTATAGGGTGTGTTTCCCCCTAAAGGGGTCAGGTCAGGTAAAAATAATGTTCAAATAACTGCAACTGTGCATTATGTCACTCACAGCAGCGATTATTAAATGAACTGACAGTACAATCTCTGTGACGTTCCCAAACAAACTTTCCATCACATATTAAGCTGCTTCTCCGTTGATATCAGCCAGGAAACATAATTACTGCCCCACAAATGTCAAATTCTAAAGAAGCAAGTGTAAGTTTAATGCATAAGTATGAAAGTATGGAACAACAGTTCCTAACAAGCACTCTATCAGGCAGACAAGGGTGTGCTATTCAAAGGACATAAACTGTCATGTTTCTACTTCTTGAACTATCGAGATTCGAGCCCTCCCTGCTACTGTCAGATGATAATCTACACGAATAGGTAACAATTATTTATTGTGCGCACCCCCAGAGTAGAAAGTTGGCCTCACCCGCTGAAGCAGCACTCACCTGTGTCGACTGCTCCAAACACGGCTGGACAGGGAGTAGTAGGAAGGTGTAGGGGACAGTATATAAGTGAAAGCTGACTGGGAGGCGACCGTGTTTGTTCCTCCTACTGAGTGTGCAACTCAGGCAGTTGCTGTTTGTTCTGTGTGTGGGTCAGAGGGTTATCACTCAGCCAGGGATACTCTATACAAACTCTCATATGTGTGTACATTCGGCAATTCTCTGTCACAACTCTGTCTGTGTCTTATACACTGAAAATGTGGCCTAAAATGTCTCTGAATATATAAACAATCAGGGTACGTGTGACCAGGGCCGCCATCAGAAATCATGGGGCCCCATACAGCAAAATTTTCTGGGCCCCCTGGCCCCGCCCACTCCACAGTAAAAAGTCCACACAAACACCAGTGCTAAAAAAAGTAAACCCCTCACTCACAAGTTATAAAAAGCCATTGGTGGTCAGGGCCCCCTTATAATTTAAAAAAAAAATTGCATAAAAGTTTTAAAAAAACATTGGTGGTCAGGGCCCCCCTACAAGTTAAAAGAAATCATTGGTGGTCAGGGCTCATCCTATAAGTTAAAAAAAAAAACATTGGCGCCAGGGCCGCCCTTGCGGTTTTTTTTTTAAAAATTGGTGGTCAGGGCCCCCTACAGTGCCCCCCTATACATTAAAACAATTTGCACAAGGGTCCCCCATAGAAGTTTCTACAATAACGTTGGTGGTCAGGGGATCCATAGAATATTTTAAAAAAATTGGTGGCCAGGGGTTTAATAAAATAAAAAAATTGGTGTTCAGTGGAACGTACAGGCTGGAAAAAGAGGCTCCCAGTGCCAATGTTAGAGTAGCTGCCTCTTTTTCACAGCTCAGTCTGGAGTCACAGGGTTAAAAGCTTCTGTTCGTTTGCCCCTCCCTCCCTCCCTGCTTCTCCACTCCCTGCTTCTCCACTCCCTGCTTCTCCACTCCCACGTCAGCCTCACCCTCGGCATCAGAAGCAGCACTGGAAGAACTGGAGAGAATGTAGGTGCCGCACAGAGCTTAGCGATCAAGAAGTGAGTAGCATGAGCAGCGTGAGCAGCAGGTCTAAGCACGGCTTTGGGTATTTCAATCCAGCTTCGGGTTCAGCGGCACATGAACTTCAGCACCAGGGGGGGCCCGGCTAATTTAAAAAATGTAACACAGCCGGGCCCCCCTTCAGGCCCGGGCCCGGTACAATTGTACCCCCTGTGCCCCCCTGATGGCGGCCCTGCATGTGACATATCACTTCTCCTGTGGCCTAGATATGTGTGTCCCAAATAAGGTTGCCGCCTGTCTGTTTTTGAACCGAACAGTTCGGTTTTTCTAAGGCCTGTTCGGGTCTTGACTTTTTGTTCGGTTTCAGCCTTGTGAAACCCAAACAATTATCTGGCCAATAAATGAAAACCATTAAAATACTAAGATACTCACCTCAACATGGCTTAGTTATTATCAAGTACAGTTCATTTCTTAGTATTACAGTAACAAAAAACACAAATCAATCAAAAATAAATTGTTTTCTGAATTAGCATTGCTGTATTTCAGAGCTTTCTGGATAACAGATTTCTCATACCTGCAATTTCTCAAGCAGAATATATATAGAGACAGGGCTGCCTAGGATTGCTACCCGGCTAGTATTTTACCGGCCTAGGCGGTAAAACACCTGCCAAGGCCGGGGCCGGTATTACAAATTTACCAGTTGCCAGTAAATTTGTAATACCCTTAAAAAAAGCCCTTGGCTAACCCCCCAATTCGCTCAGAACTTACCTTTTATTCGGCCTTCTGGCCATTGCGTGATGTTGCCCTGCCCCCTTTTGCATCATGTTATGTGGCTTTGCCCCTTTTTCATCATGGACCACCCCTTTTGTTCCCACCCCCCACCGGCCGGTAAAACTTTTCAGAAAAGGTAGCAACCCTAGTTGCCACCCTAGTTGCCACCCATGTGGTTTTGAACTGGACATCTCAGTTTTTAAAAGGCTGTCTGTTCAAAATCTTCTGTCCATTTTAAACCATTGCAAAAAAGGAACAGAAATCTGGCCAGTCTAAGGCAGTGGCGGAACTACCGGGGGAGCAGGGGGTGTGAGCGGACCAGAGCCCGCTCGCCACTGGAATCCGTCGTGTATGGAGGGGGCGGGGCCCAGCTGCATGTCACGCACCAGGGCCCGCCCCCTCTAGTTATGGCACTGGTCTAAGGGGTGCAATCACGCCAATCCTGCAACATAACTCCACCGACATCATTGTGCCTACCTCTGATGTCATCATGCCCACTTCAACATCACTGATGTCATCACTGCCCCACCCCCAATTCTATCTGCCCCACCCTCTTTAGCCTCCGCCAAAGGTGGCAACCCTAGTCCCAAACTGTGGGTCAGCCACCCCGCCTCAGATGGGCTCAGAACAGTGGCAAGTCTGAAAATAAAATTTGAGTAAATTCACCTTCCCTATTGTTCCTACAATTTATGTTCAAGGATGAATCTCTGTACTGGGTGTGAAAGAGCAATACTAAGATTATAAATAATTAAATCAATAATATTAACTAGATGAATTATTTCCTGGAACAATAGTAACATTATCAACTCCATTTTAAACCAGAGAATAAGTCCTCCCTCAAACAACTTAAATGATACATATATAAATACACCACTGTATGGATAATATCTGCCACCATCAATATGCAAGATCTGCCATCTGTGAAGCAAGTTGTGAACTGCACCAAAAATGCCATCACTCCAAAAAAAAAACCCTGAAATATCTTGGCAGGATACATGTGTGGTATTTACTGCATATGAAGCCAGTGACGGACTGGCCCACCGGGATACCACGAAAACTCCTGGTGGGCCCAGTTGTCAGTGGGCCTCATGCTGCTAAACTTTTGGCCTATTTCATGACCTTTCCCAATTTATATGAGAACAAAGAGGCTAAATAGATGGAATAATAGATTGTAGTATGTAAATAAAACAGACTAGGAGAATAAAGGTACATTGAGGAGATAAGAATATTAGTAATGAGAGTGGGCCCCTGGTCTAAGTTTTTTTGGTGGGCCCCTGGTCTAAGATTATTGGGTGAGCCCTGGTGTCCCAGTCCGGCACTGTATGAAGTTCTTAGTGCTCCCTTTATGGGCAGGATATAATGTCACTCATTCTGTATGTAATTCAACTTTGGCTCCCCCACACCCTCTACTAATTAGTAAAAACGATACCTGGTGCACAAGGGTAGAGGATGGGCAGCCTCACAAACTGTCTTAGCAAAAAGAATCCAAAGGCACACAGGGTCAATGCAAGCAAGCTGCCTTGTGTGTTTATTGCCAAATGCAATGTTTCTGGGTCACGCCCCTTTCTCAAGCATGAGAGGGGCGTGACCCCGAAACGTTGCATTTCGCAATAAACACGCGAGCCAGCTTGCTTGCATTGACCCTGTGTGCCTTTGGATTCTTTTTGCTAACTCATTCTGTATGTACCATGAATCTCTTGTTATAGGTAATGTCAGTATAGGGGGTATTTGTGTATCCAGTCAAAGCCTCCATGTTTTTAGGGAGTCACTTGAATTCAAACCATTTATGGAGACAAATCATCATACCTCCCAATATTCAATCACAAAATTAGAGTGCTCACCCCTCCAATATCCGCTTTCGCAGTGCCAGGTGCTGAACTGTAAGACCCACTCCCGTCCTTGGGCCAAAGTATCATTCAAGGAAAAAACAGCAGCACACCGGATCCAATTGAAGTAAAATATAAAAATGTAAACTTTTATTACGCCCATATGCAAAGGCAACGTTTCGAGCCCAACCGGCCCTTTATCAAGCCCTTGATAAAGGGCCGGTTGGGCTCGAAACGTTGCCTTTGCATATGGGCGTAATAAAAGTTTAAATTTTTATATATTACTTCAATTGGATCCGGTGTGCTGCTGTTTTTTCCTTGAATCATACCTCCCAATATATGAGAAATTTAAAGAGGGACAAAAACATCAGCGCCAAATGTTTTGGGCACGCCCATTTATGTCCACACCCGCTAATTACCATGTCCATTTTGCAAAATTTGGCAGGTTATGAAAGTCTGAACACATTTCAAGAGGCCCCCATACACGGGTTGATAAAAGCTGCCGACAGACCGAGTCGACAGCTTATTGACCCATGTGTGGGGCCCTCTGACGGGGGGGTCGCTGACTCTTAAACTGTTCTAAATTGATACTTTTAGTTGATACATTTCTTATCTTTGTCTGTGCTGAGCAGAATCCATGAGTTTCATTAAAGGCAGCTGTTAGAATTGATACAATAGCACAGATACTGCTGAGAAATGTATCAACTAATTGTAGCAACTAAATGAAGCAACTTGTAACAGTTCAGAATCTGCTCCTGGATCACTGAGCTGCCAGACTCCAGACAAACACCAGAGGCAGGAACATTGACCTTTCAATTAAAATTTTGTGAAAACGGTTAAAAATAAGATGGAAAGCAATTGAAAAAAAGTCTATGTTTATGGTGAACAATCTGAAAACAAAAAGTGATTGGAGGGTAAACAAACCCTTTAAATTGTTACAAATGTACAACAGTGCAGCTGCTCAGTGTTCTGGGCCCGATGCCTAAAAGCCTCTTATTTTAATTAAGTTTCAGAAAATTCATATATTTTTCTGGCGTCAGTGCAGGAGGTCAAAAAGAGACTAGGGACATTTCAGTAAGAAAGTAGGGACTTTGGGCTGAGCTGTCAAAATCGGGACTGTCCTGCAGAAAACGGGACAGTTGGGAGGTATGAATCATTAGTGTAGCTGGAGCATAACAGGAAGCTGTTGGATTGGATTTTAGTGCTCCATCCTACAATGTATATGCTTTTTAACCTGTGACAGGTGTTTGCAGGCAACCATAGACCTAAAAAGAGGAGAGCATTATCTACTTGAAGGTCAGGGTACATTGATCATTACTTATTTTGTACATATCACTTGTCCCCTGTGTGGGGCCCAGCCTCCCACCTCACTTCAAGAGTGTCAGATTATTAGACCAGGACCTCCTAAAAAATTGGCCCTGCCAATTACTAATTAGAAGAGGGCTTAATTTTAAAATTATTCTCTAAATCTGTCCGTTAAACCCCTTTATGCCAAAAAAAGCCACCTCCCCAGCAATAAGCCATACATATGTATTTACTCATTGATTGATCATGTGCCACTCACACTGGCCTCTGCCTGGACACTGAGCACCTGGCAATCTATGGGTCCTGGCAAATGCTAAATGCTGTAAGAAATGGAAAACCGAACCTGGTTAGGGTGAGAAGGGCTGAAAGGAGCTGCAAAGGGCTTTTTGGCTCCTTTCAGCCCTTCTCACCCTAACCAGGTTCGGTTTTCCATTTCAGTAAATTGCCATAGACAGTCTCTATTTAGGGGTCTGTTTGGGCCTCTGTGTTGGGCTGTTTGGGCATATGTGTACTTGAAATGGCAGGGCATATTTAGATTCTCAGTCCAGACTTACAGTAGACTGCATATACTGGACTGTTGATGCAACCACCAGAGTGCCCACCCCCCTGCTAACACCAAAAGGGGAAGGTTGTACATGGGTTCTAGTCTCTAGTAACCTCTGGCAGGGTTCGGCCTGAGTAAACAAAGAGAGTTGTGGCTTGGGAAATTCCTAACTAATCACTACTGGCCTTCCTATCTCTGTTATCTTTCTTCCTTATTAATAAAACTGGAGTGAAGGATAATCAGTCAGGTGGCAACGTGGCATAATTATGAATGGGAACCTGTGCCTTGTTGTTTGCCCGTACTAACTATAGTTTGGTCAGGCTCATGTATGAAGCAGCTGCAAACAGTTCCTGTTTATTGACTTGGCCAGTGTGCACAACCAAGTCACATCAGATCTATCCGCTAGAGCAATGACTTGATGTGGGAACAAGGAACAGTTATTGGGTTAATCATTAATTGTTTTAGTTTCGGGTCATAGCAAACGCAGGGAAGCTTGTCTCTGCAGTGTTGCTTGCAATATAAAGGCTGAACATCTTCTAAAGGATATAGATAATGTATCTGTCAAATACATTGCATTAAGCCTGTAGGGAACAGTCTCCAATATAGGTTTATATTGCAAAACGAAAAACAGTATTTCAACTACCCTGTCCATAAAGCAAAGGGTTTTAGACTTTCCAGAGTTTACTTTGGGAAGGTGGGGACAAGGTACAAAATATAAAAACAGGAGAATAATGCAGTGTTTTCTGCACACAGTGGATCTGTCAATTCGTACGATATTATCGGTGAGTTTATGGCCACCTTTACCCACAGCCTCCACTCTGACTCAGGACTTGATTCATAAAGTTGTAATATGTCATTGGTAAAACCATCGGTTAAAGCACGGTGCACATTTGCCATATTTTTGTAAATGAGCACCAAAGGGAGCAAAGTAACAAAATGTATGTTCTTCATAAAGATAAGTTTCCATATTAAATTGCTGTATCATATTATGTCATGGTGGAAAGTTAGAGCAAACTGGTTTCCTAAACAACCATTCCAGAGCAATGTCAGCATGTCCTCCCCAGTGTCGGCCACAGGCAGAGCGTTTCCCTTTTTAAATGGGAAGTGGTAACAAGCAATGAAGGCTGTTTTTACCAATGTAGTAATAATAACAAGTCTGATAATGGGCATACATTTTTTGGTAAAGTATAACTATATATGGGAACTTTTAGACCCCTGATGTGGTGTAATCAGTAGTCTCTAGTTAGTTTCCAGCTACCTAATAATTATAATCTCAATTGCGTGCAAAATTGCTGATTACTTTGTAGTCATCGTATGAATTAAAGAAAAGTGCTTGTGCTATAATTTAACTGGTTAAAATCCCAATTGATTATAAATTAATTAAATAAATGTGATACAATTCATTCTATTATGTATAATGGGGTTTAGAAAATTGTACTAATATAACCTTAGCTACAATCAATTCTATTAAACACTAATTTATATCCTTTTGCAACAAGGTGTATTAGTCTAAAAGTTAATAATAACCCCCTCCAATCACTTTGAGTTACAAAAACTTTAAAGTGCAAGTGCTTAAACAACTAATGAAGACTGGTAATCAACATAAATTCATCAGAACTTAACAATAATTCATAGAATTTAAAGTGCTTTGCAATAAATTATAGTTAAGGTAATTAATTAAATAGAGAACGCAATAAATATGATAAATACAGTATTAAAAAACACACAATTCTCAGGTTCAGGAATTAAATCAAAATTGGAAAAGAAGAGGAGGTGGAGTTGTCCCAAATCTACGACCTAGTTTTTTTCTATCCCTAGGACACCACAAAGACAAAGAAGGCAGAGTACCCGGGACTGTGGTCTCGATTGTTAATCTAGTCCTACACTTGAAAAGAGCTATATAGGCCTAAAAAACCACAAATCCACGGGCTCTTGTGAGCTCTAGTATCAGAGAAAATAGCGAAGAACCGAGCACTGGTTAAGGTTTGAAACTAACTAGAGACTGATGAGCGAGTTTGAAGCAAGTGGGGTACTTTTTTGTTTCTTTTCAATTAAAAGTTTGTACTGACTAAGGTCAGACCTCCGCTTCTACCGCAGGATAAATAAATTTGATAAGGGATCACTTTTTTGTTTGATTGTGGTGTAATCAGTGCCAAACTGGGACACCAGGGGCCCACCCAAAAAACTTAGACCAGGGGCCCACCATAAAAACTTAGACCAGGGGCCCACTTTCAGTAGGGATGTCGCGGACTGTTCGCCTGCGAACTTGTTCGCGCGAACATCGACTGTTCGCGTTCGCCGAATGTTCGCGAACGTCGCGCAACGTTCGCCAATTTGGGTTCGCCTTAGCTGGCGCTTTTTTTTTCCATTTCTCCCCCAGACCAGCAGATACATGGCAGCCAATCAGGAAGCTCTCCCTCCTGGACCACCCCCACACCCCCTGGACCACTCCCCTTCCATATATAAACTGAAGCCCTGCAGCGTTTTTTCATTCTGCCTGTGTGTGCTTGGAAGAGCTAGTGTAGGGAGAGAGCTGTTAGTGATTTGAGGGACAGTTGATAGTAGCTTTGCTGGCTAGTAATCTACTTGATACTGCTCTGTATTGTAGGGACAGAACTCTGCAGGGATTTGAGGGACATTTTAGGTTAGGTAGCTTTGCTGGCTAGTAATCTACCTTCTACTGCAGTGCTCTGTATGTAGTTGCTGTGGGCACTGATCTCTTCAGATCTCATCTGCTGACTGCTGTAATAACCCAATAGTCCTTGTAAGGACTGCTTTTATTTTCTTTTTTGTTTTTTTTACTTTGCTACTATAAGAGCCCAGTGCTATTAGTCTAGCTGTGTTGGGGAGTGGGACTGGTGTGCTACTGTGCTGCTCCTAGTAGTTCAGCACCAACCAGAGTAATTTTTTTTTTTTAATATACATATATATTTTTTTTTATTTTACTTATCTTACTGTTCTTTAACGTGTCCAGTGCTGTTTGCTGTTCTTCATAGTAGTGCACCAATAGTAGTGCACTTGCAGGCATTATTTGCCCAGTGTGTTCTTCAAACAACTGCCACCTAGCTGTGTGAGCTTGTTCACATTCTGTCTAAATATCAATAATAATACCGTCTCCAGAAACACCACCCGAGTGATGTTTTTCAAGCAGCAATAATATATTCCATATCCACTGCTGTAGTGTATACGTTGACCTTGCAGGCATTGTTTCAATTTGTTTGCCCAGTGTGTTCTTCATTTTCAAACAACTGCCACCTAGCTATGTGAGCTTGTTCACATTCTGTCTAAATATCAATAATAATACCGTCTCCAGAAACACCACCCGAGTGACGTTTTTCAAGCAGCAATAATATATTCCGTATCCACTGCTGTAGTGTATACGTTGACCGTGCAGGCATTGTTTCAATTTGTTTGCCCAGTGTGTTCTTCATTTTCAAACAACTGCCACCTAGCTGTGTGAGCTTGTTCACATTCTGTCTAAATATCAATAATAATACTGTCTCCAGAAACACCACCTGAGTGACGTTGTTCAAGCAGCAATAATATATTCCATATCCACTGCTGTAGTGTATACGTTGACCTTGCAGGCATTGTTTCAATTTGTTTGCCCAGTGTGTTCTTCATTTTCAAACAACTGCCACCTAGCTGTGTGAGCTTGTTCACATTCTGTCTATATATCAATAATAATACCGTCTCCAGAAACACCACCTGAGTGACGTTGTTCAAGCAGCAATAATATATTCCGTATCCACTGCTGTAGTGTATACGTTGACCTTGTAGGCATTGTTGTTTGCCCAGTGTGTTCTTCAAACAACTGCCACCTAGCTGTGTGAGCTTTTTCACATTCTGTCTAAATATCAATAATAATACCGTCTCCAGAAACACCACCTGAGTGACGTTGTTCTTGCAGCAATAATATATTCCGTATCCACTGCTGTAGTGTATACGTTGACCTTGTAGGCATTGTTGTTTGCCCAGTGTGTTCTTCAAACAACTGCCACCTAGCTGTGTGAGCTTTTTCACATTCTGTCTAAATATCAATAATAATATCGTCTCCAGAAACACCACCTGAGTTGTTGTTGTTGTTTTAAAAAAAATGCCAGGCAAAGGCAGGCCGCCACGCAGAGGCACTAGGGGCTGTGCTGCTATGCTATCCTGTGGCCCTAGGAAATTGCCCAGTTTTACAAAGGCAATGACCCTGAACTCCCAAAATGCTGAAGAGGTAGTTGACTGGCTTACACAGCACACCCCATCCTCTACCGTTTCTAACTTTACCACAACATCCTCATCCTCCTCTGCTATGGGCACCCCATGTAACACTTCCTCCACCACCAGCGCCCCTTCTTCGCTGGAGTCAGAGGAGTTATTTTCACATGAGTTTCTTGAACTGAGTGATGCGCAACCATTATTGGCAGAAGAAGATGAAGGAGATGAGGACGTTACACCAGATATAATTCTGGCAGAGAACACAACAGAGATGGACATAATGAGTGATGAGGAGGTCCCCGCTGCTGCTTCCTTCTGTGAGCTGTTAGAAGAAATTGATGCATCTGAGGAGAATGATGATGAGGAGATTGATGTTTTGTGTGTGCCCAGTAGAAGAGAGCAAGAGGAGGATAGTTCAGATGGAGAGACGGAGAGTCAGAGAGGCAGGAGGAGAATAAGACTTAGAAGAAGCAGGGAGGACAGCTCGCAGGGAACAGTAGGGCAACAACATGTATCGGCACCTGTGGTCAGCCGGCCAACGCACCCGCCATTGCCGCCAACGCCGCCAACTTCTACTGTTACCGCCAGATTGCCAGCTTCAAAAAGGTCAGCAGTGTGGGATTTTTTTAATGTGTGTGCCTCTGACAAAAGCATTGTAATTTGCAATGAGTGCAGTCAGAAACTGAGTCTTGGGAAGCCCAACAGCCACATAGGTACAACTTCTATGCGAAGGCACATGAACGGCAAGCACAAAGCACTATGGGAGCAACACCTCAAAGGCAGCAGACAAACTAAAAGCCATCCTCCTTCTGGTCCAGCATCTTACTGCTCTACCTCTGCTGTCCTTGACCCGTCTGAACCACCCTCCACTCCGCCTTCCACCTTGACCACCAGTTCCCAGTCATCTGCCCCCAGCCAAGTTTCTGTGAGGGCCATGTTTGAGCGTAAGAAGCCAATGTCTGCGAGTCACCCCCTTGCCCGGCGTCTGACAGCTGGCTTGTCTGCACTCTTAGCCCGCCAGCTTTTACCATACCAGCTGGTGGACTCTGAGGCCTTCCGCAAATTTGTAGCAATTGGGACACCGCAGTGGAAGGTACCCAGCCGCAATGTTTTTTCCAAGAAGGGAATACCACACCTGTACCACCATGTGCAGAGCCAAGTCACCGCATCTCTGTCACTTAGTGTTGGGCCAAAGGTCCATATGACTACTGACGCATGGTCCTCCAAGCATGGTCAGGGCAGGTATGTCACCTACACTGCCCACTGGGTGAACTTGGTTATGGCTGGGAAGCAGGGAATGTGTGGCTCAACAACAACAGTGGAGTTGGTGTCACCGCCACGGATTGCACGCGGTTCTGCCACCACCTCTACTCCTCCTTTGCTCTCTACCTCGTCTTCTTCCTCTGCTTCCTCCTCCTCTGCTGCTGGGTCCTCCTCCTCCACACCTGTGCACCCCCAGCTCCCCCTAGGCTATTCGACGTGCCAGGTACGCCGTTGTCATGCTGTCTTGGGGATGACGTGCCTGGAAAGCAGAAACCATACCGGATCTGTACTCCTGTCATCTCTGCAGTCACAGGCCGATCGGTGGCTGACCCCACACCAACTTAAGATCGGAAAAGTGGTGTGTGACAACGGAAGAAATCTGTTGGCAGCACTGAGACTGGGCAATTTAACACATGTGCCCTGCATGGCACATGTTCTGAATTTAATAGTCCAACGTTTTGTCTCAAAGTACCCAGGATTCCAGGACGTTCACAGGCAGTCCAGGAAGGTGTCGGCCCATTTCAGACGTTCCTACACAGCCATGGCACGCCTTGCTGACATTCAGCAGCGGTACAACATGCCAGTCAGGCGTTTAATTTGCGTCAGCCAGACACGCTGGAATTCAACGCTCCTCATGTTGGAACGTCTGCTGCAACAACAAAGAGCCGTCGATGAATACCTGTTTGAACTGGGTGGTAGGACTGGATCTGCAGAGCTGGGGATTTTTTTCCCCCGTCACTGGGTGCTTATGCGCGATGCCTGCAGGCTCATGCTCCCTTTTGAAGAGGTTACAAACATAGTCAGTCGCACCGAAGGCACCATCAGCGACCTAATACCCTTTGCTTTCTTCCTGGAGCGTGCCGTGCGACGAGTGACAGATGAGGCTGTAGACCAGCGTGACGAGGAGCAGGAAGCGCACGATTTCTGGTCGGAATCACCAGAACGAGCCCAGGCACCTGCTGCAACGCAGGGAGAGGTGTCAGAAGTGGAGTCAGAGGAGGAAGGTGGCTTTGTGGAGGAGGAGGACCAACAGGAGCAGGCTTCCCAGGGGGCTTGTGGTGACCTTTTGGGGACCCCTGGTCTTGTACGTGGCTGGGGGGAGGAGACCGTGGATGATGTAGTCCTTGATAACGAGGAAGCGGAGATGGATACCTCTGCATCCAACCTTGTGAGAATGGGGTCTTTCATGCTGTCATGCCTGTTGAAGGACCCCCGTATCAAGAGGCTTAAGGAGAAGGACCTGTGATGGGTCGCAACGCTACTAGACCCTCGGTACAAGCATAAAGTGGCAGAAATGTTACCAACGTACCACAAGTCCGAAAGGATGCTGCATTTACAAACCAGCCTGCAAAACATGTTGTACAATGCTTTTAAGGGTGATGTCACCTCAAGAACTCATCAACATTCCAGGGGCAGAGGTGCCAGTAATCCTGCCCTGTAATCCTACTGCTAAACACACCACTACAGAAATATTGCCACCAACAGGACGAACATCCTGGAGGTGACAAGCGCAACTAGTAATTAAAAACTATTATTTGCTCACTTGACGGTATCATTCATTAAAGCTCTTTGCGTTTTTTTGCGTTGCAGTAAGCGCCGCGTTTTGTCTTTGCGTGTGAACAGGCTGTAACCTTTACACGACTTGATTGGCATGTAGACACCGGACGTTTTAAAGCATTTTATTACACAGGTTTAGAAATGTAGTGTGATTTCTGCCCTTTACAGCACAAAACGCAGCGCTGTGTCAACAATGTATTTTTCAGATACATTTTTGCCCTTGATCCCCCTCTGGCATGCCACTGTCCAGGTCGTTGCACCCTTTAAACAACTTTAAAATCATTTTTCTGGCCAGAAATGTCTTTTCTAGCTTTTAAAATTCGCCTTCCCATTGAAGTCTATGGGGTTCGCGACGTTCGCGAACCGTTCGCATTTTTGACGCAAGTTCGTGAATATGTTCGCAAACTTTTTTTCCGACATTCGCTACATCCCTAACTCTCAGTACTAATATTCTTCACCTCCTCAACGAACCTCTATTCTTCTAGTCTGTTTTCTTTACATACTATAATCTATTATTCCATCTATTTAGCCTCTTTGTTCTCATATAAATAGGGAATGGTCATGAAATAGGCCAAATGTTTAGCAGCATGAGGTCCACTGACACCTGGGCCCACCGGGAGTTTTTCTGGTATCCTGGTGGGCCAGTCCGACACTGGTTGTAATAGGGTATCAAGTGCTGAGACTGGCTGCATAGTTTGTCATTGTCTGTTATGTTTGTTCTTATAGAGGATCATAAAGTGCTTACTGCTCCATTTGTACATGAACCCCAGGGAAAAACATTTTAGCTCCCCACAAATTTAGGAATATGTTAATGATTATTGACATATATTGATACTGCTTATTAGTCAGTCAACTCACAGGACCGCAGGATCTGCTTCTTCCACAGTCACACCTTTGGTTAATATACTAGATTAATGATGCTGCTGTTACTGTTTGTATCCTATATTTTAGGGATTGTTAACAGTTTAACAGGGTTAACGCATAATCCATTGAATCTCAGGATTTCAAAGCTAAGACAAATTAGCTCTGTTTCAGACTCACCCAGACAGGCATGACCTCATTGATCCAATTGATGCAAAGATATACTATAAACCAACAAGAAAACCAGAGTGGTTACATTCCAGCGAAGTTCCAGGAGCCCGCTATGCAGGAGCAATTCACAGTTGTGAGTCAGTTTTTTTTACATCTTCTTGATAGATTTAAATTAATATGTTTTATCACTTGCCCACTCATTATCTTTGTAGGAACTGTGGCTAATGTGTTTAGGAGCTGTGACCCTTATTTAGCAGTCTCTGTCTATATCTGGTGATACTCTTACACCTGATAACCTCACTGGTAAGATTTTAGGTATATCTTGCCCAGGGTGGCAGCAACACTTAATTATTAATTATTATTCACTGCTAGTCCAAACAAAAATACCTTAATATTAAAAACAAATAGGGCTAATTAAAAAAATATCCTAGAACAGTGATCCCCAACCAGTAGCTCGTGAGCAACATGTTGCTCTCCAACCCCTTGGATGTTGCTCCCAGTGGCCGCAAAGAGGGTGCTAATTTTTAAATTCCAGGCTTGGAGGTTTTGGTTGTATAAAAACCAGGTGCACTGCCAAACAGAGCCTCAATGTAGGTTGACAATCTACATAGGGGCTACTTAATGGCTAATCACAGCACTTATTTGGCACCCCAAGAACATTTTTCATGCTTGTGTTGCTCCCCACCTCCTTTTTCTTCTGAATGTTGCTCAAGGGTTCAAAAGGTTGGGGATCCCTGTCCTAGAATATGAGAAGTGCTAGACCATAATAGAATTTAGGTTTAAGATGAAGGGGTATTATAGTGAACTACTACTGTGTATATAGTACCTTGAAAATAGTCTTTAATTGCATGCATGCCAACATGTAAGATGCCTAGTTCCAAATGTAATACTTTGCAAAGCCAAAATTCATTCTAACATTTTCATAAGTCCACCAAGAAAACTGTGTTGGCTTGTCTGGGTGATGTCTTATGAGAGAATTGTTGCAGCTCCCACCCATGTTAATGTCAATAAATATGATGATAAATAAAGGTCTTAATAATAATAAGCACATAGCTTTTAATTTAAAAGGGTTGTTAATCTTCCAACAATTGTTTCAGTTCAGTTGGTTTCAGACCGTTCACTAGAAATAAAGACTTTTTTCAATTACTTTCTATTTTCTATATGTGACAATTTTTCTAATATTTAAATGTAAAGTTTCATTTTCACCATCTAAAGCAGCTCTGGGAGGGGGGTCGTCCCCTCTAAACTGTTCTATATTGATACATTTACAGTAGTTGATGGATTTGTTATCTTTGTCCCTGCTGAGCAGAATCCCTGAGTTACTTTAAAGGTGATTGTTAGAATTGATACAATAGTTGTTAATATTCCACAGATACTGCTCAGAAATTTATCAACTAATTGTATTATCTAAATGTAGCAAATTGTAACAGGTCAGAATCTGTATCTGAATTACTGAGCTGCCAGACTGAGACACCAGAAACAGGAACCTTAAAGGGATCCTGTTATCGGAAAACATGTTTTTTCCAAAACGCATCATTTAATAGTGCTACTCCAGCAGACTTCTGCACTGAAATCCATTTCTCAAAAGAGAAAACAGATTTTTTTATATTTAATTTTGAAATCTGACATGGGGCTAGACATTTTGTCAATTTCCCAGCTGCCCCTGGTCATGTGACTTGTGCCTGCACTTTAGGAGAGAAATGCTTTCTGGCAGGCTGCTGTTTTTCCTTCTCAATGTAACTGAAGGAGTCTCAGTGGGACATGGGTTTTTACGATTGAGTGTTGTTCTTAGATCTACCAGGCAGATGTTATCTTGTGTTAGGGAGCTGTTATCTGGTTACCTTCCCATTGTTCTTTTGTTTGGCTGCTGGGGGGGGAGGGGGTGATATCACTCCAACTTGCAGTACATGAGAATGATTGAAGTTTATCAGAGCACAAGTCACATGACTTGGGACAGCTGGGAAATTGACAATATGTCTAGCCCCATGTCAGATTTCAAAATTGAATATAAAAAAATCTGTTTGCTCTTTTGAGAAATGGATTTCAGTTCAGAATTCTGCTGGAGCAGCACTATTAACTGATTCATTTTGAAAAAAAATTTTTCCCATGACAGTATCCCTTTAAAAAGGACAAGGAAAGGTAAAAAAAATAAAATCCCATTTCTACTTTCTTTAATGAAAAAGAAACCTATCTCCAATATACTTTAATTAAAAAATGTGACATTTTTATAAGAACCCTGACTGTATGCAGTGAATTTCTCCCTTCATTTACTACTGTAGATTGGAATTGTCAGATGGTCCCTAACTGCTGAGCAGGGAAACAATCATACTTATGAACAGCAGGGGGAGCCCCCACCTTACTTCCCAGCCATGCAGAACTCAAGCAGCTTTATTTGTTTACCTGTATAGAGATTTGTATTGGCTTTTATTTTTGCCTTTTCATCCCCTTTACTGTTTCCAAATCCAGCTGCAGGGACAGAGATCATGGAGCCAGATTTAAATAGATAAACTGGGATTCTATTTGGCAGATACTTTGCTGCAGCCACTGGTTATGGAGAGTTGGAGAAAGTTTGTATTAAAGGACATGTAAACCCTATAAACCCTTACCATGTCTTTAGGTTGGGCACATATTCCTCACACAAAATGCATCATTGTCTCTGTATTGGGTCAGGTAGTATCTGTATCCCCTCCGCTAGCCTGCACTGTAGTGTTTTCCTGAATACAACTTGTGCAAATGTGCTTCAACCAGGCGGCCATTTTCTATTGGATGCATCATTTATATTTGCATATCCAGCCACGCCTGATGACCTTGCTCAGAAGTTTTTTTTGGTAATGTAACTGTATTAGCAACTATATGTAATCTTACTCACTCCTACATGTAATCCCACTCACTCATATGCATAATCCCACTCATACATGTAATACCACTCACTCATACATGTATGCGTGGGATTATGCATATGAGTGGGATTATGCATATGAGTGGGATTATGCATGAGTGAGTGGGATCATACATCCTTACTGTTAACCTTTTAACAACCAGAGTGGCAGTTATCTAAAGATTTCAAAGAGGCCATTCACTGATTAAATTTTTATGGGGGGGTTTATATGTCCTTTAAACAATACAAAAACTATAAAATCCACCAAGTGCAGTCTGTATATTCTGATTATTAATCAGTGTTGCTGTATCAGCTTCTGGCAGATATTATTTGACTTGTGCAGTTTTGATCATTTATGACGATCCCTAAGCAGCCCAGAACACACTGAGCATGTGCACAGTCTTAGTCTTGTAAAGATGTTTAACAAAGTTATAGATTGGTGACCCCCTGTGGCCAACTTTGAAAGCATAAATCATTTGTTTGATTAGGCTTGTGGTGCAGTAAGTTCATGTTTATATTTAGCATACAAAATACAGCATTTCTAGCCTTATTCTATTTTAGACTTTCCTTGTCCTTTAAACTAAGATTTTGGAAAAACTGTAAAAAAATTGGAAAGCAATGTAATTTTTTTTTTTATTTCTGGAGAACAATCTGAAAACAACTCAATTGAAAAAGTGTTTGGAAGGTGAACAACCCCTTTAACATGAACACAATTTTTACTCATTTGTAATTGTCTGATGGAATCTATTCAGAGATGTTTCTACAAGTTTTTATCAAGGCATTAAAGTGACCCTAGATGCACAGATATTTGTTGCACATATGGTGGAAGACAAGACGATATTGGCAAAAGCCTTATATATTGGTCAGCTCATCCATTGGCCAAGTCGGAAAATGATATATAATTACATAATACCTTATGATAACCAACTAGTGCACATCATGTTTGATCCACAAGAGACTCTGTAGATTTCACTTTCAAATATTCATGACAAGCCTTTCTGCTTCATCTGCTTCAGCTATGCCTTAGGCATAGAGGCAGGGCAAGCAAGTACTTTCCATTCAGCACTTACTAGATGTCACTGCTCTCCCCACATTCCCTCGGTTCTTTTAACAATTATATTGTGTAGCCAGGGCATGGAGTTGGACATCGGGTCCCCCATGCTGGTACACAAACAAGATTCTGAAATGATGCAAGGCTTGTCTTAATAAGTGTCCTCAAAATGGCTCCTGCCTGCTTGCTATAATTATGAATTCCCAGGCCGAAGGGAACAATATTCAAATAATTTATATAGTGTAATTAAAGTTTATATTGCTTGACTAGCATGATAAAATAAGATTTGTAATATTTTTTTCCGGGTTACAGGTCCCCTTTAAATCATATATGACAGTGACTGGATAAGGAATATATGATAAAATAGTGTGTACCCATATGACGCTAACAAGCCTGGTGTAAGGCCCCGAAGGCGCAGTAGGAGTGCGGACCAAGGAGGAGGCAGGTAGTAGCCGAGTTCGTGGTACAGAAGGATAAGGCAAGAGAATAGTCGAGGTTCAGGCAAAAGGTTCAGTCCAGGCAGCAAAGGGTCAATCCGAATAACAGGCAAGGTAGGTACACAAGAAATCAGTCAATAATAACACCCAGGAATCACGAAGATGAACCTATACTTGGGCGAGATCTGTAGTGTCCAGGGGGTTTAAATAGGCAGAGTTGGCGCCAAGATTTGGACGCAACTGATGTCATGATGCTGACGCCAGCGTCAAGACGCTGGCGTCAAGACACCGATGCACATTCTGACGCCGGCGACCATTCCGTCGCCGGCGACCAACCGGTGGGCGAGAAGAAGCTGACGTCATCACGCTGAGACCGGCAGGATCCACATGGGGAAGGAAGGAGTCGCCATTTTGGACGCCGTCGCCATCTTGGACGCCGTGGCCATCTTGGAGGTGAGTAGCTTCTGTTTCCATTACACCTGGGCCCTGAAATTATGAACAAGCCCCAGTGGTTTGGCAGGAAGGGCAGGAAGATGGTGTATTAAATAGTCCTGGACATTGAACTGAGGAAGGAAGGTAACAAATAACAGTAAATAAAATTTACAGATTTACAGATGTCACTGTCTGTCCCCTGTAGCAAGGAACAAATGGCAGATATCAAGTAGCACAGAAAGTGAACAGCAATTTGGTCGCAGTGCCACCTAAATATATCAAAAGAACAGCTACATGCTTGGTTTTTTTCCAATGGTTAGTAATCTTTATTGGATAATACTGACCAGCTCATGACCATCAGCAGATAGTGACATGGAGAAACCTGGAGCAATGGTGCATTGACCTGTATTCCCTCATGGGCATTGCCCTTATTACTACATCTGTCTAGAATGGATCATCTGTCTACAATTGGATAATGCTGATATCACTACTTTTGGCAAAGGGCATGGTGTCCCTGTGTCCATGAAAAAGTCTGCTCTCCAGGTCCCTCAGGATGCTTATTAGTTGTTGTACTGTTTCATCCCATATGTGAACTAGAAATTTCCATGCACAACTGGAGCTGCACAGCCACAAGGCTTTCCTCTTCACCAAAAATTGCTGCCAGCATTCCATGGAAATAGTATTTAAAAAAATGTCCTGCTGAATTTCAAAAGCTGACTTTATGGGCATAGCCTTGGAACTCCTATGTAAAGTCTATGCAAAGTCGCTGGATGGGAATTTGTATTTACAGCATATTTCCACCTGATGAGGCTATGTAAAGTGAAATGATTTTCATAGCTTTAGAATGCAGCTTTTGTGGTTAAAGATTTACACGGGTTTCCAGGTAGATTGCCATGCATGACTTTAGGAGCATTCATTAATGGGGCACTGTAGCTTTTATATGTACGTGCTCAGTGCTGTAAGTTGTGTGCTTAATTTTTTCAGATTTAGGGGGTTATTTATTAAAGGGATACTGTCATGGGACAAAAAATAATTTTTCAAAATGAATCAGTTAATAGTGCTGCTCCAGCAGAATTCTGCACTGAAATCCAATGCTCAAAAGAGCAAACAGATTTTTTTATATTCAATTTTGAAATCTGACATGGGGCTAGGCATATTGTCAATTTCCCAGCTGCCCCAAGTCATGTGACTTGTGCTCTGATAAACTTCAATCACTCTTTACTGCTGTACTGCAAGTTGGAGTGATATCACCCCCTCCCTCCCCCCCCCCCCAGCAGCCAAACAAAAGAACAATGGGAAGGTAACCAGATAGCAGCTCCCTAACACAAGATAACAGCTGCCTGGTAGATCTAAGAACAACACTCAATAGTAAAAACCCATGTCCCACTGAGACACATTCAGTTACATTGAGAAGGAAAAACAGCAGCCTGCCAGAAAGCATTTCTCTCCTAAAGTGCAGGCACAAGTCACATGACATTGGGCAGCTGGGAAATTGACAATGTGTCTAGCCCCATGTCAGATTTCAAAATTGAATATAAAAAAATCTGTTTGCTCTTTTGAGAAATGGATTTCAGTGCAGAATTCTGATGGAGCAGCAGTATTAACTGGTTCATTTTGAAAACATTTTTTTTTCCCATGACAGTATCCCTTTAAAGTCTGAAGGCCAAAAACTCAAAGAAATTGAGGTTTATTACTATAAAATCTGTTTTTTTTAGTGGAAAAAAACCCCAATTTTCAAGATTTAATATAGCCTAAGAATGGAAAAGTTCTGAATCCAAAAATCTGGCATCTCAGACCTACTGAGGTTGTATATAAGTCAATGGGAAAGGTCCCTATCCTATTTGGAAGTTTCTGTGGTCTGTGCTGGAATATCCGACTATTTGTGACTTTTCAGGCAAAAAATTTGAGCTTTTCGGGAAAAACTCTGGAAATTGTATGATTCGAAT
Source organism: Xenopus petersii (assembly GCA_038501925.1). Taxonomy (NCBI): domain Eukaryota; kingdom Metazoa; phylum Chordata; class Amphibia; order Anura; family Pipidae; genus Xenopus; species Xenopus petersii. Next base: position 105,912,628 of record CM076677.1, read on the forward strand.
TTTCGCTCGATTTTTTCTTGTTTGTCCCCGATCCAATTAAATTGGAATTTTTTATTAATAGATAAGGTAAAATCGTGGATTCTAGTTTGGTCGAACTTTTTTTTATTTAAATACTAAAATAAGTTAAAATCTGTATTTTTCTTGATTGATGGGTTGGTAGTACTTAGTCTAACTACTACTACTAACACTAACTACTAGAGGCTTTGATACAGACATTTTCTTGCTGTGTCTAAATCAATTCCTACATGGCTGACAATTTGTCAAAATATACATTTGAGCTGAAGTAAACCTGAATCTTTGGTTGTAAAACATTTAAATCTTATAACCTTATACCCCCACCTCCTCCAAAACTGTATGCTATAAATAGAGATTTCTTCAGTGTCCAATACTACAATAATTAGGCTACTCTTCATGGGGACAAGGAAACTGCTTGGTTTACTACCCTCCCATTTTAAAATTGGGAGGGCAGGCCAAAAAGCTTGACTGCTACGCTGAATGACATAACTAGAAGTTAATTGACCTTACAGCAAAATATTTCAGGGCCCCCTCCTCATAAACATTGACAATAAGATGTACTTATCAGTCAGTGCCCTAATGGACACCCTATACCACTGGGGGCCCCAAGAAGTAGCAGGTTGCTCCCCCTGCTTATGATTAATGCACAAGTCAGGACTGTTTAAAGAATGTTTTCAGTGATTTCTGGGGTAGTTGCACCAATGCCAATTTCCAAGATTTTTTTCTGATGTGAATGTTCAGTGCTGCCCAACCTACTGACAGAAAGCTGAATCTGGTAATAAATATTAAATGAATACAAGGAAGAGTATTAGATACATCTGTTCTGGGGGTTCACGCCCACTCGTAACTCTGAGAGTTTATTGGAATGTCCAGACTCACTTGGCACAATTACAGATCTTTTATTTACCAGATCATATTTCTGTTGCAATGTGTTGGTTGCTCTGTGTAGGTCGAAAACAAATAAACCTGAATATTATGAGACAGTCAAAAGAGATCTCATTGACAGAAGCCAACCTTATAACCCACATAGGATACCCCAAGAGGAAAAATACATGCTTACTATTCCTATATCCCTAAAAACCGCACCCTAAAAATGAATATGGCTAGAAATTTCATTTTTTTATACTGAACTTATAGAACCAGTCTAAGGGTTCAACATCTCCATAGTAGTAATGATCCAGGCCTTCAAAATTGTCACAGGAATTTCTTGGATTTAGTTAGGCGTGTCTGCACCACATGCTCAGTGAGCAGATGTTGAGAAGCTAAGCTTAGGGGTCTTCGCAAATCATTAAGAAGAAAAAGAGGTTGGTCTGTAAAATAAGCTGGTGCTACAGGGCTGATTATTAAATTCTGATGCTAATTGTGCTGGTTTCTGTGCAGCTATGTACTAATAATATTTACTAATCAGCCTTATATTGTGACATTTATTTAATGGATATTGAGTATACTGCGTGTTGGTCCTGTAAAGTTCAGGGGGAGTGGGATCACCCATGCACTACAGCCACAACACAATAGTAGAATAAATGTCAAAATTTATTCAAAAAAATTATTCAAACTTAAACACGCTGTATCTTCAGCAGGTAAAAATGGCAATTTAAACACAGTTTTCAGCATAAAGTAACACCAGCAAAAAAAATCCAGGGATCAGGCTCACCTAGCCTTCCAAACTTTTGATCCACAGTCAGGAGAGCAGTTTCCAACATACTTTTCCTTGTGCAGATCTCACATGTCTACCAACCCCCTTCCTGAACTCTCAGGGCTCTTATTTCCCTGCACTGCTGCAATAATTAGCCTCCTGTGCACCTTCCATGTACGTGAATAAAGGGGAAATTTACCTGTCGTCCAGGACCCACCCCTGGAGTCCTGTACAGTCCCTAAGCTCAGGATGTTACAGCAGCACAGAGCATGTGCAGTGAATCAGCAGAAAAGAAGATGGGGAGCTACTGGGGCATCTTTGGAGACACAGATCTTTACTGCTATAGGCCTGTGGTTGCCTTGGGCTGGTACAGAAGCCCAAAACATAATGTACAATATTTTTGCCCTTCTTCTTTAGTAAAGCTTTAGTTCTCCTTTAATTTATATTTGCTGGGAAGTCACAGCAATTCAATGCATGTGAAATCTTTTGCATTGTTAGAGACTGGCTTCATGATATGAAACTGACTCCTCACCTTTCAGATTCCTGGCCGGTCAACCTGTTTGTTCTAGAAAGTTTGGGATAATATCCAAGTTCACCAATCAATTGCAAATCCATAGGCAAGTCTAAAGGTCAGGCTCTGTTGTATTCACTGTTCTTTCTGTCTGAGCTACAGGAACAATGACACACAGTCATTGAAGAAATGAAGAAACAATGGAAGCCTTGCCGTACGAATTCAGCTTTATTGACCACTGTCGAAGTTAATGATGGCGGAACTTGGACAGAACAAATGTTTGGTAACAGGGACCCATTGTAAAAATAAAGCATGCTTTAGATAAACACGAAGGTTAGACATTCTATTAATGAATGTCAGAAATATCTTGGGGGGGGAGATGCTCTGTATTTTGCTCTTCATTGGATTTTGTGTGACTAGTTAGGGCCTATATTCATAGGGAGGTTATCCAAAGTTAGCAGACTGTAAAGCAATGGTAACACCAGAAAATGGAAAGGAATGATAATATGGCTGCTGTGTAGCCATGGGGCAGCCATTCAAGCAATGTAGAATTCCATTGTACATGTATTAAAGATCAGAATTACAGAAAGGCCATCTCCCATGGACTCCCATTTTATCTAAATAATCAATTTTTAAAAAAAATTATTTCCTTTTTTTCAGTAATAATAAAACAGTACCTTGTACGTGATCCAAACTAAGATATAATTGATCCTTATTGGAATCAAAACCAGCCCATTGGGTTTATTTAATGTTTAAATGATTTTCTAGTAGACTTAAGGTATGAATATCCAAATTACGGAAAAAAGATCCATTATCTGGAACGCCCCAGTTCCCGAGCATTTTGGATAACAGGTCCCATACCCTTATTCTATACAACATATCTGTTATTGGCAGTATAACATGTGCCCTTTCTCCTTTCTAGCTTTGAATGGCTGCTGCCATGGCTATACACCAGCTTGGTTATATAAACTATAGTAGTCATTCTGAAGCAAACAGTTTTACAAGTGCAGCACACAGTACATTATATTTTCAATTTCTTTAGAACGCTTTCATTTTTGGTGTTACTGTTCCTGTAACCTTTAGAGTGTGCCATCCCAATTAGGACACTATATCATTTTGTTTGTCCAAATTAAACTGTCAGAATGAAAACACAGCATGTGAGCTATTAACATGCCACTTTTATGCCTTTCCAGTAAAGGTAAAGCAGTTCCATTACTTGTGTGCAGTTCTGCACTTGTACAATAAACACCTGGGCATTTAAAGGAGCTGTGGAACACTTGGTTTTGAAGTGCTGAACAGCTACAGAGCCAGCATATTTCATTCCTTGTTACTGTAAATCAATGTATAACAGGGTCGGACTGAGGGACTTGGGGCCCACCGGGGCTACTGACCCAGGGCCCCCCTACGGCCCTCGCTGCCGTTTCGACGTGCAGCATCACGTACAGCATACGCGCGTTGTGCCGGGTACCTGTGTGTGTCACGCCGACCACTAAGAAGAGGATCTGGGCCGGCGGGGCCCACAAGAGCCCACTGGGTTTTTTCCTGGTTTCCCACCGGCCCATTCAGACACTGAATGTATACGATGGAGAATCCGTTAATATTGACACAATTTGGCTGCAAATCCCTGACCTGGAGGGTTCAGTAAAGAAAGAAATACATATGACATTTATTAAATATCTACTGGTACTAGAAGAGGGAAAACTAGCAATGGTTTTAAAAACTTGATGAATACAAGTACTTTTTGCAAGAGTGGCTGTGACTTGTTACTTCTCAGAAACTTTAAAGGACCAGTAACATAAAAAATGTTTTTTTTTTAAAATTAATTTCTACATGAAAAAAAAAACCACCAAAACATGTTTAACTTTAAATTTGCAAAGTCTTTATTAAGAAATAACTTACCGATACTCCGCTTGCGCTCCTCTTCAGAATTTCGATTTCTCGATTTCTGCCTTCTGCCTTGTATAGGAGATAGCCAGGGAGGAGAAATTGATGGATCATCACCCTTTCGCCTTTTCTGAAGAGGAGCACAAGCGGAGTTATTATTTTTAAGTTATTTCTTAATAAATGTTTTTTTTTCATAATGTAGAAACAAATTTTTTAAAAATAATTTTCATGTTGCTGGTCCTTTTATATGAGCACCAAAGTAGTCGAAATACCATTCATCTGCAGGTTAGTATCCATAAACAATAATACTCCAATTTCAACTGAACTCATTCAGGGCTAGAAATAATTCTGACTTACATCACCCCTATGCTTCCAGCTAACCAGTTCATATAATGGACAGTATATTATATTAAAACTTAGCTTTTAATCATAACTGCAATAAAAGCAAGCTGCCATACAAGAAGACTCACTGCTTCCCAATCTCAGAAGCAGTGTGGGACTGTATCCCTACTGTATCCATACTAAAAACCACCTTATGCATGATTTTAGTAGATGTTTTAGGGACACACACTGCTTCTGATGTTTTTGTATTTTATATTTTGCAGGATTAAACACACACGGATTTTTATGAATAGATTTTTAATGATATGGTGGGGTAACCTACTGGTGACACGGAATATTGCACTTTTACAAATATTTTAAAGAGACTTTTAAGGGCAGAGACAGACGCAAAGGGGCAAATTCACTAAGATTCGTAGTTGCGCCAGGCGTAACTTCGGCGCACTTCGCCACACTTCGCCAGGCATAGTTTCGCCAGCGCTTCGCAAATTCACTAAAATCCGAAGTTGCGCTCAGGGGTAGCGTAAGGTTGCGAAGTTGAGCTAGCGTTGATTCGCTAAGTTTCAATGGAGGAACACGTATCTGCACTACAAATGGCTAGAAAAGCTTCAAAACATCAAATAAAAATGTTATTTTGCCCTACACATGTGCCCACTGTCTATGTAAGTTGCCATGAGTCAGGAGATGTAGGGGGGAAGGAGGGGAGCCCCAAAAAAAATTTCAATCTTTTTCAGCCTATCACCCATTATGTAGAAAACACGCCAGCGTTTTTTGGGACTTAGAAAAAAATTTGACTTTTTTTGAAGCAATCCCTATCTACTCTATTGAGCTTCGCCTGGTCTGAGGTGGCGAAGGAAGTCTAGCGTAAAAGGTAGCGTTCAGTACACTGCGCGCGTTAGTGAATTTGCGTAGTTACGTCGCTAGCGAAACTTCGCCAGGCGTAAGGGTGCGAAGTAACACTAGCGAAACTACGCCAGCGTTCATTAGTGAATTTGCGCAGTAACGAAAATGTCAAACGCTAGCGAAGTAACGCTAGCGTTCGGCGCTTCGGCGCTTAGTGAATTTGCCCCAAAGACTAAGACCCCCGTGACTAATCTCCTCTTCTTCGGGGGACTAATCTCCCTGAAAAGGTTAAGAAACGTGCACTAATTAATTATATGTAAATGCGATGGAATTTGATCACAATCACAAACACTATGAGGAAATTTCACCGACTATTTATATTGTTAAGACTATTTAAAGCTTGTTTGCACATTAGATGTTATCCTTGAAAAAGGTCCTAATAAAGACCGAATTATTGGAGCATTATAACATGTGTATGTAAATAAAAACCACTGATTTCACAAAGCGAATTGCTGGTCCAGGGATGATTCATTCCAAATTGAAGTTGTATGTCTGAGAATTGACTATGTACTTCGGAAACTGCCCAGGTAGAGTGCAGACACTTAGGGGCAGATTTATCAAAGGTCGAATTTCGAAGTGAAATACACTTCGAAATTCGACCATCGACTGGCTATACTTCGACTTTGAATATCGAATCAACGTTTTTTTACCGAATTTGACCGTTTTGCGGTCGAAGTAAAATCGTTCCATCGAACAATTAAATTGTTCGAATGGAACGATTTCATCGATCGATCGAATGATTTTTCTAAACTTAGAAGGTCCCCATAGGCTAACATAGCACTTCGGCAGGTTTCATTTGGCAAACTAGTGAAGTAGAAGTTTTTTTTTTTAAAGAGACAGTACTTCGATTATCGAATGGTCGAATATTCGAACTATTTACTTTGAATCTAATTTTTTTACTTTGAAAATTCCCTCAAATTCACTTCGACCCTTGATAAATCTACCCCTTAGGGTAGGACTCCTTGACCGATTTTGTCGCGATCCGATGCGCTGCGACAAAACAAATGCGACTTGTCGCATGGCACCAAGGATGTCACTGCTTGCTGCCTGCAAATGCACAGAGAGGAGTGGTGATCCCAGAAGGCCACCCACCACAGAGGGAAGCAGCACCCAATATCTTGCATGCTAAGACAGCAGAGGAGGCCAATTCGGAGGACATCGTTTTTAACCTGTCTTCATAGCAGCTAACAATGGCAGAGATGTCAGTGATGTGGTGTGACCTGACAGGGCAGTAAATGGTGACCAACGTGGGATAAGGGGGATATGGAACGTATCTTAAAAAATAGGAGCAATTATGACCCAGTGAGTACTAATTCATCAATTAATACTTTTCATTGTTTGATTAACAAAGACGTTATCATTTCAAAAAACAAATACCAAGTGGAGGGGTAATCTTACAACTGCAGATAGGGAGGCTATAAAGTCCTTGAAAAATAATGGTGATATCATCATAAGAAATGCTGATAAAGGTCGGGGTGTGGTGGTTTTGGACTACAGTTATTATCGAAATGAACTTATGTTAGTAATTACAGTAAATTATTGTATGACCCCACCAAGGATTTTGGAAAAGCATTATGTGAGCACTTAAATATGGCAGTTGCACAAGGTTGAATTACACCTGACATGTTTGCTTAATGGATTCCAGCACATCCAATAGTGCCAGTGATATATACTTTACCAAAGGTACATAAGAATCTGGCAAAGCCGCCAGGGAGGCCAATCATTTCCTCAAAAGGCTCCCTAAATGAAAAGATTGCACAATATGTGGACTATTTGTTACAGCCTTGTGTAAAGAAAATAGGCAGCTATTTAAAAGATACAGATGATTTTTTTAAGAGTGGTAACGAGTATAGATGTACCTTTGGATAAAGTAATGCTGGTCACTATGGATGTGCAAAGTCTCTATACCCGAATACCTTATCAGGAAGGCATGTTGGCAGTACATAAATTGGTAATTGGAAACCCAGATGATGTGGGGCCCCTGATTGAATTCATGCTGTCCCTGTTAGAATTTATATTATACAAAAATAATTTTAAATTTGAAAATCATTATTCTGTTCAGCATAAAGGGACATCGATGGGTTCACGCGCCTATATGTGGGAATATGAAAGATGTAACATATTTGGACATCAATCATTCAAGCCTTTTACTGGCGCTTCATTGATGATATTTCCTTTATTTGGTTGGGTTCTGAAGAAGAACTAAATGTATTTGTGGGAGAACTGAACAACCTCCAGACTCCAGTGAGATTGGTAGTGAATTACAGTGGAAATACGTTTTCTGGATGTCATGGTATATAAAGCCACAAAGGGGTTACAAACATGCATTTATTCTAAGCCCACAGACAGAAACACGGTACTGCATTATGTGTCACCATCCAAGACATTTGCTAAATTCACTACCAAAACCTCAGATGTTATGAGTAATTTGTATAGTGACATGGAGAAGAGAAATAAGGACCTGCAATTAATAAGTATTTCTGGAAAGGGGCTACCCACGGAAACTGATCCATGAAACTATTGAATGGGCAGAGCAGGTGGATCGCACAATGATGTCGAGAGAGAAAGATATGAAAAATGGAGAGAATACGCACAAGCGTTTATAATCCCAATAGTGAGTAAGTAAGGCAAACTGTGCTTAAACATTGGGACATTATTTATACTAGGGATGCATTGAATCCAGGATTCAGTTCGAGATTCGGCCAGGATTCTGCCTTTTTCTGCAGGATCCGGATTTGGCCGAATCCTTCTGACAGCCGAACCGAATTCAAATCCTAATTTGCATATGTAAATTAGGGGTGGGGAGAGAAATCACGTGACTTTTTGTCACAAAACAAGGAAGTAAAAAATGTTCCCCCCCCTTTGCAAAAGATTCGGCCGAATCTTTTGCAAAGGATTTGGGGGTTCGGCCGAATCCAAAAAAGTGGATTCGGTGCATCCCTAATTAATACAGATGAGCAATTAATGGAAAAAAGTTCCAAAGCATCTAAGATTTGGTTATGGGCATGGAACGTAAATGATGGGTCTGAGTCCATCAGACCCAGTGGACAAATATATTAAGAGGAAACAAGAGCATTTTTAAAGTCCTCCACCCGGGGTATATAGCTGTATGGTTTGTGTGATGTGTAGTAGCTTTATATTGGGCACGCACTTCACTCACCCTTATACTGGGAAGAGATACGGGATTAAATACAGGATGACATGTGAGATGATGATGGTGATTTATATCATCAAGTGCCCGTGTGGGCTAATATATTGTGGAAAAACGGTTAGACTCAAAGCGGAGATAGGAATGCATAGGGCAAGCATCCGAGCAGCCCTTAAAGGAGAAGTGAACCCTAAAAATTAATATGGCAAAATATGCCATATTTTATATACTGAATTTATTGCACCAGCCTAAAGTTTCAGCTTGTCAATAGCAGCAATGATCCAGGACTTCAAACTTGTCACAGGGGGTCACCATCTTGGAAAGTGTCTGCGACACTCACATGCTCAGTGGGCTCTGAGCAGCTGTTGAGAAGCTATGCTTAAGGGTTGTTGCAAATTATCAGAAAATGAGGTTGGCCTTTAAAATAAGATGATGCTAAAATGCTGATTATTAGATTATCATGCTAGTTGCACTGGTTTCTATGCTGCCATGTAGTAATTATCTGTACTAATTAGTAATCAGCCTTATATTTTGACATTTATATTCTATTTATACTGTTTATTGTGAGTGATCAGTAAGTGACAGCAGCAGAGAGCATGTGCAGTAAATCAGCAGGAAAGAAGATGGGGAGCTACTGGGGCATCTTTCATGACACAGATCTTTACTGGTAACGTGCTGTGGTTGCCTTGGGCAGGTAGAGAATCCCAAAACATAATATACAACATTTCTATTTTGAGATGAAACCCGCTATCCGGCGCTGATCCAAGTATCATGGAGAATCGCTTTTTGAAAAATGGGGCTTTATTCAAAAACACAGTGCGAAGTACATGGCAGTGGGTATGTGCAGAAACTAACGCGTTTCGTGCCCGTGTGGCACTTCCTCAGAGTGCCATGTGCCATGTACCTCGCACTGTGTTTTTGCTTTCACAAAGGGAATTGCTGGTCCAGGGATGATTCATTCCAAATTGAAGTTGTATGTCTGAGCATTGACCTATATCTTTATCTAGAATTGATATATATATATATATATATATATATATATATATATATATATATATATATATATGTAAGTAGTGGAGATCGCACTCACAGGTCTCCACTACTTCTATCGATTCTCCTGTCGGTTCCCTACTCTATATATATATATATATATATATATATATATATATATATATATATATAATGCCACGAGTTGGAGCGCACTACCATAAGTAATAATAAACAGCCTAGGTGCCAGTACAGAAGAGATAAGTAAATCAGCAAAGATGACAGCATTCCAAGGAGAAAACAACAGGACAACTTTTCTGATGCAAAAATAATAATAAAGGTTTATTGTGTCCAACGTTTCAATTCCATCTTCGAATTTTCATCGGGGACATTGAAAGGAACTCAAAATAAATGATTTTAACTTCTTTATTTTAAAAAAATATTTTTTTATAGTTATTTTATCATATTTGCAGTATTATCAGGAATTTGCATATATTTACATTGGGTGGAGACATAGTTGCATTTTATCACTAGTCTATATTTCTATCTTTATTCCCAACAAGCTCATTTTTACCGGCTAGGCCAGATGGCAACTCAAGGTCCTCAACTGCACATGTTTTTTGGTTCATGTTCATTGGAAACCCTGAATTTTATGCCTGGTTAATGGCAGGTGTAAATACAGAGCTTTCTTGTATCTCTGCACAATCTGCCTTTTTCCTCATTTATATTTATAGGCATAGCAGGCACATTGGTGCTAGGCCAAGGAAGTTTTCCCTACATTTTAAATGTTACCCTTACCATTAGCTCTTACTCTTTAAAGTGGCTGAGTTAATTATCAGAACATTATTAGATAGATGCTGCTCCACTGTCCACAATCAGGTGCGTCTGTCCAAAGTGAAGCAATATAAAATCATTAAAAAAAACATACTTTATATGGCAAGAAAGCTAAGGACATATTTTTCTAGTGCCATACCCTTAATCAGAGTTTTTGACCATTTCAGCCTAGTAAAGTACATACCCTTTTATTGTAGTTTTTGTACTTAAAATTCATTATCAGAACATCACAGAGACACATTTGTTCAGTTGCATTATTTTTGTGGATATAAGCCATTTCAAATTAAAATAAAATTTAATTTAGTTAAAGTACACAGGTATGGGACCTGTTATCCAGAATGCTCGGGACCTGGGGCTTTCCTGATAACTGGATCTTTATACCATTATACTTACTAGAAAATCATATAAACATTAAATAAATCCAACAGACTGGTTCTGCTTCCAATAAGGATTAATTATACCTTAGTTTGGATTATGCACAAGGCACTGCTTTATTGTTACAGTGAAAAAGGAAATAATTTAAAAAAAAAAAACTGAATTATTTGGCAAAAATGGAGTCAGTGAGAGACGGCTTTTCTGTAATTTTGAGCTTTCCAGATAATGGATCCCATACCTGTGTATAGAAATACCTTTGAAATCCAAATGCTAAAAATAATATTGTATACTCGTTTTTGTCCACTTGATGTCACTAAAGGCTTACTAAAGAGTCAGTTTCTAAGCCTTAAATGCAAAATCTACCCTGTTCAACATGAGTTCAATGAAGAGTGATTGTGTCGAAAATACTCTCTTCTTGAAAAAGTTTTATGTTATTTCTCGGGATAGTAAGCAGGACCAAAGTGAAATTGAGCTGTAACCCTATTGTGACACCTTGTGTATTATAGGATATATACTCTTGATAAAAAGAATGTTTCTTAACAATACAGGTAAGAAACAGGCCTGAATCCCATTTGCTATATGAAAGGTACTACTAGGTGGACGCAGTGCCTCCACCTAGTAGGATCAGGGAATGCACCTATGGGTGGCCCCACTAGAAGCAATAATAAAACACACAAGTGCAGAAACAAGTATAACTTTATATTGAAATAAATAAAAGCAGAGGAAAGGCAAAATGCAAATGCAATATCAATAATACCCCTACCCTGGGGAACCCAGGAAGTATCGGCGAGCATCAGAGGGTAGGTAGGAAGGGAAGAGTGACAGAGGAGGGAGGAAAGAGGGGAGCAAATCCAGACTAGGAGTAGGCAGAAGACCCTTGAACAGGCGCCTGCCCAGTGCCCCAACATCGTTGCTCCCTAGGCAGGTGCCTCTACTGCCTAGTCCTAGTTCCGGTCCTGAATTCCAGACTTGAAGAAAAGTTTTGGTTCCATTAAATACCAGGTGTACTGCCAAACAGATCCTCTTGTAGGTTGCTACATAGGGACTAACAAATAGCCAATCACAGCCCTTATTTGGCACCCCCAGGAACTTTTTTGTTCTATGTGTTGCTCCCCAACTCCTTTTACATTTGAGTGTGGCTCACTGGTAAAGAAGGTTGGGGACCTCTGCCTTATACTGTCCACAGTTTTCACAAAGCCAGAAACCTCTCTCTCATAGTCATTGGTTTGTGTCACTTGCACTCACTGAAAATGGCTATTACACAAATAATCATTTTCAATAGATGATGGCTTCCAGAAATGAATTGCTGGCACTTTTTACGAGGTAGGTGCTCAGAAACAAAATGTCCTAGAGCAGTAGAACCATTTCAGTAATACCTAGGGTCTGTTTTTCAACTGGCCATCCTGTTTTTTTCTGCTAGGTCTGTTCCAATGTTCCTTCTAATTCCTTCTCGGCTATGTGCACAGGGGACGTAAACATTTACGTGCAACTTACTTGCTGCTTTCAAAGTAAAACTCCCAAACTTGGCTGCCCTTTTATTAGACACCAGTGGGATCACCTGACTATAGTTGGAGAGGGTGGGAGCTACAACATGGAGCTGGTCACTGCTCCTGTAGAACTATAACAAACAAGTGACTATGAAGATTTTCATTCATCCAGGTCATAGTATATCTAGTATAGGTCAATCTAAAAACAACTGGACTTGTTGAGTAATCAATGAAGACGTTTCACTACTTATCCGAGTAGCTTCTTCAGTTCAACTGACTGGTGTGGGAAGTTCTCGGCATATAAACTCTTCCACTAATCCATTTACAATGGCACATTGTAACTCTTCAAAGAGGTGACATCTGAAGAAACTCACAGAGGTGTTGATTCTGTGTAGTTGTGATAGGATTATCCAATGTGTCATGCAACTCCTAGATACAGCAAGTCCAGTTGTTTTTAGATTGACCTATACTAGATATAACAAACAAGGGAAAGTTGTGCTCACCACTTGTTTTTAAAATCATTAGGTGGGGGTGAGCACAACTTTCCCTTAAAAAAAAACCTTAGTTGAAATAGCTCACCTGCATCTCTCAGGCTGCTGTTCAACTATGTAATAATACGAATTTTATCAATGATGGCTCATGGTAATACTTTCATACAAATATAAGACATTGATAGAAATATAACACAAAGAACTGTCATTTCATTGAATCCAATTTGAACCCAATAGAGCAATGATCCCCAACCAGTAGCTCGCGGGCAACATGTTGCTCCCCAACCCCTTGGATGTTGCTCCCAGTGGCCTCAAAGCAGGAGATTATTTCTGAATTCCAGGCTTGAAGGCAAGTTTTTTTGTATAAAAACCAGGTACACTGCCAAACAAAACCTCAATGTAAGTTGTCAATCCACATAGGGGCTACCAAATTTCCAATCACAGCCCCTATTTGGCATCTCAAGCACATTATTCATGCTAGTGTTGCTCCCCAACTCCTTTTATGTCTGAACTAGACATTAAGCCCGTTAAATTAACGGGCGCTAGAACATATGTAGTCAAACATTTATAAAAACAGAATTGTTCTAATCTAAAAAAAATTCGCCAGAGACGGTCCGTGGGGCACATGCGCAGTAGTGCAATCCCACGGACACAGGGACTGGACGCAGAGACACTTCAACTTTATTATATAGGATAGGATTATATAGGATATAGGGGGTACAGGAGAGAATATTAACAGTTTCCTTGAGAACGGGCTGCTGTATCCAGGGAAGTGACGCCAGAGCCAAAAAATGAGTGACAGCTGCGGAGCTTCCGGGAAAGTCCAAACAGTCAGAGGGAGAGCCGGGCGGCACCATGGCTGTCTCAGAAGCTCAACTCAAGAAAATGCTCGGAAAGGTAAATTCGAATTTCTTCTGTTACCGACTGCGCCTCTAAAATACATTCAGTAGCCTGTCCTTTGCCCACTTATACCCCCTACTCCCCTCACTAACCCCAGGACCCTGTTACTACGTTACTACAGCGGCTCTCCCCAAACACCTTCTCCTTATCCCACTGGTGTATTAGTCTTTCCCCTGCGCCTCTATTAGCTGCCCCGCCCCCTCCTCAACCTGCTGTTTCCTTCATATCCCCCTGTGTCTCCCCAAAACTCCTTATACCTGTACCCCCTCTTGTACTGTGTTCTCTTCTTCTGAACCCTGTTACACCCCAGTTCTCTTCACCCGTTACTGTGTCCCCCAATCCCCCGGTCCGTGGGGCACATGCGCAGTAGCGCAATCCCACGGACACAGGGACTGGACACAGAGACACTTCAACTTTATTATATAGGATGTTGCTCACGGGTTCAAAAGGTTGGGGATCCCTGCAATAGAGTATACAAGACAGCTTTGATCTTATATAATGAAGCTTTGTGGAAGGGGAGATTAATCAACTCGATGGCCTAATACTTGTTCTTTATTTTTAACATGTTTATGACTTTTGGAAATTCTCTGGATAGTCTAATATTTATTATCTAATATGCTTATGATTTCTGAAGCCCTCATGAGACTTTCCTTTATTGCAGCTAGGGGCAAAATATGCTATTAAACTACTAGTTAGCTGGATAAGTTCTTTTGCTTGGATGTGCTTATTGTGAGTCTGGCCAGCTCCTGAAGAGTGCATGGTAAGCAGGATCTGTTATTAACTAAATCATTATATGGGTTATTTACTAAATTACTAAATGAGCTCATTGTTTTTGAGCATATTTAAACTGGGGATCTCCATTCGGTCAGTTGAGATTTCGCCTGTGTGCTCTACTTGTACAGCCATAGGACCTTTGCTACAGCCATAGGACCTTTGAAGCCGTTTGAGCCTCGATCTGCGGACTGGTTTGGGATCTCCCATTCTTAATTGCAGAGAGGGGGTGCTTGCTCATTTTGCTCATTTGGTAATGTATATCTTCTTCAACTATTGTCTGTAATGAAAACCTTTGCTTTGTGTTTTGATTATTTCCGAGAGACTCATAGGAACTCAAGTAAAACAAACTACAACACTCAAAACTCTCCTTAGAAAGAAAAGCATTTTAAAAAAGCATATGGTGGGGGGGGGTCAATTTTCTTCTTTACATTAATTTTAAAAACATTTAACCAGAAGCAAACAGTTATATATGTGGCTATCCCACCTGGATACGGATAGGCATGCCCTAACTTCGAGCTATTTTTGTGTACTTCAACTAGGGTACAGTCCAAATTTGATTCTAATTTGAACTAAATCTGAAAATTCGAATATCGAAATTTATCATGTACTGTCTTTTTAAAAATTCGATGTCAACCATTTGCCATCTAAAACCTGCCAAATTGCTGTTTTAGCCTATGGGGGACCTCCTAGAACCTATTTGGAGTCAATTTGTGGACTTTGAAAAATGAAAGTTTTTTTTTTTTAAATACTTTGAGTTGAAGTTGATTGAATTCGATATTACTTCAGTTCGAATGATCAAATACAGCCTATTCACCAAAAGAAAAAATTTGATTGTTTTGATGAATTTCGGTTGGCCTTTTTTTATTCGAATTTCGAAGTTATGGGAGTACAACAAACTTCCATTACTTCAAAATTCAACCCTTGATTAATATGCCCCTTAATACAAAACTGCAATAACCAGCTTACTATGGGACTGAAGTCGGGAGTTAGTAGATTTTGGGCTATGTACCCCCAGTCTCCCTTCACTCTTAAGCATTCTCACATTTTCTGTTGGCTTTCCTTAATTTCAGACAAATTTGGGGCAAAAATCTGCTGGCCACCAAAAGGTCTACAAGTTGACCTGTTTAACCAAAATCTTTTTTTATTTGTATATGTATTAGGGCCTCATGGGGCCCCTATACCTCCTGGGCTTCCCTCTGTAGTTACGCCCCTGGTGACTGGCAAATCTGTCCCATTTTGCTTCATTGAAAAATTTGCAAAACATTGAAAATTTGAAAATCATTTATGTTTTAGACTTTTTTTTTCACTGCACATATTGTGCTATTTTTAGGCTACTTTTGAAGTGCCTCTTGGCTAGTTTTGGGCTGGTTTTGTAGCTGACTTCGGCTGGTTCTGAAAATTAAACCTGGCAACCCTGACCTGCATTGTTACCAGGACACACAATGTTGAACAACGGTGTCTGGGAGCCCACCAGTGCTACAACTTCAAGGGCCCCTCTTGCACCACTGGGTGCGACCTAGGTCTGTGATGCCCACAGGATTTTTCCCAGTGCCACACAGGCCTAGTCCAACTCTGAGGATGCAGGCAGATAATCAGCATTAGCTGAGACGAGAATAACATTATGAGCACCTGGGGCACATGTTTTTGCCTTGTTTGAGGGGAACACTCCATGTGAGGGCAAGTGCCCCCCTTGTTCCTTCCTGTGGATGTCTATGTATATGTGGATTATACATATTATACATTACATTATTCTGATAACCCACCGTATGCTCTGTAGGTATTATACGTGAACTTGCCACTGCATTCACCCTGTGTTCAGTGGCGGAACTCCTGGGGGGAGCAGTGGGTGCAATTGTACCAGGGTCCGCACCCCCTGCAGGCCCGCAGGTAGTCCATGCGCGCTTTAAAAACCTGCTTCCAGAGCGGCGCACGCTTTGTGTTTTATGTGCTTTAAAAAATGGTTTCAGTGTTTTCGGGCAAAAATCCGAAAAAATCTTGAAAATCAGATCAAATATCCCAAAAAATCGTGAAAATCTGATTTTTTTCCTGCCAAGCAAATTAACGGGAAAATGAAGTAAATAAGCGTTAAAAACCAGAACGGATTTGATCGGAGTTTGTAGCAGAAAATAAAGATACATTCGGACTTTGATAAATAACCCCTTATATTCTATAGTCTCTTGTTCTGTTTAATAAGACTGGGGTGTTGAACAAGGATAAAATTCACACGTCAATAAATGTACACCAAAGTGAATATAGCTTCAAAGTGAAAACAAAATTGAGCTGATATGTAAAGGGAAAAGAAGCTTCCCCACTTGCCAGTTCTCCTTTAAATGTATTTGTACCCTTTACAGGGCTGGATTTACCCTACCTGCCACCCTAGGCCCAGCTACTGTGCCGCCCCCCCGCCCCACATTTTCTGGAAGTGAATCTTTATCCAATCAGGCAATGGAATACAGGGTTATGGAAGATAGCTCATAGTACAAGTGGCAGCGTCAGAAAAAAGTCCCTTTTTAAATTTTGCCAGCAGCATACAATCTATTTAGTTCATATTTTTCAGCAGACAGTCAGCACAGTATTATAATTATTAATTATTTATATATTAATTAATTCATTAATTAACTGTTTAATAACCTACCAAGTTCCACTGTAAGAATTGCAAATTGCTAATGAAAAAGTACAGTGACTGCAGCCACTTGTAGCTGAATCCTATTCCTGATTGAATGATTTCAGTTGTAGGCCATCAGTCACTGACAGACATGCACTTTTTGAGGCGGCTCTGTGTGTGCTATTGCACTTCCACTGTGCACAGGCAGCTCATCACGGTCAAGGCGGGCAGCGTGCTCACTCCTTGGGGCAAATTCACTAAGATGCGAAGTTGCGCCAGGCGCAACTTTGCCGCACTTCGCCGCACTTCGCCACACTTCGCCAGGCGTATTTTCGCCAGCGCTCCGCAACTTCACTAAAATCCGAAGTTGCACACAGGGGTAGTGTAAGTTTTCGAAGTTGCGGTAGCGTTAATTCGCCAAGCGAAGCGAAGTTTCGCTAGCGATGGTTCATTTGCATACGGCGCGAAATTCAAATTTCAATGGAGGAACACGTATCTGCACTACAAATGCCTAGAAAACCTTCAAATCAGCAAATATACATTTTATTTTGCCCTACACATGTGCCAACTGTCTAGGTAATTTGCCATGAGTCAGGAAATGTAGGGGGGAAGGAGAGGAGCCCCAAAAAATGTTTTGATCTTTTTCAGCCTATCACCCATCATGTAGAAAACACGCCCGCGTTTTTTGGGACTTAGAAAAAAATTTGACTTTTTTGGAAACAATCCCTATCTACTCTATTGCGCTTCGCCAGGTCTGAGGTGGCGAAGGAAGTCTAGCGTAAAAGGTAGCGTTCAGTACACTGCGCAAGTTAGTGAATTTGCGTAGTTACATCGCTAGCGAAAATTCGCCTGGCGTAAGTGTGCGAAGTAACACTAGCGAATTTACGCCAGCGTTCGTTAGTGAATTTGCGAAGTACCGAAAATGCCAAACGCTAGCGAATTGACGCTAGCGTTCGGCGCTTCGCATATTAGTGAATTTGCCTCCTTATGAGAACTAGCACTGGCCAGGCTGCTCCCTTCTGATTAGGCTGGCACGTCCGCGCCGAGTGACGTAACTATGAGGCACGCATGAGCAGTGACGGGATGACGTCACGCGCCACTGCGCACAGCGTGCAGCCGGAAGAAGAGAAGAACAAGCACACAGCAGGAGAGGAGCCCGGATGGGGTGGCTACACGGCAGCCTTGCTATTATACACATTCATGCTGAGCTCAGCTGCGGCAGGTCAATGTGGGGGGCAGTGCTCCCCTCTGTTTTGGGAGTGGGAACATTTTACTTTAAGCTACAGACAGTATATAGAAGATGTTAGGGGCGCCTGCTTGCCGCCCTAAACATCTTGCCGCCCTAGGCCCGGGCCTAGGGGGCCTCTCCCTAAATCCGGGCCTGACCCTTTAGTGGCACTGCAAATGTAACATGAGCATTACTAAATACAGAATTAAGCAGAATTAAAAGCAGAATCTGATATATCTCTAGGTGCTCAGTCCTGACTATAACTAGCAGACAATCTTCCAAAGATTTCATTTGCATTTAAGGCAGTGCCACGGTATTAAGGCAAGTCTCAAAATCAGAGAGATTTGTAATTAGGTCAAAATGTGCTCTATCCTCCTTTCATGTGTGTGACTGTCCAAGAGCCCACTTTTCATTAACTGAGTAATCCCGATTTAAAACCTACAAAGGTTGCTTTGTTAATAGAATATTGCTACTGCCACATATACCCACCATGATGGAGAATGTAGGTGAAAGATATCGAGCCTGGTGCCCTTCAATTTTTAGAGTTAGGTTCAGTCGAAGAGATTACTGTAATACACATTTTTATATTGCCTCCGCAGAAAATATAATAAACAGTTGGAAAGTAATATTTAGGGGCAGATTTACTAAGGTTCAAGTGAATTACGATTGTTTTGTCTTAGTTAAGGATTAATTACATCTTGGTTGGAAACAAGTTTTATTATTACAGAGAAAACGGAACAATATTTAAAATGTTTATTTAATTGATTAAAATGGAGTCTATGGTAGATGTCCTTTCTGTAGTTTGGAACTTTTCTGAAAGACAGGTTTCTAGATAACGAATCTTATCACTGTACAAAACAAACATAAAGATGGTAATAAGATAGGCCTAAATGGGTCTGATGTCCAAGCATGTAACTGGATCACTGCAAGATGTACCATACACTTGGATAACATACCACCATGGAACAGAAGTGTACATATATATATATATATATATATATTCAGTCCTTAAGCGCCTGCACTCAATCCCAATCACTTTACGGGGTGCATGATCAATCTTCAAACGTATATTTGGTGTATGGAATAATTCATTCCTTTTTTCGTGAAATAATGTGTTTTTATTTATGCACACATGTTATAATGTTCATATTATAGGAATATTATAATGTGTGTATAAATAAAAACACATTATTTCATATTTCAATATATATATATATATATAGTGAATAAAGTACCCCCTTTTGTAAAATATAGGGATATTATAAGTTACCGAGGAGTTTCATGACCATATAAAAACACGAGGCCGAAGGCCGAGTGTTTTTATACAGGTCATGGAACTCCGAGGTAACTTCTAATATCCTCATATTTTACACCTGGGGGTACTTTATTTATTATAATACACAAATTTCAATGAGTCATGTGACAGAAATGACATCAGAACTCACCGTTTATAACTGATGACATCAGAACTCACCGTTTATAAGGATATAATTTACAGGATATTCATGGCTTTTGTGTATTATATATATATATATATATACACACAAAAATCTTCTGCACACCATTAAATGCAAATGACCCAGATGCTACCTGTGAAAAGCTGTAGTAATAAATGCCCGATGTAAGCAGTAGCACACTGGGAGCCTTTGAAAGTTAAAAAAGTTCATAGAAGTGAGTGAAGGTTATCTAGTCCATCCATTATTACAATATGGATTTATAAGTGGCAACTCTAAAAACATTAAAACAGAATATGAAAACCTAAAACAGTAAATTATGTGTGTAGCTCAATAAATGGATCACATGTACAGTATATTGAATTAAAGGGTTTATTTATTGTACAAGAGCAAAGGCCACAAAATGGGACTCTTGAGAAGAGCACCTGTGCCTTTACCTTTGGCAGATAAAAGATTTGCTTTGCATAAGGTGCAGGGGAGCGTTATATAATACACTTGCATTTTGAAAGAAGAGAAATGCAGACTCCCTTGCCTTTAGCACCCTTTGGTACCCCTGCCTAAATGTATGCAATGAGACTCATTGTAAGGGCATGCCAGGGGACACCTATGTGCTGCCCATGTGCCATTAATATATCATGCAGCTTTGTGAGCGCAAAGAGTTTTGCCTGAGGGAGCACCATGAAAATATTAAAGGGGAAAGTTGTGAAGTGACAAAACATGCTTGATTAAGGGGCCGATTCACTAAATTCGAGTTCAAAGTAAAAAAACTTCGAATTTCGAAGTGTTTTTTAGGCTACTTCGACCTTCGAATGGGCTACTTCGACCTTCGACTACGACTTTGAATCGAAGGATTCGAACTAAAAATCGTTCGACTATTCGACCATTCGATAGTCAAAGTACTGTCTCTTTAAAAAAAACTTCGACCCCCTAGTCCGGCAGATAAAAGCTACCGAAGTAAATGTTAGCCTATGGGGAAGGTCCCCATAGGCTTGCCTACGTTTTTTTGATCGAAGGATATTCCTTCGATCGTTGGATTAAAATCCGTCGAATCGTTCGATTCGAAGGATTTAATTGTTCGATCGAATGAATAATCCTTCGATCGTTCGATCGAATTTTCTGCGCTAAATCCTTCGACTTCGATATTCGAAGTCGAAGGATTTCAATTCCTAGTCGAATATCGAGGGTTAATTAACCCTCGATATTCGACCCATAGTAAATCTGCCCCTAAATGTGGACCTTCTCCTTTCTCATTAAGTTTAGAAAGCATCACTCCCCTCACCGGAACGGTTATAGATGTGTTTATTTCCTTCCTTCTCAATCAACATGGCAAGACTTCTTACGAAAGTTTTTCTTAATAGATTGCAGTTTTTTTTTCATCATCACAAACTCTGTCTCTATGCCAGCAAAGCATTTTTATACTTCATGTTTTTTGTTACTATTAAAAAAATAATACCATAGTTTAAATGATACCTAGGGATTGCTAATTAATGCAGGAAAGGTAATCCTCTAAGGCTCTTCTTGAAACCAAATATGCAAGCAGGAGAGAATCAGTGGATGTGATTAAAGGAAAACTATACCCCCAAACAATGTAGGTCTCTATTAAAAGATACTGAGTAAAACAGCTCATGTGTAAAACCCTGCTTCATGTAAATGAACCATTATCATAATAATATACTTTATTAGTAGTACGTGCCATTGGGTAATCATAAATAGAAAATTGCCATTTTAAAAAATAAGAAAAATAAGGGCCGCCCCTGAGATCGTAAGATTCACTGTGCACACATACAAACCACATGTAAGGTCACATGAGCCAATTAAAGGAAAACTATACCCCCAAAATGAACAGAAAAACAACAGCAGCTAGTTTACATCATATTAACTGGCATATTAAAGAATCTTACCAAACTGGTCTATATATTTAAGAAAATCTTGCCCTTTGCATCTCTTGCCTTGAACCACCATTTTGTAATGGTCTGTGTGCTGCCTCAGAGATCACCTGACCAGAAATACTTCAACTCTAACTGTAACAGGAAGAAGTGAGGAAGCAAAAGACACAACTCTGTCTGTTAATTGGCTCATGTGACCTAACATGTATGGTTTGTTGGTATGTTTGTGTGCACAGTGAATCCTACGATCCCAGGGGGCGGCCCTTATTTTTTAAAATGGCAATTTTCTATTTATAATTACCCAATGGCACATACTACTAGAAAAGTATATTATTATTAGAAAATGATTTATTTACATGAAGCAGGGTTTTACATATGAGCTGTTTTATGTGATATCTTTTTATAGAGACCTACATTGTTTGGGGGGTATAGTTTTCCTTTAACAGACAGAGTTGTGCCTTTTGCTTCCTCACTTCTTCCTGTTACAGTTAGTGTTGTAGTATTTCTGGTCAGGTGATCTCTGAGGCAGCACAGATAGAGTCACGAAATGGTGGCTCAAGACAAGAGATGTAAAAGGGAAATATTTATGTAAATATATATTCCAGTTTGGTAAGATTCTTTAATATGTCATTCAATTTGATATAAACTATCTGTTGCTTAAGTATTCATTTTGGGGGTATAGTTTTCCTTTAATTAATTAGCTGCAAAATGTCGTTTGTGAACAGTAACATTGGACTTCAGGCAAAAAAGTTATCCCCGTGTTTGTTTGACTAAGGCCTTCATTCTTAAAGGAATAGTTCAGTGTGAAAATAAAAACTTTGTAAATAGATAGGCTGTGCAAAATAAAAAATGTTTCTAATATAGTTAGTTAGCCACAAATGTAATGTATAAAGGCTGGAGTGAACAGATGTCTAATAAAACAGCCAGAATCCAACTTCCTGCTTTTCAGCTCTATAACTCTGAGTTAGTCAGTGACTTGAAGGGGGGCCACATGGTACATTTCTGTTCAGTGAGTTTGTAATTGATCCTCAGCATTCAGCTCAGATTCAAAGGCAACAGATATGACCCATGTGGCCCCCCCTCAAGTCTCTGATTGGTTACTGCCTGGTAACCAGGGTAACCCGCCAGTGTAAACCAAGAGAGCTGAAAAGCAGGAAGTAGTGTACTGACTGACATGTTATAAGTCAAATCACTCCAGCCTTTATACATTACATTTTTTTCTAACTAACTATATTAGAAACATTTTTTATTTTACACAGCCTATCTATTTACCAAGTTTTTATTTTTACACTGAACAATTCCTTTAAAGGAATTGTTCAGTATAAAAATAAAAACTGGGTAAAGGCATAAAAATGTTTTAAATATAGTTAGTTAGCCAAAAATGTAATGTATAAAGGCTGGAGTGACTGGATGTCTAACATAATAGCCAGAACACTACTTCCTGCTTTTCAGCTCTCTTGCTTTCCACTGATTGGTTACCAGGCCATAACCAATCAGTGATTTGGGGGGGGGGCACATGGATCACAACTGTCGCTTTTGAATCTGAGCTGAATGCTGAGGATCAATTGCAAAATCACTGAACAGTTATGTCCCATGTGGCCCCCTTCAAGTCACTGACTCACTCAGAGTTATAGAGCTGAAAAGAAGGAAGTAGTGTTCTGTTCTCTTTGACATCCAGTCACTCCAGCCTTTATATATTACATTTTTGGCTAACTAAATATATTTTTTTATTTTGCACAGCCTATTTAGCCAGTTTTTATTTTTACACTGAGCTGTTCCTTTAAAGGGATACTGTCATGGGAAAAACATTTTTTTTCATAATGCATGAGTTAATGGTGCTGCTCCAGCAGAATTCTGCACTGAAATCCATTTCTCAAAAAAGCAAACAGATTTTTTTATATTTAATTTTAAAATCTGACATGGGGCTTGACATATTGTCAGTTTCCCAGCTGCTCCCAGTCATGTGACTTGTGCTCTGATAAACTTTACTCTTTACTAGGGATGTAGCGAACGTCGGAAAAAAAGTTCGCGAACATATTCGCGAACTTGCGCAAAAATGCGAGCGGTTCGCGAACGGTTCGTGAACCCCATAGACTTCAATGGGAAGGCGAACTTTAACATCTAAAAAAGACATTTCTGGCCAGAAAAATGATTTTAAAGTTGTTTAAAGGGTGCAACGACCTGGACAGTGGCATGCCAGAGGGGGATCAAGGGCAAAAATGTATCTGAAAAATCTGCCTGTGTGTGCTTGGAAGAGATAGTGTAGGGGGAGAGCTGTTAGTGATTTCAGGGACAGATGATAGTAAGTTTGCTGGCTAGTAATCTGCTTGATACTGCTCTGTATTGGAGGGACAGAAGTCTGCAGGGATTTGAGGGACATTTTAGCTTAGGTAGCTTTGCTGGCTAGTAATCTACTGTTCTCTTTAAACAACTGCCATACGTTGACCTTGTAGGCATTGTTTGCCCAGTTTTTTTGGACGCAGCCACTGAAGCACAGTTGCCAGAAAAAATATGCCATATAAATGCTGAAAATAGTAATTTTTCGCCATACGTTGACCTTGTAGACATTGTTTGCCCAGTTTTTTTGGACGCAGCCACTGAAGCACAGTTGCCAGAAAAAATATGCCATATAAATGCTGAAAATAGTAATTTTTCGCCATACGTTGACCTTGTAGACATTGTTTGCCCAGTTTTTTTGGACGCAGCCACTGAAGCACAGTTGCCAGAAAAAATATGCCATATAAATGCTGAAAATAGTCATTTTTTGCCATACGTTGACCTTGTAGGCATTGTTTGCCCAGTTTTTTTGGTCGCAGCCACTGAAGCACAGTTGCCAGAAAAAATATGCCATATAAATGCTGAAAATAGTAATTTTTTGCCATATACGTTGAGTCAACGTATGGCAAAAAATGACTATTTTCAGCATTTATATGGCATATTTTTTCTGGCCTCTGTGCTTCAGTGGCTGCGGCCAAAAAAACTGGGCAAACAATGCCTACAAGGTCAACGTCGTTGACCTTGTAGGCATTGTTTGCCCAGTTTTTTTGGCCGCAGCCACTGAAGCACAGAGGCCAGAAAAAATATGCCATATAAATGCTGAAAATAGTCATTTTTTTGGTCGCAGCCACTGAAGCACAGTTGCCAGAAAAATTATGCCATATAAATGCTGAAAATATAAATTTTTTTGGTTGCAGCCACTGAAGCACAGAGGCCAGAAAAATTATGCCATATAAATGCAGAAAATATGCATTTTTTTGGTCGCAGCCACTGAAGCACAGTTGACAGAAAAATTATGCCATATAAATGCTGAAAATATAAATTTTTTTGGTTGCAGCCACTGAAGCACAGAGGCCAGAAAAATTATGCCATATAAATGCAGAAAATATGCATTTTTTTGGTCGCAGCCACTGAAGCACAGTTGACAGAAAAATTATGCCATATAAATGCTGAAAATAGTCATTTTTCGCCATACGTTGACCTTGTAGACATTGTTTGCCCAGTTTTTTTGGTTGCAGCCACTGAAGCACAGAGGCCAGAAAAAATTAAACCAGTAGGGTTTGCACCCTAGTTTGTAACGGTGGCGGAGGGAGGAGGACGCTAAAGGACAGCTGTGTGTGGAGTCATGAGGCTTGAAGAGAAGGACAGCTGCATAGAAGTCAGAACAAGTCTTCCGGCGTGCAGTAACCCTCCGAGATCCACCCCTCATTCATTTTAATAAAGGTCAGGTAATCGACACTTTTGTGACCTAGGCGAGTTCTCTTCTCAGTTACAATCCCTCCTGCTGCACTGAAGGTCCTTTCTGAGAGCACACTTGAGGCTGGGCAAGACAAGAGGTTCATGGCAAATTGTGACAGCTCTGGCCACAGATCAAGCCTGCGCACCCAGTAGTCCAGGGGTTCATCGCTCCTCAGAGTGTCGATATCTGCAGTTAATGCCAGGTAGTCCGCTACCTGCCGGTCGAGGCGTTCTTTGAGGGTGGATCCAGAAGGGTTGTGGCGCTGCCTTGGACAGAAAAACATTTGCATGTCTGACGTTACAGACCGGCCAAAGGGCTTTGTCCTTGCAGGTGTGCTCGTGGCAGGATTACTGGCACCTCTGCCCCTGGAATGTTGATGAGTTCCTGAAGTGACATCACCCTTAAAAGCATTGTACAACATGTTTTGCAGGCTGGTTTGTAAATGCCGCATCTTTTCGGACTTGTGGTATGTTGGTAACATTTCTGACACTTTATGCTTGTACCGAGGGTCTAGTAGCGTTGCGACCCAGTACAGGTCCTTCTCCTTAAGCCTCTTGATACGGGGGTCCTTCAATAGGCATGACAGCATGAAAGACCCCATTCTCACAAGGTTGGATGCGGAGCTATCCATCTCCGCTTCCTCATTATCAAGGACTGCATCATCCACGGTCTCCTCCCCCCAGCCACGTACAAGACCAGGGGTCCCCAAAAGGTCACCACTAGCCCCCTGGGAAGCCTGCTCCTGTTGGTCCTCCTCCTCCTCCTCCACAAAGCCACCTTCCTCCTCTGACTCCACTTCTGGCACCTCTCCCTGCGTTGCAGCAGGTGAACATGCAGGGCATGCAGGGCACATGTGTTAAATTGCCCAGTCTCAACGCTGCCAACAGATTGCTTCCATTGTCACACACCACTTTTCCGATCTGCAGTTGGTGTGGGGTCAGCCACCGATCGGCCTGTGACTGCAGAGATGACAGGAGTACAGATCCGGTATGGTTTTTGCTTTCCAGGCACGTCATCCCCAAGACAGCGTGACAACGGCGTACCTGGCACGTCGAATAGCCTAGGGGGAGCTGGGGGTGCACAGGTGTGGAGGAGGAGAAGGAGGACCCAGCAGCAGAGTAAGAAGAAGAAGAGGAAGAAGACGAGGTAGAGAGCGATGGAGGAGTAGAGGTGGTGGCAGAACCGCGTGCAATCCGTGGCGGTGACACCAACTCCACTGTTGTTGTTGTTGAGCTACCCATTCCCTGCTTCCCAGCCATTACCAAGTTCACCCAGTGGGCAGTGTAGGTGACATACCTGCCCTGACCATGCTTGGAGGACCATGCGTCAGTAGTCATATGGACCTTTGGCCCAACACTAAGTGACAGAGATGCGGTAACTTGGCTCTGCACATGTTGGTACAGGTGTGGTATTCCCTTTTTAGAAAAAAAATTGCGGCTGGGTACCTTCCACTGCGGTGTCCCAATTGCTACAAATTTGCGGAAGGCCTCAGAGTCCACCAGCTGGTATGGTAAAAGCTGGCGGGCTAAGAGTGCAGACAAGCCAGCTGTCAGACGCCGGGCAAGGGGGTGACAGTCAGACATTGGCTTCTTACGCTCAAACATGGCCTTCACAGAAACTTGGCTGGTGGCAGATGACTGGGAATGGGAACAGGTGGTCAAGGTGGAAGGCGGAGTGGAGGGTGGTTCAGACGGGTCAAGGAGAGCAGAGGTAGAGCAGTAAGATGCTGGACCAGAAGGAGTGTGGCTTTTAGTTTGCCTGTTGCCTTTGAGGTGTTGCTCCCAAAGTGCTTTGTGCTTGCCGCTCATGTGCCTTCGCATAGAAGTTGTACCTATGTGGCTGTTGGGCTTACCAAGGCTCAGTTTCTGACTGCACTCATTGCAAATTACAATGCTTTTGTCAGAGGCACACACATTAAAAAAATCCCACACTGCTGACTTTTTGGAAGTGTGCGATCTGGCGGTAACAGTAGAAGTTGGCGGCATTGGTGGCAATGGCGGGTGCGTTGGCCGGCTGAACACAGGTGCCGATACATGTTGTTGCCCTACTGATCCCTGCGGGCTGTCCTCCCTGCTTCTTCTAAGTCTTATTCTCCTACTGCCTCTCTGACTCTCCGTCTCTCCATCTGAACTACCCTCCTCTTGCTCTCTTCTACTAGGCACCCACAAAACATCAATCTCCTCATCATCATTCTCCTCAGATGCATCAATTTCTTCTGACACATCACAGAAGGAAGCAGCAGTGGGGACCTCCTCCTCATCACTCATCATTATGTCCATCTCTGTCGTGTTCTCTGCCAGAATTAAATCTGGTGTAACGTCCTCATCTCCTTCATCTTCTTCTGGCAATAATGGTTGCGCATTACTCAGTTCAAGAAACTCATGGGAAAATAACTCCTCTGACTCCAGTGAAGAAGGGGCACCGGTGGTGGAGGAAGTGTTACGTGGGGTGGCCATAGCAGTGGAGGATGAGGAGGATGTTGTGGTAAAGTTAGAAACGGTAGAGGATGGGGTGTGCTGTGTAAGCCAGTCAACTACCTCTTCAGCATTTTGGGAGTTCAGGGTCATTGGCTTTTTAAAACTGGGCAATTTGCTAGGGCCACAGGATTGCATAGCAGCACGGCCCCTAGCACGGCCTCTGCGTGGCGGCCTGCCTTTGCCTGGCATTATTTTTAAAAAAACAACAACAACAAAAACTCAGTTGGTTTTTCTGGAAACGATAATACACACAGCTAGATGGCAGTTTGAAGAAAACAGTGTGCAAATAATGCCTACAAGGTCAACGTATACACAGCGGTGGATACGGATTACGTAAAATATATGAATGCTGCTTGAAAAAAAGTAACTCAAGTGGTTTTTCTAGAGACGATAATATTATCAATATTTAGACAAAATGTGAACAAGCTCACACAGCTAGATGGCGGTTTGAAGAAAACAGTGTGCAAATAATGCCTACAAGGTCAACGTATACACAGCGGTGGATACGGATTACGTAAAATATATGAATGCTGCTTGAAAAAAAGTAACTCAAGTGGTTTTTCTAGAGACGATAATATTATCAATATTTAGACAAAATGTGAACAAGCTCACACAGCTAGATGGCGGTTTGAAGAAAACACTGTGCAAATAATGCCTACAAGGTCAACGTATACACAGCGGTGGATACGGATTACGTAAAATATATGAATGCTGCTTGAAAAAAAGTAACTCAAGTGGTTTTTCTAGAGACGATAATATTATCAATATTTAGACAAAATGTGAACAAGCTCACACAGCTAGATGGCGGTTTGAAGAAAACACTGTGCAAATAATGCCTACAAGGTCAACGTATACACAGCGGTGGATACGGATTACGTAAAATATATGAATGCTGCTTGAAAAAAAGTAACTCAAGTGGTTTTTCTAGAGACGATAATATTATCAATATTTAGACAAAATGTGAACAAGCTCACACAGCTAGATGGCGGTTTGAAGAAAACACTGTGCAAATAATGCCTACAAGGTCAACGTATACACAGCGGTGGATACGGATTACGTAAAATATATGAATGCTGCTTGAAAAAAAGTAACTCAAGTGGTTTTTCTAGAGACGATAATATTATCAATATTTAGACAAAATGTGAACAAGCTCACACAGCTAGATGGCGGTTTGAAGAAAACACTGTGCAAATACTGCCCACAAGATCAACGTATACACTACTACAGCGGTGGATACGGATCTCGTAAAATTTATTATGGCTGCTTGAAAAAAGTCACTCCGGTGTTTTTTCTGGAGACGGTAATATTATGGATATTTAGACAGAATGTGAACAAGGTCACACAGCTAGATGGCAGTTGGTTGAATAACACACTGGGCAAAAAATGCCTACAGGGCAAATAATGCCTAAAAGGTCAACTTATACACTACTACAGCGATGGATACAGATTACGTAAAATATGTTATGGCTGCTTGAAAAAAGTCACTCCGGTGTTTTTTCTGGAGACGGTAATATTATGGATATTTAGACAGAATGTGAACAAGGTCACACAGCTAGATGGCAGTTGGTTGAATAACACACTGGGCAAAAAATGCCTACAGGGCAAATAATGCCTAAAAGGTCAACTTATACACTACTACAGCGATGGATACAGATTACGTAAAATATGTTATGGCTGCTTGAAAAAAGTCACTCCGGTGTTTTTTCTGGAGACGGTAATATTATGGATATTTAGACAGAATGTGAACAAGGTCACACAGCTAGATGGCAGTTGGTTGAATAACACACTGGGCAAAAAATGCCTACAGGGCAAATAATGCCTAAAAGGTCAACTTATACACTACTACAGCGATGGATACGGATTACGTAAAATATATTATGGCTGCTTGAAAAAAGTCACTCCGGTGTTTTTTCTGGAGACGGTAATATTATGGATATTTAGACAGAATGTGAACAAGGTCACACAGCTAGATGGCAGTTGGTTGAATAACACACTGGGCAAAAAATGCCTACAGGGCAAATAATGCCTAAAAGGTCAACTT
The DNA here is from genome assembly GCA_038501925.1 of Xenopus petersii. Lineage (NCBI taxonomy): Eukaryota > Metazoa > Chordata > Amphibia > Anura > Pipidae > Xenopus > Xenopus petersii. The sequence continues at coordinate 105,942,339 of CM076677.1, forward strand.
ATACACTACTACAGCGGTAGTAAAATAAAAAAAAGTAAAATAAAAAAAAAATGAATATTAAAAAAAAAAAAATTAAAGTTGGTGCTGCTGAACTACTAGGAGCAGCAGATTAGCACACCAGTCCCACTCCCCAACACTGCTAGACTAATAGCACTGGGCTCTTATAGTAGTAGTAGCAGGGCCGCCATCAGGGGGGGACAGGGGGGACAAGCGTACCGGGCCCGGGCATGAAGGGGGGCCCGGCAGCGCTGCATTTTTTGAAGATCCGGGCCCCCCTTACGAGCGCCCGAGCCGTACGTCTTGCCTCTGTGCTGCCGAATGCGGAAGTGCCGAAAAGCCGAAGCCGATGCGCCGAAAAGACCCGAAGTCACGGAAAAAGCCGAAGTCACGAAGCGCCGAAAAGACCCGAAGTCACGAAAACAGCCGAAGCCGAAGTCCTGAAGCAGCGCAAAGACCCGAAGTCACGAAAACAGCCGAAGCCGAAGTCCTGAAGCAGTGAAAAGACCCGAAGTCACGAAAGGAGGTGAAGTTGAAGTACTGAAGCCGTGAGTTCAATTCTACTGAACACCAGTTTGTGTATTTTTTTTTTTTTTAATCTCCTGGCCACCAATGTATTATTTTAATATTCTATAGGCCCCTGCCACCAATCTTTTTTTTTAAAACATGTTTTTTTGGGGCTCCAATTTTTTTTTTAACTCGTAAGGGGCCCCTGCCGCCAATGTTTTTTTTTTTTTTCAAAAAAATTTTTTTTTCTTTTCAAATTTTTTTTTGGGGCCCCAATTTGTTTTTAACTTATAAGGGGGCCCCTGCCGCCAATGTTTTTTTTTTTTTTTTCAAAAAATTTTTTTTTTTTTTTCAAATTTTTTTTTGGGGCCCCAATTTGTTTTTAACTTATAAGGGGGCCCCTGACGCCAATGTTTTTTTTTTTTTTTCAAAAAATTTTTTTTTTTTTTTCAAATTTTTTTTTGGGGCCCCAATTTGTTTTTAACTTATAAGGGGGCCCCTGCCGCCAATGTTTTTTTTTTTTTCAAAAAAAATTTTTTTTTTTTTAAATTTTTTTTTGGGGCCCCAATTTGTTTTTAACTTATAAGGGGGCCCCTGCCGCCAATGTTTTTTTTTTTTTTTAAAAATTTATTTTTTTTTTTAAATTTTTTTTTGGGGCCCCAATTTGTTTTTAACTTGTAAGGGGGCCCCTGCCACCAGTTTTTTTTTTTTTTTCAAATTTTTTTTTGGGGCCCCAATTTGTTTTTAACTTATAAGGGGGCCCCTGCCACCAATGTTTGTTTATTTTTTAGTTTTTTTTACATTTTTTTTGTTGGGGCCCCAAGTTTTTTTTAACTTATAAGGGGGCCCCTGCCACCAATGTTTTTTTTTAAAAAAAAAATTTTAAATTTTTTTTTTTTTTGGGGCCCCAATTTTTTATAAGGGGGCCCTGACCATCAATAGCTTTTTACAACTTGTGTGGGGGGGGGGTTACTTTTTTAGCGCTGATGTCTGTGTGGTCTTTTAACTGCGATGTGGAGTGGGCGGGAAATGGGGTGGAGCTTGGTCGTCAGTGTGGGCGGGGCCCAGGGGGCCCCAAAAATTTTGTTGTACGGGGCCCCGTGATTTCTAATGGCGGCCCTGAGTAGTAGTAGTAGTAGTAAAACAACAAAAAAATAAATAAAAGCAGTCCTTACAAGGACTACTGTTATTGCAGCAGTCAGCAGATGAGATCAGAAGCAGGACAGCTGCCCACTGCAGCTACATACAGAGCACTGCAGTAGAAGGTAGATTACTAGCCAGCAAAGCTACCTAAGCTTAAATGTCCCTCAAACCCCTGCAGACTTCTGTCCCTCCAATAACAGAGCAGTATCAAAACGATTACTAGCCAGCAAACTTTCAACTGTCCCTGAAATCACTAACAGGCAGCAGCTCTCTCCCTACACTATCTCTTCAGCACACACAGGCAGAGTGAAAAAACGCTGCAGGGCTTCGGTTTTTATAGGGAAGGGGAGTGGTCCAGGGGAGAGCTTCCTGATTGGCTGCCATGTACCTGCTGGTCTGGGGTGAGAGGGCAAAAAAAAGCGCCAACAATGGCGAACCCAAAATGGCGAACGTCGCGCGACGTTCGCGAACTTCTGGCGAGCGCGAACACCCGATGTTCGCACGAACAAGTTCGCCGGCGAACAGTTCGCGCCATCCCTACTCTTTACTGCTGTACGGAGTGATTTCACCGACCTCCCTTTCCCGCACCAGCAGCCTAGCAGCTCCCTAACACAAGATAACAGCTGCCTGGTAGACATGGCGCCATCAGGGGGGCACAGGGGGTACTACTGTACTGGGCCCGGACCTGAAAGGGGGCCCGCAGAGGCATCCGCAGAAATTTTTTCTGGGGGGGGGAGAACAGACGCTCCAGCTGCGTGCGCTCTCCTAAGGAAGAAATACAGACTCGCCTCTACTCACTGATTTAAGAGGCTGCAGTGACAGCTCCGTCCGTGCTGCAAATACTTGTTGAGTTGCAAACTCCCCCCCTCGCTCGATCCTCCCTCCTTAGCCCTCAGCCCCTCCCTCCTCAGCTCAGCCCCTCCCCTCTTAGCCCTCCTCCGCGCTCAAGGCTGACATGAAAACCCTAGCTCACAAGCTGAACACAGAGCACGGAGGAGGGCTAAGAGGGGAGGGGCTGAGCTGAGGAGGGAGGGGCTGAGGGCTAAGGAGGGAGGATCGAGCGAGGGGGGAGTTTGCAACTCAACAAGTATTTGAAGCACGGACGGAGCTGTCACTGCAGCCTCTTAAATCAGTGAGTAGAGCGAGTCTGTATTTCTTCCTTAGGAGAGAGAGAGTGCAGTAGCTGGAGCGTCTGTTCTCCCAATGTCCCAAAATGTGATCACAGGGTCTCCCCCACTCATCCCTCCTCCTTCCTCTCTCTGCTTCACACACTCAAGGCACATCCAAGGGGGGACAAGTGCCCCCCCCTTTTGCCCCTATGTACAGGGCCAGACTGGGGGGACCACCGGGACTGCCATCCAGGCCCCCCGCCTCCCTTCCTCCCCATCTCACTTATTGCAGTGCCCAGGGTTGGACTGCTGGGCCTGGGGCCCAACAGGACTGCCGTCCAGGGCCCCCCCACGCCCCCCCACCCCTCCTCACCTATTGCAGGGCCACCGGGTGCACAAACGCTGACATCGCTGCCCAGCACACGATGTGCATGCGCGCCCATTGCCGCACGTCAGGAAATGTTTATGTTCAAATTGGGATTGGGAGAAGGGGATCTGGCCCGACGGGGGCCCATGAGGGTTGGGGCCCACCAGGTTTTTTTCATGGTGTTCCGCCGTGCCAGTCTGAACCTGCCTATGTGTGGATGCCCATTGGATCCAGCTGTGCTGCACTTTTTGAAATAGCAGGGCCCCCTTGACCACGGTGAAGCCGCGCCACCTCTTCCATCCGAAAAGCCGAATAGCTGAAGTCCTGAAATCTGCGAAAAGACCCAAAGTCCTGAAGCGGCAAAAAGACCCGAAGTCACGAAAGAAGGTGTAGTTGAAGTCCTGAAGCCACGAGTTCAATACTGAACACCAATTTTTTTTTTTTAAATCCCCTGCCCGCCAATGTATTATTGTAATACTCTATAGGCCCCTGCCACCAATGTTTTTTTTACAAAATTTTCTCTGGGGCCCCAATTTTTTTTAACTTGTAAGGAGGGGCCCTGGTGCCAATGTTTTTTTAAAAAATATTCTCTAGGGCACCAATTTTTTTTTTTTTTTACTTTTAAGGGGGCCCAATGTTTTTTTTAAAAAAACTTTTATGGGGGCCCTGGTCACCAATTTTTTTTTAAACAAAACTTTTTTGGGGGCCCTGGTGCCACAGTTTTTTTAACTTATAAAAAGGGGCCCTGACCATCAATAGCTTTTTATAACTTGTGTGTGGGAGGGTTACCTTTTTTAGTGCTGATGTCTGGGTGGGGAAGTGGGCGGGATCTGGGGTGGGTGGGATCTGGGGTGGGGTCCGGGGGGCCCCGAAATATAGTTGTATGGGGCCCCGTGATTTCTAATGGCGGCCCTGCTGGTAGATCTAAGAACAGCACCCAATAGTAAAATCCAGGTCCCACTGTGACATATTTAGTTACATTGAGTAAGAGAAACAACAGCCTGCAAGAAAGCAGTTCCATCCTAAAGTGCTGGCTCTTTCTTAAAGCACATGACCAGGCAAAATGACCTGAGATGACTGCCTACACACCAATATTACAACTTAAAAAAATACACTTGCTGGTCCAGGGATTCAATTTTATATTGTAGAGTGAATTATATGCAGTGTAAACAGTGTAATTTAGAAATAAAAACTACATTATAAAAATCATGACAGAATCCCTTTAAGAAAAAGCCTTTAGTTATTTACCATCTCTGCAAAGTCTTCAAAGATAAAGCATTTGGCCTTAGATGGGGTCAAGAGAAAAACTTTGGAAATCCCATTTGCTAACCATCGAATTGTGATTTTCTCCAAGAAACTCGAAAAGTTCATGGTTTTCCTATATTTCTAAAAAGCTCTAAAAAATTTCAGATTTATTAAGTGAAAAATCATGAAAACCTTGAAAAAACATGAAAATTTGTCAAAGTCCTGTAGAAGTCAAAGGGAGCTGAGCGGATCTGATTGGAGCACTTTAAATAAATTTAGGCTTTTAGATGTTTTCATATTTTTTTTTCACTAGGAATTTACCGAAAAACTTTAATTTTTAGAGAATTTCAGAGTATTCCTGATTTTTAGGGCATTGTTCCCCTCTTTTTTCCATTCATACTTTTTATATTTGGATTGTCAATGACAATTGTGGTTTTAGAGTTTGGAAGCTTAGTTGTGGTTTCAATAACCTCTAAACCCACTAAAATCCAACATACAGTATGATAAATAAGGCTCCACAATTAAAGTCAGTGGCGTAACTATCTGGGGAGCTGAATTTAAGGTGGCCATACACAGGCAGATTTAAAGGAGAACTAGGTGAGGTGAGTTTCTCAATAAGCCTCATTGGCGGAGCGCCCCTGAACCCGCTCCCTTAAAAAATTATCTTCAGGTCGAGAAAAAAAAAAGTATGCGCATGCATACACAATCGCAGAGAAAACCCAGCACCCCTGGATGCTCAATAACGGGGAGAAAGAAAAGTGCAATCGTGGTGCAATCGTGGTGCAATCGTGGTGCAATCGTGGTGCACCGCGGCGGGGCAAAGGCCCGGGATGGGGGCCCGGAGACAGCAGCCCTGGTGGGCCTCAGCCCCCCAGTCCAACCCTGTTAATTACCAGCCTTATATTGTGACATTTATATTCTATGTGTACTGTATATTGTGAGTGGGTCCCTAAGCTCAGTAAGTGACAGCAGCACAGAGCATGTGCAGTGAATCAGCAGAAAAGAAGATGGGGAGCTACTGGGGCATCTTTGGAGGCACAGATTTTTACTGCTAAAGGGCTGTGGTTGCCTTGGGCTGGTACAGAAACCTAAAACTTAAAGTACAGCATTTCTAGCCTACTTTTTTAGTTCAGCTTTAGTTCCCCCTTAAGCTTCTGATTCAGCTTCTTCAGAGCAATTAGGCAGCTTATCTGCCCATGTATGGGGCCCTCCAATAGGCCTACCCGACTGATATCTGGCTGAAAATTGGCCAGATGTCAATGGGGCACGTTTGATTATTTTGTCAGATCGAGTCCTGCGTCTGCATGTTGATGTGGTCCTCGATCTGATGGACATCATAGTGGCAATGATGATCCAATTGTTGGCCTGATGCCAAACGCTCAAATAGTCCAATATTGCCCATATTAAAGGCAATAATGCATGATCACCTTTATCCAGCAAATGATAGCAAGCAAACAACAGACACAAAGCAGAATATTGTTCAGTTGGTAGGTCTGCTAAAAATTGGAGAGAACAGATAAATATTGGAGCTTAACTGTGGTTGGTATGCCACAAGAAAAATATATTATTAATAAATACCATCGGTTTACTCAAGGCACCAGGATTAGTCATAGGCAACCCCAAAAATATGCATACCACCACGTGGCTAAGACCCCACCAGGCCCAGATTCTCTTCACGTCCACTGACACCCCATGTCAGTAGTCACCCACCACTTCAACAATTTTGCTGGAGCACTGGGGACTTGCCACTGAGATTTAAACAACTGCATGCTGAGTCCCAAATCCAGATGCCAACCCTAGGAACTATATCCCAATGTTTGTAACAACTCTTCCAGTGGCTTCTTACACTGTCCAATTTATTTTAGAGAAACCTATCTGAATTCGAATGGTCGATTTTCTAAGTGACTCATGTGCAAGTCTTCCATTTTGTTGTTGTCTTCCAGATGATAGATAAGAACATTGTGTTACTGATGTACTGATGTAATTGGCTCAATACAGTCTTTATGGTTTTCTCTTTCCTTTGTATATCATGCATTCCTTCATTGTAAGTAATGTGCTTTTACATCACCACTTAACTGCTTTTCTTTTCAGGGCATTACCCAAGCAATTCTGCTACCGACGGAGATTTGTCTGTGGCATAATGACCCTATTTACAGTTCCTCATTAACCAGTATAGAGGCCTTGTAAAAGTGTTTGCCTCTGCTCCCCCTCCACAATCCAGAGCCAAAATGTCTAGTTTATATTTTAAAATTAAATGCACACAGTTTCTAGTTTGGCCACATTGTGGCAATAAGTAATGACAATAATGGCATTAGTCTTCAATTTGCCTGGCTGCCTGGTTATCCAGAGTTGCCACTCACTAGAGGAATCCTGGAATTACTTATATACTTATATCCAGGCTGGGTGTAGTTCTAGGGTTCCCTGTGAAGTTACACTGTACATATAATTCACAAATCAGGCTGAACAGGCACATTGGTGCTTGCTGTAAGTTGCTAGTATGTTTCTCAATACACAGTATGTGACTTGCTCAGTAAATCATGGGTCTACCCCATATGCTTTTCTTTTCTTCTTTTCTTCTTTCTTTCTTTTGTGTTTTTATGGGAAAACCATGCGTAGCATCTAGTAACTCTTGTTTATAAGTAAGGTTAATTTCATAAGTAAGGTTACATTTCACTTTAGGCTTCTAAGTTTTATTGGTACCTGTGATCTGCTTTATTGAACTGACTAATGGTAAGAAACTCTTAAGGTTGGACCAAACGTCAAGCATTCCGCAACTGAATATTAAAATGTTTCCAAGTACAAGGCAGTAACAGTGCTTACTAGACAAATATATACAGTATGTGCAGTACTGACTGGGTTTGCTCTACCCAAGAGTATACATTTTACTGTGACAGTACACAAACGCAAGAATGTCTACACTGAAACAAAGGAGAGATTATAGTTTTGGAAAACCATTGCTAGTACTACTAGTTTTAGTTTAAATATATAATGAAAACGTGGAGGTCTAAGACCTCCAAGTTAAGAGCTAAGTTAAATCAAAATTAAAATAATTGTAAATGGCTTGTATATTTAATTTATAATAAAAGATGAAAAAAAAAGAATGAAAGTACCGTGGTCTATTTTATTCTAGATTAAACAAGTTTGGTCTGCTACTCTCCAAGCATCAGTGAATGCTGAGAATACAATAACAACTGGAACACTTGCTGCAGTTTGGGGGCTAGGGATAAACGGGCTGATCAACTTAGTGCTAAACTTGTTGTAGTACAGGTATAGGATCCCTTATCCAGAAACCCGATATCCAGAAAGCTCCAAATTACAGAATGACTGTCTCCCATACACTCCATTTTATCAAAATAATCCAAATTTTTAAAAATGATTTCCTTTTTCTCTGTAATAATAAAACAGTAGCTTGTACTTGATCCCAACTAAGATATAATTAATCCTTATTGGAAGCAAAACCAGCCTATTGGGTTTATTTAATGTTTAAATGAATTTCTAGTAGACATAAGGCATGAAGACGCAAATTACGGAAAGATCTGTTATCCGGAAAACCCCAGGTCCCGAGCATTCTGGATAACAGGTCCCATACCAGTATAATCCAAACTAATTGCTGATTATTTGCAATGCGTAACTGCGCCTGTGCACTTTAGTTACTAAATAAGCTTCAAGCTCTCACTAAGGGGGTTATTTACTAAACTCAGAATGCAAAAATCAAGAAAAACTTTTGATTTTTTTGTAAAATCGGACTTTTAAAAAATCACGAATTTTTCAGAATTTATCAAACCCTGATGATGGAAAAGTCAGAATCTAAAAATTCGGCATCTCAGACCTGTCGAAGTTGCATTTAAGTCAATGGGAGAAGTCCCAATGAATTTTTGATGTGCGCTGGGTTTCAGATGAAAAAATCCAAAAAAAATCATGAGAATCAGATAAAAATCAAAAAGAATTGTGAAAATCAGATTTTTTCCAGAAAAGCTAATTATTGGGAAAATGTAATAATAATAAATATGCGTAAAAACCCAAGCAGATTTGTAGCAGAAAATATTGAGATAAATTCGGACTTTGATACATAACCCCCTTTGTTCTATATTCATCTTCCAAGGATTATGTAATGCATTATACAGTAATATATCCCCTAGCGCTGTAAAAATATATCCCAACTGAGTGCCTCACAGTCACTTGTGTACACAGTGTTTTCTTTCTTCAAATCGCATAAATATTTCTCTTACAAACATATGATTATTTTAGAAAAGGCTCCATCTGTCTATCTGAATGACATTTTTCCTTAAACTCCTGAATATCCCCTTCTGTTTCTTGCCTTGAATGAGCGTTCTGTCCTGATTTCGACCCTCAGTGGTTGCGATTCCAAATTTCCTTAAACAAGGTCCCTTTGTCTTTGCCAGTCGGTAAATCTCCAGTAAATGTCATTTTTCCCATTTATATATATGCATTCAAATTGCATCCTAGCTGCAGAGTGTACTTCTTTATTAATATTTATAACTTGCTCTAACCTGAACTAAAATATATCTATCACTCAATAGCTGCTTTGTATGAGGGATACAGGTTATAGTAATGATATAGCGTTATTTAAAAAACTGTAAAACTATGAGTGTGTGTTTACTAAAGTGTGACATGTCAAATTTGATAAACTTTCGCCAAAAACAAAAATTAATATTTCTGCATAATTATGCCACTGCAAAACTACAAAAAGTGTAATTTTATTATATGTTTTTTCACCAAAACTAATTTCATATTAATATACAGCAGCCACTTATCTATCTCAATACCAACGTGATATCCACCATGCAATTATCCCACATTATGGTGTTAATAAGCCAAAGTAATTACCGATTAAAATTATATATAAGAAAAACTGCCAAGTATTTACATCAACAATATTTTGGCACATTGTCACAAAAAAACACGTCTGACATATTAAATCAAAACTTGGCATAGTAGAAAATTCTGTAAATATGCCGAAGTAAATTACAACATAGGGCTAACTTGTGTAGTGGTAGATGGGTATACCATCTATTTCCATGATACTTTTTGACACTGTTCTTTGTGCAACCTTTGTAGGTAGATAAATATTGTGGAATGAATTTAAATTAGAGGTTGAATTTCTGGTGCAGTGGTTAGTAATGCTGCCTTTTGGCCTTGGGGGTCCTATGTTCAATTAAAGCCAAGGCTCTCTCTTTAATGAGTTTTTATGTTCTGCCCATGCTAGTGTTGGTTGTCCTTCCATACTCCAGATATTACAGGTAGATTAAATGGCTCCTGATAAAACTGACTATTTTGAATGTGATAGGGACTAAGATTGTAAACTCTGCTTTGACAGGGATATATAATCTCTACAAAGTGTTGTGGAACATGTCATCACTTAATAATAACCCTTTCTGATGGGGATGGTGCAACGGGGGATGGTCAGGGCTTATGAATAAATACCTTTCAATTTCAGTCTTGGCAGGTTGATGTCTCTGATCTGGGGAAGGATTATTGGGAGTGGTCCTGGTAGACCTCAATAAGGCAGGATTATCTAATATTGAGAAATAGGGATTTTCACATTAAAGGCCAGAAAATAGTGAGGTATGATAGATTTTAGGCTAATGGCATACAGGTACTTCTCTACACTAGTATATATTACAATTAACTTTGAGAAAACTGTATGCTGCTATTTTAATATTGATGTGGACTAGCCAGCATCATCAGACTAACCTGAAAAACCCTTAGTAGATCTGCCTGAAAGAATGGACAAAAATCACTTCTGATGGAAAACTCCTGTGACATCTTTGAAGGCCTGGATAATCACTACTATAGAGATGCTGGACTTTTAGGCTCGTTCAACAAGTTCAATATATAAAATACAGCATTTCTAGCCATATTTATTTTTTGGGTTTATTTCTCCTTTAAGGGATCAAAAATCGAGTTTACCCCCTTATGTCAAGGGGTTTTTGCATTCCTTTTGAAAAACAGTGGCAAATATGACACAACACAACAGCAAGTGATCCATTGTGAAGCAGCAGTTTGTGTGCTGCATATTCTAAAGTTACATGGCAAGATCTGATCCCTTGGTAACAGATTACATGGGAGGTCAGCGCGGACTGGTTAGGAGAGGTCCGTATTAATATTCCCTTTAATTAACTGAAGGCTGTGTGTGCATAAATTGTTTTTGTTTATACTTTTAAATTAAACAATGAAATTTCAAAGTAGTTGGTGGGTCCAGGCAAAATGCACATTACTTGTCTGCTTAGAATTTTTCTAATAAGTATCTCAGTCAGTGACATCCTTCTCTGCTACGTAACAAAAGGCACAAAGGCATATTTGGAGCAGTAGGAGAATTGCTTAGAATAATAAAGAATCATTTTTAGATTCCTCTTAAAATTAAAGCGGACAATGATCATGAATGGCTAAAGGTACATGGACTGTTTTGACTACTGCTGTGCTTAGGCAGAAAGCAGCAGATGACAGAACATATTTATTATGATTATTTTTATTATTATATCAGTTACATGCATTACAATGTTAATTTTATTGCAACACTTAGGGGCCGATTCACGAAGGGTCGAATATCGAGGGTTAATTAACCCTCGATATTCGACTGGGAATTAAAATCGTACGACTTCGAATATCGAAGTCGAACGATTTTGCGCAAATCCTGCGATCGATCGATCGAAGGATTTTTCGTTCGATCGAACGATTAAATCCTTCGAATCGAACGATTCCAAGGATTTTAATCCAACGATCGAACGAAAATCCTTCGATCAAAAAATCACAGGCAAGCCTATGGGGACCTTCCCCATAGGCTAACATTGACTTCGGTAGCTTTTAGCTGCCGAAGTAGGGGGTCGAAGTTTTTTTTAAAGGGACAGTACTTCGACTATCGAATGGTCGAATAGTCGAACGATTTTTACTTCTAATCGTTCGAATCGTTCAAATTCGATCGAATTCGATCGAATTTAACCAATTCGATGGTCGAAGTACCCAAAAAATACTTCGAAATTCGAATTTTTTTTTATTCGAATCCTTCACCCGAAATTCGTGAATCGGCCCCTTACAGTATTCATTTGCAGTTCATGGTACATGGGCAAGATTAGGTCATTTTGGGTATAGGTCTTTAAATCAGTTAGGGAGGATTGATCTATGTTCCCTTTCAGAGCCCCAAACTCTCTTCATTGTTTTGCTATTTGTATTCCCTAAATGCAGCTCTGCAGTTGGGCCTTAGTGTCTTAAAGGGGTTGTTTACCTTTAAATGAACTTTGAGTATGATGTAGAGAGTGCTAAGACAATTTTAAATTGATATTTTCTTTTTATCATTTGTTTCTTTTGAGTTATTTTGCTTTTTAATTCAGCAGCTCTCCAGTTTGCAGTTCCAGCAATCTAGTTGCTAGGGTTCAAGTTACCCTTGCAACCATGCAATGATTTTAATAGGAGGCAAAATAAAAGATGATGGTCAATTGAAAGTTGCTTAGAATCAGTCATTCTATAACATACTAAAAGTTAACTTAAAGGTGAACAACCTTTAATAGTATGTTTTTTCCTTGAATGTTAAACACACTAGGGCTCATTTACAAATGCATGCACAAGTGCAAAGTGCTAAAGTTGTTGTAAATTTTTGCTCACTAATATGTAATATGTACTTCACAATCGTACATGCATCTAAACACCCTGCAGCAACCAATGCATGCAATTGCACACAAGCAGTATATTAAAGAACCCTAGAATTAACACCTGCTTTGTGAAACTGCAACTTGAGTGAGATGCAGAACTGTTTCTGAGGCCGCCTGAGGTGGCTCCTGTAATGCCACTTACAAGTTAAAACAGTTCTTATAATGCTGGGAGTCTGTATTGTCGCTAATCAAAATGCCAATCTGCATCTGAATTTGCACTTTTCATGGAGTGCTGCTTTGGTAAATGAGCCTTGCTGTGTCCATAGTCCATTACGTAAATACATGTATGAAATCCTAATTATTTTCCAGCCCTTGAACACTAGGTCAGTGGGTGTGAGAAAGTGTGACTGCTTGTTAAATGGGTATAGCCATATGGAAGGCAAAGTTCTCATTTCCAACTTGATATACCTGCTCCACAAGTTCCCTGACTGGAAATATCTCTCCATTGTTACCCCCTTTCAGGTCAACAATTTAAAATATTATATTCCTTCTTTAAACTGCCATATAAAAAAAGAGCCTAGTGATTCATTAAACCATCAGTAGCAAATGGTCAAGGTAGCAATACACCTGCTGTTTAGGGGGCTATAAAGCTGAACGGACTGCTTGTTATCTGGAACTTGTTTAACTAGGATGTTTGTATCTATTAGATTGTTTTGCAGAGAATGAATATGGGAAGGGACTGTGGCTGCTGGATAGCAAGTATAGTAGGGAGATACGGTGCCTATAGTAGCAGTGGGATAATAGTTTCTAGGAAGAGGCTGTAGCTGTGGGATAACAGGTATAGTAGGGAGAGATGGTGCCTATAGTAGCAATGGGATAATAGTCTCTGGGAAGGGACTGTGACTGTGGGATAGCAGGTATAGTAGGGAGAGATGGTGCCTATAGTAACAGTGGATAATAGTCTCTGGGAAGGGACTGTGGCTGTGGGATAGCAGGTATAGTAGGGAGAGATAGTGCCTATAGTAGCAGTGGGATAATAGTATCTGGGAAGGGACTGTGGGATAGCAGGTATAGTAGGGAGAGATGGTGCCTATAGTAACAGTGGGATAATAGTTTCTGGGAAATGAGTGTGACTGTCGGATAGCAGTTATAGTAGGGAGAGATGGTGCCTATAGTAACAGTGGGATAATAGTCTCTGGGAAGGGAGTGTGACTGTGGGATAGCAGGTATAGTAGGGAGAGATGGTGCCTATAGTAGCAGTGGATAATAGTCTCTGGGAAGGGAGTGTGACTGTGGGATAGCAGGTATAGTAGGGAGAGATGGTTCCTATAGTAACAGTGGATAATAGTCTATAGGAAGGGAGTGTGACTGTGGGATAGCAGGTATAGTAGGGAGAGATAGTGCCTATAGTAACAGTGGGATAATAGTCTCTGGGAAGTACATTGACAGTAAATTTGTAATACCATCCATGGCCTTGGCTGTCATTTTACCAGATAGGGTGGAGATATAACAGCCAGATGGCAACCATAACTGATTAATAAAACCATGAAATGGTAACAGTAACCAGTCACATCAGTGTGGCACAACCAGATGCTGGTGGTGCAGGAAGATGTAACAAAATAGCAGCTAGCGTCATAGCTTTGAATGATTTGATTTATGTCCCCCACAATGTCTATTGTGTCCTGGGTCCCCATGACAACTAAATATGACCCGGAAGGGAACTTGTGACCTTGTGTCACATGCACAATTAGCTATACAAATGGAGTGTGGGGACATTTCTGTATAATAAGTGTACCAATTGCCTTTGATCGTCTATTTTGTTTCAGAATGGTAAAAAACAGAAAAACGTGTAAAATTTCAGGGGATTCGGGCATTGTATTTCAGCTGTATTTCTTCTTTTCCATTCTATAAAGAGATAATAATGTCCATACAGTATTGTCCTTCAGTTATTCGTACTATATATATAGATAGATAGATAGATAGATAGATAGATGATAGATAGATGATAGATGATAGATAGATAGATAGCTATATAATGTATATGAGTGGCGTCGAACTGTAAACTCCTGTCACAGGGAAAGCACTGCAGATGGGAAAGGTCACTGCTAACAAACAAAAAATTGATGTAGGTCATCTGCCTGGGATGCAGGTAATTGAACACACTGCTACACTGTACGCTACAGAAGGGACAGAGGCAGATGGCTTGAGCGAGAAGCGACGCCCCATGGGATTTGTAGTTTCTCCTACAGTCACGCTTCATAAACCAGCGGCCCCAAAAGACTACATCTTCCATCGTGCAAAGCGGGGCTGGGCATTCAGAAGCGCTTCTTAATACTCCCCCCATATCCGTATGCTGAGTGACTGGCTGCTTAGGGCAGACACGGAACCGGCAGATTCCACGGGAAAAGGGAAGGGGTGTCCTGTTTCGTTTTTTTTGTTTTTTTTTACTTAGAGTCGGCATATTGCTGCGCTGCAGAAGGGACACGGGAGAAGGGGGGCAGGGATAAGAAAATCTGTAGTCATTTCCTGTGGAGGTTCATTTCCTGGTTAAGCCTCAGTTATTAGCGGCTCTGTCCCTATTCTCTGTATGGGACCCGTCAACTCCTTCCCTCCCGCTCCCCCGCGGGGCTGCCCTTGCTAGCTGGGAACACTGCTGTCACCCTCCGCTTCTTTCATGGCTTGGCCATTGCCAGCCGCCATAGCGGTGTTAGAATGCTAATCATGTGCTCCCGGGCTGCGTGAGCGCTGTCACTGGGTCTGTCCGTATGCACGCATGTCTCCATTCCCTGCTCCCTGAGCTAAAAGCTTTTGCCGGTGCCGTTGATTATTGCCATTGAATGAAATAACTGGCCCCATTTTGGATCTCTTGGTTCGGAAACATGAAGAAGTTTTTTGATTCCCGGCGTGAGCTTGGAGGATCCGGTTCTGGGGTCGGCGGCGGCTCATCCAGCGGCCTGGGGACTGGCTACATTGGCAGAGTGTTTAATATTGGCAGACATCAGGTCACCGTGGATGAGGTCCTGGCTGAAGGTACAGCACATTATCCCTAGCAGCCTCCCTTTGCTACAATGGTATTCTCTGCTTTTAAACAGTGCCATTAATTCTTCACTTGCCCTCATCTGTCAGGCACAGGGTTTTGCTTGGGAATTCCTGCCACATAACAGGTCTTGGGGGCTATGGAAAAGTAGCAATCTATAGATGTCCTTTAAATGTGTTTTATTCCATGGCAACATCATAAAAGAATCAATAACACGTAACTACACAGAATAAGCCAAGGACAGGCACCCTGTGGCCTTCCAGATGTTGAAGGGCAACTCCCTGGCGTGGGTATAGGGTTGCCACCTTTTCTGGAAAAAAATACAGACTTTCCTATATATTTATCTTTTCTTCCCTATTAATAATATTAGGATCCACCATCATTTTTAATATATTAAAATACTGGCCAGGTGGCAACACTACGTGAGTGCCATAGGTCAAACAATATTTGCAGGCCTGCTGGTTGCCCGCTCATACCACGCAGCTAGGGTTGCCACCTGGCCGGTAAAAATGATGGCTGATCCCAATGTTATTAATAGGGGAAAAAAAAGATAAATATATAGGAAGGCCGGTATTTTTTTCCAGAAAAGGTGGCAACCCTACACGCAGCAGGCCTGGGCTGGTAAGGTACAAAAACCTGTGAAAGAGCGCTTCTCAAGCTCAGGGACAGACAAGAGAGTTGAGCTTCTTTGAGAAGCGCTGTTTCACAGGTTTCTGTATCTATTTGCAGTGTTGGACTGACCCACTGTGATACCAGGAAAACTCCGGGTGGGCCCAGGTGTCAGTGGGCCTATTGCTTCTAACCATTTGGCCTATTTCATGGTCATTCTCTATTTCTTTATGGGAACAAAGAGGTTTAATAATGAACACATAGAGCATAGTATGTAGAGAAAAAAGACTAGGAGAATAAAGAGGTTGAGTGAGGAGAAGTATAACAGTTTGGAAAGTGGGCCCTTAACCTAAGGTTTTCTGGTAGGCGAATGGCATCCCAGTCCGACACTGTCTATTTGTATATTTCTACCGGTTGGAGTACGGTTACGAAATGGCAACGGGAGTGAATTTCCAAAATCCTTATCTTTTTCCTTTAAAAGAACCTGGCAAATGCCAGAGGGGCCACCACAGACAGTCACTCTTTATCTGACTGTTTCGGCCTCTGTGTACTTTTAAATGTCGGGACCTATTTTGAATCGCAGTCCGGACCTGCAAAACAGAGGTTTTTTTATTCACAGTATCCATCGGCAGAGCATTTGTAACATAACTGGGGAAATTGTGACATTAATGGAGCCTGCCATCCCCTGAGGGACTAGTCTAACCTGAGGCCTTCTAGCTGTTACTGAACTTTGTCTTTTATTCTTGGCAGCTTTCGGTTGTTAGGGGAACTTACAGTGTAGCAACAGCTGGACAGCTACTGAGTAGTACTGTAGTTCTATCTGTCTGAGGCTTGTTTACATAGGATACAGGAGGGAAATAGCACAGCTGTTAAACTGCCATGATTCTATATCTGTTATTTGTGATCTATGTCCAGGTCATATGTAAAAAAACAGGGCCCACAGGAGAAGTCATTGGCCAACATAAAGGGCTTCACCTTTTAATTTCCTTTTAGAATGACAAAGAGAGATATTCTGAGACAATTTGCAATTGGGGTTTCAGTTTTTATTTGTGGGGTTGTCAGCTTTTTATTCCACAGCTTCACTCTACTATAGTTTATATAAATAAGCTGCTGTCTAGCCATGGGGGCAGCCATTCAAACCTGAAAAAGGAGACAAGGCACAGGATACACAGCAGATAACAGATTAGCTCTGTAGTATACACTTATCTGTTATCTATTATTTGTCTTGGGCTTGAATGGCTGCCCCCCATGGCTACACAGCAACAGCAAGTTTATATAAACTATAGTAGAGTTTCTAAATCAAACGCACCACCTTTTACCAGTGCAGAGCAAAACTACATTATATTGTCATCCATTTACAACACTTTTTTTTTTTTTGTGTTACTGTTCCATTAACTTAAAAGTGAACCACCCTTATAATTTGTATGTGGCTCAAATTAAAGGGATTATGTCATGATTTGTATGGTGTAATTTTTATTTTTAAATTACACTGTTTGTACTTCACATAATTCAGTCTACCATATATAATTTCATTTGTGAACCAACAAGTGTATTTTTTTTTAGTTGAAATATTTGTTTATAGGCAGCTACCTAAGGTCATTTTGCCAGTACATCATGATGGAACTGCTTTCACACAGGCCATTGTTTCTCCATCTCAGTGTAATGGAAGGAGTCCGATTTGGGATTTTTACTATTCAGTGCTGTTCTTGTATTTACCAGGGAGCTGTTATCTTGTTTCAGTGGACTGTTATCTGGTTACCTTCCCATTGTTCTGCTGATGGGCTGCTGGGGGGGGGGGGGGAGGGAGGGGGTGACCACTTCAACTTGCAGTAAAGTGTGACTGAAGTTTATCGGAGCACAAGTCACATGACTGAGGGCACCTGGGAAATTGTCTTGCCCCATGTCAAATTTCAAAATTAAATATTATAAAAATCTGTCTGTGGATGCATTTTGAAAAAGTATCCCTTTAATAAAAAGCCCTGTGCTTCTTTGTATTAATGAGCCTCAACTTTATAGTAGAAAACCTCTGTTTTTATTGGTCAGTGAATCTTACCATTCCCATTCTTAGTACCGAAAGAGAATTAGCAGATATCTTTTATTGGATATATGTTGCCTTTATTTATGAGGGGGTTAGGCATTATTACGTTTAGGTGGACTACTGTGTATGAGCCCCATAATGAAAGATTGGAAAGCCCAGAAGCTGGATACGTAGTGTATATGATTTGTATGCAAAGTTCATGTACATATTATTATTATTATTATTATTATTATTATGAACACCAATTTATTAAGCACCAACATTTCTAGCATAGCTGTACAATAGGTAGGCGTAAACATACAGATAACATACAAATATTGACTGGTACAGAAGGTAGCAAGGGCCCTGAGCTAATGATTAAAGATAAAACGGCTTTACTACTTCCGTAGAGGTTATACTACTCCAGAGTAGAAGCCTCAAGCAACTGATCATGATCTCCTTCCATAGACTTGTAAAAGCAAAATTCTGATTGGTTGCTATGCTAGAATAAAAAGCATTGTAGACTTGAGACCACCTTCCCAGCCTCATGCAATAGGTAATATGAATAACCAACATAAAAATGCACTTTGGCATTAACACAAGCTTTTTACTTTGACAGGTTTTGCTCTCCCTCGGCATTAAAGTTTGTAACCGCTTGTTTGTAACATCAGCCCTTGGTACAGTTTAGTCAATAACTGTCTAGTTAATATGTATTATATTCTTATAGCAATGGATGTACCAATTGGCTGTATGATGAAGACACTCATTACCCTTTGCCTTTACCTATGCTCTGTAACAACCGCACTCTATCTTCCTTTACTCAGTACTGGAAAAAAATAGAGCTTGGAGAGAAGGAGGCAGAAGTTCTGCATAAATGCAGCTGAAAGTGTTTACTCAAGTATTACAAGGTCGCATCTGACAATCTGCATCCTGGATAAATCATTCTGATGCAAGGGAAAGATTCTGAATGTTATTAATAGGAAAAATGAGAAGTCACCGCACGCAGGCCTATATTTAATATGCATTAAAGTTCCAAATCAGCATGAGCAGGTTTATCGATACGCAGTATATAGAGAGAGTACAGATAGTGTGGAGTCATGGAACAGACTAGAGCCAAGGCATTCCAGTACAAAGAAATTATGGAAGTATGTGACTATATGAGTATATGAGTGAGGGTGTTGGAATTTAGAGCAAAGATACACGGGTATTTGTATCATCATGTTTTTTAAAGCAAGATCAAATGGCACCTATTGTTTTGTAGAATAACACACACAATAACCTTTGGTACCAGGGTTGCCATCTCAGCCTGTTATAGTAACACACACACAGGCAGCATGCCGAATGGTTAAAATAACATTAACACCAAAAACTGAAAGTCTAATTTTAATGAATTAAAATAAGCTCGGTGGTATATAATGGTATTCTTCAGAACGTATCTGTTATCTACTGTGTATCCTGTGCTTGAATGGCTGCCCCCATTGCTACACAGCAGCTTGTTTATATAAACTATAGTAGTGTTTCTAAAGCAAACACACCAGTCTTAGCCGTGCAGGACAACACTACATTATATGGTCATTCCTTAAAAATACTTTCATTTTTTGGTGTTACTGTTACTATTAAACATTTACGACCATACAATACACACCTAACTGCAATTTAGCTCTGTAGGATTTCGTTCAATACTTAAATACTTATCTAGGTATAAAGGGGTGAGATATAGTTATTGGCCCCCTGTCTGGCATTTAATGAGAATTGGAGTATTTAAGGTTTTCCTAGTCTTGGTTTGGCACAGGCATCCGGTCTATTATGCAGAATTCTTGGGACTAGGGGATCTTTCTGTAATCTGGATCCTTATATCTTAAGTCTAATATAACATTTAAACATTAAAAAAATGTAAAAATGTTAGTTAGCTAGGATCAAGCACAAGATACAATTTTATTAAGAAAAAGGTTCAAAAAAACTTGAACTATTTGCTTCAAATGGACTCTTATGGGAGATGGCCTTCCCATAATTCAGAGCTCTCTGGGTAGCAGGTTTCCAGATAAGGGATCCAATACCTGTACTAGAAATGATATAGTATAGGTATGGGATCCGTTATCTGAAAACTCGTTATCCAGAAAGGTCTGAATTACGGGAAGGCCACCACCCATAGACTCCATTTTTGTCAAAATTCTAAGATGTAATTAATTCCTATTGGAGGCCAAAAAAGCCTATTGGGTTGCATTCGGTTTTAAATGTTGTTTTTTTTAAGAATGGAGATCCATACAGAAAGAACCCTAGGTCCCGAGTATTCTGGATAATGGATTTCATACCTGTATAGTTGTGTGCGGTTTTTAAATTTTAAGAGGCCCATTTATCTAAGTCCGAACTTATCTACATTCTTTCGGAGAAAAAAAATCTGCACGGGTTTTTTCGCCTTTTTTATTAATACACTTTTCCATCACTTTTTTTGCTGGGAAAAAAAAACATGAAAAATATTGAAAAAATTGAATTGTGCGAATTTTCAGATTTTCCACCCGAAAACGTTTCAGATTTTTACCCTAAATCTTTGGATTATTGCACGAAATCCAGCGCAAATTGGAAATTCTCCTATTGACTTATATGCAACCTCTGCAGGTCTGAGATGCCGGATTTTTGGATTCTGATTTTCCATCCTCGGGGTATAATAAATAAATATAATATATAATAGATATATGTGTGTGTGTGTGTGTGTGTGTGTGTGTGTATATATGTATATGTATGTATATATATATATATATATATATATATATATATATATATATATATATATATATATATATATATATATATATATATATATATATATATATATATATATATATATATATATATTGACTGGTACAGAAGGTAGCAAGGGCCCTGAGCTAATGATTAAGATAAAACGGCTTTACTACTTCCGTAGAGGTTATACTACTCCAGAGTAGAAGCCATATATATATATATATATATATATATATATAGAATAAATACTGAAAAATTCATGTTTTTTTTTTCCCACTTAAAATCCTTATTTTATACAAAAGCAAATCAATCCTGTACCGGATGGAGATAAAACCGGATAATGATGTTAACAGGATTTCTAACCTTGCTCCCCGCCCCAGAATCCTTGTCTGTTAGCTGACCTGTGAAGGATGCAGCAAGTTGTAGTCGCACATTTTGGTTAAAAAATGTGACATCCCAGAATTAATTGATGGTGTAGATGAGCTGCAAGGTTCAGTCTGTTGCTGCTTTTTAAATGTTCATAAATGAACATTTATGTTCATGTTAAATGTTTTTTAAATGTTTCATAGTATATACTCTTTTACCCCTTTTAGCCCCATTCTCGTGCCTGCTTTTCTGCTCCATTCTCTCTTTCTTGTATCCTCCCTTTTTTCTCTCTTTGTGAAATTCTGGCTCAGCAGTTTTTCTCTGGCTGACGCTGATATACAAAGGTTCATTATAAAATGCCCATGGGATACCCAGGCTTCTCCTGCTTCACTTCCTCACTCCATGCAGGAATATAAAATCATTACAAGCACATTATCCCATTAATACAATATTGTTGATTTTTTTTTTTCACACGGCACCCATTTCTGTGACTTTTATGAGTGGGGATAATGAAGAACATTATTAAGATCTCAATGTGTAAATGTTATACAATCAATGTATAAATTCATGCTAAAGAAGGATATAGTAAATCAGAAATACAAATTGTGCTGTACTGTTTATAATGATCAGACATAGAGCTGTTGTATGCTTTTCTTCTCACATAGGTGTGACAGTCACATGCCCCTTATATGTTACGACATTTAAATATTTAATTTTAGCTTTATAGGAAATTCCAATTACCAAGGCCAGCTTTTTTTTTTATTCAGTTGGTTTCAGAGCAGAAATAAATACTTTTTCTTATCTAATTACTTTGTATTTTCTAATATTGAAGTGTAAAAAAGTTTAATTTTTCACCATCGAAAGCAACTCTGGGAGGGGATCTCCGACTCTCTAACTTTTAAATGTTACATTTATCTTTGTCCCTGCTGAGCAGTATCCCCGAGTTCCTTTATAGGGGTAGTTCACCTGTTCACCAGTCATCAGATAGATCACCAGAAATAACAACCGATTCCAATTACTTCTATTTTCTATGTGTAACCGTTTTTCTAATATTGAAGTGTAAAGTGTAATTTTTCACCTTCGAAAGCAGCTCTTTGAGGGGGGGTCGCCGACCCTGTAAACTGTTCTAAATTGACACATTTAGTTTATACATTTCTTATCTTTGTCCCTGCTGAGTACAATCCCTGAGTTTCATTACATGCAGCTGTTAGGATTGAAACAATAGTTGCTAATACTCCAGAGATGCTGCTGGAGTAAGGGGCATATTTATCAAAGGTCGAGGTGAATTTTCGAATGAAAAAAAAATCGAATTTCGAGCTATTTTTTGTGTACTTCGATTAGGGAATAGTCCAAATTCGAATAAAAATCGAAACTTCGAATATCGAAATTTATCATGTACGGTCTCTTTAAAAATTTGTCTTAAACCATTTGCCATCTAAAACCTGCCGAATTGCAGTTTTAGCCTATGGGGGACCTCCTAGAACCTATACGGAGTCAATTGGTGGACTTTGAAAAATCAAAGGTTTCTTTGGGAAAAACTTATAATCGAATTCGATCGAATGCGCTATTCCTTCAATTCGTACGATTCGAATTCGGCCTAATACGGACCTATTCGATTTTAAACGAACCTATTTCACAAAAAAAACGAAAAGTTTTTTCAATTCGAAAATTGAAACAGTTTAGAGTCTGCACCTAAATTACTGAGCTGCCAGACTCAAATACCAGAGATGGGAACATTCAACTTACCGTATATACTCGAGTATAAGCCGTCCCGAGTATAAGCCGAGGTACCTAATTTTACCTCCAAAAACTGGGAAAGCTTATTGACTCGAGTATAAGCCTAGGGTGAGAAATGCAGCAGCTTCTGGTAAGTTTCAACCAAAAAGTTGAGGGTTTCTGCTCCCATTAGAGGTGCCGGCGTCTCGTTTTTGGATGCCGGCGACCATTCTTAGACGCCGGCGAATATTCTTGGAGACTATTCTTGGACGCCGGCGACTATTCTTGGACGCGGCAACCGTTTTTGCGCTTGACCCGAGTATAAGCCGAGGTAGAGTTTTTCAGCATATTTTGGGGGCTGAAAAACTCGGCTTATACTCGAGTATATACGGTAAAACTTAGATTTTGGAAAAACAGTAAAAAATAAATAATGGAAAGTAATTAAAAAAAGTCTTTATTTCTGGAGATCAATCTGAAACCAGTTGAACTGAAAAAAGTGTTTGGATGGTGAACAACCCCTGTAAAGGCAGCTGTTAGAATTGGTACAATAGTTGCTAATATTCCGCAGATACTGCTAAGAAATGTAGCAACTCATTGTAGCAACTCATTGTAGCAACTCATTGTAGCAACTCATTGTAGCAAATTGTAACCATTCAGAATCTGCTGCTGGATCACTGAGCCGCCAGATTGAAACACTAGAGATGTAAACATTAAACTTTAAGCTTACATTTTGGGAAAATGGTAAAAAATGAAACCTTTAAATTCTTTTATTTCATACTGTAAAACATATAATTACTCCCTTTTATATTTCACTCACCCGGTTTATTTAGTTATGCTGGTGGCTATATGGAGTATCTTAAATCACTATCATTTCTTCATTAACTAACTCCTTAGCCATTGCTCTATCTACATCAGGGTTTGGGGCCAGTACATTCCTATATACGGCTTGTAAAGTACACTCTTAATTTGTGCTTGTTGCTTAAAAGGTTCAGACTGATGGTTATAAAAAGTTGGTTAAACAGTTGCAAGTTTTTTAAAGGAGAACTAAACCCCCCCAATAAGAAAAACCCCTACTTACTACCCTAGTAATAGTAGTAGTCCCCCCCTCCCTGCTTTCTCCCTCAAAATTTGTTACCCCTGAAATTGCCCCTAAGAGTTTACTCACGTATCCATGCAGGATCACCGGTCTGTAAGTGAGCGCCATATTGTGTGCTTAAAATTGCCGAAGAGAAGGTAGAGGACCAAAAGAAGATCCACAACATGGCGCCCATGAGCTCCACTGCACTTACTCTGCACCAATACTTGTTCAAACTCTTAGGGGCACTTTCAGGGCTCAACAAACTATGCAGGAGAGAAGCAGGGAGGGAGGGAGTACCTAGGGTAGTAGTTCAGGGCTTTTCTTATTGGGGATTTTGTTTCTCCTTTAAGTGAACAGCTTGTTTTGAACATGTCATGTAGTTTGGGGCCCACTGCTGGCATAGGAGCCCAGCGTGCCTAAAACTGTATGACATCACTCCTCAGTGACCTCACAGGAGGTGTGACTTCATTCCTAGGGGCAAAAGGTCGAATTTATGCGAGTTTTTAAAAACTCCCCTAAACTCCCATAAATTCTAAATTTGACCAATTGAAATGTATTTGCATTAATTAGATGGACCTGAAAACTCAAATCAAATTCGATTTGATTTTAAAAAATCCGATTCAAGTTTTTTCTCCGAACAAAACTCCAATGTCAGGAAGGCTGCAAGCAACTCCAAATTGATCCCTGAAACTCTCCCATTGACTTAAACAGCAATATGGAAGGTTTTAGGTGGCGAATAGTCGAAATTCGAGTTCTTAAAAGGCCAGAGTATGATAAATCTCCAAAATTGAATTCAAATTTTCTTAAAATCTTGAATTGAATTTCAATAATTCCCTAGTCGAATTTGACAGTTTTGACAATAAAAAAAAAATCGAAAATTCAAATTTCGAATTTTCACTTCGACCCTTGATAAATGTGCCCCCTGATGTTGCGGAGGAGCAATTAGAATCCCGGATTTTTGCTATTTAATGGTATATAGAAAAATTTACCAGCACACAGAGCTGCTAAATCAGGGATAACCCATGTGTATTTAATGTGTTTTACAGTTTGTTACCTCTAAAATAAAACCTACCTGATCTATTCATATTTCAGAAGCATTCTTCATCAGTGCATAGGCCTGGGCACTTTGATATATCATAAGAACAAACCAGAAAAAAAATCCATATCACATTACCTCTTCGTTATTCTTAGTTTAAAAATAGCAATTAGGCAAAAAAAAAATCTTCACATCACATCAGGCCTTTGGTACCCAGGATGCTGCTTGTATAGTTTCCATGGAGATGGTCGTGGTGATGGATTTGGGCCTAGGAATCCAAGCACAAATTCTGAACACTTACCGAGGCAGAAAAATAGTCTGGCAGTAGGATACAAACAGATATTCATCCCTTTCAAGATAGGATTGTTCAGTCGTACGGAAAAGGTTCCTTTATTTGTTATGGCACAAACCAGAGCCACTGGTTATCTGAAATGAATCCAAGCAGCAATATTTAGAGGGGGGTAGCCTATCATTTGTAGTTTGGCTAGAAATATTGCAGGTATGAGATCACTTACCTGGGAATACAATACTCAAATGCTTTAAATTACAGAAAGGCCATCTCCCTTAAGCAAATAATTCTAATTTTACGTTTCTAATGTTCTTAATGATTTCGTTTTTCTCTAATAATAAAACCGTACCCTGTACTTGATTGTACTAGGGATGCACAAAATACAGGATTTGGATTGGGTTTTGGCTAGGATTCGTTAAAATTAATATACAGAGTGCAGTTTTAGTAAAGTCTTCCTTCCCATAACATGTCCTTATTGCTTAGGTTTCCAAACTTGTGAATTGGTGAGGTTTGGTGCTAAATACTTACCTGCTCTTGTAGATATTCCTTCAAGCCCACATTAAAGGCCAGTTCATGTGAAAGTTAGAAGAGGTCTCCTATTTCTGACATATGTCAATCTTTACATATAGAGGTATTTGGAACCTTCTTATTGGGTTAAGGGAGTGAAGTGTTAGACCACTTGTGATTGTATCATCACACAGAAAGAACTAGTATGGTACTAGAAAGGAAAACTAGTATGTGCCATTGGGTAATCATAAATAGAAAACTGCCATTTTAAAAAAAAATAAGGGCAGCCCCCCCCAGTGCACACAAACACACCAAACAAACCATACTTGTTAGGTCACATGAACCAATTAGCAGACCGAGTTCTGTATTTTGCTTCAACGCTTCTTCCTGTTACAGTTAGAGTTGAAGTATTTCTGGTCAGGTGATCTCTGAGGCAGCACACAGACCATCACAAAATGGTGGCTCAAGGAAAGAGATGTAAAAGGGAAAGATTTACTTAAATATATATACCAGTTTGATAGGATTCTTTAATATGCCACTTAATTTGATATACGTGTACATTATCTGTTTTTCAAGTATTCATTTTGGGGGTATCGTTTTCCTTTAAGAAGGAACTCTAAATATTTAGAAAGTGGGTGTTTCAGTACAGGCGTGGCCCTGAGTAAGTAAAGCAGCAAATATCCCATTATCTTTGGGGTCATGTCTGAAAGTGCAGGGCAGGTCCAGCTGCAGCACGATATTGAGATTTTTGTGCATCTTGGAATTGGCTTTTAAAGACAAAATTGACTTCTACATTTTTTTTAAATTGGCTTACCCTACCCATACAAATACTGACAAGCCTTGGGAAACAAGTTAAGGAATCCGTAAATCGACATGGATAGACTGAGCATTGCTATTTGTGTCCTGCTGAGCAAGTCTATAAATGGCAATAAATATGATAATTAGAGTGTACTAGGAAATTAAAAAAAAAAAAAAAAAAAGGAAACGGGTTAGACGTGCCTTGATCTCATAATCAGGGACTGTAAATTAAACATAAATTGTAGAAAGAAAAGCAGTTCTATAACTTTTTACAGTAGTTGCAATACTAGCATATTGTAAGCTGGGTTTATTTTCTCTCCTACTTTTGTGAATAATAATTATTTCTTAAACGACTGCTATCTTAAACGATAAGGAATGCCAAAAAACAAAGCTGCTTACCATTCACCAAGGGCCATGGTGCCACTTTTTTTTATTTTTAAAACATGTGCAGTGCAGTATTGCTTGGGAGCCCTTTTGAACTGTGAAGGTACTAAACAGATGGACAATGGGGTGAAAAGTCAGAAACTTTTGACATTTCCACTTTTTATAGGATTTTGGGCCAGTCCAAGAGTTTAGCCCAAACGGAATCCAACCCCTGAAAGTCACCAGACTTTAAAGCCATAGACAGAGCTTACATTGCCATGTCCAAAGTCAGCATAACAAACAGGCCTGGAGTAATGGGAGTCAAATTAGGCCCTGCCATTTCAAGTACACAGAGGCCCAAACAGCCCGTACCAGCCCACTATATGGTAACTTTCTATGCAACCATACAGCAGCCCCTCTGGCATTTGCCAGAACCCACAGATTTGCCAGTCGGGGCCTGATCACAAACAGGTATTTTGGTGGCCACCAAATCCCCCCTCCCATTCTTTGTCACATGTTATTTGGGTTGTTTAACTCCCTGTTATGATGTTTTTTGTAGCTTACATGGGTCCTTTTTGGGTAGCTGTGGCCCTTATCATATTTAACTGGCTTAGATCAGCCCTCCACGTCATTCTATTCATAACATCTTTATCACCTCTTTTACCTCTGTTTTAGTGCTATAAGCCACTGTATTTAGCTGTCTTAGGGAGCTCTCAAACACACTCATGGGAGGTCACAGTGTGAACAACAGGCTATATTCATTTGGGTCATTGTGTTACTATCAGTTGTACTGGAGATGGAGGCTTATAATTTTGGCCAGTGTTCTAGGTGATCTTGGAGCCAATGACCACACTTGCTGGAACATCTTTGTGAACTCTACTTGAGTATTTACAAAGACATCTTGGTGCCGAAGACAAAAATATCCCTTCTGACATGTATGCTGAAAGTTCCTATCTGCCAATCTCACCTAAAATGCCCATTCACTACAAATGGAGTGCATATGACAGGATTTCAACCACAATTAGTCAAATTTACCTTTAGCCATATAGAGAAACTGAAAAAAGTGTCCTTAAAGGAGACCTTTTGTGTGAAAAATAAGAATGTACCAGTGCATTAAACGCCTTTAGATATAGAAGAATTGTGCATAAAAAGTAGTGTTTCAGGCTGATTTATTGAATATTTCTGCAAAAACCCTAATAATCCCTCCCTTCTCTTCCACTTCCTGCTCCCTGAATTCCCAGGCTGTGCAGAGGAGCCAGCGGCTCTCAACTCACTGCACTGCTGAGCAAGAACCAATCAGCAGCTAGCAGGACCTGATAGGGAAATGAAGCCTGTCTGTGCTTGTGTTACTGATAGGCTGTGATTAGCTGTCCCCCTCCTACTGTGCTTCTGGCAGGGACCGTTAGGATATGCCCACCCCTCATTTGAAACACAGACGGGGAACAGAGAACATATATAGGGAGTTCCAATAAGGGGCTATTTTTAAAAATAATAAAAAATTTTAGCACCATGTAAAAGCAACACCATATATAACTCATAATTGCCTACAAAACTAGTTTTTTTTTTTCATTTATGTCTCCTTTAAATGTTCTTTATACACCATATATAGTGAGTTGGTTCCTTCGCTCAGTAAGTGACAGCAGCACAGAGCATGTGCAGTGAATCAGCAGAAAAGAAGATGGGGAGCTACTGGGGCATCTTCTGAGACACAGATATTTACATCTATAGGGACGTGTTTGTCTTGGGCTGGTACATAAGCCCAAATCATAATGTACAAAATCTGATTTTGTAGATAGCTTATATTTTCAAACGTCCTATTAAAAAGTCAGCAAGACCCAGTTATAAGCTCAGCAATAAATTGCCATATATTGTATCTTAGTGGAAGTCATTGGAATTATGCTTCCTTACTAGGGCAGCCATCAGTAACCCACTTGATCCTCTGTGACAGGTGTTGGATCTGTTGTCTGAACACCTGATATACGGAAAATTCTGAAATACAATTGCTATTTCCAATGTATAACAAACAATGCTAAATTTCTGGCTGACCGATTTACAAAGTAGCTTGTCTTTGTTCCTTACTGTGCTATCATCCGTATATATTGATAGCAAAACAATTCTGCTTGTTTTTCTTTTTTGATCATTAAATGTTTTAGTAGCCCTAAAGCATGGTTTTGCAAAGTATAAAAAAGAAAGACTAGATTAATCCCATATCTGTAACACAGTTGTTACCCCCCATAACATAACGGACCTCTGTAAAATAATTTCTGAGCCGTGTACATCTCCTTCTTGAAACAGAGCACATCTCAAAGCTGATAGTTTAGACGCAAGTTCTCTGTTTATTGTAGTCCCCATTTAAAGGAGAAGGAAAAATGCTGAGGCAGTTTGTCAATAGATTATCCACAATATTGGAAGCTGGAGAGCTATATTTATTCTGCA
Organism: Xenopus petersii; assembly: GCA_038501925.1. NCBI lineage: Eukaryota > Metazoa > Chordata > Amphibia > Anura > Pipidae > Xenopus > Xenopus petersii. The sequence continues at coordinate 105,971,308 of CM076677.1, forward strand.
GAATGCTTTACCATAACTGAGTAAACTTCTCTAGAAGCTCTCTGTATGTTTAGTATAGCTGCTGCCATATTAGCTTGGTGTGACATCACTTCCTGCCTGAGTCTTTCCCTGCTCACTCATAGCTCTGGGCTCAGATTACAGCAGGGAGGGGGAAAGGAGCAAACTGAGCATGCTCAAGCCCTAGCCCTGGAGGTTTATGCTGAAAACAGGAAGTCTGATACAGAAGCCCATGTGTACACAATAGAAGGAAATAATCGTGGTGTTTCTTTTGACAGAGGATTCAGAGCAGCATTACTTTGAGGGTTTACTGGTGTATTTATATAGACCTTTCTGATAAGGCTAAAGGTGGCCATACATGGATAGATCCGCTCGTGTGGTGATGTCGCCAAACGAGCGGATCTCCCTCCGCTATGCCCACCTTGAGGTGGGCAATATCGGGCAGATCCGATTGTGGGCCCTAGGGCCCAACGATCGGATCCTAGCATTCGCAAACGGGCGGTCGGATGCGGCCGCGATCCGACGGGATTTTTAAACCCATCCAATCGAGATCTGGCCGACTTTCGCCCAGATCTCGATCGGGGAAGCCCGTCGGGGGCCCCCATACACGGGCCAATAAGCTGCCAACACAGTCTGTCGGCAGCTTTTATCGGCCCGTGTATGGCCACCTTTACTTAATTTTAGCCTTTCCTTCTCCTGTAAGAGAAGGAAAAACAGGGATGTATAGCCCATGATCCCACCATCTGAAGACTGACCAGGGTGTGGCCATTCTTATCATTGGACTGTGTTTGATCACTAGGAATGCAGCTTGGGTCAGGCCTTGCCATAAACTCTGCCAAAATACTGTTTGCTCAGCCATTTCCTGACAGCCTTATAAAAATACACACAATATTTGTCATGCTCTCCCATGCTCCGTCACGTGCAACAGTGGCAGGCCTCTGAGATCAACCTTTCAAAATAAGATTTCATAAAACTGCTTTGCATGTTGAATCACAAAGTTAAAGCTTGAAAGAAATGCAAGACTATTTCCAAAATAATTTAGGGGCCACTTGTCTGGTTGATGGAAGCGTTTCTGTTTAAATCGCAGAGATTAAATCCTGATCATGTGGAACTATATTGTCCTTAAGTCAGTAATAATTAATTTTGTTTTTAACTGACCATACACCTAAAGAATACGCTCTTTAGCAAGGTTATCAAACGAGCAGACCTTTCCTCGATATGCCCACCTTGATGTTTGTCAGGGCCAAATGATCAGACCGTAATTGCTGTCAGTGCAGACTGTCAGGGAAAGGACCACATCAAAGTACCAATGAGTTCTTCACCCACACTGGAAAACCAGACCTGCTAGATATTTGGCCAGTTTTGCCCATGCCTGTATGGGCCTGTAAGCAGCCAGTTTGTCCTGAAGTTGGTAGCATTTAATGGCTACTGTATGGACTCCTTTACGAAGTCAGCCTAGGATACACAGCTAGCAGTGATGGGCGAATTTTTCCCGTTTCGCTTAGACTCGAAATTAGAAACAGGCACAAAATTTCCGAAATGCAATTTTCAACGTCATCGTCAATTCGTGGGCATGGAAATTGACGCCGGCAACAATTCTGACGCCAGCGACTTTTGACACGCATTAAAGTCAATGGGTGTCCGTTTAATTGTCGCCGACGTCGGAATTGTTGCAGCTTCGAAAAACTAATTTTTGCAGCAATTTTGCAAATTTATTTGGAACGTGGAATTTTGCAGCGAATGAGTGTCTGCCAAATAAATTCGCCCATCACTAACAGCTAGCTCGTATGGGCTCATCTACAAGCATTCCTCCCAACTGTCCCATTTTTCACGGGACAGTCCCGATTTTGAGAGCTCAGCCTGCAGTCCAGGGTTTGTTACTGAAATGTCCCGACTTTCACTTTGATCTCCTGCACTGCACAGCCAGAAAAAGATACATTTCTAACTTAATTGGCTTTGGCACAGAGCCCAGAATAGATACTAAGATACTTTTGTAACAGTTTAGTATAAGCAGGTCTCTTGGGAGAACTCGCAGCTTAAAGGGCAATTCACCTTCATTGGCAAAACTGTAATAACACATAAAAAACACAGAAATGTGTTCAAACTTTTCATAACCTGCTAAATTTTATAAAATGGACATGGTAATTAGGGGGGTGTTACCACAAAATGGGCGTGATCAAAAATGTTGCCGCACTCCGCACGGCAAATCTTTTTGTCCCTCTTTCTATTTCCAAAATGTTAGGAGGTATGTACAAGGTTTGCAGGCAAAACTAGTCTCAAGGTAGGGATGATTCACAGTTTATGGAGATTTTCTTTGCTGACGCAAGCGACCGTCTGCTATACTCTACTATCTGCTTAATGAAAGAGGAACCCTGCTTTTTATCATTTTTAGAATTGTGTTTTTCTCTTTCTTCTACCCATTTTTCCCATTTTGTTGTGAATGAAAGTGATAAAGAGAAGACGACTGAGACTGTATTGATGACAACCCCACCAGCCTTACAAACACTCGCTCAAAATTATTATTTTTGTATGCACACAGTAACTCTGCTTATTCACGGCTTCTTTCCAAACACAAAATTGATATTTATATGTTGCGCTTACTAACAAGTGATTTGGACATTTATTTCCCAGTTGACATAACTAACCATCTCACAGCAATAAGGATGAGCTAGTTTATTGGCATTATGGTGCCAGTTATCTGCTGACAAAAGGTTATATACAAAGATATATGTCCCCAGGCTTTTCATAAGTAAAAACAAAATCTTTATTCAAGATTGCATTAAAAAATTCGATACATATTGACCCCACACGGTCCACCTTACGCGTTTCGTACCCTCCGGCACTCATAGGTGTCCCAGTTATCTGCTGGGCATGTATTTATTTACTCATGGGGTACAACAGGTCCTTCTGCACATCCATGCTCCCCATCGAAGGCATCAAGTGGAAATACAGCACAGGGCTATTAGTCATGTTTGAGGCTTGTATGCTAGATATGCCAGTAGAATTTTAAGCCCCTCAAACTGTCCTATGAGCTCAACAGACATTTGTTTGTGAGCACATCTTAATCTGGTCCTTAACAATAGATTTTATAGTGTTACTGACAGTTATACAGAAATAGTCTCTGCTGTAATGTAACCGCTTTCTACTTCCATGGCTATAGAGATGTGACCAATAATATATGGACAACCTATGACTCCTCTGCCCACTCAGGTTCAATTCTTTGTACATTATTCACCACCTGGAATAGATTTACAGTGCAGTGATATGTACGATGAATTGTAAGATCAGCTGGCACCATTGTTAAAGCTGGTATATGTGATGCATGAGTACCCGAGTAGTGATGAGCAGATCTGTCTCGTTTTGCTTCGGTAAAAAATTGCGAAACTTCATGAAGTGCGTTGGAGTCAATTGGCGTTTTTTCTCGTTCCAAATGCCAATGCCCATTTTTCTTATGCCGACTATTTTGTCCTAATGCATTAAAGTCAATGGGCGTTTTTTTCTTAGGGCGCCTTTTTTTGGCCTTATGCATTAAACTCAATGGCTATTATTTTCTTCTGGTTACTTTTTCTCAAATTGCAGTAAAGTAAATAGGCGTTTTTCTCTTATGTTGACTTTTTTGTCCTAATGCATTAGAGTCAATGGCCATTTTTTCTTATGGCGCCTTTTTTTTTTTTTATCCTAATGCATTATTAAAGGGGTTGTTTACCTTTGAGTTAACTTTTACTATGATGCAGAGATTGATCTTCTGGGACAATTTGCAGTTGGTTTTTATTCTTTTTATTATTTGTGGTTTTTGAATAATTTAGCCTTTTATTCGCAGCTCTACAGTTTGCAATCTCAGCAAGTCCAAATTACTGTAGTGACCATGCATTCATCTGAATAAGAGACTGGAATATAATTAGGGGACGGTCTGAATAGTAATATGAGCAACAAAAACTCACAGTAACATCACATGTGTAGTTTTAAGGAGTCTTTTTTTGTAGATTGTCAATGACCCCCATTTTAAAGCTGGAAAGATTCAGAAGCAGAAAGGAAATAATTTAAAAACTATATAAAAAAAAATAATGAAGACCAATTGAAAAGTTGGTTAGACTTGGTCATTGTAAAACATACGTCAATGGGTGTTTTTTTTTTTTTTAGGCGATTTTTCCCCATGCCAAATTTTCAGCAAGTCATTGTAAAACATACGTCAATGGGTGTTTTTTTTTTTTAGGCGATTTTTCCCCATGCCAAATTTTCGCAAAACAAAATTGCAGCAAATCCATGCATGTACATACTTTCAGCAAAATCTAAAATATCGTCTTGGTTGTTGACCTTACGCTGGACCTGTAGTTAGTTCACGCTGGACCTGTAGTTAGTTCACCCTGAACCTGTAGTTAGTTCACGCTGGACCTGTAGTTAGTTCACCCTGAACCTGTAGTTAGTTCACGCTGAACCTGTAGTTAGTTCACGCTGGACCTGTAGTTAGTTCACCCTGAACCTGTAGTTAGTTCACGCTGAACCTGTAGTTAGTTCACGCTGAACCTGTAGTTAGTTCACGCTGAACCTGTAGTTAGTTCACGCTGAACCTGTAGTTAGTTCACGCTGAACCTGTAGTTAATTCACGCTGAAACTGTAGTTAATTCACGCTTCACCTGTAGTTAGCTCACGCTTAACCTGTAGTTAGCTCACGCTGGGCCTGTAGTTAGTTTACGCTGAACCTTTAGTTAGTTCACGCTGAACCTGTAGTTAGTTCACGCTGAACCTGTAGTTAGTTCACGCTGAACCTGTAGTTAGTTCACGCTGAACCTGTAGTTAATTCACGCTGGACCTGTAGTTAGCTCACGCTGGACCTGTAGTTAGTTCACGCTGGACCTGTAATTAGTTCAGGCTGAACCTGTAATTAGTTCAGGCTGAAGCTGTAGTTAGTTCAGGCTGAAGCTGTAGTTAGTTCAGGCTGAAGCTGTAGTTAGTTCAGGCTGAAGCTGTAGTTAGTTCAGGCTGAAGCTGTAGTTAGTTCAGGCTGAAGCTGTAGTTAGTTCACATTGAAGTTGTAGTTAGTTCACACTGAAGCTGTAGTTAGTTCACGCTGAAGCTGTAGTTAGTTCACACTGAAGCTGTAGTTAGTTCACGCTGAAGCTGTAGTTAGTTCACGCTGAAGCTGTAGTTAGTTCACGCTGAAGCTGTAGTTAGTTCACGCTGAAGCTGTAGTTAGTTCATGCTGGACCTGTGCTAGTATCCATCTGTCATTGCTAAGTAATGTATGAAGGTGTCTGGGGCTGGGTACAGAAAATCCATGGTGGCTGACAGAAAACAATTTTCCTCCAGGATCTTTTACAAGTTCTTTAACTTTTCCCATTTAAATTGGACTCTTTGTATCATATACCAGAGAGTTGTGGGATGGGTTATGGTAAAACGAGGTTGCCTTTTTCTGGCCCCCAGCCCACTATTTAGGTTTACCTGGTGTAATGGAAAATTGAAAACCATAACTGATCTGCACTTAATTTTGCATCACAATCTATTCTAATAACAAAAGTGCATTTACTCTTTTAGAGCAGATCAATTTTTCTGTACTCATGTTATAAGCAGGTCCATCTGACCATTGCGTTCTCTTTATTTTCCTTCTGCTTAATATTTTGTTCTGCCTGTTAGACAATAATAGAGAAGCTGTGCCTTATAAATAAAATACTACATTAAAGTGCACAACAACTATCAAACCAGCCAAGGTATAAAACACACACATTAATGTATATAATATTTAGTTGAGACCATACAATAGAGAGGTGCACATTGAGGGATAAGACACCAAACACCTGCCCTCTAAATGGCTTTCACACTATAGATATTTTATGCCTGATCATAATGATCCAATATATCTAATAGGGGGGCTTTGTTTCCTACCAGATGAATTAGAGCTCACTTAAATAACTGATTCCAGTGCAAACAAAATCTAACAAAATAACTGCCTTTTGCACAAATCATGCATGTAAAGAGACATGATGTCTGGTGATTTTAATAGTGAGCTCTAATATAGCTTCTTGGCAAAAGGAGCCCCCTATAAGATATATTGGATGGTTCATCAGACACCCAACTCCTGAATGAAGACAGAATTAGGAGAAACAGATGCTGAGAGAGGCATAGTGCAGATAAACTTGATTATTTCAGAAACAGCACATCATTTTTAATTGATTGTATTTAGAACGTTTCTTATTTCAGTATGCTGAAGCTAATATTTAATTTTCATTTTCGCAATAGTTCCTCTTTAACAAAGCTTCACATTCTAATAATGCCAATAATTTTGCAGCAGTTGTAATCGTATTGCACCAACCTCTTTATCAAGGGCTGTTTGGTACCAGTTAAAAATAACCTGGATAAGCAACAGAAATATAATCACATTGCAGATGCTTAATAATAGAATGTGTCCCCAGGTGGTAGGAAAATATTCTTGTTCAGTAACCTACGCATCACCCTTAGGACAGCATCCCGACAGAAGAGCCATGATTGAAATGTGAGCAATTAATAATGAGTGAGGAAATTTTAAACAGTCTGGAACAGACATCAGGCCATTAATTAATAAAGAAGCACAGTCCGGTCTGAGGTTGCAAATAGCCAAGTCTTATAGAACTGCTGTCTGTCTGCCATGCTTTGTTAGCAATGTACAATGTATTTGCCTTTACTTTGCAAGTATTGATTAATAACCTTGTGTGTCTTATACAGGTGGATTTGCACTCGTGTTTCTTGTTCGCACCAGCAATGGGATGCGCCGAGCACTTAAACGCATGTATGTGAACAACGAGCATGACCTACAGGTGTGCAATAGAGAAATCCAAATCATGGTAAGAAAATGTCACTCTTTTTTATTGATTCCCACCCCCCGATATCAAGTAATATTGTCTAAATGGCATAGTAGTCCGAAAGGACCACTGAAACCAAAATAGATTTTGTTTAAATACAATTTATTTCTGTCTTGCACAATAAAATAAACAAGAGGCATCCTATTTATCAAAAATCTAATTTCTGAATTTGAAGGGTGTTTTTTTTTGTCTTTTAGATTGGGAAAACCCTAGTAAAACTCAACACTTAATTATTGAAATCTAGAGTCTCAAAGACTTGATCAATTAAAGACCTGAAAAAAAAACTTGAAGACTGCAAATTCACAGTTCCAATGAGTCTTATCAACTTTCAGAAAAAAAAATCCGAAATCAAATTTAAAAAATGGTGTTTACATTTTACCTAGGACAGTTCCCATTGACTTCTACTTGAACTTTCTATATTTCAGCTTTTTGTGCACAATACATCTCAAACACTTGAGTTTATAAGTTTTTGCAAAAAACTTGAATGGCATTAAAAACTGGAATTTGGTAAATTGGCCAAATCTTGTTCCATGGAACTTAAGACAATGCATATCCATGAATGACCCAACAAACCCTACCAGACGAACGATGGGTATCATGCTTTCTTGGAATGGTGGCATGTTTTGAAAGTGCAGACTATATGCAGTGTATGCTTTATAAAATATCAATTTTCTAACTGGACTGGACATTACTCTCACCCCTGTTGTGCTTTTGCCTGGCAAATTCCTTTCTATATGTAAAAATTGCCAGTAGTATAAATGTCAATTAAAACCCAATAAGGCATTCTTCTAGAAATTATGTTCAGTGCCCAGCTTTTTGCCTGTAGTGTGACAAACTGAGCTAGATTATTTTAAAGGTTAATTCACATAATTTAGTATAACGTAGGGCATTTTTTGATGCCCATTGGTGACAATTGGCAATTGGCACTGATAATATTCTAAGACAATGTGCAACTGGGTTTCATTTATTTATTTATTTTTTGTGGTTATTGAATTATTTAACTTTTCTTGTTTAGAACCTCTCCAGCTTGGGTTCTTGGCAGCTACCTGGTTGCTATGGTCCTATTTGAAGCCATACAGTGGTTTTAATTATAGACTGGCAGATAAAAAGAAGAGGGCTTGAATAGAAAGATAAGTAATAAAAATGAACAATAATAGTTGTGAGCCCAATTGAAAGCTGGGAAAAGGCAGAAGACGAAGGCAAATAATTCAAAAACTATAAAACAATGTCTGAAAAAGACCATTTGAAAAGTTGCTAAAAATAGGACATAACATGACATATTAAAGGAATAGTTCAGTGTGAAAATAAAAACTGGGTAAATAGATAGTCTGTGCAAAATAAAAAATGTTTCTAATATAGTTAGTTAGCCAAAAATGTAATGTATGAGGGCTGGAGTGAACAAATGTGTAATAAAACAGCTAGAATCCAACTTCCTGCTTTTCAGCTCTATAACTCTGAGTTAGTCAGCGACTTGAAGGGGGGCCACATGGTACATTTCTGTTCAGTGAGTTTGTAATTGATCCTCAGCATTCAGCTCAGATTCAAAAGCAACAGAAATGACCCATGTGGCCCCCCCTCAAGTCTCTGATTGGTTACTGCCTGGTAGCCAGGGTAACCAGTCAGTGTAAACAAAGAGAGCTGAAAAGCAGAAGTGAGTAGTGTCTGACTGATATGTTACACATAAAATCACTCCAGTCTTTATAAATTACATTTTTTGCTAACTAACTATATTAGAAACATTTTTTATTTTGCACAGCCTATTTATTTATCCAGTTTTTATTTTCACACTGAACTATTCCTTTAAGTTAATTTAAAGGTGACCCCCTTTAAGAACCATAAAGAATTTGGGGAGCACCTGGGCAAGCTGGAGCAGATACTTGGATGTATGTTATATACCAAATGATACAGCCACCCTATGACCTTAAAGGGGTTGTTCACCTTCCAAACACTTTTTTCAGTTCAATTGTTTTTCAGATTGTTCACCAGAAATGAAGACTTTATTCAATTGCTGTCTATCTTTTATTTCTTATGGTTTTTCCAAAAACTACCGGTAATGTTCCTGTCTCTGAGTCTGGCAGCTCAGTAATTCAGACGCTAAACAATTTGCTACTTATTTAGTCGATACAATTAGTTGATACATTTCTCAGCAGTATCTGTGGAATTTTAGCAACTATTGTATCAATTGTAATGAAACTCGAATTCTGCTCCGCAGCGACAAATATAACACATGTATGAACTAGATCTATGAACTAAATGTATCCGTTTAGAGACTCTGCGACCCCCGTTTCCAGAGCTGCGTTAGAATATATGCGTTCAATATTAGAAAAACAGTCACGCATAGTAAATACCGTAGAAAGTAATTGGAAAAAGTCTTTATTTCTGGTGAACAATCTGAAGCCAACTGAAATGAAAAAAATGTTGGAAGGTGAACAACCCCTTTAATGATCCATTATCTTGGCCAAGCAGGGTTCTGTGATATTGCTGTGTGTCTACTGGTGGAGAGAAAGATGACTTAACATGTCTGTTCCTTTTGTAGGACATGGTTATAAGAAAAACATACAAACATATTTCTATAAGTATGGTGCTTAGTGGTACAACTGACACCGTGGCATTGAATGAAGCACCTTATGCAGTCTGTTTTTTTTTTTTCTGCAGAGGGATCTCTCCGGACACAAGAACATTGTAGGATACATAGATTCTAGTATTAATTCCGTGAGCAGTGGGGATGTGTGGGAAGTTCTCATCCTGATGGATTACTGTCGAGGTAAGCTTATTTTGGGGTAGATGTATCAAGGGTCTGATTTCGAGGGGTTAAATCCCTCGAAATTCGACTGGGGGAATTCGGGCGAATTTACACGCTGGCGAATAGTCGAATGGGCGAATAGTCTCACGATCGAATATTCGATCGAAGGATATTCATTCCATCGAATAATCGTTTGAATGCCTTTTTATTCAATCAAAAACTTAGAAAACAAGCCTATGGGACTTTCCCATAGGCTTTTAAAGCAATTCGGTAGGTTTTATCTGGCGAAGTAGGCAGTCGGATGATTTTTAAAAGAGCCAGTACTTCGACTATCGAATGGGCGAATATTCGCAAGGTTTTTGCGCTCAATCTATTCTAATCATTCTACTCAGGCGAATTTACGCCAATTCGATAGTCGAGGAGCACAAAAAACTACTCGAAATTCAAGCTTTTTTCCCTCTATTCATTCACCCGAGCTTGGTGAATGTGCCCCTTTGTGTATACACTATAGGTGATATCCACCTTTTGCAAAATCCTACAAGATTTATAAGAAGGATTTTCCACAAACTACTCTCAAATCATTCTCTTATATGCCTACCCAATTCTCCAATATCCCTCGTGCACCCCACCCCTCCTCTGCAATACATATTCAGAGATGGGCAGCAGGGTGTGGGGATAATGCATATAATAATAATTAATATAAACAATAATTATATAAACAAGTTGCTATGTAGCCATGGGGGCAGCCATTCAAGGCTCAGTTTACATTACAGAGCTTTTCGTTTATGTGCTAATTAACCTGTGCTTTTTCTCCTTTTTCAGCCTAGTAATTGAACCCAAAAAGACAAAACTTTAATATGCTTATAATAAAATGCTATAATATGCTTAGTGTTTGCATTGTGCTTGGCTAGCCAGTCTGGAGAACCTGGAAACAGATTGTCATCATTGTCCCTGTAGATGTGACACACTGTGCAAAATAGAACACTTTGTCCTCTAATTTGCAAAATCCCTTTTGAAATAGATTCTCTAATTTCTCCTGAACTTCACCTTATATACCAAATATATACCAAACTGTCTAATGCATTAAGACATTTTTTTTTTAATTCAAAGCATGAGCCACTTAATCAAGGGTTTCTGAATTCTTGAGTTGCGATACCAGGAACATTGTGCATGCAACTTTAGAAACATTTTCTTGAGTATCTTCTCAAAAATTAAGAGTAAAGAAAAGAATTCTTACTTGTGAGATCTGATGAGAAAAACTGAGGAGTATTCTCGGTGCTATACAAATCTGAAATGGAGAGCACAGCTGAAAAATCCTTGCCTGTTTTCTGTTCATAAACTATCCATGAAACATTGAACTTAATGTTACTCTTTACAGGAGGGCAAGTAGTAAACCTGATGAACCAGCGGCTGCAAACTGGTTTCACAGAAAGTGAAGTTCTCCAGATCTTCTGTGACACATGCGAGGCAGTGGCTCGTCTCCACCAGTGCAAAACTCCCATCATCCACCGGGATCTTAAGGTACTAGGAAGAAGCAAGCAGTTATATAGTAACACCAAACAGCAGTCATTGCTACACTGGGGTCTTACATTTTATTCCACTCACCCCGTGTTTCCCACACTTCAAAGCATATAGACATGTTAATTCTTGCCTTGTTCTTAATAAACATAGTGCCAGGAGTTTACATGAACCAGGAGTATCTTGTATGCAGACAGTAGTACATTAAATAAGGGTAACTTTGTGTTAAGGAAGAAGTAGATGAGGTTAAGGGTAGTGATGGGAGAACCTGACCTCTTTCGCTGAAAATTTTGCAGCGTAACAATTTTTTAACACTCAATTTTTTCACCCAGTGAAGTCTATGGGCGTCTTTTTTGAAACCTAGGCGAAAACGTTTGCTCATCCAAATGGATGGAGGGAAAGGAGGCAGTCGCTGGTTAGGGTAACTTTGTATGAAAGCTGTTGTGGGTCTTGGCTTGTAGGGGTGCATCAGTACAAAGATGAGTTTGTACCAAAAACTGGGAACTGAAATATTTGAAAACAAGTGTGATTTAATGCCAAGGCAGTACCTGCCAGAGATAAGGGTAACTTGGTATGGAGGCAGGAGTTGATGAAAAGACTAGTCCATTTACATGGATGCAGTAGTTTGTTACTAACCCGTTGTCTTGTGATCAGTAAGAATGTTCTCAGTCTATTTAAGGAGACCACAGGTTTCTGTAATTGTGCCTACGGCATTTAGCTTGAAATGTATCGGGTGACTCACAAATTGTCACAATGATTACCCAAGGCACACATCCCAGAAATAACCATTGCAATAATTGTGTTTCAAAAAATTGGGTAAGATGGTACTACAATTAGGAGCAATTTAGTTCTGCAAAGTGGAAATATTCACTTTTCTGTTTACAAAATACATTCGTTCAGCCGCCATAGGTCTTTGTGAGTCCATTCAAAAGAATCCATTATATGCAAAAAATTGGTTCTGGAACAAGTCAAAAAGAAAAACAATTTTACATTGGATAATTACTGAATATGACGACTATGCCACTCATGTATGCTTTGCCATTTTTAATTCATTCCTTGCAAACATGCTAATGGAGTAATTAATGAATGTTTCATTAGTTAAAGCCTCTGTATCCTGGGCTGTCATCCCTCTGTTGATGTCTTGGTGTTTGGCTGTAGTTTTTTAATGTGCATCATTGATAGATTGGACTATATGCTTTCTCTTACTGGATGTTTTTGGGTGGCCATTCTCCCATTGCTGCCAGGCCATGCATTATTTAGACACAAGGTAATAATGCAATAGAAGGTCTGAAGAAAATCTTAACATAGTACACTGTATATATTCTTGCATTAAAGAAGTACAAAGAAACAAAAATATAAAGTACAGGTTTGGGATCTGTTATTGAGAATGCTTGGGACCTAGGGTTTTCTGGATAAGGGTTTTTCCCATAATTTGGATATCCAAACCTTATGCCTACCATGAATTAAACCTGATAGATTGTTTTGCCTCCATTAAGGATTTATCCATAAAGTTCAGAATTACGTAAAGGACGGTCTCCAATAGACTCCCATTGCAATCAAATAATCCAGATTCTAAAAATTGATTTCTTTTTTTCCCTGTAATAATAATACAGTAGCTTGTACTTGATCCAAACTAAGATAGAATGGATCCTTCTTGGAATCAAAACCAACCTATTGGGTTTATTTAATGGTGAAATGATTTTCTAGTAGACTTTAGGTATGAAGATTACAGAAAGATCCATTATCTGGACAACCCCAGGTTTCCGAGCATTCTGCATAACAGGTCCCATACTTGTATCTTAGTTGGGATCAAATACAAGGTATTGTTTTATTATTACAAAAAGAAAACAAAAAAAAACAAATTATTTGATTTAAATGTAGTCTATAGGAGATGGCCAATCCGTTATTTGGACCTTTCTGGAAAACGGATCCCATACCTATATAACAGAAAATGAAGTCACATTATAGAGTAGCTGCTACTTGCCTAAATATTACATAATGGTTTTGATAATTATGTCCCTTTAAACTGGCTGTTATTGTCCTAGCAGACATAAACATTGCAATAATTAATGGTGCCAGGGGAATATATGATGGAGAAAGCTGTTTAGTTTGGAAACGCAGCACAGTGAAGTGCTGTTCAGTAGAGTGTTGTGCATGTGTCACATTTTGTGGGAAATACAATTTTATTATATATGATTTTTTATATCATATTTACTCCTTCATGTAACATTTTAAGTCAGCTAATTTTTTTTTTTTTTTTTAAATAAAGAATTCAAAGGGTGCCGTGTAATTAACTAATACATGTAGATTATTGGCTTGTATAGCAACGCACACTAATATGGCCAATACAGGCCCACACATGCATACAGTTATTGTGATACTGCCAAAGATTGAACATAAGATCTTCAGCCAACCAGATTTAGTCTGGAAATTGGATTGTTCTGACACACTCAAATGTACCAGTTGATTTAGAAATCATTCTTGCAGTGTGTGCAGATGTGTTTATTGATAAAGCTAATTCCTAAAAGGTAAATAATAATGTTATTAATGCATGCATTTTTGATCCTTTCAGGAGCACATACTTCTAATGTTTAGATCCCAGCTTTGCCAGTTCAGTTCTGACTGTGAACTGTATTCATCCTTTTGTCTGGGAATCGACGTTGCTTGCCCATCTGTTTTACACTGATTTTTAGTATGTGACAGCCTTCTGTCAGTCAATATCTCCTCCTTAAAGCATTTGTTTTGCTTTGATTGTCAGCACATGAGCTGGCGGCTGTCAGTCCTGATCTTCTTTGCTGTCTCATCTCCTTTACCCAGATAATAAGTGATCAGCTTGTTATCAGCCAGAATCTGCTTCACCCCCTGATTCTTTGTTTTGTTCTGATTGAGAGCATCCTACTATCAGTCAGAATCAATTTTTTCTGTTTGTCAGTAGTATGAGCTAGCTGCTACTACTAACTGCTTCATTAGGCTCGTGCACTCATGGCCAGCAAGAAAGCAATCCAAATTTCTCATATACAAAACCCCCTTTAAAGGAGAACTAAAGCCTAACTAAAGAAGTAGGGCAGAAATGTTGTACTTTACGTTTTGTGCTTCTGTACCAGCCCAAGGCAACCACAGTTCTTTAGCAGTAAAGATCTGTGTCTCCAAAGATGCCCCAGTAGCTCCCCATCTTCTTTTCTGCTGATTCACTGCACATGCTCTGTGCTGCTGTCACTTACTGAGCTTAGGGACCCACTCACAATATACAGTACACATAGAATAGAAATGTCAGAACATAAGGCTAATTAGTAATTAATACAGATAATTACTATATGGCAGCACAGAACCAGTGCAATTCGCATCATAATGTAATAATCAGCCCTGTAGCTTATATTACAGGCCAACCTAATTTTCTGCTTGATAATTAGTGACAACCCCTAAGCTCAGCTGCTCAGAGCCCACTGAGCATGTGAGTGTCACAGACACTTTCCAAGATGGTGACCCCCTGTGTCCTGGATCATTGCTGCTATCAGGAAGCTGAAACTTTAGGGTGGTGCAATAAAGTCTTTATATAAAATATGTCAGTGGCATACAACATCTGGCTTAGTGTTAACTCAGCAGCTTATTCCAGCATGGCCTACTCCCAAACAGAACTGATTTAAAGGAGAAGGAAAGGCTAAAATGAAGTAAGCTTTATCAGAAAGGTCTATATAAATACACCAGTAAATCCTCAAAGTAATGCTGCTCTGAGTCCTCTGTCAAAAGAAACACCACATTTCTTTCCTTCTATTGTGTACACATGGGCTTCTGTATCAGACTTCCTTCTTTCAGCATAAACCTCCAGGGCTAGGGATTGAGCATGCTCAGTTTGCCCCACTCTCCCTTTTCCCCTTTCCCTCCTCTCCTCCCTGCTGTAATCTAAACCCAGAGCTATGAGCGAGCAGGGAGAGACTCAGGCAGGAATTGATGTCACACCAAACTAATATGGCAGCTGCTATCCTAAACAGAGAGAGCTTCTAGAGCTGTTTACTCAGGTATGGTAAAGCATTCTACAGAATAAATATGGTGTTATAGCTTGCACTATTAGCAATAAACTGCTTCAATAGCATTCCTTCTCCTTTAAAGAGCCCACTTGCCTTTGGCTGCCATCAGCCAGAATCACAAGATGCAGACGTTTCTGTGAACTACAACTCCCTGGGTATCTGGAAGATCGCTGCTCTTAACCAAAACTATGTATAATTTTGTAATACCCAAAACCCCCCCCCACAATTTTGCAGGGTTGTGTGCCATTTTTCTTAACATTCTTTTTCACAGGCTCTGTTTTTGTTTTTTGCACCCAGGTTGAGAACATTTTACTACACGATCGCGGTCACTACGTTTTGTGCGACTTTGGAAGCGCAACAAATAAATGCCAGAATCCACAGACGGAGGGTGTCGCTGCTGTGGAGGACGAAATTAAAAAGTAAGTTCCTGCGCTATAATTTTTTTAACAAAATTGTTCTCTTTTACAGCAGTTGTAGCTCTTTCTGTCTGGGCAGCACAATGATACTTTGGTTAGCACTGCTGCTTTACAGTGCAGGGGACTTAGGTTTGATACGACTGTGATTGAGAGTTTTGAGTGTAAGCTCCACTGGGACAGGGTTGGATGCGATTGATGCAATATCTGTAAAGTGCTATGAAGTACGTTGGTATATAAGTAAAAGTATATTAATAGAGATTACAAATGTGCCACTGTTTTGCAGTCCTGGGTGTGAGGCATGGGGAAATTTTCTCAAAAAAAAAGTACTCTTCTTGATGAAAAAAAAATCAGAGGTTTATTTACCTTTCCAGACCTCCATAAAAAACAATAAGAAACTTTTTGTTACCAGTTCAAAAACTTGCAAAGCAGACTGTTACAAATAAAAAAAATGATTTCTACATCATACAGCACTACTTGTTTAAACCAGCACTTCCAACTTGTGCTTTACAAATGACTCCCATGCTTTCGAATCACTCCAGCCTTTTATAGGAGTCAGAACTCCCACCATGCACTGCAGCATTCCCTTTAAATTCCAGGAAGTGCTGCTGGCCTGCCTCTTAAGAGGTGCAAGCCACCACACCAGGCTGTATCACAGGTAAAACTTTTAACTTCAAAGCTGCATTTGCAATTATGCTGTATTTTAAAATCCTTCACAATATAGTTACCACAAATTACATTTCCTATGCATATGTGTACATTGTAGCATTTATCTTACACATTTAAATGTAACACACAATAGCAGTTAGGTTTTTTTAAACACAAGCTAGTTAATTACATGCATAGTTCACAGGTGCTGACAGATTTAGAGTAAAGAAAGGAAAGTGCATTAGGTGGCCAGCCTAATGGAGAAAAGGAAAAGGAATACCATTCACCCAGCATAGGTCTGTCAGTCCATGTGAACACTTGCATTAAAACCAGTGTGACAGATTATAGTACATATTATATACAATTTGAAGCAGTACCATTCACATCTCCACACTGGGTATGATTACTCTAGCCAGGGCCAAGAGTTTTTATGGTCCGTTACCTCTGGGTACTATGGTTTAGAGTCCTGCGTGGGTCCATATTTTGGAACCCTTACCCGCAACCTGCAATCCACAACCCGGACCCGCAACCCGCATTCTTACACACTTGGACCCGCTACCGGACCCGCAAGTACCTTATCCGCAACCCGGACCCGCGACCCGCTGACCATCAAGAATCAGGAAGTGCTTTCATTGTAAACCGGAAGTGACATCAGAAGTAGGCATGGTCAGAAAAAAAGGAGTAAAACAGGAAGTGCTGTCATTGTAAACCGGAAGTAACATCGTCGGAAGTAGACGTGATCAGAAAAAAAGGAGAAAAAACACTATTGAGAAGACCTGCGACCTGCAAACCCGCAGAACTGCCGACACGATTCTTAACCCGCACCCAGAACTTATACCCGCAACCCGCACGGTACCGCGGGTACCCAACGTGCTGCAGGACTCTACTATGGTTCCCCCACAATCTAACAAGAAAATATACAGATATCCACGGAGACCACTCCTCTTCATACAAGATAGATGTCATCACTCAGTGGGCAGTCTCAGTAATTGCCATACTTCCACTATGTGTGACATGCCAATATGCTTCTAGAATATGTACATAATCTCTAGTTTGGCCACACATTTACACCCCCTCTCTTATAATTAAAGGAGTGGTTCACCTTTAAGTTAACTTTTAGTATATTAGAGAATAGCTAATTCTAAGCAATTTCTCAATTGGCCTTCATTATTTGTTTTTTTTAATCGTTTTTGAATTATTTGCCTTCTTCTACTGACTCTGTCCAGCTTTCAAACACGGTACACTGACCCCTTCTAATAAAGAAATGCTATGTAAGGCTACACAAGTATTATTTTTTCTCTTCTTTTTATCACACATCTTTCTATTTAGGCCCTCTCCTATTCATATTTCAGTCGCTTATTTAAATCAATGCATGGTTGCTAGGGTAATTTGGACCCTAGCAGCCTGACCGATGAAACTGCAAACTGCAGAGCTGCTGAATACGAAGCTAAATAACTCAAAAACCAGAAATAATAATAAATGTAATCCAAATGCAAATTGTCTCAGAATATCTCTCTCTACATCATACTAAAAGTTAATTTCAAGGTGAACAACCCCTTTAGCATTTTGCACATAGATCTAGGGGAACAGACTGATTGTAAAAGCTGCAAGGTAAATAAAATGTAATTTAATTCATGTTCTAGCTGTCATATAAAGGTGTAACTTGACATGCATGAACTTCAACCTCTAATAGTGTGAAATGTGTTGGGCCTATGGCTTAAATCCAAAAGTCGTGTTGAATTAGCATTTCACAAGGGGCAAGGACACATTAATTGCTTTTAAACTTGTACATAACAACAAAGGTAAACATTTACAGTACCTAAGTCTACTATAAAGTCATGTAAACATGAGAACAAAATTAAACCAAGGGGTTTTTCCAAAATGACTAATGCATCTATTGATTTTAATATTAATATTGGCCCATAATTCACCAATTGTCTTCTCTGCATCAGGTACACAACTCTCTCCTACAGGGCACCAGAGATGGTCAATCTGTACAGTGACAAAATGATCACCACCAAAGCGGACATATGGGTATGTAAAATCCCTGTTTGACATCATGAATACGTAGCAGTGTTATAGAGATTGCCATTTGATTTAATGTCCAGGACAAAATTGCAGAGACAGGTATTTTCAGTGCCTAAATAAGGGATAGCAAACCTTTTGGTTCTCTAGCTGAAAGGGAAACTGTCATGGGAAAAAATGTTTTTTTTTTTCAAAATGCATCAGTTAATAGTGCTGCTCCAGCAAAATTCTGCACTGAAATCCATTTCTCAAAAGAGTAAATAGATTTTTTTATATTTAAATTTGAAATCTAACATGGGACTAGACATATTGTCAGTTTCTCAGCTGCACCCAGTCATGTGACTTGTGCTCTGATAAACTTCAGTCACTCTTTACTGCTGCACTGCAAGTTGAGTGATATCACCTCCCCCTCAGCAGCCTAACAGAACAATGGGAAGGTAAACAGATAACAGCTCCCTAACACAAGATAACATCTCCCTGGTAGATCTAAGAACAGCACTCAATAGTAAAATCCAGGTCCCACTGTGACACATTCAGTTACATAGGAAAAAAAAACAGCCTGCCAGAAAGCAGTTCCATCCTAAAGTGCTGTTATTTTCTGAAAGCACATGACCAGGTAAAATGACATGAGATGGCTGCCCACACACCAATATTACAACTAAAAAAAATACACTTGCTGGTTCAGGAATTAAATTTTATATTGTAGAGTGAATTATCTGCAGTGTAAACAGTGTCATTTAGAAATAAAAACTACATGACAGAATCCCTTGAAGCTACAACTTTGGCTTAGGTTTTGCTGGCCCATATTGCTCATGCAGCAGATTCTGTTGTGCGAGGAAGCTTTTAATCTTATATTCGTGAACGTCATAATCTGCTCATTTTTGTCAGAGGAACTGGTAATATTACAAATTAAATATCTCAGAGGAAGTGCTTTATTTTCCCAGTTCTGTCAGATCTGCCACTGCCAGGACCTTGTACGTATATATGTGTGCCGGCCGTTCTGTAAAGTGATTAATTTGCACTCTTCCTCTGAAACTGGTTTGAGTTGGTTTCCACTTTCCTTAATCCCAACCTTTCTCAATCCCTGTACTTGTTAAATGTACTTGGAAAGGGAAAGCCAAGAGTGCAATGGCATTACCTCAAATATCAAAGTCCGAATTTATCTTAATATTTTCTGAAAACAACTCTGACCAAATCTGAACAGGTGCTTTTCTCCTTATTTATTAATACACTTTCGAGAAAATGTTGTTAGCGGGAAAAAAACCCCGAAAAAAATGTGAAAGAAACGAATCATACAAATTTTACGTATTTTCCACCCGAAAACTTATTCTGATTTTTGTGCGAAAACCACAAAATCTTTGGATTATTGTGAAAACCCAGCGCAGATCAAAATATCTTTGGGACTTCTCCTCACGGATTTTCAGATTCTGACGTTTTCCATCCTCTGGGTATAATAAATCCCGAAAAATGTGTGTGGTTTTTTTTTCCCACTAAAAATTCAGTTTTTCTACTAAAAAAAAACACAAATCTTTGGGTTTTTGGCATTCGGAGTTTAGTAAATAACCCCCCTCAGTGTTGGGGTTAGAGGAACAGTAACATGAAAAAATTAGAGTGCTTTGAAGTCATTAAAATATAATGTACTGTTTCCCTGCACTGGTAAAACTGGTGTATTTTCTTCGGAAACACTGCTATAGTTTATGTAAACAAGCTGCTGTGTAGCCATTCAGGGATTAGGTTACATGGCAGAAAACAGATGCATTTTGCAGAATACCATTGTATTCTATTACAGAGCATATCTGTTATCTGCTAATTGACCTGTGTCTTAGAAATTATCCCAGCATTGCAGCTTCCTGTAGATCTTCTATGGTCCCTGTCTTTGTTTCTGATGAGGGTGGGTGTGTCCTAATGTTGCATGTCAAAAGCACAGTTGGAGGGGGATAGCCAGTCACAGACTTGCAGTCACGCAAGTAAAAACAGACTTCAGTTCCCTATCAGGTCAGCCTAGCTGCTGATTGGTTCCTTTCCTACAGTGCTGAGTGCCAATGGTTTTTCTGCTCAACCTGGGAAAAAAGGCAGCAGGAAGTGGAACACATGGGTGGGACTAGTACGGTTTTTGCAGAAATTTTCAATAAATCAACCCAAAACACTTTCAAGTACATTCTTTCTACATTTGAGAGTATAATGCACTGGCACATTTCTTGTTTTTCACATATTATGGGCCTTCCGAATTTTTTTCTAACTAATTTAATTAAAAAAGTCCGACCAAACTAGAATCCATGATTGGAGCTTATTTATTATTAAAGAAGCACGATTTAATCGGATCGGAAAATACTATAAAAGTGAAAGGATTTTTGCCTGAAAAGTCATACTTACAGCACAGACCACAGAAAATTCCAAATAGGATAGGGACCTTTCCCATTGACTTATATACAACCTTGGTAGGACTGCTATGCTGGATTTTTGGATTCAGACTTGGGGTATAATAAATCTTTTCCACCAAAAATGTGCATTTTATAGTCAGAAAACTTAAATTTTTTGAGTTTTTGGCATTTGGACTTCAATTAACAACCCCCTATGTCTCTCTTAAAAACAGCATGTTGTTACAAAGTAGTATTTTTTTTTGTACAGCCAAGAAAGGGACACAGAACTGACTACCTCTTTTGTCCCTCAAAGATCTGCCTAGTATTCTGTCTTTCTGGGCTTGGCAACTAGAGAGTACTTAACTAGTGTAAACTATCATTGCTAACATCTGTGTTCTCTCGTGTGTGTCTCTCATTACAGGCCTTAGGCTGCTTGTTGTACAAGCTCTGCTTCTTCACACTTCCATTTGGAGAGAGTCAGGTCTCTATCTGTGATGGGAATTTCACTATCCCGGACAACTCTCGCTACTCTCAGGACATGCACTGTCTGATCCGTAGGTGTCCATTCCCTGTGTTATGCAACTACTCTTATTTGTTGGATATAAAAGCTGTTATTCCATTATGTACTCACTTTGTGAATGTGAATATTACTTATTGTCATGTGCATTGATTTTCAAGATTCATATCTTGCTGCCAGTTTATGTTTTGGCTCTTACCTGAAGGTGTAATAAAGTAGTAAGTAAGTAAGTAAGTAAAGAGAAACCACAATAATATGCAGTAATTGAAAATGAGTTTTGAAGCCTTAATAGTCCTAAGATGTGCAATCGTATTGCAATTCGCTTAGCGCCTTTAATTCAAAAGACCCTATTGGCTCTAAGGGGTACTGTCATGCCGTGTTAAAAAATCTCTTTGAAATGGAGTCAGATATTTGCATTTATAAACAGAATGTGTAATGTAAATTATTCTGCATCTAAATGGAAATGGAAGGGATTAAACATTCTAAACCATATAAACTAGAGGCAATCTTAAGGGGTGGATTTGCATGTGTATGTATATTTATAACAGTATGGGGCTTTGCTCACAGTTTGTGGTCTCTGTGTTCTGAATAACCCTTGTGTACCATAACTTTAATGAAAATTGTTGCTTTGTTTAAATGAAAACAGACATCAAGAAGTTTTATTTTTGCCTGCTGCCCATGGGAACTCCCACCTAACAGCACTTTACAATCAAGGCTTGGAAATGACTACCTGAAATACCCAGGGTCTGAATGAATGGATTGACAAGCTCCATTTTCACTGAGACCAGATAATTTGAGACCTGGATAACATATATGGGGTGCCACACATGCAGCTGTTTGCTCTGACTCTAACTGTGGCTATTTTGAAGCCCTTGGATTGTATAGTGCAGTCAAAGTCATGGCTTAACATTCACTTTTTAAAGGAACAGTTCAGTGTACAAATAAAAACTAGGTAATTCGATTATATGTGCAAAATAAAAAATGTGTCTAATATAGTTAGTGAAAAATGTAATGTATAAAGGCTGGAGTGACTGGATGTGTAACAGAACAGAACAATACTACCTGCTTTTCAACTCTCTAACTGTGCGTTAATCAGTGACTTTAAGGGGGGGCCAAATGGAACATAACTATTCAGTGAGTTTGCAATTGATCCTCAGCATTCAGCTCAGATTCAAAAGCAAGAGCTATGATCCATGTGCCCCCCCTCAAGTCACTGATTGGTTACTGCCTGGTAACCAATCAGTGGAAACCAAGAGAGCTGCAAAGCAGGAAGTAGTGTTCTGGCTATTATGTTAGACATCCAGTCACTCCAGCCTTTATACATTATATTTTCCTCTAACTATATTAGAATTTTTTTTTATTTTGCACAGACAATCTATTTACACAGTTTTTAATTTTAAACTGAACATATGCGCATTATCCATAACTTGTAGCAGCCCATAGGTGCATTTTAAATCCATGCTGTGTTTTATCCTGATGCTCCAAATCCTAGTGGAATACCTGGCATTCTGCTCAGTGAAGTAATTACAATAATCCTATACATAAGGTATGTTATATAGTTTTTAGGCTTACTCAGTGTAAGGCTTTAGAGATGCTGTTCTGTAGAATAGGGAAAGTATGTTAATATTGCCATGGTGTACAGTCAACTTTAATGTACGGTAGTCAACTTTGAAAAGAATGATGCTTTTTACAGTCTGTAATCTAACCAATGATTGTGTTTAACTAAGTTCATACACACATCTGTTCACATTTACTGAATACTAAAGCACATATTATGCACTCTGATATAATTGGTCTACCCCACAGGTTACATGCTTGAGCCAGACCCTGACAAGAGACCTGATATCTACCTAGTATCCTATTTCGCCTTCAAGCTTGCAAAAAGAGAGTGCCCTGTGCAGAATGCTCATGTAGGTACCCATATCAGTCTACCAGCTTTTACCCTGTATGTCTAATACTTCTGATTTTAGGCTGTGCATGTGCCTTTTTGCTGTTCATGGACTGCCTCCATCTCAACTTCCTTCAGTGGGAAATGCTTTTCACAGGGTTAAACACAGAACAAAAATGGGAAGTCTTTAAAATGCTGCTTGATAAATATACTTGTCAGTATATTCCACTTGTAAGCAAGGAACGTCGTTGCAAAGCAAAACCTTTGTGGTTCAATAGAAGCGTTGGTGTTGAGGTGGGTACGAAAAGACGTGCTTTTAAGGCTTTCAAGTTAGCTGGTACAGCCGAAACATTTATAAGGTACAAGGAGGCCAATAAATCATGCAAGGAAGCTATAAGGCAAGCTAAAATTGCTATAGAAAAGGATATTGCAGCTAGCAGTAAAAAAAATCCAAAATTATTTTTTAAATATGTTAATAGTAAAAAAATGAAGCAGGAAGGGGTGGGACCCTTACTATCAGAGGGGGGTCAGCTGGTTGATGAAAACAAAATAAAAGCGCAGATTCTGGACTCATATTTTTCATCTGTCTACACAAATGAGGAACCAGTAAGTGAAGGTTTCCTTCTTAACAGTCCCAATTCTAGTAATAGAACTAATGATGCATGGTTCATACATGAAGACATTCAAAAGAGACTAGAACATGTTAAGATTAACAAAGGTCCAGGGCCAGATGGTATTCATCCCAGGGTAATTAGCGAGCTTAGCTCTGTGATTGCCAAACCTCTTTACTTAATTTTTCAGGATTCATTGAGATCTGGCATAGTGCCGAGAGACTGGCGAATTGCTAATGTGGTGCCTCTATTCAAAAAAGGATCCCGTTCTCAGCCTCAAAACTATAGGCCAGTTAGTCTGACGTCAGTGGTAGGAAAGCTTTTCGAAGGGTTAATAAAGGATAAGATACTTGACTTCATAGCAAATCATAATACTATGAGTTTGTGCCAGCATGGTTTTATGCGTAATAGATCTTGCCAGACTAACTTAACTTCTTTTTATGAGAATGTAAGTAGAGACCTCGATTCTGGGATGGCAGTGGATGTGATTTACTTAGACTTTGCTAAAGCATTTGATACAGTGTCACACAAAAAGTTACTGGTTAAATTAAGGAATATTGGCCTGGAACATAGTATTTGTACCTGGATAGAGAACTGGCTAAAAGATAGACTACAAAGAGTGGTGGTAAATGGAACATTTTCTAATTGGACCAGTGTTGTTAGTGGAGTACCGCAGGGCTCTGTACTAGGTCCCTTGCTTTTCAACTTGTTTATTAATGACCTGGAGGTGGGCATTGAAAGTACTGTTTCTATTTTTGCAGATGATACTAAATTGTGCAAAACTATGGGTTCCATGCAGGATGCTGCCACTTTGCAGAGTGATTTGTCTAAACTGGAAAACTGGGCAGCAAATTGGAAAATTAGGTTCAATGTTGATAAATTCAAGGTTATGCACTTTGGCAAAAATAATATAAATGCAAGTTATACACTAAATGGCAGTGTGTTGGGAGTTTCCTTAAATGAGAAGGATCTAGGGGTCTTTGTAGATAACACGTTGTCTAATTCTGGGCAGTGTCATTCTGTGGCTACTAAAGCAAATAAAGTTCTGTCTTGCATAAAAAAGGGCATTAATTCAAGGGATGAAAACACAATTATGCCTCTTTATAGGTCCCTGGTAAGGCCTCATCTGGAGTATGCAGTGCAGTTTTGGACTCCAGTCCTTAAGAGGGATATAAATGAGCTGGAGAGAGTGCAGAGACTAAGTGCAACTAAATTGGTTAGAGGGATGGAAGACTTAAATTATGAGGGTAGACTGTCATGGTTGGGGTTGTTTTCTCTGGAAAAAAGGCGCTTGCGAGGGGACATGATTACACTTTACAAGTACATTAGAGGACATTATCGACAAATAGCAGGGGACCTATTTACCCATAAAGTGGATCACCGTACCAGAGGCCACCCCTTTAGACTAGAAGAAAAGAACTTTCATTTGAAGCAACGTAGGGGGTTCTTCACAGTCAGGACAGTGAGGTTGTGGAATGCACTGCCGGGTGATGTTGTGATGGCTGATTCAGTTAATGCCTTTAAGAATGGCTTGGATGATTTTTTGGACAGACATAATATCAAAGGCTATTCTGACACTAAGCTCTATAGTTAGTATAGGTATGGGTATATAGAATTTAATTAAAAGTAGGGATGGGTGTATGAATGGATGCTGGGTTTTCATTTGGAGGGGTTGAACTTGATGGACTTTGTCTTTTTTCAACCCAATTTAACTATGTAACTATTCCCCAGTGTAAGTTGGATTATAAATTGATTACTTTGTTCTGTATTAGTCCCCACACATGAGAAAAACAACCCTAACAGTTACTTGCAGTGTTGGACTGGCCCTCCGGTGGGCTCAGGTGTCAGTGGGCCTCATGCTTCTAACCATTTGGCCTATTTCATGGTCATTCCCTATTTCTTTATGGGAAAAAAGAGCCTTAATAATGGAAGAATAGAGTATAGTATGTAGAGAAAAGAGACTAGGAGAATAAAGAGGTTCAGCGAGGAGAACAGGTATAATAGTCTGGAAAGTGGACCCTCAGCCTAAGGTTTTCTGGTGGGCCCCTGGCATCTCAGTCCAACAATGGTTACATGATATTTATTTTTGTGTGTTGGGTTTCCATTGGCTGGTTGAATGTGGAAAGGTGGTGGAGCATTAGGGATTACTGTAACATTGTGTAGATATAATGCCCTTTCTTGCTTGAATTTCCCAGGATGCTGTGATTCCTGCAAAGCTTCCAGAACCTATAAAAGCTGGGGAGGCTGCTGCTAAGAAAACCCAACCGAAGGCCAGGTAATATAAGTCAGACCTGTAGCTTTAGCATATATCAGTTATTCTGTCTCTGTAAATTTCTTTTTGAACTGTGTGTTACTGGTGTCCTGGTCCAACGGTTGCCGAGACTTCAGGAGACATTTTTCTTTAACTAGTGATTCTAGTGGTGTCTCTCTATTGCTGTGTAGGTTGACCGACCCTGTTCCAGCAACAGAGACATCCATAGCGCCTCGCCAGAGGCCAAAAGCTGGTCAACCTCAGCCAAACCCTGGGATGCTTCCAATTCAGCCAGCTTTAACCCCACGTAAAAGAGCCACTGTTCAGCCAGCCAATCCCTCTCCAGGTAGGTTTCTGATCTGTAACATGTCAATATCTCTGACGTTTAGCAGTACATGTATGGAATCCATTGTCAGGAAACCTTTATCCAAAAATCTCTGAGGTATAAAAAGGTGTCTCCCATAGACTCGATTTCATCCAAATAATCCAAATGTTTAAAATGATTTCCATTTTCTTTGTAATAATATAATAGTACCTTTTACTTTATCCAAACTAAGATATAATTAATCCTTATTGGAAGCAAAACCATCCTATTGGGTCTATTTAACATTTTCATGATTTTTTAGTAGACTTAAATTATAAAGATCCAAATTAAATAACGATCCATTATCCTTTTCAGCCAGATATCGATCAGGGAAGCCCGTTGGAGGGCCCCATAAACTGCCCAATAAGCTACTAACTTAATCTGTCGGCATTTTATATCAGCCTATGCATGTACTTGAGGCTTAATGCCTCACTACTGAGTTCAAATCACTTGAAATCTATGACATTGTGGTTTCAATGCAGGGTGTAACAATACACATACTCCCATTCTTGCTCGTGTGCAAGGTCAGACTCCAATTCCCTGCATAAGATCACTATATGCAAATATAAACAGTTACAGACTTCTACTTAAGATGATGAAAACATTCTGATGCACTTGCTTGCATTTTTTCCTCTTAAAGGAGAACTTAAGCCTAACTAAAGAAGTAGCTAGAAATATTGAGCATTATGTTTTGGGCTTCTGTACCAGCCCAAGGCAACCACAGCCCTTTAGCAGTAAAGATCTGTGTCTCTAAAGATGCCCCAGTAGCTCCCATCTTCTTTTCTGCGGATTCACTGCACATGCTCTGTGCTGCTGTCACTTACTGAGCTTAGGGACAGACTCACAATATACAGTACACATAGAATAGAAATGTCCCAATATAAGGCTGATTAATAATTACTACAGATAATTACTATATGGCAACCTCATTCTGCTTGATAATTTGCGACAGCCCCTAAGCTCAGCTTCTCAACAGCTGCTCAGAGCCCACTGAGCATGTGAGTGTCACAGACACTTTCCAAGATGGTGACCCCCTGTGACAAGTTTGAAGTCCTGGATCATTGCTGCTATTGACAAGCTGAAACTTTAGGCTGGTGCAATAAGTTCAGTATATAAAATATGGCATGTTAGCCCTATTAATTTTTAGAGTTTAGTAACATGGTTGGTGTTTGCCTTGTCTTTCTAGTTGCACCAGTAAGTGTCCAGTCCCCTAACCCTGCAGCTGTGGCACCTGTCGTAAGACCAGCGGTACAGCCTCAGCCAAAAGCAGCACAGCCCACGGCACAGGTTTCCACACCTGTAACCTCCACTCCACAGCCGGCTACTCCACAAGCTGCTGTACAATCTGCACTGACCCAGCAACAGCAGCAGCTGTATTTGAAACAGCAACTTATGCAACAGCAGCAACAGGCAGCAGCATATTATCAACAACAACAACAGCAGCAGCAAATGCTGCAAGCTCAACAGGTAAGTGTTTTATATTTACCATATTTATAATATTTACGCTATTGTATTGTATTTTTTATACTAGATTGTGCATACTAGTAGCACCCAAGTTTTATTTTGACTAGTGAGGGTGAAACGGATAAATGACCCATTTTATGTCTGCATAAATGAGCACTCTGCTGGTACTTACTTCTGTTTTTCTTAACTGTAGATTCAGGCCATGCAACAGCAGCAGATGCTTCAGGCCTATTACTTGCAGCAGCAACAACAACAACAGCTATTGGCACAACATGCAGCTATGCAACAGAAAGTGGCAACACCTAAACCGTCGTCTCTACCAAGTCAGCCACAAGTCATACCTGCTGCTCTCCAGCCACTTGCTGCTGCCCAGCCCCCTGCAGTTCAGGAACAAGGGGTGAGTGTCTTGATTAAATCTGTGTTGCATTAGCAAGCCAAATGTTTCTGGTATTCCTGGTGGGATATGTAATAAAAGTTTTATATGTTTAAAATGGGGTTATTTTCCAGGAGTAAGTGATAGCAACCTTTGGTGTGTGCTGAAATTATATAAAAATATGCAAATGGGGGGAAAAAAGGGTATTGGTACTGGCCTCTTCCACCGCCAGTTGCACAGATACTAAAGAAAAAATGATTTCCATTACCTGTGAGTCAAAATGGGATGTTCCCAGATTTATTGAGGTGCTTTTGACACAAGGGTTACAATCAAACGTTTAGGGACAATGACTGCCCTTCTTCAAGTGATGTGATGTGCTGAAATGAATCTTTCTAAAAATAATTGTGTGTGTGTGCGCTTGTGTCCTAACAGAACAAATACATATTTCTTTTAAAGCATTTTTAGTGCCTTAACATTTATTAATTAAAGTGCCAAGTTGCAGAGTGCCAAGTGCCAAGTTGCAGAGGAATGCTCAGGTTTTCGTATTTGTCGCCACTATAATAAGGACCAGTAACATCAATTTTTTTTTTTTTTTAAAAAAAAAAAATTAGTTTGCATAGAAGGAAAAATTAAACTTTTAAATCGCAAAGTCTTTATTAAGAAATAACTTACCGAAACTCTGCTTGCACTCCTCTTCAGAAAAGGCGATTTGGCAAAGATCCATCATGCGCGCTCGATTTCTCCTCCCTGGCTATCTCCTATAAGGAAGGCAGGGAGGAGAAATCGAGCGCCGCATGATGGATCGTCAATATGAATTTTAGTGCCTTAACATTTTTTAATGACTTTAAAGTGCCAAGTTGCAAAGGAATGCTCAGGTTTTCATATTTGTTGCCACTACATTAAAGGACCAGTAACCAATTTTTTTTTTTTAAAAAAAATTTTAGTATAGAACAAAAAAAAACCACAAGGACAAATTAAACTTTTAAATCGCTAAGTCTTTATTAAGAAATAACTTACCGAAACTCTGCTTGTGCTCCTCTTCAGAAAAGGCGACACAGCGATGATCCATCATGCGGCGCTCGATTTCTCTTCCCTGGCTATCTCCTATAGGGAAGGCACGGAGGAGAAATCGAGCGCCGCATGATGGATCGTCGATGTGTCGCCTTTTCTGAAGAGCAGAGCAAGCAGAGTTTCGGTGTCTTTGTGGGTTTTTTTGTTTTTAAAAAAAAATTGATGTAACTGATCCTTTAAGATAATGCAATCATAGATCAATGAATACAATGTGTTATAATGCATCTGCTTACCTCAAATAATTACAGCTGCCAGCTCCACTTAAGACCCCACAGAAGCCCCAGCCACCTATAGCACCTCCATCTTCTGCACCACCCACAGCAGCAGGGCAGAAACTGGGATCCCTTACCCCTCCTTCATCCCCAAAGACCCAAAAAGGTGGGCACAGAAGGATACTAAGTGATGTCACGCATAGTGCAGTTTTTGGTGTCCCAGCCAGTAAATCTACCCAGCTTCTTCAGGCTGCAGCAGCTGAAGCAAACCTCAACAAATCCAAGTGAGTATGTTAAAACAAAATGCTTATGCACTTATTTGTATAGAAAAGATAGTAAATATTGGTAACTTTTAGTATGTTCTACAATGGCCAATTCTAAGCAACTTTTCAATTGGTTTTCATTATTTTTTTAGTTTTATAGTTATTTGCCTGTTTTTTTTCCCCGAGTCTTTGCAGCTTTCAAATGGGCGTCGCTGACCCCTTATAAAAAAAACAAATGTTCTGTAAGGCTACAAATTTATTTTTGTTGCTACTTTTTAATACTCATTTTTCTATTCAGTCCTCTCCTATTTATATGCCAGTCTCTTGTTCAAATCAATGAATGGTTGCTTGGGGAAATTGCATCCTAGCAACCAGATTGCTGAAATTACAAATTGGAGAGCTGCTGAATAAAAAGCTAAATAACGCAAAATGCTTAAATAATAAAACATGAAAGCCAATTGTCTCAGAATATCATTCTCTACATCATACTAAAAGTTATCTCAAAGGTGAACAACCCCTTTAAGCATGGTTGTTTCTGGTATGGGACCTATTATCCAGAATCCTTAAAATCAAATTTGTCTAAACATTAAATCAACCCAATGGGAGTGGTTTGCCTTCAATAAGGATTAATTAGATCTTAGTTGGGATCAAGTACAAGGTACTGTTTTAATATTGTAGAGAAAAGGGAAATCGTTTGTTAAAATTAGATTTATTTGGATAAAATGGAGTCTAAGGGAGCCTTCCCATTACGCAGAGATTTCTGGATAACAGGTGTCCGAATAACAGATACTATATCTGTTTTTCCATTATATTATGTACATTCACACGATTTGAATTAATTTACTGAAAATGCCAGCTGAGGGGTGATATGGATACTGGATAAATAATGAAGGTGAGGAAAATGGACTCCTAATCAATACAATATATATGCTGATGATCATTGGGCTAAAATGGCAGAAGTCAGCTCATAGCTGTATGACTTGGAAACATCACTCTGTATTTTATAAATGTGCTCCTTCTGACTACAGAGATCATATTTCATATCCCTTTTGAGGACCAGCGATGCTTGTTCCAGTATTTAAGTGTATGTCTACAGGTTGTGATACAGAGCTAAACATTTATAGGATCCGTTATCCAGATAGCTCGGAACCTGGGGTTTTCCAAATAATGGATTTTTCTATAACTTCAGACCCTAATTTTACTAGAAAATCATGTAAACATTAAAGGAACCCAATATACTGTTTTTGCTTCCAATATTGATTAATTATATCTTAGTTTGGATCAAGTACAAGCTACTGTTTTATTATTACAGAGAAAAAGAAAATCATTATTAAATATTTGGATAAAATGGGAGTCTATGGGAGACAGCCTTTCTGTAACTCGGAGCTTTTCTGGATAACGGGTTTCCGGATAACGGATCACATACACATTATAATTTAAAGCATGTATTCTATTTATCCAGACCTCTCTAGAAATAGCTACAGTATATTGTTCCTGTGTACCACTAGTAAAATTACAAAATTATTATTTTTTTTTTCTTACCCATGTTTACTTATTTTACATTCAAAACTTTGCCTACTAAGCATTCTTGATTATATACTGTCTCTCATAACTATGAAACGGATTTAAACAATTACATGTTTATAAAACATTTCGTTAGACTCTCAAAGAGTTAACTCTTGGAGCCTTTCCATTGGGAGTAAGCGTATTAGTTCCTTTGTGGGAGCATGATGCAGGCATACCCACTGCACAACACTCCTGAACTGTGTGTAATGTTATAATTCCATATTATATGTCTGTACTGCTGCATGGAGCCCAAAATCATGTTCTTTCTTCCTCCAGTGTAAGGGCATAGACACACGTCGAGATTCGGGAAGATTTAGTAGCCCGGCGACAAATCGCCTCTTCTTCGGTCGTCTAATCTCCCTGAACTGCCTTCCCGCTGGCTAGAATCTAAATCGCCAGCAGGATGGCACTCGGAGAGCTTCGTTTTCCAAAGTTGTCTCATGAGGAAACTTCGGGCGACTCCGGAAAACAAAGCGCTCTGAGTGCCATTCCTCTGGCAATTAAGATTCTAGCCGGCAGGAAGGCATTGCAGGGAGATTAGTCGCCGGAAGAAGGGGTGATTTGTCGCTGGGCGACTAATCTTCCCGAATCTCCACGTGTGTCTCTGCCCTTAGGAGTAATGGTGGCCATACACGGGCTGATAAAAGCTGCCGACAGACCGAGTCGGCAGCTTATTGGCCCGTGTATGGGGCCCCCCTGGCGGGCTTCCCTGATGGAGATCCTGCGATCCGACCGCCCGTTCCCATTCGTTAGGATCCGATCATTGAGCCCTAGGGCCCACGATTGGATCGGCCCGATATTGGGCATATCGGAGAGAGATCGGATCTCTCCGTGTATGGCCACCTTTAGACTTTGACTAGGCAAATAGGTGGACACAGAGTAACCAAATGCACAAAGAATAGCTAGATTACCTAGTCATATTGCTTGGTCATAGGTAAACAGTTGATAGCCTTGGTTAGCTGATATCCTCTGTGAGTGTATCTGGGTTTCACACTTCAGAAATGATCTGTTCATCTATTTAATCCTAGATTTAGGCAGTTCTGTATTGTGTTTTTTTATTAAAATGTAACATTGCATTTTGCCTGATTTCCCCATTCACAGGTCAGCTACAACCACACCTTCTGGCTCTCCTCGGACCTCCCAGCAGAATGTCCACAACGCGCCAGAACCTTCTGGCTGGAATCCCTTTGATGATGACAACTTTTCCAAACTCACAGCTGAGGAACTCCTAAATAAGGATTTCGCCAAGCTAAAAGAAAGTAAGAAAGCCTTCCTTTTAGCCATTAAACTAACATGTGATACACTGTGAGAAGTTTTCAGTTATTCTATTTGTCAAACACAGAAACTATCCAGACTGCAAAGAAGCATTACACTGGCCAAATCTCTCTTTCTGATATTGCTTCTCTATCTTAAAGGAACAGTTTAGTATACAAATAAAAACTGGGTAAATAGGCTATGTAAAATAAAAAATGTTTCTAATATAGTTAGGCAAAAATGTACTGTATAAAGGCTGGAGTAATACAACAGAACAGAACACTACTTCTTGCTTTTCAGCTCTCTAACTCTGAGTTAGTCAGAGACTTGAAGGGGGGCCACATGGGACATAATTGTTCAGTGAGTTTGCAATTGATCCTCAGCATGCAGCTCAGATTCAAAAGCAACAGTTATGACCCATGTGGCCCCCCCTCAAGTCACTGATTGGTTACTGCCTGGTAACCAATCAGTGGAAACCAAGAGAGTTGCAAAGCAGGAAGTAGTTTTCTAGCTATTATGTTAGACATCCAGTCATTCCAGCCTTTATACATTACATTTTTGCCTAAATAACTATATTAGAAATATTTTTTATTTTGCGCAGCCTATCTGTTTACTTTTTACCTATCTGTTTTTATTTTTATACTGAACTGTTCCTTTAATAAAGTTGGATATTCACTGGCACTCTCCAGTTTGGTTACATTTTATCACAATTTCTGAAATGGAACTGTGTGTTTAAGGTCCCAACCAGTCAATTTTCAAACATAATATGCTCAGATATGTTGGTAATTGTATTTGAGAGGTCTTGTCTGCACACGCCTATGATCATGAGCCACAAGTAAAATGGCTTTTGAGCTGCCCATAAGTTCATTTTTTCGTAGACTTAGTGAGCCAAGTTGATTTTCCAATACTCCAGCAGTCAGTAAAATGATTGCAGTGCTATTAGAAGCTTTACACATGTTCATAAGATAATATATGATTGTGTTTGGCCTATAAATTCACCAAATCCATGATTATTGAAATGGAACCCATCAAAAGTAAATATTTACTGAATTTATCACTATTTCAGCTAGTTTCTTCCCTTACTGTATTGGTGTTAAAACCTATACAAGACGTTTTATTGTTTTTCCAAGAGCCCATGGTTTTTATTTTTAATATGTCCTTTTAGGCAAACCATCGGACCAACTGAGCCGCTCAGCAGAAGATCTCCTGTCTGGGTTTTCAGCTCCACCTACTGTGTTTCAGGCTGATGCGTTTGGAACTTCCCTCTTTTCCAGCGGTTCAGGTGATTTTAGTCTTTGCTTTCCCTTAAAATGTTATTACTGATAGAGCCAGAAATCTGTTTTTCCTGTTCAATAAATTTTGTTAAAGGAGCAGGCCAGAATGAATTTATAAAGTTATGGCGTCTGATACCGTTTTGCCCTATATGAAAAAATTCAAATGGAAAGCCAGAATACCAACTACTGGCAACTAGTAGTGCAGCGAGTTACATTCTAAAAGTTTAAACAGATTGCACTGTGAACATTTAACTCTGCCTGCTTAATTTCAAAATGATGTGATTTTTACATTTAAAATTATTATGGGAGAAGACTCCTTTAGTCCTCCTAACTGTTTTACCAGTTTGTTTTTCTGTACTACGAAAGCCTGTTTATGCCCAAGATGCAGAATGGGTAGACTGTATGACGAGTCAAATGCAAAGAACTTCTTATGCTTTCTTGTATTGGAAGTGAAGGTGTGAATGAATAATTTTCACTATAGCACAGTGACTTGTGACTATGGGGAGGGGGGTGCGGGTGTTAGTTTAAATGTCAACACTCCTTGTGATGCTTTTTAATTATAGACTAAAAACATGGTAAGTACTGTATATCTTTCATGATTTAAGTGTAAGGAAGGAAAACTATACTTCCCAAACAATGTAGGTCTCTATAAAAATAAATATCATAAAACAGCTCATATGTAAAATCATTTTCATAATAATATGCTTTTCTAGTAGCATGTGCGATTGGGCCATCATAAATTGAAAATTGCCTTTTTAAAAAATAAGGGCCGCCCCCTGGGATTGTATGATTCATGGTGCACACAAACGAACCAAATTAACTATACATGTAAGGTCATATGAGCCGATTAACAGACAGAGTTGTGTCTTTTGCTTCCACACTTCTTCCTGTTACAGTTAGAGTTGTAGTATTTCTGGTCAGGTGATCTCTGAGGCAGCACAGAGACCATCACAAAATGGTGGCTCAAGGCAAGAGATGTAAAAGGGCAAGATTTACTTAAATATATATGCCAGTTTGGTAAGATTCTTTAATACGCCACTTAATAGGATGTAAACTATCTGTTGCTTAAGTGTTCATTTTGGGGAGATAGTTTTCCTTTAACTGTTTTACTATTGGAAAGCGTCATGGTATCATTAATGGCTCAGTGGTGGGATTTGAGATTCTACAAGTTCAGGTCTCCTTTCTGTCTTTATTCTTACTCCTCCGTTTTCTCTACTTGTTTTTCTCTCTCTTTTTAATCCTTTGATTCTTCAGCTGCAGATAAACCTGTAGATGCTCAGGGGCCCAGTCCTGGCTCTCAGCTGCAAAAAACATCTGATTCTTTCTTGCCTCTCCCTCTGTCTGACACCCCAGGTAAAAAAAAAAAAAAGAAGACATCAAGAGAAGAGCAGAATCTTAGCCCATGTTTCATTACAGTTGCAATAAAATTATTAACGTGTTAAAGGGGGCTATTTCCTAAAAAAATCAGGACACATGCCTGTAATTTCCTGTGCAGGTTAACCCATGGAGCTCACAGATACAGGATCCATTATGTGGAAAACCATTATCCAGAAAGCTACTAATTACAGGAAAGCCATCTCCGATAGACATAAAAACAAAAAGTTCATATTTTTAAAAATGATCTAATTTTTCTCTGTAATAATAAAACAGTACCTGGTACTTGATCCGAACTAAGCTATAATTAATCCTTATTGGAGGTAAAACAATCCTTTTGGGTTTAATTTGTGTTTGAATGATCTTTTAGTAGACTTAAGGTATGGAGATTCAAACCCAAACAACCCCATGTCCCGAGCATTCTGGATAATGGGTCCCTCCTGTACATTCTCTGGTGGTCTCCTTTCCTTTCTGCACATGCAGTTTTCTGTGGTGGGTTCCGCAACCATTTTTTTCAGATAAGAAATGCACATGAAGAGGAGGAAGAGCCACACTAATGGGCAGATTTATTAAGGGTCAAATTGTAAATTAGAATTTTCTAAAAAAAAAAATTTGTCAAAATCGAATTGGGAAAAATCCAAACTCGATTAGAATTTTAATTCAAATTAGAAAATCGAGATTTATCAAACCTTGACCATTGGAAGAATTCGACTATTTGCCAGCTAAAACCTGCCGAGTTCATGTATAAGTCAATGGTAGAGGTCCAGTGAGCCATTTGACTATGTTAATAGCCTTCCAGACATTGGAGTTTTTTTCAGAGAAGAAACTCAATTTGAGTTTAGTCCAATTCGATTCGAGGTTAGGATTTGTTCGAGTTTTAGATATGATTTTTTTATTAAATAACCTCCCAATCAAAGTTCGATTAAATTAGAATTTATTGGCATTAAAAAAAAAAAAAAAGTCACATGAATTCAAAATTCGAATAAATGGGCCTCTAACTGTATATTGCTGTATGGGACAGTGACCACAAAGGGCAGTACCCCTTCCAAACTTTCATATTACTTTGTATTAAAGTTCTGTGATATATCTAAGGAATGTGTACAAGCACTGGCTCCTCATATAGCTTCTAAGAATGTATATAATATGAATGACGTCATATATTTTAACGCTAATACACCGTTGTGGAGAGCTCAATACCTCTAAGTAAAAACCTTTGTAGTGTCAGGTGCTGTACTCGAAGACCCACCCCTTCCACAGGGTCATATCTATATGCAAAAGAAAAATACCAGCAGCGCAATGTGTGAGTTGTAGTAGTGCACAGCAGATTTATTCAGCCCAAACACATACAAGATAAGACAATGTTTTTTGGACCCTTTGTCAAGTGTAACATCGGGCTTGACAAAGGGTCTTGTAGGCCCAAATGTTGCATTATCTTTTATGTTTTTGGGCTGAATAAATATGCTGTGAACTAGTGATGTGCGGGTCAGGAATTTTCCTGACCCTAACCCGCCCTGCTCCAACCCGCGCCCGCCAGCACCCGCGCTTCCGGGGTCCTTTTATAGACCTGCGCCGGCGATGACATCACAATGATGTCACAAAAGGGGCAGGGCGAGCAGACGCAAGACTATAAAACCGGAACCCAGAAGTCAGAAGACGGCATTTAAAGGTGGCGGGCGGGGAGAGCAGGAGAAGAGCTCAACCTACACCTGCCGCCACCCGCGAGGAGCAGTGCAAGGTCAACTCGAACCCGCCCGACCCGCGGGTCCCACGGGTATCAGGTCGGCCCGCACATCACTACTGTGGACTACTGAAACTCACACAGTGTGCTGCTGGTATTTTTATTTTGCATATACCAGTAGATCTTAACTCAATATACAATAAAATTATCCTTTCCTACTTTGGTTAGGAAATGGAAGCAGCATTACATTTTGTAGACAAAATTGCAAGCCCATGCCATGGTTGCTGAACTATGACACACAGCCCTTGGCCATTTCATGAGTGCTTGTGGATCACATGGGGAGGCACATTTATCAAGGGTCGAATTTTGAATTCATGTGAGTTTTTTGAACTCCCTTAAAACCGATTGGGGGAAATGTATTAAAAAAAGCTAATTGTTAAAACCCGGACTAATTTTACCGATTTGAAAACTCGAATTGAATTTGATTAGAATTATACAAAACACGATTTCAGTTTTTTCTCTAGAAAAAAAACCTTGAATGTCAGGAAGGCTACAAACATCACCAAATTGATCCCTGGACTACTCCCATTGACTTGTACAGTAATTCGGCAGGTTTTAGGTTGCGTATAGTCAAAGGGCCAGAGTATGATAAATCTCGAAAAAATCGGATTTTAATTTTTTAAAACTGGAATCGAGTTTGGATCTTTTCCCTAGTCTTAACAATAAAAAAATATTGAAAATTACAATTTTCAATTTGCCCCTTATTATAGTTCAATTAAAATTTCTTGGTTAAAACATGCTGGTTGCGAGACATTGTAGAATGCAAGTTTCTTTCATGTGATGAATGAATAAAATGCAGGTAAGGCACATAATTGTGACAGAAGATGATGATATATCAAGCTGATAAAATCCCGAGGAATGATTTCCACCATATGATGACAGATGTGTCTGTATTGCTGTTCTGCATCCAGAGATAGACTGTAGCTACACAGGGCCTCAAAGTTAGGAATGGGGAGGTAGAGTGAGACCCTGATTCTGAATAACTCTTAAAGGAACAGCATGAATGTTAAAAAAAAAAAGCCAGTATTGTCTATAGTTCTGTGCAAGATTGGCACATAAGCCTTTCCAAACCAGAGATAGGGCATTCTTATATATGAAATACAGTGGAACCTCAATTTTACATCCCCTGATTTTAAGTTTTCCCTCATTGTACATTGTTGGTTTGTGGGCCCACCTATATATTATGCATAATACGTTTCCCTAATTTTACATTTTCCTGGATTATACACCATTTCTTTTCTGGTCCCCTGAAAAACGTAAAATGGGGGTTCTACTGTAGTCCTTGCCTCTACGTTGTACTGTGAAGGGGACACAATGTTGGCTTTGTACTTTGAGGTAATAGAGAGCTCTTTAACGTTGGGACCAGAGGGCTGGTTTTATGATTTAGGTGTACGATGTAGGTGGGGTGGGAGAAGGGAGAGAATAAGAGAGAGGATGTTGAGCCATGGTTTATTATATTTGACAAAAAGAGTAAAACTATTGCATGTAATCTTCGTTACTGAAAGGTCTCGCACTTCACTTCTGATGAAGGTTATTTTACAAATCATATTAAATCCATTACATTACTGAGCACAGAGTCCAGCATATTTTTTTTTCTTGTGGAATTGCTTACATGAGCTTGAGTATTTATCGACAATTTATTTCTGTTTGTGTCTTGTGTAACTCGGTATATCATAAATCTGTTCTGTATTTAGTAAAATGATGTGCTTAGTGGCTGTGTTTTTCCACACTATACCAATCTCCAGGAATAAATGGCTCCTGGCTCTCTAGCAGTTTTTAGCATCCCTTCTAGCTGGATTGCCCATGAAATCCTGTCTCCCTAGATCTACCTTTTTGTTTTGGGAATACTTTCCTGCACCTGCCTATGCTTTGCTGTCCCTTCATGAAATGCTCTTTTTTTTATCTGTTCCTGTTTTCCTCCTCCTCTAACCAGAAAAATTGATTGAGGGTCTCAAATCTCCAGAGCCCCAGCTTCTCCTCCCTCACCTTGTGCAGCTGGCAGATCCCTTTGGGAGCACAACAGAGGATGGAAATGGTAATGCTTATATCTCTATGTACACTCATTTCCAGAGATAATTCTATAGCAGTGGTCCCCAATCAATGGCTCTTGTTTCTCTCGGACCCCTTGGATGTTGCTCCTTTTGGCCTCAAAGCAAGTGCTTATTTTTTAATTCCACATAGGGGCTACCAAATAGCAAATCACAGGTTATCGTTTTAACCCCAAGAACTTTTTGCATGCTTGTGTTGCTCTCCAACTTATTTTTACATTTGAATGTGACTCACAGATGAAAAAAGGTTGGGGACCCCTGTCGTATAGTATCTATTTGCACTTTTTGCTGTCACTAAATAAAGAAGTTCTAACGGAAGGGTAGGCCAGGGGGGAGTAGGGAGGGGGGGAGGGTTTTTGCGCCGACTGGGTTTCCTTCTCCTTTAAGCACTGGATGAAAAAGAAAACTGCAAATAATGGCCAGTATAGGCATAAATATTCTAAAACCACAGCTGTATTCCCATCAGCATTCCCGCTCAATCCTTCTTAGCTCTGTGTGCAAAAACATTTTTTTTTGTGCACGCATTTTAAACTTGTGTGTGCAGTTTTTAAAACTGTGTGCTCAAGTCAGAAGAGATACAAAATTGTTGTTTGCACTGCCCTTAAAAATTGTGTGCTCAATGAACATTGATTCATATCTACATTAACCTTGTCCTAGTGGGATTTGTTTCCCTGTGATTTTGACAACGCCCGGACTATCAACATGCAAACTGGCAAATGCCAAATGGGCAGCTTTAACTTGCCGTACACCAGTGCTTTAAAGTGAGGCTGTTTGGGCATTTGAAATTCCAGGGCCTATTTTGAATCTCTGTTCATATTTATGACTTATTGGTCAAATTATTGTGAGCCAGTGAATTCATATGGCTAGTTCGCCATAAACGTACCCAGCACCTGTATTGGCATCCCATGCCAAGCTCAAGCTATACCTTCTAGAACAATTAAATGAGTGGGACATTTTACTGAAGACAGTACAATTATTATTATTATTTTAGGGGTAAAATTGCATTACCCTATAAAAGTTCCTTCATATTTATTAGGAACATCAGAGCAGAGGGGCAGAGAGGAGCTTATTTCCCCATCTCTGTCCTGGAATGCTGGACTTAAGTGAGAATTTGAATGTAAAATAATTTATGTTCCATGTGCATTGTAAGTAGAAGGAAATGAAATGGTGGGAACATAGTCTTAAAAGACTATAGGTGGAACATTGGGATTGTATTGGACACTTGTCTATACTGCCACTTTAAATGTAACGGTTTGTTTTGCAAATTCCACATTTTTCAGTTTTTTTTTCCTTTTTGTCTCATAGTAGGCTCTGTGTGCACACATCAGGTTTTGTGCCACAGGAAAACCATTCCTCCTATGCTTTTAGTAAGTTAGTGTTTATGTGTAACATGCACAACTATCTGCTTAATGCTTATTCCATGTGGTTTGGCAGGTGTATGACATCTGTGTAGACCTCCTAACCTCTGGTACATATACCCCACCCTTCCCCAGCTGCTGTTCATTTTGGACTACACTTTTATTTAATAATACCTAGAGGCGGCATTATAGCTCATTACAATGGCCACACACACACACGCTTGTTTTGTTTTTTTCATTTGTTTAACGCTAGTGTAATTTTTCATAATTTTTTTTTTAAAAATGTACTGAAACAAAGGCTTTGTTATTTAAAGGGAAGGTGTCACAAAAAATTGAATATGTTTCATATAATATTTTGCTTCCTAATATACAATGAGATGCTACATTTAACAAGCATCTTCTTGTATCCTGAACTCCACGAAAATTACAATTTATACCCACCTTCAGTCATTTCTTAGGTATCAAGCCAGATGAAGGTAATACAATTCTACAAGTTACATAGATAAATCGGGTTAAAAAAAAGTTCAACCCCTCCAAATCTAGTTCAACCCCTCCAAATGAAAACCCAGCATCCATACACACACCCCTCCCTACTTTTAATTAAATTCTATCTACCCATACCTATACTAACTATAGAGCTTAGTATCACAATAGCCTTTGCTATTATGTCTGTCCAAAAAATCATCCAAGCCATTCTTAAAGGCATTAACTGAATCAGCATCACAACATCACCCGGCAGTGCATTCCACAACCTCACTATCCTGACTGTGAAGAACCCTCTACGTTGCTTCAAATGAAAGTTCTTTTCTTCTAGTCTAAAGGGGAGGCCTCTGGTACGGTGATCCACTTTATGGGTAAAAAGGTCCCCTGCTATTTGTCTATAATGTCCTCTAATGTACTTGTAAAGTGTAATCACAACCCCAACCATGACAGTCTACCCTCATAATTTAAATCTTCCATCCCTCTAACCAGTTTAGTTGCACTCTCTTCTGCTCATTTATACCCCTCTTAAAGGACCAGTAACATAAAAAAATTTAAAAAAAAAAATTAATTTGTAATTAATGAAAAAAAAAACACCAAGACACTTTTAACTTTAAATTCGCAAAGTCTTTATTAAGAATTAACTTACCGATTCAGTGCTTGCGCTCCTCTTCAGAAATGGCGACAGGGCAATCATGTGGCGATCAATTTCTCCTCCCGGGCTATCTCCTATAGAAGGCAAGGAGGAGAAATCGATTGCCACGCGATAGATCGTCGCCCTGTCGCCGTTTCTGAACAGAGAATCGGTAATTTATTTCATAATAATGACTTTGCGAATTTAAAGTTAAAATTTTCTTTTGTTTTTTTTTTTTTTTCGTGAAGTACAAATAATTTTTTTAAAAAAAATGTTTTTATGTTACTGGTCCTGGAGTACAAAACTGCACTGCCTACTCCAGATGAGGCCTTACCAGGGACCTATAAAGAGCCATAATTATGTTTTCATCCCTTGAGTTAATGCCCTTTTTTATGCAATACAGAACTTTATTTGCTTTAGTAGCCACAGAATGACACTGCCCAGAATTAGACAACTTGTTATCTACAAAGACCCCTAGATCCTTCTCATTTAAGGAAACTCCCAACACACTGTAATTTAGTGTATAACTTGCATTTATATTATTTTTCCAAAGTGCATAACCTGCATTTATCAACATTGAACCTCATTTTTCAGTTTGCTGCCCAGTTTCCCAACTTAGACAAATCACACTGGCAGCATCCTGCATGGAACCCATAGTTCTGCACAATTTAGTATCATCTGCAAAAATAGAAACAGTACTTTCAATGCCCACCTCCAGGTCATTAATAAATAAGTTGAAAAGCAAGGGACCTAGTACAGAGCCCTGCGGTACTCCACTAACAACACTGGTCCAATTAGAAAATGTTCCATTTACCACCACTCTTTGTAGTCTATCTTTTAGCCAGTTCTCTATCCAGGTACAAATACTATGTTCCAGTCTAACATTCCTTAATTTAACCAGCAACCTTCTGTGTGGCACTGTATAAAATGCTTTAGCAAAGACGAAAGAAATCACATCCACTGCCATCCCAGAATTGAGGTCCCTGCTTACATTCTCATAACAAGAAATTAAGTTAGTCTGGCAGGATCTGTTATGCATAAAACCATGCTGGCACAAACTCATAGTATTATTATAGTATATTAACCCTTCGAAAAGCTTCCCTACCACTGACGTCAGACTAACTGGCCTATAGTTTTGAGGCTGAGAACGGGATCCCCTTTTTGAATAGCGGCACCACATAAGCAATTCGCCAGTCTCTCTGACCTCAATGAGTCCAGAAAAATTAAGTAAAGGGGTTTGGTAATCAAAGAGCTAAGCTCGCTAAGTACCCTGAGATGAATACCATCTTGCCCCGGACATTTGTTTAATGGACCAATTATAATTGATTTTGTTATAGCCTGCATCTAAATTAAATTTATTCATATCTTAAACAGGAATTATCTTTCCTTTATATTCTCTGAAATGGATAGTAGTGTTGAAGGGCTTGCATTATTGTATGCACATTGCATTCCTTCCCTGCTTATTTGCTCATATACAAAAGAGCTGTTATGTTGGTTGCCTTTATTACTTTAATAAACAATTTCACCCATTTAAAAATCATGATAAATATAAAGGGGGGTTTCAGATAGTTTGATTGGTTGTAAATAGGTTATATGTCTTTTAGGTAAGTTGTACAGTTGGTGTAGCTTTAACACGGGTGCCCAAAAGAAAGATCGGGATCTACCAGTAGACTTTTAACTGGTGATCAGTAGATCTCCAAGACACTGTCAACAAACAGCTTGTCTAAATCACCCTTCTTTTTTATTTTTTCATTCAGATATTTATCATATCGTAATAATAATACATTATAAATGATTAAATTCTTACATATAGCAATATAACTTTTCCCATAGATCAATATAATATTTAAGTAATACAAAATGCTAATAATGCTATTATGGATGTAGATCATAATGGGACAACATCACTAAAAGTAAACCCCACATTAGTAAAGTATGGGCACTCCTGCTCTAACATGACTGCTTTCCTCTGATACACAAGAATTGTCTGTTTTGCTGGTCAGCTGAGAAAGGGACTGTTTGCATAATCCATTAATGTCCCACAGCAATATATATTTAGTCATAAAATGCTTTCTTTATACAGTGACCAGTGTTGAATTGTGCATGCCAGCTAGACACTTAAATCTTGGGGAAAATAGAGAATTAGGATGGTCTCCAGGATCAGTGTGCTGCACTGATTATTGGAATTTCATATTGAAAAATTTGGTTGTATCTGTACTGCTTTAGTGTCTGCTACTGGCACAAAAGTGGTATGCAAATATATGTTAATTTTGTTGAAAATACAGCCGCTGATATCAAGTTTGCTTGGAGTTACAGGTCCATCATTTTTATTTTCTGATTCATACACTGCAGCCTCTTGGCTAAGAAAGACAACATTTACACGTTTATTGATGTTAAATTCCAGTGCTAAACCTAAATCTCCATAACTAATAATGTCTTTAGTTGGAAGTGTTCCTTTCAAATATTTTGACTAACAAGTGCTCACTTTGTTCAATCTTTTCCTCATTTCATCTCTTCTCTTGCTGTTGTCCTTTTTCTCTTGCACATCTTGCTTAATCATTCATGCCCTCTGTTTCCTGGCTTCCATCTCTATTCATTGCACAAGGAAAATCAGAGCTGGCAGTGGAAAGCCTCATTCCTGGGCTGGAGCCTCCAATGCCCCAGCGACTTTCTTCCCAGGCAGACTCTGTTGCTTCAAACCGAA
This sequence comes from Xenopus petersii, assembly GCA_038501925.1. Classification (NCBI taxonomy): domain Eukaryota; kingdom Metazoa; phylum Chordata; class Amphibia; order Anura; family Pipidae; genus Xenopus; species Xenopus petersii. The sequence continues at coordinate 106,015,314 of CM076677.1, forward strand.
CAGGTTGGTGTCTTAACAGTAGCTGAACTTCTTCTTTGTGCTTCTGTGGGCAGCCTGCCATCTGGAATAATTCAGGTTCCTCCTGGCCGACCAATACACCTACCTTAAAGATTTAGCCACCGTTGATTGGCAACGGGATTGTTATATTCCTTCAAGTTCTTTTGGAAGTTATCTCTTTTGGTTTCTGTTTTCTTTAAATATAACTATTCCTATTAGACATTGCAAGACAAGGTAGATGCCTTTCTCTTCTAACCCTGCTAAAAATTAGTTAAGCGCCAAGACTGCTATCTAGAGCTCATCCTTCAAGCACAATAGAAAGGCACCAGATCTTCAAAACCCAAACAATAGCAACTTGTGTGGAAAAAATGTCTGCATGTTCCTGTTTTAAAACCAAGACCATTCTGTTGAAAATTTTTCTTTTTTTATTGAGGCCTTTAAAAGATGGTTTCTAAATGTTATAATGACCAAGAAAGTACATGACCTAGGTTGATCGTTGCAGTGATGGTTACTATCTCAGATGCATGTGCTGACACTTTCTTGTCTCTTTAATGCTTCCCATTGAAATCCACCTGTTGCTGTCAGACTCCCTCACTGGGGAAGATTCTCTTCTTGACTACTCTCTTCTCTCTAACCCTATGGCTGATCTACTTGACGAGTTTGCTCCTGTAACACATTCAGCTTCGGTTTCCACAGGTAATGGCTAATGTGCAGTCCCAATGGGGTTTTTTTGTATCTATTTGTGTGATGTTTATTCATTTCATCTCTTTTTTTATTTTTGGTGGTTTGCCATTTCTTCTCCAAACCTCTCCAACCTGGTATTCTCCAGACCTATAATTCCTTCCTGTCTATCTTAAATGACAGCTGCTGCTGGTCTTCCTCTATTGAAACAAGTGTGAGATCAAGGAGTTGTCCTGACGTTTTAAAGATGGTTTCTTCTAATTAAAACCCTCAGTGTGCAATTCTGTATTTTATAAGGTTCATAGATTTGTATGATTGAAGCTTAGAGATTGGGGCTAATTCATGAAATATTCAATTCTGAAGGACTCCCAGCAATTTGATATCTTCTTAATTTTTCAAGATCTTTTTCAGACAGTCAGGAACGTTTTTTAACAAATAGACACCTTTATTAAAGCGCATACTTGTGTTAATGCATGAAAATGTGTTCAACTGCTTTGAGCCTTTGAGTCTTTTGGGACGCAGACCCAGTGCAGTTCAGCAGCAGCGTCTGAGCACTATCGACTCTCTAGTTCCTTATTCCTTGATAGATATTGCAAGCGAGGAGAAAGAATTCAAATTCAGAAAATGTGTTCAGTCTAAAACCTTTATTTGCAGAAAGAAAAGCAGGGCTATCTGGCACTCAAGAGAATCCAGAGGGCCAAAAAGTATAAAGTAAAAAGCTATGTTTATTAATAAAAGTTAGAAATATCACATCTCCATATTGCCCTGCTTTTCTTTCTGCAAATATTGTTTTTTTGCTCCCTGAAGCTGAGGGTCTTGGGCTGGTGCACCTGGACCACTTGATCTACTTGGTGAGCATTTATGTTTATATATACAGTACTTCTATGTTCTGGAGCACCTCCTTCTCTTCTCTTGTCTCCGTCTTAAACCTCAACATATGTTTTACAAAGAATCAATAAATCAGCCCTATTTTGGTGTTAGTCTGGTTAACTTTGGCCATCTTTAGAGTAGAGGACTTCAGTGTCCTTCAGCAGGCTTTGTGCCAAGTGGCTTATTTCTCTAAAGAAATTGGCTTTTGAGATGTATTGATCTTTCAGAATATTAACTAGGGAACTTAACTATTCATTAACAATGCTGTGAACATATCATAATGGAATTGCAATAAAATATTGGTTATTTTATGCTAAAGGTACAAGCTGTGACAGCTTAAGGTTCTTTCAGCTACTTCTTCTTTTTATCCAAAGGTTGTAATTATAGAAGAAACTCTGCTTAACTTAATATGTACATAAAATTTGGATGTGGTTAATTTCCATGGTAGTGTGAATTTTAGATGTCTCAAGCAGGGCCGGAACTAGGGGTAGATGGAAGAGGCACCTGCATAGGGCGCAGCAATGTTAAAAAATTCTTCTGCCTACTCCTAGTCTATATTCATTCTCGCAGCTTTCGTCTACCTCTGTCACTCGCCCCTCTGTCCCTCCCCTTACGTTTCCCCTTCTCGTTGCCCTTCCCGATTTTATGGCGTTTGTGTGCACGAACAGGGGGCAGGGCTAGCTGACCGGTATGCCTAGAGTGCCCAGTCGGCTTGGCCCAGCCCTGGTCTCAAGACTGGAGATGGGAGAGTTTGTTCTTGCAACTTATCTGCAACTCTGCAGAGATGTCATTTGTAGTTATGCTATTGCTGCCACTCCGCCTTGTGCTTCAAGCATGTTGCTGCCAAGTCTCCAATATACTTTGATTTAAAAATTTGTACTGTTTTTATTTTTTTTTTAAAGAAACCTGATAATATGCAATTTGATTCCCCTTCGTTTTACTTGCTCTGGCTGCTGCAGATAGGAAACTTTAGACCGTCCCTAGCTGCTCTGCACGGAAACGATCCTACTTCAATTAATTCAAACCAATGACAGGGGAACATTGTGCATTTCTTTCAGTAAATAAAGTAAAAATTGGATTTTATTGTTTGCCAATACATCCCCTTTATGGTTATTTTCAGCAAAATAAAAATGCTGTATTCGTTCTTTATAGTTGTGAGCAGTAAACACTGTAGTTCTGATATGGAAAACAAAGATGTAGGAGCACTGCAGCTAGTTTTCTGTATATATTGTATTCTGTATGGATTCTAGATTCCTTTATAATAGGGAGGTTTACAAAATGCAAATATTACAATCCATGTGTTCAGTTTATTACAACTTTGATACCAGAATTTGTTAAAGTCAATTAAAGCAGAAACTTTACTTTTCAAATGCCATTTTATGACACTAGGATCTATTCAACCAAATAAATTATAACTATAAAAAGAAAATTAATTGGATTTTGAATGTTTGGCCTGCCTTATTTTTCAGTGCAGCGCCAGAGGGGTTAAACTTGGTCTTTTATCAACCCAACTTAACTACAGAGTTAAGATTATGTCTACAACTATAGAGTTGTAGACATAATCTCGAATATGCATTTCCTATAGTGATTATCCTTCCAAGATATTTCCATACTCCATATTCATTATACTTGTTCATCATACAGACATGTTTGTCACCCAATTGATCACCATAGTGACGTGTTTGTCAACCATCTAGGAACACTGAGAATTAAGACTCCTTTGGCAATATATTGACACTGTGTTTACAAAAACAGTTGTATGTTATATATATATATATATATATATATATATATATATATATATATATATATATATATATATATATATATATATATATATATATATATATATATATATATATATTTTTTTTTTTTAGTTGGGAACCCTTTAGGGCACAACAAGTTTACAGATACAGTATATGGAAACACTGTATTAGGTGTTAAGCCATAGTTTCAAAAATATCTAGGACTGATAATAATTGTCCCCCCTACATCTTACCCTAATTGACCTTCAAGCTGGGATTCTAGGAGTGTCTAGATGAACAAATGGGCTATCTCCCCACATGTAACTATAATTTGCATTGCATCCATGTCCCTCTGCCACACATAATTGCCTTATACATACAGTGAAGTATAAGGACATGGCTTAAATAAATGTGCACTTATTTTTATTTGCAAATTGAAGAGGGCATCTGATCTGCAAAGTCCATCTTTTTTGAAGGGAGGCTGTAAGAAAAAACAAGAAACTCTCATCACTAGATGCCAAATTATTTTTCTGATAGAACAGATATATTTCAAGTTCACAAAAAAGTTTGGTTTCATTGCTAAATGCAAAGTTCCCATTACATGAGCTCATCACCTGTGTTATTACATGAAGATGAGAGCTTTTTGACTTTTAAGGCCATTTTATGATTTTACACTTGGAACGAGGCCATTGTACCATGGACCATCATGTGCAGTAACTGCTAAACACATCACTTGCTTTTGCATATTGGTAGAAATCTACTGAGCTATCCTTTTTTTTTTTTGTGCATACACTAGGATCCTACATATCTTCATTATCAGATAATTATATACAGTATTATTTTAAGGGCAATTCTTGGCTTCATCGTCTTGACCTCATATTTTTTTTTTCCTGTCTGCCTTCCCTTTGGCCAGTTTATTTTCTCTTATTTAGCCAATTAGCTCCCTATTTCATTTTTCTTGCTTGGCTTGTGTGTGGAAAGTCTAACAAGCTTGTCTTTACTGCTGTCTGAGCTTCCCGCTTCTTTTTCTCCTCCGCACGCTGCAGACGATACTAACCTGCTAACTGGCTTTGATATACCGGACGATACAGAAAAAAGGGCTGATGATGAATTTGATCCTATTCCAGTACTGGTATCCAAAAATTCCCAAGGTAAGAAAGAGGAAGGTATTCAGGGGAACAAATAAGACACAAAACCTATGACTGCAGGTTAAAATCCATAATTTGTTTCTAGAAGTGTTCCATTTCTCCGATACCCCCCCCCCCCAAAAAACCTCTTATTATTTGAACTATCCTATACTATAGTTGGTATACATACATGATATCCTTGGTCTAAAGTGTAGAGATGCACCAGTGTCTTGATTTTTAGATATAATCCTTTATTTTTTTTTAAAATAAAAATTTCTAAACTAAATCCAAACCCTCACAATTGCATCATGTTCAAATAAAAATCTTTCTATTTCAGGTATCACATAATTTAGTCACACAAAATGATGGCTTTGAATTTGGTTCAGTTGAACACTAAAGTTTGGTCTAAATAAACTCTTGCAAAAAAATTGTCCCCCAGTTCAGTTGAATGTTGAACCAAATCATGGATTTCGTGCATCTCTATGTTGCGCTCCTTAGACACTTGCAGTGTAGTTTGGCAATAACAAAAAGAAACAGAAGAATGGCAGAATATCTCCTAAAGCTCAACATTTTGAGTGCCAAAGTGCCAAAAGAAAGTAATAAAACATTAAGGGGTCTGTTTTTTAAAGGTCGAGTTTCTCTGGTTGAAATAAAAAAAAAAACACATTTTTTGAGATTTATTATGCTCCAAAGCAGCAAAAAAAATCAGAATCCAAAAATATTCTAGCTAAAACCTGTCGAATTCATGTAAAAGTCAATGGTCTCTTTAACCATTTGAAGATGTTTTTTGCCTTCATTATTATTGGGTGTTTAATGCTGGCTTGCACTTGGAAACTCTAATAATTCTAGTTTTTCGATGACAAATTCACGCGTCAATTAGAAAAAAGTCGCATAATTCGATTTGACGCTTCATTTTTTTTCTACCTGAATTATTAATAAATTAGCCAAATTCATGTATGGGAGTTTGGTTGAGTTTGTTTTATTCAGATTATGAGAAAAGTTTGGTTAGTTAATCATTTTAGTAAATAACCCCCTTAATTGATTTTTTTTTTCCTCAACTGGGATAAGGACCAATTTTAAATGCGGCCATATCAGTGATTAAAAATGATCAATTACCTATAGAGAATCAAGATATACAAACACTTTCCAAGCCTCCATGCAACAGGAACTCCTGACCTATATATTTCCATTCCTCGGTCATGATATCCTATAAATCTGCCCTCCTGGTGGCCCTTGAGGTATAGGGAGACACCACTAAAGTAATGTGAATGTGTGACAGTTGCTTATGACACAATGACCTCCATTTCTGAAAAAATAGCTCATTCTAAATGTAACACTATTTTTTCTTTAGGGAAGGGTTGAATTGACATTTTGCTACGTGGAAGCAATAACCTAATATCATCAAACCAGATAATGTGCTATTTTAACAAACACGTTATTAGTCTGTTATAATAAAACCATACCTTGTACTTAGGGTTGCCATCTTTTCCGAAAAAAAATACCGGCCTACCTATATATTTATCTTTTTCCCCTATTCATAACATTGGGATCAACCATCATTTTTACCGGCCAAGCCAGTAAAATACTGGCCAGATGGCAACCCTACTTGTACTTGAGGCTAGCTAAGATAGCATGAAGCCATGTCCATGCTATGGCTCGACTAACGTTTGAATGCAAATCAATTGTTTTTGTTTAGCAGTGCCTTACTTAGCATTTAAACAGCCGAGCAGGCAGCCATCTCAACAGAAGATTCGATAAATTGCTTCTAAAAAAAAAAATAAGTATATCAAATAATGATATAGTAGAAATAAAAGCAGAGTGACCCTAGCCTAGTAGCCATGCCATTAAAATCCAAGGCATATAGGCACAGAAAGGACAAAGATGAGTATTATTTTCATGATACTGAAGAATTATCCTTGATATATAGGGTATACTTATTCTTATTATTGAGACTTTTTCTCAGAGAAGTGGCCTTTTTCCAAATGATTCTGTAGGTTTTCTGGTGTAGCTGATAAACTTCAATCTTTCTGCATTCTGTCTGTTTCTTTTACTTTGTCCAATTCATTTGTAAGTTCTCTTTGGAATGACATCAGCACTCTCATTTTATACCCAGGTCACCTTCCATAGACCCTTTTTTTGCTATAGAACATGTAGAACATGATGTATTCAAGTTTTTTTTTTAGAGACCATACTCGACCTATATGCAGAGCGCTTAAAGCAAGGGCTATAAGAATTATTAACCTGAGATTTTGAGTAAGGGATCCAGTTTCTTGTCTGTATATATTTGCTTATAAACATATTTCATGTTTATGGGGCAGCTTTATCAAAATGTGAGATTAGAACTCACCAGGGAAAAACAAGCCCATTCCTATGGGGTTTTTAGAATCTTCTTTATCAATGGAGTTCCTTGTTTAGTAAATATTATTTTAAAAATCCCATATGAATGAATAAAACATAGGTTTTTCTGTGGTGAGTTCTAGTGTCACATTTTGATAAATCTGCCCCAATGTGTAGCTTACATGTCCTTTTAAAGGATAAATTAACCTGTATTTTTTAATTCCAAGATATTAAAGGGTCCATGTATTCATTTATCAAATTCCATGTGTGTATTTATCAAATTCCGAATTTATCTCCATATTATCTAAAAAAAACTCAGACCAAATCCGTACGGGGTTTTTTCCCCCCTATTTATCAATACACTTTCCAGAAAATGTTTGTTTTCGGGAAAAAATCTGAATTTTTAAGAATTTTCACCGGAAAACTTGTTGCACAAAACCCAGCGCAGATCAAAAAATCTTTGGGACTTCTCCCATTGACTTATATGTAACCTCGGCAGCTCTGAGATGCCGGATTTTCGCATTCTGACTTTTTCCATCCTCAGGGTATAATAAATTCCGAAAAATTTGTGTTTTTTTTTTAATTCCGATTTTATACTAAAAAAAAATACAATTTTTTTGGGATTTTCACATTCAGAGTTTAGTAAATAACCCCCTTAATGTAAATTAATTTTGTTACAACAGCACCCACATGCTGGTCAGTTTCTGACCATTCTGACCACCAAGTAGTTGGGGCTGCTGGTGAGGAAAGATCTGAGAAAGGTTTCAAATGTTTCTTCCAACCCCTTGTTTTCCAATCCTGACCGTTGAATGACCATCAGGTCGTGCAGTTGTAACAAAATCCTTTCAGATTAACAATATATGTATCCTTTAGTAACTTGGAATTAAAAAAATAAATACGTTTAAAAATAAATATATATATATATATATAAATATATATCTATATATATATATATATATATATATATATATATATATATATATATATATATATATATATATATATATATATAGCAAAAGGTTAGAATAGCAATCTCATCAATTTTACATTCATTTATTTTTAAAGTTCACTTATCCTTTAGGAGATCAATGGATCACCCATTTATTTTCTAGGAGAGATAAATTAACTGCAGTTGTAACAAAATCCTTTCAGATTTACAGTATATGTATCCTTTACTAACTTGGAATTAAGATCAGGGGCCTTCTAGGAGAGATCAGGGGCCTTCAGATAAATATGAATTTAAGATTTCCACATAAAATTCATTGACATTTTCATGCAATCTAATTGATTCTGAGCACTTACATAATGTTATATTTACCTTATACTTATCCAGTAACACTAAGGGGCAGATTTACTAAGGGTTGAATTTCGAAGTTAAAAAAACTTCAAAATACGACCCTCGAATTGAAATCCCTTGACTTCGAATATCGAAGTCAAGGGATTTTTGAACGATTCCAACGATTTTTAGCGATCAATCGAAGGATTTTTATTCGACGTAGAAAAGTGCACTGGAAGGTCCCCATAGGCTAACATTGCACTTCGGTAGCTTTAATTTGGTGAAGTATGAAGCCGAAGTTTTCTTCGATTATCGAATGGTCGAACGATTTTTACTTTGAATCGTTCAAATCAAAGTCGAATATAGCCTATTCCATGGTCGAAGTATCCAAAAATTTGCTTTGAAATTTGAACTTTTTTGAAATTCGAACCATCACTCGAGCTTAGTAAATCTGTCCCTAAGACAAAGAGTCTTCAGTGCTTTTGTAGAAGTGCTTGCAAAGCCCTTAGATCAACTCCGTAATATATGCCTTTATTTTAAAAATGATCATGTCCCTCTTCAGAAAAAGCTCACCTATAATATGATTACTTTGCTGGAGCAGATGCATTTTTCAATTTTTAAGCATCCTAAATTAAAGCTGATGCAGGTTCTCCTTGCTTTGAAGAATGCTTACTGTGCCATTTATGAAACCAGCTTAATTATGATTGTTTTTTTTTTTCAATATATGTTGGCCCTCTTGCCACAAATCATTATAAAGGTATGGAACCTGTTAAAAGCTCCAAAATATGGGTATACAATTTCCCATGGATTTTCTTTTTAGCATAACGTTAATTTTGTAATGATTTCCTTTTTTCTGTAGTAATAAAACGGTACCTTTTATATAACTCCATATTTTTTTAGTTTTTATTAACTTTTAAATCAATCTTAAAAATAAAATAGACTCCATTTTATCCAAATAATCCAAATTTTTAAAAATGATTTCCTTTTTCTCAGTAATAATAAAAAAAAAGGAATATATAATGTTTATATGATTTTCTAGTAGACTTAAGGTCTCATACCGGGATAAAGAATATATAATCCAATAAAGAATATTGTTAGCAGAACTTGCTTAAAAAATGTGCATTATTCACAAACCAATACACAACTGACCAGCTTATAAGTGCATATGTATATTACAAACAGTTTAAATAGTTATAGTTATTGCTAGCCCTTTAAGATCAGTTAAAGGATAAGTAAACTCTGAAAACAAGTGAATGTAAAATTGATGAGAGTGCTGTTCTAAGAACTTTTGTACAATCATTATTTATTATATTTTTTTAATTCCAATATATTAAAGGATACATGAACTGTTAATGTGAATGAATTCAAGTAGGCAAGAAAGTTGTAAGGAGAAAAAGAGGGCCAGGTCTGATGTTCTTCGGGTTAGGAAAAAAAATTGGAACATAGGAGCAGCCCTCTTTCTTTCTCCTGGCCACTTCCTTGACAACGGATTGATCAGAATAGTCATAAACTGACCAGTAGGTGGTGATGTTGTAACAAAATCAATTTATATAAACAGTACATGTATCCTTTAATATCTTGGAATTAAAAAAAAAATTAATGTAAATTACAAAAGTTCTTAGAATAGCACAAGGTTAGTATCTACAAGATTATTATGAGACTATGCTACAGCCGTCCATCAAGCTTGCCATAGCAGAAACTAATTGAATGAATGAAAGTAAAAATGTAACCTCAGCCTCCCCTGCTCCTGAACGGCACATATTTCCTATAAACACGTGTGCAAAATGCCATGTTCTATGGTTCCCAAGTCCATACATACATGCTAGGACTTATGCATGGGATATTATCTATATACATTTAACTCATATAATTAACCAATCTATTCTGAACATTTGGGAATCCATTACTATGTTTTCAATTGGGTTTAAATTACAATTAATCCCATGTCAATTCTGGACAGTGATGGAATAGTCTTTCTAGGGACAATGACCTGAAATAAGTGGAAAGCTACTAAATATCATATCGCTGAAGCATTAAAATACATATTTGTATTTTTAATCAAATACCGATTAAATGTTTGTATTGCTGCCTCTTTAAGATTAGTTAAATTCTGGAATATATTTACCTGTGAATCATAGAACATGCCATTTGAAACGCTTCACATTCTCCTTTGCTGTTATAGGTATACAGCTGCTAGTTTGTAGTGCTCCAGTGGGGTTATGTAAAAAATTGTAAATGTTGGCTATACAGGTTTAGTCAGTTAGAGCAACCAATCAACAGGATGAATTTATTGGCAACCTCTTTTTGGTTGCTAGGGGTTCTTGCACCTGGTTAACTAAGTGCGTTTTATGACAAATAGTACAGTAACTATCCCAAGGTGGGGTACTGTGGGTCTTGATGCAAGTTTAAAAACCTATCATGCATAAAGCTTTCCGGCTTCACATCTTCATAACCAGCTCATATAACAATAATAAAGCTGCTTTATTTTTGTTGCACTCCTTCCTCAACCCCGTCCTTTTCCTCTTTCTCTCTCTGTCCTCACTAAGATACTGAACTGCTGTCTCTCCCCCACTTTCCAGGTACTCACTCTAGTAGCAGCAGTGGGAATTCTGAGTCAAGCCTACCAAACATGACCATGTCTCTTCTACTGGTGGATCAGCTCATAGACTTGTAAACTGCACACATGCTAGTGAAATCCTTCCCACCCCTCAGAGGAGTAAAGCTGCATATATATACATATATATAAATAGTTAGATGGGTATATATATGTACATCTCTGTATTTTTTATTTGATCCTTCTGTGTATCAGTGTAGTGTGGATCTGCTAAGAAAACTGTGGCTGACTCTGAATACATATCCTTTACCATCTTTGTCTTCTATGAACTGCTTCTGTCTTTAAAAGGATAGAGGAACCTGTGTTGTGGAAGGACTAAACAGCTTAGATGGTGGTTATATGAGAGGGGCCAAGGAGGATTACCAATTCACCCCAGTGATGGAGTTGCTGACACTCGCTCAGGGATTGGCAGTCTTCGGCACTTCTGGTGGGGTCTTGCTAGGAACTGTGGTTCCTCAACAACCAGAACACCGAAGGTTGCATTTGCTGTTCCATGTTTACATATTGGATTCTTAATAGGTCATAAAAAGCCTTCTTGTGTATGGATATCAAGAACAGATGGTTGCTTTTACCTAAAATATATGACGTATTCTTGTACAGGTTTAAAATGGGCCTGTTCTCTACAACAGTTGCCATATATGGTAAATACATTTATATAAATATATATATCAACACTTACCTGGTAATGGAGTACCCACCAAAGATCTGCCATTGATCAACCTCAGATGATTCTTCCTAATACTCCATGAAGTATTTATTTTTTAAACCCCAAATTAGGATAACAATAGAATGTCAGAGTAACATCTCAGAATGTCTCATTGTCCTTTTGTTTTTCGCCTTTCTGATGTAAATATGTGGTATCCGCTAACAGAGAACTGCTTTCAAATATGCATCCCTCCAAAATCAGAGTACCAGTGGCCACTTTGCTTTATTTTGCTTAGGTACATCCAGGGTCCATTGAACACAAAAGAGTGAGACTGTGAAACAAAGAGACTGAATTACGATGTGTCATAAGTTGAAAAATTATATTTTATATCTTAAGAGCCTATATCATGATACACAGACACTACAAAATGTCCATAATGATACTAGACATATGTCTTCTGTAATCAGCACTGCACGTCCGAATGTCCATTTAGGTATTTAAACAGATTTAAACATATTTAAACAGATAAATGTAAAAAGGGGCAAAATTACGAGAATGAAAAAAATAACTGTGACGTCATAGCATTGTGACATCGTATTTTCTCAGACCATAAACTATTTTAAGCTTCCGTCTGTAAAACCAATGCATTTGTCGAGCAGCTCCCAGTTGTTGCGCTGTATTTAAAGTGTTTCATGCACAATATTTTTGGTTCTAGTGATAGAAAGTCATACAGAGAAAATAAGTTTTCATGCAGAAAGCTTATATCATAATTTCTTCCTAAATCCAATGAACTTGTGGAGGAGCAAACTGTCAAGAAAAAAAAAATACGTAGTCAATAGATCTTCCTGTGTTGACCAATTTATGCAGCCATACTTGGTCCACAAAAATATTGTAAACCAGACTCAAGTCATGTACAGATGCAGTATGTGGAACAAAAATTCCTTTATTTTAAGTCCTGTTTCTTAAAGTTTTGAAGCAAATTCAGCATAAAAGTTTGTTGCCTTTGCTCCTAACTTTTAACATCACAGATGTGACAAAAGAAATGTCCAATATCTGTTTTAGTCCTGCTGAATATTCCACTCTGCATGTCGGGATACCAGTGTAGCCCGATCTTTACGTTTTTTTTTTTTTGTTTTTTTTATGAAATAAGTATTCAAAACTGTGTTTGTGTTTAGCGTGTCCTGCAAGAAAAGCGTATTCTCTGTTCGTGCAAATGTCAGTAAGGAAGTCTGCGATGTAATCTCTATATTGTAAACATCGCTCACAGGGTATACGAATCCGTTAAGGTAGGCTTTCTTTGTATGTCTTTTGATGCCCCTCTACAATGTGATGGATTTTGCTGTCTGAAAATAGAACTTTTTATCTTCAGAGTGTGTGGGGGGGGGCTCCTATGTACAACTGGTTTATACCTGTGTTGAATCCACCAAGCTTTTTTTCTTTCTTCTTCTGTAATGTAAGAAAATGTGCTTTCTAATTGAGAGCAAATCTTATCAGTGCGGGAGGGATTCCTTTAGTGCAGTGATTTTTGACTTGTGTATATATAAATATATAAATATATTTCTGTTAACTCATTCCATGAGCCTCCCCTGGTACAGAACCCTTCAGTTTTGTCCTTCCTATATTTCCGAGGAAAAAATAGTAGCTATGAAGAATCTATTCCCTTTATGATCTTTAAAACCTGCACATTCCCCCGATTGTATAGTAGAAACCAATCTATTTCTGTGAATTAAAGTATTTTAAAGAACTGCTTCTGCTTTCAGACTTTCAGCACTTGTTTATTATCGCTTTACATATCTAAACGCTTCAACATTTTGCAAAGTTTGCTAAAATATGTTGCTGATATTTGTGTTGGGGATTATCAGAAAGTGCCACATTTATCTATATTATACGTAACCAAACCTAGATAAATGCATATTTATTCATTAGAATAATCCTGTTTCAGTAATGAGTTTTCGTTTGTATCGTGCCGTTGGGCATGTTCAGCAGTCTTGAGTAGAAATATTTGTATGTTTAAATGTATATACAAAGATTTAGCTCACGTTTTATTACCAGCAGGGGGTCGCTAGTATCCCTACATCAAAACCTTGAGCTTTAGAGCTGTGTCTCTTTTGTCTGCTGCCACTAGTTGGTCAGCATCAACCCTGTAAACATGAGTGGCTGCTCACAACTTTAGGGAGTAGCTGCTCTAAAAGCTTCAGGTAAGTACCCAATGAAAACATTTTACAGGTAATTGCAATGTTTGTATAAAGGTTTCAAATACAAAAAACATGTCAGTGCAACGTTGTCAGTGCAACGTTCAATAAACAGATGTCTCCGCAACAATTAAAGAGCACTCCTAAAGCGGAGTTACACATTCCAACAAGTTTCATCTGATTGTTGTAGGCATGTTGATATTCATGTTCTGGAATCTGGCAGGTTTGACATTATCTGCTGCTGGCCAGTTTATAGGACATTGCCAGATGTTGAGTGGCAGCCAGGCTGTGTGTGGACCCCTTGTATGCTCACCAATTTACATAGGTTGCTAAACAATTTAAAATACCAAAAAAGAATGTTTTGGATCATTGCAGTTAGACCCCAAACTCCATTTATTGTACTATTTTAAGGGGAGCTCCATACAAACATAACTTAAGCTTTCTGAAAAGTAAACATAATTTCAAGCAACTTTGCAATATACATCAATTAAAAAATATGCAGAATTTTCATGATTTTTAATGGTTTGTAACAGTTCCCTAAGCCTAGCCCCCTGATTTCCTGCTGATCTGTCTGACTACTTTGCTGAGCTGGCTGACTACTGTTACTTTGTATCAGCAACCATCTGTCCTTAGCCTGCATCCTCCAAACCCCACAATACCCTGCACACGTGATTTTAGTAAGGAATGGAACATCACATTGTGGGTTATGTAGTTTCTGCATGCTGTCTGTAAAGCTGTGGAGAAGTTGTTACAATTTGTAACATCAGTGTTTAGTCCCTCCTTCTCTGCCAGGAGTTCAAATGATGCAGCAAAAGAAGAACTGTCAAACAGCTGGATTTCAGCAAAGAAAATGGCATTTATTCATACTTTTTGACGAAACAGATAACTGTGGTGGGTATATTAGCGGTTTCTGTGATATGTGGCCTCTTTATCACATTTTGGTTTGGAAGCCGGAGTTCCCCTTTAATATTGTAGGCTTTGTGAATTTTAAGTTGCTAAAATAAGTAAAACACTCAATGTTTCTATCGATTCCAGTGGGAAAACTTGTCAGTGATTTTTATTTATTTATTTAATAGAATGAATATATCTATTTTTCAATAACCATCAAAGTAGACTTTAAATCTTCTTTATGGTTCAGTAAATAAGCCACATAGTGGCTCTGATAGTGGTAGTGTGGTCTCTGCTGTAATTGACTCCCAAAGGCACCAATAGTGGCAGTAAATGCACGCACCTTACTTGGACCAGTTGTGAGATGGGTACTTTGTATGCACATTAAAATGCTGAAAAGTCGAATTATCTTTTACTCAATTTGTTATATCAAATGCAAAAAGAGCAAAGATGGCCTACCTTGTAAACATCTTTCTATTGAAAATATAAATAGATTTTCTATTGGAAATATAAATGTTGCCAAGAGAATACATTGGTGAAAATAGCTAAGACTCGAATCTATAGGCCACATCTCATATATTTGTGTTCTATGTTGTCTGTGGGTATCGCAGCACCTTTTGGATATGCATTCCCCATTTTGAAATCTGATTGTGTATATGGATATGCCATAAAATTGTGTAATCTTTGCAGTATTATGTTAGTGTTGTCAAATCTTTAATGTATTCTAAGGAAAAATGTGCCCCCAACTAAAATATAAGGGATACCTTACTTGTTATCTTTTTGTAGTTTCCAGACATGGGAAAGCCACATGTTAAGGTCTCATGACCTGTTATGAATGAGATTGTGAGGCAACAGTTTAACTTTTAACATATTACTAATATTCTTTTCCATTTTCCCAAAATTACCACCTACTTCTAATAAATATTGTAGAGGATTTTGGCAGGCATGTTCCATGACCTGCACGAATTATACATATGCAGATTTTTTTTTTTTACACACATACTGGGGCAGGTTCTTGTCCTGTATCCCACCAAGAATAAAGAGGAATAATGTCCGTTTTGGATTTCATACAGCAAATCAAGTAATTTCTTCTTGGGCTTGCATTTAATAAATGTTCTTTTGCTGTCAGAAAGATAGAAGTGCATGCCTGTTTCCGTTTCTGACTCAAACAAGGGATGGCTTTAGTGGTGCCACTTTATTTGGATACTAAATTTTAGATACTAAATCAGCTTTTGTATTCTGTTTTACAAGGTAAGGAATTGTTGTAAGTAGCAGAAATAAAATACTGTATGCTTACACCAGTACACCACACACTGCAGGTGAGTTATCTGTTGTGCAATGAAAACCCTATATAGGGCTGTTCTGGTTGTCTCTCTGTAAGACCCCTTTTCTAAGTCACCCCTGCAAACTCTTTATCCTAATTGAGTCTTTGTGGCTCAGTGCTGATTATATCAGTCATGCATAGGGTTGCCACCTGGCTGGTATTTTACCGGTCTGGCCGGTAAAAATGATGGTTGATCCCAATGTTAATAGGGAAAAAAGAGAAATATATAGGAAGGACGGTATTTTTTTCCAGAAAAGGTGGCAACTCTAGTCATGCACAATGTTTGCTCATCCAGAATTCAAACCTAATAACTCGAGCAGCAGGCCAAAGACAATTGGCACTTGAATTGCAAATGCCATCAGTTGATCAGAAATCTCAAAGATCAAGGGAGAGTTATGGATCCTTGGAGACCCTCCGAGTTATGGATCCTTACTACGTCTTTAGGTTGATTCAGGAATCCATATTTATAGGGTACATCCTTTCTAACCAAATTCTTTGAGGCCTTTCAAGTCCATTTAAAAATCTGATCATCAAGTCATTTCAACTGGTGTCGTTAGTACCTTGAAATATAGGTTTTACAATCAGTCATGCCTTCTTCCTTTTTGCTTTCAGTAGCCTATTGCTACCCACAAGGTAAGCAGTGTTACATGTGATAACCTGATGTCTTCCTTTGTGTTTAGCTGAGGCAGCCTCGAATATTAATTTTGTAGGTGACAGCATGCTAATAAATCTGTGGATGTTTGTGTACAGGTATGGTATCAATTATCCCAAATGCTTGAGATCTGGGGGATTTTTGTAATGCAGAGCACCAAGCAATAAGGGCCAATTTATCAAAAAATCAAGTTTTAGTTTTTTCACGATTTCAGTAAAAAACACAGCAAATAAAAGCAAGTACGAATATACTCAGAATCTACTCCCAATAGTTGCCATGTATTAAAGAATACTCTGCAAGTAAAAGCTGGCGAGGTTCAATAGGAGTCAATGGAAATGGTCTCTAACAGCTTTAATTATATATTTATTTTCATAGTTCATTAAAATATTCACCTTTTTTTTAGCCTCATTGAAAATGAATGGAACAATGTGGTTCTTGCTGGTGTGACTTTTGCACACGGGAATGTTCTGTCGCATTTTTTCTTAAATAAACTAGCATTCGAGAAAAAAGTTGCAGTTTTGTTTGTTTTGTTTTCTTGGCACTCACAGGTTTTTTTCTTTTTTTCATCGAACTCGATAATCCGTAAATATGCCCTTGCGTTTACTTGATATGAATAAAAAAAAAATCAACATGGATATGTGATCTTTTAGGTAGTACAGGGTACTAAGTTATTACAGAGAATTGGGAAATGAAATTACCATGTATTTGTGCTGGATAAGGCATTTTCTGGATAATAGGTTCCATACCTGTATATGATTGTGTATACGTGTATATCAGTGAACGTATTTGAATAGCCAACAAATTGTGTTCAATTCCAGATATATTTTCCTAATGAGACAACCATATAAACAAGCACGATAGAAAGATGGCAATGGCGCAAGGAGTATTCTCATACTGGTACACAATGCATTCGCATCACATAATGGCATATGGTTCCTTTACAACAGGATGAACTCCATTTATAATTGCCTGTTTGATCATTTTAATATTTAATCTACTGAGTAGTGACATTTTGTAAGAGATGATTGTGTGTATGAATAGCCTTATTAGGTTAGGCTACTGTTTCCTTTTTTTCCTTTAACTAGTACTTTAGTTGTTTGACAGTTCTCTACAGAGACCATAAATGAGTTATTTTTGCTGCTGTGTTAGGTACTATACAGTTACTCATATTTTTTTCACACTGTAAACACAGCAAATGTAAGGGTTTTTTGTTGTTCTTTTTGGTAGGTGTGCATCAAGATTCCTCTTGGAAGATTCCACCTGGAAGCGATGGATATAATAAAATACACTCTGGCGGAGATTATCCTCTGGCTGTTGACAACACACACTTCATTGAAATGAAAAACGATTGCCCATCAAAGGGTCCATCTAGCTGCAGCTCTTTTCATAGCAGTGACGGAGAAGGAACTGATCATGAGCCTGACTTGCTCGACTGCAGTGGATCAAGACCTTTACTAATGGAATCAGATGATGAAGAATGTTCTAAGAAAGCTAAGGATTTAGAACATTCAAGTTCTCATATCGAGGAAAAAAGCAACCAGAACTCTCAACTTCCTTTTCAAAAGGTAACCTCCCGGCGACCAGAGTTGAGCTTGACTGAAGATCTTGATGTATTCTCCACTGCTCCATTCAAGGGTCATAAATTAACACAGGATGAATCCGATATATTTACTAATGCTCCCTTTGTAGCCAAGACTGCATTCCCTTTATCCCAATCACAGGAACCTGATGTGTTCCTCAGGGCCCCTTTCTCTAGGAAACTCAGTGTTGAAGAAGCAACCCAAAATTCTTCATCCCAAACGTTTCCATCTCTGTATGGGCTTGATGTGGCAGGTAATTCTACATTCCGAAATTCTGAAGTGCCAGTGGGATCCCCTTCAATGAAAACCTCGTACACCACAGGCAATCTCTATTCGCATTCCATCAGAACCTTAGAATCTGCTGACACCTCTCTTTTTACTAATACCTCAAAGGAACCAGGCATCATCGAGAATCATACACTTCCAGGACATGACGCTGCTCAAGAGACAGTATTTGGCACAGTGGTCACAAATTCTTTTCGCCCACAGTCATTGTCAAAGTATTCCAGGCACTATAGTCCTCAAGATGGGCGGAATGTGGATGCTCAACCAATTGCTGCTTTTAAAGTTGTATCCAAGAATGCAAACACCTCTGTAGCTGGATCTGTTCCTATATCTTCTGTAACGTACAGGACCTCTGAAATCACTAGTGTAGACCCATTTGGCTCTGCTCCTTTTCCTGCAAACAGACCAAAGCCTTAAAATTCATGCATCCCAAGCTGATTTTGCTTCTAAAAAAACGGCCTCCTGTGATTCCACAATCAACTGCCCACATCCTATGAAACTTTTAACTTTTGTCTATGAAGCCTCTTATTGCAGTGCACTTATTATAAAATGCTTTAATCTCTTTACTATCCCGCAATAGTATTTGAAGCCTTGATATTGGGACAGAAAACATTTCTGCTTTGTTAAAATGACACTGAAGCTGGAGCACTAGAATGAATTGCTGTTCTGACACTCCTCTGTGCATACAAATCGCTTGCATATTAACCATTTTCAAGTGTTTCTGAAAAGGGTTATCACACTTAAAATGTAGGCTACTCCTCCCTTGTTTTTTGTGTTTAGTTTAGTGTATTTGATATTGAGGTGCCTTAATTTATGGAGGTGAACCAATTAATTGTAGAAGGTTTCAGATTATCTTTAGTATGCACAACCAGTGACTCCTGGCTGCTGATATTAACCTCCTGGAATGGACATGATCAAAGCCCAAGAGTGTTGTAATGTTTATGCTGTTACATAAAGTTAAACAACTACCACATAGTTCCTGTACAAAATAACTCTCCTTCCACCAGTGTAGTGGTTTCTGTATCTACATAGAAAAGACACGTTTGAAATGCCAGAATTGATGGATTACCAATGAGCTCAGCCATAACTGTCAACACTCCAGCTCTCCAGAAATTACATATCACAACACCCTAGCACTGAGGTGCATGGAACTGAAGTTCAGTGATATTTGATTCCTAGTAGTATGTTATTCTTTTTGCATTTGTGTGTCGTTATGCCCCCTGTCATGCAAATGTTCTTCCTAATCTACATTGTGGGGAAGATGGATGATTGGCAAGCTATAAACTAGCCGATAAAAAATTGCAGATTGTTGCTTCTTTTCAGCTTTAGCATTTTATTACCCTTTTTCATTTATTTCCTATGTTCATGATGATGCCCAGTTTTTTATGGTTAAAACACTTGACATTAAGGAACAGCCACCCCTGAATCAGTCTGGTAACTTTTTTTTATTTGTAAATTAAGTTTGGAAAATGCAGATTTCTTAAAAGCATGATAACTTTCACCTTATAGGCCACTCTGATCCGAATCAGGACTACTGTAAGTATCTATATTCAGCTCAAAGTTAATTGGCTCACACAACCATTTTTTTGTAATTTAAGTTCAGGAATGCCTTAAAGGGATACTGTCATGGGAAAAAATTTTTTTTCAAAATTAATTAGTTAATAGTGCTGCTCCAGCAGAATTCTGCACTGAAATCCATTTCTCAAAAGAGCACACAGATTTTTTTATATTCAATTTTGAAATCTGACATGGGGCTAGACATTTTGTCAATTTCCCAGGTGCCCCTGGTCATGTGACTTGTGCCTGCACTTTAGGAGAGAAATGCTTTTTGGCAGGCTGCTGTTTTTCCTTCTCAGTGTAACTGAATGTGTCTCAGTGGGACAGGGGATTTTACTATTGAGTGCTGTTCTTAGATCTACCAGGCAGCTGTTATCTTGTGTTAGGGAGCTGCTATCTGGTTACCTCCCATTGTTCTTTTGTTTGGCTGCTGGGGGGTAAAAAGGGAGGGGGTGATATCACTCCAACTTGCAGTACAGCAGTAAAGAGTGATTGAAGTTTATCAGAGCACAAGTCACATGACTTGGGGCAGCTGGGAAATTGACAATATGTCTAGCCCCATGTCAGATTTCAAAATTCAATATAAAAAAATCTGTTTGCTCTTTTGAGAAATGGATTCAGTGCAGAATTCTGCTGGAGCCACACTATTAACTGATTCATTTTGAAAAAAAATTTTTCCCATGACAGTATCTCTTTAAGTTGGCCATACATGGGCAGATTAAAGCTGCCGACATCAATCCTTTAGACCAATTCTGCAGCGTATCTGCTCATGTGTGGAAGTTTCCGATGGTCTTCCCGATCGAGAACAGGCCAAAAATTGGGCAGATATCGGGCAGGTTTGATTTTTCCTACGATCGAGGACCGCATGGGATAGTTGATTCGTCCTACGATCATTCAGTGCCCATTCTCTTTGTTGTAATCTGATTGTTCGGCCATAGGGCCAAATGTTCAGGGGTGGACATATCGGGGAAAGATTCGCTCGTTTGGTGACCTTGTGTATGGCCACTTTTACAAAATGTCAGATATGCACAGTAGATGGTGCAGCATCTTTCAATAATTATTGGTTTTCAAAGTATTCTTGGACTTTAAGATCAGTTACTGACGATTTTATTTTTGCACTGCCGACGTCAGATGACAGAACTTACAAGGGATATTGGCCAATTGCATTCTAAAAAGCTGACAAAGTTTGGGGATACTGGGTAAAAGAAAAAAGAACTCAACTGCTTGACCCAGTTGCATTGGAGATTAAACCAGTGAAGTTTGTTGAAGAAACAGAATAAAGATGTTTGCACACAGCAGTCAGTACAATTAGGACATTCACTTAAAATATATTTTCATGAACTTTGGAGTGGAATACTTCACATAACAGTGTAGAACTATTTAATTTTGCTGCCTTGAGTTATCCCAATATAATCTGCATATGTGAGTTTATGCACAGAAAGACTGGTCATTTTAGAAACACTGCCAGATATAAAATAGTAATTCAGAAGGTAGGGCCTGGTTTAGGTTTATAATCCACTTATATTGAATATTTAATATAGCATTCCGTAAGTATTTGACCACACAACCCCCCAATCAATTCATGTTAGAACCAATAACCGCTTCAAGTCTTTTCAGATAAGCCAACTTTGCAAACTAGTCAGAAGTGATTTATTCAGGTTAGTTTAATGAAACTTCTATGATCATCCAGAAAAAGTTTTAAACATATTTGTCATTGTCAGAATTTGCTTGACTACTTTTTAATTTAGATTGCACTAAAAATACATTGCACTTCCAAAAGGTGAAAAGCAAAAGGTAAAAATCCAATTACTTTTTATGCCAGGTTTTAACACAACAGCATGTGAAAAAGTTCCAGGTGGCAAGGCAATGCACTACATTAGAAATACAGGCTTAATCATCTATCATTGAATATTAAGGGTATCTGTTTTCTTAAAGGGGAAGGAAACCTAGTCGGCGCAAACCCACCACCCCCCCACCCGTTTGTTGCCCACCCTCCCTCCCCCCCCTGCTGGGCAAATGCCCCTAACTTGTTACCCTTCTGCGCAGGTCCAGTCCAGGGAGTTCACAGGCGACCTCTTCTTCCACGCGATCTTCTTCCTGCTTAGAACGGCGCAGTAGGATCATTTCGCCGGTACGATCTACTGCGCATGCGCGTGACTTTTGGCGCATGTGCAGTAGATCTGTACCGGCGAAATGATCCTACTGCGCATGCGCCAAAACGCCGTTCGCAGCAGGAAGAAGATCGCGTGGAAGAAGATGTCGCCTGTGAACTCCCTGGTCTGGACCTGTGCAGAAGGGTAAGTAACAAGTTAGGGGCATTTGCCCAGCGGGACGGGTAGGCCAGGAGGGAGGGTGGGCAAAAAACGGGTGGGGGGTTTGCGCCGACTAGGTTTCCTTCCCCTTTAAAGGGGCGATATACATCTAAAGATATACATCTAAAAAACACATTTGGTAAAAAGCACAATATATTCCATTCTGCATATCTGAATATAAAAAAATCAACTGCGTGTGTATTGTCTCCTTTAAGGAAATTGAAATACTAGGGTTCCCATTGTAAGTTGTGCAATTTATAAAGCTAGTGTACATTTCTTTTTATACAGTTCTATGAAATGCAAATCCAGGTCTGGGCCACATCCCTGGTAAAGCTTCACTCCACTTATATTTAATGCATCCAGATATATATGTGTATGTCCCATGTGGCCCCACTTAAAGTCGCAAACTAACTAAGCATTAGAGAGCTGAAAACCAGGCTATTTTGTTAGACATCCAGTCACTCCAGCCTTTATACATTATATTTTTGGTTAACTATATTAGAAACATTTTTTTTATTCTACCCAGATTTATTTTTACACTGAACCGTTCCTTTAAAATAAATCTGATATTTCCAGATAACATTGATGGTTTGTGCACACTTAAAATCGGATTTTCGCAACTCACAGAGGCGAGGGAGACAAGAGATTCTATACATATATTCTGTCTTGAAGAGATTCTTGGTTGAAGGTTATATAACCCTAATTTGGTTACTGTCTCTTTTAATAGCAATTAACTCTTGGCAATCCAGGGGCCCGAGTCACTTTTGCGTATAAAAAGTACTGGGCACTATGATTTACAGCGCAGTGGCTCCACCAAGCGAACACTGAGGAGCACACCTCAGGGGATTTCCACTAGGAAAAATAAAACACACACAGTTTACAAATGAAACCGATACAAACTTCATATAAAACAGTAGTGAAAGAACTTGGGCAATCTAATACACAATACACTCGTGCACTGGGTACACGTGGGACCTACCTATCTTACTATTAGGGACCTGACTGTTTCTTCAACACAGTTTTTTTTATTATCAAAGTCCCAATCCTCTGGAAGGGGTTAATGTCCAAACAGATCAGTTCAATTGAAATGTCCCTTCCCAAGAGCTCTTATACCCCAGGTAACGCTACTTTTCCCAAAAGTACCTCTCCCTTTGGAACCTAGCAACTGCTCCCACGTGGCAATTAAAGACCTGTCCTCAAACCGGGGCCCCATGTTTGTATCCTTGCCAGTATCCTCCCTTGGGTGGCTCACTCACCGGGATGCTCTCAGAGGCTGTCACACTGGAGATTACAGGCAGCTCTGCAGCAGGATCAATTTCACCAGTTGCACATTTCTCCTCCTGAGTCTCTAGCAGCTTGGCAGGGAACAGGATGGGTACTTCTAGAGATGCAGTAGCTTCTCTGCACTCTTGGACAGTCGGCCAAAAAATGGTTCTGACTGGATGATGCAGCATAGAACCTCTGTTAAGCTGTGTTGGAGACCCTGTACGTTTGGCTTCAAAGTCAGGCACACCTTCTCTCCCAAGGATGCACTGGGGCGCCCAGCCAATTGGATGGCTCTCCAGCCTGTAACTGGGCTGGATGATGTCAAAGACAGATAGAGGGATAATGTGAGGAGTGCAGTGACATCTAGCGAATGCTGAATGGAAAGTGAAAGTAATTGTCTGCCCCGCCTCTATGCCTAAGGCATAGAAGGGGTCAGGCAATATTTGATTGACAGGTGAGATATTTAAATGAGTTTACAACAGCTATGAATGCTTTAATAAAAAAAAGATTTTGGATTTCATGTTTAATTTGAAAAGGACTTTTATTATACAGCTTTTTATGTCTGGGTGACAGGTCCCCTTTAAATACTTTACTTACTCTTTACTTAATACATGCTCTCCCCCTATATGCAGTATTCCTGATATTCAAAGTTTGACCTTCCTCTGATTTTCCTCCTCCATGTCACCCAGAAGTGGAAAGGATGTGTGATCTGCACTATTCATGCAGTATGTAGGTGTACCTGCAGGAATTCTGTACCTCTTTAAGATCACATAGGGAAATTGAGATAGGAATCTGTAAGACTTGATCGCCAGACATCCAGATCAGAAAAGGAAGAGAGAGGCAGAAGCCAGAACTTATTACGGATTAGTGCAACTATATGCCACAGATCTCTAGCAGGTCAGTGTTAGCAGAAATCATTATATATTCCTGTATGGAAGCTGGTGAAAAATGGTAGATGATTAAGAGGAGGTTGAATTACAAGAAATCTACTACATCTCTATGAGTACAATAATTTAAAGCCCAGGCAGGTTTTGAACTACAAATTAGCCAAGGTAGGGATTTGGGCTAATCTTGCAAAACAAAGTCTACTTTTCAGCAGCAGAGAGATAAGGGATACTGGGATATATATAAGTACCTCGCCCTGCACTATCCTCTAAATGTGTCGCCCATTCCCGCGGTAAATAACCTCCCTGTCAATTCTCAATGACTCAGGCGCGCTTCGGGCAGCCTATATCTTTTCATGACGACGCGGGGTCCTTTGGAAAGGTCAACAATCATGGCGGCGCCCGCGAGCAGGTTTCTCCGTTTCCTGGCAGTAAGGAACGCAAAGTAAGTCTCCGGTTACCTGGCCCGAAAGTAACAAGTCTTACCTAAAGATGGAAACGTGCAGCGGGACAATAGGGATATTTTAGGGTTCTAATTATATGGCATTACGTTTTGGGGAGCGATATATATATTTAAGACTGAGGATCATTCCATTACTTAAAAAGGGGGTTCCCCGCATGCATGGGTAGTTGTAGCACTGGAAATTGGCTTCTTATTCCTGGAGTGTCTCAGCTTTCTTGGCGATATGAGACAGTGTCTGCTCCCTGAGTGAATGTGGAAGGTAACTAACTGTTCTCTCGCTATTTGCAAATAGTATGTGCCCAGCACGTCCTGGACTCCTCTAGTTGATAAAGACTGGCTGGTGAGGGCCACTGATTGATAATAGTCAGCCACTGCCAAATCCCTTGTGGCCTGCCCTGAAATATAATATAATGACACAATAAATGGCAGGAGATTCTGTCTCCATTGTGGCCGATGTGGGAGGAGGGGGGCTATCCTATTTGGGATTTAATGAGTTGGCCAGATAGGGTTGCCACCCAGCCAGTAAAACACCTGCCGGGCCCGGTATTACAAATTTACTGGCAACTGTAATACCCTTAAAAAAAGCCCTTGGCCAGCCCCCAATTTGTTTAGAACTTAACTTTTTTTCAGTCTTCTGGACATGGTGCAATGTTGCCCCGCCCCTTTTGCTGCACAATGCGTAGCTCTGCCCCTTTTTGTGCCCCCCCCCCCACTGGCCAGTAATCTTATTCAGAAAAGGTGGCAACCATATGGCCAGATAGTGTGACATTGACTTTCCCTGACCTGCAAGTTATTGTGGATCATGAGACATTTGGCTGTAAGGGTGGCTTTAACACTTTTTACTAAAATGTAACACTATGTTGGGCTGTTTAAAGGACAAGGAAAGTTAAACTGATTACGTAGCTACAAATGTTGTATATTATGTTTTGGGTTTATGTACCAGCCCAAGGCAACCACAGCCCTTTAACCGTAAAGATCTGTGTCTCCAAAGATGCCCCAGTAGCTCCCCATCTTCTTTTCTGCTGATTCACTGCACATGCTCTGTGCTGCTGTCACTTACTGAGCTTAGGGACCCACTCACAATATACAGTACACATAGAATAGAAATGTCACAATATAAGGCTGAATAGTGATTAATACAGATAATTACTACATGGCAGCACAGAAACCAGTACAATTAGCACCAGAATTTAATAATCAGCCCTGTAGCATGAGACCAACCTAATTTTCTGCATAATAATTTGTAACAACCCTAAGCTTAGCTTCTCAACAGCTGCTCAGAGCCCACTGAGCATGTGAGTGTCACAGACACTTTCCAAGATGGTGACCCCCTGTGACAAGTTAAGTCCTGGATCATTGCTGCTATTGACAAGCTGAAACTTTAGGCTGGTGCAATAAGTTCAATATATAATGTATAAAACATGGCATTTTTAGCCGTATTAATTTTTAGGGTTTAGTTCTCACAAAGGGGTTAATGTGCAGCTAGTTCATGGGTTACATGTGACTCTAACGATTGGGAGAACCAAACCCTTTTTATAAAAATCCCCTACCCTACATAGACCCCCTTCTTGCTCCCCCCAGCCTAGGTGTTACCCTGGGTAAATGCCCCTAACTCTTAACTTACCCCTTGTTGCAGATTCAGCGCATTGGAGTTCACGGGTGCCATCTTCTTCTTTTCGGGTCTTCATCCTGCACTTCAGCAATTTCCATGGTTCTCGGCACATGCGCAGTTGTTCGGGAGCGGCAGATTGTGCGAACTGCACATGCGCCGACGCGCCACTCTCTTTCCAAAGATTACTGAAGAGAAGAAGATGTGCCCATGAACTCTGATTTCCTGAATCTGCAACGACGGTTAAGTAAAGAGTTAGGGGCATTTACCCAGGGTAACACCTAGGCTGGGTGAGTAGGGAGGGGGGTCTATGTAGGTTAGGGGATTTTAATAAAAAGGGTTTGGTTCTCCTTTAAGGCAGGGCCTTCACTAGGGTTGCCACCTTGAAAAAAAATCACTGGCCTTACTATATTCTTGGTATTTTTTCCTATTAATAACATTGGCATTAAGCATCATTTTTACTGGCCAGGTGGCAACCCTAGCCTTCTCTAAGTGAAAGAGTGGAATGCGTGGTGTAGTGCAACCTAAAAAGAGTGGGCTTGCACACTAAATAGACAGGCAAGGTGGTATTGCAAAAAAAAAGTTTTCTATTTTACATGATTATAAGCAATCACAGTCATATATACACAATAGGACAAAGCTGTCCACAAGGTTTACAATACATGAATACATACCACCCAAATGAAGTCAAATACAGATTGTCAGCAGAAAGGAAGCGGATACCCTTGCCACAGAATAAGAACTACCCCGATGTTTCAGCTGTTAGCCTTTCTCATGGGGATGTAGTGCAACTACAACTCCCATGGGCTGCTGTGCATAGGAATAAGAAATAAAGGATGCCAGGAGGTTCATGCAATGAAACAGAACACAAACAGTTTATTTGTCAGAGACAAATGATCCACAGGGTTACTTACTACAGTCCAAAGAGGCATATGCAGAATATGTATTCAGAATGTGACCCCTGCAGATGTAGTCAAGGCAGTACAGAATACCTCCAGGCAGAAATACCTCAAAAGTGGTCTGGATCTCACCAAGTGGAGTGGTCAGGGAGGAGAACCTAAAGCCTGACACCCTTTCCACTGTGGTCCCTTCACTGTAGACAAATCTTACAGCCTTGGAAGCTACTCTCTGCTACACCTCCTTGATGGAGCACAAAGCTGCTCTTTCTATCTTCCCTCACTATCTTACTCTCCTAGAGAGAACTATAACAGATATAAATCCTGTCTCTAGCTGGCCTCATTCAGGGGGTCCCTGCTCCCTGATTTATCACTAGAGGTACTGGTCCCTCCAGGGCATAAAAGCTTTACTGGGCCTTGGTGTACCCAGGCTCCCTGGTATAGATCCAGCCGGGTGAACAACCAGAAGCTAATATCTGGTAAGGAGTTCTCCTTTCTCTTTATTTTAAAGTGTGTCAGGAAGTGGTCATAGCCCAGTAGGCCGACATCTAACAATTGACAACCTGATACATGGGCATCTGCCCAGCAACTAGGGAGATAGGGAAGTGTATGGATTTAAAGCTATAGGGGCTTGTTAACCCTATGGGTTGTACAATAATTAACATAAACATGCCATTAATGCGGGGCAATCACTTTTAAATGTTAATCTTTGCTTGGATGGTTAGGGTAATGGCACACCAGGAGATTAATCACCAGCAATACATTTCTGCTTCTGCGGGTAACTAATCTTCTGTAAAAAAAACTTTTTTTCGGCCATGATAAAAATGCATGACTGAGGGCAACTAATCTCCCGAAAATGCATGTCCATTGGAAATAATTGAAATTGCTGACGGTAAAACTTTGCATCACTGCATTCTTTCGAAGTCGCTCAACGATGCTTCAGGAGGAAATTTCAGGCATTTTCGCAATATGATGGTGTGACCACCAGCAATTTCCATTATTTGCAGTGGAGATGCATTTTCAGGAGATTTGTCGCCTGCAGTCATGTATAAATAATCGCTGGCATGCATAAATAACCGTCGGCCACTGCCCATTTACAGGGTTTGTTCACCTTTAAATTAACTTTTAGTATGATGAAGAGAGTGATATTCTGAAACAATTTGCAATCGGTTTTCTTTTTCGTATCATTTGTGTTATTTCGTTTTTAATTTAGCAGCTCTCCATTTTGCAATTTCAGCCCAAATTACCCTAGCAACCATGCATTCTTTTGAATAAGAGACTGGGATGTGAATAGGAGAGGGCCTGAATAGAAAGATAAGTAATAAAAAGTATCAATAACTACAAATGTGCAGCCTTAAGGAGCTTTTGTTTTTTAAATGGGGCTCAGTGACCCCCATTTGAATGCTGGAAAGAGTCAGATTTGCAGCAAATAATTAAAAAAACTACAATAAAATAAAAATGAAGGCCCGTTGAAAAGGTGCTTAGAATTGGCCATTAAATAACATACTAAAAGTTAAAGGGCATGTAAAGTCTAAAATAGTATAAGGCTAGAAATGCTGTATTTTGTATACTAAATATAAACACAAACTTACTGCACCACGAGCCTCATCAAACAAATAATTTATGCTTTCAAAGTTGGCTACAGGGGGTCACCATTTTGTAACTTTGTTAAACATCTTTGCAAGACTAAGAATGTGCACATGCTCAGTGTGGTCTGGGCTGCTTAGGGATCATCATAAACAAAGCTGCTTGAGTTCTGCATGGCTGGGAAGTAAGGCGGGGGCTCCCCCTGCTGTTCATAAGTATGATTGTTTCCCTGCTCAGCAGTTAGGGACCATCTGACAATTCCTATCCACAGCAGTAAATGAAGGGAGAATTTCACTGCATACAGTCAGTTTTCTTATAAAAACGGTACACATTTTTTAATTAAAGTATATTGGAGATAGGTTTCTTTTTTATTAAAGAAAGTAAAAATGTGATAGAATTATTTGCCTTTAACATGCCCTTTAACTGAAAGGAAAATCTCACCAGCCTAGAGTACTTTCTTCTAGATTGCATGCTGTTTGATTCGTTCAAGGGTCCCCTGCATTTCTTTTGGCACGTTTACTATACTGTGTATGTACAACGCTAGGGATGCTTAGATCATACAAGTAACTTGGGATTGAAATAAATATGTGTGTTGTGTCACTGCAGAAGATAGAGCCCTGGGCAGTTTCAATGTTCATTGAAGAAATGCATTGGCTCAGGCTTTAAGATTAACAACTCGCTGGTTTAATACTTATTTCGCATTTTTTACTTTATAGAAATAATATTTTAGAAAGAATATAATACCTTGCTGTACAACTGCTCCAGCTTTCTTTCCTGTGAGCTCCACCTAATTGTTAATAATTCATTTTCTTTATTTTTTCAAGGTTTTACCCTCAGCTGAGGCCTGATTTTTATTCAACGACAGCCCAGGCATATCCGTTTGGTAAAAGGAAGCCCCTGCAACCAGTGAATTCAGTATATAATCCAGGTATTTATTAATCCCACTAGGTATTTTACAATGTAAGTTATGTCTCCAAAACATACAGACACCACTGGTAATCGTTAATGGGGATTTTGTAACCACTTGATGCATTCCAGTCTTGCATTACAACATGTTATTGTTAAAGGGATTCTGTCACGGGAAAACATGTTCATTTTTTTCAAGTGCTGCAGAATCCTGCACCGAAATGTGTTTTTCAAAAGAGCAAAACAGATTTTTTTAATTCAATTTTAAAATATGACATGGGGCTAGACATTTTGTTATTTTCTCAGGTACCCTCAGTCATGTAACTTGTGAGTTTAGATAAATTTCAATCACTCTTTACTGCTGTGCTGCAATTTGGACTGATATCACCCCCTCCTTTTCCGTCCCAACAGCCTACCAACAGAACAATGGGAAGGTAACCAGATTACAGCTCCCTTTAAGATATAAGAATAGCATTTAATAGAAATCCAAGTCCCACTACAACTTGTCCACTTACATTGAGCAGGGGAAACAATAGCATATCTGAAAGCAGTTCCATTGTGAAGTTCCATTGTGTTATCTGTTATCCACTCTTTAACCTGTGCCATATAACCTTTTCCAATTTCCACCATTGCTGCACAGCAGCTTCTTGCTTGGTGAATCCCTTAACTGGAAAGGGCTGTTTATATTGAAAATCTTTTGATAAAATAATGCAGTTGCCTATCCTGTTCTGCTAACTCTGGGTTCCTCCCTGTGTAGTGAGGACATGCTCTGACTTGTATGGGATGTGATTATTTTTCATTACTGAGATATAAATGAATGTGCCAGCAATTCAGTCATTGATTTACATTTTAGCATTTTCATGTAGTGTATTTTTATGGAGTGGGTTGACTCTAAAGAGACTTGTCTACTACCGAGATCTCTCCAGGATGTCTGGAGGTGTAACGTCTTATATGTTGGAATTCCAATGCTCACTAATGTGAAAGGGAAAGAAATATTACTCATAATATACATAATATAATAATAATAACATAATAGTTGCCCCAAAGTCCTTAATGTATTGTACTAAACATGGACAAAAGTCTAGCCAAAAGTGGGGCCATTGACAATAGTTTTTAAAATTTCCTGTGCACCAATCCCTATTGCTAGTCCCAAATAAAATGGAAAAAAATTTGCCCAAATAAAAGGGAGGGGACCGGGTGACAAACAGTAGTGGGCCTAGGGGTGCCTGCTATGTAAATCCGGCCCTGCTTGGAGCATTTTGCACGTTCTTCGTCCGGGTCAGTTTGGGGGAGCAACAAGGGAAATGGCCCAAGAAATGAAGGAAAGAAATTTTGCAATGCAGTGAGTTACTATAAAGCTTATCACAGAGTCCTAGCATTTCAGGGCTACTTCTATTGTAACTTTCCTTGAAATTTGAAAATAGCAAGTAAAATGCATATTTTTTGTAAGGCTAGGTAGTTATGTTTTATTCTTTCTGTGTCTAGCGCCTCTTTTTTCACCTTCTTCAACCTCATGGATTTTTTTTAAGTTAAGAGCACCCATCTCCTGGGTTGGGTCAATATCAGGACTCAATCATAGCTTACAAAAAGAAGTGATTAATTCAGTGGATATTACTGAAATTACCATTACAAATATTTCAGTTGCAACTGGGTAATGAACCCAACACAAGAGCAAGGGGTTAGATAACTAACCTCTAATGTCTATTCTATACACACCCTAGGGCAGTAGATTTCTGACTTTGTGTGCTTTAGATATTGGTCAGGTCCCACCTTGAACCTTTGGCTTTTAAAACTGTTTTAATTCCTGGTAAAACTAAGACATTCCATCACAGGCTTTCTGTAGTTTACTCTTAATAAATTTGAATATACCTGAAATTTGATCAGGGGGCTATTTAATAAAAAAAAGAGAATATCTAAAACTCACACAAATTTTACCGACTTGAAAAATCGAATCCAATTAGACTAAACTCTGAATTGAGTTTTTTCTCGCAAAAAAACTTGAATGTCAGGAAGGCAGGTTAAAATGGTCCCTGGACCTCTCCCATTGACTTATACAGGAACTCTGCAGATTTTAGGAGGAAAATAGTCAAATTTGAGTTTTTAAAGGGCCACTGTGTGATAAATCTTCGAGAATTAGAATTTTCAATTACACCCTTAATACATCTGACCCATAATGTTCTGTGTATACAGTCATTTATTGTACATCTCTGCAAAATATGTTGGTGCCTTATAAATATGTGTTGAGAATCAAGCAGTTATTTTCAGAAGGATGATAAAGGGCAGTAATGACTTTCACCAGAAATACATTCAGTAGAAACACAAGAGCTGGTTTAAGAAACTGCACATATTTGCCTAATATCACATCCAGGCTCCTAAGATGTACCCAGCAGAGAAGTGCCCAAATGTGTCAGGGCTGCCTGCAGTATCAGATTGGGGGGCACAGGGCCCACCAGCGCTGCTCCCTAAGGGGCCCTCGCACACACACAGCTCTCCAAGCCCCAGCTGCAGTGAGTGAGTCTGGGTCGGTGGTGCCCATTGAGTTTTTTCCCAGTGCCCTGCCTGCCTGGACCGACTCTGGATTCCAGTCTTTGTTTATCACCACTCTTACATTTAAAGGAGAACTAAACCCTAAAAATGATTAGGATAAAAATGCTATGTTTTATATACTGAACTTAACACCAGCCTAAAGTTCCAGCTTGTCAATAGCAGCAATGATCCAGGACTTCAAACTTGTCACAGGGGGTCACCATCTTGGAAAGTGTCTGCGACACTCACATGCTCAGTGGGCTCTGAGCAGCTGTTGAGAAGCTAAGCTTAGGGGTTGTCACTAATAATTTCTATTTTATATGTACTGTATATTGTGAGTGGGTCCCTAAGCTCAGTAAGTGACAGCAGCACAGAGCAAGTGCAGTGAATCAGAAGAAAAGAAGATGGGGAGCTACTTTGGCATCTTTGGAGACACATATCTTTACTGCTAAAGGGCAGTGGTTGTGTTGGGCTGGTACAGAAACTCAAAAAATAATGTACAACATTTCTAGCCTACTTCTTTAGTTAAGCTCTAGTTCCCTTTTAAAGCCTATGGCAGATGGCACAGGGGAGCTTGAGCAATTTCCTGCTGGCTGAATATGGGATATGCCTTGTATTATGAATTGAAATAAATATGATGTATCATGTAATATCACATTAATAAAACTATGGAACACATGGGTCCATGTTGCCCATGGGTCTCTGTTTGCACAGCCTTGCCTTTAAACATTATTTCTATTCCCACAGTGAGATGTATGTTCATTCAGACTCAGGACACGCCAAACCCCAACAGTGTCAAGTTCATTCCAGGAAGAGCTGTTCTGGATGCAAGAACCATGGACTTCCCAAATCCTGCTTCTGCCTTTTGCTCCCCATTGGCTAGGTAATTCACATCTGCCGACTACTACTGATACTATTAGTTAATTCTATCAGAAGTACTGGTTAATTCTACAAACTAAAGGTTGGCACAGTCTGAAAGAGCCACAAGACCTGGCAAGGCAACTGATACATTAATGAAGCTTTATTTTTTAAAATATTTTTCAGGCACCTTTTCAGGATTGACGGAGTAAAGAGTGTTTTCTTTGGACCAGATTTCATCACTATCACAAAAGTAAGATTAATACCTGTGCATATTAGCCACAATATACTGCAATTTTTACAAGAAAGTAAGCAGATTTAGTAATCCAAACATTTGTTCTGTAAACAGAATGGTGAAGACATGGACTGGAATTTAATAAAACCTGATATTTTTGCCACCATTATGGATTTTTTCTCTACTGGCCTACCGGTAGTGACCGATGAGGCACCTCGTGGTGATCCAGGTAATATAACAAATTGTTTGTATGGTGGTGTGTATGATCCTTATCAATTTAAGGTTACAGAAAAAGCTGATAAGTTATTAAACTGACCAATTTTAGATTTCTATGTCATCTCTTTGTTCTGTATTGCTTGTGTAGGACTAGGGTAAGGTCACACTGAGAGATTCAGGGAGATTTAGTCACCCGGCGACTAGTAGCCTCTTCTTTGGGGCGACTAATCTCCCCCCTGTCTTCCGCCTGCTAGAATGAGAAATCGCCAGTGGCATGGCACTCGCCGCGCTTCGTTTTCCGTAGTCACCCGAAGTTGCCTCACAAGGAAAGTTCAGGCGACTTCGAAAAACGAAGCACCGCCGGTGCCATGCCGCAGGCAATGTTTCATTCTAGCAGGCGGAAGACAGAGGAAAGCAGTTCAGGGAGATTAGTCGCCCCAAAGAAGAGGCAATTAGTTGACGGGCGACTAAATCTCCCAGTGTGACTTTACCCTAAATCAACTAATGGGATTACTATTAGTAACCTAATCGCTTGGTCTGATCTTTCAAAGGTGAAAGCCATGTCTGAAACTCGTAATGTCTTAAGCCATTACCAGTTTAGCTTTTTCCTCTTATCATATATCCTACCTGGTGGAGTCAGATATCTTATGGGCTGTTGGAAGTGAAAAGTAGTTGGATACTGGAGACCTAACATTGATTTGAACAACTACATTGACAGCTGTCAGTATTAAGGCTCTTGTTAAGCTCAGGTTCATACTGGCCAGCACGTGACCAAGGCAAGGATAATAACATTCCAGTTTTATGTTTTTTTTTATAGTGAATATATTGGTGTTGTCACAGATAACGAAAGCATCATAATATAAGGGAAACAGAATGGCAAAATACACAATGTTGTTAACTGGGTTTCCCCATCATCTCAAATCTCACCCTTGTTAGGACATGCTGTGAGGAAGTGTAGAAGACCATGGGCGAGAAGAATAAGGGAGGCAAGTGGAGGGCAAGGTGGTGCTAGTGAGATGAGAACAAGTGGCAGAATTGTAAAGAGGGACAAATCTAAAAGCCAAAAATATAAGCTTGTTCCCAATTCTGAAAGCTGTTGTACTGTAGAGGAATGGAGTAGGTGAAGGTGTATGTGAGCAAGCTATTTTTCATGTGCATGTCATGTGTGTATCTATTATATAGCTGCCTCAGAAGAGGAAGATGAAGTGGTGGCCATGATCAAAGAACTGCTGGACACCAGGATCAGGTAAAATTTATCTGCTGCCCATGGTGTGACCCTCGGGGGTCAAAGGTTAGAGATTATATTCACTAGGAGGTGTCTGCACCCTACCTCCCAGTAAATTGCACATAAATTAAATGGTTTTTCTTAATTACTTAAATTCCAAGGGGAAAAAATACACAAACAAAACTATCATTACTGGATCAGAATAATATTAAAATAAGTGTTTGGTTGGGTTGATATATTGAACATTGTTTTGTACTCTAAATGAGAACTATTGGATTATTATTATAGGATTGGGTGGTGATTTGCTGCTTTTTTTTTTAGATTTATTTCTGTAAAGGTATACAAAATGGCCATTCCTATATGCATGTCCGTATACAAATATGATTGCTACACTAAGGGGTAGATTTATCAAGGGTCGAATCAAAAATTCGAAGTTTCTAAATATAAATTTATGGTCAAAACTGTCAAATTCGAATAGGGTGTTATCCAAATTCGATTCGAGTTTTTAAAAAAAATAAATAAAATTGAATTTGATTTTCGAGATTTATTTGACCATTCGCCACCTTAAACCTGCCAAATTGCTGTTTAAGGCAACGGGAGACATCCAGGGATATGTTTGCAACCTTCCTTCGAGTTTGATTGAATTTGATTCGAATTTTCGGGGTCGTTTAAATTTCAACTAGTCGAATTTTCGAATTTATGGGAGTTTGGGGGAGTTTAAAAAGCCTCACATGAACTCGAAATTCATCCCTTGACAAATGTGCCTAAATATTGGCAGCACATACCTCTCCTGGAAGATTTACTAAAACTTACTGTATGAACACTAGTATAAATATCTATCCTTATATCCAGTCTGCTTCTGTTTCCCACCCTAACCTATACAGGCCTACGGTGCAAGAAGATGGTGGAGATGTCCTGTACAAAGGCTTCCAGGATGGCATTGTCCAGCTGAAGCTGCAGGGGTCCTGTACCAGTTGCCCTAGCTCCATCATTACACTAAAGAGCGGCATTCAGAACATGCTGCAGTTCTACATCCCAGAGGTTGAAGGAGTAGAGCAGGTAAGGCTTTCACTGTGTGCAGTCATGAGCTCCTCTGTATGTCTCATTAGTACCACACTTAAAGGAGAAGGAAAGGCTAAAATTGATTAAGCTTTAGCAGAAAGATCTATATAAAACACCAGTAAATCCTCAAAGTTATGCTGGGCTGCTCAGAGTGCTCTGTCAAAAGAAACATGGCATTTGCTTTCTTCTATTGTGTACACATGTATCAGACTTCCTGTTTTCAGCATAAACCTCCAGGGCTTGGGCTTGAGCATGCTCAGTTTGCTCCTCTCTCCCCTCCCTTTTCGCCCTCCCTCCTCCACTCCCTGCTGTAATCTGAGCCCAGAGCTATAAGTGAGCAGGGAGAGACTCAGGCAGGAAGTGATGTCACACCAAGCTAATATGGCAGCTGTTATCCTAAACAAACACAGGCAGTGTCTAGAGATGTTTACTCTGGTATGTTAAAGCATTCTACAGAATAAATACACTGTTATAGCTTGCACTATTGTGGCTAATCTATTGGCAATAAACTGTCTCTGTAGCTTTCCTTCTCCTTTAACTCTCACTCTCTTTTTCTGATTGCCTGAAGTTGCCCCTTTCCTGTTGCTCGCGTGACTTGTAGTCAGACTTCCCAGCTTCCAAAACAGTACTGTTTTATTCAGAGAATTGACTCCTTTCTGCCACGTAAAAGGTTCTCTGTGAATTGACAGCCATTCTTTTTTATTTAAAAAAGCTGGGGTTATTTACAACTGCAAGGTGCTAAAAATGGCGCATAATTGTTCCCAACAATATGCCAACAATTCGATTGCTCCTACTTGAACTTATCTATACCAACACCATATACTTAGTTGCTGTTTGCACATACTGATCTGGCACAAGGCATCTTGGCTCACTTATGGCTCACTGGGGCTCATTTATAAACACTGGGCAAATTTGCATCTGGGCAGTATCCATAGCACCCAATCAGTGATTAGTTTTTTTTCAGTTAGCTGCAGGTTGAGCAGTGAAAGCAATCATCTGATTGGTTGCTATGGGGTACTGCCCAAGTGCAAATTTGCCCAGTGTTTATAAATGACTCCCACTCAGTTTATTTTACCGCTACCCCTGACAAAGAGGGGTCGCGGATCTGGGCCTGCGGGGCCCACAAGAGCCTGGGGCCCGCCGGGTTTTTTCCTGGTGTCCCGCCGGCCCAGTCCGACACTGGCCAAATTTAACCAAACACGTGGGTTGCTATATCAGGTAAAGATCCTCTTGTTTGGTTATCTTGCCAAAAAATCCTGAGATGTGTGCCCACATTAACAAAGGATTTATTTTTATCAGTAGCAGTGATGAAAGCACCAACTTATTTTCCTAATCACGGAAGTGGAAGCAATCCACAAAGCTGCCTAACATGCACCGACCTGTTACTTGCCAATAGTTGCAGACTAATTGTTGCTTCTTGTTGCTGTAAGCATCCAGCCTTTATTGGTACTGCTCAGTAGTATTGTGTTATAAAGGTGACCAGTTCTACAGACCCTACAAATTGTATTTGCTTTGCATATATCTACAGGTCAGGTGACAGGCTGACTTTTTCCGTCTCATTGTGTTCTGTAAGGAAGTGCAAGAAGCAAAGCAAGAATTCTGTGTACTTGCTCTTAAGTGGATTTCTATTTGATCTTCCTAAAAGCTCTTTCATTGCAACGTAAACATTGTGATTGGTGGGATGACTCGTGTTTAAAAGCAATGCTTGCTGATTTTGAGGCGGCTGTTATTGGAAATTGAAGCAGCAATCACTACTCTTAAGAGCAGAGACACGCTGCGATTCGGGGAGATTGGTCGCCCGGCGACAAATCTCCTCTTCTTCAGGGAAACTAATGTCCCCAAACTGTCTTCCCGGTGGCTGGAATGAAAATCTCCGGCGTGATGACACTCGGACCAATTCATTTTCCGAAGTCGCCAAAAGTTTCCTCGTGAGGCAACTTCGGAAAATGAATCGCTCCGAGTGCCATCCCGCTGACGATTTACATTCTAGCTGGTGGGGAGGCAGTTCGGGGAGATTAGTCGCCCAGAAGAAGAGGAGATTTCACCTCAGCTATTTGCATTTCAATAGCAGCTGTTAAGCACGAGCTGGCAGCAGTTTCCGGGTTTGGCCTTTTAACCATAAATATGTGGCATGAATCAGCCAATGCCTGGCCACCAAAAGCTTGGACATACATGTAAATGATAAAGTAAAGGGCTGGTTTACCTTGATATTAACTATTAGTATGTTATAGAGCTGCCAATTCTAAGCAACTTTTCAATTGGTCTTCATTATTTATCTTATATAGATTTTTTATTATTTGTCATTTTCTTCTGACTCTTTCCCAAGTTTCAAACGGGGGTCAC
The DNA here is from genome assembly GCA_038501925.1 of Xenopus petersii. Lineage (NCBI taxonomy): Eukaryota > Metazoa > Chordata > Amphibia > Anura > Pipidae > Xenopus > Xenopus petersii. The sequence goes on from CM076677.1 coordinate 106,053,473, forward strand.
TGACCCCATCTTCATACACATGTTCTGTATGGCAACATATTTATTGTTATTAATACTTTTTATTACTCATCTTTCTATTCGGGCCCTCTCCTATTCATATTCCAGTCTCCTATTCAAATCAGCGCATGGATGCTGGGGTGATTTGGACCATAGCAACCAGATTGCTGAACTTGCTAACGCAACATAGCACACCTCTAGAAGCGGATATTTTGGAGTCCGTTTGTTATGTTGATGCCACACAAGTTACAGGGCTTACTGGAGAAGTCTCACACATGAGGCTTATGGCAAAAGTGGTGGGTTTTCAAATGTCATTTTCCTCATGCAACTGCTCCTGAAGTGTATTCCATGTAAAGCTGCCTGCTGGGCACACACAGTCAGGCCGTCCGTCACCACCCCTTTGTGTGTCAGACATTGTGTTTTACATTCAATAGAGGGCGGGTGACAGACTGATTGGAGTGTTTTGACACCGTTTTTTAACCATTAGCAGACAAACACCCCGTGTGTAATTGGCCTAATGAATTGACCCACATGCTGCTCATTCCAGCGGGAAGGTGACGGAACATAAGATGCTCTTAAGCAGGGGTGTCAACATAAGTGCAATGAATAGGGGCTGGTTCTAAAGATACCTTTGGCTCTTGTTTTATTCACGAAAAAAGTACGTTATTTGTTACTTCTTGAGCTAAACAGGGAAACTGAAGGTACTCCATGTTTGGTTGCAGCGAGTTTGATCATTAGATTCCCAGATAATGCCCCTACATAATGGACTAACAAAACAGTCACAACAAAGGTTTTAGGGTAGGGGTTCTTTTTATCGCTCACACAAGGATCAATCATGGAGGAGCTTCAGTTCATTATACTCCAGTTGTAAAGGGATATATCGCCCATTTAAAACGGCTTTGCCTCTGTAATGGTAAAAAAATTACTTTACAAGAACTTGCGTTCCCCGCTCTATGTTCTAAAATACATAGCAGCATAGTAACATGTCTAATGCAAAATACATTTAGATATTTTTTACTTCCTATTTAGATCCACCCCAAATTCTTTTGTGCACACAGGGGGTTTCTTGTGTGTTTTTCATTTGTTTATTTTTTACCGATTATGTAGGCAGACTCATAACCATATTTTTATATAAGCCTGTAACTGATTCATGTATGTACTTTCTTCCTGTAGGTTGGGGATTTGTTAGGGTTGCCACCTTTTAAAAAAATCTTTACCGGCAGATGGAGGGGGTGGGGTTAAAAGGGCGAGTTGTGATGCTAAAGGGGGCGGGGCGTGACACGCTATTGGCTGGGCAGGTTGTGACGTCAAAAGGGGGGCTGAGCCAAATGCGCACATTTGACAAGAAGCCCTGGAAAAAAAAGTTTCGTTTTGAGCAGGCTGGGGGCAGGCCACAGGCTTTTTTTAGGTGTTTTACAAATTTACCGGCAGCTACATTGCCAGTAAATTTGTAATACCGGCCCCGGCCTTGGCTGGTGTTTTACCTGCCGGGTAGCAACACTACCTGTAGGGCCAGTAGTATGTTCAACACTTCTTATTGACCGATGTTCGTCCCCGTTGGTCAAACATTGCTTTAGTGCTCCCCTCCCTTTTATTCTGATTTAAGATTTCATTTATCTGTGGTTTTAAATAGTTGTCTCCCATCCACCCCATTGGTGCAGTCATAGCTATTCTGTGTGTTTACAGATTCACTTTTAAAGACACAGTGTCAGGAATTTCAAGTGTTTTTGTCTTTTCTCTTGCTTTATAAAATGTTTCAACTCATGCTTAACCTGCCAGCGATGTAAGATCAACTGCTGCTTGCTGCCAATTGTCTTGGAACACGCAGTGTGTTATTCACTGCTTCTGCTCCTGACAGAGGTCAATATATTTGTCCCAGTCAGATGGATGAGAGATACTTGTGGATTGTGATCAAAATGTTGTGTGTGTTGTGGCCTTAAAGCAGAACTAAAGAACTAGCAACTGCGCATTCGCCAAAAGTTATGGAAATTGCCGAAAGGAAGGAAGAGGATCCAAAGTGCTGCCCATGAGCTCCGCTGCACTTACTCTTTACCGATATGTGAGCAAACTCTTAGGGTAATTTCAGGGGTAACAATCTATGTGGGGGGAAGCAGAGAGGGGGGGGACTAACTTGGATAGAGGATTTTCTTATTGGGGGGGGGGGTTTAGTTCTTCTTTAAGGTCACAAACATGCCCATTCTATCGCCCTGATCGTAAATCGCCACAGATATGTCACTCAAATCTTGTAATTGTGAGAAAATACCTGCTTGTGCTGTAAGTGTGATTTCACAGTGGGCAACAAAGTTTCCCGTGTATCATTGCCCTAAACAGAACTTCTTTTCCTTAAAGGGTTAAGTTCACCTTTGAGTATGATGTAGAGAGTGATATTCTGAGACAATTTACAATTGGTTTTCATTTTCTATTATTTGTGGTTATTTAGACTTTTATTCAGTAGCTTTCCAGTTTGCAACTTCAGCAATCTGACTGCTAGGGTCCAAATGATCCTCGCAACCATGAGTAAGAGACTGGAATATAAATAGTATAGGCCTACATAGAAAGAAGAATAATAAAAAGTAGTGATAATATAGTGAATAAAGTACCCTCTATTGTAAAATATAAGGATATTATAAGTTACCAAAGAGTTTCATGACCATATAAAAACACAAGGCCGAGTGTTTTTATACAGGTCATGAAACTCCGAGGTAACTTCTAATATCCTCATATTTTGCAACTGGGGGTACTTTATTTATTATAATACACAAGTTTCAATGAGTCATGTGACAAAAATGACATCAGAACTCACCGTTTATAACTGATGACATCAGAACTCACCGTTTATAAGGATATAATTTACAAGATATTAGTGTATTTAGTGTATTATAAATGTATAAACTTACAGATCATTTGTTTTTTAGATGACCCCCATTTGAAAACTGAAAAGAATCAGAAGAAAAGAGCAAGTAATTCAAAAATGCTAAAAAATAAAGACAACAATTTTAAAAAGTTGTTTAGAATTGCCCATTCTATATTATACTAAAAGTTATCTTAAAAGGTCATGGAACTCCGAGGTTACGTCTAATATCTTCATTTTATCCAACCAGGGGTACTTTAATTATTATACTGTAATACACAAGTTTTAGTGAGTCATGTGACAAAAATGACATCACTAGTCACCGTTTATAACAGGGGTGTCCAAACTACGGCCCAGGATGCATATGAATGCGGCCCAGTTTGGTTCCCGAGGAAAAGTCATGTTGCAAAAGATATAGGAAGAGGGGGGACTCTGCCCATTGCCCAGTTAGTAATAATATAATAATAAGTCTATTTAATATCCAGGTGTCCCATATTCCAGTGTATAGCTCCATCTGGTTATCCAACTGGCATTGTAGTTCTTTTGTGTGCATTTCCTTTACTTTTACAAACCAAACATGTTTGTGTATTTCATGTGTGGCCCCAGACAATTTTTGTTTTTCCAATGTGGCCCTGCGAGCCATAAGTTTGGACACTCCTGGTTTATAAGGATATAATTTACAGGATATTCTTGTGTATTATATGTAAATATGTACCACAGGTTTTTTGTCGTTCAGTCGTTTGTGTCGCATACACAGGAGATGATAAGGAACAGATTATACAATCGGGTTCCCATTAATGTGATTGTGAAACAAACAGGCCTCTTTGTTTCTCTAGGAGACAGATTGTGGGAATAAAATTATACGTCTGATCCAATGCAAAACGGGGCAAATGTGCTTTTTTTATCCTATTTAAAGAGCAAACAACATAATGGCAAGACAAACCTTGGCAAGGTGATACCAAATACAACAATTTACACTCAGGCTTAGTCCACACCAGGCGATTCGGGGAGATTTAGCGCCTGGCAACTAATCACCTCTTTTTTGAGGCGACTAATCTCCCCGAACCGCTTCCTCTTCTCCTGCGCCGGCTGTAATGAGTCGCCTGCATTATGACACACGCGGTGCTTCGTTTTCCGAAGTTGCTCGAATTTTCCTCGTGAGGCAACTTCGAGCAACTTCGAAAAACGAAGCGCCGCTTGTGTCATAACGCAGGCAACTCTCATTACAGCCAGCGCAGGAGTTGAGGAAGCGGTTCAGGGATATTAGTCGCCTCAAAGAAGAGGCGATTAGTTGCCAGGGCATTAAATCTCCCCGAATCTCCTGGTGTGAACTAAGCCTTAATCGTCTGGTGTGGACTAAGCCTTAGTGTCAAAGGCAATTGACAATTTGCATGCGAGAGAAGTAATTTGGGGGGGGGGGGGCATTACCAAATAGTATCCCGTCTGTTTGATGAGGGGTGCTAATTTGTGCTAATAAGTGCCAGTGGGGAGCGTCTGTTACTTAATGCTGTTCCTGCTGGACATTATATACTGAAGTATTTTCCCATGAAATGTTTATAGATCATGCCATAAATAAAGCTTTGTATTTTGTATTTATAATCAGGTGACGGATGAAGATGAGGAAGACGCTGGAAAAGAAACTGCCTGAGACTTCCTGATCATAAATAGTAACCTGCTGTCTATATCCGGCATCTGCTTGATAGAAATCCACAGCCATTTCTAATCCCGGCGGCACTGTGAACTGGCAACCAGTTGAGTGGTTTAGGTAGCCTTCGACAGTCTCAAATGGGGAAAAAAATTTTTGTTTTTTTTTCGGGGTGGGGATCTAGAAGATAAATATTACAATCGTTTATTTTAATATTCAATCTCATCATTAGTTATTGTATTTATCTGCCTGTTGGAATAAAAGGCTCATATATGTGCAAATGCACTGGCTCCATGTGTTGGTGCTATGGGGATATCATGGGATGAATTTCGAATTCATGTGAGTTTTTTTTAAACTCCCTTAAATTCGAATTATCGAATTTGTTAAAGTCGGACAAATTGAAACGACCCAAAAACTCTAATCAAACTCAATTCAAATTTGATTCTAGTTTTTTTCTATGAAAAAAAGAAGGCTACAAACAACTCCAAATTGACACCTGGACCTCTCCCATTGGCTTAAACAGTAATTCAGCAGGTTTTAGGTGGCAAATAGTCGAATTCTTAAATGATCAGAGTATGATAAATCTTGAAATTATAATTCTAATTTTTTTAAAAAAAAAACTCAAATCGAGTTTGGATAATTCCCTAGTCAAATTTGATAGTTGGACCATAAAATTCAAATTTTCAATTCCCACCTTAATAAATTTGCCCCTTACTGTTAGGAATTGATCCTGTATGTCAGAGTTACTTGAACGCTAAGAAGACTATCTGTGAATGGATATTCAGGGCTGTTTTGCCTACTATTAACACATACATTTTGGATTTTTTTTTTTTTTTTGCGGCATCTAGGATTTAGCTGCTATTGGTAGAAATGGCTTCGCTACTAAAATGACACCATGTGGGGCTGTGTATGTGGGGCCCCCTACCCTTTACTCCTAAACACAAAACAAACAGCTCTAAGGGCAAGGCCAGACATGGCGTTTTTACATTTCATTTTTAAAAAAAGCTCAGTCGGGCATAAACTGCACTACCACTGAAACTAATGGAACAACACACTATGGCAATTCTCACAGGGCGCTTGCAAGCCGAAATCCGCCACGGGACGCCAATATTGGCATTTTTTAGCAGAAACACCAATACGTCAAACGACGAAATCAATAGACTCTTTGGGATCTGCAACTTTGAAACCACACGTTACGTAAACACACAGCGTATTTTAAATATGGCGTCCAAATTCTCGCGACATAAATGACGCATATACGTTTTTACGGCCGGTGACGTAATTACATTACGTATTGACGGTCATTCCTGCTCCATTTGGCATGTAAATCGTTTTTCTATTTCTAAATAGCTTTTCTATTTCCAGCCAGCGGAATTATGGGGAACGAGAACAATGCGAAGTGCATATTGGGAAAAGTTGAAAAACGCATGTTGACGGTCGTGTGTGGTTTCAGTGGCGTATTTACGCCCGACTGAGCTTTTTTTTAAAAACACAACATAAAAACGCAATGTCTGGCCTTGCCCTAAGCCGCAAACACTACTGACAAGGGAAACTTATAGATGCCAGGTGCTACCCGTCCATGCCAACAAAACAGCAAATATGCCAGTGTACGTTGAGATATAGAGGTAGTTCACCCTCCATTTTGGTCTTGTGAGCTGCAAACAGATCAAGATCTTCCATTGAGAAGCAATGACCTTATAGATCAGTATATTTGGGGTAAATATGGACATACTGTCTAAGCTGCAGCAACCCTTCTCTTTGCCCAACATGATATCCCTTCTCAATTGAGATTTGATCAGGGTTTCTTCTGATATTGATCAGGTCATGTGGAAATCAAAGTCTTATTTTGCTATACAGTAGATACTGTCCTCTGCCAGGAAATCTGCACAGACATGGGGGCAAATTTACTGAAGGGCGAAGTGACTAACGATGGCGAAAATTCACCAGTGTGGCGTTAATTCGGAACTTTGCCATTTTACTGACGGGCGCTGGCGTAAATTCGCTAGTGAAGGAGATAGACTCTAGCGCTACTTCGCACTCTAATGCCTGGTGAATTTTCGTTATTTTCGTTGCGAATGGTCGTAACTACGTAAATTCACAAAGATGCGGATTTTCTTGCGCCAGACTTGCCTTCACCACCTCAGACGAGGTGAAGTGCAATAGAGTAGATAGGAGTTCCTCAAAGTCCCAAAAAACGCTGGCGTCTTTTACTTTTTACAGGGTGATAGGCTGAAAAAGATCGTACATTTTTTTAGGTTCCCTCCTTTCCCCCTACATTTCCTAACATATGGCACATAAAATATACACTGGGCTCACGTGTAGGGCATTATAACAATTTTATTTTATTAAGGTTCCCTGGCCTTGTGTCGTGTAATGTAGTTACTGCAACATATACGTCCATTGTACTTTAGCTTTATGCGGTATGCTAATTGGGCATCGCTAGCGTAACTTCGAACTTCTTATCGTATTATCGCTAGTGCACCTTCACAAGCGTTCGGAAACCGTTGACGCAACTTCAAATTTTCGTGAATTAGCATTGTCCTGGCGAATCTACGCCTCACAAAGTGTTGCAATGTCAGCGAAGCTGTCGCTGCTGCAATTTCGGAGGTAAGTAAATTTGCCCCATGGTCTGTGACCCAACTGATGACCCTGGGGTTATTGCCAGACAAGAGGATCTTACTGTATATTACCAGCTAACAGTTAAACTTCTGCATGATAATAGGAACGCCTGCCATTTGGCCAACACTCTCAAAAATGATAATTAAACCTCATTTGCATCAGTTTCCTTGATGCACGTTCTTCAGCAATCCAGTTTCTGGGCCTGAGGGTTGACTGGATCAGCTGCAATTCCTGCACATCTGGATGGGTGAATTTTACAGTCACGTTGCATGGCTAGGGTGGCACATCATTTTTTGTAACAAGCAGTCATTGGCTAGTAGAATTTCAACTTAACTGAAAACTATTACTATATGTTTGTGTTATTGATTCCATGCTTTTTTATCATCTAGAAAAGGTTGGGAGTTGTACTGTTACTGTAAAGTTGCTGTCATAACCATGTCAAGGTAAACCCCTTATACTGGGCCTAACTATTTTATTAGGACAGACCAAGGGGTAGGCCAGTGGGGCATATGCATTGGAAGGGGAGTAAGATTAAGGGACAGCAGTGAGCAAGGCGGTTGGCAGGCTTTGAGCAAGTCAATGGGGGTTGGCAGACTGGGTGCCAATACTACTTGGCCCAGCTCTTCAATTTACCACGGCTGTCTTTTTAATAGCCTGGCATCACTGTGCCTCATTGCATTTCCTTGCGCATTGGACTCTGATCTGCTGATCCATCTCTTCTGTAGCTTTATATGGGAACAATAACGATGACCCAAGATCATGTGCCTAGGGCAGCAGCTTTAGCGAGGTGTCCTGTCTGTATGTATGTATGTATGTATGTACTGTATATATGCAGGTATGGGATGAAAAACCTATTATCCAGGAAGCTCCAAATTACGGAAACACTGTCTCCAAATAATGCACATTTATAAAAAAAAATATTATTAAACTAGACTTAAGGTATGAAGGTCCAAGTTACAGAAAGATCCACTACCCGGAAAACCTCAGGCCCTGAGCATTCTGAATAACAGGTCCCATACCATATGTAAAAGCTTTAAATAAGTGGTTTACCTCTAATTTAAGTTTTAATTCATTATGGAATGGCCAATTCTAAGCGCCTTTGCAACTGGTCATCGTTATTTATTTATTTTTAGCTTTTGAATTATTTGCCTTCTTCACACATTTTAGATCTTTCAGATGGGGGTCACTGACCCCATCTAAGCGCAAATGCTTTGTAAGGCTACACATTTATTGTTATTGCTACATTTTATTATTCCTCTTGCTATTGAAATCTGCACGTATTTGGCCAGCTTAACTGGAGGAGTCACAAGGGGACATGGATTTATACTATTGAATGCTATTCTCGTATCTACCAGGGAGTTGGTAGCTTGTGTCAGGGAGTTATCTGGTTAAAAGAGCAGTAATACCATCAATTAAAATTGTTTTCGAGTAATTAAAATATAATGTACTGTTGTCTTGCACTGGTAAAAGTTCTGTGTTTGCTTTAAAAACTAGACTTTAGTTTGTGTAAACAAGCTGCTGTGTAGCTATGGGGGGAGGGCAGCCATTCATATCTTAAAAAGGAGAAAAGGCACAGGATACAAAGCAGATAACATATAAGCTCTGTAGGAAACAATGGGATTCTGCAGTGCTTATCTGTTATCTCCGATGTGTCCTGTAATTGAATGGCTGTTCCCATGGCTACACAGCAGCTTGTCTACATAAACTATAGTAGTGATTCTGAAGCAAACACCCCAGTTCTACTAGTGCAGGGCACCTTTATATTATTTATTCATTACTTAAAAACACTCTCTTTTTTTACGATCTTACTGTTCCGTTAACTTTCAATTGTTATGTTGATAGGCTATTGGGGGCGGGGAGGGGGGTGATAACAATTCAACTTGCAGTGCAGCAGTAAAGATTGTGTATACGTTTGATTTTTCTGCACCAAATGATTGGAGGTACTTTGAGTACACCGCTTTGAATCGGATGAGTGCATCTTCTTTTTTTCCTTATTTTGGTTCATTCTCATGTAGAGTCACGTGACCTGAAGGTAGCACCGCCAAGGAAGAATCTAAAATTTCAACAGACAGAGTGGGCAGGGCCAGAATATAATGTGTTAGCGTTGGCTACAATGGAAAAAAAGCTGTCAGTTTTGAAAACCTTCAATATTTGCCTAGTCACAAGGAAGCACAAGTGCACACAATCACAAACATACCTTTGTCCTCCCAGCGCTGCAGATATTGTGTTTTCGTTACCCTGCAAATAAAAATGTCACTTAACCTGGATTTGAAAAATAAACTTCATGCGCTGACTGGAGTTCCCAGATCTCTTCATGTAACCAGCATTTAGTCATTGCAAGTGCAGTTTTATTGGGCCTGTTTAACTAGAGGAGGCATATCTGAAAAAGTTAACTGAAAGCTAGTCTTCTCTATGGGGACTGCACCCATATAGGGTCGCCACCTTTTCCAGTGGCTAAATCCAAACAAAGGGGGCGGGGCAGATAGCATTGGGGGTGGAGCATTGATGACAAAAGGCAGGCACAATGAAGTAGGCGGAGTAATGATACCAAGGCGGGGTTAACGCATCACTTAAGGCAGCTTATTGGGCCCGTGTGTGGGCCATCCAAAGGGCTTCCCCGATTGATATCTGGCAGAAAGTCGGGCAGGATAAAAAAATCGCAGCTGTATCTGTGCGTGTATGTGGTCCCTTGATCCGAGCGCCCACATCGGATCCATTATGATCCGATCGTTGGGCCCTAGGGCCCACAATCGGATCAGCCCAATATCAACCACTTCAATGAGGGCATATCGGGGAGAGATGTCGCCAAACAATCGGATATCTACGTCTATGGCCACCTTTAGACACAACCGGTTGGATTCTCATCCAGTTTTCTCAATGTTGTAAACCGGACGGAAAGTTTTGATGCCCAGTTCAAAACCACACTGGTGGCAACCCTATCTCTTATCTATATTCTACCTGATGAGTGAGCTCAATCCTTTCATTACAGGTATGGGATCTATTATACAGAAATCAGTTATGCAGAAAGCTCTGAAATACAGAAATGCTAATTTATAAAACCAATTTCTTATTTTTGATTATTTGTTTTTTTTTTTCTGTAATAAGAAATTAATCTTGATAATTCATTTATTGTCCAGCATGTCCAAAGTGTGGCCCGGGGGCCAATTGCGGCTGTTTTCAAATTTAGACCAGCCCTCGGCCTCCATCATGAAATTAATAATAATGAGGCCCCCCAGCAGGACCGCCCTCGTTGCAAAAAGTTTGAGCTCCCCTGGTCCAGATTATTGTTCGGTTTTCACAGGGCTGAAAATGAACAGAAACACGAGACCCAAAAAGTTTGGGTCAAAACCGAACAGGTGGCAACCCCACACCCATGGGAGGGCACTACATGTCCAGCTTTATCTGTGATTCAGTGCAAGTGCATATTTGCTTAGAATGCCACTGCCCTGCATCATACTGTACAAGTGAGTGGAGGCAGCAGGATGATGCAATGATTAGCAGGGCCGCCATCAGAAATCGCAGGGCCCCATACAAAAAAAATTCCTGGGCTGCGGCCGCCACAAGCCCCACCTACAGGTCCGCCCTCCCCACTCCACAGGTCCTCCCCCCACCACACACTAAAAAAACAAACATTGGTGGTTATGGTTCCCACATGTTAATAAAAAAATATTGGTGGTCAGGGCCCCCCCATTGAAAAAAACATTTGTGGTCAAGGCTCTCCCCTATTAAAAAAAACATCTGTGGTCAAGGCCCCCCATTAAAAAATATTGGTGGCTAGGACCCCACATGGGGAAAAAAATTGGTGGCCAGGGACCCCCACGTTATAAAAAAACATTGGTGGCCATGCCCTTCCCCATGTTATAAGAAAATTGGTGGCCAGGGCCCCCCTTAAAAGTCCATGTAAAAAAACTTGCCCCCCCAGAAGTGTAAAAAAAATTGGTGCCCAGGGCCCCACCACACAACAGGGACCACAAAGGGTTACCTTTAGGGGGGCCCTGCCATGTTACACTTACTTCATTAGCATGGCCCACCTGTTCTCAGTGAGCTGCCAACTACAGAAGGGAGGAGGGGAGCACAGGTGGCTGCATCTTCTTCTAGTGACAACATTTTCTTCCCTTATTGGTCACAGAATTTCAAGTCCTGGTAAAGCTGCATGGTGATTGGATGAGCTGGAGGAGAAGTTCAAACCTCATCTATCCAATCCCTGAGCAGCTCAACCGGGACTTAAACTCAGTGATCAATTAGGGGAAGTAATGGACAGAAGATACCGCCCCTTGTGCTTGTGCTCCCGCCCTGTCTTCCTGGAGTCAGCAGCTCTTTGAAAGCAGGGGGCCCGGCTAATCCAGGTCTGGACTGACAATTAAAATAGGCCCTGACATTTCAAGTACACAGAGGCCTAATCAGCCCACATAGAGGCCCAAATAGCCCCCACCAGCCCACTAAATGCTGACTTTCTATTGCACCTTATAGCAGCCCCTCTGACATTTGCCAGAACCCACAGATTGCCAGACCGGGCCTGCCCCTTACCCTCAGGGCCCCCTACAACTCTCCCCCTTGTCCCCCCTGATGGCTGCCCTGATGATTAGCACTAATCTGTAACATATCTAGTACTGTCACAAGCAGTAAATTTCTGCACTGAAATCTGTTTTTCAAAAGAGCAAACTTTTTAAATCTGACATGGGGCTAGACATATTATTAGTTTCCCAGGTGCAGGACGTGCAGCCAGGTCCCCTGCCCTCCCACCAGACACAAACTACATTATAGACTTGGCCGTGTGCGGGGCTCTGACGGGCCCTGTACCCAGGGTCGGACAGTCGGACTGGTGTGTACAGAGCCCACCAGGAGCCTCCGGAAAAACAAAAAGGGCCTTCCTACCAGCGCGGAACGATTCCAGATCCCGCCCCCTGCACGTGCATGCAGGACGTTGGCGCATTCTTTCCTCTTCCTGAACTGGATGGACCGGGGGCAAAGGAGAGCAGCTGGTTCAGGCGGGAAAGCAGGTCTGGGCAGGCGGGGCCCATGAAGACTGAGGCCCACCGTGATTTTTCCCGGTGTCCCGTCGGCCCAGTCCGACACTGTCTGTACCCCCTGGTAGTTGTGCCACTGGCACTAATACCATGCGGCACTGAAGTCAATGCCAGCCTGAGCACTATCTGCAAGGAGTTTGTGTGTTCTTCCTGTGTCTACATAGGTTTATTCTGGGTATTTCGGTTCCTCCTGCCCTTCAAATACATAGAGGCAGCAACTTAATTGGCTCCTGATAAAATCAGCCAGTGCCTGCGAAAGTGATTGGGACCTTAGATTGTAAGCTCTACTGGGGCAGTGAATAATGGATAATCTCTGTAAGTGGGCAATGGAAAATGTCAGTCCTGTATAAATAAAGAAGAAGACGAACATCCTCTTATGAACAAGGAATAGCTCGAAGCATAAGTTAAAGGGAATGTAACCCCCCAAAATAAAAGTTTACAAACTGAAACTATGTAATTTTAAGCAACTTTCCGAAATACAATCGTTACCAATGTTCAATTGATTTCTTGTGAGCGCAACTTGATCAGATAGCTTCTACTTATTCTAGTTAGAAACACACCAGAGCAGTGAATATACTTGCGTTCAGCAGCAGCGACATCCCTACAAACTTATGAAGTTCTTCTCCGAAGCCTTTTCTCCTTTTTCAGCTTTGAATGGCTGCCCCCATGGCTACTGTTTTGCTTGTAGTTCCATGAGTCTCTCAGAAAAAATAATAACACCACACCTAGTATATTAAGTAAATTTACTGTATTAGCTGTAACGTTAGTAAAAAAAATCAAGAATTCATCAATCAGCAATAAATCAGCAAAATAATCAAGTAAGCATCATGGTTTGAGTCAACATCATCATCTGCACCAAGGGACTGGGAGATCCCACTTCTGTCAGCAGAGAGGTGTCAAGCGGGAATCAAAGGCTCTGGGCAGCACATAGGGTTGCCATCTTTTCTGAACCACGTGCCGTGATGCAAAAGGGGTGGAGCAACATTGCGCGATGGCCAGAAGGCTGAAAAAAAGGTAAGTTCTGAGTGATTCAGGATGGGCCAAGGGCTTTTTTTTTAAGGGTATTACAAATTTACTGGCAACTACATTGTCGGTAAATTTGTAATACCGGCCCCAGCCTTGGCAGGTGTATTACCGGTTTATGCTAGGCCGGTAAAATCCCGGCCGGGTGGCAGCACATGCATTTGCTCCACTGGAGAAATCTCAGCCAACAAAATGAAGACCCCCATTTTTATATGCTCTAGTAAACAATGAGCTCGTACATTCAACCACTTGCTCACATTTGAAGCAGAGATCTTATCGTTTATTAGCATTTGCGTACATATTCTACCCTAGGCTATCATAAAGGAAGCTTCTATGAGATCAGAAGTCAGAAACATATTAGGTCATTGACTAGTTGAGTTCAATCGTTCTTGCCTTACAAAGCTTTCTTATACTAGACCCTTATTTAGAACATCCTCAGGGTGTATGTGTATCAGATACGATTCTTTTAACTCTCGAGAATTGTGTATACGGAAGGGAACATTTGAGGGAATGCGGGTGAAAGCTGCCAAAATGTATTTTTGTCCATTGATTTTCTGAAAAGGTCAGTTTCCAATTTTGTTCCCCTACTGATAATATTGACATCCAAGAAGCTGATGCAATTTATGTCACATGTCCATGTGAATTTAATTTTCCCCGAATCTCCACGTGTAAATACTTAAAGGGGCTGTCCACCTTTAAATTAACCTGTAGTAGGACACAGAGGGTGATATTTTGAGACAATTTGGCAGTGGTTTTCATTGGTTATTTATAGGTTTTGGGTTTTTTTTGGCTTTTTGTTCAGCAGTTCTTCAGTTTGCAATGTAAGAAATCTGGTTGCTAGGGTCCGTATTACCCTAGCAACCATGCAGTGATTTGAATAAGAGACTGTAATGATAATAAATGTGTAGCCTTAGAGAGCATTTGTTGTTTTTTTGTAGATGGAGTCAGTGACCCCCCATTGGAAAGCTGGAAAAGTCAGAAGAAGAAGGTTAAAAATTGAAAAACTATAAAAAAGAAAAGGGCAGTTGAAAAGTTGCTTAGAATTAACCTTTTTAATAACATACTAAAAGTTAACTTAAAGTTGATTCACAGGTGAAAATATAAACAATACATGATGTTAGAAGAATTTCCATCTGCAGAACAAAAAGCCTCCGTTTATTTACACAGCAAACAAGGCATAAATAAGTGTGTGTTGAACTGTAACAGAATGACCTGGGCCTACAAATCTTTCTGCTGGAAACCTCTATCTTGCACATAAAACACATGCAGGGAAATCCCAGAAAAGAGACCCCTTCACCCCTGCATTCATTTGTCAAATGTCAAACTGGACAATCATGAATGATTTCTATTAGTTCAATATTTTTTCCTCATTTTTCAAAACATTAACACATTTACCAAACATGATACCTGTGCCAATTCATCAGAATGTGTGACTGCTGTGAGCACCCATCCATCCATCCAATGGGTTGGTAGTGCTCAGTGCTGTTCAGCAGCAGCTCTCAGCACTAACGCTCGTCTGAATCCTGACTCCCTGGTGTAATTCACTTGTTAGGGGGACGGGATTCAGATAGTCTGAGTGAGTTCTGGGACAGTGTTGCCCAAAATGGGCCTCAGTTACCATTGTCCCAGGCACAGGTCCTAGAGCCTCTTAGGGCTCATGTACAGAGCATTGGCAACGGTCAGTGAAACTTGTGCTAGACTGCAAAGTGCAGGGCTGTTGGCATGGCCGCCATCAGGGGGGCACAGGGGTAAAGTCATACTGGGCCCAGACCTAAAGGGGGACTGGCTGTGCTGCACTTTGCTGCAATACTCTATAGGCCCCTGACCACCAATGTTTTTTTTTGTTCAATTTTCTATGGGGCCCCTGACCACAAATGCTTTTTTTAACTTGTATGGGGGGCTGGCCACCAATATTTTTTTTTTTGCTTGTGGGGGGACCCTGGCCACCAATGGGTTTTTCTAAGTTGTAGGGGGCGCCCTGGTCACCAGTGAAGTTTTTTAAGTTTTATGGGGGTTCCCTGACCACAAATTGTTTTTTTTTTTTGTTTTTTTAGCTTGTAGGGGGACCCTGGCCACAAATGGGTTTTTTTAACTTGTAGGGAGGACCCTGGCCACCAATTGGTTTTAGCACCCATGTTTGTGCGGCTGTTTTTACTGTAGTGCGAGGGGTGTGGGGGTTTAGGGTGGGGCCTGTGGTGGTGGGCGGAGTCCAGAAATGTTTGTCTTACGGGGGCCCTGTGATTTCTGATGGCGGCCCTTGCTGTTGAATCCAGTTTAAGGGAGGAACTCCACAGGCGATTTTGGCGCGATCCGACGCACAGCTCAAAAATGCAGGCGTCAAGTCGGATTCGACGGAAATAAGGTAAGCAACAGGTACGTTGGATGGTGCCGCAGCATTCAGCCGACGTGACACGACTGTCGGATGCAGACGCTGCGTCATTTCATCCAACATTTCCATTTCGTACCTTATTTCCATCGCATCAGACTTGACGCCTGCATTCGTCGGATCGCTCCGAAATCGCCCTTGGAGATCCTCCCTTAATGTGTGCAGTTTCTTAATAAGCTCTTATCCCCTGTTACACCCTGTCCACCCACATCTCATTCCTAGTCACACCCCGATTGTGCTCTGAGTGCTTACCTGTTTCTAAAGTATATTTGGATATAGTCGGTGTGTTTTCAATACGTTTTCATGGAGGGTTAACATCAGTTAAGGTGCAAATCACAGAGGTTGTTACTGTGAATGACTGGCTGAGGGTGGGAGTTGATTATAAAATTCTTTACTCGTGCCCACTTTATTTTCTTATTTTGGGATATAGGAGAGTATGTACCCAGTTCTATAGTTCTCCAGACAGGAGTGTATCTCTTACTCATTCCCAGAGGAACAACTCATTGTTCCCATTCATAATCTCTGAAATAAATACCTGCTACAACTGTGTGTGTCATTTAGGGTAAGGGCACACGCTAAGATTCGGGGAGATTTAGTCGCCCCAGCGACAAATTGACTCTTCTTTGGGCGACTAATCTCCCCGAAAAGCCTTCCCGTCTGCTAGTATCTAAAACGCCGGTGGTATGGCACTTGAAACGCTTTGTTTTCCGAAGTTGCCCTCACGAGGAAACTTTGAGCGACTCCGGAAAACAAATCGCTCCGAGTGCCATTCCGTCAGCGATTTAGATTCAAGCAGGCGGGAAGGCTTTTCGGGGAGATTAGTCGCCCGAAGAAGAGGCAATTTGTCACTGGGCGACTAATCTCCCCCAAATAGCATTGTGTGCCTCTACCCTAACACCAGGAATTTCTTGTATACATTTCCCATTTATCCCCTTCCTAGTTTGTTTTGTTAGTTCATTGTTTATTTTGTTTTAGAGTATTTACTGTACATTGGCAAAATGTGTCACATAGCTCTACAGGTCGTACCAAGAATGGACAATTGGGCACCATGCACTGCGCAGACCTGGGCTTGCACTTTCTGGTTCCTGACTTGAATAGGCAATTGCCTTGGCTTACTGAATTGGCATCACAGCATGGAGCCATGACGTTGTTTTGTGGATGAGAAGTAAAGTGCAACAGCAGGCAAGATGGCTAGAAGGAGACGTGGCCAGATTAAACTCATGCCAAAACTGACCAGGCTATATCACTGGTAATGGGGTAAGGGACTTACAGACAGGGGTTTTCAAGATGTGGTTGCTACTTTTATCATAAAAGGTTCTTTACAATTTACTGCACTGCTTCCTGGAATGCCTGTGACTGCTTTATCACGATGAGGGACAGAGATACAGTAAGTACACTAAGCTGTAAACAAATGTATTAACCTGCACATTATAACTGTACTTGTAGCTAGAATTGACAGGGTCTCAAAGCAAAATATTTTTTTTAGGATCAATATTCCTCCCAATCTTCAGAAAGATTATAAGGTGAAAGCAGATTGGATATTCCTGTTTATTTTAATTCTTCCAATGCCCTGGGGCCCTAATCATGATATCCTACCAAACAAGAAATGGCAGACACACACAGATCCCACAGACAGGCTTGAACCTTAGTTTAGGCCATTTAATACATAGCCTTACGCTCTTTGTGCACTTGCCACCTAATCATAGGCAGTTTTACACTGAGAATTTCTTTATTTTCTAAATGTGTTACCCTAATCATGATATATTGCCAGGGGCTTCTCTCTTACTTTGACTATACACTTGTGTGTATTTATATATATATATATATATATATATATATATATTATATATATTTTTTTTTAATTATATATATACGTATATATATATCCATTATCTGGAAACCCATTATCCAGAAAGCTCCATATTATGGGAAGGCCGTCTCCTATAGACTCCGTTATATACAAATAATCTGCATTTTTACAAACTATTTCCTTTTTCTCTGTAATAATAAAACAGTAGCTTGTACTTGATCCCAACTAAGATATAATTAATCCTTATCTGAAACAAAGCCAGCCGATTGGGTTTAGTTAATGTTTAAAGGGATTCTGTCATGGAAAAACATGTTTTTTCCAAAACACATCAGTTAATAGTGCTGCTCCAGCAGAATTCTGTACTGAAATCAATTTCTCAAAATAGCAAACCGATTTTTTTTTATATTCAATTTTTAAATCTGACATGGGGCTAGACATATTGTCAGTTTCCCAACTGCCCCAGTCATGTGACTTGTGCCTGCACTTTAGGATGGAACTACTTTCTGGCAGGCTGTTATTTCTCCTACTTAATGTAACTGAATGTGGGATCTACACGGCAGCTGTTATCTTGTGTTAGGGAGCTGCTATCTCATTATCTTCCCATTGTTCTTTTGTTTGGCTGCTGGGGGTGGGAAGGGAGGGGGTGATATCAATCCAACCTGCAGTACAGCAGTAAAGAGTGATTGAAGTTTATCAGAGCACAAGTCACATGACCAGGGGCAGCTGGGAAATTGACAAAATGTCTAGCCCCATGTCAGATTTCAAAATTGAATATAAAAAAAATCTGTTTGCTCTTTTGAAAAATGGATTTCAGTGCAGAATTCTGCTGGAGTAGCACTATTAACTGATTCATTTTGAAAACAACATGTTTTCCCATGACAGTATCCCTTTAAAGTATTTTCTAGAAGACTTAAGGTATGAAGACCCATATTAATGAAATTAATGAACACTTTTGGCTAGCGTCTGCTTGCTTAAACAGGTTTTGCCCCATGGACTTTACAGACGTTACAGACAGCAGTTGTATTATTCATCTTCTATTCTTCTTAACTGCTGTATGGTTGCTAGGATAATTAATCATACCAACAATATATCAATTTAGCTGCAGAACAAAAAGAAAACACAAACAAATCAGTCCATTTACTGCAACTAGTATACTACAGTATATACCATGCTTAAAAGTGAACTACCCCTTTAACCGAGAAAACAATCATGTAAAGGGCAGGCGTGTAACATCCCGGGGGCACCTGATAAGGGTCACATGCTGGGGCCGTGTGATATAGGGTTGTGTCAAGCAGGGCAACTGTACAATGTGACTGTGTGCATAGCATACACACACACACACAGCTTCTCAAACTATGGGGCTGGAACTCCTAAATAGCAGTCAAGGCAGTGGATAGAGATTCCTGTTTAAAAGCTGATGAGGATGAGATTGTTGGTACAATTGTTTCATTATGTTAAATTGTACATGGATTTATAGGCCCTTTTTCTGTAGAGATTAAGGGATGTGGCACACAAGGTGCTTAGTTTGGCACAGAGCTCTGAGACAGACAATGGAAAGCATGAATGCTCCATAGGGGGGTCCTGCTCTAGATAGCTTGGCCCAGGCCTCTCCAGCGCTAAGGACAGCCCAGGCAGAAATATATCCTGTTACTTTCTCTGGGGAGCTTATATACAAGCTAAATAAAATATACATAAATTATAAAGTATCTGCATCCATTTGCATCTTCCTATGATCCCTTCTTCCTCCTGGCCTGGAACCAATAATCAGTTTGGGATTAAATCCATATGTGCTTTGCCTTCTGGCTACAGTGAAAAGTGAAGAAATCCAGGCATCTCCATGGGCCAGCATTCCTGCCCCTGAGAACTACAATTAGGATCTACCTCTGCCAGGGCCACCATCAGAAATCACGGGGCCCATACAGCAACATTTTATGGGCCCCCTGAGCCATCCTAAGCCCCACTCCAGATTCTGCCCGCACCACACCACAGTTAAAAGACCACTCAGCATCAGCGCTAAAAACGGTGAACCCATTGGTGGTTAGGGTCCCCTTATAATAAAAAAAAATATTGGTGCCAGGGCCTCCATAAAAGTTTCTTTTTTAAAAAAAACATTGGTGGTCAGGGCCCCCCTTCAAGTTTAAAAAAAATTATATAAATAAAAAATAGAATACTTTGTCTATAATGTCCTCTAATGTACTTGTAAAGTGTAATCATGTCCCCTCGCAAGCACCTTTTTCCAGAGAAAACAACCCCAACCTTGACAGTCTCCCCTCATAATTTAAGTCTTCCGTCCCTCTAACCAATTTAGTTGCACTTAGTCTCTGCACTCTCTCCAGCTCATTTATATCCCTCTTAAGGACTGGAGTCCAAAACTGCACTGCATACTCCAGATGAGGCCTCACCAGGGACCTATAAAGAGACATAATTATGTTTTCATCCCTTGAGTTAATGCCTTTTTTTATGCAAGACAGAACTTTATTTGCTTTAGTAGCCGCAGAATGACAATGCCCAGAATTAGACAACGTGTTATCTACAAAGACCCCTAGATCCTTCTCATTTAAGGAAACTCCCAACACACTGCCATTTAGTGTATAACTTGCATTTATATTATTTTTGCCAAAGTGCATAACCTTGCATTTATCAACATTGAACCTCATTTTCCAGTTTGCTGCCCACTTTTCCAACTTAGACAAATCACTCTGCAAAGTGGCAGCATCCTGCATGGAACCTACAGTTCTGCACAATTTAGTATCATCTGCAAAAATAGAAACAGTACTTTCAATGCCCACCTCCAGGTCATTAATAAACAAGTTGAAAAGCAAGGGACCTAGTACAGAGCCCTGCGGTACTCCCCTAACAACACTGGTCCAATTAGAAAATGTTCCATTTACCACCACTCTTTGTAGTCTATCTTTTAGCCAGTTCTCTATCCAGGTACAAATATTATGTTCCAGGCCAACATTCCTTATTTTAACCAGTAACCTTCTGTGTGGCACTGTATCAAATGCTTTAGCAAAGCCTAAGTAAATCACAACCACTCACCACTAATAATAGTTTGTTTATTTGCATTCAAAGGAACTATATCCTTTGTGTGGACTGAATCCATATGATAAGGTTAACATTTCTATGCTAATAGGGTTCTACTGCCCTGCAATCCCATTATCTTTATTAGCAAGAGTCAGACTTAATTACATAGAGATCAAGGGAAAACAAAAAGAGTGTTTGACCTCACCAGTGGGAGACAAGATAATTTATGCAAGTGCTGGATTACTGAGGGGTTCAAAACTGCATCCCTTAAAGGAGAACTAAACCCTAAACTGAATGTGACTAGAAATGCCGTATTTTATATATTGAAAATATCGATCCAGCCTAAAGCTTCAGCATCTTTATAGTAGTAATGATCCAGGCTTCATTGCCTGGGCATTTTTCCCACTGGGGATATTTAAACTCAAGGAACTTTTTGTAGCCATTACAACCGTTTGTAATAGGAGTTAAATTGTAATATGTGACCCCAGGGAGCAGGAGGCGGAAATTATGGTTATTTCCAGACCAGTGTGGTTTATTTTTTTCATACAAATAATATAAAGTGATTTTTTTTTTTTTTTTTTAAAAAAAAGGAATCTGTGGGTAATGTTACTTCAGTCAGTAGATGTTATTACCACTTCATCCTAATTGTACAAATGCAGATGATGATAACAAAGGTGACCATCAAACATTTTTAGTCTCTTTAAACTCTCCTCCAAGTAGTCCTGCCTTCTTTGATGGTTAGGCATCTGTCTGTCTGTTTGTGGGCTGCAAAGTGTTGTAGATCAAAAACATGGAGAGAGCCGCAGGTTACTCAGCCCTGTAATGTGTGATAAAAGGAGAGCTCTTCTGTAGACAGTGGGAAAGGTGCCGTCTGGATTTGACATCTGGATTACAACAATAACGATTATGTGTTATTAAAGGAGAAGTAAAGGTATAACCACTGAGGGAGGGCACCAAGTTGTTGGGTACCCTGGAGTGAGCCTAGTTACTTACATGCTACGCTGGGCTGGTGCTTGGCTGCTATTTGCTGAGCACTACCCAATCATTTTCATTAATTCTAGTAAGGACTGGGAGCATGTGGTGTACAGAAACCTCTGAAAAAGTTATATACTGCGAGTGTGCTATCCCAAGTCCAACGTGGAATGCCTGGAAGAGCAGAAATAGAGGGTGCTGTGGGGCTCAGCAAACAATACCGTGAGCTGATGTCTTTTGTAAAGTGATACCCCATGGTAGCAAGGCTTACAATCACCAGCGTGCATAATAACGTGGCACCCCCCAGCACAGACGTATTTCTGTCCCTTAGTTGCAAACCCATATTCAGGACTAAAGCTGTATGCCTCCCAACACTTTGGAAATAGAAAGAGGGACAAGAAGATTTGCCGCACTCCCCTAATTACCATGTTCATTTTACGAAATTTGGCAGGTTATGAAAGTTTGAACACATTTCTGTGGCTTTTATGTGTTATTACAGTTTTGCTAATGAAGATGAATTGCCCTTTAAGCTGCAAGTCACGTTTCCCCAAGAGGCCTGCTTATCTTAAATTGTTACAGTTGTTTCTGTGCTTATCTTAAATTGTTACAAAAGTATCAAAGTGCACCTGCTGAGCGTTCTGGGCTCTCTGCCAAAAGCCAATTAAGTTAGAACCATTGTATGTTTTCCTGGCTGCTCAGTACGGGAGATCAAAGACAAAGCTGGGACTAAAGTGGGCAGTTGTGTGCTGGTTGTTATACTAGTATTTGACTAGTACGGGCTGTGTAAGAGCACAGAGCAATGCAGTGGATACACACAGACTACAGAGGATAGCAAAGACACACGTACAGAGTACACTAAATGAGCCAAACTGATATGGATGTGCATTTTTGTGCATGCCACTCACCCAAGAACAATTTAATGTAAATTCTTCCTGAGGCCCTGTATAATTAGCAGCCTCTCTGGATTCTCCTGCTTATCTCTGGCAATAAATGTAGCAACTATCTATTCCTTGACCCCATCACATAGTCATACAATTACTCCTTCCTTTCTCACATGGCTTTCTTTTATGATTTGGCTTCCCCCAGGTACCTTGCATCAAACATTAGCAAGAAACACAGAGTAAAGACATCATAGTAAGGAAGAAGCTCAACTGCAACACTCTTTAGTGGGTAGTGGTGAATAGAATTCTGTATGCTCCAGGCAAAGCCCTTTTTCAAGAGAGAAACTCACAAAAGTTGAACCCTGAACATGCAACAATGGTTCACATTTTTGGGAAGAGGACTGGGAACATTGCTGGGATTAAATGAAGACACAAGTAGTAGCTGGAAAAGGGTAGTACAGGTATGCGATCCATTATCTGGCGGAAACACGTTATCCAAAAAAAGAAAAAATGATGGGAAGGCCATCTCCCGCAGATTCCATTTTAATCAAATAATTTACATTTTTTAAAATGTTTTTTTTCTGTAGTAATAAAACAGTACCTTGTAGTTGATCCAAACTAAGATATAATTAATCCTTATTGGGGGCAAAACAATCCTACTGGGTTTAATTCATGTTTACATGTTTTTTTTAGTACACATAAGGTATGGAGATTCAAATTATGGAAAGACCCTTTATCTGGAAGACCCCAGGTGCTGAACATTCTGGATAACAGGTCCCATACCTGCAATATGATGTAAGATGCCATAGACAGTCACTATTTAGTGGGCTTTTTAACTATTAGCTAGGCCATTGCAAGACTTCCATACACAGGCCAAAAAGCTTCCAACTGGATCTGGAGGTGCAGAATCTGCAGGTTTTATTGGTCTGTGTATGGGCACTGAAAGGGTGTTAGTGCACAGGGCATTGAAAGGGTGTTGGTGCACAGGAAAAATTGCCTGAAGACACCTTTTACATTGCGGTGAATGGGAATCGCTTTGAAATGCATTTGTTTGCTATGCTCCATTACCTAGGGGGTTCATACCCCATATAAACTCACTTTGCCTGCACTGGAGCGTTACCTTAATATGTTCACAAAAGTTTTCTGTGACCTGTAATATCCACATGCATTACCCATGATATCATATAGGCTGGATGTGACGCACTATGCCCACTGATTACAAACACAGCTGATTGTAACTAAACATATTGGTAGCTTTACTGATCTCTGGTGGACTTTGCCCTGATATGTGAGAACGTCATGTCATCTCTAACAATGAGATGATCTACTCAGTGCTGTGCTTTAGTCTGAAGCTTCCAAACGCACTGGACCTCTGTCTGCCTCTAACACTCGCCGATCAGTACGCAGTGCACAGGACAGACTGCACAATCGCCAGTCACGGAAGATGGGTAAGCCACAAGTGTCCGGCTTCGGAGAATTATCGTTTTAGTCTTTTTTTGTCTATATATATTTATATCTATCTATCTATATCTATATATATATATATATATCTATCTATATATATATATATATCTATATCTATATCTATATATATATATATATATATATATATATATATATATATATATATATATATCTATATATATATATATATATATATCTATATATATATATATATATATATATATATAAATATATATATATATATAGTTACCCAAGGCCTTTCCCCTTAAAGGAGAAACAAAGCCTTTACCAAAGAAGCCCCCCCACCCCACATAGACCCTCCTCCCTCACCAACCCAGCCTAGCTGACCCCCCTAGGGAAATGCCCCTAACTTTTTACTTACCCCTCGGAGCAGAGTCACAGCATTGGAGTTCACCGCAGCCATCTTCTGGGTCTTCGTGTTTTCTTCTGGCACTTTCCATATTGTCACAAGCGCAGTTGTCGCAAACCGGTAAAGTTCTCTAACTGCGCATGCGCCGATTCACTGGTCTCCGTCTCAGCTTACCGAAGACCCAGAAGATGGCTGCCGTGAACTCCGATGCCTGAATCTGGGCCGAGGCGGGGTACGTAAAAAGTTAGGGACATTTCCCTGGGGGGGAGGGCATCTAGGCTGGGGGGGAGGGGTGTCCCTCTGCCCTAGTCATGGGCCCTTGGTACCTACAGTATATTAAATAAGGCCTGTCTAAGCTCCACTGGTGCAGGGACAGGTGGGAGTGATGGAACATACTCTGTAATACATCCGTGCTCTTTATAAAGTAGAATCTTGTGTAATATACCTGCCTGGCACTTTACTGTACTTTTACTAAGTTATACTCAATGATATTCTAATTATCATTTCTTCTTCCGATCACTCTTCTTCCTGTATTTGGCGGTGCATACAATGGTGCCCGTGAACTCGGCAAGAGAGGACCTGCATGGAGGGGTGACTAACAAGTTAGGGGCATTTGCCCGGGGGCCTACGAGGGGGGAGTGGTTTGCGACAAAAGGGTTTCCTTCTCCTTTAATTGGCTCATGTGACCTAACAAGTATGGTTTGTTTGGTTTGTTTGTGTGCACCGTGAATCATGTGATCCCAGTGGGCGGCCCTTTTTTTTTTAAATGGCAATTTTCTATTTAGGATTGCTGAATGGCACATACTACTAAAAAAGTACATTATAATGAAAATGTTTTATTTGCATGAGTTGTTTTATGCAATATATTTTATAGAGACCCACATTGTTCGGGGGTTATGGTTTTCCTTTGGCCGTATGCTATCCAGCTTTCCAGTTGATCATCATTCATAACTTTGTAAGGTTTCTGAGGGGGGGGTCACCGACACTGGTAATATGTTACATTTATATCAGTATTGCTCATGTTTCATTTCAGACCCTCTCTGGCTTTTTTCTTTTGTCTTTATTGATTTGCTTTCTATCGGTTACTCTCCAGTTCATATCGCATTGTTTCAGTTCTACCACTGCCTGGTCGCTAAGATAAATTGGACCCTAGCAACCAGCTGGCTGATGAATTCCAAACCAGGAAGCTGGTGAACAAGACGCTACATATAAATATTTAATTCAGATACCTCCCCTTCCTGCAATACACGGATCATTGAGAACTTTTGGGCCGATAGGGGTTAATGACAGACCGGGCCCGCCCCCACCGTCCGTACTCTAGGGAGCTCTGAGGCCCCGCCCACGCTGCGAAGTCATCGCTATCCTGGTGGATCCGGCCACGTCACTGCTGCCAGCAGCACGCACCGCCTCCTTCCTTCCCAGCCATTAATAAGCTAAAGCTCTTGTAAGGGGCGCGGTCTGTGAAGAGGAGTGCCCAATGGGACTGCTCGCTGCTGGTGACGCTAGGAAGTTGGCCAATGGAAGAATGAGGGACGAACGGGGCGGTCGGAGTGACGTCAGGGGCCGGTTGATGGTCCTTATGTAGGGTAGGTGAGACAGCTCGGGCAGACACTTCCTTACATATACAGACGGCAGGATGTGCGGTGAGTATGCTATTTGATCGCCTTAATCTTTTACTGAGTGTCCCTTTGTGTGCCACTTTCGCATGCACTCATATCTTCTGCGACATCTCACCTGAGGGGCTTTACATGCCAGTCAGTGCCAGGGTGAGTGAGATCACCTGTGAGTGACAACTGCCAGCTCTTATCCCTCAGTAAGTGGCAGCAAGGTCTCCCAGGAGACGGCCATTCTCATCATGCGCCAGCCAGTGGCCCTTACCTGAATGTAGTTAGATTTGTCTCCTGTAGCTGCCATCTCTCTGTTCTCTACCTTTCTCTACCACTGTATTGATAGTGCCTGGGATAGTAGCACCCCCCCCTGCATTGGGCTCTTCCTTCCCAATCAGCGTGGCCTGCCCTAACACAAGGGATATACCATGTGACCCTACTGTCAGGGGGGTGTACTGATCAGCTGTTTGGCAAATGCTTCTCTTGTGGCTCAGTTATAGATTTCTTATTATATTTATACTTCCAGGTATTGTTTGTATCGATAACCATTTCAGTTTGGCCAAGATGGTGCCCTGTAGTTGTTATCTGAACCCCTAAGTCTTTTCAATTCTGTGAATTTTAACTGTCAGCTCTTGCTTCCATAGATCCTCCCAGTCCTACTTTCATCCATCCTTGAGGTCTTTGAGTTTATCCCACAGGCAGACCCAAACACTAAAGAGACTAAGATGGAAGGGATTATATTACTCATACTAAAGGGCAGTGATATTGTCTCTGAGTAATGTGTCCCATTAGACTGGTAGAGTATTAGTGCTGGGTGCAGTGTGATCTGATACTTTCCTTTCTTTCGCTGGGCACCACTGTGGTTTCTGCTTAATCTCTCCACGCCCACATGATACTGTTAACCATATACAAACTGTCATTACCTGTTTTATGGGCACTCTTAATAGTTCATAGCCCAGGGAAGTGTCGTAAGAATAACTTAAACATAAAAAAAAAAAGTTCTCCTTTACATTTTTTGAGTTTTCTGTTTGTTTTGGCTTTTCATTGGGATTTAGGGACACTGTCATCAAAACAAGGTTTTTGTTTGTACAAAAGTGAAACAAAAGGGGCAGCAGACAATGCGGCTACTCCTGGACTCTTAATGGACCGGCTTCTGGCCATGTGATTGCAAGTCTATATACCATAGATGTGCTTGAGTCAGGCTTGATCAGAAAGAACAATGTAATAGTCCAATACACTGGCAGCACACTGTAGAGTGAATGATTTTTCAAACAAGTGAATTTATTGGCTTATACCTTTTAAGCAGACAAATAAGTGGCTCAGAAAGAACCGGCCTGAAACAGCCAGGGTTGCTATTGGATACACCAAGCTTCTTTGCTTTTTAAATTAATTCGGTGCCTATCTCTGTATATAGTTATGCCATCGCATCTCATTAGTGACAATGTATTGTGTAGAGTTGTACATAAGGGTAGGTAGACGGCACAAGGCAGAGCCTATTAGCACTTTGTTTCCATAAATAGACACACTTTGTTTCCATAAATAGACACAACACATTTGCATAATTAGCGCCTATGTCCTATTGTCTCCTCGAGTATCTATCAATATTAAAAAAAAAATGGATTAACTTGTTCTACAAGTCCATTTGCTCTCTGTATCTAGCAGATCAGGCATTGTTTGCCCCTGAAAATGTGTTAACAAGATTTACATTTACTTATGTACACGTAACAAACTCTTGCTCTGCCCAGTGTGTGTGTACTACAGCTGAGGTATATTTATTGCTCAGGGGGGTCCCATGTTAAGTCATGTCATCCGCTTCTTTTAACTTTTTTTCATGCTATTCTCTATGAAGAGACATTAATGCAACTCTTTGCTTGAAAAGTACCCGTGTATAACTACAGATATGCATTGTTGAACATTTATTAGAGTATATTATTTGCTCAGACCACTAATTACATTATATAAGCCAGAACTATATTATAAAACAAAGCATTATAGACAGAGAAGGAGTGAGGTGCTGGCCTCAAAAAGCTTACTCTCTGAGTGGATAAATTACTGCAGACACAGACAAGTGGGATATAATCTCACATAAGAGTGCAGTGCTTACAACACCCAGGTCTGCCGGCTACAGCCTCACAAGGTAATGTGAATGGGACCCCCCTGTAAATTGCAGGTGAAACATTCCTCAGCAATACCCATCACCCAGCAACAGGAGGGTAACAGGCACTGCAGGCAGTAGGTAGGTATTACTTAGGCATAGGGATGCACCGAATCCAGGATTCGGTTCGGGATTCAGCCTTTTTTTTTAAGCAGGATTTGGATTCGGCCGAATCCTTCTGCCCGGCCGAACCGAATCCGAATTTGTATATGCAAATTAGGGGCAGGTAGGGAAAGCGCGTGACTTTTTGTCACAAAACAAGGAAGTAAAAAAATGTTTTCCCCTTCCCACCCCTAATTTGCATATGCACATTAGGATTCGCTTCGTTATTCGGCCGAATCTTTCGCGAAGGATTGGTGCATCCCTACTTAGGAATGTGTAAGTCAGCACCTTGCACGATGTCTTTCCAATACATGTTGGTAAGAAATTACATGCTGCAGGGCCCCATACTAGTAAATTAACCTTTTAATTGCTTTTTAAAAGGGGGTCTATGGGAGAGGGCCTTCCCATAATCCGGAGCTTTCGGCATAATGAGTTCCTGGATAACGGATCCCATACCTGTACATCACTAGAGGATAGAATGGGCTCTGTTAACTCATGCATTACCATGTGGTGGAACACACAACCATGCAGGATTGCAAAAAGAAATACCGCTGTGTATTTCTTAGTGCAATTTATGGGACAAGGTGCCCATAAAAATTATTTTCAGGTCAGTGCATGCGGAATGCTGCAATGGATGTATATGTAGCAGCAAATACATTACACTACACAAGCTTCATAAAATAAAATCGAGTTGTTATTTTGCCCTATACATGTGCCCACTGCACCTCCCAAAAAAATTTTGATCTTTTTCAGCCTATCACCCTTAAAAAAAGTAAAAGACGCCAGCGTTTTTTGGGACTTTTTTTGAAGCAAGTCCTATCTCCTCTATTGCACTTTGCCTGGTCTGAGATGGTGAAGGCAAGTCTGGCGCAAGAGATGTAACGGTCAGTAAAATCTGCAAGTTAGTGAATTAGCATAGTCCCGTCCCTTCGCCATAGCACAACTTCACCTGGCCTAAGGGTGCGAAGTAGCGTTAGAGTAGGTCCACTTCGCTAGCAACTTTATGCCAGCACCCGTTAGTAAATCAGTGAAGTGGCAAGATGACGTCTGCTGGCAAATTTTCGCTAGCGTTAGCCACTTCACCCTTTAGTAAATTTGCCCCTGAGTATTTATAGCAGTTGCCCAAAATGTACTGATTCAGTAAATCTGTGTATTGTTTGGGGCTGGTTGCTACAAGGAAGTAATCTTTGCTCCCTGGAAGGACAAGATATAGATATTCTCCCTGAGCTGAACCTCTCCCATCAGGAGGGAGGCATTTAGGCTTAAATAAGCTTCATATGGCTTATAGCTGACAAGTGATGACGTGGGTTGTTGTGAATGGATTCCACGAAGTGAGCGACTACTGAACTTTGTAAGTGCGTTGAAATATTTACCTAAATTGCGTGTGCTGATTTGCTTGTTGGCAGGGTTATGTTGCTTGTAGGTGTATTTGGCTCCTGTGAATTTAATGCTCCTTAGATACTATGGCAGCCCCATATGTGGTGTGACAGTTCTAATTACGTGTCTAATCTTAAATTGCATTTGACGTCTCAGGGAAAGGAGGGACTGTATCTGTTTCCTCGACTCCATAGAGTTGAATCACTGCACTTGAATGGGAAGTCGGCCTTTCATAAACCTGACCCACCTGTTTCTGACCCCAGGCAAAACTTGCTTTGTGTGTTATACAAATTCCTAAAGTGCTTTTACCTAGGTGTGTGTCAGGTGCACCTCTATCTGCACTGGAGACCTTTTATATCTGTGTCACACACACAGACACACACACACAGACACACACACACAGACACACACACACAGACACACACACACACACAGACACACACACACACACAGACACACACACACAGACACACACACACACACAGACACACACACACACACAGACACACACACACACACACACAGACACACACACACACACAGACACACACACACACACACACAGACACACACACACACACAGACACACACACACAGACACACACGCACACAGACACGCACACAGACACGCACACAGACACGCACACAGACACGCACACAGACACGCACACAGACACGCACACAGACACGCACACAGACACGCACACAGACACGCACACAGACACGCACACAGACACGCACACAGACACGCACACAGACACGCACACAGACACGCACACAGACACGCACACAGACACGCACACAGACACGCACACAGACACGCACACAGACACGCACACAGACACGCACACAGACACGCACACAGACACACACAGACACACACAGACACACACAGACACACACACACAGACAGACACAGACACACACAGACACACACACACACACAGACACACAGACAGACAGACAGACACACACAGACAGACAGACAGACACACACAGACAGACAGACAGACACACACACAGACACAGACACACACACAGACACACACACACACAGACACACACACAGACACACACACAGACACACACACAGACACACACACAGACACACACACAGACAGACACACAGACAGACACACAGACAGACACACAGACAGACACACAGACAGACACACAGACAGACACACAGACAGACACACAGACAGACACACAGACAGACACACAGACAGACAGACACACAGACAGACACACAGACAGACACACAGACAGACACACAGACAGACACACAGACAGACACACAGACAGACACACAGACAGACACACAGACAGACACACACACACACACACACACACACACAGACACACACAGACACACACACACAGACACACTTATTAGGCACAGACAAGTATTGACAGTGGTTGTGTCGTTGGTATGAGCTCACTAATGTAGAAACAGGCACTGATAGCACCGTGAGACTTTATAAAGAGATACTGACATCGGAAATTACACGTTTTTACATCTATCATAATATTGCCTTTGAAAACTACTTATAACTTTGCCATAAAGTATTTGCACAAGGCTTTTACTATGCTTTTACAATGCTTTTTTTTAAATAAAAAAAAAAAAAAGTTTTTTTAGTGTCAGTATCACTTTAAGGGGTTGGTCACCTTCCAACTCCGTTTAAATGGTCTTCACATTGTTTACCAGAAAAATACTTTTCTGAATTCCTTTTGTTTTTCTATTTGTGTCTGTTTTTCTATAGTTTATTTTTTTTTTTGCCTTCTTAACGTCTTTCTGAAGCAGCGGTAACTGTTCTATGTGATACATTGATGCATTTCTTATCAATGTCCCTGTTGGGTAGAATCCCTGAGCTACATTGCAGGCAGCTGTTAGAATTGATATAATAGTTGCTAATATTTCACAGATACTGCTGAGAAATGTAGCAAGTAATTGTATCAACTAAATGTAGCAAATTGTAACAGTTCAGAACCCCTTTATGGGCTTTTAGATTGCCAAGAGCAGTACAAATGTACATATTCTGGCTAGTTAGCAGTAGGGATGCACCGAATCCGCTTTTTTGGATTCGGCTGCACCCCCGAATCCTTTATGAAAGATTCAGCCAAATACCGAACTGAATCCGAACCCTAATTTGCATATGCAAATTAGGGGTGGGAAAGGGAAAACATTTTTTACTTCCTTGTTTTCTGACAAAAAGACACACAATTTCCCTCCCCACCCCTAATTTGCATATGCACATTCAGATTCGGTTCCGCCGAATCCGAATCCTGCTGAAAAAGGCCGAATCCCGAACCAAACCCTGGATTCGGTGCATCCCTAGTTAGCAGTTAAGTTTGATGCTTGCCACAGATTGCACTGTTTATGGGCAGCCATGCAGTATATCTAAATTAATTGTTAAGGGGTTGTTCACCTTCAAAAACTTTTTTCCAGTTTTGTTGGCTTCAGATAGTTCACCAGCAATAAATACTTTTTGCAATCACTTTCTTTTTTTCTATTTAACTGTTTTTTCTAATATTGAAGTGTAAAGTTTCATTTTTCACCTCCTAAAGCAGCTCTGAGAAGGGGGGTCGCCGACTCTTTAACTGATGCATTTAGTTGATACATTTGTTACCTTTAGCCCTGCTGAGCAGAATCCAAGAGTTTCATTAAATGCAGCTGTTAGAATTGATACAATAGTTGCTGATATTCCACAGAAACTGCTGAAAAATGTATCAACTCATGTAGCCGCTAAATGTATCCAATTGTAACAGTTTAGAATGTTCTTGGATTACTGAACTGCCAGACTGAGACATCAGAGACAAGAAAATTAAACTTTAAACTTCAGTTTTGGAAAAACGATAAATAAAAAATGGAAAGCAATTGAAAAAATTCTTTATTTCTGATGAACAATCTTAAAACAACTAAACTGAAAAGTGTTGGAAGGTGAACAACCCCTTTAACCATGTATCGGGTCGATTTCAATTATGTGAAAAGGGGTGATGTGGCAGCTCTACTGCCATACAATATGCTTGCATTTGGGGTTCAGTCTGGTGTATGGTAATGCCAAAGGAGAGGGGTGGTAATGGATCAGCTCCTAGCACTGTCATTATGCTAATGTAGCTTTTCCCATTCAACTACATGTGCTTTAAAATCATTTTTTTTTTATAATATTTGATTTGGTATAGATTGCTGTTTTCCGAGCAGTATAGAAAATTAATAGCAGTTTTATTTGAGCCATAGGTAAGTAGCTAGTTTGTGCTGTGTGTGTATCTGTCCAGGTTAGTTCAGTGCCCAGCTTCTGAGTGCAATGGCAAGTAGCTAGACTGCTATCCACCATGTTGGTTTAAACCACACTGAGCCAAGTCTACAGTGGGTAGAGGTGAAAGTAAGAGTCAGTGTAAGTCCAAAGCCCACTTGCTCATAACAAACAATTTCTATTTAAGCTTGAAACATTCTAGCGAATCAGAATCCAGCGATGTTGGCGATGGGCCATTTTAAAGCGCTTATATCTATACACGTCCAGCACGGATGAAATGGCCAATTGTGGAAAGAGAACATATCCCTCCTCCTACATGATAAAAGGGACTGGAATCTGGGGCTGGTGTTTCCTTCATACACATGAAAGATCTTGTTGCAGTCCAGCTTGCAGAGAAAACATTTTCACATTAACCCAAAGTGGGCAGCTGGAAGAGTTGTTTTTGCTGCACCCTCCACTCATCACCACCAGGGGTGCTGTAGCTCAACCCCCTTTCCCCAATATGCATTGCTGGGTTCCCTTTGTAACTAATATATATAGTTACATTGAAAAAAGACAAAATCCATCAAGTTCAACCCCTCCAAATGAAAACCAAGCATCCATACACACACCCCTCCCTATTTTAAAAATGAATTTAGTTGCACTAGGGCACATTTTGTGTACTGAAATCCTGTTAACTTACCTACACGTGTTCTAGATGTTCTACGTCTGATTCAGTAGCAGCAATCGGTCCAGCTCTCTCATCTGTACTGTGAGATCTGTTTTAGGATACAGTAATTTCATTTTTCCAGCATTGAAAACTAGGGATGCACCGAATCCAGGATTCGGTTCGGGATTCGGCCAGGATTCGGCCTTTTTTCAGCAGGATTCGGATTCGGCCGAATCCTTCTGCCCGGCCGAACCGAATCCTAATTTGCATATGCAAATTAGGGGCAGGGAGGGAAATTGCGTGACTTTTTGTCAGAAAACAAGGAAGTAAAAAATGTTTTCCCCTTCCCACCCCTAATTTGCATATGCAAATTAGGGTTCAGGTTCGGTTCGGTATTCGGCCGAATCCTTTGTGAAGGATTCGGGGGTTCGGCCAAATCCAAAAAAGTGGATTCGGTGCATCCCTATTGAAAACCCAGTATACCTCTCTAGGGTGACCACAGAGTAACCTTCATCCCTAACTTGCATCAAATACTTAAAAGAACAGTTACACCAAAAAATGCAAGTCTTTTAACGTAATGTAATGCACTGTTGTACTACACTGGGTAAAACTGGTGTGTTTGCTTCAGAAGCTCTACAATAGTTTATATCAACACTCCGCCATTTAAGATGGAAAAAAGGCATAGGATACACAGCAGATAAGATAAGTAGTGTACAATTCTTCAGAATTTATCCTCTGTATCCTGTGCTTGAATGGCTGCCTCCATGGCTACACAGCAGCTTGTTTATATAAACTATAGTTGTGTTTCTGAAGCACATACACCCGCTTTACCAGTGCATGACAGCAGTACATTATAATTTCAATCCATCTTAAAACAATTTAATTACTGTTCCTTTAATGTATTTCATTATGTGTGCTGGGAGTAGCAGGTCTGAAAGAACTGAAGGCTATATGAGAATGATTTTATTGTTTAATTGCCTTATAAAAGTGTAATTATCTGTGTATATGTCATTAAAGTTGTCCTTTTGCCCCTGCCAAGGTACCCTTTATATAGAGTGATACCATCTAGTAATCTACTACCCAAAAACACCTGATGTTATGCATCAGTGCCTGTGTGTGGGAAGATAAACTGTGTTTATAAATATAGTACCTGCTTTCAGTTAATCGCATGGAAACTGGAGCAGGTTTCAGCACTATCATTAGTAGCAGCCTCCCTAGCCGTTTGCCTCCCCTTCTTCAAATTCTTTATTGGTTGCATTCCTTAGCAATAGGTATTTAATTGACGCTCCATTGCACTAAACGATAGTCACACTTAATATGCACAACAAAGAAATGGAGAAGGTGACTGAGAGTAAGAATGGTGTTTACTAGCAATTTATACTGGCACATCCATGAAGTTATAATGTGTAAATGTGCTAACTGCTGTATGTTCCCAACTCCTATATCACTGACATATGTATATGTATTTTCCTGATAGGAATCTTTGCTTACCTCAACTACCATGTGCCACGCACCAGGCGGGAGATTCTAGAAAGGCTCATCAGAGGCCTCCAGAGACTGGAATATAGAGGATACGACTCTGCAGGTAAAATACATGAGCAAGAAATTGGAGTAGATGTGTACATTATATCCACTTACTATGGGAAAAGCAGCCTTCTCGCACATATTCAGCCGACTACACCTTACACTACACTACGACTACACAGCCGACTACACATTTCCGCAGCACTTTACAGAGATTATACCTCACTCACATCAGTCCTTGCCCACTCAGATAGTGCCCTGCCTGGAACTAAACTCAGATTACAGCCAGGGTCGGACAGTTATTATTATTATTGACATGTATTTATATAGCGCCAACATATTGCGTAGCACTATAAAGTAAATGTGATTATACAACTACATCACGCGAATAACATATATAGAATATATGGAGTAACAAACATCACAATCAAAACAGGTACAAAAAGGTGAGGAAGGCCCTATGCATAGGCATACACTCTAAAGGGAAGGGAGTAATACACAAGGTGTGGGAGTGGGCAAGATCGAAGTAAGTGGGTGAGAAATGTGGTACTGTATGTGGTGTTGTGTTTGGTAGTTAAGCAGAGTAAAGGTAGGCTTCTCGAAAGAAGTGCCTTTTCAGAGATTTTTTGAAAGCAGAAAGGTTGGGAGAAAGTCGGACAGACCGTGGGAGAGAGTTCCAGAGGAGGGGTGCAGCCCTTGCAAAGTCTTGAATGCGAGCATGTGAGGAGGTAATGAGAGAAGAGTTGAGTAGCAGGTCAGTAGAGGAGCGTAGTAAGCGAGTGAGTATATAGAGATGAGTTCAGAGATGTAGGGTGGAGCAGAGTTGTGAAGTGCTTTGAAAGTCAGTGTTATTAATTTGAATTTGATTCTGAAAGGTAACGGAAGCCAGTGCATGGATTGACAGAATGGCGAGGCAGAGGAGGAGCGGTTGCTGAGGTGTATGAGCCTCGCAGCAGTGTTTATTATGGACTGGAGAAGTGACAGTCTCTGGAGGGGGAGGCCAATTAAAAGAGAGTTACAGTAGTCTAGACGTGATATGATGAGAGAGTGAATAAGAATTTTGGCAGCATCTTGGGTGATAAAAGGTGGAAGTGACATGATTTAATAAGTGACTGGATATGAGGAGTGAATCACAGGGCAGAATCTAGAATAACCCCAAGGCACCGGGCCTGGGGAGAGGGGGTGATAGTGGAATTGTTAACTATGATGGATACTTCGGGGATGCTACTGGTGTTAGTTGGAGGAAAGAGAACCATTTCAGTTTTAGAGAGGTTTAATTTAAGGTAGCGTTGCAACATCCAGGTAGAGATAGCGGACAGGCAGGAGGAGACGCGAGTTAAGAGTTCTGGGTTGAGATCAGGAGATGAGAGATAGATCTGAGTATCGTCAGCATAGAGGTGGTAGTGGATACCATACGAATTTATTAATTTGCCAAGGGAGGAAGTATAGAGGGAGAATAGTAATGGTCCCAAGGATATGGGGCCAGAAGCCGCCGGGGTTGCTGTCTCAGCCCCCCCCCCCCTGCACCGCAAATGAAAATGGCTAAATTAAAGTGGTTAAGTCAGAAGATGAAATGTGTATATTTTTATTTATAAAGTGCTGCTGTATGCAGTATTGTACAGTAGATTGAATCAGTGGGTAGAGGGCCATTAAAATGTCGACATCTGATAGACAAGCCTCCAACAGAACAGCCCTATGTAGTGTGATAGTGAACAAAATAATTGGTCCAGCCACACCTGCTCCACTGGCTTGTTAAAGCTCTTTCATGATTGGTTTAACTTCCCAAGTGCAGTTTAGAACCATTGTTAGTAAAGGGGGTGCTAGTGTCTCTGGCCCTTAATTTCAGTATCAGAAGAAAGTGGCAAAACCCCCAAAATACTGACAGTTGCACTGTTGCTTTGATTACTGCTGTGCATAAGTTAATAAAAGGTTAATTTGTAAATTGATATATCCATAAAAATGGCTAAATATCCATTTGGTTTTGTGTCCCATTTATTTTCTCCTCAGCAGCTATATGTGAGGAAACTTCAGGAGACCTTTTATAATATACAATTGCCATATAGCATGCCACTAATGTGAACATTCTGCAAGGACTCCACAGGGGGGCGATAGCAGCAACAAATACAAATCATTTATGACTAATATTTTTTGGCAAGTCTTGGTTCTCCATTTACACAAACTAAGAATGCTGCTTAATGGTAAAGCTAAGCAACTGTTCCACCAGTTCTCAATCCATCTTTGACATTTACGGATGATATCTAAATGCTGCCGTGATGAGAAGCCTTCTGCTCAGAATGACCTTTGCAAATCTGCTTTTTACTGAATATATGTATGGAAAAATAATAATTTTGCCCTGTGGGGTAGTGCTAAACAAAATACTTATGTATCTACAGACAAGTATAATTGTTACCTGTGTCCCCTATTTAACTGGAAATAGTGCAGTGCAGTTACTATTTCTACATCACTTCCCACTGGTCCTTAAATCTTATTTATTCTTTATCTTCCAGGGGTGGGTATTGATGGCGGCAATGAAAAGAACTGGGAGAACAACTCCAACCAAATCCAACTCATCAAGAAGAAAGGCAAAGTTAAGGCCTTGGATGAAGAAATCAACAGTACGTGTTGGGCAATTGCTTTGCTTTGTGTGGATCAGGAGGGATTTCAGGGAGAAACAATTAGGCTGATAAAAAAATCAAACTAGGTTCTCCCTACAGTCTCCATTATGAATAGAGAGTGGGTTTGTAGCCTACAGGGTCAGATATTGGCACATATTAGAGTCCTGCATCGGGTCAGATACCTGCAGAATACACTCAGTGGTCAGGTTTCGGACAAAAAGTCCCCAATTCCTTGGCCATGTGGGCAGTCTGCAGGTAACCCGACTGGGTACCAAACAAAGGTGCGGGATTGATCTCTCCCACCCTTGTGGTTCTTTCAGTTTTTACATTTTTTGTGTAGATTTGGCACCTGAGTGATGTCACTTCAGGGCAAATGTGGCATCACTCAACTGTCAAATTGCTGCACCCATGCATGCAGTGTACAAGCCTCTAGGTAACCCCCCAGTCTAGCTTACTGTCTCCCTCTGCACCTGCCTCTTTTTTTAGAGGAGAGGATGTGTGTGAAAACAAGTGAATAATCAATAGGTGATGAGGTCGGGAGGAAATATGATTGTTCACTTACTTCAAGGATACAGTAACCAAATTCCTCTCACATATTATAAAGATATAAGTATGTTTTGAGAGTTGTAGTGAAGCAACATCTGAGGTCCCAAGTTTAGAAACTGGGGCAAAAAGGCTTGTTTAGTTAAATTAATTGAAAAACCTGTCACCAATCATTACGGGCTGCTCTCTCGGAAGCATATATTGCAAAACAATGACTGTTCTGTAGCATAATTAAAAAAAAAAAGTGGATAAAAAATAATAACTGCTGATAGAATTGAGCAAAGTGTGAGTGAATATGACAGGAAACTAGATTGTAAGCTCTGCTGGGACAGGAACTGATGGGAATGATGTAGAAAGTGCTGCTCATTAAAGCCATTATTTCAGTTATCAAATCTTTCTACCAGAGGTTTCTGAAAATAATACAAGATGACATTACCCTGTTTATATATCCACTTTTTTTTTTTAAATGATGCCGCAGAACAGTCATTGTTTTGCAATATATGCCTCCAAAAGAGCCCGTAATGATTAATTTATACAATCCCAGCTTTGTCTGCCAGCAGGAGAATATAGCTGGTATAGGTTTCTCAGCCGTAGGAGACCTTCATGCCTTCACACTGCATACGTGGAACATTCATGGAAATAGGACCTTAGTGTTTCTGTTGAGTTACTTGGAATGACGTGAAACACTGCTCATTAGCTGCAAGCAGCCAAAATGTTGTTTTCCAACAAAAACAGTTGAAGCAAAAGGTCTCTCTTTCACATTCTCCTCCACCAAAATTATCCAAAATGCTCCCTGACTGCCAAAGTCTTGCACAACGGAATAGATTTTTTTCCCCCTAAAGCTGGAAATGACAAATGACCTTTTAACTAGTTTTATTCAATACAAATGTTGTTTTTTTTAAATGTAATGCACAAAAACAGATTTTGATCCTTAAATCCTTCCCAGCATCCTCAGCAATCCAGTACCCATACCAGCTACATTAACCCCGTTGTGTTGGCAACCTACAGTGCTTTATATTGTTGCCAGTGAGAAAGAACCCACAACAATTACATTTATTAACAGTTATACAGGAACTCTCTCTGTGCCTTAACCCTGTAATCCTTTCCCTAATCTCCTGTTACTCTTTGAGAGCAGGGGGTGGGGGGCTAGCAGTGTGGCCAGGCTGTGGTCCTCATCTAAAGGATAAGCTTGTGTTAATCAGAGATGTCCAACCTGCGGCTCAGCAGAACTACAACTCCCAGAACCCCCTCATAGCTGTTGGGATGTGGCTTTTGAAGCTGGGAGGTAGTATATTGGACAGCCCTGGTTTGTTTTCTGGCAACTGAATTAAAAAAGAATATAAAATGCCCTTTTTGTGGCCACTGTCACAATACTGTCTTTTGTACTGATATATCTGTGTGTCCTGTTTCCCTTTAGCAAATGTTATGGTTTCCTTTCATTTGCCATTTAGTCCTGATTAGTCGGAAAACAAGCAAATGTCAGATAACGGCTCTTTGGTTGCACAAGATTTCCCAGAGATCTGCTTTACGTCAGGGGCCTTTAAACTCCATATGTTTTAAATCAGATGATTCTTGGCATATGGACACCCCCCTCCCCCATTAGCAAGATGGTGGGAGGAACATAGGTCAGACACCAGTCCTCGCTAACCACTTCCTAAAAACATTTTAATGTTTTGTTTCATGACCTTTTTCCGATTTTTAATGCCATAAAATGTTATTAGCATCAATGCTTGGCACATGTTTAAAAGTAAAGTATACCTTAAAGAAGAAGGAAAGGTTAAAACTAAGCTTTATCAGAAAGGTCTATATAAATACTCTAGTAAACCCTCAAAGTAATGCTGCTCTGAGTCAAAAGAAACACAGCATTTCTTACCTTCTATTGTGTACCCATGGGCTTCTGTATAAGACTTCCTTCCTTCATCTTAAACCTCCAGGGCTAGGGCTTGAGCATGCTCAGTTTGCTCCTCTCTCCTTCTCTTCCTCCGTGATGTAATCTGAGCCCAGAGTTATGAGTGAGCAGGGAGAGACTTGGACAGGAAGTGATGTCACACCAAGCTAATATGGCAGCTGCTAGCCTAAACAAACAGAGAGCTTCTAGATTTATTTATCAGGAATAATAAATCATTCTGCAGAATAAATATAGTGTTATAGCTTGCACTATTATGGCTAATCTATTGCCAATAAACTGCCTTGGTAGCTTTCCTTCTCCTTTAAATTAGTTGTTATCTTATCTGTTGATACATGGGCTTGTAAAGAAATAGTTGATTTTTTTTATGAACAGTTACCGCTGCAGATCTTGCCCATTTATATTTATTCTTTCTATTAGAATCACATCTTAAGTGTCACGTGTCCTATTGGCATGCCAGCATCACTATGAGGGCCTAGAGTATTGGGCTGCAATAGAGCTCCACTCATCTTCCTGATGTCTCTTCCACAAATAGCTAAACAGCCTTACACCTCTTTCTGTTTCCAGGGAGTAAGAAACACAGTGATAATCCTGGTGTACCCCAATGCCAAACTTATTGTCTGTTTGATTAGTGCCAGTATCTGGTTTGCAGATTGTGAGATATATAGCTCAGTACAAGAACAACACGAATAGAATTGGTGGCTACATATGTAATGTTTCACTAAATATTTAAAGTAAATGTTAGGCAAGAATGAATGTTTCCTAATAATAAACGTACCCAAACCCTGTTTGAAGGGAAGGGCACAGGGGAAGTGCTGATGGCTCTGGAATTTATCTTTTGTAGAAATATATGTTGTATTAATTATCTGATCAGAATTTTTACATTTTGTATTTCATTTTGTACGTGTGGGTGGATGGGAGATGCTTATAGATCTCTATTATTAGCTGCAGGTTGCATATATATAGAGATTAAAAGCCATTTCTGATTTATTTATTTATTTATTTTTTGCAGAGCTTGAGGACATGGATCTTGACATTGAATTTGAGATTCATTTGGGCATTGCACACACTCGCTGGGCCACACACGGAGAGCCAAGTCCCACAAACAGCCATCCTCAGCGCTCTGACAAGAATAACGGTAGGTTGATCACAAGCCTTACCAACTTGTTGGCTATAGGTGCTTTATACATTACATTTATCTTGAGTGCATGCCAGGAGCTGGTATAGAACACAATGCTCATATTTGATTGGGTGCTTTAGGGAGCTGGGAGATCCAGTTCCTCTTAGACCACCTGAATAGTGGGTCAAATTGCACTAACCAATAAATTAAATATAAGCTTTATAGTTCAACAACATCTATTTTTTTTCTATTCTAGAGATGAGTGTGAGTGTAAATACATTTATGTGCACATGAGAAAGGCAATTATTTAATTTTAAAGTCTTCTGATTTAATGTCCTGATGATGAACTAACATGTCATTTGTCCCCCATTCTAGAGTTCATTGTCATTCACAATGGCATCATTACCAACTACAAAGACCTGAAGAAGTTCTTGGTGAGTTTTTATTTTTGGAAGTCATGATTTGGTTAATGCTACCCAGCAGTACGTTGTTGCAAAGCAGAGACCATATACATTACCTAGGGGTTGTAAGAGTTCTTAGTTATGTGGTCTTTTTGCCGTCTAGAGCTAGATACAGGCCACCCTATATATCTGACCTGTGGCATTAAGGAATGTTTTGGCAGGGCAAATATTTTTCTATGCAGTTTCTTTCTTTTAAATTTCCTATTATTTAAAGGTGTTGTTCACCTTTAAGTTAACTTTTAGTATGATGTAGAGAGTGATATTCTGAGACAATTTGCAATTGGTTTTCATGTTTTATTATTTGTGGTTTTTGAGTTCTTTAGCTTTTTATTCACTAAAAGGTGAACCACCCCTTTATGGGTCACATTTATCTCTCTCTCTATCATCTATCATCTCTATCTCTATCATCTCTATTAAATAGACAATGAAATGCAGCTCATCCCTTCCTTCATTGGGTGCACGTGGTCAGGGTTTATATACAAACTACAAAATTTACCCCAGCACTCCCAACATATAACCCCCTGAGAGAACCTGTTTTGCACAACTGTAACTCTATAATGATAAAAAAAGACACCTTTACTTACAAAATTTGTACAAAGTATGCATAAGCTGACGCGCACCGTCAATGCAGTGTCCATGCGTCAGTCCTATCTAAGCGAGAAAAAAGTATTATCTTTGGGGGGGAGAAAGACAATACCTGCATTTCTCTTTGTTTAGCATGAGCTCTTCCAAAGACACCATTAAACGGGTGTTGGGAGAGCAGGCATTTAAGGAGAGCGCCACCTCCCCATAATATATAATTTAAATAGACAATGAAATGCAGCTCATGCCTTCCTTCATTGGGTGCACGTGGTCACAACTACAAAATTTACGCCAGCACTCCGGCATTTAACCCCCAGGGCGAACCAGTTTTGCACAATTTTTTATCATTAGAGTTACAGTTCAGTTGTGCAAAACAGGTTCTTTAAAATTTACTTTAAATTAGAAATGTTGGCTTTATATTAATATCCATATTTCATTAATATTTGCAAAACTTTCAATGTTTCTGTTCCGTCTCAGGAAAGCAAAGGCTACGAATTTGAGTCTGAAACAGACACAGAAACCATTGCCAAGCTGGTGAAATACATGTATGACAACAAGGAAAGTGATGAAATCAGCTTCGCCACCTTGGTAGAACGTGTTATACAGC
Organism: Xenopus petersii; assembly: GCA_038501925.1. Taxonomy (NCBI): domain Eukaryota; kingdom Metazoa; phylum Chordata; class Amphibia; order Anura; family Pipidae; genus Xenopus; species Xenopus petersii. The sequence continues at coordinate 106,096,047 of CM076677.1, forward strand.
AGCTGGTAAGTGGTTCCCTTACATATTTAGTATGGAAAAAATCATATTCTAGCAAAATGTTTTATATATATATATTCACATAAAATTTGCGTGAAATTACTTTATATGAATGTGACCCAAAATATTATCTGATTTCCAAACAAGTCCTTAAGGTAGATGAAAAAAACCTATATACCTGAATATACAGCTCTAGAAGCTCTCTCTGTTTGTTTAGGGTAGCAGCTGCCATATTAGCTTGGCTTGACATCACTTCCTGCCTGAGTCTATCCCTGCTCACTCTTAGCTCTGGTCTCAGATAACAGCAGGGAGTGGAGGAGGGAAAAGGGAGGGGACCGTGGAGCAAACTGAGCATGCTCAAGCCCTAGCCCTGGAGGTTTAAGCTGAAAGAAGTCTGATACAGAAGCCCATCTGTACACAATAGAAGGAAAGAAATGCAGTGTTTCTTTTGACAGAGGAGCAGCATTACTTTGAGGGTGTACTGGAGTATTTATATAGACCTTTCTGATTAAAGCTTAATTAATTTAAGCCTTTCATTCTCCTTTAAGGGTTCACAAACTTCGAAGCCCAACTGTAAATATACAGTATTTGTATCTGAGATGTGCAGATTTAAATTGTAGAGATGTTAACCTCACAATGTTACTCAGAGCAATGATCTACTGTATTTGTTTTAGCAGTTAAAGTGTGCATTCTTTGCTAGTATAATGTCCAGTTCACACAGACACTCATTTGAATTTAGTCCAATGAACATGATGTATAGTCTGCAGGAGTCAGGTTTTACAGGTTTTGGTAAGTAGCCAAAGCTTCACAGTAGGATACCGTCATATTTGTTGTGTTACTGCATTCCTAAATGAAATGGTGTGACGTTTAGTTGGAAAAAAAGTGTAATTTTTCCATGACTATATAATGAGGGTGGCATATTTGCAAGCTCGATAAAGATAGTAAAATATCACTTCCTTTTGTTTCCTCTCATAGGAAGGGGCTTTTGCCCTTGTATTTAAAAGTGTTCATTTCCCAGGACAAGCAGTGGGGACCAGGTAACTCTTCCCTTTTCTTTACTCACACTTATAAAGCCATTGAAGTTAACCTCATATATATGGATGCAGGTACAGGTATGGGATCTGTTATCCAGAAATCTGTTATTTAGAATGCTCCGAATTATGGGATGGCAGTCTCCCACAGACGCCATTTTATCCAAATAATCAAAACTTTTAAAAATGATTTCCTTTTTTTCTGTAATATTAAAACAGTCGTTTGTACTTAATCCCAATGAAGATATAATTAATCCTTATTGGAAGCAAAACCAGCCTATTGGGTTTCTTTAATAGTTACATGATTTTCTAGTAGACTTTAGGTATGAAGATTCAAATTATGGAAAGATCCGTTGTCCGGAAAACCCCATGTCCCGAGCATTCAGGATAACAGGTCCCATACCTGTATTATAAATGACTTAATTTAGCTCTTTCTTTTTCCCCGTAGGAGGGGCAGCCCACTCTTGATGGGTGTACGAAGTGAACATAAGCTGTCCACAGATCACATTCCCATCCTGTACCGTTCAGGTAACCACTTCAATGCGAGCGAGGGCATTCTGGGATTATATGCAAAAGTCAATGTCATAATGGGCTTTTGCAGCACTGACAAATATATTTGAAAAAGCCTCCATCTAATGGATAGCTAAAACAGGTTTCCATTTTTCACCGCACCTTCAACTTCCTACAATAGACTTTAAGTGCTATGGTTACACCAATCATATCCAGATTTATGGATTGGCAGTTGGTTATGGTAATAGGAAATCTGTTGTGCATGGGTTAAATTGCAATTATTAGAGCCCTATATCAGACATATTTAGAAGCTGACTAAATATATTTCTGTATATTACTAGTAGGTTTACATAACATTTTTATTTCCTCTGCAGTTTCCCTTACAATATTTAATTCTGCTAAAAAAAAAAAAAGGAAAGTCTGTCTTTCTGATCCTACTATGTATTTCCCATGTTGCTGCTCAGCTGGAGGCCTACTGCTGCTTTCTTTCTTCTCTCACGTGTACACTAACCTTTTCGTCTGCCTGTTTCATGCCTTTCACTCCCTGTATGTACCCAGGTGATGCTGCTGGTGTATGATACTGTATGCATTTCAGATGCTCTGTGATGCATAACTTGTAATGTGTTCTCTTTTTTGTTGCACTTCTCATTGTACTAACAGGACAAAGCATGGATTTTTCTCTTGAAGAAATGTCCACTTTAAAGGATAAAGGTGCCTCTTCTGCAGTTTTTAGAAGTCCTAGAAGAGGGGTTCCGTGTATGACATGATGAGTTTAATCATCTTTCTGGTATTGTTTCCTGTGCAGCTTAATCTAAAATGCCAAACATAAAATGGCACACCGTTATATTTATAGTAGACCTCATGCAGTGGATCAGGACACCCAGGGGCAAATTTACTTAAGGTTGATTATCGAGGGTTAATTAACCCTCTATTTGACTGTCGAAGTTAAATCCTTCGACTTCGAATATCTAAGTCGAAGGATTTAGCGCTATTCGTTCGATTTTAATCCATCGATCGAACGATTTTTGTTCGACCAAAAAAAGCTGCCAGCCTATGGGACCTTCCCCATAGGCTAACTGAGTTCGGTAGCTTTTAGGTGGCGAACGAGGGGGTCGAAGTTTTTTCTTAAAGAGACAGTACTTCGACTATCAAATGGTCAAATAGTCGAACAATTTTTAGTTTGAATCGTTCGATTCGAAGTCGATGGTCGAAGTAGCCAAAAATAAACATTCAAATTTTTTTTTTCCTCTATTCCTTCACTCGTGCTAAGTAAATGGGCCCCCCAGTGTAGTAATGTGGGAGTAATGTGTGTAGCACTGGCAGTTCATGTTTGGATCTGTGCATTCAAAAGTTGGAGGACCCCGGTTTGATTGCTTTTATTACACACTTCATGGGCAACATTATTTTGAGAGAGAGAGAGAGAATTATGAAAAAATTCTCACAGTGGCATTTCTAGATATCTATCCTATATTTCTCCTACTATGAAATGGAATGTTGGTGAGCATGCTGCAATACAGAGACAGTACTTCGACTAGCGAATGGTCGATATGGTGAATCCCAAATTGCATCACTAGGTGGCACTGTTCATTAGCTGAAAGAGTGGATGATTATTTTCTAAATCTGGTACAATATTGCATGGAGATGTTGGCAAATAAAGGTCTTGTAACTGTTATAATGGATGCTCAGGTAGAGGTGGTCTGCATATTATCTTAGTGATCATTCTTCATATACAAGATTACATTTCTATTGTGAGGCCAGTTTACAATCATGTAGTTGGATCCCATCCCCTGGGTGTGCTTCTCCATCTGATAAAGGACACAGTTATAGACCGGGTCATATCTCTTTATCTTCATAACTGATCAACCATGATGGTGCTTGTCTCCTGTTCTCTTAGCTAATAATTATCATAAATATCCCATATCTCAAAGTCCATAAATATCAATATTTATTTAACACTCATATTTAAAAATATACATACTGACCCACTGAAAACTCACCTTACGATTTTCGTACCCTTCAGTACTTAGTCATAGGTGTATATTATAAGTGTATGTATATACACACCTATGACTAAGTACCGGAGGGTACGAAACGCAAGGTTTTTTAAGTGGGTCTGTATGTACATTTCATTTTTTAATACGAGTGTTTAAAAAATATATATTTTTATGGACTTTGAGGTACGGGATTTTTTTGATAAATATTAATTTATTTGGGGTTGGGGCAAGATCCCGGTACTCAACTTCCCATTAGACTGGCATATAGACTCCTCTAGCCTTGTTAATATTCTCTTAGGGCATATGTATTTTATAATTCAGGTGTATCAGCCGGGAATTCTCTCTCTCTGTCCCATGCGGAATGAATCTATGTTCATTATACCAATGCAACGAAGGCAAGCCTGTATTATGTGTGTCATATTTGTCTTCCCAGGTTTCATGCTGATTTGTAGCAGCCTGGAGTGTTAAAAGCAGTTTTCATCAGATTAAAGTGATACTGACACTACAAAACTACTTTAAAAATTGTTGTTTGAAGTTCCTAAACCTGACTGTTTTGCCAACCACTGTCCTATCTCAGCCTGTCAGTTAAAGTTTCTAATACTAACAGACTCCTGCTGCACAAATATGGCAGCCCCCTTGTAGATGAACACAGGGAGTCAGATAGGTAATTTAAAAGCATTGGGCAAATACTTTATGGCAAAATTATAAGTAGCGTGCAAAGTCAATTTTATGGTAGATGTTAAAAAAAAAAAAAAAAAAAAAAAAGGTTTAATTTCTGAGTCAATATCTCTTTAAGGTATCAGAAATGGGTGGTGGATAAGGTTACAAACACTGCACGTGGAAACAATACCAGAATACCAACTATTTGTTACTGATTGATTCATAATTTTGGGAAATTTATATTCTGGCCCATTTTCCTTTCTGTCATGTTCCTGCTCTAGGTGGGGTTTCTTAATCATAGTTAGTCCTGGAAATGAAGGGTATGGGATTTCTGCATCAAATCACAGTATTCTGCCGATTCCATGTGTTTTCTCATCATCAACAGATGTTCATTTTGTGGCAAAGAATGAGGTGGCAGGATGGCATACCATCTGTAGAATACTCACAAAACCTTTGTCTTTCACCTCCTGTGCATTTATTTGGGACTTTTCCTTTCTCACTAACACTAATATTCTTTCTGGTTGTTGGGTCGCATAGAATTCCACTATGATTTTGTGTTGGGCCCTTGCTTCAGGTAGTCCTTTCTTCTGGCTCATTTTATGGTAATGCATTTGTTTCTTTCATTTGCAATGTGGTTAAAGGTAAGCTTTATCAGAAAGGTCTATATAAGTACGCAGGTAAACCCTCAAAGTAGTGCTGCTCTGAGTCATCTGTCAAAAGAAACAGCATTTCTTTCCTTCTATTGTGTACACATGGGCTTCTGTATCAGACTTCCTGTTTTCAGCTTAAACCTCCGGGGTTAGGGCTTGAGCATGCTCAGTTTGCTCTTCTCTCCTTTTCCCCCTCCCCTGCCTGATGTAATCTGAGCCCAGAGTGAGCAGGGAGAGATTCAAGCAGGAAGTGATGTCACACCAAGCTAATATGGCAGCTATATCCTAAACAACCAGATAGAACTTCTAGAGCCGTTTACTCGGGTATGGTAAAGCATTCTACAGAATAAATATAGTGTTCTAGCTTGAACTATTGTGGCTAATCTGTTGGCAATAATCTGCCTCAGTAGCTTTCCTTCTTCTTTAAAGAAGGGTAGCTTTTCCTAAAATAATGGAGGTGACACTTTTCCCCAAAATCCTAACAATACATTCACCTACCTAAAGGTGCAACACTGTAGAAAGCATTTGATTATTCTAGAAAACAAAGCCCATTTAGGGCAAGAACTATGATACATCCTCCCGAAAGGACTTCATGAACGAACATGACCAAAATATACAATATGAAACCTCTTTCAGGAAGAGACAGGTCATCTAGGATACATTTTGTTTAGTTGTGGTTGTTTAATCGGGTAGGTTCTGTGCAGCAGGAATAATGAAGTCCTTCTTTAACCCACAACGTAAAGGCTGTTCAGGGTGATATTTCTTTATAAATATTTTAACTTTTATTATATATGGTGGGTCGGCATGATCAAATTTTGGTTCACAGTCAAGGGAGCCCAAGAAAACCACTGAAAATCACTGCCTTATGGCCTTGGTGTCATCTTAGGTGTCATCTTTCCCTCCATAGTGCAATGCTATAGATAGGTAGAATTTTTTGCTCCATATTGGGTATGCTGTTGCAGGGGGTTCTTTCAAAAGATGAATGGTCGGGATAGGAACATTTTCCTGTGCACTGTGTTCTTCTGCATTGTTATACCCATCTACCTATCTATAGCATTGCACTAGGGAAGGAAAGGGTGACAACAAGGCAGTGATTTTCAGTGGTTTTCTTTGGCTCCCTTGACTGTGAATCAAAATGTGATCATGTCGACCCACCATATATAATAAGAATTAACATTGCACTAGGGAAGGAAAGATGACAATAAGTTAATACCAAGGCCATAAGGCAGTGGTTGTTGGGGGTTTCCTTGGGCTCCCCTCCCTAATTCAGTGCTAGTGTTATGATGTCATAGCCATTGGGGTGACCGATGGCTGAATTGGAAAACCTGGGTTTCTTGGTTTGTAAATGCCTACCACTTATAATGTTACCAGTGTAAATATATTGTGGATATTTATGTGGAGGCCTTGCATTGTAGAAACTCTTAGGGCAGAGACACATGCTGCAATTCGGGGATATTAGTCGCTCAGCGACAAATCTCCTCTTCTTCAGGGGTGAGTAATCTCCCCGAACTGCCTTCGGAGCACTTTGTTTTCCGAAATCGCACAAAGTTTCCTAGTGAGGCAACTTCAGAAAACGAAGGCAGGGGAGGCAGTTTGGGGAGATTAGTCGCACCGAAGAAGAGGAGATTTGTCCCCGAGCGACTAATCTTCCCGAATTGCAGCATGTGTTTCTGCCCTTAGGATGTATGTGGAAAACATTTGAACTTGTGCTTGGGAGTATGCCATCCTTTTTCTCCATGTAATATTGTTATGTATTCATGGCTTAGCATTGCCAGAGCCTGTATGAGAAATACTCATTGCCACCTTATGACCATCAAGTTGCTTAAACCTTTACAGGAAATTGATCCTGTCCCTGAATTTTGCTTCTGCCTCAAGATGGTATCTACGTAATCAGAGATTTGTGTGTATCTCCTCTCCTCCCTATGGCTGCTTCTTAATCTCTTTGTGCTGTATTGTTTAGGCTTAGAAAAGAAAGGGAGCTGCTCTTTGCCCAGGCATGATAGCACCACCTGCCTGTTCCCAGTGGAGGAGAAAGCAGTAGAATATTTTTTCGCCTCAGATGCCAGGTAAGTTGAGATATCCAGAGGACAACATGCGGTTCATGCATTTACATTATAGGTTCCTCCACTAGGCATTTGATAGGAGTGCCCATTCTAAGGATAAGATTTTGGGTACATGTTGATTTTATGCCCTAGATACCCTTGGGACTATAGTAGGGTGACTATTATGACAATATTTTCAAGGGGAACTATGGCGAAAATGTAATATAAGCTTCAGCATACTGAAATCAGAAACTTTCTAAATACAATCAATTAAATATTCTGTACTTTTCTGAAATAATCAAGTTTGTTTACTATTCCTTTCTCTTCATTCTCCCTTCATGCAGGAGTTGGGTGTCAGTTATTCATTGACCTTTAGATCCAATAAATCTTATAGGGGGGGGGGGCTCCTTTCCTAGTGGATGAATTGAGCTCACTCAAATAACTGATTCCAGTACAAAGAAAATCTAACAAAATAACTGCCTTTTGCACAAATTCTGCATGTATAGAGACCGGATTTCTGGCATTTTAATAGAGTGAATTCAAATACATCTTCTAGGCAAAAGGAGCCTCCTTATAAGATATATTGGATCGAACTGTCAATGAATATCTGACACCCAACTCCTGCATGAAGACAGAATGAAGAGAAACAGTTGTTGAGAGTGGGATAGTGAAGATAAACTTGATTATTTCAGAAATGATGCAGAATGTGTAATTGATTGTATTTACAGTTTCTTATTTCAGTATGATGAAGTTTACATTCAATTTTCATTTTCACGATAGTTCCCCTTTAACCTTGTTATGAAATAAAGGGCACCCAACCATCGCTAGTGGGCAAGAGTAGGCCTCTGATCTTTCTACTTGTATGTAAATGTGAATTTATTCGTAGGCACCGCTTAACATATAACTTGTGCCCAAAATGTCAGGATTTGCTGTTTTTCTGCTAATGGAAGACATAAGTTCACCAGCTAGAGATAACGTTTGCTCTGCTTGGTTCCACAGCGCAGTTATTGAGCACACCAACCGCGTTATCTTCCTGGAAGATGATGATGTAGCTGCAGTGGTGGACGGCCGGCTCTCCATCCATCGTATTAAGCGAAATGTAGGGGATCACCCAGCTCGCGCTATCCAGACTCTGCAGATGGAGCTGCAGCAGATCATGAAGGGTAATGCATTATGGATATTTTCACTACATTCTATTCTATATTTTATTTTTCACAGTCATTCTATATTAGATTGGTAGCAGAATCATTTGTCAGGCGATGGGAAAGGAACGTCCATACCGCATATTTCATCCTCATCTTCTCCCCCCTGCAGGAAACTTCAGCTCTTTTATGCAGAAGGAAATCTTTGAGCAGCCAGAGTCTGTTGTCAATACCATGAGAGGCAGATTAAATTTTGATGACCTCACAGGTAATAAAGCTGTCCCAAAGAATGTCAATGAAAATTAATGTTGTACTTTGAAACCTTTGGTTCGGGGAATGTCAGCTCGCAGAATCCAGTCCTGTCAGCCGGTTGATAATGCTATGGTTTGCAATAGCAGAGGTTTCACAGCAGGGTGCTGTCTGGAGATACAGCAGTATTCAGTAGCAACTCAGGAAAAATTTAGGGAAATTTTGCATGCCCTAGGCCAGGGATCCACAACCTTTTGCATTCATGAGAAACATTCAGAAGTAAAATGAGTTGGGGAGCAACGCTTGCATGAAAAATGTTTTTGGGGTGCCATATAAGTGTTGTGATTGGCCATTTGGTAGCCCCTATGCAGTTTGTCAACCTACATTTGAGGCTCTGTTTGGCAGTGCACCTGGTTTTTATACAACCAAAACTTACCGCCAAGTCTGGAATTCAAAAATAAGCATCTGCTTTGAGGCCACTGGGAGCAACATACAAGGGGTTGGAGAGCAACATGTTGCTCACGAGCTACTGGTTGGGGATTACTGCCCTAGGCAATCAAGGGACCTCACCATGTGACTTTTGTCATATTTTATGGTGGTCCAGGTGGACAATCCTGTTTGTTAAACACTGCAAGCTTTAGAGCAATCTTCTAGGCCTCCACATTGCTTCCAGGATAATGTCCTAACATTTGTTGTGCTGGGGTGGACATACAGTGCAGTAATTAGCAGAACTAGAGAACTACTACCAGTGACATAGCCTCACCTTTAAAATAGTGTGGACATTACCAATGCTTGTCCTGTCTAGTCAGTACAGAGTATATAACTAAATACTTGTCGTCTATTAGTGACACAGAGTCCCTCTTTTTCAGTGAATCTGGGAGGACTTAAGGATCACATTAAAGAAATCCAGAGATGTCGACGTCTGATTCTTATTGCCTGCGGAACTAGTTACCACGCTGGAGTTGCTGTAAGTATGAGTGTTGTGATCCCTTTTGAAGCAGGTTTAGTGTGTACTATGGCAGGTTTATATAGACTTGAAAATTTGCTTAATAAGCAAATATAATCTGTCTACCCTATGAGACTGGATAATTCTAGCATAAAAGATTCACTTGTGTCAGCTGCTCATTTCCTCATACACTTATTAATTACATTGCCTGCTGCTTCAGACATTGACTAAATCCCGCACACGGCTGCATGCTTACCCAAAGCCTAACACGCTTGCTATCTCCCGCACGCTCGCCAACTTCCTCTCTTTAAATAAACTCGGAGAGCTGATTATGGTTTCCAAAGATAATTCTGTGCGATACAACTAATTCGGATTTAAAGGGGCTGTTCACCTTTGAATTAACTTGGAGAGAGTGATATTCTGAGAGAATTTGCAATTGGTTTTAATTTTTTATTATTTCTGGGTTTTTTTTTTTGAGTTATTTAGCTTTTATTCAGCAGCTCTCTAGTTTGCCATTTCAGCAATCTGGTTGCTAAGGTCCTAATTACCCTAGCAACCATGCATCCGTTTGAATAAGAGACTGGAATAGGAGAGTAATAAAAGTAGCAATAACAATACATTTGTAGCATTTGTTTTAGATGGGGTCAATGACCCCCATTAAAAGCCATACAATGTAGGCAAATAAAACAGAATCTATAAAAAAAAAATAAAAAAAATAAAGACCAATTCAAAAGTTGCTTAGAATTGGCCATTCTATAACATACTAAGAGTTAACCTAAAGGTGAACCACCTCTTTAAGACTTGCGGTAGATATTGATTATTAGCAATCACTTTTGTTTTGTGGTTCATTCACACTGTGCTCTAAATATTTCAGCTGCTTACTCTTATCAGACGGCAGACTTAAGGGATACTGCTATTCCCAAAATATTTCTTTTTAATTTTTATGTACTTCTACAAAACAACATTAAGTTACATAAAACGAGTCTTTCCAAGCCGTTTATCTCCTTTACTTCACTAACCATTATACTAAAGAGGACCTGTCCCCTACACATAACAACTGCATAATGAAAGTTCTTCGCAAATTAAACATGAAACACACAAATTGTTTTCATTAAAACATTCATAGCTGTTATAAAGGTGTTTAATATCTGAGCTGTCAAACAAATATTATCTGCCCCACCTCTATGCCTTAGGCTTAGAGTTGGGGCAGTCAATTACTTTCACTTTCCATTCAGCACTTCTTACATGTCACTGCACTTCTTACATTGCCCCATCCCTCCTCAGGCTCTATAATTCTGTAGGACACTGTGTATGGGCATTTAGGTTCCCCATTCTCATGCTTACACAAGATTTTGGGGTGATACACAATTTATCTAAATAACAGTGTCCACAAAATGGCTGCTGCCTGCTTAGTGTAATTCCAAGAGTGAAAAAAACCCAAAATTTAAATAATAAATATAGTGTAAGTTTATTTTGCTCCACTAACATGATCACATGTTTCTTAGGGTGACAGGTCCCCTTTAAGCATTTCTGAAGGAATGTAATACATGAGTTTCATATAGGATCTTGGACAACTGTCAAGCTGTTATAACTGCACCGACACTTGGGGAAGTCAAATAAGAAATAAAAGTTGATCAGTACCACAAATATGTAATTACATAGCATTCAAAGCAAGACAATAAGGTAAACCACATTCCTTTCTAAAAAATGCCTCTCCCTCTTTGCAGACGCGCCAGATACTGGAAGAGCTGACAGAACTGCCCGTCATGGTGGAACTAGCTAGCGACTTTTTGGACAGGAACACACCCGTTTTTAGGGATGACGTGTGCTTTTTTATCAGCCAATCAGGTAGGAAGGTTGATGGTTAGATATAATATATGAGAGCACTGGGAATATGAATGCTGGTGAGGGTATGTTAAAATAAGTAACATTTGAACCACAGATTATGTAATCAAAATCACAATACTCTCCAAAATCATTGGAGACTATGGTTTATTTCTACTACATGGAATTTGTCTTGGCACTACTGTTGCAACTTTTCTTTTCTGCAGCCTGATGTTGTTTAATATGTTGCATGTTAAATGTGGTTGGCATAGGGATAAATAACAAGTATAGTCATTGGTTGTCTCTTTCTCCCCAGGTGAGACTGCCGATACTCTGCTTGCCCTCCGCTACTGTAAAGAGAGGGGTGCCCTGACTGTGGGTGTAACAAACACTGTAGGCAGTTCCATCTCCCGAGAGACAGACTGTGGGGTACATATCAACGCTGGGCCTGAAATTGGTGTGGCCAGTACAAAGGTAAGTGATACCCCATGCGCATTCCACATTTTAACATTTTTATATTTTGTAATTGCGTCAATATAGGGTGCTCTAAAGTTTCATTTCTGCATCAGTTCTAATTGATGACTCTTACCTGTATCTCCTCAGGCCTATACTAGCCAGTTTGTATCCCTCATAATGTTCGCCCTGATGATGTGTGATGATCGGATATCCATGCAGGAGAGACGCAAGCAGATCATTAATGGCTTGAAAATCTTACCAGGTAAAATCCTAAAATTTTACATCATCCAGTTCACATGAGCAGCATAACTCATAAGGCTGACACAATAAGAACTTCAGCCCATAACCTAATGTCGATTTAAAGGAACAGTTCAGTGTAAAAATAAAAACTGGGTAAATACATAGTCTGTGCAAAATGAAAAAATGTTTCTAATATAGTTGGTGGAAACCAAGAGAGCTGAAAAGCAGGAAGTAGTGTTCTGGCTATTATGTTACACATCCAGTCACGGAAGCGAAAGAATCACCAGACACTCAACAGCAAGTGAAGTGGGGTGGACCCCTGCACGTTTATTCGTCATGTCTGTCGAATGGTTCCACCACCGAAACATTACATCACAAGACTTGAATAAACACGCAGGGGTCCGGCCCGCTTCACTTGCTGTTGAGTGTCTGGTGATTCTTTTGCTTCCATGTATGTTGGTGAGGTGCCGACCTCTTTTCCGGACACCAAGCTAATTGATTGGAGAGGCTGGGGACTCAGGAATCCTTGTTGTGTCACCCCAGCCTTTATACATTACAGTTTTGGCTAACTAACTATATTAGAAATATTTGGTTAATTTGCACAGACTATCTATTTACCCAGTTTTTATTTCTATACTGAACAATTCCTTTAATGCTGGAGTAAAATGCATCCGTTACGCCTGATTCCCAACTGCCGTAAACCCCCTACCCCGTCACTGCTCCTCACAGTTTTGGAACCACTGCCCTAAGACTTCTTCATGTTAGAGCTTCACTTCATTGATCTTTTTTCTATTTGGTACTACAGACAACATTAAAGAAGTGCTTAGCCTGGATGATGAGATTCAGAAGCTGGCATCTGAATTGTACCAGCAGAAATCTGTCCTTATTATGGGCCGTGGATTTCACTACGCAACCTGCATGGAAGGAGCTTTGGTAAGTGAACAGGCTTCAATTTCCATGTTGAGCCGCAATGATATTTACTGCAGGGTCTCACCCAGACTGCCCTTTTCCTCCATGCTTTCAAATCTCACAGTACCTTTCGAAAGCCAATATTAAAATGGAAAGCCAAACCCTTAGGGGCCGATTCAATAAATTCGAGTGAAGGATTCGAAGTTAAAAGACTTCGAATTTCGAAGTTTTTTTTGGACTACTTCGACCATCGAATGGGCTACTTCGACCTTCAACTACGACTATCGAAGGATTCGAACTAAAAATTGTTCGACTATTCGACCATTCGATAGTCAAAGTACTGTCTCTTTAAAAAAAACTTCGACCCCCTAGTTCGGCAGATAAAAGCTACCGAAGTCAATGTTAGCCTATGGGGAAGGTCCCCATAGGCTTGCCTAAGTGTTTTTGATCGAAGGATATTCCTTCGATCGTTGGATTAAAATCCTTCGAATCGTTCGATTCGAAGGATTTAATCGTTCGATCGAATGAATAATCCTTCGATCGTACGATCGAATTTTCTGCGATAAATCCTTCGACTTCGATATTCGAAGTCGAAGGATTTCAATTCCTAGTCGAATATCGAGGGTTAATTAACCCTCGATATTCGACCCTTGGTAAATCTGCCCCTGAGTGTACATATCTGTGTTTGCCTAAATGTTCTTCACGTTTGCAACTCAATCTTACTGCTCGATGCAATCAGACTGGTTTTTAAAGGGAAACCTTTTTCTTTTTTTTTTTTTTTTTTTTTTTTTTTTTATCTGTAAAACGGGGTGGATACAGAAAGCAAGGTGGGAAGGGTGCATATGGGTTCAACATCCCTAACACAATTACTAGGTATATTGTATCACATACAATACCAGTAAATATGCATTTTAGATCTAACAATACATCTTCCTCTGTAGGTTATAGGACTATATGGATGGGTCCCAGTTTAGAGGGGTGGGAGGGGGAAACTTGGGTAGTTCATACATGGGGGGGGGAAATAGGAGAAAGGAGAGATAGTTGAGTCACTTAGTTTATTCTTCTTATATGGACTGTTGAGGTCTATGTTAACCCTTATTTTAGGTTTTCAAATGACATGTAACTTATAATAGAATTCCCAGCTTTCTCATATCTTTCTATATTTATGGAAGGTTCCCTGCCTCATTGCTCTGATTTCCTCTTATTTTTTAATTTCATCCATAGAGTATTTCCATTCAGCCGTGGAGGGAAACCTTTTCTTTTAGAAAACAGCTGCCCTGTCTTTTTTTTAATGGGACTGGTTAGAATTGTCTGAAGTTGCAGCATGTTGCAACTCCTTCCACTACTCATGATGTAAACAAGAGTTTGCTAGTTGTTGCTGTGGGAGAGTAATTGGCTTTCCGCATGTGCACACAAAGTCATAGACCTTCTGGTTGTAGCTGAGAAACCAACTGCTCTGTAGTAATGTCCAAGACTTACAGTCTAACCAATATTCTACATCCTTTTCTTGACAGAAAATTAAGGAGATCACATACATGCATTCAGAGGGGATCTTGGCAGGAGAGCTAAAGCATGGCCCATTGGCCCTGATAGACAAGCTTATGCCAGTCATCATGATCATCATGCGGGATCATTCCTACACCAAGTGCCAGAATGCCCTGCAGCAAGTGGTAGCTCGTCAGGTAAGATGAAAGCTGGAAAGAGTGGGCCTCATTTATTAACACTGGGCAAATTTGCCCATGTATATAATAACAGGTTTTGTGCTGATGCCACATAAAAGAAGGTATATACAGTACCACTCAAAAAACAATTGATAATTCAAAAATAATAAAAAATGTGTTTTTAAATTAATTGCAGAGGATTTACTCACAGTTCACCCCAATCCCGAGGTGCAAGTCCAAAACACTATATAGCCTATGAGTAAGTGCCCCAATAGGCACGAAACGCGTTAGGTTTTCATGTCCTAATACATTTTTCTAATCTTTTAATATAATTGCTTCTTTATTACTGGAGGTCCTCACATCTCTTTTGGATATAGTGTTTTCAAATTTGCCCATGGGCAGTTACCTATAGCAACTTATCAGTTAGCTTTTTAAAGCCAGTAAAACAATGAGTGCAGCAATTTGATTGGTTGCCATGGGTTACTGCCCATGGGCAAATTTGCCCAATGTTGATAAATGACCCCCAGTATCTTTCTGTTAATACTCTGCAGCAAACATATTACATCATTTGTATAATCTATATAAGCACATTATTTATTCATTCATATATGTGTAAGAACCCTGTCCCCTGTCATTCTGTCTTTCTGGCTCTCTGTACTTGGAACAACTCTGATACTGAAGTCATTCTATCAACTGGCTTAATGCTGGCTGCAACTGTATTCCAAGCCGTCCCACCTATTATCCATGTAGTTAATGAAAACTTACAGATTCATTACAAAATGGAAAAAACACATAACTGACACCATGCAAAGGCTCTGTAAAATAGTGGAACTTTGATTAAGTGCAGCTTAGTAACATAAGCTAAACTGAAAGTCCCAGGATTCCTTGATCCTTCCCTAAAGGGTCACTATTTAGGTTCCCTTAATTGAATATATTTTTGTAAACCTGCTGCTGCGCAAATCAAACTCTTCTAATTGTTACCTTGTACCTTTTTGCATTTCCCAGGGCCGTCCAGTTGTCATCTGTGATAAAGAGGACACAGAAACCATTAACTCCATCAAGCGCACAATAAAGGTCCCTCACACTGTGGACTGTCTGCAGGGAATTCTGAGTGTCATTCCTTTACAGCTCCTCGCTTTCCACCTCGCTGTGCTGAGGGGATACGATGTAAGTATCTTGAAGGGAAAAATGTTTTTTTTCAAAACGCATCAGTTAATAGTGCTGCTCCAGCAGAATACTGCACTGAAATCCATTTCGCAAAAGAGCAAACAGATTTTTTTATATTTCATTTTGAAATCTGACATGGGGCTAGACATATTGTCAGTTTCCCAGCTGCCCCCAGTCATGTGAATTGTGCTCTGATAAACTTCAGTCACTCTTTACTGCTGTACTGCAAGTTGGAGTGAAATCACACTCCTCTATTTCCCCCCCCAGCAGCCAAACAAAAGAACAATGGGAAGGTAACAGATAGCAACTCCCTAACACAAGATAACAGCTGCCTGGTAGATCAGCACTCAATAGTAAAAATCCAGGTCCCACTGTGAAACATTCAGTTACATAAAGTTGGAGAAACAACAGCCTGCCAGAAAGCAGTTCCATCCTAAAGTGCTGACTCTTTCTGAAAGCACATGACCAGGCAAAATGACCTGAGATGACTGCCTACACACCAATATTATAACTAAAAAAAATACACTTGCTGGTTCAGGAATGACAGTTTTATATTGTAGAGTGAATTATTTGCAGTAAAAACCGTGTCATTTAGAAATAAAAACTACATCATAAAAATCATGACCCTTTAAGCTTGCTTATTTCAATTCAAAATTGGGAGTCCATATAGTTATTCAGCCAGGCCCAAGGGACTTGCCCCAGTTCAAAAAGGCAATCAACTACAGAAAAGTTTATATCAAAAATGATATAAGTTCCAAGGCTTCTTCAAGTAAAAAATATTAATTTATTATTCACATTAAAACAGTAACTAGTACATACTACCCCCCATACCCCACCTTACGCGTTTCGCACCCTCCGGCGCTTAGTCATAGGTGTATCTGTCAGTAAGGGGTCGAGTGCAGAATTTAAAGGGATACTGTCATGGGGAAAAAAAAATTTCAAAATGAATCAGTTAATAGTGCTACTCCACCAGAATTCTGCACTGAAATCCATTTCTCAAAAGAGCAAACAGATTTTTTTATATTCAATTTTGAAATCTGACATGGGGCTAGACATTTTGTCAATTTCCCAGCTGCCCCCAGTCATGTGACTTGTTCCTGCACTTTAGGAGAGAAATGCTTTCTGGCAGGCTGCTGTTTTTCCTTCTCAATGTAACTGAAGGAGTCTCAGTGGGACATGGGTTTTTACTATTGAGTGCTGTTCTTAGATCTACCAGGCAGCTGTCTTGTGTTAGGGAGCTGTTATCTGGTTACCTTCCCATTGTTCTTTTGTTTGGCTGCTGGGGGGAAAAGAGAGGGGGGTGATATCACTCCAACTTGCAGTACAGCAGTAAAGAGTAATTGAAGTTTATCAGAGCACAAGTCACATGACTTGGGGCAGCTGGAAAATTGACAATATGTCTAGCCCCATGTCAGATTTCAAAATTGAATATAAAAAAATCTGTTTGCTCTTTTGAGAAATGGATTTCAGTGCAGAATTCTGCTGAAGCAGCGCTATTAACTGATTCATTTTGAAAAAAAATGTTTTTCCCATGACAGTATCCCTTTAAACCCAAGTGATCCCGCCCCTTTTTTGTTTAAAACCAATCAAGGGTCACAAGTAATTATCCCTACTTCGTATTTGTTAACCCATAATGCTTTATACAGGGTGTATGTACCATTTCAGTTATATAATAGTTTAAAGTTATACATTGTATTCAAATCATTCACTAACCACACAGTCCATCAAGTTAGTTATTGCACAACATTGTATTTTAGTAGTTTATAAACGTTTACGCACCAATAAGTTAATCTCTAACCTTGCACAAATTCCATTATTACCAAAATTATATTGAATGTATACACTGTCATCATTGTGGCTAAGTAGCCACAATGATGTTAGAGATTAACTAATTGGTGCTCACAGATTAGGGTAACATTTCCCTAGTCTGGTCTTTTACAAGGTGAGTTGAATGATAAGGAAGAAGTTGCCTTTCCAGAGCAGTTGGTCTACTGGCTTTAGACACACCAATTGTACAAAGGTTGGCAAATTTGTTCCAGTAAAGCTTAGTATGTGGCAAACATAAAGCCATCTTTGCACTTGATGGTATCAAGAATCATCTGAATCTGCTTTCTACATATAATATTGGTCTTGGATAAATACACTATAGAATGATAGGAAATGGTATGAAAGAGAGGAATGTCTAACTCTGTTTTTCCTTTTTCAGGTGGATTGTCCAAGGAACTTGGCCAAGTCTGTGACTGTGGAGTAGATTTGATTCTGCCAATCCCAAGAAGACACTTTTTACTTGTACAATTTATTTTTCTAAATGCTGTTTTTACATGTTGTATTTATGTTTCCTTCCCATTCCCTGGTTTTTGAGTCTTCCTTGCCTGTCTCTTCACTTTTACCCTGTACATACAGAAGCAGTCTCTCCAGTGGACGGACTTGGAGCATATCAATTGTAGTACACTTTTCATCTCTATTCATTTGAACTGGCTCTATGCCAGAACCAACGCTAACTCCTTCCTGTTGTGCCACATACTCAACTGATGTGGAGGACATACGTTATTGTTTGGATCCTGCTTGCTCAACAATGATGAGGCTTAACTAGTAAGCTCTTATTTTTAACTGGACATTGAAGTTCATTGGGGAATTGAAGGTATTTTAATGTATTTAACATGAAGGACCTGCTAATAGATTTTGTTTTTGTGCTCTACACTTTTGGCATTGTGAGATTGTCGCTGTCAGTTTAAAAATCCGAGCTGAAACCAGCTACTACATCTTATCCCTCCCATCTCATTCTGACTACATTCCAGAAAATACTTTTAGACTAGGCATTCCAATCTGTTTCCCTCTCAGTTGTGTTGGACTGCAGCATCCATGAACAGTGTTGGGCTGTAGTTCAGAGGCTCCAGGGCCCCAGGTTGCCAATTCCTGTTCAAGGGCAATTCTTTTTTTTAAATTAAGTAGCTAAGGGCAAGTTGGTGTGCTGCTAGCAACCACTGCTGGCTAGGGAACCTAGGAGATGTAGCTCAGATGTTTGATATTAAGATACATCCGCTTTGCTTGTCAGTCATTGCACATTCAATTGCACCAAACATATTTTCATCGATGCTGTGGAAACTTGAGAGGGGGCTTTCACATCAGTTCAGGAACATTTCCTGGAAAGCCGGATTTAATCCCTCAAACAAGAAACTCTGCTGGACTTTACAGAGGGGTAACGACTGTTTGGACCGCCGTCTTTTTTTATTGTCCTTGCAGAGCTATAAAAGCCTTACACGATCATATCTACTTGACTTGAGGTGCTCTGCAGGCTCTAGTGAAACCCCATAACTAGGTACTGAAAAGGTTTAGTCCAACTCTTTCCACCTGTGTGCAGTGCTCTCTTTCCAATCGGTCCCACCAGCATATGATTAACCAACGTAGAACAGGATGGAGCACACGGTAGGCAGACGCTGCTGTAATTGAATCTTATTCAATCACACCATGTTTCGGATCTCCATGGATCCTTTTTCAAATGAAAATGAATTTAAAAATTTCACTTGAAAAAGGATCTACGCTGATCTGAAACATGGTGTGACTGAATAAGATTTAATTACAGCAGCGTCTGCCTACCGTGTGCTCCATCCTGTTCTACGTTGGTTAAGCCCCATAACTATGGATAGTCTTGTTGACTTTTTTTTTTTTGGGGTGTTTGTACTTTGTGTTCTCATAATCATACTCTTTATTTATTTTTTAACAGCATTTAACGGTTTGTGCTGGAGCTTGTAAAATTGTGAACTTGAGGGCAATCAGCATTTTGAGAGAGGTTAGAAAGTGGTGGCAGCCCATCCAAGTGGAGCTCATTATCAAGGCTGTTGGCCAGATGTTGCTCTGTGGGAAGGCTGATATTTTTATGCATTAATGAAAGAAAATGAAGAATCTCGTTGGTCTGTTGACCTCTGCATGTGGACCTTTATACTCAAAAATAGAATTGAGTAAATGCTTATTAGGGTATCAGTTAAAGACCCTCTCTTCTCCTATTGGGAAAGCCATTATTCAGTAGAAATGTGCAATATAATTGTTGTGGGAATCCCTGGCTAGTTAACGTTAATTCTTTAATCTAGAACCTAAGGCTCTGTTTGTGGGATTTATAGTTGACTCATCTGCCAGTTTCTGAAAAGCAGAAACTCTGGGCCCAGGCAAGATCCTGTCTTACAGGAAGGCTGGGGCCCAGTCTAGGTGGAGAATATGTAACTCAGGTCTTTTCATCCTGCTGTTTTCAGTTGGTTGACAACTCCCTCAAGGGGAGTCTGAAAGTAACAATTGAGTAACAGCTAAAAACAGGCCACAGGTTGGACAGCTCTGATGCATATACTAAAGATACCATTGTTTAATAATAAAATGTTAATTTAGGGAGTAATGCTGGGCTCTCACTGCCACACTCTGAAACTGTCCCTGGGATATTCTGTGCTAGTGTTCTCTCTGTCTGTAAATTCAGGGCAGACAGACTCCTTATAGTAGGAAATGAAGGCTTTTTAAGGCTTAAGAATGTACTACTCTGAAGTATAAGAAAAAATGTGATGTTATTCCCAAATTTTCTCCTTCCTATTTTGTAATAAAAATAATAGTTCATATAAATGTATTGTTGATGTCCAACCTGTGTCCCTGTGCCTGTTGCTTAAATACAAGTTCCAGCATCTTGCAATGGCTGAGGCTAAGGGACGCTGGGATCAGTAGTAAAGGGACTCAGGTTGGGCATCCTTGCTGTAGATCCTATTCTGTTTCCATGAGATGGCTAATAGATCTGCCAAGGTTCTCCTACTGATACAGGAGATGTTTACAGAGGACCAAAGATACGTATAGTTCTTACTGTAAAATGCACCTCTGAAATCTGTGAAAATAAAACAAATGTGTACAGTCTTTCTTGTGTCATTGGTTTATGTTTTTCTCAAACTCTAAACAGGGGTCACCAACCTTTTTTACCCATGAACCACATTCAAATGTAAAAAGAGTTCTTGGGGTACCAAATAATGGCTGTGATTGGCTATTTGATAGCCCCTATATGGACTGGCAGGAGACTCTGTTTGGCAGTACAACTGGTTTTTATACAACCTAAATTTTGCCACGCCTGCCCAGATTCGGAGCGGGTCGGCGCGGAGCAGGGAAAGACCCTACCCCCAACGGAGCAGAGGTGGGTGCAACAGTCCTGGCCCCGGGGTGCCCTCCCTACCTTCTTCACTGTAGCCAAAGTGGCCACAGCTCCTTGTGGACCCTGAAGAAAGGCTGCTGTGTGGCCTTGTGACCACCCCACCACATATGACCTCACTGCCTAAGTAGTGTGCAGATAAGCACCAAGAGACACAAGTACCCTCCAGACCTTTATAGCTTTCCTATAGAAGTCCTAAAAGCTATAGGGGTGCCCCAAATACACCTAGCCTGGCCTTCTACACGGCACACCACCTGCTCACCCCAGCAATTTCATATACAGAAGCTTGCACCTACCAGCACAAGAAGCAGCGGGACAGAATTCTGGGCAGGAAAGACCTCTGCCACTGGAACCCAGGGGGTGCTCCTAACGGGCTACAAAACTGGACTCTTTTATGCCTTCTCTCGCGTCTATTGACACCTTTGCACTGGCCCTTACAATTACAGGAGCTGTGCCCCCCCTGTCCCCCCCCTGGTCTGAAATATACTTTCAGTGATTAAAGGGTACTAGCCTATTCCCGGCGGCGTGACCAAAATGATGCCGTGAACAGATGTATCTGCCTGATTTTCCGAGCACACATACCCTGCTACTTACCCCGTTACTCCAGTTATCAGAATACTTCCCCTATCTGGAACTCTCGACAAAGATGAGGAGGAATACCCCCAAACCAAAACCGGAGACTGCCTCTCGCCTCTAGTGCTTTGCACCCGATCAACCACACCCGCCGTCTCCCGGCCAGGCCTCACAGCCACCCTCTCCTCCAGATCCAACCCTGGACCCTGGATCCACCGGCAACACCTCCTGAACCCACCCTGGGAGATGTACTATCCGCAATTATGGAGAGCCGCGTGTCTACCACAGCGCAATTTGAGGAAATCCGATTGACCTATCCTTGCTGCGCCAAGACCTACAACTGAAGGCAGCCATTGATAAAGCAGACGACCTAGAAAATAGGTCAAGACGCAATAACATCAGAATAATAGGTCTGCTTGAGTAGGTGGAGGGGAATAACCCTCCGTTGTTTATAGAAAATTGGCTCCAAGAGACTCTAGGCCCAAATACCTTTTCTCAAGTCTTTATTGTGGAAAGAGCTCATAGAGTTCCAACAAAACCCCCACCACCCGGTGCTCCCCCGCGCCCTTTTCTCCTAAAACTGCTCAACTACAGAGATAGGAATGCGGCCCTCACAGCAGCCAGAGTGTAAGGCCCGATCCGCTTCCAAGGGGCAACAGTTTCACTTTACCCTGACTTTTCACCTAACATTCAAAAACAAAGGGCTGAATTTACAAGGGTAAAGGTTCGACTCAGAGAGGCTAGCAATGTAGAGCTGACTATCTGGTGACTATTGCCTAATGTTGGGTAAGCATGCAAATAAACTCCCCAGCTGTCCCTTGAACATAATTGTCCAGTTTCCTGTTGTTCTACCCATGGAACGCTTACCCTCTAATGTTTTTGCCTAAGGGATCAGCTCTACAACTCTCCACAAACTGTCACCACAGAGGATACATGACCCTCCTTTGCATGTCCTAAGGACACCATTTACTACCTGCAAAAATGGAGATACAACTGACTTGAAGGATTTTGTAAACAAGCATATAATCCTGCAGTTTACAGTCCCCCCCCCTTTTTTTTTCTCCTTCCAGGCCACTTCAATACCCTACTGTGGGCCGCACCTGGTCTTTTCTTACGGGGCAACTGCCCAATATTTCAGCTCGGTGCCTGACAACAGGCAGTTACTAACTTCAACACCCGCCCTAGACCCCCGGATAGGGACTGTTTCTTAGCAGATGTCTAGGGGATAACCCCCACTATTGTTCTAGATTGTTATGGGTAATAGACTCACCCGAGTTTGGGGGGTGAGTAGGGAGGGTTGGGGATGTATATATTTTGGGTTTGTATATCAATGTATTTCGCAGACTATTCACTCTAAATTGTATGGCATAGTAACTAAGTATGATGCACTTTATTTGTTTCTCTTACTGATGTACCTGAAGGGATGGACACTTCCTCTGGCTCGGCGTATACCTGCAACTCTATGCTATGGCTAATATATCAATACTTTCTTGGAACATGAGGGGCCTTAATTCCAAATTTAAAAGGAGCTTGTTGTTTAATTACCTCAAGCGATATCCTCCTTCTATCCTTCTCCTCCAGGAGACGCAACTCTCCGGGCAAAAAGTCCTCGCACTTAAGAAACCATGGGTGGGATGGCATTTTCATTCTACTTTTTCAACTCATTCGAGGGGGGTCTCCGTATTAATTCGCAAGGGTCTGCCATTTGAACTTCTAAAGCTCCACTTAGACCACTACGGCAGATTCCTGGTAATACATGGCCTTATCGCCAACAAACCCATTCTATTGGTCAATCTATATATGCCTCCGCTATTTGCAGTGTCAATCCTGGATATAATGATGACTAAACTGTCTGAATTCCCACCTAGCCCCCTCTGTATTATGGGAGATTTTAACTGTTGCTTAAATCCGTCCTTGGATAAACTTCGCCCTGACCCTCATACGCTTACTAAGCTCACCACGTGGACAGAAGCCTTACAACTTACTGACCCCTGGAGGTGGAAATACCCACTCCAAAGAACCTTCTCCTGCCACTCTCCAACACACAAAACTTTCTCTAGGATAGACCTGGCCCTCGTATCTCATGACCTCCTCCCTATGATTGACCAAATCCGATACCTACCCCAATCCCTATCTGACCACTCCCCTCTTCAAGTTACTTTTCGCTGGAATCCTGAGGCCTCAGACAAGCTATGGCGCTTAAGCCCTCTTTGGCTCAAAAACACTACAGTGGCCGAGGTGAATGCCCAGGCCTATGGCGACTGGGTCCATAACGTGGGGTCCACCTCCCCTCTGATTCTTTGGGATGCTTCTAAAGCAGTCATGAGAGGAGCGCTTATGGGGGCAATCTCACAAGCGAGGAATGATACTTTAGACCAGGTTAAAGCCGTGGAGAATGAACCCCGCAGTGCTTCAGGAACACATACACTGAACCCTACTCCTGCCAACTATGCTGGTCTCCTAAGCTGCCAAAACTCTCTTTCCAGAGCCTCCATATCACTAACTAGGAAAGCCTTACTTTACCAGAACCAGTGTATCTTTGACCAGAGCGACAAAAACAGTAAGCTCTTGGCATTTTTGGTTAAACAACAGACAACATCCTCCGCTGTTCCCCGCCTTATCTTGGATGATGGCTCAATAATCGCAGAACCCAAGCTCATAGCACAAGAATTTGCCACCTTCTACCAAAACCTCTATTCTACCTCAACTACACACTCTAGAACCCAACTCCTTCACTTCTTGGAATCCATCCCTATCCCGTCTCTTTCACTTAGTGACAAAACATTTCTGGATGCACCTATAACGCCCCGAGAAATTGCTGATGCCATTGCCTCCCTACCCCCAAATAAGACACCAGGACCAGATGGCCTCCCTCCAGACTGGTATAAAGCTCTCTCAGAACAATTAGTCCCGAAATATCTAGAGACGCTGCAAAGTGCTTTTGATAGTAATTCTCTTCCTCCATCATTTACAGAGGCCCTCATAGTTGTCATCCCTAAACCGGGTAAAGATTCAACCACATTCAAATGTAAAAAGAGTTCTTGGGGTACCAAATAATGGCTGTGATTGGCTATTTGATAGCCCCTATATGGACTGGCAGGAGACTCTGTTTGGCAGTACAACTGGTTTTTATACAACCTAAATTTTGCCACGCCTGCCCAGATTCGGAGCGGGTCGGCGCGGAGCAGGGAAAGACCCTACCCCCAACGGAGCAGAGGTGGGTGCAACAGTCCTGGCCCCGGGGTGCCCTCCCTACCTTCTTCACTGTAGCCAAAGTGGCCACAGCTCCTTGTGGACCCTGAAGAAAGGCTGCTGTGTGGCCTTGTGACCACCCCACCACATATGACCTCACTGCCTAAGTAGTGTGCAGATAAGCACCAAGAGACACAAGTACCCTCCAGACCTTTATAGCTTTCCTATAGAAGTCCTAAAAGCTATAGGGGTGCCCCAAATACACCTAGCCTGGCCTTCTACACGGCACACCACCTGCTCACCCCAGCAATTTCATATACAGAAGCTTGCACCTACCAGCACAAGAAGCAGCGGGACAGAATTCTGGGCAGGAAAGACCTCTGCCACTGGAACCCAGGGGGTGCTCCTAACGGGCTACAAAACTGGACTCTTTTATGCCTTCTCTCGCGTCTATTGACACCTTTGCACTGGCCCTTACAATTACAGGAGCTGTGCCCCCCCTGTCCCCCCCCTGGTCTGAAATATACTTTCAGTGATTAAAGGGTACTAGCCTATTCCCGGCGGCGTGACCAAAATGATGCCGTGAACAGATGTATCTGCCTGATTTTCCGAGCACACATACCCTGCTACTTACCCCGTTACTCCAGTTATCAGAATACTTCCCCTATCTGGAACTCTCGACAAAGATGAGGAGGAATACCCCCAAACCAAAACCGGAGACTGCCTCTCGCCTCTAGTGCTTTGCACCCGATCAACCACACCCGCCGTCTCCCGGCCAGGCCTCACAGCCACCCTCTCCTCCAGATCCAACCCTGGACCCTGGATCCACCGGCAACACCTCCTGAACCCACCCTGGGAGATGTACTATCCGCAATTATGGAGAGCCGCGTGTCTACCACAGCGCAATTTGAGGAAATCCGATTGACCTATCCTTGCTGCGCCAAGACCTACAACTGAAGGCAGCCATTGATAAAGCAGACGACCTAGAAAATAGGTCAAGACGCAATAACATCAGAATAATAGGTCTGCTTGAGTAGGTGGAGGGGAATAACCCTCCGTTGTTTATAGAAAATTGGCTCCAAGAGACTCTAGGCCCAAATACCTTTTCTCAAGTCTTTATTGTGGAAAGAGCTCATAGAGTTCCAACAAAACCCCCACCACCCGGTGCTCCCCCGCGCCCTTTTCTCCTAAAACTGCTCAACTACAGAGATAGGAATGCGGCCCTCACAGCAGCCAGAGTGTAAGGCCCGATCCGCTTCCAAGGGGCAACAGTTTCACTTTACCCTGACTTTTCACCTAACATTCAAAAACAAAGGGCTGAATTTACAAGGGTAAAGGTTCGACTCAGAGAGGCTAGCAATGTAGAGCTGACTATCTGGTGACTATTGCCTAATGTTGGGTAAGCATGCAAATAAACTCCCCAGCTGTCCCTTGAACATAATTGTCCAGTTTCCTGTTGTTCTACCCATGGAACGCTTACCCTCTAATGTTTTTGCCTAAGGGATCAGCTCTACAACTCTCCACAAACTGTCACCACAGAGGATACATGACCCTCCTTTGCATGTCCTAAGGACACCATTTACTACCTGCAAAAATGGAGATACAACTGACTTGAAGGATTTTGTAAACAAGCATATAATCCTGCAGTTTACAGTCCCCCCCCCTTTTTTTTTCTCCTTCCAGGCCACTTCAATACCCTACTGTGGGCCGCACCTGGTCTTTTCTTACGGGGCAACTGCCCAATATTTCAGCTCGGTGCCTGACAACAGGCAGTTACTAACTTCAACACCCGCCCTAGACCCCCGGATAGGGACTGTTTCTTAGCAGATGTCTAGGGGATAACCCCCACTATTGTTCTAGATTGTTATGGGTAATAGACTCACCCGAGTTTGGGGGGTGAGTAGGGAGGGTTGGGGATGTATATATTTTGGGTTTGTATATCAATGTATTTCGCAGACTATTCACTCTAAATTGTATGGCATAGTAACTAAGTATGATGCACTTTATTTGTTTCTCTTACTGATGTACCTGAAGGGATGGACACTTCCTCTGGCTCGGCGTATACCTGCAACTCTATGCTATGGCTAATATATCAATACTTTCTTGGAACATGAGGGGCCTTAATTCCAAATTTAAAAGGAGCTTGTTGTTTAATTACCTCAAGCGATATCCTCCTTCTATCCTTCTCCTCCAGGAGACGCAACTCTCCGGGCAAAAAGTCCTCGCACTTAAGAAACCATGGGTGGGATGGCATTTTCATTCTACTTTTTCAACTCATTCGAGGGGGGTCTCCGTATTAATTCGCAAGGGTCTGCCATTTGAACTTCTAAAGCTCCACTTAGACCACTACGGCAGATTCCTGGTAATACATGGCCTTATCGCCAACAAACCCATTCTATTGGTCAATCTATATATGCCTCCGCTATTTGCAGTGTCAATCCTGGATATAATGATGACTAAACTGTCTGAATTCCCACCTAGCCCCCTCTGTATTATGGGAGATTTTAACTGTTGCTTAAATCCGTCCTTGGATAAACTTCGCCCTGACCCTCATACGCTTACTAAGCTCACCACGTGGACAGAAGCCTTACAACTTACTGACCCCTGGAGGTGGAAATACCCACTCCAAAGAACCTTCTCCTGCCACTCTCCAACACACAAAACTTTCTCTAGGATAGACCTGGCCCTCGTATCTCATGACCTCCTCCCTATGATTGACCAAATCCGATACCTACCCCAATCCCTATCTGACCACTCCCCTCTTCAAGTTACTTTTCGCTGGAATCCTGAGGCCTCAGACAAGCTATGGCGCTTAAGCCCTCTTTGGCTCAAAAACACTACAGTGGCCGAGGTGAATGCCCAGGCCTATGGCGACTGGGTCCATAACGTGGGGTCCACCTCCCCTCTGATTCTTTGGGATGCTTCTAAAGCAGTCATGAGAGGAGCGCTTATGGGGGCAATCTCACAAGCGAGGAATGATACTTTAGACCAGGTTAAAGCCGTGGAGAATGAACCCCGCAGTGCTTCAGGAACACATACACTGAACCCTACTCCTGCCAACTATGCTGGTCTCCTAAGCTGCCAAAACTCTCTTTCCAGAGCCTCCATATCACTAACTAGGAAAGCCTTACTTTACCAGAACCAGTGTATCTTTGACCAGAGCGACAAAAACAGTAAGCTCTTGGCATTTTTGGTTAAACAACAGACAACATCCTCCGCTGTTCCCCGCCTTATCTTGGATGATGGCTCAATAATCGCAGAACCCAAGCTCATAGCACAAGAATTTGCCACCTTCTACCAAAACCTCTATTCTACCTCAACTACACACTCTAGAACCCAACTCCTTCACTTCTTGGAATCCATCCCTATCCCGTCTCTTTCACTTAGTGACAAAACATTTCTGGATGCACCTATAACGCCCCGAGAAATTGCTGATGCCATTGCCTCCCTACCCCCAAATAAGACACCAGGACCAGATGGCCTCCCTCCAGACTGGTATAAAGCTCTCTCAGAACAATTAGTCCCGAAATATCTAGAGACGCTGCAAAGTGCTTTTGATAGTAATTCTCTTCCTCCATCATTTACAGAGGCCCTCATAGTTGTCATCCCTAAACCGGGTAAAGATTCAACTCGCTGCTCTTCATACCGCCCTATATCTCTCCTAAATACAGATGCTAAAATCCTGGCTAAGGTCCTCACTTCCCGCGTCCAACAGGTAGTCCCTGACCTTATCCACCCTGATCAATCTGGCTTTATGCCAGGATGCTCCACTAACATCAACCTCCGCAGACTCTTTACCAACCTGCAGATTGCCCATACTGAAACAGGCACCAGAGTAGTAGCCTCCCTTGACTCTGCTAAGGCTTTCGATTCGGTGGAGTGGGATTACCTGTGGGAGGTTTTAGCCCGTTTCGGATTTGGCCCTAGATGCATATCCTGGATCAAACTTCTATATAAGAACCCCACGGCACGTGTGAGAGTTAATGGCCATATCTCCCCCCCTTTCTTACTAACAAAGGGAACAAGGCAAGGTTGCCCCCTCTCCCCAATTCTATTTGCCCTAGCAATAGAACCTCTAGCAATACTGACCAGACAATCTCCTTTAATCAAGGGTTTAACCTACGGCACTATTCAGGAAAAAAATCTCCCTTTTTGCTGACGACCTCCTAATATATTTGGCAGATCCCAATGATTCTCTTACTGCCCTCCTGGACCTGGTCAACCGGTTTGGCTCATTCTCCAGACTACGAGTTAACTGGGAAAAATCTGTTTTATTCCCCATTGACCCTGACCAACCTAGATCTCTACCACAAGAGACCCCACTCGAATGGGCCACCCAATTCAAGTACCTAGGAGTGATAGTCCATACAGATCTCACCAAATACACTACCTTAAACCTCGACCCAATTTTAGTTAATCTAGCCAATACCTTAAATCGATGGACTAAACTCCCTCTGTCTCTCTGGGGTAGAATAAATGTCATTAAAATGATTTACCTCCCCAACATTCTCTACTTACTCCATAATGCGCCAATATTTATCCCAAAAAAATACTTTAAAAGTATAAACGAAATCGTGACCCCCTTTCTCTGGAACAAGAAAACACCCAGAATCGCTTGGTCAAAGTTGTGTGCACCATGCGACGAGGGAGGACTGGCCCTCCCCAACTTCCATTGGTGTTTCATAGCTTCACAAATATATTACCTCCAGTGCTTTAACCCGGACCCGTATAACCCAAACTCGCAGTTACAAGCTCTTTTACTATCCTCGTGGGAGAGTCTCCGCAACTTTCCCTATCGGAGTCCCAGGGATTCTGGCCCGCTACCAACGACACTGACTACCCAACAGAAGGCCTGGCTGATAGCTCTCAAAATCTTGGGCCATCCACCACCCCTCCTATCCCCTCACCTCCCACTCTGGGGAAATTCCTATTTAAATCACTTTAGATCCTTGCAACACTCTGCTTTCTGGCCAAGGCTAGGCATTAAATGCTTGAAGGACCTCCTTGAGAATCATACCTTTTTCACCCATTGCTCACTACAACTAAAGTGCCAGCCAATGCAAATTCCACTATTTAAATACCCACAATTACAACATACCTTCTACTCCCAATTTAACCCCCAGCAATCCTGCCTAGTCATGGAAGAAATTCTTCATGATCCCAACCCAGCAAAGCTGGTGTCCCGGCTCTACCAGCAACTCCTTTTATCCGGCCCCAAACCTTTTCGATCAGCACAAGACTGGTGGAATACCAAAATTTTAGGCCTTGAGCAAGATAACTGGGAGGAAGCAACAGAACATATATACACTGGCCTGATATTGTTGAAAGACAAACGAATACAATATAAAATGATGCATCATATTTACATAACTCCCACACGACTCAAACTGATGGGCCATATCCCCTGCGACTCCTGTCCCAGGTGTCACCAACAAGCTGCGGATTTCTTCCATCTAATCTGGGACTGCCACTACATATTGAGCTTTTGGACACAAGTCGTAAACTATCTAGCAGATAATCTTGACTTCCCAAGAATAATTTCACCTACAGTTTGCCTTTTGGGGGTCCTAGAAGACATAATCCCAGCTAAATATACTCAAATCTCTTTTCGTATCCTACTCTTTTATGCAAAAAAAACTATAGCCCTTCATTGGATGGGTAACCTCTCACCCTCTCTCAATGCGTGGATACAACTGGTTAACAAAGCAGTACCCCTATATAAGCTCACCTACGAAGTTAGGGGAACACCAACAAAATTTGATAAAATTTGGGGCTTGTGGAATGACATTGACCCGACCCCTCTATAGCAAGTCTTAGCAGAGTCCATCTCCTCCTATGAAATCCTTCATGATTTGCTATCCTACATATCCTCGAGGGTCCCAACCTTGCCTTCAGATGTAAAGTTCACCAGAGTTTGATAGTGTCCATCTCAACTGCTCAATGACTGCATTGTGTTATGCTTGGTGATAGCCTGTGCCATATTTTCTTCCTGCCTAACTTGTACAGTTTAATCTGCGAGTGTACTTATTCGTTGTATGTATGATTTTTGTGTGTGTTTAAAAATGAGAAATAAAACTTACCTTTAAAAAAAACAAAAAAAACGCATCAGTTAGTGCTGCTGCAGTAGAATTCTGCACTGAAATCCATTTCTCAAAAGAGCAAACAGATTTTTTTATATTCAATTTTGAAATCTGGCTTGGGGCTAGACATATTGTTAGTTTCCCAGCTGCCCCCCAGTCAAGTGACTTGTGCCTGCACTTTAAGATGGAACTACTTTCTGGTAGGCTGTTATTTCTTCTACTTAAAGGGCACAAAAATGGAATTCCATTTTTAGTTTCTTTAATGAAAAATAAACCTATCTCCAATATACTTTAATTAAAAAATGTGTACCGTTTTTATAAGAAACCTGACTGTATGGATTGAAATTCTCCCTTCATTTACTGCTGTGGATAGGAATTGTCAGATGGTCCCTAACTGCTGAGCAGGGAAACAATCATACTTATGAACAGCAGGGGGAGCCCCCACCTTACTTCCCAGCCATGCAGAACTCAAGCAGCTTTGTGTATGACGATCCCTAAGCAGCCCAGACCACACTGAGCATGTGCACAGTCTTAGTCTTGCAAAGATGTTTAACAAAGTTGCAAGATGGTGAACCCCTGTAGCCAACTTTGAAAGCATAAATCATTTGTTTAATTAGGCTTGTGGTGCAGGAAGTTCATGTTTATATTTAGTATACAAAATACAGCATTTCTAGCCTTATTCTATATTAGACTTTACATGCCCTTTAATGGAACTGAATCAGTCTCAGTGGGACTTGGCTTTTACTATTGTAGTACAGCAGTAAAAAGTGACTAAAGGTTATCAAGTCACATGACTGGGGGCAGCTGGGAAACTGACAATATGTCTAGGTCCATGTCAGATTTCAAAATTGAATTAAAAAAAATCTGTTTGCGCTTTTGAGAAATGAATTTCAGTGCAGAATTCTGCTGGAGCAGCACTATTAACTGATGTGTTTTTGAAAAAAACATATTTTCCCATGACCGTATCCCTTTAATGGCATGGGTAAACCCAAGACTTTAAAGGAGAACTAGACCTTGAAAATGAATATGGCTAAAAATTCCATAATTTATATATGAAACTCATTGCACCAGCCTGAAGTTTTAGCTTCTTAAAAGCAGCAATGATCCTGGACTTCAAACTTTTTGTATCCATTATAATAAAATAATAAATTTTTTTAATACTGATTTAATTTTTCTCTGTAGCAATCAAGCATTATATTGTACTTGATCCAAACCAAGATATAATTAATCCTTATTGGAAGCAAAACCAACTTATTGGGTTTATTTATTGTTTACAGGATTTTCTAGTAGGTTTAAGCCTGAAGATCCAAATTACAGAAAGATCTGTTATCTGGAAAACCCTAGGTCCCGTGGATTCTGGATAACAGGTCCCATGCCTGTATAATAAAATCAGCTTTTGTCTCTTAGTCATCTGCAAGTGACCCTTCCGAACAACCTAATACTCGTAGATACTGCAGAATCCCTGGGTGCATGGCTGGAAAACAAGTAGCTAAAGTTGCCTTATTCCTCTCTACACCTCACCTAAGAATTCTACTGGACAAAAACACACTTGTTGCTAAGACAGCGAGTTATTTTCTCCTAGTTTGCATTGGGCTACGCACTTTGCATCTTCTTGCTTTCAATGAGTGGAAGAACATTACTCGGTCCAGCTCTGTACATGGTGGGCCAAATAGACTAATAGATGGAGCTTTCCACCAGTTGTCTGAAAGATGGCAATGGGATATATTGTGACTGTGCTAAAGTGAATGTGTTTCCTAAACCAGACTTGTGAGAGGTACCTAATAATGGCTGGGGCCTGCTCCAGCATATGAAAATGATTCATTACAAATTGAGAAGCTCCTTGGAAAGCCAAATCAAGTCACGTGCCCTTCCCTAAGTCTGCAATATTAATTGGTGCATTCCTTACTTTTTGGCAGCTTCCAGGCAAGAAGAAGTGCCAGTAGAAACATATATTAGAAGCAGGGCGTTGTCTCCTGGAATGTATAGCTCGGTCACCATGGCATCTTGTTTTGATGAAACGGAAAATTCTGTCTGTCCAACGCGCTTCTATGAAGTTGTTGTGCTTACATGAAGCAGAGTGCTCTACAATGCATGGAGTCTGAAACCAGTCATTGGAGTAAAAAGGCTGAAATATTCTGTTTAGAAGCATTGGATTCCTGCACTTCGATATTGGTAGAGCCAGCCCTTGAGCTATAGCATTATTTAAGGGAAAGCATGACCCAGCCATAAATGAGGTCCAGTCTTCCAGGCAGATGTACTGGTTATTTAGGTTGGTCAGGTGACTGTCCTTGGCTTTATATGGTGGCCAAGATTCTTAAATGATTAGTATTCAATATATAAATTCATATTTCTTGTCCTTCAGTCACTCAATTGTTATTATGGATTGTGTTTGGAATACTTATCATGATGAAAGATGACATTTTGCCCTAACTTTTGCACTAACAGTGAAAAATATTTGCTTGCAGTTGACTTACGGTACTGTCAGGTCAGATATGAACCTTCCGTTTGGATGTAGACCAGCCCAGGCTGGGATTCCAAAAGGGCCCTTGAGCATTTCAAGGACACAGAGGCCCAAACAGCCCCCCCACTAGCCCTCTAAATAGTGACTGTCAGTTTTTGGCATCAAGCATTTGCTGGAATCCACAGATTGCCAGTCTGGACCTGATGTAGACCCACACAACTGGGGCCTGGGAGTGAGTACAGGACACTGTGCAGAGAGGCTAGAGAGCCGAAATAATGGATCAAAGGATCAAGCAGTAAGTCGTTGTCAAAACAGGCACAAGTCAGGGCGGGCAGCAAGGTTCAAAAGCGGAGGTCAAGAAGATAAACAGGGCATTGTTCAAAGCAGCAAAGGCCACAATTATAAGGTAACTTGATAACCAGGCATTTAGTGCATGTTATTGAAGGCAGAAGTGGGAAGGGGGCACATAGCAACACAATGATGCCAACTATAGGATTAGAGTGCTCCCGATTTTGCACATGCTCATGAGGACATAAGTGCTGGTATATATTCTTACATGTCCATACACATATAGCAGAAAGGTCTCTCTTATTTTAGAGGGGAAAATCTTCTGGTTTTTGAACTTACACAGAAAAAACAAACTATTTCTGCTTTAATCCCTGCTGACAAACACACTTCAGAAACCAAAACTACAACATCTTCAAACGCCTGTTCCTCATCTGAGATGAGTTGTGTAGTGTGTTTGCTATAAACTGCATTACCAGCTACAGATAGTTTCCTTTTATCCAGGGCCAATAGCTAGGGCCTTACGATAAAATGTCGGTAGTCTCCAGGGACTTTGTGAGGAGGAGTAATAGTTTCATTCAAACTGTAAATTCAGCTGCCAGCATTGATCCTGCGTCTATTTCCTTTCATTAGACGCTACATATAAAAGCCTGACGCCTCCTCTGCAAAGCAGCAATAATACATCTGAGCGGGTCACAGACTTCAGTAGAAGAATGTAAATGTCTATAACCACTAGGGACGCTTTTTGACTCTGCTGAGAGACAAAATATGGCAGCTTCTATTCATATGGTGAAAAGTACCGGGACACTCCACCAGTGAAGGTGTATCCTCATTTGGAACACTTACTGCCAAGTTCCAAACTTTATAACTCAATTGATGATTGATCAGGAGTGTGGGTTTTGATGGATGAGCAACTGCACACAAGTCTAACATAACCATGCACAAGGCCCTGACTGATCCCATCCCAGCAGAATAGCAGTAGGTTGAGAACAACAACCAAATCAGATGCCCAACACTGGTTGGTCCACCAACAATGTTCCAGCATTTAGTGGAAAGCCTTAGAGAAGAGCAGAGGCTGGCATAGAGGAAAAGGAGGATCATCATAGTAATACCCTTGGTTTTGAAAAAGAAATGTTGGACATATACTGTAGGTGTTCACATTATATTGGCCATATAGTGTTTGTGTAATTATGTTGAGACGGCAATGTCAGGGCACATAATGAGTTGAACCCTTATAATCTACTGCCTATTTAAGGAAAACATAATTGAAAGTTAGAGCCTTCTGATTCAAACTCGCTCATCTCAACATATTTCCCCCAAAGGGCTTTGTGATGGGTTGAAAGGCAACTACCATGTCTGCCCTACTCAGTGGCATAACTATAGAGGAAGCAGTTGCAGGGGGGCCTAAGGAAAAGGTGGGCCCAGACTGTGGGGTCTGCTTCCTCTATAGCCAACAAGAACACCCCCCTTCCCTCTCTTACCTGCGGCAGGGGAAGCCAATCGCTTTAGTACGGGGCTGGTAGAGGGCGGAGTCTGGGTGGGAGTTGGCGGAATCCGGCAGGAAGTGGGCAGATGCTAGAAGTGGGCTGGAGAATGGGGATCGGAGTGTGCTGGGCCCCTCTGAAGATATTTTTTGCAGGTGGGCCCAGTGCATTCTAGTTATGCCACTGCTCCTACTCTAAAGCCAGAGTTAGGGGCATTAAAACTTTTTTTTATTTTACCAAATGAAGACTTACTCTAGGTGCAATGGCCCTTTCTCATTTTTCTCCATATATCACAGGGGTCCCCATCCTTTTTTTTTTACCTGTGAGCCATATCAAATTTGGAGAGCAATATAAGCATGCAAAAAAGTTTCTGGGTGCCAAATATGACCTGTGATTGACTATTGGCATCTCCCATGTGGACTGGCAGCCTTCAGGAGGCAGTAAACATGGTTTTTATGCAACCAAAAACTTGCCTCCAAACCATGGATTCTAAAAAGAAGCACCTGCTTTTAGACAACTGGGAGCAACATGGATGTTGCTCACAAGCCACTGGTTGGGGATCACTGATATAGCATTTAATTCAGAGGTCCCTAACCTTTTTTTACCCGTGAACCTTGTTTAAATATAAAAAAGTTGGGAAGCAACACAAGCATGAAAAACTTTCCTAGGGGTGCCAAATAAGGGCTGACATTTGTTATTTGATATATGGAATGGCAGCCTACAAGGGGCTCTGTTTGGTAGTACACAGGGGTGTTGTGGCTGCAAATTTGGACTCCAAAAATGAGCACCTGATTTGAAGCCACTGAGAGCAGCATCAAAGGCCTTGGTGAGCAACATGTTGTTGATTGGGGATCACTGGTATAATACAACTCTTACCCCATCTAAGTCCTGATTTGTTAACCATAAGGGTTATACAGCATGGTTGGACTTGGGTGAGTTTTAGAAGTAACCTGATGTAGACATGCTTCTTGTGCAATTTGTGGATAGCTGAAGGCCACAGCAGAGATATAAAATAGTAACATTACTGTCTTGCTATCCCATGATTTTTGCACCTATACTTGCTGCTGTGGGAGGCAATACTATGCAGATCCTTGTCTCCCCCCTTGGCTCTGCCCATGTAGAAGATGCTCTGCACAGCAGAAGAAATCTGCACATTGTTGGACTACCAACATAGGCTATTTTTAGGAGCTGGGCTGCTACAGGTCCCAGTTCAGAACTTGCAATAACACTCTATGAACTCTTGGTGTCACCACCCAACCCATTTAAAGAGAAAAGAAAATCCCATCAGTTTGGAGCATTTGCTTGGAGCAAGTCAAATCTTCATGTATGATTTAGTTGGGTAGAATAAGGGCAATGGTTAATGCGAGGAGCAGGGTTAAGCGCAGATTGTAAAAGGCAGTACCAGTGAAAGAGCCAGTTATTGTTGGAAGCTCAGTGCCGTGAGCGAATTCTGCCGAGAAAGATTCCAAGTAAGAATGAAAAAGACTTTCCACTCAGAAAGCCTGAGATCTTGCTCCTCCTTTCTGCCTGTGTAGGAACGCCGGCCTGGAATACTGCCCTTATCTGTACTGCTCTTATCTGTACTGCTTGCTTTTTGCCAGTTTCTGTACAAATAAATGTTGTTGGATGTGTTGTTTTACATCTCACATATGTTTCTCTGTGTAGTATTTGCTTTATAACTATTTATTAATAACAAAAGGTATGGGGGGGTGTATAATATGTCATAGAATGACATCACTGTGCACTTAAGTTGCTGCTTTTTCTGGAGTATAATAGATGATCATCCCCATCTGCACTGAATATTCCATTTGTTATGAGGCCACTTGTGCCCTGTTATAAATCTGCTGGAAAATTTTGCTTTTGGGGTACTTAGAGGCAGTGCTCAGCTAATTACGGAAAGGGAGAGCTTTGCAGGGCAGATTCAGGCCATTATGCACAGTGACTGGTTCACATGAGAACCAGGAGAAACCCAATGGGTGGCAGTGGGGCCCAACAGTGGGAAAATACAGTGCTGTGTGCAGAGCATCACCAGAGGGTAGGTAGTAAGAGCAGGGCCTCATTGTGGTCTGGGCCTCTCATGAAGTACTTGCAAGTTAGGGAATGTATAGGGATGGCAGGGGGCATTTGTGTCTCCCCCACACCCCCTTACTAATAATATTATTGCTGATTAATACAGTCAGTTTTGTATCAGTTGGAGTAGCGAAGGTTTTGGAACACAGAGACCTGTGGCAATGCAGAAAGAACAGAAGGTATTGCACAACTTTTTTTTAAAAATGGCGGCTTATACCCTTTTTTTGTATTTTGCACAATGCCTTGTGTTTCATTAATGTCCCCTACTGTTAATGTGAGGATGATACTGAGTAGTGTGTGACAGTAGGTCCACATTAATAGGTGTATGATTTGCTCTAAATCCACAAAACAAATAGAAGTTGTGAGTGCTCAGTTGAACCCACAGTTTAGTCTTAAACAGCTGCTATTTTTTTTACAGCTCAGGTTAACCTACACTCTAGAGATGACCAGATGCTAAAAACTAGATGCAGACATTATTTGCACAAAAGGCATAAGAGGAAAAAAACGTCCATAGCCCGTGTATATCCCTTTAGATTGGGGTGTCTTCAATGAGGGGCTTTGCAGATGATACAAATACGTCGTAATAACTTAGCAGGGACCAGGTGATATTTATTGATATCTGGACACCTACCAAATGAGCCAGTAGCTGTGAAGACATATTTCATTTCACAGATTTATTGTTGTCAATCAAATATTTCCTTTTTTCATCTCTCCATTCATATTCAACAGCAAAAGCAAATACCGTATATACTCGTGTATAAGCCGACCCATGTATAAGCCGAGGTACCTAATTTTACCTACAAAAACTGGGAAAACTTATTGACTCGCGTATAAGCCTAGACACAACTACAGCCCTGTCTCCCAGCAGCGCACATTCTGCCAAAGCGAACCCCCCAGCGATCAACCGGACTTCTTTGCAAAGCTGATGGTGACAGAGAATTGCCAAACGGATTACTGTGTGCATTGTCCCACTGTCCCACTACCATGTGCAGAGGGTGCTGTTTGATATTGCCATCACTGTTAATCTTTTGTATAACCAACAGAGGGCGCTGTGTGATATTGCAGTCACTGTTATTCTTTCATACAACCAACAGATGGCGCTGTGTGATATTGCAGTCTCTGTTATTCTTTCATACAACCAACAGATGGCACTGTGTGATATTGCAGTCCCTGTTATTCTTTCATACAACCAACAGATGGCGCTGTGTGATATTGCAGTCACTGTTAATCTTTCATATAACCAACAGAGGGCATTGTGGGATATTGCAGTCTCTCCCCAAGTGAACTGTTGGTATAGGAATGATTAAAAGTGACTGCAATCTCAGCTACTCAGGTCGGGTACCGCTGACCGACCGAGGTAGACTTTTTCAGCACATTTTGGATGCTGAAAAACTCGGCTTTATATACGGTAAGCCAATGGACCAGCCCTACTTTTCCTATTCTTCCAAGGCAATATCCACAAGCAGAGCAGAATACAGGAGCAAATATTGAGTACTTTGCACTTTGGGGCTGCATTGTGCATAATATACAGATGGAGGACTGTGCTGGAGAAACCCAGAGGGTTAAGTCCTTTTTGAACTAGTGGTTATAACTTATCAGGCATAGGAAACAAAATGTACATTTTCCCCAAAATATGTTTGCCCTTTAAAGGCTCTCTCAACTGATCTCAACCCTCCCTCTAAATAAAATTTTGTCGCTGGATTCCCGTTGGCGTAAGTATCCGGTGGGCCCTGAGGGGGTGCGGGCCCTGATGTGATCACACCCCCCGCACCCCCATAGTTCCGCCACGGGAAGGACCTTGTTTTTCATGGGTGAAATGTGTTCATGAATTATGTAAAGTAGCATGTGTTAGTTATATGTTTGGAGGATAGCAGTCGATATAGTATGATGGATTTGTGGTGGCGAGCACACATGTTTTAAGCTGGGAGTAAATTCAGGTATGGGACCTGTTATTCAGAATTCTCGGGACCTGGGGTTTTCCGGATAACAGATCTTTCCATAATTTGGATCTACCGAGAAAACAATGTAAACATGAAATAAACCCAATAAGCTGGTTTTACTTCCAATAACTAATTATATCTTAACTGGGATCAAGTACAAGCTACTGTTTTATTGTTTGGATTATTTGGATAAAATGGAGTCTATGGGAGGCAGCCTTTCCGTAATTTGGAGCTTTCTGGATAATTGGTTTCCAGATAACGGATCCTATAGCTGTACTGAATTAAGAAAGTGACATTTTGTACCTACTGATGGATAGTGCCAGTTTCTATTGGGGGGGGTTAAATAATGCAAGTGGATGAGCCCAAGAGCTGGAATCGTCATTATTATTCTAGAAACGTATAAATGATGTCAGTTTAGCTTCAGGAAGAAGAAAGAACAAATGAGGTTGGAACTGGATTAGGTATGTCATTGTTCACAGAAATAGATGATGTTTACCATTAAGAAATTCAGGGTGACATGTTGTTGAGTCTAAAGCTGGCCATAGACGCAAAGATCTGATCGTAGGAATCGAGGATTCGTAAGATTTTCGTACCGTGTGTGGAGAGTCCCGACATTTTTCGTCCGGCGGAGATCGTTGTTTGGTCGATCAGACAGGTTAGAAAATTTCTGTCGGCTGCTGATAATATCTCTGCATGTATTGCCGATCGTACGATTTTCAGTGGGAGACTGTCACCAGTTTTGGTCGGACATAAATTTCGTACTATTGCTGTCACGGGCAGAACATCGGCTGATCTGTTCTTTTCTACTTTATTTGATAGGAATGGTTAGTGGCAGGTCGGGAGATGGGGAAGTCCGATCGTACGATGATTCGTATGATCGGATCTTTGCGTCTATGGCCAGCTTAAAGCATGTCCCAGTTATTCATGGTGAGATTTCTAAAAGAAATAAGATGTTTATAAGATGCTTTATGACCTGTCACTGAATGGAAAGTGATATCTATGGTGATGACGAAAGAAAGGAGTGCAGTGTGTTCTTCATCCTAATGGTATTTCAAGCCAGACAACCTATTGAATATAATTAACTGTAGACTGATAACTTTTACACTATGGTTTTCATTACTGGAAACAGGAAAGTAAAAGAAACTAAATAAAGAATTTGCCAATGACTTTTTATTGCTCTGTAATGTGATCATTGTTGTGACTGAGTGACTTGACTCAAGATTAGGCAAGGATATATGTGTTCAGGCTTAATGAATAGTTAAAAATAAAAAAAATGCCACTCCAGGCCCTTTAGAACATTGGTTCCTAAACTCTTGAGTATATAGTAGAAATGCTCTCTGGCGCATTTGCAGTGGGTTTTGTACTCAAGGCCATTTAGTGGAAGACTTCGGTCAATGGTTTAGGTTCTCTTATATTCACCTGAAAGTGCTCCTGAAGGTTATTAAACGAAAAAATTTGGGGTGAACATTACACATTCTCGGGTCATAGAGCAGCATTTTAATATAAATGTGACCTAATTATGAGCTGGGTGGGTTACCAAAATCATTGAATATTTGATTTAGAGTCTTTGGGGGTGATGTAATAAAAGGTACATGGGGGGTTGTGGGAGCACTCCAAGGCTAAGTAAAAATGTGTTGAAATACAATGGAAGCGCACGTCAAGATTAACCAATTTTATAATCACAACTTTGTAACTAAAAACCCCTGTTTTTGTAAACACATGCACTTGCATATATACTGAATTACTTATGAGGCAGGGGACCAGGGAATGTGCATTGATTAATTGGACAAATCAGTTGCACATTGTATTTAAACACATTTTTATTTAGCCTTG
Source organism: Xenopus petersii (assembly GCA_038501925.1). Taxonomy (NCBI): domain Eukaryota; kingdom Metazoa; phylum Chordata; class Amphibia; order Anura; family Pipidae; genus Xenopus; species Xenopus petersii. The sequence continues at coordinate 106,136,613 of CM076677.1, forward strand.
GAGTGCTCCAATGACAACATTTTGTTGTACGGGGCCCCGTGATTTCTGATGGCAGCCCTGGGTTGGGGAGTAACATGTTGCTCACGAGCTACTGGTTTTGGATCTAGTGCAAGTCACATGACATTTTTTGTTTACAAAAGATTAGCCCGAATTTAAAAATGTGTTGGGATTCAGTCAAATCCTGGATTTGGTGCATGCCTACATCCAGTAGACTGATTCTAATTAACAAACATAGCTTGTAAGGAGGTAAAAAGTTAGGTAGTGGAGTGCTAGGAAGTTTCTCTAGGAGTGAGAATTAGATAGGGCTAGCTAGCAAGGACAGCCTGTGTTCCAGTGCGGAGTGTTGATTTGGGGTACTGCCCGTGGCGATTGTGCGCCAGATAGGGAAGGGAGCACGTAGAGACTAGGTTAGTGGCAGCCTAGTCTGACCTTTGTGGTCTGGAGGAAGCTTGGGCACTGGGCTCTGGAGGCTTCAAGAAAACACACTGTGTGAATGCGTGTGACAGAGGAATCATAAGAGGATTTCCTAAGATGAGTATGTGAATAACTCGTAAACTTATACGTAAGTTCCTGGTCATCTTTTGCTCTTGTGAACCTGTGATAAACTGCTAAATAAATGTTTGCCTTGTTTCATCACAACTACTTGCATCATGCTTTATTCGCAACCTAAATGCCCTGCGGGTCACCTGGCTGGGAGCGTACCAATTAATGGTGTCCCTGATACATGCTGCAACTTTGTCCTAGTGCAAGGACCTATAGTAACCCATTTGCTTTCATTATTCTGACTGCTGGAATGTTTGGCAGGTTCCTAGTGGTTACTGCTCTGGTGCAAAAGTTTCTGACAGTTCCCTAAGCCTAGCCCTCTGCTCTCCTGCTGATCTCTCTGACTACTTTGCTCAGCTGGCTGACTACTGTTACTTTGTATTAACAGCCATCTGTCCTCAGCCTGCATCCTCCAAACCCCACAATTCCCTGCACACGTGATTTCAATATGGAAAGGAACATCACAATGCATTGTGGGTTATGTAGTTCCTGAACGTTGTCTGTAACCTGTGGAGGAGGTGTTACAATTTGTAACATCAGTGTTTAGTCCCTCCTTCCCTGCCAGGATTTCAAATGATGCAGAAAGCTGTTAAACAGCTGGATTTCAGCATAGAAAATGGCATTTGTCCATATTTTTGAAGAAACAGATAACTGTGATGGGTATATTAGGGGTTTCTGTGTTATGTGGGCCTCTTTATCAAATTTTGGTTTGAAATCCGGATGTTCCCCTTTAATGTGAATCAAATGGCTAGCTAGATTAGGGGGCCTACTGATGTCTACTGGTGGTTACTGCTCTGGTGCAACTGGTCACCTGTTATTGATCTGCATGATTAGCCAGACTATTTAGGGACGATGACAACTTGCAAAAGAGAAGTCAACTGTAAGGAGGAAAACATAATAGTCTCTAATATTTTGGTTTTGTAGAAGATGAAACCCTATATGTAATAAAAGTCACTAAGTTTGCCCAGGAGCAGTAACCCACACACAAAACCAAATGGCTTTTGGTCATCACTTCAAGTGATCATGTTACAAGAGACTATTTGCATTTTAAATGGCCACAGGCAGACTTTAGGTATGTCAATCGTGTGGCAAAGTCAGCAGTGAAAAAACCCACCAATTGCAAGGCAACAATATAACAGATGTGGTTGTACGGATGGTACAAAGATGTGATATTGCTTGTATCTATTGGGACAGAAGGTAGCAATGCTGATTACATATCACTGCTTTACAGTAAAAACATTGAAATCACTCAGCCTTTGGTGGAAGAGTCGCCTTGTTATAGATCCAGGAATATCCCAAGCAGCAAATAAACATTAATCTTAATTCAGTTTTACTCTAACTGACTCCATGGGGCATTTTAGGCGTTTCTTGTTTACTCACTACTCCTCTGTCTCTTGTATCTCTTTCTTCCTTATATCCCATTATATTTATGTTCTTAGTTTTTCTTTCTACTTCATGACTCCCTATTCCCACATCTAATACAACCGAGCATGAATGTCCCTACATTCTGATGGTTCATTTTCTATTTCCCCTGATGAGTTTACTCAGGATAAGAGCAGCCATAGTAGTTAAGGTGTTACTAAACGTTTCAGTTCCCTTAAAAGTAAGATAACTCTCCAATAAGAGTACTCTAGTAAAAATCAGACATATGGTGGGACTGTGATTCTTTGAAACACATTCATTGGCATATGGGAAGGGAGGAGAGTCATTGAGATTAAAATTAATGTAAATCAACTGGGCAGGTTTTGCTTTGCTTTGGAAGCCGGAGTTCCCCTTTAATGTGAATCAAATGGCTAGCTATATTAGGGGGCCTACTGATGTCTAGGTCCAGTAAATTTTGAATAAGATAACTTCTAACTGGTAAAGGGCAATAGATTCTAAACTCATTTTCTGATTAACTTTGTGATCTGTTGGGCTATTGGACCCAAGTCCAAGATCTTTTGTGGTTCTTCACAGTTGACAGTATGGAAATTTATGGCCACTAAATGGCAGTGTGTTGGGGGTTTCCTTAAATGAGAAGGATCTAGGGGTTTTTGTAGATAACAAGTTGTCTAATTCTGGGCAGTGTTATTCTGTGGCTACTAAAGCAAATAAAGTTCTATCTTGCATAAAAAAGGGCATTAACTCAAGGGATGAAAACATAATTATGCCTCTTTATAGGTCCCTGGTAAGGCCTCATCTGGAGTATGCAGTGCAGTTTTGGACTCCAGTCCTTAAGAGGGATATAAATGAGCTGGAGAGAGTGCAGAGACTAAGTGCAACTAAATTGGTTAGAGGGATGGAAGACTGTCAAGGTTGGGGTTGTTTTCCCTGAAAAAAAGGCGCTTGCGAGGGGACATGATTACACTTTACAAGTACATTAGAGGACATTATAGACAAATAGCAGGGGACCTTTTTACCCATAAAGTGGATCACCGTACCAGAGGCCACCCCTTTAGACTAGAAGAAAAGAACTTTCATTTGAAGCAATGTAGGGGGTTCAGTCAGGACAGTGAGGTTGTGGAATGCACTGCCGGGTGATGTTGTGATGCTGATTCAGTTAATGACTTTAAGAATGGCTTGGATGATTTTTTGGACAGACATAATATCAAAGGCTATTGTGATACTAAGCTCTATAGTTAGTATAGGTATGGATATATAGAATTTAATTACAAGAGAGGGGTGTGTGTATGGATGCTGGGTTTTCAGTTGGAGGGGTTGAACTTGATGGACTTTGTCTGTTTTAACCCGATTTAACTATGTAACTAACTATGTTCTAAATATTATGTATTACCCAAAGATCTCTCTAATGCAATACATTTTGAGAGGTCCATAGATTAGTCTCCTTTAAAGGGCATGTAAAGTCTAAAATAGAATGAGGCTAGAAATGTTGTATTTTGTATACTAAACATAAACATGAACTTACTGCACCACAAGCCTAATCAAACAAATAATTTATGCTTTCAAAGTTGGCTACAGGGGGTCACCATCTTGTAACTTTGTTTAACATCTTTGCAAGACTAAGACTGTGCACATGCTCAGTGTGGTCTGGGCTGCTTAGGGATCGTCATAAACAAAGCTGCTTGAAATCTGCATGGCTGGGAAGTAAGGCGGGGGCTCCCCCTGCTGTTCATAAGTATGATTGTTTCCCTGCTCAGCAGTTAGGGACCATCTGACAATTCCTATCCACAGCAGTAAATGAAGGGAGAATTTCACTGCATACAGTCAGGTTTCTTATAAAAACGGTACACATTTTTTAATTAAAGTACACTGGAGATAGGTTTCTTTTTCATTAAAGAAAGTAAAAATGGGATATTGTTTTTTTTGCCTTTACATGCCCTTTAATTCCTGCTGATAAATTCAGCATTATAAGAAATCTAGCAGTTCCTTTCAGTTTCAGAGGGCAACAGTAGATGATTAACAGATCTGTTTTGCTCCTTGCATAGAATGCTCATTTAGAATAACGTGAAACATTATATGCTTTCTCTTGTACAATAACACAAAGACATAACTTGATAAAACAGAGGCTTATGAAAACAAATGCTAAGAAAAGGAGCACATTCTACCTAAATGACACCATATGCCTTCTGGAACAGATTAGCATTTACAGAATCACCAAATTGTTCTAAGCATAAAAGTGACTTGAATGGAGGGATTGCACAAAAGAAAAAACTTTAAAGGAGAAGAACCCAAATTCAACAAAAATATGAATGAAATGACAAATGTATATTAGGGAAGAACAAGTCAGTTCCTTATTTAAAGGAGAAGTACTGCATGATCTTTTATAGATTTTCCCTCAACGTATATGTTGTAAAGACGGCTATACTCTGACCCACCCACCCCACTGCCCATGAGCCAAATAGATCTTGTGACTATTCACAGTTCTTCTGTTTGTTTCAGCTGTTGTTTCTGCTACGCAATGTAACTGGAGGAGCCGCAACTTGTGTAGACGGGACTTGGATTTTTAAACTATGGGTACACAGGCTGTTGGTTCCGGCTGTTGTTAGCATGTGTATTTTTGAAGGCTAAGATTAGCAGATCTGCTCAGCGCTTCTGCTCAATTGATTTGAATACGATCAGCCTGTATGTGGTCTGCTTCTCATCTTGCTTCATTTTTAGAAATACAGGTATCAGGGAGCTGTTATCTGGTGACTTTCCCATTGTTTTGCTGATGGGCTGGTGGTGTGGAAGGGTAATATCACTTGCAGTGCAGCAGTAAAGAATGACTGAAGTTTATCAGAGCACAAGTCACATGGCTAAGGGCACCTGGGAAACTAAGGCTACTGTATGTCTAGCTCCATGTCAGATTACAACATTAAATATAAAAAAATGCAAGATTTTGCTGGAGGAGCGCTATTTACTTTATTTATTTAGTATAAAACACGTTTCCCATGACAGAATCCCTTTAATGGAAACTGGAACTGCTGTGAAAGAGAAATCAGGCACTTATTTATTTAAACCGGACATAAAATAATAAATAAGATCATTAAAATACCTATTATGCATGTTCTATCATGTTAACATTTAAAGCTTAGCATTAGCTTAGTGTCCCGTTAAGGCTGCATCTTAAATTCACTAGAAAGTAGGCAGCAGCCATATTGGTTACCAGATATGGTTGGGTATATCGCTTCCTGTTCAGGTCTAAAGGTAGCCATAGACGCACAGATAATATTGTACGAAACAAATTTTGGTACGATATTCAGTGCGTGTATGGTGGGAAAAGAACCGATATCGGCAGAAGACTTGGATATCATTCGGCTCGTTGATCGGCCTGGACGGAAAATTTTGATCAGGTGCCTTTGACGGCATCCAAACATCGTCCGTTGTTAGTGCTGAATGGTCAGATACAGGTAGAATTCTATTGTTTCTATCTGTATATCTGAAGATTCAGCCCTACACGCATGTATTGAAACAAACGATCTTTCTTGGAAATTGTTACATCTATGGCCGCCTTTAGTCAAAGTAATACTGATCAGATCTTGCTCCCTGCAAATTTTCATGCACGGTGTAAATCAGACGTTCATCGGAATTGCTTGGGTACATTTTATGAAAATATAGATCAATGACACAGTTCAATAGGACAAGCACTGCTTGATCTAGTGACAATTCAAAAGTAAAATAATTTACATCGGCTGTGTTCATACAGAAGGCTGAACAAGTTCTCATGTTATGTACTATAAGCAAGCAACATTAATATAATATATACATCAGGCACTACTAAGTCTAAGATCAAGCATGTATAGTTATGGAAAATAAACTGTAGCTAGGCTAATGCTTACATTGGTATTGTTCTATGCCCATCTGTACAACATATGGGCATCCTCAGCTAAAATTCCAATATGGCTCCCCCATTGGAAAAGGCAACCTTCTTCCTATGACAGACAATTTGCATTTCATCTCTTATTCATCGTGCCAGTTAGTAAATACACAGGAAAGAGAAGACTGGGGGGAAGCTGATTTGTAACTCCCAAAATCATAAACCTGCCATTACACGATACTTTGCTTGGTCATTTGCAGAAAAAAAAGCATAATTGTTTTCAATTGCATTTAATCAGAGTTTGTCAGCAAGACTGCTTTCCCTGGTTGTGAGTAAAAGGCAATCAAGTAATTAATGGATAAAGAACAAAAAACAAAAAATCAAGTCATTAATCTTCTTAATTCATACCAGCCAGTTCCTCACTAAACAGACTATGATATGTAAATGTTACCCCCTGGATAGACCACCTTTGACAATCCATCTGTGCTAAATTATTTTGGTGATTTTTAGGAGTTGCCATTGTAAAGTCTTTGTGATCCTCATTGCAAAGGCATAAATGGATATTGGTTGTACCAAGATCTGATTTTCTTTTTTGAGCATTTTGCAAAGCATTGTAAAGCTTAGCCAATACATTGTGTTTCTGAAGAATAGTTTTGAAGCAAAGGTCCAGCCTTCTGCTGTTGAAAATTGCCAGGTTCCATATATTCTCATTCCATTTTCAATAGTATCATCAATATCCCTTTTAAATGATACCTTATAGGCATGATTCTTGGAGCCTCCCTTTTTGGTTTTTCTGATTAAACATTGACGATGAGTAAGTCCAGCATCACTTCTTTCTTTGTACTTCTTCATTGGTTGGAGGTGTTTTCATTCAAGAATAATTATTCCCTTGAAGATAGAGCTCAACCGAGGACATCATCAAAGTTCGCACATGGCCAATTGTCCAATTTGTGTCTTAGATTCATGACTTTCCTAGTTTTGAGTGACCAAACTCTAAAACTAGAGTGAAAAAAAGTTCAACAGGCCATCGTCCTATTTCTTACGTTTCCATTTTGGGTTTTTGGACACATGCTCCTAGTTCCATGCTTGCTCCAGATCATATCATGATGAACTTAAGCTCTAGGTTTGCAGTGTTAGTGGTCAACTAGAACTATGAGTTGACTCCACAGCTGACCAGATACCAAGTTATACCTATAAAGCAGCATGTGGGAATGGGAAGTTTGATGTTTTAATGCTAAATCCACAGCTTAGTCTTTTACAGTCTCAATGGAGGAGATAGAGTTAGGAAAGTGGTTTTGGTCAATAGCTCTTTCATAAAACTGCAGAACTACATGTGCAGTAGACAAAACTGACATTTCTATCATCCACAGCACTACTGGGGACGAAAGGCTGCAACAAGCATCCTAGAGGGAAGGACGAGGTGGGGGCCTACTAGGGGGCGGTGCTCTGTTTGGAGGTGGTCCTAGTGGGGAAGGTGGAAGAGAGCTTGTTGGTGAAGGAGTAGGAGGTGGAGAGCTTAAGGGCTGAGGGGGAATGTTAACTGGTGGAGGTGTATAGATGGGGCTCTGGGAAGGTGAGTAGATAGGGCTGCAGGGAGCTGATATAAGTGGTGCATTGTTTAGCGGGTATCTTGGAGGCATAGGCTTGCTTTCTCTGGTGAAATTTATGCATCGACCCTGAAAGAACAGAGAAATAGATTATTACAAATAAAATGTAGTTTTCAACATTGCATAATTAAATTTAGGTGGCTAAATAGTAAAATAGCCATAATGTGACTGCCAAAACAACATAGGAGCTTTCAGAATTCTAACTGCTTTAGACCAGTAAACGTGAACTGCTGACTGATTGCTGTGGGTTACAGGTCTGGAGCAGACATATGCTACATCAAAATAAAGTATATATATACAGTATGTATAAAATTATATAATGGGTTGCACACCGCTTCCTAAGTTCACCCAGTTGCACAGTTAAACATTACAGTGTGTGTAGGGTGTGGTTGCCTTGAGAAAGGTTACGTTGCGTTGGCTTTACATGCTTCACTAAATACACTTTTTTATTTTTAACAATACCCTCTAGTTGCTGTTCTTTTTGAATAAAAAAAAAAAAATATATAGAATATTCAATAGTGTTTTATACAGTATAATATGTGGTGGGAATCTGATTTACTTCCAACCAGGCTGCTTCAAGAGCTGGGCACTTAGTAAAGACTGAAGCTATCAGGCCTGCAGAGCAAATCAGATCTCTTATTGTGCCAATGGGCCTTACTCCCAAGGTTCTTTAAGCTTGCAGCTTGGGGAATATATATACACACACCATACGCTCCTTAAATGAAAACATCAACTACAAAAGCCCCAGGCAACATCTCCACATGGCTGCTTCAATGGATGTGTGCTGCTAGCCTTTAATTAACTGAATATTCTGAATTATATATCTACTATAAAACATTATTCATATGCCTCTGTTCTTTACAACCTGTGGCCTGTGTGTGTGCAGCAGAACAACATGTACCATGTACCAAAGGCCTTTGTCCGAGCTGCTCGTTGGGAGAGAAGGAGTTAGAAGGAAAGTCAGGATCTAAACTTCTTTCCAGGAATGACACAACTGCTTGACACACTTGAACCAGCTGCTGGAGCCCAGAGCACAGAGAGCCCAAAAATTGCACTGAGATTTGAAAATATGTGAAATATAAAGCAGATATTTTGGCTGCTCTCAGCATGGAAACCTGTCAGCTGAGGTTCATATAAGGATATTAACTCACTGTAGTAAAGTTTATGACTCTTTGTTTGACTGGGCGCTCTAATTTATCTTGTAAAGGACATTGTATTAAGTTATTTATGTTATCCCACCAAAACTTATATTATGAAAGCTATTGGGGGCTCAAATGACCCCTATTTAATTGGTGCTGCATGACAAATGAGGTTAACTATTCTTGTATAAAGCAAAAAAAAAAAAAAAAAAAACCACAGACAGGGTAACAAGAATTTGGAACATAAAACACAGCAATAAAAGTGCTATTGTTTCTTAATCATCCCTGTCAATACATAACATTTTCATTATGACATATACAGAGACATTGGCCAGGAAACCGACAGGAATGATTCCATGTTTTCTAAAAACACTTCACTCCACATAAGAATGGCCAACAGTGCATCATTTATCCCCAACAAACAAGGGATCCGGCTCCAGGATGCTATTACACTTCATACAGAAGTAGAAAGAGGTTTCATTCATCATATGTTGAGTTACCAGACAACCATTATCTTTTATCACAGTTCCTTGTCAGGTTTTACGAATAAATTGAGAATTTATTGATAGCGTTTAGCATCCAAAGATTTATGTCTGAACCAGACACAATGAACTTCTATAATCATGTTACTTGCTCATGCATCATGTAGAGCAAGGGTCCCCAACCTTTTTTTTTTTACCTGAGAGCAACATTCAGATGTAAAAAGAGTTGGGGAGCAATGCAAGGATGAAAAATGTTCCTGGGGATACTAAACAAGGGCTGTGATTGGCCGCCTACAAGGGCTGTGATTGGCAGCCTCTATGTGGACAGCAGTAGTAGTACACCTGGTTTTAATGCAACCAGAACTTGCCTCCAAGCTTGACATTTAGGGGCAGATTTACTAAGGTTCGAGTGAATTTTCGAAGTACAAGAAGTTCGAATTTCAAAGTAATTTTTTGGATACTTCGAATAGTATACTACGACTTTGAATCTTTTCGAAGTAAATCCATCCGACCATTTGATAATCTGAGTCTCTTTAAAAAAACTTCGACTTCAATACTTCGCCAAATTAAACCTGCCGAATTGCTATGTTAGCCTAAGGGGACCTTCTACAAACTTTTTCTAAGTCTTTACAAATCTTATAAAAAAATCCTTCGATCGTACGCTAAAATCGTTCGAATTGTTCGATTCACACAATCGTAGGATTGCCAAATTCGGTGAAAAAACATCAAATTCGATATTCAAATTCAAAGTTTTTCGATGGTCGAATTTTGAAATTTTTTGTACTTTGAAATTCGACCCTGCCCCTTAAAAATAAGCACTGGGAGGCCAATGGGAGCAATATCCATGGGGTTGGTCAGCAATATGTTGCTTATGAGCCCCAGGTTGGGGATCATTGATATAATGTTACGTGTTTGTGGAATAATGAGTCCTTTTGGATTCTTTTGTATAGCCGGTCTTTTCACAGTCTCTCCAACTGTTCTCAAATGTTCAAATGCAAAAAAGAAAATTTTTTTCTCTCTCCAGACCAGCGCCTGCGGCAACAAAAGAGTTAAATACCAAAAATGGTGCAGTATCTTTGGTTCAAGTGGTGTCACCCGATGTGATTTGTAACTCTACCGAAATCTTCACTTCTCACTTGCCCAAATACACCTTGTGTGGATTCTCCGTTAGTGAATTAAAATACTTTTACTTCCCATTCACCGAATAAAAATTATCCTAAAATGGCCAGAGGGCCTACTCACAGACAACCTGGTGTAAAGCGCCTTAAAAGTGGATTCCCCACATATTACTCTCCAGCCTTGCGCGTCCCTCCAGATGCTTAATTATAAGGGTAGGAAAACGCAAAATAGTGTAATACTGTTTAAAAATGACTATTTAATAAAAAAACAATTACACTCACATTTCACATGTTAAAATCATCGCATAAGTCCGTTTGGATGGTGTGTGTTGTAGTCCGTCCACCCTTGTGGAGTACTGTGACCCTTCCTTGGACCTTCGATTCGCCTAACGCGTTTCGCTGTATCAGCTTCCTCAGAGGCTATGAAATTAAAAAAAAATTTTTGCGTTTCCCTTTTGAAGAGCCATGGTTCCGTTCTCGCGAGTGTTCTCCTCCATTAGCAAAATCCCTCTAGACGTCATATCCGTTTTGTTTTGGCCGCACTGTATGGAAAGTGTTGCCATGGATACGCGGTGTTTTCTTTCTTTTACCTTCGCTTCTGATCGGCGGGGGTTTGTTCTGTGGTGCTTTTGTATTTCTGGCACTGCTTTCCTTGGATCCTCTGTCCGCTTTCTTTCCTCTAGGCTGCACCTCTCATTGGGGGAGCTTTGGTTTTTAGAGTATTTTGAGTTCATGGTTGGGAGTTATAGTTCAACATCAAGACATTTATAACATTTATATACTGCACATTTATAATTCAAACTCTGAAGCTTTTTTACGTTCCTATATTAAGGGAGACATGATTACATATTCATTCAATAATGTACATGTGTCCACAGTTGTGTAAATATCAATTCCAAGTGTATAAATTAAATAAAATAAAATTGAATATGTGAAAAATAAAATGAAATTATTAACTAAACTTAATCTCTGCATTCATATCTCTGTGTATATTTTCATTAGTGTAAAAATTTACTTCTCTCGCCTAATTTGAATAATTTTTTTAAATTTGTGATTTTTAATTTCCAATTTTTAATTTTTAATTTTTAATTTTCCTTACTTTGTGATCAAGTGTTTATTTATTACAAATTACTTATTCATATATTGTTAAGTGTTTCATGTGTTTTATTATTATTGATTTCTTATTTTACAAAAATGCCCTTAAATTGATATCTATGTTAGCCCCTTTGGGACAAAAAAACTTCGACTTCAATACTTCGCCAAATTAAACCTATGTTAGCCTAAGGGGACCTTCTACAAACTTTTTCTAAGTCTTTACAAATCTTATAAAAAAATCCTTCGATCGTACGCTAAAATCGTTCGAATTGTTCGATTCACACAATCGTAGGATTGCCAAATTCGGTGAAAAAACATCGAATTCGATATTCAAATTCAAAGTTTTTCGATGGTCGAATTTTGAAGTTTTTTGTACTTTGAAATTCGACCCTGCCCCTTAAAAATAAGCACTGGGAGGCCAATGGGAGCAATATCCATGGGGTTGGTCAGCAATATGTTGCTTATGAGCCCCAGGTTGGGGATCATTGATGTAGAACATGGCTTGCTGCTATAATCATGGCTGGAGATACCTTTCCAGTTGGTTTTCTTATACAGTTTATGAGCTGTACCTGAGATTAGAACAAAGGTTGTCAAGGTTTTTGAGTTCAAGTCCCATGTGAATGTCCATCTCTAAGCTATGGTCCCCTTAAAGGTTTAACCTTTGGTCAGGGATCCCCTGAGATCATGAAATGAGTACCAATATATGGGTGTGCCTGCCATAGTTTCAAAATATCTAGCAAATACATATTCACCCAAAATATTCCCCTAATAAAACCTCAGGCTGATCTTTCCAGCGCCGGATTTCACGTCTCGGCGCCCCTAGGCCGCGCGGTCCAACCAGGCGGCCGCACGGTCCTAGCGCCCGTCTTCCCAGCGCGCCGGCGACAAAACACCGGCGCAGCTGGTGAGGTTGAATGGCGGCTGGGCGGCATGCCGCCCCTATTTCTTTGCCGCAAATCCGGGCCTGGATCTTTCACATGTATCTACAAGGGCAAAAAGCTCAGGCTGGGCTTTCACACGTATCTAGGAGGGCAAAAAGCTATTTTCCCTATTTCTCATCCTAACTGACCTTCGTGCTGATTCAAAAACCCCCACAACTGCAAAACATGTATAGGAACCATTAATCAGCAAATCACTTGACTGGTCAAAGTTGATGGAAGCAACTTTCGGATTGGTTGCTATTTCATGTCTTCTACAAGCTATGCATCTGTTTTTTGTACCTTCTTTAAGGCAGTTTGTATGTCATTGCCATGTAAAATGGTGCACCTTTTTTTAACCTGTGGCAGATAATATGTTCCCCTGCTGATAAAACACAAATGAACTCAAGTTACTAGAAGTGTTTTTGCTGGAAGACAGTGGAAGTGCCAGAGGTTATGCAGTTCTAGCTTTATAGTTTTAGTTACATCTTACATAACATAACCAAGAATAAAAGCATTGCTTTGGTCATTGAGCTTTCTAAACTTCAGCTTGCTTTTGGGCTCCGTGAACACACATCATTTTTTTGGCCACAAGCAAGTGGGAACAACAAGCTTCAAAATGATATATAATTACATTTCGGCAAACGCTTCACTACGTCTTGCCAGCCATTCCATGCACCTGTTATTGTTAAATTCCAGGAATATGTTGTTGACCACAATAAACCACTCTCTTCCACCCAAGTAAAGATTCCATTAAACACTTGTGTTGAATTATAGTTCAGCTTGGCACTTCTACAGCCTTTGCATTGACCGAACCATAGTGCAGCTGCTCATAAAAACTCTTCCCTGAAAGTTACAACATGCTCTCCATGCATCTGGTTTTGTTTCTCTCCTCTGTTTTGTGCCAGAGTTAGCATTTAATAAATATATTTCTACATTACTGGTAGACTTACACTAAATAGTTTCTATTTTAATGAATATGTGTAGCAGAATAGGTCAGTCCAGGAGAGCTTGCAAACACAAAGGTCTTATTATAACTTCAATGTTAAAGGAGGAAAAAAAACAGAAGTCTTCCAATATTTAAACAATTTCCCTTTGTGTCGGACTTACTTGAGTACCTAGCTGGATGGATTTTCTCAATGGATCTTCTCAATGACACTCTCTACTGTTGCTTGTGTGATTCCATCAGTTTAATCCAGCTCTGGCTTTATGAGTGTACAGCAGCCAACTGCAAATCACTAGCCCAAGGATTTTGATTGAAGCCCCAGAGATTTGCCTACTAGACCTCCCCTGAAAACTGTATGTGAACTAGACCTTGGAAAGTTACTGTTACTAGAACCTCTGAGGTTCAGAGAAACTTCTGACTAAACTAAAATAATGTTTGTTTGGACCCATAGGAACATAGGCCCTATGGCTTCCTACCAGTACCTCATTTCATTGTTGCTGGGTTAAACCCCATGTAACCATTTGCATTCCCAGTTCATTGGCTCTTAGTTTAATGACCATATCCTGCATCACTGTAACAAAGTGCTATGCAAAGGAAGGTCCTTCCTCTTTGGTCTGCAGCAGTTGATCTGGGTGGAAATTCGTTTGAGCCTGGAGTCACCAAGGCCCCAGAAGTGTTACACCCTAAAGGGACAAATGCTTTAGAGAAGTTGGGGGATAAGAAACCAGTGAATGAGGTTAAGCTAGTGTGCAAGATAGTCACTGTTATAGCACTCTCTAGGAGGAGTGAGTCAGTGAGCATTATTTAGTAAGAGCAGCTTCAAGCTCCACCAAGGAGGACAGAATGGAGTAGCTCTCCCCCAGGCTCTGCTTGCCTGTAGTGAAAGGACGCAGTATGGACATGGAAAACAGGTTATTACTTTATCCCTGTTCCAACGTCTATTGTAGGGATCTGGACCACGTGAGATACTGACACTCTGGAAGGTGTATACTTTCAACTTTTTTTGCCACGATTGCACATGCTTAAGTGTATAGGGTTTTTTTTGCCACTACTTGAAGATCATATTTTCAGGGAGCGGGTCTGGGTCAGCGGGGCCCACTGGGTTTTTTCCCGGTATCCCTCTGGCCCAGTCCAACCCTGAATGTGACTTTACTTGGCATTTGGTACTACTTACCTCATGTGTGTGAGTATTATCAGACCTGTGATGCTTTACATTGAAAAAAAGCCTGTTGTTATTTTGTTTGCAAAGAACATCTGGCATCCTTTTTCTATTATTTTACACTTTTGGCAGTATAGAGGTGTAGTTCAACAACACCCTTACTTGCTCTTTCCAATTAGTGAAAGACAATCCTTTCGAAAGAGGGTCCAGTGTAGCCCATGCACTAACCCTCTAGTTGGTATTTGCCTTTTTAAGCCAAATTAAAGTTACATGTTCTAGCTCCATATGGGTCCATTAAATGCCTTTTAGTGATTTTGGTTATTATATCTAAGTATACTAATGCTTACTCTACTTTAAGAAGTACTGTATAATCTTACATATAATTACAGTAAGTTTAAGAAGAAGGAAAGGTTTAAACTAACTAAGCTTTATCAGAAAGATCTATATAAATACACCAGTATTCCCTCAAAGTAATGCTGCTCTGAGTCCTCTGTCAAAAGAAACACAGCATTTATTTCCTTCTATTGTGTACACATGGGCTTCATCAGCTTAAACCTCCAGGGCTTGGGCTTGAGCATGCTCAGTTTGCTCCTCTTCCCTCCCTTTTCCCTCCTCCCCTCCTGTTTTAGTTGGGGGTACATTACAACAGACATTCTAATGTATGCAAGTGTTCTTTTAACACTGCCAGAACCCCTTCTGATATCAGAAGATGGTGGTGTAAGTTAGTGGTGCTTGGGGGTTCACGGCAAGTAAAGAAAAATGTTTAAGTTATTGGGGCAAGTCCTGCCAGTGGACCATTTCTACCTTGTGATTATCAACACAGCAGATATTTCAACAGGAAAAACCAAGGCAGCTAATATGGCTTCAGATGGTTGCATATATAAGGGCAAAATCAGTGCTGTCATGGAGGTTTATTTTCTGCCAAAAGGGGGGGTATATATATATATATATATATATATATATATATATATATATATATATATATATAACATCCATATAACAGACACAGTTACTTGTAAAGATACTTACAGAATCAATTATGTAAAAATGTCCACATTGTTGAATAGAAAGAGTCTATATTCATTCTTCCTGCCTTTTATGAATAACTGCAATTCTGGTAAAAACCCTGGCTAAAAAATCTGGCCATTTGTGTCCAAAAAAACCTACTGTGTTCATAAATTACCCTTTACACATCAGCTTTTGTCTGGACCCTCATAGATTTTTTGCTATCCCAGACTTGCCAAAAACGTTGTTGAGGGAACCAGGTAAAGCGATACTGACATGTTCCTATACAAATCATGATATCATTGTCCATATCAATGAATAGATGCAGCACGCTAAATATTTGCAGCCAAAAGACCCCCAAAGCCGCCCCCGAACCGGCCCAGTGAACCTTAATGAAGCCAACCCTCCAACACAGCTAAGGGATCTTCCGCGGCTATTTCAGTGACACTGGGCTGGGGGTGGCGCGATCCTGCCATAAGCTATTTACAAATGAAAACAGGACTCCAGCCTATGGAATAGTGATGTGGACCCGACCCTAACCTGCCCCCCCAATCCGCACCATACCTCCCAACTGTTCCACTTTTGACAGCTCAACCCACAGTCACGGGTTTGTACTAGAAAGTCCCAATTTTCTCTGCACTGAACTGCTAAAAAAGATACAATGTTTCTAACTTAATTGCCTTTTGGCAGAAAGCCCAGAACAGTCACAGCACAAGATAAGATACTTTTGTAACAATTTCTAGAAAAGCAAATGAGTAATTGTAACAATATAAGATAACAGGTCCCTTGGGAGAAGTTAGACTCACAGCTTAAAGGGCAATTCACCTTCATTAGCACATCTGTAATAACTGGAAAAAAACCCCAAAGAAATATGCTCAGACTTTCATAACCTGACAAATTTTGTAAAATGAACATGGTAATTAGGGGGTCAAAAACGGGTGTGGTCAAAAAATCTCCCCATGCTACGCGCTGCAAATTTTTTGTCCCTCTTTTTAATTCCAAAATGTTAGGAGGTATGCCGGACCCGGCCCGGACCCGCTACTGCCCTTTATTTATAGACCCACACCTGTCCCACCTGCAGTGATGTTACAAGTCTATAAATTCCGGCACCTGTAGCCGGAACTGCTAGGTCGCGGGCTGGGAGAGCAGGAGAAGAGCTTGACCTGACGATTTTGTGCGGGAGTTGGCCCAAACCCGCCCAACCTGCGGGCTGATTATACATGAGTTGTGATTCAGCGAGCACTGGTTTACGGGGTGCTATTTAATACTTTCTTAATACAAATACAAAATTTATTTCAATGTTTCGGCACCATCAATTGGGCCGTCTTCAGGACTTGGGCCCAAGTGATGGTGCTGAAACGTTGAAATAAATTTTGTGTGTTTTTTACTTGAGAAGTCCTTGGAGTGCGGTTATTTTTGGTAATGTATGCATTATGGTGTTGACCTAGAACCCAGGCTGGTTGGTTAAGAGTGCACCTTATAAGACTGAATATATATATATATATATATATATATAGACGCTTTGCAGCTAGTGCACACGGCGAAATAATCAAATGCCCATGGGCTGGTTCAAAATTAATTACATTGTATGTCAGCCAAAGAACCGCACCAACCAGGACTTGGTATAAAGTTTCAAAATGCAAAATTTATTTTCAACGTTTCAGCTCCATAACTGGAGCCGTCTTCAGGAACCCACACACACACACACACACACACACACACACACACACACACCCCCCTTTTGGCAGGAAATGAACCTCCATGACAGCACTCATTTTGCCCTTATGAAATATCTGCTGTGTTGATAATCAGAAGGTAGAAATGGTCCACTGGCAGGACTTGCCACAATAATAAACTTTTTTCTTTACTTGCCATGAACCTCCAAGAACCACTAACTTACACCACCACTAAGCTCAGTAAGTGACAGCAGCACAGAGCATGTCCAATCAATCAGCATAAATCAAGATAGAGAGCTACGCGGGGCATCTTCAGAGGCACAGATCTTCCGCCTAACGGGCTGTGGTTGTCTTCGGCTGCTATAGAAACTAAAAGGTATGATATAACATGTCTAGAATGTTTTTGTTGAGCTTTAGTTCTCCTTTAACAAAGAGGAATCATTTTAGTAGCCTGCTGCAAGTAACTGACCTAAAGAAACCTCCCAAGTTCTGTTTCCCCGATTACATAAAGATGCGGGTCCATTAATGTTGTAGGTACGACTGTGATCTGAAATCATACACTGAAGCAGGCCTGACCAGCAATAATGTAATGGCAAGAGCAGGTTTAAAATATCAATTTACTTATTTAAGTCAGTCTGAAAATCATTGAATTTGAAATACTAACGCCTTTGATGTATGAGTATCCTGCTTCGTGCATCGCTCTGTAGATTAAATACTGTAAAAAGAACTATTACTGTGGAGGCGAGTAGCGAGTGCTGGCTTCTGAACAGCAGACCACAGGAATTCTCATGTGACCTACTTTGACATTCTCCACTGATTGGAAACAGATGGGTCGAGCAATGACCTACAGTTCCCTTGGCTTCCTAGACTTGAGCAGTCTTTTCTTACCCTGGAAACACTTGGATCACATAGACCAAACAGGTCGTGAATAAATTACCGAAGTTCTCGCTCACATTAATGTGATGTTGTCAAGGTTATTTTAAGACTATCTTCAATTATGAATATGCATCTCTTTTTATGTTATTCAGCGTTTCAGTTTGGAGTATCAACTGTTATTGTATTGTTAAATAGGATGAAAGGACATCCCAATTATGTTTGGTGTTGGAGTAGCTTAGGCTACTAGTGGGTATTTCTTTTCATTGGTAATAATAATAACAACAAAAATAGTACTAGTTTTGATGAATTGAATTTGCTTATTTTAAGGGATTCAAAATCTCTATGCTCATTGGGAAGCCCTTTCATTTACTTTAAGCCCACCTTATCCACTCTAAGATAAGCAATCAACAATAAGATGAACAATAAGAAAAAGTCTTGCCAATCAGTTTGCTTTCTGTTTTCCAGGATTCACTGATCCTAGCAGCTTCACTTTCAAATAAAAGACAGGCAGGGTAGTAAGGCAAAGAATTCAGAAACCTCCAGAACAGAAAAAGGAGCCAGAAATAAATTTTTTTTAAAGAAACTAAGTAGCTACATTAGGCAATTCTAAGTTAAAAACCTTTTGACTAGTTTAGTTCTATTTGACAATACAAAGTCCAAACTGCCCAGGTGAGATGCTTTTATGGACAGTATATAGATACACACATAACCATAGGATGAAAGGAAGATGTTGATTATCTCTGAGGACCACGTGGTGAAACAGCCTTGCAAAATCCTTCAATAAATATTTTTCTTTCCACAAGTTCTTTGTCTCCCAATTCTTGCAGCACCACTCATGCTCTGTTCTACATGTTTATTCTGACAACCATGACCTCATGTTTAAATTTCAGGAGAAAGGCTACAGACTTTAGCTCACAAACAAAGGAGAAAATATTTGAAATCCTGGATCTGGACCGGACAATTTTGTAATCCCTCTTTGCGACTCTGCTGCATTAATCAGAAGTCAGATGAGCCCTCAATCTACTAATAGTTGTTGTCATACACAATAGCTGGTATATGGATTACTACAAAGCTATCATTTCACTGGATGTTGTAGCACCAGGATTGTTCCCAACTGCTCAACAAGGGGCATCCTTTGCAGTTACTGTAACTAACAATATATGCCTAACAACACACATCTCTGCCCTACAAGCTGGTGGATATAGTTCTGCAGAAGATGAGCACAAAAGGTTGTTTATAGCTCCAAAATACTATCCAGTACCAGTACAGAGCCAAATGCATTTCTAGAGTGGTAGGTTGGTTTTCAATGAAGGGTTTTCTGGTAGGAGAACTTAAGATTTCCCCCAACAGAAGTGATGTCAAATCATGCAGGTGAATTTGTGTGTCCCATTGGCACAAGAAGTGTAGGTAGTTAAGGCTTTAAAAAAGTTCAAGTTAAGGGAAGAATGAAGTACAAGCTAGTGAAGGGATTCGACTAAATAGTAGTACTAGTCACTGGCTGGATATCATTGTGTGAGTATTACAAAAGTAAACAACTTGTGCAAGTGTACTGAATGGGCATCCTGTGTAACTTGGTTTCTACCTGGAAACACAATCTGGGTACAGAAGCATCAAAGCCCCAACATATTTACTAGTAGAAAAAAAGTATTTTCTATGGAGCACGGTAAACATCTGGGGACAATACAGAATAACTTTCAGTTTCACTGAATTGATAGAAGTCCTGCTGATGAGAGAAAGTAACACTGCACTAATAAGCTCCAGAGATCCATAACTTTGCCATGTCTTGGCAAGTTCCTTAGTTCCTATGGGGGCTAAAAGTGCCACACTGGAGAGACTAAATGTTAGAACTGGCAAATGTCAATGACTTATTTACAACTAAGTAACTGTTAAAGAAAGATGAACACCTCTATTGAGCCAACTGAACCAAGTCCATTCAATGAATCCAGGTTGAAAAAGAGCTGCTAAGGTTCCATGTGAGGCTCAGGGGTTTCACAAAGAAAAAGAATAATGGTTGGAGAGGGATGGCAGGATGGAGTGGAGTAAAGTCAATGCTTTGACGCTGTCAAAAATCCAAGAAAAGTGATGAGCCATTCAAGGGAAAATATTTTGTCTCAGATGTGTCATGTACCCATTAATTTAGTTCTTGGCACACATAATGAAACCTGAAATGAACCTAGCATTTTAAAGGACTTTAAAGTTCTAAAACAGAATGCTTCAGCACTGTCATGTGCTTTCTACTATCAGTTAAAGGGCACCTGTTGGGCTAAAATCTTATTCCCAACCAAAGGGGCAGGCTAATAGGTCCCACACTCCGGTTGGGGGTAGAATTTGGAAGTTGCACACCCAATTAGATAATACTGAGGTGCTAATCCCATGAAGAGTGGCCTTCATCAGGGAAAAAATACATCAAAAGTACAAAAAGGATAAAAAGGCAGAACAATTGTGACAAATTGTGCGGTTCCTATACTTTACTTACAAAGTAATCATATTCCTCCATTTCTGATCGCTCAGTGGCGTGTGACGTCATATCTGCATCCTATTCTACACATGGTGCAGAGGCGAATAATTGTGACTCACAGATGGAACGCAAATGCATTCCATTGCATACCTTGTATAATTCAACATAACTATCATATAAGGCAATGTTACAGGTTCACTTTTGCAATATATATATTAACTAGTGATGGGCGAATAAATTCGGCAGACGCGAATAAGCAGCGAAATTCACAATAGTTGCGCGTCAAAACTATTCGCCCATTGACTTTAATGCATTTGGACAAAATAGGCGCGCGTATAAAAATTGACGGGGGCATTAAAATTATTTTGACGCCCATTGGCTTCAATGCGTTTCATTCATTCATTACAAATTCACCCATCACTAATATTAACATTTGACAATTTTGGTTATAAATAACAATATTGCCACTAGCTTGTGGAATGAATGCATACATTATTAATGTTAATTGGAATGAAATACATACCACTGTGCTCACTTTAAATAATGACAGCAGTTTGAAGCAGGTAATTCTCTTATACTAAGGAAACACACAACTAATTATGTATTGTGTATAATGTCTGGATGGGGGTAAATAGTTTTTAATTCAAAAAATTGCCCCGCATCAGGTTAAGGACACTCCCACCGGGATGGAAGCTCCTGGTGCGAGTGGCCATGTCAGTCAAAGCGCATGCGCAAATGTGCTTCTTACATCACGCACATGCACATAATGAGTGATTGTGGCACTCATTCATTATGCGAATGCATGTGCCCCAACATGGACGCACATACAGGGAACTCCCTCCCAGTGCGAGTGTCCTAGCGCTAGCGGGGGGGTTGATTTTTTGTAAAAAACTACTGTTACCTCCAATCGGAGTATTGCCTGCACTAGTGATGTGCGGACCCTCCCTCCCCCCACTCACACCGACTTCCAGGTTCCTTTTATAGACCCGCTCCGACCCGCCTCACCGATGATGTCACAAAAGGGGCGGGGCAAGCAGACGCAGCTATAAAATCGGAATCCGCAAGTCAGAAGCCGGCAGTGTAAGGTGGAGGGCGGGGAGAGCAGGAAGAAGAGCTTGACCTGGACCCGCTCACCTCCCGCAAATGGGGTTGCGAGGTCGGCCCGAACCCGACCCACCCGCGGGTCCCCTGGGTATTGGGCCAGCCCGCACATCACTAGCCTGCACCTTTGGTTGGGGATAACATTTTTGCCCAACAGGTGCCCTTTAAATGGTCAACAGTTGCATAACATTCAATTTCTCAAATGGCCCTGTAAAGTTTTATTAGTTTTATTAACATTTGCACTTAAAGGAGAACTAAATCCTAAAAATTAATATGGCTAAAAATGCCATATTTTATACGCTGAACTTATCGAACCAGCTTGTTAATAGCAGCAATGATCCAGGACTTGTCACAGGGGGTCACCATCTTGGAAAGTGTCTGTGACACTCACATGCTCAGTGGGCTCTGAGCAGCTGTTGAGAAGAAAAGCTTAGGGGTCATCACAAATTATCAAGTAGAAAATGAGGTTGGCCTGTAATATAAGCTGATGACACAAGGCTGATTATTAAATTCTGATGCTAATTGCCCTGGTTTCTGTGCTGTCATAGTAATTATCTGTATTAATTACTTATCAGCCTTATATTGTGACATTTCTATTCTATGTGTACTGTATATTGTGAGTGGGTCCCTTAGCTCAGTAACTGACAGCAGCACAGAGCATGTGCAGTGAATCAGCAGAAAAGAAGGTGGGGAGCTACTGGGGCATCTTTGGAGACACAGATCTTTACTGCTAAAGGGCTGTAGTTGCCTGGGGCTGGTACAGAAGCACAAAACATAATGTTCAACATTTCTAGCCTACTCCTTTAGTTAAGCTTTAGTTCTACTTTAAATCACCAAGTTAAAAGACTGTGTCAGGACCTTTAAAGTTCAGGAGGCATTCATGGAATCCCACATCATATGTAATATAAGCAGAGTATTTTATTTGCATATTATAAGGCACATACAACCCTACGCGTTTCATGCACTGCACTAAACTATATGCTATGATTAGAAAATCCTGAAATGGGCAAGTTTATATGATACCAAGCACAAGAATATCTGGTAAAGGGTTGGAACACTTTTTCAAGGCACTGTGTATAACACTCTAGATGACCCAAGGGACCCACATAACCTAAAAGAGACACCTACAGTGATAATTAATATGATTATTGAAAAGACAAATGATCTGATGATTACAGAGATTACTGGGCACATAATTACAGAGCTCATATTTATACAAAACATGTTATATTATACTTTATGTTAAAACATCACATACTTCCCTCCCCAACAGTTTTCACATTTTTACAGAATTAAGCACATTTAGAGCATCTGCAAAACTGTTGTGGTTTATGCAAAGTTTTGCAGCTGTTAAAGGAATACTGTAGACTTTCCCATTGATGTTTCTTGGAATGAATTGTGTTTTGACTGCCAATCTGTAGACTCTACAGGGTGGAACTTCACAAAGAACTACTGCAGGACCTTAGTTAAAGTCTTGCTTGTAATGGAAATGGAAGTTACTCACGTCCAAGATGGCGACGGCGTCCAAAATGGCGACCCCTTGCCTCTCCATGTGGATCCCGTGGGTCACAGCGATATGACGCCAGCGTCTTCCCATCTGCCGATTGGTCGCCGGCGACGGAATGGTCGCTGGCGTCAGAACGTGCACCGGTGCATAAACGCCAACGTCTGGACATCAGCATCATGACGCCATTGCGCCCAAACTTTGGCACCAATTCTGCCCTATTTAAAGCCTTCTGGACACTGCAGACATTGCCCAAGTATAGGTTTATCTTCGTGAATTCCTGGGTGTGTTATTATTGATTGATTCCTGTGTACCAACCTTGCCTGTTATTTCGGATTGACCCTTCCCTGCCTGGATTGAACTTTTGCCTGGACTTTGACTATTCTCTTGCCTCATCCTTCTGATACCACGAACTTTGGTCACTACCTGCCTCCTCCTTGGTCCGCACTCCAACTGTGCCTTCGGGCCCTTACACTGCTGTCCAGGGTCCTGAATGCACATAACCAATTCAACCACCCATGGACTTTTTTTCAAATTAATTTCCAGTTTTTACACAGGTATAGAAAAGCAACCAGGAGAGGAGGGTGAACTTTTGGTTTGGAGACACTACGAATAAAAGACTTTTAGTGAAAACGGAAGGTCATATTACTATATAAATAAATAGTAGTTGGTTTCTTTCTGGGGAGGCTAAGACGTTTTGCACGTCAAGGGCTTTTTGGCTCCTTTTAGCCCATCTCGCCCAAACCAGGCTAGGTTCTTTGCTTCGCTAGTCCACAAGTCCTACCCACTCAGTAGCCATGTTCCAATATCTTGCACTTATCTAACAAGATCAAAACAGTTTGTCTGCAAGTTTGGAAATATGGTTCTAAACTACAGTATTAGGCTGTGTCTGTGCTATAAAATCAGCGATTCTGGATCCATAGTTGATATAAGGGAAATAAAGGACTGATTTGCATGTCTCCCCCCATAATGCCTTATAGGAGAGTTAAACGCTCATTGCATAGAAAACAGCTTTTATATCAGGTTACTCACTTAGCATCTCCATCTAACAGCAAAGGAGACTCTTCATTAGTATCTACTGATTCTTTAGTTCATACAAGACATTTCAGATGGGACATCCTCCATCAGATAAATAGGTGGATGGAAAAAATGTGTCAAGAGGTGACTATTTCAGTAAGGCCCTGCTGCCTGTAGTTGGGAGAGATGTGTCTTAGGGCTCCTACATATTGCAGCTCTGACATGGTTAGAAGGAATTCTACCCTATGATGAGTAATACCTAATAAAAGCCAACTTGCTGTCCATCAGAATAACTTTATTGCAGTCAATATTAAATGCACATTGTAATTCCACAGCAACAAAGGCTTAATAAGATATCAGAACATGTTAGGGAATTTAATACCAAAATAGGTGATATTGGCAGCAAGTCTGGAATGACATTCAAAATAGGCCCTGGCAGTTCAGGTACACAGAGGCCGAAACAGTCCCCCACCAGTCCACTAAATAGTGACTCTCTACTATGGCATCTTAGAGCAGCCCCTCTGACGTTTGCCAGACCCCACAGATTTTGAGATTTTTGACTTCCTCAATAACTCTTATGACTGTGTATGCATCTAGCACACAGAAATATACAGTTTTAATTCATTAGGCTAGATACAGAAGAATTTTCATCAAGTAGGAAACCTAATGACCAACATTCAAAGAAAAATAACATCACCCCCCACTAGACAATCTGCAGTGACTACAGTGAAGTTTGTTTGAGTTGCTTTTTATATACAGCAGCTTTTTTTAGGAGGTCTTGGACCGAATATCCATCTTAACTTTTAGTATGTCTGGGGGCTGACACTTTCCACAGAAGTATAATTCAATAAATGATTGAACTTGCTCATTGTGCTGTTTACACATTAACAATAAGGAGGTCATTTATTAAAGTCTCAAAAAGTTGAGTTTTCTTTTACTAAAAATAGTGGAAAATACGTATAAACTCAAATTTTTCGAAATGAGTTAACGAATCTGAAAATCCGGCATCTCAGACCTACCGAGGTTGTATATAATTCAATAGGGGAGGTCCTATTCTATTTGGAAGATTATGTGGTCTGCTCTGGAATTATCCGGAAAATTCCGGATTTCCGATTTTTCTGATAAATATCAGAAAAATTTGCGCTTTTCAGGACAAAGCCTGAAAAAATCGAGAGACTCTAGAAAAATGATTCATGATTTTCTAATAATAAAAAAGGGCTAATCGTGGATTCTATTTTGGTCTGACTTTTTTGATTAAAATAATAAGATAAAATCAGACTTTGATAAATGAGGCCCCAGTGTTAACATTGACCAAATGATCCCTGTGCACAACACATGATGCATTCTGGCACATTGACTGTAGAGCAGATACATTCCTGGGGAAAAAAATGGATATCTGGCCCAAAACATGGAACTGTAGGACAACGCAGTCCTACTTTGTGGCAATAACTTGAGGGACATTATTTTAAAATACTTAAAATACTGGAGCATGTCAATCATTTCATTATATCAAATCATTATTTATATTTAGAAATAATTCAAATAGAAGGACTACAGTCAGAGTTTTGGGAAGCTAAATATATGAATAGAATGACTCTACCTTGTCTCCAGGCTGAGGGCGCATTATAGATACTCGACTGTATCCTTTCCGTAACAAGACCCACAATGCATCCAGTTTTCCCTGCAAATAAAAAATCAGAAAGGAATGAAACTTAAGAGTTAGAGTAGTGCTGCATGTGACGAATATTAACATGAGATATAAAACAGATATTACACAATGGAATATTATATGTACTTTCGACAAAGGCAGTTTCAGCCCAAAGGCCTCTCTCAGGAGAACGGCAATCCTCCCCCCGTGTCCTACTCTTGTAATGGTCCGGTGTTCACCAATCTCTATGTTACAAATAAACCTTGGACTTTTAGAGGCATATTTATCAAGGGTCGAATTTCAAATTCATGTGAGTTTTAAACTCCCTTAAATTCGAATGAATTTGAATTTCGACTTGGCAAAATGTATTAATAAAATTGAATTATTAAAACTCGAACTAATTTAAATGACCCGAAATCGCAAATTGAAGTCAATCAAACTCGATTCGAGTTTTTTCTACGAAAGTCAGGAAGGCTGCGAACATCTCCAAATTGATCCCTGGAAATCTCCCATTGACTTCGGCAGGTTTTAGGTGGCCAGAATATGATAAATCTTGAAAATCGAATTAGAATTTTTTAAAAAAACTCAAATCGAGTTTGTATGATTCCCTAGTTGAATTTGACAGTTTTGACCATAAAAAAATTCAAGTTTGAATTTTCAATTCGACCCTTAATAAATCTGCCCCTTCATGTCTTAAATTTGGTGGGGCTGACATATTCATACCTGCAAATGCAGAAGGGCCAAACATCTTAGACAGGTATGGGATCTGTTATCCAGAATGCTCGGGACCTGGGGCTTTCCAGATAAGGCGTCTTTCTGTAATTTGGATCTGTATGTCTTTAGTCTACTAATAAAATAATGCAAACATAAAATAAACCCAATAGGCTGGTTTTGCTTTCAATAAGGATTAATTAGATCTTAGTTTGGATCAAGTTCAAGCTACTGCTTTATTATTACAGAGAAAAAGGAAGACGGTCTATCCATAATTCAAAGCTTTCTGTATAACGGGTTTCTGGATAGCGGATCCCATACCTGTATTCCCAAAGCTACATACAGAACCAGAGCTACATACAAAACCCACTTTGTTCACTGGGACATTGTACAAGTGTAACATTTGAGGCCCTCTGTGTCATAATAAAGATACTGCACTAAATATGGATTCCCAGTGCCCCAGCAATGACTGAGGCCCATCTGATTCTATCACCTGGACCCTGGTTTCTGCCCTGAAAATACCAAAAGCTAAATCCTCAACCCAGATAAAAACTTCTCATTCAAAACCTTCAAGTTCTGCACCAAAATAAAACATTGACACTGTAAAAGAAAGTCCAATATTTCACAGGTTACAGGGTTACACAACAGTGCTGCACATTATGTGAAATCCGGACTAGACTTCTTAAGAAAAGCACAGCAGTACCAGTATAAAGATGTACAGTCTGAGCTTCACTTTAATTAAAAACATTTCAAACCCACACAAACAAACAACAAATCTTAATACAAATTTCAAAAAATTCTAGTACTAAGAAGTCCCTGCTGGATATTAAGGGGAATTAACGATTTTGTTGTAAACATTTCTTGATTCCGATATGGAATCACATCTGGTCGTACATAACAGCCCGTAAATGGAATATAACTGTCTAGAACTCAAGTTATCAGCTTGTGACCCTTTAAATCTAGATACATTCACTGCATTACATACTTAGATACTCTAGATGCCGGCTAAAGACATGAAGAAGAAATATGCTCAAGGCCCCAATTTTTATTTTCGCATTATCCACATTTTCATTGATGCTGAAACTGGGAGAGTTTCCACTTGGCAACTAAATGGGAACACTATAGAGGGAAATCATTTTACAACATTAGGTTGTTTAACATCCAAACTAACACTTGTGCTGAAGGTCTTGTCCAGATTTGCAACATATGTGATGAACACACTAGCTATGACTTTTGTATTTCTTTGTATCCACTCAGTAGTGTAGTGTAGAGTGCTATACCATGTTAGCCATAATTCAGAAAACTTATTACATTAAACTTATAACATTAATAGTTATTGGCTCACAAGCATACTCGATCCTGTAAAAAACTGATAAAGTGAATTGCATTTTTTAGGGCTAAGTATGAATAACCTGGTATGCAGTTGCTGTGTGCCTCCTATATGTGGTCTGTGCTATGAGCTGCTTGCACTGGGGCATGACATAATTGTCGGTCATTAGCGGTTTTAGCTCCAAAATTGAAATAAAAAAAATGCAGGGTTCAATGCCTGGATATAGGTTCTACTTCTGAGTGTTCTTGGGTGCTCTAATATTCTATACTGGATTCCTGGATTTTGCCTTGTTTCTGACTATGATGATTGCTGCCTACCCTTGACTTTTTTTCGTGGACCTTGGACTTGAACTGTGTTAACCCCTTGTGTACCATGAACTGAACTTTTATCTGCTAATCTGCATTGCAGCTCCCTCATTGGTTCTGACTACAACTTTCAGCTGCTAGGCTCTGACAAAGTAAAATAAACTAGATGAAAGAGTGGTTATGTTACAGAGTTCTATCCTACTAATTAGTAACTGACGGGTCTGCCCTTGCTGCGATATTCTTCAATCAAAAGTCAGAACTGGAAAGGATGAAGAGGGCGAAGAGTCAGAACTGGACAGGATGAAGAGGGTTTAGCAGGAACAGCAGCAGACTGGATAGGAGCAGGATGGAGCAAGCGTAGAACAAGAACAGGAGCAGACTGGATAGGACAGAGCGGGTGTAGAACAGGAACACAAAGACTGGATAGGACAGGATGGAGCGGGCATAGAACAGGAACAAGGACTGAAGCAGGAACAAATACTGGAGCAGGAGCAAGGACTGGTGCAGGAACAAGGTCAGGCAAGGCAGGGACAGGACATGGCAGACAAGGCAAGGATTGGAGCGTGGTACAGAGCAAGGTTCAGACTAGGCTAAAAAAGGTACAAGATACACAAGGAAAGGAAGATAAGGCAAGGAACAAGGCAGGGTAAAGGCTAATGCAGGAACCAAGCTAGGGGCGATGCCACAGTGCTTAGGAAGACCAAAGAGGGCTGGCCTTATATAGGGCAGGATCAGACCTGATTGGCGGACCTTAACCTATCAAATAGGATGCTGGGGTAAGATGACTAATCCTGGGACCCAGCAGAAGTATAGATAGAAACTTGCTGGCTGCTCCCCTGGCCTGGTGCTTAGGGCATGCAGTCAATAACCAGAAGGCCCCAGAATCAAACCCCAGCAGAGCCTAACAGAATGGCCTTTAGCAAAACGAATCAGCAAAAGCAATCTGCTTCATTATTATTTTTAAAATTAAATCAGTTCTTTACAAACAAAAGGGCCTAGCAATCTTTCTGATTAGGCAGCTCAATTAATATGAGTTCAGTAACGCTTAATGAACTATCTTCAAGTTACACATTGGGACAGAAAGCTGAGATATATCTAGTTAAAATAAGACACAGGACACATTTTCAATATAAATTCCATTTTTGGCTGCCATTGAACATAAGCATCTATTTTTTTATGTAAACTCTCTGTGCATTCGTTTATCGCCTAAAACTTTGATTGAAAATATTTCTGTTCAAGGTGCAGCTGGTATAAGAAGTGATAAAAAAGTGAATTGGAGAATTTTAATACTGAATTACATTGGACTCAGATGGCTCAAAACCATTCCTTATAGACAATTAGCAAAACAGCTTGCCAATTTACGAACAGTTTCCACTGCCGAAGATCCCTGTTGTCAACATATGAATTTCCTGTTTCTGTAAAATTATGGTACGTTCCATGATTTCCTCTGTAGTGCTCATCCAAAATGTCTCCATAACATGTTGTGCTTACGTTTCCAAGGCAGAAAAAACAAATTCCTGGTTCACATGATCCTAACTATACTGCCAAGCTGTAGCCGGAGAAGCTATACTCATGTCAACAAAAATGAGCATGTGGTTCATATCAAACAGCAGCATGTTGGAGGTCTGATTCATAGCTGTCATGGGCATTTAATCAAGGCCGTCTTCAAGAATGAAAAAACTCAAGTGAAAAGGATATTTTTTGGTTGGCGTTTATGAGGTGGCCAAATGATAGGAATAAAAACATTCTGAATACAGATTTTCTGACTCCTGCAAAAAGTTGATTTAATCATCAAAGTAAAAAAGTATACAAAATGTAACTTGGAACTTCCCAGTATAAGCAGGGAGTCTAAAAAATCCCCAAATAGTCTTCAAAATAACCCTTGCATTGACAATACAAATAGTCTTCAAAATAACCCTTGCATTGACAATTTTTGTATACAGTATTTGTAGATATGTAATAAGATAGGCTTCCATACATAGTCTGTGGTCCTGGTGTTAGCATATTATGAGGAGTATAGGACAACAAACCATTCATTTGGGCTTCTTTGGGGGTAGAAAAGTGGGTGAGATAGGGTAAACACCACAATTAATGTTCCTACCCTTAGTATTTGAGAATCCAAAATACTTTTCTACTGGAATACCTTTGATGAAGCTCTACTTTTTATTTTAGTCAAGTGGAAGTGCTCTCACATCTGCTTTGAGAGGAAAAGGTGGTGCTTGGGAATAAATACATCTTGCATTGCTGAATCACATGTCATCATTTTATTTATTAATTACAGAATTAGATTGATATTAATTAACTTTTGATGCTTGTGGATTCTGTCTGTGGTATTGTTGGTCTTAAAATATCGTTTGGAAGTACTAGGTCAGGGATCCCCAACTTTTTTTTCTTATCAGCGAGCCACATTCAAAAAAAGTGTAAAAAAGAGTTGATCATGAGCAGTGCTAAATAAAGATTTTAATTGGCTATTCGATAGCACCGTATGGATTGGCAGCCTGCAAAAGGCTCTGTTTGGTCTTTGTGCCCTAACACTTGCCTACAAGCCAGAAATTCAAAATAAGCACCTGCTTTGAAGCCCTCAAATGGGTCAGTGAGCAACCTTTTGCTCTCGAGCCACTGGTTGGGAATCACTGAGCTAGACTGTTATCACTTGGCCATTGCACAGATTTTAGTAATAATCCACAAGTTTTGCACCAGATTGTGGTGCAGTTTGTACTGAATGCAAGAAATGATCTTTGTTAGTAACATACATAGATGCCCACCTTAATTGGAGAGTACCACTTTCGAGCAGAGCTTGATTTTGGCAGATTGTTGTTTAGAATCATTGGTGATGGAAACTCAAATTCTTGCTCTGGCATCTTCACCTTGGCATTTTTTGCTTTCTCCAGCTTAGCTCCCTCTTCAGTTGAACCTCTCTCCCCCCAACGAACCTAGAATAAGAAATAAACAAGTTTGTATGGTACTGGTTTCTCTTTCAGACACTAGCATCCAATGGTCTACTATTCCTTGCTCTTTCAGAGCTTCAATCAACTTTATATATAGCCTTGCCAGATATAGCTTTTCTTGTTACAGTCTTAAGGTGGCCATAGACGTAGAGATCCGCTCGTTTGGTGACCTCTCCTCGATATGCCCACATTGGGTGATATCGGGCTGATCCCATCGTGGGCCCTAGCCCCTAGGGCCCAATGATAGGATCAGAACGGAGGCCAAACGCGGTTGGATTGCAATGGGATTTTCTAACCTGCCCGATCGGCATCTGGCAGGCTTTCGTCCAGATATCGATCTGGAATGCACGTTGGAGGGCTCTCCACACGGGCCGATAAGCTGCCGACTTGGTCTGTTGGCATCTTTTATCGGCCCGTGTATGGGGGCCTTTAAGGCTGCATACATTTCTACTTGGATGCCCTTGGCCTAGCTTCTGAAGAGGAAACGTGTTTGGTTAGCCTGAAAATTGGCAATAAGTTTGTACTGCATTGTAGCCCTTTGGTACCTGTCACAGGTCACACTCAGCTATTACTGTCAGTGAGGCTGAGATTTGGAGCCGCCATGGTTAATAAAGCACATCGCTGACCAGCCATATATCCACATTACCTATAAGTTTCTCTTTGATAGTGGTACCCTTGTAGAATGTCATCTACTAATCGCTATAAAACATTTTGTAATAGGAGATTACAAAAAGGTGCTGAAAGTTTGCCTGATCTTAGTATGAAATGGTGGTTGCCAGAAAAATTTGCAGCAGTCAGTACATATGACCTATTCCAATCCCAATTGGTTCCTGTCCCTTAGAACATTTTTATTCTTACGTCTACTACTCAAAAATGTGTCATAGATTAAAGCCTTTACTATTATGCCTATGCTCATATTTGAACAGTTTACATGAGTTTTATTTGATTTAATTTTAAAGCACAATTATATTACAGACCATTACACATGCTGTAAAACCAGGAAGCTACTCTGGAATTGGCTGTGGTTCTAGAGATTTCGTTGTTTCAAACAACCTCAAGGAAATTAAGATTTAGATTGCATGTAAACTTTCCCAAGATGCCGACAAATTGTAATGGCTTTGACAAGACAGGGACTCAACATTAAAGACTAAAGGAAAGCTATGACTAACAGATATTTGTGTACAATATATTAGTAGAAAAAAAAAACTAAAAGATACAGCTCCAGCTCACTGCTATTCCCGTGGCCAGGTGCTCAGTCCTCAGTGTCCCCACTGCATCCACATAACAAACTCCACAACTGGACGGTGTCGCAAATCGGCACCCAGAATCCAGAACCAATGCTAGGCTCCTTGGTCTCGGCCCTTACTTCTGCCTTTAACAGTTGCCTTTCACTTCGGGAGGAGCCCTCAGCTAATTGGATGCCGCCATGTCTTATAAAGAGAGGAGCCAAGCGAGGGTTCTGGATGCGCAGAGGGGCATGATTGTTAAGCAAAGTCTTTTGAGCAAAAGGTCACAGTTTATGGGTTAGACGAAAACATAGTCAAACAGGCCGGGTTGGTGTGGGCAGAATACCAGCGGTGTCAGACAGGCAAGGTTCAAAACCGGAGGTTCAATCAGTGTAGTCAAACAGGCATGGGTCTGATAACGGAGTGTAGAATAATCGAATAACAAGCCAAGGTCAGGATCACAGAAGTCAGGAGAAAGTCAGGCAGACAGGGGTCAAAAGAGGAATCAGAATATACAGGAATAGCACCCAGGAACTCACAAATGAAACCAAACAACGGGCAATTAATAAATACACAAGGTCCCTTTAAATACCTTTAAACTTTGCACCCCTGCACACATAAACCAGGGAAGAGTGTGGCGCCTGCAACATAGAGGAACCGGCAGCCAAAGAAGAAGCATCAGTGAGGCGGGCGTCCCCGTCAGGTGAGTTTTTGTCACAGACGGCACTTCTGGACAAAGATTTATTGTAGCAAACTGCTGGAAAGTACCTATAGCCCCTATGATTAAGGGAGCTACTCCTGAAACGCTTTAGGTACTTTCCAACAGTTTGCTACAATAAATCTTTGTCCAGAAGTGCCGTCCAGTTGTGGAGTTTGTTATGCACAATATATACAAAGGGTGCATTGTAGATAGCAGAATGTCAAGTAGTTATATTTGCCTCAATGTTATTTTCTAGTCATATTGTTAGTTGTCTTACCTCCATTCTCTTGATACCTCCAACTCCTCTTCCCCCATAGTAGGAGGCATCAACAGTGGGCCATTTCTTCTTGGGCAGACCATCATCCTCTTCTTCCTAAATGTGAAGCAATAAATGGGTTTTTAGAATATTTCAGGTAGTAATTATTCTCCTGATACATGTCTATCTATCTACAGCAGGGATCCCCAACCTTTTGAACCCATGAGCAACATTCAGAAGTAAAAGGAGTTGGGGAGCAACACTAGCATGAAAAATGATCCTGGGGTGCCAAATAAGGGCTGTGATTGGCCATTTAGTATCCCCTATGTGGATTGTCAACCTACCTTGAGGCTCTGTTTGGCCGTACACCTGGTTTTTATTCAACCAAAACTTGTCTCCATGCCAGGAATTTTTAAAAAAACAATCACCTGCTTTGAGGCCACTGGGAGCAACATCCAAGGGGTTGGTGAGCAACATGTTGCCCACAAGCTACTGGTTGGGGATCACTGATCTACAGTATATGCATAAAAATTTTCACAGTGCTACATTTCACAATACATATGCTTTGTGGTTGGATATGTGACAATTCATCGGAGGCTTGCTCGATGCCTAAATGTTCTGCATGGTACATTCCATTCCCCTAATAAACAACACTTTAATCCCTGTACTGAAATGGTATCTTATAAAATCCCTCTTGATGGCTCTTGCACAATCAGGCCGAAAATTGCATAGATTCACTAGTTCAAATAACAAAACTATTGCCAAAGAAGAGTCACTTGAAAAAAACCCTATGTTCTAGAAGATGACCTCATTACTGGAAAAATGCTATATGCCAAATGCCTTTATTTTATTTTAAGGTTTCCCGGGCTTGTGTAGTGTAATGTATTTGCTGCAACATATATGTCCATTGAACTTTAACTTTCCGGGTATGCAAATTAGCCAACTCTAGCGCAACTTCGCTTCATTTGGCACAGTAACACTAACGCAACTTCGGATTTTAGTGAATTAGTGAAGCTGTCGCTGGTAAATTTTCAGAGGTTAGTGAATTTGCCCCATGGAATTAAAAGACTGCCCTATTAATTATAGCAAATATTTACTTAATGTAAGGTACATGGGCTCAACAGAACCTTGTCTTATTTACTTAAGAGAATATACTCAATGGTGTTCATAGATGTGTTCCACCTAGTATCTGCAAACCAAAAATCTGTTCCGACTCCTGATCTTCAAGATCTTACTAGAACTTCTACTTCAATGAAATGCCTTTCATTCTGGCAGATGCTGCCTGTATCTTTCAACCTTGAAGGCAGTAAGTCCCATCCATGTATCTCATTTTATAGACTGATTGCTATATCTAACCCCAAATTAATCACAGAGTAACAAGTAAAGAGTAGTATGGTGAAAGCAGCCAAACCTGTGCTAATGTATTATCATGTAGGCAATATTATTACAGGTATAGGATCTATAATCAGGAAACCTGTTATCCATAAAGTTCGCAATTAGGGGAAAGACATCTCCCATAGACTCCATTTTAATCAAATATTTCATTTTCATTTTTTAAAAAATCCCTTTTTTGTAGTAATAAAGCAATACCTTGAACTTGATCCCAATTATGATCAAATTAATCCTTATTGGATGCAAAATAAATCCTATTGGGTTTAATTAATGTTTAAATTATTTTTTAAGTAAACAAAGTATGGAGATCCTAATTATGGAAAGACCCACCCCAGGTCACCCCAACATTCTGGATAATAGATCTCATACCTGTATAAGAAAGGTACCTACTTACACACTTACTGCATACAGTATAGGCTCTATAAAGGGGGAGGAGGACACACACACTACAAGGGGTTATTACTAATATAGTGGGACATGGTACAAAGTGCAAACAGGTGCAAGCTGCCATGTTTTTCTTACTTTGCATCCTGTCTCACCACAAACTTCTGTGAATGGCCACAGGTTTATATCCATATTGAAAGGCTTCATGGCTAATAGGAACACTGTGATTTTTTTCAAAGCAGACATACTCTTCAGAAGGCTACAGGGCAGCACCAGGAAAGGTACATACACTAACTGGACCAAAGGCTGCTGAAAGATACCATTACCCATTGGAACCTGGTTTCATCAAGAAGACAGCAACTCTGCACATTGCTGTAATGACATTAGAAATCATTCTAAAGTCCTTTTAATTTCATACAATGGAATGCTTTGGCATTAATGAGTTAGCTCATTTGAAGACAGCAATTTAAACTCTAGCCAATTCACATGAATTGTATTGTGTAATGTGGACTCACGTGAAATGGATTGGCCAATATGTTTTAAATTTCAGCTATTTTCACTTTAAGCCAAAATGTCCCGCAAATGTATAAATATATATACATTTTAAAACAATTAAATATATATATATATATATATATTCAGAATACTGATGTGCACACATCTGCCTTGTATGGTCTCATTGTGGTTAGCAGACAAATATTCTGGCAGGGAGAGACAATGAAAGAACATTGTACATTATATTTATATCCTTCTTCTTCTTCAGTGCTGCTATATCCCAGAAACTGAAAACAATTGCCCTATTCCTTTGCAAAATATAATTATGCTGTTTCCACTGAAAACCATTCCAGGACAGAAAAGTAGTGCAACAAAACAGGTTAAAGGGATGTACGATTTAGAGTAGACTGTCAAGGTTGGGGTTGGAAAAAAAGACGCTTGTGAGGGACATGATTACTCTTTGCAACAGTGATCCCCAACCAGTGGCTCGTAAACAATATGTAGCTTTCCAAGCCTTTGGATGTTGCTCCAGTGACCCCAAAGCAGGTGCTTATTTTTGAATTCCTGGCTTGGAGGCAAGTTTTGGTTGTATAAAAACTATCTGTACTGACAAACAGAGCCTCCTGTAGGCTGCCAGTCCACTTAGGGGTTACCAATAGTAAATCACAGCCCATAATTGGCACCCCAGGAACTATTTGCATGTTTGTGTTGCTCTCCAACTTTTATTTACATTTGAATGACTCATGGGTAAAAAAATGTTGTGGATCCTTGCTTTATAAGTTCATTAGAGGGCATTGTAGACAGATAGCTGGGAATCTTTTTTTTCCCATAAAATGATCAAAGCACCGGAGGCCAACCTTTTAGACTAGAGGAACAGAACTTTAGCGTGAGTGGCAGTGAGGTTATGAAATCCCCTGCTGGATGATGTTGTGAAGGCTGATTCGCGTTATGCTCTTAAGAGTGGCTTGGATGATTTCTTGGATAAACATAATAAGGCAATTGTGATATTATCATCTACAATTAGTATTGATATTGTTATATATACTGTAGTTTACTTTTGTCAGTGTATGGAGGGGTCAGTAGAAGTATTTGTCTAAATGTACACTGGGGTTCATTTGGAGGGAATGAAGTTGATGGAATTTTTTTAAGTAACTGTGTAACATATAAACCTTAAATATTAGTGGATCTATTTTTGCAGAGATTGCCATTCACCCCTGTGCCACTCCCCTTTCATCCCTTCTGTATGCATATAAAGTGAGACACAAATCATTGTACTTCCTTTTAAAGGTACAAACTGTTTTTGGAGTGACATGCAGAAGGGATTGGGGCAGGTTACAATGTTTTTTTTTATCCTTTTTCACATATTACACCATTACAAAACTTCTCACCTTACCACCTGCCCACTTGATCCTATTCCTTCAAAACTTCTCTGCAATACCAATCCTTGTCTAATCAAAGCCTTAACTTAACCAAAGCCTTAACTCATCTATTTAATCTCTCACTCTCAACTGGACTGTTTACTTCTCAACTAAAACATGCTCTTGTTACCCCCATTCTGAAAAAACCCTCTCTTGATCCCTCCAATCTTGACAACCTCCGACCTATCTCTCTGCTACTTTTCATCTCTAAACAACTTGAGCGCCTAGTCTACAACCGACTAACCTCCTTCCTCTCTGACAATAACCTGCTGGACCTCCTACAATCTGGTTTCAAACCACAACACTCCACTGAAACTGCCCTGACCCGACTAACTAATGACCTTTTAACCGCTAAAGCCAACAAAAAAATTCTCACTACTAATACTGCTTGATCTCTCTGCTGCATTTGACACTGTAGATCACCCTCTCCTTCTCCAGTCCCTCCATTCGCTTGGCATTCGTGACACAGCCCTGTCCTGGTTCTCTTCTTACATCACCAATCGTTCCTTCAGTGTCTCCTACAATGGAGTAGCATCTTCTCCTCTATCCCTTTCTGTTGGGGTTCCTCAACGCTCTGTCCTGGGACACTTATTTTTCTCCCTGTATACTTCCTCCCTTGGCAAATTAATCAGCTCTTATGGTTTTCACTATTACCTCTATGCTTAAGATACTCAGATCTATCTCTCCTCTCCTGATCTCAACCCAGAACTCCTAACTCGCGTCTCCTCCTGCCTGTCCGCTATCTCTACCTGGATGTCGCAACGCTACCTTAAATTAAACCTCTCTAAAACGGAAATGGTTTTCTTTCCTCCAACTAACATCAGTAACATCCCGGAAGTATCCATCATAGCTAACAATTCCACTATCACCCCCTCTCCCCAGGCCCAGTACCTTTGGGTTATCCTAGATTCTGTCATTCACTCCTCATATCCAATCACTTATTAAATCATTTTAATTCCACCAAAGGAACATATCCAAAATACGATCATTTATCACCCAAGATGCTGCCAAAATTCTTATTCACTCTCTCTCGTCATATCACGTCTAGACTATTGTAACTCTCTTTTAATTGGCCTTCCCCACCAGAGACTGTCACCTCTTCAGACCATAATGAACACTGTTGTGAGGCTCATACACATCAGCAACTGCTCCTCCTCTGCCATGCCATTCTGTCAATCCATACACTGGCTTCCACTACTCTTCTGAATTAAATTCAAATTAATGACCCTGACATTCAAAGCAATTCATAACTCTGCCGCACCCTACATCTCTGAACTCATCTCTATATTCTCACTAAACCATGTGATTTAGTTGTATAAACACATTTACTTTACAGCACTACGAAATATGTTGGCACTTTATAAATACATGTTAATAATAAAATAATAACAAATGCCCCATTTTTGGTAAATGAAGTTAATTATATTTAGTGAAAGTTTCAGTGCTGGACAAAATTGCAGAACCCCTATAGTCTGCCCAAAGCTTACAACATGCTTAAAGGGATACTGTCATGGGAAAAAAATGTTTTCCAAAATGAATCAGTTAATAGTGCTGCTCTAGCAGAATTCTGCACTGAAATCCATTTCTCAAAAGAGCAAACAGATTTTTTTATATTCAATTTTTAAATCTGACATGGGGCTAGACATATTGTCAATTTCCCAGCTGCCCCAAGTCATGTGACTTTTGAGAAATGGATTTCAGTGCAGAATTCTGGTGGAGTAGCACTATTAACTGATACGCTTTGAAAAAAACATGTTTTCCGATGACAGGATCCCTTTAATACAGGTGTGGGATCTGGTAACATTATCCAGAAACTTTAGAATTACAAAAAAGGCCAGATCTCATAGATAACATTTTAATAAACAATTCAAAGTTTTTAAAAATGATTTCCTTTTTCTGTAATAATAAACAGTACCTTATAAATAAAACAATGCAATTGGGTTTAGTTAATCTTTAAACAATTTTTAGTAGACTAAAGGTATGGAGATCCAAATTACAGAAAGATCCCTTATCCGTAAAGCCCCAGGTAACAAACATTCTAGATATCAGGTCCTTTACCTGTACTCTGAATGGAGACTAGTTTAGTTTGAGAAAGATGCATGATAGAACTGGAAGAGTGGGCTCTGCTTCTCTCAAGCATCTGAAATGCCAGTGGCAAAAGCTGAGATAACCAACTGCTTGTTGAGATAAAACTATGTTTGATAATTCTAGGGCGAGCTGTGCAGTAACATAGTGATACCTTTGATTCAGCCAATCACAGACTGGAATATACTACCCCTTAGTTCCAAAGAAATTGATTCATGCTACGTAACGTGAGAATCACCTAGCCAATAGCAATGCAGCTAGAGGTTCCAAAGCAACTGCTATATGCGAAATCATCATATAGCCAATGGGAATGCAGCCGGCTGTCATGAGACATTTAAAAACGAAGAAGTGTTTAAAACATCTAATGTACAATGTTTAATGGATATAAGGGATTTAATGAAATGTCTAGAAGTGTGTATTTCCAAAAATTGTAATGTATTTGGAACAGAGAAGCGCTCATATCTCAGTATCTCTCAGTATATCACAGGCATAGCAGTAAATCAGTTAATGATAAGGTAGAACTCAGTAAGAGTAAATGTAAAACTAAACAAAAATGTTAACAAGTTGCAAAAGTTCTGCCCGCATAATTATTTCCACTAGAGCAGCAAGTGAACAACTAAACACATGGGCAACATACGCACCATATAATTCCCCATCCCAGGGAAAGAAAATCAAAGAGCAGTGCATAACAAACATATATAAAAGCAGAAAGAGAACATACTGTAGGTGCCGGACACTGAAATAACCAAAAACCATATGTTTCTAAACCCACAAAATCAATCCCAGAAGAACAGCAACATGCCATTAGGATAAATGGCTTTCCCAAAACTCCACATATACATTTCATTCAAATAGTAATGAAATAAAGGCCTTTGGTATATGGTTTCCTTTAGCCAGAATCGTGTGCATCAAGGTCTTCCTTTAGCCGTGTGTAGAAGGAAGGGGACAGGGAAGTCCATACAAATATCCTGCAGGTATGTGTCCCCGATCTAACCTCAGCCAGGTGGATTTAAATGAAGCTTTGGAGAAGCAAATACTCCGCAAACCAACAGCAATATGTTCCCACAGCATGGAGGATAGACATTATACGTACAACCAGTAGTTTATTTATTTATTTATCCTGCCACATGACATGAAAGGTAAGTCTGACACTGTATTTATCCTACAATGTTTTTTGGGGAGCTTATTATACATAGAATTGGCCCTTTCATTTATCCTGCTTGTTTTCTCAGATTTTATACACGGCTTTGGGATACTATGATTGAGTTTGTGTAGAAAATGTCTTTAAGTAGCCTCCCCCAAATACA
Organism: Xenopus petersii; assembly: GCA_038501925.1. Lineage (NCBI taxonomy): Eukaryota > Metazoa > Chordata > Amphibia > Anura > Pipidae > Xenopus > Xenopus petersii. The sequence continues at coordinate 106,176,697 of CM076677.1, forward strand.
AAATTCACTATTTTCGTATATGAATTTATCAGAGTTTCAGTGCACATCATCCTCCATCTTGTGTTTACGCAAAATGTTTAAATACTAAAGAATTCCAAAGTGTAGAGTTTTACGCAGAGGTCTGAAAAAGACCTCACAGCAGTAAACTTATTTATCCTTTGGAATTTCTATGATTTGTTTTGTTTGCAATAATAAATACTGTATATCTATATTTCTTAGGATGTGTGTGGAGTCTAGCAAATCTATCTATAGTATATCTATCTATAGAATAATATATAGATTTTAACAGTTGGAGACCAGAGCGTATGCTTTGTTTTTTTTTTCCTTTCTTGGTGTACATATATTTATGTAGGCAAACCTTAAAGCGGACTACTCTTTGCTTCAAAATGTTCAGTGCTGGACTCCCTTTGGTGCTTAGTGCTCTGGAATTAAGTAAATTAAGCATGTCGGGCCTTAATTTATGCTGCACAAGGCTCAGTCCTTTCCACAAATCAGGGCCTGAAAATGTTACGAGAAAATCACCAAAAATGTTGGACAGGGGTGCACAATGGCTGTCACCAGACTTCAACCAGATCTGTAAATGAACTCTACTGTTCACCATATGTTGTCTGGGGGAATAGGTTATGCTGAGTGTTCAGGCAAGCAAGAGACTAGCAACTGGTGTTCTGTTATCAGGCAAGCTTTAGCCCCAACCAAACGTATGTTGGAGATGGAGAATGTATAGTGAGAGGTTTCACTGGCAGTTGTAGTGGAATGGTCACATGAATCAAAGCTAGTGGTTAAACAATGGGCCTCAGACTGTAGGGGTCTTGCGTCTGCTTAAGCTGCATACTGCACCCAGCAACAGATTCCCATTTTGCACTCCATTTGGTAGTGAAGCCCTGTAATACCAGGCATAAGCTACATAATGAAAACTGCTTAAGAGTGAAGCTTTCTGCTCTTTTCACATTGTGTTCCTTCTTTCTTGAGTAAGTGAATATTATTTTGTATGAGCATACATATACACACGAGAAAAAACATCACAGTGCCTTCTGCCTCTCCCTTCCTATCATATCTCTTGCACTCTTAAAGGAAAACTATACCCCCAAACAATGTAGGTCTCTATTAAAAGATACTGAGTAAAACAGCTCATGTGTAAAACCCTTCTTCATGTAAATGAACCATTATCATAATGATATACTTTTTTAGTAGTATGTGCCATTGGGTAATCATAAATAGAAAATTGCCATTTTAAAAAATAAGGGCCGCCCCCTGAGATCATAAGATTCACTGTGCACACATACAAACCACATGTAAGGTCACATGAGCCAATTAACAGACAGAGTTCTGCCTTTTGCTTCCTCACTTCTTCCTGTTACAGTTAGTGTTGTAGTATTTCTGGTCAGGTGATCTCTGAGGCAGCACAGATAGAGTCACGAAATGGTGGTTCAAGGCAAGAGATGTAAAAGGGCAATCTATCTATCTATCTATCTATCTATCTTCTATCATATTTGGCTACAGCCCAGAACAATGTAAATCACATGTCTCTTGCCCAGACTTGGTACATATTCAAGAAGGTGGGTTTGAAGAAAAACAATATATATATAGTATATATTACCTTTAAAGGGCATGTAAAGGTAAAAAAATAAAATCCCATTTTTACTTTCTTTAATGAAAAAGAAACCTATCTCCAATATACTTAAATTAAAAAATGTGTACCGTTTTTATAAGAAACCTGACTGTATGCAGTGAAATTCTCCCTTCATTTACTGCTGTGGATAGGAATTGTCAGACGGTCCCTAACTGCTGAGCAGGGAAACAATCATACTTATTAACAGCAGGGGGAGCCCCCGCCTTACTTCCCAGCCATGCAGAACTCAAGCAGCTTTGTTTATGATGATCCCTAAGCAGCCCAGACCACACTGAGCATGTGCACAGTCTTAGTCTTGCAAAGATGTTTAACAAAGTTACAAGATGGTGACCCCCTGTAGCCAACTTTGAAACCATACATTTTTGTTTGATTAGGCTTGTGGTGCAGTAAGTTCATGTTTATATTTAGTATACAAAATACAGCATTTCTAGCCTTATTCTATTTTAGTCTTTACATGCCCTTTAAATGTCTTTTTAGTAGCCTTAACACATGGTGATCCAAATAATAGGTTAAGTGAAAGCACAACATGATTTAACCCAGTTTTTATTTAGTAAATGATACCCTCATCTGCCCACATAAGGGTCCTCCGTTGGGCCCACCAGACCAAAATATGGGCTGACCGGGCTAAAATATGGCCCTTTATATCTGCCCTCCTAATGTCTGATTTATGTGTGATTTATTTGCAAACATAATCCTTGTTCATCAGTTTGGGACACATAAATAGGAGACATTTAGAAAAGGCTTATATTCCCTTAACCCTTTCTCTCTTGGGACCAAATTAAATCTGCAAGTCAACTTTGCAAATCAAGTTTTGTCTGTTGTTGTAGGATATTTCAGTTTATAAAAGGAATTAATAAAGAAGTACATTAAACAGCTTTGGCATACATTTTATTCCTTATCTATGGTTAAGGGATCAGTGGTCTAAACCCATAATGTGATACACATGACTTCAAAGGTTTTTATCATGTATAAAATGACATGATAAATACCTCACCCAGAATCCTGGATATAAATGAAGTAATTGCATAAGAACCAGTAATAGACACACACACACACACACACATTTCCTCTGCAGTGATTGTGTTATTAAACATCGCAGTGGAGTCTTAATGAGGTTGCAACCCACACCCTTGCCTCTTCCATAAACCATTTCTTTCATCTGTTCCTAATCAGCAACGCTTCTCTTTCTTTTCCCTCTCTGGTGGGAAGTGGAAAACTTTTACTTTCCATTCTGAAAATGTAACGCAAGCTATAATATTTAGGATTTTCCTATCTGTACTGTAGGGACTCATTCTGAAAAGGTTTCCCAGATTCATTGTCAGATATCCATGAAAGCTGGAAAGGGGAATGTCCAAAAAGCAAAAATCTATGTTTATGTAACTAAAGTAAAATCCTGGTTAAAAGCCATTTTAGGGCTTTGTTCTGCAAATATTCTGTATATTGTCATTGTTTAATAGACAGACCCAGCTACAGCCATGGGAGCCCAACAGTTATGGAGTCTACTTTGCTATAAATATTGCTGTTATAAAAATATTTAACATTTTTTCCTACTTAGTACTCGGTATTGGCATCTGGAAAGACTTCTCTGGATTTTAATGTCCTTTATTTACTTCTTATTTGTGCTGAAAGTCCTACAGTGACAGTCAGTTTGGCTAGAAGTGCTAAACAACAACTACTGAGAGTAGAAAAATGGAAATGAAGGAACCCCAATAGATGAACCCCAAACTGCTAAATACAAACATTACTACAAAGATTCCTATATACTGTAGGTATGGGATCTATTATCTAGAAACCCATTATCCTGAAAGCTCTGAATAACAGAAGACCATCTATACTTAATTTTATCAAAATAATCCACATTTATAAAAAAATGATTTCCTTTATTCTGTGATAATAAAACAGTACCTTGTACTTGATCCAAACTAAGATATAATTAATCCTTATTGGAAGCAAACCACATCTATTGGGTTTATTAAATGTTTACTTGATTTTATTGTAGACTGATGGTATTAAGATCCAATCTTCAAAATAATCAAATTACAGAAATATCTCTTATCCAGAAAACCCTAGGTCCCAAGCATTCTGGATAACAGGTCCCATACCTGTAATTGAAGTAGGTGATCACTGTGTTTATTATTTTCTTTACTCAGTACCATGGACAGCAGCCTATCCCTAATGGTTGGTGAGATACCAGGGTGGTGCCAATTGCCAACAGTTTACACATTAAATATTTCTGCATTTGTTTTGTCCATAATGTATTATAATGATCCTATTTATTGTTAGGGCTTTGCAATGCCATGAGATGTGGATCACAAAGGGTTCCGCACTAAACATTTGTTTTTTTACAAGGAAGGAGTGGGGTTCCCAGCCCTGTGCAATACAGAAAATAGATAATTTTAGTATCGGGGCAGGGGGAAGCAAATAACTTCAGCAATAAATATTTACAGGTCTTTTTGAAATAATAAAAAACATTGCTGCATCCCATTACATGCCTTGAGAAATTCCTACAGTGATCATGATAATAACATTTAAGGTCCCCTCACTAGGGATTGAAGAAACTGTGCAGTCTTGGATTTCCTCGTATCTTTCTATTCAGACCTTCAGTGTCTCCCATACTGCCTCCACCTCCTCCCCTTGGCCTCTTTCAGTTGGAGTCCCTCAAGGCTCTGTTCTAACACTCCCCCCATAATATTTTCAATCTATACCACTGGTATTGATCAGCTAATAGACTCATTTGGGTTTCAACATCATCTATATAAGATTCAAATTGACCTCTTCTTCTACATTTATGTCTCTTGTTGACTAAACATCAATATGGACAAAAATTAACTGATCATCTTCCCGCCTTTCAACTCTGTTTCCCTGCCTGACATCACTGCTAGTGTGAAAAACAGTGGTGGAACTACCAGGGGAGCAGGAGGTGCGGTTGCACCAGGGCCCTCAGGGCCCACCGGCAGTTCACACGCCTGCGTATCCTCACAGAAGATCACTTCCGGAGGAGGGTGGGGGGCCAGGCTGCACGACCCGCACCTGGGCCCGGCGCCACTTAGTTACATTACTGGTGAAAAATAACAATATAACCCCAATACTGCAAGCCTGCTATCTAGGAGTCACATTAGACTGTGCCCTATAATTCATTCTCCATATTCAAAGGTTTACTAAATTATGCCACTTTCACCTTAGAAACATCACAAGTATTCAACCCTTTCTCATACAAGAGACTTCCAAAATTCTCATCCATACCATTGTAATATCTTACTTTAATGCAATATAACTAACTGCTTGGTATGTTCCCATATCTAAACTGACCCCACTTCAATCCATCATTGATTGGAACCTCCAGGCTTTCAAATGGTTACTTAAAACTCACCTTTTCATTTTAGTCTATAACTTAAGCCTTCAGCAACTTTACCACCCACTGAGCCCCCTACTCTTTTCTCACATACACATTAACTACCGGTATTCATCTCCTATTATGTACTCACCGTCACTCTACTAACCAACAGGAATTCTACACCCTCACCATATGTGGTACTTCCTCTCCCTCTTAGAATGTAAGCTCTTGTGAGCAGCCCCCTCCCCACTGACTCCTGATAATATCCATTTTTAACTGTATGTCCCTTTTGTAAAATGTTTGTATATGTTAACCATTTGGTCTTTACACTGCAAAGTGCTGCATAAATGATGATGACTCGACATAAATAATAATAATGATGGAATGAGGGAATATTTAATTATAGCAGATATTTGGTATAAGCATATCCTGTATAGGGTTAGAATTGATGATAAAAGTTATGTGTAGAGATGCCTAAATTATTTGTTTCAATGTGGGATTTGGGTGTGTACAGGTCACACAGCATTGTATCCCTTAAATGTTAAGCGCTTTCAAAACAGGGTTGTTATTCCTGAGTTTGAAATGCTGTTTGAAATGTATCAATTATTAATAGGTTGTGTTAGGTATAAGGTACTTTCTGGGGACAATGCAATATGAACAGAGATGGGTTGCTAAAGGTGGCCATCAAGCTCCTTCGGGACAGGGACTTATGTCAATAATGTATAACATCTACATAAAACCCCTGTCTTGTCAATATCTTTTATATAGAATTTGACTGTTCTCTTTTTCTTGTTTTAAGGAATCGAACAATCCAATAGTCTCCAATAGTGTTTGGCATCCTAAAAGTGGATTAACACATTGGAAAGGTAGATAGGCAGTCTAAGAAAATGTGTTCCAAACAGAGGCTCTGCAAGTAATTTTAGAACATAATTAAGAATTTCCTTTTAGTGCGAAATTCAGCAGAAGGGCCAAGAAATTGTCTTAATCCCTCATCTAGGAAACTGACAGTAGACAATTAAAGAATTCCTAACAGAACTGTAGTTACGGTGCTGGGCCTCCCATTGATGAACCTGCCAGTTAAACTCTACTCATTTAACACCAGTAAAAATCAGCAAAAAAATACCTGAACCTCCAGAGTCCAGAATGATTCTTTCTGTCACCTATAACGGATGATATGCGTGCTACTACACTGTGGGTAATGTAAGAACAGTTTACTCTAGATCCAAGGGCATAGCTATAGAGGAAGCAGACCCTGCAGCTGCAAGGGCCACAGAAGGCATAGGGAGCTACATGAGGCCCAAATAATGAACGATTTCAAAATTTATTGATAAAACACGACAATCTCTGGATATGTTGGGGGCCCGAAAATTTATTTTCTGTGGGGCTGAGTAACATTTAGTTACTCCACTGTCTAGATCTACTCTAATGTGATCTAGGTCTACTAACTAATCATCACTGGCGTAACTATAGAGAAAGCAGACCCCACGGGGGGCCCAGACCACAGAGTCTATTTCCTCTATAGTATTGAAACCCCCCTCCCCTCCCTATATGCTCAGGGTCTTCCGAATATTCTTCTGGTGGGAGGGGGGCAGCAAGCTGTTGTTACTAGTGATGGTCGAATTTGTCCCATATCTCATGAAATGCATTGAAGTCAATGGGCATCTAAATTATTTTGACGTGCGTCAATTTTATATGCGGGCCTATTTTGTCCAAATGCATTAAATGCATTAAATGAATTAAATTTTTATGCGTGCAAATATTCTGAAGCGCGCCTTTAATTTTTTGACTCAAAGGATTTATTCGCCATTGGTGAAATAGAAAATTAGAGTAAGTATGGCCATTTCCTCTCCTAGGTACTCCTGAAAGCCCAGTTTGAAGCTCAGTTAGGGGGAAATTCTAATTTTATTTGTAGTCATAGATATTCTTGTAATCAACAGGTGGATGTCAATGTGGTGCACCCCTAGGCAGGGACATATGCTCACAGTTCCCACCTTCCCAACTACCCTTCTGCTTACACCAGCAACCCATCCCATTCCTAACCTGATCACATTGCAACATGCTCCACTGGGAACTGGATGGACAGTAGAATCAAACAAAATCTCCTGCCCAAACCCCTGCTTGCACATGGCCAGCAGGCATCCATAAATTTTTAGATTCAGGCTTTTGTAGCATTCCCACAAATCCTGCATAAATATTTTTCTATTTCTATACCCATTCAAAAGGCTAGGCGAGACCCAGACCAAATCTTTCAATCTTTGCTGAACCAAAACCAAATTGTATGGCTTCAAAGCCCTAACCTAAATGATGCAGTTTTCCGCAGATTAGAATTTGTATTTGGTCCAACATTAATTTTCATTGTTTCTGAAATGATGGATTTGCCACATTCATAGCTCAGCTAAAACTGCGGTTGAGGAGTGGTGGGTCAGCATCCTGAACCCTTACTTACTGTGGCTACAAACAGCAGCTGCACATATTTTTGTCTATAAAAGTGAAATATATCCAAGTGCTAGAATACTAGCATAGGAAATATGTGGAAATATTATTTAATCCTTTTATGACTCTTCTGTAGGGAAATTATAGGTAGTTCAATTGTATACAGTCTGAGCTATTCCTGCTTGTCTGTGCATGCACGGCTACATGGGATCATCATGAAAAATTGTAACCAAGCTGGAAAATATGTGTAGGAGGGATCACAAATAGGTTTCTGCTTATTCAGCACCCTGTGCTAAGTAAATCTGCCCCCAGCCATATAAGTGGTATAACTATTATGGAATCTAGAAGATGGATATTTTAACAACAAAAAAAACAAAATACAAAGGCATTTCACTACTCTAACAATGTGGGTTATAAATAAACAATGTCAAAGTCATTAGTTCATTAGTAACCCTGAGTAGCCAATCAAGAGTTAGAATAATAATAGGAGAAATCTTCCTGAGCTCTCCTAGGTAATTATATAATCCCCATTGTGGAAAATAGAGCAGGAAAATATACAATATTTGTTTCCTTGATTGATAGATAAGTCAAAAAACCAAACAACAGGAAAAGAATACTGTGTCCTGCCTGGGGAACCAGTATAACTATTAACCAGTGGATTTTTAAGGGCACTGAAGTAAATCAGGAATACAGAGATAAAGCGAAACAGCTGAGCAAAGCAATATGTATGAAATAACACATTCATGAATGTAAAACCTAAAAGTGCATTGAATAGCAATGTGGGAGAAATATAAAGATCCCAGATGCGATCAACTCCTTTCAGGGAATCATTCCAACTCCAATAAAGAAAATGTTTGACCTCCATAATGAAAAAGTCACTGTAATGAATGGGAGCGACACACAGACTATGAGATCAGTCACAGGTGCTGGCAGTCGTCCCCAATGGAAGCCATGTCATGTATAGGATGGCTGTGCATTCCATCGCTTTCATTAAGAGACTGGCACACCAACTGCAAGTCAGTGTCAGCTACCAGGAGGCAGACTCATGGGTTGAATACAGGGCAGCTGTAGTTGTTTTGGAGCACCTCTAAAAGGAAAACATCTGGGCTTTTTTCTACATACTCAGCAGGAGACTAAAATAACTTCAAGAACACCGAAAACCAAACAAACTCATATAAACTCCATTACGGCATCAAGGCAAGCAGCTCAACACCCCCATGTAAATTAGTTTCAGGACCCCCCCCCCCCAAAACACCCATTACCAAAGTGCTGTCTGTGCCTGGGCCTCTCATAAGCCTAATAAGTTCATAAACTTGTGGGATTGGTGTATAAACAAATACACGAGTGGCCTTGCTTGGCACGAAAACTCTAAAAAATGTTTCCCATCTTGTCGACTATAAAAAAAACACAGAGTTTTATTGTGCAATATATTCTTATTTTCCAAACATGTGATGTCCCCTAATTGACAAAAAGAATTTATGCAGCACTGAAAAATTTAACGCCATAGAGAATTGCTATTTTTAGAAATAGCTGTAATATGTGCTACTGTTTTGACATTGCTATGGAAACGTATGCCCCCTGATTATAAAATATAAAGATATATGACGCCACCAAGGAGTTTCATGATCTTACAATGGAACAAGGCTAAAGGATAAGTGTCAGGGCAGGAATGAACTCTTCCAAACTTTACGTGTCACACATATCATGAAGGATACTGCCCCAGCCTTGAGTTCAGTTCTTCTGCTGTGCAAAACACATTAGGCCTTTAGGGAAACTATCATGAAAACATGAAAGCTGCATCTCATGAAAATATAAAAAAGACTGAATCTAATTAATACATTTAGTGCTCTTCAAAGTTACTCTTCACCCCCCCCTCTCAGACCATCCATCCCTACATGCAGCCTTGAGTCAGAGACATTTTTTTTAAAGGACAGTTAAGGTCACATACACTACAGCTTCATGCTATGCCTAGATGATTAATTCGAAAGAAACTGTCTCTGGCACAAAGCCTGCAGAAAAGCTGGAGTAACCTTAAATAACTTGCAGTTAACCTGAGAGCACTTTGCTGACGGCCCATCAGTTCAGGCTTCTTGTTATATGGATGACTACTATTCCCATTGTCTCCCTTATTACTGCTGTCAAGCCTCCCTCCCGTGTCATTACATTAAGCCTGCTTCAGGCAATACTCTGTTGAAGTAAAGCATTATTGGTGGCACAGAGAGTACTTGCCAAAAAACAGGCTTGTAACCACAAGGGGAGAATCTGGAGACTGCCTCAGGAAAAATCTCTTGACTATTGAAACATCGAGGTACAGTTACAGATCCTCTAATTCTGTAATAATGTCCTCATAGCACCTCGCCTGTTCATACCGTACAAGGAATGCATTCCAGATGCTGAATATTCAGTCACCTCAGGATATGGCTTCACCCGCTGCCCCTCTATGCCATTCCAACATAACCCTTCCAAGGGCAGCAAACAATCATCTGGATTTCTTTATGCATCCAAAGAACTCTCACTTCAATTCAATTACATGCAGTCAGTTTGCCATATGGAAATAGCATAATGCGTGCAGATATCCACTGGAAAACACATACATAAAGTTTTAAACAAAATAACTGTGGGTTGTTAGAATTTGTTGCATTTTAACCCTTGGCAGAAGTGTTGTCTGCATCAACACTAAGGGACGTGCACTTGTTGCCCTTAGTACTCTTGAACTTCTGCCCGGGGGCATTATAAATGATTCGTTATAGAGTCAACAAATAGAAGAATATTCCTACCTCGCTATCTTCCTCTAGGGGTGGTGGAGGGGCCTTTATAACCTAAAAACAATAAATAAAATAGAGTGTTTCAATTCATGCAGTCCATATAACATTTAACAGTTTAAAAGAAAATGATACCCCTGAACAATGTAGGTCTCTGTAAATATATATTGAATAAAACAGCTCATTAGATTCATGGTGCACAGAAACAAATAAACAAACAAACAAACAAACAAACCATACAGTAGGTCACATGTGCCAATTAACAGACAGAGTTGTGTCTTTTGATTCCACACTTCTTCCTGTTACAGTTAGAGCTGCAGTATTTCTGGTCAGGTGATCTCTCAGGCATCAGAGAATATCATAAAATGGTGGGTCAAGAGAAAATATGTAAAGGGGAAATAATCACTTAAATATATATATTGCCGTTTGGTAAGATTTTTTAATGTGCCACTTAATTTGATAAGTACATGCGATCACTTGGGGGTGCCTAACTTTTGGCACCCACAAGTAAAAAGACCTTTCCTTCTCCTATTCATTTTGGGAGCATAGTTTTGCTTTAAAAAGCAAAAACGCTGTGTACATAAAATACTGTTGGTCTAAGTTGTAGTTTTCCAGGGGGATGCTAGGCAATATAGTTGTACAGAAGCAGGAGTTACATATATATCATACATTGCTGTTCTTGTGCAACATTTATTATACCTTTCTAAACAGAACAGATGGAATTCTTCTTTAGAGTTGAATGCACACAACATCTATACCCACCGCTTTTGGGAATTCTGCTGTATGATTAAGGCTATTTATTTAGCGATTGGGTGCAAACCTCCCTTTTGTTAATACCTGGGAGTAAAACAAATAGGTAGTGATGGGCGAATTTATTCGCCAGGCGCAAATTCGCGGCGAATTTGCGTGATTCGCCGCCAGCGAATAAATTTGCGAAACACCCGCGTAAATTCGCGGGACCAATTGCCGGCGTCCAAAAAATTTTTTCCGAAAAATGGACGCCGGCGTCAAAAACGGGCGCCGGCGTCAAAAACAAGACGCCGGCGCCGTTTCGCAAATTTTTCACCGTTTAGCGAATTTCGCACAAAATTTGCGAATTTTCCGGCGAAACGACGCAAATTCGCCCATCACTACAAATAGGGCAGCCAAAACGTGTGACCCTTTGTCTGTGTTTTCTACAGCTGCCGATTATATCCATGCAGCTGTATTGATGCTATATTAATAATTGGGCTTTTCTGCGTGGTTATACTATGTGCATATTCATATTGGATGGCATCTGATACCTGTGAATTCTGCATAATCATTTAACTGCTTGACAAATATTTTGAAATGCTAAAGGTTTAATGTAACCTGCCACTGGTGTACCATGTCAATAGAGACACCTGCTGCATATTTGAAGGGCCCTCTTATCCATTTGCAATGTGTTTTGTACACACATATATATATATATATTTAGAAACTGCACATCAAATGGGGGCACCTCTGAGCCCTCAATATGCATGGACTTTATTCATAAAAGACAAATACTTTCATCTGGGAGAAAGGTCTGAGGATGGGACCAGAATCTGCACCAAGACAAAGGATGTTTAGAAATAGATTAAGCATGAAATGCACAAAGAGCATAAGGCTATTACAGATGTTTCTCATTCCAACTGATACGCGGTGCTCGTGTGCACTGAATGAAAGATCATGCTGCCGTTAGCAAAAGTCAATTTAAGGGTTCTAGGTATGAAAGGCCTAAGCTCAAGTCAGTAATAGTACTTACTACAGTGCAGCACAAGGGCCAAAACCACCACATCAGGGCAAGAAGAAGCAGGAGAAAGAGGATAAGCAGAGCTATTGCCAGGATTGTCCCATCAGCCTAAAGGGTACAAAAGGAAATAGATATGTGTTATTTTTCTGTATCATTGCACTGAAAGTCAACATGTTCCTTACTTCAAGTATGCATGCTCCTACTTGGTAATGGCTGCTAGAGAAGAGTGGACAGAAAGTCAACTGACCAGATATCGAGGCTGCCAACCCCATTGCATTTCAATACAGATATGGGGGAGCAAGGCTTTTTTGGGTAGCCTCATTGGTGGGGTGGTGGAAAGGGAGCGTTGTCATTGCCAAAGCCCTATCCAAATGATTACACAGGGATCCACTCTAGATCACTCTAGTCTAAAAAATCAATTTGCTGATATTAGACTGTACAACTAAAACAGCACAGTCTCAAAATTCCATCTGCATCACATGCAGGCCAAGAGATTGGGTCACACAGACATTAGGGATGTAGCGAACCGCCGCCGTTCGCGAACACCGGCAAAATTTGCGAACAGTTCGCGAACTGTTCGCGAACTTCGAACATCCGAAAATCGTTCGATTCGAACGATCGAAGGATTGAAATCGTTCGATCGAAGGATTTTCGTTCGAATCGAACGATCGAAGCCATTCGATCGAATGATTTCATTCGATCGAATGCTTCGATCGTTCGATTCGAACGAAAATCCTTCGATTTTAGCGGTCGAATGGTCGAACGATCGAACGATTTTGACGCGAACGCCTATTGGCGAACGTCGCGCGACGTTCGCGAACTTGCGGCGGACGCGAACAGTCGAAGTTCGCGCGAACTAGTTCGCTGGCGAACAGTTCGCTACATCCCTAACAGACATAAGTCCATATGGTCAGCCTTAGTGAGATCCAGAAACCTCAATGAAAAGACACATGTTTCGGCTTATGCACTGCTGGCTCTAAACCAGTAGAACTATAACACTAAGGATTGGTGCCTGAGGAATAGATAAATAACATGAGAAAAGTGTGAATCCCAAGCTTTCCTCGAGTGCTACAGCTGAACCAACAACTCCCCAGGGGCTGTACTGTTCAACTTGCAGCAGAGCTGTCACACAGTAATGCAACAAGCTAGTTCAATGCATGTTTATCAACTCACATATCTCATCTCTCTGGTATGACCATTCAGTGAAATTATTAACACTTTCCTGACTGTGAGGAAGATTTCCTGGCAGTCGGGGATATGGAAAATATTAAACTCCTGGGCGTTGTTAACCTTAAATAAATGATAATAAGTGATATAATAATATAATAGTCACTAATATAATAGTCTACTCAAAGGTACTCTTTAGACTCACGCAGTGAGTGCTGGTTATGATGACAGAGCTGGAGATGAAGTTGAGACCATCGTTCATACTGACTTGCAGGGCAGCTTCCCTAGAAAAACAAAGAGGGACAGAAGGTTACTGACTATGTAGAGTTAAAGCTAAACCATAAGCTTCACCATAGATTGCCGCCATGTGGATTGTGTAATGAAAACATTCTGCTAATAGCACTGCAGATTGTGTTCTGTTAGTCTCCGTGGTGAAACCAACCTTCCCGGGATCATGGCTACTGCTGCCTACACTCTCTCCATAGACGTTTTAAGGTCTGAATCTGACCTGAAGGTGTCTATGGCAGAAGAATGGAGATAATGGTGAGACCTGGCTGCTGCTGGGCCATTGCTAAGGCAAGTATAAAAAGAAAAATATAAGCTTCTTAATCAGAATTAATTTTTTTCTTAAATATGTGTTGATGTGTTTACTCATCAGCATCACAATATTTGCTGCAACTTTTAGACATGGGCACTTGGGCATTTGGGCAACCTCTCACGGGGTAATTCAATCTGCCTCAGCCTTTGTTACTCGTGGCCTGCCCTTGGGTACTGAACTCACAGTCAATTCATCAGTGGAACAGAAGCTACTTTGCAAAACAAACCTTTATGTACAGTCCTAACACTAATCTCTTTCACTGCCCCCACCTGGGCTATTTACTTTACTCCAGAATGACAGGGAATCAAATGTGCTCCCTTTTCTGAGGTTTACATAATAACTTGTCATACGGTGCATGACACTGCAGATGTCTAATAAAATAGCAAACCACTAAATCCTCTAGCAGATTTAATGCATTGCACAGGAGGAAATCATTTCTGCACGCCATAGGCAAACACAGATTCTAGAAGGAAATTAGAGATTAGTAACTACTAAAAGGGCCATCAGACTGCAACTCTACATTTTTTTTTATTCCTTCCAGGGTGTCTCTCTCTGTATTCATGTTCATAGGGACTCATAAATCAGCATCAGAAGACCCACAACATCCTTATCGTTGGTTTACAATGTTGTAAATTAATCTTTGGCAAAACTACACCTCTCATCATCACTTGCCAGTTTTGCTGGTTGAGTTGATGCTAGAAGATGTAGTTTTGCAACGGATAGAAAGCCAAAAGTTGCCATTCCATTATGTAAAAAAGTTGAAGGCAGAACTCACATGCCAGCTTCATCCAGCACTGGGGCAGGGCAAAGGAGATATGTGTCCTCCACCACCAAAGGCTTCTTGTCTGGGAAATGAAAACACACACAGAAAAGACAGTGAAGAGCCCTATTATAATACAGATAATCACTTTATAGAAATTAGACCAAGCTTGCATGGAATTCATTGTGAAATCCTGTCTTTGATTAAACCCAGAGCTGCAACCACAAAGGTATCAATACACAGAACTGATACAATGGACCTTGACAATCCTAATTGTACAAGATTTCAGATTGGGTTTCACAGATCAGCGGTAGTTGGTACTAAGATGGAAGAGACTGTGGCTGTGGGATAGCAAGTATAGTAGGGAGAGATGGTGCCTATAGTAGCAGTGGGAAAATAGTCTCTAGGAAGGGACTGTGACTGTGGGAGAGCAGGTATAGTAGGGAGAGATGGTGTCTATAGTAACAGTGGGATAATAGACTCTGGGAAGGGAGTGTGACTGTGGGATAGCAGGTATAGTAGAGAGAGATGGTGCCTATAGTAACAGTGAGGATAATAGTCTCTGGGAAGGGACTGTGATTGTGGGATAGCAGGTATAGTAGGGAGAGATGGTGCCTATAGTAACAGTGGGATAATAGTCTCTGGGAAGGGAATGTGACTGTGGGATAGCAGGTATAGTAGGGAGAGATGGTGCCTATAGTAACAGTGGGATAATAGTCTCTGGGAAGGGACTGTGACTGTGGGAAAGCAGATATAGTAGGGAAAGATGATGCCTATAGTAGCAGTGGGATAATAGTCTCTGGGAAGGGACTGTGACTGTGGGATAGCAGGTATAGTAGGGGAAATGGTGCCTATAGAAACAGTGGGATAATAGTCTCTGGGAAGGGATTGTGACGGTGGGATAGCAGGTATAGTAGGGAGAGATGGTGTCTATAGTAACAGTGGGATAATAGTCTCTGGGAAGGGACTGTGACTATGGGATAGCAGGTATAGTAGAGAGAGATGGTGTCTATAGTAACAGTGGGATAATAGTCTCTGGGAAGGGACTGTGACTATGGGATAGCAGGTATAGTAGGGAGAGATGGTGTCTATAGTAACAGTGGGATAATAGTCTCTGGGAAGGGAGTGTGACTGTGGGATAGCAGGTATAGAAGGGAGAGATGGTGTCTATAGTAACAGTGGATAATAGTCTCTGGGAAGGGAGTGTGGCTGTGGGATAGCAGGTATAGTAGGGAGAGATGGTGCCTTTAGTAACAGTGGGATAATAGTCTCTGGGAAGGGAGTGTGGCTGTGGGATAGCGGGTAATTTTAATGAAAATCTCTCTGTTACTAATACATGCATTTCATTTCCTAATTTTCAAACTCTTATTTTTGTATCATTGTTTCTCATGGGAATCCATCCCAGCTTGTAAATATTAAAAACTTTGAATTATTGCAAACACACAAAGTTGTCAGGATTCTTTTAGAAGCTTGCAGACGAATGTCATTAGCACAGCTGAACACACGCCATTGCATTGGCCAGTAACAAAACCATATGTCCTATAAACTGTGCAGTCTCCATGTTCTAGGACCAACAACTCCCCACATTTTATAAGGGTAATTCCAATCTTTAAGGCTCATGTTGGAGTATCTCTCAAATGTTACATGAATAAGTGATTCCTGCAGCCTGTGTAGCCCTGAACCCTTATGACATTTCTTCTTTCAATATCTTATCTGGTTACATAACACAAGAATACATTGTGATAAAATAATCTTACTGTGAGGTGAAGTCTCATTGATCTTGAAGCTGCACAACACTCGATCCACATTCCTGGCGTATCGGAAGCCATTCCCCCTCACTACAACTTGAAAAGTTTCTAAAATATATGAAAGGAGCAGAGAGCAAATTGGCAGATGAATATAAATATTGATGGGTGAATATATAGATTGTCGGACTGCTGAATGCACTTTTTATTTTATACCTGAAAACATCTGACAGTTACCTACCACCTTCCTAGTTTGGGATACTTTGGGAGTAATGGAATAAGAACTTTGGAGCAGGAACCAATGAAGGCAGTCTTCCACCAGGCAAATAAATTCAAAGTGAGGAGTTTGTGTCCACAGCCTTACGCGTTTTGTGATAAATACTTAATCATATGAGCCTATGATTAAGTGTTTATCATGAAATGAATAAGGCTATGGACACGATAAACTCCTCACTTTAAATTGATTCACCTGGTGGAAGACTCATTCATTGAGTGCCTGCTTCAAAGGTTGTTTTTTGGTTTATTTGCTCCCCGTGCTGAGGGCTCAGGGTGGTGCACCTGGGCCTCTTCCCTTGTGTAGTGAGTCATCAAATTCTACTCGTAGACCCTAAACTACAGATTTATTATTAGTAATGGAATAAGAACGACAACGCTTAAACAGGTCCCGTAAAAGAAGATAACTCATATCAACAGATAACAGTAAATGCTAGTTGCTGATGGATTATTTGACATGGAACAGTGATTCAAACATAACATGGGCCATTGATCTAACAAAGACCACTGACTAGAGAAAAAATCAGGCCAGGGTGTACCAGGAAAGATGTTGTTCTTCTATAAAATGTATGACCAACTGCTGTCAACAAGGTTTAATTGCATTTATTTGAATACCACTTTGGATACTTACCTCCTGCACATATGCTGGAAGGCTCTGCAGCTAGAATTTCGATGCAGGACATCTTAAGGATCTGCATATTACAAAAAAAATAGAGTCAGCTGGTGCCAGAGTGATCTTTTTTTTTTGCAGTATACATTTGTTATGGGATTGCAAAACTCAATAAATGCAGCAAATGGCTGGGCAACACCAGTGTGTGCTAGGGGTTCCTCCACTTGTAGATCTGTACATCATTCCTTTAATTCCTACACATCTGGCCCATACACTCCCAGACCTTGCAACTTAACCCTTAATTCATTGCCTGGCACAGTGTCAAAAGCTTTAATGAAGCGCAACTTACTCATTTAGTGCACCCGCCCTTATACGCAGCTATAGCTGCATCCTCAAAACATAGATTCAGATCTGATTTGTATTACATTAATTTCCCTCAGTCTTAAACTAGTTGTATGGTAAGGCAGAAATGGCATTGGGCTACAAAATCGGGATGACCCCACCAGGCCTAAAAATTGCACAAATACATTGTGTACTATTGTAGCCAGGGATGTACCTTCAGGGGCCTGGGAAAAACATTTTTTCAGGTCTTCATCTGCACTAAATCACAGGTGAAAGGCGACGTGAAAAATTGTAGGTCATTCCTGCTTGTAGCTCAATAAGTGCTCGAGTATGGGGCATTCTACATTCAATTGTTTTTTTATTTGGGGCTCTATAATTAGTACCCCCTCTTCTCAAACTTGACATCTGCATGATAAATTAATTACAGTGACACCTCGATTTTAGCTGCCCTGATCTTGAGTTTTCCCACATTTTACATTTTTTATTTATGGTCCCACATTTTACATTTTTTTTTATGGTCCCACCAATTTATAATGCATTTCAATGGGTGCATTTCTCTGATTTTAAGTAATGTTTTCCCAGATTTTACATCAAAATTTTGTCCTGATGTCCCCAAGAATAGCTTTTTATCCTCTATGAATGTTATTATTTGTGAAATAAAGGGAATTAAAATACTAACCAGATGTATAATTTGCCATGGTTTTGCCTGTAAATGGTCTATTCCAATTAGTCTGCCCCTTATACAGTCCTGCACCAATCACTTACCGTATATACTCGAGTATAAGCCGAGTTGAGTCAGCGGGCAGTAGCTGAGATTGCAGACACTTTTAATCATTCCTATACCCAGCGCCGATTCTCCTTACAGCGCTGCCTGAGACGGCTCCTTCAATGCCGCCCCTCCCTCGCCGGCAGGAACACTAATGCGAAGAGCGAAATTGCGCTCTCTCGCAATAGTAAAGCCGAATTTCCGGTTTAAAACCCGGAAATTCGGCTCTTAAAGGTACCAGGAGCGGCTTTTTGCCGCCCCTGGAAACCTCTCCTGCGTTGCCGCCTGAGGTGAGTTTCTCAACTCGCCTCATTGGCGGCGCGCCCCTGCCTATACCAACAGTTCACTTGGGGAGAGACTGCAATATCACACAGCGCCCTCTGTTGGTTATATGAAAGAATAACAGTGCGCCCTCTGTTGGTTATATGAAAGATTAAAGGTGACTGCAATATCACACAGCGCCCTCTGTTGGTTATATGAAAGAATAACAGTGCGCCCTCTGTTGGTTATATGAAAGATTAACAGTGACTGCAATATCACACAGCGCCCTCTGTTGGTAATATGAAAGAATAACAGTGACTGCAATACCATACAGCGCCCTCTGTTGGTTATATGAAAGAATAACAGTGCGCCTCTGTTGGTTATATGAAAGAATAACAGTGACTGCAATATCACACAGCGCCCTCTGTTGGTTATATGAAGGATTAACAGTGATGGCAATATCACACAGCACCCTCTGCACATGGTAGTGGGACAGTGGGACAATGCACACAGTAAGCCATTTGGCAATTCTCTGTCATCAACTTTGCAAAGAAGTCCGGTTGAACGCTGGGGGGTCGCTTTGGTGGAATGTGTGCTGCTGGGAGAGAGGGCTGTAGTTGTGTCTAGGCTTATACTCAAGTCAATAAGTTTTCCCAGTTTTCGTAGGTAAAATTAGGTACCTCAGCTTATACTGGGGTCAGCTTATACTCGAGTATATACGGTATTGCTTTAGGTTGTGTATGTGACTGACAGAGATGCCTTGCACTTGCCCCCATAGTGCAACATTAACACTGCAATGTTTAACCCTTGTTATTAACACAGTAAATGATGTATCGCAAAGTAAAAAGGACTCCAGTGCTTATATCCTTCCAGTACTTGAAGAAACTGTACTTTAACATATTTTCCTGATTTTACATTTTCCCGGATTTTACATCCTTGTCCCCTGAAAAAAAACATAAAATGGGGGTTCTAATGTATAGGCCCACCATTAAATTTGATACTTTAGGCTAATACTGTCAAACATAGCTTTTCTGTGCATTGAACAATTCACTTACTACAACCCCAGAAGTCACAAGTATGGGGGGCATTTTGGAGCACAGGAACCTTTGAACATTTAGAGAGGGCAGGTACAAAGTAAAAAAAACATGGCAAAAATATGTAAAAATGATTACACTTTATACCCTGCCCTGATCTTAGTTTATTAGACAGAAAAGGGGGGCAATAGTAAAAAGCACAAGGTTTGCCCAGGTGCAGTAACCCATAGAGATAAGATGTTAACTTTTAAACAGATGACCAGTAAAGGCTGCCTGCTGATTGGTAGCTATTGCTTACTGGACCTGGGCAAACTTACTGTCTTTTATTACAAGACCCCAAAGTATTTGTGACTCCAAAGGGGACAGTCCTCAGCACCTATAAAATAGGTGAGGTGGAATTATGTACCCCTCCATACCTTTGCGTTTCATAGAATCTTAGTTGTACTCATGATGCAGGAGGCTTTTGTTAATTACAATAATTTTCCAACCCTGTGTTTGGGAAGAGCCAGAACACTGCAGAACAGACCTAATTTAATCTAACAGTGAAAGTAAAAATTCACTCCAGGAGCTGCACCTTCTCTTCTCCCACATTGATATGTGCTGAGACCTGCCTTTCCTTTATAAAAGGTGATTGACATGTCATTGGCGTGCCAGGACCTGCATGGGAATTTGCAAAACTCCAAAATCCCCACAATAGTCTGGAGAGAGGCAGTTTCTTTTAGTATGTTTGAGGTTCTGTATGTAAACCTGGAAAACAGATGATAACTTCCTATATTTAAATACTATTTCACATGGTTCCTCTTGTTTTTTTGAAAGTACTAATTTAAGTTCCTCTCTCATGATCAACCTGCAGAGTATTTACAGAGGTCAGACTTCATAGACTGAAAAGTTCTTGCAGGAGCATGTGCTCTTTTTTTTTACATATACTCCCCAGCCCCTAACCCACCTTCACATGAGAAGGAAAGTGTACTGCTCTCCCTCCCTGTGAGAATAGAGAAACTTAACTCTGTATAAAGAACTTCCTTTTCTACCTCTGTGCTTTCTTTGCTCTCAAATAATAGGTGTCCATTACTAAGAGGAGCCAAATGTGTCCTACTTGACACTTCATTGTGTAAACACTAATCACTGTTGGCATTTAATGGCTTGTTCAGTTCAAGCTCTCCTTTGAGAGCCATCATTTGGCCACGTACCCCTTTAGCTCATAACAAGGTCACAATCTGAGGAAAACATTGCTGTAACACCAATAGTTCCAAGGATATCTAGACATCAATGTACCCATGCCAAAACTTGTTAGAACTGTCCTCCACATTGGGTTTCCAGTAGTATCTAGGGGAGCAAAATGCATTCTAACTAAATGTGTCCCAAATGGCCTTTAGGAAAGCTCTAAGCACCTCTAGGGGGTAGAGTTTTGAAATTTGTTGTTCTAGAGTAAGGTGGGAGGAAGGGGAGAAGGTGGGGGATAGTGAAAATAACATACATAGTCCTCTGTGTTCCCCATTATTAACCACCCTATTGCTTCCAATCTCTTCTGCTTCTCCTCCTGTGTTCTTTATATTAAATGACTTGGACTCTTTCCCATTTGTGACCTGGAAGTTAGTCTCATGTCCAGAACCTCAGACTAGAAAGAAAGGAAAGATGTCTGGACTAATTAAAGGCTTTTACGTGGAGCCAGTAATGCAGGTGTACAGCAACCTCTGAAGGCATAAGAGTAACCCAAACATGCCCAACGGGACACATATTATTTTTAATGCTTCTCCAATCACATCAGTATTAAAATTAAGTTTATTTTCCTTTGAAGAAGATAAGTCCCAATGATAATACCCTAATTATAATGAAAATCATGAAACCATGCAATATCAAAACCTCTTCCACTAAAGCTTTTCATCTTCAGAATAACAAGAAAGGCGGCATTGTTATAAGAAGCAAAATACTCACAGAGCCAATGATATCTTGAAGGGCTTCAAAGCCTCCATTCACTGGGAAGACGTGATCTTTGCTATCAGCAATTCGTGCCAGCTATGTGCCCGAGTTGCAGGAAAAATAAAAATAAAACAATGGTGATTAAAATGTAAAGTTTTGTAGTATGTAGGCTTTAAGGGGTAATGTACATAAGTCTTTTTCTTTTAAACTATTTTCAAAATGTTCCCATAATTGCAAACAGTCGCCAATGGCTGCAATGAAACCAAGTCGTATCTTTTGGAATCAAATGAGCATTATCGGAGTCTTTAAAACAAACATTTATTCAGCTGATGGGAAACAAACTTTGGATCACTTGCTACTACCCAGAATCCCCTGTTTCAGCTTTACAAGAAAGTTTTGGAGCCTTTATCAAAGATGGGAATTTTTATGGCAACAGCAGAACTTGGCCTTAATAAACACAATTTTTTGCAAACATGAGGCTTAAGTTTAAAGGCATAGATACAGTCATTTCAACTTCAATACAAAAATAAGCTGAAAGTGAATGTATAGGGCCACTATAATAAATAAACTACATTTAAAACTAAATATTTTTTCTTAATGAGAAAAAAAGATCTGCTCATTACATGACATGCCTAAGAACATGGTCAGCAAAAGGGCTGTAAATTACATTTTCCATAGCATTACAACCCCTAGGCTTTTTCACATTCTATAAATAGAAGTACAGGTTTGTGACCTACTATCCAAAATGCTTGGAACCTGGTGCTTTCCAGATAACTGATCTTTCCATAATTTGGATCTTCATACCTTACGTCTACTACAAAATCATGCAAACATTAAATAAACCCAATAGGTTGGTTCTGTTTAGGATTAATTATATCTTAGTTTGGATTAAGTACAAGGTACTGTTTTTTTTTTTTTAAAAAATGGGATTACTTAGATTAAATGGAGTCTATTGGAGACAGCCTTTCTGTAATCTGAAATTTTCAAGATAATGGGTTTCTGGATAATGGATCCCACTATAAATGTATAACAGCATAGTGATTACCATGCACTAAACACAATTCTGCAGAGTGTTAATAGTATCCATTCAATGGCTCAAGTCCAATTCGAATTTCTTGATGTTGTTCAATGTTGAATTTTATTCAAGTGCACAGACAATGGAGGGCACAGAAGAGAGGTCATTTGCTTGTTTGAATTCACAATATTTAAATTTATACCTGCGTCTCATTGAAATCTTTAACACCTACGCAGTAAACCTGGGCTCCCAATTCACGGGACCTGTTGGCCTGAAAGACAAAGCTGTTTGAAAATTGTACTATATAAAAATTATTATGAATGTGTTTGTAAAGCACCAATATATCATGCAGCCCTGCATAACACAATAAAAGACGAAACCTTAATATAACAAAACTAAACCTAACTCTACAGAGAATACAGTTTGTTTGTCCATAAAAATTCCTAGCCTAAAAAGTAAATTGTAGGAGTGGGTGGAAGTAAGTTGCTTGTACCTCTCGTTCAGCATAATAGAAGAGATCTTCATGCAGCTCACCATCAGTCAGTGCTATGATAACACTTGCTGTCCTGTAACCTGCAGAGAAAGCATTATCTTATACTTAATGGTCAAAACACTGATATTATATTTAATACGAGCCTGAAGGAAACTTAAACCATGAGTTCCATGGACTGTATATAAGGACTCAGCCTGGACATTCATACCTTTGTATGGTCTCAAAGCTCCAAGTGCATGAATTTACATTTTCCTTATGTTCCAGGCATAGGGCTCCTAGAGTTTTATAATAATAAACATGCTCAGGGTATTGCTGCTCATGAAGAATACTCTAGCTGAGACAAGCAAAATGGTTGCCCCAAGACAAACACCTGACTAGTTGAAAATATGTGAAGAAGCAATGTCCTGCACTGAATTTAAAAGGAATAACCTTGGTTTTCATCCTTGCTAACAACCTATGTAATGGTATTTTTCAAGATGGGGCACTTTTATTAGTCTAGTGATGGGCGAATAAATTCGGCAGGCGTGAATTCACACAAATTTCTGCATTTCACCGCCGCAAAATAAATTCACAGAACTACAGCAGCGGCGTCCAAAAATTTTGGACACTTGTCGGAAAAGTAGCTTACGTCAAAACTGTTGCGCATCAACATTATTCGGAAGCGTCAGAATTGACAAGGGCGTCAAAATTCACGTTTCGAGAATTTTTCGCCATTTTGCGAATTTCACTGCGAAGTGAAACGGGACAAATTTGCCCAAACTACTCAGGTCACATGCCTCTTCCCACCATATTGCCGTTATCCCCTTACTTGTCATAGTCCTGCGATCTGCAACCCTCTACAGCTTCTAGTGCAATCTCTTCAGTAGTGTTGCCTTCCTTACATATATTCTCCTACTATGGGGCAAATTCACTAAGATGCGAAGTTGTGCCAGGGGCAACTTTGCCGCACTTCGCCACACTTTGCCAGGCGTATTTTCGCCAGCGCTCTGCAAATTCACTAAAATTCGAAGTTGCGCACAGGGGTAGCGTAAGTTTTCAAGTTGCGCTAGCGTTAATTCGCCAAGCGAAGTTTCACTAGCGATGGTTCATTTGCATACGGCGCGAAATTCAAAATTCAATGGAGGAACACGTATCTGCACTACAAATGCCTAGAAAACCTTCAAATCAGCAAATATAAATTTTATTTTGCCCTACACATGTGCCCACTGTCTAGGTAAGTTGCCATGAGTCAGGAAATGTAGGGGGGAAGGAGGGGAGCCCCAAAATTTTTTTCGATCTTTTTCAGCCTATCATCCATCATGTAGAAAACACGCCAGCGTTTTTTGGGACTTTTTTATTTGACTTTTTTGGAAACAATCCCTATCTACTCTATTGTGCTTCGCCAGGTCTGAGGTGGCGAAGGAAGTCTAGCGTAAAAGGTAGCGTTCAGTACACTGCGCAAGTTAGTGAATTTGCGTAGTTACATCGCTAGTGAAAATTTGCCTGGCATACGTGTGCGAAGTAACACTAGCGAATTTACGCCAGCGTTCGTTAGTGAATTTGCGAAGTACCGAAAATGACAAACGCTAGTGAATTAACGCTAGCGTTCGCCGCTTTGGCGCTTAGTGAATTTGCGCCTATGACTCTCTGCCTTAGGGCCTTCAACATCAAACACCTACTCCAGCAAGTAGAGTCTAATTAGTCATATTCAAACTTGCAGACAACCTGTTTCAGCCTGCTTGGATCTAGTCAGTGCAAACTATTGGAAGGGCTAAAGGGATCCAAAAAGCCCTTCACAAGATATGCCCCAAGTACGTTCTTAATACAAAAGGTATTTCCATGCCTCCTCTATACACATAGCATGGGTATATATAAGACCTATAGAAAATGCAGTATATGCTTTCATCTGTAAAAGTGGTGCATTGTATATATAGTAGTAGGAGTAGATTCCATGCCAAAGAAGTGCTTGCCCAGGTGTCAGTTCTCTCAGAACCATTAATGCCATTAATATCTGGTTTACAAAGCCTTCTGAACAATGTGTAATAGCTGATCCAGATCAAAAAGTAGGCTGACCTACAGCTGGTTTCATTGGCGATCAACATACGAGAGCTTGCAATCTAAATCTCTTGGTAACTTGGATATGTGCAGCATTTTTATTTCTTTGTGATAGTAAAATACATTTCAGTTCTTGCAGAGTGCATGTTTGGACTTCTAACTATTTTCTTGCTTCTTGGCAGATGTCACTCCACTAAATTTTTGGCTGTTTCCAACACCTTCTTGGCTGACACCTGAGCTCTGCTCCAAGTCTGCTTCTCCCTTGCAATATCAAGTGTACTCCGAGGTCCCAGTCCAACACCATCATCATTCCACTCTCATCTCAGATTTTTTGGTTATTGTGGAGAAGCTAGCATTGCAGGCAGAACTAATAAGATTCAGACACTGGCTCACTGAACACCATTCAATGCTCTTTACATTAACTGGCATGATATAACCAACAAAGTGCTGAGCAATGGCTGGGCCCCTGAGGACCACAGGTTGGATAACTGTGATACATTTAAAGAAGAATTATCACATAAGATAATTGCATATACAAACTGGTATTTTAGGCTTACTCTCAAACTTTTACATGGCTGCGCCTGACAAACCAATTTGCCAACCAGATTGCCTGTGCACCTACACAAACCTGTTAAAAACAGTTCATATTTTGACTACTAGAAGTGACTATGTCCTGTTATTAATGCCCTTGCAAAGTCGTTGAATCAATACAACTGGTTATACTTCAGAATTAATTGATATAATGTTTTAATAATTCATGTAATAATCAATGGAGTTATTTGTAACATTCCAAGTAATTCCAATTTATTGCAGAGCACTCTTTGTGGTCCCAATGAACAATAGGCGCATTGTTTAAAGTGCAAAACTACACAGTAGAGTTAAACATCACATTACAGCAAAATATTTGTGAGACAGATGTTTTGCTGTTTTAATTTTACATTCTTGAATCATGACCTTACCCCTTGTATTCTGCAGCATTACATAATATGCTCACAAATTTTGAAGAATAAATAGTAATAGTCACATTTTTACCTACACCATCCCCAGCAGAACCACTAGTATCACCCCTTTAGGGCTCATTTGCAAAGGGCAATACACAATGACAGCCCTTACTGCTCCATCCAGTCCTTCCAATGCTGATTTTGTACCAGATTTAAATCCTGGCAGAGGTGCAAAGTGCAACAGAGTCAACAGTCTCCTGCCCATTCTTTCTGCAGCTCTGTGGGCAGCACTGGTTGTGGAGTTTGGTGCAACTCTTTGCACTATATTCTAGAAGATCTCAGAGTTTCACATCGGTGCACAACAAGTAGGGCTAAATTCACAGTGCAAAGAGGGCACTTTTTTTTACATTTTGCACCTTGTCTCGTATTTCCCAAAAAAAGAGGACGACTACCCTAATGGCACACTAGAGAGGCAGGATAAAATAAATGTTACATTTCAAAAAGCGAAAGCAACCTAACACCACTAACAAGTAAAGGAAATGATGTGCCACATTACTATAAACTACAGTATATACAGTATACAGGCACAGGGTGGCAGGCTGAGTACTTATAGTCAGGTCACAGAACTCCCAAATAACTACAGGGCAAGTATTTCTTATAATACCCAAGTTTCAGCTTGTCATGTGCCTTACTGCTAAGCATCCACTATAATCATGGTGTGTGATTGTGCAGAAAATGATATTTACAGCATATACACCTCAGAGAGGATTGTCCAGAGCCTGGAAATTGGCAGCTATTGCTAAAGCTGCATTGTACTTTATAACTGAATGGGCTTAGCAATAATTTAAAGCACTTGTGACTTTAAGCATAGTTACATAGTTAGATCGGGTTGAAAAAAGACCAAAGTCCATCAAATTCAACCCCTCCAAATGAAACCCAGCATCCATACACACACATTGACCCCTCCATACACTTACATACTGTATACTATATATACTCATACACTAACTATAGATTTTAGTATCACAATAGTCTGGGATATTAAACTTGTCCAAGAAACCATCCAAGCCATTCTTAAAGGTATTAACTGAATCAGCATCATAACATCACCCGGC
Organism: Xenopus petersii; assembly: GCA_038501925.1. Taxonomy (NCBI): domain Eukaryota; kingdom Metazoa; phylum Chordata; class Amphibia; order Anura; family Pipidae; genus Xenopus; species Xenopus petersii. Next base: position 106,203,683 of record CM076677.1, read on the forward strand.
AGTGCATTCCACAACCTCACTGTCCTGACTGTGAAGAACCCCCTACGTTGCTTCAAATGAAAGTTCTTTTCTTCTAGTCTAAAGGGGTGGCCTCTGGTACAGTGATCCACTTTATGGGTAAAAAGGTCCCCTGCTATTTGTCTATAATGTCCTCTAATGTACTTGTAAAGTGTAATCATGTCCCCTCGCAAGCGCCTTTTTTCCAGAGAAAACAACCCCAACCTTGACAGTCTACCCTCATAATTTAAGTCTTCCATCCCTCTAACCAGTTTAGTTGCACTTAGTCTCTGCACTCTCTCCAGCTCATTTATATCCCTCTTAAGGACTGGAGTCCAAAACTGCACTGCATACTCCAGATGAGGCCTCACCAGGGACCTATAAAGGGGTAAAATTATATTTTCGTCCCTTGAGTTAATGCCCTTTTTTATGCAAGAGAGAACTTTATTTGCTTTAGTGGCCACAGAATGACACTGCCTGAAATTAGATCCTTCTCATTTAAGGAAACTCCCAACACACTGCCATTTAGTGTATAACTTGCATTTATATTATTTTTGCCAAAGTGCATAACCTGAATTTATCAACATTGAACCTCATTTTCCAGTTTGCTGCCCAGTTTTCCAATTTAGACAAATCACTCTGCAAAGTGGCAGCATCCTGCATGGAACCTATAGTTCTGCACAATTTAGTATCATCTGCAAAAATAGAAACAGTACTTTCAATGCCCACCTCCAGGTCATTAATAAACAAGTTGAAAAACAAGGGACCTAGTACAGAGCCCTGCGGTACTCCACTAACAACACTGGTCCAATTAGAAAATGTTCCATTTACCACCACTCTTTGTGGTGAAGAGACATATGCAGTGGCGTAACTACAGGGGAAACAGGTTCTGCAGTTTCGGGGGGGCAGGAGTGTAGAGGGCCCAGTAAGGCTCTAAAAACAATCAATTTCAATGTACCCTGGCAGAATGGGTAAATTTACTAATGTTTTGAGGGTCCTAAATTTAATTTGATGAGGGACCCAGTTCTATCTATTTACACCGCTGGACATATAGATCTGTCAGACTTTACTGATCACCCGATGTGTGCCAGAAGCATCAATATATCAGAGGTCTTACCAGCTTGCAATATAAACTCCCCTGCATATTGCAGCTATGGCCTGGTAACATAGTACAAGTTAGAATGAGAAAAGGGCAACTTGTGCCACTTTACCTTTGATGCTCTCGTGATAAATCTGTTCGCTTGCCTAGAATGAGATAGAAAGAAATAAATGTATTATTATCACAGACTCCACAATCATCCATTATTTAACCAGTAGTTTTTTTTGGCTTTACGCAGAATGATGTTGTTATTAAATGGCTGTGAGGTTAAGCTGACAATTATATACAGCGGCAGGCCATTGGTCAGTGTGGCTGAGTTCCTTTTTTGTGTTTGAGAAGAACCTGATGATTTTCTCTGCTGCAAGGGATCATGTGCAGTGCAACCAACCCCACACAAACACGACAATACCAGAGCCATCCATTCAGTTCTTTCTGTACTTTGAACTGCTTCCAAAATAAAATGCTAAACCTTTCAGTAACGGCAGGCAAACAAAGTTAAAGGGATACTGTCATGGGAAAAAATTTTTTTTCAAAATTAATCAGTTAATAGTGCTGCTCAAGCAGGATTCTGCACTGAAATCCATTTCTCAAAAGAGCAAACAAGTTTTTTTTATATTCAATTTTGAAATCTGACATGGGGCTAGACATTTTGTCAATTTCCTTGCTGCCCCTGGTCATGTGACTTGTGCCTGCACTTTAGGAGAGAAATGCTTTCTGGCAGGCTGCTGTTTTTCCTTCTCAATGTAACTGAATGTGTCTCAGTGAGACATGGGTTTTTACTATTGAGTGCTGTTCTTAGATCTACCAGGCAGCTGTTATCTTGTGTTAGGGAGCTGTTATCTGGTTACCTTCCAGTTGTTCTTTTGTTTGGCTGCTGGGGTGAAAAAGGGAGGGGGTTGATATCACTCCAACTTGCAGTACAGCAGTAAAGAGTGATTGAAGTTTATCAGAGCACAAGTCACATGACTTGGGGCAGCTGGGAAATTGACACTATCTCTAGCCCCATGTCAGATTTCAAAATTGAATATAAAAAAATCTGTTTGCTCTTTTGAGAAATGGATTTCAGTGCAGAATTCTGCTGGAGCAGCACTATTAACTGATTCATTTTGAAATTTTTTTTTTCCAATGATAGTGTCCCTTTAATGTGGCTGCAAGGCCCTGATCTACTAAGTAGCATTAAGATTTTATTCACACTTTTGTGACTGCTGGGGTGAGGGTCTTGCATTTTCACAGTGAAGCACAGCTTTCCAAATTGGAAACTTCGGGCGACTTTGGAGAACAAAGTGCTCCGAGAGCCATCCTGCCAGTGATTTCCATTCTAGCTGATAGGAGGCAGTTCGGGGAGATTAGTCGCCCCGAAGAAGAGGAGATTTGTAGTTGGCCGTCTAATCTCCCCGATTCTGAAGAAGAAGAAGAAGGCAACACTTCAAAAACTATTAAAAAGAAAGAATGAAGGCAAGTTGAAAAGTTGCTTAGACTTAGCCATTCCGTAACATATTAAAACTTAGCTAAAAGGTGAACTACCCCTTTAAATTTAATATATGTTCAATTAAAGGGAAGTTCACTTAAATAAATAAGGGCTCATTTATACACACAAGTGCCGTGTTCAAAGTGCAATTCACAAAGTTTTTAACCTACTATAGGCAGTGGTGTAACTACTGTAGATGTTATTGGGCCCTACAGCAAATTAATTTTAGGGCCCCCAATATATCTAGAGGTTGACCCATTTTTGCCAATATATGTTGAAATGGATCATTATTTAGGGCCTCATGGGGTCCCTATATCTCCTGGGCCCCCTGCAGCTGCAGGGCCTGCTTCCTCTGTAGTTATACCTCCGACAATTGGTGCCTTTGTGTAATTCAGAAGAAGTGGTGGGGCAGCGCAAATCCTTAGCCACACCCTGCCTTTGACATCAGCACACAATTGCTCCTAGTCTTTGTTGATTAGTAACATTACATTTGCTGTTTATGTGTTTTCTAAATTTTTTGATAAATAATAATATATAGAATGATTTAAAGGGAAACTATATCCCCAAAATGAATACTTGAGCAAGTTGCAACATATGAGCTGTTTTCATAGAGACCTACATTGTTCAGGGGGTATAGTTTTCCCTTTAAGAACCAAGTGGTTTCAATTCCACAATGGAGGAGAAAAGGAACAGACAGAAAACACACACACACATGCTCATGCCTGGTAACTATCCTTTAATAACGATAGGACCCTTAGCAACCAATCAGACATTTTCTTTTGTTGTTCTAGTTGCACTGGCCTATCAAAGCTAAGAGCTGATTGGTTTCTGTGGGTTTCTATACTGCTGTAAATCTTCAGTCGGCAAGATGATCGATAGCCTTGATTATAGAATCTCCACCTTTGTGTGGCTCATGTCATGATCCGGGCAGGGATTGGGGCCATGATGTCACTGGTGTCAGTGACATTGCAGGTGGGGCATTCTACGTCCCGTGAGCTGATCTATGATGTGGCGATCATGCCCGGTTTTCCTTTTACTGATAACCGCCTCTCCGTGTCAAATCCGGAAAGGTGGCAACAATACTTGGGTACCTGGTAGTAGTTCTAGGGTCATACTGCACAGACAGATGAATATAACATAATACAAATCAGCAGTTGTTGATAAAACTATAATACTGATGTACTAATGTTTTATTTTACTTTTTGTTTTTCTTTTGCCCTTTAGCGATTACTCACCCTCTCGATGCCCTCATGCATGTAAGTGTCTCCTCCAGGAAGAACTTTGCGCAGCTCCTCTAGGCCCTGTCTGATATGCTCTCTGTCACAGGGATAACAATATGTGAGACTAAAAAGCAACACTCCTGTCTATATTGTTATCACAATGTTAGTGATAGGATGGCAGGATTTGGCCAGATAAAGTATGTCTGAGCAGGGCTTTAAGTTGCATCTCTTTAAATAATAACTCAAGTTAAATCCCAGAATCCTCTGTTGTCTCATATTCGTATCAGTCTGTAAAGTTGCCATTGGGTCAAGCTCTTTGCGGAGCCCAGTACTTGTGGCAGGAAATTGTTTTTATTTTAAATTAGTGTTGCATAAAACTAGGGTCTATATGTTTGAAAAAAGGTAATAAATTATACTTTTTTTTTTGTCTTTGTAAGCTCTGTTTTCTTCTTTTTTTATTAGCTGCATCTGCTATTTCCCAGGCCATTATTCTTAGCTAAACTGTGTGTATTGCTCTAATCCGAGTGTTTTTGTAATCAAATTCTATTTTCTTTTGGCCTCTGGGACACAGCCATCTACTGTTTCATCCAAAGACTTCAGCGTTCCTTTGCCTTCACTATTTACCTCCCTGATACTTGCTGAAGGAACACCACAATCACTGAGTTTATGCATTAATACAATGGGATGCCTGCCATGGTTTCTTTACATCACAGAATATTATGCCTATTATTCATCATTCTGTGTGGTCAGCATAAAAAAGTGGCTAGCGAGTGAAGCAGGTGAGTCAGTCTGGTATGATGAGGAATCAATAGATAGTAGTAGATTGAGCTGTTAGCCATAGTAGAATAGTGGGTGGCTGGGACTAGACATAATACTTGACTAGACATAATAGTTGTCCTGTAAGTGGTTATTTGTGAGTACTACAGGAGCCCCAGTTGAGACAAGGTTCCCCCTTCTACATGGCAGAAACCCCCACTCTAAGAGACTTCTAAGAGTCAACTTCTTACCTGTCTTCTGTCAGCCTCATTAACGTTGATCCTCTTGTTGAGAAGACAATAAAAGACATTCTAAGCTGTGGACTGAAATGGAAACAGGTAAGTACAAAGTTGTGTTATACCATAACTTCAATTAATGTATCTTCAGAAGGGAAGGAAGGTGACATTTCCATTTGCAGATGTCAACATTTGATGGGTCATCCACCGGAGAACCTAAAATATACTGTATATATGAAGTTATAGTAGATGATTTCTTTTTGGAGAGATTAGGCTTCCCTAAATCATGATTTTACTCTGCATGTACACTGTAGAATTGCAGATAATAGTGTTTATTCAGTGGCATAACTGTGGAGGCTAAAGTGGTTGCACCTACACCAGAGCCAAAGGTCCTAAATAGCCCCAAGTAGACAAAGAATTAAGGAACAATGTTATACATGTGCTAAATGACAATTTTATGAACCAAGCAGAAATGATACTATAATGGATCTAGTGACTCTGATCCAGGGGATAGCCCGATTGCCTTCTTGGAGTGAGAAAGAACATTTCCCTCTCTGAGGCAAATTGTAATCTTCGTTCTGGATCAACTAACAGGTAGGCAGGTTTCACTTAGATAAAAAATGTTGAACTCAATGGGTGCGTGAATAGGGAACTCCTAAAAATTTCTTTGTGCAAAGGAAATTTTATTCCATTCTCCATATTCCATATTAAAGTGATACTCCTGAGGGTGGTTATTGGCATACCTGAAATAGACTACCAAATAAATGATAATATGGCAGTATTCACTCAAGAAACAAGCCATGCTGTACCATCTTGGTAAAGATAATGAGCCATTTAAAAACTTCATTTCTCAGTTTAGTAATAACCCTTTTATTGCTCCCATCAAACACCATAGCTTTCTAACCAGATCCCTTGCCCGTGCATCCCTATCCACCAATAGAAAGACATTTCTGCATTCCTTCTCTTCTCTCACACCCTTCCTCAGCCCAATATAATGCAGATTACAGTTGTATACACACCCAATGAATCTCTGAGCCAGATGTTCAACAAAGTAATAGATTTCATTCCAGTGGTGTAGAACGCTGCCAGATCTGCAAGGAGACACATTCACATAATTATATGTTAGAATACTGTATCATATACTGTCCAGACATTGGATTATTACTGCTTTATAGTCATGCAACATAGCTATCACCCATGAGCACTCTGTTCATTCTGTCTACCTCTCCATATTTAATAACAGTCAGCATTGTTCCTATTTAGTGATGGGCGAATTTATTCGCCAGGCGCGAATTCGCGGCGAATTTGCGCGATTCGCCGCCAGCGAATAAATTCGCGAAACTCCCGCAAAAATTCGCGTCAAAAATTCGCCGGCGTCAAAAAATTTTTTTCGAAAAAATGGACGCCGGCGCCAAAAACGGGCGCCGGCGTCAAAAACGGGCGCCGGCGTCGAAAAAACGGTCGCCGGCGTCAAAAACGGGCGCCGGCGTCAAAAACGAGACGCCGGCGCTGTTTCGCGAACTTTTCGCCGTTTCGCGAATTTCGCGCGAAATTCGCGAATTTTTCGGCGAAGCAAAACGGCGCAAATTCGCCCATCACTATTCCTATTCCCATGGTTTCTTAGTTCCACATGTTCTGTTTGTTACCTTAATGAAGGTAAATATATACAGTATGTAAATGTAATAATTAGTATAATTGTATCTTGTTTCAGTATGATGATACAGGAACTGAACTGCTGCTTGGTGGTCCTTTCGGGCTCCTGTTTACTTACACAAATGGTTTTAGCATTGCACTGCTGCCCTTTTATCTATTTTACATCCCATATCCATACTTGATATTTATTTCCACATCAGCACAGAGCTACTTTACCACTACAGGCTAACTATCAGAACCTTAGCACCCAATCAAAATGGACATAAAGCCATCACAATATCATGGTACATCTTCAGGGACCCTTTATTCTGACCAGGTTTTTCTACAAGAAGAACACAATGAACAGATCTAACACAATAAACAGGAGTGACTTGAGAAAAAAAAAAATCTCTTTCCCACATCTGGCCTTTTTTTTAAATGTATTTATATGTGATGTTTTATAATACAGTATGTGAATACAACATGTCAGATCCAGAAATTCGGCCTCTACATATGTTGGTTCAAAAACCTCCAACATCAAATATAATAGTTACTTACGGAATATGAAGCCCTGAAACCCTCATAAATAAATATTTCTTAGTATTGATAACTGGTGCTTCGACCAGTTATCACCATTGCCAGTGTCTGATTAGAAAGGTCACGCTTTCTGCTGTATGCTTTGCCATTAAGTATGGTGGCAGCGCAAAGCACTCATAGAAATATCTCATAAAAGCAACTTTTCTGTGGCACAGGAAACATGGGAAAATGATGGCGTAAAGAGTAACCGTGAGCTATTACACCATTCTGTGAATATAGCCTATTGGATCTTCTCCACAAAAGTATAATTCCTATTAATGACTTTAGAAGGCACGGCTGGTACCAATATTTGCTCTAATGTTGCACTAATGTTGCGGCCAGTGTATATAATTAAAATTTTGGGTGAAAATACTAGGGATGCACCGAATCCACTATTTTGGATTCGGCCAAACCCCCGAATCCTTTGTGAAAGATTCAGCCGAATACCGAATTGAATCCGAACCCTAATTTGCATATGCAAATTAGGGGTGGGAAGGGGAAAACATTTTTTACTTCCTCGTTTTCTGACAAAAAGTCACGTGATTTCCCTCCCGCCCCTAATTTGCATATGCAAATTAGGGTTCGGATTCGGTTCGGCCAGGCAGAAGGATTCGGCCGAATCTGAATCCTGCTGAAAAAGGCCGAATCCTGGCCATATCCCGAACCAAATCCTGGATGCGGTGCATCCCTAGAAAATACATGACTTACTTAGGTACTTATTTGGACCCACCCACACAGTGCACATGGAAGATCATTTTACAGACAAAAAGAAATTAGACCTATCATTGGCTAGGAGTGAAGACTCGAAATGAAGTTACCACAACAGACACAATTGTTCAAAGACAAAGGGGTCCACAATTTTGGTGGAATTCTTATGCATTACTGTATGTACATTTCTAGAAATTATTGGTACTCAACAGATCTTCAGCAGGGACACCAACCTAATATCCTAGACATTATTTTGATAAATAGTTAAGATTAATGCTTAATTTTCTTTTAATCTTGCTCTCCCAATAGTACCTATTAAAATGTAGATGATATGGTCATAGGAAATCTGTCTGCACATATGGTTCCATTTATATCTTCCATTCACGTTCCATAGACAGAGGACTAGCTTCCAGCAACAGTTTGGACAAACTGAAAAGTCTGTCTGATAACACAATTCAACACAGTTGCTCACATAGCTACTATTGTATGAGAAAATGCTACTTCACGCATTCCAAAATCCTTTGTCTAAGCATGCATAGAGCCATTTTGATAATCTCTGCCATCATTTTGGGAACGGCAGTCCTGCTGACTTGTCTGTTTGTTTAAATCATTGCTAAAAAACATATTGTAGAATGGGAAAAATGACCTCAAGATCAACTACTTTTCTGTCGTCATGTACTTAAAATGTTTTGGTCTTTACCCAAACCGAAAGAGGTGCATATATAAATGATATCCTTGTGTTCCCTGCACCTAGAGCACCCTCTTGTTCTGACCTTACAGATTAGAACCTTTAAGGACTCAGAACCACAACTAGACAGTGAATCCCAGGTCTCGGTTTCCTCAACACAACACTTATTATTCCAGCTCTGCTGGCCAAGTTTATCTGAAATGCATCATGTGGATTTAATGAGTTGCCATAAATATTGTCAACTGTAAACTGCTGACTGAGCAGATCTATAGGCCAAAATGGAAGAAAAGACAGTAAATTCCAGCAGGGAGGTGATGGCAACCATGTTGATTTTGTTTAAATATACTTTATGATAATTATATTATGGATTATATGTTTTATCCTTTAGTCATACAGTGCTGACATATGTTAAGTGGAGCTTTACAGAGATTGTTTATCATTCATATTGGAGCCTATGCCAGTGGAGCTTACAGTATGTCATGCAACACACATATGATATAGTTTAGCATCCTTTTTTTCTATAAAGAACTGCTAATTGGTTGCAGCACTACCCTGACAACTCAGGTACAGTAAGGCTTTAATAGGGGTATGTAAGCCATTGGGAGAATTGCACCAGAACATAACTCAGACTTTCTTGGGTCAGAATCCAATTGTTTTTTGGTGCTATGCGAGAAAGAGAGGAGTGATCTACCACATTAAAAGGGGCATTATGCCCGCAGCATTACTTGTATGTGTTTAATATTAGGGAATACTACAAAATTAATAGGATCTCATAAATTTTATTCCATCAGTCTTTAAGCAAAATAGTTATCCCCATTATTGGGTTTTCCATTACAGTCCTTTTTTAAAATCCTATTTATGAAAATTATAATTTATGTAATATTAGAGGTTTTCCTTCGAATATATGAGCATTGTTTTCAGACTTGAATGTTTGCTTATTTATAAAATAAACCCAAATATAAAAAATTTGTTTGACCTAAATCATGAAAATAAATTGAATAACTTAAATTTGTACAATTTCAGTGGGTCAAAACAAGGGATGCACCGAATCCAGGATTCGGTTTGGGATTTGCCCAGGATTCGGCCTTTTTCAGCTGGATTCGGTTTCGGCTGAATCCTTCTGCCCGGCCGAACCGAATCCGAATTTGCATATGCAAATTAGGGGCATTGAGGAAAATCACGTGACTTTTTGTCACAAAACAAGGAAGTAAAAAAAGTTTACCCCTTCCCACCCCTAATTTGCATATGCAAATTTAATATTAATAAATATTAAATAAAACCTATAGGCTGGTTTTGCTCTCAAGAAGGATTGACTATATCTTAGTTTGGATCAAGTACAAGGCTCTGTTTTATTATTGCATCCTTTTTAAAACTGAGTATAATTTGGATTAAATTGAGTCTATGGGAGATGACCTTTCCATAAATCAGAGCTTTCTGGATAAAGGGTTTCCGTTATCCTACTGTATTCGGCAAGTGAAATGGCCCTGGCAAACCTGCAACTAACAAATGCACGGGTGCAGATAATGAGCCAGTTCCAGATTTCCCTGTAGACTTCAGTGGGGTCCTTATAAAAATGCACCATGTGATTTTCAAACAGAATCTGACCGGGTTGTGAAATCCCACAAAAAAGTAAACAGGCCATTATGTCAGATACATTTTCTTAATAGGTGACACCTTAGAACATACATTTGAAGTACTAAAACTTGCTTTGTACAGACCTTTTTACTACTTGAAAATATTCATGGAATTTCTATCCTTATTTTATAGTGCTTTAAAGATAACCATCTGTCCAGAGCGAGTGTTCTGGAATTCATTCATTTTGCCTCACCCCTCAGAACCTTCCATTCACTCAGCAATTTTTCACTCTTTCAAAGTTGTTTTCCTTTCGCTCTTCCTTCTTTCATTGTATTTATTTGTTTTGCAAGATGTAACTCTTCAATGGCCTCCCTAGCGGACCTTTCAAACCTCCATTGTACAATCCACTTTTGAACTGAACTTGGTCAAGAAAACTTGCCCAGATAGGAACCTCGTCTTTGGATGTTTGCACATTTGACCTCTTTCTGTTTGACTTTGAAGCCTGTAATGTCCTGCTGGTCTTCCTGACTGCCTGGAAGTTGTGTGTTTGAACATAGATTACCTACTTCCAGTAAGAGAATTAAATTGTTTTATAGATCAGCTCTGTTCAGCAGAGGGACCCTTATTTGTTACATATGGAAAGACTTTCAGTACCTTCAATTCATTGCCCGTCAGGAATTTTTACAGTGATCATATTTAGGCCTCCAATTTTTGAAAGGTTTTCAGGGTATTCAGGGGTTTTCAGCATGTTATTCAGTGTTTTTTTTGTGTGTACTTTTTATAGTCGGATCTTTTAATAAATTCAATGAAAATCATCATTTTAGAGTATGTAAGTTTAGTTGTGGTTTCATAAACCTAATAAATAAGGCTCCACATTTTAGGAAAGTCAATTTTATCAGTTTACCATGATTACTTTCCTCTAAAATAATATAAAGATAAGATAAAGAGATAAGAACTGAGTTGGGTGGATAAATTCAGATGTAAGGATCCGTCTCAGATGTGCCAGAGAATGGCGTTTTAATAGTAATTACCACGGTGTTATTTAGCAGATTTTGTTATATAGTAATTAGGGAGCTAGGCAGTGGTGGTGAATTATAAATGTGGTCCATTGTATTGACAAGAATTTGTTACAGTGCTACATAGAATTTTGCGTTCTTAACTAAGGTTTGGTGGTGACTTTGTAAATAGATAGAGAACTGGATGAAGGATTATGGACAGTGAGAGAAAAGAAGTCAATGTTATAAATGTATTAAAGTGCCACAAGGTTCTGCATTTAGTCCCGTCTTCTTTAATTTTATCACTAATGACTCAGAGAGGGTCATTGAAAGCAGTCTATTTGTATGACACAGCAGTATTAAAAGCAATTGCATGCATCCAAGACGTGTCATCATTGCAGGGGTTGTTGCAGAACTGGAGTTGATGAGATTTAATGCCAATAAATATAAGGTAATAATATGCCACTCATATGCTTCTGCTCACTTTTTCCTGTGTTTCACCCCATTTAACCTTGTCCATACAAATTCTTTTGATCCACAAAGCACCTTCTTGTCGCTCTCTATCTCGTATACAGATAATGGAATACAAGCTAATGCTATTTATTCACATCTGAGATCATGCAAAGTAATCCCACCTTTCAAAAAAGCTTTACAGAACGGCTTGCTGAATGTTTTTCAGAACTTTCCCAGGAGTGTGTTCACACAATGTTTTTCCAGCAGTAATCGTCTCCTCTCCATCTTTCCTTCAGCTGCTTCTTTACATACACAGACTTGCTCTCCTCTCATGCATGAAACTGTTTCCATTAATTAGAGAAATTCCTCCCTTTTCCTGATCACTTTCTTAAATCTTCCCTGCATCCACGGGAAAGCCTTTCACAGAAGAGAGACTTCCATAGTAAAGGAATTAAAGAACACCCAATACCCCCAAGCAGATTAAATATATAAATTGTTCATTATCCAGTGTCCGTGTTGCTGTTACTAAGGTCTGTAGCATAATATATTTTATTTCTTTGTTTCACTGATCTGTATTTCATAGATTATAAACATTGCTAAAATATTTATCTTGAACTTCATTGTGGAAAATGTTGATTCATTACAGATGTACTATAATAGCAGTTACAAAAATAGCGGTACCTTTCCAGCAGTTGCTCGGCTAGATGTGGCCATGCATGGGTAGCTAATGGATGTTAAATTGGACCACATTATCTAAGTCAGTTGTCACAGAAGTGACAAAAAATGCTCAGCCCCTCTTCTAATTTTGTTTTTCCTGAATTGACTTGGCTGCAAGAGTGTTCACAGTATAACAATGTCCTTGGTCAGCTCTTTTGTTTTTCAGTCTTCCCTGTGCCCTACAAATGGAAGGAAAAAGTTGAGGGATGTGGACATTAATGTCCTTTGAAAAAAAAAATGATAAGAGCATTGGGACTGGAACCACCCACAGTGTAGCCAGGGAATTGGCACTGGGGTCCATAAGCTTTAGATGACACATTGGCTTGGTGCAGAAGGATCTTTCTTGTTGCAGTTTGTTATGATTTTCTATCAAATGGGGGGGGGTGAAAAGTGATCCTCTCTGGGTCCTCTTGTTCCACTGCTGGTGAGACTGGAGATAAAAAATGAATTGGGGCTGCATCATTATTGATAATCCTGTCAATATACACTACAATTATGTTTTATTATTACATCTATATAGTAGTACTACTCATACTAGTCTATTATTAATTATGATTTATTATAATTATATTATTATTATTTATTAAAATAATTATTATAAAATAGCTTTTGGGGGGTTTATTTTGCCTTCTTCTAGATCATGTGGAAGTCAGGTAGGTTTCAAGCAAGCCTTACACTAATAGGTTGTGTAATAAAAGATGGCAAGTTTGCTCAGGTGCAGTAACCCACGACAGCAGAAAGGCAGGTAATATTTACTGGCCGTCTGCTTAAAAAGCAAACATCTTATTGATTGCCCTGGGTTATCGCATGTGGAAAAATGAATGCCTCAAATACGGAAGATAGTGGCTTATAAGATATTCAGTCCATGTATGATGCAGCAACAAGCCAAACATAATCTGTGCATTCTGGATATTGGTATGTTATTACTTGAATGCTTTCTAACCATCTTCAAATTGAAAACTGGATTATTACATTCCATTATTACATGCCACTTCGGATCGAACGGTTCAAAGGATTTTAATTCATCGATCGAACGATTTTTCTTCGCCTAAAAAACAGCTAAGAAAGCCTATGGGGACCTTCCCCATAGGCTAACATTGCACCTCGGTAGGTTTTAGGTGGCGAAGAAGGGGGTCAAAGTTTTTTTTTAAAGAGACAGTACTTCGATTATCGAATGGTCAAATAGTCAAACGATTTTTAGTTTGAATCTTTCGATTCGAAGTCGAAGTCGTAGACTAAGGTAGAGGTAGCTGATTCGATGGTTGAAGTAGCCAAAAAAAAACATTCGAAATTCGAAGTTTTTTTATTCTATTCCTTCACTCGAGCTAAGTAAATGTGCCCCTAAATGTCGAACACTTGAAAATCTCGAATAATTCTAGTTTTTTTTTCTATAAAATCTGAATTTTTTGTGAAAAAAAAACTTGAATTTTTCAGGATTTATTATACTCTGAAGATGGAAAAAGTCTGAATCCGAAAATCTGGCATCTCAGACCTGCCAACGTTGTATGTAAGTCAATAGGAAAAGTCCGGAAGATATCCTGATCTGCACTGGGTTTCATGCAATGATCCGAAGATTTCTGAAAAATTTCTACGATTTAAATTTTTGGATGATTTTCGCAATTTTTTTCCTGCACTGGAATTTGTCGGCAAATTGTATTGATAAATAAGGAGAAATAACCTGTATGGATTTGATTGGCGTATATTTCAGAAAATAATGAGAATTCTTTCATAAAATGTATGATTTTTTTTTCACAAAGATTAGCTATTACAACCCTGAGAATGAATACTATGGGCTTATCTGGAAAATTTAAAATATCTTAAGAAAAAAGAGGAAAAGAGGAAAAACTGTGAATCATTGACATCTTTATTGGCTTCTTCAGATGGAACACTGCAAGCTTGAAAGACTCTTTATACTGTATAATAGATTTAAATTGCTGAATTTTTTTTTCATAATAACATGCAGTTTGTATCAGTTAAATATGGGGATTCTGTAAAAAAAAAAAAAAAAAAAAAAAGCAGTATATGGCAGACAGACCCATAGAGAGAAATTTGGAGTTAGAGTTAACTCGCTAGTTATTTTTAGATTTTCCTTTTATTACCTAATTGGAAGCTAACATGGAGGATAAAGGGTTAATGTCTATAATTTTCAGTGCTGCTTTTTCCTTTATCACCGGAAAGTAAATGGACTAACTATTTTACTGCGAGGCAAGCTTGTGGCCCGCCTTCCAAGGGAATTCATTGTAGGCCTGTATTGAAGTGGTTAGATTTACATGTTTGTGGATTATCAAAGACCTTATGACTTATGTTCAGTGTAAGTATATATTTAAAGCCCCCATATGTTGCTCATTTAGCACAACGGAGCAGTTTGGTAATGTGCAGATGGACATACAAAGGACAACTTGCTCAAGACATCTTACGACACACAGTTTTATGGAATGCTGACAGATCCTAAGCAGCTAAGCTCTGTAGAATGAAGATATAGCTAGAGACAGGCGTATACAGTATTAGAAACAGGTTCTTTATATAGATTGCCCACATTTCTGGTTTACAGAACTGGAACAGAGGTCCCTTGGGTTAATTTCTAAGACTTAGTTTGCATAATAGGTGAGCTGGGCTGCCACTTTTATCTATAGGATATTACCAGATGTGATGTTAGAGGGTAGAGTAACAACTAAAAGGTTGGAGATGGTGGGCAGATCAAGGGGATAAGTGGAAGCAGGCTGTGCAGGGGTGACTGTTTAATGAGGGACACAGCTGGGTAGACTAGGAGCACAACTAGGCAGTCCTGGGTCATACTGGGGTGCCTAAAATAACTGGTATTTCATTGCTGGTAAGTTTGCAATCCCAGCTGGGCATGTTGAAAGGCAAAGTAAACCACATCTAACCATAACTTCACCAAAATAAAAGTTAACTTGGTCAGAGTGGTCCTCTAAGTACTTTTGCAACTGCATTGATTGTTTGAGCAGCTTTTTAGACTTTTCCCCCATTGTGGATAAGTGAGAGAACTATGTTGAGGTGAGATCATTGATAGGTGTTGACATTCGGCTTAAGAGATGGGATACCCAGTAGGTCAATCTCACGTGAGCCTGCAGCTTTCTTTTAGAAACTGCACACAGACACCATGCTTCTCTTGCTTCAAGAAGACAAAACTTTATTAACACTTCTGCAGTAGCAGACAAAGATCATGTCATATTACACTGTGTCAGTATCAGATTACTATGGGATCTGTATGAGAGCACACCCATTAATGCATATCTTAACAATAGGCCCTCATAAATAGCGAGTCGAGGCAATAGAAATCTGTTCTGAGCTGACTAAAGGCCCCATACACGGGCCAATAAAAGCGGGAGACAGACAGAAGTCGGCAGCTTATTGGCCCTTGTGTGGATCCATCCAACAGGCATCCCCGATCAATATCTGACCAAAAGTCGGGCAGATGTCGATCGGGCAGGGTAAAAAATCCCGTTGGATCACAGCTGGCAGGGTAAAAAAAAAAGGTGCCCTTTAAGGAACAAAAGGCCGTTTTTGACCTACTCTTTCTGGATAAGGGAATCCCTGAGAAATCAGATTGCATTTGGTCATTCTGCTCCAACAAAATAAATAAACAAAAAAACACAAACTTTTATCTTTATATAAAAGCTAAAACAGTGAAAGGGCATTTTTCTGCCCTTCTATGTGCAGTCCTTATGGGAAACATAGAAAAAATAGGAACCTGGTGTTGTGAAGGACTTTCCTTAGACCTAATGGAAAGTTTAAGTCATATTTTGTACTGCTTCTTTATGGAGGTTGTTGGATGGACTTTTGTTTTGTTTCAACCTTGAAAATGATGTAAAAATATATAAAGGATGTCAAAATTGTGCACTTCCAGTTGCTCTGAACTATGGCTTGGCTCCCTGTACAGTGGCCAATATGGGACATTTCCCAAACAGTTGCTGTGAACCATACTGTCCAATATCTCCCCAAAAGCTGTGGCTCATAGCAGCTGTAGGAGCACCAGTAAGACACACTTGCTGTACAGGCTCCCCTTAGCTGTATATAGCAGGAAACACAAGATAGTATACGTGTACCCCAATGATATTATGCTTAACATCTGTCTATATAGAATACTGTATGCGCAATGGAGCCGCTCAGTCCCTGTGAAAACCTCAGGGCCAATCCTCTAAAAATGGTTTGGCATCTTGCCTGAGCAGCTGGTTTGGACTCGCAGATAATTTCTAACACACCTCCAACGCTCCCAAGTTGTCCAGCTTCCCGGAGGCATTTGCAGAAGTCTGAAGGAGATGCAAAGAATTGAAGGGAAGGGGGAAAAATTCCCACTCAGAGGTTTACACGGATGTGAAGCTGGTTACCAGGACACTGTAATTATTTCAGTATGGTGGGAAATATGGAAAGAAAAAGGATTATAATTTCCAGTGAATTTTTTCCAGATCTGCTGTAAAAGATATATTCTTCATATTAGGTTTCAATGTACAGACAGGCTCCCTCTCTCTATATCCATAGTAGTGATGTGTAATGGGTAAATGATGGGTAAAACCTGACCCACACCCAACCCTAACCCACCCTCCCTCCACCCACACCCGCCGAGCCCAATTCTGGGTTCCTTTTATAGACCCGTGCCGACCTGCCCCGCCGATGACGTCACAAAAGGGGCTGGGCGAGCAGGCGGAAGTCGACCCGGACCTGCCCGCCACACGCAAATGGGGGTGTGAGGTCGGCCAGAACCCGACCGACCCGTGGGTATACCCGCAGGTATTGGGCAGGCCCGCACATCACTAATCCATAGAGACTGCTCATTGTAGCTGTCTGCCTATCAAAAGTACTGTGCCCCAAGAGAAGGTGTCTGACTTCATTTGCTTCCTATCTGTTAAGAGCAGCAGTGCAGTGGTTAGCATCAATGGCGTAACTAGATATTACTGGGCCCCACAGCAAATAATTTTTCAGGTTAAACAGGTATTGAATTTATTGAAATTGTATACAAAGTAGGGCCTCATGGGGGCCCCCCTGCGGCCGCATATTCTGCTTCCTCTTTATTTACGCCCCTGGTTAGCATTAATACTAGTGGTAGCAAAAACCCGTTATCCAAAAAGCTCTGAGTTATGGAAAGGCCGTCTCCCACAGACTCCTTTTTATTCAAATAATCCACATTTTTCTAAACGATTTCCTTTTTCTCTGTAATAATGAAAACAGTACCTTATACTTGATCCCAGCCAATATATAATTAAAGGAACAGTAACATCAAAGAAATTAAATTGTTTAAAAGTAATGAAAATATAATGCAGTGTTGCTCTACACTGGTAAAACTGGTGTGTGTACTTTAGAAACACTACTGTTTGTATAAAGAAGCTTTTGTGTAGCAATGGGGGCAGCCATTTAAAAGAGAAAATACTCAGGTTACACAGCAGATAAGCTCTGTAGAAAATAATAGTGGTATCTGTTATCCACTATTTAACCTGTGCCATATAGCCTTTTTTCAATTTGCACAATTGCTGCACAAGTGAAAAATTAAAAAATCTGGGGAAAGGGAAGTTCAGTAGTTGGTCAGGGGTTTCAGGCTTCGCTAGTTTTTAAAAATGCAAGTCAACATGTGCTCACTCTTTCTGGACCCCACTTGCTGGAGGGGTGGTTGATGCCAAATAAGCTTGAGGTGGAGGCAGAAGAAGATATGAGAAAAAGCATGTTCTACTGGGAGTTGTGACTTGTTTGACCAAGTCTGAGGTTCAACATCGGAAGGTTATCTCCCCATCTTCTAAATAGTGTTACCTAAAGTCTGCAGTATTATGCAACACAAATGATATTAAGCATTTTCCTGGTAATAGCTTGCAATAATAGTTATCAGGGAAATGAATTCATGAGCAGCTGGCTGAGTCAGTAGCTGGAGCCTCCAACTCTCAACCAGCCTCAGGAGCAAGAGGGGTCTGGAAGGTCACTGCTATTCAAATAAATTCTTGTAGGTTTAGAGATGATGTGTATTCCAATCAAGGCAACCATTGCCTCACATGGTAACAGCATCTAAATTAGAGTTCTAGGATTGGGAAAAGTAAGCACAAGCAGAGCACACCTCTAAGAGAGCAAACATGTCCTACAATGCATCTTGTATCTTATATACTCTATGATTCATAAACTCAATGATTCCAACAGGGCAGCCTACTGTCCTAGATAGCCGTGGTCAATTTGATTCAAATAATATCTCTGTACTGGAGCCAACAGTGCAACACTAGACGTAGGAGACCTGCTATGGGTAGAAAAAGACAGCTCAGCAGTGGCTTTGAATGATGTCTAATTTTAATATATGTGCAAAGCAGATAATTTCCCCCAAGTACTGTTGCTGACTATCCAGTTACACAAGTTGCAAGCCTATTCCTAAACTGGGAGTCATGGGTGGATGTCGGGTTTCCTAGTTTTAAAATGGTAACTCGTGGTTTAATGATAAAATAATGCCTTTACTTTTATCTACATGTTATACTCGCAACAAACCCTCTGGTGTTGGGGAAAATTAATTGGTGGGCCCCTGGTCAAAGTTTTTTGGGTGGGCCCCTGGTGTCCCAGTCCGACACTGGTTAGGCTGCAGAGCACAAGTCACATGAGTCACATGAGAGTACAGTAGAAACTAACAACATGTCTCAACCCATGTCAGATTTCAAAATTATATATATAAAAATCTGTTTGCTCTTTTGAAAAATGAATTTCAATGTAGGATTCTGCTGAAGCTGCACTATTAACTGATGCGTTTTGAAAAAAAGATGAGACAGAATCCTTTTAAATACCCTTTAGATACCCTTCTAGTAGTGTACTGGGTGTGGTGCATTAACTTTTCATTGGTGGAGCAAAGCAACAGTGTAAACACTAGGGATGTTTTTGGATTGGTCAATAAGGGAAAACTGCACAAAAGGCAACAGTATCTGAAAAACGAATTTGAATATTAAAATTTCAGCTGAATGTCATGGTTATACAGTGCTACAAAGTCACATTGCATTGTGGCTTCGGATTTTGTTTGTCTGAACCAAATCCTGCAAAATGTCTGACCTGAAATACTGACCTGAGTCCTGTATTACAAGAACAGTAACATAAAAAATAAAATTGTTTTAAAGTAATAAAAATATAATGCCGTGTTGCCCTGCACTAGTGTGTTTGCTTCAGAAACACTACTATTGTTTATATAAATAAGCTGCTGTGTAGCAATGGGGGCAGCCATTCAAAGGAGAAAAGACTCAGGTTACACAGCAGATAAGCTCTGTAGAACATAATGGTGTTATCTGTTTTTTTCCACTATTTATCCAGGCTGTGCCATATAGCCTTTTTTCAATTTCCACCATTGGTACACAGCAGCTTGAACTATAGTAGTGTTTCTGGAGCAAATAGATCAGTTTCACCAGTGCAGGCCAACAGTACATGATATTTTTATTATTTTAAAACACTTGAACTTTTTGGAAACTGCAAACACTCAAAAGTAGCAAAACTCTGGGAAGCTGAGAGTAGTAGTTGAGCATCAGTTTCAGAGGTCCGTGAAACAGATGATTGCTTAAAACCTTTGCATTTTCTCCTTACTCATCTGAATTCATGACTGGAAGCAAAAGAACGCTCTCTCGCCAGTTTCCTTGTGTTGCATACTTTTATTTTCTGTGGCATGTATTTTGCACTTTAGGTCAGATTGCATAATAAGGCATCACGACTCCTATTAATCCATCATTGAGATAGTGAGCTTATTGCCAAGCTGTTCCCCAGAGACTTCCCATCATTGAAGCCCATTGACTATTAATTAAATTGGCTGTCAGTCGACAGTCACACCCAGGGCCTCGGTCTTATATTTATTAATGAAAATTGTTGCCTCATCAACATAATATGCTACACATCTCTACCCAGACTTTCTACACGCCCTCATAGATTAAAAGGTTTTTAGTGTTTTTTTTTTATTTTTCTGGACTATGTAGGTTAACATGCAGTGGACACTACTTAAAGGGATACTGTCATGGTAAAAAAACATTTTTTCAAAATGAATCAGTTAATAGTGCTGCTCCAGCAGAATTCTGCACTGAAATCCATTTCTCAAAAGAGCAAACAGATTTTTTTATATTCAGTTTTGAAATCTGACATGGGGCTAGACATTTTGTCAATTTCCCAGCTGCACCAAGTCATGTGACCCGTGCTCTGATAAACTTCAATCACACTTTACTGCTGTATCAAGTATAAGTCAATCTAAAATGAAAATTTTGAAAATCTTCATAGTCATATTTTACTGCTGTACTGCAAGTTGGAGTGATATCAACCCCTCCCTTCCCCCCCCAGCAGCCAAACAAAAGAACAATGGGAAGGTAACCAGATAACAGCTCCCTAACACAAGATAACAGCTGCCTGGTAGATCTAAGAACAACACTCAATAGTAAAAAACCATGTCCCACTGAGACACATTCAGTTACATTGAGAAGGAAAAACAGCAGCCTGCCAGAAAGCATTTCTCTCCTAAAGTGCAGGCACAAGTCACATGACCAGGGGCAACTGGGAAATTGACAAAATGTCTAGCCCCATGTCAGATTTCAAAATTGAATAAAAAAAAATATGTTTGCTCTTTTGAGAAATGGATTTCAGTGCAGAATTCTGCTGGAGCAGCACTATTAACTGATTCATTTTGAAAAAAAAAATGTTTTTCCCATGACAGTATCCCTTTAATGTTGCTAAGCCCAGTGGGCAGCAGATGAGATGTGCTTAACGTCAGAGGGCGGGAGCAAGCCTTGAATGGTTTATGTCAGTGATTAGCTGGGGTATAATTCTGTATTTGGCTTGGCATCTTTCCAGGGTATGACCTCACCACTCTATGGATTTATATCTGAAACAAGAAGAATTCTTGCCTTTGATTCACAGTTTGATTCACTTACACAAAGATATATGGCTTACTGCATGTAGATGTACACTCACATCTGGCATTTATTAGGGCAGCTCATGCTGATCTTTTCAATTAATGCCCTGATATGAAATATAATAAAGTTCTTTCTCGGGTGTAAGTAATTTAAGTAAATATAATAGGTTACATCATACCAATTTAAGGACTTGAAATTGTAACATAAAGTAGCACCTAAGAAAGAAAAGAATACAGGTATGGGATCCATTATCCAGAAACCAATTTTCCAGAAAATTATGGGAAGGCCACCTCCCATAGACTCCATTACATTCAAATAATTACATTTAAAAAAAAGATGATTGCCTTTATCTCTGCAATATTAAAACAGTACCTTGTGCATGACCCCAACTAAGCTATAATGAATCCGTTTTTTAGTAGACTTAAAGGGATTCTGTCGTGATTTTTATGACGTAGTTTTTATTGCTAAATTAAACTGTTTACACTGCAAATAACTCACTCTCCAAATTTCATTCCTGAACCAACAAGTGTATTTTTATTTAGTTGTAATATTGGTGTGTAGGCGCCATCTCAGGTCATTTTGCCTGGTCATGTGATTTCAGAAGGAGCCAGCCCTTTAGGATGGAACTGCTTTCTGGCAGGCTGTTGTTTCTCCTACTCAATGTAACTGAATGTGTTGCAATGGGACCTGAATTTTACTATTGAGTTCTGTTCTTATATCTACCAGGGAGATGTTATCTTGTTTTAGGGAGATGCTATCTGGTTACCTTCCCATTGTTCTGTTGTTAGGCTGCTGGGGGGGAGGGGTGATATCACTCCAATTTGCAGTACAGCAGTAGTTTATCTGAGCATGACTGGGAGCAGCTGGGAAATTGACAATATGTCTAGCCCCATGTCAGATTTCAAAATTAAATATTAAAAAAATCTGTTTGCTCTTTTGAGAATTGGATTTCAGTGCAGAATTCTGCTGGCGTAGCACTATTAACTGATGCATTTTTCCCCATGACAGTATCCCTTTAAGGTATGGAGGTCCAAATTTCCAAAATATCCCTTATCTGGAAAACCTCAGACTGCAAGCACACTGGGGGTATAACAAAAAGTCAGCCAGATCCACAGTCAAATCTTTTAGGAACTCCAAAACAAAAATACCTAAAAACTCTGTAAACTTGAAAAATATCTCATTGGGACCCAACTGTTTGACCCAACTGCTGCAACACATTTCACTTAGGTGCCATAATTCTTTATCTAAGCACCTGAGTTGCCAGGAAAGTCTTGAGTCTCACTGCTCCTCCATATTTGAACTAACTCAATCCCAATTTTCTGAGATTAGTCAACGATTTGCAGTTTGCTCACCAATCTATAGCCCGGCCAACAGAAGTTTGTCAACACACAGGATTTAATAGAATAAGTGGCTGCAGAAACATTTGAGACTTAGATCCGTGAAGCCAGCTGTTAAATATTATATGCGCTTTGGGGTCTTGCCAGTAATTCATAAGAGTACCATCGCACATGGATACTTGGAATGTTTCAAGACAAAACCTTTCTTTCTGTGCCCCATTAAAACCAGTGTGTCGCCTTTAAATTCTGTGTGGAGCAATGAGCAAATGCACAGAGATCTACAAAAGTGCAGGACTGGGAACGTATAATATTTCACATCTTGGATCCATTCCCTCCATATAACAAGAATACTTTGCAGCCTTAGGTAAGGTCTTTTCTGTTCACAGTTGCTGCAAAGCGTTTCACTGAGGTGCCAAAAGTATTTCTGTTCAGGCTAAAGGATACACAAAGAACTGGATTCCCTGCCAAAATACATTTGGCTCGGAGGTGCTGTCAGGGCAGGCTCACCTGGGGTCACTTAAAAAAGGGGATGCAAAGTCGTTTTGCAAAACTGACATTTTTCCCAATATGTTGTATATTTGCATGTATTTTTGGCAAGTCAAATAAGTCAAATGCATCATTGCCTGACATGTTTCTGTCCTATCCAGTCCTTAGGCCTGTGTTTGTAAATACGTGTGCCGTACAGAGTGGTAAAACACCATCACAAAGATGGAAGCCATGGACACACATCTTTCAACTGGCTGGCGTAACTATGGGTAATATATTTTAACATTTTCCTGGTGGGTTTGGAATGCTAACTGGTATCCAGTTGTTAGGGTTTAAAGGTGGCATAAACCAAAAAAATAGAATTAATATTTGCTTTCTTTAAGCATTTTGGCAGTTTGCATTTTTTGAGGCTTTTAGCTCAACTGAGAGTGACCCATGGGTTAAATCAGTGATCCCCAACTAGTAGCTCACGAGTTACTCACCAACCGCTTGGATGTTGCTCTCAGTTTCGTCAAAGCAGGTGCTTACTTTTGAATTCCAGGCTTGGAGGCAAGTTTTGGTTGTATAAAAACCAGATTCACTGCCAAACAGACCTCCTGTAGGCTGCCAGTCCATATAGGATGCTACCAAATAGCTAATCACGCCCTTATTTGGCACCCCAAGAACTATTTGCATGCCTGTGTTGCTCCCCAACTCTTTTTACTTTTGAATGTGGCTCACGGGTAAAAAAGGTTGGGGACCCCTGGGTTAAATGAATACAGGATGTGCATCTGAAGTGCAAAGACAGTTAGGTTCCCTGGTACCCCCTTTAAATTATCCTACCAACCAGGTAGGGCTTTAGGAATTTAAAATAGAAGATAAATAGGAGAGGGTTTGAACACAAAGTTAAACAATAACAATGAAACTGAAAATAGACCACGTTTAAAGCTGAAGGCTGGAAAGAGGTAGAGAAAAAAAAAAACCGAATAGTTCAAAAACATGAGAATACCAGTTAAAAAGTTGTTTTGCACCGAACTAACATACTTAACGTTCATGGAAAGTTTAACTTCCCCTTTAACAAAATGGCAGCTGCCAAGGAAGCTAGCTTATTCTAGTAAAAGACAGGTCTCATTGTTATGTAAAATTCAGATACAGTTTGAACACATTTTGTACAGTCCGGTCTCTGCTTATTATTGTAAGAACCAGCCATAAGATGATTAAAGGGGCACATCTGTGGGTGCTGAAAAGGACTGGCTCATAATGTGGGCTTACAACCCTAAACCTGCAAAGTCTTGAACTGTATATGGGAACTCCCCTTTGTCAACCAATATCAACAAAGAGTCGTTCATCTTATTCTTACCCCTAAGTACGTTTGAGCAGAGTAATTGTGCCCCCTTATTCCTCCAGTATAAACACTAGAATGATTGCTCTTGATTGGCTGTCTGACAGCTTGCATTCACCGCATTGCTGCAAATACTTGAGCCCCCACTGTCTTAAAGGAGACTGTGAATCTCCATAGGAAAATATGTCTGCCACACAGAGGAGTCTCATGCAACTCCTTTGAACCCGTTATAAACCCACAAATACAAAGAAATTACAAGAACAGATCTTCCCTACCCATGAATACTCAGCTATATCTTTTAATTTGGTCTGCTGTGAGTCTGGAGTATTGCTACCCATACATAACATGGCATAGACAGAGGTAAACCATATATCCCTTGTATAAGAACGGAGTGGTGCCAAGTCTAATATTTGTGTCTATTTTGGCATAACACAAATGTCATTTTCTTTTGCTAAATATAAAAGCTGCCAAGACCAATCTACCACCCTTCATGCTTATTCTATGGTAACAGACAGGAAGACTAGCAGTCTCCGAGAGCATTCAAGTATCTGCTAAATCTGCTAGGGGAGAAAAAAAATTGGTCAAATTCTCCCCAAGCACAGCTGGCAAATCACTGCAATACTGGGAAGCAACAGACCCCGGCAAACACTCAGCTGAAGCTGAAAAACAGCTGCTTCAGCCATTTTTTTCTCCATGCATTGAGATATTATAATCAGCAGCATATACTGTACCTACCCATGAACTGGAGTAGAGGGGATCATTCAGTGCTCTATTGTGCAATACCAGAATACACTTTTGATATGTTCAATTCAAGTTGAAAGAACCAGATATGGAAGAAGTTTGGGTGTTATACTGATCCATAGCCACATTCAGTGTTAGTGTCTATGTCTATGTTGGGTTAGAAAATTCAAGGTAATGGCATATTCCCAACATCCTTTGGTTAATACAAGTGTGCCTTCCAGTTGTTCTTGAAATACAATAGCATCCCTCAGCAGTCTTTATTTTGGCAAATAAATGTACAGTGAGTTAATGGAATTCTTAGGAACCCCACAGCAGATAGGGAATGAAGGCTACCTTGGCATACAGTACGAGAAGCTATAAGATAGACATCTTAAGAGCAGTTGTGTCTGGGATGTTGGAAGCTCTGCAGACCTAAATTGTCTTTACTTAATGGGCAAAATGGTGGCTCATTGGTTAGCACAACTGCCTTAAAATTCTGGGGTCCTGTGCCACTGTCTTGCAATGCTGAGGTCCTGTGCCACTGACTCACACTGCTGGGGTCCTGTGCCACTACCCTGCAATAGTGGGGTCCTTTGCCACTGCCTTGCAATTCTGGGGTCCTGTGCCACTCCCCTGCAATGGTGGGGTCCTGTGCCACTCCCCTGCAATGGTGGGGTCCTGTGCCACTGCTTTGCAATGCCCAGAGTCCTGTGCCACTCCCTTGCAATGCTTGGATCATGTGCCACTGGCTTGTAATGCTCAGAGTCCTTTGCCATTGCCTTGTAATGTGTGCACTATATAATTAATAATAATGCAAATCAAATAGTGATATGAAGAAAGAAAGCTTCAAGTTGGGCCGCAGAGATCTCACCCCAGCTTTTTTACGAGTCGATCTATATGTCAGTGCTTATGGATTTGGATAAAGACCTTTTATTATTCTAGCAAGGATGATATGAAATCCAGGTCTGTTAGCTGGTTCCTGAGGGCTGCAGCAGTGCCTTAGATGACTTTTTCAGAAGCATAGTGAGTACTACAGAAGGGAACATTTCATTGCAGTGTAGCAATATTAAGTAATAGCTTTGCTGTCTTATATAATGATCTTCATCCGTCTGCACTTTAATTGCTAAACTTTCTACCTAAACTCAGACTGTTTCAAGTTCATTTTTCTTTTTAAGTGACCCCCCCATCAACAAACTTGGAACTGTGCAAGATGCTGACATGAGGCCAATATCTGAGAGGCGCAAATCATATATCAACGTGTCAGATACAGAGCTGAGCCTAAAACTGCACATATTTTCCATCTTTGCCCTCGTTCTGCGCTGGGCCGCCCGTGACCCTCTCACTTATTTAACTGGTCTGGCACTTAAAAAGGTAAACTAGCCATTAATTTCAGGACTTTTGCAATACATTTGGAACAGATTTTCCATGAGTAGGGCGGAAAGTACAGCTGCTATAGCTATTAAAGTAAGCAGTTGCATTTTTTGTGTGTGTGTTGCTGATCATTTAATTGATAACCTTCTAATAAACCTCTTTCAGAATTAAATATAAGGATATATATATATATATATATATATATATTTATATTGCAAATGATGCATTGCATGCAGCAGTGCATTGCAGCCAGCTGACTAATGCATTATTATCTGTTAGTTAAATGAGTTCAAATAGTGCATTAAAGGGTAAATCCACACTTACTTGTCCAATACAAAGTACAGGTCAAAACCTCCATAGCAAGAAGGGCTGCCACCTTGTCCAGGAGTGCTCTGGGCATCACAAAAGAAAAGCAATGATGTAAAGAGCAATGGGATGAATGCAGAGCATGATCTGTACTGCTCAGCCATGGTTATTCCAAGTCCCGGAGAAGTTTACTGATCCTTGATAAGATACGCCGGTGCTGTATTCTCTGCCCCAGACTTTACAAAAGGGAATTATTTGCCTCTTGGACTGTCCTGCCTTGTTCTTCTCTGCTGGGGTTTCTAATTTCACTGCCCTAGTCCCTCTCTCTGCACATTTATTCTCTTGTTGTTAGGCGTTTTGCATCACATTTGCATTCCACTGGAAGGAGCCACTGCTGTGCTCTCTTTAATGGGATGAAAAGTTATTCCTGAAACTTGCTTTGTCTAAGATTTTTAGTTTTTTTTACCAATCCCCCCCCTCAAAGAAAAAAAACAGTATAAAGCCTGACATCTTGTGGGAAAAGAGCAGAATGCAAGATCTAATAATCTGAATTTCATCCATGCCAGGACCCAGGCACTTTATGATTTGCATTACATATTTTCATAAATCATTTAGGTTTAAGAAAAACAACATTCTATTGAGTTCAACCACTCAAAATATTTTATTTTGTTATAATAAAACAGTACCTTGTACTTGATACCAATTAAGATATAATTAATCTTTATTAGAGCAAATACAATCCTACTGGGTTTAAAGAGGTGGTTCACCTTCAAGTTAACTTTTAGTATGTTATAGAATGGACAATTTTAAGCAACTTTCAATTGGTCTTCATTATTTATTTTTATACTTTTGAATTATTTGCCTTCTTCTTCTGACTGTTTCCAGCTTTCAAATTGGGGTCACTGACCCCATCTAAAACACAAATGCTCTGTAAGGCTACAAAAGTTTTGTTATTGCTGCTTTTATTCCTCATCTTTCTATTCAGGCCTCTCCTATTCATATTCCAGTCTCTTATTCAAGTGCATGGTAGCTATGGTAATTTGGACCCTAGCAACCAGATTGCTGAAACTGCAAACTGGGGAGCTAAAACGAAATACGGTAACTCAAAAACCACAGGTAATAAAAAAATTCAAACCAATTGCAAATTGTCTCAGAATATGACTCTCTGCATCATGAACTTGACGTTCATTTAGAGGTGAACAAACCCTTTAATGTTTACAATTAATCCTGTGTCATTTAGGTGATAATGATCCAAGCTGGGTATTTTTGAAACCTTATATTATTTTTGCACAGTCATGGGACATATGTTAAGACTCACCTTAATATGGAACTGAATAGAAATGGAATTAGAGATTATAATACAGAGATTCTCAATAGGGCCTCATGGTGATTGCTGACAGTACATGTTCCATATTGCATTTTCCCTATCGCTATAATTTGCATCTCTCATTTTTGTTCTCTGTTTATTTGTTCCTCACATTCACAGGACACAAGCCAATTTTGGGAATGCGCCATGGTAAAAAATGTTTTGTCAAAACACATCAGTTAATAGTGCTGCCCCAGCAGAAATCTGCATTGAAATCAGTTTTTCACAAGAGCAAACAGATTTTTTATATTTCTTTTTACAATTTGACATGGGGCTAGACATATTGTCCGTTTCCCAAGTGTCCCAAGTCAGGGCCGTCATCAGGGGGGCACAGGGGTACTGTTGTACCGGGCCCAGTCCTAAAGGTGGCCCCGGCTGTGCTCCACTTTTCGAAATAGCCAACCCCCCTTGGCAGCGCCTGAAGTCGTGCCTAATAGCTGACGTCCCGAAGAGCAGTTGTCCCAAAGAGCCAAAGTCCGTAAGCCACGAAAGAACCCAAAGTTGAAGTCCCGTAGCCAAAAAAAAGACTCAAAGCCACAATAGGAGCTAAAGTTGAAGTCCCGAAGCCACGAAAGGAGCCAAAGCTAAAGACCAGAAGCCACGAGTTCAGTTTTACTGAACACCAATGTGTTTATTTTTTTTTTTGTTTTTTTGATTAAAGGAGAAGAAATAGCATTTTACACTTGGGGTGCAGAAAGTTAGGCACCCCCAAGTGACTACTTTTACTTACCTGAAACCCTGGGCTGGCACTCCTATCAGCAGAAAACTGCACCGGCCCGAAGTTCTTCTAGCGACCAACATGGAGAGATCCTCTTCCTGCTTCTTCGGGGCTTCTGGCAGTTGCGCATGTGCAGTAGAGTGGAAAGCCGTACTTTAACGAAAAACCCGGCTATTTCGCTCTACTGCACATATGTCTGCCCCAGGAAAGTTGGAAACAAAAGTCTGTCTGAAAACAGTTCAATCCTGTGCAGGCTCTTTCTGAACGCACAGGATGAGGCAAAATGACCTGAGATGGTGCCTACACACCAATATTATAACAACTAAAAAAATATACTTGTTGGTTCAGGAATGACATTTTACATGGTAGAGTGAAGTTTTCCTTTAAGGTATGGTGATCCAAATTGCAGAAAGATCCCTTATTTAGAAAACCCCAGGTCCTGGGCATTCTGAAAAAAATCCCATACCTGTATTGTATAAGTAATTATATTACAAATAGCATTTCTTTTAGCTGCATTAAACTCCAAAATCATGCACAGCTCTTGTCTGCTCTGTAACTGCAGTTTGTAGGGGGGAAAGGCGTTTACACTTGAGTTGCTTTACTTACCTCTTTCACTGTATCCTACAAACCAAGGTTTAAGGAAACCCCATGCAAAGTAACCTCCCCTGGCTTATTTAATCACTTTAACAGAAACTGCCTTACCTAATGTATCTGCCCTTAGTTTTATGTTCATTGGGATCCATCTATGGAAAGCATTAGCTCTTGATCAAGTCGTTAGAGGGCCATAAGAGTCCTATTCTCGTTTATTTCCCTTGTCATATGTATGTTTTTGTAATAAAAATACCTGGTGGTCTAGTGGTGCGGCGCCACGCCACGCCGCCGCGCTCCTTCTCCTGCCTCCAGCTCCGGCACCATCTTGGTTTCTTAGGGCGCGCTGAAACCACGCGCTGGCGTGATTATGCCAGCGTGCATTGGCGCACGTTTTGGCGCGAAATTTGAAAGTATTTAAGGCCCATTCATACTCCCAGCCAGTGCCCGTGATAGAATCTTGATTCTGGTGGTTCCTGAAGCCTTGTGCTGTCTGTTCCTGAGTATTTGTATCTGCTATTCCGGTTTTGATCCCTGCCTGTTCCTGACTATTCTGATATCCATATCCTGACCTTTGCCTGCATCTCGACTACTCTTTCTGCCTGACCCCATCTGTTTGATTACCCGGTTTGACCCTTGCCTGCCTGACGATTCTTAATATCTGCCTGCCTTGACCCTGCCTGCCTGACGATTCTTAATATCTGCCTGCCTTGACCCTGCCTGCCTGACGATTCTTAATATCTGCCTGCCTTGACCCTGCCTGTCTGACAATTCTCTTGCCTGCTCCATTTGTACCGTGACCTTCGGCCCAAAAGACTTTCTACCTGCCGTGCCCCTCTGCCAGCCAGAACATCTCGCCTTGTACCCCTCGTTAAGTCCAGGTGGCACCCAAGTAAGCTGAGGGCTCATCCCGAAGCCCAACGGTGGTCACACTACTGGTGAAGCCGAGCCGAGACCAGGGTACTTGGCACCTGTTCTGGTATTGGGTGCCGGCCGTGACATTTTTCTACTACTACTACTACTACTGCTACTACTTTTCTACCAACTAACTTTGCTACACTACATGGGCCATGAGGCTGAAACCTTATAATGCTATAACCAGATGGCTGCAACCTAACTCTGTCTCCGGTTTGAGTTAATAGACAGCCAAGAAATTATTTATTGGAACAAACACATCAAACACGTGAATTATCTTCAGTCCTCAAAGTTTATTTAGTATAAATGAACAGACTGAACGCAGACATAGTAACAAGAACATAGAGCACATTCAGTTTACATTGAGTTACCCAGGGTTCCTGAGTAGAAAGAAATGTTCTAGGTGTGTTCCACATGCTGATATAAATGTGCTGTTGATAAAATGAAATAGATGATTTTGATAGTCTGTGGCCTGTACTTGTAAAGATCTTGCTTGTTGTCATGATGCTTTTGCTGCAGGGATTAAATATGAAAACCTCCGCACAATCCGACGTGTATGAAAAGAAAATGGATTCCCGCGCAACCCTGAGCACCGATGCCGGACCTTGGTTCTGAAATAAAAGCCACTTTTGTGATACAGAATATAGAACATTTAAGGGGACTCTAAACTGTCAAGTTTCTAGCAGGATTATTGTTACTACAGTAGAACACTCAGCATGGAACATAAACATTTGTCCCTGCTATGCTTTGGCCCTTATCTGTCTGGCCACTGCCTTGTGATGTCACAGCACACCCACCACATATTTCTCGGCCATATTTCCACCCCCTTGTGATAGGAATATAACAGCATTGGCCTTATCACTTAACCCAGTGGGCAGAAGTTGAAAAGCTCTGTGGAGAACAACATTTTGACCCTGAGGACTCACTTGTGCCCATGGGATAGTACAACATGCACTGTGTGCCTTGCAATGAATACAGCAAAACAGCTGGGGTCCCAATGCTGGTGGACCAAAGAGGTGCATTGGGACCCCAGCTGTTTTGCTTTATTCATTGCAAGGCACACAGTGCATGTTGTACTATCCCATGGGCACAAGTGAGTCCTCAGGGTCAAAATGTTGTTCTCTACAGAGCTTTCCAACTTCTGCCCACTGGGTTAAGTGACAGTTACAGGGGTCCACTACTTCTTGCACAAATTTCGCATCCTAATGATAATCTATAAATATAGATAGCAATGGCATAACTAGTGTACACTGGGCTCCCCTGCAAAAAAATCTTAAGAGGGGCCCAGTGCAATCTGATCCCCATCCTCCCAGCGCACTTCCCACATGGGCTTGGCTCCCACTCCCCACCCAAACCGCACCCACTCCCCACCCACTATCCGCCCCATGCAGATGCGCTCTGCTTCCTCTGCCGCAGGTAAGAGAGAGGCTGGGGAAGAATGGGGGGAGGGTTCTGGTTGACTATAGAGAAAGCAGACCCTACAGTCTGGGTCCCCCTTTTCCCCGGGCCCCCCTGCAAATGTGGGGTCAGCTTCCTCAACTGATAGATAGGAACTAAGACCCTTTTGTCTATCCTACAGCACTGTTGGGCAATACACATAAACATAGATGTACTAATATGGTGTAGGCTCTACTATACTCACTAGGTTTCTCAGTAGCCCAGTAAGTGGGGACCCCCCAGCATAGTCCATCGACAGCGTGTCCGAACTGGGACAGATCACCTACTTGCTGGTTGGTGATCTCATAGTGTTTCAGCAGCTTATTCAGCTCCTTTTCTTTCTCCTGTAATGGTGGGAAAAGGACAAAAGAACACATGATTTTAACCAGCAACCGTATCTATTATTTCAGTTTTCACTGACAAAATGAACAAAAGAACTGATGCAATTTTAATGCATTTGGAATGGTTTGCTTTTTTGTCTTTACTATTAAGAACAACCATAGGGAAGGCTTTTTAGGAAATATACCTAAATGGCTTCTTTAAACGAGGAGAATTAAGGGACATTCTGATGTTGCATCCAGTAACAAAGAAGTGCAAAAGAATGTACAGGTATAGGATCCCTTATCCGGAAATCCGATATCCAGAAAGCTCCGAATTACGGAATGGCTGTCTCCCATAGACTCCATTTTATCCAAATAATGCAAATTTTTAAAAATGATTTCCTTTTTCTCTGTAGTAATAAAACAGTAGCTTGTACTTGATCCCAACTGAGATACAATTAATCCTTATTGGAAACAAAACCAACCTATTGGGTTTATTTAATGTTTAAATATATTTCTAATAGACTTAAGGCATGAAGACCCAAATTACGCAAAGATCCATTATCCAGAAAACCCCAGGTCCCGAGCATTCTGGATAACAGGTCCCATACCTGTATTTAGAAAAACGAACACATATGGAATAATATTTGCTATAGGTCTTGTAACCCACAGCAACCAATCAGGTATTTTCTTTCAGACAGGTGTATAGCAAATGTTTCTTGCTGGTTATTCATTTGATTGCAATGTTCGTGCAAAACAATAGAGAAAAGATCTTTTACATATTACTTTGAATATATGGCCGTGAAGGAAAAGATGGAAAAGGAAAAGCAGGGAGCTCGTCATATGAATCTGCAATTTATTAAAACTTTAGTGAGGAGGACTTGGGATTCTGGATAAGGGATCTTTCCGTAAATTGGATATTCAAATCTTGAGTCTCCTAAATCGTTTAAACATTAAACCTGATAGAATTGTTTAGCCTCCAATAACGATTAAATATATGTTAGTTGGGATAATCTATTATTACACAGAAAAAGGATATCGTTTTTAGAAATTATCTGATTAAAATGGACTCTGGGGAGATGGCCTTCCCTTAATGCGGAGCTTTCTGGCTAATGGGTTTCCGCAGAACAGATCTCATTCCTATACTGCACTCTGGGCTTATGGGTTACGGAAACACGTCTGTACATTAGCACAAAACCTGTAACCTGGTGGAATTTGTAAATACGTATTTACCCTCTTGGTGTGGATGAATTTGTTAAAGATTCCCAGTCCTGGGAAAGTGGCAATATCCATGTGAGCGACGACACAGATTCCTTTGTAAGGCATGTGGTAGGCGATTATATTCTATAAGAAACAACGTTTTCTCAGTCATTATATTGCTTTAAACTTTTCCATTTACATATTAAAGTGACATTGTCCTCCCAGAAACCATTAAGCTGCTTATTACATTTAACAAATACATTTATTATTAAGTATTTCTTTGGGACCCCCAATGAAACAAGGCTAGACTTGCAAATGGTTCACATTTTAACAAACTTCACCCACATTGATGAACTGAACATTACTTTATGCTAATCTCCCATGGGTGTCATTAGTATTAATTAATCAATTGGTCCACAAGCTACCTCAATTATCCATCCAACTGCTGCCCATTCTTTAAAAAGCCCTACTTTTTTGGGGGGGCTGCAATTTGGGGTTACCCATTGGAAATCACAAATAGTGATGGGCGAATTTGGGGCATTTCGGCCAAAAATTTGCGAATTTTCGGTGAAATTCGCGAAATGGCAAAAATTTCACGAAACGGCGCAGACGTCTCGTTGTTGACGCTGGTGTCTTTTTTTTTTTACCCCGGTGTCTGGTTTTTATTTTTTACGCTGGCTTCCATTTTTTATGACGCCGGCGAATTTTTGCTAGCAAATTTTCACGCCGGTTTCACGAATGGCGGGAATTCACCGCAAATTAGTGCCTGCCAAATAAATTCGCCCATTACTAATCCCAAACCCTATGCAAAACACTGCCTGCAGTTTCCGATACAAAACTTGTCCATGAGGATACATATGGGGCAAATTCACTAAACGACGAAGCGCCTAACGCTAGCGTGAATTCGCCAGCGTAGCGCATTTTAGTTAATTCGCCGATTCACTAACGGACGCTGGCGTAAATTCGCTAGTGTTACTTCGCACCCTTACGCCTGGCGAATTTGCGCAACGGACGTAACTACGCAAATTCACTGACGCGTGAATTATTCTGAACGCTACCTTTTACGCCAGACTTCCTTCGCCACCTCAGACCAGGCGAAGTGCAATAGAGTAGATCGGGATTGCTTCAAAAAAAGTTAAAAATGTTTCTAAGTCCCAAAAAACGCTGGCGTTTTTTCTTTTTTTATGGGTGATAGGCTGAAAAAGATCGAAATTTTTTTTGGGGCTCCCCTCCTTCCCCCCTACATTTCCTAACTCATGGCACCTTAACTATACAGTGGGCACATGTGTAGGGCAAAATAAAAATTGTATTTGCTGTTTTGAAGGTTTCCCAGGCTTGTGTAGTGCTGCTACTACATATACCTCCATTGTAACTTCAATTTGGCACCGTATGCAAATTAAGCATCACTTGCGTAACTTTGCTTTGCTTGGCGAATTAACACTAGTGCAACTTCACAACCTTATGCTTCCCCTCAGCGCAACTTCGGATTTTAGTGAATTTGCGTAGCACTGGCGAAAATACGCCTGGCGAAGTGTGGCGAAGCTGACGCTGGCGCAACTACGAATCTTAGTGAATTTGCCCCTATAGGGAGAGAACTGCAGTGGACTTTTTAATATGTCACATAAGTGCCACCTCTCATCTGTCCAACTCCTATGACTTAGGGACTAGGTATGATTCCTGACCCTAGAAGTCACATGCATACTGTATACAAGTTATTTTAGAACACCTTTTCTTTACATACATAGAAGAGTCAGAGCACCCGTCCCACACGATTTAATATTCAACATTTTATAGGCCTAATAGATTTGATAAACAGCTCATTGTTGTAATGGCCCACCCTACTAGAGGTTGAAGGCTGCAAACTGTGTGTAATACTTTTGTCATGGAAGTGGGTGACACTTACCTGGCTGTAATCAAAGACTGCATTTGCTGACTGCTTGCCTGAGTATACGTTAAAGACGACAACCTTCACTTGCTCATTGATGTTAACCGTGTGGTACACAGTTACTCCATTGGGTCCTTGTTCGGCGTATTGGTATGACTGCAACAAACAGATTTACAAGAATGTCAGTTTCAATAAAACCAGCTTAATTTGACCACTATAGAACCCAGTAAAGGAAAGAAAGAAGGTATGGGTTTCAAGTTGAACCTCATCTGTTGGGTTGATGCTGGGAGTTGGGACATCATTGTGAAGGTACATGCACAAGAAACCTTTAGCAGGCTCCTATTAGTCCAATGACTAGTAACTTCTAGTATATAACAGCTGCTTTATTTATACTGGCCATCGTTTATTTATTTACTTTACCAAAGAAATTGACTGGAAATTAAACAAGACAAATAAGGAAAAAATGTATACAGGGCCCTAAGTTTCAGGGCGTTTTTGCAGTATATTCATTTGTGAGATGGCTCACTCTTACCTCATCTGCAAGTAAAGGATGAATAAAAGCTCCCAGAAGGGCCACAAGCAGGATCTGTAGAATACAACAGGCAGATTGTGTTTTGTGGAAAGTAATATTTTTGGGTCATTGCAATAAACTACAAAGCAACACTGTTTTATCCTTCATTCACCATAATTAAAAAAGTTAAATACATCTTATTTTGATTTATGATCTATATTTTATTTCTGTGCGGGGGGTTGGCTTTGCTTCAGCAGCAGCCCGACTATGTATAAATGCAACAGCTAGGTCTCTGTTGACTGTATTTCCCTGCCATAGATTATTTCAAGTCTGATTCAGACCCCATCGGGCCATATAAACTTATTTGACAGCAGTTCACTGAGTAGGGTTTATGTTAAACATCCTTTCTGCCTATTTTTGAATTAAGAATGGGACCTGTTATCCAGAATAATCAGGACCTGGGGTCTTCCGAATAATGGATCTTTCATACCTTAAGTCTACTAGAAAATCGTGTAGTCATTAATGAAACCCACTAGGCTTGTTTTGCCTTCAATAAGGATTAATTATATCTTAGTTGGGATCAAGTAGAAGCTACTGTTTTATTATTACAAAGAAAAAGGAAATTATTTTTAAATATGTGGTTTAATGGGTTAAAGTGAAGTCTAAGGCCTTTCCGTAATTAAGAGCTTTCTGGATAAAAGGGATTCTGTATAATGGATCCCATACGTATATCTATGGTTATTGTTATTTCAGAACACATGGTCCACCTGCATCACCATTTAGAAAATGTCCATTTATAGTATCCTCGTCTACTCACCCCCTGACTCCTTACATTCAGCAAAAAAAAAGTGACCAAAAGGGAATGTACTTACCGTTGCACCCATTTTTGCCTTTAGACTGGAAATACTAAGGCATCTTAGCCTTATTTATATGTTCCAGCCTAGAGATAAGAACTCAAGCTGAGTGATAAGGCACACGGTACTACAGCAGTTTAATCTCTGCTAGTGGGTGATACGTGTTTGCAAAAAAGGCTTGGTTAATTGTTTTCCCCTTTATCATTCTCTTCTCATACCCTTTCAACCCAATGTGAATGGTTGCTTAAGAATCTACATGCAAACAGAGAAAGGGTGGAGGGCATACACGGTGAGTATTATAGAACAGAAACCAATCTAGCTCACAAAATAAAATATGAAGTCCAGGCCATATTTTTTTTACTATATAACTGAGAGGAGAAGGATTTTTGGGAAATGGTGCAAATTTGGTCCAGGTGTAGTAACCAATATCAACCAATCAGATGTTTGCTTATAAAAACTTATACCACTAAATGGTGTAAGTTGATTGGTTGCTGTTACTAAACCGAATATAAATATTGTACATTTTCAAGGTGCAATCATTTGGAATATGAGTTTTTAATATTTTAGTATTGTGGTTGGTTCAAGCTTGAGCTAGTTCATCTACCATATATATCTACACAATTGTTCTATTTTCTGACTTCCCAACTGTCAGTTCTGCTTATTGACATGAACTGCATGTCAGCTACGGCGCTAGAGTCAACCATGGGTTACCTCAGTCATTGACGGCTTCTCTCTGTTTAAGGCTTGTAACTTTTAGGATGCTTGAAATAATTCGGTACTGTTGCTCAGTGAGCTCCAAACAATGTTGTATATACTATATGAAAAAATATCCAGCAAACTATAAGAGCTGGCTGTTTAATCCACACCCATCATTGGTACCATTACATCATACAATGATATTCTTGAATAATCCAACTGTGCCAACAGTTTGTGGAAGGTCTTTTCATGTTTCAGCAGGATAATGCCCTCATGCACAAATCATGCAGTCCATACAGAATGGGCAAAATGGGTTTGCAGAGATGGAGGAGGAATGGTCCGCAGAGAGCTCTGACCTCAACCTAACTCAACTACCTGTGTGATAAACTGGAAAACCAATGTGAGCCAGTCTGATCCCAATATCAGCACCCAACCTAATCTATATGAATGCATATATCCCACCAGCAATGTAATCAGTTGGGAAGTCTGCTCAGAAGAGTAGAGAGTAAAGTATGTTTGAGCAGTAAAAAGAGGTTTTCAATTGAGAGGTTGGACAGTGAGGTATCCACATGGTTTTGGTCATATAGTATAAAAATAAAAAAGCTTTAGACAGACCAAGTCGGCAGCTTATTGGCCATGTGTGGGGCCATCTGACGGGCGTCCCCGATAAATATCTGGCCCGAAAGTCTGGCAGATGTCAATCAGGCAAGGTATAAAATCCCATCGGACATTGGCCCCATCTGAGCAGATTTTCCTTCCTTCTCAGACTCACAGAATTCACTACTGAAGTTAACATGTGACCCTATGACTGTATGGTGAAAAGAGGAGACATTGCATAAATAAGACATTCCTCCTCCTAAACTATGATAGAAAATAATGTACCAGTAGATACTGGGGCTCATTTATTAAGACAGTGCATCGCTAAAAAGAGCACAGAGGCCTGACATTTGCCCAGCGCATGCAAGTATTTAATAATGTAGCGCACGATATTTTAAAAGTTCGATTTGTGCGCTAATGTAGATAGACGCAGACAGGTGTGACGCGTAAAACTGCGTATCAGCTGTCGCAATGCTTATAATAAATTGTGCGCACAGGAAGATACCGCAAAGGTAAGAATTGGTTGTGCGCATGTATGAACGCGCTGCTTTAATTAGTTGCGTTACATATTGCGCATATTGCGCTCATCTGCGTTTGTGTCTGCGCTAATATTTGTTTTGTTGCAAAGGTGTTTAGCCTACCTGCTACTCTTAAAGGAACCTTGCTCAATATAAACATGTTGGGGGGAAGGCGTGGTTAATCTGCACTTTACAGGGGTTGTTCACCTTTAAGTTAACCAACAGCAGCCCCATTGTATTTGCCAGAACCCAGTTTAGCAGTATGGCCCTGCACACATATATAAAATTCTCTTTCAAGCAACATGAAACGCAAAAATGCGAATAAACTAGCGCAGCTGGGCAGGAATGTGCATTCTGAAGAGTGTTACTATTACGCCACAAAGAAGTAGTCGTAAAAATTGTGGTGCTGTTGCCTGGGTGCAGTTTTGCGCATATACAGCTGCAAATCTGCGATGGCCGCAGTGCAAGCGCATTGAAGCCCTGCCCCCAGCCACGCCCCTCACAAACACGGCATAGTTTGCGACATAAATGCCCAATCTTTTGTGCAAAGCGCATCAACAAAACCATAGCAAAAGCTCAGTGTTATGCACAATATCACGCAGATATATTAGCGATCGCGCTCATGATGGCGCAGACATTCTTTTGCGTCCACATATGCGATGTGTTAATAATTGAGCACTGTGTATTAATTCATTCTTGTGAAGGATTTAAAGCCTTAAAGATCCCATCAATTTCATGCGACCCTCTTGAAATTCTGTAAGTTCATACTGACTATATCGTTTCAAGATTCTAAAATTCAAGACATGAATTGGAGCAAGAGTGACCGTCGATGATTTCATTGGTTCCCATTGTACAAGTTCTTTATTGTTCCTGCGCAAAGGTGTGGTGAATGGTGAAAATCACTAGTGATAAGACAAATCGCTGTTATAAAATCGAGGCAGAGCATTCATTGCACTGAAAATATATAGATTGCTCTTCAGTCATGCTCAGACCTCACATTTATAGCAAACAATAGGTTTTTACATATAAACGCGAAATAAATCTGGCATGGTCATGGACATCTTGACAAAAGAACTAAAATGGTACCTAATTAGTCATGTATAGTGATGGGCGAATTTATTCGCCAGGCGCGAATTTGCGGCGAATTTGCGCGATTCGCCATAAGCGAATAAATTCGCGAAACGCCCACGAAAATTCGCGGGAAAAATTCGCCGGCGTCAAAATGTTTTTTTTGAAAAAACGGGCGCCGGCGTCAAAAACGAGACGCCGGCGGCGTTTCACGAATTTTTCAGCGAAGCGAAACGGCGCTAATTCGCCCATCACTAGTCATGTACACAAAGGAAATTACTACAATGGCAATATTTTCTTAATGTGGGAAAAAAATCACCCAAAGCAAAGGCTGTCTACAAGTCTTATACCATATGGGAGCCATGAAGCGAATGCAAGGATGTATGAGAAGCAAAGCAGACTGTTTATAGTTTTATAATTCAATAGGCCAACAAGGCAATGCCTCAAAGAAGAGAAACCTTTGAAAGCCTTGCTTATTCTTTCCCATAATGCTTCCAGTATTACTTGATATGATTTAGCTAGTACATTGTCGAAATGAATAGGACAAAAGCTTACAATGTATTAACTTTTTTAATAAGTTGTGGACTATATTAAACAAGATGAACATAGAATGTACAGTATGTATAGCAAGTATGATGCTATGAATGCAGGCCCTGTATAATGTATTAGAAGAGATGGAATCCTGCGCACAGACCAACGTGTATGAAGAGGAATTTAATTCCAGCACAGCCTTCAGCTCCAAACACCCTTCTTGGCTCTGAAAGAAAGGAAACATTGTAATTATTACTATGAAATGGAACACTGCATCAGAAAAAAACATACAATAATAGGGGAAAGTCCTGTGTAACATTCAGAGTCATGCCATGTCACCTTGGGGTAGGTTTTGTGTATTGTGTTTTTACCTGACCAAGATAAAAACTCAATTTGCCCAAAATACAAAGTTTTTCCCAGAATCACAGGATAATGTAGATGTAGCACACGGGTGCCACATATTGTACAAGATATAGGAGACTCAAAGATTTGCAGCAGTTAGTTGATTGCATGGAAATGGAACATGTAATGTTAATGGAGTAAACCTCCGCTCATCCAGGCTAAATACACTAGAATACTGATTTGCTTATGGATGTTACACTTACAGAAACTAGAGAGCACATACTAAATATGAATGATTTAAAGTGAGCAATATAACCAGTCCAGACAGATACAAAGCAACTACAAAGCAAATGTTCTTGGATATCACTCTGGCATATGTGCTCTTTGGTTGGCTTATATGTAGAATCCCCAGCACCACATACCTGAAGCAGTTTTATCAAGAGTGAATTTGGATTCTGTGAAAGGGTTACTGTGTGCTGGTTCTTATGCAGGGGGCTAAAGGTTTAGTTGGTTACCCTTTTTTCAGGCAGTTCCCTAAGTTTTAGCCAGCTAAGTGAGTCCTAATTAAATTTGGGTGAGGAAGCAATTTACTGGCAGTTCAGTAACTGACTAGGAGGTGCCATTGTTTTTGTCTTTAAGGGTAAGGTCACTCATGTGGAAACTTTGGGAGACTTCGGAAAACGAAGTGCTGCAAGTGCCATGCCGCTGGCGATTTTTCCTTCTAGCAGGTGGAAGGCAGGGGAAAGCAGTTCGGGCGAAATTAGTCACCCCAAAGAAGGGTGACTAAATCTCCCCGAATCTCCCAGTGTGACCTTACCTTAAAAGGAGAAGTCAACACGTGTTCAACTTCATTTTGGATTCCAAATGTGCAAGAGGTTGATGAAAGTGAAAGCATTGGCTGAGGTTGAAAATAGTTATGTAATAGCGCACTCCAGGTGTGAGAGATAGGATTAAGGTAACTAGTGAGCAGCCTAAAGCTCCAACAAGGAGGATAATAATTACTGGGTGTACCACCCACAGAGAAGGGACTGAAGTGTCATACCTAGGAGTAGATGTACTCCCATCTAGGTTACCCTTGGAGGACCTGTATGTGAGGTTGGACACTTCCAAACAGACCCAACCCACATGTTGATCACTGACCCTGATAGGAAAACACTTTGGGAGTTCTGTTCGTGAGTAATTTCTGACTATTTGTACTATTTGTACTGTCATATATGACTCCTGAAGTTTGTTCTACATTTCTGTAAATAAAGATTTATCATCTGTTTCAAGAACCACATGCACCCAATTAATGTAATCAGCCTTGCAGTGTAAGTTCTGGAACACCCTGTCTTTATAAAATCCACGAGGGTCCATCCAAGAGATTATGATTTGCAGTCAGCGTTATTAATCCATATGTACTTACTGGGGTCTTCACGAGCCCAATATGTGGGAATTCCCCAGCATAGCCCTTGAACTGCACTTCCAAACTGGGAGAGGTCCGTAACCTGCTGATTGGTGACTTCATAGTGTTTCAGCAGTCTGGATATCTCCTCCTTCCTCTCCTATAGGCAAATGAAATGGGCATCATATTTGGTGTTAGGATTAATACGAGCTGAGTAACCAATGACATGACAGGCATTGAAGGATATAAAATTGTATGTTTTTCCTTATGTGAATGACTTTTCAGATAATGGCATTTATATATGTATTTATACACGTACAGCCACACAATTGCTGAATCAGTAGTTATACATGCAAGCAAAGGCTTACCCTGTTGGTTTGGATGAACCTCTGGAAGATGCCAAGATCTGGAAAGGTAGCAATATCCATGTGTGCCATAATGCAGATCCCTCGGTATGGCATGTGGTAGGCAATTATATTCTAGAAAAATAAAAGAATGATCACTGACAATTTTCTGGAAAAGTCAAATTCTATTAGAATCTATAAGGTAGACATTTAGTTTTTTTATTCCTGATATGTGGGTGTACCACATTTACATAAAGCAGTCTATTTTTATTACAGGTTCAACTCACCAATGAAACGATTTGGTCTATATTTTACATGTTGTACTAACGGATATTTTATATGATTTTGTATCATGTGTATCAGCCTTCCTCCCATGTTTTCAAGAATACCTACAACAGCAAACCCTAAATCTTAGAGGGCCTTCCAAATGGGTTTCCAGGATTAACTAGAGTAGCAAATACTTATCCACGCTAACTGGCCTTTATGCTGCCCTTCCCATTCATTGCTTTGGGTACCACTCATAACTATAGAGGTTGCAGACCCTGTGGCTGCAAGGGGTCCCAGGAGGCATAGGGGCTCCATGAGGCTCTAATTGATATACAATTTCAACAAATATTGGTAAAACAATTCAACCTCTAAAGATTTTGGGGGCCTGAAAAATAATTTGCTGTGGTGCCCAGTAATATCTAGTTATGTCACTGGTATCCCTGCAATGGAAGCCCCCACAATTTAAGATCTTATACTTATACTTTATGTTTCAGAAGTTCATTACAAGTGGTTGTCAAAAAAAGCTGAGGCAAGTGAACTGACCTCTTCAACATAAAGCAATTCTTGACTGTTTCTAGTAAATGTGATGTACCATATCATTAGAACCTCTTTTGTAGATTATGTTTTGCTTCATTGATATGTTTATTTGCTTTGGAAACACTTACCTGCCTGTAATCAAAGACTGCATTAGACATCTGCTTTCCTGAGTAAATATTGAACACTACGATCTTGACCTGCTCATTGATATTCACAGTGTGGTACACCGTCTCCCCATTACATCCTTTTTCATAGTACTGGTACGCCTGC
Source organism: Xenopus petersii (assembly GCA_038501925.1). Taxonomy (NCBI): domain Eukaryota; kingdom Metazoa; phylum Chordata; class Amphibia; order Anura; family Pipidae; genus Xenopus; species Xenopus petersii. Next base: position 106,246,544 of record CM076677.1, read on the forward strand.
AACAATGACAATCTGCACTTAGAAATTTGTTCCTTAGTTTGACATTTCCATATATTACAACAGAGAAAACAGTAGACTCACATGCATTTATGTGGCCACATGTTTTATTAATGAAATACGATACGGACCTTCTTGACTGGCTTTGGTAACAACCCTGTGCTTAAAGAGGTCAACATGATGTGTAATGCATTAATATTATTTTAGTGTGCCATTGCAATAAATTCTGGGGTTTTCTGCCCCTAAGAAGCAATTTGGAAATAGAGACTGGAGACTGGAGTTTTTCCTCCTTCATTTGTGTGGACTAGGCATTATACAGGTATGGGACCTGTTATCCAGAATGCTCGGGACCTGGGGTTTTTCGGATAATGGATCTTTCCTTAATTTGGGTCTTCATGCCTTATATCTACTAGAAATTCATTTAAACATTAAATAAACCCAATAGGCTGGTTTTGCTCCCAATAAGGATTAATTATATCTTAGTTGGGATCAAGGACAAGCTGCTGTTTTATTATTACAGAGAAAAAGGAAATAATTTTAAAAAATTTGGATTATTTGGATTAAATGGAGTCTACGGGAGACAGCCATTCCGTAATTCAGAGCTTTCTGGATATCGGGTTTCCAGATAAGGGATCCTATACCTGTATAAAGAATGGACTGAAGATTATCAACATATCTTTTGGTTTGTTTTAATCAAGATTCATGTTCATGTACTCAAAACGTCTGGATATATGTTAAAAACAAAAGGTTTTTGGCCCTAAAAATATTATAATATATGGCCCAATATTTTCTACTGAAAAACAAATTGAAAGAATACAGCTGGTGGCTTCTGAGGTCAGGGCTGGAAATTTTCTGGTATATTAAAACCTAACAATGAATATATTGAATGCTGAGTTGAAATCATAATATATTTTATATTATATCTGAAAGGGCCAAAAGTAAATTGATAACCTCTTACCTCATCTGCACGTAGAGTATTAACAAAAATTCCCAAAAAAGCCACAATCAGGATCTGTAAGAACAAGGGAATATCTTATCTGGCAAGATTTCTTTACGCAGGGTGTATGCAATATTTTAAACATAAAAAAGATGCATGTGGTAAGGTATGACTTTGGCTTTCATCATTCAAGTCAACTCCCCCTTATTTAATGCTAAAAGGTATTGAAGTACTCTCTATGGCAGGGGTCCCCAACCTTTTTCACCCTGAGCAACATTCAGATGTAAAAAGAGCTATGGAGCAACACAAGCATGAAACAAGTTCCTGGGGTGCCAAATAAGGGCTTTCATAGCACCTATGTGAGCTGGCAGTCTACGGGAGGTTCTGTTTGACAGTACTTCTGGGTTTTATGCACTCAAAACTTGCCTCCAAGCCTGGAATTCAAAAATAAGCCTCTGCTTTGAGGGAGCAAAATCCAAGGGGTTGGGGAGCAACATGTTGCTCACGAGCTACTGGTTGGGGATCACTGCTTTATGGAGTAAGGCAGAAGGTGAGATCTTCTGAATAACACTGGAGTACCACCTGTAAGATATAATAACCAATATGTAGATGCTGTAGGGTGTAGTCCTCCAAACCCTAGAAGATTTCCAGGGAGCCCACGCAGACAAATTCTATCATGCTTCTCTTCGTCTCCTATTTTAGACAATGCTGTGTTGCGGTTGGTTGCTCTGACAAAACATTAGCTGTGAGGATCCCTACTATTTCAAGAACCTTTTGCAGAGGAGGCCTAGGGTTCTTTTGTTGACCTTCTCCTTGTCAATATCAAATAATAGCACTATAAATGGACTCAGCCCTAGCATGAAAGAGCATGGCCTAAAACATTTCATCAACTGATTAAATTGTATATTTTTTATTACTTACAGAAATGTTGGGCGCAGTACCAGCAACTTTTGCAATACATCTTTTCAGGTCCTCCCCCATTATTTCTCTCTTATGGTATCACATGACATTTATATCTAGAACCCCGGGGAAGGTCAAAATGTTAATTACTCACCATTGCAGCCATACTTGCTGATGTACAACCAAGAGGAGTTAGAGGGATCTGAACTATGGCATCTTGCTCCACTCATTTATATGTTCCAGCTATAAGATAAGAACATAGTGCCCCGAGATAAGAAATATTCTGCTACTGTATGCTACATATTTGCAAAACAGGATTGGTTTATTGTTCCCAATTTCATGACGCTTAACTCAATTTTTCTCATTCCAGCAGGAATTGTATAGGGAACGAAATGTAAACAATGCTTGGGTGGAAAGAGCACACACACAGTCAGGGTTTGATTAAAGGGAACTGAAGAACCATTAAAAAGAGTTATGTTTGGGAGGAACGGCCCAGAAAGCAAAGAAGTCGTTTTGTAGCTGTGCCTGGTATAACTGATTCCACAAATATGTTATCTCATTTTGTTTTACATCATATGGTTTTTGTATAATTTGTACATGTCGATTATTGTAGGAAGACTATTTTAAAAGCAATAAGCCTATTTGTCAAAGCAACACAATTTACTTGCTTGTTATAACAAATAGATTTGTTTACAGAGGGATCTCCTGCATAGACTGTTATTTCACTAGCCTGTTACTGTCTATGAAAGGCATTTTTAGCATACTGAATGTCAGTCTCTTCCTGGCATTATTTTCATGGGAATAAGTACAAATCAGTTGGGGTCCAGGGTGAGTGTGAATTCCAGAAATTCTACAAACTTTGCTGATTCATAAAACAATTTGTAATTATAATTATTTATTGTTTCAACTGTCACTGGATGTTTTCTTTGACCCAACAATTCTTTGGATAATTTGCTTGTGTGTCTGTCTATCTTAGTGGTGGCAATAAAAAAAAACATGGGAAATGCCAAAGGACCTACATCTGCCCATAATACCTGCCTTTTGTGAATAATAGCTACTGCTCATTTCAGAACTGTTGTAAAGGGAATGGCAACCCCTGAATAAAATAGTTTCCAGAGATGGTAGCAGACAGTCTTTTTACTGTGAATGTGGTTATTACTGGTTATAGGAGATCTTCTACTTCATGTTCCATGACCAAAGACAGAATATATTGTAGCTGTACATGTTTATTGGAATGTTGGTATTCACCATCTTATTGAACACAATGTTTGGGCCATTTTGTGCAGCTGGTGTTCTAAAGTAGTCAGAGGCCTTAATTGTACCACACAGGGCGATTCTAGGACAAAGATGTTCAACAGTTTATTAACTGAAAGCCTGAAAGCCTTCATGTGCAGGGTAAAATCCTTTACAGTATGTAGGAGTGCTTTCCAAAAGATAGTCCTTAGTCATTAAAAATCTTACAGATGGGTCCTGCAATTACCTTTGTTTGTGGCTTTACCCCACTTATTAGTATGCAGATAGAGCAATGATTTGGGGTGGACCATGGCTTTATTAGGTGTTGTTGAAGGGGGGCTTTGAGTCACCCTCAAACATTGTTTGTACCCCAGCAAATGGAGTAAAACCCCACACAGTCCACTCGAGCTTGGGAAGATGAAATGTTCAGTTTTCTTTGCAGTCTATATAAGTCAGCCATTTTCCGTTATCTTGGAAACCCGTAATCCAGAAAGCTCAGAATTACAGAAAGGCTGTCTCCCACATTATTTTATCCAAACAATCCAAAATTTTAAAAATGATTTCCTTTTTCTTTGTACTAATAAAACAGTACCTTGTACTTGGTCCTAACTAAGACATAATTCATCATGGTGGCAAAACCAGCCTACTGGGTTTTTTGAATATTTACATGATTTTCTAGTAGACTTAAGGTATGGCGATCCTAATTATGGAAAAATGCATTATCCAGAAAACAATAGGTCCCAAGCATTCTGGATAACAGATCTCATAGCTGCATACACATATAATCACTGCAGACATACAATAAATGCATTTCTGGTTACAAAAAATACAATAAAAAACATTGATTGAGCATGTCGATTTAAAAACTCTTTTCTGCAGTTCTGCCTAACACCTGTACAAACAAGGACATGCAAATGCCAACTGTTACTAATGGAAAAGAAAGCTAGAAAAGGTGAAAGTTGAATCACTGACAAGGAAACTAGTCTGTACATTAGAGTAAGACAGTAGTGTGCAATTGCAGTATACTCTTTTAAGATCCATTTATTCTGGCCAATTAACCACATCATATCAAGATGGATCCCCACTCACTGGCAACTATGTCATAAAATTAAAGCCATTGCATTCCTACAGCTGACAAATTTTACAAAAGTCTTTGACTTTATTTGATTCTTCTAACATTCAATTCTAATTTATGTTTAATTTAATTTATATCTGGTTTTAATATATTCAGCAAACAGCATGTATTTCATATCAGTAGACATGTCATTAACGAGCATGGTATTATGTTATATACAGAAGTCCTGCTTTGCATAATGGGTGGTGCACAAATTCTCCCTTTAAACCTCCTAATTGATTACTTTCCCTTGAATTGATTCACCGCATGACTTTGCTAAAGACTTAGAGCAGAGCATTGAAAATAACTATGGGCTTATATTTGTTGTATTTGAGTACCTGCATACTGTATGTTCTATTCCCTCTGAGTGACCCACCTCTCATTGCCTTGAGAAGTACTAACTAGAATGAAGGCATAATGCCAGTAAATAAGACCCTGACCTCTACCCATAGAGTACAGCCTAGAGGTGATCATTAAGTCCAAGAGTGACCTGTAGTAGGACTAAAATTAGCATCAAGGAAGCAAATTGTGGTTCACGTTAGGGTTGGTGTCACTTGCAACATTACAAGTGGTACCAAAGTCCAATTCCCTTGGCACTAGTTAGTTGATGGCATAGAAGCAAGCCACCCTTAGGGATGAAGCAACCATGTGTAGCAGAGCTTTCAACTTTTCATCTTGTTTGTTATATGGCAATAAGCTTTGTTCTTATTGGTTCAGTAAAGTGACTGACGGTATTGCTTCACAGAATGGATATTCTGTTTCATCTGTTTTGTGAAACTGAGCTTTCATTTTTTTGAAAGAATGAATTCTGTACCATAAAATCTTGCTTTCTGTCACAAATATCTATTTTGTCATTCAAATGTAGCTTGGCATGCTCTAGATCAGGGATCCCCAACCTTTTGAACCCGTGAGCAACATTCAAAAGTAAAAGGGGTTGGGGAGCAACACAAAAATGCAAAATGTTCTTGGGGTGCCATATAAGTGATGTGATTGGCCATTTAGTAGTCCCTATGTGGATTGTCTGGGGGTAATCTTTGACTCCTCTCTCTCCTTCTCTGATTATATTAACACCACTGTCAAAACCTGTCTCTTTTGCTTACGCAATATTGCCAAAATCCGTCCCTTCCTTTCACCTGCTGCGGCCAAGACGCTCATGCTCTCATCCTATCCAGACTAGATTACTGTAACCTTCTACTAACTGACCTCCCTAACTCCCATCTCTCCCCTCTATTGTCTGTATTCAACACTGCAGCCAGAATTATCCTCCTCTCATCCAAAAGGGAACAGGCCTCTCCGCTGCTGAAGTCCTTATCATGGCTTCCTATAAAACAAAGAATAACTTATAAACTCCTCCTCATAACCTTCAAAGCTCTTCATTCAAAGCCCTGCCATTCCTGAATCTCTCAGGAGAGAATCCTCCTTCAGTGTTTTTAAAACAAAACTCAAAGACTACCTTTGGGAGCACCTGGATAACACCTGAACTGGCACTTATATAACGGTGTAACAAACTGTAACCCACAGCACCTTAATACCCCTCTGAATTGTGTCTGTATGATACCCTCCCATTTAGACTGTAAGCCCTATGGGGTAGGGTTCTCTAGCCTTTTGTTTCCTTCACACTGAGTACTTAATCTGTATTGTAATTATATTTTTTATATTTATGTGAATTGTATTTCTAATAATGCACTTATTGTTACTTTTTATTCCAATGACCCCTTGTTTGTTTCTACTAATTTATTGTTTTGCTGTACAGTGCTTTGCCCTCGAGGAGCGCTTTACAAATAAAAATATACATACATACATACATTGTCAACCTACATTGAGACTCTGTTTGGCAGTACATCTGGTTTTTATACAACCAACTTGCCTCCAAACCTGGAATTCAAACATAAGCCCCTATTTTGAGGCCACTGGGAGCAACATCCAAGGGGTTGGAGAGCAACATGTTGCTCATGAGCTACTGGTTGGGGATCACTGTTCTAGATAGATACATCATTATATATTCTGTCCAAGTTTTTTTCTTACAAAATTTATTCTGTAAGTAACTTTACACATACCGTATATACTCGCGTATAAGCCGAGTTTTTCAGCACCAAAAATGTGCTGAAAAAGTCGACCTCGGCTTATACGCGAGTCAGACAGCAAATGTGCAGAGTCACCATTGCACAAGCAACACAATTGCTCAGACAGGCTAAGTAAGTACCGTAAGCATGATTTCTTACCTGCCCACATCACGTCCCCCCTCCCTAGTCTCCACGTCACTGGATACGGAAGGAGAGAGACCGGACTGACCGTCCCTGCCTGTATCCCCTCCCACATTCTTCAATACTCCGTGCGTGTGTGAATAGCAGGCTCAAGGCACGGGCGATCACATTTATGAGCGGGGGGGGGCTTTCCCCCTCCCTCAGTAGCTGCGCTGTCAGCAATAATAATGGTTTAACCCTGCAAACACCCTCTGATTTGTAAGTAGCTTTTTTTTTTTGCCCTTTGGCTTACTCTCACTGGGATGTAATTTGTGCTTTTTCTCAGACTGAAGTTTTTACGACTCAGCACCACTTCCTGTGCTAAAGTATTTACTGTGTCAGGAACGTATCTGTCATTATTAGCCGATCGTTGAAACACTCCATTATTGTCTGGCAGTGATATAGCTTGTATGCAACATAATCTGGAATGTTTACTGCAAGAAGTGGACATTTGTGATCAGCGTTCAGGTGTATTGCAGTGTTAGATGGCATTGCTTATTTATTTTTGTCCTGTATTTCTGCTTATACCATTGCTATGGAAAAAAAAATCACAAATCTTTCAGAGAACTAACTGTGCTCGTCTTCAGAATGTATTGCTATTTAGTTGGGGAGCATTCTGTCCCAGTGGCTTCACAGATCCTATCTGATCCCTATTATAAGCAGCATTCCTGCCCTGCTTTATGGCAGCTGAGATTCTAGCTAGCGTATCTGTATAACAGAGCATTCTCTCCCAGTGGCTGCACAAATCCTATCTGATCCCCATTGTAAGCAGCAGTCCTGTCCTGCTTTATGGCAGCTGAGATTCTAGCTATCTGTTATTTAGAGAAATTTTGGGAAACTTACCAGTAGCTGCTGCATTTCTCACCCTAGGCTTATACGCGAGTCAATAAGTTTTCCCAGTTTTTGTAGGTAAAATTAGGTACCTCGGCTTATACACGGGTCGGCTTATACACGAGTATATACGGTAAGTGTGTCTGTTACATGGATGTTATACATCTGTGAGACAGATTGCTTTTTAAAATGTACAGAATGGAGTTTGTAATATAATGACAACCTTTTGTGTACTAAACAGATCTGCTCCTAATTGGCCATTAGGCTTGACCCCCTCAACCAAAGCTCTGAGCACCCTCATAGTTTATTCAAGTTTATTCCGCACAAAAATGTAGAAAAGTATAATAGTTATTGTAACATCATTAAACGCAAACCCCATAGTTTATGGCCTTGTCTGTTTGATATCCATATGGCACTTTGATCATGTGCAATCTGGGCATGAAATGTGTAAAGCTGTAGACTGTGGGGGATGTATTTTTCTATAATGATAAAATAACATTTTTTTGTACTTTTGGTAATCTTTGGCAAACAGAATGAATGTGTATATTACATAAAGGGTACCACATTGATTCTGGGTCTTTTTCTCATTTTCTACAACATATGTTATCCCTCAGCTTTTTTTTAATATTAAGCCCCATAGTTTGGCAACCTGTGGCCCAAGAAGTAATGGTTACCAGGGTCGGGCCACTGTCCAGGGCCCCCCTTCACCCCTACTGTGAAGCGTGGCCGGCGAGCACACATGCAGGCGCACTCGGCGTGCACACACTGCTGCAATTGGCGCATCGCAGATGCGCAGCCCGATTTTTTTGAGGATTTCAAAATGGAGAGAGGGAGTCTGGCCCGGTGGAGGCCCATGAGGGTCGGGTCCCACCGGGTTTTTTCCCGGTGTCCCGCCGGGCCAGTCCGACACTGATGGTTACTATATATATTTGGTTTAACCTGGAAACAGCTTTTCTGTTTCTTGAAATATGTGAGATCATCAGTCATAAGTAATAGGTTTCAGATTTATCATAATATAAATTGCATTACTACATCTGGGCTGTATTCATTTACATGTATTGAGGTATAGCTTCATTTATTGGAAACAAGAAGGGAGGTGATTCATCCCACTTATGCAGATAAAATCTAAATATAATGTGCTAGCCCTCCTCATATAACAGGGACAATAAGTCACTGCGATGTAACAATCGCTATCATTCATCCTACAGAGGCCCACTCAGGGAACCCAACATAAGAAAATTATTTAGAGAGCTTATTAATATTTTCCTGTATTTTCAATGCTAATAGTAACAATTACTTATCAAAGGTATGATGTGTTATTGAAGACATGAAATCTTTCTATGACAATTGTATTTGATACTGCTAGGCTGTGTCTTGCCAGTAAATATTTATTGAAACATAGAGAATTATAGAATCAATGGTGTTGGCATTTTGTTGCTATTGTGCTGTAGATTCCACAGGGATCAAATGGAGTGTATTTCAGTAAACCAGGAAGTCCATGTGATGAAGCCACAATGGGTCAGATGTTTTTATTTCACGAGCCCATTTTTATTAAAAAGACATGGTAGGATCCCCTGTAGTTCATAGCAAAGTCACAGATGGCACTAGACTAATCCAAGATATCCAAGATAGAACACAGACATTTGCCTTTAATTTTCACACTGGGAAGTTGCCCCATGATTTGACCAACACTGGCTTTCGTTTGCTTTCACTGTTATATTTGGTCACAGTGAGGACAGTTATAACATACTTTATGGTCTTCGTGCAGTTACAGTTCAGCAGATTGAGCCTGGTTCAGGTGATCCATTATGCCATAAATACGTGAACATTTTTGCTATAGGTAACTTTCTAGCTTAACCGAATGATATAAATAGTCTGCAACTGAGCAAATAAGTCATCTATAGAGTAATGCTCTAAAAGAGTCAAAAGCCTCTAAAACAAAATTACACCTTTTAACCATTTTGCCCAAATATATAGACAGCCTACTGTATACATTAATGGAAAGAATGGGAAAAGTCAATAAAACCAAATTCCAAAAAAAGCAGTTCAGCTGCATGGCTGTGCATGGACTTCTGGTGTAAATACTGTTCTACGTCTGACATCGTACCTAAAGTAGCCTATGGAGCCTCATTTCTTGGGACATACGTCAACCAGGTTATTTAGGATAAAGTAATTGTTTGATTGTGTGCCAGGTACCTACTGTATTGAGTTATACAAGATTTGGAAGCCTCTTCAATAGAATAATCTGACTTTTCCAGTAGCGTGCATCCATAATATGGAATGATATTCTCCTCTCTTCTTGGTGTTTATAGGGGAAGTAAAGTCTAAAATAGAATAAGGCTAGAAATGCTGTATTTTGTATACTAAATATAAACATGAACTTACTACACCAGAAGCCTAATCAAACAAATGATTTATGCTTTTAAAGTTGGCCACAGGGGTCATCATTTTGTAACTTTGTTAAACATATTTGCAAGACCAAGACTGTGCACATGCTCAGTGTGGTCTGGGCTGCTTAAGGATCATCATAAATGATCAAAACAGTACAAGTCAAATAATATCTACCAGAAGCCGATACATCAAGACTGATTAATAATCAGAATATGCAGACTGCACTGGGTCCTGTGTTTTCATGTATTTTCATGTGGATTTTATAGTTTTTATATTGTTTAATACAAACTTTCTCCAACTCTGCAGAACCAGTGGCTCCAGCAAAATAATCCTTCAAACAGAATCCCAGTTTATCTGTTCAAATCTGGCTCCATGATCTTTGTCCCTGCAGTAAAGGGGTTGTAAAGGCAAAATACAATCCAATACAAATCTCTACACAGTCGCTGACTGCTCTACAGGGAAACAAACAAAGCTGCTTGAGTTCTGCATGGCTGGGAAGTAAGGCTGCTGTTCATAAGTATGATTGTTTCCCTGCTCAGCATTTAGGGACCATCTGACAATTTCTATCCACAGCAGTAAATGAAGGGAGAATTTCACTGCATATAGTCAGGTTTCTTATAAAAACAGTACACACATTTTAATTAAAGTATATTGGTTTCTTTTTCATTAAAGAAAATAAAACTGTGATTTTATTTTTTTGCCTTTATATGCCCTTTAAAGGAATGCTATTTGTTGATTTTGTTTTTTTTAAATAAATAAAGTTCCAGCAGAAATGAAACACAGATGGACGTTAGCAAAGTTGGAAACCCTTTGGGTGACTTATAACCTTTCCTATCAAGTCTATGCATTTGTGACCCCCACTTGGTGGTACTTTTCAAGATTAAATGTCTCCAGGAACAAATGATTCAGATATTTTGCAAGAAGAATGCTGGAATCCTGATGGAGTATCTCAGAAAGAAAATGATGTAATCTTGCAGGAGGTTAACCCTCTCTGACATTCATCCGAGACGCTACAGTCCATTTGTGCAGGGTTGCATGTGAGAAATCCTTATTCATTACTGTTTGGCAGGAAGCATGGATTGTATCCAAGTTCAGATCCAGCAACAATAGCTAAAGAAAGGCCTGTAGGATATGCAGTGTTAACCATCAGATAGTTCAGAGCACGCAAGAAACTGCCCCAGGGCTTTCTTTAGTTGTTATAGTGTGGCCTGGAAAAGACTCACTGTGCATGGCCTCACTATTTACTGTATATAAAGCAGTTCATCCTTTGAGCCTTCAACTGTTGACAACGCCAAACACCCCCTGATAACCTTAGGCATTGTACCTCAACAACAACTGAAGGGTCACAGTTTGGGCAACAAAATTTGAGTAATAATGTACCCCCTACCATAAAATATAAGGATTTTAAAAGTTACGAAGGAAGAATTTTGCCATTTGAGTGTTGTTGTACTTGTCAAAGCGCTACATAATTTGATGCTGCTATATTAATAAATTCTACTTATACAATTATGATAATAAGATTAAGCAACGATATATAAATATATAAATAACTTTTAATATAATTATAAAATACTATGCAAGTCTGAGTCACATGACACAAGCAATGCATGTATTGATTATAACTGATGACATATCTAAGTAACTCAATAGTGATGTGTATAATGTGGCCCTACTGTCTCCATTTTGCTCAGTTAAGCCTACTATCTCTCTCTCTCTTTCATATGATGCTTTTTTTTTTGCCAATTTTCATTTTCTGATTTCTGCTCTTTTGCCTCATGTCTCTCCCTCTATCATGCTCTCCACAAAGTTCTGGAAACTGACATTAAATTTGCCTGAAAATTTAATGGAGATATGTATTTGTAGATATTGTCGTTATGGTGTATTGTGTACCTTACCAAAATCTTTCCATTTTCAATAGGGTGGAGGGGCAATAAGATCCAGATCCAGCATTTTGCCTTTCTAGCAAGTAAATAGAGAAATCTTTTTTTAAAAAAAGTTCTAGTGGCTTCTACCTTGAGTCCAGGGAGTGCAGTAAACGAGAGAATTAATTCTTACAAGGAGTCCCTAATGGAGACTAGTCTTTACCAGCTCCAGTGACAACCCTTATTCTTATCTACCTCTGTAGGTGCCTGTGTACTACTACTACTACTACTAGTAAAACAGTCTGTTACTCATGAGCAGATAAATCTCATTCTGACACAGAAAGTAAGAGTTGAAAATCAATGGGAAAAGTCAATAAATCCACCTTTGCCTTTATTCACAGTAGGGCAGGAGCAATGTTTGGAGCCACTTTGCATTTGGTAACATTAAAAATGTCTGCATTGTATTGAAATATATCTATCCATTGCCCTCTACTGACTAATACATAGAATGCATAAAACATACTGCACAAGTTGAGATGAGGTTCCAACTAAAGAAAGATCAAGCTCCTATTTAAATCCAGGTTTATGTTCTAAATGTAGACTCAAGTGAGAACTTTACACTTGTAAAACACATTGCCTCCTTATATTCATAATGTTCTGTTTCTCATTCTTACTGCTCATAGGGACAGTATCTACGTTGTAGAATAGTGTTATATAAATACAACCCACACACTTTTCTGCCACAAACTCCCTATATTTGACCTCTTTTTTTTTTACTAGAAAGTATTGATTGAATTTATTGACTGAGCATTGGTGAGGTTTAACCCCTATATGTCAAGCTGCGGGGAAACTTAATTGTATACACAGAATGAGCAGGGGTCTAAGTATAATGGCCAATGGTTTCTTATATGACAAGATGTATTGGTTCAGTGAGAGAAAGAATAGAACCCCTCTTCCATCAAGTACTAAAAATTGGCTCCCAAATCAATTCTCTTTATGCTTTCAAAATCAGCAACCACCGGAGTTAAAAAATCAATAAAATTACCAGCTAAAAAATACCACCAATCTGTAATCAACCCTCAATAATTCCAAAATTCCTATTAAAGTGCATGTGCCATTCAATCAATTCATTAATATTATAATTAATAGCTTAATTGATGAATGCCTTAAAAAAGTTCTACATACAGATTAAAGTGCTGATATGGATAACTCTCAAGTAATTCAATATCCTTCTTAATCCATTGATGTATTCAAAAGTGCAGTGCCAGTAAATAAAATTAATGGATAATGTAATCCCACACTGGGACTCCAAGGGGACCAAAGATTTGTGTTTTTTGAGGCAAAGGTAGTTCTCTTACAGCCTAGGGCTAGCTAATATTTGAGACCACAGTCTTGGTTACCCTGCCTTCTCCAACTTTGTGATGTCCCAGCGATAGAAAAAATATAGGTAGAAGTAATTGGGGCAACTCCACCTCTCTTTTTTCATTTTCTCACTATCTTCTATGGATTAAACTGATTGGGAACTAATTTATCCTATAAAATTATTTATGGTCACCAATTAATTTACTGTTTACTAACTACAATCAATTGGGAGAATTATTTTATTTATTGGCACTGCACTTTATTTATAATTAATTACTAGGAAGCTATTGCATTAATTCAAGTTAATATACCTAAGCACTAAGTTACTACCCTTAAGGGAGAGTTGATTAAATTATTTATTGGCACTGCACTTTTGAATACATCTATGGATTAAGAAGAATATTGAATAAATTGAGAGTTATCCATAGCAGCACTTTAATCTGTATATAGAACTTTTTTTAGGCATTCATCAATTAAATTATTAATTAGAATATTAATGAATTGATTGAATAGCACATGCACTTTAATAGGAATTTTGGAATTATTGAAGGTTGATTACAGATTGGTGGTATTTTTTAGCTGGTAATTTATTGTTTTTTTAACTCCGGTGGTTGCTGATTTTGAAAGCATAAAGAGAAATGATTTGGGAGACAATTTTTAGTACTTGATGGAAGAGGGGTTCTATTCTTTCTCTCATTGAATTTATTTATTGAGCTACTGATCAAATCAGACCTCAGTTTTAATCGAGTGGATAAATTCTTAGCTGTCAATTAAGGGTATCATCCTTTACCTTAATATGATATATTGGTGTAACTCCATCCCTAAAACATCTACAGAGACAATTGACAAAGACTATATTTATAATGACTTCTCAGTCTTATCATTGTATTGTATAAAGAAGGACATTGGTTCAAGAGACAAAGATATAATTTTGCCTCTGTGTAGCTTAGATTAGAGTTTACATTGAGTATTTAATGCAGTTATAGATTCCAGTCTATAGAAAGGATGGTAATTAGCTGGATTGTGTAGAAACCTAAAACTAAGATGGAATTAAGTTAGAAGAAAATTGATCAGAGGGGCTTGCAAGGAAACACAATAAAATACCTTAGAGGCATTGGAGAGTAGAAGTGTCACGGTCAGCACCCTAAATCCAGAACCTATGCTATGCACCCTGTTCTCGGCTCTTGCTTTTGCCTTTAACAGCCGCCTTTCACCTCGGGAGGAGCCCTCGTCTAATCAGATGCCGCCAGGTCTTAATAAGAGAGGTTCCAAGCAAAGGGTTCTGGACGAGCAAAGGGGCACGACGGTAAAGCAAAAGTCTTTTGGGCACAAGGTCACGGTACAAGGCATAGGCAGAAAGTGTAGTCAAATCAGGCCAGGTCGGGCAGGCAGAGTACAAGCTGAGTCATACAGGCAAGGGTCAAACCAGGAGATCAATCAGAAGGGATGCAGATATAGAAGAGTCAGTTACCAGGCAGGGTCAGGAATGCAGAAGTCAGGATCATCAAAACAGGCAGGGGTCACAACAGGTATCAGAAATCAGACAGAATACAGGTTCAGAAGCACCAGGAAATCACCAAAAATGATCCTATAATGGGCAGTGAAAAAATACAAAATTTCCTTTGAATTTCGCGCCATTGCGCGCAGGCGCCATCGCCTATAAAAATAGAAGATACACACCGCGCTCACCCTTAGTTACCAGCACGCAGAAGAAGAGGAGCGATGTTGAGGGTGTCCCCACCGATGGCGCAGCGGGCGTCCCAGCTGTACCACTTTAAAGCAACATGCACTGCCTGGTCAAATTGTGGTGTTCAGAGCAATTCGTGAAACATATTTTTGGGTCATGTCTACTTTTGGAAACCACATCCATTGCAGCACAAAAGTCCCACCATTGAATGTGACTCAATCACCCTTCAGTAGCCACAGAATGGGTCCCCATGTATGCCAGACTCTGCCTGCCCTATGCTCCCTGTGTGTGCCTTGCTCTGCCTGTGGAACATAATCATGGTATTTGTTCTAGGGGTTTGTTAGCATTTGAAAACTATTGTTAGGGGCCCCTGAGGTTTTTAATCAGGTGCCCGGGTTGTGTTGTGTTATCCACAGGGGAGGAGGAGGTATATGGATTCAAGGGTATGTCTTAATATGACAGTTTTATTTACATATGAGTGATAAGTGATATCCTTAGAGTGAGCACCAACCATTTGGTTTTTTGGTATGCCACCAACATTAATGTGGACATGGTCTTGTGGTAACATGGGTGTGGTTGAAAGTAAGTGTTCTATAAAAAAAGGAAGTGGTCAACACTGGCTTCCATTATCAGTCCTCCACCATGTACACCAGAAAAATTCCGGCCCTCAGTACCACAGAAGTTGGACAGCACTGTCCTAAATGATAAACAAGATGACGGTGTGCGGGGAGATCCATCTTACATATGTGTCACTGCCCACCGGTACTATGGAACGGCAGAAGTTGCTGCCAGGACCGCATATATAAATATGTGCAACCATTGCATTTTATTCTGAAAGTACACATAATTAGTCATAATGTGCAACTCCATGTGGCTGTTTTCTAAATAAACCATGTCGTCTGTCAGCTTCAGAAATGATTGAGACTCCTTTAAATTTAAACATTAGCATAAAGTGCTCATATGACACTACAATGCCTGTCCATCTTTCCTTAACACTCCTCTTGTCTTTTTCTAAAAGAAAGGCAAAATGTGTGTTTTTTTGAATACATCTTTTTATTAGTCATAGCTGAGAGAAGAAGGATCCAAATTGAAAGAAATTCCAGAGTAGACACTGTCCAACCATGGAGTGGCGTCCTTTGTTTAAAAACAGAAACTTATTCCCAAAATTGTGATGATGCTGGCAGTATGGCATAGGCCAAAGCCTTCCTCGTTAACTGGAACAATACAATTTCCAAACAGATAAGATTTTAGTAGAGAAGTAATACTTTATAATTATTTAGCAGTAATTAGAAGTAGCTCTACAAAGCATGGCATGAAATAATTCAGGTATATACAATGTTTTGACTCATTTAGTGCTACATCAGCAACATGTCCATGCAATGAAATTTAGGATCTGTTCTCATTCTGTTCTGTTCATACCTTTCATACCCCTTTATTCTACATTCTGAATATATTACAGGACAAGTAAGTTGACCCACATGGACTAAACTGAGCTGACTACTCAATTTTGAATAGCCTGTACTAATCTCTGATTGGTAATCATTGTATCTGTCAAAGCTCACTGTCTATACAACCTTTAATTTCTCTACTGGGGTAACTATGAATGAAGTTAACTCACCGGGTATCTCCTGAGCAGTGTAAGTAGGAAGTCCTTTGCACAAAGATTCAATGTGCTGTCCATATTCTCCAATGTTCGCAATGGCTCTCTGGTTGACTGTATAGCTCCTCAGGTTGTCATTGGATGGCTTCTAGAAGAAATGGAAGGGATGAGTTTATTAAAAGATCAGGTTAGTACTTGTACTTGTCAATAATGCACATTGTTTAGTCAAATATAGTTACATAGTTAAGTTGGGTTGAAAAACGACCAAAGTCCATTAAATTCAACCTTTCCAAATGAAACCCTGCATCTATACATACGCACACTCACACCAACCCTCCATACACTCACATAAACTGCACATACCAATATATATACTAATTGTAAGTTTTAGTATCACAATAGCCTTGGATCTTACTTGTCCAAGAAATCATCCAAGCCATTCTTAAAGGCATTAACAGAATCAGCATCACAACATCACCCGGCAGTGCATTCCACAACCTCACTGTCCTCATTGTGAAGAACCACCTACGTTGCTTCAAATGAAAGTTCTTTTCTTCTAGTCTAAAGGGGTGGCCTCTGGTACGGTGATCCCCATATAGGAGAAAAAGTCCTCTGCTATTTGTCTATAATGTCCTCTAATGTACTTGTAAAGTGTAATCATGTCCCCTCTCAAGTGTCTTTTTTTCCAGAGAAAACAACCCCAACCTTAACAGTCTACCCTCATAATTTGTCTTCCATCCCTCTAACCAGTTTAGTTGCACTTAGTCTCTGCACTCTATTCAGCTCATTCATAACCCTCTTAAGGACTGGAGTCCAAAACTGCACTGCATACTCCAGATGAGGCCTTTTTTAATGCCCTTTAAAAATGCCCTTTTAAATGCAAGACAGAACTTTATTTGCTTTAGTAGCCACAGAATGACACTGCCTATCTTATTTTTTACTTATTATCAACAAAACCCCTAGATCCGTCTCAGTCATGGAAACTTCCAACACACTGCCATTTAGTGTATCAATTGCATTTATATTATTTTTGCCTAACCTTGCATTTATCAACATTGAACCTCATTTTACATTTTGCTGCCCAGTTTCTCCAATTTAGTCTAATATAGTGGCAGCATCCTGCATGGAATTTATAGTTCTGCACAATTTAGTAATCAGCTTTGAAGAAGGAACTGCAATGTTCTGAAAGCTTGCTGTGATTATCATCTTGGTTAGCCAATAAAGGTATCACCTTTACACCACTTTTGTTATGTTTCATATCAAAAGCTCTTCCCTATAACTGTATCATCAACAAAAAACAGAAACAGAAACATCATTAAAGAAGTTGAAAAGCAAAAAGTGGGCTATAACATTAACTAGTTACATTAATTGGCATGTGTTAATGTTTTTATTGCACGTTGAATAATGTATATTGGTGAATAAAATACTAAGGCTCTTAACAGTAACCAAGCTGGGATATGTTTAAACTATTGTGATTATTCTTCCATTTGTATGAATTGTATGAAAAATGCACTAGAATTGCAGTTCTTACTCTTTTATCCTTGGCAATAGTGCTCAGCTGGGCTAGGCTTGGAAATGAATCCTTGTTGATTTTGGTGACAACACAGATTCTCTTTTGAAACAGCCGGGTTGCTGCAAATCCCTGTAAAATAAGGAATGGATTATTTCAATACCTGACTCATAGAATGAAATAACTAGTGATCTACAATTGGTTCTATTTATACTTTGCTTGCATTATGTTTTGGTTCAAGTCTTTATACCACTCTGTTTTTGGAATAAGGGCATGTTAATTAATTGAACAAATTATTTACCTTGGTAGACTTGCTTTATAAAAATGTTTAATGCCTATATACTGAGCAGATGAAGGAATGTATTTTACTCAGGGGTACCTAAGTATATCCCAGTCTGCTGTATTCCAAATTGTTAGATTAAGGAGGGTTGAAATAACTTTTGATTGAAAGGCCGTACATCTCTGTTTATACAACATCTACACATCTATACAACAGGAAAAGAAAATTTAGAGTCTAAACCAAAATTGATTCTCAAAGTTCAAAAAGTAGCATGTGAAAACACATCTTAAAATCACTGGCTTTGCTGATCAGATTCCATAAAGCCTAATTGCATTTTAGGAATTTTCCCACTGCATTTATAGCATGTTGAGAATGCAGATATGTGCTCCATGAGCCTAAAGGATGCAGTAATATGGCACGAAATGCTGACCTGTGCTGCATATAATATATGATATGTACATATAAGATATGATATGAGTCCAATGACAATCACTGACCCACCAGTTCTCTAGTACTGATAAGGAAAACGTTATGATCGTTAAAATCTACAGTTGTACATATGGGTAGCATGGAGGTTCCGTGCGTAGCAATACCACCTTACAGAGCTGGGGTCCAGAATTTGATTACAGATTGAGCACAAGAATTGTAAAGAATTTGTATAGTTCCTTAAGGTACTCTGGTTTCCTCTCCAAACAAATGTAGGCAAGTTATCTGACCCTATTGTGTGTGAATAGGGACCTTAGATTGTAAGCTCCACTGGGAGCAGTGAGAGATGTACAATCCCTGGAAAGCACTGCATAAAATGTGTCAGCACCATATAAATAGCAGATGATAAATACATTTTAAAATGTCTTCAGGTATAGGGTACTTTGCCGGTGTATTGTGTATTATAGAGTTGCACAGCTTTTTTTCAAAAAACGCGTAGCTTTCCGAAGTCGCCCGAAGTTGCCTCACGAGGAAACTTCGGGCGATTTTGGAAAACGAAGCACCGCATGGGCTTTATTGCAGGCTACTTTTCATTATAGCAGACAGGAAGACATGCAAAGGCAGTTCGGGGAGATTGTCGCCCAGAAGAAGAGGCGATTAGTTGACTCAAATCAAAGTCGACTAAATCTCCCTGAATCTGCTTGTGTTGACCGACCCTTAACACAGCCAATAAAGTTGTACAGCTTGTTTGTATAATATAGTCTGCTGTACTGTATAACCTTATAGTCTTTGTTGTTGTACTGTACATTATAGTAACATACTAGTTTTATTAGCTTGGTTTGTGTATATAGCACTTACTGTACATGATACTTTATGGAGATTATTTACAATGTTGTATCATTTATCTCAGTATCTGCCCCATTGGTATTACAGTCTAAGGTTCCTGCCGCGCCCAATTGTCATTTTCAAGGATCCAGTTGACCTGCCTGCATAGGTATGGAAGGAAACCCACACAGATACAGGGACAAGATACAACATAGAATCCTGTTAGACCCCAGGGCTGCAAATCAGACATGCAAACCACTTTGTTGTCCATAAAAAATATTTTGGCTTGGCACAGGAAGATGTAAGGATGTCCTGAAGTCTACTCACTCTTCCATAATCGCAAATGGAATCCCAGGAGTGCCATCCATCAAGATTGTTGATGGTGGCAATGTTGTTTTGATTGTTGATGTTGACATTCTGAGAAACGCTGCCTCCTTCATTCCCAGAGTTATCAATGTTGATGTTCTGCAAAACAGTAATAGAAGAAATAAAAGAAATACAAATGAGACTGAAAAGTTATTGTGGAAAATGATGGGATGATATAATAATAGGTGATAACTAAATATAAGTTGCAAAGTTTGCAATCAGTCTCGCACCCCATAGCAACCAATCAAATATCTCTTTTTTAAACCAGGTCTGCAGATTTATTGGCATTATATAATTGTCTATTGGGGATCTCAATGAAAATGTCCAACCCTACCCAAAACCAATCCTGAGCTAGCCATAACACAATAAATCCAGGACTGCCTTAGGGAATATACTGTAGGTCCATCTGCATTGGAGTAATGTCTAAGCATCTAATCATATAACTTGCCTGGTTCCACTATTCCTACAGTACTAAATTGCTTTGGCCTTATAATTTAAAGACTATTAAGGGCAGTTAGTATTTTATTTATTTTTTAAAGCCAGTATTTTAAAATACATAATAAAAATTTTGGATAGACTTATATTGACTTGCTATTATTCTGAACCAGCATCTGGGGAAAGAAAAGCTTTTGTGGAATCATTTTACTTATCAATATAGTGCAGCTATACATTTACTTACATCATTTGCGAGACAGAGAGTCACCAGGGCAGCTGCAATCTGAAAGAAGTACATACAGGAAAGTTATTCTTTTCTTTTAACAGCTTTAACAGGGAAAAACTTGGTTCAATAATAACAGTTAGAATACTCACCAAGAACTTCATGGTGCTTGTCTTGTCAGTGTCTCCTGAGATAGAAAAAGGCAATGAAGTATTTCCATAATGCACTGTATATATTTATGTAAAATGTTGTATTTGCTCAAGGAACATTGAAAAATGTAATGCTTGTGGTGCTGGACTAAATCCAGTCTATATCTCTGCTGATATGATGGTTCCAAAAGCCCGTGCTTATGTGTGATTTTGTGATAACTTCAATGCATTTTGATTATGGGAAGTTTCTGAAAGATAATAGGAAACAAACATTTGGGTGGTACATGCCTAAGGCGTTGGTTGTTTGACCAGTACTGTTGGCTAAATGGTTAGCTTGTGCACTTTCCAGCCCCTCTTTAAATATACTGCCAATGATCAAGTACAGTTTCTAAATCAGTGGCTGACCTCCTTGTTGTTAAATTGGAATCAATCAGACATGTGAGTGATCCATGCTAATAGTTTGTTAGAGGAATGTCCATTGGATGCAACCTAGAGGAAGATCTGATTTCCACCACAAAGCTGATGCATATTCATTTCCTATGAAATGTTTGATTGGTTCATCAGATATTGCTGGTCCATTGATTTTGTGCTAACCCAAGCCAAACTCCTCACCAATAAATCGCTGCTGTTGCCAGTAATCTAAACAATAATGCTGTATTTGCACAAGGAACAGCTTCAATGGACTGTTTGTTAGATGTACTGGAAAGAGTCCACATATTTTATCTCAGTTGATATGATAGATCCAGAATTCCAACAGACGAAAATCTGTCCAGTTTTCTGTGTACATTGTTAGTTAACATCTTGGGCTGGAAAAAAAGCTTTAGAGATATGTCTCAATAGCAAGAATCAAAAGGTATCTCAATCAGTAGGCGTTATATACTTAAGGAGTGGTTCACTCAGCTCTATGTGAAGGGGCACACGCAAATGTGTGAATCATGTTCTATAGTCACTAACCTGCCCTCCTATTCCAAAAAATAACAATCTCCAGAACCTGCAAAAGCCACCAACCTTTTACCTAATGGACACATATATGTTGCTATGTCAATAAGGAATAGCTGGAAATTGCCATGGTGTCTAGCAGCATAGATTTAAAAACATTTCTGGTAACAAAAAAAGAAGGGGGGGATACACTGTATGGTTGACTACTTATAAATGGACCAACCCAAAACCCACAATAACCTTGTTTTTTATATGTTGCAGATTCCACTAAAATAATCTTGGAACAGACTGAATTCATTATTTTATCCACTCCACTCCTCTGAGGTTTCACTAGTGTGTTTGGGCCAAAAAAAAAAAAATACTGAGCACTCTCAATGAGTTCACCTTGTAAATTATAAATTAGGGTGAGATTCCAGCCTCCACTTCTTTTGACTGCTCATCACTATGAGAGCTGCATCTGCAGAAATTATTTTAAGAGCCAGTTAAGAAATTAATCAATAGATCCTAATCCAGATTAATCAGCCTCTGTCACTGAAAAAATACTTCCCAGGCACAAAGTGAACAACTATCCCCCTCCCAATTGATCCAACTATCTTAGTTAACACTGTTTTTTTACTATAAGTCAGGATTTCTATTAACAGTGCTCCTTCATTGAGTTAAATGAGTGCTTGATAGAGTAACCAGAGTTATTAGGGTGAGATAAAGTATGATAAAATAATACCTCCACTGTAAAATATCATAAATACACTGAATAAATACACAGCGTGTTTTATATATTGACCTATATATTTGCATTTTATTTATTTGGTCCAAGAAGAATCCTGTATTGAACATGCAGATATTTTTTATGAAGAACCATTTCATCTATTAAAATGTCCTCATGATGCTCCTCTTTCAACTTCAAATAATGTATTTTCTTCTGTATAAGCCAGGAGTGCCCATACTTTAACAATACAAGGTCTACTTTTACTGATGTTGCTCCCATTATGATCTACATCCATAAAAGCATTCTGTTCCATCGAAAATATTACTTTTACTATTATATTGATTTATGAGATCATTTGTATTGCTATATTTAACAATTATAGCAATACAAATATTCCTTATGTATATATAATAAATATCTGAATGAAAAGCCTGAAATAGGAGGGTGATTTAGACAAGCTGATTGTTGACAGTGTCTTGAGATCTACTGATCCACAGCTAAAGGGCTGTTGGTAGATTTTGATCTACCTTTTGAGCACCCCTGGTATCAGGATTAGCTCTATGTCTGATTACTTGATTATTTTTTAGTTTTAAGTACAGGAGGCCTAGTATAAAAAAGTGTGGGCTGATATTAGACTTTGGTCATTAAAATGAATATCAAAAGAACATCAGGGTTTGACAGAAACACAAGCCCTTGGAAAGCTATAGCCTTTTAAGCCAGGTTATTAGTTTGAATCTCAGGTTCATCCTGTTTGGAATTAAGAACAATGACTTGGGCAAGAGCTGAAGTCATTCTAAACTTCCAGATGGATATATGGTTTTGGGCTGGCAATGTAGTATGACATGTTCATGAGGTTATTTAAAGGTCTGACAAACGATCACAATTGAAATAATGTTTTGCATAAAAGCATCATTAGTCATAGGCAGTTTATATTTACATGGCATTAATGACTGACTTTCAATAAATGTGTGTGAAACTGATCCCTCCTAAGCCTTGGAGGTTGTTGGGGGTTAAAAGATTTTGTTGTGGGGCCAATTTACTATTATATACACCCCTCCTGCTGTAGATGTGGGAAAGTGGAATATTTAATGACATTTGAGGCAGCGTCATAGAAAAATGTACTGGGAACTGATGACAGGGGTAGCGCCAAGGCTTTGGTCGTTCCAGACTTTGTTTCTACCCCAACAACACGCACCCTGAACCATTAGCAATAAATTACACCAGGAGTCCAATATGGTGTGAAAAGGCCACATCTTTATTTATACAAAGATTAAGAATAACTGGAAATATAAAACATAGTGTTAAACATAAAGCCTAAATACAGAAATGTTTGCCAATTATACTCGCCAGACGCATGTACACACCTACCTTCCCAGTGATAAGTGTAGCCTGGTGCTCGCTCATGCAGGGATCAGCATCCTCCCAAAAGTTCTGCTAATAAACATGGAAGGGTTTACCCTGCAACACCTACCTTGTGTGCTGTTGAGCTTTTTTTCCTAAAATACCATAAAAATAGGAGGAAATTTGCACCAAACTTAAAAACAATGACAGGTCAAAAGAGAAGAGATGTGCTGCTGAGTGGAATCAGTGAATGCAAAATTGTGAAGAGCAAATGCTGAAAGAGAACTCAGTATCTTTTCCTGCCAGTTATATTCCACAGGAGCTATGCCATCCACGCAGTACTGCACTTGTGTGGGCAAGTGAAAGCTCTGTGTGCTCACTCTGTACCCCCACCCCATTGGGACCAACCCAAGGAACTCTATTGATCAACAAAGAAGGGGGGGTATAGCCCTTCCTGCCAACACCAGCCACTGTGACATAAACCCAACTGAACCCCTTGTGTCTAGGGGTTCAGTTGGGTATATGTCACAGTGGCTGGGGTTGGCAGGAAGGGCTATACCCCTCCCCCCTTCTTTCTTGATCAATGCACTGCAGTTTGTTCCCTCCGACATTGCTAAACAGGAAAGGGGGAAGATGTTCTTCGCTCCACACAAACCATAAGTGGACCCAAACTGGCAGTTGGTTCTTGCAAATGCCAGTGGGGCTGCTGTAAGATGACATAGACAGTCACTGTTTAGTAGGGGGCTGTTTGGGCCTCTGTGTCCTGGCCAGGGTCTATTTTGACTCCCAGTCCAGACTTACAAACAGGAATCACGTTCCTTTTAGTCTTCTCACCAATCCTCCCTCCATCAAGCACACCTCTGCTGAACCCTTTCCTCCCTTGCCCCTCCTAATCCAGTCAGTCCTCCCCTACTTCAACCATTGCATCAGGGGATTCGGCAGCAGGTTTAGGCACAAAGAATAGCTGTCCATGTGCACCTAAATTGGCTAAGGTGTTTTTGAACAACTTCTATTTAATCTATTTAATGATGTTTAATAGTGATGGGCAAATTTATTCACCAGGCGCAAAATTGCAGCGAATTTGCCTGTTTCACCGCAGGCAAATAAATTCCCCCATCACTAAAATAAATAAAAATCGCTGATAAATGATGCCCATTGACTGTAATGAGTGCCGGCGGCAACTTTGCCACTGGCGCCCATTTTGATGGCAGCAAATTGTCGCCGGCTTCAACATTTATGTTTCGCAAATTTTTCGCCAGTTTCGCAAATTCGCCCATCACTAATGATCAAGACCCCCATGTAAAAGCAAAAACAAACAGCCATTAGTCCCAGACAAAAGCCTTTTATTAAAAATAAAATAGCGCAGAACACCAAGGATTCAATGATAGAAGATTCCAGTATCAAATCCAGTCCAATCTCAGATCGAAGCTTAAAAACAGAAATTGAAACCCAAAATCGTGATAATGCTTGCAGAACAGCAAGATCCAAAGCCTCTCTGGAATTCTGAAAAGGCAAATTTATTAGAATAAATCTATAATTCACAGAATATATAAAAATATCATTAGTGCCACTAGCAGTACATTTATGCCCCCCCCCAACCAATAATGCTATGTATTTTCAATGACTTTTCCAATGAAGTGTTTCACATACAGTAGATGCAAAGGATAGTCAAACCTGTGGAAACATGCAACTTCTGCAATATCATTACAGTTGTGCGGTGCTTGCCGGTTCTTATAATCTTCAAGTGTATACATTTTTTATTGAATGCAGAGCCTTGAGCAAGTCTTGAGCAAAGTGGTTGTGATCATAAAGTACTCCTGAATGAAATTGTTCTATTTGAATACATTTGAATTTCTAGAAAAATGTGTGGCTATGTGTATATGGGAGGAATATATGTGTTATTGGACACAAAGATACAGATCAATATGAGATCTTGTATGAATGAAGTTTTGAGCAGCACCATTGGAGAGTCATAGGGGCAAATTCACTAAGATTCGTAGTTGCACCAGGCATAACTTCGCCGCACTTCGCCAGGCGTATTTTCGCCAGCGCTCAAATTCACTAAAATCCAAAGTTGCGCACAGGGGTAGCGTAAGGTTGCAAAGTTGCGCTAGCGTTTATTCGCTAAGCGAAGCGAAGTTACGCTAGTGATGGTTAATTTGCATACGGCGCCAAACTCAAATTTCATTGGAGGAATACGTACAATCACTACAAATGCCTGGGAAACCTTCAAAACATCAAATACATTTTTTTTTTGCCCTACACATGTGCCCACTGTATAGTTAAATTTCCATGAGTTAGGAAATGTAGGGGGGAAGGAGGGGAGCCCCAAAAAAAATTTCGATCTTTTTCAGCCAGCGTTTTTTGGGACTTAGAAAAAATGTGAACTTTTTTTGAAACAATCCCTATCTACTCTATTGCGCTTCGCCTGGTCTGAGGTGGCGAAGGAAGTCTAGCGTAAAAGGTAGCGTTCAGTACACTGCGCGCGTTAGTGAATTTGCGTAGTTACATCCGTAGCGAAAGGGTGCGAAGTAACACTAGCGAATTTACGCCAGCGTTCGTTAGTGAATTTGCAAAGTAACGAAAATGCCCAACGCTAGCGAATTGACGCTAGCGTTCGGCGCTTCAGCGCTTAGTGAATTTGCCCCATAGACTGCAGACTTCCAATTTGTTTTGTTCCTTTTTCAGAATTCAAAACCTAGTGATAGTCAAGATCTAATTGACTTGCTTTGACCCTTAGCACTGCAGTTGCGATTCTTTTCTTTGGAATCTATGGCTGAACCCTTTAATGCTAGAAATGGAAGAATTGATGGCATTTTTCATTTGTTATGATGTTTTCCATGCATTAGAAACCACAAGCAGACACGTGTATGAGTAAATCTTTTTTTTTATTTAATATCGCTGAAGGAATCCATGGAGGCAGATTTAGGGGCAGGCATTGCAGTAAGTCTGGTCATGGAGAGAAGACTTCAGCTTAAAAGCAGAAGTTGATTCCCAGAATTGTGATGATGCTGCCGGTATGACAGAGTGAAAAGCCTCCCACATTATCTGTAAAGATAGGCTGGTTATAGTGGATATGTTTAAAGCCGACTTTGGCAGAGAGGACTGCGGGTATTCAGACCCTGTTAGCAGAGAATCAATTTATATAAAGCAAAACAACATTTTGTGGGTGTAGGAACTGCAGTTTGTTCACCAAAAGGTGGTGTCTTAACACTATTCATCATTGATACAGCTCAGAGTGGTGGCCAGTAGACACAACTCATCTCACAAACAGAAGCAGCTGAATTCTGCATACTGGGTAGACAAACAGATGTGGTTCCAGTTTTGGAATTTTTGAATTCTGAATAACCAAGATAGGATATCCTGACCCTTTCCATTATCTTGAGTTATTGTTTTTCAGTTAAAACTGGAATTGTTATTCTCAGTGCAGAATGATTTGGAATAACAATCTCATTCCTGTTAAATGTGTGGGTAACTGGGGAATCATTAATACACCATTAAGCTAAACCGCTGGTACTTCAGATGTAATTATAGAGACAGGCTCAAGTACAAACAAAAGTTCCCCTTTAATTTAAAACGGGCTTAAGCTGACTGTTGTTGACGAGTTATTTTCATGCAGCTTGAGTTTATAATGGATGAGGGCATCGGATTTCTCAAATAAAATGTCAGAATTTCTGTGTTAATATTGAGTAGTCATAGCCCCATGCAGTAGTGATCCATGACTGTTTTAATGTTCACTGTATGAAGACAATGAAATGACGATTACTAGGGTCCATTAGGTTTAAAACCAGCTACTGCATATTCTTCATTGCAGACAGTAGGATACAAAGGCATAACATTTTAGTTTTTTAAACCTGGTGTTTAAAATGCCCCAACTTAGGGCAGCAAAATATTAGGGGCAGCATGCAGCCCAGCCGCTTTCTGGGGAGAATTGGGGGACACGCATGCTCCCCAGTTGTCTGGCTAATTTGCGTGTGTGCTCGCAGGGGTATGTGTGCACACACTAGGACAGCCCGGCCTAGGGGCGCCCATGTGGAAAACCCAGAGCTGCCTTTTTGTTTCTCCAAAAGGTATGGGACAATAAATACTGTACACCATGACTATAATTCACCTTCCCTCACACACTAGGTCAATTTTTATTAGAAGCCAGACAGGCTACCATGATGTCCTGTGGTTGTCCTCAGATCTTGTAACTCATAGCAACCGATCAGATATTTACCTTCAAAAAGGTGGCCTGTAAGTTTACCTGGTTGGTTAGTATAGGTTACTAGGCTTAGTGCATGTGTTTTTTATGTTGCTCTTGGTGCCAATAGACGGGCAGTCTCTATAAAGTCTCTATGGTTTGCTACACTGGGAAACACAGTAAAAGCACACAAAGCTCATTATCATAGTGTAATTGGCAGACAAATGAGGACTGTGCAAAGGTCACCTCCAGCCTGCAGGGGGCAGCCTCGGGTAATGCAGAAATAGCTATGCTGGTACCATGTGACTGTGAAAGGAGTGATGGGAAAGAGGAAGGCAAGGCAGTAAGGCAAGGAGATAGCAGGCACAGATCTGTCAGCAGGGGGAGGGAGATCCCCTGGGACAGAGTTGTCAACGTTTACAATGTAAAGATCGGGGGGACTGTGCGCCTCAGAAAATTTCCGGGTTTGTGATGTCATAGGAAGTGACATCAGTGGAAGTTACATCATGCACAAAACCTAGGCTTGCCACCTGTCCTGGTTTTGACCTGGACAGCCCTGTTTTTTTTAAGGGATTTTGAAGGAATTAGGAAAACCAGGTAGAATTTCCTGAGGTTGCCACGTCATAGCCCCACCCTGATGTGATAACACCCCTGATGTCACAGTCTCGCCCATCACTTCATGGCCCCCCCACTACATCACGATCTTGTCTCCCCCCTGGAGTTCGTCAGGGGGAAAGGTGGCGGCCCTAACAAAACCTCTCCTGAAGCCGCATGCGCACTTCACTCCAAAGTCACTGAAATGTTCTGCACATGCACACACCATATTTTTGCTGCAAACCATTTGAGAAATATATATATCATCAGAAATATATATAAAGTGTACACAACAATCAGGCCTGAACTCTCAGTTATATGTGGCACAGCCATTACCTGTATAAAATGGTATCTTTGAAATAAAAGTCCTGCATTTTATGGTTTTGTATATCTATAGATTTTGCTATTTTTTGAATTACAGAACACAAACCCAAGGAGTTTAGGATAATACATATTCATGACTTGCAGCACCCTAAATCATTAAGGCTAAGGGTACAAGGGTGGTGTTTTGAAGAAATGCCTGATACACTTCTGCGTTACCTGCCCTAGACATGAATGCCAGCACCATAATAGTGTTCACAAGATAATATTTGTAGCAGGCCTAGTGATGACCACAAACATGATACCCATACACTCCAATGAATGAAAAAAATTGTTGCACAACAAAATTTGACGAGCCACACTGCACCACAAAAAAAAATTGACTCCCGTAGACTTTAATGCATTTTGGATAATTTTCTCATATTTTCATAATTTTCATATTCTTAAGACTTTTTTTGAGAAATGGGTCAGATTCGCCCATCACTAGTAGCACCATCTGTATTGTTTTTCAGAGATACACTGCCTTGATAAATAACAACCAATGTCTGTGTATATGCTTAGATGGTTGTGAAATGCTGCACAAGCCATTAGTCTAAATAGTGAAAATATTTTCAGGTAAAAATATACTGCTTTCTACAAATCATCCAGAATTTCATATTTACAAATAGGGACACTTACCAGGCATCTCTTGAGCAGTGTAGGAAGGTAGTCCTTTGCACATAGTTTCAACGTGCTGCCCAAACACCCCAATGTTATTAATGCGGCGTGGGTTGACTGTGTAAGTTCGCAGTGGAGTATTCGTTGATTGCTATAAATGGATTGGAATATTTTCAACATTATTAAATATCTGACATCTAACGTTTAACACCTTATATCAGGAATTTAGATGGGTCCTATAAATGGCCAGGCCAGGACTTATCACAGGGGGTCACCATCTTGGAAAGTGTCTGTGACACTCACATACTGAGCAGCTGTTGAGAAGCTAAGCTTGGGGGTCATCACAAATTATCCAGCAGAAAATGAGGTTGGTCTGTAATATAAGCTGATGCTACAGGGCTGATTATTAAATTCTGATGCTAGTTGCAATGGTTTCTGTGCTTCCATGTAGTAATTACCTGTATTAATTACTAATCAGCCTTATATTTTGGCATATATATTATTATCTGTGAGTTGGTCCCTAAGCTCAGTAACTAACAACAACACTGAGCATGTGCAGTGAATCAGCAGAGAAAAAGGTGAGGAGCTACTGGGGCATCTTTGGAGACACAGATCTTTAATGCAAAAGGGCTGTGGTTGTCTTGGGCTGGTACAGAAGCACAAAACATAATGTAGACATTTCTAGCCTGTTTCTTTAGTTAAGCATTTCATCTCCTTTACAGGTTGTTTTTGACAAATGAATGCATACCTTTTTATCCTTTGCAATGGCGCTCAGCTGGGCCAGGCTGGGGAAGGAATCTTTGTTGATTTTGGTGATAACACAGCTCTGCTTGTGGAACAGCCGGGTAGCTGCAAATCCCTAGAAAGCAGAGAGATATAGGAGTTATCTGAACTCACGCATTGAACTACTGTATGTAGTACACAACTACAGTATGCAGCTTTTAATAAAGAAGATATTTTAATTATCTTTAGGGAGGCCAAGAGATGTTTCCCCTCTTTCTAATTTGTAATTTTTTAAAGCCTAATGGCCTAATTTACAAAAGAGGATAAAGGCTTCTTGTGCCCTACTGCCCTAGCTCGTTGTGCTCTTTAAATAAAACATACAGTAAAGAATTGTGCATGATAGTGGTGCATCCAGAAAGGGTGCTAATCAGGCAGAACTTGTGCATTCCCTGGAGCAAACCCTAGCTTGTGCTTAGTTTAGATGCACAAGCAAGGAATGCAGAAAACTGCAAGACACTGGGGAACCTTGACTTACAACATGTCTATGATTAGGTTCCCTGAAGTCTGACTGCCAAGTTCTCTGCTGCATGGTTCAAAAAACAACCTGCATTGACCATTGTCCATTGCCCCAGGAACTCTTTAGTTCTCCAGCACATGTTGGCCCTTGTGTGTTTATCCTTCAACATTATGGTTACTGTTTGGCCACACAAGAAGATTAGTAACTACTATCTGTCATAGCATCGTACATGTCCCTTTATTGCTGTTAATTCCTAACATGGAAATCAGTAGACATGCTCTCAACATCACTTACTGCTCCATAATCACAAATGGAATCCCAGGACTTCCAGCCATTCAAATTGTTGATGGTAGCAATATTGTCCTGGTTATTGATATTAACGTTTTGTGAAACGCTCCCTCCTTCATTCCCAGAGTTGTCAATGTCAATGTTCTGTAATATAAAACAATAAATGTTCCCAGACTCAATGTTTCTTTTAAGACTAATTGCAAATCCTTAAGTATACATAACAAAACTGACATCAATGTATTACTTTGTATCTGATATTTGCATTTTTGTTTTCACCATTCTGTTTCCTGTAAATGTAATAAAATGTCCCAAAATGCAGCATATTCAGGCAATAAAACACTGTATGGAAATGTGTACTTACATCATTGGCTTGAGACTGAGCCAAGCAGAGTCCAAAAACGATAGCTGTTGCAATCTACAATGGAGATCAATACACGTCTTGTTACTCTGCCATACTTGTAACAATAGCCCACCCATTATCTACCAAGGAGCATTACTAAGCCAAGTCTTACCAAGCACTTCATTTTCACTCAACTGTAGAAACTGAAACAGTGGGGTATTACCAAAAGCATGAGAGATTTATATACCAATGTCCTATTTACTCAAGGAGCAGCATTACCGAATAATTATAGGGCTATACTGGAATGGGGCCAGTCTCTACCTCTACTGATATTTCTCATCCTGAACTCAAACATAGAGATGATTCCACCTAGTGTATGTGTTGTGTTCTCAAATTTTACACACTAAAGTTTCTTGCAGAAGTAAAAACCTATTGAACATAAAAGGCTTAAAATCCTTTGCTCCAAAAAGCCATTGTCAGTAAGAGTTATCTTGCAGGAGGTGCTTATGGAAAGACAAAGGGTAGGGAAGACCAGTTATAAGAACATCACTACCTTTACTCCAAAACCTCAAAGGTGTTCCAATTTTAAAAGACAATTTTAAATTAGGGATATTTTATATTTAGTATAGGTATAAATACTTGACCTGGGATTTTCCATATAAGGTTTTTTGTTATCTGGAGAATCCCATTGTCACAGTTACTCAAGTTTCCTCTAAGGTTGATATGTTATACAGTTTTTGGTTGGTATGGGATAAATCTGACTTACTGCAGACTTGTATGGGTATATTGAGTTCATAGATTCGGGAATAATATGTGTTGCCAGGGTGGTCAGTTACTTCAAAATAGCCAGGGAGGTTAGTTACTTAAAAATAGACATTTTATTAATTCACAAATAAAATCACAATTGTTGGACACCACAGGTATTCACATTTTGATACACATAGTCACCTGACGCGTTTCATGTCTCTCTTTGGCACTTCATCAGAGGTGTTTAAAATGAGTACCCAGTACTTTTTAGCAATGTACCTTCAGCTAGCAGGATGTGGAATTTCTCCTATGGGTGAAAACAATAACAATGTCCAAAAAACGAATATCTCCTTATATAACAGGGAGACATATTAAAGAATGTTCACTGCTAATAAAAGGCACTGGGGAATTCACTAACTAACAAAACTACCACAAATTAAACTAAATGCCTTCTACATCCAGTCCTAATAGTAACCAAACAATACAGAAAGTAATAAGTTACACTGTAGATATGCTTGTCAGCCTTCTGTCTCTTAAAACCTTTATTTTTCTTTTAAAAGTTCTCCTTGAGATTATCAGTAACACTTCAGATGTCTTCTAAAACCTTGAATCTTACAGTTGAGTGAAGTCCAACACTTGCAGGTGAACACTTTCAACATAGCTTTGACTATACTCTACTGGGGCCTCCTACGTTCTTCAATTTCATTTTTTTTATTGGCATTTGATTCTTCTAAATAGTCTTTCTGGAGTGATCCTCCAGATTTGAGAATACAGAACATTCAGCTATTGATCCTTCACTCTCTGGGCTTTCCCTGTAAGCTTCCACCTCCAACCTTAACCTCTGTCATCCATCCTGAAAGCTCTGGGGTATAGACACCGCTGAACTTCCCCTCATTACCTGCATGTTTTGCACCCACCATGGAAGCCAGCAGAAAGTAAGTGCAAGTATGTGTCACTGCCACATATTGGAAACATCTGATGTAAGCTGGTACTCTACTGGGGCCTATCAACTAAGTTTATTTATCAGCATTTGATCCTTCAGAATAGTCTTTCTGGAGTGGTCCTCCAGCTTTGAGAACATAGAGCATTCAGTTCTTGACTCTCTACTTCCCTGGCATGCTTGCCACCTCCAACCTCAACCTCTGTCATCCATTCAATATGCTCTGGGGCACAGATATAGCAGTGCTTCCCCTCACTGCCTGCATGATTTGTACACACCATGATTAATTGGGATACAGCAGGGAGTAAGTGCAAGGATGCGGCAAAGCCCCTACACATATTTGAAACATCTGATGTAAGCTGATACCATTAAAAAGGCTCTAATGTATTATATGCATAATTTTTATTTGGACCCTAGTTTGTACCTTGAGTTTTTCGTTCATCCATCAACATTTCCAGTTAAATAAAAATGTTATGACTTGCCCAGGATTTGGTAAATCTTAAACTTGGAACTTGCTGCTGCTCTTTGCATCTATGGTATTTACTGTGTTTTACTTCCAAGTGAGTGATGTGTAAGGTTTTTCCAAGTCTAGGCATTCCCTACCCTGCTTTCTGAGGACAGGCCATTGGTAGTCTGTAAATAGCAAACTGTATGACAATGTGAGGAGTTGCTGTGAATCTATTTCAATAGACAGTAAAGAGGTGTATGCGTGTCCATTGATAGTTTTATTATGGCCGCTGGAGGCTTTTAAATGCATTGGATTGGACATGGGCAAACATGTGCAGATCTGTGTGCAGCCAACTTAAAGGAAAACTATACCCCCAAACAATGTAGGTCTCTATAAAAAGATATTGCATAAAACAGCTCATATTAAAAAATCCTGCTTCATTTAAATAAACCATTTTCATAATAATATACTTTTCTAGTAGTATGTGCCATTGGGTAATCATAAATAGAAAATTGCCATTTTAAAACATAAGGGCCGCCCCCTCAGATCAGATGATTCACTGTGCAGACAAAAAAGCCAAACAAACTATACTTCTTAGGTCACATGAGCCAATTATTTGTAGTACTTCTGGTCAGGTGATCTCTGAGGCAGCACACAGACCATCACGAAATGGTGGATCAAGGCAAGAGATGTAAAAGAGCAATATATAAGATTGGTAAGATTCTTTAATATGCCACTTAATATGATATAAACTATCTGTTGCTTAAGTATTCATTTTGGGGGTTATAGTTTTCCACTGCTACCATTTTACTTCTGCTCAAACATTTCACTGTGTACTTATATAGGGACTACATTTAACTACCATTAACCTTCTGCTCAAACATTTCACTGTGTACTTATATAGGGACTACATTTAACTTGCTGGAAAAATAATGAATCATTGAACAGCTTTTTTTAAATCTTTTTAAACCTGCCACTTATTAGTAAGGCTGCAGCATCCACTTAATCGCTTAGTTTTCCTTCTTCTCCTCTAATCCACTCAGGCCCCCCTTGGAAATTAACTTTGGTTGTTGGCCACTGAGCATTCTCAATTCTTCTCAACTTACGTTAAAAAACTCACCCTCCAGTCTAACAGCTAATAAAGAGATGGCATTGCTGGTTCCCATAAAAACTCTACTTTAGCTGTCTACACCTATTTTTTTCTCCTAAGCTCTTCTCCTGATCTCAGGTTAACCATTACAGAGCTCAATCCAAGCAGAACTTTTATCGGAGTAAGTTGTGCCTGTGTAAGCCTGCATTTTTGATTGCATGAACTTTACAGTGTACGAGTTAAAGTCTATGGTGTAATTGAATTTTTTTTTTTTTGCGCATCTTTTTTTTTGACACACGCAGCCATTCTAGTCTATGGGCACCAATTTTGCAGCAAAACAAGGTGAAAGAATTCTCCCATCCCTACTGGCGAACAGAGGGGATATATGCAGTACAAATAACATGGTTTTGTGGGGGGGGAGGTTTAGGTTTTACATGTCCTTTAAATCTGCAAGCCCTGCAGTCACTCCTTAAAGCAGTTCTACAGATTAGAACCCACTACATTAATTAATTTCAGTCCATAAAATTTACAGTTCTTGTTTTGTCAACCAATAAGTGTCACTGTCTTTACCTGCTTGTCGTTGTACTCTTGTGTAGCTTATCTTATTCTCTCCTCCCTGTTAAATCATCTTTACTTTAGAGTCTGTTCCTGAAGTCAAACGATATGTACACAGATATCAACTATTATCAACTGCAGCATATTGACAGTCTGGGCTGGAATCCCTGATAAGACTGATCTGATTCATTTTTGTTTTTAACTTAATGAAGTTGAGTGAAGGTGTCTACTAAAGCTTTGGAAGGCTTACGTTAAACCATTTCAAGGCATTTTGCAATTCTTTCTATTAATCCTATATTAGAGGGGTATATTTTGATCATTGAGGATAGTGGACGACAGGAAGATTTGTCACCTTGATTATTTATGCACAACGACGGGTGACAAATTTTCTGAAAATGCCTCTCCACTGGAAATAAGTGAAATTGTTGGCGGTAAAACATATCATGAAGTCGCCCGAAGTTTCCTCCCGAGGCAACTTCAGAGGAGTGAAGTGATGCATTGGTTTTACTGCCACCAATTTCAGTTATTTTCAATGGATCGGCGTTTTCAGGAGATTAGTTGCCCGCAGTCATGCATAAATAATTGCGGACAACAAATCACCCCGTCAGCCAGTGCCCTAACAGGAAAGATACTGTAGATCAATGATCTTGTTTAGTTAAAGCGTTATTGGCGTCTATGTTGCTTACAGAAGTATAAAACCGTGTCCTAAGCAAGATTCAATTAATAATAAAAACGTAGCTCTGAGCATTTTTGCAATTTACATTAATTTTCTATTTTTAGTGGTGGGCTATTAACAGTTTTAGGCAACTTAGACTGCTACTACCAGCTCTCGTTGAATGTCAGAGTGTCAGTGACCCTAATGAGCTTGTGTAATGAAATGTGCAAGGTCTACTACAGGTCTAGTCACCTATAGCAATCAGTCAGCAGGCAGTAAAATTCGCAAATTTTTCAGCGAAACGGCGCAAATTCGCCCATCACTAATGCTTATTTCTCAAAAACCACAAAAAAAAAAAAAAAGAAAGAAAATAAATGTAAATTGAAAAAGTTCTCAGATGATCAAGCTTAGCAAGCTTACATCAATTTATTTTCTGGGTTACTGTCCGTCAAGGCTCTCTTGAGTACCTATATTTTGTCTCAGCACATAAGAGTAAAACCACTGTATTATAGTTAATTGATAAATCATTTTCTGTGTGGTTTTTGTAGTTCCCTTTTAAAGGAACAGTTCAGTGTAAACATAAAAACTAATCAAATAGATAATACTGTATGTGCAAAATAAAATATCTTAATACAGTTAGTTAGCCACAAATGTAATGTATAAAGGCTGGCGTGACTGGATGTCTAACATAATAGCCAGAACACTACTTACCA
Source organism: Xenopus petersii (assembly GCA_038501925.1). Taxonomy (NCBI): domain Eukaryota; kingdom Metazoa; phylum Chordata; class Amphibia; order Anura; family Pipidae; genus Xenopus; species Xenopus petersii. The sequence goes on from CM076677.1 coordinate 106,282,672, forward strand.
GACAGTAACCAATCATTGACTTAAGGGGGGGGCACATGGGTCATAATTGTTGCTTTGAATCTGAGCTGCATGCTGAGGATCAATTGCAAAGCTCACTGAACAATTATGTCCCATGTTGCCCCCCTTAAAGTTGCTGACTAACTCAAAGTTCGAGAGCTGAAAAGCAGGAAGTAGTGTTCTGGCTATTATGTTAGACATCCAGTCACTCCAGCCTTTATACACTACATTTTTGCCTAACTATCTACGGTATATTAGAAACATTTTACACTGAACTGTTCCTTTAAAGAATTTCAATAGCTCAGATTTACCAGAGGTTGATTTTTTTTACATTTAAAAAAATGTTTGTTTTTCTTCTTCCTAAAGTGGTAATTGTTCCACATTCCCTCCTTGCAGGTAAACATTGGGAGAAAAGGGATTTTGTTCTCTCTGGTTGAGAATTTTTTCCCAATTTTAGTGAATCTGCTTTATTATTTCAATCTCACCAACTCTTTTAAAATACTTAATCAATACTTCTTTTTAGCAATATGTGTTATTTGTATACATCAAATACATTTTGTTGTAAAATGTCAGGTTTTCTCACTGTTAGGTGGACGCTTCATGGGTGTTTTAGAAAAAATTCCATTGAACACAACAGAGGAGGAGGGGCTTGGCTAGGCAACAGATAAAAAATGGCTGCACCCAGCAGAACCAAAAAAATTGTTGCAATAAAATTCCGGGTTTTCCTTCAGAGAAAATGTTTTTTTACATGTAGGGGATAGAGATATCTATGAAATAAAATTAAATTAATCATTTTAATTTTCAGTGTTACTGGTTCTTTAATACAGTAACATGTTTATTCAGACAATACAGGGGTTATTTATTAAACTCCAAATGTAAAAATCACGAAAAATTTGTGATTTTTTTTTATAAAATTTGTCAAAATCAGGAAATCCGGCAACTCAGACCTGTCGAGGTTGCATATAAGTCAATGGGAGAAGTCCCAATGATGTTTTGATGTGCGCTGGTTTTTGTGCAAATTTCTGAGTTTTCAGGTGAAAAAATCTGAAAAAATCTTGAAAATCGGATGGAAAATCCGAAAAAATCTTGAAAATCATATTTTTTTCCTTCTAAGCAAATTTTGGGGAAATTGTAATAATAAATAAGCGGAAAAAACCAGAGCGGATTTGATCGGAGTTTGTAGCAGAAAATATTATAAATTTGGACTTTGATAAATAACCCCCTACAACATGTGTCACTAATAGACATACAACATGATAAAGCAATCATTTTAAAAAAAATGTTGTCTCACTTAGCTGACTCTTACACTTGATCTGTGTCCAACGCCAAATCTAAAATGTCAGGAAACATTAACTAACTGGGTTTTGATAGAATATTATGTTTCCTTCTTGGAGTTGAAATGAGAGGCAGCTTTAACTTCAATCACTCGCCACAAGATGTCAGCAGATTTTTGCCTTTAAACTGGAATTTGAGTTGAAACAAAATTGTTTTTGAGCACAATGCTCATATTTAATGGAGAAGGGTAATGTAGAGTAGAACTCCATAGCTGAATCATATTATGTCAAGTATAGCTGTACCTCTCTGCTATAGTTCCTTGTGCGTCAGCTTTTCCCTCTAACCAATGTATTCTTTATGAGAACATGAGTCAGGTACATAGCCACGTGTTTAAAATCAGTCTTGTTCAGTTGTTCATTGTCATCATCACACTGACATTAGTTTATCTGGGATGACAATGAACAACTGAACAAGGTAAGTGACTTCTGCTGCCAGTAATAGTTTATTGGAGTCCATACTGAAAACTGAACTCTTCTAAATGTGTGGATACTTTACATTTCAATGTATTCTCCTGTTCCCTGTTTTCTTTTATGGCGTTACAATCTAAGAGTACGAGCATTGCATTTATGCAAGGTTGACAATATATTTAAAAAATATATTTATTTTCATTTTTGTGTTTATGTACTATGAATTCATCCAAGACCAGTTAAAGGGCATGTAAAGGCAAAAAAACAAAATTACATTTTTCTTTCTTTTATGAAAAAGAAACCTATCTCCAATATACTTTAATTAAAAAATGTGTACCGTTTTTTATAAGAAACCTGACTGTATGCAGTGAAATTCTCCCTTCATTTACTGCTGTGGATAGGAATTGTCAGACGGTCCCTAACTGCTGAGCAGGGAAACAGTCATACTTATGAACAGCAGGGGGAGCCCCCGCCTTACTTCCCAGCCATGCAGAACTCAAGCAGCTTTGTTTCTTCCCCTGTAGAGCAGTCAGCGACTGTGTAGAGATTTGTATTGGATTTTATTTTTACCTTTACATCCCCTTCTATGTTTCCAACTCCAGCTGCAGGACAAAGATCATGAATCCAGATTTAAACAGATAAACTGGGATTCTATTTGGAGGATTATTTTGCTGCAGCCACTGGGTTTGCAGAGTTGAATAAAGTTTGTATTTGTCAGGGCCCGAAGGCGCAGTTTGGAGTGCGGACCAAGGAGGAAGCAACTAGGCAAAAGGGTTTAGGCAGAAGAATCGTCAGTTCAGGCAAAGGTCGGTCCAGGCAGCAAGATAACGTGGTCGATATTCCAGGCAGAGGTCGGTCCAGGCAGCAAGATATCAAAGTCGAGGTTTCAGGCAAGGTCAAAGATCAAGGAATCAATAATAGTAAACACCCAGGAACTCAGGATAGAAGAACCTATACTCGGGCACTGAGAGAACCTTCTGGCGACTTTAAATAGGTGGATTTTCTCGGCAAAATGCGCTAGATGACGTCACAGGATGTGCGTCAGAATATGCGCCAGAATATGCGCCAGCGTAAATACGCTGCATGAAAACGCCAGTGCTACGCTGGCGTCTGACGGTCGCATGGCCTCTTCTAGGCGCCGCCATCTTGGACGCGCCGAGGACGCCTTACAGTATTAAACAATAAAAAAAACTATTGAATCCACATTAGATTACATGACAACACAGGACCCAGTGCAGTCTGTATATTCTGATTATTAATCAGTCTTGCTGTATCGGCTTCTGGCAGATATTATTTGACTTGTGCTGTTTTGATCATTTATGATGATTCCTAAGCAGCCCAGACCACACTGAGCATGTGCACAGTCTTGGTCTTGCAAAGATGTTTAACAAAGTTCCAAGATGGTGACCACCTGTGGCCAACTTTGAAAGCATAAATCATTTGTTTGATTAGGCTTGTGGTGCAGTAAGTTCATGTTTATGTTTAGTATACAAAATGCAGCATTTTTAGCCTTATTCTATTTTAGACTTTACTTCACCTTTGTTTCCCAACTAAATTTTGAGGAAAACTATGTAGCTTATGAAAATATATTAGCTTCGGAGCAAGTTTACAAATTTTCCAGTTGCTACAAAGGACTTGGCTGCTGGAGAAATCTCAATGGTGCTTCTTTATTTATGACCATGGTTTTTTTATTCCCAATTACGTTTTTTTTCCCGTAAATGTGTTTGAAAAAATGCCAAGACTTTTATTAAAAAAAAAAAATGGAGATCACAGCAGAAAGAGCAATCAAGCTCTTTTTTTGCAAAAATCACAAATAATAAATGAATTAATTCAAATATATATTAATTAACTTGCACTCAGCTCTCACTTATGTACAGGTATGGAAACCCGTTATCCAGAAAGATCCAAATTATGGAAATGCCCTCACCCATCGACTCCATTTTATCCAAACTTTTTATTTATTAAAAATGATTTCCTTTTTCTATGTTCAGGTATGGGATTCATTATCTGGAAACCTGTCATCCAGAAAGCTCTGAATTACGGAGAGGCCCTCTCCCCTAGACTCAATTTTATCCAAATAAACAATATTTTTTAAAACTGAATTCCTTTTTCTCTGTACAGGTATGGGATCCAAACAAAGATATAATAAATTCTTATTGGAAGCAAAACCAGCCTATTGGGTTTATTTAATCTTTAAGTGAGTTTCTAGTAGACCTTAGGTAAGAAGATCCAAATTAAGGAAAGATCCGTTATCCAGAAAACCCTAGGTACCGCAAATTTTGCATAACAGGTCCCATACTTGTAATAATAGTACCTTGTTCTTGAGCCGAACTAACATATACAGTAATTCATCCTTATTGGAAGCAAAACCAGTCTATTGGATTTATTTAATGTTTACATGACTCTCTAGTAGGTATGAAGATCCATATTACAGAAAGATCCATTATCTGGAAAATGACAGGCCCTGGACATTCTGGATAATAGGTCGCATACTTGTACTCAGCTTTGATTTACACGACAAAGAAGCAATAAACACCTTTTGTTGTATTTAAACCCCATTATTTACTTGTTAAAACATCTTTATTGTAAATGCATTTATATGAATAAAGGGGAAAAAAGAGGCTATAGTAGTTAATCGCTGCAGACTGAAACAGAATGAAGGAGCTAGAGCTGCAGTTTCTGGCCATTGGGGGGTAACCCGCAGATGACAATACCCAAAATGTTAATAATGGAGCTCTTTATGCATTCGGTCTCATACAGGCTGGGATCTAGGAGAAAAAGTAATAACAGCACAGTTTAGAAATATAAAACTGGGTTTACTCTGGTTTTCTGTTTTTTATCAAAATACAAACAAGAACACTGCGTCAGTAGGGGCCCATATTATTAAGTCAGTGATTGGTCATTGTATGTATTTTGCATTGTTGCAGACGTGTTTCAGATAACTTTAATACATAGACAAACTGTACAGCCATTTAATTCCACAAATTATATTTGTTTTTGAATCCTGCAAAAAAAAGGTCTAGTCGTCAACATATATATGGAACACATTTTTTGTACTATAATTGCAGGTGCTTTGCTATAGGTCTACTAGCTGATATTATCCAATTGACAGGCAGCATTGACAGGTCAGCTGTTTGAAAGTAAATATCTGATTGGTTACTAGACCTGTAGCTTAATATAAATTTCACACTAAGATGCTTACATACTCATAGTTATTATTTTATTATAGCAATGTTATTATATTATTATATCAATGGCCACTCAGCAGGAACAGATTAATAAAATAGGCAACTAAACATACAGTAGGTTTAAAAACTAAAGCTACATCTTACTTAAATACAAACATAAATCTGGATAACTATATTTATTTTATTCCTATTCATTGTTGAAGTATCTGCAAGATGTTGTGATATCCTAAAGCACTTATCATGGTTAACACCCAGACCTCACCCAGAACTGCAAAAATTACTAAAATGTACATTATATATACAGATAAGGCAATAACTAGAAACATTGGGATCCCATATGAATTCTTTTGCACGCACCCATCGATTCCAGTAGACAATCAGAATAAGAATTTGGGTCTATGAAGATGAATGACTACTTTGACTTGGGAAACTGCTGAATGCTCCAAAAGTCTAAGTAATAAAAGCCACAACATTTGCTCCAGATATAATAACATATAGCAACTCATTAGACTTTTGCTTCCAACCAGGTGTCCAGTAATTGCTACCTGCTATTTGCTAGTATGTGTAGGCTGCTAGAACCTGTGCAAGCTTTGCAGCTTTTATTAAATTACTTTTCTTTTCAAATGGGATTTTCTACTACATGTTGATGTGTCTCCCTTGCAACTACTTTTCTATCTTTCTTCTGTGTCAATGGACGCCCTTGGCAGTGTCAATAACCAAGAAGATTGCAAGCCTTCTTCTACACGCGTAGGATCATTTGTGCATAGAATGAAGTACATGAGTTCTAAGCCTGTATGTCTCCAAACATACATAAGCTCAGTGTGTTCTGCATTTGCCCAATTGTAAAATAAATAAAGAGAAAATAGCTCCAAAAAATAAATATTTCTTGAGTAGCCATATCTACACACTGGAAAGCATGATATGGGCTGCCAGGCTCCTTGTTGCCAGGCAGTTTGCCGTAAGATGTTGAGAAATCCCACTAGGCTATTACACCCTTCTCTAGTCTCCTTATGCTTATGGGTGTCCACCAAAGATGTCAGTTATGGACAATGGAAGACCAATGGGGCCTGAGATATGAATACTTCTCTATAGAAGAATCAGTCATAACCCCTTACACAAACTCTGTCATGAGAAATCACAAGTTCAATATAATGAACATTGGAAAAATATGTCATTAAACAAGCAAGGCAGCTTTCTTTTTCTTTAGAGCATTTTATAATACAACTTTGTGTTTTTTTTTGTTTATAATGAAGATACAGACTTTTTGACCAGTGGTTGTGCAAGGAAAGGTGTCAAAGATTATAAGTAGATGAAGAAGATAAAAATCACTCCAGCCAGGCATGTTCATTGTTAGTTGTCAGGACAGAAGGTTTAACATCCAATGTTCCCACACAGCGAGATGCCCAGAATTTGCAGAATGCTGATAGAACTACATACGCCCTTGCAGGGGCGAAAACATAGCCGCGTCTGAGAGACCGAGAGGAGATTTAAAGTAACACCTACATATAACAGGTTTAAATATATACCGTATATATATATATATATATTAGGGATGCACCGAATCCACTTTTTTGGATTCGGCTGAACCCCCGAATCCCTCGCAAAAGATTCGGCCAAATACCGAACCGAAGCCGAACCCTAATTTGCATATGCAAATTAGGGGTGGGAAGGGAAACACATTTTCTACTTCCTTGTTTTCTGTCAAAAAGTCACACAATTTCCTTCCCGCCCCTAATTTGCATATGCAAATTAGGATTCGGATTCGGTTCGGCCAGGCAGAAGGATTCGGCCGAATCCGAATCCTGCTGAAAAAGGCCGAATCCTGGCCGAATCCCGAACCGAATCCTGGATTCGGTGCATCCCTAATATATATATTTAATTTATTGCAGATAAAGTGAAGAATGTGGGAAAAAATAGGATCCTGAGGCTTTTGCACGACAAAAATATTGCACAGGTTGAAAAAGTATGTGGAATGTGAGGATGTGGATGAACATATGCGAAAGATTTAAGGCTATCCTGGGTCTAAAGCAAATTGAAAGTGTCTAGATTATCAGGTTAACTAAAACCAGTATGTTGAAAATGGTACAAACATATATGCAGAACACTCACCTTGCGACTCTGTGGCGTGGTAAGTAGGGATGTTATTGCACAGAGCTGCTATGTGTTTGCCAAACTGTGCCACATTCCTTACTTGGTTCTTTGTCACGGTGTAAGTCATGGAAGGTGGAGGAGGAGCATTGGTTTTCTAGAAGATAGTTGACGTGTTTAATATTTGGTTTCATTACATTGCTTAGAACTATTAGGGACATAAAATCTAAAAAGGTAAATTTGCATATAATTATCTAGATCTGATGTACTATGGTTTTGTTTGTATCGCATTTGTTTTTTTCATTTAGGAATTTCTCTTGGGGTCCAAAGTTGCCCAGATTTCTCAGATACAACTGTTTTGGTTTTCTAGCTGTAATGTTTTTGTCTTGGTAGTAATTTTATTTGCCAGGGGGTTATCAAAAGTTAGTATTTGCTCAATATTAGTTGATGTGCCTAAAAATAGTCATTATACACTTACATTTTACTCCAGACTGTTGTTATTAATACATGTTATACAGCAAGCCTAGTTATAAGGCGTTTATCTCCCAAATGGAAACACAACAAGGCCACACACCCATGATATTATCTAATAACAAGTGAATAATTCTCATCACATCAGATCATTGTATACAAACAGCTGACCAGTGAATGCGATTTGTGGACTGGTTGTTATGGGTTACTAGACCAGCAACAATTGTGCAGCTTTTACAGGTCACAGCCTGTGTAGCAAGAGAAATCCTACCCACATTATACTTCAGAGCAAAAATACCAAATCTAAGGGGGTGCTTAAAGGAGAAGCAAACCCTGAAGTTAGAAAAAACACTACCCCCCTACATAGACCCCCCTTCCCTCCTCCCGCTAATGCTGCTAAGTCTTTACTTACCCCTCCGTGCAGATCAGTTCATCACCTCTGTCCCACCCACATCCCACCCCAACTCTGCCCACTCCCCACCCGTGTCCCCTTCCTCACCGGTAATATAGTGGCTGGGGAGGAGGGGGTTTTCTCATTAGCTATAAAGGAAGCAGACCACATGGTCCGGGCACCCCTGTTCCCAGGCCCCCTGAGGCTGCTGGTCTGCTTCCTCTATAGTTACGCCACTGCACACAATCTGTGTGTATTTTATTGTCAGTAAGCCAATGCTGTGACAGTATTGCTTTAAGATTGTTTAAGTCTAGCTACCCATGACAAAAACACTTCCAAAGAGAGAACCAAACATGAGAAAAAAGAAAATCTGATATGTGGTTTCCATTAAATACTGTCCCAGATGCTTCAGTGCAATCTGTATATGCAGCATGGCAGTCAAAGTAATGGGCAGTCGCATATTTATGTTTATTGTGGAATACAGCAAGCCAATACATTTTAGTTCTAGGTGATGAGCAAGGCCTATTGTTCTGAACAACGAGTATCCCGCAGACCATAAAGGCTTAGGATCTGTAATTTTCTAAGTTACCAAATATACCTGCAGGCTAGTAACACCATGTCATGTCACTAAAGACATCATTAATGCAGAGGCCTAGAAATCATCCCATTGAGAGAAGTATTAGTCCTTTCCAAACTAGAACAGTTCAAAACAATCCTTTTCCTTTATTCAATTCTTAGAAATGATCAGTATTGTTTTATTTTATAGTCAATAAAGCTATATTGTCAGCAAGCACAGACTGTCATTGTTAACAAGTGTTTGATCAACATCATGATCAGTTGTACAGGAACATACCCCAATAGACATGCTGTCATTACCTGTTCTCCTGGCTGGCTTTGCTGAGATGTTCCAAGCTGGGGACCACATTTCTGTTTATCCTGCTAACTACACAAGCTTTCTTGGACAAAAGGCGGACAGCAAAGAGACCCTGGAATGCATCAAAAAGCCCAGATGTTTAGTTGCTTTCTTAGTGTAAATGCAGAAGCATATTCATGTCTATAGCAACATGGACCATAGAACCCTTAGCTACCTGCACTCGGTTGTCCAGTTTAACCAGAATTTCTCTACGCCTAGCCTGACTACTTCAGTACACCAACCAGGAGATACTTACTCAGTTGTAGTCCCACATGGTGTTCCATGAGTCCATACCATTGTACTGATTCACATTAGCAACATTATCATGGTTATCTATGTTGACTGTCTGATGGACATCGCTGCCGACGTTTCCCTCATTCTTAATGTCAATATTCTGTTGAAATAAACATTGGCCATTTAGTACTTGGTAATATACTGCACATTTTCTGCTTGAATCTTATGAAGTATGTGCAGTCTAGTGTGTAGAGGGCCATTTGTTATCTTTACAGGTATGTTGTCTCAAATATGACTGATATTTAGGGATATTTTGTCTATTTTCCTTTATTATTGCAATTGTTTTTGTTGGGGTGTTGTTCAAGTTGACACTGGAATTTGTTTTAAAAATTGCATGTGTAAATAAGGTGAAATATATCTCATGCAGGTATAGGTATGGGACCTGTTATCCAGAATGCTTGGGACCTGGGATTTTTGGTTATTTGGATCTTCAAACTAAAATCATTTAAACATTAAATGATTCCAACAGGCTGGTTTTGCTTTCATTAAGGATTAATTATATCTTAATTTGGTACAAGGTACTGTTTTAATGTGTAATCTTGATTTGAATGTTTTTTATGAGGAATTCATAAAGGGGAAGGCACTCACCAGAACTAATGATGGACGAATTTAGGGCGTTTCACTTCGCCGAAAAATTTATGAATTTCCAGCGAAATTCGCGAAACAACTAGAAATTCTGTGAAACGGCGAACAATTCAGCGAATCGCTGACGAAAATGCGCCAGTATCCAAATCACAGGAATTCGCTGTGAATTTGCACCTGGTGAATAAATTCACTAACCAGAACATACAAACATGTCAGCAGGGTCGCTCCTGCCATGAGACAGGGTTAGAACCTTGCCTCAGATGGCAGTTAGGGGCCAATTACCAGAGGTCGCAAAAAGTTGCCTTTGGTAACTTTAAGAGCTGCAATTCTGTTTTTTAAAACAAAAATGCTCTGCTAGCGCTATAGCACTCATTGTACTAGTGATGCAGCCGCTCTAATGCTTACAGGGGAACTATTGCACAAATTAAAATTTAATGTAAGCTTCAGCATACTGAAATAAGACGTTTTCTAAATACTATAAATTAAAAATTCTGTAGTGTTTCTGAAATAATCAAGTTTATCTTCAGTATTTCTCTCTCAGCATTTGTTTCTCTTCATTCTCTCTTCATGCAGCAGTTCAATTCAATACATCTTATATTGCCTAGATGTATTAGAGCTCACTCTATTAAAACCACCAGACATCCTGTCTCTCTACATGCAGGATTTGTGCAAAAGGCAATTATTTTGTTAGATTTTGTTTGTACTGAAATCAGTTATTTAAGTGAGCCATAATTCATCTGCTAGGAAAGGAAGCCCCCCTATAAGACATATTGGATAATTCATCCAATCACCCAACTCCTGAAAAAAGAGAGAATGAAGAGAAACAGATAGAGAGGAATAGTGTAGATAAACTTGATTATTTCAGAAATGATGCAGAATATTTAATTGATAGTATTTAGAAAGTTTCTAATTTCAGCATGATGAAGTTTATATAAAATTTTAATGTTCACGATAGTTCCCCTTTAAGTTTTAAGCACAGAGCAGGAGAGGAGGGCTGCAGCAGGATCGTCCCTGCAGGTCAGTAAATGAAAAGCACACTTTATTGCAAGAACTTGTTTATAGCAACCGTTGTCATGTGTTCCAGGGAGGGCATAGCTTTATATGTAATCCTGCTTATCACCTCTTAAAATCTGAGGCATGTCCACCTTAACCTCATTTTGCTACTAGTTGTTTGAGCATTACAGTGGTTACCCTGGTGCTCTTAATGCTTCAAGTTATTGGGTGTAAGGTATTATGGAGCATATCCCATTGTTCTTCCATCAAATTCAGATATTATATAATTTATTGTCATTGTGCAGGTATGGGATCCATTGTCCGGAAACCCATTATCCAGAAAGCTCCAAATTACAGAAAGGCCATCTCCCATAGACCCCATTTTATCCAAATTATCCAAATTTTTAAAAATAATTTCCCTTTTCTCTGTAATAAGAAAACAGTAGCTTGTACTTGAGCCAAACTAAGATATAATTAATCCTTATTGGAGGAAACCAGGTTATTGGGTTTATCTTTATATGATTTTCTATTAGAATCCAAATTATGGAAATACCCGTTATCCGGAAACCCTCAGGTCCCAAACATTCTGCATAACAGGTCCCATACATGTACCAGCATCATTTATATGCCCATACCCATGTAAAATGGGGTCGTGTACTTACATCAGTAGCAAAGGCTACAGCAAGGAGAGACGTGATCAGAATCTGCAATAAAACATAACATAACATTTTGAGCCTTCTTTCTTTAAGAAGCACTTTTTTTAAAAAAGTATAGAATTTTTAGAAATTTGATATATCTGTAGGACTCTACCAATATAAAATATGACTGATACAACTGCAAAAAGTAATCTCAACCTATGCAAATCATCAATTAGGGGCTTATTTACTAAAATCCGAATTTATCTCATAATTAAAATAAAGAAAGATTGATCAAAATCGAATTTGGGCTTTTTGCAGCATCAGCGTATAGTAAATTTAGAAAAATTTGAGGGTTTTGGGGTTTTTTTCACCAAAAATTTGCCTTGAAAATCCAGACCAGATACATTCAAGTTTAGTAAATAACCCTCTTAATGTTTGTAGACATTTGTTTTGTAGAGAAGGAAGAATAATTACTAAATATTTTGCTATTATTATTTGCTAAGCATTAAGATCAAACCAAATTAGTTCATGAAAGATAAATTTGCAACTCCTGAATTCACGGCTTTGCATTAGGGTTTAATTAAATGTAGTAATGGTTTTCTTTAATTAGCTCTAATAGTGGTGGGGTAGGGGAATAGCCATTTACTTACTAAAGCCTTCATTCTGCCAGGAGAAGAGATCTCTAGGAACAGAAGATTGCCAGAAATATTTGGCGAATATATAGGAACCCGCAAGTTCCTGTTAAATATGTTGGTCCTTCCTATTTTGGAGAAGGTCCATCTCATTGTGACTCATGGAATTATAATATTATCAGTAGTATCTCGCTAAAATTATTTAAATATTGTCAAACCTAAACAAACATCTTATTTGATTACATATAAAACAAGTTTAAGTATTAAAGTTGTTATAGCAATGGGCGAGGTCAACTCCCAGAAGCAGTGGTTTAACTAGATGTTACTGGGCCCCACAACAAATTCATTTTAGGGCCCCCAGCATATCCAGATCTCGTTAATGGTAACCTTGTGAGGTGAACAAAACCTTTGGATGCACAGGTGAACCCTGTGAGTTCCGGTGTTCACCGATGCCCTTTTGGGGCCCCAGCTTTCTGCTGCAGAAGTCAAGAGCGAGGTACCAGCAGGGATGAAGAGAAAAGGTAGTCCGAATTTATCTCAATATTTTCTGCTACAAACTCCGATCAAATCCGCTCTGGTTTTTTTCACTTATTTATTATTACATTTTCCTGAAATTTGCTTTGCGGGAAAAAATCAGATGTTTATGAATTCTTCAGATTTTTCATACGATTTTCAGTTTTTTTACCTGAAAACTCATATTTTTGCCCGAAAACTTCGGGTATTGCACGAAATCCAGCGCACATCAAAAAATCAATGGGACTTAATCTTTTTCGGATCCCCTTACAATTCAAATTCTTTGCAATTTTCAATAATATAATCTTCTGGTCAAAGCAGATCCATTTGGGAAATTTAGGAAATCCTCATTTTTCTAAACATAGGGACAATTCTGCTTATATAACTTCATCCAAGACTTTTTAACAGGAATTCATTGATTTGGACAAAAGACTTCATTCTAACACAAAATGATTTTTACTGGTTTTTTTTCAATTATTTATTCACAAAACATATTGATAATGAATTTGTAATCAGACTGATTTATACAATAATTGATATGAATTATGAATTGATGCAGATTAACTTATTATATATAGTGATGGGCGAATGTATTCGGCAGGGCGAATTTGTTGCAAATTTGCGTGATTCGCAAATAAATTCCTGAAAAGGCCGCGAAAATTCGCTGTGTCAAAAAAAAATTGACGCCGGAGTCCGTTTTTTGGATGCCGGCTCATTTTCGCCAAAAACTGACACCGGCGTCAAAAAAACGGACGCAGCCCATTTCGCAAATTTTTCACCGTTTCGCTAATTTAGTGATTTAGTAATTTTCCAGGGAAGCAAAACCGTGCAAATTCGCCCATCACTTATTATATATGGATTGTTATAACCTATGAATTGACGTTACATCTACATGAATTGGTGGTTGGTGCTCAACACACCAGTTTTACCAGTACAGGGCAAGACTACATGATATTTTCATTCCATGGTCACACTTTTAGTTTTTGGTGTTACTGTTCTTATAAAGCCACCCATCTTTCCTCTTACCTGATGACAATGGATCAATAGACTGGGGCAAATATTGCAGCCACACTGACACCCTGTATTGCAAGTTCTATCCCCAGAACCCAAAGTCCTGAAGAAGGTAATTTATTTCATTGAATTAACTGTAATTTTAGAGCTACAGTAACCCAGTAATACACAGTGCATTAAACGTCATTATGCTTATTATAGCATACCATATTATAGCAATCTAACATCAGGTACTTCATAAAGAGTTGGTTCTGTAAATTTTGAGCTGCTGTAGTTCCAGAAATAAAACGTTTTCAAATTAAACATTTTTCGACTTATCCCAGGCTATCAGGTCATGGCAATTATGCTTCAGCAGGTGTTACAAATTGCCATCCAAGATGCCAGTATCACTTTAAACTTCGAACTCTAGAAAACATTGCATTACACCTTGTAAAAAGTGGCATTTTCACATTAAAATTGAAAATACAGCTTTTTTGAACAGGTCCATAAATCACCATTATATCTCTATGTCCCTTTTGTAGCACATGAAGCCTGCCTGAGCAGTAGACCCTATGGTTATACTTTATTTACTGATACTGAACAGAGTACAGTCTTTAGGAATCAGAATAAATATGTAATTTCCATTTGTCATCCTAAATTATCTGATGTTGTCCGAGAGAACTTTAAGGTATGTGTATTTACACTAGTTGAAAAGCAGTCAGTGAAGTATGTACAGTAACTCACACATTCAGTCATGACCATAGACACCTGGAAACAGAATCTCACAAGTTGTATTATTAAAAGGGGAAATGAAGGGTTAACTTTTTGTGGATCAGGCTGCGACTTTTTTGGGCTCTATTATGCAACAAAACTGCGACAATTCCAAATATGAAAATACCCAGCTCAAAGCCTGTCAAAATCATGTAGAAGTCAATGGCAGATGTCCCTTTTATAACTGTAAATCTTTCTTTGATTTGTGACTTTTTTTTCGCGAGGTTTTCTTTTATTAAATTTAGATTGGTCCTTTTTTTTTGGAATTTCGAGTTCATGGGAGTTTATAGAAGTTTTTAGAAACTCCCATGAACTCAAAATTCACCCTTGATAAATCTGCCCCTATTGTATAAAGATATCGAGCAAATGGCAGGTCACTATCTATTTAGACTGTTGGCCAACAGTTATAGTCAAATTCACTAATTGATTATGCTTCTTCTTCATGTCCTTTAATTTTTTCTCTATCACTAGTTTCTTTTGTTATCTTTTCCAGATGTTCTATAGCAGGGATCCCCAACCTTTTGTACCTGTAAGCAACATTGAGAAGTTAAAGGAGTTGAGGAGCAACACTAGGATGAAAAATGTTTTTGGGGTGCCAAATAAGTGCTGTGATCAGCTATTTGTAGCCCCATGTGGATTGTAAACCTACATTGAGGCTCTGTTTGGCAGTGTACCTGGTTTTTATACAACCAAAACTTGCCTCCAAGCCTCAAATTCAAAAATAATCTCCTGCTTTGAGGCCACTGGGAGCAACATCCAAGGGGTTGGAGAGCAACATGTTGCTCATGAGCTACTGGTTGGGGATCACTGTTCTATAGCGTTTGCCATAAATTTGTTTAAGTGCTGATATGTTACACATTAATTTTTTATATTGTCTGATAGAATACATCTAGCTCTTAATGAAAACTCTTAGTACAGTCTTAGAAATTGATTTCTGGGAAATATATGTGTAACTAACCTAGTAATCCAATCTTAAAAGTTCACTAGTTTAAAATAGCACGCTAATGTAAACCTAATTGTCAATGGCATTTATCTGCTTCATTTATCATCTTATTTACCATATTTTTTCAATATTCATAGAACTAGATGAGGCAAACCTTATCTCACTGTTTATCACATGAAAACGCTATTAAAGTCTAACGGAAAAAATTCAATTAGGAGAAAAGTTTTTTCTCCTCAAATTTAATCTCACCTATAAGTTTCTATCAATTTGATGAAAAATGCTTATCTCCAGTGATGGGCGAATTTCTTCCACTTCGCTTCACCGAAAAATTCTTGAATTTTCCGCAGAATTCAGGAAAACAGCGAAAAACTTTTGAAAAATTGTGAAATCTGAAAATTCATGAAAAAATAGTGCAATTCTAAAGTTTTCACAAAAAAAATCAAGCAATCCGAACATTTTTACTATAAATTCAAGCAATTGGAATGTTTTCACGATAAAATTGAGCAATTCGAACGGTTTCACTAAATTAGAGCAATTTGAAGGTTTTCACAAAAAAATCGAGCAATTCGAATGTCTTCACTAAAAATCGATAATAATTCGAACGTTTTCACTAAAAAAATCTAGTAATTCGAACCATTTCAAGAAAAAAATCTAGCAAAAAAATCTGAAATTGACGTTGACGAATTTTCGCAGGAGATTTGTGAATTTATTCGCCGGTGGCGAAATGCAGGAATTCGCTGCAAATTCGTGCCAGGTGAATTTATTCGCCCACCACCACTTATCTCCTAATTCAATTCCTGAGTTTCCCATAGACCCAGATACAATTCAGTGAGAAAACGTCTCAATGTTTAACTCTATTGCATTCTAAGGGGGGAAACTGAAACTGTATTAGGAGTTCAAGAAAATAAAAGGCCAGGTTTTTTATGGTTTAATGTGTGAAAGCTTATTTGAGTAGAAAAACTTTTTTCCAAATTCAGCATTTCTGAAGTAAGTTGAATTTCTCCACAGAGGTGTGGTCTGAGGATGGCAGGCTACTTTCTCTACCTATTGGCCATACACTACATTGGAAGCTTCCTTTTTGCCCAGTGGACTCTTCTTGGGTAGTAGTAATGGAAGGCCATGTACAGTGTCGGAGGGACCTGAAAACCTTAGACCATGGGGCCACCAGAAAACCTTAAACAGTGGGCTTACTTTCCAAACTATTATTCCTCCTTTCCTCACTCAACCTCATTAGTATCTTATAACTACTTACTATTCTCTTCCATTATTATGTATTTTTTCCCCATAAAGAAATAGAGAATGACCAGGCTCCTCCTGAGTTCTACCTGTTTTGCTGCAGACCCTTGCAGACCCCAGATTTTCCAAGGTGGCTAATTTTATTGTCCTCAGTAATCACCAGAATTGTTGTCATGAGCAGGTAACTGTAAATGTATTGGTTTTGGGGCTATAGGGGAATAAAATAATTACAAAAGCTCTGCCATGGTCAATAGTTTATATATTTTCAGGTTAGTGGGAAACAAGGAAGAATATGGAATTACGTTAATATATAATACTTAAATGTGGTCCATGGCTCGCTGACCTCTTATTTATGTTTGTTTCTGTTAACTGAATTTTGTATTTACACCAGTGTGTTATACCCTGTTGCAGAACCTATTGGAGTATTGTAAATAAACAGTATTCATATAATGCAGTTATTAGCTCATATGCCTCAAGGATTGTTACTTTACATTTCTGCGGATCATGCACAATTTTTCCCACTTTTCTGTAACAGATTTATACCAACCTGTGACCAGGATTATTTACTCTTGTATCTCATGAAGTAAGGCCTTATGTTCCAAGAAGCCATGTTCCAATATCTTGCACTGTTGAGATTTAACAAGATCAAAACATACTGTCTGCAAGTTGGATATATGGCTCTGAGCTATTAAGCTGTATCTGTGCTATAAACCAGCGGTTCTGGATGCATAGTTGACCAAAGGGACATAAAGAAGTAATTTCCATGCTTCTGCCCATAATGCCTTATGTGAGAGTTAAACTCTCATTTGTGGTATTAAAGGAGAATTCAACCCCTTATTAAAAACCCTACCCCCTCCCCTACATAGACCACCCTCCCTCCTCACCCCCAGCCTAGCTGCTACCTCAGGTAATTGCCCCTAACTTTTTACTTACCCCTTGGTGCAGATTCAGGGCATCGGAGTTTACGGCAGCCATCATATTCTTCTTCAGTACTCTTCGGGTCTTCTCCTGGTGCTTTGGCAATTTCCGTGACTTTCAGCGCATGCGCAGTTGTCAAAAACCGAAGACTTCTCCAACTGTGCATGCGTCGATACGGCACTTACTTCCTGAAGAAGACAGAAGAGAAGAAGATGGCTGCCTTGAACTCCGATGGGGTAGCAGCTAGGCTGGGGGAGAGGAGAGGGGGCTCTACAGTATATAGCCTAAGGGGTAGGGTTTTTTTAATAAGAGATCGAATTTTCTTTTACGCAATCAATTTTTATACGCGTGACTATTTGGTCCAAAATCCAGTAAAGTCAATGGGCGTCCGAATAATTATGATGAGGAACAATTTTAATGCATGCGTCAATTTTGACAATTTTTTTGACATGGAGGATTTTTCGCCGGTGAATTCTCACCACAGTTTCGCAAATGAATTTGCGTGCAGTGAAACATGGAAATTCGCCGCAAATTCATGTCTGCTGAATCTATTTGCCCATCACTACTGCTAGCATGAAGATCAGGGCCAGATTTACATAAGGGGAATCCCCAGGCCCGCTGTTGTTCGTCGCCTCCCTTTTATTCGCTCAAATTTTCATCATTCTAACTGGAGCTATGGGGATTGGTGCACGGGAAATTAAAAACTATTGTATCTCCTGCGCATCCCCAGTGTTTTTGAAGCAATATGGATGTGGTTGGGCAGCATGCCGCCCCCTAAAATTTTGCCACCAAAGGCCCGGGCCTTGGTGGCCTCTCCACAAATCTGGGCCTGATGAAGATGATGCCGGCATGTAAGCTCCCGCACTCCCTTCCGAAGTCTTTAGCTCTCTGACAGTAGGGGGCCACGGCTGAACAAGTATGTGCAGCATGGGCCCGGGACAACTGCCCCCCCTGTATCCCCCTGATGGTGGCCCTGTATGTATATGTTTTTAAAGAAATCTGTTTTCAGGTTGGGTCCTACTAAGAACCCTAATCCAAGTAGAGAATGTACCACTGACAACCTTCCTTTGTATATGATCCTTTAGCAGGTTTTCTATCCATGTACAAACAACATTGCCAAATCCAAAATACCTTAATTTAGAAAGCAGTAGTTTATGTGGAACTGTATCAAAAGCTTTGGATCACATTTATTGCAACCCATGGTTTAAGTTACTACTTACATCATCATAAAATATGTCATAAAAAGTTATGTCATTATGACATGATGTGTCCTTCATCAAGTCATGCTAATTACTTATCATAATGCTATTCAACAGAACATAGGCTTGAATGTGAAATAATTTGCCCACGACATGTCAAACTTATGGGCCTATAATTGACAGGATGATTTCATAAACCTTTTTTTATTTTTATAAATTGGAGTTGCAACAGCTTTTTCCAATCCATAGGTACCTACCACATGGAAATGAGCTTAAGAAAATGATAATACGTGGCCTTGATACAGCTGAACTAAGAAACTCTCTAAATACCCAGAGGTATATTCTATCACAAGAACTTACCGTAATGTAAATATTAATTATTATTAACCATATTCTGTGACACCCACTGACTTGATTGAGCTGAGACATTTGTGCCATTACTGAGTGGGATCTGAAACCTTGACTCCTTCATTGTATACATTAAAGAAAAGAAGCAACGAAGTGCATTACCTTTTCAGAGCCCTTCTAACAAAACTATTTTAATTTTTTAATTGCACTGTACTCTCGATCCAAATGCTTTAACTACTGATACTGTATACTAAAGATAATTTGGGGGTTAGCCTTTGCTTCTGAAGCAATTAATTTACAACACTTTTTATAGTATTTACATATAAATGCTCCCCTCTACATTTACATGATCTTTTTTACTTCTTAGCTAAGCCAAATGGGATTGTCATTGGCACATTTACATTTCCTTTTTTAGGGAATAAATTAAGAACATTTAGGGGCAAATTTACTTATAATTGAATATCGAGGGTTAATTAACCCTCGATATTCGACTGCCGAATTGAAATCCTTCGACTTCGAATATCGAAGTCGAAAGATTTAGCACATTTCCTACGATCATACGATCTAAGGAAAAATCGTTTGATCGAACAATTAAATCCTTCGAATCGAACGATTCGAAGGATTTTAATCCATCGATCGAAGGATTTTCCTTCGATCAGAAAATTGTTAGGAAGCCTTTGGGGACCTTCCCTATAGGCTAACATTGACTTTGGTAGCTTTTAGGTAGCGAACTAGAGGGTCAAAGTTTTTTTTAAAAGAGACTGTACTTCGACTATCGAATGGTCGAATAGTCGAACGATTTTTAGTTCGACTTTGAAGTCGAAGTCGTAGTCGAAGGTCGAAGTAGCCCATTCGATGGTCGAAGTAGCCAAAAAAAACATTCGAAATTCTAAGTTTTTTTTCTTCTATTCCTTCACTCGAACTAAGTAAATGGGCCCCTTAATGGTTTCATTTTATTTTCTGTTGTTTTAGCTAAACAAAGCATCCAATCTATCCACTGAAGAACTGAGCCCGATGAACAAAAATCTTCTTTCTTAAAGTCCATTGCATGGTTTTTTTTTTTGCAAACAAAATGAAATGAGATTATATAAAGATCCCTATTACCCGGGGGTTCTAGTACATTTTCTTTACACTCTGGATTGTTAAAGATCACTAGATCCAGTAGAGCATTAGTTCTGGATGGTTCAAAACTATCTGAGAGATACATTTTTATGCATAAAGTTTACAAATTAGTTTCCATTAACCATCCTATTAGTACCAATTGTTTCGAACGAGCTGCCTTTTATGTTTGCAACAGGACCTGAGCCTCTTCTTCTTTGCTTATGTGAGGGAATCTTTAGAATACTCCTACACAGTCTCGGACTGGCCCACCAGGATACCAGGAAAAGTCCCAGTGGGCCCAGGTGTCAGTGGGATCTCATGCTTCTAACCATTTGGCATATTTCATGGCCATTCCTTATTTCTATGAGAACAAAGATGTTAAATAGATGGAATAACAGATTATAGTATATAAAGAAAAGAGACTAGGAGAATAGAGGTTGAGGAGAGAAAAAATAATATTACTGAGAGTTGCCCCCTGGTCTTTTGGTGGGCTCCTGGTGTCCCAGTCCGACACTGCTCCTACAATAAATATGCCTTACAACCTGTGAAAAGTTCTAGCACCTAATTTTACCTACGAAAACTGGGAAAACTTATTGACTCTAGTATAAGCCTAGACACAACTACAGCCCTGTCTCCCAGCAGTGCACATTCTACCAAAGCGACCTCCCCAGCGATCAACCGGACTTCTTTGCAAAGTTGATGGTGACAGAGAATTGCCAAACGGATTACTGTGTGCATTGTCCCACTGTCCCACTACCATGTGCAGAGGGCACTGTGTGATATTGCAGTCACTGTTATTCTTCCATATAACCAACAGATGGCTCTGTGTGATATTGCAGTCACTGTTATTCTTTCATATAACCAACAGAGGGTGCTGTGTGATTTTGCAGTCACTGTTAATCCTTCATATAACCAACAGAGGGCGCTGTGTGATATTGCAGTCACTGTTATTCTTTCATATAACCAACAGAGGCGCACTGTTATTCTTTCGTATAACCAACAGATGGCGCTGTGTGATATTGCAGTCACTGTTATTCTTTCATATAACCAACAGAGGACGCTGTGTGACATTGCAGTCGCTGTTATTCTTTAATATAACCAACAGAGGGCGCTGTGTGATGTTGCAGTCACTGTTAATCTTTCATATAACCAACAGAGGGCGCACAGTTATTCTTTCATACAACCAACAGATGGCGCTGTGTGATTTTGCAGTCACTGTTATTCTTTCATACAACCAACAGAGGGCGCACTGTTATTCTTTCATATAACCAACAGATGGTGCTGTGTGAAATTGCAGTCACTGTTATTCCTTCATATAACCAACAGATGGCGCTGTGTGATATTGCAGTCACTGTCATTCTTTCATATAACCAAAAGAGGGCGCACTGTTATTCTTTCATATAACCAACAGAGGGCATTGTGGGATATTGCAGTCTCTCCCAAAGTGAACTGTTGGTATAGGAATGATTAAAAGTGACTGCAATCTCAGCTACTCAGGTCGGGTACCTGAGGATAAGCGGAGGTAGACACATTTTGGATGCTGAAAAACGGTATACTACTTCTGGTCCTCCCTGTTATGAATTATATCAAGATCCAAAACTACACCCTTTCACTCTTCCCTATTATTCTCAAACCCTCACAATATTTCTCACTGCCCAAACCCTACTATGCTTAATTTAAAATATTATTTGAACTTCTAGCAATCCTGCCCTCAACAGATGCCCCATTATGATTGAAGTGGTGCTTATCCCTGGCAAATAGCCTGACATCGACATAGCTCTCTGCAATTCCTACGCTAATTTCTTATTTAAATAAAAAGAATTTAAGAATATTGTAGGCCAGCCTTGAGATTTAGGGGCAGATGTATTAATGGTTGAATATCGAGGGTTAATTAACCCTCGATATTCGACTGGGGAATTAAAATCCTTCGACTTCGAATATCGAAGTCAAAGGATTTTGCGCAAATAGTTTGATCGAACGATCAAAGGAATAATCATTCGAACGATCGAAGGAATAATCGTTCGATTTAACGATTAAATCCTTCGAAACGAATGATTAGAAGGATTTTAATCCATCGATCGAAAGATTATCCTTCGACCAAAAAAAGATAGCCAAGCATATGGGGACCTTCCCCATAGGCTAACATTGACTTCGGTAGCTTTTAGGAGGTGAACTAGGGGGTCGAGGTTTTTCTTAAAGAGACAGTACTTCGACTATCGAATGGTCGAATGGTCGAACGATTTTTAGTTCGAATCATTCGATTCGTAGACGAAGTAGCCCATTCGATGGTCGAAGTAGCCAAAAAAACACTTTGAAATTCGAAGTATTTTTTCTTCTATTCCTTCACTAGGACTTAATGAATGGGCCCCTTAGAATTGAAATGGTTTCATGCCTAAAAAGATGGTTTATTTGATGAAGGAAAAGAAAGTAGCATTGCTTTGACACACATACAACTGCATGGTCACAAGAGTAGACAGCTCACAAACTTAGATCCATGACAGACTAGCAGCTCCTCCAGGGCTCCCTGATCCACTTAAAAGGTCCATGAAAGTCAAGTACAGAGGGCTGCAGATGAAAGATCGCTCGTGTCTCTGTAAAGAGGAGAAAAGTTACATCAATCCTTCACTGAACTCATTGAAAAGACGTGGAAAAGAAGCAGATATTATTCAGCACTCCTTTTGGGTACTGTTAAACAACCTTTACAGTCAAACGAAATAATGTTGTTAAAGATGCTAGCAGGTTTTCCTGCAGATGTACAGATGAATGCAAATTTATGATTTCACTTTTAAGTTGTTTATATCTCAAAATGTTTCTGCTAAACACCTAAATGGTAGCATAAAGGGTTGCAGGTGAGAAAGCATTAAGTGTACTTTTTATTTACCCTTATGGGAAGAATTTCTGTAAAGAAGTAATAATAATATATTGCAAACTTTTGGACTAGAACCCCTAGAGAGGCCACAATCTGTGGACTTGGGCCTCAGCATAAAGAAATTTGGGGTATCATTTGGAATGATTGTTTATTTGCTTTCCTATATATCCCACAAAAACCTGCAAAATTGAAGTGAACTTTGGTCTGAACACTATTCATTGCCTGAGATCTTGAAACTGCAGCAGGAAGGCTTAAATAATACATCTATGCAATAAATCTGTTTGGTTATATCATATAAGAGGGTCCATGCCAGATGTCTGGCAACAAAGGCATGTTTAACCCCAAAAAGAAAAGTGACGTAGGTTGGTTCATTTATGAACATAGGTGTTGAATAGTTCAAGTGAAATTTCTCATAGCAACCAATCTGCAGTTAGTTTTGATCAGTGTTCTACGAGTTAGAACATAAAAGCAGTGCCTTGCAGCATTGTATTCTGATTTGTTTTCAGGCCTGGACAAAGGTTTGTACTGTATGTTCTTCCTCTATGTGATGGGTTTCCTCCAGTTTCCTCCCACACTCCAAAAAACATACAGACCTACACTAATGGGCGTCCTCAGAAAGGGGGAAGTCATCAAACCAAAAACAATCTTTTTACAATAAGTAGGTGTTAAATTTGTAGAAAATCAAATAAAAAAGCACTTATATTCGCTCACAATTTACATAATTACATAACTGGGAACTAAGTATAAATCATGAAAATCTACCACTCACAGCGGCGCAAACATGTTTTGGCTATGAGCACTTTGTGAACACGCTCCTAAATACCACAGCCATATTACCAAAACAAACTCTAATATAATAACTACAGAAAATAGTTAATGAGCATATTAACCTCAGACAAGGCAGTAAAATTTCTAAATAAAATTGATGATGGGTATTTTAATCTGAGTTGGGCCAGTATAATTGCTACAGAAAATTACTAATCTGCATATGTCACGGTCGGCACCAAACACCAGAACAAATGCCAAGCACCCTGGTCTTGGCTCGTGCTTCACCTGTAGTTTGACCGCCTTTGGCCTCAGGAGGAGCCCTCAGCTACTTGGATGCCACCAGGACTTAAACGAGAGGTGCAAGGCTAGAGGTTCTGGATAGACAGATGGGCACGACTGTTAGCTAGAGTCTTAAGGCCGAGAGTCACGGTACAAAACCAGAATCTTCATCAGAACAGGCTGGGTCGAGGCAGGCAGATGTCAGTGGTAATCAGGCAGGTAGAGGTCAAAACCGGGTAATAAATCAGACAGGAGGATTCAGAAGAAGAGGTAGTTGATATTCAGACAAGGGTCAGATATAGAGGTCAGGATCGTCGTATAGCCAGGCAGGGGTCAAAACCAGAATCAGAATAACAAGACAGAAATACAGCACAAGGCTCAGGAACCACAGGCAAAGATCCTATCACGGGCAGTTTGCACAAGACTGAACTCCCCCTTATATACCCTAGATATTTCGTGCCATTGCGTCCCTTTGCACGTTGGCATCATCATGCAAGCGCGTCTGCGTCAATAAGAGAAACGAGACGCAGGCACGCGCGCCCTAAGAAACAGCAATGGCGGAGGAAGAGAAAGCACATGGCGAGCGTCCCCGCCGATGGTTCGCCGGGCATCCCCGCCCCACCACTGGGCAACCAGGGTGAGTTGTTACCGCATATTAACCCCAGATGAGCCAGTATAATTATGAGCCTGAGTTATGTCATTATAATTAATATAGATAATAGATAATCTGAATATAATACACAAAAGCCATGAATATCTTGTAAATTATATCCAGTTTTGATGTCATTTCTGTCACATGACTCACTAAAACTTGTGTATTATAATAAATAAAGCACCCCCACTTGCACAATATGGATATTAGAAGTTACTTCGGAGTTCCATGACCTGTATGAAAACATGTTTTTGCGTGTTTGCGCCTGCATAGATTCGCTGAACAGTTTTGCTGATGGACGTAGCGTAATGACGCCAGCGCCTAAACGCCCAGCACTGTATATTATGCGAATAGACGTTGCATGATGACGTCAGCGTAAAGGATTCCTAATATTGCTTTTATAACCTATTTAAGAGATTTTAACTTGATTTTACCACATTTGTACCTCTTCCATCTCCTTTATTACACGGCTCTGGTGGATTTGTGGTTTTATAGGGAAGTTCAGCTCTGCTTTTAAGACAGCAAGGTAGACTTGAGACCACAGTCCCCAGTGTCCTACTTTCTCCCCGTGTGAGGTCCCAGTGCCTACTTTTATGTCTCTTATTTGTTTTCAATTCTTTTGAGAGTTGCTTTGAGGATCCCATGCTGTCACTCTTCGGGGGAGAATCAAACAGAAGCACAAATTGCAATTGGCCACCTTAAATACCTTTTCTCGTGATTGGACACACCTGCCTATGAAGTTCAAGGATTAATGCGCTAATCCAACCAATTTGTTGTTGCCAGTAATCAGTATTGAGCAGTTACATGCATTCAAATTTGCTAAATATATACAACTGTAGATAAATAAATGGCATATACATTTTGTATACATCATTTAAACTTTTTAGAATAAAATGATACAATTTGTGAACCGCATTTTTATATTTTTTAATGCTTATCGTAAAATTAATACGCAGTGAATAAAATAAATGATCATATTCAAACACACACACACATTTCCTTACTGATTCTCTTTACAACAAATCCTAAATGCCACTGCAAGACTCATCTTATTCACCCATTTAACCACTTTTTCTGAACTTCTAGTGCAAATCCCCTACAAAGGCCATCAGTTCCCAAAATGACGATGAATGTACTGCTCTGCAGAATATCTTGAGACTTTATAAATCAATGTTATGTAGTAAGGTGTCCTTTGATACCAGGCTTGCAAGACCTAACTACAAGAAGGACCACCATTCAGTGGAGAATCTTGCAGAAAATAAAGTGGTGGGGTCTATACGATACACAACACGAAGGAATTATTCAGTCACTGAAAAGTTTCTCGGTGAAGATCCTTGGCTCCATCAGATCCAACATTTATTGGCTCCATTGTCTCCAGCCTAATTATACCATCTGTAAAATAATAATAGCAAGTCATTTGCCCAAGTTTTACAGTTAGCAGAAAAATGATGGGGATATAATATACGTGGGTTTTACTATTCTCTCAATCCATTTTCTTTTTAATAATGATTTTCAGCATGTATTAGTGAAACCTCACTTAACTGAGTCAGGTTCATTTTTATGGTTTGTGTCATTTTAATTTCTCATCTACCAGGCACTTCCTTATCTAACGATACCTCCTTATTCCTGATGTGAAGGGGAAATGAGCCAACCAAAAAATATATCTTTCCTTTCTTCATCTGTCAACTGACATTCCAGAGCCTCTGCTGATATTTCTAGGGTGAAAGGTTAAAACAATGAGCCATCAGCTTACAATGTGCAAACAAAATATCTGTGGTGCTGGAATGAAAAGAATGACACTAGAGGACCAAATGGATAATTATATGGTGATGAGGGGGAATTAAAACTTGACAGTTGATAATAAAGGGACATGTTTTTTCCAAAACACATCAGTTAAAAATGGTGCTCCAGCAGGATTCTGCACTGAAATCCACATGACTGGAGGCAGCTGGGAAATTGACAATATGTCTAGCCCTATGTCAGATTTCAAAATTGAATATAACAAAATCTCTTTGCTCTTTTGAAAAATGGATTTCAGTGCAGAATTCTGCTGGAGCATCACTATTAACTGATGCGTTTTGAAAAAAACATGTTTTCCCATGACAGTATCCCATTAAAGGGGTTGTTCACCTTTGTAACAAATTGACAAATCTAACAGTTCACATGAATAGAACAAACTTTTCCATAGAAATAGTTAACAGAAAAAGTACAGTTCAGGAGATATTCACCTCAGAAGTGTCCCTGTACTAATCCTTCAGTTCCACACAGACCCTGTGCTGGGAGGGGGTCACTGACCCCCAAAAACACTACAGTGTTCACTTCCCCTTCCTTAAATGACATCACACATTGTACTGGCAGCTAACTTAACTCCTATTGGCTATGTCTGCTGTCAATCTGCCACTGCTTCCTGTGCTGGGCTGTGCTGGGGAATTGAGCAGCATTCAGGTACTGAAGAGAAACTGTTACAAGTTTGTGAGAGGGAGGGGGGAGTGTGGGCTGTGTGCTGCAGAGACTTCAACTGTGCAGATGGGGGGATCAAGGTGCTTGGGACCTGGAGTTTTCTGGATAATGGATCTTTCCATAATTTGGATCTTCATACCTTAAGTCTACTAGAAAATCATGTAAACATTAAATAAACCCAATAGGCTGGTTTTGCTTCCAATAAGGATTAATTATTATTATTAGTTGGGATCAAGTACAAGGTACAGGTATGGCATCTGTTATACAGAATGCTTGCGACCTGGGGTCTTCCGGATAGCAGATCTTTCTGTAATTTGGATCTTAGTACTAGAAAATGGTGTAAACACTAAATAAAGCCAATAGGCTGGTTTTGCTTCCAATAAGGATTAATTATAACTTAGTTGGGATCAAGTACAAGCGACTGTTTTATTATTACATAGGAAAAATAATTCATTTTTAAAAATTTTAATTATTGGATTATAATGGCTACTATGGGAGATGACACTTGTACTTTCCAGAAATATATTATTATTTTTTTTGGGGGGGATCCATGTATTATTTTGTGTATTTACCTCATAAAAAAGGTAAAATATGTTTCTGGTATAGATCCCTATATCATGAAAAATATAACTTTTTAATTTTTTGGTATTTTTTGGGAGTTCTAAATCTTGTTCCAGAAGTGGAACACTTAAAAAAGGTATAGTTTTCCTAGGTAAATTACCCCCCCCCCCGGGAGAGCGCACAAAATGTTCAAAACACGTACCTGCCCTCATCACTGCTCTGCCTGTCACTTAGGGCTGCCACCTCACCCTTTTAAAACCAAACACATATGAAATCTAGTGATGGGCGAATTTATTCGCCAGGCGCGAATTCGCGGCGAATTTGCGCGATTCGCCGTCGGCGAATAAATTCGCGAAACGGCTGCGAAAATTCGCGTCAAAAATTCGCCGGCGTCAAAAAATTTTTTTCCGAAAAAACGGACGCCGGCGCCAAAAACGGGCGCCGGCGTCGGAAAAACGGACGCCGGCGTCAAAAACGAGACGCTGGCGCCGTTTCACGAATTTTTCGCCGTTTCGCGAATTTCGCGCGAAATTCGCGAATTTTTCAGCGAAGCGAAACTGCACAAATTCGCCCATCACTAATGAAATCCACAGCCTGCATGGCTAATTAGCAATTCATTTAGATGCATGATACTTGGCTGCACAGAAATCAGTTCAGTCTGCAGCATCTAAATGAGTTGATAATTAGCCATGCAGGCTGTGGATTTCATATGTGTTTGGTTTTAAAAGGGTGAGGTGGCAGCCCTACTGTCCCTGCTAGATGTGTAAGTGACATACGTTTCTAAGCAAGTCAGTGCTGGTTTTGTTGCAATTTTGTAACTGACATTATGCCTAATGCCAAAGGTTGCCAACCAATGTTGCTCCTTCCTTTTCTGCAGTATTTGTCTGCATGGCTGTGTGATTGTTTGTTGCAAGGCAGGTTTGTTTATATGCTGCGTCTGTTAACCTCTGCCATGACAATTGAGTAATCAACCAATGACCATTCAAATTATGTGACTGGTTACAGTTCACAAGCACCCAATAAATTACTAGGAGGAGGGCAGTATCAACATCCAATAGGAAACAAGTAAGGGCAAAGCCTGGGCATGATGATGTCATCATATAGGAAGTTCTTGGTGTGTCAGGTTCAAAATAGGCCACTCCCATCACTTCAGAAAACTGGTCAGAGAGACAGGAGAAGGACTGAGTTAATAGGTATAGAAATTAGCTTTTACAATGGCATTTTTACTTTTTGTTATGGAAAATGGTTTTTCTAACACATTGAGAGCATTGTTAGTGGTTTCATAAGATTTGTACATTGAAGGTGAACAACCTTTTTAAGGACTTCTTGTATTACTGTCACTCCTTATACTTTAATGTTGTCAAGATTTAGGTGGTATGAGAGCCGTGTGCATCATTTTATTTCCATGTACTGACAGTTCCCTAGAGAGTGTATTACAAGAAAGACATTACTCGGTTAGTCAAGGTCCTTTTATGTTCAACATAAGATTAGCTCTTAAACAAAGTACATTCGTAAATGTCCAATTATCCATGTATATCCATCTAATCCCTTTAATGAATCATATTTGAAAATAAACCTAATTTTACAATTTACACAAAACAAACACATCTGTTCAACTGTAAAGTAAGGGAATTACCCCATGTACTGAAGGCAAGGCAGTGTGGCAATGGAATCTTGCAATCAATATTCAATAAAAGGTACCCTATCCATTCCATCCATCCATTTTTAAAAAAATCACAAATTTTTCCGAATTTATTAAACCCTGAGGATGGAAAAGTCAGAATCGGAAAATCCGGCATCTCAGACCTGTCGAGGTTGCATATAAGTCGATGGGAGAAGTCACAATGATTTTTTGATTTGCACTGGGTTTAGTGCAATATCCTGTAGTATCTTGATCATCGGATGAATACTGAAAATCTGTTTTTTTACCGCAAATCAAATTTTCCGGAAAATGTAATAATAAATAAACGAAAAAAAAACCCAAGCGCATATGATCCAAGTTTGTAGCAGAAACTATCGAGATAAATTCGGACTTTGATAAATAACCCCCTAAGACTATGAAGATTTTCATTCATCCAGGTCATGGTATATCTAATATAAGTTACTCAGCAAGTCCAGTTGTTTTTTGAATTACTTATATTAGCCTAACACTCAGCTTCTCAAACTATTGGACGGACAGCAGTGGACTTCTGCTTAAAGGGATTTTATCACAGCAAAACATGTAATAGTGCTGCTTCAGCAGAATTCTGCAATGAGATACGTTTTTAAAAGAGCAATAGATTTTTTCATATTTAATTTTGAAATCTGACATGGGGCTAGACATGTTGTCAGTTTCCTAGGTGCCCTCAGTCATATGTCACTCTTTACTGCTGCAATGCCAATTGGAAGTGTTTCCAGAATGTCTTATTTAAACAAAATATTCTTCATTTGTAATCAGAGGGTTATCATGAAAAATTGGATTTGTGTAGTTTTAGAGCTTTTTTGCCCACAAATAAACTCACAATTTAAAAAAG
Organism: Xenopus petersii; assembly: GCA_038501925.1. Lineage (NCBI taxonomy): Eukaryota > Metazoa > Chordata > Amphibia > Anura > Pipidae > Xenopus > Xenopus petersii. The sequence goes on from CM076677.1 coordinate 106,312,725, forward strand.
CTAAAATGTCTTTATTTATTAAGAAAAATTTGAATATAACAGAGAGAGCAAGTGGTTAAAAACATGGAACAAATACGACAATGAAAACCGCAAAATCCTTGTTTTCGTAAACATTTTAATGTGATTACAAGTGAAAAAATCCCTAAATCCTCAAAGTAAATAAAGATTTTACAATTTGATAAGGACAGCCCCCGTTGACTCTTTGAGATGAAGTTTTATATTAGAGTTTTTCATGGTTTTTACATTTAATAAATACATTTTTTGTGATGTATTATTCAAATTCAGAATATCTATTCAAATACACAATTTTTAGCACTAAAAAGTTTAAAGACAAATAAAATATGAACATTATTAAATCATTAATAAATCATTCTCTAAATGTTTTAGTAACAATTTGGTTAATACTGTTCATGAGATGACCTGCATGTAAATAATGGAAAGTTGGAGAAAAAAGCATCCCAATTCATTGGACTAACAACTAATGTTTGCTTGTTTATAACACACTACCCTGTTCTAAGATGTTAGGAAGTTTTGGAAAGGTATGCAGTCTGGGAATAATCTTACTAATGTATATCCCTTCAAAGCCAATTAGTGCTTAGAGTGATAAAAATACCAGCTTTAGGCATGCGGTCAAACTTTGAGTTGCCTCCAAGGGCACATGTAAACCTACTGTATTTTTTGTTTTTTGTATGTCTGGTGACTCCCTTCATTTGTCTGATAAATGTTACACCATCATTACATCAACACTGAAACATGGAGAGGTTAGCAAACTTTGTTTAACCTGCTAAATTCAGCTATGGTTGCCCTTCTTCTTGGCTGATTGATTTCTCCATCTTTACTGTAACTTCAGTCTGATTTAATTGACTTTTTACAAACTGAGCTTTCCCAGTTTGGCATTTACTTGCTACTTTTTAACAATAATGTTGTGTTTTATTAACAGTAAATATATAAGGAAATGTGTTTATTTTCTTAGGAAGAAATAGAGCATTTTAAAAAATTATATGAATAGCAAAAATATCAATGATTTGGATATATTAAACAGTACATTCTTGCCTTGTAATGGATGATACCTTAAATTCACGATCTGACCGGAGGGTTGCAATTAAAGTAATTAGCATTTGTCTGTAGAGTTAGTAGAAAGAATCCATATTTCTATCGCCACCAAATGAAAGAGATGGAAAACTAGAAGGGGGTGATGAGGTCCTGTAAGGAAAAGTGTGCACTTGAAACAAAATATGAGGACATTCCTTGGTAAGAGCAATGATGCTTTTATTTGTCACCAATGGTGGTGACACTGACATTAATGGCTTTCAATAACCTTCAGGAGGACACAAGTTATATATCAATTTCAAGATTATGAATTCTTGCCTGAAGGACAAAATATAGGCAGACTTTGTTGAGTATGTTGCATAATAATCAATACAAAAAAACAGTACATTTTAAGTACATGATCTAGCTGGAAGGCTGCCATAAAAGGAATTAGCGCTTGTCGGTAGAGTTGGTGGAAAGAATCCATATTTTTATCGCACCACATGAAAGACATGGAAAACTAGAAGGGGGAAAGGAGGTCCTGTTATAAAAAGTGTACACTTAAAACAAGAACTTCACCTCTTAATATGAGGACATTCCTTGGTAAGAGAAATTATGCTTTTATTTGTCACCAATGGTGTGACACTCACATCAATGGCTTTCAGTTACCTTCAGGAGGACATGAGTTATATATCAATTTCAAGATGAGAAATTCTTGTCTGAAGGACAAAATATAGGCTGAGTTTCTTGAATCAATACATAAAAACAGTACATATTAAGTACATGATCTAGCTGGAAGGCTGCCATAAAAGGAATTAGCATTTGTTGGTAGAGTTGGTGGAAAGAATCCATATTTTTATCGCACCACATGAAAGACATGGAAAACTAGAAGGGGGTAAGGAGGTCCTGTAATGAAAAGTGTACACTTAAAACAAAACTCTCTCTCTTAATATGAGGACATTCCTTGGTAAGAGCAATGATGCTTTTATTTGTCACCAATGATGGTGACACTGGCATCAATGGCTTTCAATAACCTTCAGGAGGACACAAGTTTTATATCAATTTCAAGACGATGAATTCTTGTCTGAAGGTCAAAACATTGGCAGACTTTGTTGAGTATGTTGCGTAATTACCAATACATAAAAACTAGTACATATTAAGTACATGATCTAGCTGGAAGGCTGCCATAAAAGGAATTAGCCCTTGTCTATAGAGTTGGTGGAAAGAATCCATATTTTTATCGCACCACATGAAAGAGATGGAAAACTAGAAGGGGGTTAGGAGGTCCTGTAATGAAAAGTGTACACTTGAAACAAAAACGTCACCTCTTAATATGAGGACATTCCTTGGTAAGAGCAATGATGCTTTTATTTGTCACCAATGATGGTGACACCAATGGTTTTCAATAACCCTCGGGAGGACACAAGTTATATATCGATTTCAACATAATACAAAATATTGGCAGACTTTGTTGAGTATGTTGCATAATAATCAATACATAAAAACAATACATATTAAGTACATGATCTAGCTGGAGGGATGCCATAAAAGGAATTAGCGCTTGTCGGTAGAGTTGGTGGCAAGAATCCATATTTTTATCGCACCACATGAAAGAGATGGAAAACTAGAAGGGGATTAGGAGGTCCTGTAATGAAAAGTGTACACTTAAAACAAGAACGTCACCTCTTAATATGAGGACATTCCTTGGTAAGAGCAATGATGCTTTTATTTGTCACCAATGGTGGTGACACTCACATCAATGGCTTTCATTAACCTTCAGGAGGACATGAGTTATATACCAATTTCAAGATGATAAATTCTTGTCTGAAGGACAAATTATAGGCTGAGTTTGTTTAGTATGTTGCATAATAATCAATACATAAAAACAATACATTTTAGTTACATGATCTAGCTGGAAGGCTGCCATAAAAGGAATTAGCGTCTGTCGGTAGAGTTGGTGGAAAGAATCCATATTTTTATCGCACCACATGAAAGAGATGAAAAACTAGAAGGGGGTTAGGAGGTCCTGTAATGAAAAGTGTACACTTGAAAAAAACTCCATCTCTTCATATGAAGACATTCCTTGGTAAGAGCAATAATGCTTTTATTTGTCACCAATGGTGGTAACACTGGCATCAATGGCTTTCGATAACCTTCAGGAGGACACCAGTTATATACCATTTTCAAGACGATGAATTCTTGTCTGAAGGACAACATATTGGCAGACTTTGTTGAGTATGTTGCGTAATTATCAATATCAATCAATAACAAAAACCAGTACATATTAAGTACATGATCTAGCTGGAAGGCTGCCATAAAAGGAATTAGCGCTTGTCGGTAGAGTTGGTGGAAAGAATCCATATTTTTATCACACCACATGAAAGAGATGGAAAACTAGAAGGGGGTTAGGAGGTCCTGTAATGAAAAGTGTACACTTGAAAACAACTCCATCTCTTCATATGAAGACATTCCTTGGTAAGAGCAATGATGTTTTTATTTGTCACCAATGATGCTGACACCAATGGCTTTCAATAACCCTTGGGAGGACACAAGTTATATATCAATTCCAAGATGATAAATTCTTGTCTGAAGGACAAAATATAGGCTGAGTTTGTTGAGTATGTTGCATAATAATCAATACATAAAAACAGTACATTTTAAGCACATGATCTAGCTGGAAGGCTGCCATAAAAGGAATTAGCGCTTTTGTAAAGTCGGTGTCACGATCGACACCCTAAATGCAGTGCCAGCTTCATGTATAATAACCTTAGAACCCATGGCAGGATAAATATAGCTATTTCCATTTATGATACCATAGATAACATTCAAGGATAATCATTGCCAGTTGTGTATAATACCTTCCAGACCAGATAGCAGAAATATAAATACAGTGCCAGCTCATTGAATAAACATCTCCAAATGGCAGGATAAAGTGTCAGTTTTATGTACAGGTATGGCACCTGTTATCCAGAATGCTTGGGACCTGGGGTATTTCAGATAAGGGGCATTTTCTGTAATTTGGGTCTCCATACCTTAAGTCTACTATAATAACATTGACAATTGCCTCCAATAAGGATTAATTATATCTTAGTTGGGATCAAGTACAAGCTACTGTTTTATTATTACAGGGAAATAGAAAACTATGTTTCGAAATGTGAATTATTTGTTTAAAATAAAGTCTATGGGAGATGGCCTTCCCATAATTTGGAGCTTTCTGGATAACTGGTTTCTGAGTAACGGATCTCATACCTGTAAAATGAATGGTGTTGGCTTTGCCTCTTCCAGGCATTCGTTAAAATCCACCTATGCCAGCAGCTATCTATGAAAAATTCTAATGAAGGAAGTTGAATTCAGTAAAAAGCACTTCCTACAACAGAACGTAGCATCTAAAACATCAACTGATTCTAAACCATTTTGTGGTTCATCAGGCTGATTCCCAAAAATAAAATGGGTCCCAAAAAAAAAAAAAAAAAGAGTTTAAGAAACACTGTGAGATGATAACTCCCAGTTCCTGTTATTCTAGCCTGCATGTGGCCTCACTTTTTTTAAACGCCATGGGATATTTACTTTTTTTGTAAAAAAAAATCCTTTTTATGCAGTGAAATCTCGCTGCCAGTGTTAATAGATTCCTCCTTATCTGAGGCAGAACAGGAGCACTGCAAATGAATAATGGATACACCAATTATTGCACATGAGGGAGGAATTACATAGTTTAAATTCCTAATTGTCCATTGTAGTTCCGATTTGACCATTATTATTATTAATGAAAAAATGTACTTTGTTATTAAAAAACACCAAAAAGCATTGTTTTTCCTGTCCAATGTCAATGCAAGTGAAAAGTGGAAATGGGCCTTTGTGCATTGCACTGCTTTAGCTATACCATTTTTGTGCCAATTTAGGCTAGGACCACTTGGGAGACAAAACCAATTACTGTTAGGGTTGCCATTTTTTCTCTTCCACATTCAGAAGTGTTGAATCAAAGCAAAGCAAAACAAACAGACGGATGGATTTCGGTGAGTTTCTGCGTTTTAAGCCGAACTCCACCAAAGTCTATTCACATCTCTTCTGATTCAACACTTCTGAATGCGATAGTGAGAAGGCTACTGCTAGCTGAATTCAGCCAGAATATTTCAGCTAGTTGATTTCAGCCTCCATGTGGCCTTAGCCTTAACTTAACTCAACTGCAGGGCCCACAGTCTGAAGGCTGGGATTCAAATGAAGCTTCCATGAATCAAAGGGGCAAATTCACTAAGATTCGAAGTTGCGCCAGGCGCAACTTCGCCGTGCTTCGCCGCACTTCGCCAGGCGTAGTTTCGCCAGCGCTCCGCAAATTCACTAAAATCTGAAGTTGCGCACAGGGGTAGCGTAAGTTTGCGAAGTTGCGCTAGCGTTGATTCGCCAAGTGAAGCGAAGTTTTGCTAGCGATGGTTCATTTGCATACGGCACCAAATTCAAATTTCAATGGAGGAATACGTACCAGCACTACAAATGCCTAGAAAACCTTCAAAACATCAAATAAAAATTTTATTTTGCCCTACACATATGCCCACTGTATAGGTAAGTTGCCATGAGTCAGGAAATGTAGGGGGGAAGGAGGGGAGCCCCAAAAAAAATTTCGTTCTTTTTCAGCCTATCACCCAAAATGTAGAAAACATGCCAGCTTTTTTTGGGACTTAGAAAAAATTCTGACTTTTTTTGAAGCAATCCCTGTCTACTCTATTGCGCTTCGCCTGGTCTGAGGTGGCGAAGGAAGTCTAACGTAGAAGATAGCGTTCAGTACACTGCGCGCGTTAGTGAATTTGCGTAGTTACGTCCGTAGCGAAAATTCGCCAGGCGTAAGGGTACGAAGTGACACTAGCGAATCTACGGCAGCGTTTGTAAGTGAATTTGCGAAGTAACGAAAATGCCCAACGATAGCGAATTGACGCTAGCGTTCGGCGATTCGGCGCTTCGTGAATTTGCCCCAAAGTGTAGCATTACGGCTGGTGTAGTAGCTCACAGAACTCCTCTTTCCCACATGCAGACAATGTGAATGCAATTCCTGAATAATTCAAATGCTAAAGGGCTGCCATTTCCCTTCACTGTATTGACTACATAGTGATCTAGTAGTGCACAAAAACAAACATGCTGGGCAGTTAATCAGAGGGCTGGACAGCCCTTGATCAGTTCTGTCTTTTTCTGAGCTTGTTGAATGTTACAGAACCAAGCTGTGGTTTCATGCTGACTCTGCATCCGAAACACATGAATAAAATTAAACAGATTTGGCAACATGGATGAGAACGTATAATGTGATGTGTATTCTCAGGGGCCTCCTCTACCGCCCCTGTTCCCCTCATGCGCAGGCACTTGCTCCTCCTTTTGGAGGATAAAACCCCATCACTGCCAATCCGAACCTGATGCTAATCATTGTTCTGTGCAGTTTAATGTTACCATGCTATAATATAACCCCTCTTCTTCTGCTGAGATTCTGCCGGCATTGTCTATATTTTTTTTTATACTCGATATGAAACTGTGCAATCCAACAATCCAGTACATATAGAAAAGCATCATGTACTAATTTTAGGTTAAAGGTAGTCAAGCGTGAGATGTTTTGTGTCACAGCATAATCTACAGGTGGTTCAGACGTTCTATCCTAATGGGGCAGACTGAAAACTGTTCCTTTATAACTTTGGGTTTTTCTTGCAAAGTAGAAACTGCTGGGAGTTTCTTGTGTGTCAAGTATTTTTGAATTTTTAACAAAAATTATATTTTAGGTTTTGTTGATCTCTCGGTGCTGGCATGTACTGCGTGTGTTTTCAACAATCAAATACATCTCTCAACAACAGAAATTCTTGAGCCCTTCAAGATAAAGCACTTCTGGCTCAACACAAAGGGGCACATTTACTATTGGTCGAATATCGAGGGTTAATTAACCCTCGATATTCGACCATCAAAGTAAAATCCTTCGACTTCGAATATCAAAGTCGAAAGAATTTACCGCATTTCTGATCGAATATCGAAGTCGAAGGATTTACCGCACTTCTGATCGAAGGAAAAATCAAATCAAATGATTCGAAGGATTTTAATCCATCGATCGAACGATTTTCCCTCGATCAGAAATTGCTAACAAAGCTTATGGGGAAGGTCCCCATAGGCTAACGTTGGTGCTCGGTAGGTTTTAGTTGGCGAAGTAGGTAGTCGAAGTTTTTTTTAAAGAGACATTACTTCGACTATCGAATAGTGGAACGATTTTTCGTTCGAATCGTTCGATTCGAAGTCGTAGTCGAAGGTCGAAGTAGCCAATTCGATTGTCGAAGTAGCCAAAAAAAAACTTTGACATTTTTTTCATTCGAATCCTTCACTCGAGCTTAGTAAATGTGCCCCAAAAAGTCATTTTTCTGCTTTTAATTCTGTTCTTTCCCTGGTTCTATTGCAGAATAATTCACCCACTTTCAATTCATTCCAATGGGATTTTTTGAAGCATATTTATAAAGTGGTGAGCTCTAACTTTTTACTCATTGATTTCTGATAATCCCATAGGAATGAATAGAAACTGGGTGAGTTTTTGTGTAGCAACCTCTATTCTCATATAATGTCATAACCAAAATACTTTTATTGTTTGGTGTATATAATCAAAATGGTACCTACTACAACACAACTAAATAAATGCTTAAAAGGGATTCTGTTATGGGAAAACATGTTTTATACAAAATGCATGAGTTAAAAGCACTCCTCCAGCAAAATCCTGCATTGAAATCTGTTTTTCAAAAGAGTAAAAAGATTTTTATTTATATTTAATTTTTCAATTTGATGTGGGGCTAGATATCTTGTTAGTTTCCCAGATGCCCCCAGCCACATGACTTGTGTTCGGATAAACTGCTGATAAACTTCAGTCACTTAACTGCTGCACTGAACCCCCTGCCTTTCCTCACTGGCATCATATCAATAGAACAATGGGAAGGCAACAGGATGACACCTGTATTGCTGAACGCCCCACCTAGTGGTAGATATGAGAATAGCATTCAGAAGTAAGAATCCCAAGTCCCACTATGACTATGAGTAGGAAGAATAATAGCTTATCTCAAAGCAGTTGTGTTGGGTAGGGACTCTCTCTTTCTGAAAGTACATAGCCAAGCACAATGACCTGAGATGGCTGCCTACACACCAATATTGCAACTAAACAAATACTTCTATTGGTTCAAGAATAACATTTTAGATGGTAAAATGAATTATTTGCAATGTACATTGTTTAATTTAGTAATAAAAATGTCCGGATTTAAAAAAAATTTGGCCAATTATCAGACAGTCAAGCTGTTGGGAGGGCCTATAAGCTGCTGGTTTGTTCTGGAGTAGTCAGGTTGCCAGCCTTAAAGAAGAAGGAAGGGTAAAATGCTTGGGGTGGTGCACACACAGGTGTCGCCTGCAATTATTCTAGGAGGGAGCATGCTCATTATGAAAATCTCTGTACTACACAAGCATTTGGCCAAACCCAATTGTGGTTCCTGGATGACTGGAAGAAGAAGCAAATAGTATTCCGGGCTGCTACATACGTGGCACCAGCCGAAAGAAGAGGTGATTGACCAAAATCCCTCGGGTGTCTAACTTTGTAATCCTCCAGTGATATTGACTTCTCTTCATCTTTAATTTAGTAACGTCAGCATTTTTAGGAACAGACTTTAACTATTCTATGGTGTCCTGCTCATACTTGAAAATTAATTTTCCAACGGCAGCTTCTTCTGAAACATCCACACAATAGGTAATTTTCTTTTTAAAACATTTTTTTCTAATTTTTCTACCAGTAAATGGCCAATGAAGGTTTATTTTGTAAATATATGTGTCTAATAATAATATCAAGAGAATTATTTTCTATTTGCTTTATTTCCATTAGCTTCTTTGAAAGTGCTACTGGCTCATTTTTAATTTTTAGTCTTTCCTAATCTGTCTGGCATGTTGAGCACAAACTTCTTTATTAGCTCCCATAGGTCTACTATTTATTATAAAACAATTGTATAAAGCCAGAAGGGTTCAGGGACTAGCAATATATAAAGTGATATGGCATCCTTAGGGGCATTGTCAGGTGAAGAAAGCTAAACATGGGTTTTCTATTATCTTCTACAAAGAAATAATGTAAATATATTAATATATACAGTATACAATCATATGAAAAAGTTTGGGAACCCCTCTCAGCCTGAATAATAATTTACTCCACTTTCAACAAAAAAGATAACAGTGGTATGTCTTTCATTTCCCAGGTACATCTGAGTACTGGGTGTTTTCTGAACAAAGACTTTTAGTGAAGCAGTATTCAGTTGTATGAAACTAAATGAAATGTGAAAAACTGGCTGTGCAAAAATTTGGGTACCCTTATAATCTTGTTAATTTGAATGCATGTAACTGCTCAATACTGATTACTGGCAACAGCAAATTAGTTGGATTAGCTCGTTAAGCCTTGAACTTCATAGACAGGTGTTTCCAATCATGAGAAAAGGTATTTAAGGTGGCCAATTGCAATTGCCAATTGTGAGAATGGTTACAACAACACAAAGATCACCTCCAAAGACCTGTAAGAACATCTTGCTGCAGATGGTTTATCTGTACATCATTCTACAATTCAGTGCAATTTGCACAAAGAACATCTGTATGGCAGGGTGATGAGAAAGAAGCCCTTTCTGCACTCGCTTGTTGTATGCAGAAGCTCATTTAGACAAGCCGCAGTCATTTTGGAACAAAGTGCTTTGGACTAATGAGACATAAATTTAGTTATTTGGTCATAACAAAAAGCGCATTGCATGGCGGTGGAAGAACAACACACTCCAAAAAAAAAAAAAAACACCTGCTACCTACTGTCAAATTTGGTGGAGGTCCCATCATGCTGTGGGGCTGTGTGGCTAGTTCAGTGACTGGGGCCCTTGTTAAAGTCGAGGGTCGGATAAATTCAACCCAAAATCAACAAATTCTTCAGGATAATGTTAAAGCATCAGTCACAACTTGAAGTTATGCAGGGGTTGGATATTCCAACAAGACTATGACCCTAAACACACTTGGAAATCTACAAAGGCATTTATGCAGAGGGAGACGTACAATGTTCTGGAATAGCCATGACAATCTCTTTTGGGGTGCCCAAATGTATGCATCTGTCTAATTTTGTTATGATACATATTGCATATGAGAGAGAGAGAGAGAGAGAGAGAGAGAGAGAGGGAGAGGGAGATCTTTGTACAAAATACTATTCTATGAGAATGTAGTAACCCTTTAAGAACTGCTTGATAGAAAATGATATATAATTTTGCACAGTACTGGGCAAAATGGGTCAATGTATAGTGTTTATTATTATTGTCAGTACTGTTATAAATGACTATGCATTTAAATATTGCTATAGGATGATAAGCTCTTATATACTTCTGTGATACCCCTGCAGTGGTATGCAGCATACAGTTACTGTTTATAGTGATTACATTTTTATTGTACCTTGGCTCTCTATTGCTATGTGACATGGTGCCCTCATGGTTATTGTTGCATTATTCAGTAAGTACCTTCTATAGCTTCATAGACCACATGATAAATTATAATATCAGACACTATCTACTGCATAGGGCAGGCAGAGTATGGCACAAATGTAGAGCATAGGGTAGGCAGAGTATGGCACACACAGGGAGCATAGGGCAGGCAGAGTATGGCACACATGGGGAGCATAGGACAGGCAGAGTATGGCACACACAGGGAGCATAGGACAGGCAGAGTATGGCACACACAGGGAGCATAGGGCAGGCAGAGTATGGCACACATGGGGAGCATAGGACAGGCAGAGTATGGCACACACAGGGAGCATAGGACAGGCAGAGTATGGCACACACAGGGAGCATAGGGCAGGCAGAATAAAGCAGGATACTGGGAATTTCAGCATTTTGTATGAGTGTGAACAGGTGAACAACGTGGATAGTTTCAGTCTAGGTCTCAGGTGTGAATATTACAGGGCTTTAGGGTTGTGAACAACAAGGGTGTTACAGATGTGAACAATGTAAGATATTACTGTCTGAATTTGAGGTGTAAACAATGCAGGGGCCAGTTGGACAGCCCTGGCCTACACTATTAGGGTTTTTTTTCTTATCCTATGTGTCCCCGTTAAAGGTATTTACAGTATATGTTGACTGTGATACACCATACAGTATAAGTATACTTACATACACAGTATACACATACATATACCCTAGCACAATTAGCAATAGCAAAAAGGTAATGTATAAAGACTGGAGTGACTGGATGTGTAACATAATAGCCAGAACACTACTTCCTGCTTTTCAGCTCTCTAACTCTGAGTTAGTCGGTGACTTTAAGGGGACCACATGAGACTTTACTCTTCAATGAGTTTGAAATTGATCCTATGCATGCAGCTCAGATTCAAAAGCAACAGATATGACCCATGTGGCCCCTCTCATGTTTCTGATTGGTTACTGTCTGATAACCCATCAGTAGAAAACAAGAGAGCTGAAAAGCAGGAAGTAGTGTTCTGGCTATTATGTTAGACATCCAGTCACTACATTACATTTTTGCCTAAATAACTATATTAGAATTGTTTTTTATTTTGCACAGCCTATCTATTCACCCAGTTTATAGTTTTACACTGAACAATTCCTTTAAGCGCAACTATACAGAATTATGCAGATCACATTTTCATATACAGTAGGTACCTTTAATGAAAGTTATTTTAGACACAGCTCACTGCAGACAAAAGCACAAGTTGCAGAAGTATATGAGCCCTACTAACTTTTATCAAGATATCAGATCATGGATAAACTAAAGATCATGCATAACCTGTTGCTGCAAAGTGTTCTTAAAGTCCTGAACTATATTGAACCATAAGACCCCTACACAACCAACCTCAGTAACGACAATGCTAAGGACTAACAAAACAGTTCCGTCGGCAGGGGGACTCCTTCAGACAACTGGAAAAACACATTGTGCTTGGTGGAAAAACCAAGGTTCACTATCTATGGCGTAGATGTTTTAATGGGCAGACAAGTGGCACAATCAGTAAAACAGGAGGTAAGTGTTGGTCAATTCCGTAGGCATCATGCATTGTGTGCCTGTCTAAATGAAGAAATAACATGGAGCTTTCCTTATTAAAGGCACACTGACACATTCTAATGCTTCTGGCTCATGGAAACACCAGTAGGTAATGTTCTTGGTCCTGTGCTTCCAGAACTAATAAGTAAAGAAAGGTGTAGGGCCGCCCAGCCTATATAGAATCAGTCCACAACATAGCATTTCTCTGGACAGCTACGGGACCTATTATCAAGATGCTCGGGACCTGGGCTTTTTTGCATAAGAGATCTATTTGTAGTTTAGATCCATGTGCCTTAAGTCTAAAATAGAATAAAATTAAATAAAAATAAATAGGTCAAAGTCAAAAGGTCAAAGTAAACTTTATTGTCATCTCAGCAGTATACGAATATACAGTGAGATGAGACAACGTGGCTCCAGCTAGTACAGATCACAAAAAGGCACTTAGAAAATACACAATAAATATGTAAACATGAAATGTGCAATATATTGGCAGAAATTGGATATATACATGTGTAAACCTTTATTTTTAAATAAGAATAAATTAAACATTAGGGATGTAGCGAACTGCCGTTTTGGTGTTCACTAACGCCGTTCGCGAACACGGGCAAAAATGCGATCGAAGGATTTTAATCGAACGATCGAAGCCATTCGATCGAAAGCTTTTCATTCGATCGAATGCTTACAATCGTTCGAACGAATGGAAATCGTTCGAACTAATGGAAATCGTTCGAACTAATGGAAATCGTTCGAACGAATGGAAATCGTTCGATTTTAGCGGTCGAAGGAATCGAATGGTCGAACGATTTTTATTCGAATCGAACGTGAACTCAAATTGGCGAACGTCGCGCGACGTTCGCGAACATTCGGCGGACGCGAACAGTCGAAGTTCGCGCGAACTAGTTCGCCGGCGAACAGTTCGCTACATCCCTATTAAACATTAATTAAACCCAATAGGATTGTTTTAAATCCTAAAACATTTTTAAATGGGGTGGTACTAAAAAAAATAGTGGGGTGGTACTATTCTTTGGTTTTGAAAAAATACTTATTAGAGATTGGTAGCAGTCTGTTATCTAAAGCTGATAAAGTGTGTATTATCTATCTACTTACTTGTCTTTGTCCACAGGGGGTAAGTTTTGCCATACTTATTTTTATTCAAGGCATCGCTCTTCCCAAGAGGGAAACCACCTGACCTTCCTGTGCCAACATGAACCTCTCCAGCATCCGTCCCATCACTATACTGGGTTAGAACTACATCCCTCCCCACCAATTCTAGTGAAGATCGGAACTCTTATTTAAGGCCATATGGGGAAGCAAGAAACAAAGCGGAAAGCTATATGCCTACTAAATACATCTGTGAAAGCTATGCTGCACTGGTTTCTAGGCATTCAAGCAGTACAGATAAGAATGGCTGTTTTTCTTTTTTAATTGATAAAGATCTTACCAATGAAAATACAACTGAAAATCATTCTATTCTCTATTGAGTCTTGCTAGCATTTCCTTGATAAATGAAGCAGATTTGCTTTGTATGTTTTGAAGAACAGATCCCTATTGTAAGGTGGGATTTATGATAGCTTAGTACCTTCAGGAACAACTGTTTGCTTAAACAGATCATATGGGTAATTGGTATTAAATAATAATAATAAAAGTGCCTGTTATTATATATGATATTTCCCTCCTGTATCTTGACAGACATTCATTGGTATTGGTTTGGTGAGGCTTTGCCTCTTCAAGATTTAATTTATTTTTCTTGTAAATGGCAATTGCATATTACCGCAAAAAGTATTTTCTCTCTTTGACTTCCTTGCAAATATAATCACGCGTTCTACAAATAAAGCCATATAAACTATTATTTATCATTTATCTGCATCCAAGCTGTGCCATACAGTGCAGGCTGTTGACAGGGACAAAGGAGAAATGTCAGGTCACAGTTTGGGAACGGAAAACAAAGGAAGGTTCAAGATAACCAAACAAGCTGCAGAAGGTTACAAGGGCATAAGGCATCATACATGGCAGCGCTGCATAACCATCCCTGGGAGAAAAGAAGCCCTCCTTCATATTGCAATTTCACTGTGTAAATGCCATGCACGGGAATGTATGGGGCGTTGGTCTTGTTTTACAAGTGCTCAGTTCAAAACAGGGGCCCTCCAGACAATAACAGAATCCCTATTAGAATACAGCAGATAATTTACATTGTAATAAGTGTCTTATTAAAGAATCTTATGGACTAGGTGATGTAAGAGGCGGGACCTGACGTAGGGGCGGGCTGGTGAGTGTGTGACGTGGCGATCAGCCATTGACTGTCCGCTATGCCATTTACTTCAATGTCCTGTCTGGATTTCCTAATCAGGAAATCCGAACAAGCAGTTTTTACCTGAAACCAGGCTGTCTGGGGGAAAACTGGACAGGTGGCAACACTATTGAGACATATAAAAGTGCATAGACATAGATACAGGATTTGGGACACCCTTTTGGTCAACCCTAGGGGCCCGACAGACATCCCCTTTGACTTTCAATGCATGCGCATGTGCTGATTTCCAATGGAAATATATCCCACCCCCTCAGTTCTGCCTCCTGATTTAAGGCAGAGACACATGGTCAGTTTCAGGGAAATTAGTCGCCCGGCGACAAATCGCCTCTTCTTCGGGGCGACTAATCTCCCCATACTGCCTTCCTATGAAGGCACTTGAAGGAGGGTAACCCATCTCCCCAAATCTGACCGTGTGTCTCTACCCCTAGGGTATAGGCAAGGCCCACCAGCGTCTTTTCTATAAATACAGCCGACATAGTACACAAAATGGCAATTTTCTATATTGGATTATCCACTGCCACATACTATTGTACTGGTATATTTTTCAGGAAAAAGGATTTGTTTATATGAAACAGTATTTTACATGTGATATATTTTTATAGAAACATGTAATGTATAAGCATATAATCTCCATTTAACCAGCCCTAATTGAAAAAAAAAGCAATAATGCAGGCGGTATCTGGCATAGTTTAGAGCCCAATCAGGAGCATTTCCAGGGTAGACAGCTCTGTAAACCAGTACAAATGATGATTGATGGATGGAAATGTTAGTAAAGGTCTCAATAAAAATATACGATATAAAATAACTCTTATGTAAAACCCTGGTTTATGTAAATAAATTATTTTCATTATAATATACTTTTTTAGTAGTATGTGCCATTGGGTAATTCTAAATAGAAAATTGCCATTTTAAGAACTAAGGGAGTCCCTTGGAATCCTATGATTCACAGTGCACATAAAAAAAACCATACATGTTAGGTCACATGAGCCAATTAATGGACAAAGTTCGGTCTTTTGCTTCACACTTCTTCCTGTTACAGTTAGCTCAGGGAAAAAGACGTAAAATGCCAATATTTACTTTAATATACAGTATATTCCAGTTTGGTAAGATTATTTATTATGCAATTTAATATGATATTAACTATCTGTTAATTAAGTATTCATTTTGGGGGTATAGTTTTTCTTTAATAGAAAAGAAAGATAATAGATATTTAAAGGTAAATATTAAAAATATAGCAACCCTAAGTATGGCAGGCTAAATCCCATAAAAAGCTTTGAATGGATACAATCTGTCCTGAGAAATCTTGGCCCACCTGGAAGTTGTAGTACACCCGATTGAAGAGATTAAAGGAATAATGCTAGAGTATAATTGTTGAAATTCACTGATTCAACTTGCAGTTCAACCTGTCTGGCCTTTAGTGAAGTCTCTGCACATTATTAAGTAGGTAGGCAATGTGTCTGGGTGTAGGATGGAATGTCTCTGCGTTTGTTTTGTTAGTCTACCTCTTTTGTAAGTGTCACTAAAATCCAGGCAATCCCAAAGTCTAAACTATTTTTCTTTTCTCTGGTATGTAGGAGGGCAATTCTTATTCATCAATTATTTGCTGCACATAATCCTTCTAATGAACATGTAAGGCATGTAATTTAAGGGGACATTAATTAGACACATTGTGAAAACATTGAATGTGATGATGCTGAGTTAAACCAAACACTGTCATGTATTTGTTCAAATGTTATTGCTTGATAGCTGCACATTTGTATTCTAGCATGGTCACTGGGGAGTAAACTATTTCATTATGGTTTATAGATGATGTATACTATTATTTTGGTTGACTAAGCAATAGGGCAGCTCCCACACAAATGAACAAATACAAAAAAATGCAGATAAACAAGGCTTTGTATGCCTTAAAGGTTTGCTAAATGTACATACAGTAAAATAAGTAAATTAAATGAAAACCTGTTTATAAACAGTATTGCAGTATAAGCCTTGCTTGAATTTTCTATGTAGTAACAATACTCCTGATTATTATCATTTCCTCTGTCAATCTTGTTAACAGCAACATAAAAATGTGAATGCATAGATTAGAACCTGAATCACAAAGTGATTTGTCCTGTTCAGCCCAGAATAGATTTAGTCATATAAAGAGAATCTCATTTACTGAAATCCATCATATAAAATTCTCATTTGCTGAAAATTACTTGCAGGCCTACATATCCTTGAAGCGGGATATGACCTTTATAATTTTACAGGGAAAAGAAAAATGTACAGTTCAGTATTTCATACTTTGCACAAAGCGAATCTTTCTCTGCGCTGTTCAACACATTCTCTAGCACATAACCAAGAACTAGCAGCAAGAAAATCTATTCATTCACCCAGAGCTTGTATAAGCTTCTTGCATGTTAGCTAAATCACATTAAACTTCTCAGAAGGAAACTTTGGCAGCTTCCACAGGGAAGTTGCAGAATAAGGGCAAACTTTTTTTTTTTTCTTGGCCTATCTCGCCGGCAGTGTCAGAATATGGAAATGTTTACAAAATGCTCATTAGGAGAATTGGGATTCTGAGATAGCAGCAAATTCTGTTGAGACGCTCCTAGTGTAGAAGATAAGAGGAAAAGGGATGCCGTAGGGACATGTTAACCAATTAGTTAAACCTGAATTTTTTAAAGAGGGGTGAAGACAAAGAGGGAGGGATAGAGCAAGGAGTGTGTATGTGAGAGAATGGTCACAAGTTGCAGACAAGAATTTCCAAACTTGTCAACTGCAGATGACAAAAGCAGTGTCCTCTCAAGAGAATAAATCAGACTCACGGGACACCACTGGAAGCTGAAGTTCACTTGAGCACAACAGCATTTTAATCATGGATCCTGTCTCTCTGTGGTCCTACATGGCCTTCATTTTATTGGCACATGGCATTTCAGCAAGTCCTATACTGGACCTCAAAGATCCTTTGGAAGATGGGTTACCTTTGTTTGATGAAGTCTTTTCAGATCAGGATGGATATGATTTTAATTCCTTGCGGGAGACCATGAAAGACGACATCCTGAGGACTCTCAACCTCTCTGGCATCCCAATTCAACCACCTGTAAAAGTGGATCCTCCAGAATACATGTTGGAACTCTACAACAGATTTGCAAAGGACAGAACAACCATGCCTTCTGCTAACATTGTACGAAGTTTCAAAAATGAAGGTAAGAACATGGCATGGGGGGGAGGGGGTTTGCTGAATATCTTGGGTATGATTAGGAAATCTGGCATTGGTTTAATAAGTTGAATACATCTGAATGCAATTTATTATGGGGCCCAAGATCTGACATGGCAAACTGTTAAGTCATTGGAGTTGATTCGGAAAGTAAAATGAACATATCATTTTTAGAGATTATGACAGTTTTTCTCAATTTTTACTGTACTGCTTACATGGTTTCCCAATCCTGTTTTCTGGTCCACCAATAGGTCATGTTTCTCGGATATACAAGCAACATCACAAGTGTCTTGGTCACTAGCTCAGGTGAATGAGTCAGTGGACATCCTGCCACCCACCTATGCATCTATTCCCTATGTGTTAATATATAAATTGGGGTTTGTTAATAGAGGACAAGAACAATTTTAAGAAGCAAAGGCTTACATTTTGAGTATAGTACTACTGAAGAGCTTAATGGGAAGCTGTGAAAGTCATATTGTAATGTTAATTGTAAATTTATGTCATAATATAATAATCATATTATGGGACAAACAGAAAGACAGGACTTGATGAGGTAAGGGACATCTCCATAATGGGGCAGGCCTCCAAAAGCGTAAAAAATCACATGACTTGGTTTATTAGCTGTCCAGTCTGGTAGAGCTTCTGAATTCCACACCTTAATTTCCATATGGGAGTCTATGTATTGATGAATCTGTAATTTACTGGGTGTAATCTAACAAATGGCTTCAGTGAACCAGGGATGACAGATCTCAGAGACATTGCTGAAAACCATGTTTCTACCTTTGTTTTAGATACAGGACTTCTCAAACCTTTTTTCCCCATTGCATGGCAAATTGCAGAAATTTCCCTGGGAAAACATATATCCCCTGAAACTCTTCAATGATCCGAATCAGTTAACATCAGTTCACTTGTTTTTTTTTCTTTGTGGTTTTTGAAGTTGGTCCTGAAACTTAACATGAAAGGAACAGAGCTTTGACCTTCTAACATCTCTCAATTCTTCTGTTCACATTACAAAAACCTTAACAATGATTCCTGGCTCTATTCAACATGTCCAGCTGCTTCTCATCTCTGATATCTTGTAATCTCTCTCCAGACTCATATAAAATAAATTCTGTTTTGGGAAAGGCCTCACCTATAGTTCTTACATGAGGTTGGAGGTTAGTGGGCCAGTTGCAATCAAAAATCAGCTTGTCTCACAGTTTTGGACATAACTTATTCCAAAATGTTTCCCTCTACAGGAAGTAGAGAAGAGTGGGACCAAGCAATGCAGTCGGACTGGGACCATCAGCCTGTAACCTGTAGTTATTTCTAATAGTTATTGCTAAACTACAACTTACAACCTACCACCTCCGGGGAAGTTGGAGGATACTGGGTTTTGTAGTTTACAACAGCTGTACATCTCCAGAATTGATCTCAGTGACATAGTTACTGAAAATATCACAAATTATACAATGTCATAATATGTAACATTACATTTTATAAAGGACATTTTTCTTCTTGAAGCCTGGGTCAAATGTCTTTGTGATCCTATTATATATAAATCACTTTCCAGCATTTCTGTATTTTGGATGATTTACATCTGCCAAAATAAAGGGGTATTTTTTTTGGACCATCTAAAATTATACATTTTGTAAGAAAATCAACATTATATCAGTGTTAGTATTTCAGAAATTACCTTTTTATTCAGTGTTAGTATTTCAGAAATTACCTTTTTGGAGTTACTCGTTCATCTCCAGGAGAAAGAATTTCCATTTTAGAGCCTTTAGTCAATGTTAAGTGGTTTATGCATGGTACAGTTTCCCAGTAGATATATTCTGCCGGGCTAGAGGATGGAAGGAGATCTCAGCAGTGTTTTTGGGTAAACTCGCAATAATCCTGAACATCTCTGGAGACTGAAAAAGTGCTCACTTCTCGGGCCAAGAGGTTTTCTGTCAGCTCTTCACATTCTATGTTAATTTACGTTTGTTAGTGTTTTCTGTCCTGCCGTTTACTTGTTGAATATACAAGACCTTTGGGCTGTGGGTGGGGTTGGTTAAATTTTGTCTAAATGTTGAAGCCATTCAGAATGCAAAGGGTGTATTACACAGCAAAATTGGCTTCTCCCCAGAAGAAATCTGTAAGCATATGCTATATAGGCACAATGTCTGGTTCTAATTATCTTTAAACTTCCCTAGTTCCCAGTGGGCTATACAGTTTGAAAAAGTACAGTCGATAAAACTTTTACTTCTCTTTAATATTTCTTTCCCCCCCTCCATTAAGATTGGAGAGATCTCTTCAGAGTTATTATTATTATTATTTGGTGTGAAATGTGTTTTACAATGGAATTCAGTGAATGGAAAATGGAAACAGTTAATGAAAGACTAGTTGGAATTACAGCTATTACTATCCCACCAACTCACCGACTGAAATAAGACTTGAAGAGGTAATTCTTTTAAGAAGGCAGGTTGCAGGTGTAGGAGATTAGGAAGTTCTAAATTGCAGTAGGAGTTGAGGGGTTTTCGGAACATTGGACCGATTGCATAGCTATTAATTCATGTGTGCAGAGAAAACTTTGGTCTCAAACCCCAATTAAGCTTTGATGGAAACTCAACAGTTTTTTCATTTTTTTTTAATGTAAGCAGGGGTGCCTAACTTGAGCTCCCCATAGTGTTGAATGGCAACATCCATCATCTCCCAACAGGCTTAGCAGATGTGCTGGGAGATGTAGTTAAGTGGTTTCTAAACTTGAAGCAGTAGAAGGGTAGCTCAGCTTGATGGTCAGTAGGGTGAGATATGGGGAGAATGAGTATATGCTCTCCTAGATATACTTGAAAGTCCTGTTGAATGCAAATTATCAGGTTAAATCTTATATTCAGCTTATTTCCTTGAAATTATGTCTAAATGGTTGAATAACCAATGTATTTTCATATCCATAACCTTTAATGAGCTAAGGGGTGCCTTAACCAAAGGTTGGGCCTCCAAATGGGACTTAAACCGAAAACATTTGACATCCACTGTAGTTTACAAAAGCTGAAAGGCTGCAGGTTGGACGTCAATTTTGTCTCTCACTTTTTAACTCATCTCCCAGAGGCTATTATGAACAGGAATAACAATTCTCAGAGTTTTCTTGTTCACTGTCAGGCATGAGCAGCATCATCATAAACATTACAGCTTGAAAGCAAATGGTAAATAAAGAGAAACTATGTAACTCAGTGAAGTACATTTTCTCACCCACGATATGTCATACTGACATGCCCCATTTTTACAGCTCATCATCCTGTGTTTTATTACAATTTGGAGAACTGCATTAACCAGAACACAAGCATCTGCCTGGACACTCAATGAGTTTTTCATTTAAAAATAAAAAAAAAGAACTAGTTGGCACGTAGTCCTTGCCATTGGATGATATTTTCGTCTGGAAATCTTGTACCACTAGGAGTTGAATTCAAGTCTGTTCCCATAACAGATGTCATCCATCGTAATCATTTGCATGAAAAAAATTAAAAGATCCATTTACAGATGCCGGTAAAATTTTATTATTTAAAAAAAAATCTGCAATAAAATGTTTCAGCCTCTTGGACAAAGTAACATTTCTTACTTGGGTCTCATGCAAGGAAGCAGTTGCATAGCAGGAGCTTTCACAAAGCTCCTAAAATTACAGGTTTAATGTTTCCATAGCTGTAAACTAATTAGGTGAATGTTTAGTAAACTGAAATAGAAGGTAAATTAGAAATGAACAACCACTATGCTACAGAGAAGGCAAGACAGTTGCTGGCAACGAAAAAATTACTTCTTGAAATGGGAATTAGTGGTCTCATTTATGGTGTATTTTCTTTTGCACATTTTTTTAACCTTAAGAAGGCAATTCTCAAATGAATGAATGAATGAAACCTCCCTCAATAGTCCATACCAATATTCCATGCTGGTTCTCTAATTCCTTTGTTCTTGATTTTGTTTTCTTTTATTGTTTTCATATGTTCCCTTTCATTTCTTTTGGCAGAGAAATATAATGCAATAAAAGCATTACCTATATGTATCAACAACCGTTTGTTTGAATAACGTGAAGGCCATGATGAAATTTACATACATTTTTAATGTCTATCAACATTCAGCCAATTAAAACAGAACAGGAATAAGTCGCAGGGGTTTTTAAAAGTTATATAAAGTTAACATTTTTGCAAATGATTTCGATTCACTCTACCTACCAATGCATTGTGTCTATTACCTTCAAAAACAGGAAGTAGAATCATAAGGGGAGTGTAGCATATGTAATGGCAATCTATTTAGCTTCCTGTATACTTAAAACTACAGAACATATCATTTAAGAATTTCAGATTTTTATTGATTATGCTTGTGATTAGGACACCCCAGAATGTGGAGAGATATGTACAGCAAAATACAACAGAAATAGCTGTTTTTTATTATAAGAGAATAGAATATTAAAGTTGACTGGAAGATTACCATTTAGATCTGTTACCCCTCACATATGAGAAACAGCTCTTTATCAGCAATGACTAGGAGATAAAGGTTGAATTCCAGGATATATTAGTTAGCGAGCCCTATGTTATCCAATAATGTTGGCGTTCATTCTATTCTTTAGCAGCAGTTACACCATATGTTCTAAATACATATAGTTCCCCACTTCAAACAAGTGTGCGAACATTCTGGTTACGAGTTCCCAGGCGGGAAAGGTGCTAAAAGCACGAGACTGTATTTGGTTGCAGTGTGAAGAGACACTGAGCAGAACTCTTCATTTAGTTGGGCTATTTCAGGGTGCCTTACACTTAGCAGCTAACTGCAAGGGTGTGCTTGGGGGAGGAAAAACTTGAATTATAGGCATGTAAATTATATCAGATCAAACATACTCATGGAAGGCTTTGCATGAAAACCCAAAGCACTGCAGCTAATATGCACCTAGTGAGAAAACTGGACACAATATGAAACAATATGCAAGGTTGTTAAATAAATAATTGAAAGTTGATGGGCTGATTGCATTTAAATTACCTACAGTCAGAGCAGGTCTTTAAGCTGGATTTGATACGATCTGGTGATCTTACACTACACTGTGACATAACCTATGTAGGCAGAGCTCTAAAACAATAGGATAATTTTTAGTACAGTCATTGTAGGAGTTGGCTTTTGGTACTGGAAATGGGGATGTCCCACTGCTGTGACTTACCTCAATTACTGCCCATTTGATGCAGACATACAAGCAGAAAGACTAAAACAAGGGAAAATACCCCAGTGATGCCAAAAAGGCATTGTATTTTATTAGCAACACCAACAAAATTCATAGAATTTCAAAATTGCTCATCTCCATGGCTAAAATAGTTAGATGGCACTGCAGTTCAATAACTCTCAATTTTCCCAAAGAAGTGCTCCAAATAACAGAAAATTTGCTTGCCCACTCTTTGGCAAGGGGATTCCAGGTTTGTGATTTAGACATTCCTTTCATATGTTAAACAGCTCTCCGTACCTCTCTGTTTCAAGATAAATATGTGGCAGTACTTTCAGACGTAGATAATACACAATTAACTGATCCTTCTTTGCACAATTTCTGTTTATATCCATATGAAAGTTTAAGGATATGGTTTGGGAGATAATGGCTTCAATCCATCAACTTGTGTGAAAAATGTTGGTAATACGAAGCTGTCTAACTGCACCACTTTCTGCTTAGTGGAGAAGACTGGGGGAAAACAGTTTGATAATTGGGTTCTGCAGAAGTAGAGGAATTCTAGTAATTCCCTCTAAGTGGGAAGTGCCTTAATTGCTTGATAACCTATGACTTTGTTAAAGTCTATCAAGCCAAATATTGGCAAGAATTTTTTTTAATGGGCAGGGGGGTGTTCAAGAAATGCACCATACGTATTATGTAGTATCTATCTAGCAAGTGGGTCTACAAAAAAAATAAATAAATATGTAAATAGAATGATTGGAGATTTAAGTTAATGTTGGTAATGACATGTCTTTTCTTTATTTCAGATTTTACCATGCCCTATAGTGATGCAATGGGTGTAAGGAGGTACCCTCTGCTGTTCAATGTGTCTATTCCTCAACACGAGGCGTTAATCATGGCGGAACTCAAGTTATACATGATGGTTCCAAGGGACAGGATGATGTTTGAAGGAGTAGGCAGGAAAGTCACGGTATATGAAATATACAGTGAGGGAGAGGATACCATAAGGGCTGTGGAGCTTGCTTCCAGACTTTTATACAAAACCAGCAGCGAGTGGCAGATGTTTGACATCACAGAGGCAGTACGCCGCTGGAGCAGGTCAGAATTTGCAACTCACAGGCTAGAAGTGCAAGTGCAGAATCCTGACGTTGATCTTGAAGGTTCTGGAGAAGGAAATCTGGATATTGAAGTGAGACCAGAAAGCAAGCACGAGCCTTTCCTTGTTGTCTTTTCTGATGACCAGAGCAGTGACAAGAAGGAGGAAAAGGAAGAGCTGGAGGAAATGATTAACCATGAGGAGGGACTTGATCAGGAGAGCAGAGAAGATATTGGCCTGGGCAACGGTCTAAGTGAAGAATCATTGCTGCAAATGAGGTCCAACATAATCTATGATGCAAGTTCCCGAATCCGTAGAAATGCTAAAGGCAATTACTGCAAAAAGACTCCCCTTTACATTGACTTTAGTGAAATTGGATGGAATTCATGGATTATTGCACCCCAGGGTTATGAGGCATATGAGTGCCGGGGAGTGTGCTCCTACCCTTTAACTGAGCATGTCACACCAACAAAGCATGCCATTGTGCAAACATTAGTCCACATGAAGAATGCTCAGAAAGCTTCCAAAGCCTGTTGTGTTGCCACTAAGTTGGACCCTATCTCCATACTTTATCTGGACGCAGGAGTGGTCACGTACAAATTTAAATATGAGGGCATGGTTGTAGCAGAGTGTGGATGTAGATAGTAAGAGCTGCAAGTGGAGTGGAGTGGTTTTGTTGTAAATTTGTACATTTTGTATTTCCTTATTTAAAGAGTTTATTTAAGAATGTGTGTACAGATAATATATGTCTTTAAAAGTGTCCAGAATTGTGCCACATTGACTTGAGGTGCATATTAATAGTGTACCCTTGACTAAACTAAATTATAGGCTGTAATGTATCTTGTAGCACTGCAGTGCACAGTTCTACTCTCTTTAGTTCACTGCTGGCTTCTTCAGCTCTAAAAATAGTGAACTTATATGAGGAGAAAAAAGTAATAGGGCACTCCGCTCATGACAACCCGGCTGATATCTATATTTACAGGTCATTCTTTTTGGGGACTTGACTTGAATTATAAGACAGCCAAGATAGATATAAAGGTTGTAGGTGTAAAATGATTGATTCCTATGTTCTGGTTTGTCTGTGTTCTTTATAGACAAGGCAGGTAATCATATCCCTAATTTTTCTAACCACACTGGTATGTAACATGCGATATCCAAAATAATGGATATATTCACCTCTTGCCACTGGCCAGTTGTTGAAAGTGGATGAAATAGATTAAATCTGTTTTCTTCAATACTGTATGTGTAATTAAAGTGCAACTGTCATGTACTCAAAATCTAGTAGAGGTATAGGATACATTATCCGGAAACCCATTATCCAGAAAGCTCAGAATTATGGAAAGGCCATCTCCCATACACTCCATTACAATTAAATAATCCACAATTTTAAAAAAAACATTTCCCTTTTCTCTGTAATAATAAAACAGTAGCTTGTACTTGATCCAAACTAAGATATAATTAATCCTTATTGGAAGCAAAACCAGCCTATTGGGTTTATTTAATGATTTTCTAGTAGACTCAAGGTATAAAGATCCAAATTACAGAAACA
The DNA here is from genome assembly GCA_038501925.1 of Xenopus petersii. Classification (NCBI taxonomy): domain Eukaryota; kingdom Metazoa; phylum Chordata; class Amphibia; order Anura; family Pipidae; genus Xenopus; species Xenopus petersii. The sequence goes on from CM076677.1 coordinate 106,338,104, forward strand.
ACCGTTATCTTGAAAACCCCAGGTCCCAAGCATTCTGGATAACGGGTCCTACCCGTACTAACAAAAATGAGGTAAGAAAAAAAAAACGGTTCTATTAATATTTCTCAAAGCATAGTTACATAGTTTAAGTTGGGTTGGAAAAAAGACCAAAGTACATCAAGTTCAACCCCTACAAATGAAGCACAGCGCCCCTGTATCTAGAAATCTGCTGTTATGACCCATTACTGTAGGTTATAAGGATTTCAGATTTAATCTGTCCTACTGTTATATTCCTATGCACTACGAGGACATGTTTAGACGCATTTAATTCAAATTCTGCATCTGTTTCTTTACTTGTTTTAAATAGCCCTCAAGCATAGTCGCTATCTCTGCCATCACATTCATAAGGTGGTCATATATTTTTCATGGGGAGGAAATGGCTTGTCATTTAAATTAGACTGTACATTGTAAGGTGTGATAAAAACAGCCAAAAAAAAAAACATAGTGCAGTTATAATAATACTGGATATAAGCATTATTTTTTTTCTTTATTTCCTTATTTTCTTTATTCGCCAAGAAACTACATTTTGCAGAATTCCCAAACTGTGCCTTATCATATATCTGACAATGGGACGTTAACTGACATCACATCACTTTAACAATGTCAAATGTTAGCCCCGCCATCTGTTGTGAATGGCAGTATCCAGGATCCCAAGAAAATGGTTGGCTGAGAATGCTGGGTTCTGTAGTACACAACAGCATAAAGCATGTCTGAAATCCCTGGTTTAAGTCCTCTACAGCAGAGTCTGTCCACATGTTAGATAAATCTGCCAGTGGCACTGTTCCGTTTATATTACACATGGAAATGGGATACAGATGCCAGGAAAAGATTCTGCGTAAAATTCTCACCATAAACAAGGAGGCGTGGGGAAAGTACTTATTAATTCACTCCTTGGGCAACAACATTGCCTCCATCCCATTGTCATGAATTTAACCTATAGGGTGAATGATCTACATTAATTACATTATTAATTTCTGCACAGAAATACAACAACTTAGTCATTGAATACCTAAATCTAATGGCCACCGTTCCCACCCAAAGTTCTCATACACAGCACAGAACCCTTCAAAGGTCCTGAAGTTAGTGGAAGAAGTTCAGTACAGGAAAGCCCATCTCCCATAGACCCCATTTTATCCAAATAATCCAAAAAATTATTTCCTTTCCTCTGTAATAATCAAAAGTACCTGTACTTGATCCAAACTAAGATATGTTTTATCCTTATTGGAAGCAAAACCAGCCTATTCGGTTCATTTAAAGTTTACATGATTTTCTAGTAGACTTAAGGTATAAAGATCCAAATTATGGAAAGATCTGTTATCCGGAAAACCCCAGGTCCCAAGCATTTGCTATAACAGGTCCCATACCTCTACATGATGTACATATCCCTAGCTAAAGGATATACGTGCACAAGCAAAAGTGACAGAAACCAATCAAATAATTGCTTTCATCATTCCAAGTGATCTAGACCAGTCAAGGCTATCTGCTTACTGGTTGCTGTTCTTTATTGAACAGGGCCCACGTTATTCTCCTTTTTCAAACAGAGCATTTGAGAAACAAATAAGTAATATCACTCCAGATATTGTTAGTCTTCTTTTCAGGTTGAAAGTTGCTTTAGCCGACTTGATCCATCCTCCTCTTTTCCGGAGGCTACACAATTCCATGTTATAATTTGGTTTAAAGTCAAATATGGTATAAATATGGCTGGACCCAGTGAAGTGGAGATTATTGACATCTCTGCTGTCAGGATTAGTGATGGGCGAAATTATTTGCCAGGCACAAATTCACGGTGAAAATTCGCTGGCGTCAAAGTTTTTTGACAATTCAGATGGACGCCCTTTGACTTTAATGGGGGATGGCGTCAACTTCGTCGTTTCACAAAATTTTCTCACGTTTCGTGAATTTTGCAGGTAATTTGCGAAATTCGAAAATCATAAGTGACAGTTTAAAAAAAAATATGGTCCTCTCCTGTCCCATTGAATTTGACTAAATATGATTATTTCAAATTTTCTTTGGCTCTAGCAGACCAGTTTATATCCCACCATTGTGGCGATGAATATGTTAAGTTCTGCGTTAAACAGAGGAACAGAAAAGGATGAGGCGAAACACATGTTGTCAAATACTGACAATCTGCAAGCAATTATTGCAGTGTTACAGCTGTAATGCCCCTTCTTGTGTGAGCTTGCTCTGCTTTTATTGGATTCTGTCCTAAAGTCACAACAGAAAGGGGGGAAAGTTTAACGTATTATTTATATTTTTGCTTGATGGCCAATTTACCTTCCTGACCTTGACCTGAGAATTGGGAACTGTGTTATGTAATGATATAGAAGGAGTGCTTTGCATTTAGAGATGTCAACAAACTTCAGGTTATCATGGAGATAACAGCTTGTAATGGTTTAAGACCTCCTTCCACTTAATTCCAAGATGGTAAAAGAGCAATGGTAATTCCAGGCTTAATCACTATTCACAGTGGGGCTTGGAATAAAAGTCTGAAATCCATCTTGATATTGTATGATTTGATGATGAACATTTGTACTTAAAGCAAGAAGCCTGTCAAAATCTATTAAATATTTCTTGCATTGTTTCCTTGGGAAGGCAAAGGTCGACCTGTTGGCACTGCTGGGACATTTTGATCCAACAGTTGTTATATTAGCCAAGAGTCCCTTGTAGAGATGTCAACTACCCCCATGTTATTGAGTGCTTTTTAGAACCTAATTCCCTTACATGGTAATATGAAATAAGATCCCAAAAATTGCCTGAAGTGGATCACAATTGTCCTGATGACACTGGGTTAGCTGACATCTTTGTTCTTGTGACATTTTCATAAGTTTCATAAGTTCTGTTAACACACCCTGGCTGATACATATCACTGGGATTTGTAGTAAGGCTAAGGCCACACTAGGCGAGGCAATTTCGAGCGACAGTAGAAAAAAGATTGCCGCGTGTGTTTTTACGCTGGCGATTTTTCGCGATTCCCCATAGACGCCAGCGCAAAAGTTTCCCCAGCGATTGCGGCTTAAAAGTCGCCGCGAAAAGTCGCCGCGAGTCAAATCGCGGCGCTATCGCCTAGTGTGGCCTTAGCCTAAATGTAGGTCTGGAGTGGTGCTGGCTGAATAACCATGGTGTATTTAATAGAAAACGAGTACAATATCTGGCAATATCTCCATACATTTAATTACACTTGTAGGATCTTAACTTGCCCATGCCTGTTTCTGTAAGACCCACTGCATCAAGTCTTTGGTTCTCTTTCCCCAACCTCCTGCCAGCTTAATTCTCTGTTAAATCTTTGGGGCCAAAAGTTCCCAGCTGTGAATAGTGAAGGTATTGTGATACTTATTAATGATTTATATGAGCACCTCTCTAACCACATAATAGTACCCTTTGTTTAGGCCTAAAAGCCAAGATTTATATCATAACAATATGTGCTTTACTGATCAAACCCCTTTATTCCTTTACTAGACATTGTCGTTAATATTTGTTCGTTAATATTTACTGAAACCAGTTGGCTTCCAAACTGCAGACCCCCCTAATTGTCCCTTTCTATATCCACATTCTGAACTATCTGGCCTTCACATGTCCACCCCGTTTGTCATCTGCCATGTTTCTGCCACTCTTCTGACTAACCCTAGTGATAAGAAGGTGTCAGTGCAAAGTAACCAAATGCCCCCCCCACCCTGTCGTTATTTATACTGAGCCGCAAATTTGTCAGATTCTTGGGAAAGTGTGGCTGACGTTGATGCCTCCTCCCAGAGCTGAGAGTTTCTGGATCTTTTAAGGCCAACTTATCTGTCCCACAGGAGATAAGAGACTTGCCATTGAAATGGCTGACTGATACATTAGTGGGTATCAGCACACATTGGAATCCTAATCCAGCTGGTCCTTACTGCTCTGCTCAAGAAATTAAATCCCTTAAATCATCTGTTGTTTAACCTAGTATATATCACTTCATACGCATTGATTTGTTTACAACAGATCATGTTCTCCATCATGTATCTCCGTATTTATACTTGATCAGAAGCAGCCGCACTCTAATCTGGATTTCTATTCTTGTGGGTGCAAAAATATGTATTACTTAATTTGTTACATAGAACCGCACTCCAGATTTGCAGTGAATCAAATCACTTTTATTAGCATGAATATCTGTGTCCAACGTCTTGGCCCCCCCAAGGATTGAAAAAAGGCCCCAAGGGGGGCCGAAACCTTGGACACAGATATTCATGCTAATAAAAGTGATTTGATTCACTGCAAATCTGGAGTGCGGTTCTATGTGACAAATATATATATATATGGTCCTGTGTGTTCTGAACCATAACTCCCACATAATCTGTTGTGCAACCCACTATAAGCATTTAGCATTTAATCAGATGGAACCTTGATGCCGTGTGACTTTAAATGGTTTATGTGCAAATCTCAGTATACATTATATTCTAGCTAAGGCTTAATACAGGTCAGGATCTGCAATGGCTTTAAGGAAAGCTAGATGCGTAATTATACTTGGGACATTCTCCAACATTCTCTAGAAAGTCATAGTGGTGGGTATGCTTTGAGTTTTGGTTAAATAACAACTGGTAGGTTGCCAATCTTACTCCCCTAATTTATATTGTTTGTAGCCCCTCTCAATTTAGATACCAGAAGTGTATTTTATTAAGGGTGCAGGGTACAAAATGCAATCTGCTATTACACTGCAGAATACAGAATACAGAGACCTGCACCCCCCCATCTGAATAATGTACTGCCTGTGTTCAGCAGCACTAAAGTGGTAGGCTAGGGGAGTAACATAGGCATCCCCAAATTAATCCCCAAACTTGAATGTCATTTAAACACACAAAATAGGAAGAGCTGATGGGCCACAATGGAGCCCTGTACATACCATGTTTCTGCACCTTGGTGCTCTTGCACTCTTAAAATTCTTCCTGCCCCCAGCAATTACCTTTCCAGCACATTGCTAATGCCAAGAGCACCATGGTAACCTGTGGGGTGCTGCTGCCTGAGAAATGTTCTCACCTTGCCTCATGAGTGCTTCTGCTTGTATTTGTGTTTTCAATCACTTTCAGGGACCCCTTTTGCAATTCGCGACTTGCATTGGGCTGCCATGCTCCCCAATCCCTGGGAATATTCAGTAGGCCCAAATTGAAATCGGCCATATTGATTTGGAACATGACTAGGGTTGCCACTTGGTCGGTATTTTACTAGCCTGGCCAGTAAAAATGATGGTTGATCCCAATGTTATTAATTGGGAAAAAATATAAATATATTGGAAGGCTGGTTTTTTTTTCCAGAAAAGATGGCAACCCTAAACATGACCTCTGAGCCGTACCACGTGACATTATAGTTACATGTGCCTTAGTTCTGCGCATCTGAAATCTTGTTCAGCCTCGTATTTTTTTATTAGTAAAATTGCCAAACGAATAACAGGGTATGAAAATGCTCTACATATAAAGAAAGAATGTCAAGCCTGCAGCCCTCCAACTGTTCAACGTCAATTCCCAACCACTGGCCTGTGGGTTGAAGTGTAAAAATCCCAGATGGGCTGAGGCCAACAGTTAATGTTCCATTCTCTCTTTCTGGTTTTGTTTTTCTTCCTGTACAATGTCTCTCTCTCTCTCCTAATATAAAGTCTCACTTGTTTTACTGGCATTATTTGTAATGTATGAAAATATATTGTAAATACAGCAATACATTTGTCATCTATCGACTATATATTTTTTTAACAAACTCCCACTGGTTCCTGCGTATTTGTTCATTCAAGAGAACCGCATTTACATTCACATATTGATGCATTTACCAAGCTGGAAGTACTTGTAAAAGTAATGGGGGTGGATGGGAATGTGTCCTCGCTGATAAATACTTGCATAATTCTTGCATAACATGGTTAGCCTTTATAATTCCCTGTGTGCATACAGATTTGGGCTGTCCTAAATCTCGTTGGAAATCTACATTTATAAGTAAGGCAATTGGTGAAAACCAAGGAGGAGTTTGTTGGGGGTACATTGTAATCAGGCGAGTTAAGAATGATTTATTGGTTTGTTGAAGGGAAAAAAACACAGTTTATTAGGGTATAATTTTGCCTGTCCTTTCCGAAAGCAGAAGGCTTCGCAGTATTTCATGCAAAGAACACTGATTCTCTGTATAGTTACACAAACACACACATATATTATTTTTATTTCTGAAATTCGTGGGTAGATAATCTGAATTGGTATGTTGGTGTTAATAGCTTGTTAAAACGTAGTGTACAGAAATGACTGTATTGATATGTGCATTTATAGAGATGAATGAGAGCTATAATAAAATTATGGGAGATCATTTAGGGGTGGAGGGAACCAATGGCGTAACTAAAGGGGAGCAGATCCCATTGCTGTGGGGGCCGGACCTAGATATCTGCTTCCTTTATAGTTCTAAAGGATCATGGAGGAAAGAGAATGGGCCGGCGGGAGGAGGTGGAGAGTAGGGAGGTGGGTAGGGATTGCTGTGCTCCAGGCCCCTATTCACTAGTTACACCACTGATGGGAACAGCAGTACAGCATCCCTTTTATTTTTTGTACTGTGCCCTGAAGGACCCACAATTAATTTCTTACCACAATGGGGCCCTGTAATTTAAGTCTGCCCTGGAGCAAACAGCAATCACAATCTCTCCTTGCTCCCCTCAAAGGGGTGTGGTAGTGGCATAAAGGGGTGTAGTTATGATGTAGAGGGGACGGGGTCACTGCACACAACTGCCTGAGGATGGGTTATGGATAGGGTAGCCACCTGGCTGGAAAAAATAATAGTTGATGCCAATGTTATTAATAGGGAAAAAAGATAAATATATAGGAAGGCCGGTATTTTCTTACAGAAAAGGTGGCAACCATCTATATTGAGTGATCCTTGAAGAAAAAAGGTAAGTGTCGGGCAGATTAGGAGCAGGCCACGGGCTAATCTTAAGGGTATTACAAATCTGCCATTAAATTTGTAATACCAGTCCCAGCCCTGGCAGGTGTAAAAATAAAAACTGGGTAAATAGGCTGTGCAAAATAAAAAATGTTTCTAAACATAGTTAGTTAGCCAAAAATGTAATGTATAAAGGATGGAGTGACTGGATCTCTAACATAATAGCTAGAACACTACTTCCTGCTTTTCAGCTCTATAACTGAGTTAGGCAGTGACTTTAAGAGGGTCACATGGGACATTACTATTCAGTGAGTTTGCAATTGATCCTCAGCATTCAGCTCATATTCAAAAACAACAGTTATGACCAATGTGCCCCCGTCAAGAATCTGATTGGTTACCAAGAGAGCTGCAAATCAGGGGCTCACCAAGTATCACAAGGAGTTAAAAAGGCAGACACTTTGGGGGGCCTGAGAAACCCAGGCATTTACTGCTCCAGGGGAGGTGGGAGAAGGGCAGTGTTTTCATTGTAAGATGAAGTAAAGCCAAGCAAAGAAAAGAGGCCAGATCACAACATGGCCCTGTGAAAACTTCCTTGTTTACACCAGGAATCAATCTATCTTCATTAGCAGGGAGGACAGCTTCTTGCAAGGGCTACAAAACAGGGGTCCAATGGGTTATGGTAACAGGGTTTTGAGAGAAACTGCCTGCTTAACGCTTCCATGACTGGAATCAACACATGTAAACAAATAAATACATTGCTGTCATCCCGCTTCTAGGCACAAAGCCTTTATTTAATATGTGAACGTGAAAATGTAACTCTTGCGTACATGCATCCAAACAATAATCCTGATTTGTTTAGAGTCCCCACCCCCCTTTTTTATGATATACTTATATTTATTTTTTATTAGTGTTATCCAAGGAGATATTTAAAAAAAAAAAAAACTCTAATTACAGTGGATACCGTGCTGACTGCTGAATAAACACTCTTTAGGAAACAATGCTATGTAATGGGTCCTGAGGCTGGCTGACTGCCTGGCACAACTGACGTCATCACCCATCTGTCCCTCAATGCGCACCGTAATAAAATCACCACCCGCTGACAAACATGAACTGACAGCAAAGTACCTCCCTCCTGCTAATATAACACAGAAACTATTTATTAGACACCCAGAAACACAGCCACGATCTTTTTTTAACTGAAATGAATGGTGTTCAATGTGTTTGCATGAATCGGTGAACTCTTTATTAAAGGGCATGTAAAGGCAAAAAAATAAAATCCAATTTTTACTTTCTTTAATGAAAAAGAAACCTATCTCCAATATACTTTAATTAAAAATGTCAAGAAATCTGACTGTGTGCAGTGAAATTCTCCCTTCATTTACTGCCGTGGATAGGAATTGTCAGACGGTCCCTAACTGCTGAGCAGGGAAACAATCAAACTTATGAACAGCAGGGGGAGCCCCCGCCTTACTTCCCAGCCATGCGGAACTCAAGCAGCTTTGTTTATGATGATTCCTAAGCAGCCCAGATCACACTGAGCATGTGCACAGTCTTAGTCTTGCAAAGATGTTTAACAAAGTTACAAAATGGTGACCCCCTGTGGCCAACTTTGAAAGCATAAATTATATGTTTGATTAGGCTTGTGGTGCAGTAAGTTCATGTTTATATTAGTAACATGATTTCCATAATTTGGAAATTCATACCTTAAAGGGATAATGTTATGAGAAAAAAAAAATATTTTCAAAATGCATCAGTTAATAGTGCTGCTCCAGCAGAATTCTGCACTGAAATCAAAAGCGCAAACAGATTTTTGAAATTTAATTTTGAAATCTGACATGACATATTGTCAGAGTCCTAGCTGCCCCCAGCCATGTGACTTGTGCTCTGATAAACTTCAGTCACTCTTTACTGCTGTACTAAGGTTGGAGTGATATCACTCCCTTCCTCACCCCCCCCCCCCAGCAGCCAAACAACAGAACAATGGGAAGGTAACCAGATAGCAGCTCCCTAACACAAGACAACAGCTGCCTCTAAGAACAGCACTCAGTAGAAAAATCCAGGTCCCACTGAGTCACATTCAGTTACATTGAGTAGGAAAAACAACAGCCTGCCAGAAAGTAGTTCCATCCTAAAGTGCTGGCTCTTTCTGAACGCACATGACCAGGCAAAATGACCTGAGATGGCGCCTACACACCAATATTAACTAAAAAAATACACTTTCTGGTTCAGGAATGAAATTTCATATTGTAGAGTGAATTATTTGCCATGTAAACAGTGTCATTTAGAAATAAAAAATCAAGACAGAATCATTTCTGCTAAAAACATTTATACAAGAATTAAGGATTGTTCTCCTACCAATCAGGATTGATTATATCTTAGTTGGGATCAAGTACAAGGTACTGTTTTGTTATTACAGAGCAAAATGAAATAATTTTTTTAAATCTGAATTATTAAAATGGAGTTTTGGATTTGGAGCTTTCTGGATCACGTTTTTTTAGATATAGAATCCTATACCTTTACTAATATTATCATTTCATACCTAGGATAGTGTAGGGGTCATTCAGGGCAGCAAAATATGTTACATTACCAGCATGTGTTGGTTGTGTTCTCTTGCTCTAAGAACAGTAACGTTAGATCATGCCCAATAATCAGAGTTGGTTTGGTACTGAGTTTTAAGGTGGGTCTTTTCCTTCCCTGTGGCTCAGTTTTACTACACATACATGAAAGCCTGAAGAGACCATTTGCAGCAAGCCCAGTTCAGGACATACATGAAAAAGAAACATTCCTTCAAATCATCAGGAGAAGCTTGTGAGGGCTTTCAAGCTTTTTGGGACCCCTTATGTTGAAAGTCTAAGTGCAAAGGAACTATGTGGCAAAATAAGATTACACCAGAAGGTGGGCCTTATTAAGTGTCTTAAAGATCTTCACTCATTGTAAGGTTTCCAACAAACAGGCAAGGGAGACTAAGTCAGTCATATTTCCAGCAAAGTGGCAAAGGAAGTGGCCAGTGTTTTCTCTTCGGTTGGTTCTACTAAGGCAGTGGTCTCAACCACTTGAAGGAAAGTTTTAGTTGTATGAAAATCAGGTGTACCACCAAAAGAGCCTCCTGTAGACTGCCAGTTGACATAGGGGCTAATAAATAGCAAATCACAGCCCTGTTTTGTACTCACAGGAATGTTTTTCAAGCTTGTGTTGCTACCTAATTATTTTTTTTTATTTTGAATGTGGCTCATAGGTAAAAAAGGTTGGGGACCCCTGTACTAAGGTCTTATTTCACAGGCTTGGTCTTCCTCTCTGTACAAGCCGAAGCTTATGCATCTAAAAAATTAACCTAACATACCCTTCCACTTCATAATAAAATCCACATGTTAGTGCGCCTACTGATCCTGACCAGCTCATATAAGAAATGGAAATCCAGAAATTTTTCGTGCCAAGCTCACGTCAACTTGTGTTCTGTAGATGTTTTTACTGCAGTTTGGCCTTTCTTTATTTGAGCGTGGATATCTGATTTATCTGATATCATTGTAAATGCATGTTTCAGAGGCAACTTTTGATAGGGGTTCTGACTTCCTCTACCTATTGCTTCACCTGGAAGCCATCTTTGATTCTGCAATTCCCATTGAATGTTACTTTTAGGTCAGAATGCCCATGGGCAGCCTTAGTATAAACAATTGGGCTAATTTAGATGGAGAATGAGGGTTATATGCCAAATGTTATAACTTAAACAATTGGATCATTGTTCTGGACCCACCAGCATAATTAAACAGCAGTACAGGTACTCTAGCATACATGGTACAGAATGCAATATGCTGTACACTATACTAATCTAAGTAAATAATGCTGAAGCTGCTATCTAATTGCCAACATTACTATACCTAGACATTTGTATATCAGTTTTAAGATGGGAGTAAAATAGACATTGATGACCCTACAGCCAAAGATCTGGTTGAAGAGATGCAGAACATGATATGACTCCCTTTTTGTTATTATGAATGTCTTTAATAACAGAATTGTTCCAGTTGCACTGCTGAGCTTCAGATAGCTTGCACTACAATGAATGATTTGGACTGCATGTTAGACAAGTGCATGACAGCTTGGAGAGGGGACCTAGTGACAGATGCTGGTGAAATGGCCTCAGTCTGAGTGATTTCTCACCGTAAGCATGCCGGGGGAGACTCAAGATAACTCTCCAAGTGCAGCTCTTCTCTTGGAGACTAGAGGGAAGAAAGGTGGACGGATAAGAGCCCCTTTTTTGAATATGAGGAGATTACCCAGTAATTAGACCTCTTTAAAGTTGACAGCAGCAGACAGGGGGTTCACAGTGGGATTTCATGTTTTTTTTAGCAGGCTTCTGGGTCCTTAGAGGAGATAATAAGCTATAGACAACCACTAGAATGTGAGTTACCAGTGAGTAACCATTTCCACAACAATGCTTACATAAGCACACACATTACTAATAAGTAAGCTATATTTGCTGCTGAGCCTTAGTCATATTTTAGTGACTAATGGGTTTTTTTCTCAGTATTTTTTTTTTCATTTCACACGCCTGTTTTGCAGATATTTTAATTCTGCTTGAATTTAGGTTTAGTCTCTACTGCACTCTTCTGCTAGTTGTATACCGTTCTGCTTCCTATCCATACATTGTGGCAATGGAATGAAAAAGCTAGTGTAAATGGAAGAGAGAGTGAAAGAGCTGCGACCCATCTTCTAGATCTGTCAATGGCACATTCCAGTGTATATAAGAGAAAATGACAAATATTCATTCCAGAATCTGTGGATTCTGGCAAATGCCAGAGGGGCTACTGCAAGATGCCATAGGGGCATATTTTGAAGTCAAGACCTGTAATATTCTATTGGTACTGTGTAGTGATGGGCAAATTTGCGAAACGGCGCCTGCGTCTCGTTTTTGACGCCAGCAGACGCTTTTTCCGATGCCGGCGAATTTTCGCAGGCCTTTCACGAATTTATTCGCTGGCCGCGAATCGCGCAAATTACCCGTGAATTCGCGTCTGGCGAATAAATTCACCCATCACTAGTACTGAGCATATATGACAACCTTTGGAGTAGGCTGTAGTATCAGAGGCACAAACTATGAACTAATTTGTTACATAGCTTGCTAGAAACTATAAATAGTGAAGTAAGTTTTAACATTACTCATATAGTAGGCTCACAGTAGAAGCACTTACACAGAGGCATTGGGTTCAAAGGGAAGGACTATGGTTAAAGGGATACTGTCATGGGAAAACATGTTTTTTTTCAAAAAGCATCAGTTAATAGTGTTGCCCCAGCAGAATTCTGCACTGAAATCCATTTCTCAACAGAGCAAATAGATTTTTTTATATTTAAATTTGAAATCTGACATGGGGCTAGACATATTGTCAGTTTCCCAGCTGCCTCCAGTCATGTGACTTGTGCTCTGATAAACGACAGTCATTCTTTACTGCTGTACTGCAAGTTGCAGTGATATCAACCCCCTCCCTTTCTTCCAGCAGCTTAACAACAGAACAGTGGGAAGGTAACCAGATAACAGCTCCCTAACACAAGATACCAGCTGCCTGTTAGATATAAGAATAGCACTCAATCGTAAAATCCAGGTCCCATTGCAACACATTCAGTTACATTGAGTAGGAGAAACAACAGACTGCCAGAAAGCAGTTCCATAGTGCAGCACTGGCTCTTTCTGAAAGCATATGACCAGGCAAAATTGACATGAGATGGCTGCCTACACAACAATATTATAACTAAAAAAATACACTTGCTGGAATAAAATTTTATAGTAGAGTGAATTATTTGCAGTGTAAACAATGTAGTTTAGAAATAAAAAATACACCATAAAAATCACGTTTTGTCAAAGGCATAGTGCGGTGCCAGGAAGAACTTGTCTATAAGTAGGTGCACATTGAGCGTTACATTTGAATCCACCAATGCTCGAGGAGAGACCCAGCATCCACACACACACACCCCTCCATACTTGCACATAAATTAAATATACCCATACCTATACTAACTATAGAGCTTAGTATCACAATAGTCTTTGATATTATGTCTGTCCAAAAAATCATCCAAGCCATTCTTAAAGGCATTAACTGAATCAACATCACATCACCCAGCAGTGCATTCCACAACCTCACTGTCCTGACTGTGAAGAACCCCCTACGTTGCTTCAAATGAAAGTTCTTTACGTCTAGTCTGAAGGGGTGGCCTCTGGTACGGTGATCCACTTTATGGGTAAAAAGGTCCCCTGCTATTTGTCTATAATGTCCTCTAATGTACTTGTAAAGTGTAATCATGTCCCCTCGCAAGCGCCTTTTTTCCAGAGAAAACAACCCCAACCTTGACAGTCTATCCTCATAATTTAAGTCTTCCGTCCCTCTAACCAATTTAGTTGCACTTAGTCTCTGCACTCTCTCCAGCTCATTTATATCCCTCTTAAGGACTGGAGTCCAAAACTGAACTGCATACTCCAGATGAGGCCTCACCAGGGACCTATAAAGAGACATAATTATGTTTTCATCCCTTGAGTTCATGCCCTTTTTCATGCAAGACAGAACTTTATTTGCTTTAGTAGCCACAGAATGACACTGCCCAGAATTAGACAACGTGTTATCTACAAAGACCCCTAGATCCTTCTCATTTAAGGAAACTCCCAACACACTGCCATTTAGTGTATAACCTGCATTTATATTATTTTTGCCAAAGTGCATAACCTTGCATTTATCAACATTGAACCTCATTTTCCAGTTTTCTGCCCAGTTTTCCAACTTAGACAAATCACTCTGCAAAGTGGCAGCATCCTGCATGGAACCTATAGTTCTGCACAATTTAGTATCATCTGCAAAAATAGAAACAGTACTTTCAATGCCCACCTCCAGGTCATTAATAAACAAGTTGAAAAGCAAGGGACCTAGTACAGAGCCCTGCGGTACTCCACTAACAACAACGGTCCAATTAGAAAATGTTCCATTTACCACCACTCTTTGTAGTCTATCTTTTAGCCAGTTCTCTATCCAGGTACAAATACTATGTTCCAGGCCAATATTCCTTAATTTAACCAGTAACCTTTTGTGTGGCACTTTATCAAATGCTTTAGCAAAGTCTAAGTAAATCACATCCACTGCCATCCCAGAATCGAGGTCTCTACTTACCTTCTAATAAAAAGAAATTAAGTTAGTCTGGCAAGATCTATAACGCATAAAACCATACTGGCACAAACTCCTAGTATTGTGATTTGTTATGAAGTCCAGTATCTTATCCTTTATTAACTCTTCGAAAAGCTTTCCTAACACTGACATCAGACTATCTGGCCTATAGTTTTGAGGCTGAGAACGGGATCCTTTTTTGAATAGCGGCACCACATTAGCAATTCACCAGTCTCTCGGCACTATGCCAGATCTCAATGAATCCTGAAAAATTAAGTAAAGAGGTTTGGCAATCACAGCTCGCTAATTACCCTGGGATGAATACCATCTGGCCCCGGACCTTTGTTTATCTTAACATGTTCTAGTCTCTTTTGAATTTCCTCATGTGTGAACCATGCATCATTAGTTGTATTACTAGAATTGGGACTATTAAAGAGGAAACCTTCATTAATTGGTTCCTCATTTGTGTAGACATATGAAAAATATGACTTCAGAATCTGCACTTTTATTTTGTTTTCATCAACCAGCTGACCCCCCTCTGATAGTAAAGATCCCGCCCCTTCCGGCTTCATTTTTTTACTATTAACATATTTAAAAAATAATTTAAAAAAAACTTGCTGCAATATACTTTTCCATAACAATTTTAACTTGCCTTATAGCTTCTTTGCATGATTTATTGGCCTCCTTGTACCTTATAAATGTTTCGGCTGTACCAGCTAACTTGAAAGCCTTAAAAGCACGTCTTTTCTTCGCCACCTCAACACCAACACTTCTACTGAACCAAAAAGGTTTTGCTTTGCAAAGTCGTTCCTTGCTTACAAGGGGAATATACTGACAAGTATATTTATTAAGCAGCATTTTAAAGACTTCCCATTTTTGTTCCGTGTTTTGTTCCCTGTGAAAAGCATTTCCCACTTAAAATGTTGCAGAGATGCCCTTATACTGTCAAAGTTTGCACATCTGAAATTTAGTGTTTTAGTTACTCCCTTAAAGAATTGCTTCTGCAACAGAATCTCAAAGGAGACCATGTTATGATCACTATTCCCTAAATGCTCACCCACACAAATGTTAGAGATGAGTTCAGTATTGTTAGTTATTACAAGGTCCAAAAGAGAGTTATTCCTAGTAGGTTCTTGAACGACCTGGAGTAAAAAGTTGTCATTCAGCATATTTACAAAACTACTAGCTTTTTCTGTCTTAGCAACCCCATTACCCCAGTCAATGTCTGGATAATTGAAATCACCCATAGCAACAACTTGACCCAGCTGTGAAGCCGCTTGTATCTGCAAGAGTAGCTCGGCTTCATACTCGACACTTATACGAGGTGGTTTATAGCATACACCAATGATAATTCTTTTTGTAACCTTTTGCCCAGTCAAACTCTCTACCCAGAGGGATTCTACACCCTCACCAATGCCAGCTATTGTTATTTCTTTAGATAAGATCGATAAAATCTTTTAAAGGATGTATCCTTTCTTATCACATAACCATTATGAAAGTATTAATCACTGAGTTATGATATCTATAAATAGCCAATTTCAAATAAAGATATTCATAATGATGCTCTCATTAAGGCGTTCAGGGCCCATAGCATTCCTATTGAAAATCCATTCGCTTTCTTTTGCCAAAAGGGACGATTCTAAGTCCCCCCCTCTAATTCCTCGGGATACTCTGGATAACCTAGTAGCTTTCAGATCCCTGCTAGAATTATTATATTCTAAAAAATTGTCCACTGACTGGAGGCAACTTCCTTTCTGATTTAATCCATTCCAATGCATTATCAATGCTGGATACATGTTCTAAATTCTTTTCTTACATTTTACAACAGTGCACGTAAAGCTGTGAGTTAGGTTTAGCGATGGGCGAATTTATTTGGCAGGCGTGAATTCCCGCGATTCGCCACTGGCGACTAAATTCGCGAAACCGCTGTGAAAATTGGCCAGCGAAAATTCGCAGGTGTAAAAAAAACTAGACGCTGGCGCAGTTTCGCAAATTTTTCGCCGTTTTGTGGGAAATTCGCAAATTTTTTGCGGAAGCATAACGCCCCAAATTCACCAATCACTATATATAAGTATAAATTGCATGAGCATATGAAAAAATCAAATACAGTAGAACCCCCATTTTACGTTTTTCAAAGGACCATAAAAAATGGTGTAAAATCCAGGGAAACGTTAAATCAGGGAAATGTATTATGCATAATATATATGTGGGACTAGAAAACAAGAATGTAAAAAGAGGGGAAACTTAAAATAAGGGGATGTAAAATTGAGGTTTCACTGTATGTTAAATAAATATATACTTTTTCTGGTGGCTGTAGGGTAAAAATTGACCTCCCGAAGGAGATTATAGGCCCACTCCCATACCTCGTTCCCTTCACCTAGTGCACAGGGTCTTCCTTACCTTTTGTACCAGTACTAGTTGTTATGTATGTAAATCTGTATGTTCTATATATGTAAGTCCTGTGATTTGTTTAAGGGTTGCAGCGAATATATCACTTTAGATTCGGCCGACCGCCGAATCCTTCGCGAAAGATTCCACCGAATACCGAACCCCCAAATTCTGAATTTGCATATGCAAATTAGGGTGGGATGGAGAAAACAACTTTTACTTCCTTGTTTTGATACAAAAAGTCCCGCAATTTCCCTCCCACCCCTAATTTGCAGATGCAAATTAGGTTGTGGATTCGCTACGGCCGGGAAGAAGGATTCAGCCCAATCCGAATCCTGCTGAAAAAGGCCGAATCCTGGATTCGGTGCATCCCTAATTTCTTTGTATAAGCGCATTCATTTTACAGGGCTGCACGATATGATGGTGCTCTAAAAATACATGTTAATAATAATAATTAGTACCATGTAAATAACTGGCATTTTATGGGGCATCCACATGAATTTGTTTGTTGTGCAAAGCATCCCTTGCAGGATTCCATCCTGATCAAGTACTGAGTGTAACGTGCAATCCCAGCTTCCGAACCCTTGCAGCGTGCCTAAGATTTCACAAGCATGCGGCTGACACCTCGTAGAGAGCAGGGTGATGAAAAGCTATGTGTGAAGTGAATGCCAGGTGGGCCATGTACAGCATATACAGTAACATGGACATACACAATGGAAGTTTATTGTCACTTGCTGTAGCAACCAGTAATCAGAACGATTAGGTGGCAGAGAAGGAGATAAGGGTTAGTGATGGTGGATTAGTTTATGAATAGGCTTCTCTTCCAGCACATACCGAATAACAGCCAGAGAGAGAAGAGAATAAGGCACGTAGGCATGTGATGCGTATTCTTTGCTGCATGTGTTGTCTCTGCAAAACATCCCTTGTATGTAAGGCCCATGGATCTTTCCAGTCCCCACTCATAGCAAATGTCCAAAGAATCATTTTTAAAGGACAAGGATAGTCTAAAATAGAAATGCTGTATTTTGTTTACTAAACATAAGCATGAACTTACTGCACCACAAGCCTAATCAAACAAATGATTTATGCTTTCAAAGTTGGCCACAGGGGGTCACCATCTTGTAACTTTGTTAAACTTCTTTGCAAGACTAAGACTGTGCACATGCTCAGTGTGGTCTGGGCTGCTTAGGGATCATCATAAACAAAGCTGCTTGAGTTCTGCATGGCTGGGAAGTAAGGCAGGGGCTCCCCCTGCTGTTCATAAGTATGATTGTTTCCCTGCTCAGCAGTTAGGGACCATCTGACAATTCCTATCCACAGCAGTAAATGAAGGGAGAATTTCACTGCATACAGTCAGGTTTCTTATAAAAACAGTACACATTTTTTAATTAAAATATATTAGAGATAGGTTTCTTTTTCATTAAAGAAAGTAAAAATGGGATTTTATTTTTTTGCCTTTCTTTGTCCTTTAAATTTAAAAGAAAGGAGAAGATTTTGCACTAATGGCATTTTCAGTCTTAAAGGAACAGTTCAGTGAAAAAATAAAAACTGGATAAATAGACAGGTTGTGCAACATAAAAAAAATGTTTCTAATATAGTTAGTTAGCCAAAAATGTAATGTATAAAGGCTGGAGTGACTAGATGTGTAACAGAACAATACACTGCTTTCTGCTTTAAAAATAGATAAAATGGCTGTTGTCCAAAAAGACATTTAGGGACAAACTGATTAAGCATATTTTTTTGACTACGCGCATTTTTTGTTGCCACACTCCCTAAATACCATGTCCATTTTACAAAATTGGGCAGGTTATGAAAGTGTTATTACAGTTTTGCTAATGAAATAAATTGCCCTTTATGTTGTGAGTCTAAGTTCTCCCAAGAGACCTCCTAATCTTATACTGTTAGAAAAGTATCTAAGGGGCCGATTTATCAAGGCTCGAATTTCGAATCTGAAAAACTTCGAAATTGAATTCAAGAAGAACAACCAAAATGAAATCAAAGTTTTTTTTGGCAAAATAAGTCAGTTTTCAATCGAATAGGTCTGCTTTGGATCAAATTCGATTGTAGTAATAGCACATTCGAATCGCACGATAAAAAGTTTTTTC
This sequence comes from Xenopus petersii, assembly GCA_038501925.1. Lineage (NCBI taxonomy): Eukaryota > Metazoa > Chordata > Amphibia > Anura > Pipidae > Xenopus > Xenopus petersii. Next base: position 106,356,639 of record CM076677.1, read on the forward strand.
CAAAAATAAATCGTCGATTATTCAAAGTCCACCAATTGACTTCAAATAGGTTGTAGGAGGTCCCCCATAGGCTAAAACACCAATTTGGAATGTTTTAGACAGCGAATGATAAATTTTGTAATTGGAATTTTCGAATTATTATCAAATCCAATCGAATTTGGACTATTCCCTAGTCGAAGTACATAAAATTAGCTTGAAATTCAAATTTTTTTCATTTGAATTTTCACTTTTCACGACCTTTGATAAATCTGCCCCAAGTGTCTTTTCTGGGCTCTCTGCCAAAAGCCAGTTAAGTTAGAAACTTTGTATCCTTTTTTCTGGCTGTCCAGTGCAGGAGATCAAAGAGAAAGTCTGGACATTTCTGTAGGAAATCCGGAACAGCAGGCTGAGCTGTCAAAATCAGGACTGTCCTGCGAAGAACTGGACAGTTGAGAGATATGTGCAAAGGCCTGGGGCTAGGGCGGCAATATTTTAGGGGCAGAATACCTGCCAGTCACATCCTAATTTTTCCGGAGTACTGAGGATGCACAGCCTCCTATTAGGGTTGCCACCTTTGTGTGGCTCACAATCTGGGCAAGGGGCGGGGCCATGACATCTCAGGGGCTGCTGAAGTGATGTTGCAGGCGGCGCTATGATGTGGCGAAACCAGCAGGCTGTCTTGACATGGGCAGCCCTTCTGAAAACGGGCCAGCCAGGTCAAATCTGGACCAAATCCCCAGTGATCCGCCAGAAAACTGTGCATGTGTGTAGAGAGATAGAATAAAGTTTAATTAGCAGACACCAGGACGAGTTTGGTTTTCAGGAGGGTAAAGTATAAAGGGGAGAAAATAAAGAAATTATTTTCATAAAGTAAATAGTTAAGCTATTCTGTAGTGCAGCCGACAAGTGGCGCCAAGTCCACCTGAGAGTAGAGTCCTGCGCGGAACCAATTTCTAAGACCCGCCCCGAACCGCATCCTGCAGCCTGCGACTCGAACCGCAACCCACATATTTACCAACTTTGATCCACTACCCGACCCTGACCCGCAACTGCCTTATCCTGTTGCTGCAAACCGGAAGTGACAAAGTGGGCAGGGACAGGAACAAAACTTTAAAAGGAGTAAAATTTAGACAATATTACATAAGAAAAGAAATTTACGTGAGACCCACCATCTGACCCACAACCAGCAGACCCACACCTGAAAATCCTTCCCTCATTCTGCATGGTGCACAATCTATTTGCGGGTAACCGGCGAGTACCAAACCACTGCACGACTGAGAGTCTATATAAGAACGTTCCTTGCTGAAACATCTAGAAACATCAGACTGAAGTGGCCAGACCCTTGGGGAGGTTGGTACCGTTAGGGATAACTAGTAGTTTACTTACAATTCAAAGCAACTCTCTAATAGGTCTTCATTATTTATAGTTATTTGCCTCGCTCTTTTGTCACTTTTCAGCTTTCAAATAGGGATCAGTGACCCCATCTAAACATCAAATGTTCTGTAATGCTGGACATTTAATGCCATTGCTACTTTCTATTACTCATCTTTCTATTCAGGGCCTCTCCTCTTCATATTCCAGTCTCTTATTCAAATCAGTGCATGGTTGCTAGAGTAATTTGGACACTAGCAACAAGATTGCCGCAATTGCAAACTGCATACAAAGCTAAATAACTAAATAGCTAAATAACTCCAAAAAAAAAAAAAAAACACGAATAAAAAAAAGTGAAAACCAATCTCAGAATATCACTCTCTATATTATTCTAAAAGTTAACCCCTTTAAGTCTAATTCAAGCCCTGGCTTGCTTATTCTGGTCTTGTTAGACAGCAAATGAGGCGTTTGGCCTCCACCTGTATAAATCATATTCCTATTAGCTCTTCTATCTTTCCAATTCTTCCAGGTTCTTTTTGATAGAGATCATGCAAGAAAGGGTTAACTGCAGAGGCTGTAATTACTGCTTTATAACTGCATCTACAGTTACGGTATAAATATTACTAGGCTCAAGAATGTTCCGCATTTAGTGTTCCTAAATTGATTTGCAGAATATATTAGCTTTCCATTGTTTGAAAATGTATTCATTTCACCAGAATTTGCTGATGCCAAAGCCTAACTTGATTTTTGTTCTATACTTTACTATTATATCTAATTATTCCATACAGTATTTTAGGCACAGTTATTGGTGATATTGTACAAAATCTATTTTCTGAGATTCCTTGTTTTAAGGAGTACTCTTGAAAATAATATGTGAGCAAATGGTACTTTAAAAAGGGGACGGGGAATACATTTGGGAAATGATTCCTGTTAAAGAGATGGTTCACCTTTAAGTTAACCTTTAGTACAGTATGTTATAGAATGGCCCATTCTAAGCAACTTTTCATTTGGTTTTCATTATTTATTTGTTATAGTTTATGAATTTGCCTTCTTCTTCTTTCCAGCTTTCAATGAGGATCACTGACCCATCTAAAAATAAATGCTCGGTAAAGCTGCAAATGTATTGTTTTTGTTACTTTTTATCATTTCCCTCTCCTTTTGATATTACAGCCTTCTATTTGAATCAGTGCATGGTTGCTAGGGTAATTTGGACCCTATAAACCAGATTGCTATAATTGCAAAACGGAGAGCTGCTGAAAAAAAAGCTAAATAACCACAAATAAAAGAAAATGAAAACCAATTGCAAATTGTCTCAGAATATCACTCCCTGCATCATACTAAGGGACAGATTTATTAAGGGTCGAAGTGAAAATTCGAATTCCAATTTCGAGATATATCATACTCTGGCCATCGAATTTGACTACTCGCCACCTAAAGAGCTCTCGGCCTAATACATGGTGCAATCTTCAGTTGCAACTTTTTGAATCTCAGCACCACAAATGGATTCTTCCAGCACAAAATTCCCTTGGCTCAACACCACGCAGCCATCTGTCAACAGAACTCCCAACAGCTCTTGTAATGACAGGAAATGCCAATTAAAATGGTTCATTTCATCTAGTACTGTCCAGAGCAGAGAGCATTACTATAAATAGAAGGGAAAGAGCTAAATATTTACTGCCGTCTGCCCTTTATATCTTTCTTTTATTGAAAATGTTTCCCCTTTTGTATGCGTCTAACTTCCAGGTTATATGATAACGTGTGTCATTTTGTTAAAATTAGTGCATTTTGTTCGAGCCTTGAGCTAAAAAAATGAATGTTTACAAAATACAGGCTTGTGATGTTGTATTGCATAAGCACCAAAGGACAAGGCCTTCTAGATCTTCTAGTTATATTTAGTTTTGAGGCAATGGGGCCTTGCTGTGGTTTAAAGGAAAACTATCATCACGTAAGTTTCTTTGTTTTTGTCTTTTTGGAATTGCATATATCCAGTTGTCAGAAAATAATGGTAATATTGCCTTGGACTTGTTTAGCTTTCTTCAGTCAGCCTGCTAATTTATCCTGTTCTAAACCCAAAAACGGAATTGTATATTTTCACTTTTGCAAATTACATACGGGTTCTATTTTTTTGTCAGAACATAGCAGCACTTTTGGATTTAGACTGCTAATACTGTGCTTTCGGCTCACCAGATCTTTCTGAAAGCCAGAAAGTCCACGACCCTTGGGCTAACTGACTTTACAAGAAGGGCATAGAAAGTGAATTAACAGCTAGGGTTGTTGACACGTTTACCTTTAAAGGAAAAGGAAAGGTCTTTTTATTTGGGGTGCCAAAAGTTAGGCACCTCAAGTGATTGCATGTACTTACCTGAAACCCCGGACCGGTGCTCCTATTATAAGAAAACTGCAACTGCCCGGGATTATTCCAGCGAGCACCATTGACCAATCTTCTTCCTTCTTCTTCTACATTGCACTAATGCATTTCTTGGGTTTAGCTCCCCTTTAAAGTGGATCTAGCAGTTATGTAAACAATGGATTTTAGATAGGGTCAGAAATCACTGTGTTCTGAATACTTTGAGATGACGATACTGTAGCCATAAAGCGTGGTAGTACTGCTGCTCTGCCCCTGACCACACCTGTACACAATTGTCCACATGTTATTACACCTACGCTATGACCCTGACTACAAGATATCTGTAGTTGACATGTCTGTATGAGGTCACTTACCTATGCAAGCACACATTTTAGGCAGATCTTTTTCTGTTAATTTTATTAAAGACAAAAAAAAAAACTATTGTTGATGACGGTATCCCACAGAAGCAGGGATTCCAATTAAGTCCGTTTATATGGGCCAGGGCCCTGCCTCTCAGGGACGCAGACTCTGCAGCGCCTCTTTCTCCCTTGTGCCATAATGGTAAGCTGCTAATGGAATCGAAGGGAGGAAAGTGCAGGTGAGTGATGGTGGGCTTGGGCTGCATATCTGTAGAGGAGGTCACTAGGCATTAGCATCCCTATCTCACATCTCTCCAGGATTAGTTCTATGTCCTGTCACTGGCATTGGCTAATGTTTCACTGTTGGTCCAACAGCTGTCAAATATTTCTACTCCTTAGTTTGTCTTACAAAGTGTTATCTAAATCAGCAGTGCCATCTTCTGGCTGGTTTAGAACGATTCCCACTTTTTATACTTTACCTTCTGTTGTATCCTGCAAGTTGTGTTCCTAAAAATGGCCTTTGTGTACGAAGAAATGTGACTAATTTTGAGTGGCATTGGCAGATACTGATACTGAGTTGCAAGACATTCCCATAGACTTGTGATAAATAATGTAGGAGTAGGCCAGCTATCTGAGCAGTTTGGGCTCCACCATTGGGTAAAGAGGGTTTAGTACCCTGGTGGCACTTCACCAGTCAAGGCTACAATGACAAGACTAGGGGGCAGATTTACTAAAGGGCAAAGTGACAAACGCTGGCGAAAATTCGCCAGCGTGACGTCATTTTGGAACTTCGACAGTTGCTGTCATAACTTCGCTAGCAAAGGAGATAGACTCAAGCGGTACTTTGCTCCCTAACGCCTGTCGAATTTGCGCTCTGGCGAATGGACGTAACTATGCAAATTCACTAAGATGCGGATTTTACTGAACGTTACCTCTTGCGCCAGACTTGCCTTCGCCACCTCAGACCAGGCGAAGTGCAATAGAGTAGATAGGACTTCCTAAAAAAATAGTTGAAAAACACTAGCGTCTTTTCCTTTTTTCAGGGTGATTGGCTGAAAAAGAGCCTAAAATGTTTTTAGGGTAACAGGCTTCCCCCCTACAATTCCTAACATATGGCACATAAACTATACAGTGGGCACATATGTAGGGCAATATAACAACTTTATTTTATTTTATTAAGGTTTCCCGGGCTTGTGTAATGTAATGTATTTGCTGCAACAATACATCCATTCAACTTTAACTTCCTGATGCATGCAAATTAGGTAACGCTAGTGCAACTTTGCTTCGCTTGGCGCAGTAACGCTAGCACAACTTCTCCTATGTACAAAAGAGGACTTATCCCCCTATCCCGTTGCACTGTAGAAAATTAGACACAATGTATTACAGTAAAAAGCAAAATTTATTAATAACCATGCTAGTGAAACAAATTAAAACATATTTAAAAACCAACAGCGCTGCTGGAAGCAAAAACGGGAATACCCTGATGTTAATTAGTGATCACTATTTTTTATACTGGTTGAAAAACCTTGCGTAGGCACCACTTTCGTGGCGAAACAGCTGTCGAGTAGTTCGGCGCTGCTGGGCTCAAAGCGGTGTTTTTCCCTTGCGGATTGGATGCAGTTTTTATCCCGGGGATGATCTGACGGATATTTGTGAGCGTTCCACACCACGGACGATATCCACACAAGGGCAAGTATAGGAAATCTTTTGCTGGCATACTGAACTGGGGTTCTGCATATATAGCCCTTAGGCTACTACATTGGATACAGCGTTTGCTACAGCTAACTCCTTACTTACCCTGCATTTAACCTCGGCTCAATGGGCTTCCGCTGTGGGACTTGCAAGGGGAGCCAGCCCCTACCCTGCTTGGGATATAGTTCTTATACAGAGAAGAAGGGACATTTTGGCACACATGCCCTTAATGTGGCTTCTGCCGGGAGTTCACATTTAATACGTTTTACCAAACTATCTATACTGCTCCAACCACATTTTTTTATCTATGCAAGGTTTTTCAACCAGTATAAAAAATAGTGATCACTAATTAACATCAGGGTATTCCCCGTTTTTGCTTCCAGCAGCGCTGTTGGTTTTTAAATATGTTTTAATTTGTTTCACTAGCATGGTTATTAATAAATTTTGCTTTTTACTGTAATACATTGTGTCTAATTTTCTACAGTGCAACGGGATAGGGGGATAAGTCCTCTTTTGTACATAGGATAATTGCTTTAAATGTGGTGGACACCCCTCCCCCCCTGCACTGACATATAATTGAATGCTGGCGCAACTGTGGATGTCTGCTTCTTTTTAACCCGGCGTTCTAAGCTAGCACAACTTCGCCAGCGTTCGGCATCCTGGATGCAACTTCAGATTTTAGTGAATTAGCGTTGTCCTGGCGAATCTATGCCTTCCGAAGTGTTGCGCTGTGAGCGAAGCTGTCACTGGCGAATTTTCGGAGGTTAGTGAATTTGCCCCTAGGGCTTGAGTGGTCCTTAAAACTGTTGTCAGTAGAACCCTTTGTCCTCCCATCCAAGAGGGAAAGCATGGTATCAGGAGAGCCCATGTACTCTAAAACCTTATAGTAATACAGGTAGTAGCCAGTCTCACACATAATAAAAGTATTTGGTGCACAGAGAAAACCAGATCTATACATAATTCAAATCAATAAAATATGAAATTGTATAGTAAGATAATAAAGAGCAATTATGTCTTTCTATGCCTTTTTATATAGTGCACTTGAGTAATCACTTCAGAGTCTTGAATTATTGCGCTTTCTTGCCTTACTATACACAATCATATATTCATGTATCATTATTATGCACTTTCATGTGTTTTGGGCACTTTGAGTAATAAACGTTTGTTGCTTTACTATGCTCACTTTTGCCTTATTAAGGATAACATTGTTTACATGAACATATATGTAGATATATAAGCTTCAAGGTTTGGGTTGTAGGCGAATTTCTGGACTTTGTTTTACATGTATTATGTATTTTTTGGACCATTATACACTGTCACAAGCACGTGGACAAGCTGTAGTATCAGCAATAGGATTAATGCCAGGCAGTATTTGGTCTTGAGAGAAGTATTGTTTATATCTTAGCACTCTGAGGTGTGTATATTAAAGTTGCTGGAAATAAAAAGGGAATCTCCCTGGGATACCCCACCTCCTCTGATGAAGGGGGCCAATGACATAAAATGTGAAGTAGTTTCAGCATGTATAGTTAAATGGAGGGCACACAATTTAGAAAAAAAAATTTCTTTAGCAGTATATAAGAGGTGCAAAAAACCTTACGTTACCCATACATTAGGGATGCACCGAATCCAGGATTCGGTTCGGGATTCGGCCAGGATTCAGCATTTTTCTGCAGGATTCGGATTCATCCTAATCCTTGTGCCTGGCCGAACTGAATCCGAATTCTCATTTGCGTATGTAAATTAGGGGTGGGTAGGGAAATCACGTGACTTTTCGTCACAAAAGAAGAATTTTTTCCGCTTTTCCTTTCAATATGCAAGTTAGGATTCGGTTTGGTATTCAGCCGAATCTGTCACCAAGGATTCAGAGATTCGGCCGAATCCCAAAGTGGATTTGGTGCATCCCTAAACCAAATATACACTATACCATATGGTAGTTTTGCACACTCAACAAAACTTTTTTTCAGACACACGTGGTATCACAAAAAAACGTTTTCTTTATATAAAGTTAAAGTGTCAATTACAACAATGTTATAGAAAAAGGCAACAAGGAGCGGATACACCTGCCAAAAAATGAGAATGGCCCCAGCGTTTCGGCACTTTGTCGAGGGGATTCTTGCCAAAGGCAGTGGCGGAACTACCAGGGGATCAGGCGAGTGGGCCAGGGCCCGCACCCCCCTCAGGGCCCCCCGGCAGCTCGTGCGTCACTGTAATCCGGCCTGAAAATCACATACGGAGGGGGGCGGGGGGCCCGGCTGCGCGTCACGCACCAGGGCCCGCCCCCTCTAGTTACGTTACTGGCCAAAGGGCCTTGATAAAGGCCGTTGTGCCAAAACGTTGGGCCATTCTCATTTTTTGGCAGGTGTATCCGCTCCTTGTTGCCTTTTTCTTATGTACACTGATGTTCTTTTGATATAAAATTGTTGTAATTGCTATTAACTTTATATAAAGAAAACATTTTTTTGTGATACCACCCGTGTCTGAAAAAAAGTTTTGTTGAGTGTGTATCCCTAACATATGATATAGTAATTTCAGAATGTAACAGGAGAACACAAGGAAGAGCTCAGGGACCAGGGAGAACTGAGGCACCTCTGTCCTTTTACCATTTTGTTGTCATTTTAGATACGTCTGTGAGTAGTGCCTCCTACTTGTATTAATTTAATGTTAATTCAGAGGCTAGGACAGTATTCACATGTGTATCAGGTGACTTACACCTAAGTACTTGAAATAATTGACAATTGATACCTGTGAAACCTTTATTTATTAGTTTAGTGAGAGATTACTGAGAGATTAGCTGCGAATGAAAGTGTTCCTGAGTCCATGTCAGAAGAAAAGTGCAGGACAAATCCACAGCAGTAATCTTACACTGCAAATAATTTATTTGGGAACATGAAGAACACTACATGTTTTGGACTAGGCCCTTTATATATATATTGGTTCCCGAGTCCGTGTGCAAGAGGTGGAGCCAGAAAAGCCTTTTACCATGGTTTTATAATAATAAAGCATTATTCTATAGTGATAACATATTCTGAAGCCAGGGAACACTATGATCCATGAACATACACCTCAAATAAGAAATGTAATTTTTCACATGTAGGAGTCAAGCAGTCAGGCCTTGTATCACCCAAGTGCAATTATTTGTGCCTGTAACAAGGCCGTCATCAAATACATGTTTTCCATTTGTTCTTATAAAAGTTCATCCAAGCAAAAATCCTATGACTGAGGTTCCTCCTTAGCTGTAGTACTATGTGATTATGTGTTTAGAATAAAGTCTTGTAAATCAGAGTCTACAGAACTGGACCATGAATATACAGAATGAAAGGATATCTGAAGCAAAGACACTCATAGGGCTACAGTCTGAAATAATGAACATTGGTGTAATATTCCTCTGTGCGTAACACCTTGTGCTTTTGCCATTCCGATTCCTGCAATCCAGAATGTATGTTCTTGCCTGAGGGTGTCGTCTTTATGAAAGAGTTTCTCCCCAGTGACACAAAAAATAAAAAAGCACAGTGTGCACAATGGTGGAGTATAATGTTGACTCATTTAAGGCTATCCTGTACTATATTTTACTAGGACCCAAAAAACTGACCTGCTTGACCAGTTTTAGTAATAAAGTTTAAATAATACTTGATGGGCAGGAGGTCTCCTAGGAATTCCCCATTATAATCCATTTTTCTAACTGTGTATGTGCATAGACAAGACAGATATGGCATGTTTATTCTGGATTGGTGCTTGACAAGGCCATGGCTCTCACAAAACCTTGGATTTCCTGTTCCAGGATTTTATTTCTCTTCTCTGCATCATCTCGAGATCGCTCAACATTCTGTAGCGTAATTTCCAGAGCCTTCTGCTTGTTCTTTTCTTTCTCCAAATCTTCATGTAACTGTACCACCTTTTTCCACGTGTCATAGTTTTCTTTCTCAAGGCTAAAACAGAGTTATTATTAAAACATCAGTAAGGCATGAGCCTAGAACCAATAATCTGTCTAGTTTCTTTTGTCAAAATTCCCCATATCCAAACAGATGTTATAGTGTTTCCCTTGGCTGTGGGATCTTTGCTTGTATGGCTGTTTATACTGTACACCTAGGCTGGCACTCCGTGGTCCTCTATATCTGGGTGAACAACAGCAATATGCCACAGACTGCCAAAGGCTGGAGGGTCAAAGACTGACCATCCTTACTTGGAGTAACGGCTGGGGGTGCTCAAGCTCAAGGCCTGATCACTCAAGGTTAGAGAGAGAGGTTTGTCAAAAATGCTTATTTACTCTAGATAATACTGGAAGCTTAGCAGTAAGGTCAAATAGAGTTGGATTTAGGGGTGAATATTTATTTGCTGTTCTGTTCTATATATTCTTGGAACTATGGCTGAATGGCTGACTTTTTACAGGCATCCAGAATTTATCCCCCAATTATATAAATGTGTATAAAAACTGAGTTTAGGTTCCAAACCCCAAACCTTCAGCTTAGGGTTGCAGAACATTGTAAAAATAATACTGGATTTGCACTCTCAAAAACTCCAGCATACAGGCCAAATGTAAACACGTAAAAAAAAACCTTATTCAGATAAGCTTAACGCGTTTCATGCCTACAAGGCACTTATTTCATATTTTATACTTGGCCTGTACATTAGAGTTTTTGAGAGTCCAGCATTGTCTTCAAAGTTTTTTTACAAACCTTGTAATGAACTAAGAGAGGGCTCTCACCAAAGGTTTCACCTCCGAGGGGGCTTTAACTAGGCTAGAGAGTAATGTAATAACAAGTGCAAAGTTTGCTCCACTTGTAATTACCCATAGCAACCAATCAGCAGTTACAAATTGAAAGTCTGCCACTGAAAGCAAACGTCTCATGGGTAGTTAAGGACAAACGTTATGCCTGTTGTTTGACCACCCCTATAGAAATCAATAGCAGAGAAGAAAGAAATGGTATGTACTAATGCAATTGTGAATGGGTAATTTTTTAAAGGGCACCCATCCCATAAAAAATTCTTTCCACATCTAGGGGTGCAGGCTAACAGGAACCATGCTCTGGATGAGTGAAACAATAGAGTTTTTGAAGAAAAATATCCTAAGTTTTCTGCCCTCTGGACTGAAAGGGATCTCCCAGATGGCTGCCAGGCTGGGGCACACACATGAACATTATATACACTGCTTCCCTTATAGTAAATGACCCCTTATGTCTTCTATTACTAGTGGTAAAGACATAACTACCTTTGTGTTTATGCAGATGTAGTATTGATGAAATGCAGTTAACAAAAGTGGGGACAATTTCGAATGGAAAATACAATTGCAAGAGGGATTAACCTTTTACCCAGTAACATTGTGTAGGTTTAAGGACAAAGCAACCAAACGAAAGGAACTTTGCATGAAGCAGCCGTTAAAGGACAACACTGCCATCAGGTTAAGTGCCTTTGTTTGCACAGTAGCTATACAAAAAGGCTTCAAAGTCAGTTTTGCTTAAAAATTGCACCAAACCCCCTAGGTATCCTGTAAAGGATCAGTAGATGTTGATATTAAAACATACAAAATGCATTTTTGTTACCTTTGAATCCTTTCTTCTAGCTCTTTCTTTTCTTTTTCCCTTTCCGTTTGCAGCTCCATTAGTTTGAGGGACATTTCCTGGCTATTGTCCTGTTTACCATCAGCCCCAGGGCTATTAATACCATTTTTCAAACTCTGGATTTTTTGGGCAACCTTATGATCTCCTGAGTTCATGCTGCTAATGGAAGATATACTAGGCAGTGAGCAACGATCGCTTCCTCCTTGTAGAAATGAAACATTATCATAAGTTGATCTACGGTGAGGTTCTAACTCTTCTGACAGGGTTCTCTTGTGTCCCGAAGAAGAAGACATTATTGAAGTCTTGGAAGGTGAAGACCAAAAGTCACCACTAAAAAGTGCTCCTTTGGGACTAATATTACTATCCATATGTTTACTCATCGACGGCAGGTTTGTTATGGGCAGAGTCTGTGTTCTTTTCCTCGGAATCGCTTTCCATGACCCTGATGTGTCACTTAACAAAGAGACATCCTCTTCTAAGGATACCAATCCATCTTCTGATGTGGAGGAGCCACGGGAACCAAATGTGTCTTTCTAAATAAACGAATAAGCCTGATGTAAATAAGACATCAGCTATAAGATATGATTTATCCCCTCTACGGTAAATATATCATTATAAGGACATGAAAGTTTTAAAAAAGGGATTACATAAAAAACCTTATTAGAATAGCAACATAACTGAATTAATCCTGAGGATATAATCAATGTTAGTATTGACTAAAAGACCTCTTCACATTCACCTTACTTTCATTTTGTTTTTAAACACATTACCATCTCAGTCTTACTTTGGCCTGCTCTGCTCCGGGAGACACAATTTCTTCAGCTGCATCCCATCCAACCGAACTGCGTGGGAGTTGCACCTTCCTGGGGTCACTCTTCTGGGTTGCTGGTTCTTCAGGCAGGTCATTAGATTTAGGAAAAAACTTCTCATGGTGGCTAATCATCACTGTCATTAACTTCTGGATCTGAGGAGCACCTATATGTGGACAGTTTTATGAGTATTATTTATTGCTAATCATTATTATATTTTTCTTTTTTCAAAATGCACAGACCAACACCCCCTGAGAATATGGATAGCAGTGGAGTATGTAATGTATTTATATTAATTAACATTAACTAGTTAATTATATCTGGTTTCGCCAGCTACCACCTCCTTCAAACCAGGGTTCCACGCAAGCCTACACAAAACACTGCACTTCAGTTTCAACTAAAGAATAAATAAATGTATTCATGAAGTTATGCGGCTTATGCAACTCTGGCACTATTATGCACACTGGCTGTTGTGTTGTGAATCCTCTTGTATTATTATTCTTTCTCTGTATGCTCATTGGGTTGCCCTGTCAACAATTGTCCTACCACTAGCCAGATACAGGATTCTTGAAGTCATAGTGGTGTATTTTGGCAGACCATAATGTTTCTCACCTCTCATGAGGGCCTCCGGATCCTCTGTTTGGGGTTTAAGAAGGTTCACTCCGATTACCATGGACAAATTATCCACGCTCATCTTGTTTACACTAGAATGCTTCTGCACCTCAAAAAGAAACCTGTCGTGGCAGAATTCTAGCATTAGCTTTCTACAGTTACATTGTGCTCCAGACACAAGAGGTCTCCTCCAAGCGGCAGAAACAGACAGAACTTTCATTTAATGGAAACACTTTAGATGACGTGCTCTTTAATTATTAATTATAAATGTCTGAGGAACTTGGGAGAAATACAAGAGCAATTGTCAATCTATTGTTAATGTAGAAAACAAAATGCTAAAATGGATCAGACAGAAAATGAATAACATCTAGGGATATTGGTTTCGGTTAACTCTTGTATAGTGATTTTTAGTGATGGGTGAAAAGTTCAGGTTTTTTTTATTCCGGCGCCCGTTTTTTCCCCGAAATTTTTTTAATAATTTCGCCCATCACTAGTGATTTTCTTCTGTGTTATATACCTGTATTTTTTAACTGACTGTCCAGTGAAAAATTAACTTATTCAACTAGAATATGTTGATTTGCGCCATATTTAGGAGGTTATTTGTTAAAACTCTTCTGTTTCACCCTTTATTAAAAATAAATTTGACCAAACTCCCAAACCTGAATCCCTTTAATTGACCAATAAAACTTCTAGAACAAAATCAAGCGTCAATTTCTCTAACTGACGCTCAGAAAACTTGACTTTATCGAATCGCCGCCCCGGAAAAATCAAAAGACTCTGAAACTATTGAGAATCCTGAAGGTCAAAAACATGTTCCAATTGTTAAAGGGACCATCTGTTATTGACTTCTACATTTCAACAGGGTTTAGCTGGAGTATTTTAAGATTAGAATTTTTTAGCAGATTCATAATACATCTTGCAAGCCCAGTTCTGCTGGGGAAGAAGAGTAATACCCATTGGAAATTGTGCCCATTTCAGAAGAGTCATTTAGAACTTCGAATCAAGGGAGTGTACCTGCAAATGAAACAGAGCAGGTTGTAGTTCTCCTTTGGAAGGATAGAAATTTGGTCCATCAGTTCTCCATGCCCCTGTAACCAATGACATACACACTTTCAGTAATACCTTAATGCATAAAAACAATGTTTCAATTCTTGGATGCTTCCAACCAGCCGAAATGATAGTTTTCAATTCTGTTCACTAGCTGGACTAAGAGCTTCATTGTGAAACCTTCTATAAAGCCTTTGTGGTCGAAATAATCTCCCCTGTTTACATGGATTCATCCACATCACTTGGTATGTCCTGCCCAAATGGAACATGAGGCAGCAGAGGGGCCAGAAACTTCTCTAGAACACGTAGCACAGTTTGAAACAAAAATTGGGAAATATTGTGCATTGGCTGTAGGTGATAATAATGGTGTCAATGGGCATTGTGTTAGCTAAGGCAACAATATTACAGATCCAACTAACACAGTACAGTATGTATCAATGGCGTAACTAGATATTACTGGGCCCCACAGCAAATAGTTTTTCAGGCCCCCAAAATGTTTAGAGGTTCTAATTACTGTCTGTTCCTCAATGTCAATGAGTTGGCCAAGATTTTTTGATTCCAATTTTCTAAAGTTTCGCATTTCTATTTTTTTCACAAATCATATTTTTTACTCTAAAACTTTTTGGTTGTTTATTTCTCTAAAAAACACAAAAAAAAACTCTAATACAAAACCTCTCCAAGTACAAGTGGTTGAGGTCCCACAGAACTCAATAGGAGATGTAGTGGTTTTATTGGACCTTTTGTTACCCATTCAGACTTTTAGAGGTTTTCGGATTTTTTTTTATAGTAATTATCAAAAATCTTGAACTTTAAAAGGTTTTAGAGATATTTGTATTTGTACTGTATATCGCTCAGTGTTTTTTTTTGTGTTCTTGCAGAAAATTTGGATCTTTGAATAGCTTTCATGGCATTCGTGATTTTAAAGAATTAGAGACCAATTTTAGTGGTTTCAGAGGTTTTTGAAACTCTATTTCTCTAAAACCATGAAAGTCATGAAAGTTATTAAAAAATCTGAATATAAAAATCACAAATGACAAAAAAAAGCTGAACGATGTGCAAAAAAATATGACTACAGGTATGGGATCTGTTATCCTGAATGCTTGGGACCTGGGGTTTTCCGGAGAACGGATCTTTCTGTAAGGCTTCCAATAAGGATTAATATTATCTTAGTTTGGATCAAGTACAAGCTACTGTTTTATTATTACAGAGCAAAAGGAAATTGTTTTAAAAAATCTGGATGATTTGAATTAAATTGAGTCTATGGAAGACGGCCATTCCATATTTCGGAGCTTTCTGGCTAATGGGTTTCCGGATAACGGATCCCATACCTGTACCTCTAAAACATTTATAAATGTGGGGGTTTGGACAATACCTAGTGGAAAAAACCCTATGAAATTGATTAAAAATGGTGCAATAGGATCAGCGCAGCTCCAACTTCTATAGGACCTCAACTAATTCAACCTGTTGAATTTTTTATTACAGTTTTTTCACTTAATAGATCTGGAATTTTTAGGGGGTTATTTATCTCAGATTATATCCGCACACAGATTTTTTCTGCTTATTTATGATTAGATTTTCCTAAAAATGTGGTTTGCGATCACTATTTGTTTTTGATTTGCCACCTGAAAACTCCGAAATCATCGGGGTATTGCACGAAAACCAGCGCACATCAAAAAATCATTGGGACTTCTCCCATTGACTTATATGCAACCTCGACAGGTGTGAGATGCCGGATTTTCTGATTCTGACTTTTTCCATTCTCGGGGTATAATAAATTCATGATTTTACTAAATCGTTGATTTTATGCTAGAAAATCAAATTTTTCAGGATTTTTGCATTTGAAGTTTAGTAAATAACCCCCTTAGTGTTTTATAAAAATTTCACCAAAAATACACAAATATTTAGAGATTTGTGAAAAAAAAATGAAATTGGAATGGCAATAAATGGCCCCATAGAGTTTAACTGTGGTTTCAAAAAGCTCTAAAACCACAAAAATTCAACCTTTAATAAGGGGTCTACCTGGACAAGTCATTTTTTGCAGTGTCCCTGCATACTTTCATCATACATCAGGCTACCTTGATTGTTGTACAGTGAATCCCACGGAATTAATTTGCAGCCCTGTTTCTTCAAAGCAAAATACACAACTAGATCTAAGGCTGCCACTTTAGTTTTATATGCCTCACAAGGAAACTTTGGGCGACTTCAGAAAACAAAGTGCTCCGAGTGCCATTCCGCTGACGATTTAAATTCTAACCGGCAGAAGGCATTGCTGGGAGATTAGTCGCCAGAAGAAGAGGCAATTTGTCGCTAAGATACTAATCTCCCCAAATAGCATTGTGTGCCTCTACCCTTAAAGGGATATGGGGCAACCAAAACTCATCCTACCTTTTCTTCATCAACGGTTATCGTTTTCTCACAGGAGAGAAAATTCTCATACTGTTGCCAAGGTATTACTGGCTCAGGCAGTTCCCGCAAGTATAGTTTAAATAAGGATGCCACTGTGTGTACATCTGTATCACTGGGAAAGGAAAAAAGATATGTCAGTGTCAAAATGATGGTTTGGAGTCCACAGGTGTGATGTCTAGGTGACATAAGCCAGATACCATATAAGTCTGTTGGACTTTTAAATCATTTTAGAGTAACTACAAAGGCAAATGTTTGTATTTAAAGGGGACCTGTTGCCCCCCAAAAAATATTCCAAATACTATTTTATGACATTAGTCAAGCAAAATAAACTTTAATTACACTATATAAATTATTTGAATCTTGTTTCGTTCGGTCTGGGAACTCATAATTATAGCAAGCAGGCAGGAGCCATTTTGTGGACATTGTTATTAATTCAAGGCCTGCACCATCTCAAAATCTTGTTTATGCACCAGAATGGGGGACCTGATGTCCATCCCCATTCCCTGGCTACACAATTAAATGATAAAGAGAAAGGGGGAATGTGGGGAGAGCAGTGACATCTAGGAAGTGCTGAATGGAAAGTGAAAGTAGTTGCCTGCTCCGCCCCTATGCCTAAGGCATAGAGGATGGGCAGCAATATTTGATTGACAGCTGAGATTTTTAAATGCTTTTACGACAACTATGAATGATTTAACAAAAAAAGGAATTTTGATTTCATGTTTAACTTGAAAAGGACTTTTATTATACAGATTTTTATGTTGGGGTAACAGGTCCACCTAAGGGGGCAGATTTATCAAGGGTCGAAGTGAATTCGAGGGAATTTTAGAGTAAAAAAATTCAAAATTCAAAGTAATTTTTTGGATAATTCGACCATCGAATAGGATACTACGACTTTGAATTTACTTTGATTTGAAGTAAAAATCGTTCGAATATTCGACCATTCGATCATCGAAGTACTGTCTCTTTAAAAAAAACTTCGACGTCAATACTTCTCCAAATTAAACCTGCCGAAGTGCTATGTTAGCTTACGGGGACCGTCTAGACCATTTTTCTAAGTCTTCACAGATCAAAGTAAAATCATTCGATCGTACGCTAAAATCGTTCGAATGGTTCGATTTGAGCGATTTAATGGTACGATCGAACAATTTTACTTTCGATCATTCGATGGCCAGATTTGGTGAAAAATACTTCGAATTTGAAGTATTTTAATTCAATGGTCGAATTTCGAAGTATTTTACACTTCGAAATTAGACCCTTGATAAATCTGCCCCTGAGAGCACTTTAAAGAATCCCAAAAGCTAAGATACAGTATGTCATGCAATGTATATAGTTGCCTTTAAAGTAATTCTATGGCTGCAAAGGTTTTCAAGGGGGAGCCAAGCACAGAAGCCCCTTAGTTTAGCACTATCAATTGGGCCACCATTTCTCAGTTCCTATCATTTGTTTTCCATTGTGTCTCCCACAAATTATATGGCCTCAGAGTCATTACCCTGCCCATCCTTTGGCTAATTCTTGGTAGAAGATGGTGTCTCTTATTATAGGCAATTGTTGGCATCCCATTTTAGTTTGGAGAAGTTACTAACAGACCAGTGACTGGCTGCAATAATGAAACATCTCAGGTAGGATTAATTGTTTTTTAGAATTAAAGGCAGAATAGCCATGTAAGGGTTCAGTAGATACATCTGGCAGCTAGAACCTTATTCTCTGTATATGGATAAAGATATATTTGCTTAGGTTTGGGGACTGTCCTGGTAAAACAGTAACAATCATTTCATCTTTGAGATTCCTTTTAAAAAGAGGATTTCTCAGCTACACTTCTAACGCTGAGAGCTGCTCCAAACTATTGCACCTTTTCTACCTTTTCTCAGCCTTCAAGAAGTTCATGCTATGATATGATGATTATGATAATGCTGTTGATAGACCCTTTGTATAAGAGAATAAGCATGAAACATACTACATTTTTAAGGAAAAATAGGAAGCCTCATAATTAGGGATGCACCGAATCCAGGATTCGGTTCGGGATTCAGCCAGGATTCGGCCTTTTTCAGCAGGATTCGGCCGAATCCATCTGTCCGGCCGAACCGAATCTGAATCCTAATTTGCATATGCAAATTAGGGGTGGGGAGGGAAATCGCGTGACTTTTTGTCAGAAAACAAGGTAAAAAAACAAAGTAAAAAATGTTTTCCCCTTCCCAACCCTAATTGCATATGCAAATTAGGGTTCGGATTCGGTTCGGTATTCGGTCGAATCCTTCGTGAAGGATTCAGGGGTTCGGCCGAATACAAAAAAGTGGATTTGGTGCATCCCTACTCATAATCAGTTATGTCCCTAACATCAAGGGGCCGATTCACTAAGGGTCGAATATCGAGGGTTAATTAACCCTCGATATTCGACTAGGAATTGAAATCCTTCGACTTCGAATTTCGAAGTCGAAGGATTTAGCGCAGATAGTTCGATCGAACGATCAAAGGATTATTCCTTCGATCGAACGATTAAATCCTTCGAATCGAACGATTCGAAGGATTTAAATCCAACGATCAAAGGAATATCCTTCGATCAAAAAAAGTTAGCCAAGCCTATGGGGACCTTCCCCATAGGCTAACATTGACTTTGGTAGCTTTTAGATGGCGAACTAGGGGGTCGAAGTTTTTTTTAAAGAGACAGTACTTCGACTATCTCATGGTCGAATAGTCTAATGATTTTTAGTTTGACTCCTTCGATAGTCGTAGTCGAAGGTCGAAGTAGCCCATTCGATGGTCGAAGTAGCCCAAAAAAAACTTCGAAATTCGAAGTTTTTTAACTTCGAATCCTTCACTCGAAGTTAGTGAATCGGCCCCAAAAAATAATTTATACTTCAAAAAAGTGGTTCCTTAATTGTGGGACTGTCACCCCTGGAACAATCTGCAGGACAGTTAAGGTAAAAAGTCTTTCTTTTCTCTTAGATATACTCAGATACACCTAAAGGTCCAGCTTGAAGGTCCATTAGGATGAGATTTGGAGTAGAAACATGTTTACTGTCCTAGGCATTTTTGAAGCTATGGCACTAATGGACCTTCAACTGTAAAATCCAACAACCACAGCTTGAAACTGAAGAAGTACCTGCTAAATGAAGGCCTCTCCCCTGCATCAAAAGCTTCCTTCAGTTGTTTCACCAGATTGTCTTGACCAGGGAGCCGGAATATTCCTTCTTCATTCAATCCTTTTTC
The DNA here is from genome assembly GCA_038501925.1 of Xenopus petersii. NCBI lineage: Eukaryota > Metazoa > Chordata > Amphibia > Anura > Pipidae > Xenopus > Xenopus petersii. The sequence goes on from CM076677.1 coordinate 106,376,023, forward strand.
TCTGATAAAGTCTGCACATTTCTCTACTAAAATAGGAACCATATGCCTTCCATATTTCTTTTCATAGGCTATAGTGTGCCCCAGGCATTGGCCAAACACAGCTGCATAAAAATAGAATGTAAAATATTGTGTAAATTTTAATAAAAACATAATATAACAATTAGATCCAGCCAGTACACTGGGTAAAAAGGTCAGAAAAGAGGTCGATCTATTCAGATGAACTTGTAACACTACATTATTTATGTAAAATACATTATTTATGTAAAATAAAATTGTCCATCTTTCGGCCATTTAAATGTTATAAAACAACTACTTTGTAACACATATACTGAGAGAAATTGAAGGGCTGTGAGCTGGGTAAATATGATAAGTTTTGCTTCTGCTGTCTTACCCATAAAATTCTTATCCCACAGCCACGGTTCCTTCCCAGAGACAATTATCCCATTGCTACTATAGTCACCATCTATCCCTACTATACCTGCTATCCCACAGTCACACTCCCTTCCCAGAGACTATTATCCCACTGTTACTATAGACACCATCTCTCCCTACTATACCTGCTATCCCACAGCCACACTCCCTTCCCAGAGACTATTATCCCACTGTTACTATAGGTTCCATCTCTCCCTACTATACCTGCTATCCCACAGCCACAGACTATTATCCCACTGCTACTATAGGCACCATCTCTCCCTACTATACCTGCTATCCCACAGTCACACTCCCTTCCCGGAGACTATTTTCCCACTGTTACTATAGGCACCATCTCTCCCTACTATACCTGCTATCCCACAGTCACACTCCCTTCCCAGAGACTATTATCCCACTGTTACTATAGACACCATCTCTCCCTACTATACCTGCTATCCCACAGTCACACTCCCTTCCCGGAGACTATTTTCCCACTGTTACTATAGGCACCATCTCTCCCTACTATACCTGCTATACCACAGCCACAGACTATTATCCCACTGCTACTATAGGCACCATCTCTCCCTACTATACCTGCTATCCCACAGTCACACTCCCTTCCCAGAAACTATTATCTCACTGTTACTATAGGCACCATCTCTCCCTTCTATACCTACTATCCCACTGTCACACTGCTACGGTAGACAGAATCCCTCCTACTACCATAGCTATTTCACAGCAACTGTAACTATTATAACTATGTAACTATGTAACTATTATAACCACTGCTACTACAGGTAAAATTTTACCCTTACCCAGTACATGCTATCCCACTGTCACATTCCCCTCTCAGAAGCTATTATCCACTGCTATAGTCACCACATTACCCTTCTATACCTTGATGTCCATAACCACAGTCCCTTCCCCACTTTTACTAGTTTTTTCATTGACTATTTACTATTTTTTTATTTTTCCTTATTGCACCTGCTATGCCGCAACCACAGTCCCTTGCCATTGAGTACTATTCCTTCAGTAGATGCTGCTTTGTTGGCAATTTGTGCTGCATAAATGACACATTTCAAATATTTCCTAATATAACTGTTGCTTGTGGGGTGTGGGTCAGCTACATGCAGACCCCAGAGCAGTTCTGTTGCTTACTAAGTATCAAAGACCTTTCTGTAATAAACATTCTTTCAACAAATCTAAAACATTTCTCAGTTTCATATAGTATTTATCTATCTCTCCTACTAATCCTATTTTTCTTTCATTATTTATCTGTCAGTCTATTTACCTGGCGTTCATTGCTCCTGTATAAAGATAACCGGTGTCTGCTTTATACTTAGGTCTTATTGTCAGACTCATACCTTGACCAATGATAAGAAACAGCAAAGCAAATGGAGAAACAGATCATAAACATAATATCATAGTAACCTTGTCTATCTACTGTTGTTTACCAATTAGCCTCATCTTAAAGTCTGGAAGGCAGCCAAGATCCCACCCTGCCCTACCAAATGCCTTAGGCTTTACTGTTTGCAAAGATTTTCTAGGTCACGGTGAACTGTGGTTTTTGTTCTCTAGGCTTACTGCAGCCTGCCCATAACTGCCTCTAATACAAAAGCCTTTATTTGTCATAGTGAAATTGATATAAAAACGTGACTCCACCCAGAAAGTTCGGTTTAGCTATACTATTCTTAACCACTTCATCTCCAAATAAAGTTTCATACATGAGACCGATTATACATGACTCCAGATATAGCCAGGGTTGTAACAAATAATGAAGCAGACCTAGACATTCTTGGGGTGCCCAAGAGTACAAATAGGTACAAGTAGAGCAAAAAAATTCTAAATGAAGATTTGGAGGGACCTTTAACTTGTAATCACACCAAAATATGGTTGTATTTGTCCTGAGGACAATGACTCTGGAACTTCTGATAAAGATGGCATGAAAAAGAAAAACCCCTTAATAAGGGCTACATCCAGTCCACATGCACCCACCTGGACTGCATCATTCTACCAAAAGCTGGAGATACAGTTTCTTGGTGCCTGTATTTTTGTGTATTGTTTGTCTTACCTCCAGATGGTAACCCTGCTGCTCTTTTAATGGCCTTCACCCACTCTTCCATCTCAGACTGCGAGTTTGCCATCAGGACGTAAGGATCTGGGACGGGTTTGTTCTGCTCCACGGAGGTTGCTGTCAAACCATAAAATCAAGAATTTGATCAAAGAGCCAATACCAGTTATCAAAGTCATGAATTATATTGTTTACTTGCAATGTCTGATATAGAACCTAAATAAAACCAAATTCATAAAGCTGAATTTTGCATATGATTAACTACATATTCTGTGATTTTTGGGTGTACAGACAGCTCCATTTGAGACTGCAAGTGGCTTCTTGTTTTAAATGATCTCTTGACTCAGGCAATGACAGCAAAGTGAGTTTCTCTGTGTTGCTCTCCATACACGTAATTGTACCATATGCCGTCTTTTGGTTTTCTATTTGTTAACTGCTGACTACAGCATCTAAACGTTCTAATGAGTAATAGTCTTCCTGTGATCATGGTTTAAAAAAGTAACACTTCAGCATTAAATATTAACAGTGCCATCATCACCCGTCCAAGGACCTAGCACTGTAACCATAACTGAAACATAAGGGGCTAAACAGAACAACTAAAGGTTCATTTCATCAAATGATGATTGATTGCTCGTCTTTCAAATACTTAAAGGGCATGTAAAGGCAAAAAAATAAAATCCCATTTTTACTTTCTTTAATGAAAAAGAAACCTATCTCCAATATACTTTAATTAAAAAATGTGTACTGTTTTTATAAGAAACCTGACTGTATGCAGTGAAATTCTCCTTTCATTTACTGCTGTGGATAGGAATTGTCAGACGGTCCCTAACTGCTGAGCAGGGAAACAATCATACTTATGAACAGCAGGGGGAGCCCCCACCTTACTTCCCAGCCATACAGAACTCAAGCAGCTTTGTTTATAACGATCCCTCAGCAGCCCAGACCACGCTGAGCATGTGCATAGTCTTAGTCTTGCAAAGATGTTTAACAAAGTTACAAGATGGTGACCCCCTGTAGCCAACTTTGAAAGCATAAATCATTTGTTTGATTAGGCTTGTGGTGCAGTAAGTTCATGTTTATATTTAGTATACAAAATATAGCATTTCTAGCCTTATACTATTTTAGACTTTACATGCCCTTTAAATCTAAGTAAATAGAGTACAAAGTGCTAGAAAATGTCAGAAAAACATCTTTCCAACTGAAAACACTGGATATCAAAATATGGGCCAGATTCAGGTTGATACGGAAGGCTCATCTAATTTAATTGTAGATTTTCCCATAGACCCACATACAACTCAATTAGAGAAGCTTATCGCACTGTTTATCAAATTAAAACTCTATTGAAGCCTATGGGAAAACTGGAACCTAATTAGGATAAACCTTTTTTTTTTTTTTAAATTGAATGTTGCCCCTGAAGTTTTCACATGATATGTCATAAAATAATGTTTTCTCATTTATCTGAGTGTAGCCCAATGTATGAAGAATAATCTTTACGAATGAGTTAAAATAAAAGCAAACACACACTTTGCACTTCCATATAGTTGCACTAAGCACTTCTGCTGAATCATGCACAAGGGGGGCAACTGATTCTGGGGAGCCCTAAAGCTGCCACCACCCTAAATGTGATCTGTGGTAACAAGCTGCATGATTATCCAAACCTTTGCTCCAGCAATTCCAAGGGAGTCCCTAATACAGAGAAAAACAACATGTGGTTCCTGGGATACAACTGGAGTTGATATATTCATGTTGACTGGAAAGGAGCATTTGGCAATATTAGACGCATACTCCAATTATTTCCAGAAGTTCCAGAATTAAAAAACATCATGCAAAATACTTAAAGCACATTTCTGCAGAGATTGAATATCAAGAAAAGTAAGATAATGGTTTTCAAATTATAGGAAAAGTCTTTGTAAGATTCATAGAAATCTAGTAGTTGAACTGAAGGAGCTGCTCGGATGAGTAGTGAAACGTCTTCAATGATTAATCAGCAAATGCAGTTGCTTTACACAGGGCCGGGCCAGGCCAGCTGGGCACCCCAGGCAACCCAGCCGGCCACATCGGCCCTCCAACACGAGCCACTACATGACTGCGCGCCTATGTGAGCACACGCAAGTGCACACATGCACACTGAACCACAGTGTCACCCCCTCCTGGTGTGCGTGCACTGACACAGGTACCATTCACTCAGCAACAAGCCGGATTCAGAGGCCCGGACTGAGGTAGGCAGTAGTGGAAGGTACAATCCTGGCGCCCTCCAAGCTTTGCGCCCTAGGCACGTGCCTACTCTGCCTACCCCTAGTTCTGGCCCTGGCTCTACATTTTCTTCTACTAGATATACCATGACCTGGATAAATGAAAACCTTACAGAGTTTGAATTCAAGCATGTTACTTCAAGCCCAAAATTCCCACAGAGTAATGGACTTGCAGATTGTGGCTTAAAAATTATAAAACAGTTGAAAAAGCTGTTCGTTCAAGTCAGGACCCAGAGGTGGCACTCTGAAACTACAGAGCAATAGCCCGGGAAGGAGGCAAATGTCCAGCACAATTATTCCTTGCCAGACAAATACATACAAAAGGAGCTTAAGTTTTACCACAATGATAAGATCTTAAATAAGCAGCACAGGCAAAAACAAAACATGAATGAGAGCAGTGTTGGACTGAGATGCCAGGGGCCCACCAGAACCTTAGGCTGAGGGTCCACTTTCCAAACTATTATACCTGTTCTCCTCGCTGAACCTCTTTATTCTCCTAGTCTCTTTTCTCTGCATGCTATACTCTATTTTTTCCATTATTAAGGCTCTTTGTTCCCATAAAGAAATAGGGAATGACCATGAAATAGGCCAAATAGTTAGAAGCAAGAGGCCCTCTGATACCTGAGCCCACCGGGAGTTTTCCTGGTATCCCGGTGGGCCAGTCTGACACTGAGTGAGAGACAAAAGAAAAATGATGCTAAAAGTACAAAATCACTTGAACATTTACACATTGGAGATGAGGTCAGAATTTGGAATGGATCTACCTGGTATGAAAAAGCACAAGTGCTATACCTACTCTCACCTCGTTCTTATGAGGTTAAAACAAGTGATGGGAAAATTTTAAGGTGAAATAGAAGACATTTATATAAAATCCGCAAAATACCAAGCATGACTCATTCTGATGGCCAACACTTTCATCAGCCAGAGGAAGCACAGGACCAGAATTGGATTGACATGGAGCAGCATCTACCAGTGGATGCTTACTGGCTAGATAACATACAAGGAAAAGATGCCACTGGAAAAAAGCAGGTGTCAGTAGATAACAGTGAGGACAACCAGGTGGACACATCAGAATATTTTCTGAAAGATACTTCTTCCATCAAAGGAACACGAAACTCAGATCATTCCACAGTTAAAACACAACATAGAACTGACAATAAGAGAGATCCATGTTTCTTCCATGCACTGTATCATAATAATTATGTTTCTGCTGCAAGACCCAGAATCTCTTAACTAAGGAATACAACACAGATTCCAAATGATATTAGCATCTCAATTTCATCCCAACTGCATCTTACCTGGAATAACCTGAAATATAAACTTGCTGGTATCCTCTGGACTATAGGAAACCTCACTGACCTTGCTCCGGGGAAGGAATAGACAGCCCTGGCAGGAAAGAAATGACATACATTAGCTATCAATCAACATTTTCCTTCAATACATTTGGTGCTTACTAACAGATAAGGGAAAAATATATATTTTGAACATAAAAACATATTATTTATCGTAGACAATAGTAATTCTCAGCCTGACTTTTAGGGAATTTAAGAAACTGGGATTTTCAAGTTTTGTCAGATAAGGCCTGTTAAGCTTCCATAGAAGTCAATGACAGGCATATTCTTAAAGGAAAACTATACCCCCCAAGCAATGTAGGTCTCTATTAAAAGATACTGAATAAAACAGCTCATGTGTAAAACCCTGCCTCATGTAAATGAACCATTATCATAATAATATACTTTTTTAGTAGTATGTGCCATTGGGTAATCATAAATAGAAAATTGCCATTTTAAAAAATAAGGGCCGCCCCCTGAGATCGTAAGATTCACTGTGCACACATACAAACCACATGTAAGGTCACATGAGCCAATTAACAGACAGAGTTCTGCCTTTTGCTTCCTCACTTCTTCCTGTTACAGTTAGTGTTGTAGTATTTCTGGTCAGGTGATCTCTGAGGCAGCACAGATAGAGTCACGAAATGGTGGTTCAAGGCAAGAGATGTAAAAGGGCAATATTTATGTAAATATATATTCCAGTTTGGTAAGATTCTTTAATATGTCATTCAATTTGATATAAACTATCTGTTGCTTAAGTATTCATTTTAAGGGTATAGTTTTCCTTTAAAGGGATACTGTCATGGGGAAAACGTTTTTTCAAAACACATCAATTAATAGTGCTGCGCCAGCAGAATTCTGCACTGAAATCCATTTCTCAAAAGAGCAAACAGATTTTTTTTATATTTAATTTTGAAATCTGACATGGGGCTAGACATATTGTCAGTTTTCCAGCAGCCCCAAGTCATGTGACTTGTGCTCTGATAAACTTAAGTCACTCGTTACTGCTGTACTGCAGGTTGGAGTGATATCACCCCCCTCCCCACCCCCCAGCAGCCTAACAACAGAACAATGGGAAGGTAACCAGATAACAGCTCCCTGGTAGATCTAAGAACAGCACTCAATAGTAGAGTCTAGGTCCCACTGCGACACATTCAGTTACATTGAGTAGGAGAAACAACAGCCTGCCAGAAAGCAGCTCCATCCTAAAGTGCTGGCTCTTTCTGAAAGCACATGACCAGGCAAAATGACCTGAGATGGCGCCTACACACCAATATTAACTTAAAAAAAATAAACTTGCTGGTTCAGGAATTAAATATTATATTGTAGCGTGAATTATTTGCAGTGTAAACAGTTTAATTTATAAATAAAAACAACATCATAAAAATCATGTCAGAATCCCTTTGACATATTTCATCGTTACACAGTTTAGTTGAGTTGAAAAAAGACAAAATCCATCAAGTTCAACCCCTCCAAATGTAAACCCAGCATCCATACACACATCCCTCTCTACTTTTAATTAAATTCTATATACCCATACCTATACTAACTATAGAGCTTAGTATCACAATAGCCTTTAATATTATGTCTTTCCAAGAAATCATCCAAGCCATTCTTAAAGGCATTAACTGAATCAGCCATCACAACATCACCCGGCAGTGCATTCCACTCACTGTCCTGACTGTGAAGAACCCCCTACGTTGCTTCAAATGAAAGTTCTTTTCTTCTAGTCTAAAGGGGTGGCCTCTGGTGTAGTGATCCATTTTATGAAAGAAAAAAACATTTCCCACCATCTGTCTCTAATGCCCTTTAATGTAGTTATAAAGTATATGAAGAAAAAAGAAGAATATGGAACCTAGTTATATGCTGAGAATGGATAATTATAAAAAACTGAAAAAGAACCCCGCATATAACCTTTTATTCGTAGTAATCCCTAAATCCAGGTGTATTACCTTATGGCTAAGGACACACTGGACGATTTGTCGCCAGCGTTTTTTAAAAGCAAATCGCGGCGACATATCGCTCGTTTTGTCTCTGAACAAAACCAAATGAAAGATGCCAGCTCCTGTGCCCACAGCGTGTTTGTGAATCGCCTGTAGCTCCAAAACGCACCGAGACCCTTTTCCGAGCGATTTATCAGAAATAGCATGTACTTAGAAAAGCACTGAAATCTCCTAGACACGCACACACATACAGATAAGTAGCAGCAATTGTATTCAAATTACAACGCGAAAGCAATGACGCAAGAACGCAATGACGCAAGAACGTAAAGACGCCAGGTTACAGCGGGAAGCACAAACGCTCGAGCAGAGATGCCGAGACAACACGCAGAACAAACACTCGGAGGAAAACACGCTCGAAAATGCCTTTTTTGAAGCACTTTTTTGATACAGACAGGCTAATTGACAACACGCCGAGAAAACACGCCAACTTCTGTTTCGGGTTTGGGTGGAGCACATACCACACAGAGTAATGGGATACAAATCGCTCTGTGCCAATAGTCGCTGTGAATCGTCTGTTCAAAAAAGACAATCGTCTTGTCGCTGCGATTTACTTTTTTAAAACGTTGGCGACAAATCGTCCAGTGTGTCCCTACCCTATCGGTAATGGACAATAAATTAATTAAATAAATTACAGAGGAGTGAGTGCCAATTAGGGCGTGTATAAATTCTTTATCCTAACAAACATATATTTAAATAAATGAATCAGCTAAAGAGTCAATTAATTTAAAATGTTTTTAAATCAATAAATAAAGTGAGATCCAATAAACTCGTTAAAAAAGTTAATGCTCCAAGCATTTAAAAATGGATCTATACTTTATCACTCCAATTAATCACAATTATTTATTATGGTGCAGTTCATAAGTGAATAAGGTGCTAGTGCGATAAATAGTAAGGATTACTATAGGGGCAGATTCACTTAGGGTCGAATTTCGAAGTTAAAAATACTTCGAAATTCGACCCTCGAATTGAAATCCTTCGACTTCGATATTCGAAGTCGAAGGATTTAGCGCAAATCCTGCGATCGTACGATCGAAGGATTTTTCGTTCGATCGAACGATTAAATCCTTCGAATCGTTCGATTCGAAGGATTTTAATTCAACGATCGAAGGAAAATCCTTCGATCAAAAAAAGGTTAGCAAGCCTATGGGGACCTTCCCCATAGGCTAACATTGACTTCGGTAGCTTTTAGCTGCCGAAGTAGGGGGTCGAAGTTTTTTTTAAAGGGCAAGTACTTCGACTATCGAATGGTCGAATAGTCGAACGATTTTTAGTTCGAATCGTAGTCGAAGGTCGAAGTAGCCCATTCGATGGTTGAAGTACCCAAAAAATACTTCGAAATTCGAAGTATTTTTCATTCGAACCCTTCACTTTAGCTAAGTGAATCGGCCCCTAAAAGTGCATTCAATATCTAAAAAATAATTATATTTACAATGACCAAAAGTGAAAACATAGTTCAAATCCATAAAAAAGAATTAATAGGAAAATTGGAAAAATTGGATAGATGGTGGAGTTGTCCCAAAAGCTAAGTGCCTGATCGTTTTCTAAGGCCTGGGACACCACAAAGTAGGAGGCAGGACAGGGTAACCGGGACTGTGGCCTTGTTGTATTAGCTTGCCCTAAATTTAGGAAGAGCTGAGTAACCCTAAAAAGCCACACACCCACGGCCCTTTAGAAGCTCTTCCTAAGTTTAGGGCAAGCTAAAACAACAAGGCCACAGTCCTGGTTACCCTGGAGCCCAAAACTGCACTGCAGACTCCAGGTGAGGCCTCACCAGGGACCTATAAAGAGACATAATTATGTTTTCATCCCTTGAGTTAATGCCCTTTTTTATGCAAGACAGAACTTTATTTGCTTTAGTAGCCACAGAATGACACTGCCCAGAATTAGACAACAAAAAACCTTAGATCCTTCTCAATTAAGTAAACCACCAATCCACTGGCTTTTAGGGGGTTATTTACTTAAACTCAAATCTTTCTAGTCGAGTTTTCAAGGGCAAAAATTCAAATTTTTAGAGAAAAAAAAACTAAAAATTAAAATAATAAAGATTTATTATACCCGGAGCTGCTAACAATTCAAATCCAAAAACACTCCAGTGAAATTATGTAAAGGTCAATGGCAGATGGTCCTTTTAACCTTTGGAACATGTTTTATGCCTTCGTGGGTCTCGAAAGTTTTGAGCTTTTAGTGCTGGTTTTAGTTTGATAATCTGAATAATTCAAATTTCTTTAGGCAGCAACTCGACAATAAATTTTAATTTTCGAAAAATGTCACAATTCAAATTGACTCTCGATTTTATCAAGTTTTTTCTCGATCCAATTTTTTCAACCTAAATTATTAGTAAATTAGACAAATTCATGAATGGGAGTAAGGTTGACTTCTGGGAAAATGTTAGTTTTAGTAAATGACCCCTTATATAACGTGCATTTATATTAATTCTGCCTGCATTTGCCTTGCCTTGCATTTATCAACATTTCCAGTTTGCAGCCAAGTTTTCCAGTTTAGACAAATCACACTGCAAAGTGGCAGCATCCTGCATGGAAGCTATAGTTCTGCACAATTTAGTATCATCTGCAAAAATAGAAACAGTACTTTCAATGCCCATCTCCAGGTCATTAATAAACAAGTTGAAAAGCAAGGGACCTAGTACAGAGCCCTGCGGTACTCCACTAACAACACTGGTCCAACTAGAAAATCCTTCAGCCAGTTCTCTATCCAAGTACAAATATTATGTCCCAGGCCAATATTACTTAATTTAACCAGTAACCTTCTGTGTGGCACTGTATCAAATGCTTTAGCAAAGTCCAAGTAAATTACATCCTCATAAAAAGAAATCAAGTTAGTCTGGCAAGATCTGTTATATATAAAACCATGCTGGCACAACCTCATAGTACAGGTATAGGATCTCTTATCCGGAAACCCGATATCCAGAAAGCTCCGAATTACTGAATGGCTGTTTCCCATAGACTCCATTTTATTCAAATAATCCAAATTTTTTAAATATTTAAATGAAAGATTTCCTTTTTCTCTGTAATAATAAAACAGTAGCTTGTACTTGAGCCAAACTAAGATATCATTAATCCTTATTGGAAGCAAAACCAGCCTATTGGGTTTATTTAATATTTAAATGAATTTCTAGTAGACTTAAGGCATGAAGACCCAAATTACGGAAAGATCCATCATCCAGAAAACCCCAGGTCCTGGGCAATGTGGCAAGATGAGTTTATTTATGTAACTGATAATTCCTACTGTGATCACATCGTCACTTCGCTAAACTACATTGACAATGCCATTATGGTATGGTGTGGCCCCTAAAGTCACCGGTGGGGCCCAAAAGAGTCAGGACCCACCGGGGCCCAGTCTGACCACAAAACTGTTGAGATCTGATGAGATTAGAATAAAATTGGATTTTTTTAGGTTAAAGACAATAATACCTGAGGGAATGATTAGGCATTTTGAATAGAAACCTTACTCCACTATGGAAGTAAATGGAATTTTTACAGTTTTCCTATGGGGATCTGTTTGTTTTTTAACATGGTGCATATGTATAATATGTTAGGAGGTTGAAGTGGTGCTAAAATATAGAGAGTGGCTTTGTTTCATTTTTACAGTTTTGATGCACTTTAGTTCATGGATGGTGGATACATGTAATATGTTAGAAGTTAAGAGTGGGGCTAAATATTGAGAGTTTTATTTTTAAGATTTTTGATGTACTTTATTTTCATGTATGCACTTTATAGTGCATGTGCCCTTATTGAGAGGAATTTGGTATTAGGGGTCTGAGAAAAACAATGCAAAGCAGCCTATCATTATCAGGGCTGGATTTACATAGTGGCCACCCTAGGCCTGTTGCCGTTTGTTGTCCCAAGTCCCCATCTCTTAATTCATGCACATAATTGGGTCTGAAGCACTGGGGATTGGAGCTCAGAAAACTATTGTATCTCTTGCACATCCCAAGTGCTTCCAAACAATACAGACATGGTTGGGCTGCATGCTGCCCCCTAAAATCCTAGGCCCAGGCATTTGTGGCTTTTCCACAAATCCCGGTCTGATAATCATTAGACACATCTAAAGCCAGTTATAAAGTAATCCAGGAAGCCCCAAGGCAATATTTTTTCTAGGAAGTCCTAAAGATGTCTTACGTAAGGGAAACTGAGGAATTAGATGGTATAATGGTCCAGTGCCGCTGCCCTCATACACAGTCCAGGAGAAGATGCAGAAAATTTGGAAGCTCATTAGAGTCTACAATTTAATTGCCTTCCCTATGCATAATACAGAGCTATCTATTGAGAAGCTTCTCCCATCCCTATTGCCATAGCCCTGCTTCTATTTACCAAAAACAAAGGATGGATCTAAGCTTCTGTATGAAGAATGCTTATTCTGCATACTTCCCTTTCTGTATACAAACCGTTAATATATAAGTGTGAACTGATCACAGGATGTGTGCTATCACCCTGTAACTGATAAAAAAACCAGAGTGCAAAAAAACACAGAAGCTCCGGGTAAGGCCTAATGGCACGCATGGTTAATTATACAATACCAAGAGCAAAATAGCATTTCAGAAGCCTTTGCAAGAAAGTCAATGTAACGGCCACATGTAAACATTGGGGGGTTAAGTATACACATACAATTTAATTGTATGAGTGCTATAATATTAAAAGGAACGTTATACTGTCCAACTCTAACTGTATAAAATGGTTATTAGACTCCTTTTAAGGGACAACTGAAGCCTCAAATGAATGTGGATTATTTTAATTACTCTAATAGCACAGCGGCTGCCATGCTAATACCAACACCAAGCAATCCCTGAGCTGCATAAAAGAGAGCCACCCCTTAAGCAATAATATCTTCTGGGATCCACTTGGCACAGTGCTGTCCAACTTCTGTGGTACAGAGGGCCGGAATTGTTCTGGTCTAGTTGGTGGAGTGCCGATTATGGAAGCCACTGTTGACCACTCCCTGTATTTAAACCACACCCATGTTATCACATGAAATTTTAAGACCATGTCCACATTAATGGTGGTAACACATGAAAAAACGGTTGCAGGGATATCACTCATATGTGAAAAATTGGCAAATGTGAAAACATACCCTTAAATACATATGCCTCCTCCCCTGTGGATAACACAGCAGCCCAAGCACATGATTAAACACCTTAGGGCCCCTAACAACAATTTCCAAATGCTAACAAACCTCCAGAACAAACCTTACCAGGCACACAAATAGCGTAGGGCAGGCAGAGTATGACGCACACAGGGAGCATAAGACAGGCAGAAATGACACACACAGGGAGCATAGGGCAGACATAGTACGGCACACAAAGGGAGCATAGGGCAGGCAGAGTATGGCACACACAGGTAGCGTAGGGCAGGCAGAGAACTGTACACACAGGGAGCATAGGGCAGGCAGAGTATGACGCACATGGGGAGCATAGAACAGGCAGAATATCACACACACAGGGGGCATAGGACAGACAGAGTATGGCACACAAAGGGAGCATAGGGCAGGCAGAGTATGGCACACACAGGTAGTGTAGGGCAGGCAGAGTAAGGCACACACAGGGAGCATAGGGCAGGAAGAGTATGATGCACACAGGGAGCATAGAACAGGTAGAATATGACGCACATGGGGAGCATAGAACAGGCAGAATATCACACACACAGGGGGCATAGGACAGACAGAGTATGGCACACAAAGGGAGCATAGGACAGGCAGAGTATGGTACACACAGGGAGCATAGGGCAGGCAGAGTATGGCACACACAGGGATCATAGGGCAGGCAGAGTATGATGCACACAGGGGCGTGGTCTGGATGGAGACTCAGTAGGTCGCACATGAGCTGAGCTCCGCATCTGAGGGCCATAAAACTGCGAGTATCCTGCCACACTGAGACTCAGGACCCTTCATTGGAACCGGGTAGCTGTCGCAAACCACTGCTGTCACTGCTGGGCCAGATGGGCCGGACCAGAACAGCCACAAAGAAAGCCAAGAAACATCAGGCCGCGATGTCCCAAGATGGCGCTGAGGCAAGTAAAGCGCGCACTGTCATGGCGTCACCCGCGAGTGTCGGGGATTCGGCAGCCCGCAAACTAGAACAATATGCCAGGTCCCCTCTACCCCAGCGCTCACCTAGGGGGGGATCACCTGCGCCCAGTATCTCCCCAGCTCACCTGAATGGCCACGGGACCTCAGCCATGCTACTGGACCCTCAGCAACAGGCCTCACCTCCTGAACCTACCTTATCAGAGGTGCTCAACGCCATTACCTCCAACCACGCAGCTCTCATTCACAGAATTGATGAGCTCAAGACGGACTTTGCAATTCTTAAGCAGGATGTTCACAAGATAAGGGAGAGAACTGGAGAGGCAGAGCGCAGAATAAGTGAGCTGGAGGACACTGTCAATCCCTTGCCAGGCCGCTTGGGCTCTGCTGAAAGGCAGATACAGGCCCTGGAAGCCAAAGCAGATGATATGGAGAACCGCCTACGTCGCAATAATATTCGTATACTTGGCATCCCAGAAAGAGCTGAGGGTACTGCCACGGAGCACTTTGTGGAGCAATGGCTGATGACTACTTTTGGCAAACCAGCGTTCTCTCCTGCATTTACTGTGGAACGGGCGCACAGGATTCCTGGCAAACCTCCTCCACCTGGGGCACCACCAAGGCCCCTGATTGCCCGTCTACTTAATTACAAGGATAGGGATGCGGCCCTTGCTGAAGCGCGGAAAATGGGCGACATCAGATTTGAAAACCAGAGGATATCTGTCTACCCTGATTTTTCATCCGAAGTGCGTAAACTGAGGGCGAGATTTACGGAGGCCAAGCAACAACTACGACAACGGAATCTTCCGTATGCCATGATGTACCCAGCCCGCCTGAGAGTCACCGACGACGGGAAAGCACACTTTTTTACGTCCCCAGAGGACGCAATCTCCTGGCTTGAACGGAAACCTCGCAGATCACCTGAACGGAGATAATGTTGCCAAATAGACGGCCTCCGCTCCACTCCGGGGGGGCTAACACCTCCTGTCACTGCCGCACCATTGTTGCACCCTTACAGTTTCATTCCCAACACGGACGGGATGGCGACTTTATGTTTTCTTCATACTGCGAGATTGGCAAGTATGACCCGGTTGTGACTATTTTTATGCCTTACTGGTGTGTATCTACCACTGCTGCCTTAGCCCTCAGAGCGGCGGCTCACGGTCCAGGACCGTCTCGGCTTGCACGTCAGGCTTCGAAGGACACTAACCCCCGAGTTATAAGTAATGGTTACAGATATGGGAGTAAACCCACTCATGGTTGATTGTTTAATGGAGTGGGTGGGGTGGGATGGAAGGGACAAATGTTTAGTGTTTGTTTTTAATGCAGTGTCTCTTATGTACCTACATGCCATGTGTCTACGACTAAGAGTAATAATAGCTCTCAGCAGCCGCACTATTGT
This sequence comes from Xenopus petersii, assembly GCA_038501925.1. NCBI lineage: Eukaryota > Metazoa > Chordata > Amphibia > Anura > Pipidae > Xenopus > Xenopus petersii. Next base: position 106,391,532 of record CM076677.1, read on the forward strand.
TCTGACTAGTCATGGCTACGGTTAAAGTGCTCTCCTGGAATGCGATTAAGAGGAGACTAGTATTTGACTTTATAAAAACTGTTAATACAAAAACTTTTCTCCAAAATATGCTGATTGGTAAAAAATATAAATTTTATTCACATCAATAATTAAAAAACATTAAGAGTATACCCTCTAACGCCTGACTACCCAGCACTTAGTCATAGGCAGAATCCCTTATGACTAAGTGCTGGGTAAGCATGAAACGCGTCAGGCGTTAAAATGTGAATAAAATTTATATTTTTTACCAATCAGCATATTTTGGAGAAAAGTTTTTGTATTTTATTTGCAGTTTTACCTCTGTTTGGTCACTAGAGGTCTCCAATATGCACTTCTATAGCATTTACTGATTCTGCTCCCAATTTGATTTCTATAGTCTATAAAAACTGTTAAACCACAGATAATTATGCTACAGGAGACCCATTTGATAGGTAGTAAGGTGCTTGCCCTTAAAAGACCCTGGATTGGCTCGATGTATCATTCCTTGCACACTAGTTACTCCAGAGGTGTATCAACTCTAATTTGCAAATCATGCCCCTTCACGGTCCATAAAACTATGTCTGATGAAGACGGTAGATTTGTTATTGTACATGGCACGCTGCGCGGGAAGCTACTCACTCTGGTCAATGTCTATATCCCACCTCCATTCCATGATGACACTTTATATATGGTTATGGTTGAAGTCCTTTCTCTTCCGCTGGCGCCCATCCTACTTATGGGAGATTTTAATGCACTAATGGATGCAGGACTGGACAAACACCGGGCACCGAAAGTCACCACTCAAGCTTTTGTCAAATGGGTCTCCTCATATGGTTTGGTTGATTTGTGGAGAGTACGCAATCCAGGTCTGCAGAAGTATACTTGTTATTCCGCAGGTCACAATGCCTTATCCAGAATAGATCTAGCGCTGGGCTGCGCAGGTATTAATAGGATAACTCAGAATGTTGAGATTCTGACTAGGGGTATATCGGATCACTCCCCCGTGCTAACCACCCTTGTAACCTCACTCATACCTGCTGATAGAGTTTGGAGGCTGAGCCCGTACTGGGCCAAACACCAGCATTTGGTGGAACATATCAAGAACAGTATTGATGCATTTCTGTCCTCCAACCAAGGGGAAATACCATTAGAAATCACCTGGGATGCGCTAAAAGCGTTTATTAGAGGTGAATTTATTAGTCATATCAAGGCACACAATCGATCCACGGTAACTGATATCGCACACAAAACCCAACAGGTGGTGGAGGCTGAAGCCAAATATGTGTCGGACCCCACTGTCTTATACCATAGGGAATGGCAACGGTGCCAAGAGTTGCTTAATTTAACTCAACTAGAACTTACCAAAAAACATTGGCTCTTCCAAAGAGTAAACATATTTGAACATGGAGATAAAATGGGAAAGCTTTTAGCGCTCCTCTCCAGGGACGATTCGGCGAGTATCTCTATACCGGTTATCAAATTGCCTAATGGGGACCTCACATCATCCCCTGTGGAAATTAACCAGGCATTTACTAGCTTTTATATTGATCTATATACCTCTAAACTTAGGGTCACCCCAGTTGCCATACAAACCTACTTAGATTCTATACCGATCCCGGCGCTCTCACAACAAGCCTCTCATAGATTAGCACAGGACATTACGCCAGCTGAGGTAGAATTGGCTATAGGGGCTCTTCCTGCGGGGAAAACTCCGGGTTCGGACGGTCTGCCTGGGGAGTGGTACAAGCAGCATGCGGGGAGATTGGCACCCTTGCTGGCCCAACTGTATAACGGCATAATACAGGGTAACCCGCTCCCGCAGTCCATGAGGGAAACTCTGATAATTCTTTTGCCGAAGGATGGGAAGGACCCGCTAATGTGTGCCTCGTACAGGCCGATCTCCCTTATTAATGTGGATGCAAAAATCTTAGCGAAGGTCCTCGCCACTAGGTTAGCAGAGTCAATTGAGGAAATTATCTCCCCAGATCAAATGGGGTTTATGCCTGGGAGATCTACAGACACGAATATACGGAGACTGTTTACGAACCTCTCCATTACGCACGACAACCCTGGCAGCAGGGTAGTTATCTCTCTTGATAATGAAAAAGCTTTCGATTCCGTTGAGTGGGACTATTTGTGGGCCACGATGAGGAGAATGGGGATACATCAAAAATACATTACCTGGGTCCAAGCTCTTTACTCCCTCCCACATGCCAAGGTTCGGACTAACTCTACACTCTCTCGGCTGTTCCCAATTACCAGAGGCACACGACAAGGGTGCCCGCTGTCGCCACTGCTATTTGCCCTGGCAATGGAACCACTAGCCTGTAGCATAAAAGTAGCACAAGACGTGCAGGGGCTAAAGCTGGGTAACATGACGGAGCTTGTCTCCTTGTATGCTGACGATACCCTCCTTTACTTGGCAGACCCTAATCGATCGTTGGCAGCTGCACTCAGTATTATCAATGACCACACTACCTTTTCTGGCCTTAAAATAAATTGGTCGATGTCTGTTATCTTCCCAATGGACCCACTGCCCCCTAATTCTCCGGCCCAGGTTCACGAACTGCGATGGGTTACCACTTTTAAATACTTGGGAATATGGATCCACTCGGATATCAATAAATTTACTGACCTAAATGTTAACCCTATCTTACACTACCTAGAAGGCAAATCAGAGAAATGGAGACGTCTGCCTTTGTCGTTAATTGGCAGGGTGAACCTCTTTAAAATGATAGTCCTTCCCAAGCCCACCTATGCCTTCCGCCAATCCCCAATACCGATCCCCCTTTCAACTATCCGTAGACTTAATGGCCTCATGTTGTCACTGTTCTGCAATGGGGAGCAGCCTAGGATCTCTCTCCGGACGCTACAGTTGCCGACTACGACAGGGGGTCTGGCTGCTCCACATCCCTATATGTATTACCTGGCCTCCCAATTGGCAATAGCATGGAGATGGACCTCCCCCACGTTGACCAATGCAGCTACTCTACTTGAGGCTCAACTACTGGGCTCCCTAGAGGACCTTAAAAATCTCCCATACAGGGGCACATATTCCACTCAGCTAGCCACCCCATTGATGAAAACAGTTGTTAAAGCATGGCGGGTGGTAATGAAATACTTCCCCAAGTCCTCACCGCACTGCTCACAGTACACGCCTCTCTGGGGTAATCCTACTTTGAAACAGTTCACCACTATTCCGGATCCTCACTTGTGGGCACGGTATGAGGTCAGATATATTTTTGACATAATGCCAGAGGGCACGCTTCTCTCACTCCAGGAACTGACACACACCTTCTCTTTGCCACCTGCGATGTCTTTCAGGTATATACAACTGCGCCATGCTGCGGAGGCTCAATTTGGTGGCCTAACCGTGGATGTTACTCCTGGGGTTATAGAAAGTTTAGTGCACACAGTAGGCCTGGGGAAGGTGCTGTCTCTATTTTATGCCCGCCTGATGCTTGCTAGTAGCACGTACTTGCCTAAATTGTTTGAAAAATGGCAGCGCGATATCCCACAGCTTAATAGTGAGCAGTGGGAAGATATTCTAGAAACAACCATGGAGGGGGTCGTTAGCAGCCGGGATGGATTAACCCAATTTAAATACCTGCACCGTATATATTTTACCCCACAACGACTGCACAAGATTAACTCTAACATAAGTCAGGAATGTCCTAGGTGCCAGTACTCCCCAGCAGATTTTCTACACTTAGTGTGGACTTGCCCAAGGTCTCAACGATTTTGGGGAAAAGTGGCAGAATGTATACACGATAGAACGGGAATGTCTCTCCCGCTTGACCCCATGGTCATGCTACTTAATCAGGTGGAAGGTGTGTCACCCAAACGTGGTCAGAGAACATTGGTCACTTTACTGTGCATGTATGCAAAAAAGACGATAGCCATCCATTGGAAATCGGACAGGAGCCCAAAACTCTCAACTTGGGAGAACCTGATCGAAAAAGCAATTCCTTATTACAGATTAACCTACCTTCGGAGGGGCTGCCCCCAGAGATTTGACAAAATATGGGCAGTATGGTTGGACCTGGAAGGTGCCCAAGACTCCTGCTAAGGGTTATATATCTTATATTGCATGGTGTACCACTATTATTGGTCTAGAGTATGCATGTAGTACTTAATAACTGACACTGCAAAAGTTGATTTGTTTCTGTTTATTGCTGGCATTTCATACTATATTGTTCATTGTACAACGTATACTGATCAGTGATATGTTGTTAAGTGTGTACATTTGAATCTAAATAAACACGTATTGTTAAAAAAAAAAAAAAAGAGTATGACGCACACAGGGAGCATAGAACAGGCAGAATATGAGACACACAGGGGGCATAGGGCAGACAGAGTATGGCACACAAAGGGAGCATAGGGAAGGCAGAGTATGGAACACACAGGGAGCATTGTGAAGGCAGAATACAGCAGGAGACAGGGAAACCTTTCAGTCTGGGTCTGAGGTGTGAACAGTACAGGGTTTTAGGGGTGTGAACAATGCAGGGGGATTACAGGTGTGAATAATGCAGGAGATTACTGTTTGAATGTGAGGTGTAAACAATGCAGGGCCAGTTAATCTCTGTATTGATACATTTTAAAGTTTACACAAGGTAAGCAATAACAGCAGGCAGTCTTTTATGTGTGCGTGGGGGGGGGGGGGGGGCTGCAGGCCGCCAGTTGGACAGCACTGACTTAGCATGCTTAGTAAGGCCAGGACAAAAGAACAGAGTTTTTGTGCAATGGTGATTTCTAGAAATCCAAAAGCCATTACAGAAGGCCTGGTCCCCAATCTGACACTGTCCAACCTGCAACCTTCCGTCTGATAAACTAGACTTCCAACCACAAACGATATGTGACCCATGCTGCCTGAACGATCCATCCACCTCAATGTGGTTACAAGCATTTGCTCTCCTACCCACACTGCAGGAGCAAAGCAATATTTTGGCAAGGCATCAGTCATTGTGCTCCTTCCACAATGTGACATCTGTACTGATGATAAAATAAAAAGTGATTGCTTGTGGCGAAAACCCAGAGGTAAGATAGTAATGGATAGCGGAGAAGTGACTTTTCTGGTATTTATTTCACTATCTATTAATCAATTCTGGTGAAAAACAGAGGTTCAAAATGTATCCCATATGGGTGACTGGTGATGAGGAGTGTTAGCCTCACTGTGCCGATGAATGGAGAGTGGTCCTTAACTGATGCAATGTAAGGTTCCTACATTATATGAACTCTTTAGCAGGGTGGCGCTTTACATGTCTGCTGAACACTGCATTCAATATAAAAGGAGAGATTGAGTTATGGGACAGTGGTGGCTGGACAATCCTGGCCAGTATCTCTACTCATCGTCTGGTTTGTCAATCGAGTATGAAAATGTTATCTGCCCAGTGCCTGGTGTCCTCCTGTATATGGTGCATCGCTCGGGCTGTCAGTCTGAACAATGTTTTCAAATGGGGGTCACTGACCCTGGCAGCAAAAAAAACATAGTGCTTTGTGTAGCTACAATTTTATTGTTATTGTTAATTTTTATAACATGACTTCCGATTCTGGCCCTCTCTTACTTATATTCTAGTCTCTCATTCAAACCACTGCCTGGTTGCTAGGGTAAATAACCAGATAGCTGCTGTAATACCCAACTGGTGAGCTGCTGAACACAAACACAAATAACAGAAAAAACACATAAAAATAAAAAATGAAGACCACTTGCAAATAGTCTCAGAATATCCCTGTCTACTTCACACTAAAAGTTAATTTAATGGTAAACAACCCTTTTAAAGCCATACATGGGCCAAGTGTTGGCCCAATATTGTGTCAAATTGTACAGTCATATAAGATTCCAAAACTTAGTGCCACATTGATCCATGAGCCTGTATCTTTATTTTCCTAGATTGACTCTTTCAGATCCACATGGGCCCCAGATAAAGAGGTGCAGGCAACATAATGAGTGATGGCACACGGGAAGTGTCTACTCCAACAATCTAAATATCTGCTGGTAAAACATCTGAATTGTGTGATCAAGCAAAATGTGAATTGTCATTATGTCATTCAAATTTGCGGGCACAGATGATTTAGCGTGGGCGGAAAAACATCCCGTGTGTCATCAAACTAAAGCCCCAAAATTGCACACAACATAACAACTATCACTGCACAAGAAAAATAAATAATAAATGCATGACAATGTTAGCTTGTCACATCAATGTTAATGTATTAGATATACTGAAGAAGGGAAGCCAAGATAAGCTCAGAACTTGACCAGCGTGATCAGCAGATGCCACCATCCTGCAATAGCCACTTGCTGTCTGACAGTGGGAGGCACATTTATTAAAGGTCGAATTTCGAATTCATGTGAGTTTGAATTCGAATATACTTGAATGACGGGGAGGTTATTTAAAAAAAAAAAAAATCAATATCTAAAACTAAAATTTTACCGACTCGAAAACTCGAATTGAATTCGACTAAACTCGATTTGGGTTTTTTTCTCTGAAAAAAACTTGAATGTCAGGAAGGCTACTAACATTTCCAAATTGGTCCCCGGACAGTCGAATTTGAGTTCTTAAAGGGCCAAAGTATGATAAATCTCGAAATTTGAATTTAAACTCGAATCGAGTTTGGATAATTCACAATTTGAATTTGAGAGTTTTGACCATAAAAAAAATTTGAAAGTTCAATTTCGAATTTTCAACTCAACCCTTTCGAAAGCTGCCCCTTAGTCCAGAGGTCCCCAATCTTTTTTTTACCCGTGAGCTACATTCAAATGTAAAAAGAGTTGGGGAGCAACACAAACATGAAAATGGGTGCCAAATAAGGACTGTGATTGGCGATTTGGTAGCCCCTATGTGGACTGGCAGCCTACAGGAGGCTTTACTTGGCACTATACGTAGTTTTTATGCAATTAAAACTTGCTTCCAAGCCTGGAATTCAAAAATAAGCACATGCTTTGATGACACTGAGAGCAACATCCAAGGGGTTGGAGGGCAACATGTTTCTCATGAGCTACTGGATGGGGATCACTGCTTAGTCTATAACCCTTGGCAGTAGGCACAGAAAGAAAAGCATTGTTGAGCTCTGGGTGATGCAATGGTGCCATATTGTCTTCCTGCAGACAGTTACTATCATTTGGACTGTCAGTTTGAATGAAAGTAACAATGCACGGCACAGACTGTCACATTCCTATAGTTTGCCACCTATGTACAATAGAACAGCCCTGGTACGTTCCTTACAGTGTTCCACCTACAGGGAAAATTCTGAGTATCCCTCATGTATTATAATGGATAACGTACCCCCTAGTGTAAATGATAAGGATATTAGAAGTCACTGAGTCTCTGGCACATTGTGCCACTATGGGAGGACCTGGATCAAACTCTGCACAAATGCACATCTGTTCTTACCTGTGCCTTTCCATCATCCAGGTCCTTATAGAAGCACAGCTGCTGCCCTCTCAGTACAAAGTATTTCTGTTGCCAGTTTTTGACGAAGGACTTTTGCTGTTTTTTCAACCATCCGCACTTGAGCGGCTTTTCCAAGGAGTTCTGGTGATGAGGGCGGCCGGACGATGCCGAATGCTCACTGGACATCACGCTGACCGATCGGACTGCAAGTTTAGCAAACAGGGAAATATAATCCACAGGAGAAGAACATTCGCAGGGTGGGGGAGAAACAAATTTACAGAAGCTTCTGATTAAATGAAGGAAATTAGAGCTGAAGGGAGAATGTGCAGTTCTGGTAGACAAGGACAGGAGACTGAGGGGAACAGACAAATAAAACAGCTGGCGTAAGGCTACGAATCTTTAAGGAAGTGGCCAAAGGCAGGTTTCAAAATAGACTTCCTCTGCTGCGTAGGAGGGATTTAGAGAGAGCAACAGGGCAGAGCCGAATAACACCAATATCTGCTTTATTTTTATTGTTAAAACCATCCTTCATATTTTGCTGATCGCCATGTTGTTTTGATAAATGCATTGCAGAAATGTACAGCATTGCATATCCAATCAACAAATTTATTTATCCATTAGCATATGCAGGATTTCCAGGGTTTTGTTTCGTTTTTTTAAAGGGGTAGTTCACCTTTAAGGTAACTTTTAGTACGTTAGAGAATGGCTAATTCTAAGCAAATTTCCAACTGGTTGTCATTATTTTTTTATAGCTTTAAATTGATTTGCCTTCTTCTTCTGACTCTTTGCAGCTTTCAAATGGGGGTCACTGACCCCCATCTAAAACAACACATGCTCGCTAAGGCTATACTTTCTATTTATTGTCTTTCTATTCGTGGCCTCTCCTATTCATATTCCAGTTTCCCATTCAAATCAATGCATGGTTGCTATTAGAAACCAGATTGCTTAAATTGCAGACTGCAGAAGCAATTGCAAATTGTCTCTGAATATCACTTTCTACATCATACTAAAAGTTAATTCAAAGGCGAACAACCGCTTTAAAAACAAAATGCATTCTGTAACATTACTATTTAAAGGAGAACTGAAGCTAGAAAGGTTGTACATTATGTTTTGGACTTCTGTACCAGCCCACGTGAACCCCAGTAGATCTGTGTCTCCAAAGAAGCCCTAGTAAAAGAGAGACCACTGGGTTGGGCTTTCATCCATCCTTTTTTACCCTTGTCAAGCAGGTACAGCCAGTGACAATATTCCAGCTCCTTATTAAAGAAGAAGTAAAGCCAAATGATTAAAGGAGAAGTAAAGCTAAACTAAAGAAGTAGCTAGAAATGTTGTACATTATGTTTTGTGCTTCTGTACCAGCCCAAGGCAACCACAGCCCTTTAGCAGTAAAGATGTGTGTCTCCAAAGATGCCCCAGTAGCTCCCCATCTTCTTTTCTGCTGATTCACTGCACATGCTCTGTGCTGCTGTCACTTACTGAGCTTAGGGACCCACTCACAATATACAGTACACATAGAATAGAAATGTCACAATATAAGGCTGATTAGTAATTAATACAGATAATTACTACATGGCAGCACAGAAACCAGTGCAATTAGCATCAGAATTTAATAATCAGTCCTGTAGCATCAGCTTATATTACAGACCAACCTCATTTTCTGCTGGATAATTAGTGACGACCCCTAAGCTTAGCTTCTCAACAGCTGCTCAGAGCCCACTGAGCATGTGAGTGTCACAGACACTTTCCAAGATGGTGACCCTCTGTGACAAGTTTGAAGTCCTGGATCATTGCTGCTATTGACAAGCTGAAACTTTAGACTGGTGCAATAAGTTCAGTGTGTAAATTATGGCATTTTTAGCCACACATGCTTTTAGGGTTAAGTTCTCTTTTAAAGGAATCAACCAGAGCTTATAGGGGGTACCCAACAGCCTGGCACTGCCCACATAGTGGAGCCCTATAATGCAGTTGGTGTGGGTAAGGAAAAAGCAAGATATTCAGTACTACAGCCCATAGTTGTAAACTGAATGTGCAGGTAGCTCAGCAGTGCAGATTATAGTGGCAACATAGATAGACTGGGGATTTCCCATTGTTGGTACATCGTGACAAGATGGCAACAGTTTCATTGTGGCCAAACCTGTGGTCCTTCATTTACCGCTAAAGTACAACTCTCAGTCTGGACCGTCATATGTTATATAAAGTAACAAGGCCTCAAAATGTAACTGTTGCTCCACCAATTTTCAGCACAAATACTGTTCAATAACTAGCTAAAAAATTTATTTTATTACAGCCCTAATCAGCTGGATAAGAATGCAGTGAAGCAGACGTTCAATGTTTTTAATTAAACGTTACTGTGTTATTGATGGGACTATTGCAATCAGCTTTTTAGTTGCTTCTCATTATTTCTTTTGTATGTTTTTTTTCCAATAATTAATAATTGTCTGGGTGTCAGTGGTCACTGACCACAGCAACAAGGAAACAAACAGGGCAGGATGCTTTACTATTGTTGTTATACTTCATTTAAATTAATTACATTACCTACAGGCCCTATGCTATTCATTTTGATTTCAAAGGACCTTCAAAGGGCTTGGGAACATAATCCTTAGGAATCAGAGAGAAGTTCTATGCAGTGGTGTTAAGGTGGCCATACACTATGATCCGATCATTCGGCAAGGTCGACAAACGAGCGGATCTTAACCCGATATGCCCACTAACAGCTGGGCGATATCGGGTGAATCCCTGGGGCCGAACAATCGGATTATAATGCTAGGAATGGGCGCCGACGGGTCGCAGGACTGCATCAACTAGCCGATGCGGTCGTGGATCGTAGAAAAAAAATCAAGCTTGACCAATCGATATATATGGCTGATTTTCGGCCTGATATCGATCGGGAGGACCCATCGGGAGCCCCCACAAATGGGCAGATAAGCTGCCGAATCGGTCTAAAGGACCAATATCGGCAGCTTTAATCTGCCTGTGTATGGCCACCTTTACTAGATGTTACTGAGCCCCCCCAGCAAATTCAATTTAGGGACTCAAAACATTGGTATGTTGACCTGTTCTACCAAGACATATTGAATTGCCCCTGGGTTCAAGTTAGAGAGCTGACAAATAAAAAAAGCTCTCTTATAGATCGTAAGCTCTTTTGGGCAGGGCCCTCTTCACCTTTTGTATTGGTTACTTACTGATTCCTATGTATGTAATTTGGTATTTTCTTTGTGTGTTTACAGCGCTACGGAATATGTTGGCACTGTAAAGATACATATTAATATTATTGTTATTAATAATAATAATAACATACCTCCCAACATTTGAAAATTGGAAAGTTCAAAAAGTTCTGCCACGGGTAGCACGGCAAAATCATTTTGGACCATGCCCATTTTATGGCCACATCCCATAATTACCAATTCCATTTTACAAAATTTGGCAGGTTATGAAGTTGGAACACATGGAGCTCTCTCCTGGTGTGGGTAGCCTAGTGCTGGTGGGGGGAAATTATTTTATTTTTTTTAAATACTGTTACCACCTACCGGAGTGTGGGCTCTAATGTTTTTTTGCTGAGAGTCTCAGTTTCCACAAGAGACTTGTTTACCTTAAACAGTTACAATTGCATCTTTGCTTATCTTATATTATTACAAAATTAACTAAGTGCAGGGGCTGCATTTTCTGGGCTCTCTGCCAAAAAGCTTCTTATTTAATTACGTTTTAGAAACGTTGTATCTTTTTCTGGCATCAGTGTAGGAGATCAAAGAGAAACTCTGGATTTTTTAAATAAAAATCAGGGACTGCGCTATCAAAATCAGGATTGTCCCGCAAGAAAACAGGACAGTTGAGAGGTATGTTATAATAATTTTAAAAAAGTGAAAAAACAATTGCAATTTGTTTTACTATTCTTCTGTCTTCATGATACTAAAAGTTACATTTTAGGCTAACTACACCTTTAAAGCAGAGCTTTACAGTCTTTTTCAGCTCAATCCACCCCTGAGAGTTCCAGTATTTGGTCTAGCCCCCACCAACTTAGCGCATAACAAGGTTACAGAAACTTTTGTTGTATCACCAAAATATCTAGGGCAGCAAACAGTATTCAAGCGTTCACCCCAAATCCCAAACGAATTAGCATTTAAACCCACCGCCCAACCCCAAGAGGTCACATTCTTCTCCTAGTCAGCAGAATGATACTGTATTTCTGTTACTTTAAAACACTTTCATTTGTTTATTCTACTGTTACTTTATGGCACTTGCATCCAAATATCCTCCATTCAATTTGGTTTTGTCGCAGTGAAGAGCCTGTCCCACCTCTTGTAACAAGTCATGAACAACTGCACCTATTGAGTTTGACGCAGAGGAACCCTGGAGATACCTCCAATGTTGGAGGCAGTACTCGCTTTTCGCAGTGGGTAACCACAATACATGCAGCAGACCTGCACTTAAAGAATCAAACAGAGTTGTAGCAAGTACTAAGACAAGCAAATTTACATAAATTCATTTTGTGGGGATTAACAATGTGAAAAAAGTATGCAGAGCACACGCCTGATTCATTAAACTAATTTTAAGTCTGGGTACATATTGCTCCTAAACTGGTTATGCAGGTGATATAAAGAATGAGATGCTACTCTATGTTTTGCTTGGCCTGTCATTTAGTGGTGATATTTCTGCTGTGCAGGCGTCATATTATTTTTCTCAGTTTCTAGGGGCTCAGAAACCTTGTGATCAGTGGCTGACACCGGAAGAGATAATTGTGAGTTTCGTTACAAGCTTCAGATCTATTTGTGGGATGTACCCTTATTAACCTCCCAAATCATTTCTTGCTTTTAATCTTACAAAAACTATGTTGTACAGTAGGATTTTATAGCCGTAGAATATCGTATATATGTATGTATATATATTAGGGATGCACCGAATCCACTATTTTGGATTCAGCCGAACCCTGGAATCCTTCGCAAAATATTCGGCTGAATACCGAACCGAATCCAAACCCTAATTTGCATATGCAAATTAAGGGTGGGAAGGGGAAAAATTTTGACTTCCTTGTTTTCTGACAAAAAGTCACACAATATACCTCCCTGTCCCTAATTTAATTATGCAAATTAGGATTCGGATTCGGTTCGGCTGGGCAGAATGATTCGGCCGAATCCGAATCCTGCTGAAAAAGGCCGAATCCCGAACCAAATTCTGGATTCAGTGCATCCCTAATATATATATTTATATATATATATATATATATTTATTTATCTATATACATTATATATAGATAAGTGATCTGTTATCCAGAATGTTGGGGATCTGGGGTTTTTTCCGATTAAGGGATCTATCTGTAATTTACAAACTTTCATAATATATATATATATATACACACACATACAGGAAAACCTGAACTTGCACAAGGTATGGACTTAACTCATCAAATCACTCAAACAAATCAAACAGATCACATTAGTGTTACATTGTGCTGTGCCCTCTTTGTTTTATTAATTATTAATTATTTTTAATTTATCCCAAAATGAAGAAAGAATGAAGGAAAATTGACAAAGGTTTGTGTCCCCATGTGAAGCATCAAAATAAATTGGGTATTTCCAATTTTCCACCTCCAAATCAGCTGAAACCAACCTTTCAGTGATGGTTTCTATAAGCTTGGAAGAGGGGTAACACTGATGGCCCTACTGTGTGATGTCAGATTGTGTTGGTGCTGGTTAGAGGTTTGTGGAATAGGGGAGCTTCCCACCCCAACCCCAAAGAAGAACCCAAGCTTGGGGACCCTGTGAAAAAGGGAATTAGGGTGAGAACTAGATACCTAAGTGGAGTTGCTGATCAGCAGACTGTTCTTCCATCAGAGAATGTTTGAGCCTGGTGCACTAGAGGAGAAACCCAAGTTTGGTTTAGGGGAACTGAGGAGCACCAAAGTATTACAAATATACAGACAATGTAGTTGCAAGTAAAACTATAATGCCCTGTAAATTCCTTCCCTCCAGATTTTTCTTCTAACCCCATTTCCTTAGCCACTTTCCAGCCCTATGCACCCTTTCACACACAACTCACTCATTACCCCAACCTGAAGGCAAGTGTTGGAGGGGGAAAAAAGTGGCAACCCTAGATCATACCTCCCAAAATTTGAAAAAAACATCAGGGCAGAAAAATGTTTGATCGTGCCCATTTTATGGCCACACCGCCTAATTACCATGTCCATTTTACAAAAATTGTCAGGTTATGAAAATTTGAACAGGTTTCTGGGAGTTTTAGGGCCATGTTTCATGTGTTATAACAGTTTTGGTAATGAAGGGGAAATTGCCCTTTAAGCTGTGCATGACATTTTCCCCAAGAGACCTGCTTATCTTAAATTGTTACAAATGTATTGAAGTGCAGCTGCTCAGTGTTCTGGGCTCTCTGCCAAAAAGCCTCTTATTTTAATTAAGTTTCAGAAACGTTGTATCTTTTTCTGGCATTAGCGCAGGAAATCAAACAGAAACTCGGGACATTTCTGTAAGAAACCTGGGACTGTGGGCTGAGCTTTCAAAATCGGGATTGTCCTGCAGAATACTGGACAGATGGAAAGTATGCCCTAGATGGGCACCTTAGATTGTAAGCTCTATTGGGACAGGGACTGATACATGTGTATAATTTATGTACAAAGCTGTGAAATATGTTGGCGCTTTATATATATAACCGATAATACTGCTGGACTGTACTGTGCCGCCATATGTGCCCAACTGCTTTAACAATCTGTTGCCAACTGTTTCAGAGCCACTGGTCATTATTGTTGGGATTTGCACCTCTTATTGTATGGGCTTTAATCTGGGCCTCTGACTTGCCAAATGCATCTGTTGAAACTCAACAGCTAGTCTATGTTTTGGGGATCTCTAATTAAGTTTTCTCCAGGGCTCAGTAAATTCTTTCTAGGCCACTAGTTGGAAGTTTTCCATTTTTGTGAAACACAGTATTTGTGCGGTTATTGCCGTCTCAACTGCCACAGCTCTGCCCAAACCATAACAGGAAACTGCTCTGCAAAGAGATTGTTCTGCATGCTAAGTCAAGAAGATAGATTACTGGATATAAAAAAAAAGACTCCTGGATAAAAGCCTATAATTAAAGCTTCCGTATCCTCCCCTTGCCTTGGTGTAGACTACAATCTAGAATTCTCAATATACTATTAAACTATTTTGTGCCCAGGAGATTACTCTGCCCACTCTTTGTGAGGGTTCAGCCCAACTTAGTTCTGATGGTTTTTCTGAGCATTACTCAGAATTCCAGTCTATAAACGGAGTGTTTAATTATTAATAGCTATCCTGAGAACAAACCAATGTGAATGCTGCCAGACTATTTGCTCCTCTGACCTTGTCGCTATTGGGGGCTATCGAAGGCAACTATTTCTTGTGCAGGATTGAAATTTTGAACTGCAATCTGGTTGCAAGGGCCAAGCAGCAGTTAGAAAGTCACCATATAATGGGAACTGGAGAGAATATGAAAAGAAATGTAAGACATAATAAAATTGAAGCTTATTTCTAGGATTACAATGAAGAGAATGGGAGCAGACAGGTCGTAGGACCCCATCGGCTAGAAAAAAATCAAACCTCCCTGATCAATATCTTGGCCAGATAATGATCGGGGAGATCCATCGGAAGCCCTCAAACACTGGCAGAAATTCTCAACCCGCACCTGACCCTAACCGCGACCCGAAGATTTTGTGCAGGAACCAGCCCAAACCTGCTGACCCGCAGGTAAACCTACGGGTCCCACAGGTTTCAGGCCGGCCCTCACATCACATTAGGTCTAAAGGACCAATATTTTCAGAGGGACAGTCCCTCTTTTGGCAGCTCAACCCGCAGTCCCTCGTTTGTCCCGTTTTTCTCTGCACTGAACAGCCAGAAAAAGAAACAAAGTTTCTAACTTAATTGGCTTTTGGCAGAGAGCCCAAAACAGCCACAGCAGCATATAAGATACTTTTGTAACAATTTCAAGATAAGCAAGTAAGTAATTGCAACAATATAAGATAACAGGTCTCTTGACAAAAGTTAGATTCACAACTTAAAGGGCAATTTACCTTCATTAGCAAAACTATAATAACTGGGGGAAAAACACAGAAATATGTTCAAACTTTCATAACCTGACAAATTTTGTAAAATGAACATGGTAATTAGGGGGTGTGGCCACAACAATGGGCATGGTCAAAAAATCGATGCGGCAACTTTTTCGTCCCTCTTTTTATTTCCAAAATCTTGAGAGGTATGCTGTGTATGGGCATCTTTACTCTTACTTGTTACAGATTTATGAACATGGTGCCATGCCGAAGGGCTGCTAATGGAACCTGGATGTGCTGAGCATATAATCCAAATGTCTACAGGTACAAATATCCTAAAAACATCCTAAATACAATAAGAAAGTTCTCCTGCACAGTTTGATATCTGCATGTTTAGGACTGCAAAACTGTGTGTGTCTTGTAGAGAGTCCTGTACATTTAATTAATGAACATGCATAAACAATAGACAAAAACAAAATAAAATCTCAGGGCAAAGAGAAAAAATATCACAATCCCACAATTCCTACACTATTATTGGGCTCATAATAAACCGTTCCAAAAACTAACAAAATCTGCTGACACCATCAGTTCTAATTGTAACACAGTGTGTATTTTGCGTATAATCAGCGAGCTATAACACTAAATCTTTGCATATAGGGACTTTTTACAAACAGCAAACTTGTTTTTTTGCCTTAAAATAGAAAAAAAAAAAGAAGTGTTTTGAAGAGCAGATAAAATTGCAGAACTGAATTCATAGCTGCTCCAATGTGTTAACCCCTTTGCAAGTCTAGCACTCATCTGTAACATGCTGGCAGGCAAAAGCACAAAGTGCACTAATGAAGAAAGTGTGTTCCCTGGAAGCAGCACAGGCTAAAAGCCGTAGTAAATTGCATGTGATATTGCACTTTGCACTGGTGCCTGTAAATTACACCCTTTCTGCCAAACACTGTTTATACAGCAAGTGCCAACTGCTTTCTTCTTGGTTTCAGTGAACCATATCCATGATTATTTCTTAGGGTCAGGCCACACTGGCCGTTTTGGGGAGATTTGATTGCCTTGATTTTGAGGTGACCAATCTCCCCAAACGCCTTCCCTCACTCTGTGCCGGCTAAAATGAAAAAATGCCGGCTCTAATCACACGCAGCGATTCGTTTTCCGAAGTCGTCCAAAGTTTCAGGCAGCTTCGGAAAACAAATCGCTGCGTGTGATTAGCGCCGTTGTTTTTTCATTTTAGCCGGCGCAGAGAAAGGCATTTGGGGAGATTGGTCACCGCAAAAACGAGGCGATTAGTCTCCAGGTGACAAAAACTCTCCAAAACGCCCAGTGTGGCCTGACCCTAATTTCATGTGTTTTTGTTTGTGTAAATTTTCTTTTTTTCTTTACCCCAGTACTTTGTATGTAAGAGAAAAGGAAGATTTTTAGAAATGGGTTTATCTTGCAACTGGCCACTAGGAGGAGCCTCCTGCAGACATCCAAGGCATATTATTAGTTCATGCTGGAAGGAGAGGAACCTGCTAATATAATGCTGAGTAATGCTGCTGCCACTGTCAGTTTAGCTGTGTAACGTTATATCTCTTGGCTCATTCCTAAAACATATCATTTCCGAACTACACGTAAAACATGGGAAAATAATATGATGAGAATTAGGCTCCTGGAACTCATGGGGTTTTTCAAGTGCCCATACTCAGCCTTGCAACCTGCCATTTGCTTTAGACACCTGAAAACATGACTGGGAGAGGACAGGGGGGCCGGGGGGCTTTGTGACTGTGCCCCTAGTCCAAATGATTAAAGGAGAAGTAAAGCTAAACTAAAGAAGTAGGTAGAAATGTTGTACATTATGTTTGTAGAAATGTTGTACATTATGTACCAGCCCAAGGCAACCACAGCCCTTTAACAGTAAAATCTGTGTCTCCAAAGATGCTCCAGTAGCTCCCCGTCTTCTTTTCTGCTGGTTCACTGCACATGCTCTGTGTATGGGAGCTGACATACAGTCAGAGCAGCCAAAACAGCCAAACTGCAAGTCAAATCTGGTCACTGCAAAGCACCCTTTCAGATCAACCGGAGCCAAAAATATATTGCAATCATTTTGCTCATAATGTTTACAATCTTCATTTAAGGAAAGAAAGAGAGCGACTCCAGATATTGTATCATGCTGTGTAATATCAGGAGCCCAGAACTTGTTCTTAAACTAGGGCAAGTGGCTTAAAAAGTAAGTAGCCTCGTCTGATTCTGGTGGTATTTCCTGTTTTTCTATTTTGGAATTGATATTCTGAGAATTTTCAACCAAGAATTCTAAATTGTGTATATTTTTTTAAGCCCGGTGATGTCACCTACCCACTCTATGATGATGACTCTATGATTCATGCCCATGGTCAGAATTGTTATTCCCATTCAGTGCTGGCCCTGTGCAACACGCTTTTGTCTCAACAGTAGAAATGTTTTTCAGAGATAGACTCCAAAAATGATTTATATTTCTTTGTATGCACTAAAAAAATATTAAAATATTATTTGGTTGCTAGGGGGCTACTTACACTAGCATTCAGAGAGCCATTTTGCAATCCGATTGTAAATTTAAAAGTAGATGGCCCGCAAAGAAAAAAAAAACAATAAAAAATAAAAATAACATTAAAAGTGAAGCACATCTGTTAATGTTTTTTTTTGGTTTGTTTTTTTTTGGTTAAAGGGGTCGGTGACCCTGGCAACCAGGCAACATTCTCTGTTGCAGGCTAAAATGTGGCAGAATCAGAAGGCAAATGAATAAAAACCCATACAAAATAAATATCGAAGACCATTTGAAAAAATACTTAGAAAAGGTTCCCCTATTACATACTTATAGTTAATGTAAAGGCAAACTTCCCCTTTAATAGACAATCATTTTGATCACTTGATTGAATGTGAATTGATCTAATGTAATCTAAGAACACAGGTTCAGTTGCACTTGTGTGCACATTGACATACATTCCTATCTTAGTGGGGCAGAATTTCCCAAAGTGTTGACCTGTCCCTTCCATGGGGGACCATGGCAATTGTTGGGGGGCAGTCTGATGGCCAGTTGGGATAAGATATGGAGTTATTTCTCATTTGCTGCTGTAGATGTTCCTCGCTTAAGGAAAACATATACGAGTTACAGAAAATGGACTCACAAAATTGGGGAACAGGCATGAGAAGAAGATGCTGTTCGATACCAGAAACGTCAGAATCTGTGTCTCCAAAGATGCCCCAGTAGCTCCCCATCTTCTTTTCTGCCGATTCACTGCACATGCTCTGTGTGGCTGTCACTTACTGAGCTTAGGGTCCAACTCATACTACTGCATATACAGTAATCATCATATTTAGGGTTACAATCTCACCATCTTTAAAAGAGGAAGCTGGTAACCTCAACCCCATCCACACCAGCCTAATTAGTAAAGATTTTAGGTTCAGCCCTGTAGCATCAGCTACAGATAAACCTCAATATTCACTTCATGATTTCCAACAACGCCTTAGCCAAGCTTCTCAACAGCTGCCCAGAGCACACTGGGCATGCACAGTATCTAGGGTTGCTACCTTTTGGGGCATTGAAGTCCGGGCAGGAGGGCAGGCCGGTGATGTCACAGGGTGGCGCTAATGACATCACTGGGTGGGGCTATGACATGGCAATCGCCACGTCAATCTATGAGAATCCTAATTTGGAAAACCGGGCATGGACTTTTTGACCCGGGCAGCCCTTCTGAAAACTGGGCTGTCTGGGTCAAAACCAGGCAGGGGGTCAACCCCAGCAGTGTCACTGACACTCAAAAAGATGGCCTAACAAGATCCAAAATGGGGAGCTCCTATGAGCAAATTTAAAGGCCTGGGTCATTACTGTTATAGGGCTGCGGAACATCTAGGCTTGTACAGTAAATTCATATATATATAAAATATTGCATATTTAGCCATATTTGTTTTAAGGCTGTAGTTCTTCTTTAATCCTTCCGTTTGTTCCAGGTTTCTCCTGGAACACACATTGACAAGACAGCAAATCCTGCACATGCAAATCCTGCAGCTAGCCTAACCCCAGCTGAAATTGCATTGGTTCTAAAAGAGATGCACAAGAGATGGCAGCCTCAAACAGTGCCGGACTGGGAGGAAAAAGCAGCCCTGGCAAAAGTATTCAAGCAGCTCATGTATTCCTGTGCATGATAAATATTTTCAACCCCAAGTATAACTAGAACTACTGTTTATTAATACATTTCCTGGACCATGCGGGGGTCCATTAGCATACAATCCCCAGCATTAATATATACCCTATGTTCTGAAACTGGCCCTTACAACAATTATCTCACCCCAGTTTCTATCATGGCTATTCTTTTCATTGGATTAGTGACCCAATACTTACAGCATATTCCCTCAGTCACTCTTATAAAAAAAAAAGCAGCATTTTTTTCCACCACATAAACAAACCTGTCTCTAAAGTTTGGCCCCAGTTCCATGCCTGTGTGATTTTAAAGCCAGGTCCTCAAAATGCAACTGCAGTTTTCAACCCAGCACTTAGCAGGAACTCACCCCATACAGCGTGGACCTCAAAAATAATGTGTACAGTCTGCTCTTTTCCAATTGGGTACTAAGGCTAACGGCCAGGCAAAGCTGCACTGCTTGTTGGATCTGGGATAGGCAAGGGGTGGCATTAGCCCTATTGCCTGGAGATTGGGTAGACAGCAGAGTTCTTGGTTCCGCCGCATAGCTCCTGCATGTGTACTAACTATTACAGGCAGCGGCTTAGTTATGGTCAGCTCATATACATTCTTTACATTCTAAAGCTAGTGGCTCATTTACATATCAAAGATGGATCTCATTTGCATTTTTAAGTGAGCAGCCAATTTTCATTTTAAAGCAAGCGGCCCACCAGGCATTTGCCCAAACCCACAGAGGGCCTGGCCTCAAACAAGTGTAGTCAGAGAAAGAAGTGTTCTGTTATACATATAAGCACATGTAAGGGATTCTGGGCAAATTTACAGTGACAGTTTGGGTGGCAGCATGATCACCTATAGAGTGGTGACATTTGGTTAAAATGTCCTTTTCTTGTCCTTTAAGTAGACCCTGCAGTCGGCCCGGACTGTAGGGTCTGCTTCCTCTATAGCTAACAAAAAAACCCTCCTCACCAGCCACTCTCTTACCTGTGGCAAGGAAGGGGGATGCAAATCCAATGGGAGTGGGCAAAGTCGGGGTGTCACGTGGGTGGGGGTGGGACATGGGTGTGGGAGGAAAGTGGGAGAGAAGATGGGGATCAGAGTAAACCGGGCCCCTTTGAAAAATTTTTTGCAGGGGGGCCCGGCGCACTCTAGTTATATCACTGCCTTTAAGTGTAAAAAAGTGGGGAATAAATACACAAATAATTAAATGTGAAGTGCTGCAACAATAATAAAAAACCCATACTGTGGATATAACAGATATAACAACTAGAAATTAAATTTATATGCTATAAATTACATAGTCCCAAAGACCTTGAATGCTTGGGTTTCAAAATATAACAAACAAACAGTAAGTGATAAATACTGTCTAAGCAGACCCACCCAAACTACTACTCATTTACTCTTTACGCCTGTGTAGAACACAGCCTACCATCGACAGTACGTCTTCCTTTCTGAGTGCTACTAAATGTTTTTGGTGCAAATTAAAGGCAGTACATTGACTGTACAATAAGAGGTCCAGAAGAGAAGCAGTATCATATTGCAGCCAAATTATCCATTTTATGCAGCTTTCCTTTCATCAGTCATTCCCAAACTGCCCTGCCCTGCAAGGGCAAGATCTGTGGTTAGAGGAGCCCTGCTTGTAGGACAATTAAGGGAAATTAGAGGATAATATCTAAGGCTAGGTCCAAATGTAGCGGTTCTCTGCTGTGGAGAAACACAGGCTGCAAATCCACTCCGCCGCTGCTTGTCTGCTACCACCCAAATACAGTGCCTTGGCTGGAGTGAAATGTGAGTTCAGGGTGGAATGCTCCTCGGTCTACACCTAAAGCGAAGAACTGTATTGAGGTGCAGGCACAATGAACAACAGGAGGAGCAGAGGATGAGCAGATTCTCCGAAGGCCAAGATCAACTACATTTGGCCCTAGACTAATTGTTCTCCTAGATAAAAGCCCAGCCTGAAGGTCCTTTAGGGAGAGGTTAGGGTTGAACACATTGTGACTGCCCTGCCTTCTTGGAACTATGAATGAATGGCTCGTGTGGCTATGTTTTCATACTGCTGTAACATTAAGGAAGAGCTTTGATCCACTTTTTGAACTGACATGAAGGTTTGAACCAAAAAAATCACCCTTTTATCAGATGTCTTTCTTATTGTCTTACAATTGCCAACATTTCATAATTATCTCGATGGAGGCTTTATGCTGAAGGGTTGTCCATCTGCCATACATAACTTTCCAAATAATACAATAGATCGACATAAATGGAGCATTACATAACAGCTACTTGTTAATCAGGGGTGAGGAACTAAGGGTAGGCAGAGTAGGCATATGCCTAGCGCACTATGAGACAGACAGACAGACAGACAGACAGACAGAGAGAGAGAGAGAGAGAGAGAGAGAGAGATAGATAGATAGATAGATAGATGTTATCGTAAGCAAGTGGGAGTGGATGGGGCAAAAGGTACTTGTCAGGGATCCCAATACTTGACCTAGCCCTGTTGTACTGTACTTTGTCCACTGTTACAAGAATTGATATGGCATACTTTAGTAAAGGTTAAAGACACCCTTAATGGAGAAGGAAAGGTTAAAACTAAGTAATCTTTATCAGAAAGGTCTAAATAAATACACCAGTAAACCCTCAAAGCAATGCTGCTCTGAGTCCTCTGTCAAAAGAAACACACCATTTCTTTCCTTCTATTGTGTACACATGTACCTCTGTATCAGACTTCCTGTTTTCAGCTTAAACCTCCAGGGCTAGGGCTTGAGCATGCTCAGTTTGCTGCTCTCCTCCTCCCCTCCCTGCTGTAATCTGAGCCCAGAGCTATGAGCGAGCAGGGAGAGACGTCACACTAAGCTAATATGGCAGCTGATATCCTAATCAAACAGAGACAGTGTCTAGAGCTGTTTACTCAGGTATGGAAAAGCTTTCTAAAGAATAAAAACGGTGTTCTATCTTGCATTGTTGTGGCTAATCTATTGGCAATAAACTGCCTTGGTAGTTTTCCTTCTCCTTTAAAGGAACTAGGATATATACATAACAATAGTAATACAATTTGTTCCTTTTGTCATTAGTATAATGGACCTGTGGCATTGAGTCCATAGAATTCTTTTCATACGCTGACATGGAATTGTGAATCTGACACAGCCCTGCTTTAGCTGCCTTACTAAAAGACGTGACATTTTCTGATTACGGGTGATTTGTGGTGCAGCAGGAAGCTCAGTCTGACCTGTATATTATACAATCACATCCTGTGCTGTCTGAGGTTTTAAACTATACAGTTGTTATACTGTTATATATATATATATATATATATATATATATATATATACATACACACCGTTGTTATATATAGGCAAAGTAAGTCGGGCAGTTGTTTACTTATAATACTCATCAGTACTAGGAAAAATACAGGGTACTAAAAAATACTGCTGGAATCAGAGGTTGAGGGTACAAGGAGATAGATGTGTGTTTGCTTCAGAAACACAACTATAGTTTATATAAACAAGCTGCTGTGTAGATTTACTAGTGCTCTATTTTGTGTTTTCATTCCCTGGAGGCCGCCAGTTGTGCCATTGGGGGCAAAAGACAATGCATTATGTGCCTTTATTCAGCCGGTAAATGAGGTATTTATTTTGCATCTGCATCGCACTGCCCTAGAGCTGTTGTCAAACTACAACTTCCCACCAGAAATTTCTCAAGGCAACTGCACTATACCTCCAACCATGCCTGGGTACCTCGACGAGAAGCAGCTATTTGATATAATGATGATCTACTGCTCTATTTTACTCTATTTCACTGTCCAGACAGCAGTAGTGTCTGTACTGTAGGAGCGATTCCCGCAGGGATGAGAATTGATAAACACTGATGCTTCAAAACACCACTGTTCAAATTTTGTCTCTATCTGTAGTTATCTCAGACAGCCAGGAGATGCTGAGAGTTGCAGTTCAGCTGGAGGTCTGGAGGGTAGATGGTTTAACTATATTTAATTCATGGGGATGACATTATTATTATTTATTTAATATAGTGCCAACATATTCTGTAGTGCTGTATAATAGATGGGGGTATACAATAAACATATATATTAAATACATACAATATGTCCATTGTAAAGTGGGGCCCTCGCCCAAAGTTTACAATTTGAATACAGAAGTGGGTATTGCTGAATCTGACCATAACTTCCAGCACCCCCTTCCTGATGAGGGAACACTGGATATGGCAGTTTAATGGCATTAAAACCACACAAAATGAAACAAACATAAAGAACAGTTACTGGTACCTATTTTGCCCAAATCAGGTTTCATGTTGAAGTCCCATGTTCGGGGTAATTTCAGTGACATATTTGGTGAAGACCGGACCACAAATGTTGAAGGCTGATTCTACTGGTCTTGTCACTCAGATCCTCCTTCTATTCAGCATGTTGAACTACCAAACCCCCATGTTTCCTCTTTCTGATTTTAATTCCCGTAGGTTAAAACTCAACAGAAGTGGCCTGCTCTGTGCAGCTCTGCCAGGTGTTTCGGCACATGCCTCTCCAGATTTTTAGGCCAATGTGGATACAGAGCCAGACTCCTGGCAGTGTTCAGTTTGATCCTCTTCAGGCTGTGCTGTGGGAAGGCAAGCAGAAACCTGACGCTCCAGTCTCACAGCTACTTTACACCCTTTTGAGGAAGTTGTGGGTATTTCATCGACATACATTTTAAAGAGGAGGCATTGCTTGTTTACAGTATGAAGGGGGAGCTATAGGGCCTGGTTATTGGCATTTAGCACTCCTTGTCTGGCAGATAGTCTGAAGGCCAATGTGAATGAGGCACATGAGCTCAGTGCTATGGTATAATGCACAGGTGCTGTATAGCACAGATGCTGTCAAAATTTTATGATTCCAAAACAGCAGGAGTATAATTTATATTGTATCATCTCTGCTAGGGCTGTGGCCGAAAATATTGTGCAATCACAAAAATGGGTCTATCCAAATGATACTTTAAACTAGTGAGTCAACAAAATGAACTCTGTATATGTAATTCAAATTTATTTATATAGTGCTGCAGAGTAGAGTACAATTTTATAATGCCGGAAAGTACACACATGGAGGACAAGCGTTATAATAAAAAATATAAGCATGGATATACAGAGATTTCAGCGCCATGTGGTCAGAGGCTTAACTGCAGAGAAAACAGAGCCTGTAGCTGCAGGGGGGCCAGGAGGTATAGGGAGCCCATGGCGCTCTACTTAATGGGCAATTTCAACATATATAGGTAAAAAAGAAAAAACTATAGGGGGTCATAAAATTAATTTGCTGTGGGGTCTAGTAACATCTATGTGCAACAACTGAATCTGCGGCATATTGGACGCTAATCTGGAGGACGATGCAAAGTCACAGTCTTTGTGCAATGTAAACGGCTTTATTGAAGTACACACAGTGGAAATTATTTAGCGTGCGGTGGCTGTGCTGTGTTAGCTGACTTACACGTTTCTTGCCGTATACCCGGCATTTCCTCCGGTAACATCTAGTAAGGCCACTGTATGTGATCCGGGCTGAATCATTGGACCCATACTACTAAACTAATTGGGCCCTCTCCACCTAATTGGGTCTCACTAGTAACCAAGGCTATTAGAAAGGTGTCCCTGCCAACAAGTAGAATTATTTCCCAATGAAAAAAAAAAATACCTGTAGATGCATGATCCACCCCTGCCACACCCATTAAACTAAAGCCCCACCCTTGAGCTTCCAAACCCTGTCTGCACACTTTTTAGCCCACCCCTTTGTAATCTGCAAATCCTACTTTTATGTCTCTCAGGCACTCTCTACCATGGGGTCATGACCCCCCTGTACCCCCCCTCATGGCAGCACCGCAGGACTACCCTGCTCTATAGAAAACAGTTCATTATTGACCACTAATGTCTGCCTGGGAAAATTGAAGGGGGCAGGGATTGGGTTGAATTGGGCACATAGTTGGGTAGACTGGGGGCATAATAACAGGGGTGCTTAAATTTACTAACAGCCCCATTCTTAGCCAGTGTTTTTCCCCAACTGAAGCAAGCGAATGGATCTTTGCCTAATTTTGCTGGGCTGAAACAGGATGATCCAATCGTTAGGCCTCCCTGCCAGTGATCAAATCATAACAGACTCGTTGAGAGATGACCACATTGGCTCATTGACGTGCAGGTCAGTAGGTTCTTCAAATTCTAAGGGCACAAAGTAGGAAACATGGAATAGTGAAGAATGACATTGTACACTGAAGTGTTGAGGTTTGTTTCCACAGGAACCAAGGGCCATAGCCCAAACCATAAAAATAGCCTTGGATCATTATTCCCCCCCCCACCAAACCAAACTCCACAGCATTATGCACGCAGGTATTTTTCTCAAACTCAAACTCGCTTATTTGATACAGGATCACCACAAAGAGCACATTTCTACTGCTTAATGTCTAATGGGGGTGACACCAAGCTTTGACATTGTCCACGATGGTACTAGGAATGTGTGGCTGCTGGCCCATAAATCTCCATGCTCCCTATCTATAGTACCTGTTAAACTCCCCTTCTCAATACAGAAAACGTAAATTTCTTACAAAAGTAACCATTTCATATTGTCAATCTGCTTGTCACTTGTACTGATTTAATTTCCATTGTATCTATATAACACTATGGGCAGTTTGCTTCAGCCCTTGCATATGCTTCATGGGGCCAAAGTCCAGAGTTCACTCTATATACCCAACACACCTGTGGGGACTGTTTTTTCATTCATATTTTTGTATAAGGATAGAAGAAAAAATAGCAAATACAAGTATCAGGGTTCTTTATTTCATGAACAAACTTCCTCCATTATCGGATCTAGCTCCTCTTGTTATTTAAAGTTGACTTCCTCCATTTTACAAAATGTTCTCCATTAACAACCGACCCTATCTGAATTCCTAGTACCTATTCAGTCAGAAAACCAGTAATGCCTTTTAAATATTTTCATGTCTAACCTGCACTGCATCCCACTGTCCCTTTTTCCATCCTGAACACAAGATAGCCACACTGTTCTCTTCTCTTTATCCCCTTATCTGTTGATTAAACCCATCAAACTGGGAGAGATAAGGTGTTTGTTTTAGGGCACCCCATGTCAAGTCTTTGTTTTGCATGTATGATTCTCCCTGTCAACTTTCAAGTAATGCAACAGTTTAACATGTGCCCCCTGCACAGATCATAATCCTTTCTGCTCTCCCCATACTCTTCATTAGTAGATGGGTCTTTGCATGCCTACCTCTGTGGTCAGCCATACTCCATGCTCTTTCCTCCCTCTAGCCTCCTGCATCATGCACCCTACCACTAAGCCTGATTGTTACGTTGTTAGGCTAGTGTTAGGGTGAGGAGGGAGAAGGACTGTGAGTGCACATGAAGGCATGACAACAGATGGAGGAGACAGTATGGCGTAAGGCTGACCACAGAGGTAAGTAGTCTGAGGCTTGATGAAGAATGCAGGGAAGGAAAACAATCTGTGCAGAGGGCTCATTCAATCCCTGGGCCGCAGTGAATTAATTTTCTAACTAATGTTCAGTTGCATTAAACATACAACCTACAAGTATATCAGTCTATATCCGTCTATAACATGTTGCTCACCAGCCCCTTGGCTGTTGTTCCCAGTGTCCACAAAGCAGGTGCTTATTTTTGAATTCTTGACTTGGAGGCACGTTTAAGTTGCATAAAAACCACATGTACTGCCAAGAAGAGCCTCATTTAGGCTGCCTGTCCACATAGGGGCTACCAGATAGCCAACCACATGCCATATTTGGCACCCCCAGGGACTTTTTTCATGCTTGTGTTGCTCCTCAAATCTTTTTACAGTTTGGGGACCTCTGGTCTATACAGCAAGTATGCAGTTGGGTAATTACATATAGTATCTTTAATTCCCCATTATGTGACCCTAAGATAACACCTTACAAGAATGAACTAAATAGGAGCCTGCAATATACAGAATATATTCCCATAAGGGTGACTTTTATCTAAATAGAAGTTCATTTGGCAATAACCATACTGTAATCCACGTTTGGTTTCTAACTGTCTAGTGATAAAAACAAGATAATATCATACGATTCAGTGGTTGATAAGTTTGCTGATATGGAAGATGTTAAAATGGTTCAGAGATTGTAAGATTTCTACTATATGAGGGGGGCAACATATTTCCTTGCTGAACCCTTTGGACTGAGCAGGTGTTTTATAGGTTAGTATAGGTGGCAGACTGATAGGCAAGGTCTAGGTCAATAGCCACAAGAGACTTGCAACAAATGAAATGGTGAACAGTGTATTTTTGCTTTTGCATGCAAATCTATCACATTCTTCGGATAACAATAAACCATTTGCATTTCCTCTTTCCAGCTGTGCTACTGCCTCATCCGCTAGTCTGAAATCTATGTGTTCATTCCCCGGAATGAGTTCCTCCTTAAGCATTTGGTCAGCGTCCCTCTGCTCTCCATCTTCACTCTACTGTAAATGAATAAGCCTTCAAAACTGAAAAGCCATTGATGATAGAAGACAGGAGAGGTACCTCGGGGTGCATAAATCAGCAGGGTGTGGTGTGAGCATGAAAAGCTTCTTTGTCGTGTTTGTGGAATAGAGCGAAACACAAGTTTATTGTTAGATGTTGGGCGTTATAGCATTATTATTATTATCCTTCATTTACAAAGTACCGTATATACTCGTGTATAAGCCGACCCGTGTATAAGCCGAGGTACCTAATTTACCTAAGAAAACTGGAAAAATTTATTGACTCGTGTATAAGCCTAGGGGCCCCATGTCAGATTTCAAAATGTGAATGTGTAAATGTGTAATCATGTTTTATGGCATAGAAATCTATCTAAAACGATTTAAAAGAGTCAGAACTATTAGCTGGACAATTGCCACTTGTTTTCCCTGTGACCTTGCATTGCATAACCTGCAAAACACTGATCAGAACTATGCATAAATAATAATCACACCCTAATTTTGAAATAATTAAAATGGTGCCATATTAGAATTGTCCTTTAGAGCGCAATTATAGAGCTGTGCATAATTACCGTATATACTCGCGTCCTTCCAATCCCTCACCGGATACGAGGCTCCTTCTGCGGCCCCAACACACCTCCCTCTCCCATAGCGCATCAGGACTGTCTGTGACTGACTGTCACGATCGCCGCCCGGAGCAGGTCCAGGAGCTCCGGGCGGCGCGTCCTTCCCTGCCGGCGTCCTTCCAAAATGGCGGCGCCCATGGCCGCCACGTGGGTAGCGGCGCCGGCGCCACTACCCACGTGGCGGCCATGGGCGCCGCCATTTTGGGAGCGACGCCGGCAGGGAAGGACGCGTATCTTGACAGCGCTATATAAATAAATGATGATGATGATGATAATCCAGCTCCATGTTGTAGCTCCCACCCTTCCCAGCTATAGTCAGGTGATCCCACTGGTGTCTAATAAAAGGGCAGCCAAGTATGGGGGTTTACTTTGAAAGCAGCAAGTAAGTTGCAGGTAAAACCTAGTCCCTTTGTAAAATGTATAATGAAGCAATAGAATTCTTAATGAATCAGATAAAATTGAGCATAGGACTGGCCAGATATGGGATGACTTTGACGTAGTTGGCCAGCTTAAATATATTGCAATATATGGACAAACAATCCCTGTTTTGTTTAAAGGGTAAGGCATTTTTCAGTAGCAGTATGCACAAAATGTCGCTGTCTTAAATATATTGATAATGGGTTGAGTGCAGAGGACTCTTGTATTTGACTATATGCTAACAATTTGCACTTTTTCTCACGATTTTTTAGAGAAAAATTTATGATCAATAAAAGAGATTTGGGTTTTTTTGTTAATGAGAAAAAAAATTGAGTTCAAGTTAGTAACCCCCTATGTGTCTAAAATACAGGGGAAACTGCCTGAATAAAATGTTTAATTCTCAGGGTCTCTACATAAAATAACTGGGTTAATACAGAGACAATGGGAAGCCATTTCTGGGCCTTGTGCTCAGAGCTGCTTCTCACTGGAGTAACATGCACAGAGAATGTTGCATTTTATTCCTTTTATCTGGGGAATAACCACTAACACATTATAGTTATAAAGCATAAAAAAATCTATGGCTGTTAAATTGATTGGGTGTGCTTAAATTGGTAGTAGCATAGGAGGGCAGTACATATGCATCCCTGGATTGCACTTGATAACCTTACATGATAATACTAGGCAACCCTACTTGATAGCAGAGATGCACCAAATCCAATAACTGGGGTTTCAACCCTACTATTAATGCAGAATATGTCCTTTTGTCCCATCTGGGCAATTGGATTTCTCTCTAGATCTATAACCTTTAACACTTTGATTGGTTACAAATCTATCTTAAATAGAGCTACAAAGTCAAATAACATCTTCATAGAGTTTAATAGGGTTATA
Source organism: Xenopus petersii (assembly GCA_038501925.1). Classification (NCBI taxonomy): domain Eukaryota; kingdom Metazoa; phylum Chordata; class Amphibia; order Anura; family Pipidae; genus Xenopus; species Xenopus petersii. Next base: position 106,421,488 of record CM076677.1, read on the forward strand.
GCTTGCGTTTGAACCAGTGATGTCTAGGGGTAGAGGTGGCCGAGGGGGCAGGACAGTGACATCAGGGGACAGAGTGATAATATTTAGGGGCAGGGCTATCACTTATTTGGTGGTGATTGGTGCCTCTGCCAACTCTGTTGACAGAGTTTTGTCAGGGTTTTGGGGCTCTGATCACTAACAGGCAACTTCAACAGGACAGCCATGTAAAAACTGGACAGGTGGCAACTGTAGAGGTCAATGGCACATGGATTGGTTTAGCTGGGATGAGTCCATTTCGAGAGGACCCAAAAATGAATTATACAGGTATAGATGCCGCAGAAACCAGACTCTTGAGTGTGTTCATATACTTTAATAAGTGATTATTTAAAAAGGTGGCGTAACTAGAGTTTGTGGGGCCCCCTCCCCCTCAGAACTTATTAATTGCATACTGACCAGCACATGTATACCTTGCAAAACTTACACCCCCCCCAACTTGCCAATAAGACCACTACAAATATGTCCAATGACCACTCCATTATCTCCAGACTTGCCATTAAAATGACTGCAGAAATGGCCTCTGGGCCCTGCACTGATAGATTGAAAGCATTGAAAGTTGAATATCACACTTTTCTTCTTTCCCAAGCCCAACTGTGCATGTCTCTCTCTCTGCCTCTTCCAGCTCGCTGAAACTTCATAGGTGGAACGCACGGCCATCTTTGATTTATTCTGGCCTAAATGGGAAGATACGTGAGAAAGATGTGTTTAAACCATGGCAGCAGCGAGGGCCCCTCGGGATCTGGGGGCCCCCTGTGGTGCGGTCCAGCAAGGTGTTATTTACACCACTGCTTTCAAACTATCCTAGGGGCATGTTCTAAGCATAATTGAATAGGTCTATTAAGGCACAGTTTATTTTTATTTATCCTCTTCACCACTGACCAAATGATAATTCAGTCAGTTCTAGAGAGCCAGATAACATCAGCATCATTTATATAAAGGCATCCAGGGGTGATCCTAGCCCCTTTGCTACCTGAGGCAGTTTGCTGCTGTTGACCCCCCTCACCTTTTTAGGCGCCGGAGGGTGTCCAGGATGCCAACAGAGTGCAATTGGGCTCTGTGGGATAGAACTTTCCGGCTTGAATACTGGAAATTCTCTTAAAGTTACCAGAAGTGTAATTTTGCCACCCCTGGTAACCAGTGGGGCACTGCCCCCTAAGGTAAGTGTCTCAACTTTCCTCATTAGTGCAGCACCCCTGGAGGAGTGTACAGCTCTGTAATAATATAACTTATCGGAGACTCACAATAAATGACCATGGATTGCTGAATAAAAGAGGAAGGTGAGGGCCCTGCTCATGGGAGCTTGCAACCTCATACTGTATCTGTATCTTGGATGCACAATATTAATCCCAAACCACTTGTACATTCTTGCCCCCCCATATCAAACGACTAAACTCCTTGGTTTGAATTTCTTCTTCAAAATCAATTTTCTGGCCCCAAACTAATGATAAAAAAATCTTATCTTTTCTCAGAAACACAAATATCCTCCAGATGCTTAATAAAGTTCATCCGCAGTAGGAGAGCGTCTTGGATTCGCCGTGCCCACCCTACCTAACTGATTTACTTAGAATATTTCATACTTGGCAGAGCATAAAATCATTTTGTGCAATATTCCTATCACAACAATGACCGTTATCTGCAATACTGATTGTAGCCAAGGCAACACCATCAAAGTACAATCAACTCATAACAACCCAGCCACAGCGTTCTCAGCACTTGCAAAACCTTCATGTTCATAATGCCAAGCCTTCTTCCTGGCATGAGGGAACCTCATGTTTCAATTCTGGTGCCAAGAAAACGAAATTATTCCACCAGAACCAAAAGGAACCTCCTCTATCAGATCCAGGCTGGGATTCAACATAGGCCCTGGCATTTCAGGTACACAGAGTTCCAAATAAACCCCCCCAACGGGCCCATTAGTTCCTGTCTATGGCATCTTACTGCATTTATGCACATCAGAAATTTCCAGCTGTCCAATCTTTTTTATAATCCAGTGCGACCGTCAACCACACTTTCAACCTTTTTTTCTTAAAGAAACAATATAAAACTGTGTTAGGGCAGTGGCACACAGGCAGATTCGGGGAGATCTAGTCGCCTGGCGACTAATCGCCTGTTCTGCGAGGCGACAAACCCCCGAACTGCCTTCCCCCTGTATAATGAGAAAACGTCAGTGCAATAGCACTCGCGACACTTCGATTTTCGAAGTCGCCCGAAGTTGCGTCACGAGGAAACTTCAGGTGACTTCGGAAACTCAAGCACCACAAGTGCATTGGCGCAGTCGATTTTTCATTTTAGCAGGTGGAAGGCAGGGGAAGGCAGTTCAGGGAAATTGTCGCCCAGAAGAAGAGGCGATTAGTCACCAGACTAAATCTCCCCGAATCTGCCCGTGTGCCCCTCTCCTTAGGGGTGAGTCCCAAAAATAAGGCTTGCGCATTGCAATGTGCTGTACAATGTGCTGTGATCTTTACTATACAGTGCACAATAGGGCAACTTATCTCACCCACTTGGGTGGATTTTCAGCTACACAGGTCACTGGCTATACAATTCTATAATATGTATTATATAGAGTATGATTCAGCTACACAAATGTGAATGGCCAGATTGCACTGACCCGCTGTCAAGAGACATGTGACCCTTGACTCTAAATTAACTGATAACCACTACACATAGGAAGGACTAGAAGAAAAAAGAATTTCCAAAATTGCAACCAAGAGCACCTTAATCATGCAGGCAAATAAGCCAAGATCGTGGCAATCATTCTACCATAATGCTTGGTGTATGCTTTAGGTTGATTTTATCAGATAGGCTAGTGATGGGGTAGCAACACCAAATTACAAAGCAGCTAGGAAGCCCCCATCTGCCTAGAGACACCCTTCTATAAATTCACTTTCAAGGCATGTTTAATTAATAAAAACATACTATGAAAAGCATTTTGGTTGGTTTACAAACTATTCCCAAAAGCAGGTTCAAGCGTGATGCAAGTATGCTTGTAAGCAACAGCATTAGTATAGTACCTATTTTTTGTTTATCATTGGCTTTTAATCTATAACATGCCTTATGGAAACAGTAGTATTTCAGCAGTGACAAAGTTTATTGGATTAACAGAAAATATGCAATATGCATCATAAAATTATGACAGGTGCATAAATGTGGGCACCCCAACAGAGATATTACATCAATACTTAGTTGAGCCACCTTTTGCAAATGTAACAGCCTCTAGACACCTCCTATAGCCTTTGATGAGTGGCTGGATTCTGGACGGTGGTATTTTTGACCATTCGTTCATACAAAATCTCTCCAGTTCAATTATATTTGATGACTGCTGAGCATGGACAGCCTGCTTCAAATCATCCCATAGATTTTAGATACTATTAAAGTCAGGGGGCTGTGACGGCCATTCCAGAGTATTGTACTTCTCCCACTGCATAAATGCCTTTGTTACTTTCCAAGTGTGTTTAGGGTCATTGTCTTGTTGGAATATCCAACCTCTGTGTAACTTCAACTTTGTGACTGATACTTGAACATTATCCTGAAGAATTTGTTGATATTAGGTTGAATTCATCCGACCCTCGACTTTAACAAGGGCCCCAGTCCCTGAACTTGCCACACAGCCCCACAGCATGATGGAACCTCCACCAAATTTGACAGTAGGTAGCAGGTGTTTTTCTTGGAATGCCGTGTTCTTCTTCCACCAAGTGCTTTTTGTTATGCCCAAATAACTCATTTTTTGTCTCATCAGTCCAAAGCACTTTGTTCCAAATGTGGTTTGTCTAAATGAGCTTTTGCATACAACAAGCGACTCTGTTTGTGGCGTGAGTGCAGAAAGGGCTTCTTTCTCATCACCCTGTCATACAGATGTTCTTTGTGCAAATTGCGCTGAATTGTAGAATGATGTAGATACACCATCAGCAGCAAGATGTTATTGCGGGTCTTTGGAGGTGATTTTTGGGTTGTCTGTAACCATTCTCACAATCCTCCACATTTGCCACTCCTGTATTTTTCTTGGCCTGCCAGACCTGGGTTTTACAGCAACTGTGCCTGTGACCTTCCATTTCCTGATTACATTCCTTACAGTTGAAACTGACAGTTTAAACCTGCTTTTTGCAGCCTTCCCCTAAACCATGATGCTGAACATTCTTTGTTTTCAGATCTTTTGAGAGTTGCTTTGAGGATCTCATGCGGTCACACTTCAGAGGAGAGTCAAACAGAAGCTCAACTTGCAATTGGCCACCTTAAATAACTTCTCATGATTGGACACATCTGCCTATGAAGTTCAAGACTAAACAAGACTAAACAAGCTAATCCAACGAATATGTTGTTGCCAGTAATCAGTATTGAGCAGTTACATGCATTCAAAACAAGGGTACCCACATTTTTGCACAGACAGTTTATTTTATTTTATTTAATTTCATACAACTGAATACTGCTTCACTAAAAATCTTTGTTCAGAAAAAACACCCCAGTACTCAGATGTACCTGAGAAATAAAAGACATACCACTGTTAATTTGTTTCTATTAATTGAACAGTGGGTCAACTTTTGATACCACCCAGTTGTACTATCTCCTTCTGTGGAAATGGGAGAGTGCGCCCGTGGGTGAAGGGGTGGTGGAATTACTAAGGCTGGAAAGTGGTGGTGGAATGTGTAGTTTAATTTATGACCCTTATTGGCAAGTTGTGTGCAACTAATCCGTATATTTGCCACTTTACTTACCCGTCTCTTTGTACCAGGAAACTGGGAGGGTGTAAACAAGGGTGATGGGGTGGCGGACCAATTGGGACTCATAAGTGAGCTTATGCCAAGTTTGGCAGTTGGGTTGGATACTCATTTTCTATAGACTACGATATATTTGTCTTTATTGCCACCACATTACCATTGTAGTGTTTCACTACAAACGACTGCTTTCTAAACTAAGGTCTGTTGGGCTTAATGAAGTGGTTTGCACATGGATAGGAAACTGGCTACAGGATCGGGTACAGAGGGTAGTTGTTAATGGGACATTCTCTACTTGGAGTAAGGTTCTTAGTGGGGTCCCCCAGGGCTCAGTATTGGGTCCACTTTTATTTAACTTGTTCATTAATGACTTAGGGGAGGGTGTTGTAAGTAATGTATCAGTGTTTGCAGATGACACAAAATTATCCAGCCCAATTAATTCCATCCAGGATGTGGCATCCTTGCAACATGATCTTGACAAACTGGCAATGTGGGCAGCTAAGTGGCAAATGAGATTCAATGTTGATAAATGTAGTCATGCACCTGGGATGTAAAAATATCCACTTATACCCTTATTGGGACTGCACTAGGCAAATCCATAATGGAAAAGGACCTTGGAGTCCTTGTAGATGATAAACTTGGCTGTAGCAAGCAATGCCAGTCAGCAGCATCAAGGGCAAATAAGGTCTTGAGCTGTATTAAAAGGGGCATAGAGTCAAGGGAGGAGGGGGTCATTCTTCCACTGTATAGAGCACTTGTAAGGCCCCATCTAGAATATGCCGTACAGTTTTGGTCTCCATCACTCAAACAGGACATTATTGTATTAGAGAGGGTACAGAGAAGGGCAACTAAGCTGGTAAAAGGTATTGAAAATCTTAGCTATGAGGAAAGACTGGCCAAATTGGGGATGTTCACGCTGGAGAAGAGGCGCTTAAGGGGTGATATGATGACTATGTATAAATATATAAGGGGATCATATAATAATCTCTCTAATACTTTATTTACCAGTAGGTCTTTCCAGCTGACACGAGGTCACCCATTCCGATTAGAAGAAAAGAGGTTCCGCCTAAATATTCGGAAGAGGTTTTTTACAGTGAGAGCTGTGAAGATGTGGAATTCTCTCCCTGAATCAGTTGTACAGGCTGATACATTAGATAGCTTTAAGAAGGGGTTGGATGGCTTTTTAGCAAGTAAGGGAATACAGGGTTATGGGAAATAGCTCATAGTCCAAGTTGATCCAGGGACTAGTCTGATTGCCATTTTGGAGTCAGGAAGGAATTTTTCCCCCTCTAAGGCAAATTGGAGAGGCTTCAGATGGGTTTTTTGCCTTCCTCTGGATCAACTGGCAGATAGGTAGTTAATAAAAAAATAAAAAAAAAGGTTGAACTCGATGGACATGTGTCTTTTTTCAACCTTACTTACTATGTTACTATGTTACAGACTCAATGAATCAGCCTAATACTTATCTTATGCTTTGCATATATTGCTTTACCTAATTTAGGTTCTTCGGCTCCCTGTTCCTAACTTTATTTTAAATGTTCTTCTGGACTCACGATTTTATCTAATTTATTAGTAAAAGTTAAGTTTTAATTCTGTTCCCTGAGTTATCTATACTATAAATTATATATATATACTGTATATATTATATATATATATATATCTATCTCTCATGTAATGCCCCATAGGCTATTTCTGTAACTTTCTGTAAGTATGCTGTAAGTATGCTAGTAAACTGCTGCCACCACGTGGCCTTCCTTATTAACACAAATATAGAACTATCAACATTGTTGATGTTTAAAGGAGAACTAAAGCTTAACTAAAAAAGTAGGGTAGACATTTTGTACATTATGTTTTGGGCTTCTGTACCAGCCCAAGGCAACCACAGCCCTTTAGCAGTAAAGATCTGCGTCTCCAAAGATGCCCCATAAGCTCCTCATCTTCTTTTCTGCTGATTCACTGCACATGCTCTGTGCTGCTGTCACTTACTGAGCTTAGGGACCCACTCACAATATAAGGCTGATTAGTAATTAATACAGATAATTACTACATGGCAGCTCAGAGACCAATGCAATTAGCATCAGAATTTAATAATCAGCCCTGTAGCATCAGCTTATATTACAGACCAACCTCATTTTCTGCTGGATAATTAGTGACGACCCCTAAGCTCAGCTTCTCAACAGCTGCTCAGAGCCCACTGAGCATGTGAGTGTCACAGACACTTTCCAAGATGGTGACCCCCTGTGACAAGTTTGAAGTCCTGGATCATTGCTGCTATTGACAAGCTGAAACTTTAGGCTGGCGCAATAAGTTCTGTATATAAAATATTTTTATCCACACTAATTTTAAGGGTTTAGTTCTCTTTTAAGGGTGAAGCATATCGTCCCCCCCCCCCTTGTTCAGCAAACAGAAAAGGGCTTGCGATGAACCTACTTTTTGCCTATTGTTGTAATCAGTTTTTTGTACTTTGTGGAACTAAACTGGGCAAACAGGAAAACTATGGTAACTGAACCCTTAGCAACCAGATACATTCCAAGCCTGACCATTGAAGAATGGAAAATATAAACCACAGAATACAAGCGATTTTATAATTCTGCTGTTTACAGTAGATTTAAAGATGAAAACCCCCTTTAACTTTTTGGGGACGATATAAACATATGCTTGATTTATCTCTGTTTGTTTAAAACATTCTGCCTTGTTGTTGTATACGTGTGTATTATAATGGGGATGTCGCATGCTCCAATATCCTCGCTGTCAGGGCAGATTATGCAGTATAAAATATCAATGTTTTTTTAACCAGTTTAACTAAAACTATTGGGGGAAAAAAGTCTAAGGCTAAAAACTTCATGTTGAAGATGTATATTTATTTTTCAGTTGCATAAGTATATAAATAGGATAAACATACAATATATCACAATGAAACATTCAATAAAAAAAGCATTGTTATCTATGTGTAATGCTAGGTAACAGAGAGGCTGCAAAGAGAGAGACGCTAGATGTATTAGGAGTGCAATCCAAAGTCACAATGTACTCGTTGGGGTGCTGATCCCTCCATATTAAGGTTGCCACCTCACCCCTTTAAAACTGAACACATATGGAATCGGCAGCCTGCATGGCTAATTAGCAATTCATTTAGATGCATGCTGCAGACTGAACGGATTCATGTGCAGCCATGTAGAGTAGGCAACAATTTTGAAATTCTTCTATTCTATAAAAGGCCTTAACCCTGCCATAACATGAACTCAAAAAAGTGTACAGATAAAAGGTTGTAGGGGAAGAAATAATATTGTCATTACATTGTGAAATAATATAAAAACACTGGATAATTAACAAGGCCAGTGTGTTCCTTCCATGCAGGTTGTGAATAAAATAGACCAGCTGCAATTCTGCAAGTGGACACGTGGGCATAGGACTCTTAAAAGCAGATTTATTGAAGGGTCAAACTGAAAATTCAAATTTTAATTTTTATTTTTATGGTCAAAACTGTCAAATTCGACTAGGGAGTTACTCAAATTTGATTTGAGTTTTTGAAAAAATTCTAATACGATTTTTTGAGATTTACCACTATTCGCCGCCCAAAACCTGCCGAAGGGCTGTTTAAGTCAATTTGGAGCTGTTGCAGCCTTCCTGACATTCAAGTTTTTTTCGGAGAAAAAACAAATAGAGTTTGATTGAATTCAATTTGATTTGAATTTTTCAGGGTTGTTAAAAATTTAATTTTGAATAATAAATTCTGTGTGGTTGAATGCAGAATTTATGGGAGTTTTAAAAAACGTACATGAATTCGAAAATTCGACCTTTGATAAATGTGTCTTAATCTCTCATTCCTGAGAGAGAGAATAATTTTAAAAAATGTGGATTATTTGTATAAAATATATGAGTGGGAGACTTTCAGTAATTTGGAGCTTTATGGATAACGGGTTTCCGGATAACGGATACCATACCTATACAGGCATGGGATCTTTTATACAGAATGCTCGGGGACCTTTCCGGCTAAGGGATCTTGCGTAATTTGGATCTCAAGTCTACTAAAAAATCATTTAAACATTATTTAAACCAAATGGGATTGTTTTGCATCCTATAAGGACTAATTATGTCTTAGTTGTGATCAAGTACTGTTTCATTACAAGGAAAAAGGAAATCATTTTTAAAAATTTGAACGATTTATGATGGAGTCTATGCAATGTTGGAATTATTTGATTTGTAATGGAGTCTATGGGAGACCACCTTGCTGTTATTTGGAGCTTTATGGATAATGGGTTTCCGGATACTGGATTTCATACCTATACAGGTATGGGATCTACAGTATTATCCAAAATGCTCAGGACCTGGGGCTTTCCGGATAAGGGATCTTTTGTAATTTGGATCTCAAGTCTACTAAATAATCATTTAAACATTGATTAAATCCTATGGGATTGTTTTGCATCCTATAAGGACTAATTATGTCTTAGTTGTGATCAAGAACAAGGTGCTGTTTCATTACGAGAAAAAGGAAATCATTTTTAAAAATTTGAACGATTTATAATGGAGTCTATTCAATGTCGGACTGGCCCACATGCTGCTAAAACATTTAACCATTTCATGGCCATTCCCTATTTCTATGAGAACAAAGGGGCCAAATATATGGAATAATAGATTATAGTATGTAAAGGAAAGAGACTAGGAGAATAAAGGTTGAGTGAGGAGAGGAAGAATAATAGTACTGAGAGCGGACACCTGGTCTAAGGTTTTTGGGTGGGCCCCTGGTGTCCCAGTCCGAAACTAAGGGAGACCATCTTTCTGTTATTTGGATCTTTCTGGATAACGGGTTTCCGGATAACGGATTCCAAACCTATACCAGGAGTAGCACACACCTTAGCAAGATTCCTCAGCCTGCCCCATATCCACATAATATTTACACTCATGTAGCTCAATGTGGATTCATTTTTTTAACAACAATAAATATTGCTACCACCTAAAGATGACATTATTTACTGGGCCCTCAACCCCACAGCAATGCCATGACCATAAACATATTACACCTGGGGGGAACGCTCAGCTGAAGTTTAAAAAAAACAAGCTTTCTAAAAGGGCTAAAAAAAAGGCAGGATAATGGGTAAAATGAAGAATCAACTCTTTATTCTGCCGTACAGGACAGTAGATGAACTAGGTCTAGTAGTCATGAAGCAGAAGTGACAGTATCAGAGAGAGGGAAGCATTTATATATACCCACACAAGCTTGTGCTCTATGTAACCAGATGTGGAACAATAATAATAATAACAATAGTAATAATAATAATAATAATAATGTTTAAAATGAAAATGCAGCCAGCACATCCACAGAAGGGCTTGGGACAGAGCAGATGAGGTTACACAGCGCATAGCAGCAAATAACATTTCATTTGGTTCCTTTAAAACACTGCTTTATATACACTCTTCACAGTATATTCTCAGGTATCTAAAACAAATTCACAATTCTATAATTTTTTTAAAAAAAAGCATTATACAATAAAACAAGCATGGGTTTGTTTTTTCCCTACATAGAGATCATCCTGCATCCAGTAATTGCACACAGTCATATTGATAGAATGGTTTCCTTTGCATAATCAAATCGCAGTAAAAATAGAATCATCGCAGGTCCCTCGGATTCACTGCTGCGCCAACTTTTACACTACCGCGGTCTTGGTTTGTATTTGGGAATATTTCTTACTTAAAGATTACAATTCTTTCCTTCATTTTCCCTTATTTATGGTGTAAAACAGACGCAGATTTCCTCTTGGCGTTTCGAAAATGTACTACGGGTTGGTGCAATCAGATTTCTGTTTAAATTTAATTATTAATGCTGAAAGCGACCATGGTCTCCTCCCTATTGACTTAAGTGGAAAACACACATTATGTAAGTGCCAGCCGCAGCATTTTTGGGGTTAAAACACACACCTTTCTTTCCCCACATTCAAGTCAATGGGAGCTGCTAGAAGTGGCCTTGGGCTGAGACAAGGAATGTTTGCTGTTTATTTTAGGGTTTTTGTTTTTTTACTAAAAGGAATTGTTCAGTATAAAAATAAAAACTGGTTAAATAAATTGGCTGTGCAAAATAAAAAATGTTTCTAATATAGTTAGTTAGGCAAAAATGTAATGTATAAAGACTGGAGTGACTAATAGTCAGAACACAATTTCCTGCTTTGCAGCTCTTTTGCTTTCCACTGATTGGTTACCAGGCAGTAACCAATCAGAGACTGTGGGGGCATATGGGTCATAACTGTTGTTTTTGAATCTGAGCTCAATGCTAAAGATCAATTGCAAACTCACCGAACAGTTTCCCATGTGGCCCCCCTTAAAGGGGTTGTTCACCTTTAAATTAAACTTTTAGTATGATGTAGAGCAGCGATCCCCAACCTTTTTTGGCCCAGGGACCAGTCATTGAGGACCGCTGATGTAGAGATTGATATTCTGAGACAATTTGCAATTGGTTTTAATTTTTTTCTGCTTTTTGAGTTATTTAGCTTTTTATTCAGCAGCTCTCCAGTTTGCAATTTCAGCAGTCTGGTGGCTAGGGTCCAAATAACCCTAGAAACCATGCACTGATATGAATAAGAGACTGGAATATGAATAGGAGAGGGCTGAATAGAAAGAGGAATAATACAAAGTAGCAGTAACAAATCATGTGTAGCCTTACAGAGCATTTGTTTGTTTTTTTAAGATGGGGTCAGTGACCCCCATTTGAACACTGGAAAGAGTCAGAAGAAGAAAGCAAATAATTAAAAAACATACTAAACATACTAAAATTGAACAACCCCTTTAAAATTGCTGCCTAACTCAGAGTAAGAAAAGCAGGAAGTAGTGTTCTAGTTATTATGTTACACATCCAGTCACTCCAGCCTTTATACATTACATTTTTGGATAACTAACTAAATTAGAAACATTTTTATTTTGCACAGCCTATTTGCACAGTTTTTATTTTTACACTGAACTGTTCCTTTAAAGAGAGGAAATCCCTTTTAGTCAGCAGTTGCCAATCTATGGGGTAGGGGGACTCAAAGCAATAAATGGAGAGTCCAGCCAGAAAAACAGGTAGCTATGGTTTGTAGACTTTTCTGGATTAGGGGAGTCTGCATGAATAAAGCACTACTAATCCAAACAGCCTACATATACATTAGGCATATTTACTTTAATATTTGTGTTAAAAGTAATAATATAGATCTTGATCCTGGGCATTTTATCAATTATCTTTGGACTTTGGTCTAAAGAAGTCAAAAAAAAAAAAAAGTAATACAGGTATGGGACCTGTTATCCAGAATGCTCTGGACCTGGGGTTTTCCGGATAACGGATCTTTCTGTAATTTGGGTCTTCATGCCTTATGTCTACTAGAAATTCATTTAATCATTAAATAAACCCAATAGGCTGGTTTTGGTTCCAATAAGGATTAATTATATCTTAGTTGGGATCAAGTACAAGCTACTGTTTTATTATTACAGAGAAAAAGGAAATCATTTTTAAAAATTTGGACTATTTGGATAAAATGGAGTCTATGGGAGACAGCCATTCCGTAATTCGGAGCTTTCTGGATGTCGGGTTTCCGGATAAGGGATCCTATACCTGTAGCATATAACCTTGTACACATTTTATTTCTGTCCCCCCAATAACAACCTCCCAATTACCGATTTAACACCATAGTCATATATATTTCTCTTTTCCAAGCAGAAATAAAACAATAACATTTAATTTAAACTTCTATTAGGCAAGTGTGGTACTCTGCTTTCAGGACTGCTCAGATTTCTTCTTCAGGCAGAGGTATTTAATGTCTTTTACTGCCTTTGAATTATTGTTTTTTTTTGTCAAATATTTTTGTCCTGTTTGTGCAAGCATGCTTTGAATTTCACCACTGGTTTAATCAATCAAAGATCTGAAACTTCATGGTAACGGAAACAGCAAATATTTGCATGGCAAAATAAAAAGAAACCCTGGCAAGCAAAAAAAAAAATTATATATATATATATATATATATATATATATATATATATATATATATATATATATATATATATATATATATATATATATATATATATTAGGGATGCACGGAATCCAGGATTCAGCCTTTTTCAGCAGGATTTGGATTTGGCCAAATTCTTCTTCCTGGCCGAACTCAAATCCTAATTTGCATATGCAAATTGGGGGCATGGAGGGAAGTCCAAATTAATGGATTCAGTGCATCCCTAATATCTATAATGCAAATTTTACATTCCACCTGACCCATCACCAGTTCAAGACCAAATCAACAGGCAACTGGGCCTTTGTTAAAGAGAACAAATGTTTGTAACACTTTACCTTTGAAAATTTAAAGTATTTTTTTTTTTCACCTTCAGTCCGAAAATTCAGTAACGGCGCTTTCAGAAACAATAGCATGCATTGTTCTAGTTGATCCAACCTGCCCAGAGATCATAGGATTATCATGCAGAGAGAAGGTTGTGAGAATGTGTGCCACCCTACAGGAAATGTTCTATATATTATAAATATATCTGTAAAATACACACACCTCCCCACAGAATGCACAATGCTAACAGGGCTGGGAATGCAGTGGGAAAATGTAAGGGCCCGGCTAATGTAGATTTTCCCTAAAATAAAACTATTTCACAATATACAAAATAAAAGGAGCAAGGACAACTTTAAGAAAAATAAAAAAAGTAAAGTATTGTGGACCACGCAAACAGTAAACGTTATAAATCTTCTCTTTATCAGACCTGTGCAGCCTACATAAAAACAGGAGTAGCTTACAAGAGGTGCCACTTGCCTTTGAGGATTCGGTTATACCATGTAAAATATTCAAAAATAAATGATAAGTGGATACAGTCATTGAGTACATATGGACAGCCAGATGGAATGAATTTCCTGGGAATATCAAAGCATGTGTTCATACTAAACATAGTCCTGAAGTGCATAACAAGTGCGCAAACATGGCCGCTACAAGGCTAAAAATACAGCACAACCGTTTTGCTCCCTATACTTTGCCACGAATCAGTTCTACTTGTCCTCCTCAGCCACCATAACAAAAAGGTTTCATTTAAAAACATACCTTACAAATAAGAGTTAATTTAAAATGTGAATATATACAATTATATATGATAGCACACCAAAACTAGAAGGATTCTGGATTGGTGCAATAAGAAAACAAATCCTATGAATTAAGCCGCTGTGCAAATTGAACATTAAAAAAATGGAGCTATTAAAGCCCATGCCCAAAATATGCTGCAGCTCATGTCCAATAGAGTCTATCCCAGATTAAAGACATATTAGTGGGCAGATTTATCAAAGTGTGGGATTAGAACTCACCACAACTCTCATTTTCTATTTGTTCCTGTGGGATTTTTAAAAGCATATTTATCAAATGGTGAACTCTATTGATAAATATGATTCTAAAAATCCCATAGGGATAGATAGATAGAACATGGGTGAGTTATTCTGTGGTGCGTTCTAATGTCACTAAGGATGCACCGAATCCAGGATTTGGTTCGGTATTCGGCCATTTTTAGCAGGATTCGTATTCACCCGAATCCTTGTGCCTGGCCGAAAAAATCTTTTTCCCTCCCCCTCACTGACTTGCATATGCAAATTAGGGTTCGGTATTCGCCCGAATCTTTCACAAAGGATTCTGGGGTTCGGCTGAATCCCAAAAAGTAGATTCGGTGCATCCTTAAATGTCACCCTTTGATAAATCTGCCGCCAGGCCTATGGCAAAACATCTGTCTAAGGCTGATGCTTCCCTATTGTGCTACCAACTTGGCCGGCCACTTGGTACATTCATGCCCAATTCTTGCCTAGCTTTGATGGCTAAGGCCTGCCATGGCAAGCATCATTACTACTAGTAATATCAAGGGGGATTATATACTTGTCGGTTCTGCTGTACCCCTAGGCTGGAACAGACGAAGTAAAGGATGGCCTATAGCTACGGAAAATTTTTAGGTGATCTATTTAAACCGTCTTAGTGCAACAACAGATTTGTTGTTTCAAATCCTCTCTCACCTTCTATAATATATATATATATATATATATATATATATATATATATATATATATATATATATATATATATATATATTTACATTTATTTTGTGTGTGTGTGTATCTATCTATCTATATATATATACATACATATATACACACACACACACACACACACACATGCATACATACATAAATATACACACACATATTCATATAGAGATATATATATATATATATATATATATATATATATATATAGATATATATATAGATAAGAGTCCAAAGGATGAAGCCAGAGGTGCACGATCCAAATGTAATTCATATATGGAAAGAAAATCAGCACTCTGTAGTTTTGGTGAAATTGTGTTGATTTATTAATCAAAAATCACATCTTATCCGACGTTTCAGTCCCACATGGGGACCTCTCTCAAGGATGATGTGGGACCGAAACGTCGGATAAGATGTGATTTTTGATTAATAAATCAACACAATTTCATCAAAACTACAGAGAGTGCCGATCTTCTTTCCATAGATATATATATATATATATATACACACACACACACACACACATTCATATATAGAATGCTATGGATCTGCATTTGAAACACATTCAGACAACAGCCCAAAGTCTCTGCATGAGATGCCCTAGAGGTTAGAACTGTTAGGCCAGTGAGAAACTAAAAATCTGTAAACATGGGACAGAAAAAGGAAGAGGGGGGAGGGACAAAAAGGACACAGCACAAAATGTTTACACAGGGAAAGGATCTGTTTTGTTGTTGTTTTGTCCAACCCTCTCCAGCCGCAAAAGGGTTAATTAGTCTTCTCTGAGAAGGAGCAAAATACAGCATCATTGTACAGCAATGCCAGTTTTGCTGGTTGGCAGGTCTCTGGTTGAACCCGGTGGCTTATACTCCATTATCATTTCCCAAGATTCCCTTTTCCGTTAAGTGTGACTTCAGTGTGTTGAACATTTGGATCTGTTGGTCAGGACGCAGAGTTAAGAACTGCTGGATTAATTTACTTGGATTGGGGCCTCTGCAAGGAAAAGAACAAGACATAAGTACTGCTGCCAAGTTACACTGACCCTCTAAGTACAGTATTCAAAGTAATAACATTCTTTGATTTACAGAAATAAAACCACTTTACATGGGGATATATTCTGCTACTTAATAAATTTAAGGGGTTATTCACCTTTAAATTAACTTTTAGTATGATGTAGAGACTGATATTCCAAGACAATTTGCAGTTGGTTTTCATTTTTTATTATTTGTGGTTTTTGCGTTATTTAGCTTTTTAACCTGCAGCTCTCCAGTTTGCATTTTCAGCAATCTGGTTGCTAGGGTCCACATTACCCTAGCAACCATGCACTGACTTGAATAAGAGGCTGGAATAAGAATAGGAGAGGGCCTGGATAGAAAGACAAGTAATAAAAAGTAGCACTAACAATAAATGTTTGGCCTTACAGAGCATTTGTTTTTAAATGGGGTCAGTGACCCCCATTTGAAAGCTGGAAAAGTTGCTTAGAATTAGCTATTCTATGACATACTAAAAGTTAACTTAAAGGTGAACTACCCCTTAAATAAATAATTTATCATTTTACTGACCACCATAGCAACAGGGATAACACAAACAATGCAGCTGACCTGAGTATGGCTGAAAGTTTCCATGTCCCCGTGTCTTTTGGTATGGGAACACAAAGCAAGAGACCTGCGGCACAACTGTTGTAGTTGAATAAGTGATTAGTATTTATTCATCTCATAAAAAAGGGCAACGTTTCGGGCCTCCACTGGGCCCTTTTTCAAGGGCTTGAAAAAGGGCCCAGTGGAGGCCCGAAACGTTGCCCTTTTTTATGAGATGAATAAATACTAATCACTTATTCAACTACAACAGTTGTGCCGCAGGTCTCTTGCTTTGTGATATACATTTTTGGGCTTTTTGGGCAGTGCTGAGCCCGACACCTGAAGGCACCTGATACCAATACGGTAATACAGACCTGTGATAGCACTCCAATTTTGGGATTTTGGTATGGGAACAAACAGCTTACCTGATGAAGCTTGCTATGTACACATTCACAAATGTCGCCATCAAATACTGGCAGTCAAATCTGTCCATGATACCTCCATGGCCTGGGATGGTGTCGGCAAAATCCTAAGATTAAGAATGAATTCGTTAAGATTGAAATGTGCAGTTGCTTCCTGGTTTCTTATTCCTTCTAAAACCACATAAAGGCACATTTATCAAGGGTCGAATCTCAAATTCATGTGAGTTTTTTTTAACTCGCTTAAATTCGAATGTATTTGAAATTCAACCTGCCAAAATGTATTAATACAATCAAATTATTAAAACTAATTTAAACGACCCAGAAACTCGAATTAGATCAAATACAATTCAAGTTTTTGTCATCTCCAAATGGATCCCTGGACCTCTCCCATTGACTTACACAGCAATTCGGCAGGTTTTAGGTGGCGAATAGTCAAATTCAAAGGGCCATAGTATGATAAATCTCGAAAATCAAATTCAAATTTTTTTTTTTAAAAAAAACTCGAATCGAGTTTGGTTAATTCCCTAGTCGAATCTGAGAGTTTTGAAAATAAAAAACAAAATCGAAAATTCGAATTTTCAATTCGACCCTTAATAAATCTGCCCCATAGCACTTTATTTTAATGCTAAATAATATACATTTGAGGCTAACTACCAGCTTTCCTGTAAAAGTCTATGATGTAACTATCTATCCCTTAATTTCCCCAAGTCTTCCCCATTTATGATAAACTGTGTAACTGTGTTATTTCAGTATGAGGAATCTTATATTCAATTTTCATTTTTACAACAGTTCCCCTTTAAGACAAAAATATTAAACTAATAGAAAAGCAGCTCTTTTTGGAGCCTTGTGTACCATCAGGCACTGGAAAGAAGTAAAAAATAAGCAGACATTTGCATTTGTGCAGAGCACTGTGCCTCCTTTCTCAATTTGATCAACGTGGAAGAATGTCAGTCTCAAGATTTTTAATCCAATAAATGAAGGACACACAACAGGCATTCCCAAATCTATTTGGGGGAAGGGAGTGAGAGCTATAGGAGCATTATGGTACCTAAAACTGTCCTTGTAATGTAAGGAATTTGTTTATCTGCAACTGCTTAATTACTGTGGGATGTAAAAATAAACACTTGATTTGTATTAATGTAATGCAAACAACTTAGTCTATAAACAATATGTAACAAATAAAGAATCAACTATCATATTCTGCACAAATGACTCCAGTGACATCACTCACTGAACTTATCACAAAGCATGATGGTGGGGGATATAACAACAGTTTATGGACCACTGGAGTTCTCATTGGGGACAGAATATTGACATTGAAGAAGAGTAATGAAAATATGTGAAGTGCAATATACTAGATAATAAACAGTACACAGAATGCTCCGGACTGATCTTTCTGTAATTTGGATCTTCATACCTTAAGTAAGTCTACTAGAAAATCATGCAAACATTAAATAAACTCAATAGGCTGGTTTTGCTTCCAATAAGGATTAATTATATTTTCGTTGGGATCAAGTACATGGGACTGTTTTATTATTACAGAGAAAAAGGAAATCATTTTTAAAAATCTGGATAAATTGGATAAAATAGAGTCTATAGGTAAAGATCAACAGGCCCACTCAAGAATAACCTCCCTCAAACTCCCCACAGGCCAAATGACATATGACCCAGAACAGATAGGTTCCCAGTTTTTCGACTACTACTGCAAACTTTACAGTTTAACATCACCTTACACAGACAAGGGGACTCACAGGGAACAAATTGCAAACTTCCTTGACTCCCTTCATCTTCCTAGATTCTCTGAAGACGACTTAGCTACATTAAACGCAAATATCACTATAGAAGAATTAACTTACACACTTAAACAAATGCCCAACGGGAAATCTCCAGGCCCAGACGGGCTACCTTACAAATACTATAAGTTATACCAACACATCCTGACCCCATACCTAGTGAAGCTCTTCAATTACTACCTGCAGGGCAATCCCATCCCCTCCACGACCCTGGCCTCATATTTATCTCTAATACTAAAAGAAGGAAAGGACCACACTCTGTGCTCAAACTACAGACCCATAGCATTACTGAACACGGACCTAAAGCTATTCTCTAAAATTCTAGCGAACCGCTTAGCCCCCATCCTACCTGGACTGATAGATAAAGATCAAGTAGGCTTTATCTTAGGCAGACAAGCAGGGGACAACACCAGACGTACTATTGTTCTGATTGAGGTGCTCCAGAGGAGAGGGGAGCAGTCTTTGATCTTAAGCCTAGATGCCGAAAAGGCATTCGACAGACTTGACTGGACTTATTTGTTCTCTTTGTTGGAGCACCTCGATCTGTCAGGTCCATATCTTACAGCCATACACAATCTATACAGCACGCCCTCAGCACATCTCAAACTTCCAGGCCAATCCCGTAAGTCTATTCCAATCTTCAATGGGACGCGTCAGGGCTGCCCTCTTTCCCCTTTGCTCTATGCCCTGAGCATAGAGCCTTTGGCGGCTGCCATACGCCTTCACCCAGATATAAAAGGGGTCCCAGTAGGAAATCTACATTACAAAATAGCGCTATTCGCTGATGATGGATTGCTCACCATATCTAATCCATTCATATCCTTGCCAAACCTACATCGATTGATAGATAAATATAGCAGCATATCAGGGTACAAATTAAATATTGACAAAACTGAGGCTCTACCCCTACATATGTCACTACAGGATAGGGAAACCCTAAGGTCCACCTTCAAATATAAATGGAAGGATAACTCCATCACCTACCTGGGCACCCAACTCCCAGCTGATATGGGCCAAATATATAATTTAAACTTTAAACCCCTTTTGCAGCAAACTAAAACCCTCTTGGGGGAAATGGACTAATTTAACTGTCTCATGGTTAGGTAGAGTAGCAGCCTTAAAGATGACCATTCTACCCAAATATCTGTACTTATTCGAGACTCTTCCGATCATAATTTCGCCAGCCACATTCAAGGACATTCAGTCACAATTTCACAAATTTGTATGGTCTCAGCGAAGTCATAGAGTAGCCAAATCTGTCCTGCTGGCCCCAACCAGCCTAGGGGGCCTAGGTATACCCAACATGCAAAAATATTATGAGGCCACTCAACTACGGCAGCTACTGGATTGGTCTCACTGGTCTCCTGCTACCAGCTGGGGACAAATTGAAAACAACATGCTACAAGACTTTCACCTTAATGCCTACATATGGGATCACTCAGATTCAATCCAAATACCCGCCTCTGCCTTATCGACAACTCGTCTCACCTGTTGTATATGGCGTAAAACCAGACTCAAATGCAAGTTAAGCTCAACCAAATCAATCCTCAGGACTTTCCTGCGCAATCCTGCATTCTCACCCGGAATGGTCTCTCAATTTTACACAAAATGGGCCAAGCTTAATTTTTTTACAGTCCGGGACTTACTGAACCCATTAACCTACGAGATTCCATCACTTCAGGCAATTCAAGAAAAGCTACCACAAACAAAAATAAACTTTTTTGAATATTTCCAAATCAGGCATTTTTTGGAACCCTACACGGCTCACTTCAAACTAAACCATCCCACGGCTTTTGAACTTCTGGCGGCCAATGGACTTCCACAAAAAGGTCTCATTACTAAAATATACCAATTACTTTCCCAGCCTCTGGAGCCTACACAGCAGAGGCATAAGTACATGGACAAATGGGAACAAGCCTTCCCGCGAGCAATTACTGCAGCAGACTGTCCCTCGATCTGGGACAATGCCAAACGGATGGTCATATGCACACGACAGAAGGAGAGCATCTATAAGATACTAACCTTTTGGTACTACACCCCAGACAGGCTAAACATGCTATTTCAAAATCACCCCCCTGTCTGCTGGAGGAACTGCGGTGCCAGGGGCACTCTCCCACATATTTTTTGGGACTGCCCATTTATACAACCTCTATGGAAGGAGATAATGGCTCTCGTTAATCATATAACAGCCCGCCCAATAGCCCTGGACCCAGCCATTCTTCTACTCGGCAAGCCCATACCTAAACTGCATAAAAACAGCCAAGCCCTGGTGAATCAAGTTTTAACAGCCACACGTCTGGCGATAGCCTCTAAATGGAAAGACCCTGTTCCACCTTCGAAACTCGAGATAATCAGGAGAGTAAACAGCAACAGAATATTTGAGGCGGGTATTGCTTTTATGCAAAACAGGATGGACCACTATCTCAAGATCTGGTCGATGTGGGAATTGAGAGGCCTGTCCTCTGAACAATGATCTTTTAGCTTGGGATTACATTCCATCTACCCCCCCTTTAAAGCTTGTTGTCCTATGAATTAGTCCATTTCCCCAGCTACACACCCATGTCCAGCTCTCTAGTATCCTCTAAACATACTTTTGCTATCTGCATTGCTACTGCACCCATCCACAGGGCTTGAACATTGAAAGTTTATAACTGAGTTGTCAATCATTTAACTCCTCTGATACCAAATGTGATAATTGCCTTTAACCTATGTTTGGTTTTTGTAAACCTCTGATAATCTTTTACTCTTGTCTCTGAAAAATGCAAATAAAGAATAAGTTACAAAAAAAAAAAAATAGAGTCTATAGGAAAAGCCTTTCCGTAATTCGGAGCTTTCTGGAGAACAGGTTTTGGGATAACTGATCCAATGTCTGTATTTAAATAATTTATCATGCTTTCATAAGACATACAATTCCTTACCTTAATCTTAAAAGCTCTCTTAAATCCACTGGCAAAGAACCCACCAAACGGACCAATGAGAGAGGCAAATGTAGAGAGAGCAATACTGTGTATCTGGAAAGGGTACATCCAAACAGTTTTCTGTAGGAGAAAAAAAGCCATAAGTAAGCAAGACATGCATACACAACAGATGAAAAGAATTTGCACTGGATGTATGATACATATTCCAAACTTCCCCACTAAATTGCTCAGCTGAGCACACGTAGAAGGCCATATACTTTCTGAAGCACTCAGGGCTGGATTTACATAGTGGGCGCCCCTAGGCCCATTGCCGTTTGTCGCCCCTGTCCCCTCCCCTTTATTCGTGCAAATTTGGACTGGAGTGGAGCAATGGGGATTGGCGCACAGGAAATTTAAAAAATATTGTATCTCCAGCGCATCCCCTGTGTTTTTAAACAAATGTGGGTGTGGTTGGGCAGCATGCTGTCCCCAGCCCGGGCCTTGGTGGCCTTTCCAAAAATATGGGCCTGGAAGTACTTACCCAGCCAATGACAGAATGGAACAGTGCGGGTATGTGATATTCATGGAGCTGAAACAGCTCTGAGGGTTCACAATCAACTGTGAATCTGTTTGTATCATTGTTAAACTCCACTGGGCACACAAAGTAGCTGTAGCCAGCCATGACGTAAGAAAGCTAGAAAAGAAAAACACAAGGTCATCCAAAAAAATGATTCAAAATCCCATTTTAGCACATTAGTCAAGCAAAATGAACTTTAATTACACTGTATAAATTCTTTGAATCTTGTTTCCTTCTGTCCGAGAATTCATAATTATAGCAAGCAGGCAGCAGCCATTTTGTGGACACTTATTAAGACAAGCCTTGCATGATCTCAGAATCTTGTTTGTGCACCAGAATGGGGGACCCAATGTCCATCCCCATATACTGGCTACACAATTAAACTGTGAAGAGAACAGGGGAATGTGTGGAGAGCAGTGACATCTAGGAAGATGCTGAATGGAAAGTGAAAGTAATTATCTGTGCTGCCTCTATGGCAGAGGAGGGGTAGACAATATTTGATTGACAGTTGAGATTTTTAAATGAGTTTGCAACAGCTATGAATGCTTTAATAAAAAAAAGAAATTGGATTTCATTGGTTTAATTTGAAAAGGGCTTTTATTATACGGATTTTTGTGTCTGGGTGACAGGTCCACTTTAATTTTGAAATCTGACATGGGGCTAGACATATTGCCAGTTTCCCAGGAGCCCCCAGTCATGTAACTTGTGCTCTGATAAACTTCAGTCACTCTTTACTGCTGTACTGCAAATTTGAGTGAGATCACCGCCTCTCCTTTTCTCCCCCCCCCCCCGTAGCATAATAACAGATCAGTGGGAGGGTAACCAGATAGAAGCTCTCAACAGCACTCAATAGTAAAATCCAGGTCCCACTGTTATACATTCAGTTACATTGAGTAGGACAAACTAGTCTGCCGGAAAGCAGAGTGTTGGCTCTTTCTGAAAGCACATGACCAGGCAAAATGACCTGAGATGGCTGCCTACACACCAATATCAGGAAGTTAAAAAAAACCTTATAGGTTCAGGAATGAAATTTTATATTGTAGAGTGAATTATTTGCATTATTTGTGTAAAAAGTGGAATTTAGAAATAAAAACGACACCATAAAAATCATGACCTTTAAGTCTCATTCAAGGGCAGTGCAATTCCTAATCAAACTGCTAATGTGTAAGGACATAGAAGGCAACACATGACATTATTTGAGGTCTGACTACTTTTGTCAAGTGCTACATTTACTGTGAAATGACAACAATCTTGTGAGCTGCAGACTTACCAACAATCCAAAGACTACAGTGGAAAAGAAGCCTCCAATAAAACCTTCCCAAGTCTTCTTGGGTGACAGCTTTAGGAATAAAACAGAAGTGTAAGAAATGTGTTACTTTGAGAAGGGAGACCGAGAATTAGGAGATTATTCCCCTTTGGTTCTTTCTGCCCCTGCCTTTTTTCACAGCAAAATCAAACAAATAAATAAAACTTTTGAGCACAGGGGATTTTTCTCACTACTTTTGAAATACTATAGTATTAGCTTGTAGCACTATAGACTATATTTCAGAGTCTAAATTTACAGTTCTAGTGGATTAATGTTTTTGTACTCTTGTGATTGGTCTATTTAACGTCTAGGTTCCAATTTAGCAGTGGGTTCAGACATGCCAATCTAAATGATCTGATTATAATCTAAAACCTGGTATCCGTCTGACTTTATGGAAGTGTTGAGCAGCAAAGCAGCAATTCAGAAATCAGAGTGAACTAACCTTGATGAGAGGTGTCCGACCAAAAAAGAACCCAAACATGTAGGCCATGATGTCATTGCAGATCACACAGGATATTGGAACAATAAACCTACAAGGAGAACAAATTGGCTCAAACAGCCATGGTACAGCAGTATGCAATGTTGTGATCCAATGATATTTATGACAGACAAAATAATCATGTTACGTAACAGGCAGGGGCACCTCCTTTATTATAAATATGGTTAAAAATGCCATATTTTATATACTGAACTTATTGCACCAGCCTAAAGTTTCAGCTTGTCAATAGCAGCAATGATCCAGGACTTCAAACTTGTCACAGGGGGTCACCATCTTGGAAAGTGTCTGTGACACTCACATGCTCAGTGGGCTCTGAGCAAATGTTGAGAAGCTAAGCTTAGGGGACGTTGTAAATTATCAAGCAGAAAATGAGGTTTGTCTGTAATATAAGTTGATGCTAGAAGGTGGATTATTACATTCTGATGCTAATTGTACTGGTTTCTGTGCTGCCATGTAGTAATTATCTGTATTAAAGGACCAGTAACATAAAAAAAAAAATTAAAAAATTTGTTTGTGCACAATAAAAAATAAACACCAATACAAATGAAACTTTTAAAAAGCAAAGCCTTTATTAAGAAATAACTTACAGAAAATCCACTTCCTGTCCTCTTCAGAAACGGCGAAAAGGCGACCATCCACACTGCATTGATCGATTTCTCCTCCCTGGCTCCTCACTGACCTCCCGGCATCCAGCAGTAAGTTATTTCTTAATAAAGGCTTTGCTTTTTAAAAGTTTCATTTGTATTGGTGTTTATTTTTCATTGTGCACAAACGAATTTTTAAATATTTTTTTTTGATGTTACTAGTCCTTTAATAAGTAATCAGCCTTATATTGTGACATTTATATTCTGTATACTGTATATTTTGAGTCGGTCCCTAAGCTCAGAAAGTGACAGCAGCACAGAGCATGTGCAGTGAATCAGCAGAAAAGAAGATGGGGAGCTACTGGGGCATCTTTCGGGGCACCAATCTTCCCTTTTAAAAGACTATGGTTGCCTTGTGCTGATAAAATATTTCTAGCCTACTTCTTTAGTTAAGCTTTAGTTCTCCTTTAACATACATAAATATTAAATCAAATCTGAATGCCTGTTGCAGAAACTGCAACTGAAGGATAAAATTAAGAGGCAACATGTCAACAGTATTGTCCCCTGATGTGCAAAGTAGGAGGACTCCAACAAGCTTTATGGCTAGCTAGTGACACAGCTGTGTCAATAATGCACAGTTAATTTGATACAGGAGGGAATATCGTTTTTGTTGCCACAATGTTGGGTCGTCGCAAGTTTTGGTTACATAAAACCCCTGAACTGAAGGTGATTCTCTTTGTAGACGTGTTCAAATAGGTTGAAATGGTTTGTTCTTGCATAATGTCTTCTCTGTTTTTAACAATATTGCAATAATATGATGTTTAAGAGGAATAATACGCTGAGAAAAAAAAATAATACATCCTCTCTCATATCGTCATAGGGGAGTTCTGCAGCAAATCAGCAACATGTACTTACCAAATCATTCCCTCAAACAAGTTATGAATGATGAGGTGTGACTGAGTGACAACAATAAGAAGAGTGACGTGTGTCCAGCCAAACTAGAAGTATAAACCAGAAAAAAAAATATACATAAAGCTTTCAGATGAACAGAGATGGTTATAAAAATAAGGGCAGGTTACCTTTAAATACACATTTAGCCTGCTTTAGATTAGCCTGTTCTTTTTCAGCTGGTTTCATTACAGACTGGAATTATTAGTCTTATGATTATGTCTTATAATTGGCTGCTAGGGTAAAAGTGTCCTACAGTCTCTAACCCTTAAGGTTATCCAACCACTCGGCCTACAAGTAAAATTACAAGATACCATAACAGTAGCCATACACAGGGGTACTATTGCTCTAGGCCAACAGCCCTAACAACAGTATAAGCAGGAAGGGAAGAAGCAGATACCCGTTACTTTCTGTTGTTAGGGCTGTTGGCCTAGAGGAATAGCATCCCTGTATTTGGCCACTGTTATAAAGTATCTTGTAATGTGACTTGCAGGCTTCTAAACTCCAACATGGTACATCGGCAGGTGAAGTTTCTCGTTTGGACAGATCACCTGCAATATGATAGTATAGAAGAATGATCTTTCGGAACAAACTGATACTGGTTAAACATCCCTAGAGAGTCAGCAGTGTTTTATTTATTCTGTAGAATGCTTTACCATGCCTGAGTAAACAGCTCTAGAACTCTCTCTGCTTATTTAGGATAGCAGCTGCCATGTTAGCTTGGTGTGACATCACTTGGCTCTGGCCTCAGATTACAGCAGAGAAGGGAGGAGGAAGGGGGAGAGAGGAGCAAACTGAGCATGCTCAAGCCCCAGCCCTGGAGGTTTATGCTGACAGCAGGAAGTCTGATACAGAAGCCCATGTGTACACAATAGACTGAGGACTCAGAGCAGCATTACTTTGAGGGTTTACTGGTATATTTATATAGACCTTTCTGATAAAGCTTATTTAATTTTAGCCTTTCTTTTTCCTTTAATTGGAAAAACAAATTCCAAACTGCACCGTTGCAGAACAAAAAATAATCTAATACAATGAAAAAATATAAAAAGAGTTGCAGATTGTCTTATGGTGAGTGTACATGCACATGTTATAACCACTCCAAACAAAGCTCAGTGCAATGATCTGTATGTGTATGCTGGCCTACCGATGCCAAACAATATCCATGTACTGTGAATATCGGTAACTTTGGGTAGGTTTGAATATTTCATCTGCTGATGCACCTTGTCGACTAGTGCATGGTGCACCCACAGAGCTCCTCTTCACTTTCTGCTATTCATAGTGTGTATATGTGATTTGCCTGAACAAGCAGAACAATAAATACATTATTATGTCTATTTGGCCCTTGAGCCAATTATTTCGAGAGCACATACAATCAGCCCCCGTATGGCCTGCCTAAGAATGCCATTGTCTATACCATGCTAAAAGGTAAATCTTAAGTGCCAACTGATGTAGACTCTATATTGATGGCATAAGTGCAATTCTATGATCCAGGGCTGCATTTTAATATATGCTATACTATATTTTTATTGGGAATGTGTGCTGATGCAAAAGGCACTGGAATCAGAAAGGCTAAAGCTCTTATTCCAGTCACTCAGCATAGTAGCCATATGTATTACATACATGCTAAAATAAATAAATACTTTTAGTGCTGCTCACTATTAAAGTTACAACACTGGCATAAAGTTACAAAGTGCTGTCCTGATTTATTTTTTTACTACCCCACATGTTTACTGACAAAATGTGGGGCAGCAAAGGTCGTAGAGAAGTGAGTACTTCCTAGCACAGGAAACAAAGCATGAACTAACTCTCCTATTGCTGGGAGATATCTTGCTGGGAAGCAATTGTTTTTACTGTTATAGCTTAAAGGAACAGTGCGGTGTAAAAATAAAAACTGGCTAAATAGATAGGCTGTGCAAAATAAAACATATTTCCAATAGTTAGCCAAAAATGTAATGTATAAAGGCTGGAGTGACTGGATGTGTAACATAACATAACAGAACACTACTTCCTGCTTTTCAGCTTAGTTAGACAGAGACTAGAAGGGGGGGCCACATGGGACAAAACTGTTCAGTGAGTTTTCAATTGATCCTTAGCATGCAGCTCAGATTCAACAGCAACAGTTATGATCCACTTAAGTCTCTGATTGGTTACTGCCTGGTAACCAATCAGTGGAAAGCAAGAGAGCTGAAAAGCAGGAAGTAGTGTTCTGGCTATCATGTTATACATCCAGTCTTTATAGATTACATTTCTGGCTAACTATATTAGAAACATTTTTTTTTATTTTGCACAGCCTATCTATTTACCAGGTTTTTATTTTTATACTGAACAATTCATTTAAAAAAATACACACAATTCAAGAAAGCAACACACAACATAGAGATGAATATTAATACCATGTAAAACTGTAGTCGGTAATGCTTCTTCACCAGGCTTAAAACAAACATGCAGAAACCTGCAAAAACATAAGTACCGTTACAAGAGATCAGTTATATAAAGTGATAGGACAGCCGTTATACTGAGAAATGAGTGATATGCTAAAAAGTAGAGAGACGTCTGCATCGAGCAGGAACTGTATAGGTGCTTTTTTGCTCAATAAAGTACCACTAAGGAAGAGGCCTACACGTTTTTCTATATGGAGTTGCCTGAATAATAATCCAATGCAGGTTCTAAGAGCTTTCTAAAGTGGTTCCATAATTGCCAAATAGGGTTGCCACCTGGCCGGTATAAATGATGGTTGATCCCAATGTTATTAATAGGCAAAAACAATTAATATATAGGAAGGCCGGTATTTTTTCCAGAAAAGGTGGCAACCCTACTCCCAAATAATAATAATTACATTCTCATGGCTGCTACATACTGTTTCAGATGTCATTTCTATTTTTTTTTTTTTTTTACACACTCCTAGTCAACTACAGACACCTTCAACCATGAGCTGCGCCTGCTATTTCCTTTAATGTTCGCAAAGGCCCACAAGCTTCCTACTATGCTGCTTTATCCATTCTCAGGAAGATGAAGTTGGGTCTATATGAGTGGGCTCGGTCTCGGTGAGGTCCTGGAATGTGGCGAAAAGAAATGTTCTCAAAGTATTGGGTTACTTTTAGGCCCTGCTAAAGAAAGACTTTTTTATCTACATATTGGATGCTGTCATTTGGACAGGTGGCACAGGTCGGGCTGGGAGTTATCTACCATAGGCTGGAGCACAAATATAAGCAGTACTCCAGTCTATTTAAAGGTATTCTGTCATGATTTTTATGGTGTAGCTTTTATTTCTAAATTAACCTGTTTACACTGCAAATAATTCACTCTACCATGTAAAATTTCATTCCTAATCCAACAAGTTTATTTTTTTCAAGTTGTAATATTGGTGTGTAGGCAGCCATCTCAGGTCATTTTGCCTGGTCATGTGCTTTCAGAAGGAGCCAGCACTTTAGGATGGAACTGCTTTCAGACAGGCTGTTGTTTCTCTTACTCAATGTAACTGAAGGTGTCTCAGTGGGACATGGATTTTTACTATCGAGTGCTGTCCTTACCTACGTTATCTAGTTATTTTTCCATTATTCTGCTGATGGGTTGCTGGGGGGGGGAAAGGGAGGGTGGTGATATCACTCCACCTTGCAGTGCAGCAGTAAAGAGTGTTTATCAGAGCACAAGTCACATGACTGGGGGCACCTTGGAAACTTAAAATATGTCTAGCCCCATGTCAGATTTTAAAATTAAATATAAAAACATCTGTTTGTTCTTTTGAGAAACTGATTTCAGAGCAGAAGTCTGCTGGAGCAGCACTATTAACTGATGCATTTTGGGGAAAAAAAACATGTTTTCCCATGACAGTAATTTTACATACCCTGTTTTTAAGTTTTCCCATGTTTCACTGTGGTCCCACTTGTATACAATAAGCAATAATAACGCATTTCCATGATCTTATCTTCTCTTATTTTACACTATATTTGTCTGGTCCCATAAAAAGGTAAAGTTGGGGTTCTACTGTAATACAATAGCATATAAAAATAACTGCCAACAGAAGAAAGAGATAAATGCAATACAATCACTAGGTATTTGTAAATGAGGGAAGAGCACATAGCTTTTTACCTAGCAGATATAGGGCAAAAGAGATAAAACGATGATATTTGCTGAGAATTCTTAGAGGTTCCTCTCTCTGGACCAGTGTAAAAAAATAGTCTGTTACAGTCTCTCCATAGAAGAAGTAATTGACACACAGCAGAAAATACCTAAGGGAAAAAAATACATGGAATGTAAACAAATAAATGCATTTGCACCAGCATGAAAAGCACAACAAACCATAAAACGTCATCATCACACACAGAGGCAGCATGTACTCTCTCTAAGTGAGAAGACACACAGAGCTACTAGTAGCAGCTACTTTTTGTGACTACAAAATACCCTGCCATAGACAATACTGAGAATTGCCTCTACTAAAACACAAGTAGTGTCTTAGCAATGCCAATTATCACTACTGTCTATTTCTGTAGCCATGACAAGTACAGGTTTGGGATCCATTATCCAGAAACTCGTTATCCAGAAAGCTCCACATTACATTTTACTTATCTCCCATAGACTCCATTTTTATCCAAATAATCCAATTATTTTTAAATGATTCCCTTTTACTTTGTAATAATAAAACAGTAGCTTGTACTTGATCCAAACTAAGATATAATTAATCCTTATTGGAAGCAAACCCAGCCTACTGGGTTTATTTAATGTTTACATGATTTTCTAGACGAGGCATGAAGATCCAAATTATGGAAAGATCTGTTATCCGAAAAATCCTATGTCCCAAGCATTGAGGATAACAGGTCCCATACCTGCAGCTGCTACAAGTAGCTCTGTGTGTGTCTTCACTCTAACATTGGCTGAGCATGCCACAATCAGACCAATCATGCAGCAGGATTTTCACTTGGATATTTGGCCACACACCTCAACAACCAAAATGCACAAATGCAAATACTGGATCATTTTGTGAAACAGCAGTTGGTTGGGCACAGTTTTGGCCACCCTCTGTCATTCCATGGGCATATTAGTATGCAACATGTTTATTATAGTGTGTATATATAGATCAGAATCCTTGATGGTGCGAATAATTTAGACTATCTGGAATTACAACGGAAGCAGGGCAATTTTTAGGATAAATATCAATAAATGCTACAGGAGATGTATATACGATTACAATCAGTATTTAACTAGTAATGTAAACCCTAACCCGTTACCTACCAGCTGAGAGTGCGAAACCAGGGCAAATCATAGGAATGGTAGACATTGTAACCGATCATGATGATCTCCTGGAAACATTTGATCTGCACACACATCACCTGCAGAAAAGATACGAAAATAAAACGTTTTATGGAACTTTTCAATTTATACCCAAATCTCTTTATGATGTTAGTAAAACCCTTCACCCTACCCGCTTCCTGTATTAAGACTTACAATCATCATGAGCACTATAGGTCCCAAATAGATGATGATAAAGAAAAAGCCAATCATAGCCAGTGTGAGGATGCCTCTTACCCACCAGTTCTTCCACCTGAGGAGAGAGGAGAAATCAGGGATAAACACAGATTTATTAAGGTTCAAAACTCAATTCAAATTCGATTTGAATATTCATGTTCTTAAAGGGCCAGAGTATGCTAAATCTTGAAAATCAAATTAAATTTTTTTTTAAAAAAAACTTGAATCGAATTTGAATAACTCACTAGTCAAATTTGACAGTTTTGACCATAAAAAAACCTTGAAAACTGTCATTTTTAGTTCGACCCTTGTTAAAACCGTCCCTGTGTGTTATGCTGGGAAATTGGTCACGTGTATCATGGTTACGTGTATCATGGTTTGCTGTCAATCTATGGAATCAGGTATTTTGTGTAGCAAAAAAATAAATACATGTATATTTATATCTGGAAGTTCAGATAGAACAGCATGTAAAAGAATAGTATGGAGCAGGATCTATGTGATTTGGCCAGGGACACAAGTAACTGCACATAAATTCATATAAAATCTCAGTCTTTAAAGGGATACTGTCATGGGCAAAAAAAATTTTTTCAAAATGGATCAGTTAATAGTGCTGCTCCGGCATTCTGCACTGAAGTCCATTTCTTAAAAGAGCAAACAGATTTTTTTATATTCAATTTTGAAATCTGACATGGGGCTAGACATATTGTCAATTATCCAGCTGCCCCAAGTCATGTGACTCGTGCTCTGATAAACTTCAATCACTCTTTACTGCTGTACTGCAAGTTGGAGTGATATCACCCCCCTCCCTTTCCCCCCCAGCAGCCAAACAAAAGAACAATGGGAAGGTAACTAGATAGCAGGTCCCTAATACAAGATAACAACTGCCTGGTAGATCTAAGACCAGCACTCAATTGTAAAAACCCATGTCCCACTGAGACACATTCAGTTACATTGAGAAGGAAAAACAGCAGCCTGCCAGAAAGCATTTCTCTCCTAAAGTGCAGGCACAAGTTACATGTCCAGGGGCAGCTGTGAAATTGACAAAATGTTTAGCCCCATGTCAGATTTCAAAATTGATTATAAAAAAATCTGTTTGCTCTTTTGAGAAATGGATTTCAGTGCAGAAGTTTGCTGGAGCAGCACTATTAACTGATGCGTTTTGAAGGGAAAAAAAAACATGTTTTCTGATGACAGGATCCCTTTAACTTGTGGCTTAACAGCTATACAGTACATAGGACACATAGTCGTTGTTCAAGCAACACCCAAAATAGGGTGTCTTTCAAATAAGTATGTCTAAATGAACCATTAGTGAATTCAATTTGTGAAGAGTTTGCGGTATTAATAGCCACATGTGATTTCAGCAGCATCACACATACAGAACACCACAAAGGGACTATTTAAAGCTCCTTAAAAACAAGACTAATAGAAAGCATGAAGGGACTTTCATAAGGAACAGGAATATGCATGTTTGTATATAGGGAATAGCAGGCCTGGAATGCAAGAGTCACACCAATCAGAAACACATATTTCCTTGTCTAATTCAAGAGCCTAATAAAGCAACGTAATCTGCTGTCATCACTGTTCCTCCATGACAACCTATAAGTATTTCAAGCTCAGCAATCATATGGAGAGAAATGGCATGGTTTTGTTTGAAAGCAGACAATGTACATGGAAAGGAAATATATACGATTTACAGCCCATGTGCTACAATGAGTGCAATTCTGCAACCAAAATAGTCACTTTTATCATTTCATCCTCAAAAGAGCATCAAAGGGGTTGTTCACCTCTAAATTAACATTAAGTATGATGTAGAGGGATTTTCTGAGACAATTTGCAATTGGTTTTGCTTTTTTATTATTTGTGGTTTGAGTTATTTAGCTTTTTATTCAGCAGCTCTCCAGTTTGCAGTTTCAGCAATCTGGTTGCTATGGTCCAAATTACCCTAGCAACCACACATTAATTTGAATAAGAGACTGGGATGAGAATAGGATAGGGTCTGAATAGAAAGAAGTAATAAAAAGTAGCAATAACAATACATTTGTAGCCTTACAGAGCATTTGTTTTCTTGATGGGGTCAGTGACCCCCATTGCAAAGCTGGAAAGAGTCAGAAGAAAAAAGGCAAATAATGAAAAAACTATAAAAAGAAGAAATGATGGCCAAATGAAAAGTTGCTTAGAATTAGCCATTCCATAACATACTAAAAGTTAAAGGGATACTGTCCTGGGAATTTTTTTTTTTTTTTCAAAACATATTTAATAGCGCTGCTCCAGCCAGCAGACTTCTGCACTGAAATTCATTTTTCAAAAGCAGATTTTTTTTATATTTAATTTTGAAATCTGACATGGGGCTAGACATGTTGTCAGTTTCCCAGTTGCCCCCAGTCATGTGATTTGTGCTCTGATAAACTTTAGTCACTCTTTACTGCTGTACTGCAGGTTGGAGTGATATCAACCCCCCCCCCAGCAGCCTAACAACAGAACAATGGGAAGGTAACCAGATAGAAGCTCCCTAACACAAGATAACAGCTGCCAGCTAGATCTAAGAACAGCACTCAATAGTAAAATCCAGGTCCCACTGTGACACATTCAGTTACATTGAGTAGGATAAACAACAGCCTGCCAGAAAGCAGTTCCATCCTAAAGTGCTGGCTCTTTCTGAAAGCACATGACCAGGCAAAATTACCTGACATGCACCTACACATTAATATTACAACTCAAAAAAAAAATTACACTTGTCAGTTCAGGAATGAAATTTTATATTATAGAGTGAATTATT
This sequence comes from Xenopus petersii, assembly GCA_038501925.1. Classification (NCBI taxonomy): domain Eukaryota; kingdom Metazoa; phylum Chordata; class Amphibia; order Anura; family Pipidae; genus Xenopus; species Xenopus petersii. The sequence goes on from CM076677.1 coordinate 106,455,099, forward strand.
TGTAAACAGTGTAATTTAGAAATAAAAACGACATCATAAAAATCATGACAGAATCCCTTTAACGTAAAGGTGAACCACTCCTAAGGCACTCTACAGGGGAATGTTCCCTATTTGTACTGTCAATAAGCAAACTTGTGTCTGTCATTCACTCCTATACTTGCTCTATGCCATGACTGGTTCAACAGGTCTCAGACAAGGTGCCTATGACAACAGGCCACAGTCAGTCAACAAGGCCCTGCCCCCCCCCTCCCACCTGCAACCCATGCAAGAGGATTAAAGCAGATCTATCTAAAGAACTGAGAGAGATCCGGGTAACAAGTCAAGCGTGAAAAACTGTATCATCTATTTATAAACTGAACAATGAGCTTGAACGGACCAGTGACCCACCTTTGCATTTTTCACAGCTGAATTATGAGGCAAGGCCCAAACTGCAAAGGTAAAAGGAACTCCCTGCAACAGGAAGAGTCTTATGATATCATTTCTTATTAAACTGGTAAGATATGCAGTGCTGCTTGAAAGTTTGTGTACCCTTTAAATTTTTCTATATTTTTATATGATTGCGACCTAAATCAAGTCCCAAAAGTAGATGAACAAAACCTATTTAAAGAAAACATATATTATATCTCTGGTGACATATTTATTTAAAAAATGATCCAATAATATTTCTGCATGTGGTGGAACAAAGAACTCTTCTCAGTACCTCTGTAAGTGGCCTGAATGTAAAGCAGAGGGACGATTGGACATTCACTCTGACACGTTGCTGTGCTGAAAGAACCTAGTTGGAACAGCCAAGTAAAATTGAAAATGAAAATCTGTGCCAGCTGGAGACCAATGAAATGTCCCAGCTGACAGTCAGTTGGATGCGCTGGCCTGCAACCAAAGCACTGAAGGCCGATTGAAAAAGCTGAGGTTATGTCTTATAGACAGGAGTGTACGCAGGAAATTCTGTCCTCCCTGAAAATACATACCTACAGTGCTTCTTTTAGAATAATTTCATCAAATATTTTATTAGTCTGAAATGTACAATAAATGTATTGCTATCAAAGCAGTTTATTGTCAATAGATTAGCCACAATAGTGCAAGCTATAACACTATATTTATTCTGCAGAATGCTTTACCATGCCTGAGGAAACAGCTCTAGAAGCTCTCTCTGTTTGTTTTAGGATAGCAGCTGCCATATTAGCTTGGTGTGACATCACTTCCTGCCTGAGTCTCTCCCTGCTCACTTATAGCTCTGGGCTCAGATTACAGGGGGGGAGGGAGAGAGGAGCAAACTGAGCATGCTCAAGCCCAAGCCCTGGAGGTTTTAGCTCAAAGAAGGAAGTCTGATAGAGAAGTCCATGTGTACACAATAGGAGAGGAATGCTGTGTTTCAGCAATATTTTGATGGTTTACTGGTGTACAGGTATGGGACCTGTTATCCAGAATGCTCGGGACCTGGGGTTTTCCGGATAATGGGTCCTTTCGTAATTTGGGTCTTCATGCCTTAAGTCTACTAGAAATTCATGTAAACATTAAATAAACCCAGCAGGCTGGTTTTGCTTCCAATAAGGATTAATTATATCTTAGTTGGGATCAAATACAAGCTGCTGTTTTATTATTACAGAGAAAAAGTAAATCATTTTTAAAAATTTGGATTATTTGGATAAAATGGAGTCTATGGGAGACAGCCATTCCGTAATTCGGAGCTTTCTGGATATCGGGTTTCCGGATAAGGGACCCTATACCTGTATTTACATAGACCTTTCTGACAAAGCTTACTTAATTTTAGCCTTTCCTTTAAAGTGCTGGCACTTTTGTACATGTGAAATGAATATTATGGTACTTTACAAACAATAAACAAAAATATGGATTGGGGATGGCACACATGTAAATAAATTGGTTATTCTATGTGTAAATTTCTGAATACATGATATAGAATGCCTTAATATCATAGACATTTAGGGGTTGATTTATCAAAAGTCAAGTTTTCATTTCACGATTCAAGAAAAAAAATGAAGTGAAAAAACGCAACTAAGAATATACTCAAGAATATTCATTGGGACCTCAAATTGTCACCATTTATTAAAGAATAAAACCACAAAAAGTTGCCAGAAAAAAATAGAAGCTGTTGAGGTTCAATAGGAATTGTCTCGAACAGCTTTAATAATATATTTATTTTCCTGGTTCATTAAAACATTAGAACTTTTTAGCCTCCTTGAAAGCTAATTGAAGCTAATTGGCGCGCAACATTTTCTTATGAATAAAAAAAACTTGAATGGGAATCTTCAGTCGCGTTTTTTAAAATAGGCTAGCATTCGAGAGAAAAAGTCGCCCGAGTTTTGTTGCAGTTTTTTTCTTGGTGCTCATGTTTTTTTCCTCTCACGACCTCTACAATGAGTAAATGGACCTTTTAAGAGTTATACCTAGATGAAAGATTGGCCAGGGCTCGGTTGAGAACCTCCGGAGTATCATCTGTAGGAGTGCCCTGCTGTGTCCCGCCAGTGTCGGTTTTGCTTTCGCTGTCTGATGCCGTCTCGCCATCTGTTTTGACTTCAGATTCAGCCTCAGTCTCGGTCTCCTGGAAAGTGCTGGGAACATAAGGTAACTAAAATATAAAAACAAAAAACAGAGGGTAATGAGGTCTTGCATCTGATTTATATAAAACCAACCATTTAAAGGGCTAGTTCGCCTTTAATTTAACTTTTAATATGTTACAGAATGGCTGCTTCTGAGTATCTTTTCAACTGGTCCTTTTTTTTTATTATATGCTTCTTCTCCTGCCTCTTTCCAGCCTTCAAATGGGGGTCGCTGACTCTAGCCATCAAAAAACTACTGCTCTGTGAGGATACAATTTTAAGGATGCGTTAACTATTTTTTACTTTCTATTCAATGCCTGACTAAATTCCATTTGTGTCTCATACAAATCAAAGCATGGTTGCAAGGATAATTTGGACTCTAGCAGCCAGATAGCTGTTGAACCTGAAGATCTGCGACATAAAAAGCCAAATCATTTGAAAACCACAAATAATAAAAAATACAAGCATATTGTCTGAGAATATCACTTTCTACCGACTATAAGCTAGTGTAAAGGAGAACAGCCCCCTAAAATTAATCACTTCCCAATGATCCCAATGAAACCCCTTTCTTCATATAATGGAATCTGGTATATTGCATCTCTGGCTGGATAATTATACCTTTGCAGCCTGCAGCTTTACAAGGTTTCAGACCTGTCATTAAGGAGCGATACAGTTAGAACAATTATCAGTAAACGCAGGCAAAGCTGCCCCTGAGTGAAAGGCCAGATTTATCTCAAAGACTAATGAATAATACATCAATGTTAAAGAAGGAGTGTGTGTGTGTGTGTGTGTTTGTCCCTACGCTTGCTTTATCCACAGTAAGTTCATAATTCTTTATGTGACATTTAATAGACTCAATCGCCAGCCAGGAACAAAAAAAAAAAAAAAAAAGAACAAATAAAATTCAATACAAAGTAAAAACAAGGTTTCTTTACAGGCAGTCCTCGATTTACATACGCGATAGGGTCTGTTTAATTTGTGTGCAAGTTGAAACATATACATTTACTTATTAAATGCAACAAGACAGATGTTTGTCTTAACATAGTATTTCTTTTTCTGTGCTCTGCAGTACACAACACACACCAGAGTGGATTGGGGCAGGTGGTTTATTAAAGCTTAATGCTAATAAAGGCCAAGCAAACCACAGTATGTTACTGTAATAACCTCTGTTTGCACGTATGAGTTGTATGTAAGTCGTGTGTGTATGTAACTAGGGATAGGCAAATTTGACGCGCGGCAAAAAAATTTTGACGCACAACGCCATACAAGTCTATGGGCATCATTTCCGCAGCGAAACAAGGCGAAAAAATTTGCCCATCCCTATATGTAACACAGGGATTCCCTGTACTTTATTTATGAGCAAACAATAGTATGTTAATAACGCCATTCTATTGATTGTATTCTCAGCCAGGGATTATAGATTTCCGGAACAAATAATGTAGCTAGGCAACCGTTTCCTGTTGATTCCCTGGTACAAGACCTATTATCCTCCAAAGGATCTCCCATCTGCTGTAGCAAAGTGACAATGCCTTATCAACCCCTGGCCATGTACTACAAAAGGGGATAGTAAAATACAAGTTGCGTTTTTGGACAAATAACATTTTCTCTCAGGCCGATATTATACGGGCCCTTATGGCAACTAATAAGTGGTATGCAAATATGGAGCAAGTGAGATCATTTGTAGATAACTGCATGTTCCCATCGAATAAAAAATATTAAAATAGTTTCAGCTGAAATTCTGCACTTCCTTATGTGAGAAAAAGAAAAGCAAATACAAATCTTAAAAGGGTGGTTCACCTTTAAGTTAACTTTTAGTATGTTATTGAATGGTTAATTCTAAGAAACCTTTCAATTGCCCTTGATTTTTTCTTTTTTCTAACTTCTAACGCTTTCCTGCTTTCAAATCGGGGTCACTGACCCCATATAAAAAACAAATGCTCTTTAAAGAGTATTGTTATTTCTACTTTTTATTACTCGTCTTTTTATTTAGACCCTCTCCTGTTCATATTCCAGTCTCTTATTCAAATCAGTGCATGATTGCTAGGGTAATTTGGACCCTAGCAACCAGATTGCTGAAACTGCAAACTGGAGAGCTGTTGAATAAAAAGCTAAATAACAAAAACAAAACACAAATAAAAAATACAAACCAATTGCAAATTGTCTCAGAATATCACTCTCTACATAATTCTAAAGTTAATTAGAATGTGAACATCCCATTTAATAAAAGAATTCTAAAAAAACTGACATTATAGTAATTCACTGCCCAGTTTGCTCAAATACAGCATGAAATAAAGGTTGAAAGATATAAAAGAACTGCAATCCTTCTGGCTCATTAATGAAAATCCTCAGAAACATCATGGATCCCATACAATATAAATCTTGTTTTGGAGAAGTCCTGTTGTACAATTACCATTTGTGGCAGACCTTCACAAGTAAATGTTGTGTTGTGAGTCTGAAAATATGGAATAAATGTCTCCATGTGGCAGCTCTCGAAAAGTATGAATGCAAGCCAGTGTGCACAATAAATTAATAGTGAATAATGTGCCCCTGGAGGTGTATGACCATATGAAGGCATGAGGTAACAGGCGCTTTATTTCAGGCCACTAAATTAAAAGGTGTCCTTAAATACACTTATTTTTAAACGGATCTAAAACAATCCATAAAACTGTCTCACAACGCCCCCTAGCTCTCTTAAGTAAGTGACCCAAACTTGATAACAGAGGAGTATCTTATCCTTCGAAACACTGTCAGTCATGCTGCAGAACAGAAAGCCTGAATGCTCATGTGCAATTCTTACTACAGGATTCTTTTGCTTTCATTAAGGCTCTGACCCTGTAGAGCTGAGGAAATATTTTGAGTGATATTGCTTTAAGAATGCAACCTTTATATTCCCAGGATTATAGTAGCAGACCCCTTGATAATATGTTTGAGTATGCCGAAACTTGCCGTTCAGCAGGAAAAATAAGGTTGACAATCATTGCTTAGGTCCCCTTAAAAGTACATTATAGGACTACATAGGTTAATACCACACAGGGCTGAAACTGTGGCTGCTAAAAAAAAAGTAGGTCGAGAATTGACCCTTTACCCTGACTGCACTGAAATCCACTGTATCCGCTGAAATCTGCTGCGTGTGGCTGCATCCAGGCCTCTGCAATTGATTCAGGAACAGGATTTGGGCACAGGCAAAGCAAATGGCTGATTCCAGCATAGGAGTTGATTCAGCCCCTACACTGGAGCCAGCCCCCCCTTCACTGGAGCCAGCCCCCCCTACACTGGAGCCAGCCCCCCCCCTACACTGGAGCCAGCCCCCCCCCTACACTGGAGCCAGCCCCCCCCCTACACTGGAGCCAGCCCCCCCCCCTACACTGGAGCCAGCCCCCCCCCCTACACTGGAGCCAGCCCCCCCCCCCTACACTGGAGCCAGCCCCCCCTTCACTGGAGCCAGCCCCCACTTCACTGGAGCCAGCCCCCCATACACTGGAGCCAGCCCCCCCTACACTGGAGCCAGCCCCCCTACACTGGAGCCAGCCCCCTCCCTACACTGGAGCCAGCCCCCCCCTACATTGGAGCCAGCCCCCCCACACTGAACCCCTACACTGGAGCCAGCCCTCTAACTTGTCTGCATTTGGATCCATTGCATCACCACTGTGTGGCATTAGCTTTAAAGGAATAGTTTAATGTGAAAATAAAAACTGGGTAAATAGATAGGCTGTGCAAAATAAAAAATGTTTCGAATATAGTTAGTCAGCCAAAAATGTAATGTATAAAGGCTGGTGTGACTGGATGTGTAACATAATAGCCAGAACACTACTTCCTGCTTTTCAGCTCTCTAACTCTTGAGTTAGTCAGCTACTTTAAGGGGGGCCACGTGATACATATTTGTTCAGTGAGTTTGTAATTGATCCTCAGCATGGAGCTCAAATTCAAAAGCAACAGATATGACCCCCTCTCAAGTCTCTGATTGGTTACTGCCTGGTAACGAGTCAGTGTAAACCAAAAGAGCTGAAAAGCAGGAAGTAGTGTTCTGGCTATTATGTTAGACATCCAGTCACTCCAGCCTTTATACATTACATTTTTGCCAAAATAACTATATTCGAAACATTTTTTATTTTGCACAGCCTATTTACCCAGTTTTTATTTTTACACTGAACAATTCCTTTAAAGGCAGCAGATATAGTTTCCCTTTATATCCGACTTACATCCCTATAACTGTTGCTAAACAACTTCCTGCACTGCCCATCAATAACCCTGAGCATCTCCAGGTCAGCTGCTATGTCAGTATATTTCATTGCTAAATCAACAGCGGCTGTGACTGCTTGGATGTCAGTGGTCTCACCATGCCCAGAGCTCTCATGCCAGGGAATGATAATGAGACCTGTCACTGGCCTGTAACCGCTCCAGGGCACACAGGCACTTCTGTTCCAGCACATAGTAGCACATCACTCACCAGGGCATCTTAATCAAGAGAGTTGAAAATTGATCAGAATCTGTGTGATTTCATTGAAGTGATATGTCACACCAATAGTGGGTACCCTAATCTATCATAGATCAAGATTTATATATCAGTATCAATGCAAAGGGCAAATCACATGAAGCACAGGAGGCATAAGCAGTCTTTCCCAATCATGCGGATTACCAATAACAGAGGCCAAAACACAGGGAAAAACCATATGTGCCATTACAGTCATGGGATTTTCTATACTAATCCAGAAAGATTCGGAACAGAGGACAGAAATCAGATTAAATTGAACTGCATCTAAAACAGGACATCTAAATAGATTTCTGTATGAAGCTGGCAACACAGCAAAATAAAAATGAATTCCACAAAGTGAAACCAATTAAAAACAGTCATAATAAATACAGGTATGGGATCCATTATACAGAAAGCTCAGAATAACAGAAAAGTAATTTCCCATACACTCCATTTTATCCAAATAATTAAATTTTTTGAAAATGATTTCCTTTTTTACTGTAATAATAAAACAGTACCTTGTACTCGATCCAAACTAAGAAATAAAACCAACCTATTGGGTTTATTGGGAGGCCCATTTATCAAATCCAAATTTCTAATTCATGTGAATTTGTTTTTTACTCTAAAATTTGAATATACTTGAAATTCGAATAGGAAGTTATTTAGGAAAAAATGTGAACGTCTACAACTCCAACAAATATTAAAGACTCGAAAACTCTAATCGAATTCAACTAAACTCGAATCGAGTGTTTTCTCTGAAATAAACTCGAATGTCAGGAAGGCTATTAACATCATCAAATGGGTCACTGGACCTCTGCCATTGACTTCTACATGAGCTCAGCAGGTTTTAGATGGCGAATAGTCGAATTCAAATTGTTCCCAGGGTCAAGGTTTGATAAATCTCAAATTTGAATCGAGTTTGGATTATTTCTAATTCAAATTTGGAAGTTTTAACCAAAAATTCAATTCAAAAATTCTGATTCAAATTTACTTTTCGACCCTTAATAGGTCTGCCCCTTAATGTTTACATGATTTTCTTGTAGAATTAAGGTATCAAGATCCAAATTACGGAAAGATACGTTATCCAGAAAAGTCCAGTTTCCGAGCGTTCTGGATAAAAGGTCCTACACCAATAATTTGCCATTGGTCTTTGTTTATTTATGGTATTTGATGTCATTAGTAAACGAGTTGCTATGATTCAAGTGGAATAAAATTTAACTGTGCATTAACATTTGCAAATAGGTTGTTGTTTAACACACATGACTCCTGTAGTGGTTTCTTATTTTTAACTTACAAAATTAGGTCGATGTGTTAGAGTCCTGTGAGGGACTCCGTACCCGACTCGTACCCGCAACCTGCAATCCGCAACCCGGACCCCTCACGCCTACCCGTTTGGACCCACTACCCGACCTGACCTGCAAGTACTTTATCCGCAACCCCGCTAATCATCAAGAATCAGAAGTGCGGTCATTGTAAACCGGAAGTGACATCATCGGAAGGAGGCGTGATCAGAAAAAAGGAGTCAAAATCGCTATTGAGAAGACACGCGGCCCACAAACCCGCCAAACCGCATCTATACCCACACAAGGATCTTCTACCCGCAACCCACAGGGTACCGCAGGTTTTTGCAGGTAACTCAGCCAGAGGTGCCCACACTTTTGCATTCAACTGTAAATCAAAAATTACAACAAATAGAATAAAAATGTCTTTGAGAAAGGGACCCAAGATAATCAAGCCTTTTATAGTGTAATGAAAAATAACAAAGTGTGTAATCTATGCATGTACAGTACATTAATAATGATTTCATTTGTACTAAGCCATATAGAAGGTTTTTACTGGGAATGTGGAACAGGCTCGGTTTCGTTTAGAATGAATCAAATTACTGATAGAGAAATAAAATACCCAGAATTGATGACATTTAGACATGCGTCCGGGCAAAGGTAAAAGTCTGCATTTTCAAGCACTTGCCGATTGTGCTGACACCGGATCCCATCACAAAGACAGCAGCTGATCTGTGAGCTCTGCACTCGGTTTACAGATACTGAGAGATTAAGGCCACACGCATATTCCAAAGACCAAATGACCAGCACAAAAACAAAATTATTAGACACCTACACGTCCAAGGCTTCATCATTGCATTGAGGTGAATTGCAAAGGTATAGACACTGTGCACTGCTATGAAAATATGGATGATTAAGGCCAACTGCCGGTTCTAAAGGCCGTTCCCCCTGACACAGTCTATTTACCAACGTCAACAGCAAATTCAGTTCCCGTGGCTTCTGTGTCATGTTTCCATTCTGGTGAAAGATCTAACATTTATGGAGTTTTACCATTAAAATCTCTACTGCCTTGGCAAACACTGCAATTATCGCAAAAATTAAAATTTAATATAAGCTTCCTCATGGTGAAGTAAGAAACTTTCTAAATACAATCAATTAAAATTCTGCATTGTTTCTGAAAACGTTTATATTCACTATTCCTCTCTCAGAATCTGTTTCTCTTCATTCTGTCTTCATGCAAAAGTTGGGTGTCAGATAAATGATCCAATATATCGTATAGGGGGGCTCCTTTTGCCTAGAAGATGTATTAGAGCTCACTCTATTAAAATTACCAGACATCATGGGGCACATTTACTTAGGGTCGAATATCGAGGTTTAATTAACCCTCGATATTCGACTGTCGAAGTTAAATCCTTCGACTTCGAATGTTGAAGGTTTTAGTGCAATTCGTTCGATCGAACGATCGAAGGAATAATCATTCGATCGAACGATTAAATCCTTTGAATCGAACGATTCGATCAAACGATTTTCCTTCGATCACAAATTAGCTAGAAAGCCTATGGGGACCTTCCCCATAGGCTAACATTGTGGTTCGGTAGGTTTTAGGTGGCGAAGTAGGGGGTCGAAGTTTTTTTTAAAGAGACAGTACTTCGACTATCGAATGGTCGAATATTCGAACGATTTTTAGTTTGAGTCGTCCGATTTGAAGTAGCCAATTCGATGGTCGAAGTAGCCAATTCGATGGTCAGAGTAGCCAATTCGATGGTCGAAGTAGCCAATTCGATGGTCGAAGTAGCCAAAAAATACTTTGAAATTCAAAGTATTTTTTTATTCTATTCCTTCACTCGAGCTAAGTAAATGTGCCCCCATGTCTCCCTATAAGATATATTGGATCATTCATCTGACACCCAACTGCTGCATAAAGACAAAATGAAGAGAAACAGAGGAATAGTGAATCTAAACTTGATTATTTCAGAAACAATGCAGAATTTTTAATTGGTTGTATTTGGTAAGTTTATTACTTCAGTATGAGGAAGCTTATATTAGATTTTAATTTTCGCGACAGTTCCCCCTTATAACAGTAACAACCAACACTGTCCTTCATTCAAAAGTTGATGTTGGTTGCAAATCTAACATATGCCCATGCTGTATTGCTCTGAAGCTTGTTTACGCCACAGGCAAACACAGGGATGGACAAGGAACAATTTGCTTACCGAAAAAGGACGTGGATTTTTCAAACACTTCAGGGAATAATGAGAAATCGCTACTGCTGGATATTCAGCTCTCAAGGAACCCAGATTATCCAGCATTAGAAAGGGTTAAACCAAATAGGAAAACGGTGCTCTATATAAGGTATTGGTGCTGGAAATAGTGAGTGGGAAATCTTGCATTTAAAGCTCATCCCTGGGAAAGTTTGTGTTCTTTCTGTAAACTGCCTATGAATTCTTATTTGGGACAGATCTCTACATGTATAATCTGCACTGTAATAATGTTGCAACAAGTTATTATGCTAATCTCTGTAGTAGCAATTCTGCTGGAGGGGAGGTTGAAGTAAATAGGAAAGGAGGAAAACTGTTCTGTTCATAATAAAGGTGCCTGATTTATGACACAACTGCAATGCTTCATTCATTAGTATTATTTACTTATAAATTCTGCTTCTGTTTAATGGGATCTCTTTTATTCCTAGGACTGAATGAATAAAAGAAAACTAGGAAGACAGGTTAGAACCAAAAAGACAACGCAATGGCGTTGAGTTGCTTTAGCTTTTTATTCAGCAGCTCTCCAGTTTGCAGTTTCAGCAATATGTTTGCTAGGCAAAATTACCCTAGCCAGTGTCGGACTGGGCCCACGCCGGGCCAGACCCCCTCTCCGGACATTGTTTTTCCAAAAAAAACCAAACTAATTTTTTTCAGCGCCGTGTCTGCACATGCACACAGAGTGCGCCATTGCATCACACTGGGGGGGGCTGGAGGGGGGCCCTGAACAGCACTCCCGGTGGGCCCCGGGCCTCCCAGTCCGACCCTGTCCCTAGCAGCCATGTATTGATTTGAATAAGAGACTGGAATATGAAAACAAGAATGCCTGAAAAGAAAGAGGAGTAAGGAAAAAGTAGTAATAACAAAACATTTGTTGCCTTACACATAGAGATGCACCAAATCCAGGATTCGGGATTCAGCCTTTTTCAGCAGGATTCGGATTGGGCCGAATCCTTATGCCCGGCCGAACCAAATCCTAATTTGCATATGCAAATTAGGGGTGGGGAGGGAAATGACTGACTTTTTGTCAGAAAACAAGGAAGTATTAAATGTTTTTCCCTTCCCACCCCTAATTTGCATTGCAAATTAGGGTTCGGATTCGGTTCGGTATTCGGCCGAATCTTTTGCGAAGGATTCGGCCGAATCCACTTCCAAAAAAGTGGATTAGGTGCATCCCTGCTTACACAGCATTTGTTTTTAGATGGGGTGTAGAACCCCCATTTGGAAGCTGGAAAGCGTCAGAAGAAGAAGGCAAATCATTAAAAAACTATTAAAAAAAAAAGAAAAAATAATGAGCACAAACTGAAAAGTTGCTAGTGTCGGCCATTCTATAACATGCTTAAACTTTGCCTGTATTATTATTTTGTTACACAAGTCTCCAAGTATATAAGCCCTACACAGGGGTACAACATGGTAATTTTGCCTTCCCTTTAACAAGGAACAACAGCCAAGTCAATTGCATTACAAGGTGCAAACGAAGCAACGCTCATCTGAGCACAAACATGAGGTCGGCCAGTGTGAAGGCAAGTGCTAAATATCAGCTACATTATTATACAAACCTGATTTTGGAGCTGATACAACAGGACAGCCACAGTGCTGTGAATCCTCAGTGTCAATCATGGATATGGCTGCCTATTCTAATTCTCCCATTATGTGACCCCAAATAACACAGAAGCAGCATCTAAACCCAACACTCTTGCAGACACATTCCACTGACAGATTAAAGGGGCAGTTCCCCTAAAAATTTATTTTAGTATGTTGCAGAAAACAATGCTGTAAAGGCAAACTTCAATTGTGTTTTTTTTTTTTTCATTTATTTGTGGCTTTATTTATCTGGTTGCTAGGGTCCCGCTTATCCGAGCAACCATGCAACGACTGGGAAGTTACTAAAAGAGAAATAGGAAGGGGGGCCATTATAAAAAAAAATATATACTGTATATATTTTATTTTCCACCTAGGGGGTCAGCGACTCCTAAACAGTAAGGCGTCATTTTAAATGGCCTTCTGGAAATGAAAAGAAGAGGAGAATAATGTATAAAGTAGGGGATGCACCGAATCCAGCCTTTTTCAGCAGGATTCAGCCGAATCCTTCTGCCCGGCTGAACCGAATTTGCATATGCAAATTAGAGGCGGGAGGGAAATTGAAGTAAAAAATGTTTTCCCCTTCCTACCCCTAATTTGCATATGCTAATTAGGGTTCGGATTCGGGTTCAGTATTCGGTCGAATCTTTCACGAAGGATTCGGGGGTTCGGCCGAATCCAAAAAAGTGGATTCTGTGCATCCCTGGTATAAAGCATAAGAAAAGTACTGCCTGACCTATGGCACACTGATAGGGGATATACAAGTGGACTTCCCCTTTAATGAGCAAGAGGGACACTATACATTTTATAAAACAGATCAATAAAGAGCAAACACCTTTGCTGAGTGTTAAAGCAATAGGCGCATGTTTGCATGAGAGATGCTACACAGTCTAAGTCAGTCCATGATGAAGTCATGAAGGATTGTGACGTGCAGCTCAATAATGATGTCACTGGGATCGTGATGTAATTAAATACAGATATATCAATATTCCCCCTGGTGATTAGCCCAGCAGTGCACTCACTCACATCCCCTGGTGCATGTTTACCTTGTCTTCCTCCTCCTGCTCCCGGCCCACTCTCTGCCTCAGCTCCGTCATTGTATCCGTGTTGGCTGGAAAAGGGAGATGCGGCTTTAATGTTACCGGAAAGCCGCCCGGTGCTGGATAACAAGATTTTTAGGGGTGCGCACGATTGTCTCTCTGCTCTACCGACGCGCGTCACCCTAACTCTCCTGCAAGAACGCGCCCCTCGCAACGAGAACGAGCGTTTCCGGCAAGCGCAGTCCCGAGCTTCGCTTCCATTGGTTGACGCGATTCGCAGCACCGCGTTCCCATTGGAGTAGAAAGAGAACCTGCCCGCCCCTAAAGGACGAGGCGACGCGCGGCTCCTTGTCAGCGTGCCCCGCGATGACGTCAGCGGTTTCCAGAGGAAATTAAAGGAACAGTAACACCAAAAAATGCAAGTGTTTTAAAGTAATGACAATTTCATGTAGTGTTGCCCTGCACTGGTAAAACTGATGTGTTTGCTTCAGAAACTCTACTATAGTTCATGCAAACAAGCTGCTGTGGGGCAATGGTGGAACTTGAAAAAAGGCTATATGCCACAGGTTAAATAGTGGATAACAGATAACATTATGTTCTACAGAGCTTATCTGCTGTGTAACCTGATCCTTTTCTCCTTTGAATGGCTGCCCCCATTGCTACACAGCAGCTTATTTATATAAACAATAGTAGTGTTTCTGAAGCAAACACACCAGTTTTACCAGTGCACGGGCAACACTGCATTATATTTTCATTACTTTAAAACACTTTTATTTTTTGACGTTACTGTTCCTTTAAAGGAAAACTTTACCCCTCAAACAATGTAGGTCTCTCAAAAAATATATTACATGAAACAGCATATGTAAACATTGCTTCATGTAAATAAACCACTTTCATAATAATATATTTACGGAATATCGACAGCCCCCTGGGATCTTACGATTCACTGTGAACACAAACTATAATTGTTAGGTCACATGAGCCAATTACAGTTAGAGCTGCAGTATTTCTGGTCAGGTGATCTCTGAGGCAGCACACAGACCATCACAAAATGGTGGCTCAAGGCAAGAGATGCAAAAGGGCAAGATTTACTTAAATATATATTCCAGTTTGGTAAGATTATTTAATATGCCACTTAATATGATATAAACTATCTGCTGCTCAAGTATTCATTTTGGGTTATGGTTTTCCTTTAAAAAGCCACAAACACCACAAAAGGATATAAAAGGTTTGTCATTTAGTATTAACGGCACCAAGGATATTTGTCATATGTCTCCCAGTGTCACGGAAACCTCTTGCTGCGAACAATGTTGACAAGAACAAATGACTTGTTTTTCCAAGTACAAAGAGGCACAAACAACCTTCCACCAGCCTACTAAATAGTGACAGTCTATGGCATCTCAGGGTAAGGTCACACTGGGCGTTTTGGGGAAACTTCAGGCGACTTCGGAAAATGAATCGCCGTGTGTGATGAACGCCGGCGTTTTTTCATTATAGCTGGCGCAGAGTCAGGGAAGGTGTTTGGGGAGATTGGTCGCCGCAAAGACGAGGCAGTTAGTGTGGCCTAACCCTTAAAGCAGCCCCTCTAGCATTGGCCAGAATCCACAGATTGCCAGTCTGGCCTCAGCCTTACTGCAGCACCAGGGTCCAATTTATAATTTAGATCTGTATTGAAAGAGAAACAGGTGGAATATTTTCCTTTGCAACATGTCTGTGCTAAATGCTATACTTAAAGGGCTGGCTCGCCTTCAAACAACCAGTTGTTTTCCGATAGATCACCAGAAAGAACGACTTTTTCCAATTACTTTGTATTTTCTATGTGTCACAGTTTTTCTAATATTGAAGTGTAAAGTGTCATTTTTCACCTTCTAAAGCAGCTCTGGGAAGGGCGGTCGACTACCCTGTGAACTGTTCTAAATTGATACATATAGTTGATACATTTCTTATCTTTGCCCCTACTGAGCAGAATCTCTGGGTTTCATTAAAGGCAGCTGTTAGAATTGATACAATAGTTTCTAATACTCCAGAGATGCTGCTGAGAAATGTATCAAGGGGCACAGGTACTTAGCTCGAGTGAAGGAATAGAATAAAAAATACTTTGAATTTCGAAGTATTTTTTTGGCTACTTCGACCATCAAATTGGCTACTTCGACCTTCGACTTCGAATCGAACGGTTCAAACTAAAAATCGTTCAACAATTCGACCATTCGATAGTCGAAGTACTGTCTCTTTAAAAAAAACTTTGACCCCCCACTTTGCCACCTGAAACCTACCGAGCATCAATGTTAGCCTAATGTTAGCCTATGGGGAATCACCCCTTTAAAATTGGCCATATATATATGCCTAGGTTGGAAAGCTTGGTCCATGTTGACCATAACAACAACCCCAACCCTCTGTGTAAGTGTGCTGAGTTGGGGGGGATCGGTTGACAGACCATCATGTAAGATCGCAGGTGAATTATCATGTTTGTTGGCAGATCGGTAATGCATTGGCAAATGATGAAATGAAGAGTGGCCCAATAAAGAGTATAATAAAAGGACTTGTACAAATGTGTCCACTGATTCGTTGGATACAGTGGAGGATCAGCTAGTTTGTGTTAAGGGGTTGTTCACCCTTATTTTAGGTGTAGAGAGTAATATTCTGAGACAATTTTCATTTGGTTTTCATCTTGTCAATTTGCAATTGGTTTTCATCTTGGCCACGTCACCTAATATCCATTTTGAACATGGGGTTTGAGACATTTAGCTTTTTCATCAGCTCTCCAGGTTGCAATTACAGCAATCTGGTTGCTAGGTTCCAAATTACCATAGCAACCATTTACTGATTTGAATATGAGAATGGAATATGAATAGGAGAGGGCCTGAATAGAAAGATGAGTATTAAAATGTAGCAATACCTTTGAAGCCTTGCAGAGCATTTGTTTTTCTGGTGGGGTCAATGACCCTCCCGCTCACCATTTCAAAGCTGGAAAGAGTCAGAAGACGACAAATAATTCAAAAACACAAAAATGAAGACCAATTGAAAATCTAGGTATTCTATAACATACTAAAAGTTAATTTAGAGGTGAACCACCCCTAAAATATAGTCCACAATCCAACATGGCCCGAGGTCAGTTGATATCTAGAGAAGCTAGATTCATAGGGGAGAGTATCATAACGGAGCTAAGATACGCCAGTCAGATACGAACATCTCGCTATGTAGTGGGCATACGTGAAAGACTTTCTGTGGTTTGGCCTTCCGCTTGGTTGCTCCTTAGGCTTTCATCACTGCCTGAATAAGAAGATCTAAACAGAATCAGGTGTGTTGCTATCCCTCTCCAATACGCTGTAAAAAAGCATTAGCAGAAGACATTTTTATTTTCAAGAGCTTGTCTGCAGTCTGATAGATTATTGGAAAGCTTATGGAAACTGAAGTGGTTATATATGCCCAGGTGGAGGACAATTAAGGTGAACATACTTCTCAAACAAATTGTTCCATAAATTGTTTTGGTGATGGTAGTGCACTAACCTGTGAGTTTGCCAATATCTAGGTCTTTAATCCAATTGGCTGCCAAGTAAATACCCATGGTCAGATTAAGAGGGGTAATTATTAAAGTCCGAATGTTTTTTTTTTTTTTATTATTACTATAAAATCCGTATTTTTAGTGGAAAACAAAATCTTGAATTTTTCGAGATTTATTATACCCCGAGGATGGGAAAAAGTCAGAATGCGAAAATCCAGCATCTCAGACCTACAGAGGTTGTATATAAGTCAATGGGAGAAGGCCCTATCTTATTTGTAAATTTCTATGGCCTGCGCTGGAATTAGCCTGAAAATCAGACTTTTTTGGGCAAAAACCCCCAAAAAATTGAGCGATTCTGAAAAAATCTCTTTAAAAAATGTACGATTTGGATTTCCGCTCGATTTTATCGAGTTTTTCCCCGATCCGATTAGATTGTGTCTTTTTAATAATAAAAAAGATCAAATTGTGTATGCTAGTTTGGTCTGACATTTTTTATTTATTTTAAATATAGTACAGAAAAATTTGGATTTTGATAAATAAGGCCACCCCATGTTATTAGACAATCATTTTGCGTTAATTACAAAAACTTCAGTCTAATCACAGGTAAGAAATTATTTATGCAGCATTTTCCATTACAATCGTGGTCTCCTCTATTGCATTCCAAGCAACCTGGACAAAGCTAAAATGTGTTTTTTAGAAAGATACAACAATAAGGGGCCCATTCACTAAGTTCGAGTGATGGAATAGAATAAAAAAGTTTTTTTTTGGCTACTTCGACCATCGAATTGGCTACTTCGACCTTCGACTACGACTTCGAATCGAACGATTCGAACTAAAAATCGTTCGACTATTCGACCATTTGATAGTCGAAGTACTGTCTCTTTAAGAAAAAACTTTGACCCCCTAGTTCGCCACGTAAAAGCTATCGAAGTTCATGTTAGCCTATGGGGAAGGATCGAAGGATAATCGAATCGAACGAATTGCGCAAAATCCTTTGACTTCGATATTCGAAGTGGAAGGATTTTAATTTGCCAGTCGAATATCGAGGGTTTATTAACCCTCGATATTTGACCCTTAATACATCTGCCCCTAAGCCTGCACTTGCATTTTTTCCCACTAACTGAATTCTGTTATCACTGTGTGGCATGCCCTTTAGTAGAGCAAATGTCATTATATAAAGAAAAATCAAGTGACTCATCGTCACTGGAGGGTTTCTATAAATATTCTCTCACACAGGCTTATTTTAAGTGCAGCATATATTTTTGTGTTTCAAGGGTAATCTTGATTTGTTCCAGTGTTACTGTGAAATATATTGATATCATGCCCTGTTGTGGTAGATGCAATGTTCAATAATGCAAGTCAGGCGTTGAGGATGAATTGATACAGGTATGGGATCCGTTATTCAGAAACCTGTTATCTAAAAAGCTCTGAATTATAGGAGGCCATCTCCCGAAGACTCAATTTAAATCAAATAATTCACATTTCTAAAATTTTTTCCTATTTTTCTGTAGTAATAAAACAGGACCTTGTACTTGATCCCATCTAAGACATAATAACTACTTATAGGTGGCAAAACAATCCTATTGGGTTTATTTAATGTTTACATTTTATTTTGTGTATATATAAAAAAGGAAATGTTGGCACTATCTCAAAGACATTTGCTTAACCTACATTTGGCTACATGTGCATAAAGTAATTTTGCAGTTTTATAAACACACAGGACTTTTACGTGGTTTACAGTGGCATTAATATGTTTCAACATCTTTCTAAAAAAACAAAAAAAACATTTATGACTATGCCTCGTGTGCAAATGTATAGTTATGTGCATGAATAGGAATTATCTCAGGCTCACAGCAACACAACGGTGGAAACACAACAGAGGTAGGGCTTTGCACAGACAACAACTGAAATACTGTTGTACAAAGCAACGCTCATAGAAAACACACTGCAATGATTTGCCATAAATAAATGTACAGGATAGAAATGAATGGTGTATCAGTGATAACTATTTGCAGTACAGGTATGGGACCTGTTATCCAGAATGCTCGGGACCTGGGGGTTTTCGTATAACGGATATTTCTGTAATTTGGATCTTCATATCTTTAGTCTACTAGAAAATCATGTAATCATTAAATAAACCCAATTGGCTGGTGTTGCTTCTGATAAGGATTAATTATATCTTAGTTTGGATCTGGTACAAGGTACTGTTTTATTATTACAGAGGAAAAGGAAATCATTTTGAAAAATTTGGATTATTTGGATAAAATGGAGTCTATGGGAGACATCCTCCGTAATTCGGAGCTTTCTGGATAACGGGTTTCCAGATAACGGACCCCATACCTGTATTTTCTTATTTGTGAAAATGGCTTCTTAATTCTGTAAAATATTCAAATTTGCTGCATGGAAAATGTATCATTGCTTTAAACAACAACCCAGTTGTATCCTGCTCACAAGCCTCGGGTCAATGTAGCTTGTTTCCCTTTTTTTCCATTTTATCATTGAATTTCAGCATCATTTGCTTGAAGTTGTGCCAGATGCAGTTGTGCGTGATGCTCCAAATGGCACACTAAGAGGCCCATGTATCAAAGGTCGAATTTCGAATTCATGTGAATTTTTTATAATTCAAATATACTCACAATTCGCCTAGGAGGTTTAAAATTTGAATATCTAATATTCGATTGAATGGTTCTGACCCGAAAATTCCAAATGTATTAAATTTTTATTTGTACGAATCGTGTTTTTTTACCGAAAAAAACCCCGAATGTCAGGAAGGTTATTAACATCAACAAATGGCTCAACGGACCTCTGCCATTGACTTGTGCATGAACTCTTCAGCTTTAAGGTGGCAAATATATGCCCCTAATTGTCTTTAGTTGTGCGGCTTACATTTGTACATTGGGGATGGTGTCAGCAACAACACAACTACCATGCAATTTGCTTGCTGTAAGTCCATAAAGTCAGGTGCATCTCACTAGTGAACCCCTGGAAATAATAGTGCCAGTCTTCCCTTGTCAATAATTGAACTTGTGTGTTATTTATCAGAGTGGGCTGGGCAGGGTAACTGTCACTCCTCTCGAGCATGTGCAAGTGCAAAGAGCATAAGTAACTTTTATAAATGATATTAATCACTGCACAGTTTTGTACCCGTTTTACTATGGTGCCCTAGCGTGTGCATTTTGGCATACACTGAGAATAATCTTGTAGATGGCAGGTCCTTTTTCTTTTCTAAAAGTTTTTGCCACCTTAGAAGATATAACAACTATAGTGGTTGCCAGAAGAGCCAAGCCTCCTCTGTGTAATTGAGTAGAATTTAAAAAATGTATGAATAAAAAGAAAAGTGGTTGGATAGATGAACTTGTTGGCTGCAGTCGTGCCCTTGCAAACCCACTGCTACAGTAATTGTAACCTATTATTCCTTCAGAGAGAGGGAGAGAGAAAAATAAAGGGAACAAACAAACTGTTGTTGCACTTACCAACTTTATTGATTTATAAAACAAATATGTGCACATTCTGCATTTAGTCGTATGACTTTTACAATGTTTTTTCTTATCAAATATCGAATTTTGAATTCATGTGATTTCTTTTTAATTAGAATATACTCACAACTGACTGGGAGGTTATTTAAGAAAATATTAGAATGACTAATATTTGATCAAATGGTTCAAACCCAAATATCCGAATCGTAATTGATTCGTATGAGTCTAATTTTAATAAAAAGTAAAGTGGTTGGATAGATGAACTTGTTGGCTGCAGTCGTGCACTTGAACCCCACTGCTACAGTAATTGTAACCTATTTTTCCTTCAGAGAAAGGGAGAGAAAATAATAAAGGGAACTGTTAGGACTCTTCTGTTTGCCCGTAACCAAACTGTTGTTGCACCTACCAACTTCATTGATTCATAAAACAAATATGTGCACATTCTGCATTTAGTCCTATGACTTTTACAATGTTTTTTCTTGCTCCCTAACATTGATTGTTCTTCTATGTGAACGGCATTCAATAGGGCATCCTAGTCTAGTGTAAAGCACTTAGATTGCCATGGTTAACTAAAAGACAAAGGGGCCACTGTATTTAATAGTAGGGATGTAGCGAACGTCGGAAAAAAAGTTCGCGAACATATTCGCGAACTTGCGCAAAAATGCGAGCGGTTCGCGAACGGTTCGCGAACCCCATAGACTTCAATGGGAAGGCGAACTTTAACATCTAAAAAAGACATTTCTGGCCAGAAAAATGATTTTAAAGTTGTTTAAAGGGTGCAACGACCTGGACAGTGGCATGCCAGAGGGGGATCAAGGGCAAAAATGTATCTGAAAAATCTGCCTGTGTGTGCTTGGAAGAGATAGTGTAGGGGGAGAGCTGTTAGTGATTTCAGGGACAGATGATAGTAAGTTTGCTGGCTAGTAATCTGCTTGATACTGCTCTGTATTGGAACAAAAAAATAAATAAAAGCAGTCCTTACAAGGACTACTGTTATTGCAGCAGTCAGCAGATGAGATCAGAAGCAGGACAGCTGCCCACTGCAGCTACATACAGAGCACTGCAGTAGAAGGTAGATTACTAGCCAGCAAAGCTACCTAAGCTTAAATGTCCCTCAAACCCCTGCAGACTTCTGTCCCTCCAATAACAGAGCAGTATCAACACGATTACTAGCCAGCAAACTTTCAACTGTCCCTGAAATCACTAACAGGCAGCAGCTCTCTCCCTACACTATCTCTTCAGCACACACAGGCAGAGTGAAAAAAACGCTGCAGGGCTTCGGTTTTTATAGGGAAGGGGAGTGGTCCAGGGGAGAGCTTCCTGATTGGCTGCCATGTACCTGCTGGTCTGGGGTGAGAGGGCAAAAAAAAGCGCCAACAATGGCGAACCCAAAATGGCGAACGTCGCGCGACGTTCGCGAACTTCCGGCGAGCGCGAACACCCGATGTTCGCGCGAACAAGTTCACCGGCGAACAGTTCGCGCCATCTCTATTTAATAGTGAAAATGGGAGAGGGTGTTGATCCTGGTGCTTACACTTTTATGTTTTCCTGACTTTTATGACTCAAGACACTCTTTGAGGTTCAATATCTGGATAATGAGGACCCCCTTGACTAAAAACAGGGTTATACTTGTTAGCAAAAGCTCGAAGAGTACCTTGGATACAGATAAGTGTTCACAACAAATGTCATCCTATTTGACTTTGAAGATGGGCTTCTACGGGTATCAAGCGGAGTAAATGAACATTATACTAAGAGGCCCATTTATCAAATATCGAATGTGATTTCTTTTTGATTAGAATATACTCACAATTCAACTGGAAGGTTATTTAAGAAATTATTAGAATGGCTAATATTTGATCAAATGGTCAGACCTGAATATCCGAATCGTAATTGAGTCAAATTTTTCTCAGAAAAAAAAACTTGAATGTCAGGAAGGCCATTAACATCTCCAGATGGCTCAATGGACCTCTGCCTTTGACTTGTCAATGAATTCGGCAGGATTTAGGTGGCGAATATTCGAATTATGACTGTTTCCATGGTCGAGATGTGATAAATTTCACATGCAAATTTACATTAGAATAGGGGGAGTAAAATTTGAATGTGTGAATTTTGACACTCGATAATTCAAATTTACTATTTGACCCTTGCTAAATCTGCCCCTAAATGTCACCTAGTTTTCAGACTGGACCCCTAGCATCTGCCAACCCCTGCCATGGTGTGGAACTGATAGCAGTCTTGTTATACAGTA
Source organism: Xenopus petersii (assembly GCA_038501925.1). NCBI lineage: Eukaryota > Metazoa > Chordata > Amphibia > Anura > Pipidae > Xenopus > Xenopus petersii. The sequence continues at coordinate 106,477,510 of CM076677.1, forward strand.
TTTTTTTGGGGACGAAAAGGAGAATTTCCTATATGGAACTTCAGTTTCTTTAGTCTCCCAAGCAGCATGTGGTTTTTAATCTTGCCTTAACTATATTACAAAGCCTCAGAAAAAAAGGAAGGAATGGGTAATGGAGGGAACAGTACACAGCGGAGGTGAAGATGGAGGGAACAGAGGAAAAAGTCAGGACAGGAGCACCCCTGCGTGAGTGTCCAGTTCCGTTACTGTCCTCTGCACTGGTGGTTCTGACTTTTGAAACAGCTATTGTGAGGACAGCTAATTAACAGGCCTATAAAGGAACGTGCAAAACTGACTTTTCTTCCTTTAGGTGAAATCTTATTTTTAGGGTTATTCCCCCTTTAAATAAAACATACAAGCAAAACTATGACTATTGTTCATAATGGAAAGCATTTCTAAGGTAATTACCTCATCCATAATTTATTACACAAAAGTAATACAAGCTTGTCTGTGGAAAAATCTTTACTGCTCTTTGGAAAGGTAAATGTATGTCTATTTTTAGAAGTAGGACTGTAATTAGTTTTTAGATATTGCAAAAAAACAGATCCATTTTCAGCATGCTCTGTAGATCCCTTCTGTAATGCTTCTGTAATTTAAAATGATTCAGCTATGACAGACCAAGATAAAGGAGAAATAAACATCGAGCAAGTGGATTTACCTACCTAGGCCATCAAGTAAAATATTAATTGAAACTTTCAAATGCAGGAAAAGGCCATATTGTCGCCAAAATAGATTGCTGTAGTTTCCTGTTTTAGCCACTAGATGCTATCATTGAGTACCAAATCCTGTTAAAAAGGGTGTTTCCATTTTTGCGAAAGCCCATCCTGGTAAAAGAGGGTCATGTGTAGCCCATGCTCTATCACACTAGTTGGAAATTGTCTAAATCAGCCAAATAGGTGCTACATACCCCTTTAAGAAATCCTGTAGCCATACCCATTTCTAAATTATCTTATTCTGCCAGTAGACAGGGTTTTGCCAGAAGATGTAATGGTCTGTATATGGATAAGACTATACACTATTTAAGTCATACTGCAGCTTAAAATGTTCTTACAGAATTGGAGAATGCTTGTAGCTTTATGGGATTTGCTCAAAAATACAGAGACCTCAACTTATCCTATATAGTTGAGGATTAAGATGTAGATCAAATTGGAACAAAATCACTAAAAGTAAACCTTGCATTAGAAAAGTATGGGCACTCCTGGTCTATGGCATCTTACAGTAGACTCTTAGGCATTTGCTGGAATTTACAGATTGCCAGTCTGTGTGTGGCCTATATAGATACCTCCCCACCTAAGGGTTTAAGCAAACCACAGTGAACCCACTGCAGTACAAAACTGATTCTGCTTCCCCAAACTATTGCAATACTTCCCTGAAGTAACTTCCAGCTGAAAAAATGTGCCATGCATCCCACTATATACCCAGAACACACACCTTCTACTAGACTGTAGGTGGAGCGTGCTGTGGGAAACAACTCATGGGTTGGCATGATCCAGTTAAAGTACTACTTTACATTACTATTTACAAGATAGTAATTAAGGTTGAAAAAAAGGCATGACCATTGTGTGCAACCATTTGGTCTAAATGAAATGTTTTCTGAAGCTATCTAATGTATCTGCCAGTACAACTGATTCTGCTCATACTGTATAAAGTGAGTACAACGCATACAGTTCTCACTGTAAAAAAAAAAAAAACTTTCAAAATATTAAGATGAAACCTCCTTTTTTTTCTAATGTCAGTGGATGCCCTCATGTCTGCTGGAGGAACTACTGTAAATAAAGCAGCAGTGTGCCCCTCTATATATTTATACATTCAAATGTCCCCTTAATTTATGAGCACTCAGCTCACCATACAAAATATCTCAGGGGAGCCATGATGACAATAGATACAAATATAACAATTTAGGGAGCACCAACCATCTGCTATAGGAAAAAATGGTGTGCAGAGTCAGATAATGTATAATAAATCCAAATAACAAAGAGAAAGAACTGACCCATATAACTGCACCGTCCCATTCACAGCAATCAACTTTCTAATGTGTATTGTAGAAAAAAAGGTTATAAAACTTAACTTTTATTAAGAAAAATATATTAAAATATTAAAGTCCAGTCCCACACTTAAAAAATGGGCTGAGCACGGAGTACTGATTGACCAGGGCACAAATGACAATAGATACATCCTTCTGACATTCTTTTATTTTGGGGCCTATTGTATGCTGTGTATACCATTCCAAATGTACAGAATGTGAATCTACAGTGCCTAACATTGGTGAATGCAAAAATGTGAACATCCCCATTGGATTGACTAACTAGATCAGTGCTAAATAACGAATAATATTATTAATAATATACTCACAGACATGGGGGTTGGGACAGGTGTCCATCAGCAATGGTCAACAGCTGCCTTTACAATACCACAGGGGCTGCATAAGGATGTGCGAATGTGTACATTTTATTTACAAAACAATATTTTACAAATGGAAACGAATGGTTACAAAATGCCAGTGTCCAGTATAGATTTAACACAAGCTCTATATTGAGTTGCGAAATATGTTGGCACTCTATAAATACATAATAATAAGTTAGATATTTCGAGCACATCCAGCATGCATCACTTGAATTTTATAGGAGTCAACCTCTTTGCCTCCTTCTCACCTGTTCACACTGGTAGGGTTGTAACCTTTAAATGCCAGCCTTTCTATATTTTTATAATTCTCCACTGTAAATAACACTGGCATCAAGGATCATTTTTACCAGTACAATACGGGCCTGGGTGGCAATCCAACAGCTGGGGGTGTGTATTTATGGTGGCAGGAAGGGGTTGTAGGTGTAATGGAAGTAATGTAGCATGGTCAAGAAAAACCTAAGATATTAAAATTTTTGGTCGATATGTTGATTTATATACTGCGGTTAGGATTGCTATCTTTTCTGGAAAAAAATACCGGCCTTCATATATATATATTTATCTTTTTTCCCTATTAAAGGAGAAGGAAAGGCTTGTACACTTAACAAATGTTAGGAAGAGGATCGCTCCATGGTGCTTGCCGGTGCAGTTTTCTGCTGATAGGAACACCACCCCACGGTTTCAGGTAAGTAAATACAATCACTTGGGGGTGCCTAACATTTGCCACCCCCAATTGTATGAAGCCTTTCCTTCTCCTTTAATAACATTGGGATCAACTATCATTTTTATGGGCCAAGCCGGTAAAATACCGGCCAAGTGGCAACCCTAACCGCGGTCCAACTGAACTATCAGTGGCTGGAACTCCCAGCATCTCCATAATAACCTGTGCTGGTCTGGACTGAGAATTAAAATAGGCCCTGGCATTTCAGGTAAACAGAGTCACAATAAGCCCCCACTAAATACTGACTTTCTATGGCACCTTATAGCAGCCCCCTCTGGCATTTGCTAGAACCTACAGATTGCCAGTCCGGGCCTGAACCTGTGGCTATCAGAGGGGGATTTACGGTTGCCTAATTTTCTGGAAAACTTGCTGGCAGTTCTTATATTTCTTTCCTAATTCATAACAGTGGCAGCCATCAAGCATCACTTTGTCAGCTGAGCTGAAACAACCACGACCTGGTTAGTAAAAATAATATTTATTAACAATATGAATAATAGGGTAGTGACATAGGAAGGCCATAGTTTTCTCCAAGAAATGTTTAGTTTGTGTATTTTTTCTCCACAGCCTGGAGCCTTTGCGAGGCCCCTCACAACTCCATGGCCTCCCTGTCCTATTGTTACTGATCAGTAAAGCTGATTATTCATAACACACAATATTTATTAGGCGTTTATTAATGCGACACAAGCAGAGGTTGTACAAAGGAGAGAAGAATGAATTGTAAGTAGAACACACGGCGCAGTGACACTGACTAACTGCGGCACAACTACGAAAAAACAGGAGGGGCGGGTCATCATTTTGGCGCCGCACATTCGAGCAGTGACGTCATCACCGCTATTATATAAGCGACGGAAGGCACACTAGCGGGCTCATTTTGGCGCCTGAGCTTCAGTAGGTTTGAAGTACCGTCGCGGTAATCCCTTACAGCCGCCGCCATGTTTGAGGCTCGCTTGGTGCAGGGTTCCATCCTGAAGAAGGTGTTGGAGGCCCTGAAGGACCTAATCGATGAGGCGTGCTGGGACATTACATCCAGCGGCATCAGCTTGCAGAGCATGGACTCCTCGCACGTCTCGCTGGTTCAGCTCACTCTGCGATCAGACGGCTTTGACACCTACCGGTGTGATCGCAATCAATCTATCGGCGTCAAGATGAGCAGGTAAGACAGACATCTGGGCTCTTCGTAAGTGCGCAGACGAGTAAGGAGGATAGTTCGGCAGTTTAGGAATCAACATATTCATACTGTCCCACAGGGAGGACACACTGCTTGAAGCGCGCTCATTGCATTTGACACCACTGTGCGCTACTCTTATACCCCCCCAGCTGTCATGGACTTGTCTGTTCAAGTCCGGGCGATTGCGCGCGCAACCTGTCCGTGACGTAACGGACCCGCCAACTTCAACAAAAGCTGCTTTGTTGGCGGGAAAAGATTTGCCGGGTCATTCATCGCGCGCTCATAAAGAAGCGTGTGGTGCAGCAGGATATCGGAATAATCAGTTTCATCAGTGAACAAATAAAAATCTATTCCTCACAGTATTGCTTCGCACATCTATAAATGTATTCTTCCCTACAATTATTTTTTCCCTGGACCACTATAACCATTTGTAAAGGGTTTGTTTAGTGCAGTCATTTTTCAGACTTGCCTGGTTAAATAATGTCAATTGTTCCCTTAGTGCTATTTTAACCACCGTCATATCGGATTTAAATGGGCTGTTCAGCTTCCAAAAACTTTTTTTCAGTTTATGCGTTTTCATAAATACTTTTTTTTTAATTGCCTTGTCTTTTATTCTCTAGGGTTAGTTCACACGAGGAGATTCGGGGAGATTTTGTCGCCTGGCGACTAATCTACTCGTGTTCTCGGCGTCAATCTCCCCGAACTGCCTCTTCGTGGCTTCCCATCCGCTATAATGAAAAGTCGATTTCGCTAAAGCACACCCAGCATTTTCCGAAGTTTCCTCGTGAGGCAACTTCTGAAAACGCTGCGTGTGCTTTAGCACAGGCGACTTTTCATTATAGCGGATGGGAAGACACGAGGAGGCAGTTAGGGGAGATTGTCACCCAGAAGTCGAGAAGATTAGTCGCCAGGCGACAAACCTCCCCGAATCTCCTTGTGTGCACTAACCTTACAGTTTTCCCTAAATGTAAGTTTAATGTTCCTGTCTGTCTGCTCAGTGATACAGGAGCAGAGTCTGAACAATTACAATTACCTTTATTTAATACATTTCTCAGCAGTATCTGGAATATTAGCAACTATTGTGAAACTCTGATATTCTGTTCAGCGGGGACAAAGAGAAATGTCTCAAACTAAATGTGTCAATTTAGAACAGCAAGGGCAGAGGTGTTATTTTATGCTGCGTTTTTATGCTGCGTTTTTAAAAAAGCTCCACCAGGCATAAATATGCATAAATATGCATAGACTGCATTACCACTGAAACTCATGGAAAACGCACTATGGTAATTCACACAGGGCTCTTGCAATCCACCACGGGGCGCCAGTATTGGCATTTTTCAGCAGAAACGCCAATACGTCAAACTACCAAATCAGACTCTATGGGATCTGCACGTTTGAAACCACACGTTGCGTAAATACGCAGCGTATTTTAAATATGGTGTCCAAATTCTCAATGAGAAGTGCATGTTGGGGAAAAGAAACCGCATGTTGACGGGTCGCGTGTGGTTTCAGTGGCGTATTTACGCCCGGCGTTTCTCTTTTAAAATCGCCACGTCTGGCCTTGCTCTAATAGTCTGTGATCCCTCCCAGAGCTGCATTAGAAGGTGAAAACTGAAACTTCACACTTCAACATTTGAAAAACTGTCATGACTAGAAAGTAATTGTGGGGGAAACGTCTTTAGTTTAGGGATGCACTGAATTTGGGATTCGGCCAGGGTTCAGCCTTTTCCAACAGGATTCGGCCGAATCCTTGTGCCTGGCTGAACCAAATCCTAATTTGCATATGTAAATTAGCCATGTAGGGAAATCATGTGAATTTATAACACAAATTAAGAATTTTTTCCACTTTTTCCGTCCCTGGCACTAATTTGCATATGCAGATTCGGTTGGTATTCAGCCGAATCTATCACCAAGTATTCTGGCGAATCCCAAATAGTGGATTCGGTGCATCCCTACTTTAGTTGGTGGTGAACAATCGTAAACCAACTGAACTGACAAGTGTTTGAAGGTGAAAAACTCCTTTAAGTTAGGGTGTTCCAATACAAGTGCTGCTCAGAATGTCACTTTAAAGGAGAAGCAAACCCAAAAGTTAAAACAGACCTTTATTACATAGACCCCAGCCTAATGCCCCCAAGTCTTTACCTACCCCACCGAGCAGATTCTGTCCAGCAAAGTTAACAGGCGGCATCTTAATTATCTTCATAATCTTTGGAATGAAACCGGCAGTGCATCCGCAGTTGGAGCAATGGTCTGTTTCGCGACAACTGTGCATGCACTGAAACTCTAGAAAACTTTTGGATTTGCTTCTCCTTTAAATGGGCACATGGGACAAATGACCTTGTGTGCTCATAAATTGTTGGAAAGAACATTAAAATGGGATTCTGAGGCGCATTCCTACTCTGCTGCGGCACGGTCTATTGCTATGAAATTCCCAAAATTTGTACCAATTGGTCTACCTTTGTCATTCTCCTGATGTTACACATGTTTAATCTTTCACAGTATGTCCAAAATCTTGAAGTGTGCCGCAAGTGAAGATATCATTACTCTGAGGGCAGAAGACAATGCTGATACAGTCACAATGGTGTTTGAGTCGCCAAGTAAGTATTTGCAACTGGATTGAGCTTTCGTTGGCAAAACTATTTTGATATCTAGTTAATTCATCATTCTAGTAATTGTGTGTTTGTGCAAGCTGTCATGACAAGCTTCCAGTCTGCATATTTTGCTCAGATGGCAAGATTGAGACAATTAGACTTTTTTTTTTTTTTTAAACCTTACCTTTGTATAATGCAAATGTATTGCAGTGTAATAGTCTGTCTTCATAACTAGCATCTTGATAATTTGTGCAACAATTTGCTCATGGAGATGTACTCTGTAAGAGTAATTACTGAACACACAGTACCTGCTCAGCACTCCTATTATAGTAAAGATTTAAACCTTTAAAATTATCCACATGCCTTGGGCACTAGCTAACATTGGGAACATTGACATAAAACCTGATGCTGCAGAGCTAATTGTTCAATTTTGATGCAGTAAGTACTGGTGTCTGTGCAGCCATGCAACTTTAAATCCAAATGATTGCATTATAAGTGAGTAGGTAATATTTTTATGTACTGTGTTTTAGTTGCACTGTATGCTTTAGAAAGTCGGTTACATTTTTCATTGGGTTTCAATTTAGATCAAGAGAAAGTTTCAGACTATGAAATGAAGCTAATGGACCTTGATGTGGAGCAGCTGGGCATTCCTGTAAGTATCCTTTTCATCTTAAGACTTGGATGCACATAAGAATTTAGTGTTTTTAGGGTGCCAGTTTTGGAGTTCCAAAAAGCTCTTAAAGGAGAATTCAACCTGTAATAAAAAAAAAAAAACCTACCCTGGTAGACCCCTCCTCCCCCCAGCCTACCTGCCCCTCTCAGGGTTCAAGGTAGCCATCTTCTGTCAGGAAGTTTCGACGCATGTGCAGTTGGAGTAAATTTCTTGCGCATGCGCTGAAAGTCGAAAATTTGTGTCTTTCGATGCATGCGCAGTTGTTCGGGACCGGAAATTTTCTTCAACTACGCATGCACCGAAAATGCCGTCAAGACACGAAGATTACCAGAGAAGAAGATTGCTGTCGTGAACTCCGAGGCCAGAATCTGCATGTAGGGGTGAGAAAAAAAAATTAGGGGCACAGGTAGGGGGGGGAGGGTTTTTTTTTCATTACAGGTAGAATTCTCCTTTAAGGGGCAATATACATGATGCTGGTAGGGAGCTTCCCTTCCTCTGTAGCCATGGCGGTTGTATGATGTCCCACTATGCCCTTCACAAGTAAAAAACCCAGTCTTTCTCCGGTGCAGTTAATGTTGGTTTGAACTCTAATGCAGTTAATGCTGGTTGGAACACTAATGAATTATCTTGTTTCTTACACAGGAACAAGAGTACAGCTGTGTAATAAAGATGCCATCTGGTGAATTTGCACGTATCTGCCGAGATCTCAGCCAGATCGGTGACGCAGTAGTAATTTCTTGTGCTAAGGATGGGGTAAAGTTCTCTGCAAGCGGAGAGCTGGGAACTGGAAATGTAAAGCTGTCACAGACTTCAAATGTGGACAAAGAAGAGGAAGCTGTAAGTGATCTTGAAAATATTTCTAAATCATTAAGCAGCAACAGCAAACATGCTATAGTTTTATAGTGCCACTGTACTTTCAGGCAAGTAGTAGCTATATTGTTGGCATATATTGTAAGTGAACATTCTTTGAGTTCTCAATTAACAAACAGGAAGTCATGGTTTTGTTGCAGTTTGTCTTGTATGTGATCTGTTCTAGTTAGGGATGCACCGAATCCACTATTTTTGATTCAGCTGAATCCTTTGCAAAAGATTCTGCCAAATTCCCGAACTGAATCCTAGTTCTAGTACATGCAGCATAACAGACCCCAGAGTAAGAACGTTATGATCTAATGTACGTGGTTAATATGAAAGGATAATTTTTATCTTATTTCCCAGGTGATCTGTTATATTTATAGTGACTAACGGTCTTCCAATCTGATCATGTTTATTCCTTACTTTTCAGGTTACAATAGAAATGAATGAGCCAGTACAGCTTACGTTTGCTTTGCGGTATCTGAACTTCTTCACCAAAGCTACACCCCTGTCCCCAACAGTTATTCTCAGTATGTCTGCAGATATCCCACTTGGTGAGTATGTAGGGAAGCGGCACTTTTTTTTTTTTTAAATTTTTTTTTTTTTCTCTTCTGGAACTTCTGTTTTGGAAACATACTGCACATACAGAGCTGTTGGATGCACCGAACCCTGAATTTATTCTGTATTTACTATAGATGCACCGAATCCTTGTCTGGCCTAACCAATCCTAATTTGCATATCTAAATTAGGGGCGGGTATGGAAATTACGTGACTTTTCGTCACAAAAGAAGAAATTTTGCCACTTTTTTCTTTCCTGCCACTTGTCAGATTTCAGTTTCCCATAAGTAGGACCAATCTAGAATGTAGATATTATTCCAGCTCCTGTATGTGGAAAGGCTGGAGGTAAAATGTAATTTTTAAACCATCTCACAAAGTGCCTTAAATAGTTGCTGAATGAATAATAAAATGGTGATTTATGTCCACTTCATAGTCGTTAAATGTAGGGTGCATCCAATTATAGTTTTTTTTTTTTTCCTCCAAAAAGGTTTTGCTGACTATCTCTTATTGTCTTTACAGTTGTGGAATACAAAATTGCAGATATGGGACATGTGAAATACTACCTGGCTCCCAAGATTGAAGATGAAGAAGCTTCTTAATGTCTGAACTAGCTTATTTTATAAACCTCAACTGAACGTCCAATGGCGCTTTCACACACCTGCCTTGTTTTAACAGCTTTGGCTGAACCTACCCAACTTGTACCAACTGGCTGTACTTCTAGGCATGTCTGTAGATATTTTTGTAAATACGTCACGATTTTTGTAAAATCTCTGCCCTAGGAGGTCAATAAATCTTTGTAATAACAAACACGAATGGGTTTAATTTTGTCTGATCATAATTCGATTGTTGGGTATTTACCCAAGAATTAAACACCTGGTATGTGTTCAAAGGAGTCTGCTGAAGCTACCGTAGTTAAAACAAACTTGCCATAATAACTCGTATAAAGCAATTGGCTCCAATGGTGAACTGCAGTAGGTCTTAAGAAGGAAAAAAATCCTGCTTGGAATGAACTATTGCTTTAACATAACACCAATGTAATCAGTGATGATTGCTATTAAACGACCCAACAGCAAAGGGGTTCTTTCTCATCTGTGTGGCTCAATCAAGGCTGTGCTGTAAATAGCAATTCAGATTATTCAGTTACTTATAAGTACGTGTAGTGGGGCTCAATATCTGTCATACAAAGCTACATTTCAGTTAATGGAAATCTGAGGGACACAACTTCTAGACGTTTTGGTGTAGGGTCTTGCATCACTGTCAAAGGACATACAGCCCTAGAAGTAATGGATTTACATTCTAGCATTTACTATTTGCCTTCATCTGTAATGCGTTAAGCTACGGCATACAGTTGCCATGTACAAACCTGGGTGACTGGGTCTGGCCTAGATCTGTTGCATGACATTAAGTCTGGTATTTAAAGGAAAACTATACCCCCAAAATGAATACAAGCAACAGATAGACTTGGCATATTAAAGAATCTTGCCAAACTGGAATATATACAAGGAAATATTGCCCTCTTCCATTGCTTGCCTTGAACCACCATTTCATGATGGTCTGTATGCTGCCCCAGAGATCACCTGACCAGAAATACTTTTCTTCTAAGGACAGAGACATGCTCAGATTCGGGGAGATTTAGTTGCCCGGCGGTAAATTGCCTCTCTTTCAGGGCGATTAATCTCCCCAAACTGCCTCCTGCCGGCAATTTAGATTTCTATCATTTCGTTTTCCGAAGTCTCCTCGTGAGGCGACTTTGGAAAACAAAGCGCACAGATTGCCATCCCGCCGGTGATTTACATTCTAGCTGGCGGGAGTCAGTTTGGGGAGATTTGTTGCTGTGACTTAACACGGTTCAGGTAGAGCTGGAAGTGGGGGTTTGGGTGAGCCAGAACAGCTTGAGCTCATCCAATGAAACTGCAAATCCATTGCCACTTAGGGCAGAGACACGGGGAGATTAGTTGTCAGGTAACAAATCTCTTCTTTGGGGCAACTAATCTCCCCGTACTGCCTTCTTGACGGCTATGGTGACTTTGTAAAATGAAGCTCTCTAGAGTGCCATCCTGCCGGCGATTTTCATTCTAACATCAGGAAGGCAGTTTGGGGAGATTAGTTGCCCCGAAGAAGAGTTTTGTCACTGGGCGACTAATCTCCCAGAATCAGAGCATGTGTCTCTGCCCTAAGGGTCTGGCCACACATGTAGATTTGGGAAGATTAGTCGCCAGGCGACAAATTTCCTATTCTTTGCAGTGACTAATCTCCCAGATCTGCCTTCCCCTGGATAAAATGTAAATCGCCCGGGGGGCAGGCACACGGAACGATTCGTTTTCTGAAGTCGCACTTAATTGCCTCACGAGGAAACCTCGGAAAACGAAGTGCCCCCAGGCGATTTACATTTTAGCCAGCGGAAGGCAGATCATGGAGATCAGTCGCCTGGCCACTAATCTGCCCGTGTGGCCAGACCCTTAAATGTAAATTGCCTAGGGCAGGCACATGGAATGCTTCGTTTTCTGAAGTCGCCCGAAGTTTCCTCGTGAGGCAATTACGGGCGACTTCGGAAAACGAAGGGTTCCATGTGCCTGCCCCCAGGCAATTTACATTTTAGCAGTGCGAATGCAGATCGGGGAGATTAGTCGCTGCAAAGAAGAGATTTTTCGCCTGGCGACTAATCTCCCCGAATCTGCCCGTGTGGCCAGACCCTAAATGTGTGCTAATGGCTTGGCTAGTGAAATACTTGTTAAGGCACCAATTTATCTCCTGCTGCAGCTGATTTACAAGCACACAAACTACATTTCACTGACTTGTAGCTGTCAAATCAAATGGCTGATCGGTTGCTAGTGGCAACTGTACCAGTGCAATTTAGCGCCTCTGTTAATGAACCATATCCAGCGCGTTTTTGGGCATTTCCATAGTCCAATGTGACCCTGAGCATTGGAACATTTTAGCGCCGTTGGGTATGCTCCGCGGTCTTTCCTAAAATCAATCCATCTTTCACAAGCAAGTTTATAGCGGATCTCAATGAGCTGAAAGATCACGCATCAGACTGCGCTTGTTAGTTCCGGGGGAAGTACCTGTGCTTGGTCAAAACGACTTCCTGGTTCTTCTGACGCACAGCCTGCCGGGATCCCCTGTACCATGAGCAGTGGAATAAGGTAATGGGCATGTGCTGGTCATTGATGGGTGGGAGTGAAACATAAATCTCCAGTTCCTGCTGCCTATTTAACGTGTCTTATGGCATGAGCTTATTACTCTTATGGGGTCCCTGCTTCAACACTCATGTTATATCCCAAAGCAGAGGGACGCTCAGAAACATCTTTGCTTTTAAAGGGGATGTTCACCTTTGAGTTACTTTTTACTTTGATGTTGGGAGTGTATTACTTGTTTCTCTTGAGTTATTTAGCTTTACGTTCAACAGCTCTCTGGGTTGCAGTTTCTGCGATCTGGTTGCTAAGGTCCAACTTACCCTAGCAACCGTGCACTCGTTTGAATAAGATACTGGTCTAGTAATAGGCGAGGACCTGAATAGAAAGATGAGAATTAAAGTAGCAATAGCAATACTGTAAATAGGCATTTGTTTTTAGATGGGGTCACTGACTCCCGTTGCAAAGTATTAGAAGAAGAGGCAAATAATGAAAAAAATATTAGGGATGGATTCGATCATACCCCCTAAATCCATGGCGAAAGATTCGGCTGCATACTGAAGCAAAACTTAATTTGCATATGAAAATTAGGGGTGGGAAGGGGAAACATTTTTGACTTCCTTGTTTTGTAAAAAAAAAAAAAAAGCCACGCAATTTCTCTCCCCTTTCCTAATTTACATATTCAAATTAAGATTTGGTTCTACCGGGCAGAAGGATTTGGCCGAATCCTGGATTCTGTGCATCTCTAAAACATATATAAGAAATAAATAACGAAGACCAATTGAAAAGTTGCATAAAATTAGCCATTCTACAACATACTAAAATGTAACTTAAAGGTAAACCACCTGTTTAAAGGAGAATTAAACCCCCCGCAATGTTAAGTCCCCACTAGCCCCCCCTCCATGGGCCTCCCCCCTGCACAGTCTTACCCCAGAATTCTGCCTCCTCTTATATAGAGACCGCACATGCATATTGAGCTCAGCAGAGCTCACGGACTCCCATCTTCTTCTCTTCGATAGTCTTTGTGAAGTGAGTGGTGTAATGGCGCATACGCAGTTGGATCAATCTTCCGGTTCACGGCAACTGCGCATGCGTTGAAAGAGAGGAAATTACCGAAGCATTGGAAGAAGACTCGAAGATCACCGAAGTGCCGGAAGGAGGAGCCTGTGAGCACCGTTGCACTCACTCTGCATGTGCGGTTACTATTTAAGAGGGGACAGAATTCTGGGGTAAGACTGTGCAGGGGGGAGGCAGGAAGGGGGGCCAGTGGAGACTTAACATCGTGGGGGGTTTAGTTCTCATTTAAGTTCCCCACCCATTTTTGCACAATGAGAGAGTATAAGTCGAAGCAACTTTTCAGTTTACATTTATTAAAAAATTTTGGTTCGCAAGTTATTTGTAAATGTAATTGCAACTCAGATTAGCCTTTGTTTAACCTTTTCCTGTTTTCTGGGTTCAATTCTTGAAAACAATGTGGCTCAGCTCTCTTCCAGGTCTGTTAGTCAGCTACATAGTTTCAGGAGTCAGAACCAATATTGCAGAAAGCTACTGATTGCAGTTGCATTTACTTTTGTAGTCACTATTGGGCTGGTGGGGGCTGAAATGCCAGGGCCTATTTTGATTCTCGGTCCAGACCTATAAATATAAACAAATTGGAATTCCATTATTTTTCTTATGCTGTTTTCAGGTGGAGATCTACTACTGTCTATGGAAGATATACAAATACTGATCCTATGGGGAGAGATGTGTAGACTGGAGGGAGGTTTTGCTTAAAGGAACAGTAACACCAAAAACTGAAAGAATGACAATATAATGTACTGTTGCCCTGCACTGGTACAACTAGTGTGTTTGCTTTAGAAACTCTACTATAGTTTATATAAACAAGCTGCTGTGTAGCCTTTCAAGCACAGGATACACAGTAGATAACAGATAAATTCTGAGAATTTCCATTGTATACTACAGAGCTTATCTGTTATCTGCTGTGTAACCTGTGCCTTTTCTTATTTTTTCGCTTTTGAATGGCTGCCCCCAATGGCTACACAGCAGCTTGTTTATATAAACTATAGTAGAGTTTCTATGTATTTCTAGTTTATATGAGATGGTTCATGTAGAAAAGGGCAGTAGAATGTCAGCTGAAACATAGATCATATGAAGCATGCACGTACGTTTAAACAGTACAGCACAACAGTACATTATATTTTCATTACTTTAAAAGACTTTTTGGTATCACTGTTCCTTTAATGCTGTGCACCAATCTCTGGGCACGTATGTTTTATAGAATGGTAGGGTAATGTATGGTACATTATATTCGATAAGGATGTTAGAAGTCACAAATGAGTACTTTATACAGGTCTAGTAATCAGGGGATTTGGGGTCCTTTTTGAGTTATTTATTTACCAGTAGGTGTTTTCAGCTGACATGAGGTCACCCATTTCAATTAGAAGAAAGGATTTTCCCCGAAATAAGGATTTTTTACAGTGAGAGCTGTGAAGATGTGGAATTCTCTCCCTGAATCAGTTGTACAGGCTGATACATTGGTTAAGAAGAGGTTGGATGGCTTTTTAGCAAGTGAGGGAATACAGGGTTATGGGAGATAGCTCATAGTACAAGTTGATCCAGGGAGTAGTCTGATTGCCATCTTGGAGTCAGTCTCTCCCAGGCAAATTGGAGAGGCTTCAAATGTTTTTTTTTTTTTGCCTTCCTCTGGATCAACTATCCGTTAGGCAGGTTAAAATAGAGTTAAAAGGTTGAACCTGATGGACGTGTGTCTTTTTTCAATCTACTATGTTACTATAGGGCCCAAAGATCTACCTTTTCTGAGTACTGCAATAGAAATTCATTGGAAGTTTTATTACTGTCATGTCCTGTAATTTCCTGTAAACTAGACCAACCCTTTTGTGCTCTATGTCATTATGTCATTTCTTTATTCTAGGTTATAATTTTCTTGTATCCCATGACAAGTCGTATGTGCCATGATGCCATCACGCAGCAACGCAGCAGCGGGAATAACAAAGAGCAAAGTGAAGTACTCTAAGCTTTCTAATACAGATGACGGATACATCGGCATTCAGGTGAGGTTAACCCAAAGCAGGATCGATATAGCACAGAGAGCGGGGCCCCAAAATAGGTCTCCGTGCTGTTTAGACTGGGTCTCCATGATCTTTTTTAATAATGTGACGTTTCCTTCTTCAATAGAAAATTGTAGTTAAAGGACACGGTACCCCCTAGTGATTCCATTTGCAAAGTGGGTAACATTTTCAGACTTTACAATATTGTTCATGCACAAGTCTAAGTCTGCAGCATTAGAATGGGGGGGGCGTTCCGGGGCTGCTGCCTCAGGGGCCTTCACAACTCCCCCCCCGAACACCCTCTGCTTCTAGGCCCCTCGCCCCAGCCGCAACCTTCTCTGCTTGTGCTTAGTTATATCTTATTGTGGCTGCATGGGGGGAGGTGTTGCCCACCATGCTTTCTCCCGGTGTCCTGCTGGCCCAGTCCCACCCTGCTAGTCTGAGAGTCCAAGTAAAACTAGTAGTTATACAGCATAGCTTTTTCTTTTGCATTGATTTAGCCTTTTTATTGAGCCAGTTGCTTGGAACTGTATAGTTGGCAAGTTATTTTTACAGGCCAATCAAGGGATTCATGACAAAGTAGTCAAAATCCATGTGATTATATCCTGACTCAACATCAAATCAATATTTGCACTGTTCTGTAATTCGCACAAATGCCGTTTTGCTAAACTGCCCCAAATCTTACCCCTTCATATTTCACTATATATTTGGGTGGAAGACAAGATTTTTTTAAAAAATGTTTTATTTCAGTTTAAAATACAGCTGTGGGATCCCTTATATACTAACCAGTTAACCAGAAAGCCCCGAATTACAGGATGGAGTCCATTACAAGAAAATCATTTTCATTTTTAAAAATGATTTCCTTTTTTTCTGTAATATTTCAACAGAACCTTGTACATATATTATTAATCCTTATTGGAATCAAAACCAGCCTATTGGGTTTATTTAATGTTTAAATGATGTTTAGCAGACTTAGAGGCCCATTTATCAAAGGTCGAATTTCGAATTCATCTGAATTTTTTTTAAATTCCAGCATACTCACAATTCGACTGGAAGGTTATTTAAGAAAGAAATTCGAATGGTTAATATTCGATCGTATGGTTTCGACTTGAAAATTCGAATCATATTCTTCTCCCAAAAAAACAGGAAGGCAATTAACATCTCCAAATGTCTCAGCTGACATCTGCCATTGACTTGTACATGAACTCAGCATGGTCCAATTGTGATTATTATTATTTATTCAAAAGATGTGATTTGTCTCCTTTCCACATAATGACAAAGTCCAGTGCTTGGCTGCTCATAGTGTACCGAGCTGATCAGCAAAGTGCAGGGAATGCTGTTTTGTGAGAGGTTCTCGGCATTATACAGGACGGATGATGCAGATGCAAGTCATTTGCTTGTCTGCAGTTGAAGCAATGAAAAAGCAAAAGACAAGACGTTGCTTTCTGATAGCTGATGAAGTTTTCCTTGAAAGGTGGCCCCAGGGAGTGGTTTGAGAATAGCAGGAAGAAAAGAGTCAGCAACATGAAGCGTTGCTTTAGCTAGTGCTGTGCAGCTTTTTACATGCAACAGGGTTTTTTATCATGTTGTATATTTGAGGGTGACAATGTGAATTAAAATAATGACAATGTTGCATCCTAGAGCAGACTGGGGCCATAAACATCCTTTGGAGGGCCACATCCAGCCGGTAGGCCTGCATTTGGTCAGCTCTACCCTAATTGATTGTGTAAACATTCTGACTTTTGAGCATTTACAGGTAATTAATGAACATATAAAGATATGGGACCTGTTATCCAGAATGCGCAGAACCTGGGGTTTTCGGATAACGGATATCTGTGTAATTTGGATCTTCATACCGTAAGTCTATAAGAAAATCATTTAAACATTAAATAAACCCAATAGGCTGATTTTGCTTCCAATAAGGATTAATTATATCTTAGTTTGGATCAAGTACATTGTACTGTTTTATTGTTACAGAGGAAATGGAAATCATTTTAAAATTTTTTAATTATTTGGATAAAATGGAGTCTATGGGAGACAGCCATCCCGTAATTTGGAGCTTTTTGGCTAATGGGTTTCCGGATAACGGATCCCATACCTGTTGTACAAGTCATGTGTTCCTTTTTTATTACCAGCAAGGTTCGGTAGAAGGGACATATTCACAAAAATGACAAGAAACCTTTAATACAAGCATGGGGCTGTGCACATGCTCTATTATATAACTGTTTTGGGCTGATTGAACCCCGGCAATTTGGAAGGGGGAGTGAGAAACTTGTTGTCAGTGCATTTACTCATAACTACCAATCATAAATATTGCTTTCCTTTTCACCTTTACAGGAGAATGATCAAGCATTGTAGTTATTGTTTACTAGTGGTAAATGAACTGGTGCAATTTAGCACTGCTGTTTGTATATAAATACCCCATCATATCAAAAAGTACCTGTAAGTGCTTACTTTTATCAATTGTGTTTAGTGTCAATCAGTTCTTTGGGTTTTATTTTCTAACATTCAGTAGACTGATCAAAACTAATTGCTGATTTGTTGCTGTGGAAGACGTTATTGGTGCAAATTAGCACCAGTTAGTCCCACGTGTTTTTGGTAGGAGACTTTGTTACAAGCAACAGCTCTGCCCTACTTACAAGTACAGGTATAGGATCCATTATCCAGAAAGCTCTGAATAATGGGAAGGCTGTCTCACATAGGCTCCATTTTAACCAATTTTTTTTTTTTTTTTTTTTTTTTTTACAATTTTCTCTGTAATAATAAAATATTAGCTTGTACTTGACCCCAACTAAGATGTAATGAATCCTTATTTGAGGCAAAAGAATCCTATTGAATTTAATGTTTAAATGATTTTCTAGTAGGCTTAAGATATGAAGATCCAAATAAAGAAAAGATCCATTGTCCAGGAAACTCCAGGTCCAGAGGATTCTGGATGACAGGTACCATACAGACATAAAAAAACATTGTGTCTAAAAGTGCCTTGATGTGGCCCTCTGGCAGGCTCTCCAAACAATATCTGGGCAGAAATAATCCAGATGTCGATCGGGCAGGTTTAAAATCCAGTCAGATTGAGGACTGCATCAGTTGATGTGGTCCTTTCTCCGACCACCTGCATTCCCACTATTGTAATCTGATTGTTGGGCCCTAGGGGGCCCACAATCGGATCAGCCAGATATCACCCACTCAAGATAGACATCCCGGGTCAAGACCTCTCCAAATGAGTGGATTTGCCCAGGTATAGGCACCTTAAGTGCTAATTACAGGACCCCATAATCTGGGAATTTCACTGTAGCAGCCTGAAAATAAAGAGCCAACGGTTTACATTTTTTTGTGTTGCCTATTTTGTGCACAAAACAGTATTTCCACTAGGTGTCATCATTTCCTTACAGAACAGCAAGTAAAGTTAGAAGTGATACTAATGCTCTGGGGCAGATAACACACAATCCCCATATGTAATAAAAGTCACTGTTTGCCCAGTAGCAGTAACCCACAGCAACCGATAAGATGTTTGCTTTTAAATAGGTGACCAGTAACTCCTACCTGCTGGTTGATTGTTATGGGTTACTGTTCCTGGGCAAAATTACTGCCTTTTATTGTATAACCCCTTATAAGTGTAATTCTCATCATCATCAATTTCTATAGTGCCAGCCAGTTACACCGTGATTTACATTCATTTACAACAAATGTGGGTCTTACAAAAATGTAGCAAAAGGAGGGTTATGGAATAAAAGACTTATTGCATTTAAATCACATAGAATTCAACCACACAGAGAAGCCCCCCACTGACTTTGATGGAAACATCCTGACACAGTAGATGGGTATCAGCACAGACAATGCTCAGATGCATGTTTTTGCTCTGTTATGTGGTTTTCATAAAAATGTAGGTGGCCAGACACAGCTCAATGTTGTACAGTATCCAATATATTGGCCAAATGCGTGTATACTGAATGAGGGGCCGTACAACATATTGCCGCCTTTCAGATGTTCCATTTGGACCAACTGCCTGAATGATAGGAACAGCAGAGTGACTGCAGCTCCTCACCTGCCGATGCAGTGGCCAACAGCTTAAAGGAGAAAGAAACCCTGTATAAAAAAAACCCGTAGACCCCCTCTCTAACTGCCCCCCCCCCGGGGAAATGCCCCATACTTTATACTTACCCCTCATTGCAGATTCTGGCAGCGGACTTCACGGCATCCATCTTCCAGGTTGGAGCAATTTGATGGCTTTCGACAACTGCGCATGCGCCGAATTTGACGGAGATTGCCAATCTCCCAGTCATCTTACCAAGGACCCGGAAGATGGATGCCGCGAAGTCCGCTGTCAGAATCTGCAACGAGGGGTAAATATAAAGTATGGGGCATTTCCCCGGGGGGAGGCAGTTAGCCTGGGGGGAGGAGTGGCGTCTATGTGGGGTGGGGCGGTACAGGTTTTTTTTCTACAGGGTTTCCTTCTCCTTTAAAGTAGAAACAAACTCCTTATTAAATAAAACCCTACCCCCTATTGAATTTTTATGTAATGTATGGTGCTGCTGCTCCTTAAAGGGGTGGTTCACCGTAAAATTAACTGTTTCTGCTGCAGAGGGTGATATTCCAAGACAAATTGAAACTGACTTTTATTTTTTATTATTTGCAGTTTTTGAGTTATTTAGTTTTTTATTCAGCAGCAATCTGGTTGCTAGGGTCCAAATTATCCTAGCAACCATGCATTGCTTTGAATAAGAGACTGGAATATGAATAGTAATATATTTTTATATAAAAAGTAGCAATAACAATAAATGTGTAGCCGTACAGATCATTTGTTTTTAGATGGGGTCAGTGACCCCCTATTAAAGCTGGAGAGAGTTATAAGAAGAAGGCAATAAAAAAAATAAATAATTAAAAAATTACTTAGAATAAGCCATTCTATAACATACTAAGGGGCAGATTTATCAAGGGTCGAATTGAAAATTTTAGAATTTGTATATTTTAGAATTTGAATTGGTCAAATTTGACTAGGGAGTTATCTTTACAAAAAAAATCGAATTTATTAGATTTATTATACTCTGACCCTTTAAGAATTCGAATTCGACTATTCGCCACCTAAAACCTGCGAATTGCTGTTTAAGTCAATGGGAGCGGTCCAGGGATCAATTTGGAGATGTTTGCAGCCTTCCTGACATTCAAGTTTTTTTAGGATAACTCGAATCGAGTTTTTGAAATTCGAACCGATTCGAATTCTATTCACCCGACTTTGAAAAATTTGATTTTATTGATAAATTTTGATTGGTTAAATTTCGAATTTATGGGAGTTTTAAAAAAACTCACATACTCTGGGAAAAAGACTTATGAATATGTATGGAGGAAGACCAATGGTCTGACAATAAAAAATCAGGGACAATATACTCTGCTCTATTAATGTGACAATTCAGGAAGCATCCCAAAAAGTACTACACCAGTGGTATCTAGTACCCTCAAAATTAGCAAAATGGTACCCCACATGCTCTCCTTTATGCTTCAGAAACTGCGGCCAACATGGAACGTTCATGGTGGGAATGTCCTAAGGCTGTCCGATTCTGGATCCGTATATACACTAATCACAAACGTTACAGGTCTAACTCTAAAAAAAGACCCAGGAGAAGCCCTAATTCATAAAAGAATTCCAGGAATCAATAAATATCTTAGGAAGCTGATACTGCATATTTTCTCAGCCTCAAAACAAGTTATAGCAGCAGCATGGAAATCCTCCATCCTAGACTTTCCTGCTGTCAAAACAAGGTTGGATAATGTACTTATACTGGAGAAACTATCTAGCCAGAAAAATGACTCTCAAAAATCTTTCAATAAAGTCTGGAATCCGTGGCTGATATACAGGAATATCAAAATAAACGAAGTTCTTATCCCTCTAGCACTTCCACTCTGACTAAGCGGAGAACCCAAATTTAACCAATAATTAGCCCACATTATGTAAAAATGTATAAAATGACAGTACTCACATGTAACGGAAGTAAATGTTTATTGTTCATAGTTATTCATCTAAATAACTCAGGAATTCAATATATGTTGTAATGCGACTTCATAATTCTGCAGTCTGGGAACTGTCCCGAGTAATATCAATGCTACTGCTTATGCTTCATTTTTATAAATGAAAATAAAAAAAGTTTTAAATAAAAAAAAAAAAAAGATTTTCTTTTTCTCTATAAGAATAGAACAGTTCCTTGTACAAGATCCATACTAACTTATAATTCATAGTTATTGGAAGCAAAACCAGCCTATTGGGTTTATTTAATGTTTACATAGTTTTATAGTAAATTTAAGGTATGAAGATCCGAATAACGGCTCTTTCCATAATTTGGAAAGCCCCAGGTCCCATGCCTGTACCTTTAACCCAGTGATTATCTTTTTCAGTTCAAATGCAAATATAGGCAATTAGAATACCAGTGTAAGGCCAAAAGGCCTCAGAGGTAGTGAGGACCAAGGGAGGAGGTAGCAAAAGTCCAAGTTCGCGGTACAGATGGGGATGAGACGAAAGAATGGTCAAACAGGCAACAATATCAGTCCAGGCAGAAGAGGTTCAATGTCGAAGAATTCAGGCAAGAGGTCGGTACACAATAAGCAAGAATATCACAAGAACACACCCAGGAATAGCAAGCCAAAACCTATAATTGGGCACTGATGACTTTCCAGAGTTCCTTCTTATAGGCCCAGATTTGGCGCCAATTTTGGACGCATCGGCGTTCATGACGTGTGCGCGGACGCGCTGACGTCAGCGACCGACGCGCTGACGTATGCGACCGACGCCGGCGCCAATTATTGACGCCGACGCCCATTCCGTCGCCGGCGACCAATCCGAGGTCGGCGTCATCCGGCTGCGTCCGTGAGGAACCAGGGAGCCACCATCTTGGATGCCATCTTGGTCACCATTTTGGAATCCCAGCTCAGACTCCATTACAACCAGTCATTCAGCCATATTTGCAAGAATAACTATTTCATCAAATAAATATGCACCCAAGTCTAATCCTAACTGACCTTCAAGCTTGGCCATCAAGTCTGTCTAGGAGAGCAAATTGTCATTTTTCCCAAATTTTCATTCTCAACTGGTCTTTAGGTTACTTTCCTTCTTCCACTGATCCAAGCACCCATTTGGCCCAGTTTCACAGTTAGGGAATCACTACCGTATAAATTCTATTGCACTGATTGTCAGACATAGCAGTTATATTTGGGCTGGATAACACAGCTTCTGAGTTCCCCCTACCAGCAACCGTATTGATTTCTGTTGGTCTGATTATTGACACTTTCGGGGGTTTCAGTGGGAACACTGCTAGACAAGTATGATTCTAAAAATCACACTCACCAGGCCACCTTGGCTGGCTCCATGGAAGCAATTCGAAATGCACCCTAAGCCAAGGACACCCCTGAACTGCCTCTCACGATAAGCTGCCCACAAAAGGCCTGGGCACTAGCCACTAAGGTTTTTTCAAAGACTGTACGCCCACCTTCTCCCTATACCCCCTTATGGAAGAAACTCTAACCTGCAGCACCTGTTGCATCTCCCAGACTTCAGTTACTGACTAAAACTGGGGGTAAAACATTTATCAGATCTACTAGAGGGCAATACCTTTCCAACCCTCAAATGGCATGCAACAGGGGAATTGTATAGTTTCCTCATTTCTACAAAAGACAAGATGGTGCAATTTCGGATTATACATTGCACGTACATCAACCCAATTAGACTCAAGGCCATGGGCAGGAATCCTGATGGGAACTGTCCCAAATGCCAGAACTCCGACGCTGGGTTTTTCCACATGCATGTCCCTCAATACACAGGTTCTGGACCAAGGTGATAGCCTACATGACCAATGAAATCCTGTTCCCTGGAGCAATAACACCAGAGATATGTTTGCTGGGGCTGGTTGATTAGCTGGCACCCCTGAACAAAACGAGATGTGTCTGCTACAAACCCTCCTCTTTTATGCTAAAAAACAGATTGCCAATAAGTGGATGAGCCCCCAACCCCCTACAGTAAAGCAATGGGTAAAATTGGTTAATAGCAGACTTCAAATGATAAAGCTGACATACCTAGCAAGGGAATGCCCAGAAAAATTGGAAAAAATCTGGGAATCTGGGAGGTGGATCAGGTGACCCAATAAACACAAATACGATATATGAGATAATGTACTGGATGTATTATGTCTGCAACTCCTACAGAAAATGTTGGTTTGTCTCAATGTATCTGAGTCCTGCGATACCACTTATATCCTGCACTGTGTACATGGCTATACTACATCTGGTACTTTATGCTCCAATGTATAACTGTCCATCGGATCCTAACAAGCTGTGGTCCTGCGAGACCAACTACACTTGACCACAGTAATGCCTATTTTGCTTGTTTTCGTTTTATGTTGTCTAAAATGCAAAATAAAAACCTTGAACATAAAAAAAAACCTCACATGAATTCGAAAAATTTAACAGTGCTTTACAAATAAAGTTATACATATATACATTTCCCCCATTATATTTTCTGTATTATATGCAGAGGGTTCCCCTTTCCCATACATCAGGCATCTGCGTCAAAAAAGTGCAGGGGTGATTTTTTTTTTAGTATGAGAGGTGTACTCAGTAGCCAAAAGTAGCAGGGATTCTGTATCTTCTATTTGCTCTCTGGGGAAACAGCATGCAGTCTGCTGAGTCCGATGATAATTAGGTATAAATCCTTCACTGATTGTCTGCTTGTTGCTCAGTGTTCCCAATTAGATTGTGGCAGACAGTTTTGTCAGAGTTCCAGGGAGACGAGGTGAAGCCTGTCTGTGAATAATTTAAACTGAGTAAACACTGAACTTCTGTAGCCTACAAAGAATGTCTCTCCTCACTATGTAAACACAGGAGTATAGGACAGAGCTTGGCAACACATCTGTCTGAAAGGGCAGAGACACGCTCAGATTCGGAGAGATTAGTCGATCAGCGACAAATCTCCTCTTCCCGCCGGCTAGAATGTAAATTGCCGCGGGATGGCACTTGAAACGCTTCTTTTTCCAAAGTTGCCTGAAGAAGCACTCCGAAGTAGTTCGGGGAGATTAGGAGATTTGTCGATGGGCGACTAATCTCCCAAAATCTGTGCTTGTGTCTCTGACCTTAAACTGTGACTATGCTACTTCTTCCAGGCTCCAACATCAGGAGGTATACAGAACTGAAGGGAGGTAGAACGTTCTGCATATTGTCCATAAAAAGAGGATAATTTATATAAACTTTAATGAATTATAGTCAGCATCCTAAACAACATGTATATTTCCTAATTTCCTTATGGTTCTGTTTTGTATTTGAAGAGCTCCAATGCAAATACACAAGGAGCAAAACCTGGCAAATGTAAAATACATTACCCTGTGCAGTGATATGCATAAAAACAAAGAACCCCATCCTAGAGAATTTAATGGATCCTATGTGGTACCCAACTTGGTAGTACCTGCTACTTGATCAGATTTACAACTGCTATATTCGCTACCCAACATCATAAACCCAGAAGTAACATCATATGAGAGTTGGGGAAGGTGGCAGGTAAAGCAGAGCAGTCTAATTTGAGTCTGCATCTGTCATTCCTTCAACCAGAAGTAATCTGTGGCTGTAGGACTCATCCTGATTAAATGCATTTAAACAATTTACTCATCACATTGCAGCACACTCATTGGGTAGTATACTACAGGGATGGCACCTGTTATCCAGAACTCTCGGGACCTGGGATTTTCCAGATAAGGGATCTTTCTGTAATTTAGATCTGCATAGCTTAAGTCTACTAACATTATTTAAATATTAAGTAAACTCAATAGGATTATTTTGTCACTAATATATCTTATATAATATCTAACATATCTTAGTTAGAATCATGTATGAGCTACTGTTATTATCACAGAAAAAGGGGAATCAATTTTTAAAAACTGTATTGATTAAAGTGGAGCTGACTCTTTCTTGTAATTCACAGCATTCTGGATAACGGGGAGTATGGAGTATAAAAAAAAAATGATTCTTATGATGACTCTCCTTGAATTTAATTTGCATTTGCGGCACAGTTTTGTGTGCTGTTCTATTTTTTTATAGCTACCTGTTGTTGTGGTGGCAATCGTAGTGTTCCGGGGAGGTTAGTCGCCCAGTGACAAATCTACTCTTCTTCAGACGACTTATCTCCCCGAAATGCCTTCCCACTGGCTAGAATATGAATCACCATCGGGATGGCACTCGGATCTCTTCAGATTTCCGAAATCGCCCAAAGCGACTTCGGAAAACAAGGTCACATGACTGGAGCACCTGGAAAACTAACAACATGTCTAGCCACACATCAAATTTCAAAATAAAATGTAAAAGATAATCAGTTTGCTCTATTAAACAACAGATATCAGTGCAGGATTCTGCTGGCATTTTTTTCCCCACAACAGAATCCCTTTAATCAGGGTTCCTTGCTGTTCAATACCTTGCAGTCTTACAGAACCATTATTACACCTGGGAAACTGACAATATATCTAGTCCGGTGCCAGATTTCAGAATTAAATATAAAAAAATCACTTTTTGAAAATAGATTTCAGTGCAGACTTCTGCTGGAGCAGCACTATTAACTGATGCATTTTGAAAAAAAAACATGTTTCCCCATAAAAGCAATTAAAATATAATTTATTGTTGCCCTGTGCTGGTAAAACTGGGTTTTTTTTCCTTCTATATTATACTATAGTTTATACAAATATGCTGCTGTGTAGCCATGGGGGAAGTCATTCAAAGGAGAAAAGGCTCAGGTTACATAGCAGATAACAGATATGCTCTATAGAACACCATTATATTATAGGGAGCTTATCTGTTATTCTATTTTAATTAATTTGTAAAGACTATTTTTTTTGGTGTTCCTGTTTCTTCAACATGCAGAGTAAAAACAAAAAGCTACTACAAATGACACTGGCACCCTGTAGGTAAGAAGATAAGAAGTCAGACTCACCAGCTGGATTCAATATGATACGGTGCACGTCTCTGGCAGCCACTTCCAGCCGGACTTAAGGCACAATTTTCAAATAGACTGTACCGAACAGTGAAGTTTTTTTAAAAGGCCATTATTAAAAAAAGAGCTTTTCTTGGACAGATATACAGCAACGTTACAGGCTAGCAACAGTCTTTCCTAAAGCTACTGAGTACAAATTGACAAGCACATTCTATAACTTTAAACGTAGCGTCATCTGATGGCAGCTTCACTTACAAAGACAGATGAATTTCCCCAAGATAATTAAAGAACACAATGTTGCAAATTAACAATCAGTCCAAGGGGCCGATTCACTAAATTCGAGTGAAGGATTCGAAGTAAAAAGGGCTACTTCGACCATCGAATGGGCTACTTTGACCTTCGACTTCGAAACGAAGGATTCGTAGTAAAAATCGTTCGACTATTCGACCATTCGATAGTAGAAGTACTGTCTCTTTAAAAAAAACTTCGACCCCCTAGTTCGGCAGATAAAAGCTACCGAAGTCAATGTTAGCCTATGGGGAAGGTCCCCATAGGCTTGCCTAACTTTTTTTGATCGAAGGATATTCCTTCGATCGTTGGATTAAAATCCTTCGAATCGTTCGATTCGAAGGATTTTATCGTTCGATCGAAGGAATTATCCTTCGATCGAATTTTCTGCGATAAATCCTTCGACTTCGATATTCGAAGTCGAAGGATTTCAATTCCTAGTCGAATATCGAGGGTTAATTAACCCTCGATATTCGACCCATAGTGAATCAGCCCCCAAGTGTCAAATATCGGGAAAAGATAAAAACATTTAAAAATATACAGTATACTATTAAAACTCATTACCGGAAAATTTTCTGAAGTTCATACTCCCTATTCAGACCAAAATGTGTAAGAGTACCCAATAGTCGTATCCACCTGACTTCCCTTTTCAGCAATTCTTTTGTTCTATACCCGTAGCAGGTAAGAGGCAATAGCAAATATTTTGCAGATGTACAGTTTTTTTTTTATCTGGTTCCTTCCTCTAGTTATAACAAAGCAACACGCTGGTGGAAAATACATCCCTAAGTAAATGAATGTGTGTCTTTAGTCTGCTGATCAACAGTACAGTCTATACATAGCCTCGTAGAATAGAAGTATGAGCCAGTGCATCTCAGGAAATATCAGACACAAACATTAATTGGCAAGCATCTTGATTATTAATTTTGGTTCCCCAATACCACATTTCTCCTTCTGTCCATGGTACTTGCTTTTGAAGGTATGTGGCCAGAGTGTTCAACCTGCAGGCAGAGATCCCTTATGATGTGCTGGGAGTTGAGTGTTGGTTCATCAGTAGCTGTAGAGCAGATGAAGTAGATATCTATGTTCTACGCCCTGGGTCTGCCAGGTTTTCTTTATGCTAACATAAAGCTTACATGTATTTCTTTCATTCATTCTCACTTTCTCTGTTTTTTTCTCCTTATTCTTGTTGAGTCTCAATAATGTGAAATTAAACCTTTTTTTTCTTTCCCACATAGTTTAAGAAGAGCCCTTCAAAAATCCCTTACAAAGCCATTTCTCTGGCAACAGTGCTGTTCTTAATTGGTACTTTACTTATTGTGATTGGGTCTCTACTTTTAACTGGATACATCAGCCCAGGGGTAAGTGGTCTGCATTTAATAAGCATAGATTTTTACATTCATACGTGGCCCAAATAGGGCACTTAGACCCAGGTCTGGACTGGGAGTCAAAATAGGCCCTTGCATTCCAAGTACAAAGAGGTAACCCACTAGCAACCCACTAAATTGTGACTTTCTATGGCACCCGATAGCAGCCCCTCTGGCATTTGCCAGAACCCACAGATTCCAGTCGGGCCTGCTTAGACCTGCAGTCCTCATGGACCCAGAATATGGTTATTAGACCCTTTCTCATGGCCCCATACAGGGAACGCATTTCCCATGGGCATTGTCAGTCCCAATAGGCATTGTTGGCTATAGGCCTGTGATGTTGATTCAGTAGAATGAGTGATTGTTTACACTTTATGAGATATATGCAGAAAAAAAGCAATGGACAAAGTTTGTTTTGCATGTTATTCCATTAAGTGGTACCTTTCAGTGATTACGGAAGTTGTAGTTTTATCAGGAGGCCACCTATTGGATAAGCATTATACAGGTATCCGGAAACCCATTATCCAGAAAGATCAGAATTACG
The DNA here is from genome assembly GCA_038501925.1 of Xenopus petersii. Lineage (NCBI taxonomy): Eukaryota > Metazoa > Chordata > Amphibia > Anura > Pipidae > Xenopus > Xenopus petersii. Next base: position 106,505,837 of record CM076677.1, read on the forward strand.
GAAAGCCTGTCTCCCATTTTATCCAAATACTCAAATTTTAGAAAAGTAATTTCCTTTTGTTCTATAATAATAAAACAAAACCTTGTACTTGATCCAAACTAAGATATAATTAATCCTTATTGGAAGCAAAACCAGCCTGTTGGGTTTATTTCATGTTTATGTGATTTTCTAGTAGATTTAAGGCATGAAATTCCAAATTATGAAAAGATCCATTATCCGGAAAGCGCCAGGTCCTGAGAATTCTGGATAACAGGTTCCCATACCTGTACAAGTTATCACTGAAATAATATTTTCTTCCAACTATACACTCAGTCCTTTGCAAGAAGAAGGTTGTTGGGTGTGAGGGTAATTCTTAGTGTATTATTATGCTTTGCCATGTTCTTCCTGCTTAGTAAGGCTGCTTTATGGAGCCCCACAATATGAGGGGGCAACCCAACATAACATTTTAGGTCCAGACACTAACCCAGCTTAAATCTTTCCTGATTTTGGGTAAGCTAATTTTTTTGGGAGTTTTTGAATCTAGCTACCCCAGCTATGAAAGGACACTTAGGAGGTACTGTATGTGGGGGGACAGTTGTTCAGTATAATGTTTCTTTAATGGATATAATGGTTATATGACATCTTTTTAATTTAATTATTATGCTTTATTCAGGGAAATGAGCGAGCAATCCCAGTCCTGATCATTGGCATACTTGTTTTCCTGCCTGGGTTTTATCATCTCCGCATTGCGTACTATGCCTTCCAAGGGTATCGGGGTTACTCCTACGATGATATTCCAGATTTTGATGACTGAGAAGACAACGTACATTTTGTGGATTAGTACATTGCAGTGCCCTGGTAGGAGTAGACCTACTTTAGGAGAGACCAGTTAATGCAGAGAATACATATTGCATAGGTCTAAGAGTTTGTCAACTACAACACTAGGCCCTGGATTTATTCGTTATTAAGAATCAGAACAAATAAACAGGTTGTGGCATAAATGACACAAATCGATCAACTGGTAGGAGGTTTCTTCCTCAAACTCAACATAGTTCCGTACGAAAATACTTGGAAAAGTTTCAGATGTATAAGGGCATATATGTAGAAATGGTTATTCTCGCACACTAATTGCTGTGTAAATCAATTCCAGTTGCAGTTTTTATTACCATTACATTTTTTGTTATTACCATTACATTACAGACGGGAAAAAATACAGTTTATCCTTTTTAATATATTTTTTCTGAAATGGACGGTAAAAGGTATGTTGTATGGACAAGGCCATTCCTTATTTGCATGTTAAATCCCCTTTGATTTGGATTATTACTGTAAAAATGTACAGCCATGCTTATAGCATAGCACTTTATAAATAAACATACAGTATATGTATTTATGTGTTTACTTCACTAGTGTATCCTATGATCAAAAACAGCTTTTGTGAATTGGAGAATGGCATATTCATGGCAACCAATATGTCTTTCCCTATGGTAAATTAAGCCTGTCCTTCTGGGAATTTATGCACCACTCTACTCAGGCAAGGAGCTATATGATTCAGGGACAGGGGGCAGATATATGGGACAGTACCTGTTGTACGTGGATAATGGAAACACCAATCATATTCATGAGTACTGTGAGCAAAAGGTTATTTGCAGGCTTAATTGCCTTTTAATTTCTTACAAATAATATATGTATTCCATTATATACACATTGCTGAAGTTGAATTTTTGTAAAATGTAATTATGTCTCTTAGACTCCAAATTCCCAATATTTCTGCTCAGCTCATCATGCTTTTAAGATTGTTATGTAATTCTCTTGAAGTTGCTTCTCTTCTCTTTCCCCTACATCTAGAACAATCTAGATTTTCCCAATATAGGTAGTAGACCTAACTGGGACCCGAGGTCAGCAATGTTCAAATTCCAACCTCCTTCCTCCCGTATGTACACCACCATCCTCCACCTCATCCAACTAAACTTAGTTTCTAACATCTAAACCTCATAATCCTTTTGTAATATGCTGGCTCTGAATAGTGTAGCTGTGCTTACAGATCGCTAGGGTTTACAGATACAGTTTATTTGAACTGTATCTGCAATATGGATTTGTGTTTCATATAAAAAGTACCGAAAATCTGTTGATCTCTGTTTTACCTACTGACCAATTAAAGAGAAGGTCAGGCATGTATCTTGAGGTGGTGTGGGGTCTCCTGTATTAGTGTAATCTCTAGCTACACATTCTACACCATAAGGGCCATTTTTGAACATTCCAAAAAGGGCAAAGGGCAATTTTTGGATGCAAAACACATTCTTTTTTGCCCACAATGCAGTCCCAACATACTTGCACCCTCCATAACTGCATGTGATGCATTAAAATGAATGCGATTGTGTGTGCACTTATTGCTATCGGACATAAGTTGTGGTTAACATTTAATTTCAATGTTTCTTATTGGGCAATTTTTAAATTTTACAACACAGACTTTGCATAAAAGTCAATATATATATATATAATGTACATAGCCTTGTTTAGTTAAATGCTTAATAACATATACGGCATTTTAACATAGCATAGTTAAAGATACAGTATTTCTTGTATAAAGATAGAAACTAGGCCTAGGTTTATATAAAGCAAATTGTCTCTTTGCAGGCCTTTTCGAACCATAAAAACTGAGAAGTCCAAGTAGAATATAATAATCAAAAATAAAACATTGTAATAATCTTTAAGCTAAAGTATCATCTCAGAGTACATTTTACTCTATTTCCGGTATCACCTTCTTTGTATCAATCCTTATATAAAGTGTTCCATAGAAATAAATTTAAGTTTTAAGTGAACCAGAGCTTTTTCTTATACTTACTTTGTGAATTACCCAAAGTGACATGCAGTACAAAAAAAAAAGGACTACATCTACAACTAAACTACACTAAAACTACACTTAATTTGCTGTAAACCATATTTGTTGCATTAGTAACTTACAACACAACCATTGTGAGAAAGTATCTTCTTCTTTCTAGCAGTATCATCCAGAGTCGGCGAATATACATGCATACATATGTAAGAGGATAGTAGATAGGTACTAAGTCACTTTCAGCAGCATTAACATGGCTTTAGTGTGATTCTTTTGGCACAAGTCAGGTATGCCTATTGATACAACCGCTGTGGAAACCCTGAAAAGTCTGCAGGGTGAAGGTAACTCCAGGTTATCCCCAGTGTGATTAGGCACACTGCAGCAGAAGAGAAAAGACAATGGCACTTAGTGTGGGCATATGGAAGTGCAAGGACCTTAAAAGAATTGCATTAAAGGAAAACTATACCCCCCAAACAATGTAGGTCTCTAATAAAAGATACTGAGTAAAACAGCTCATGTGTAAAACCCTGCTTCATGTAAATGAACCATTATCATAATAATATACTTTTTTAGTAGTATGTGCCATTGGGTAATCATAAATAGAAAATTGCCATTTTAAAAAATAAGGGCCGCCCCCTGAGATCGTAAGATTCACTGTGCACACATACAAACCACATGTAAGGTCACATGAGCCAATTAACAGACAGAGTTGTGTCTTTTGCTTCCTCACTTCTTCCTGTTACAGTTAGAGTTGTAGTATTTCTGGTCAGGTGATCTCTGAGGCAGCACAGATAGAGTCACGAAATGGTGGCTCAAGGCAAGAGATGTAAAAGGGCAATATTTATGTAAATATATATTCCAGTTTGGTAAGATTCTTTTATATGTCATTCAATTTGATATAAACTATCTGTTGCTTAAGTATTCATTTTGGGGGGTATAGTTTTCCTTTAACACACACACATTTGTGTCCATTTTAGTGTGCCCACATAGAGTAGAGGGTGCTAACTGGATGGAAAAACACTGAAAAGCAACAAGTCCTACAATAGGGTGATTCATCTAGGGCAGGGATCCCCAACCGCCAGGCTTTGGCCCAGTACCGGGCTGCCGAGCCAAGGGGACCCCTGATCTAGGGCAGCAAATGCAGTGGGAGAGGTAACATGGGTCAGTAACTACATAAGATGATTTATAAGGTTTTAGAAAAAAAATTATACTGTATGTACTGAAATGGAGAGGAAAAATTACTTATAAGCTGCGATTTAATTAGTGGTTATGTACAGGTTTCTTAGGAAACAAAAACACTGATTAAATTAAAAAAAAAACTGATTTCAGGCTTAAATCTACCTGCTGGGGCATGTTATGAAAGTTGCAGATTTAATTCCAGTAGCAATTCATAACAAACTAAGATCTACATGACTAGTGCTTAATGAATACACCCAGCTGTTTGATTTCTTTTCATCAAAAACACAGAAGCAAATATTTACAGGGATCATATGCAAAACAAGGTTATTCATGCTTTTAATAGGTGTCTAAGCGCCGGAGGGTGCGAAACGCGTAAGGTGGGCCATGTGGGGTCAGTATATATCATACTTTTTAAAAATGTGAATAATAAATATTTATTTTTATTGAAGATGAGCCTTGGGACATATATCTTTTGATATAAATTTTTGTGGGTTGATTGCCTTTTGAACCAGGGCATGTCCCTCTGGCTCTGCCTTAGGCTATTGGACTCCTGATTATAAAACCGTTTATTCATTCTTTTAAGGCAAGGTAAAGCCTTTGATATATTACATGTCCCTTTAATCGCATTATCACACTCCCTAAAGGGGCTCCTGTACTTAAGGGTCCAGTATGGTTGTTGATCACCAAAGGGGGTTATTTATAAAAGGCTGAATTTTCGAGTAATGTGAATTTTTTAAACTCTAATAAATTAGATTTTATGCACAATTCAAATGGTATGTTATTTATGAAAAAAATTAAGTCTAAAATTCGATCGAATAGTTCCGACCAGAAAACTCAAATCTAACTCAAAACAAATTTTCCTCCGAAATTAACCCTTGACTTTTGCACGTTGAATTTTATTTTGAAGCACATTTTTTTCTCCCACTGGAGTTTATGGGGCGTCATTTTCAAAGAGAATCTTGGCATGAAATTTGGCTCATCGCTACTAATATCTTTAAATAGTTCAAGGGACCTCTGCCATTGACTTATACCTGAGCTTTAGGTGGAGAATAGTCGAATTAGAACTGTTTACAAGTTCAAGGTGTGATATATCTCACATTCAAATTCAAAGTTACGCTGGGCTGGGGTGCGGTGCAATCCTTCCATAGCCTAATTACAAATGAAAACAGGACTGCAGTCTATGGAAGGATTACTCCGCCCCCGGCCCAACGTCATTGAAGCAATGTAGAAGATTCGCTTTGTCAGGTCAACTTCATAAAGGTTCATGGGGGCTTTTAGTGGAAACTATTCGGCTTGCAGCAGCTCCTAGATACGTTCCTGGACAAATTTACCGACAGCTACATTGCCGGTAAATTTCTAATACCGGCCGCGGCCATGGCAGGTGTTTTACCGTTAGGCCGGTAAAATACCGCCGGGTGGCAACCCTAGAAGGCTGGTATTTTTTTCCAGAAAAGGTGGCATCCCTATATGTGAGTAGCGAATTAGGAGCACTTTCAGGGGTAATCACCTATGGGGGAAGCAGGGGAAGACTATGTAGAGTAGTTGATAGGGATTTTATTATTGGGTGATTTAGTTCTCCTTTAATGAAAGTGGAAGTTGCTGTAGCAGAAGGAATGACTCGTGAAAATAACTAGAAATGAAAGTCTTTTTTTTTTCCTGTTCTCTAACAGAAATAGGAGCTGAGCGGAGGAAAATTAGATTGTGAGGGGAGCTTTAACAATTTATAACTGTGTGGCGCTGATTTACGCCGTGTCGTCACGCCCACCACAAAGCAGCTGTGTGACGCGTCACCGCGCTTACGTTTAGTAGTGACGTCAGTCTCGCGTGATGAGACTCGTGCCATTGGGATTGTAAGGGACAGAACATGCCGGCATCCTAGCAACTGGCCTCCTTACTGACGTATGCGGCTCAATGACAGGAGGCGGCCAGATAATCCAAGTAAGTGCAGGACATCCGTGCAGACCCCAAAACCCACCGGGACGTCTGTCCCCCCCCAATGTGTACAGCAGCAGGGTGCTCAGGAGAGAATGATGGGGATACACACAGCTGAGCGCAGCAGAGAACAATAGGTGAGGACCAGTAGGGCACCTGTAGTCTCATCAGCTTTTACTGGAGGATTCTTACGTGTGACAATGTTTGCTTGGGATGAGTGATGAGGAGGAGGAGCATCCATATCTCTGCTCAGTAAAGGGCTGGTTCACCTTTAAATGAACTCTTACTATGTTATAGAATGGCTACTTCTAAGCAACTTTTCTATTGGCCTTCATTATTAATTTTTAATAGTTTTTGGATTATTTGCCTTCTTTACCGACCCCATATAAAAAACAAACGCCTTGTGCTACTTTTTATTACTTCTCTTTCTATTCAGGTCTCTCCTATTCATATTCCAGTCTCATTGAAATCAGTACATGGTTGCTAGGGGAATTTGGACCCTAGCAACCCGACGGCTGAAATTGCAAACTGGAGAGCTGCTGACTAAAAAAGCGAAATAACTCAAAAACCACAAATAATAAAAAATTAAAACCAATAGCAAATTGTTTTAGAGTATCCCTCTCTACATCATACTAAAAGTTAACTCAAAGGTGAGTAACCTCTTTAGGGGGCCCATTTACTTCGCTCGAGTGAAGGAATAGAGAAAAAAAACTTCGACCATCGAATGGGCTACTTCGACCTTTGACTTCGAACGAATCAAACTAAAAATCGTTCGACCATTCGATAGTCGAAGCACTGTCTCTTTAAGAAAAAACTTTGACCCCCCTAGTTCGCCACCTAAAAGCTACCGAAGTCAATGTTAGTCTATGGAGAAGGTCCCCATAGGCATTGCTAGCTTTTTTTGGTTGAACAAAAATCGTTCGTTCGATGGATTAAAATCCTTCGAATCGAACGATTCAAAGTAAAAATCGTTCGAACATTTGATAGTCGAAGCACTGTCTCTTTAAGAAAAAACTTTGACCCCCCCTAGTTCGCCACCTAAAAGCTACCGAAGTCAATGTTAGTCTATGGAGAAGGTCCCCATAGGCATTGCTAGCTTTTTTTGGTCGAACAAAAATCGTTCGATCGAACAATTAAATCCTTCTAATCGAAGGATTTCGTTTGATCGAACGAATAGCGCTAAATCCTTCAACTTCTAAAGTCGAATATCGAGGGTTAATTAAGGAAGTTCACACACCCTGCCGATGTTGTAGAATCTACGGGGAAAAAGTGTGATTTCTCGCAATAGACTTTTCAAAGCCACTGCCAGGGAAAGAGTAAGGGGCAAATTTATCAAAGGTTGAAGTACTCTATCAGTACTCTAATATTTAACGAGTAACAAGGGCTAATGTGTCATTATCACAAGGTACGTTGCCGATGTGTATTTGTTTAGTTATGCAGGTGTGAACTAAGTATAAATTCAGCATTGTTGGTTTTGTTCTTTAGGGAAGAAACATTGTTTATTTACACGTTGATATCCAAGACTACGGTTCATGAACATGCACTTGTTTAGTCAGTACTCTTTATTCTCAGGACACAATATTGATGTGTTTTTGCAAATCTCAGTCTATGAATATGAGTTAATAAATACGCTTAGACAATTACTTAGGGGCATATTCATCAGGGGTCGGATTTCGAATTTGAAAAACTTTCGAAATTTGAATTCAAAAAGACCAACCGAAATTAAGTCAGAGGTTTTTTTTTTTGTCCATTTTCGATTGAATAAGTCCGTATTTGGTCGAATTCGAATTGTACGAACTAATAGCACATTCGATCAAATTCGTTTAGAAAGTTTATCCCATAAAAAAACTTACATTTTTCAAAGTCCACCAATTGACACCAAATAGTTTCTAGGAGGTCCCCCATAGGCTAAAACAGCAATTTGGCAGGTTTTAGATGGCGAATGGTCAAAGTTGAATTTTTAAAGAGACCATACATGATTAATTTCAATATTCGAATTTTCAAATTTTTCTCAAATTCAAATCGAATTTTGACTATTCCCTAGTCGAAGTACGCAAAAAATAGCTCGAAATTTTAATTTTTTGAATTCGAAAATTCACCCCGACCTTTGATAAATCTGCGCCTTATTGTTTCTAGGGATGCACCGAATCCAAGATGGGTTTCGGCCAGGATTCAGCCTTTTTCAGCAGGATTCGAATTCGGCTGAATCCTTCTGCCGGGCCGAAACGAATCCAAATTCTAATTTGCATATGTAAATTAGGAGCGGGGAAATTGCGTGACTTTTTTTTCTTTCACAAAGGATTCGGGCCGAATCCCAAAAAGTGGATTTGGTGCATCCCTAATTGTTTCATCACTTCAATACATTGCTGTTCATGAATTCCTGCACTTAAATTTTCAATAAAATAATTGTTAAAAACGCAGGCCATATGTGTTGACTGTCAGACGTTGGCAGATATTAACTCTTTGACTGTCAGCTGATTTTCCATAACGGTGCCAAATGCCATGCGATTTTTCAGTATTTTGCTCTTTTGCTTTCAAGGCATTTATATCATATATTTTTACAAATAATTCTACTAGCGCTTTCTCAAATAAAATATATATTTTTAAAAGCAAATTCCATACGTCAGGTTTAAGGTATACCAGGCAAAATGCCAGAATAAAAAACTTGAGCAACTTCGAAGTTTTATATATATTTCATTTACTTTCTTTAATGAAAAAGAAACCTATCTCAGATATACTTTGATTAAAAAATGTGTACCGTTTTTATAAGAAACCTGACTGTATGCAGTGAAATTCTCTCTTCATTTACTGCTGTGGATAGGAATTGTCAGACGGTCCCTAACTGCTGAGCAGGGAAACAATCATACTTATGTACAGCAGGGGGAGCCCCCCGCCTTACTTCCCAGCCATGCAGAACTCAAGCAGCTTTGTTTATGACGATCCCTAAGCAGCCCAGACCACACTGAGCATGTGCACAGTCTTAGTCTTGCAAAGATGTATAATAAAGTTACAAGATGGTGACCCCCTGTAGCCAACTTTGAAAGTGTAAATTATTTGTTTGATTAGGCTTGTGGTGCAGTAAGTTCATGTTTATATTTATTATACAAAATACAGCATTTCTAGCCTTATTCTATTTTAGACTTTACATGCCCTTTAAAGGGGCTGTTCACCTTCACTTTTTTCACTTACATTGTTTTCAGATTGTTCACTATAAACAAAAAGTTTTTTCCATTGCTTTCCATCTTTTAGTTTTTTACTGTTTTCCCAAAATTGAAGTTCAAAGTTGAATGTTCCTGTCTCTGGTGTTTGAGTCTGGCAGCTCAGTGATCCAGGAGCAAATTCTGAACTGTTACAATTTTGCTACATTTAGTTGATACAATTAGTTGATACATTTCTCTCTCTATTAGCATCTATTGTATCATTTCTAACAGCTGCCTTTAATGACTATGAAGATTTTCATTCATCCAGGTCATAGTATATCTAGTATAGGTCAATCTAAAAACAACTGGACTTGCTGAGTAATCAATGAAGACGTTTCACTACTCATCCGAGCAGCTTCTTCAGTTCAACTGACTGGTGTGGGAAGTTCTCGGCATATAAACTCTTCCACTAATCCATTTACAATGGCACATTGTAACTCTTCAAAGAGGTGACATCTGAAGAAACTCACAGAGGTGTTGATTCTGTGTAGTTGTGATAGGATTATCCAATGTGTCATGCAACTCCTAGATACAGGTGTTACTTGTGAGAGTTGCATGAATGGATGTGTGAAGTGTTCTGAATCCGCCGGGGTACAGATGTTAGAACAGCATTGTATGTAGCAGACAGGTGGTGTCGAAGGCCCCCACCTCTGTTCAGAGATGGTCTCTCCACCTTGACATGAATCGCCTCTTTCACGCCTCGTTCAAACCAGCGGTCTTCTTTATCCAAGATTTGGAACTTGCTGTCTTCAAAGGAGTGTCCCTTGTCTTTTAAGTGTAGAAAGACAGCTGAGTTTTGCCCTGTAGAGTTCTCCCTCCTGTGCTGAGCCATTCGCTTGGAGAGCAGTTGTTTTGTCTCACCGATGTATAGATCTGTGCAATCCTCGCTACACTGGACTCCGTATACCACATTGCTTTGTTTTTCTTTTGGTGTTTGATCCTTTGGGTGTACCAGTTTTTCTCTCAGTGTGTTGCTAGGTTTGAAAAACACAGGGACATGGTGTTTGTTGAAAATCCTCCTGAGTTGCTCTGACACTCCAGCTACATATGGGATGACTATGTTTCTCCTACTATGTGTCTCCGGGCGGTTATTTCTATTGGTGTTCCTGTTGGGCTTGGTTGCTGCTGTTTTGACAAATGCCCAGTCTGGGTAGCCACACGCTTTCAAAGCTCCTCTGAGATGTTTTTGCTCTTTGTCTTTGGACTCTGTATCAGATCTGTATCACAGATCTATACATCGGTGAGACAAAACAACTGCTCTCCAAGCGAATGGCTCAGCACAGGAGGGAGAACTCTACAGGGCAAAACTCAGCTGTCTTTCTACACTTAAAAGACAAGGGACACTCCTTAGAAGACAGCAAGGTCCAAATCGTGGATAAAGAAGACCGCTGGTTTGAACGAGGCGTGAAAGAGGCGATTCATGTCAAGGTGGAGAGACCATCTCTGAACAGAGGTGGGGGCCTTCGACACCACCTGTCTGCTACATACAATGCTGTTCTAACATCTGTACCCCGGCGGATTCAGAACACTTCACACATCCATTCATGCAACTCTCACAAGTAACACCTGTATCTAGGAGTTGCATGACACATTGGATAATCCTATCACAACTACACAGAATCAACACCTCTGTGAGTTTCTTCAGATGTCACCTCTTTGAAGAGTTACAATGTGCCATTGTAAATGGATTAGTGGAAGAGTATATATGCCGAGAACTTCCCACACCAGTCAGTTGAACTGAAGAAGCTGCTCGGATGAGTAGTGAAACGTCTTCATTGATTACTCAGCAAGTCCAGTTGTTTTTAGATTGACCTATACTAGATATAGCTGCCTTTAATGAAACTCAGGGATTCTGCTCAGCAGGGACAAAGATAACCAATGTATCAACTAAATGTATCAATTTAGAACAGTTAAGGTGGCCATACACGGTCCGATAAAAGCTACCGACAGACTCGATCGAATGGGATGAAAAATACAGTTGGATCGTGGCCGAATATATTCGTTGATGCGGTCCCCACGATCCGACCGCCCATTACTATTCGTTACTATTTTATTAGTAGACTTAACAGTATGATCTAAATTACAGAAAGATCTGTTATCCGGAAAACCCCAGGTCCCGAGCATTCTGGATAACAGGTGCCCATACCTGAGCTAGAAAGTCACCAATTTTAATGGGCAACGTGTGGGGGCTTGCTAACTGAAATCATGTTTGGCAGTTCCAAATACTGTAGTGTTATTTTAGAAAAAAATATATATATATTTGGTAGTACAGTGTATGTATTCACCTGAAACAGAACAAGTGGTCAGTGTGCACAAAGTATTGAACTTGATGTTTATATATACAAAAAGAGAGCAAGAAATAGCATCACATTTATCAACAGAACAGTGTTTTGTATATGTCTAGTTTAATCAAAAAGAACTGTCAAGTGCTGAAAAGAAATACATATATAATACAATTGATATAAAAGCATGATTTCCTCATCTGATGTGTTAGGATAAGTGTTGCTTGAGAAGAGTATTGACAGTATAGCAAGGGAAGTTGACAGTTTTGAGGAGTAGTGTAGAAAAGCTAACGATACAGGTATGGGATCTGTTATCCAGAAACCTGTTATCCAGAAAGCTCAAACGCCATTTTATCCAAATAATACAAACATTTAAAAATGATTTCCTTTTCCTCTGTAATAATAAAACAGTCCCTTGTACTTGATCCAAACTAGGATATAATGAATCCTTATTGGAAGCAAAACCAGCCTATTGGGTTTATTTAATGTTTAAATGATTTTCTAGTAGACTTAAGGGACGAAGGTCCAAATTTTGGAAAGATCCGTTATCTGGAAAACTTCAGGTCCTGAGCATTTTGGATAACAGATCCCATAACTGTATTTCGAAGAGCTGCATTAGGCAATGAGAGAAGAGCTGACATTGATTCACAGGGGGGGGGGGCTGAGAATTAGGAATGCACGATAAGTGGTGGTAATAATTTATTAGAAAATAATAAGGAACTTATATGCCACAGTGTCTATTCTCGTTTCCAAGTTCCTTGCTTTCCATCACTACCTCACTGCAAGAATAGGAAATTCCCTTTAATTTTGTGATTCCAGTGTATTCTAATCATTAGCCATGTTTTAATACTAACCTGGGAAATACCCTTTCTATGGTCCCCCTGCTGTTTTTAAACTACAACCCCAACTGTAACCTTTAGTTTGATGGTTTCATTTCCCCTATTTAGAACGTCAGACTTCCCGTGTTGGCTGGGCTCCTGGGCTCCAACTTCTGAACAAATCACTTTGCTGATTGGGCCATGAACCCTATTTGGTTGCTGAAGCACAATGGCATAATATATCATTCATTCTAAATCTGCAGAAACTGATGTAGCTTTCTCCCTTGTCCTCCGGATCCTGCTCTCCTGATACAGTTTGTTCACTGGGGTTTCCTTCATAATGCCTTGACTCCAGCCCAAGAAATCATATTGCACATTTAAAGCTATTGAAATCCATTGCAAGGAAAGGAATTCTCTTTGTACAGGTATGGAACTGTTATCCAGAATGCTTGGGACCTGGGTTTTTTTCTGTAATTTGGATTATCATGCCTTAAAGGGGTTGTTCACCTCTGAGTAACTATGACGTAGAGAGTGATATTCTGATATAATTGGTTTTCATTTTTTATTATTTGTGTTTTTTTGAGTTATTTGTCTTTTTTATTCAGGAGCTCTCCAGTTTGCAGTTTAAGCAATCTGGTCGCTAGTGTCCAACTTACCCTAGCAACTGCACATTGATTTGAATAAGAGACTGGGATATAAATAGGAGAGGACCTGAATCGACTTTTAAGTCTTCTAGAAACTCATGTAAACATTATATAATCCCAATAGGCTGGTTTTGCTTCCAGTAAGGATTCATTATATTTTAGTTGGGACAAAGTACAGTGTGGGACCCATTATCCAGAATGCTTGGGACCTGGGGTTTTCTGAATAACAGATCTTTCCTTTATTTGGATCTTCACACCAGAAGTCTACAAGAAAAACATATAAACATGAATTAAACCCAATAAGGATTAATTATATCTTAGTTTTGATCAAGTACAAGCTACTGTTTTATTATTACAGAGAAAAAGGAAATACATTTTAAAAATTTGGATTATTTGATTATAATGGAATCTATGGGAGACAGCCTTTCTGTAACACAGAACTTTCTTAAGGGTTCCCGGATAACGGATCCCATACCTGTGCAAGGTATTGTTTTGTTATTACAGAGAAAAAGGAAATTATTTTTCAAAATTTGGATTGTTTCCTTATAATGGGAGACGGCCATTCTGTAATTTGGAGCATTCTGGTAAAGGATCCCATACCTGTACCATAAAGAGTTGTAGATAATTGTCTGAAAGCCCAGCTGCCCATGTCTTTGGGCTATAATCTTACCCAATAATTATAATAAAAGTCCCACTTGAAAAAAAAATAGTTTGACATAATGATAAATATTGTAGGGCATCTCTGTAGTGTGCAAATCTTTTTATATTAAACCCTCCTAGTGAACTCTCGTTAGGGATCTGTGTCGGAGTCAGACTCGACTTTTTTTCCCCAATGTCCCAGCGGTCAGTGCTTCATTTTCAAGCACAAAAGAGGGTTGCAATTTTGGTCACGTTGGGAATACCAATTGGTACCCCCAATTTTTTAGACCTTTCATGCTCTTGTAGCATGAAGAATGTAGGTCTCTATAAAAATGTATTGCTTAAAACAGTATGTTTCATATGTAAAACCCTGCTTCATGTAAAAAAAATATTTTTATAATATACTTTTGTAGTAGTATGTGCCATTGGGTAATCATAAATAGAAAACTGCCATTTAAAAAAATAAGGGCCGCCCCCTGGGATGGTACGATTCACTGTGCACACAAACAAACCAAACAAACTATTTTGTTAGGTCACATGAGCCAATTAACAGTCAGAGTTGTGTCTTTTGCTTCCATACTTCTTCCTGTTACAGTTAGAGCTGCAGTATTTCTGGTCAGGTGATCTCTGAGGCAGCACACAGACCATCAGGAAATAGTGGCTCAAGGCAAGAGATTTAAAAGGACAATATTTACTTAAATATATATTCCAGTTTAATAAGGTTCTTTAAAGTGAACCTGTACCCAGACACACAAATTTGTATGATAAAAGTCCTTTTCAAATTAAACATGAAATCCATTTCTATTGTTCATAGCTGTTGTAAGCTCTTTAAAAATCTCATCTGTCAATCAAATATTGTCTGCCCCTCCTCTATGCCTTAAGCATAGAGGCAGTTCAGACAATTACTTTTACTTTCCATTCAGCACTTCCTAGATGTCACTGCTCTCCCCACATTCCCCCAGTTCTCTTCACCGTTTAATTTTGTAACCAGTGCATGGGGATGGACATCAGGTCTCCCATTCTGGTGCACAAACAAGATTCTAAGATGATGCAAGGCTTGCCTTAAAGGGGTTGTTCACCTTTATATTAACTTTTAGTGATGTAGAGAGTGATGTTCTGAGAAAATTTGTAATTGGTTTTCATTTTTTATTATTTGTGGTTTTTGAGTTATTTAGCTTTTTATTCAGCAGCTCTCCAGTTTGCAATTTCAGCCATCCAGTTGCTAGGATCCAAATTACCTTAGCAACCATGCATTGGTTTGAATAAGAGACTGGAATATGAATAAGAGATGGTCTGAAAAGAAAGATGAGTAATACAAAGTAGCAGTAACAATACACATGTAGTCTTACTGAGCATTTCTTTTTAGATGGGGTCATTGAAAAGCTGGAAAGAGTCAGAAGAGGAAGGCAAATAATTCAAAAACTAAATAAACTAAATAATGAAGACCAATTGAAAAATTGCTCAGAACTGGCCATTCTTTAAGTTTCTGAACCACCACTTTAATAACCGTGTCCACAAAATGGCTCCTGCCTGCTTGCTATAATTATGAATTCCCAGACTGAAGGAAACAAGTAATCATTTTGGGGGTATAGTTTTCCTTTAAAGGGCCATTTACTTAAGCATAGTGTTCGTAACAGAAAATGTGTTTTACAGTAACAGACATTTTTTGTATGATCGGAAGGATCCCAGACAATTTTACCCCAGTTCAATTCTATAGTGTTCTGTTGAACTTAAAGGATTTGTTAAGTGTAAAAATTAAAACCGGGTAAATGGATAGGATGTGCAAAATAAAAAATGTTTCTAATATAGTTAGTTAGGCAAAAATGTAATGTATAAGGCTGGAGTGACTGGATGTCTAACATATCAGTCAGAACACTACTTCCTGCTTTTCAGCTCTCTTGATTTACACTGACTGGTTACCAGACAGTAACCAATCGGAGACTTGAAGGGGGGCCAAATGGTTCATATCTGTTGCTTTTGAATCTGAGCTAAATGCGGAGCATCAATTGCAAACTCACTGAACAGTTATGTCCCATGTGGCCCCCCTTCAAGTCGCTAACTCAGAGTTAGGGGGCTGAAAAGCAGGAAGTAGTGTTCTGCTATTATGTTACACATCCAGTCACTCCAGCCTTTATACATTACATTTTTGGCTAACTAACTATATTAGAAACCTTTTTTATTTTGCACAGTCTATCTATTTAAACAGTTTTTATTTTCACACTGAACGGTTCCTTTAAAGGGACTTCATTCTTCAAAAGAGATGATGCTGTTGTCCTTTTATTGGCTTTGATTAGATGCGCTGCACTACCAAGCTGTTCCTCCGGGTGCCAGTGTGACACCCCCCCTCTGTCCAGCCTACAGTGACGTTTCTTTTTGAAGGTCTGTGCTTGGCTTTTTTGCAATCCTGCAGCTTCTTCCGCACCACGTTAAATAAGCATGCTGTGCCTTTGTATGATCAGGCAGACGGGCTGGAAGGGATCACAGACACGGAGAAACCTTCAGAGGAGACACAAGTGCTGGAGTTGAACAAGCGGCCTCTTCCGAGGTGAGAACCAGGTCAAGTTCAGCACTCCCAGAATGCCTCTGGCTTTTATTCTTTCATAGGAATTTCTTTATAGTCTGGAAGGATCTAATTGATTATCCTAACGAGTTAGTCATCGGCTCTGGTTCACTATACGGCACCATTCTGTAAAGGCGTGCTTCCCAGTTTGTGCCACAATCCATTGATCGATATTGTGTGTGTGTGTGTACTTTATGCCTCGCTTATCTATGCCAGTTATCTGTGTGTCAGTGACTGCTATTTCATGGGGTTCTAGGCAAACTGCCTTTTGTAAACACTGAAACTTGTTAAGGATCATCTAAATGGCTAATAGCAATGGTCTAGTTTTTGTGTAGTGATACAGTGGAGTCACCTAAACTGTCATATATCTGTAAAGGAGAGCCATCAACTCTCTGGTTCATATACAGTAGAACCCCCATTTTACATCCCCTGATTTTAAGTTCCCCTCATTTTACATTGTTGTTTTGTGGTCCCACCTATATATTATGCATAATACATTTCCTGGATTTTACATCATCCTTTTTTCTTTCCCCTGAAAAACGTAAAACGGGTTTTCTACTGTAGGTCCCATGTATTTACTGAAATCGTTCCCAAAGCTGTTCTCACTTAGTGGCAATCTTTATTTATTGTGTGTTCCTGTGTACACTCTAAAAAAATGAATGCAGATTTATGGCGCTTTGAAGAATGGGAAGGTAAATGGGAGTATTTTCTTTTTTTCCCTTAACTTAAATGGTACGAATAAATGGTACAGGTATTGGATCCGTTATCCAGAAAGTTCCGAATTATGGAATGGCTGTCTCTCATAGACTCCATTTTATCCAAATAATTCAAATGTTTAAAAATTATTTATTTTTTTCTCTATAATAATACAACCAAACTAAGATATAATTAATTCTTATTGGAAGCAAAACAGCCTATTGGGTTTATTTAATGTTTATTAGATTTAAGGTATGAAAATCCAAATTACAGAAAGATCAGTTATCCTGAAAGCCCCAAGTCCCGGGCATTCTGGATAACAGATCCAAAGCATAAAGGGAGGGGAATTTGTTTTCGTTATAAAGTTGCTGTGATGACTAAAGCAGTGTTGGGAAGAGATACTTTATAGATAGGGAAGTAAGCTTATAGGATATCCTGAGCTAACTAGTATATTCCCTTACAACAAGGGAATGTTGTTCATTAGAGATATTATATATATATGACATGTCCCTCTTTTGACAGCTCAACCCGCAGTCCCACATTTGTACTGGAAAGTCCCGTTTTTCTCTGCACTGAAGAGCCAGAAACAGAAACAATGTTTCTAACTTAATTGGCTTTTGGCAGAGAGCCCAGGACAGCCACAGCAGAAGACAAGATAATGATGTAACAATTTCGAGATAAGCAAATGAGTAATTGTAATAATATAAGATAATAGGTTCCTTGGGAAAGTTAGACTTACAGAAGGACAATTCACCTTCATTAGCAAACCTGTAATAACTTAAATATGTTCAAACTTTCATCACCTGCCAAATTTTGTAAATTGAACATGGTAATTAGGGGGTGTGGCCACACCAATGGGCGTGGCCAAACAAATTGATGCATTTTGTTATTGTTATATTTTTAATGGGCCTTCCCCTCCAGAGACTGTCACTTCTCCAGTCCATAATAAACACTGCTGTGAGGCTCATACACCTCAGCAACCGCTCCTCCTCTGCCTCGCCATTCTGTCAATCCCTGCACTGGCTTCCGTTACCTTTCAGAATCAAATTCAAATTAATGACACTGACTTTCAAAGCACTTCATAACTCTGCCCCACCCTACATCTCTGAACTCATCTCTATATACTCACCCAACCGCTTACTACGCTCCTCTACCGACCTACTACTCAACTCTTCTCTCATTACCTCCTCACATGCTCGCATTCAAGACTTTGCAAGGGCTGCACCCCTCCTGTGGAACACTCTCCCACAGTCTGTCCGACTTTCTCCCAACCTTTGTGCTTTCAAGAAATCTCTTAAAACGCACTACTTTCGAGAAGCCTACCCTCACTCTGCTTAACTACCAAACACAACACCACATACAATACCACATTTCTCACCCACTTAATTTGATCTTGCCCACTCCCACATCTTGTGTATTACTCCCTTCCCTTTAGAGTGTATGCCTATGCATAGGGCCTTCCTCACCTTTTTGTACCTGTATTGATTGTGATGTATGTAACTCCATATGTTCTATGTATGTAATTCATGTCATTTAGTTGTATAATCACATTTACTTTACAGTGCTACGCAATATGTTGGCGCTATATAAATAAATGTTAATAATAATAATAATAATATTTGGCATCTTAAGGGACTTTTTGCATGCTTGGTTTGCTCCCCAACCTTTTTTACATTTGGATGGGGCTCACAGGCAGAAAATGTTGGGGACCCCTGACCTAGCCAAACATTACAAACATTAACATACCAAGAGATGAGTCAGAGCACCAAGGAGAACAAGTCGATAAATGCTTCTGAATGAAACATTTTCCCGGATTTCCAAGGTTTCTCTCAAACACTGCAAGCTTAACAGCCCTGAACCAGTGACATTCAGAATGAGGAAAGACTTGAATTTAAGCTGAATCATGCCGAAGTGCTGTTTTTAATAAGAAATACATGATGCAAAACAAACTGTGTGCACCAAGGAATTAGCAGACCGAAAGGTATTTTATGTTACAGTCCCAGAAATATGTGAATAATTCACCTGCTGAGAAAATCAACATAAAATCTGGTTGATGATGAAATTTTTGAATGTTAGGCCCCAAAGCAGCAAATTTTATTTCTTAAGGGCTTTTACTAAGAACTCTGTAACCCTCCTAGGAATGCCCTTTGTTTCTGGAGAATTCAGAAGAGCCATTGTGGTGACACGAGGAGAACAATGCAGCTTTCTGAGTTTTTGTTAGAATGGCTCAATATAATCTTATCATGCGGGCCAAGCTCAACTGAATCATCAGTGCCTAGAATATTCCAACGTGGATAAGAAAATTCTCTTGTAAAGCTGGCCATGCACATATAAAAGTGTGTTTCATAACATTTTATCAGTATCATTTTTGGTACTTGTAGCCCGGTAAGTCTGACTGCTTGGCTTTTGGGAAATGAGAAATTTGTTGAGTAAACTCTTAAAGGGGTATGGAGTAAAAGGGCAAAACTTCTTAAACTTAAGACCATATGTTTGATGGGACAGTATGTCCTGTGTGTCCCTTCCCTGGCTGAAGCCTATTAGGCTGTGAGATAAGGAGAAGCTTATTGTACTAGCTGTATCAGCTGAATTGCCACTTGCGCTTGTGTGGAATATTTATGCACTTGTTCTCCACTGAAGAACAAGCGCACTGCTTATAGTGGCCCTGAACTTTATATCGAAATGTGCCATTCAGTAGAGCCCGTGCTATTTGCCTTTGCTGTGCCAATAGTCTCGCACTAATTGATCCAAAGGGCAAGTCAACCCCAAAATAAAACATTGCCTAATAACAGAAAACCTAATTCAAACAACTTTCCAATATTCATTAATTAAAAAAAAAACAACCCAGTGCTTTTAAAGTTATTGGTAAAAACAATTGCTATTGAAAGAAGTATTTGCTTTAATCCTGGTTGTTACTTTTTAAACAATGTTGCAGAATCTCTGGGTTTCATTACAGGCAGCTGTTAGAATTGATACAATAGTTGCTAATACTCCAGAGATGCTGCTGAGAATTGTATCAAGTAATTGTATCAACTACAGTAATTGTATCAACTAATTGTATCAACTAATTGTATCAACTAAATTTAGCAAATTATAACAGTTAAGAGTCTGCAGTAGAATTATTGAGCTGTCAGACTCAAACACCAGAGACAGACACATTCAATTTTAAACTTAGATTTTGGAAAAACAGTAAAAAAAATAAATAATGGAAAGTAAATGAAAAAAAGTCTTTATTTAAGGGGAACAATCTAAAAACATCTGAATTGAAAAAAGTGTTTGGAAGGTGAACAAACCATTTAATGAGCTGCTTTGTCTCACATTGTATCAACTGTCTGAGGCACCAGGGCAGAGAATAGAAAGGGACAAACACTGCTTTCAATAGCAATATATTTATATATATATATATATATATATATATATATATATATATATATATATATATATATATATATATATATACACACACACACACACACACACACACACACACACACACACACACACACACACACACACACACACACACAAATACAGGTATAGGACCTGCTCTACAAAATGCTTGGGACCTGGGGTTTTCCGGATAATGGATCTTTCTGTAATTTGGATCTTCATCCTTAAAAGGGGAACTAAAGTCTTAAAAATAGAATAATGCTAGAAATGCTGTATTTTGTATACTAAACTTATACATGAACTTACTGCACCAGAAGCTTAATTAAACAATTGATTTATGTTTTCAAAGTTGGCCACAGGGGGCTGTCATCTTGTAACCTTGTTATACATCGTTGCAAGACCAAGACCATGCACATGCTCAGTGTGATCTGCGCTTCAGTTGGGAGGTTAAGCTTAGGGATCATCATAAATTATAAAAACAGCACAAGTAAAATAATATCTGCCAGAAGCAGATACAGCAAGACTGATTAATAATCAGAATATACAGACTGCACTGGGTCTGCGGATACAAATCTCTACACAGTCGCTGGCTGCTTTACAGGGAAACAAACAAAGATATTTCTTTTTCATTAAAGAAAGTAAAAATGGGATTTTATTTTTTTTTCCTTTACATCCCCTTTAAGTCTACTAGAAAATCATTTAAACATGAAATAAACAGGCTGGTTTTACTTGCTATAAGGATTTAATTATATATTAGTTTGCATCAAGTACAATGTACTGTTTTATTATTATAGAGAAAAAGGAAATAATTTTTAAATATTTGGATAAAATGGAGTCTATGGGAGACGTCCTTTCTGTAATTCAGGGCATTCTGGATAACTGATTTCCGGATAATGGATACCATACCTGTAACTTAAAAACCATCGAAAATGTGTAATGAATGTATATTGCAAAGTTGCTTACAATTATGTTTTCTTATATTAGGCAAAAAATGTTTGGGTTGACATTCCCTTTAAGTAAGAACTGTTATGTCCTATTTTTCTATGTATTTGCATGAACTGATCGCACAACAGCATAGGTGTAGCGTTGCCTCTAGATAGTTACTTTTAATGCGTCTCTTTTGACATCTGTTCTGAGTTGCACAACTTAAGCACCATCTAGTGTTTTGACTGCATCTCTGATACCAAATTAACATACTTCAAATCTCAAAATTATAGACCTGCCGACTCTTTCTTCTGTTAATGAGTAGTGTTGTCTGGTCTCCTCCTTCCAATAACATCATACATGTGGTAGCACAAGCCTGGGGGGCAACCAAACATCACAGCTCCATGGGTTATGATTGTAGCTGATTAGGCCTAGTATACATTAGAAAATGTACAACAGTCTTTTGTGCACTGGGATCTCCATGCCACAGCTTTTTGGTGCATTAGTTTTCTCTTTGGTAGTTGTTATTAAAGGTATCTAGTAAGTAAGGGCAACCAATAAAATGTATTAGCCTCGGGTGCTTTTTTGTGGTCTTACTATTAGAAATGCTGAAGAGCAAACATTAAAGGGATACTGTCATGGGAAAAAACATTTTTTTCAAAATGAATTATTTAATAGTGCTGATCCAGCAGAATTCTGCACTGAAATCCATTTCTCAAAAGAGCAAACAGATTTTTTAATATTCAATTTTGAAATCTGACATGGGGCTAGACATTTTGTCAATTTCCCAGCTGCCCAAGTCATGTGACTTGTGCTCTGATAAACTTCAATCACTCTTTACTGCTGTACTGCAAGTTGGAGTGATATCACCCCCCTCCCTTTTTCCCCCCAGCAGTCAAACAAAAGAACAATGGGCAGGTAACCAGATAACAGCTCCCTAACACAAGATAACAGCTGCCTGGTAGATCTAAGAACAGCACTCAATAGTAAAAACCTATGTCTCACTGAGACTCCTTCAGTTACATTGAGAAGGAAAAACAGCAGCCTGCCAGAAAGCATTTCTCTCCTAAAGTGCAGGCACAAGTCACATGACCAGGGGCAGCTGGGAAATTTACAAAATGTCTAGCCCCATGTCAAATTTCAAAATTGAATATAAAAAAATCTGTTTGCTCTTTTGAGAAATGGATTTCAGTGCAGAATTCTGCTGGAGCAGCACTATTAACTGATTCATTTTGAAAAAAAATGTTTTTCCCATGACAGTATCCCTTTAAACATTAGGACCAGTGATGAAGTGCACTTTACTACCCGATAGTAGAGTCCTGCGCAGGACCAATTTTTGAAATGCAACCCACATTCTTAACCACTTGGACCCGCTACCTGACCCGCAAGTGCCTTATCCGCAAACCGATCCCGACCCGATGACCATCAAGAAACAGGAAGTGCTGTCATTGTAAACCGGAAGTGACATCATTAGAAGTAGGCGTAATCAGAAAAAATGTTTTTAAAACATACATAAAGGAGTAAAACTCGCTCTTGAGAAGACCCGCAACCTGACCTGCGACCCGCAGAACCGCCGACCCACCTCTATACCCTCACCCTAAAAAGTTCTACCTGCAACCCACAGGTTACCCACTTTTTTGCGGGCACCCGACCCACTGCAGGACTCTTATGTGGCAGATTTCCGCTTGGATTTGGCAGATGCCAGGAGACCATCTTAGCTACTTGGGATGAGGAAGGGAATTCCCTGACTCCTATATGGCAGATCACCTGTGGATTTGCACTATGTATGTTAATTCTAGTAACTGTGTATTGGACATGCAGTTATCTTCTAGCATTGAGTTGCCTTCATGTGTTCTTGGAAAGCTTTCTACTAAATAACTTTTAGTGGAGGGGGGTGATTGTACGTCCTGCTTATAGTTTTATATGGAGTGATAATGTCTACATCAAGCACATCTTCTGCACTGTAAACATTGCCTTGGTCATTCTGTTTTAATAACTTCAGTTCACTTTTTGCTTTGAGTCCTCCTCAGATGATCACTCTAGGTCCATGATGTCATTTCTGTGAATTACAGACAAAGTGTTCACCGTAGCAGGGGCTCTTCCAGTACTTTATAAAGAGAGAGCCAAGGTCTCCTCTTGTGTTTCTATACCCTTTGTACTTTGCTGCCTCCAGATGCTGCAGAATGGAAAATGTATTTTCTACCAATAAATCACTTATTTGTAAATGATACTGACAGATTCCTGTAATTTAGTCATCAGGTACTCTTTGTCCCCTTATGACCTCGCACATTTTTTTTTCAACTTCCTTCTACAGATCAACAATATCACTCAGTATTAAAGTTATCCCTTTAGTTTAGCTTCGAAATACAGGTACGGGATCTGTTATCCGGAAACCAGTTATCGAGAAAAATCCCATAGACTTAATTTTAAGCAAATAATTTTGATTTTTAAAAATGCTTTCCTTCTTCTTTGTAATAATAAATCAGTACCTTGTATATGATCCTCACTAAAAGTGTCCATACACGAGCCAATATAATCTACAGACAGACTATGTCGGCAGTTAATTGGGCAGTGTATGGTGCACTACAACAGACTTGCCTGATCTATATGTGGCCTAAAATCTGGCAGATGTTGATCAGACAGGTTTAAAAATCCCATCAGATTGAGGACCGCATGGATTCGTTGATGTGGTCCTCAGTCCGACTTCTTATAGCCCACAATCAAGGTGGACATATCTGGTAGTAGATCTTTGCATGTATGGAGACATTAAGATATAATTAATGTTTATTGGTAAAAAAGCAATCCTTTTGTGTTTAATGTTTAAAGAGAAGAAAAGGCTGACATTTAGTACACTTTATCAGAAAGGTCTATATAAATACACCAATAAACCCTAAAAATAATGTTGCTGTCCTCTGTCTAAAGAAACATAGCTTTTCTTTCCTTCTATTGTGTACACATGGGCTTCTGTATAAGACTTGTTTTCAGCTTAAACCTCCAGGGCTATGGCTTGAGCATGCTCAGTTTGCTCCTCTCCCCCTCCCTCCTCCCCCTCCCTGCTGTAATCTGAGCCCAGAGCTGTGAGTGAGCAGGGAGAGACTCAGGCAGGAAGTGATGTCACACCAAGCTAATATGGCAGTTGCTATCCTAAACAAACAGAGAGAGCTTCTAGAGCTGTTTACTCAGGTATGGTAAAGCATTCTGCAGAATAAATATAGTGTTATAGCTTGCACTATTGTGGCTAATCTATTGACAATAAACTGCTTCGCTACCTTTCCTTCTCCTTTAAAATCAGGTGAATGCCCCCATTGAAATGCATTATAAATTGGTGGGATCATAAATAAAAAATGTGAAATGTGGAAAACTCAAAATCAGGTTTCACTGTAGCTGTTTTTTTTCTTTTTCTTTCCCTAATCATGTTTTTAATATTCCCGATCTAATACTGATCTTAGTTTTGTATTTTAAGGGTGTTGTTAACTTTATGTTAGAGCTTCTGGATGTGAGGCATGTATGTGCTAATCCTCTCCATTTTCTGTTTCAGTTCCAAAGCTTACTCTTACACTAACTCCCTACAAGTTATTTTGTATGTGTGAGTAACTGTGTGTCCCTTTTGCTTATCACTCCCTACACAAACTGCAAGGTTCCTACATGCTCCTCTCCTGATAAGAGACTCCAAACAGGCACATATTTGTTTATAAAAACATTTCACTCCCCAAGCACGTGATTCCATTGACTTGAACGGCTGTTATTTATGGAACATGTTTTGATCTTTTCTGCTTGACTAAAGTGTCCGCTACCTGTTCTGGATTTAAAGGAACAGTAACACAAAAAAATGAATGTTTTAAAAGAAGATGGGGAGCTACTGGGCATCTGTGGAGACACAGATTTTTACTGCTAAAGGGCTGTGGTTGCCTTGGGCTGGTACAGAAGCTCAAAACATAATGTAAAACATTTCTACCTATTTCTTCAGCTAGGCTTTAGTTGTCCTTTAAAAGGGGATGAGAGACTTAAGGCTGTTTGCGCTACATTTGATTTAATTCTGTTGGCTAATAGCTCAGTGCAGAACTTAATGGCATATCAGCATGAAATATTAGACTAATGGCACAAGTTATGGTTTCTCTGCCAGCAGTTTTGGCCCTGTGTGTGCATCGATAGGAAGGAAAACTTGCCTGTCACTAGGCAACCTGGCAGATTCTGATCTTACAATACACTTTTGAACACATTTGCATACCTCCCAACATTTTAGAAATAAAAAGAGGGACAAGAAGATTTGCCGCGCAGAGCACAGCAATTTTTTGACCATGCCCATTTTTGTGACCACGCCCCCTAACTACCATGTTCATTTTACAAAATGTGACCGGTTATGAATGTTTGAACACATTTCTGTGTTTTTTATGTGTTATTACAGTTTTGCTAATGAAGGTGAATTATAAGCTGCAAGTCACAGTTTCCCAGAGACCTGCTTATATTAAATTGTTATTGTTTCTTTGCTTATCTTAAATTGTTACAAAAGTATCGGTGCACCTGCCACTTATTCTGGGCTCTCTGCCAGAAGCCAATTAAGTTTTAGAAACTTTGTATCTTTTTCTGGCTGTTCAGTGCAGATGATCAGTCAGTTTGGTTTCGCCAAAAAAATGACGCCCATAGATGGAGACGTGCGTCAAAAAAAAAAGACGCGCGACAAAATAATTTCGCCGCGCGACAAATTTTTTTTTGACGCCCATAGACTATAACGGGCGTCTGCGACATTTCGCCAGCGGCGAATTTTTGTCAAAACGAAATTCGCCCATCCCTTTCAGTCAGGACATTTCAGTAACAATCCGGGACTGTGAGTTGAGCTGTCAAAATCAGGATTGTCCTGCTAAAAACGGGACAGTTGGGAGGTATGCTTTTGGAGCCCTATTTCACCCTCGTGTGTAACCACAGTGGATTCCATTCTTGGGGGTTGTTCACCTTTCAGTTAACTTTTATAGAAGGCCAACTCTAAGCACCTTTTCAATTGGCCTTTGTTTTTAATTTATTATAGTTTTTGAATTACTTGCAGTCTTCTTCTGACTCTGTCAAGGTTTCAAATGGGGGTCACTGACCCCATCTAAAAACAAATGCTCTGTAAAGATACACATTTATTGCTATTGCTACTTTTTTAAACTCCTCTTTCTATGCAGACCCTCTACTATTCATATTCCAGTCTCTTATTCAAATCAGTGCATGGTTACTAGGGTAATATGGACCCTAGCAACCAGATTGCTGAAATTGCAAACTGGAGAGCTGCTAAATAACTCAAACACCGCAAATAATAAAAATTGAAAACCAATTGTGAATTGTCTCAGAATATCACTCTCTTCATCATACTTAAAGTTAATTAGAGGCTGAATAACCCCTTTAACATTGCCTTAAAAGTAAAAAAAATATTTTTTTGTGTAATTAAAATCTTTATCCAGGATGGCTCACTTTCTGGCATTGTGTGATGTCATCTTTTCAGCTATCATAATAGCTTGTGTCTTATGGAGGAGGCAACAGAACAGAAAGGACTATCATCATAGTTTAGTTGCAGAGGGAAATTATTAATAGGGAGGAGCAAATCCTTGACTTCAACAGTTGAATCAGGTGAACGCATCTTGTGACTGAAAGGTCAGACAGAGCAGTGCAAATAAATAAGGAGTTTTTGCTGTATCATCTGTAGTATAACCAGCTTTAGTTATGTGTTTCCTCTATTGTGTGTTGATTTTAGCAGTAAGAAAAAGAAATATTTGCGGTAGACCAGCATGGAAGCATTTTATGTGTACACAGAATGCTATAGATGGCAACGCACATGCTAACACATGGAATATCTAATAACAAAGATAGGTACAGGCATGGGATCTGTTATCTGGAAACCTGTTATCCAGGAAGCTCTGAATTATGGAAAGGCTGTCTCCCATAGATTCCATTTGATCCAAATAATCCACATTTTTTTTAAATTATTTCCTTTTTTTCTGTAATAATAAAACAGTACCTTATACTTGATGCAAACTAAGAAATAATTAATCCTTATTGAAAGCAATGGGAAGGTAACCAGATAACAGCTCCTTAACACAAGATAACAGCTGCCTGGTAGATCTAAGAACAGCACTCAATAGTAAAATCCAGGTCCCATTGTGACACATTCAGTTGCAGTATATTGAGTAGGAGAAACCGTATATTGAGTAGGAAAAACAACAGCCTGCCAGAAATCAGTTCCATCCTAAAGTGCTGGCTCTTTCTGAAAGCACATGACCAGGCAAAATTACCCGAGATGGCGCCTACACACCAATATTACAACTAAAAAAATATACACTTGCTGGTTAAGAAATGAAATTTTATATTGTTGAGTGAATTATTTGCAGTGTAAACAGTGTCATTTAGAACTAAAAATTACACCATAAAAATTGTGACAGAATCCCTTGAAGGTATGAAGATCCAAATTACAGATCCCTTATCAAAAAAACCCAGGTCCCAAGCATTCTGCAGAACAGGTCCTACACTGTATTGTACAATTTAGCCACACGCGGATGCCTTTACAGTTATAGTCAACCAGTCACCTCTACATGTTTCATCAGTCTTTTGAAAGGTACCAAGTTGAAGCTGAGCGAGCATTACCTTTATAAAGGGATAAGAGAATCCCTGGTGGTATTGCCTCAGGCATTGGAATTCATCTTGTTTGCTGCATTGTTTTCATTCCTGCTTTTGAGACATCCCCCAATATGTAATAAAAGGCACTGAGTTTTCCCAGGAGCAGTAACCCAAAGAAACCAGTAAGATGTTTGCTTTTAACAGGTGACCAGTAAATGCTTCCTGCTGATTGAATGATATGAGTTACTGCCCCTAGTCAAACTTATTTTTTTTATCTTTCTCCACCCCCGTCCTTCTCTTAAGGCAGATCTGTGGAGTGGCCCTATAAAACTCTCCTGTCTGGATGCCCAGCCCAGTGCAGTCCTCATTCTGACCTCTGAGGGTGAGTGTGCCGAGCACAAGAAGCAGCAGTGTGTGTTGGCTCGACCAAGGCAACACGAGTAGTGATCCCAGCACCAGAGATGGGCATTGGTCGGAACCCGTCATCCAAGGCAATGGAATCCACAAACTCAACAGATGGGAAATATGAGGAGGAATCCAAGCATACAGCTTTTTTCACCCTGCCAGTAAGTGTCTGAACTTTTATTTTTTTTGTAGGCATCAGAAATGCACCAGAGGCATTACAAACCGCATAAACAATGAAGAAGTAAGTTTAGTAATCACTGGGGAAATTTCTTTGGAAAGTAGGAAGGAAAGCATTTTATTTTTGTTTGGATTTTGCAGACGGTCTGTTATCTAAGCAATAAACATAGTTAACTAATAAACAATAAACATAGTAAATAATGCAGTGTGGCTTTTAATGAAGAGTAAAGAGTCATATGCAGAACATTTTACACTGAATTAACATGGAAATGTTACGGTAGATCGAGATTGCACTGAACGTCTGTGGTTCATATTGCTTTTTTTTTTGTTTGTTTGATTTTAAAAGTGTATCAATACTAATATTGATACACTTTTACAGGTATGGGATCTGTTATCCAGAAAGCTCTGAATTACGGAATGGTTGTCTCCCATAAACACGATTATAATCAAATAATCCAAATTTTTAAGAATGATTTCCTTTTTTTCTGTAGTAATAAAACAGTAGCTTGTACTTGATTCAAACCAAGGCATAATTAATCCTTATTGGAAGCAAAACCAGCCTATTGGGTTTATTTAATGTTTACATTATTTTCTAGTAGACTTAATCTATGAAGATCCAAATTACGGAAAGATCCATTATCCAGAAAACCCCAGGTCCCGAGCATTCTGGATAACAGGTCCCATACCTGTATAATAATATAACTGTACATACAAAGTCCCACCCCCTAGAACATTCACTTAAAGGGGATGTAAAGGCAAAAATATAAAATCCCATTTTTACTTTCGTTAATGAAAAAGAAATCTATATCCAATATACTTAAATTAAAAAATGTCTACTGTTTTTATAATAAACCTGACTGTATGCAGTGAAATTCCCCCTTCTTTTACTGCTGTGAATAGGAATTGTCAGACGGTCCCCAACTGCTGTGCATGTAAATGATCATACTCACCTTACTTCCCAGAACTCGAGCAGCAATGTTGGATTCCCTGTAGAGATTTGTATCCAGAGACTCAGTGCAGTCTTTATATTCTGATTATTAATCAGTCTTGCTGTATTGGCTTCTATGGCAGATATTAATTGACTTGTGCTGTTTTGATAATTTATGACGATCCCTAAGCTTAGCCTCCCAACTGAAGCCCAGACCACACTGAGCATGTGCGAGTCTTGATATTGCAGAAATGTCTAACAAAGTTACAAGATGACAGCCCCCTGCGCCAACTTTGAAAGCATAAATCATTTGTCTTATTAGGCTGCTGGTGCAGTAAGTTCATGTTTATATTTTGTATACAAAATACAGTATTTGTAACATTGTTGTATTTTAGACTTTAGTTGCCCTTTAATAATTAGTCTCACTGTCCGTCCTATAATTTTTAACACCGCTGTTGCGTAAGTCTTTAAAGTTCTACATTTCCCTCACACACCAAATAAAACCATATTAAACAGATGCAGGTATGGTTTCCTTTATCCAGAAACCCATTATCCAGAAAGCTCTAAATTACAGGAAGGCCAAATCTCATAGCATCCATTGTAATTCACATTTTTAAAAACAATTCTCTATTTCTTTGTATTAATAAAATAGAACTTGATCCAAACAAAGATTTATTTCATTGTTCTTGGAGGCAAAACAATAAAGTTAAGTTAACATTTGTTAAGTAAACTTAAAGTATGGACATTCAAATTACGGAAAGGTCCCTTATCCATAAAAACCCAGGTCCAGAGCATTCTGGATAACTGCTCCCATACCTGACCTAGAAGCTCTGCTATCAATGGCAGGTTAGTTTTGAGTTTTGGCATTTATAGTAATTCGTAAATGACATTTGCTCGACAGTGATTTGCTCAGGTTAAGGGTAATGGAACACGTTACATATTGTTGCCTACATGAATCTCCTTCAGCACAGGCAACAAAATATTAGAAAATACTTTTCCATTGATCTCACTGTGACTGGCCACCAGCAAAATTGTTAAATTTAGTAACCTCATGGAAATTACGTTTTCCGGCAGTAAAATAATTTAAATGTTTTTCTGGCAGCAATTCACCGTTGGCACAAATAAAACAGTATTTTAGGATAGCTTTTCGCTTGCACTAAGGGTCAGGACACACGCTCAAATTCGGGGAGATTAGTGGCCCGTTGACAAATCTCCTCTTATCCGGGGCAACTAATCTCTCCGAACTGCCTCCTTCTGGGTAGAATGTAGAAAAACGAAGAGCTCCGAGTGCCATCTCTCTGGCGATTTACATTCTAACCGGCGGGAGGCAGTTTGGGGAGATTAGTCACCCCGAAGAAGAGGAGATTTGTCCCCGGGACGACAATCTGAACGTGTGCCCTGACCCTCCAGTAGAATGAAAAATCGCCAGCAGGATGGCACTCATGGCGCTTTGTTTTCTGACGTTTTCTCGTGCAACAACTTCGGGCGACTTCGGAATACAAAGCGCCGTGAGTGCCATCCCACTAGCAAATTTTCATTTTAGCCGGCGGGAAGGCAGGGGAAAGCAGTTCGGGGAATTTGTTGCCCCTAAGAAGTGGTGATTTGTTGCCAGGCGACTAATCTCCCCGAATCTGCCCGTGTGCCCGTACCCTAAAAGTTTGTAATTGCTGGGGGAATGGGAATGAAAGCAAGGTTTTACATTCACTTATAAAACTATAAAACTGTCAGTGGTTTGAGGGTAGAACTACGCAAGCGGTTTCCGTCAGATCGACACCCGGCGACAAATCGGATGGAGACGCAGGCAGCAAAAATCTAATTGGTCTGAATGAAAACGACACGACTGTGGGATGTGGACGCAGTAAGCAGTGTCTTCATCCAACAGTCGGACTGTGTAGCTCCTACCTGTGACTTTTCATTCAGTCCAATTACATTTTGATGCATGCAACTCCATCCGATTTGTTGCATGCGTTTTGTCACCGGTTGTGTAGTTCTACCCTTAAGGTTCCGTCACACTCACTATAAGGTTTGGCAGGTCAGTACTGGAAGCTCCTGGGAAGAGAAGGAACTGATTTGCACTTATCTGCCCAGACTGGGAAAGGATAGAAGAGCTGGAAACTGGTTTAGTGGGGTGCCATTGCATTCAGAATAGTAACACAGTGAGTCAAGTGGAAAATGGACGGGTAAATTAGAAAAGGGGTGTATATGGGACAAAAAGCTGGGAACTGCACTTATTTGATAAGGCAAATTAGAGATGTAGTTCCTTGTAATGGGATTCCAGAGACATTTTGATCTTGTACCTTTCTGAACAAATGGTAAAATAAAAGTGTAAGTCAGTTTAAAGGGGTTGCACCTCTGTGTGAGGCAACAAGTCATTCTGAGTGTCGAGCTTGTTTCCCCAATTAAAAGGAGGGTCTGTTTCTGAGAAAAACTCCATTCCAAAGTTATTCCATTTCCAGCGTTGTCTGTGTATGTCTTACACACATCTCAGATCAGTTTTATTGCTGCTGTTCTACCTGAGCCTGTAAAGTGGCGATAAAACGATCTAAAACAGTGATCCCCAACCAGTGGCTTGCATAAGAACCAGGTGTACTGCTAAACAGACCATCTTGTCACATAGGGGCTACCAAATAGCCAATCACAGCTCTTATTTGGCACACCTAGGCATGTTTTTCAAGCTTGTGTTGCTCCCCAACTCTCTTTTTCATTTAAATGTGGCTCATGGGTAAAAAGGTTTGGGGACCCCTGGTCTAAACCATGTGTAAGCTGCATCTACTTGTGAACAAATGTGTCCCCAACAATAAAACATTTTCAGGTGAAAAAGGAGAATGTGTCTGTATAGAGAGAAATGTTGTTTATGTAGGAGGCTCTCTATTCCTTGTAAAAGAATAGGAAGACAAATTGAGCAATGGATATTTCCTCTTTGTAATGTCTGCAAGAGCTTACTGGACACTCTGCCATTAAAATGAGTTGGTTTTAAAGGGTTTCCAATTCACACCCAGTCAGTATGTCATAGATGTGGCACGTACTCTTGTAAAAAGGACATTTGTCTCTCTTTATACGCTGCTTTGGCAGATATTATAAGCTGTGAAAACAGAGGTTGTTTTGTGGAAAGGCATATAAAGTCCTTTGAATGAGGCGTGAAGAATGAGAGACAGGCTGTATTAGATTATATCCGGTTATATTTATTGTCAGTATTTGCATTGTCATGATTCCTGCTATACAATGGGGCTGGTGCACTAACATAGGAGCTAAATTGCCATTAACAACCAATCAGATAC
Source organism: Xenopus petersii (assembly GCA_038501925.1). Taxonomy (NCBI): domain Eukaryota; kingdom Metazoa; phylum Chordata; class Amphibia; order Anura; family Pipidae; genus Xenopus; species Xenopus petersii. The sequence continues at coordinate 106,538,286 of CM076677.1, forward strand.
TTCCATTCATTTTTCCATGACTCCCCCACCGTCTTTGGGGAGCTCAATGCCCTCACTTTTATAGTTTCTGTGGGGCAATTTTTAAAAAGAAAAAAAACTACTGTTACCCCCAACCAGAGTGCCTTTGGTTGGGGATAACATTTTAGCCCAACAGATGCCCTTTAAGAGTGATTAGTAGCCAATGGTTTACAGTTGCTTTTATTTTTATATTTATTTAGGGAATCTGTGTAATTTCTGTTGAGTCGTAGCTCCTGGAATTCTCACACCTGGGTCAGACCAATGTAGCATGCATTGAACAATGCAGCCTATTCTACGTCATTTATAACCACACCACTTAAATGACCTGATACCCAATTAGAGATGCTGCTCATTGTTACCTGCTAACACCGGCTCGGGCACTGACTGACTTACATTGATGGCTGCCACCCCCATGTCTATGAGGAAGTCAAAGCTCTTCATTGTTATCATTGGGACAATTCAGCCTTTTTCAGCAGGATTTGGCCAAATCCTTCTGCCCGGCCGAACCAAATCCTAATTTGCATATACAAATTAGGGGTGGGGAGGGAAATCGCATGACTTTTTGTCACAAAACAAGGAAATAAAAAATGTTTTCCCCTTCCCACCCCAAATTTGCATATGCAAATTCGGGGTGGGAAGGGGAAAACATTTTTTTCAAGTTTTGGTTGCATAAAAACCAGATGTACTACCAAAATGTTGGTTGTAGGCTGCCTGTCCACATAGCGGCTACCTTTTGGCCAATCACAGCCCTTATTTGGCATCACCCATGAACATGTTTCATGCTTGCGTTGCTCTCCAATCGGTTGGGTATTCGGCCGAATCTTTCGTGATGGATTCGGCCAAATCTTTTGCGAAGGATTCGGCCAAATCCAAAATAGTGGATTCGATGCATCCCTAACTTTGAGACAATTTGCCATTGTTTTTAATTTTTTTACTATTTGTAGTTTTTGCGTTATTTGGCTTTTTATTCAGCAGCTCTCCAGTTTCCCCAGCAATTTCACCAATCTGAACGTTAGGGTCCAGATTACCCTATCAACCATGCACTGACTGTGAAATGAATAGAAGATGAGTAATACAAAGTAGCAGTAACAACAAATGTACTGCCTTAGAGATCATTTGTTTTTTAGATGGGGTCAGTGACCCCCTTTTGAAAACTGGAAAAAAAGCTTAACTCTGCCTAGGAAAATGCAACAAAAGATCAGAAGGCATCAAAACCAAGGCATTTTAGGAAAAAATATTACACTTAACCCCTCTTTTGTTATTTCCAAATTTCTCCTTCAAGATAGGGGCACTTTGTACTTGCACAGCAACTGAAAAGGGATGACTCCAGGATAACTGGGCTATTTGGGCATATAATAACAATAATGGTAAATGGACAATTTTGAAGACAATTTGCCATTGGTTTTCATTTTTTATTATTTGTTATTTGTTTTTTGAGTAATTTAGCCTTTTTTCAGCAGCTTCCCAGTTTGCAGTATCAGCAGTCTGGTTGCTAGGGTCCAAATTACCCTATTAAAACACTGGATTAAACACGTGCATAAAAATGTAACATTCCACTGGAACATGTAGTCCGTTGACTTGGTGCCCTTTTCCACATGTGCTTGACCCACTAACAGTGTTTTTTCTTTTTTTAACCTGCCACTTTAAAGGTGATCTGTATAAAATGCTGAAACAGTGATTAAATGAGATTTTGTTTCACTGCTTCTATTTTCTTTTAATACCGTTAATCATCTGCAGCTTGTCCTAGATTTATTTCTTTTATCCGAATGTGGGGTTGCTATAGAAACCTCCTCCTTACTGTTCATTAAAAGAGCATTAAGTCTGCATATAGGGAGAAAACAACACCGCACTCCCCCTGCTTACTCCCATTTCTATGCACTGGAAATTAAAGAGGTGCTCTGCAGAAAAATGAACGCTGACATTTGTGGCTAAGAAAACCAAATTTACTACTGCAATCGGCTGCACCGTATAAGCTGTGGAGTCATGGCATTAAGTCACCAGAAGCAATAGGAAGGCAGTGTAACATCAGCTGGTGACGCCGAGATCTTATGACACTGTCTGCCTAGATCAGGGGTCCCCAACCCTTTTTTACCCATGAGCAACATTCAGATGTAAAAGGAGTTGGAGAGCAACGCAAGCACAAAACATGTTCATGGGTGGTGCCAAATAAGGGCTGTGATTGGCCAAAAGGTAGCCCCTATGTGGATGGCAGCCTACAACCAACATTTTGGTAGTGCACCTGGTTTTTATGCAACCAAAACTTGTCTGAATTCAAAAATAAGCACCTGCTTTGCGACCACTGGGAGGAACATCCAAGAGATCGGAGAGCAACATGTTGCTCATGAGCCACTGGTTGGGGATTACTGGCCTAGATTAAGCCAGTGCCATTTATCTATCCCTTAACACCTTTCCCCCCCACAAAGGATTCTTGAGCAAAGCAGAATCTGACATGCAGACCCAGCAGATAAAGCTTATTTTGCCCTCTCTAAAGCTGGCCATAGATGCAAAGATCCGATTGTTCGAATCCTCCAACGATCGGACTTCCCCATCTCCCGACCTGCCACTAACTATTCCATCAAATGAAGTAGAAAAGAACAGATCAGCCGATGTTCTACCCCTGTCAGCAATCGTACGAAAGTTATGTCCGACCAAAGCTAGTGACAGTCTCCCACTGAAAATTGTACGATGGGCAATACATGCAGAGAAATTATCTGCAGCCATCAGAAATCTTTTAACCTGTCCGATCGACCAACCGACCGATCTCCGCCGGACGAAAAATGTTGGGACTCTCAACACACGGTCCGAAAATCGTATGAATCCATGATTCATACGATCGGATCTTTGCGTCTTTGGCCAGCTTAAGCCTTCTTCCTATATTTGCCAAGGTTATTAAACCTACAAAGCATTTCCAACACCCCACTTCTCTTTTCTTCTTTTTGAGGACATGACATTGACACTCTCTGTCAAAAATATCTGAGCTTAGTACAGAGGGAAGATCTATGCTGGTACAAGTATGGGATCCGTTATCCGGAAACCCATTATCCTAAAAGTTCCAAATTATGGAAAGGCCGCCTCCCATAGACTCCGATTCTTCTCTGTAATAATAAAAAAAGTACCTTGTACTTGATCCAAACTAAGATATAATTAATCCTTACCAGCCTATTGGGTTTAATTAAAATGTACATGATTTTCTGGTAGATTTAAGGTATGAAGATCCAAATTATGGAAAGATCTGTTATCCAGAAAACCCGCAGGTCCCAAGCTTTCTGAATAACCGGTCCCATACCTGTATCTTTCATTATGATAAAACGTGGTACTTCCCCAGCAGTGGAAAGGGTATGTACATATGTCTAACCATGTCCCTTTGATGTAATATGAACACATAAAAGAACTTGCGGAGCATTTCGGCAGCTGAATTCATAAAATCTTCATTTATTGGGTATAGTTAAAAACATGTACATCATAGCTGCATCTCGAAGACGCCACGAAACGCGGCAAGCGTGGGGTGTATGTCACAGCTATGATGTACATATTTTTAACTATACCCAATAAATGTAGATTTTATGAATTCAGCTGCTGAAATGCTCCGCAACTTCTGTTATGTGTTTATATGATATTGGCCTGGACCGGGGGGGTGTTGCGTGCAAGCACAAAGGTCTACTGACTCAGACGTGCAGGTGAAAGGGGGAGTGCTCCCATTTGATGCCCTTTGATGTTATTCCACAACCAATAATAATAATAAAACCGTGACTTGTACTTGCTCTCAACTAAGATATAAAATAAACTATTCTGTTGGGTTTAATTATGGTTTTAAATGGTTTTTTTAGCATGATTAAGGTATGGTTATTCAAATTAAAGGACCCCATATCTGGAAAACTCCAAAACATGCTGGATAACAGGTCCCATACCGTTGTATTTCTTTTTTGCTTTAACCTAGGAATGTGTTCTGATGTCTATGCTGGTCTAACTAGTGTAAAGTGATCAGTAAAGGTAAGGCATTACCATGGGCAGCCACGAGTAAAGGTAGGGATTCTGTAATTCAGAAGGTATGGGGTATTTGACCTTAAATGTACAATGTTTCATAATTCCATGTTTGCTTGAATTCCAGGGACGCCTTTCCGTCAAAGCTTTCTGTAGCATGGGAAATCATGCACAGGGCTGTCTTATTCATTTCTTTGAAATAATGTGCTGACCCTGCTGTGCTATTGTTACAAGAAAAGAGGAAAATGTGCTTTTTATCAAGTGCTAAATGTCATGGCCCACCTCTGGGTGGGAGGCAGTCAGTGCCCATGGCAGTGGTTGTCAGTAAGAAAAAATATATAGGTGCACAGCAAATAAACCTAACCCACTGTGCTATTGATTTTCAGGCGGTGATAAATGGAGGAGCTGCTTCCAGTGGTGATCAGGACAATGAAGATACAGAACTAATGGCTATTTATACCACTGAGAGTGGCATTGCAGAGAAGGTATGTATATGCCATAACATGGCACTGTGCTGAAGTGCTACAGCAAAAATTATGTAAGCTCCATTGGGCAGGAACTTGGTGTTCTCAGATAATAATCCCACCTTTGCACTTTAAGGTTGGAAAGGTGCAGATTATGGGCTGGGAGGAATTGTATTCTCACAGTGAGCACGCAATTCTGTGCCAAGACAGGTTTTTTGCCCTTTGTACCACATTATAATTCATGTTTGTTTATTTCTTTATAAATGAGCATACAGCTAATATTACAAGGCATACACAGTTCTGCTGGCGCCACAGTTATATAAGGTGTTCATGTAAAGAGATCAGCACCTGATACGCAGATATTTCCAACAAAGTGCTATAAAGGAGATAGAATGGCTTTATTATTCATTGGAGGGTTCCATCTGTCTATTGACATTCCTAGTACTTAAGTATTTAATTATCCTCATAAATTGTATTTATTCTGGCTTTCCCCGGTTTGTGTTTATGCACTGCGTACACTGTTACTAGTTGTGTACATAATGTCCCACACTCCCAAAACACTTAGCAGGGCTTCTTTTCCATAAGGTGTGGCACCTTGTGTATGGTGCAATAGTGCTCCCTAAATTAAAGTCCTAAGGTGAATGAGTAAGGGCATCAGATCTGCAGTCTTGGGCAGAAATACAGCCAGAAATGTTCAGTTTCTATCATAACCTAGTGCCTTGTGGAACCATGATGGACTAATCCTTTGCCTGTGCCCAAGTAGAAAAACAGCCTTGTGTGCCATTAGCCTTAAAAAGAAGTCAAGGGAATGAATTATCCATTAAACTTGGAGCTGTACAAACATTCAGTGATCTAGGCAGAACATTTCCATGGTGGCCTGAGGCACCGAGATGTTCAGAAGCCGGAAAACACAAAAGCTTGAAGAAGTTATCTAAAGGATCTGATCTCTTCTGCTTCACGCAGCTGCCAGCAATGGCTTTCTTACAGTTTGGTGTTGGCCTTCCGCAGAAACCCAAAATCAGTTGAGTAATGAGCCCTGTTTAGTTTAAAGGCCGCATGGAAAAAAGCATTTGTGGTGATATGGAGTTGCCAAAATCTGAACGGCGGTCTGTTGTATAGTTTCCATTGTTTCATGTTAATGTATTTTTCCAGCTAATGAATCTTTAGACCTTCATACAACAATCTGACCCTGCAGGGAAAAATTCTGAATTATCAAGACTTGGACAGATGTCTTATTGCTCACCAACAAAAACAAGAAAGCATGCAAAACAACATATTTTTATCAAGATCTAATTTTGCATTTTTGAGGAAACGGTTACAGGTCATTTCATGACCTCATACCAGAGATGATTAATGTAGTAATAAGTCCCAATTCCCAGTATTGCCTTATCCTCTTTAAAAAGATAAACAGCCTATGCCTCATATAATTGCACAAATGTTGTGCTTTATTGCAGTGTGGATACAAGTTACCTTTTGTTAGAAATGTTACCTGCAGTGGATTACAAGACAACATCTAGTAACTGATCATGTATGGTGTCAAATAGCTCTCACTGTCCTCCAGGCCTAGACGGGCAATTCTGAAAATGCAATAGACCAGAGGTCCCCAATCTTTTTTTATCTGTGAGCCACACTCAAATGTAAAATGATTTGAAGCAACACAAGTATTAAATAATTAGCAAAACAATTGCCATGATTGGCTATTTGGTAGGACCTATGTGAACCGGCAGCCTACAGGAGGCCATGGCAGTAGACCTGATTATTATGCAACCAAAACTTGCCTCTAAGCCAGGAGTTTAAAAATAAGCACCTGCTTTGGGGCCACTGGGAGCAACATGGCTGAGCAAGCCACTGGTTGGGGATCACTACCATTGGCCATAACTAATCACTGGGCCTGTGGGGGGCTGTTTGACCCTTGGTGTACGTAAAAAAAACAAGGCCTATGTAGAATCTCAGCCTGGACATTTACAGTGTGACATATGCTAGAAGTTGTAAAGATCCTGCACTTTTACATAGTAACGTAGTAAATTAGGTTGAAAAAAGACACACGTCCATCAAGTTCAACCTTTTAACTCTATTTTAACCTGCCAGTTGATCCAGAGGATGGCAAAAAAAAAAAAAACATTTGAAGCCTCTCTAATTTGCCTCAGAGAGGAAAAAATTCCTTCCTGACTCCAAGATGGCAATTGGAATAGTCCCTGGATCAACTTGTACTATGTTCTATCTTCTATAAACCTGTTTTCCCTTACTTGCTAACAAGCCATCCAACCCCTTCTTATAATGTATCAGCCTGTACAACTGATTCAGGGAGAGAATTCCACATCTTCACAGCTCTCACTGTAAAAAAAACTCCAAATATTTAGGCAGAACCTCCTTTCTTCTAATCAGAATGGGTGACCTTGTGTCAGCTGTAAATAAAACATTAGAGAAATTATTATATGAGCCCCATAATTTGAAATTAGCACAACTTCGATTTGTTAAACTCATGGTAGCTCATAATCTGGTAGGCTCAGCCCCTCAGCCCCCATTTTTACCCACTTGGACCCAACCTGCAACTCCCTTTATCCACAACCAGATCCACGCCATCACAAACCAGCGACACAATTGGAAACCAGAAGTGACCTAATCCAAAGGCTTACACCTTAAGGTACAATTCATTTCATGTCTCCAACTGCAGGCACAATATTTGACAGTAGAAAATAATAAGCAGCTAATAGTTTTTGTGATTATTTTGAAATATGTAAGATACACTAGACTTTATTTGAAACTTTTAGCTGCTTATAGTTTTCTACTTTTTAGGATCCGGACCAGTGACAGGCTGGCAAATATTGTTCCTGTATTTTACTCCCTATGCTGAAAGCCTGGGGCACGTATACCTGAACTCACCAATCACATTGGTTAGCTTACCCTCTCCTTATTACACCAGACTTCGAGATAAGATATAACTGTGTTTAGTCTCCAACTGTCCATCTCTTTTTGACATACAAATCCCCAACGGTTTGTATTTTCATTTATGCACATACATACTGTATCTTCCCCAAATATTTAGGTTAAAGCAATAATCAGATTTAGTGGCTTACTGTTTTTACTTCAAACATTATAATGGTTAGGAAGAAAAAAAAATCTTTTAGAAAAACTCTTATATTAAGACCTGTGAGTGCTGACCTTTTTTTAGTGTGTGTGCCACGTGAATTGCCATGTTCACGTGTTTTACTGCTACAGTAAAAGGCAATATGTATGGCTCTAGATGAAAACTAGATGAAATGAAAACTGCCAACATTTCTCTGGAAATTACATGGAATGTATAAGGAGCAAGGAGTTTCAGTTGTGCAGCATCTGACACACCGTAGATTTCCCTCTCTAGAGTACACTATTGCCAGTGTAAGTACAAAGTCATTAAACCACATAAGTAGTTAACGGCACCATGAAAAAAATGAAAACTCCTATGTTGTCCACGAATAAGATCAAAAGGGTGGAGTAAGCTTAAAGGGATAAAGTTATTAGACATGTTGTGGGAAGATGAGTACTGTAATTCTGTCCTTTCCACTTACAGTGATGGTGGGAACACAGCAGTTTATGGAATGGTACGCCATTAATACCAGCTCACAGTAGGCTTATTTGAGATTAGAGCTTTAACTGATCTGGGAACATTCTTGTTGGTTTACAGTGATGGAGAGATCAGCCAGGGTGCATTTCTGTATTTCCTTTAGTAGCAGGTACCTGCCGAATATTGATACAGATTATTATTATTTATCATCGTTTCTCTATATAGCACCAGCACGTTACTTACACACCTATGCAAGATGGGTATAACATGGGCATTTAACCCTGGACCAACTGCCCATTGTCCTGTGCCACATTTTCTTTGGTGCATAAAGATTCTCTGCAAGGGTTTTCTAAAAGTAGATGATGGCATTGTATGGTGCTGGTACAGAATAAAGGCGGCACCTGTTCCAACCAGAGGGCAAGGCTGCATGCCTATGCATGATAAAACCAAGCATCCTGCTAATAACTTTCCTTACAGGTTTGGTTACTAAAGAATCTAAAATTGTTTGTTTTTTGTAATTCTTTATAGTTTTCTTGGGGGAGGGGGTACAGAAAGGAAAAAGGGGGGTGGTGGGGGGTATGCATTAGGTAACAATTAAACTTCGTCATTGTAGCACAAGGGCAAGTTCTGGCAACAAGTCACTACTGGTAATGTATAAGATACAGAAAGAAAGGAAAGTTTTCACTCTCATATTTGGCTTACATGCCAAATACTGAAAACTGTAATTGATATCATAAACAAAATTACTAATTCCCACTTCAGACATCAATAACCAAACTCAAATCTTATTGCATTTCTCAATTGAAGAGAATAAATCGATCTCAAAACCTCTCACTTCTCAATTGCTACATGCAACTAAATCATTTATACCTAAAAAATGGAAATCTACAGAGGCCCCCGTTGTAGCAGAATGAATTTCATCCATAGAAGATATCAAACAAATGGAAGAAACTACGCATATCTTACAAAAGAAAAGTGCTTATTACTGGAAAATATGGTCTCCTTGGATAAACTCCACTAAGACAATAACCTGAGAAAATAGAACATTTTATGGTTAAATTACCTCTTCCAACTACTCCTGAAAAGCAGTTCATTGACATTTATGTGATCTTAAAGAATCCAATATTTTATAAGGAGTTTCTGATATGATGATGAAGGAGTCTAGCAGCAGTAGCAGTATTTATTACAAAGTGAAGAAGAATCCCTTCAGAAGAACACTCAATGGAAATATAGACTTTAAAGACGTAGACTATGTTGACAAGACAACGCAGCTTAGTCCTTCGCCCCAGTGAAGGTAATGCAACTTAAGTTGTATCTCTGATCATATTGGTCTCTGATCAGTAGCTTTTTCTTGTGTGTGGCTTTAAAATTGAATTAGCTTGTTTTTTAGATGGTATACATGGGTCATGTATAGTGGATTGTAATATTTGGAAGTCTGTAACAAGGAGAGTGAAACTGTATTTGGTCCACCAGCAGAGAACCCATGCCTTGTTTGTTACAGGCACACGTCTATACAATTTCACACGTCATGTGTTCGAATCACTTCATGCCTTTATGGTCTGCTCAGAATGAGTGAGGATCAAGTGCACTTTTGTGATCTGGCAAGAATGCAATTCATTTGACAAAAGCAAATGTTTTTATAGAGCTGTGCAAACTTTGACCGGGCTGCTAATTTAAAGGTCACGGTCTTAGCTTGGGAGCAGATCCAACCCCAGAATCCTCTGCTAGAATGTTGTTACTGTAAGGTTTGCATGGCACACATACAAAGGGGAGACTTTTTTTTTTAGCAATTCAAATGATTTTTAAAAATAAATTCTCAGGTTCCAGAGTATTTGTAAAATAGTGGAGACCATTGACAACTACCTTCAGCTGTATTACAGCAAAGCTGTGCGCTTCAGTACTGATTCCACAAATTCTAGCATTGCTTGTCACATTGCTACTACATTTAGTAGTGTGCTGCTGTTCTTTTTGTCACTCAAAATTTTTATTTAGCAGATAAATACAATTTAACATATATTTCACAGTCTGGCTTTCCATCATGCCAATTTGATTTGACATTATTTTTTTATGGTGTACAATTATTGCCCGTAAACTGGGCCAACAGTCTAATTATTATCTAACCAGTTAAACAAAATAGTAATAGGTAAGAACCTGGAGTGACCTATACCATATCTTAACCTGGTGCTGCATGGATCTTATGCTTTCCCCATGTTTCTTTTCCTACTTCACAACCCTTTGCTTCGTCCATTTCCATAGTAATGGGATGTTTCGCCCGGGTGCAACCCCTTTTCATTCTTGCCGCAAAATAAGTTACCCACGGGACCAGGTCTGTTCCTCAAGTTGGGTCGTAGCGGCTATATAAGCTGTCATGGTTTCTTTGCGTAACGCGCAGCCGGGCCCCGTCCCCCTCTGTACGGCCGCATTTGTCAGTGGCGCGTGAGCTGCCGGGGGCCCTGGGGGGGTGCGGGCCCTGGCCCTCTCGCACCCCCTGCTCCCCCCGTAGTTCCGCCACTGTACTGGTGGGTATTATTTGGGATTTCCATTTAGCCACAAGTGCCAGTCTAGCTGCGCAATGTTGTTTATCAGTTTCTGGGCGCTTAAGCTTTGGGATAGGCTGCCCTAATAGTAATTGTGTGCTGGTTTAATAAATAGAGGACTAGCTAGTACGGCTTGTATGAGATCAGTGACTTCCTTCCAGTTCTATTCGTGGTCATAGCCAAAATATATGGTAGACAGACCCTTTTTCCCCAGAACCTCTCCAGCATAGTGGGGATGAGGTACAATCGATCTGGAGTCAAATACCACCTCATTAGGACCTAATAAACATTTTCTTAACCACCATTCTGCCGGTATTGTCCCAGATTCTGGCCCACGTTGGCATTGAGATTTCCTCTCCCAAAGCCCCCTCCAATATTGCATGTATTTATGCTTAGGAAAGGGCTCCTCAGGTAGCTCTACCATCACCTTATATAGATGTGAGATCAGGCCCTTGTATGGATATTATGATCTCAGAATCTTCTCAAATGGGGTTAAGGAGGCCTTCATAGGGACATCTAGTATAGACGTTATAAAGTGTTTATCCTGGAGGTAATCCATAGACCTGTCCCCTTGCCATTGGATTTTCTCTTGCAGTTTGACATAGGGGTAAAGGTTTTTAGACAGGGGGTCTATGAAATCAATGATTTTGCCCATTCTTGCTGGAAACCACAGTTGTTTGTGTCTCTGGGTGAGCCCTGGGGGAAATTTGGGATTGGCTAACACCAGTGTCAGTGAAGAGAAGACCCTGCAGATATGGTATTTTTTGTTACATTTGTTCCAGATTTTTATTGTGAACCTTATTGCATTGGGGGCGGAGAGGTGCAGAGGAATCTTAGTATCTCACCCAAATAGTAGATTACTAATGTGGTATGGGTGTGTATAACATGTTTCTATTTGGGCCCACCTAGTGGGAGGTGACACTTGTGCTAAGGTTTGCCGCAGGTGGGCTGCTTCGTAATACTTACAGTAGATATATCTGGGATTGCCAGCCCTCCTTGGTGTTTACTACTTAGCAATACCGACCGTGGCAGTCTTCCTTTGGACCCCTTCCAAATGAACTTGTGGAGTTCTTTCTGAATGTCTTTCAAGATATTTGTAGGAATATGTATAGGTAAGATCTCAAAGAGGTATAGCAACTTAGGTAACATGTTCATTTTGACCGCTGCAATTCTGCCAAACCGGGACAGGACTTTCTTGTGCCAGTCTTTCATATCTTGGGTTATTTGCCTGAGTAAGGGGGTACAGTTCGCTTTATAGAGGTCCCTATATTTAGGGGTGATGTTGACTCCTAGGTATTTAATATGTGTTGCTGTCCACTTATATGTGAAGCTAAGTTTAAGAGTTTCACTAGCTTTCCTATCTAAATTCAGGGGGATTGCTTCCAATTTGGTCCAATTAATTTTGTACCCTGAGACCATACTATACAGCTGTAAGGTTTTGTGTAAGTTAGGTAACAATACTGTTGGGTTGCTGAGCGTGAGAAAAACATCATCTGCAAATAGTGATCCTTCATATGGAGTGTTGCCGATTGCTCAAAGCCACTACAGGTATTTGTAAATTTTGTATAACAACAAGGATATTTATCACTCGTCGGGTGTTATCCCCTGCTTGGCGCCCCAGCACAAACCCTAATTGGTTTAGGTGTATGAGGCACAGTAATATTAGGGCCAATCTGTTAGCTAGAAGTTTTGTGAAAATTTTCAGGTCACTATTAAGCAAGGCTATGGGGCGGTAATTGGAACAGAGAGTGATATCTTTGCCCTCTTTCGGCAATACCGTGATATAAGATGCAAGCATGGTTTCTGTCCCTTTTAAGAAAGCATTAAATAAATCTGCTAATATGGGGCTAAAGTAGTCTTTATACAGCTTATAGTAAGAGTTTGGGAAGCCATGAGGCCTGGTGATTTTTGTGTCGGAAGAGAGGCAATTACCCCTAACACCTCCTCAACTGTGATAGCTTTATTAAGCTCTTCCCCTTCTTCCTGTGTTAAATATGTTAGTTGGCAGTCCTGGAGGAACTTTGCCATATGACTTGTTAGGGAAGTTCCCTTTTGCTGCGGGCTTTTGGGTAGGTTGTACAAGTCCGAATAGTATTTATGAAAGGTTTGTGCTATATGCCTAGGGTCATATGTAATACTGTCCTTATTGGTTTGGATGTAGAGGATTTGAGACTGGTTAAAATTTTTCTTCAATTGTCTAGCTAGAATTGTATGGGCTTTGTTCCTTTTTCTTATTTCCTTTTTGACCAGATAATTGTTTTTTCCGCCGCTTTAAGAGCCCATTGCTTTAGTGAATCTCTGGCTCGATGAATTTTGCTTAGGGTTAGTGGGGTAGGATTGTTGCTATTTGCGTTTGAGCTTAAGTAAATCGTTCTCTAATTTGTAGATCTCGGCTCGCTTGGCGGTCTGTTTAGCAGAAGAAAGGGCTATCAGTTGCCCTCTAATAGTTGCCTTGTGGGTCTCCCGAAGCATTGCCTTGGATTCTACCGTGGTCTTGTTGGTGAAATATTCCTTAATGGAATTAAGGACTGTTGTTTGAGTTTCTATATTATGCAGGATAGTCTCATTAAGCCTCCAGTGTGATTGTTTCGGTAGGCGAGGTGGTAATGAAATAGATAGTGTGATGGGGGCATGGTCTGACCACGTTATGGCTTGTATGGATGTTTCAATCGGGTATTTTAGACATTCACAGGTGACAAAAAAGTAGTCCAGTCTAGTGGAGATATGTACCTTCTTTAGGATGGTTAATACGCCACATGTCTAAGAGGGATTGCTCCCAAAGCAGTATTCTGAATTGTTTTGATTGGTGAAGTGATCTCGCCTTAGGTTCAGGAGGGCTATCCCTATCTAGAATTTCTGAAAATACCAGGTTGAAGTCCCTCCCTGCAATTGTTATGGGGGAAGTCACCTCATTCAGTTTAGATATCTTTCTAAGCATATTAATTTGGTTGACATTAGGAGAATATACATTCAGTAGAGTAACTGGGATTCCCTCATAGGAGCCCTGCAGCAGGAGGAAATAGCCTTCAGGATCGGCAATTTGTTTGGTAATTGTAAGTGGGCAATTCTTATGCATTAAGGTTATCACTCCCGCTTTTTTACGAGAGTTGCAGGCTTGATAAATCTGCGTATAGTTTCGGGAGTTTAATCCGAGGCCTTGAAATGGGATTCCTGAAACATGAGCTATATCTGCTTTTAACCAAGTGACCTCTTTCAACCTGTGCCTCGTGATGCTCCTTACTCAGACGTCCTCACTGTTCCATGTTGCGCATGAGCCCCACTGTACTATACATTCTTTATGGCCAGTGCAGGAAACATTATAGTATTATTCATATTGTTGGAGTCCAGAGGATCATAAACTTTTAGTGGAGGGCAGTATCTGGTCTGTGGGCTTCCAGCTGGCGTAACCAGAGACACAGAATCTCTTTTTTTTTTTTAAGGGCAAATGCTACTGGTGTAAATTCAGATAAGTGTATGGCTCACTGGTTAGAGTTTCCACCTTGCAGTGTTTAGAATTCTGGCCATGGCACACAGTCTGTAGGAGGTTTGTATGCTCTCATGCTACAGTCAAAAACATACAAATGGCTTCTCATTAAATGTATGTGTGCCTACAGTTGCAACTTGTCAGCCACACAAAGAGAGTTTTGGGTCATTTTCTGTTCATACTTGCTGACTGTTCAGCGTATTTTAATCCTTACTACTCTGCATGATAATCATTTTGGATTCGGGCAATCAAAACAGATAGGCTGATAAGCAAAAGACTAATCACTTATAAAGTGTCCCAGCTTTGGATAATGGATAACATTGCCATATGCCTTGATTGGAAACTACTTTAGATTGCGTATTATCTGCAATCCACCTGTGCCCACAGTGCCTTCTGAAGTCTATGTAAGAGCCACGGCAAACCCATATTTACTTTTCTGTTTTAATAAAGAAAGTTATTTTCTGCTGCGTCCTGCATGATTTTACCCTTTGCTCTGCACCGCAGAGCAAAAGGTTAGCTTTTAGCTTCTTAAAGGGCAACTATCGCGAAAATGAAAATTTAATAGAAGCTTCAGCATACAGAAATAAGAAGCTTTCTACATATTATCAATTAAAAATTCTGCATTATTTCTGAAATTATCTTCACTATCCCTCTCTCCACATCTGTTTCTCTTCATTCTGTCTTCTTGCAAGACTTGGGTGTCAGATATGACTGTTAGATCCAATATATCTTATAGGGGGGCTCCCTTTCCTAGCAGATGTATTCGCGCTACCTCAAATAACTGATTCCAATACAAACAATCTAACAAAAAAACCTGTCTATTGCACAAATTCTGCATGTAGAGAGACAGGATTTCTGGTGAATTTAATAGAGTGAACTCTAATACATCATCTAGGCAAAAGAGTCCCCCTATAAGATATATTGGATCTAACTGTCAATGAATATATGGCAACCAGCTCCTGCATGAAGACAGAATGAAGAGAAACAGATGCTGAGAGAGGGATAGTGAAGATAAACTTGATTATTTCAGAAACGGTACAGAATTTTTAATTGATTATATGTAGAAACCTCTTATTTCTGTATGCTGAAGCTTATATTAAATTCTCATTTTTGCGGTAGTTCCATTGCATGCACTCACTCAAGACATATGCAATGGATCCCTGGAACAGGTGAGAAGGTGGTGGTGCTTCTTAAGTAAAACCCTCGGCAGTTAGAGAAAAGGAGGCCTGTCCCGGGGTCTGAGCTAAGTGATTTGCTGTCAACTGGTAATCTAATTACCTACCTCACAAGGAACATGGAGTAGCTTTAATTTCTCTGCTTCGTTCTTAAAATAACAGCCATAGAATTTCCATGCTTAAAGCAATAGACAAAAAACATGTTTAGCCCAAGCCCCTATTTAATGCACAAAGTCGAACGAGGAGGTATACTATCTATTTAAAGGGGAACTACAACATTTATTGTTTGACTCTGAAAGGTCAGCCAAAAGATCATTTTATCATTCTGAAAAAAGAAAAGAAGCAGAAAGAAAGATTCTGTACTCAACACTTTGGCATATTTTAAACTCAAAGTATTAATGGATGTATTGTTTTCCTGAGTTACTTTCAGCTTTGCTGCTTGAGTTTAATAAGATTATATTAACGGGACTAGATCTGTGAATCTGGATTTTAGCGTATTGTAGGAACACAAAAAATAATTTCCAATTTCCCTGTTAAAGGATAAAGGCAACTTATGCGTATGGTGGTTATTGTAGCCTTCCCTTGGATATCACTCCATCACTTTTTGCACTTTCTCTACCCCACGCAGAGCTCATTGGCAGAGACACTGGATAGCACTGGGAGTCTAGATCGGCAGCGGCTTGATATGATCTACACAGTGGAGGATGTCCCTCCCTGGTACCTCTGCATTTTTCTGGGTTTACAGGTATGTATGGCTGTTTGTGAGTCCAAAAAGGCACCCAGCATCAGTGGCGGAACTACCGGGGGAGCAGGGGGTGCGAGCGGGCCAGGGCCCGCACCCCCTCAGGGCCCCCCGGCAGTCCGTGCGCCGCTGAAAATGCGGCCAAATGCGGCTGTACAGAGGGGGGTGGGGCACGGCTGTGCGTCATGCACCAGGGCCCGCCCCCCTCTAGGATCGCTACTGCCCAGCATGTTGTATTGTGCCACTCCTTTCTGCGTAAAACTAGGGTGCTGTCATGTATCACAGAAATGATTATTGTTTAAAATAATTGTTCAGTATAAAATTAAAACTGGGTAAACAGGCTGTGCAAAATATTATTTTTTTTAAAATATAGTTAGTTAGGCAAAAATGTAAATCTATAAAGGCTTGAGTGACTGGATGTCTAACATAATAGCCAGATCAGTCTCTGCTTTTATATATGGCCATAAGGTTGGCTGTGGGCCTCCAGTGGGTGACTACCAAGCCGTTTTGTATTAGGCTCTCTGTGGGTGCTTTCATCTGCTGTTGTAGTTGGTCCACTTGTTCTCTATTGATTGTGGGATCGTTTGCATCAATGCTTTCCTCAAAAAGTTTTGTGGGACAGTTGCATCCATCCTGGAGGTGGCATCTTTGCAGGGGGATCTTGACAAGCTGGTAGTCTGGGCAGCTAAGTGACAGATCAAGAGCTGCAGAAATGCAAGGAAATACAGTTGGCATTTAAAGGAGACTCATAGGATAATAAAATAACCCTAATTTTGTAGGCAATTATGAGTAATATATGGTGTTGCTTTTACATGGTGCTAAAATTATCTTTAAAAATAGCCCCTTTATTGGAGCTCCCTATAGATGTTCACTGGTCCCTGTTACAAATGAGGGGTGGGCGTGTTCTAATGGTCCCTGACAGAAGCACAGTAGGAGGGGGACAGCCAATTACAGCCTTGCAGTCACACAAGCACATACAGGCTTAAGTTTCCGATAGGGATGCACCGAATCCAGGATTCGGTTCGGGATTCGGCCAGGATTCTGCCTTTTTCAGCAGGATTCGGATTCGGCCGAATCCTTCTGTCCGGCCGAACCGAATCCGAATCCTAATTTGCATATGCAAATTAGGGGCGGGGAGGGAAATTGCGTGACTTTTTTTCAGAAAACAAGGAAGTAAAAAATGTTTTCCCCTTCCCACCCCTAATTGCATATGCAAATTAGGGTTCGGATTCGGTTCGGTATTCGGCCGAATCCTTCGTGAAGGATTTGGGGGTTCGGCCGAATCCAAAAAAGTGGATTCGGTGCATCCCTAGTTTCCGATCAGGTCCTGCTAGCTGCTGATTGGTTCCTGTCCTACAGTGCAGTGAGTTTAGTGCAGCTGGCTCCCCTGAACAGCCTGGGAATTCAGGGAGCAGGAAGTGGAAGAGAAGGGAGGTATTATTAGGGTTTTGCAGAAATATTCAATAAATCAACCTGAAACACTACTTTTTTTTAAGCACAATTCTTCTATATCTAAATTAGTATAACGCACTGGTAAATTCTTATTTTTCAACAAAATGTTTAGAAATAGGCAAGCCACCAAGCTAGGGAAATCCTTGATGGAGAGCTGTCTGTGGATAGCTTATTCCAGAAATTGTTTAGGGATGTCTTTGGGTTCCTAACTCTCAACTGTTGACCATTTGTAGATGCTTGATGGATTTAGCCATTTAAACTAGATATTTAGATTTAAACCAGCTATTTCCAGGTTATTTCCAAATATTTATGTTAAAGTTTTTTTTGCTTCAGAAGTCTTGTTCAGCTGCATATTGCATTCATTTTACTCAGTTTCTCCCCCCCACCCTGTGTGACTTATTGTAACTGTACAACGGAACCTTAATTTTACACCATTTTGTTGTCCAGTAAAACCTATTGACATGAGTTTCTGTTCATACCTTCGTTAACTGTATTTCCTTAGAATTAGAACGGCTGGAATTGCAGTTTTGGGTTCCAGTCCTTAAGAGAGCTATAAATGAGCCAGAGGCTTGCAACTAAACTGGTTAGAGGGTTGGAAGACTTAAATTATGAGGGTAGACTGTCAAGGTTGGGGTTGTTTTCTCTGGAAAAAAGGCTCTTGCGAGGGGACATGATTACACTTTACAAGGACATTATAGACAAATAACAGGGGACCTTTTTACCCATAAAGTGGATCACCGTACCAGAGGTCACCCCTTCAGACTAGAAGAAAAACTTTCATTTGAAGCAACGTAGGGGGTTCTTCACAGTCAGGACAGTGAGGTTGTGGAATGTACTGCCGGGTGATGCTGTCATGCTAATTCAGTTAATGCTTTTAAAGGGGAACTCGGCTTCCAAACCAAAATTTGATAAAGAGGTCCACATACCACAGAAACCATAATATACCCATCACCGTTATCAAAAAGTATGAATAAATGCCATTTTCTATGCTGAAATCCAGCTGTTTAACAGTTCTTCTCTTTCTGCATCATTTGAAATCCTGGCAGGGAAGGAGGGACTAAAACACTGATGTTACAAATTGTAACAACTTCTCCACAGCTTACAGACAGCATGCAGGAACTACATAACCCACAATGCATTGCACTGTGATGTTCCTTTCCTTATTGTAATCACGTGCGCTGGGAATTGTGGGGTTTGGAGGATGCAGGCTGAGGACAGGTGGCTGTTGATACAAAGTAAGCCAGCTCAGCAAAGTAGTCAGAGTCAGCAGGAGAGCAAGGGGCTAGGCTTAGGGAACTGTCAGAAACCATTAAATTTCATGAAAAGTCTGCATATTTTTTAAATGATGTATATTACAAAGTTGATTAAAATTGTGATCACTTTTCAAAAAGCCTAAGTTATGTTTTTGTGGCTTGAACAAGTATAATATCCAAGGCTATAGTGATACTAAAATCTACAATTAGTATAGATATTAATATATATATAGTTTATGTGAGTGTATAGAGGGGTGTATAGAGTGTGTGTATAGATGTATGTATAGATGCTGGGTTTCATTTGGAGGGGTTGAACTTGATGAACTTTGGTCTTTTTTCAACCCAACTTTACTATGTAACTATGGAAAGTAGCTTGATGGTCAGTTGTCTCTTTTTTTTCCCAATCAATGTTAACTATTGATAAATATTCAATAATGTTCCTTGTTAGTGCTGCCAGAAATTCCAGTGGGCCAAATCGCCTTAAAAAGGAAACACTATTGTTAGGGTTCCTAAGCAAAATGAATTATTGATTAGTATCAAGTCCCTTTAATATATGCGGGAGCTGCCATATATATATCAATGAAGCACTGACCCTGTGACTAAATCACTAGTAAATGTTATTACCAGAGTACTCTTGTATTACTCAGGAAAAAGACCAGGCACTGTGTCTATTGTTTCCCCAATCTATAGTCACTAAGTTTAATCTTTTGTTCGTAATTAAACAGTGACATCATGCGCCATACGTAAAAAGGTAATGTATTCTCAAACCCATTCATGGTAGAGCGTCTATTTCAGCAATGCAAATTCTATTTTATTGCACAATAAAGGAAAATGTCAGACCCATCCAATGTGAATGGCAGCATCTATTGCTCTCTTGTTGCTGATACTCTTGTATTTGTGCCTGTAAGTTATCTACAGGGCAGGGACCCCTTTCCCCCTTAGCCTAATGCAGGTGCAGGTACTTGAATATAATTGTACTGTATACGAGTTACTTCCACTTATGGTGCCAAACAAGGGCTGGAAGATATGCCCTTTAGCACCATATTTGATGGGCAGGACATCCAGAGAAGGGATACATTTAGCGGGTTATTTACTAAACTCTGGTCTGGCTTTTTGGGGCAATACTCAGATTTTTTTTAATGCATATTTTATTTATCAAAGCCCGTAACAAGTCTGAATCCAAAAATCCGGCATCTTAGACCTGCCGAAGTTGTATATAAGTCAATGGGGGAGGTCCCTATCCTATTTGGAAGTTTCTGTGATCTGCGCATGAATTAGCCCGAAAATCCGACTATTTCAGGCTTTTCGGCCAAAAATATGAAAAATTTGGACATTTCGGGAAAGAGCCTGAAAAAATTGTTTTATTCGGGGGAGAGCTGAGAAAAAAAATCGTACAATTTGGGTTTTTGTTTGATATTTTTTTTATCGAGTTTTTCCCCAATACGATTAAATGTAGCTAGGTAAAATGTAGCTGTAGTAAGGTAAAATCGTGGATTCTAGTTTGCTCTGATTTTTTTTTTAATTTCGGATTTTGATAGGAGGAGTTAGGAAATCCATTGTCTGTTTACTATTACCTTCTATGTGATTTTCTCCCACAGCACTACCTGACATGCTTCAGTGGGACAGTAGCTGTCCCGTTCCTGCTGGCGGAAGCCATGTGTGTAGGATTTGACCAATGGGCCACCAGCCAACTCATTGGGACCATTTTTTTCTGTGTAGGAATCACTACTTTGTTCCAGACAACTTTTGGCTGCAGGTGAGAAACAGTTTGTATTTGTAGCTAATCGGAATCTGTCAGTGTGATTAGAGCAGCCACGGCCATTGGTGCAGGATCTTCTGCTGTTGTCGAGTCTTTTGTGTACTAATTAACATTCCTTCAGTCAATGTTTCTGCAAATCAGCATCTTATTAATCTGTGTTTGTGCCCCCTCGGCTGCCTTTATGACTAAACTATGCCTGAAAATTGTCCAGATATCTATTTGGGTGTTTGGAAACCCTGTCGGGTTGAGGAGCGATTCTGTGTGTGTTGATGCAGTCCTCTCCCAACAAGTCTCACTAGGATTATCCCACTTTGGCAGTAAGGGCAGAGACAAATGGTCAGATTCGGGGAGATTAGTCGCACGGCGACAAATCTCCTCTTCTTCGGAGCGACTAACTTCAGACGACTTCAGAAAATGAATCGATCCAAGTGCCATCCCGCCGGCGATTTACATTCTAGCCGGCGGGAAGGCAGTTCGGGGAGATTAGTCGCCCTGAAGAAGAGGAGATTTGTTGCTGGGCGACTAATCTCCCCGTATCTGACCTTGTGTCTCTGCCCTAAAAGTCTGCCATATTCAGAGACAGATATTTCCAATTCTCACCTTTCTTGTCATTATTGCATACTCTGACCTTGCTCTCTTGCTATTTCAGGTTACCATTGTTCCAGGCAAGTGCATTTGCCTTCCTAGCCCCAGCTCGTGCCATTCTATCCCTTGAGAAGTGGAAATGTAATGCTACAGGTAAAATTTCAGTCACGAAAGATTTTCCATCTTCATTATGTCTTTGGTTGCGATCGTGCATGCTGTGTATGAGTGTTTATGCATGGTGCACCCAGCATTATTCCTCTTTTTGGTACCTGTACTTGTAATCCTTTGTACACCCTGTCTGGTGTGGGAAGAACGCACATAACCTCAGCCCTGGAGCATTCTGGGATTAAGCACATGATCTGAGGAAACCCAGTACACCTACTGTGTTAGAAACAATATCTGCATTTAAAGGAAATCTATACCCCTGAACAATGGTCTCTAAAAAATATATTGCATAAAACAGCTCATATGTAAAACCCTGCTTCATGTAAATAAACCATTTTCCTAATAATATACTTTTTTAGTAGTATGTGCCAGTGGGTAATCATATAAATCATTTTAAACAAGGGTAATTGTTACTTGAAGTTCCTAAACCTGACGGTTTTGTTAACCGGACTGTCCCATCTCAATCTGTCAGTTAGTTTCTAATGCTAACCGACTCCTGCTGCACAAATATGGCAGCCCCCTCATACTGAAACATGGGGGTAAAAATGGTAATGTAAGAGCATGAGGCAGATAATTTTATGGCAAAATGATAAATAGCATTCAATGATAATGTTATGATCGATATTAAAAAAAGTTTATTTTCTGATCCCTTTAATGGACCCTATTAAGAAGTAAAATAAGACATTTTATATGAAAAATTGGGAAACCATAATAACACAGACATTGTTGGACCTGTAAAGTAAAAAGCTGTTGCTATGGATACAGAGGGCAGCAGCAGTGATAAAAAGCTTTTCCTGGGGGAAACAAGAGGCTGCACAATATAAATACACTGTTCTTTCCTATTCCATGCTTTTATTTGCTTCTAATGTATATGGGTTATGCACACGGGCAGCAGCAGTTTAAAGGACAAGGAGAAGCAAAAAAATAAAATCCCATTATTACTTTCTTTAATGAAAAAGAAACCTATCTCCAATATTCTTTAATTAAAAAATGTGTATCGTTTTTATAAGAAACCTGACTGTATGCAGTGAAATTCTCCCTTCATTTACTGCTGTGGGTAGGAATTTTCAGATGGTCCCTAACTGCTGAGCAGGGAAACAATCATACTTATGAACAGCAGGGGGAGCCCCCGACCTTACTTCCCAGCTATGCACAACTCAAGCAGCTTTGTTTATGACGATCCCTAAGCAGCCCAGACCACACTGAGCATGTGCACAGTCTTAGTCTTGCAAAGATGTTTAACAATGTTAAAGATGGTTGACCCCCTGTGGCCAACTTTGAAAGCATAAATCATTTGTTTGATTAGGCTTGTGGTGCAGTAAGTTCATGCTTATGTTTAGTAAAAGAAATACAGCATTTCTAGCCTTATTCTATTTTAGACTTTCCTTGTCCTTTAATGTTGTATGTGTAAACTTACATTGTTGTAATAGAATATGTAAACGACACCAGATTTACAGTCTGCACTTATGCCAAAGATTTATGCTAAAATGTCTATATCCTGGGTTTATCAGCAGGTCACATTTCCTTGGTATTGTTACCCTTGCTAATGTAAGAACAGTTTGCCCTGGGTCTTGTAACCCACAGTCATGTTTGCTTTCAAACAGGGGACAGGTAAGCTCTCCTTTACGCTGTGTATTTTTCAGATATATCCATCAGCAATGGAACTGAGCTGCTCCATACGGAACAAATCTGGTATCCAAGGATACGTGAGGTACAGTTACTAACAGGTTAACAGCTATCCTTTCATAAACCTTCCTACAGCCACATTAAAGTGATATTGACATTAAAAAATATCTTTTCAAAATATGACTCTACATTACAAGTTACCTATAGATCGTGTTGATCGTTTTCCGCTGATAGTTCTGCTTTTATAAGTAATTGTTAGTTGAAGTGACTGTTTTGCCAACCTGACTGTCCCATCTTAACTTGTCAGTTAGAGTTTCTAATGACAACGGAATACTGAAGCGCAAATATGGCAGCCCCCTCATAGAGGAGCAATGGCGTAAGAAAGGCATTGGAAAAGCATCAAGCAAATACTTTTATGGCAAAATAATAAATAGCATTCAAAGCTAATGTTATAATAGATGTAAAAAAAGGTTCATGCCTGGTGTGAGTATCTCTTTAAGTGATGGGATTTAAACGACCAGAAACAATCTTGCCACATTAAAGGTGACCATAGACATAACAATTACGATCTTCCTTGGAAAAGATGTTTCCAAGAAAGATCGTTTGTTTCAATACATGCGTGTAGAGCTGAATTGTCAGATATACAGGTAGAAACAATAGAATTCTACCTGTATCTGACGTTTGAGCACTAACACTGGCCGATGTTGGGAAATTTTCAAGGTTTTGTTATGGCCAAAACTAGGGAATTGTTCAAATTCAATTCGAGTTTTTTTTCAAAAAAAATTCTAATTTGATTTTCGAGATTTATCCGGAAACCCGTTATCCAGAAAGTTCTGATGTCACACTGAGTCACCATAAGCTGACCAGAATTCATTATTTTTCTGTGCAAATTAATTTGTTTCCTTTTAGCCTTAAAGGAGAACTAAACCCCCCAAGGTGATAACTCCCCACTGGCCCCCCTCCCTGCCTCCCCCCTGCACAGCCCCCCTGAATTCTGTCCCCTCTAGAAATAGCGACCGCTAGAGTCCTGCATCGGGTCGGGTACCAGTGGGTTACCCGCAAAAAAATAGCGTGCACCCTGCGAAATAAGGGGAGGATTTTCAGGTGCGGGTATACCCGCGGGTTGGGTAGCGTCTCATCTAAATTTATTATCTTATGTAATATTGTCTATATTTTACTCCTTTTAAAGTTTTACAAAACTTGTTTCGGTCCCCGCCCACTTTTGATGACATCACTTCCACTTGCAGCTCCGTCGCTTCCTGTTTGATGGTGGTCAGCGGGTTGCAGGTTGGGTTGCGGATAAGGGAGTTGCGGGTCCGGGTCGGGTAGCGGGTAAATATGCGGGCTGGGTTAGGGTCTTAGAAAGTGGTTCCGAGCAGGACTCTAGCCACCACACATGCAGTTAGTGGAGAAGAGCTAACGGGCTCCATCTTCTTCTCTTTGGTAATCATTGTGAAGTGCATGCACAGTTGGAGACATTTTTCCGGTTTGCGAGACAGAAATTGCTGAAGGGGAGGAAGAAGACACGAAGATTACTAAAGAGAAGAAGATGGCACCCATGAGCTCCACTGCGCTCACTCTGCATGTGCGGTCGCTATTTTTAGAGGGGACAGAATGCAGAGGTAAGAGGTGTGCAGGGGGGAGGCAGGGAGGGGAGCAGTGAGGACTTGTCACCATGGAGGGTTTGGTTCTACTTTAATGGCACTAATGTAATTTCTTATGTTTCCATTACAGATCCAAGGAGCTATCATTATGTCTTCACTGATTGAAGTTGTAATTGGCTTTCTTGGGCTCCCTGGAGCATTACTAAGATATATTGGGCCACTAACCATCACTCCTACTGTGTCCCTCATTGGTCTATCTGGATTTCAGGCTGCCGGGGAGAGAGCAGGAAAACACTGGGGCATTGCAATGCTGTAAGTTCAAGCACCCCTATTTATTGAATTAGTTGGGATACTGGACTGATATACAATTTGCTTTGTATCTCAAAGGGGATAGTTCTCCTTTAAGTTAATTTGTAGTATGTTATTGAATGGCCAACTTCAATTGGTCTTCATTATTGATTTTTTTTTTTAATCATTTACCTTTTTCTTCTGACTCTTTCTGGCTTTCAAATGGAGGTTGCTGATCCCATCTTAAAAACAAATGCTCTGTAAAGTTATACAGCTATCATTATTGCTATTTTTCATTACTCATCTTTCCATCTCGGTCCATCTCCCATTCATATTCTAGTCTCTTATTTAAACCAGTGCATGTTTGCAATGGTAATTTAGACCCTAGCAACCAGATTGCTGAAATTGCAACCTGGAGAGCCGTTGAGTAAAAAGCTAAATAACCTAAAAAAACACAAATAATATAAACAATGTAAACCAGTTGCAAATTGTCTCAAAATACCAATCTCTGCATCATATTTAAAAATAACGCAAAGTTGAAAACCCCTTTAAGCTAGGTTAGCCTGGGCTTTCAGGGCCTCTAATTGGTCAGTCCTTTCCCATGTGTTACATGGAATCCAACTTCCTAGAATTTACACGAATAAAAAAGGAACAGTAAGTAAATAGGATTGCATATTCAAAGCAGATGGGAAATTCCAGTTTACAAAGGCAGAGAGTAGCCTTAAGGTGGCCGCACACTGTACGAGCTGCTCATTTGGCGAAGTTGCCAGAAGAGCGAATCTTTCCCATGACATGCCGCTCTTGGGTGGGCGTTATCCTGGTAATGTTATTGTTTGGCCCTATAATGAAGGGGATATGAAAAGTCAGATTGAGGTCCACATTAATGAGCCAATGCGGTCCTTGATCGGACAGAAAAATCAATTGTGACCGATCGATGATCTGGTTGATTTTTGGCCAGATATTGATCAGGGAGGCCTGGTGGAAGGCCCCATACATAGGCAGATAAGCTGCTGTATCAGTCTAAAGAACCTGAATCGGCAGCTTAACTCTGCCCATGTATGGCCTCCTTAAAGGGATACTGTCATGGGAAAAAAAAACATTTTTCAAAATGAATCAGTTAATAGTGCTGCTCCAGCAGAATTCTGCACTGAAATCCATTTCTCAAAAGAGCAAACAGATTTTTTTTATATTCAATTTTGAAATCTGACACGGGGCTAGACATTTTGTCAATTTCCCAGCTGCCCTGGTCATGTGACTTGTGCCTGCACTTTAGGAGAGAAATGCTTTCTGGCAGGCTGCTGTTTTTCCTTCTCAATGTAACTGAATGTGTCTCAGTGGGACATGGGTTTTTACTATTGAGTGTTGTTCTTAGATCTACCAGGCAGCTGTTATCTTGTGTTAGGGAACTGTTATCTGGTTACCTTCCCATTGTTCTTTTGTTTGGCTGCTGGGGTGGGGGGAGGGAGGGTGGTTATATCACTCCAACTTGCAGTACAGCAGTAAAGAGTGATTGAAGTTTATCAGAGCACAAGTCACATGAGCCTCCAAGCCATGAATTAAAAAATAAGCACCTGCTTTGGGACCACTGGGAGCAACATGTTGTTCACGAACCACTGGTTGGGTATCACTGGTCTGAAGTTTCATATCTGCAGTAGGGATGCACCGAATCCACTATTTGGAATTCCACCGAATCCTTTGTCAAAGATTTGGCCGAATACCGAATCAAACCCGATTCCTATTTTGCATATGCAAATTTGAGGCGGAAAAAGGAAATAGTGGGGAAACATTTTACTTCCTTGTTTTCTGGCGAAAAGTCACATGAGTTCCCTTCATGCCCCTAATTTACATATGCAAATTAATTTAGGCACAATGATTCGGCCGATTCCGATTCCAGCTGAAAAAGCCGAACCGCATCCTGGATTCAGTGCATGCCTAATCTGCAGGGAATGAAGGGGGCTGCAGCTCCTCATACAGGTTTCATTTGCAGGTAACATTTTCAGTGTGAACAAATGAGTTAGGATCAAAACTGATCAGTGATATGCAGGCCCAGACAGTTGGGAAATATGGTTAAAACATGTCCTACTGCCTGACCAAATTTGAAGGCTTGTACTACACCTTCTACCGTTATACATGGCTCCCTTCCACAATAACTTTGCTATGGGAGGATGTACCTAGTTCAGATAACTGATCATAATGCAATTATAAATGGGCCCAAAATGTAAGTGGGAAGTATGCACGGTGGTGGGGTGTTTATCACTACTGCCTTATGCATTTCTTTCCAGCCAGGGCTGAAGTGTATTTGTTCTCTATGTGTCTGTGTGGATTTCTTCAGACACTCCAGTTTCTTCCCACTCCACGTGTGTGATAGGAACAGGAACTGATAACCTCTGTAAAGCCCTTCACAATATGTCATTATAATCAGCCGTGTGGGTTTTGGGTGTATCCTTACAGATTTATCATGCAGTAGATAATGGATGATAAGTCAAGCAGATCAATCGGTTCATAGTTATAAATTTGTAAACACAACGACTCGGGACCTTTATCACAGTTCCAGGCATGATGAGGTTCCTCCATTCAAGGTTAGTTAGACAAATAGATCTCCATATCATCCTCCTTCAAGGTCAGAGGGAAGGAAAGACTCCTGCTGGGGATTAATTGCACCAGATAACAAAGGCAAGTGTGTAACATACGCTGTAAATGAGCAAACTCATAGACTGTCTCAGTTTACAAATGAAATCTCTATTCACTGTATTCATATATTAGTGGGAGGAGAACAAATAGGCAGTAGACGCCTCAGCATCCCTAAACCACTTGAATACATGTCTGCTTCCATGATCCTCCGATGCTTATAGGGTTAAAATAAGTTCATGAGAAGGAAAGCCTCAGATATTCCACAATGAAGAAAGGCAGCACTTCTTTAGCATAAGCAGTAGTAATATTTAAGGGGAATGTCTGTCAATTGTAGTTAATGAAGGTATTTCCGTTTTTCCTTTCAATCTGAGAGGGCTTTTTCTTAAAGGGGTACTATTGTGAAAATTAAAATGTAATATAAGCTTCAGCACACTGAAATAAGAAGTTTTCTTAATATAATCAATCAAATATTCTGTACCGTTTCTGAAATAATCAAGTTTAACTTCACTATCCCTCTCTCAGCATCTGTTTCTCTTCATTCTGTCTTCATTCAGCAGTTGGGTGTCGGATATTCATTGACAGTTAGATCCAATATATCTTGTAGGGGTATTCCTTTTGCCTAGAAGATGTATGAGAGCTCATTCTATTTAAATCACCAGACATCCTGTCTCTCTACATGCAGAATTTGTGCAAAAAGGCAGTTATTTTGTTAGATTTTGTTTGTATTGGAATCAGTTATTTGAGGGAGATCTAATTCATCTTTTAGGAAAGGAGCCCCCCAAGATATATCCGCTCTAACAATCAGTGATTATCTGACACCGAACTGCTGCATTAAGTAAGAGTCCTGCACGGGTCAATTTTCTGGAACCTTCAACCCGGACCCGCATTCTTACCCGCTTGGACTCGCTACCCAACCCGCAAGTACCTTATCCGAAACCAGGACCCGCTGACCATCAAGAATCAGGAAGTGCTGTCATCGTAAACTGGAAGTGACATCATCGGAAGTAGGCGTGATCGGCAAAAAAGGAGTAAAAATCGCTATTGAGAAGACCTGCGGCACTACCCGCAAACCTGCAGAACCTACAACCCGCAAACTCGCAGAACCTGCGACCGACGTCTATACCCGCCCCCCGGAACTTCTACCCGCAGGGCTGCAGGACTCTAACATGAAGACAGAATGAAAAGAAACAGATGCTGAGAGAGGGAAGTAGCTAGAAATATTGTACATTATGTTTTGGGCTTCTGTACCAGCCCAAGGCAACCACAGCCCTTTAGCAGTAAAGATCTGTGTCTCCAAAGATGCCCCAGTAGCTCCCCATCTTCTTTTCTGCTGATTCACTGCACATGCTCTGTGCTGCTGTCGCTTACTGAGCTGAGGGACCCACTCACAATATACAGTACACATAGAATAGAAATGTCACAATATAAGGCTGATTAGTAATTAATACAGATAATTACTACATGGCAGCACAGAAACCAGTGCAAATAGCATCAGAATTTAATAATCAGCCCTGTAGCATCAGCTTATATTACAGACCAACCTCATTTTCTGCTGGATAATTAGTGACGAGCCCTAAGCTTAGCTTCTCAACAGCTGCTCAGAGCCCACTGAGCATGTGATTGTCACAGACACTTTCCAAGATGGTGACCCCCTGTGACAAGTTTGAAGTCTTGGATCATTGCTGCTATTGACAAGCTGAAACTTTAGGCTGGTGTAATAAGTTCAGTATATAAAATATGGCATTTTTAGCCATATTCATTTTTATGGTTTAGTTATTTTTTATGGTGTCAAATAAACACTTTTTATGTGCAACAGAAAGAGTTTTTCAATTCCAACAAAAAGGGAAGCAAGCAGACACCGGGCAGTCTGATAAACAGTTCAAATCATCTGCTGACTCAACCGAGAAATATTACACTGACACAAAATGTGCCAAGCGCTTTCTTTTTGGGGGAAACAGTAGCAAGTTTTTATAGATTTCCAGTGGGTAGTATTTAGCAACATCAGAGAAGGTGGGCGACCCTTTGAGTAATATCCTCTGGTTCTTTCATACCTGAATACTTGCTCAGCGCACTGCCTGGACTCATGCACCATAAAACTAACAGCAGATCTGTACTGTAACATAGTTCATTTCCCCCCACCCCACCCCTTTTGTTATGTGTTAAAAAAAAATCATAAAAAATAAAAAATTATTAAAAAAAAAAAAAACATAGTTCATTATATATTCACATGATTCCTATATTCCTTTTTTTTAGTTTCTAAATTATTTTTACTTCCTCTACTGCCTTTTTTTCCCATTGTAAAATGCAATCTGTTTGTCAGGGAGTGACTGACCCCAGCAATAAATATCTCTGTTTTGTAAGGCTACAGTTTTACTTTTACTTCCCAGCAGGTCTGGACTGGCAGTCAAAATAGGCCCTGGCATTCCAAGCACACAGAGGCCCAAATTGTCCTCTTCCAGCCCACTATTTAGTGACTGTATATGGGACCTTGCAGCAGCCCCTCTGGCATTTGCCAGAACCCACAGATTGCCAGTCCGGGCCTGCTTCCAAGTCATTCCAAGCACTGCCTGGTAGCTAGGGTTAAATGGGACCTCAGCAAACATAGCTGCTGAAATTCCAGACTGGAGAGCTGCTGAACATAGAATCTATGAAAAATGATAATTACAAAGACCAATTGCAAATTATCTCAAAATATCACAATCAAAGTTAATGTATGTAAAGTTAATTTAAAGCTGAACTACTCCTCCATTAATTTCAGCCTTTCTTTGAAAAAAAAAAAAAATACAGCTGAGCAAAGGTGCCAGTGTTTTTTTTCAAGTGACATTGCCTAAATATTGGGGCTTCAGCCTCTTCACGCTGCCATTAACCTCTCCTGTTGTTTCCTTTCCCTCAGCACCATTTTCCTGGTCCTGCTCTTCTCCCAGTATGCAAGGAACGTCAAACTGCCGCTGCCCATCTACAAATCCAAAAAAGGATGGACCGCGTACAAGCTGCAGCTGTTCAAAATGTTCCCCGTGAGTAGCAACATAACCTGCTCCTACTTGTATGTGCAGCTGATAGGGGTATTTATAAAAGGCACATGTTCTGATTTATTGTATTCATTTTCTTAATTGCTTCAGTTAATTCATAACCGGCACAGTGTAGCCCAGAGAAGCATATAAAAGGGGAACTATCGCAAAAATGGAAATTTAATATAAGCTTCCCCATACTGAAATAAGAAACTTTTAAATACACTCAATTACATATTCTGTACTGTTTCTGAAATGATCAAGTGCATCTTCACTATTCCTCTCTCAGCATCTGTTTCTCTTCTTTCTGTAGCAATTGGGTGTCAGATATTCATTGACAGTTAGATCCAATATATCTTATAGGGGGGCTTCCTTTCCGAACAGATGTATTAGAGCTCACTCAAATAACTGATTCCAGTAAAAACAAAACTTAACAAAATAACTGCACAAATCCTGCATGTAGAGAGACATGATGTCTGGTGATCATCATCATTTATTTATATAGCGCTGTCAAGATACGCAGTGCTTAGATGATTTCTTATACATCTTCTTGGCAAAAGGAGCCCCTCTATAAGATATATTGGATCTAACGGTAAATGAATTTCTGACAATGAATTAAATTTTAATTTTAATTTTTAATTTTAGTTCCCCTTTAAGGGGTACATGTATAGTTTAAATTTACGAATTATAATTTTTCTCTCGTTTACAGATTATTACGGCAATACTTGTGTCCTGGCTCCTCTGCTTCATCTTTACTGTGACAGACGTTTTCCCTCCAGATAGCAGCAAATATGGCTTCCACGCCCGCACTGATGCCAGGCAAGGGATCCTGGCGGTGGCCCCATGGTTTAAGGTTCCCTACCCATGTAAGTATATATATTCCTACCCATGTAAGTATATATATTCCTACCCATGTAAGTATATATATTTCTACCCATGTAAGTATATATATTTCTACCCATGTAAGTATATATATATATATTCCTACCCATGTAAGTATATATATTCCTACCCATGTAAGTATATATATTCCTACCCATGTAAGTATATATATTCCTACCCATGTAAGTATATATATTTCTACCCATGTAAGTATATATATATATATATATATTTCTGTCTAAAGTCAGGCAGGCTTTCAGCCTCTCCTATAAATGTCTTGCGGTGTTACACAGCCTTCTGTTCTATTTTTCTCCCTTAATTTTTGTGTTAAAAGAAGAATTTAACGCCTTGCTCTTCCCTTGTGCTGTACATATTGCAGTTCATATTATTACTGCCACACTGCTTAACCCAGCTGGTTCATTATCAGTGTTCAGTAGAATTGACAAGGGCCCTACACCAAAGGGCTTGCAATCTAATGTGAATAAGTGAGACAGAAGTTAGAAAGCTTTGTATATTTTCTCGGGCAAGTATATATCGCAGCTCTATAACTGCAGCGATGTTCCCCTCCATATTCCCCTGAAGCATTACACTGGAGAAACATCCTTTGATGACTAAGGGCCCGTGCCTCAGGGATTCCTTTTCATCCTTGCTTTGATCCGCAGTAGCCTTGGGCAGTAGCAGGGCATCCATGTTGTATCTTTTAGGCTGTGCCCTCTGTGTACACTGCTCTGACGCACATCTTCTTAACCCTTTGAGGCTAGAGGGCCGGCGAGATGTGCTCCATGCCCTGCTGCTAATGACGTACAATATTGGAGAAGAGGATTTGGCGGATTGGGGCCTTGGGAAATCAACTTGTACCTTTCCCGTTTCAGTGTTAATGTCTCCCCAAGTGGCGCAGGATTGTCACGCCGCCCTTTCCCTCCATTAGAGCAGTGTACACAGGGAGCTGTTTGTGTTTTGCTAGGACACTCCATTCTAGGAAAAGAATCTCTGTAGGAATCAAGGTAACACTGCACCTTTCCTCAGTGTGTCTGTTTCATAAATTCTCTTTTTTTTTTTTTTTTTTTTTTTTATAAAGGAGCAGTCCCATACATGACAGATAAACCATGCATTTGCTTAGCCATTATGTGCAATTATATTTAAAATCGAAATTGACCTCTGCCTCTCACACCCGGTTGAATTCTCCTTTAAAGGATTGCTTGGCGTGTCACGGGGACATATTTATTAAAGGTCGAATTTCGAATTCATGTGAGTTTTTTAAAATTCTATTAAATTTGAATATACTCGAAATTCGACTTGGGGTTATTTATAAAAAATGTAAGCAAATTTTACTGACGCGAATGTGACTAAACTCAATTCAAGCTTCTTCTCGAATATCAGGAAGGCAACTAACATGTCTAAATTGACTTATACATGAACTCAGCGGTTTTAAGTGGCAAATAATTGAATTCGAGGGTCAGAATATGATTAGGGATGCACCGAATCCAGGAATTGGTTCGGGATTCGGCCAGGATTCGGCCATTTTTAGCAGGATTTGGATTCGGCCGAGTCCTTGTGCCTGGCAGAACCGAATCCTTGAAAATCATGTGACTTTTCGTCACAAAACATGGAAGTAAAAACATTTTTAGCCGCATACTTCGTGCCGATTCTTTCATGAAGGATTCAGGGGTACGGCCGTATCCAAAAAAGTGGATTCTGTGCATCCCTAAATACAGTATGATCAATTTAGAATGTGAATTAAAATTCGACTTAAGTTCTGATAATTCACAATGCAAATTTAAGAGTTTTGACCATAAAGAAAATTCTAATTTGAATTTTCAGTTCGACCCTTAATAAATCTGCCCCTTAACAGTGACCAGTTAAACCAAATTCTTAGGCAATACCAATGTAATGTATATAATGTATCTTTTCAACTTTTTTCGTTTGCTTCATGAACTTTTGTAATAGAATATCGGTGTAAGTGACAGCCCAAAGCTAGAAAAAGATAAAACCCTTTTACATGTATGTATGTGTGTGTGTGTATATATATATATATATATATATATATATATATATATATATATATATATATATATATATATATATATACACATACATATAAATAAATAAACTGGGCTCCTGTTGTTTCAGATGGGACTGCTCCTTTATATACCTATACATTTGATCTCTCTAATGCTTCCCGCTTGACTTTCCCTCTGCAGTTCAATGGGGTCTCCCTACAGTGTCTGCTGCCGGTGTTATTGGAATGCTGAGTGCAGTAGTAGCAAGTATTATAGAATCCATTGGGGATTACTACGCCTGCGCACGCCTGTCCTGTGCTCCCCCTCCTCCAATCCACGCCATCAACAGGTGAAATATCCTCAACTATTACACGCCCACCATGAAAAAGTTGATGGATCTTATCAGCTTTGCTGTGTACATTAACATGTGCCTGTCCCTTTATATACTCTTTGCTGCTTGTAGTGACTACTATTGAAGAATGGAAGATTCCAGCTAGATTCCCACAATGCCTTGCATGTTCTTTTATTGGTAGACTTGGCTGCAGTAGAAATGATTATTGCTACATGGTATAAATGGGGTATGTAATGAGGACGAGCAGCTAAAGGACTATTAAGGGGCAGCAGATATATTACATTGACATATTATTATTGCAAGTGGTTCTACACCTGATAATTCTGATGTTTTCTTTCACAGAGGGATTTTTATTGAGGGTCTGTCCTGTGTTCTTGACGGGGTGTTTGGTACTGGAAATGGATCCACCTCATCCAGCCCCAATATTGGTGTGCTTGGAATCACTAAGGTAAGGAGCCATGCATACATTAACAAAACACGTCAAGTGTACAACCACAGATCAGTTCTAACTAGAGTTTGCACTGTAGATGTAGGAAAGCTACAGAAGCAGTTTATTGCCAATAGATCAGCCACAATAGTGCAAGCTAGAACGCTATATTTATACTGCAGAATGCTTTACCATACCTGAGTAAACAGCTCTAGACACTCTCTCTGTTTGTTTTAGGATATCAGCTGCCATATTAACTTGGTGTGGCATCACTTCCTGTCTGAGTCTCTCCCTGCTCACTCATAGCTCTGGGCTCAGATTACAGCAGGGAGGGAGAGAGGAGCAAACTGAGCATGCTCAAGCCCAAGTTCAGGAGGTTTATGCTAAAAACAGGAAGTCTGATACAGAAGCCCATGAGTACAAATAGAATGACAGAAATGCTGTGGACTCAGAGCAGCATTATATATATATATATATATATATATATATATATATATATATATATATATATATATATATATATATATATATATATATATATATATATATATATATATATATATATATATATATTGGTCTATTTATATACCTTTCTTATAAAGCTGACTTAATTTTAGCCTTTCCATCTCTCTTAAAGTGAATTTTTCATGTCACATGTTCTTGTTCTTGGATACATATCAGTCTCAATCCCATTACTGAACTGAAAGTAAGTTCTCATTGCCATCTAGTGGCAGTCCATTTTATTGCAACCAGAAAAGAGCAGATATTGGAGGTACAACTAAGTACAGTGCCCAATGTTTCATATATAATCTGTTTCTCTCTAATAATGTAATGCTTTGCATCTGTTAACCAGTCATAAATGTATTATAAATTGTTTCAATAATCTTTTTTTTGTCTCAATTGTACCCTAACCCTTTCGTTTGTAAACAACTCCTATTGTATTTGGTTAATCCTTGTTTGTTATTTACTGTTTGTTGCCTGTTTATTTTCTAATGTAAAGCTCTGCGTAACTTGGCGCTATATAAATAAATGATGATGATGATGATGTTGTTGTTGGAATAAATCCTTAATCTGTGGTAATGTGAATGGGATTCTTTATATACCTGGAAAAGTTTGCAAATCTAGCAATTTTGCTGCAAAAAAGAGCCCCAAACAGTAACTTTAGGGGTCAGATTGTAATCCCTGTAACCACCAACTAATTACAACACATAGTAAAGCTGAAGGAGCTGTAGCTCCAGTTCTGCAACAGTGAATAATAGTGTTCTCCTGCTGACAGGAACATATTGTACCTGAAAAGTAAACAAGCCATGTCCCCTATCCTTAATGGATGTCGTCTAAATCTTGTATATTAGTGTTATGGAACAACACAGCACTGATAGTGAAGTACAGGGATCAGTTATCCGGAAATCCATAAATCTCCAAAATAGGGATTGGCTGTCTCCCATAGACTCCATTTCATCCAAATAATCCACATTTTTAAAAATGATTTCGTTTTTTTTCTCTAATAATAAAACCAGACCTTTTACTTTATCCCAAGATATAATTAATCCTTATTGGAAGCAAAACCAGCCTATTGGGTTTATTTAATGATTACATTCTAGTAGACTTAAGGTAGGAAGATCTAAATTAAGGAAAGATCTGTTATCCACAGGTCCCAAGCATTCTGGGTAAAGGTCCCATAACTGTACTCAAAAGGCAGTCGGTGTTGCTTGCACTTTCATGCTGCAGCCTTTTGTAGATAAGGACAGTGTGAGTGCTTGGCCAACTTTCATTCAAGCTCATATTTTTAACTTTAGAGTGAAGGTCAGTGACTCTGTAACATGTTACATTATTGTATATAGAGCTAGGTGTCTGCCTTTCCATTCCCACTACTGTTCTTGCTTATTTGCTGTGTAATGTTGCAGGTTGCCAGTCGGAGAGTTATCCAGTATGGTGCTGCCTTCATGCTGCTGTTGGGGATGATTGGAAAATTCAGCGCCCTCTTTGCTTCTCTCCCTGATCCTGTTCTTGGGGCTCTGTTCTGCACCCTTTTTGGTAAGATGAAACTGGTGGAGTCCTGCTCTATGTACATTGTTTCATTACAAAAGCTGGACATACAACTAAAAAGGGTCACCAGATGAGTGAACCTTTCCCTACTATGCCCACCTTTCCCTAAGGTGACCATCTTTTTTTTTGTCTTTTTTTGTACCCTAACCCTTTCGTTTGTAAACAACTCCTATTGTACTTGGTTAATCCTTGTTTGTTATTTACTGTTTGTTGCCTGTTTGGCCTTAAGGTGGCCATACACGGGCCGATAAAAGCTGCCGACAGACCGTGTCGGCAGCTTATTGGCCCGTGTATGGGGGCCCCCGACGGGCTTCCCCGATCGAGATCTGGCCGAAAGTCGGCCAGATCTCGATCAGATGGGATTAAAAATCCTGTCGGATCGCGGCCGCATCTGTTCGTTGATGTGGTCCCGCGATCCGACTGCCCGTTTGTGAGAGCTAGGATCCGATCGTTGGGCCCTAGGGCCCACGATCGGATCTGCCCGATATTGCCCACCTTCAAGGTGGGCATATCGGAGGCAGATCCGCTCGTTTGGCGACATCGCCAAACGAGCGGATCTATCCGTGTATGGCCACCTTAAGTCAGCAGCTTTTAATAAGCCAGAGTTTGGCCATCTTAAAGGGATGCTGTCATGGGATCAGTTAATAGTGCTGCTCTAGCAAAATTCTGCACTGAAATCCGTTTTTGAAAACAGATTGTTTTATATTTAATTTTGAAATTTGACATGGGGCTAGACATAGTGTCAGTTTCCTAGCTGACCCCAGTCATGTGACTTGTGCTCTGATAAACTTTAGTCACTCTTTACTGCTGTACTGCAAGTTGGAGTGATATCACCCCCTCCCAGCAGCCTAACAACAGAACAACCAGATAACAGCTCCCTAACACAAGATAACGGGTTCCTGGTAGATCTAAGAACAGCACTCAATAGTAAAATCCAGGTCCCGCTGTGACTCATTCAGTTACATTGAGTAGGAGAAACAGCAGCTTGCCAGAAAGCAGTTCCATCCTAAAATGCTGGCTCTTTCTGAAATGACCAGGCAAAATGACCTGAGATGCACCTACCCACCAATATTACAACTATGGTAAAAAAAAATACACTTGCTGGTTCAGGAATAAAATGTTATATTGTAGAGTGAATTATTTGTAAACAGTGTAATTTAGAAATAAAAAATACATCATAAAAATCAGGACAGAATCCCTTTAATACAGAGCATGCTATATATTTGCTGGGCCTTTCTCACCAGTGATTCTGGTTCGCTGAGTAAGACAAGTTCTTTTTACAATTAAGTGTTTTGCCTAAGATGTTGGCCAGCTATTCCAGGTTTTATGCAACTCCCTTTCACCTGCTGACATTATTACATTGTGAAGCATAAGTTGCCAGGCTCATGAGTTTCATCTGTTTCAGGAATGATCACTGCCGTGGGGCTCTCCAACCTCCAGTTTGTGGATCTAAACTCATCCCGAAACCTCTTTGTCCTAGGATTCTCTATCTTCTTTGGGCTCATGCTTCCCAGTTATCTAAAACAGAATCCATTGGTCACAGGTAAGTGCACAGTCTAGAGACAATCCAAAAGTAAATCCCCCCCGTCTGATTTGTGATTGGAGAAGGAATGGCAGAAGCTGTATAGGAGTTTTATATACTCCATTCTTCCTTTTTGCCTTTCAGGTATAGCAGGGATTGATCAAATTCTAAATGTACTTTTGACGACAGCCATGTTTGTCGGAGGTTGTACGGCTTTTATTTTGGACAATACTATTCCAGGTAAGGTGCAATGGAGAAATGTGTTTTGGGTGCATTTTAGGAAAGTGAAAGGCTTGAGATCTTACGCTGAATCCTTTGCTTAACCAGGCACACCTGAGGAAAGAGGAATCCGCAAGTGGAAGAAGGGCGTGGGCAAAGGCTCAGCCATTGAAGGACTGGAGTCGTACGACCTGCCATTTGGAATGAGCTTTCTGCGGAGATACAAGTGTTTCAGTTACCTTCCCATCAGCCCCACATTTGCCGGCTACCAATGGAAGGCTCTGAGGAAATGCAGTAATAGAGCTGAGGAGGAACCTGAGCCAGCGGTATAACCCTGGCCCCCGGTTTGCTCTCATTGTGCAGTGTACAGTCTTTGCAAAATTTTACCAGGTTTACCAAGCCTTGAACCAGATGTGTTTTTTGTATATTTACATAAAATTCCAGGGCAGAGACCCAGGGTGCAGTATGGGCTTTATTAACACTTTCTTCTTCTAACACTAGAGACAAGGGTGGATTTTTATTTATAAGTATTTATTGATTACCCTTCCCTGGCCCCCTCGCCTGCCATTTTCCCAGCATTCTGAAAATAAAAAATGTGCTCTAATACGAAACCACATCCAATGAAAACCAGTTGCTTTTTTTTCAGATAAACACTTTCTGATTCTTTTTCATTTGAATTTATTTCTTCGGAAGGCCTCATTGTTTGAAGTGTTTGTAGAAGGGTATGTAAGGCCGCTTACTTATTGCTCAGCAGAATCCCACAGGTCAGGCTGGTGCTTTGTCTTGGGAGGAATCAACCCAGACACAGAGCTGGAAGGCACTGCAGGTTTAGGTTTATTGGATTCCCATTTGCATACACACACACACACATATTTGTTCCATATCTCTGCATCAGAAAAGGGGGAACCAAATTGACTCAACGTAGTTTCTTTGTTGGCATTGCCAAATCAGTGGGAAAGTATAGTTATAATACCAGTTGTCCCTGTATAAAACCATGCTGCAAGTACAGCAATATTTGGAATTGTATATAGGATCACATTTGATAAGTAGAGAAAATGTCATTGCATTCATCACTTCCTGTTCTGCAGAACAATAAGCTGCGCCTCCCCTAAACTGTAAGGGCATTGCTATGAGGTAAAGATACCAGACTATTCCCATCTCAGCCAGTTAAATATTCATTACAGAATTCTACTTAAGAGTTATTATATTCACAATAAAATATTTCAGCCAATGGCATTGCAGCTGTATGTACTTCCCAGAATCCTCAGCAGGCAGTAGCCCCCCAGTTGTGACATTTCTACCCTGCTTTATATTAGCTTATTCAGGATAATGCAGGCTCCTGACTTCATTCGTATGTGTATATTAGCTTGCCTGGGGCTTGCACACTCTGGATACTAACAAATACCAAAACCTAAACTTGCTCAATGGGAATGAAATTAATTGAATACTAACAGATCAAAATTCCCTTCATTTAAGCTATTTTTATTGTGGACTGCTTTCTCTTCTCAATTGGGAACTTTGACACAAGGAGCATGGATACATCTATTAGTAACTTCTAACTGAATGACCCATTAGGAGATATCTGTATCCACATGTATAGTATGACCATCCACAATTGTCTATAGTAGCAGTGGAATAATAGTCTCTGGGAACGAGTGTGACTGTGGGATAGCAGGTATAGTAGGGAAAGATGGTGCCTATAGTAACAGTGGGATAATAGTCTCTAGGAAGGGACTGTGGCTGTGGGATAGCAGATATAGTAGGGAGAGATGGTACCTATAGTAACAGTGGGATAATAGTCTCTGGGAAGGGAGTATGACTGTGGGATAGCAGGTATAGTAGGGAGAGATGGTGCCTATAGTAACAGTGGGATAATAGTCTCTGGGAAGGGACTGTGGCTGTGGGATAGCAGGTATAGTAGGGAGAGATGGTACCTATAGTAACAGTGGGATAATAGTCTCTGGGAAGGGACTGTGGCTGTGGGATAGCAGGTATAGTAGGGAGAGATGGTGCCTATAGTAACAGTGGGATAATAATCTCTGGGAAGGGAGTGTGACTGTGGGATAGCAGGTATAGTAGGGAGAGATGGTGTCTATAGTAACAGTGGGATAATAGTTTCTAGGAAGAGGCTGTAGCTGTGGGATAGCAGGTATAGTAGGGAGAGATGGTGCCTATAGTAGCAGTGGGATAATAGTCTCTGGGAAGGGAGTGTGACTGTGGGACTGCAGGTATAGTAGGGAGAGATGGCGCCTATAGTAACGGTGGGATAATAGTCTCCGGGAAGGGACTGTGGGAAATAACTGTTCCAAGCAGTTGCCTAACCTGCAGACTTTAATTGTTGTTGAAGTGTAACTCCCAGTGCTCACTGACAGATGGAGGCTGGACAGTTTTATCAGGCCTAATGTATGGTGTGCATTTGCATTCTGTTCCATTGCAGCAGTTAGCCAATACATTTCCCAGGACATGTACTGAAACGGTGGTGTTCAGGAGCTGAGGGTCATGGGAATTACAGCTAGGTTGGCTGCATAGTTCATGTTGGAAGTGCAGATCCAGTTGAGAGGAGCAGCTTGGCAATATAGATCAGGATCTCTGACTGAGTTTGAGGGAAAGGTGCCAATCAGCACCGATTCTGGGGCTGCTGCCGCCTGAGGCAGCAGGCCAGATGCCGCCCCCCTCCTCTCCTGCTCCGCGTTAAAAAATTAGCGTCGGAGCGGGTTTCAGGGGGCAGTATCGCTAGTGCATTGAGCGCAATATCGCTCTTTGCACTAGCGGAGCCGAATTTCCGGCTTAAAGTCGCAAGAGGTGGCTTTTTGCCGCCCCTTGTAACTGGCCGCTCGCTGCCGCCTGAGGCAAGGGTTTCACCTCGCCTCATGGCAGAAGCGGCCCTGGTGCCAATGTGTGTATATATATATATATACTCTGCTCCAGTGCTACAGCCATTACTGGCCAGATACACTATCCTTTGGCTTCAGCTAGCACAGGGCACAGGTCTTGAGCAACATCAGTCAGGCCCACAGTGTTGACATTCTAGCCGAGGCCGTGCCACAGACAAAGGCAGCAATCTAGGGGGTGCCAGTAGATAAATTGCCACCTTGAGCATCATTCTTTACATTCAGGACTTGCCTATGATTGGCTGCTGGTGAGCCACACATTTAAATAACTGATTCCAGTACAAACAAAATCTAACAAAATAACAGCCTTTTGCACAAATTCTGCATGTAGAGAGACATGATGTCTGGTGATGAGTGAGCTCTAATACATCTTCTAGGCAAAAGGAGCCCCCTATAAGTTATATTGGATCTAACTGTCAATGAATATCCGACACCCAACTTCTGTAGGAAGACCGAATGAAGAGAAGCAGATGCTGAGAGAGGGACAGTGAAGATGAACTTGATTATTTCAGAAACAGTTCAGAATATTTCATTGTTTGTATATAGAAAGTTTCTTATTTCAGTATGCTGAAGCTTATATTCAATTTTAATTTTCACGATAGTCCCCTTTTTAAGCAGGATTTGTGTGTACGAGGCCACAACCAAGAGTGCAGCCTACATCAAATGATATTCTGTGTCCCTGCCACGGGAGAGCAGCAATTCCTGCCATCAACTGAACCAGTTACTACTCGTTTATGACTTGTAAATGGCACTCAGCACAAATGGCAGTTTCTTTATTCATTTCCAGTAAGGACCATTGCACATGGGCATTTTAATATCGACGCCATGATTCACTTCCCATTCACCAGAGTGGAAAGCATCATGAGCGCAGCCCCGAGATCCTCATTCACAGCTGAGAGCAACTGTCATTTTTATGCCCGCCTGTGCCATAGACTTGAAGTGAGCTAAATTCATTGGTGCATGTATTAGATTCCTTCCTCAGATTATGCAAGAGCCATGTTGTGTACAGGAGAAGGGTCGGCATACTCAGTATTAATATGATAAGCTGCACATACGTAGTGACTCTATTCCCACATCCCATAATGCTAAAGCACTGCCCCCATCTGTATGGAAGTATCAGAGATCAAATGTTACAGCACAGCATCTGCTTTTATGTCACCGTTTATGCAATGATGTCATGGGGGAGTTGATGATGTCACTACAGAGCATCAAATGATTCTTTCATTGCCAAAATCAGGAAGTGACTGAATAAACAAATTGAAGCTTTTTTTTTTTTTAACCATTTCATAACATTCCTCTCCCTTTCTTCCTCCTATTGTCAGAGTTTGAAGTGATCACAACTGACACAAAACAGTCAAAATGTTTCCTTGTGCTCGGCCGATGTATCTCGCAAACGGACGCTTTACGTAGTCTTTATATAATGAAGCTGCTTTTTTTTGTACCCGACTGCGGGAAGGAAAATCTTGCGATTTTATAGCCTTCCTGGAGTTCAGGGGTTAATGGCTGGACAATTTTTTGGTTGTTAAATACAATGTTTATTATGGTTTTTTTTTGCTGTTGTCGTTTGTATCTGAGATGTAAGTTGTTACAATTTTTTTTTTACTTAGTGTTTTTTTTTCCTGACAGCTTTCATTCATCGTTTAAATATATTTTAAAAAAAAAGAGAGATGTAATATTGGACCAGATGTGAATAATAGTAGAAGATAAAACCTATTTTATTCTGTATTTTTAAAGCTGTTAAATATAATAAAATTGATACACCTGCAGAATATGCCTGCGCTGTCTGTTTTTGGATTGAGAAGTACATATTGGTACTAAATATACCAGATTTATTTATTTATTTATTTTGTGCAGAGTGAAAGCGAGAGAGAGACCACACATGAGGAGCTCAGAGGTGGCACTTAGACTGGGATTCAAAACAGGCATTACAAGTACACAGAAGCCCAAACAGCCCCCCCCCCCCCAAGCAAACTGACTGTCTATGGAATCTTTTCTTATTACTGGCAATGAAATTCTAGCATCCCTAAGCCTTCACCCATTCTTAAAGGAGAACTAAAGCCTATATTTTATATATTGAAGGTTCAGAAGCCCTATAACAGTAATGATCCCGGGCCTACAAAGATGTGCACAAGTGCTTACCCATTTTGGATCTTGTTAGGAGTGTCAGTGACTTTGCACATGCTCTTTGTGCTCTGGGCAGCTGCTTAGAAGCTAAGCTTAGGGGTCGTCGCAATCATCAAGCAGAAAATGAGGTTCATATGTCAACGAAGCTGATGCTGCAGGGCTGATTATTAAAGGGGAACTATCGCGAAAAATTTAATATAAAGCTTCTGCATACTGAAATAAGATGTTTTCTAAATATAATCAATTAAACATTCTGTAGTGTTTCTGAAATAATCAAGTTTATCTTCACTATTTCTCTCAGCATCTGTTTCTCTTCATTCTGTCTTCATTCAGGAGTTGGGTGTCAGATGAATGATCCATTATATCTTATAGGGGGGCTCCCTTTGCCTAGAAGATGTATTAGAGCTCATTGTATTAAAATCACCAGACATCATGTCTCTCTACATGCAGGATTTGTGCAAAAGGCAGTTATTTTGTTTGTACTGGAATCAGTTATTTGAGTGAGCTCTAATGCATCTGCTAGGAAAGGAGCCCCCCTATAAGATATATTGGATTGTTCATCTGACACCCAACTGCTGCATGAAGACGGAATAAAGAGAAACAGATGCTGAGAGAGGAATAGTGAAGATAAACTTGATTATTTCATAAATGGTACATTTTTAATGGAGTGTATATAGAAAACTTCTTATTTCAGTATGCAGAAGCAACCGCTCCCCCTTTAAATTCTGATACCAGTTGCACTTTTTGTGTCGTGAATTTGAATTCATGAGTAATCAGCCTGTTATAGTGACTTGAATTCTACAGATCCAGCATATTATAAGTGGATCCCTAAGCTCAGGTGAGTGACAACAGTCCAGGCATCTGCTGGGAATCAGTAGATGGAGCTACTGGGGTGGCATCTTTAGAGGCACAGATGGAGGCCTCTGATCTGTGTTTTATTGTTCATCTTTATTACTGCAAAGACACACAGGGCCACTACTTGTAGCACAAATCAAAACACCCACTGCATCCCATTAGTATGGATCTGGAACTTCATACGTGACAAAAGGTCTCTAGCAAGTTTTGGCATGTTTACCTGACTAAGAATCAGAACAGACATCCTTTTTCCATGGATATTGGTCGTTTCATCCATCGGGCAGGTTTGAAATAAATGTCATTTGTGTTGGTGCATGAAATGCTAAAACAATAGAGGGAAAGAATGAGGTTCCTGATTGGTTCCCAGCATCATTAAAGAATGAATCCAAATGATATTTACTAAAGGGAGTCACAGGGCAGGACATGGGGAGTGTAGGGCTGGATCTCTATTGGTAGGAGCCCAGGAAGACATGGGGGCACATTATCAAATGCCAAACTATTAAACATTAAAATGAGGTGTGACACAGGAAGAGGTCTAGGGAAAAGAAGGGGGTGCCCCTCATTCAGTGACCCTAATATCATAAGTGAGAGATCTGGGGGGAGACATGAAAATGAAACTGTGCCAATTTTTTCCTTTTATTGCTGTTGCTTCAGTTACCTTAAAAAGGTGTAAAAGGGCTGCCAGTAACAGATCTATGCAGCACAGGCAAGGGAGGTGTCAGGCTGTTTTGTTTTAAAGGGGTTGTTCACCTTTGAGTTAACTTTTAGTATGATGTAGATAGTGATATTCTGAGACCATTTGCAATTGGTTTTCATTTTTTATTATTTGTCGTTTTTGAGTTATTTAGCTTGTAATTCAGCAGCTCTCCAGTTTGCAGGTTCTGCAATCTGGTTGCTAAGGTCCAGCT
The DNA here is from genome assembly GCA_038501925.1 of Xenopus petersii. NCBI lineage: Eukaryota > Metazoa > Chordata > Amphibia > Anura > Pipidae > Xenopus > Xenopus petersii. The sequence goes on from CM076677.1 coordinate 106,582,828, forward strand.
TACCCTAGCAACCATGCACTGGTTTCAATCAGAGACTGGAATAGGAGAGGACCTGAATAGAAAGAGGAGTATTAAAAAGTAGCAAACAGCAATAAATCGGTAGCCTTACAGAGTGTTTGTTTTTAGATGGGGTCAGTGACTGGAGCTGATAAAAGTCTGAAGAAGAAGGCAAAAATAATTAAAAAACTATAAAAAAAGAAATAAAGAAGACCAATTAAAAAGTTACTTAGAACTGGGAATTATATAAGTAAGTAAGTAAGCAAAGAGCAAGTAATTAAAAAATGTTGTCAGCTGCGCACCCCTGTCCCCTCCAGCCCTGCTCGGCCACCCGCTGCTCGCTTGTTTGTGCCGCCGGTGAACTTTAAGGGACTAGTGAGGGGGTCTACTCTACATCTGTCCCCATGGGTCTACTGTATGGTAGTTAGGCCAGCCATGTTGGTTTCAGCCATGTTGGGGTGAAGCCATGCGCATACCGAGCACCTAACCCAACTAACTTATTATGTACATGTATGTGATGTACATGGGTCAGTGCTTCCCCTTTACATAGGGGCTCAATTGAGCCTGAAACTGCTCCTGGTATAAGACTTAGATACCGTACTCACAGGAAATAAATGTCAGATGCACTTTTAAATTTCTTAAACGTAAACCCAAAATGTATGAAAACATGATCATGACAGTAACTTCCCTATAGTTTTCAGCATATCCATGACAGTAAATAAGTGCTCAGCCTTTATGTTGCTTTGATGTGCCGTCTACTCTCCCACCCACCTCTCCAAAGTGACAGTTGCACCCGTATCGGCAGCAGGAGAGGAAATTCGGTGACTTTAGGAAGGAAGCGAATGTCACGCATCATTGCAAAGCGACGAGTTAACAAACAGGAAGCAAAAATTACAGTATATTGTTTTTCATGTTACAAAAAGCCTTATTGTGCATCCATATTGTGAGGACATTGAATATTCCTGGGACCTGCAAGGGGCACTGAAAGAAAGTAGAGAAAGAAGATGTTATAGTTTTGTGCAGGTAGAATAACTTGTGTGCAAGCGGCGCTCATATACTGATAGGTATGTAGTCATTTTGTGTAGTTGCTGCTGCTTTATTTTTAAGATGTGTTTGTACCTGGTACAAGCAGAAGGGAAGGTTGCTCTGGGACATACATAGTGGGACCCAACAAAACAACAGTTGTAGATAGTTTACTCTTTGACTGTGCAGGCAGTGCGTATAGTAACAGTGGGACTGTGACTGTGGGATAACAGGTATAGTAGGGAGAGATGGTGCCTATAGTAACAGTGGATAATAGTCTCTGGGAAGGGGCTGTGGGATAGCAGGTATAGTAGGGAGAGATGGTGCCTATAGTAACAGTGGGATAATAGTCTCTGGGAAGGGAGTGTGACTGTGGGATAGCAGGTATAGTAGGGAGAGATGGTGACTATAGTAACAGTGGATAATAGTCTCTGGGAAGGGGCTGTGGGATAGCAGGTATAGTAGGGAGAGATGGTGCCTATAGTAACAGTGGGATAATAGTCTCTGGGAAGGGAGTGTGACTGTGGGATAGCAGGTATAGTAGGGAGAGATGGTGACTATAGTAGCAGTGTGATAATAGTCTCTGGGAAGGGAGTGTGACTGTGGGATAGCAGGTATAGTAGCGAGAGATGATGCTTATAGTAACAGTGGGATAATAGTCTCTGGGAAGGGAGTGTGGCTGTGGGATAGCAGGTATAGTAGGGAGAGATGGTGCCTATAGTAGCAGTGGTATAATAGTCTCTGGGAAGGGAGTGTGACTGTGGGATAGCAGGTATAGTAGGGAGAGATGGTGCCTATAGTAACAGTGGATAATAGTCTCTGGGAAGGGAGTGTGACTGTGGGATAGCAGGTATAGTAGGGAGAGATGGTGCCTATAGTAACAGTGGGATAGTCTCTGGGAAGGGAGTGTGACTGTTGGATAGCAGGTATTGTAGGGAGAGATGGTGCCTATAGTAACAGTGGGATAATAGTCTCTGGGAAGGGAGTGTGACTGTGGGATATAGTAAGGAAGATGTATCTATGGTAGCAGAAGAAATATGGACCTCTGAAATAGCAGGTATATTAAATACAAGTGGAGACAGTTTCTGAGGCTGTAACTAAGTGTAATCCTGACACTCTCTGATAGATGAAGGCTTTGTTGTGTTTCTGGGAGTTGTAGTTATACAACAGCTGAGGAATCATATCTTGGGCAGCTGGATAAAGATCAATACCGTTTACGTTTTCCATATATTGGGGCTCATTTATCAACACTGCGCAAATTTGCCCATGGGCAGTTTCCTATAGCAACCAATCAAGTGATTAGCTTTTTGAAGCCAGCTAAATGTAGAACAATGTATGCAGCAATTTGATTGGCTGTCATGGGTTACTGCCCATTGTTGATAAATGACCCCCACTATCTTCCCTGTAAGAGAATGAATTGGGCAGTTGCAATTGTTCCAGGCACCACCTTTATATTTCTTCATTACAATGTAGTGACTTGCAGTCCATTGAGTGTAGAAGTGACTGGTCCTTGCTGTAAGTTTGTGTTTTGGGATGGATCAAAGGGGAAAGGGAGAATCATTCCCAGGCGGCAGTAGTTAAATCCTTTTGCTTCTGTGTACCTCCCATTAATCCCCATCTTGTTCTGTTCTCATTTCAGGTCGTCCCTCTCATGGACAGTGGGATGAACACATGGAGCACTCGCTGGAGACCTCATTAGTTCCCTGTGGGAAAGACAAGTTCATTTCCAAGTGAGTTTTTCCTATTGGTGCCTTCCTGCTTGCTGTCTTCCCTTGGCCTTCTGTGTCCTGCATGGAGATGGGAGAATGAATAAAGGCCAGAGTCTCTCCATAGGAGCCGGATAGGATGGCAGGAATGTGTTGCCCCCTAGATTGCCCCTCACCTATGTGCTGTACAACTAGGCCTGCTCCACCCTGTGCAACTACTGCACCCATTCATGTAATATTAGCCAGTCTGTACAGCATGTATGCTCTTTAAATTAGTAGTTCTCATTAATTATTTACTCTTTCATCAGCATAGGGGAATCCATCAGATCAAGCCTAAAAAAATGGAACAAAAGCAGCTTATGATGGGGGAAGGGATTCAGTGGGCAGGATTTTAATTATTAAGGACAAGCAAACAATGTCTAGTATATCTTTTTTTGGAAAGGAAGGGGGATACAATTCAATATTTTTTAAGAACCTTTAAAGGGGACCCATCACCCAAACAAAATTATTCCAAATCCTATTTTATCATGTTAGTCAAGCAAAATTAACTTTAATTAAATTTAATTAATTGACTGGTTCAGATGCCTTGTTAGTGTGCTCATGTAACCCTTGTAACTGGCAGCTGAATGGAGGCGCCTTATCATTAATAATGATTGGGGGGGGTTGCAGTGACTGTAGGTATCTAATTCAAAAGCATAGTGTTAGAGATGTTTCTTTGCATCATGAAGTACAGGGGGGTCCTTGGTTTAGTTTGTATGTTCTCCCTGTGATTTTGTTGGTTTCCTCCCGCACTCCAAAAACATACAGGCAGGGTAATTGGCTCCTGATAAAACTGACCATGTTGTGTGTGTGCATGTGATAGATTGTCAGCTCCGTTGGGGAAGCCAGGGACTGATGTGAACAATACATAATCAGTAAAATATGTCCAGATTAAAATACAGAATAAAAGTGCAGAGCAAACGTGCTTAATGAGCCGTCGGGTGCTGCTGATACACTAAATGGTTAAATGGATGTGCCTGTCTGTTTCCGACCGCTATGGTTACAACACAGTGTAACTGTTACTGCACTTCCCTTTCAGATACCACTTTGCTATACGTGTACATTCTGGATACCCAAATCATTCATCATATTGACTGCTTGTGAGGGGCAATAATGCAGCCGGAATGTGCCAGTCAAATTTATTGTGGCTTCCTGCTGGCAACAGACATTATTGCTCTGTAGGATCTTTTAAAAGCCATGGCAAACTGGTAATGCCAGGTCCCATTGCTATGTTGCTTGTGGCTAAGTTAAAGTAGTAGGACACATCTTAATGCGTGTTTATGGACTGCTCTCTGTTGGCCTATTGCTGGGCAGTGTAATGTACTGTATATGCTGAATCATTTTTGTGTAAATCACCTTGATATCTGCATAACTCTGTCCTGTGTCCGGGCAGTGAATGCCATTGGCTACTCATTTCATATGTACCTCACCCCTGGCCTGTGTCTGGGCAGTGTATGTCTGTGGCTACTCATTCTTAATGTACCTTACCCCTGGCCTGTGTCTGAGCAGTGAATGCCAGTGGCTACTCGTTCCATATGTGTCTCTCCCCTTGGCCTATGTCTGGGCAGTAAATGCCAGTGGCTACTCGTTCCATATGTACCTCTGCCCCTAGCCTGTGTCTGGACAGTATGTGTCAGTGGCTACTCATTCCATATGTACTTCTCACCCTGGCCTATGTCTGGGCAGTGAATGCCAGTGGCTAAGTGCATTGCCGTATGCCTTTGTGCCTAAACTGCATCTGGGCAGGTGTTGCGAGCAACAAACTAATTGGAAATTATCATGGTGGCTGTGTTGGGGGCAAGAACCCCCAAGAGTGCCATATTGTTGTCTTGGAAGGGAAGAAAAGCCCTTCTTGTAGCCGCCGCAGACCATTAATAAAGCAGGAATTGGCACATATTGTTACTATGTTACTATTGGCCTGATGCCAATTCATGCCAACTCAATGCTGCTAAACCATGTGTACTGCAGCGAGCCTTTGATCATCTAAACTGGCAGGTAAGAGAAGTCGATGCACTTATCACATAAGACGAGTATCTGCACATATTACGTAACAAAGATAAATTCTCTTGTGGTTTAGGAACAGTCACAAATACATTTCATACCGGATGAATGCATTTCTAAGTATGTATACGCTAGTCAGTAGAAACATATACAGTTCAGCCAGTAGAGATGTACTTGCATAGATGTACTGCCATTCTTCCCTTCTGTGCCTTGCAGGAATGAACTGCTGTCACATCTGAAAAATTACAACCTGTACTATGAAGGACAAAACCTTCAGCTACGGCACCGAGAGGTAAAGCTCTAAGAGTTTACTGTCCAGCCATTTTCTTTGGCTCTTTAGTACAGACAAATTCCCTGCCTGTTTCTCTTTAGTTTTGTTACATCTTTAGAATTCTTATTTGTCTTGTGGAATCTTTAAGAATCAGAAAATAAAACCAATGTAAAATTCCTGTTTTTTTCTCAGAATGAATTAGTATAACCACCCTGGGCATGTAAAGGCAAAAAACAATATGCCATTTTTACTTTCTTTAATGAAAAAGAAACCTATCTCCAGTATACTTTAATTAAAACATGTGTACCATTTTTATTAGAAACCTGAACTGTATGCAGTGAAATTCTCCTTTCATTTACTGCTGTGGATAGGAATTGTCAGTTGGTCCCTAACTGCTGAGCAGGGAAACAATCATACTTATGAACAGCAGGGGGAGCCCCCACCTTACTTCCCAGCCATGCAGAACTCAAGCAGCTTTGTTTATGACGATCTCTAAGCAGCCCAGACCACACTGAGCATGTGCACAGTCTTAGTCTTGCAAAGATGTTTAACAAAGTTACAAGATGGTGACCCCCTGTAGCCAACTTTGAAAGCATAAATTATTTGTTTGATTAGGCTTGTGGTGCAGTAAGTTCATGTTTATGTTTAGTATATAAAATACAGCATTTCTAGCCTTATTCTATTTTAGACTTTACATGCCCTTTAATGGCTGCAGTGTGTGTATCTTTGCAGGAGGAGGAGGAGCTGATTGTGGAAGGATTGCTTAACATCTTTTGGGGCTTAAGGCGCCCTATCCGGCTTCAGATGCAGGATGACAACGAGCGAATTCATCCCCCGCCTTCCTCTACTTCCTGGCACTCAGGATGCAACTTAATTACACAACGGTCAGTGGTGGGCGGAGACACTGTAAATTATTTTGGGGCTGTATGTCAAGATTCCTATGTTTGTCAAGATTTAATGTGTCCCTGAAGCATATATAGGTTGTGGTTAGAAGGCATTGATTGGGGGGAAGAGTTTTTCCATCCTCTCCCTCTGCCCTACTACAGAAAGACTTGTACCTATGTCATCTTTAGTATAGTGCTCCATAAGTCTTGAGTTGCACACAACTGCTCAGTGCTCATGAAAGTAGATTAATTTGTTGTAAGGAGCATGAGCCTGGCTGGTAGATATACAAGGGAATCAGATCAACTCAGAGTACAGGTCCATGTCAACTCCTTTGCTTCCAATGGATTATATCAGAATAAAAAACAAACAGCATGCCCCCCCCCCTACAAAGCAGAGGTTAATGAGTGGGAAGGCCATTGGTTGACGCTGAACCCTTAGGGGATAATTTACTTATCTTCGACGTTGCCTCAGTGTTGGCTTCCCCGCACTTCGCCAGGCGTAGAGCCGCCGGGCTGCGCAAATTCATGAAGACCCACACAAGTTACCGATCGCTTGCGAAGTTGCGATATTGATGTTACGATCATTGGTTCGAAGTTACGCTAGCGATCGCAAATTTGCATACGGCATGCAGTTAAAGTACAATGGACTTATATGCAGCAGCAAAGACATTATACTACACAAGCCTGGGAAAGCTTCATAAAATAAAATAGAGGTGTTATTTTGCCCTATACATGAGCCCAGTGTATAGCTTAGGTGCCATATGTTAGGAAATGTAGGGGGGAAGGAGGAAACCCCCAAAAAAATGTACAATCTTTTTCAGCCTATCACCCTTAAGTAAAAGTAAAAGACGCCAGCGTTTTTTGGGACTTAGAAAAAATTTCAACTTTTTTTTAAGCAAGTCCTGTCTACTCTATTGCACTTCGTCTGGTCTGAGGTGGCGAAGTAAAGTCTGGCGCAAGAGGTAACGTTCACAAAATCTACAACTTAGTGAATTAGCGTAGTTATGTCCCTTTGCCAGAGCACAACTTCGCCTGGCATAAGGGTGCGAAGTAGCGTTAGAGTAGGTCCACTTCACTAGCAAATTTACGCCAGCACCCATTAGTAAATCGGCAAAGTGGCCAAATGACATCACGCTGGCAAATTTTCACTAGCGTTAGCCACTTCGCCCTTTAGTAAATTTGCCCCTTAGTATTGTTCTTGGCCTGCGAGATACTCCACTGAAAAGCTTTGCAGATCAGCAGTGACTGAGGAAATATGGCTGAATGTTTGTTCTCATTTGGCATAAATACCCCTGGATTTTATATGTCTCATCCAAGCACAACACAGAAATATTCTAGCAAAGCATATGGGAAAATCATCTGGGCAACACTCCCTCCTTGTTTGTTCCTTTGCCGGAGCATTTGGTTTCATTTAACTGAGCAGCTAGTTGTTGCAGATCACAGCACAAAGGGCAAATACAACAGTGTTAAAGGACAAGGAAAGTTAAACTAAAGCAGTAGGCTAGAAATGTTGTACATTATGTTTTGGGCTTCTGTACCAGTCCAAGGCAACCAAAGCCATTTAGCAGGGAAGATCTGTGTCTCCAAAGATGCCCCAGTAGCTCTCCATCTTCTTAGCTGCTGATTCACTGCACATGCTCTGTGCTGCTGTCACTTACTGAGCTTAGGGACCCACTCACAATATACAGGACACATAGAATAGAAATGTCACAATATAAGGCTGATAATACATATAATTACTACATGGCAGCACAGAAACTAGTGCAATTAGCATCAGAATTTAATAATCAGCCTTGTAGCATCAGCTTATATTACAGGCAAACTTAATTTTCTGCTGGATAATTTGCAACGACCCCTAAGCTTAGCTTCTCAACAGCTGCTCAGAGTATTTGAGTGTCACAGACACTTTCCAAGATGGTGACCCCCTGTGACAAGTTTGAAGTCCTGGATCATTTCTGCTATTGAGAAGATGATAATTTAGGCTCATGCAATCAGTTCAGTATATAAAACATGGCATTTTTAGCACTATTCATTTGTGGGATTTAGTTCTCCTTTAAGATGTAAATTTTTATTTACATAATGTGCTTGTATGCAAATTAACTTGTTCTTCATTCATAAATAAATGTCATTCTTTGGCTTCCCGCACATCCAGCCCCTGCTTATTCCGTGCCAAAGCTCTTTCTGTACAGTCAAGTTAAGTATTGATTTGTCTTCTTCGTTTGCCACTTTCCAGCCAGCCAAAACACTGTTGCTACGTAAGGCTACAATTTGATACAGTTAGGTGCAGATTTATCAAGGGTCGCAGTGAATTCAAGGGAATTTTCGAATTAAAAAAATTCGAAATTCAAAGTAATTTTTTGGATACTTCGACCATCGAATAGGATACTACGACTTTGAATTTACTTCGAATTGGATTTGAAGTAAAATAGTTCTAAAATTCGATAATCGAAGTACTGTCTCTTTAAAAAAAACTTCAACTTCAATAGTTCGCCAAATTAAACCTGCCGAAGTGCTATGTTAGCCCATGGGGACCTTCTAATGCATTTTTCTAAGTCTTCACACATCGAAGTAAAATTGTACGATCGTACGATCTAAAATCGCTCGATTCAAAATTCAAATTCTGTGAAAAATCCTTCGACTTCGATATTTGAATTTTGAAGTATTTTTTACCTTTGAAATTCGACCCTTGATAAATCTGCCCCTTAGTATTATTTATCATTCTATTCAGTTTCTGTCAGCCTCTCATTCAAATCACTGCCTGGTTACTAGCATCCTAGAAACCAGGCAGCTGCTGAAATTCTAGACTGGAACAAAAAGCTAAATAGTTCACACAAAAATCACAAAAAAATGAAGACTAATTGCAAATTGTCAGAATAGTTTCAGTATATCATTGTCTACATGATATGGAAATTCAAGTTATTGTGCAGTTCAAGGGGATGAGGGTGGGCCCTGGACAGATGCTCAGTTCTTCTGTGTATGAGCCAGAGTACAGTGCTCATATATGAACCAAAGCAAAGGAACCACATTCCAAAATGAGAAACCCCCCACTGTTCTAATTAGATCTTGCAGCCCCTGGGGGGAATGGAAAGTCTCATGATTTCCAAATTACAGAAAGATCGCTATATGGAAAACCCCAGGCCCCGAGCATTCTGGATAATTATCCCATATCTGTACAGATTTATTCCATACATGATCACATTATCATATTGTAGTAGTGGTAGCAGTCTTTGTTAACGTATGGTATACATTAAATGGGTTGTTTGCCTTCAGACACCTATTTGTATTCAGATAGTTTATCAGAAAGAAACAACTTTTTTCAACTACTTTCTATTTGTGACTGTTTTTCTAATATTGAAGTGTAAAGTTTAATTTTTCTCAGCTCTGGGATGGGGGGTCGCTGACCCTGTTAACTATTCTAAATACATTCAGTTACATTTCTTATATTAGTCAGAATCCCTTTCCTTACAGGCAACTGTTCGAATTGATAGACTTAGTGATGGGCGAATTTCTCCCGTTTCGCCGAAAAATTTGCAAATTTCCCGCAAAATTCGCGAAATCAGAAAGTTCCTGAAAAAAAACGGGAAATTCGAAGGATTCCACTCAAAAATCGTGAAATTTGAAAGTTTTCACACAAAAAATGGTGAAAATCGGACGTCTCACTCAAAAATCATGAAATATGAAGGTTTTCACAAATAAATTGTGAAATTTAAAGGATTTCACTCAAAAATCGTGGAATTTAAAGGATTTCACTCAAAAATCGTGAATTTTTAAGGATTTCACTCAAAAATCGTGAAATTTTAAGGATTTCACTCGAAAATCGTGAAATTTGAAGGTTTTCACTCATAAATCATGAAATTTGAAGGTTTTCACTCAAAAATCGTGAAATTTGAAGGTTTTCACTCAAAAATCGTGAAAATCTGAAATTGCATTTTCACTGCCAAATTTTCACGGGGGATTTGCGAATGTATTCACTGGTGGCGAAATGCGGAAATTCGCCGCAAATTCGTCACATCACAAGCCACACTGAAACACCAGAGACAGGAACATTCAACTTATATAAATATAAATAATGGATTGAAAATTTAAAAAAACTCTTTATTTCTGTGGAACAGTTGAACTGAAAAACTTGTTAGGAAGGTGAACAACCCCTTTAAGGCACTCCGTAACAAGGGGGATGGCGGAAGTTTTTTATACTTGTATTTAAGCCCTGAGAGCTGTCACTATGGCAACACATCTATCTGCTCACTTCAGCGCTCGCTGCTTTTCCGTTGTTGATGCCTAGATAATAACCAACAGATAATTTGTTACTGTCACAATAATGAAAGCCACATTTTACTTTATTTTCTAGGCCTGTGGCTAAACCCGTCACCATCCCTGACATCCAGATCACAGAAGCCGAGGATAATCCCACCAGTATGGGTAAGTCGCTGCCTTTATCTCTCTCATGGAGGTTCAAGCGGTGGCCTTACAACTCCCAGCATCCCTTACATGTTGGTGGATTGAACAAGACGCTGGCAGGGAAGCAAGTTAGCAAGACTTCTATGCCTCCATTTTGTTTCACGTGGAAAGAAAAAAATATGGAACTAAAGTATTGCATTCAATAACAAAATGTTTATTTCACTTTTGTTCAATCTGTGAAGTAAAATATTAGGGAAATGTGGTTTTGTGTTTGCACTTGATGCCGTCAGGTTCCAAAGGGAACTCGTCTCCTAAGCCGACCTATTTTACCTCAGTGACCAACCACCAAGATTGTACCGTCTGCAGAGACATAGGGTCACATGACTGCTTCAAGTCACATGATCTATTCTCCATCACTGGGTTATGAAATGATGACATTCCTCCTGGGATAGCACCACTGTTTGGAACCCAGGGGAGGAAGAGGAACTCCCTAATGAGATTTATTATAAAAGAAATCTGCTCCCCCCCAGGACTGAGCATGTGGCAGAGAGACACACAGCTTTCCGTGTTCTTCATCTGTCTGCAGCTTGCCTTGTGTATAAGCTGATTAATTCAAGTCACAAAGTTAGGGTGCACAGTGCCACACAGTAAGGTGGTTCCCTCCCTCATGAATTATACGTGCGGCCTGCTTGGGCACCTTAATAATTCATCATCCTTTCCACTTCATGATCTTCTTGCCTGCAGGCATTGGACATGCGACACCCGTAATCTACAAGAAGTAGCAGAAAGTGCAATATACTGTCAGTCTGCCAGCAATCTTACCAGCCTGTATGTACATACGATTGGATAATAATGAAAGGAATATGGTGGTCGGATCGCGGGTCAGCATCAATGGTCCGACAGGATTTTTAACCCTCCTCAATCGTCATCTGCCCGACTTTCGGCCAGATATCAGTTGGGAAGCCCATCGGAGGGCCCCACACAGGGGCCAATAATATGCCGACTCGGTCTGTCGGCAGCTTCTATCGGCCCATGTATGGCCAGCTTAAAAGCAGTGTCGGACTGGCCTGCGGGATACCGGGAAATAACCCGGTGGGCCCGACCCTTAATGGGGCGATCAAATGATACGCAAAATGTTTTTTCCTTAGGCATGCCCAGTCTGACCCTGCTTAAAGGTGGCCATACACTATAAGATCCGCTCATTTGGCGACATCGCCAAACGAGCGGATCATTTCCCTGATATGCCACCAACAGCAGGGCTATATCGGGGGTAATCTGAACGTTCGGCCCTAAATCCAAAAATTTCTCTGAATTTTCTAAAAACTACTCTGACCAAATCCACACAGAGTTTTTCCCCTTCTTTATCAATACATTTTCCTGAAAATTTCTTGTGCAGGGAAAAAACTTGAGAAAACCATGAAAAAATTCATATGAATTTTTCATTTTCAAAATTGATTCGGATCCAAACTTTTTTTGGATTTGACACTCGAAAACCACAAAATCGTTGAATTATTGCACAAAACCCAGTGCAGATCAGGATATCTTTGGGACATATCCCATTGACTTCTACATGGACTTGGCAGGTCTGAGTTGGAGTACTTATATATTTGGGCTTTTTACACCCTCGGGGTTTAATAAAAATAATTAATAATAATAAAAATTTGTTTTTTCCCCCCACAAAAAAATGGTGTTTTGCCGTTTCAAAGGCCAATGAGAAAAAAATTGGACTTTAATAAATAACTCCCTAAGTGTCAGAGGGATGGCACTACCTTTCCCCCCCCAATTTAAATTGTGTTATAAAAAAAGTGTTTAAAGCTTTAGGCAGTCTATAATCCCTATTTATAGATATATTTTGTCAGTGACTTCCTGTCACTGTTCTCTTTCAAACGCTGTTCATCATGAGATATCCTTGTTGTCCCTCAGGTGAGGAAGAAACAAAAACTGTTGAAGAAGACACCCCCCAGCTGATGCGTACCAGGAGTGATGTTGGGGTGCGGAGGAGAGGGACCCACCATACGCCAGGGGAGCAGAGACGCTTTAAACGCCATCGCTTCTCCATTAATGGGCACTTCTACAACCACAAGGTATGAAATAGGGGATTTAATTAGTTACTGGATTTCACCAGGCCAAGAAGAAGATAATATTAGCAGACAGCAGCAATATCATTACAGAAACAGAGAATTCTACAACCCAATATGTTTTTGGATCTTTTTTTTTTTTTTTTTTAATCAATACATAAATATGACCAAATATGATAAGTTTTTGTTTAACTAGGTTTTCTTCATCTTCTTTCTTATCGTATTGTTTGAAGATCAGATGATGTTTTAAGTCACGTTCAGATAAAAATATTTTAAAGGGTTCACAAACATTCAAGCAGCAATGTCTGTATGTGGGTGCGTACAACTTTGAAGATGTTTTTTTTTTTTATTGTGAAGCAAAAAACATATAGGGCAAAATAACAGAAATCTTCAGCGTGCATAACTGTTCACCCCCCTAAAGTCAGTACTTTGTAGAGCCAACTTTTGTGGCAATTACAGCTGCAAGTCGCTTTGGATAGGTCTCTATGAGCTTGCCACATCTTGCCACTGGGATTTTTGCCCATTCCTCAAGGCAAAACTACTCCAGCTCTTTCATGGTGGATGGTTTTTGCTTGTGAACAGCAATCTTCAAGTCTGACCACAGATTCTCAATTGGATTGAGGTCTGGACTTTGACTAGGCCATTCCAAAACATTTAGATGTTTCCCCTTAAACCACTCGTTGTCCTGCTGGAAGGTGAGCCTCCGTCAGTCTCAGACATAGCATTTTCCTTCGTAGCCAAAAACTTCAATTTTAGTCTCATCTGACAGAGCACCTTCCTCCATACATTTGGCGAGTCACCTTCTTAAATTTTAACTTTAAGTAATGACTTTTTTCTGGCCACTCTTACATAAAGCTCAGCTCTAAGGAGTGTACGGCTTATTGTAGTCTAATGGACATATAGTCCTGTCTCTGCTGTGGAACTCTGCAACTCCTTCAGGGTTACCTTTGGTCTCTGTGCTGCCTCTCTCTGATTAATGCCCTCTTTGCCCGGCCTGTGAGTTTTGGTGGGCGGCCCTCTGTGGGCAGGTTTGTTGTGGTACCATTGTTGTGGTACCATGTCAAAAAAGGTGTGTTTATACTGACAGATCATGTGACACTTAGGAGGTCATTTATCAAAGTCCGAATTTATCTCAATATTTTCTGCTACAAACTCCGATTAAATCCACTCAGGTTTTTTACGCTTATTTACTATTACATTTTCCCGAAAATTAGCTTTTTTAGATTTTTTCATCTGATTTTCACGAATTTCAAGATTTTTGCAGAATTTTTACCCGAAAACTCCAAAAACTTTGGGGTATTGCACAAAACCCATTGCACATCAAAAAAATCATTGGGACTTCTCCAATTGACTTATACAATATGCAACCTCAACAGGTCTGAGATGCCGGATTTTCAGATTCTGACTTTTCCATCCTCGGGGTTTAATAAATTCCGAAAAATTTATTTCTTGAAGGTAATTAGTTGCACCAGGATTTGTAAGGGGCTTCATGGCAAAGGACTATTTTGTGCAGATCCATCACATAAAATAAGAATAAGAAACATTTAAACTACAGGTTGGAATGTAACAAAATAGGTAAAAAGCCAAGGGGAGTGAATACTTTTGCAAGGCAGTGAAAAAATGTTTTCCCCTTCCCACCCCTAATTTGCATATGCAAATTAGGATTCTGTTCAGTATTTGGTCGAATATGTCGTGAAGGATTGGGGCATTCGGCCAAATCCAAAATAGTGGATTCGATGCATCCCTACTCAAATCCTTTTTTTTTCAGCCTCCTCTAGTTAGCTGGTAGTAAGATCCTGGTAGTTTGTATTTCATTTTACATCTTTATATGCAATTGCTGCTTTTGTAGCTAAATGATAATCATATATACAAAGCACTTGCTTGTGATACTTGACCTACAATGTGCTTCCCAATAAATGTCTAATATGTTCCTTTGACCATTACTTTTGCAGACATCAGTATTTACTCCAGCGTATGGCTCAGTCACCAACGTGCGGATAAACAGCACAATGTCCACTCCCCAGGTCCTGAAATTGCTTCTCAACAAGTTCAAGGTATGTACCAAGGATACAATCCCTCTGTTATAAAGAAGCGGCACACTTACTTCAATTAACTATTAAGAGTATAATCCCCACACCAGATATTTTTGCTTTATTACTCCATCCCCATGTCAAGCTGTGCTTTACATTATTAGGGACCAGACATCTTGAATAATGGATGGTGCAAAATATAAAAAATACTGCCATAGAGATTATTTCAGTCTGTTAGCAGAAATATAACTTGGGGTATATTTGTATAGGGATGCCTTGAATCCATCCTTTTGAGACTGAGCCAAATACCTAGGATTTGGACAAGAACCAAACCAAATTTACATCCAATTTAATGTATTGAAATTTGAGAAAATTAAACATTTCACATAACACGGTTAACATTTTTCTTAAAATGTATAATTTAAGTTTGTTATATTAATGTCCAATGTACAACACTGAATATAGAAATACCACTATATACATACATTAGTTGATTAATAAGGATAACTGCCAGTTAACCACAGAATCCTGAAAATGCATCCTATTGATTTATTGTGCACACCAATGACATCAATTACCCTTTTCTAATTTCAGATTGAGAATCCGGCCTCAGAGTTCTCTCTGTACATAGTGCACACCAGTGGAGGTGACGTTGAGCATTATACTTTACACAGTGCTAAACATGCTTTTTATTCTGATATAGTCAACTCATGGGCTGGTCGAGGAATCTTGAATATTACCCTCATAGGCACTCAAAGCGTTTGTCTACTCGGCCCGAATGAATTGAACAATTCAGATGCAATTGTACATGCCTATGGCTGAATGGTCCGATATCTTGTTGCTCTGGTGTTTGTTCACTTATACGGGCAAATTCACTAAGTGCCAAAAATACACTAGCGACGCTTTCGCCGCACTTCACCAGGGCGCCGCTAATTCACTAAAATCCGATGGACGTATATGTAGCAGCAAATACATTACACTACACAAACCTGGGGTATAAAAAAAAAGTTGTTATTTTGCTGTACACATGAGCCCAGTGTATAGTTTAGGTGCCATGTGTTAGGAAATGTAGGGGGGAAGGAGGGTACCCCCAAAAAAATGTATGATCTTTTTCAGCCTATCGCCCTTAAAAAAGTAAAAGACGCCAGCGTTTTTTGGGAAAAAAATGTCAACTTTTTTTGAAGCAAGCCCCCACAGAGTGCAGACAAACAGAGCTACTAGTAGCAGATAATTGTCACGGCTACAACATTGACAATAGTGATAGTTGACTTTGCAAAGACACTTCATGTGAATTACAGAGGCAATTCTCTGTGTGTGGCAGGGAACTAGTAGCAGCTACTTGTTGCGGCTACAAAATACTCTGCTATAGACATTATTGCTTTTGCTAAAACACGTGCAGTATCTTAGCAAAGTTAGTTACCACTATTTTGTACCTGCCACTAGTAGCTCTGTGGGGCAAATTTACTTACCTCCGAAATTGCGCCAGGTACGGCTTCGCTGACACTGCAACACTAATTCAGGAAAATCCGAAGCTGCGTCCAGGGTACCGAACACTTGCAAGCACGGATAAGCAGTTTGAAATTACACTAGCGATGCCTAATTAGCAATGGACGTATATGTAGCAGTAACTACATTACACTACACAATAAAATAAAATAGAGTTGTAATATTGCCCTACACATGTGAACACTGTAAAGTTTATGTGCCATATGTTAGGAAAATGTAGGGGGGAAGGAGGGTACCCCCCAAAAAAATTACGATCTTTTTCAGCCTATCACCCTGTAAAAAGTAAAAGACGCCAGCGTTTTTTGGGACTTCATTTTTTGAGGAACTCCTATCTACTCTATTGCACTTCGCCTGGTCTGAGGTGGCGAAGGCAAGTCTGGCGCAAGAGGTAACGTTCAGTAAAATCCGCATCTTTGTGTAGTTACGTCCATTCGCCAGAGCGAAAATTCGCCTGGCGTTAGAATGTGAAGTAGCGCTAGAGTCTCTCTCTTTCAATGGCGAACTAATGCCAGCTCCCATTAGTAAATCAGCAAAGTCCTGAAAAGTACATTGACCCATAAATAATTATAAGTTTGTTTTTCTAACTGCAGTCAACTGAATTAGTATGGCGTGCAAGGGCTACTGTGCTATGTTTTGTAACAATATATACTGCTACTCTTTTGATGGTGTTTATTTGAAGTAGGCCACAAGATGGCAGTACTGATCTATTCCAGATGTTAACATGCACCTGGCCAGACTATGGAGCTGGTGCAAATTTGTTGGTGAGGTGAAAGGGTAAATAGCTTGTTACACCATTGGGTTTTATGCACCTGATGAAGGCCGTTGTAGCCGAAACATGTTGTGCAGGATGTTCTGCGAAATAAAATGAAAAACTTTTAAAGCAAGAAGTTGTGCTCTCCGGCTATTCTCTCCTTGATTTGGAATCTGTGCACTTGTTGAGAGGCACTGAATACACAAATGACTATAATATATATAAGGACAACCTTATATTTTAGTTTTAAAACTATTACAACTAGGAATGCACAGAATCCAGGATTCTGCCTTTTTCAGTCAGATTCGGGGACATTGAAATGCCTGGCTGAACCAAATCCTTAAAATCGTGTGATGTTTCGGTTGTTTGTAATGCTTAGAATTAGGATATGGGTTTTGGATTCAGCCAAATAGATTAAAGATTTAGATGAATCACAGATAGTGGATTTTGCGCCTACTTAAAACTATATTTTTCATTTTGTAATCCCATAATAGTGTGTAGCTAACAAACAAACTGTTCAAGGTACTGTACAGAATTGGATACGAGACAGCTGAATGTAGGGGCTCACATACTGATTATATTTAATGTCCAGGCCCCCCATCTGAGTCAGTGCCAAAATTACAATTGGGATTACAGGGGAGTGCAAACAAAATTGACATTGTTTTTATTGCCTCCAAAAATAAATCTAAAATGATTATGATGCAGTATTTGTCCATTGATGGGAGATTGTATGTAATGTTGTTCCTTTCTCTCTCACCTTTTTTCTCTCTACACAGAGAAAAGAAAGCTGAAGGACACCGATTATCCTCTAATTGCACGGATTCTGCATGGGCCTTGTGAGCAGGTGTCTAAGGTTTTCCTCATGGAGAAGGACCAGGTGGAAGAAGTCACTTATGATGTGAGAGTCCTTTGTGAATGATCCTGTTTCATGGCTAGTTCCTCTCTCTGTTATATCCGTTACATCATCCTTGGAAAATGTCTCAAATTTCTGTCTTGTTATGTATTATTCTTGTATCCGTCACTATGAAGCCTCTTGATATGTACGCAGAACCTTTTTTCTTTGTATATTTGCACTGTCAATATTTTTGTGATCTCAGAAATATGGTCTCATTGAAAATTTTAAAAGAGACCAGCTAAACCGAGCGCCTGATGTTAGCTGTCTAGAATTGAATGTATTTCAGAAACCACTAAAAATGGAAAATTAATGTAAATTCCAAAAAAGTGCTCAAAAAAGCACATTTTTTGTTTAAAAAAAGGCTGGATGCTATAAATACATTTTTTACGTACATATCATAGATGAAACTACATTTTTCAAGGATAGTATGTATGTATATATAAATACATGGCAAATAATTTACTAGTAGGTGTCATAGATTAATAGAAAAGCAACAGACCCAACAGTCGTGACATGCTGCTGCTGATTCGGTGTCATTGAATCATTCATTGAGGCTTGTTCCAAATAATAGCAGTGATCAAAATAATAATAACTTGTTCCAAATAATAGCAGTGTGGACTTTAATTAGTGGGCTCATTCATTCTGTGAAAAAAAAACAGGTGTCACTTACAGCCATTATTAAAGGAAGGAGCAAATGTTGTACTTGCTGGTTATAGTGTATTTCTTTCTGAAAAGCTGAGTAAAATGGATAGTTCCAGACATTGTTCCAAAGAACAGCGTACTTTGATTAAAAAGTTGATTGGAGAGGGGAAAACATACAAAGAAGTGCAGAAAATGATAGGCTGCTCAGCTAAAATGATCTCAAAGGCTTTAAAATGGCAACCAAAACCTGAACGATGTGGAAGAAAACAGAAAACTACCATTGGAATGGATAAAAGAACAGCCAAAATGGTACAGACTCAGCCAATGATCAGCTCCAGGAAGATCAAAGGTCTTACCTGTGATACGATTACAATTAGAAGATGCCTAAGTGAAGCCAACCTATCGGCAATAAGCCCCTGCAAAGTCCCATTGTTGAAAAAAAGACACATGCTGAAGAGCTTACAATTTGCTAAAGAACACATTGACTGGCCTTAAGTGAAATGACACAACATTTTGTGGACTGATGAAAGCAAGATTGTTCTTTTTGGGTCTAGTGGCTACAGTTTGTCAGATGACCCCCAAACACTGAATTCAAACCCCCAGTACAGTGTGAAGCCAGAGAAGCCGGTGGCACAAGCATCATGATATGGGAGTGTTTCTCATACTATGGTGTTGGGCCTATTTATCACATACCAGGGATCATGGATCAGTTTCAATACATCAAAATACTTGAAGAGGTCAAGTTGTCTTATGCCGAAGAGGAAATGCCCTTGAAATGGGGGTTACACCAAGAACATGACCCCAAACACACCTGTAAATGAGCAACATCTTGGTTCCAGACCAATAAGATTAATGTTATGGAATTGCCAACCCAATCCCTAGACCTTAATCCAATAGAAAACATGTGGGGTGACATCAAAAATGCAGTTTCTGAGGCAAAAGCAAGAAATGCAGAAGAATTGTAGAATGTAAGAGGTGCCAGAAGTTGGTGGACTCCATGCAACTCAGATGTGCAGCAGTTCTCAGAAAGACTGATTATACAACTAAATATTAGTTCAGTCATTCAAAGGAAAGCCAAATCTTTTTTTCAGTTCATACAGTGAATGTCTGAGTTTATAAAGAAGAATTCAGACACTGCAATTTTTTTTGGAACACCCTAATATTCCTTTTTCTTTGGTTTCTATAAAGGAATAACATAGATTTTTCTTAATGTTTTGAATTGGAATAGAATGTGCAGTGTTCCAAATGCATTTGAATGTATGCAAAAAACACACTGCTATTATTTTGAACACAACTGTGTATACTGTATAAAATATATGAAAACATTATATACTTTTTTTTTTACCCTCCTGTTTATGTCTTGTATATGTTTGTTTTTCTTAACGTGGCCTTTATAGTATATCTGTTTAATCCCTCAGGTGGCCCAGTACATCAAATTTGAAATGCCAGTTCTGAGCAGTTTTATCGAGAAACTCAAGGAGGAAGAGGATAGAGAGGTGGACAAACTAATGACGAGGTACAGAAACGTGCTAGAGTGGAGACCTTCCTACTGTCATATGGGTGAAATAGAGTACAAACCTGCCCCACTATCAAGTCATAGGCTGAGTGAGCTGTACCAGCCTGCCCTGACTGTCAGCTGATAGTAAGATGGAAGCTTGGAGTGCAGATCTATGATAATGATGGTTCAAAGAGAGGCTTGGGTGCTGGCCTTTGTCACATGACAGTTGTAGGTAAAACTGAAAAGGAGACTATGTTTCCATTAGACGAGGTGCTAGACACTATTAAGGTTATACATTAAAATACGCTAATTGGGTAATGTAATAGAAGGGTCTAAATTTAGCCAACATCCAGTAACTAGCGATGGGCGAAATTTGCGCCGTTTTGCAAGTTTGCGAAATGGCAAGAAATTTGAGAAATGACGCTGGCGTCTCATTTTTGATGCCGGCGTCTGTTTTTGATGCCGGTGTCCATTTTTTTTACGCCATTTTATTTTTGCAGGCCGTTTCATGAATCGCGCGAATTCGCACCTGGCAAATAAATTCGCCCATCACTACCAGTAAACCATTGCAAACTATCAGATGTGTGTTTTTAAACATCTGATCATTAAATGCTACCTGCTGATTTGGCTGCTTATGACAAGTAATACAGTTTAGAATGTTGATTACATTACGTTATACTTTGACCGGCTGCAATAAACTATAACAGCCAATCAGCAGGTCTGGGGCTCCCCTCCCTTAAGATTTATAGCAGACTACTACTATAAGGTAAATGTTGATGGCAAATAAAATCCAGCTTCATTTGATTTTGATTTTGTGTATAATAAGGAGAAAAACAGCAGTGGCCAAACCTCCAACTGTTTGGAGTAGGAGTAGGAGTAGTAGTAGTAGTAGTAGTAGTAGTAGTAGTAGGAGTAGGAGTAGGAGGAGTAGGAGGAGTAGTAGTAGTAGTAGTAGTAGTAGTAGTAGTAGATAAGCTTGCCATGCGCTTGGTTTCCCTACAGTAACACTCGCTCTCTCCCTCTCCTTTTGCAGGTACACCTCCTTGAGGATGATAATTGAGCAGCGTTTAAAAGACCTTGCAAGATGTCATGCCACCATGTAGGCCCTCGATGGGTTTTTCCTGACCGTAACCAAAATTTCCCTTCTATTGGAACGGCAACCAAACAAGGGTCTGCTGGGGGAGGGGGTTGCAATTTTTTTTTATTGGAAGCACATATTGCATAACCCCCTTTTCTGCAAGGAGGTATAGCTCTGTTGTAGAGCACCCAGTTAGCCATTTATAATAATGCTTTTTGGCACCACAACAACTGGTCAGCGTTTTGCTTCTTAATACTTTATTGGGTTAGTACCTGGCTCTCTGTGTTCTTGTTACATTCTGATAGCAGCTTCCGGCTTTAGTTAGACTTTAGGTGCCTACAAGTCAATAAATGCACTAATATCGCCCCCTTTTCTTCACCTCAATACAGAAAATGTGTTTTTCTGATGCTTTATAAAGACAAGGTGAGCCAGTCATCTTACGGATATAATGACCAGTAGGAAGTTCTCTAGCAGACAGGCAGTATTTCAGTAAAGAAGCATATGCCTTATAGAGGAACCCCAGGGAGTAGGCGCCATTTTGTTTTGAGATGCAGCATGCCCGCAAAAAAAACGTGGCTGTAGGAGATGATTACAGTCAATCGAGAAAGGTACAAGTTCAGAAGATCTCGATTTGCAAGAGGTGTAAGTGGAAAGAACAGGGAATTCTATCATTCCATATAATTCCATAATAAAAGCACAGAAAGTGTTCAGTATTTTTACAGTAGGGAAAGCTGAATGATTTGCCTTTAACAGGGTCCCACTAGCTTGCATTGTCACGGGGACAGGATCCAGCACTGCAATACTTACGGGATAGGAGTGTATTTTGTACCTTTTTGCTTTTTTCATTTTTTTAACACGAGCTTCTCTGTGTAACGTATTCAGAAAATGTGAATTTTTACAGCGAAAATGCTGAATTTATGGCACGTCGGCCAATTTCCTTCTGAATAAAGCACTTTGCAGACTGTCCTTTGTGTAACTTAATGGCGGCGCAGAACGTTTGAGCGATATTCTTGATTCTAGATGAATTAAAATATATCCTCTTGTATTCTGGGTATACGCTGGGTAAATTGAGATGTAGATGAAGCAAGTGCATCTATATGCTGCTATGGTTTATATATGTAAGTAAAAGAGACCCTACATGATACTATTTGCTGGCAGTTCCTACTCGAATCTGTCTGATAAATAGTCCATTTGGAATAGGGGTCCTCAACATTTTTACATGTGAGCAACATTCAGATGTAAAAGGAACTAGAGAGCAACACTATCATGAATAATGTTCCTGGCGGTGTCAAATAAGGCCTGTGATTGGCCATTGCTAGGCAACATGATTCGATCAAATGTGGTGCAGGATGGGCTCATCTATAATACAAATGTTTCTGTTGTACATGTAAGGGATACATTATACGGAAACCCGTTATCCAGAAAGATCCAAATTACGGAAAGGCCGTCTCCCACAACTCCATTCTAATCAAATAATCCAATTTTAAAATGTATTTCCTATTTCTCTGTAATAATAAAACAGTAGCTTGTACTTGATCCAAACTAAGATATAATTAATCCTTATTGGAAGCAAAACCAGCCCATTGGGTTTATTTAATGTTTACTTGATTTTCTAGTAGACTTAAGGTACAAATATCCAAATTATGGAAAGATCCCTTATCTGGAAAACACCAGGTCCCAAGCATTCTGGATAACAGGTCCCATATCTGTACTTATATCAAATATAAGGTGGGGAGATGACAGGAAACAAAGAGGTTCTTTTAGTAACGGGAGCAATGTTTGCCAATAACCCATAGCAATCAATCAGCTCCATCCTTGCTATTGTTCTTGCTCTACTGGACCACCAGACAAACTAATTGCTGATTGGTTGCTATGGGTTGCTGGATGGGGCAGACTGTTTCCCTATAAAGTATATACAAGAGCTTACATTGATGAGTGACTGGATATAATAACAGCTACAAGGGGAATCCTTTACATTGAGGGGTCATGGCACCTCTAAAATTAAAATATTTTTTTTTAAAATAAGTAATTATTATTATTACTGTTGGATTTAGGGGTGTCTGTACTGCACCCCCAGGTCACTGCAATCATACACAGCTGAGGAAACCAATAGGGGTTGAAATTAGTTACATAACCCAGTACTGGCCTAATGGTGTTAACTATACAAGTGCAAAATGTGCCATCCTCATTCATATAATTTGCCTTTTTATAAATTCTAATAGAAGAGTGGATTATCACAGAAGTCGGCACGTCAGCTGCTATCTAGCTTGTGGCTCCAGAGTACCCCACTTACTCAGCAAGGACATACAGTATAACTATATATTTGTTTTCCTGAGAACTGTAACTTACATATAGCGATTTAAAAAAAAAAAATTAGATTTCATGCTTAAAGGAATTGTTCAGTGTAAAAATAAAAACTGGGTAAATAAAATATGTTTCTCATATAGTTAGTTAGCCAAAAATGTAACGTATAAAGGCTGGAGTGTCTGGATGTGTAACATAACAGAACACAACATCCTGCTTTTCAGCTCTGTTGGTTTCCACTGACTGGTTACCCTAAAAAATAAAATTGGATTTTATTTTTTTACCTTTTCATGCCCTTTAAGCAGTTTTTACACCACTAATGTGCTCCTAGCTGACTTGGATGAGGGCTGGACAGATCAGCAGAAATCTCATTTTACTGAAGCAGACAGTGTCTCTTGATGCTTCTCTGCTCAGCTTTGTCATTCCTGTAGAGCAGACTGGAAAAAATATATATATATATATATATATATATATAAATTGCACAAGCACTAAGAGGGAAATTTTACACTGTTATAGTAAGGGTATATGTCTCTTTATTTTCCAGGAAGGTAAATGTCAATGGCAAATAAAATCCAGCTTCATTTGATTTTTATTTTGTTTATAATAAGGAGAAAAACAGCAGTGACCAAACCTCCAACTGTCCTGTGTGCAAAACAACAGTCATTTCCTATCGTTCCTGCTCATGTGCATATAAAGTAGAGTAATATAGCTCCTGTTGTTAATTATAACAAGTGATGGGCGAATAAATTCACCAGGAGTGAATTTGCGGCGAATTTCCACATTTTGCCGCCGACTAATACATTTCCAAAAAATTTTGGATACGCGTCGTAAAAGTCGCTCACGTCACAACCGTCACTTGTCCAAGTAATTCTTGCGGGCAGGGTACAACGCAGTCTGGAAGCCCTTGCCAGGGACAAAACAAACACTAGAAGTAAATCACTGCAGCACCTCTTTGTTGCAAAAGTGAAAAGTTGTGTTTATTTGGTCAGAAAAAAACAGGCAACGTTTCGGGCTAAATCTCGCCCTTTCTCAAGCCTGCCTGATGGTACAACATACAACATATTTATTCCCACCTCAGAGGGAGTGCACTTCACCAGGACCCACCCCGAATCATATCCAAACCAATCGTGTGAAACCACTGTGTAAATAGGCAATAAGCTTGTCAACATTATTCGGACGCCCCATTTTGCGTCAAATTCGCCCATCACTAATTATAACTCTATTAGACGTCACAAGTAGTTCTAGTTGAAAGGCTTGAGTTTGACTAAAGGTTATAGAATGCCTTGGTCATCTGTAAAAGGCTAAGCTATTAGTAGAATGCATATACATATATTCCTATATACATATATTCCTTTATACATATATTCCTATATACATATATTCCTATATATTAGAGTACATTTCTATTGCATTTTGCATTGTGTGGCAGATAAAACATCAATATTCGCTAATGTTTTGATATTTACCAAGTCCCCAAATCTTCGTTGTCAACAGCAGCCCAGAGCACACTGAGCATGTGCAGTGTCACTGACACTCAAAAGATGGCCTAATAAGATCCAAGATGAGAAGCTGCTGTGGACAAATTGAAGGCCGGGATCAATATTGTTAGTGGGCTGCTGAACCTTTATGCTGATTCAGGTAATAAAATACAGACATTCTAGGGGTTAGTTTTCCTTTATTAACTCCTTTTCTGAGTAATAAAGGAGATAAGTGACACCTATGAAGGCCCACAATCCTCCTGTGCAGGTTACTGCCCCGTTAGTAAGCTTTAAATAATTTTCCAAACACAGAAACTGTAGAACCTGCATGCCTACACTCATATAGATGTCACCTTCTTCTTCTTCTCCTTCCAGTCCAGAGATCCAGACTTTGTTTTTCTCTATAGTCGTGTTAAGGCAACTGCTTATAAACTCCTCTGAGCCGGCGGCATCATTCAGCTGGGAGGGCCGTGGGTAGTGAAGGCCATCAGGGAATTTGTAGAGATTTGCTGTATAAAGCTCATATTCCTCGGTGAAGTTCAAGTTCACATCAAGCTCCTTACCTCTGAAGAATAGCTGTCCGAGGACGGGAGAATGGGTCACTTTCGGCCTTTTCTTGGCTCCCCTGCTCAAGTCCGTGGTTTTGCCATATTTTTTAGTGCCGGCCCCTGGTCTTCTAGGGGAAGAGAGACTGCAATATAATATCAGCACAAGAAGAATCAGGCAGGAGAATGAATTTTGCCTTCCCATTCTGCCAGCATCTATGAAAGAGAGAGATTACAATGAATAATGATTTCTGCAATATGTGCATGATGAGTCTTGTGTTTGTTACGAGTTTGCATCTGCGAATGACGTGGACATCAAAATGAATGATTCTGTTCTGTATATCCATCCATACTTATTTATGCCTCTTATGTTGACCCATAGTTCAGTATAATGGGTACCTGCGGTAGAAGTGGTCCCATTGAAGATTTTTGGTCACCCTATGATGTATAAAGAGAAAGGAGGGATCATATTCTTCTTTAGGAGTCCTACCAGAGGAAGGTGATGGATGATGGAGTCAGCCCTAAGGCACAAGGGCAAGATAGGGCAGGGGATCGTATGCTTGAGGAAGAAGCTAGAGTTATGAGTAAATCCTACATTAAGTTGCTCTATAAGTATAACCTAGAAGGAACTTAGTGAGCACGCTATGGTTTTATTAAGGATTGTAAGTATCGTAGGTGCATAATGTACCCATTTAGTGCTTAAAGTGATAGTAGAGGTTTTCCCCAGTTGTGTTCTAGAGAGAAGTGTTGGTGATCTGTAGCAGTAGCACAGACAGAATGTGGGTGTTCTGTTTTGCTACTGAACTCATACTGATTCTACTGTTTTATAATAATGCCAATTCTAAATGAACACATTTATAAAGTGCCAACGTATTCTGCAACGCTGTACAAAAATGGCCATTGTGCATTTAAGCTCTAATATCCTACTTTTATAGCTGGTCCCTTTTAGATCCACCAGGGGTCTCTGAACTTCAGTGACTGCCACTTTTCAGTAGTACGGTTGAACAATTATAGCTTCAGGAACATTCTAGTTTACTCTTCTAAACTGTTGAATTGACGATTACTGCTAAATATATGAGACGGAATACAGGAAAAGTAGAGATGTCTTCTGGAGAAGAGAAGCAGTGTACGTTCCCAATCTGAATTGAATGTAATTATTCCACCGCACACCTGCAATTCACTTTCACTGCACTGGTGGTGCTGGCCCTCCGTTGACCCGACCGGGTCCTTTAGCAACAGCAATCGTTTAGGAATGGATTCGCACACACACAAGATTATGCAGTCGGAGAGCTTACCCCTTTTATTATGCTACCAGAAGTATACTTCTGGTAGCATAATAAAATGGGTAAGCTCCCCGACACAGAGCCAGATTTATTCATAGGGCACCCCATGGCACCCCATGGCCAGTTCCACTTGTCACCCCCCCCCCTTTTCCACCACTGCCTCCCCCCTTCATATGTACTGGCAAAGTCTTATCTTGTTGGGTTTATAGCACAGGGATTTGTGCACAGGAGATTTGAAGAGCTATGTCCACATGTCCCAGTGTTTCTGAACCCATTGCGATGTGGATGGGTGACATGCCCCCCTAAAATTCTGCCCCCCTAGGCACGGCCTTTGTGGCCTTTTGACAAATCTAGGCGTGGACCCACACACCCAACCTGAACTCACAATGGTCTCCCAAACTTCAACCCAAACCTGCCTGACCAAATGGTAGATTTGCTGGGCCCACTGGTTTTGGGTCAACCCCAGATCACTAAGGGAAAGGGTAATCTCTAGCCTAGCACAGACTCTGCTTCTAGATCTAATCCAAACACAGATTTTTTTTTTTTATAAGACTCTGCTCTTGCTTCAGTCACTTTTAAAACCGCTTTCTGTCTTCTGACAGCAGCCAGCTCTAAGCATATCGTTTATCAATTTCATTAAAAGTTGACTATGAAGTGGGGGGAGGGATATGCAGTGCACAATAGTGGATACAGTTATGGGGTCATTTCTCATGCACTGGGGCAGGGAGACAAATGTAGGACTTTGCTCCCATTCAGTAGTGTTGCCTGAATTCCACAGCATTGTATTTATAAGGGTCGTACACCTCACACTGAATTTTGAATGCAGATATGCCAAGACACAAGTGCACCAAGGGCAGGTACATTTATACACTTTTACTACTGTTGCACATGCATCCAGGGCATTTAAGGAAAACTATACCCCCAAAATGAACACTAAAGCAACAGATAGTTTATATCAAATTGAATGACATATTAAAGAATCTTACCAAACTGGAATATATATTTACATAAATATTGCCCTTTTACATCTCTTGCCTTGAACCACCATTTCGTGAATCTATCTGTGCTGCCTCAGAGATCACCTGACCAGAAATACTACAACACTAACTGTAACAGGAAGAAGTGAGGAAGCAAAAGGCAGAACTCTGTCTGTTAATTGGCTCATGTGACCTTACACGTGGTTTGTATGTGTACACAGTGAATCCTATGATCTCAGGGGGCAGCCCTTATTTTTTAAAATGGCAATTTTCTATTTATGATTACCCAATGGCACATACTACTAAAAAAGTATATTATTATGATAATGGTTCATTTACATGAAGCAGGGTTTTACATATGAGCTGTTTTACTCAGTATCTTTTAATAGAGACCTACATCGTTTGGGGGGGTATAGTTTTCCTTTAATAAACAACCCCTTGTTTTTGTGTGCTTGGCTGCTGATAATGTAAAATCAATAGTCTGATGGATAGAAAAAAATACCGGTCTATATACTGTATTTCTCTTTTTTCCCTATTAATAACATTGGGATCAACCATCATTTTTACCAGCCAGGTTGCTTCTCTTTGGCCTGGATAAATAATAACTGCAAATATCCCCCATGTACCATTCATTCGTTCATTTTTTTATGATAAATGGTATGATTTGTTTATGGGGCAGGGCTCAAAGGAGAATCTCGAGGAAAAGTTAAACTGTATTTAGATTGTATCCTTGTTATACATATTTGTATCCATTTCCAGCTTGTCCTCCCTCCTGTCTTGCAGCTTCCCTGCTACTGAACTACAATTCCCAACATCCTCCAACAACCACAGAGTTGCTTCCAGCCATGCATCCTTGCATGTGGCCCCTTTTGTCTAAGCCATTTCACTTTAAAAAAAAAAAAAAAATTAATTTGTGGGTGTTTCTTTATCATCCTATCAGCCTTCATACAAAAGTATTGTAATGGCCATTATTCCTTTAAGGTATTTGAAACACATGAAACATAACACAGATGCAAGAATACACAGATCATCTTCCAGGCAGAGGTGGGTCTATTGCGCATATACAATAAGGGCTGGGGAGCAGCATATGTTTCATTCCTATTTTTTTTTTTTCATAAAGTACTTCCCCTTTAAATGCACAGTTTTTACCCTTGGAATAAACACTATAATGCTGGTTGAAAATCAGCTGCACCTTGTGTGTTAGAGAAGCTTCCCAATCACAAATCTGCACATACATAATGGAATATGGCCACAGAGAAAGGAACACACTTACCTGTTGAGCAGAGTTGTTGTTCTATTCAGTGTCACTGACCGGTAATGATGGGAATACAAGTCTTATAAACATGATGGGAGGGGATTTCGAGTCTAAATATGATCTAATATATTAACTCCTCCTTCCCTTTCCAGCTGCCAGAAGGGTTTACAGGGAAAATAATTTCTGAGGTTAAACTATAAAGCAAATATACAGAAATATTTAGACTCTCATTAGATGAATGATTAACATTGGGGATTTTTTGCTAAACATGGATCCAATATGTATTGAATGTGTGTGTGTTCATTATCCTCTATTGATTTTATATTTTGGCTGAATCCATTGACCACTCACATCACATCTCTCCCTACTATACCTGCTATCCCACAGTCACACTCCCTTCCCAGAGACTATTATCCACTGTTACTATAGGCACCATCTCTCCCTACTATACCTGCTATCCCACAGTCACACTCCCTTCCCAGAGACTATTATCCCACTGTTACTATAGACACCATCTCTCCCTACTATACCTGCTATCCCACAGTCACACTCCCTTCCCAGAGACTATTATCCCACTGTTACTATAGGCACCATCTCTCCCTACTATACCTGCTATCCCACAGTCACATTCCCTTCCCAGAGACTATTATCCCACTGTTACTATAGGCACCATCTCTCCCTACTATACCTGCTATCCCACAGCCACAACCCCTTCCCAGAGACTATTATCCCACTGTTACTATAGGCACCATCTCTCCCTACTATACCTGCTATCCCACAGTCACATTCCCTTCCCAGAGACTATTATCCCACTGTTACTATAGGCACCATCTCTCCCTACTATACCTGCTATCCCACAGTCACACTCCCTTCCCAGAGACTATTATCCCACTGTTACTATAGGCACCATCTCTCCCTACTATACCTGCTATCCCACAGTCACATTCCCTTCCCAGAGACTATTATCCCACTGTTACTATAGACACCATCTCTCCCTACTATACCTGCTATCCCACAGTCACACTCCCTTCCCAGAGACTATTATCCACTGATACTATAGGCACCATCTCTCCCTACTATACCTGCTATCCCACAGTCCCTTCCCAGAGACTATTATCCCACTGTTACTATAGGCACCATCTCTCCCTACTATACCTGCTATCCCACAGTCACACTCCCTTCCCAGAGACTATTATCCCACTGTTACTATAGGCACCATCTCTCCCTACTATACCTGCTATCCCACAGTCACACTCCCTTCCCAGAGACTATTATCCCACTGTTACTATAGGCACCATCTCTCCCTACTATACCTGTTATCCAACAGTCCCTTCCCAGTGGCACAGCTGGACTCAACAACACCAAAGTTATTAAAGCATTGCAGCCACCAAAATGCAATTTAGAATGTATGTGACTGTGTTTTTTTTCAGAATGCCGTATTCCCCCCCATTCTCCACAATTAAATTTGAATGCAAATATATTTAATTTATTAATCAATACACGTTTCCCCATTTTAGCAGTTGCAAAGTTGTCCATATACTGATCATCGAGTACTGTATATACAGATTGCAGCACTCCGATATCGCGTTAAAACCGTTTTTATTTTCAATGTATCATAGCAACTTTTCGGACACAAAAAGTCTTTGTTCACCCAAGTCTGCCCAAAATTGTTTCACGTTATAAAAGAAAAAGATTAATTAATGCTATTCTTGCAATTATATCTTTAATTTAAAGAGGCAGTGTGACATTTTGTTCAAGCAACTGATATGTTATAGTGTTTCTTTCATTGTAACAATGGTGTAATCATTCCTAAGGGTGCTTTTTTTTTTTTTAAAGAACTCAAAATTATTGTATTGGGTGCTACAAAATAATGCTGATGTCTAATTTCTCAGGAATGAATTCATCCTGGGACTATGGTCCTGACTTATGATCTCTTCCTCTTTATATTACTTCATATACTTGCCTTGCCAGTAATAAACAAAAACACACCCAATTTAAGCCAAACCCGACCTTTTCAGTGTGAAGGACAATTGGGAGTTGTTGTATTCAAATGTACAGTTCCATATGCCAGTTATGGTGGGAAATTGGTGTTTGACACTCAAAAGTACAATCACTGCGGACTGGCCCCCTTTTTATATTTATTGTAATTGGCAGACGAATGAGGTCCATGCAAAGGTCACCTCCAGCCTGCAGGGGGGAGCCTAAGCCAATCAGGAAACAGGAAGGCAGATACCATGTGACTGTGCAAGGAGAAATGTGAAAGAGGAAGGCAAGGCAATAGGGCAAGAAGAGAGCAGGCACATACCTCCCAACTGTCTTGATTTGTCCTGGGCAGCCATGATTTTTATTAAAATGTCTTGAGTTTCTCCTGCACTGATTCCAGAAAAAGATAAGGACCCAGAATACCCAGCACCTGCATTTTGATACACTTGTAACTAATAAGATAAGCAGGTCTCTTGGGGAACTGAGACTCCCAGATAAATGGAAAATATACTATTTCTGTGCCTGTGTTGAATCAGGTAAGGAGATATTTATTTGATGTAGTGAAGCTCAACAGAAGGGGGTTCGGTGTCACAGCAGATGAGCCTAGAAGGGGAAAATAGGTAAAACTGGCCCTGATACCAGAAACAGAAGGTTTATTAGTCAGACCCCTTGTCTGAGCAGAATAGAGTCCTAGGTGATAGTGCCTTTTCAACACCTGACTATTTAGCAGCTCAATACTTGAAGGTATAGTCGAAAAGAATATTATAAATAAATATTTATTTTATGATATAGGATAGTCATTTTCATATTGTTTTATATAATAACATCATTAATCATTAATAAGGATTAGCAGTATATTTATGGCTCTTTTGTAAATTACGTTACGGGGGTTATTATATCAAAGTCTGCATTTATCTCAATATTTTCTGCTACAAACTCCGATTAAATTGATAACTTTAGGTGTGACAAAACGTTTAATTTTTTGTCTGTCTATAAATCCACTTACTGTAGTTTTTTTTATTGCAACTCACACCACCATATGTAATAAAAGGCACTAAGTTGGTGACCAGTAAACGCTACTTGCTGAATGGTTGCTATAGGTGATTACAGACTTTGCACCTTATATTATATAACCCCCATAATATCATTACGTGAAACCTTTTGGTCGGTAACTCATTGTAGGGACCCGTAGGGTTAATTACCTACAGTCTAAAACCACATGTCTGGAAATCCCCTGCTTGGACTTGAGCTACAGAGTCTCCTAGATTTTGGCAGGGGCAGGAGCCCTTGTGCCTGTGCAGCATGGCAGATACCGGAGGATGTCACTAGGTATCATTGCTGCACCAGTTTACCATAAATAGGAGAGCCATGTGCTCACACAGCCATTACTGTCTTACTGCTGGATACTACTTGACTGAGGAGAGAGTGATTTCAGCAGCCAAGATGTAGAGGCAGGAGGCCTCTGAGGCTGGGGTGCAGCAGCCCCATGCCTGGGATGGGGCTTCAGGAGGGTCTGAAGCTCCTGATTCCCAAATCTGGACTCGGAATGCTCACACTATAGACAATGTTGGGAGTTATAGTTCAGCTATGGATTTAGCAACAGTGTGCTCATGCTGTGCTAGGAGCTATGTTTGGAGGATAAAGCAAGCTGCATGGACTTCACAGAATGGATTTCATCTCTGTGGGGGCCTACTCCAGCTGTGGATGAGCCTACCCATCTGCGTGAATCCCCAGGGTGAGTGGTGCCCAGGGGAGGGTAGAAAAAGAGAGGATCCAGCATGCTTTCTGTTTGTGACACAGGCTTTGTTGATGCCTGCCACGTGGGAGTAAGTACCTGGTACAGTGAGGAGAGGTTTTTGGGTACTAGCGCTACCTGGAACCAATTATGGATAAGGTCTGAGACTCTGTATCTGCCAATGGAGTAGTGTGGGACTTTGCCTGGAAGGGAAGTGCCAGGACTGGACTGTTACAGGGTTCCCAGAGTAGTGGGCCATGCTATTTGAATGCATAATCATACCTACTTACCCTTTAATCTGCACTTTTGTTATTATAAAGTTGATATTTTTATAAAGTGTCTGTTGAATGTTTTTCTTAATGGGGCCACCCGCAGGTGTATTCCCGGATCCCATTAGTTGGAGGCACTGCCAGGAGAAGAATTTCTCAGTACCCTTTCATCTTGCAAAGGGGACTCAGGATCTGCACTGGTGTTTGGTAAGAATGTACAACTTTGGCACCAGGGGGGTCACCAAGAGTTTTAACAATCTCTCTGTCATTCTCTCACCATCTCTTTTTTACCTGAACAGTGTTTATAAGCACTAGAAGGATCCTTTTGGCAATTTTAAGTGTTGCCACATCTCGCTATAATGGGAAGATGGTAACGTACATTGGACTATTCTTCTATTCCCTGTTCTCCTTTGGATGCACATTTATTCCAGAGCAGGTAAGTGTGTGTTTATTTGCTATTCATTCAGCCTATTTTACCTTTTGTAATTAGATCATTTTACAACTGTGTTCTCAAAATCTTCCCACCAGCTTCAGCCTATTTAGTTTAGATTGGACAATTGCACTTTCTCCAAATCAGTTTTGAGAGGAAAGAGATAAGGTCTGTTGCATCGGCATGAGGAGGGTCAGAAATGGAGCAGAATGAGATGATGTAAAGTTAAGGTTTAGCTGGAATTTACTCACAATCTCTCCTTTGCATAAAGAATCCTTATTGGGATTCAGTTCTATTTGTTTGTGTGTCTTCCCCAAACCTAGGGGTTTCTGGCTGTTTATGTTTGCACAACTATTTGTGGCTGCAATGGCTGAAAGCTGCTTAGGCACTGTTTCTTTAGTAATTGCAGATATTTTTCATCCCGACCAGAGAACACAAGTGCTAGGGTTTATGCCTATTCATTAGTGTTTTTATGTTGCAAACTCATTTTACCACTGATTTTCGCGAATTCGCGAAACAGCGCCTGCGCCTCGTTTTTTCGCAAATTTATTCGCTGGCAGCAAATTGCGCAAATTGCGCAAATTTGCCGCGAATTCGCACCTGGCGAATAAATTCGCCCATCACTAGTGACAGCAATATATGGTTATTGTAACACTACATTAGCCCGACTACCCACAGTGTAGTTACCTTTGTGGGTAGTCGGGCTAATGTAGTGTTAGGAGATCGAGGTATTAATTGGATTGGAACCAGCACACAATGTTACGAGTGGTTTCCCCTCTAAGACACGGCGATCCACCTTTAATGCATGAACTATCAAGACACGGCAAGCTACATATGTGGATATCCATATGTGGATACTGAATGTTCCCAGTTACCAGAGCTGTATATTCTGCTTTGACTGATCGCCAGCAACATCGACTACTGAGGCCAGAAACACTGAATGCCCTCCGCTTGTAGTGACCGGGAACGCTAAGATGATATCTGGGACGATGAGGAGCGACATTACTCTACAGGTGGAGACACCGATTCGATGATTTCGTATTGCAATTCCATTGCCTCCTTAGCATAGTGGAGTACAGTATATCACCTACGCCTCGTAATGACCAGACACTCCAGGATGATACCTGAGGCGAGTATGAACGATGCATCTCCACATGAGGTGACATAGATTTGATGATTTTGTATTGAGGCGACATAGATTTGATGATTTCGGATTGAGGTGACATAGATTTGATGATTTCGTATTGAAAATCCAATATGACTCATGGCTAGTAATGACTTACCAATGCGCACAGGCCAACTGCTGAATGATTTTTCCACCACTTATATATATATATATATATATATATATATATATATATATATATATATATATATATATATATATACACACACACACATATACATATATATATATATATATATATATATATATATATATATATATATATATATATATATATATATATATATATATATATATATATATATACATATCCAATCATATACACGTTGCCGAAAATACACAAATCCATCACTGCACCTCCTGGCCGACCTATTATTTCTGCACGTGGATCCCTTCTTTCCAACATTGCTTGCTATTTGGACACATTTCTTCAACCCCTGTGTCCTATATAGCTGACACACCGGCCATTCTTCAAATTCTGGCCACACTGGGTCCACTCCCAGATGACACTATTTTCGCCACGCTTGACGTGTCTAGTCTTTATACCATCATACCTCTTGATCAGGGTGTCTCAGCTTGCAGGACGGCATTGATTAATGGACACATGGAGGGTCCACCGGTTGGATTTCTTTGTTCCCTACTGGAAATGGTACTTACTCGGAATTATTTTCGTTTTGAAAATACTTTTTATTTACAACTGACGGGCACGGCAATGGGGTCCAATGTGGCCCCCTCGTATGCAAATTTATATATGGATTTTTTTGAAAAAGAACACATCTTCTCTAAATATGTTAATCAATTATTTCTATACAAGAGATATATCGATGATGTGTTCCTCATTTGGCGGGGGGACCACGTGGGACTCCAAACATTTGTTGCCGAACTTAATGCCCTTCCCACTCCGGTCAAGTTCACATTAACCCTTGACCGAGATACAGTTGATTTTTTGGATATCAGAATTTTTCGTATGTCCAATGGTGTGGGCACTACATTGTATCGTAAAGACACAGACAGAAACACGGTTTTACATGCGCACAGTTTTCATCCGCCCTCTATTTTGAGATCTATACCATACACACAGTTTCTTAGGGTCTTTCGCAACAATTCTGATTTTGGGCTGGCAAAACAACAGGCATATGAGATGCATGAGAGATTTGTACAGCGTGGTTATCAGAGAGGGTTCCTGGACAATGAATTGGAAAGAGCTCTCTCAAAAGAGAATACAGATACTTCCATAACCAGGCCAGGAGAAGCGAACAGGGGACACTTTGACCTTTGTCTCTAACTTTTCGCCTGCAAGTAAACACATATGCACAGCCATCAGAAAGAATTGGCCCATATTACAAATGGATAACAGCTTACCATTCACCAAAGTGAAAGCGCCGAGATGCGCATATCGTAAGGGTCGGGCCTTGCGTGACATATTGATGGTCACGGATTTGCAGAACATGCGGGAAACTACTTTGCCACAGTCATGGCTGAAATCGAACAGAATGAAATTTAATAAGATGGGCTGCTTCAGGTGTAGTGGATGTATTACTTGTGGCTTTCTTCTAACTGGATCTCATTTTACCCATCCTCATAGTGGCAAGAGATTTGAAATACGACACAAATTGACCTGTCTTTCTGAATATGTGGTCTATTGTATTATCTGCCCCTGCGGCTTGTATTATATTGGGAAATGTACTACTACTTTTCGGATCCGTATGAATAACCATAGATCCACTATACAGTATGTACTGCTCTAACCTCCGGTAAGGCCGATACCCCACTTGCGAGACACTGTGTGAGCTTTGGACACTCGCTCCCCTCTATCCGATGTGTACTAATTGATCATATCCCCCCACTTAAGCGTGGAGGTGACAGGGGGAGAATATTGCTTCAAAGAGAGGCCAAGTGGATACGGACTTTGGACACAGTGGCCCCTAGGGGCCTCAACGAGATGTTTTCACTGGCATGTTTTATTTAAGAGTACTCTTGTCCGTCCTTTTTTCCCTTTTTCCCTTTTTTCCTTTTTTCCCTTTTTCCAGTACTAACCAATATCGTACTCTTTTGAGAATGATGGCAGTACGGGTTTATTTTTATCTTTTTGGGTTTCAGACAGAGGATTGTTCTACACGATAAGTGGGGTATGGGAGTGGTGACTCATCGATACACTGCAGTTACAATTATGTTACATCTATACAGGGCCGCCATTAGAAATCACGGGGCCCCGTACAACAAAATTTTCGGGGCCCCCTGGACCCCGCCCACCCCAGATCCCGCCCACTTCACCACCCAGACATCAGCACTAAAAAAGGTGACCCCCCCACACACAAGTTATAAAAAGCTATTGATGGTCAGGGCCCCTTTTTATAAGTTAAAAAAACTGTGGCACCAGGGCCCCCAAAAAAGGTTTTTTTTTAAAAAAAATTGGTGGTCAGCGCCCCCCTACAAGTTAAAATAAATAATTGGTGACCAGGGCCCCCCTATAAGTTAAAAAAAAATTGGTGCCAGGGCCCCCATAAAAGTTTTAAAAAAAAACATTGGGCCCCCTTAAAAGTAAAAAAAAATTGGTGCCCCAGAGAATATTTTTAAAAAAACATTGGCGCCAGGGCCTCTCCTTACAAGTTAAAAAAAATTGGGGCCCCAGAGAACATTTTTTAAAAAAACATTGGTGGCAGGGGCCTATAGAGTATTACAATAATACATTGGCGGGCAGGGAATGTAAAAAAAAAATTGGTGTTCAGTATTGAACTCGTGGCTTCAGGACTTCAACTACACCTTATTTCGCGACTTCGGGTCTTTTCGCCGCTTCAGGACTTTGGGTCTTTTCGCCAATTTCAGGACTTCAGCAATTCGGCTTTTCAGATGGAAGAGGTGGCGCGGCTTCACCGTGGTCAAGGGGGGGCCCTGCTATTTCAAAAAGGGCAGCACAGCTGGGCTCCAATGGGCATCCACACATAGACAGGGTCAGACTGGCCCGGAGGGACACCATGAAAAAAACCTGGTGGGCCCCAACCCTCATGGGCCCCCGTCGGGCCAGATCCCCTTCTCCCAATCCCAGTTTGAAAATAAAAATTTCCTAACGTGCGGCAACGTGCGCGCATGCACAGTGATGCATGGTGTGCTGGGCAGCCATGTCAGCGTTTGTGTGCCCGATGGCCCTGCAATAGGTGAGGAGTGGTGGGGGGGCCCTGGACGGCAGTCCTGTTGGGCCCCAGGCCCAGCAGTCCAACCCTGGGCACTGCAATAGGTGAGATGGGGAGGAAGGGTGGCGAGGGGGGGGCCTGGATGGCCGGTGGGGGGCCCTGGATGGCAGTCCTGGTGGTCCCCCCAGTCCGGCCCTGTACATAAGGGCAAAGGGGGGGGGGCACTTTCTCTCCCTGGATGCGCCTTGAGTGTGTGAGGGTGTGAGGCAGAGAGAGGAAGGAGGAGGGATGAGTGGGGGAGACCCTGGGATCCATTTTGGGACATTGGGAGAACAGACGCCCCGGCTGCTGCACTCTCTCCTAAGGAAGAAATACAGACTCGCCTCTTCTCACTGATTTAAGAGGCTGCTGTGACAGCTCCGTTCATGCTGCAAAAACTTGTTGAGTTGCAAACTCCCCCCTCGCTCGATCCTTCCTCCTTAGCCCTCAGCCCCTCCCTCCTCAGCTCAGCCCCTCCCCTCTTAACCCTCCTCCGTGCTCTGTGTTCAGCTTGTGAGCTAAGGTTTTCATGTCAGCCTTGAGCACGGAGGAGGGCTAAGAGGGGAGGGGCTGAGCTGAGGAGGGAGGATCGAGCGAGGAGGGAGTTTGCAACTCAACAAGTATTTGAAGCACGGACAGAGCTGTCACTGCAGCCTCTTAAATCAGTGAGTAGAGGCGAGTCTGCATTTCTTTCTTAGGAGAGAGCGCACGCAGCTGGAGCCTCTGTTCTCCCCCCCTGAAAATTTTTTGGTGGAGGCCTCTGCAGCCCCCCTTCAGGTCCGGGCCCGGTACAGTAGTACCCCCTGTGCCCCCCTGATGGCGGCCATGCATCTATATATATTGGATCATAGAACTTGGTATCAAGGAGCCGGGTAAACAGTACATACAGTATAGGTGTCACAATAATGGTTTTATATGTTTTTTAGACAGGCATATGCCCGGGAAGGATTTGACACCTGATTATATTTCATTACATTTGAGTGGTGCATTGGGACAGAATTGTTCGTAGATACAATAATAAGAATTAATCAGCTCATGAGTTTCGATAGGTGGTATACACGGAACCATGGACATATTTGGATGTGATTAGATCCTTATTCCAATGAGACTTTACATGGCTCGGGAAGTGCTGGTATTAACTCAGTAATCATGCACCTTCAAATGCAGCTATATATTACCATTTATTTATAAAAAATTTCTGACTGGCTTTGGAGCTGTAATACACGGATATCCTTGATAACCTTGTTTTGTGATCTGTCATCTGTATATATTTCCTATGTTTTAAGGAGATTGGATGGTTCACTATTCTTAATGTTTTTTAACATGGTCAGCTTTTTGTACACTTTTCACTTTTATGTAAGTACCTTTTTTCACTTTTATACAAGTGTTTTTTAACATGTATTTGGAACTTTTGACACTGAATATGGTAATTTATGCTAACACTCTAATGCAGAACACTGTCGTGAATACTTAATTAACACTGTTTACTGATCTACTGGTCTATGTGTGTATTTATGATCACGTGATGACTTCTGGGTACATCCTGACGACGGTTCAGAGAGAACCGAAACGCGTTGATGTGGGGTAGACTGTAACACTCCAATAAAAATCATTCTTCACAACACCCGTGAGTGCTCTTAAATGATTCAATATATATACATATATATATATATATATATATATATATATATAAATATATATATATACATATATATGAATATATATATATATATATATATATATATATATATATGAATATATATAGGAATATTTATATATATGAATATATATAGGAATATTTTTATATATATATATATCTATATATATATATATATATATATTTATATTTATTATTTCCTATTTTTTCATTTTTTATTTATTCATTTTTTAATTTTTTAAATTTTTCATTTTTTCAGTTTTCCTATTTTTTCATTCTTCTATTTTTCATCTCTTCCTCTATCCTTATACATTCACAGCACTTTAATCTATCTGTCTTCCCCATGTTGTTGTTTTTTTTCTTTTTTTCTTTTTTCCTAGTTTCTGACTGACTACTCTACGGCCCTAATGAGACGCATCCATTATCGCATTGACACAGTGTGCGATACAACGCCTCTTAGTTGCTCTTCTTCAATCGTTACACTAATGTTACATATTTGTTTTGACACATTGTTTTTACCCAAGGGAGATGTGGTAATCCTTGAAATGGATATTCCACTTTACATAGAAGGCTCAGACCGAGGCTATTGCGGCTAGATCTAATATACCTTATTTCTCGTATATTTATGTGTTATAATTATTTTTAATTATTACTTTTCACTATTTTCATTTATTTATAATTGTTTCAGTATTATTTATGCAACAAACTTTTTTCACAACATGTATTGTTATAGAGTCACTGATGATGTCTCTCTCACGTCACTTCCCCCTGCTTTCGGTTGCTTTTTTGTGTTTTCCCGCCACACTTGGTATTTATTTCGTTTGTTTGAACCATTTTTTCACTTTGAGAAAGGCTGTTGTATCAGCCGAAACGTCAGCGATTGTCCATTGAATAAACAGACACTTAGGGGCAGATGTACTAAATTCGAGTGAATTCGAGTGAATAATTCGAATTAAAAAAAATTCGAATTTCGAATGATTTTTGGGCTACTTCGACCATCGAATTGGCTTATTCGACAGTCGAATTCGAACGATCGAACGATTCGAACAAAATCGAATAGTCGAATTGTTCGACTATTCGACCATTCGATAGTCGAAGAAATGTCTCTAAAAAAATATTCGACCCCCCTAGTTCGGTAGATAAAACCTACCGAATTGCTATAAAAGCCTATGGGAGAGTCCCATAGGCTTTTTTTCCAAGTTTGTGATCGAATGAAAATCCTTCGATCGAACGTTCGATCAAAAATAAAATCCTTCGATCGAACGTTATATATATATATATATATATATATATATATATATATATATATTATATATATATATATATATATATATATATATATATATATATATATATATTATATATATTTGTACACACTTGTGCAGGATGCAAAAGTGTGAGTAAACATTAATTTTCTTCACTGAATATTGGAGTGCGGGTCCCTGTCTAATTGCTACATGCTCAAATTTGGCCCAGCACCCACAGTAATTTAAGACTGGATTAGAGTGCGAGCGCTTACCTGCTTATATATATTTGTATATATATTAGTTTAAATATATTTCTATTATATCGTTTAAAATATGTTTTAATGCCCATTGGGCAGTGCTGTTTTGTTTTAAGAGACCAATGAAATGCTATGACAACAGTTATCTAATCTACGTTTTTGTTTGCAAATTTTATATATGGTATATAAATATATATAAATATATACACACTCTCCCTCCACTCTCTTACCTGAGCAGTACTCAGCAAGGCTTTATGAAGGACAGGTTATGTTTGATGCTATTATATGCTTGTGTAGTTGATCCATAATATATCACTAATCATAGGCCAGTGTCAATGCACAGCTCCCATAGTTAGAGCTGCTGGAAAGCACCATGACTGCCTCATGGGTCTCCCATTCAGTTGGTAACTGGCAGAAAGTGAAGGTCTGAGCACTTTTTTGAGCAGAGGGAGTCCTTATATACTGTAGTTAGAGAACAACAGATAGGGTAGCATTGTCCAGGACCATGGACAGCAGCTTCCAAAATGACCTCAGTAGTTTCAGGCACTAGAGTTTATTACAAAGAATCTTCAGAAAACACCATATAAATGTTTGTGGTCTTGTATATATAATCAATAAACTATATTTAAACTGATAATCAAAACGCACAGTAAGAAGTCATTCTTTACAATATGAATGAGAAAGTAAGAAGTGCCAACATTTTTAGTTCAAATTAGACTTATTGACCCATTCATGATTCATCTCTGTTTCTATACCAAGAGGCACGTGGCTTACTGATGCTCTCCCCCTTCTAATAAACTGGACCATACTATGGGGCATATTTATCAAGGGTCGAATTTCGAATTTGAAAAAGTCTTTTGGATCGAATAGATCCATATTCGGCCAAATTGAATCATTTGACTCGAAGGAATATTGCATTCGATTAAATTTGATTCTAAGTTTTTCCACCAATTGACTCCAAATAGGAGTTCCTAGGAGGTCCCCCATAGGCTAAAACAACAATTAGGCAGGTTTTAGATGGCAAATGGTCGGCACATGATCAATTTCGATATTCGAATTTTGGATTTTTTTGCAAATTCTAATCAAATTTGGACTATTCCCTGATCGAAGTACACAAAAATAGCTAGAAATTAGATTTTTATTTAAATTCATTAATTCACCTTGACCTTTGATAAATCTGCTCCTATGTGTTAAGATATGTATTAATGGGTGTGCTCTCATACAGATCCCATAGTAATCTGATACTGACACATTGTCATATGACATGATCTTTGTCTGCTACTGCAGAAGTGTTAATAAAGTTTTGTCTTCTTGAAGCAAGAGAAGCATGGTGTCTGTGTGCAGTTTCTCCTCTGTCTAAAAGAAAGCTGTAGGCTCACGTGAGATTGAGCTACCGGTTATCCAATCTCTTAAACAGAATGGCAACACTATGGTTTATTTGGCATCTGCTGGATTGCAACAGGCTTCTCTAGGTGGAGAAGACCTTAGAGGTGGTGAAGAGCTTAGTGCAGGCTTCCCCAAAATCATTTCACCTGGCTGTTTCAGAGGCATTGTAGGAATGTGACAAGCTTATTAACCTATTGAGGTAAGGGGGAATAACCAACTGACGATCCCCTCACATTAAAAACGATCCAAACTTTTCTCGGTGCAATCACTCCAACTTTTATTTCTTCTGATTTCCCACACTCAGGCAAAATTACATACAAACAGGCATTTACTCCTTCACAGAATACTCCCACTTACGTCACGGGTTTCCTTCTTCCCAAAGGGATCCACCTGGAATACTGGAGAAGGGAATTCACAAACAGCTCCAGTCTATCTGCCTTGGCAATTCGGTACTCTCACAGCACCCCTTTGCCACTCTCAGACTCACCCACTTCAGCAATCCGGTACCCCGTCAGCACCCCTTTGCTATTCCAAGTGGGCTTCTTTGCTGGCAGCTTTCTGGCCCAAGGCCCTCATACCCTCTCTTTCCCATCACCTGACTCTTAACCTTGGGTGTGGCTCCCTTTTATACCCCTAGGACGAAACCAACTCCCTCTAGTGGTAGGGGAAATAATTACATTTGTACTTTTGTTACACTTGCCTGCCATCTAGAGGCCATATTACACTTAACATTCTGCACACACATTTTGTTCACCTCCTTACAAGCTGGGGTCTATCATAACTGTAATAATTTATAGCAATCAATGTTATGTTAGCTTTCACTGTTCCAAAAAAATGAAAGGAAG
This sequence comes from Xenopus petersii, assembly GCA_038501925.1. NCBI lineage: Eukaryota > Metazoa > Chordata > Amphibia > Anura > Pipidae > Xenopus > Xenopus petersii. The sequence goes on from CM076677.1 coordinate 106,625,632, forward strand.
CAAAAATATGATTGGTTCCCAAGTTTATTGCTCCAATGTAATTATCATTTTTTTTATAATTATTCCCTCTTGTCATCGTAGTAGCATATTATGTATTAATTTGCTTTATAATATCCCCTTAATTCCTGAATACAATTTGGAATTACATAATGTGTGTATAGTGGATTAGGGTCTGTAGACACACAGACACACAGACAGGGCCAGAACTAGGGGTAGACAGAAGAGGCACCTGTCTAGGGAGCAACAATGTGGGGTGCTGGGCAGGTGCCTATCCAAGAGACTTCTGCCTACTCCTAGTCTGGATTCGCTGCCCTCTGCCTCTCTCGAGTCCCTCTTTTGTCACTGCCCCCCTTTGTTTCCCTCCACACTGTTGCCCACCACCGTTATGGCGCATGCGAGCTTCCGTTCATGTACATCAAGTGTGCGGGGTTAGCTGACCGAGTTGCCTAGGGCTCCCAGTTGGCTTGGCCCACCCTTGCACACAGAGTGTAGAGATGCTAGCAGAAACTATATTGGGTATTTATAACTTTTTTAGAGACACTTTGGGAAATTTTCCATGGATGAATATAAACTGCGCATTAGCGACTGACCTAATAATTTCCATTACGTAACACACAAAAACATAGATAATGGGTTAGTTTTGTGAGATACTGCAAAGTGCATTATGTGCCATTAATTTTAAAGTGCCATTATCAGATTCCATCTTCTCACAGCTACTAATGCTCTGCCTCTGTTGGGCTTTGTGTTAGGCAGGAGCAAAAAGAAACACACATGTGCCAAAGTGGCAAAGAGTGCTCTGATGCTCATTCCCTGTGGGGGCACATTATTATTTTGATGATCAGAAATGGCCTGCTATTTTAAGCTTTGTATTCTGGACAGGTAGTTGCAGGAGAACAAGGAACATCCAGCCTTAGCAAATTCCATAGAGCTTCCTCACTGATAAGCATTATTCTTTCATTAGCCTCTTGTTTCATGACAGCAGCAAAGCATAAAGGAGTTGGACCCCTCTAAATTAACATTTAGTATGATCTAGCGAGTCATATTCTGAGATCATTTACAGTTGGTTTTCATTTTTATTATCCGTGGTTTTTTGCGCTTTTTATTAAGCAGCTCTCCAGTTCACAATTTCAGCAATCTGGTTGCTAGGGTCCATTTTACCCTAGAAAACATGCATTGATTCCTGAGACAGAAATATGAATTGGAGAGGGCCCGAACAGAAAGATGAGTAATAAAAAGTAAGTATAACAATACATTTGTAGTCAGTGACTCCCACTTGAAAGCTGAAAAGAGTCAGAAGAAACAGGCCCGGATTTGCGGCAAGGCCTCATAGGCCCGGGCCTAGGGCGCCAAAAAAATAGGGCCGGCATGCAGCCCAGCCGCATTATGGGGACGCGTGCGTCCCCATTCAATTACAGCAGCTGCGCCGGCTTTTTTTCGCCGGCGCGCTGGGAAGGGGAGGTGAGGTGGGCGCTAGGACCGCGCGCCCCCCTGGTCGGGCCGCGCGGCCGCCTGGTCGGGCACCCCTCATTGAAATCCGGCGCTGAGAAGAAGAAGGCAAATTATTAAAAAAAAACTGTAAAAAAAAGAAAAAAGTGAAGACCAATTGATAAGTTGCTTAGAATTAGCCATTGTATGTCATTCTAAAAGTTATCAAATTCAAATCGGGTTTTCCATCCGAAAAAAAAACCTTGACTTTTGCCCATCAAATTATTTTTGACGCGCAACATTTTTTTCCTCTCATTTGTCGAGTCTATGGGGCGTAATTTTCGCAGTGAAACTTGGCAAAATTTGGCTTATCACTACAATAAACATCTTCAAACAGTTCAAGGGACCTCTGCCATTGACTTGTACATGAACTCGGCAGGTTTTAGGTTGCAAATATTCCAACTGTTACCAGGGTCGAGGTTTGATAACTCTCACATTTCGAATTTAAATTCTAATTGCTGCTTTTAAATTTGAATTTGTGAGTTTTGACCAAAAAAAATTTTTCAATTCAATTCAAATTTACCATTCGAACCTACAGAGGTGGTAAGAAGTTCTAAGGTCATATTTCTTGGGAAACGTTGAAAATAAAATTCTGATGATTTACGGATACTCTCTAATGCTACAGATTGCATCCCCTTGTCATTTGGGAAAACCATTTCAGGGATTCACGCTAAAGTGACAGGCATAGGATAACATTCACAAACAGTGTCTCATAAACAGTGTCTTCTTAACTTGTATTTTTACTTGAGATCTCTTAAACACAATCAATAACCTTTTAATTCAGAATAGAGTAAGTCAATTAATTCAGCATAATTAACATCATTTGATGACCGACCAAAAATTCATTGTTTAAAAACTTCCAATTCATATAACAGTAGAAAATGTCCCAATTCAGACCATTGTCCCAATTCATTAGTAATTTTGCATCCTGATTTGTCTCCTGTTCAGGGTGAGTAAATCTGTCATTAAAGTGGCTTTCCTTCTACCTCCGTGATCTACATGTTAATTTTCTTATGGCGTTCCAATTTTTGTTGAAACATATCGAGGGAGGGGAAGAGAATAGTTCACATACCAGTCTTAGGGGGTTATTTATCAAATTCTGAAAATATCTGAGTATTTTCTGAAAACTACTTATTTATTTACCACTCCTATGGACAAATTATGCTGCCTAACCCTATTACTAATACCAACCCTAACACACCTTAGCCGTAACCCTAATACACCCTAACCCTAAATTTCCTGTGTGGGAAAAAAATAGTGTCATACAAATTTTTCTGGTTTTCCACACGAAACCAGAGGAACGTCCTATGCAAATCTCTTTATGGATGTGTTTGAAAATAAATTTGTTTATACCTATCATGGTTTTCAACAGCACTGTAGATGTTGGTATCACAATATAGATGATATCTTTGCAATTTGGACGGGGCAACATTCGGATCTCATGGATTTTGTTAATAGACTTAATGGAAGTATTGCATGCATTAACTTTACCGTACATTGTGATATAGTTAGTATTCCTTTTCTGGATGTAATGATAAAAAGCACTACGGAAGGAAATCTTGAAACAGATTTATTTGTGAAACATACAGAAAAAATACATTACTCCGATATGACTCCTTTCATCCCCCCAATATTAAGAAGTCTCTACCCCGGTCACAAATTGTATGGGTTAAACGTATAGTTAAAAATGAGCAACAGCGAAGAGTAAGGGTAATTGAAATGAAAGATAAGTTCAAGGCACGGGGATACCCAGAGAGGATTCTAAATAGAATTGAAAGTGAAGATGAAATAGGACAGACGGTTAGGAGTGAACAGACAAAAGCATGGAGAATTCCATTTGTGAACCAGTTTAATCTGTTGAGTGGTGAAATCTCTAGAATAATAAAAAAAGATTGGAATTTGTTGACAAATCATTTCCCAAATAAAGTGGAATTTAAGTCTCTCGTACACGAGAGCAGAAACAGTTGGAGCCAGGTTGGTGAAGGCTGATCTGGGTCCAGCGGTTGGTCCTAAACAAACTTTTTTAAAATCACCAAAAAATGGAACTTTTCCGTGCTGCGGATGTAATCATTGCAGTAATGTGTTAAAAGGTAATTGTGTATATCATCCTCTAAAGGGGACGCGTATTCCAGTTACGTGTGTAATATATACGTGTGCTTCCACATATGTAGTTTACAGTATAAAATGCCCGTGTGGTAAAACTTATGTAGGTAAAACGATACGTTGCATAAGAGATAGACTTACAGAACATAAGTCAGCGATTAGAAATAAACGTAATCAACCAATTGCAAAACATTTTAATGAAAATGGCCAAACAATTAGTCAATTGCGGTTCCAGATCTTAGATTCAGTACCCAGGAGGAGATGTGGGGGAGACCGTGACAAGGAGTTGTTGCGGAGGGAAGCCCATTGGATAAAGAGACTGGGAACCATGTCACCACATGGTCTGAATCGCAAATATGATCTGAGTCCTTTTTTATTTAGATAAATATAAATAAATATTTTTAAATATAGTTTTTATGTTTTACAGGTTTATTTCAAACATGTTGTCCTGACGACCCAGGAGCGGGTATTGAAGGGACATTTTCATAATCCAGATAAGTGGTTTTGTTATGGACACATTGTGTGTATATATATATTCTACTAAAGATTGTATCCAAAATTCATGTTTGATTTGAAACAATGTTAGTATAGTGTAATATTATGTGACAACACCAGGGGGCATTGCACCTCAGGCTATTTAAGGTCAAGTGTATTGTGGGTTTTTTATGCTTGATAAAGAGTGGAGTGCCACTCGAAACGTTGCACAATGTTGCTGTACTGCCATGCAAATATTTGCAAACATTAAAGGCGGTTTTATTGAAAAACTCTGAAGTGCTGTTATTGGATATATACTACTACTGAAGGAGCCGTTGTGAACAGGCTTATGAATGTGCACCCTTAAAGAAATTTTGGCTGAGAGAGTAAGTGCAGTTTAATTGGTCTTGCTTTCCACACGAAAACACAGATTTTTTCAGATTTTTGCCCGAAAACCATGAAATCTTCAGATTTTTGCACGAAACCCAGCGCAGATCAGGATGTCTTCGGGACTTCCCCCATTGACTTCTACGTGAACTCGGCAGGTCTAAGTTGGAGTACTTTTATTCAGCCTTTCAACACCCTCGGGGTTTAATAAGTTCCGAAAAATTCGTGTTTTTTTCCCCCCTAAAAATTCGCAATTTATGGTGAAAAAAAACTCAATTGTCTTTTCATGTAGATTAATATTTTGAAAAGCAGATTTTTAGTGTCAGTATGACTTTAACACTTGGGAGGTTTGTATTAATAGGAGTTTTTTCAATAATGGCTCATGGTAATACTCTGATTAAACCCAATAGCTCATCGCAATACTTTGATAAATAACTGTATAAAAATATAACACTAAGAACTGTTCTACTGTTGAACCCAATGTTGTATTTTGAGCCCAATATAGTGTAAAAAGACAGTGCTGTGACGTATAATTGTGTATAACAAAGCTTTGTATCATAGTATACAATGCGGATTTATAATCCATAATCCTGTATAATAAAGCGTTTTGCAGAGAAATCATGGGAAGGAATCAACTCAGTGACCTAATACTTGTTCATTGTTCTCATATGTATTATCTAATGTGCTTATGATTTCTGAATTTCAGACTCTTCTTTATTATAGCTAGGGGCACAATATGCTATTCAGCTATCTAAAATAAAATCTCTGTTTCGGATGTGCTTGTTGGGAGTCTGGCCAGATCCTGATCTGTTATTAACCAAATCATTATGAGTTATTGACTTAATCACTAAATGAGCTTATGAGTTATTGACTAAGGCTCTCAATGAGCTTACTGTTTGAAAGCATATATAAACTGGGGGTCACCATTTGGTCAGTTGAGATTTGCCTGTGGGTTTACGATTGCGGCCGCAGGACCTTCCGTGAACTGTTTGAGCCTCGATCTGTGGACTGTTTAGGGATCTCCCAGTCGTACAGGCAGAGAGGGGTTGCTTGCATACTGACCATAATGAGGTTCAATGTTGATAAACGCAAGGTTATGCACTTTGGCAAAAATAATATAAATGCAAGTTATACACTAAATGGCAGTGTGTTGGGAGTTTCCTTAAATGAGAAGGATCTAGGGGTCTTTGTAGATAACAATTTGTCTAATTCTGGGCAGTGTCATTCTGTGGCTACTAAAGCAAATAAAGTTCTGTTTTGCATAAAAAAAGGCATAAACTCAAGGGATGAAAACATAATTATGCCTCTTTATAGGTCTCTGGTGAGGCCTCATCTGGATTATGCAGTGCAGTTTTGGACTCCAGTCCTTAAGAGAGATATAAATGAGCTGGAGAGAGTGCAGAGACTAAGTGCAACTAAATTGGTTAGAGGGACGGAAGACTTTAATTATGAGGGGAGAATGTCAAGGTTGGGGTTGTTTTCTCTGGAAAAAAGGCGCTTGCGAGGGGACATGATTACACTTTATAAGTACATTAGGAGACATTATAGACAAATAGCAGGGGACCTTTTTACCCATAAAGAGGATCACCGTACCAGAGGCCACCCCTTCAGACTAGAAGAAAAGAACTTTCATTTGAAGCAACGTAGGGGGTTCTTCACAGTCAGGACAGTGAGGTTGTGGAATGCACTGCCGGGTGATGTTGTGATGCTGATTCAGTTAATGCCTTTAAGAATGACTTGGATGATTTTTTGGACTATTGTGATACTAAGCTCTATAGTTAGTATAGATATGGGTATATAGAATTTAATTAAAAGTAGGGAGGAGTGTATGTATGGATGCTGGGTTTTCATTTGGAGGGGTTGAACTTGATGGACTTTGTCTTTTTTCAACCCAATTTAACTATGTAACTATGTAACTATGTAGCCGGTGTGTTTCAATTACTTCCGAGAGACTCATAGAAACACAATTAAAACAGAGGTTATTTATAAAAATCTCACTATTTTCTGAAAACTACCCCGACCAAATCCGCACTGACTTTCCCCCCTACTAGTTATCAACAAATTCTCATGAATTTTTGTTGTGCTGGAAAAACATCACGATAAAATCGTAAAAAAAAAAAAAAGTTTTCGGATTTTGTGCATGAATCCTGCAATTCTTTTGTAAAACCGCCCGAAAGCTACGATTATTTTGGAAACCCAGCGGAATTCAGAAAATCTTCTAATTGTTGGACATCTGCCATTGACTTTTAAATGTTCTCAGCAGGTCTAAGTACTTTTTCCTCTGACTTTTAGAGTAAGGAAGCAAATGGAAAGGAGCAGTGTCGGACTGGCCCACAGGGATACCAGGTGTCAGTGGGCCTCTTGCTTCTAACCATCTGGCATATTTCATGGTCATTTCCTATTTCTTTATGGGAACAAAGAGGCTTAATAATGGAAGAATAGAGTATAGTAGATAGGGAAAAGAGTCTAGAAGAATAAGGAGGTATAAGAGTTAAGAAAGTGGGCCCTCAGCCTACCATTATTTAGTGGGCCCCTAGCATTCCAGTCCAACACTGGAAAGGAATGGGTCTCACCCAACTATTTCGCCTTTTATGGCTATACCATTGTCATATCCAAATTAAATTTGAGAACATATAGTACAAATGGAGAGAAGGATAGATCATAATATGCAAAAGAGAATAAAGAAGAGACAAGAGAAGGAAAAATAGTTTGGAGAGTGAGTAGTGATCTACACTCAGTGGCTCATGTTGAACACGTTGCTCACCAACCCCTTGGATGTGGCCTCAAAGCAGGCGCTTAGATTTAAATTCCAGACTTGGAGGCAAGTTTTGGCTGCATAAAAACCAAATGTACTGCCAAACAGAGCCTTTTTGTGTTCTCTCCTGCTTAAACCTGAATGCTATTGTTTTGTTCTGAAATATAGAATTCTGAGCAGCAGATGGTACTGTTGTCCAAAGTTAGCACTGCTGGTTGTTAATGCCACTCTTCACTGGCTAAAAAGAGCTCAAACAGTGTCAGACTGGGATGCCTGGGGCCCACCAGAAAACCTTTGGCCACAGGCCCATGCTCCAAACATTTTTCCTTTTTTTGTCATTCACTTTCTTTATTCTTTTAATCACTTTTCCTCAAATATTATCATCAGTCTCTACCTCCATTTCTTCTCTTTATTCTTATGTAGAAATGGGGCAACTGCTTTTTTAGAGGCATACAATGCAAAAAGTTGGGTGAGTAGAAGGGCCCACCAGGAGTTTGGTATCCCAGAGGGTCAGTCCGACACTGAGCTCAAACACCAACACTTTGTTGAACTGGACGACAAAATGACAATATAAGCAAAACTGAATTAAAAGTGATATTTTCATAAGGTCTTAATTTACTTTGTGCCAGTCCAGTTGTAAAGTAGTGATCAATGATCATTCTAGAGCCATAAACCAGTATAAGGCTTTGTATGTAATGAGGATATTTTGTATTTAAAGGAAAACTATACCACCGAACAATGTAGGTCTCAATAAAAAGATATTGCATAAAACAACTTATATGTAAAACCCTGCTTCATGTAAATAAAACATTTTCATAATAATATACTTTTCTAGTAGTATGTGCTAATGGGTAAGCATGAATAGGAAATTGCCATTTTAAAAAAGATAAGGGCCGTCCCCTGGGATCATATGATTCACTGGTCACACAAACATGCCAAACAAACCACACTTGTTAGGTCACATGAGCCAATGAACCTTTGCTTCACCACGTTACAGTAAGAGTTGTAATATTTCTGGTCAGGTGATCTCTGAGGCAGCACACAGACCATCACAAAATGGTGGTTCAAGAGATATAGAAGGGTAATATTTACTCAAGTATATATACCAGTTTGGTAAGATTCTTTAATATGTCACTTAATATGATATAAAGTATCTTTTGCTTAAGTATTCATTTTGGGGGTATAGTTTTCCTTTAATGCTGGGAATCTTTTGACCACAAAATATATTTCATGGTCCTCTATACCACCCACAGTACCCGTTTAGTTGCATTTTTTTACCTGGACATTGGGATAGTCAAGACATGGGTGAAGAACTAGAAACTTAGAGGTTAGAAGCGCCTATGAGCACCATGTCATGGGAGGGTGACAATCCAATTTTTACTTTCTTTCTTTTTTTATTTTTAAAGTTGTCTTTATTAATTTTGTAGCATGTTATACATTTCCTGGATTTTCTTGTCCAGTTTCTAGTATAGTAGTCAGTGGTTTTGTAGTACATGCATTACATAGAAAATAAATAAAGTAAGTAGAAAAGAAATGTAACTTTAAACTGAGTTAACATTGTGATACATTTGTATTCAGTGAATTGAGATTAAACACAAATTAAACATTCTAGTATTGTTTACCTTAAATAAGATGTCAGAAGCCTATTAGTGCGTTGACTCCTGGGGGGCGACCGTGTAGGTCTTCTGGTTCTTGGGAACGTGTGTTGAATGTATTGATTTGTTTCTTGTATTAGTGAGTTGCCCCTCAAAATTTCTGTGTCGTACCAAGTTGTGTTTATAAAGGTGTGTGTTGTTAAGTATTTGAGCGGTGAAGGGAGGTTGTTGATATATGTGGTCCAAGTGAAAAATAATTTTTTTGTTTGTTGTTCTTTCATTGTCATAGCTTCCAAGCCAGTCCATGTGGAAGATGTAGTATCATTTTTGCTTTGCTAGTGCAATTGATGGGGTTTCTGTTGAGAGCCACTGATGAAGAATTGCCTTTTGAGACGCTGCCGCCAAATGTTTCTCCCCTTTGTTGGGTAATGTTGAACAGTGCTAAACAAGGCCCAGTCTACAGTCGGTTGAATAGGTTTATTTGTTAACTGCATCCAATAGGGGGTTATTTCCAGCCAAAAGTTTTGTATAGGGCATGACAAGAGCATGTGCAAAAGATCAGCTGTGGGAGTCCGACATCGATTACACCTGTCCGAGGAGAGATGTGCCATTTTAAACCGTTTTCAGGTGTTAGGTAGGAATTGTGGAGGATTTGTAGCGCCATTTCCTGGTATCTGCTGGTAGGTAGTAGCTGAAATATGTGTGTGTGGGATTTCAAAATTTCCAAAATTGGTATTTGTGGTGTGAGTGTTGTCCATTTGAACGGGAGAGGTCCTTCTGAATCTATGTTTATGTTGGTTCTTAGTAGATGGTATATTTGAGCAGTTGACCTTACTACGGTTGTCCCTTTCCACAAGTTGTCTATTACATTTTCGTTTCTAGTGTTTTTTATTTTGTGAATAGTGTGTCTTGCAAAGTGCAATATTTGCATGCTAAGGAAGATGTTTGAGTTTGTGAATGGAAATTTTTCTTTTAGTTCTGTTGGGGAAAGCAAGTCCCAAATCTTTTTGATAAGATTTCTTACATTATATAGACCTTGACTTTGCCAGGAATGTAGGATTTGGTTTGATAAGCCTATAGGGAATCCCTTGTTCTCTATCCATGTGAGATATGGGGATTGGTATGATGATAATTGGTGCTTCAATCTTACGGATTGCCAAACTTTGTAGGTATCTAGAAATAGTGGGCTGTCCTTTAATGATAGGGGAATAGTGGAGGACGGTGAGTGCAAGAGGTAATTAAGTGTAAGCCCTCCCGATTGGGATTGATCTAGATCTGTGTTGGTAAACCAGTTTCTGTTAAGTAGTCAATCACCTGCGTATCTTAATAATGCTGCTTCATTATATTCCTTAATATTTGGCAGGTTTACTCCTTACTGTCTTAGGTTTTTGCAATTTATATATGCTGATTCTAGGGCGTTTCTTTTGCCAGATAAATGTTCGGAATATGTGATAGATGCGTTTTAAGTCAGTCGGTTTGATACAGTATGGTAACATTTGTATTGGATATATTAATTTTGGGAATAAAATCATTTTAATAAAATTAATCCTTCCCAAAAAGGTTAGGTTAATATGCTTCCATTGTTGTGTGTCTTGTTGTATTTTATCTATAATTGATCTGATGTTCATTTTATAAATGTCTTTGTGATATTTTGGGATTTTTATGCCTAGATATGTTATGTGATATTTGGCTTTTTTGAAAGGGAAGCCACTGGCCAATTTTGTATGGTGGTATCGCATAGGTGGAGTGCTTCGGATTTCCCAGCGTTAATAACCGGCTATTTTTCCAAATCTGTGTATAATCAACAAAATGATCGGGAGTTCTGTTTGCCATTTCCGTATGAAGAGCAATATGTCACCTGCAAAGGCTGTGACTTTTAATTATGTTTGGTTTATTGGTATGCCTGACATGTGTGGGTTTTGTAAAAAATGCCTTAATAGAGGATCTATGGTTAGGTTAAACAATAATAGAGAGAGCGGGCAGCCTTGTCTCGTTCCTCTATTAATCCTGAATCTTTACGAATTCAGGCCATTGACTGTGATAAATGTGCTGGGATTAAGATATAGGGTTTTGAAAAGATTGAACATTTGGATGCCAAAATGTTGGTATTTTAGCAATCGTCTAATGTGTATGTGAAAAGCGGGCGAAGGCTTTGTCTGCATCTAGGTTCAATAACATTCCTTGTTTCCTTTTTTCTAGGTTACAATGATATACAGCTGTGAGAATTTTGCAGATGGCTTGTACTGGTTGGCGATGCTTAAGGAAGCCTACTTGGTGTTCGGCGAGTATTTTGGGAAGGATTAATTGCAATCTGTCTGCCATTATTTTGGTCAAGATCTTTATATCTTGGTTGAGTAAAGCGATAGGTCGATATGATGTGCAGTCTGTTGGATCTCTACCTTCTTTAGGAATTAATATTATTCTTGCTACATTGGCTTCATGCCATAATGGTGAGCCTTGTAAGATTTTGTTATAGAGATTGGTTAGGATAGGGGATAGGTCAGGTGCTAATAGTTTGTAATATTTGGCGGAAAGGCCGTCAGGTCCTGGTGTCTTATTGTTTTTTGATTGTTTGATTGTTTTCAATATTTCTTCATTTGTTACAGGGGCATCAAGAATTTCCCTATCCTGGGCCGACAGTTTTTGGAGCCCAGCTTCCTGCAGGAATTTAAGGCTGTCAGCTGGGTCGTCTGTAGGGGTATTATATAGCGTTTTAAAATGGGTTGTTAGGATGTTTTTTATTTGATCTGGGTCTTTAGTCCACCCTTGCGAAGTTTGTAGTTTTTGTATGTAAGGGTTAGTAATTTTCTTTGCAGCTATTTTAGCTAAAAGTTTTCCTGATTTATTTCCCCATCTATAAAATTTATTTGTTGTATAATTTAATGAGTTATATGCTTTCTCAGTTAATAAAATATCCAACAGTTGTTTTGTCTCATTGTATTTCATTTTATCTTCCTGCGAGTTAGTAGTTATGAAGGCAGTGTAATGTTTAGTCAATTCCTTTTGTAATAGTGTGTATTTCTCAAGGAAGATTTTCTTCTTCTGGATTAAATAGGATAAGACATGTCCCCTCAGAACCGGTTTTGAAGCAGCCCAAAGTAAATGGGGATCTTCCCAATGCTCTATATTATCATCTAGTTGGCCTGACTTGATTTTATAAATAAGGAGAAGTCTTCATTGGTAGCTAAGTATGCCGGAAACCTCCAGTTGAATGAGCATGCTTGGGGTTTAGGTAATTCTAACTGAATTGATATTATGGCATGGTCCGAAATATCTATGGGGTTGATTTTAGTTGTGACTAAGTTGGGAAGCAGCGTCTGCGAGACAAAGATATAGTCTGTTCTAGAGTGAATTTCATGGACCCCTGATAAAAGGTATAATCTTGGCTGTAAATCTATATGTGTCTTGTATATGTAGCATTTCACATAATGTATGTAGGGGTTTGGCTCTTGAGTGTGTGTGTGTGGGGTAGGTTTACCTGATTTATCCATGTAGCTATTCCATACTGCATACCAAGTATGATGTTTGTCGCCCCCCAGGAATCAAGTCATTGCAGGACATCTGTGAAAAACATTTATTGGCAGTATTAGGAGCATAAATATTCACCACTGTATATTTGGTATCCTGAATTTCTATGTCTGCTATAAGAAATCTCCCTGCCGTATCCCGGTATGTTTTTAAAACTGTGCACTGTATAGATTTGTTCAGAAGTATTGCTACACCCCTACTCTTAGAGTTATGAGACGCGGTTAGCACTGTGTTAATCCATTTAGCTTGAAGTCTTTGGTTGTCTTTGGAATTCCAGTGGGTTTCTTGCAGTAGTGTAATATGAGCATTTTCTCTTTGTAAGCGGTCTAATACTTTCCGTCTCTTTATTGGGGTATTAAGCCCACCCACGTTCCATGAAATTATCTTAAGGTGGTTTGTAATGCTATCAGGCTTTTGTAAGACTAGGTTGTTGTCTGCCATACTAATTTAACCTATACCCACTTTTGGTTGAATTATTAGAAAGTGGCAGTTGTTTTCAGGGTCAAGGTTGTCCCAGCGAGCAACCTCTATCCCTGGGTTATGTAGCCTGTGGTTCATATTATCTCGATTATATGTATATGATTGCTGAGTCTAATCTCAGAATATTGGTCTGGAATGTTAACAGTAACAATAACTGTATAATACACAATAGAAATAGTTTAGTCAACAGTGACATTAAAGAGATTTCCCTCTACCCGTTTTACTTTCATTTTTGTCATTAACCAGTGTTAGGCAAAAAGGAAGGCAGTAAGGGAGAAACATTTAAAAGTTCCTGTCAATCATTAATTGTTAAGCAATTGAGGACTCAAGTTTAAAGGAGAAAGTTCTAGGTATCGTTCTTAGCTATCAAAATTTCCTGATGAAGTTTATGTGACGTGGTCTTGTGATCCGGTTGTTGATTGTAGGTCTTTGTAGTAGGCCATAGCTGCTTTTGGATCTTCGAAGAAGGTGGATTTGCCACTATCTTCGTTAGTAATTTTGAGTTTAGCAGGAAATAAGAGTGCAAACGTGTAACCTGATGAGAAGAGCGATTTACAAATGGGACCAAATTCTTTTTGTTTTGCCGCTACTGAGGCTGAGAAGTCTTGAAATAGCAGTAGTTGATGGCTTTCATAGGAAAGAAATTTTATCTTCATGTAGGCTGGGAGAATGTTCATTTTATCCACATAGTTGAGTAGCTTGAATGACTTGTCTCGGTCTTGTGGATTCTTTTATGGGTGGGGATCCAATTTGGTGGAAGCGCTCGATTTGGTATGGTAGTGTGGAGGTACCCATTTTTAGTAAGTTTGAGAATGTAGTTGTTAGTAATGTTTCTAAGTCTACTCCTCTTATAGTCTCTGGGACTCCTATAAGCCTTAAATTGTTCCTTTTGCTCCTGTTCTCCAAGTCATTGACTTTTTCTGCTAGTATTGTGATTTCGTGTTGTTGGGTCTCTATGGTTGTTTGTGCTTTGTCTAGATTATCTTCCAAATCTGAGATTATTTGTTCAGCCTCAGACATCCGTTGAGATTGGTTTGTGAGTTGTTGTAGTATTTCTGAAACAGATTCTTTTATTCCGGATAGCTTTAGGTCTAGCAGTGGTCTGAAGGCTTGTAGTAATTCTTGTGTTTGGATTTGGGATGCAGAAGGGGAACTTGGTGGCTCCAGGTCTGTATTGGTTATAGAGAAGTCCTGTTGTTTTTTAGGTTTGGCTTTGGTTGCTCTTTGCGGCATTGTAGAATTTTGTCCTAGGTATCTTTCCATAATATTGTGTTACGTTAGTAGTGTGTGGTGAGGTTGTCGAGTCCAACAATATTGCTTAAGATGATCTCCCACTTGACTTCTTGTAAGAGAATTATCTCATTGTATAGAAGTTTCTGGTATTTTCTAGGTTTTGTATGTGAGTAGGGAGGGATTGCAGGTCTCTTTACATAGTAAGTATGAGACAGTTCAGAGAAGGTAGTTTGCTCTTATGGTGTTGGCAGGGTAGGTTTGAGAGTACTTGCGTTTGGCACAAGTGTCAAAAAAAAAAAAAAAAAAGGGGGGTTCTGGTGATTTGCCTTAAGGTTTTTGAAACAGCAGTCACAAATCTATTGTTGGTTGTTAGAGAGGTTGTCGGTCGCTGTAAGTAATGTGGCGATCTATTTATTTCCCAATATATATGGTATTGCTTGTTTTTGGTTGTTATGGACAAATAGCTCACTTCAGAGAATAGCCGGTTTGGGCTTGTGTCTTATAGTCATTTGTGAGGTAATTTCAAATAATCAATCATCCAAGTGGTAGGGATTAGGTGTAGCGTCCAGGCGCTAGTGAACCGTAACCCCCAATGTTTTTTCCAAATTATAGCAGGTATCCGGTTCCGTGTTGTTGGTTATGCAGTATATAGTTATGGGGAGGTAGTTATACCCAGCATTTCCTTGTAGGCTTGATGTGGTTTGTATTTTAAGTAAAATTGATTTCCGGGCTTGTGTTGTAGAGTGTGTAGTTAGAACACTCCAGGAGTTTCAGCCATGCTATGTTTTATGGGGTGATGCCGTGATATTGCGCTGATGAGAGTACTGTGAAAATGTTCTGAAGGTTTTGTGGTTTTGCTATGCCTTATTGAGTGGGAATGAGGTTCGAAGAAGTGTGTGGTTGAGTGTCCTCAGGGCTTTGCGGCCTTACAATGTTTATTAGGCAAGGTTGAATTATAGCATTAATAAATGCATAGGTAATTGTTCCAAGCTCTTGTAGCTTTATTATGCCTTATGGGATGAGGCCAGGGTATAACAATGTTGGGTGTGCAGTCAAATGTCCCAAAGGATTTGTGGCCTTATTATGTTTCACAAGGTAAGGCTGATATACAGCGCCAATGGATGCGCAATGAAGTATTTTAGAAACCTTTTGTGGCTTTACTGTGCTTTATGGGATGCAGCCAGTGTATGCCACTGATAAATTCCCAATGGTTTTGTGGCCTTGCTGTGCCTTATAATGAGGCCAGAGTACAGCGCCGAGAAGTGTGCAGTTAAAATTCCCAAAGGCTTTGCGGCCTCACTGTATTTTCACCTGATGCGGATCAGTGTCTTACCGCTCCGTCGCTTGCCTCGTTGTCCGACAAGCACTTGTCAGAAGGTAGATTGGCGTCTCATTGTTGGAGTGGCGGTAATGGCGCCTTGATCTTGGAGAGCGATGTACTTGGTTCCGGGGTAGCAATATAGGAGGTGAGCTGACTGAGGATGTTATGGTCCATATATCTCCAATATACTTTAATTAAAAAATGTGTACCGTATTTATAAGAAACCTGACTGTATGCAGTTAAATTCTCCCTTCATTTACTGCTGTGGATAGGAATTGTCAGACTGTCCCTAGCTGCTGAGCAGGGAAACAATCATACTTATGAACAGCAGGGGGAGCCCCCACCTTACTTCCCAGCCATGCAGAACTCAAGCAGCTTTGTTTATGACGATCCCTAAGCAGCCCAGACCACACTGAGCGTGTGCACAGTCTTAGTGTTGCAAAGATGTTTAACAAAGTTACAAGATGGTGACCCCCTGTAGCCAACTTTGAAAGCATAAATTATTTGTTTGATTAGGCTTGTGGTGCAGTAAGTTTATGTTTATATTTAGTATACAAAATACAGCATTTCTAGCCTTATTCTATTTAAGACTTTACATGCCCTTTAACACATAATCTGTTACCATCTGTCATTTTCTTCAGGCAGCACAGATTTCCCACCCTGATTACATGATTGCATTGATCTTGTGTCACAGTAACTAGTTATTATACAACTTAGCTGGTAAGGGGGGGGGCTTATAGAGGGGACTCTAGCTGTTGCCCATCCGATACAAAACAGCAGGACATTACCAACATCTTATAAAGCGCCAACATATTCCATAAGGCTGTGCAATAAAATGGTGAAAACATACACACCCCATTGCCACAACAAGACATGGGGCAAATTTACTAAAGGGCAAAGTGACTAACACTGGCGAGAATTCACCAGCATGATGTCATTTCGAAACTTCGCTGATTTACGGAGATAACAGAGATAGACTCTGGTGCTACTTCGCACTCGAATTTTCGATCTGGCGAATGGACGTAACTACACAAATTCACTAAGATGCGGATATTACTGAACGTTACCTCTTGCGCCAAACTTGCCTTCACCACCTCAGGCCAGGGTGATAGGCTGAAACCGTTGCTGGCGCAATTTTGGAGGTAAGTAAATTTGCCCTATAAAGAGGGCCCTTCCCACATTTAACCAGATAGTATCAACTATATAGATATATATTTAAATGTTATAGTTACATAATTAATTTGGTTTAAAAAAGACAAATGTCCATCAAATTTGACCAGAGTTGCCGCCTGTTCAGTTTTTCTTAAGTCTGTTCGGATCTCCAGTATCTGTTTGGTTTTCAGACTTGAAACCTAAACAATTATCTGGCCAATGAATGCAAAACAGTTAAATACCAAGATACTCACCTCAACATGGCTTAGTTATTATCAAGTGCAGTTAATTTCTTATTGTTACAGAAACAAGAAATCAATCAAAAGCTAGATTTTTTTTACCCTAAATTAGCATTGCTGTATTTCAGAACTTTCTGGATAACTGATTTCTGTATAATAGATACTATACCTGTAGTTAAAGGATTGGGTTTACTCATCAGGCAGAATATAGACAGGGATTGGATTGCCCCCCGTGCAGTTTTGAACTGGACTGTCAGTTTAAAGGAGAAGGAAAGGTTCGAAACACTAATAGCATTAAAAGTATTACCATATTGTTGCCTCCTATTCTGCTATAATAGCTCGTGTCTAGTCGTATCCTTTATCGAGTTATGCGTCTTCAAACTAGTAAGTTTCTTCGGGAGCTTGCAGGCGCCATTTTAGGAGCACTGACGTCACTTCCCCCTAAAAAGCAAAACCTAAAAAGTAGCAGCTTAAGGGATCGAATCGAAATTGCAGGTAGCCACTGACCATTCCCTTTTATAATTGCTTGCGCACGTTAAAGGAAAACTATACCCCCAAAATGAACACTTAAGCAACAGATAGTTCATATCATATTAAGTGGCATATTAAAGAATCTTACCAAACTGGAATATATATATTTAAGTAAATATTGCTCTTTTACATCTCTTGCCTTGAACCACCATTTCATGATGGTCTGTGTGCTGCCTCAGAGATCACCTGACCAGAAATACTTCAACTCTAACTGTAACAGGAAGAAGTGTGGAAGCAAAAGACACAACTCTGTCTGTTAATTGGCTCATGTGACCTAACATGTATGGTTTGTTGGTTTGTTTGTGAGCACAGTGAATCCTACGATCCCAGGGGGCGGCCCTTATTTTTTAAAATGGCAATTTTCTATTTATGATTACCCCATGTAACACACTACTAGAAAGGTATATTATTATGAAAATGGTTTATTTACATGAAGCAGGATTTTACATATGAGCTGTTTTATGCAATATCTTTTTATAGAGACCTACATTGTTTGGGTGGTATAGTTTTCCTTTAAGGGGAAAATCAGTACTAGCTGTCTCTGGAAATCGGACAGGCTTTTCTTATTCAATTCCTTTGCCCGCTGTGAATATTTTATCATTCTATCCAGTGGCTGAAAGCCCAGTCTGCCCACAGCTGCCACAGATTATAGCATCCGTCATAATTAAACCACCGCATTTAACATTTATTATGCCAATAAACTGCCACTTTGCATACAGGTACTTTCTGCCAATTAAACAGCTGGAAATTGTTCCAACCTCCCCCTAATAAGAGAAGAGAGTGGTGACACATAGTATGGGAGCCTTTCCGATTGGACAATAGGATAAAGTGGGCGGGGCTAACGTGGTCAAGCATTTCTGCAGAAACTAGCTCAATATGCAAATGCAGAAAGAAAAAGAAGTGACAGAGCTCTCTGCTGTGCAGTGCGCATGTCTTTGCCCTGGGAAATCTCTGTTCAGGGAGAAAAGGAAGCTGCACAGGCTTGGAACAGGTACTGCATTCAGTGACACGACTTTGTCATTTCATAGGCAAACTAAGCAACAGGACGCTGAGCTAGGGGAATATGTTTATGACTATAAGGCTGAGTCTTTGGGATTTTGAGACTTTCCTTCTCCTTTAAAACTTTCTGTCCAGTTTAAAACATTGAGAAAACTGAACAGAAATCGAGCCAGTTGTGTCCAGCCAGATGCGATAAACTCACCCCCTGGTGTCATAACTCCACCAACATCATTGCCTTCTGATGTCATCATGCCCACCCAACATCACTGCCCCACCCCCCATCCAAAGGTGGCAACCTTAAATGTACCCCTCTAAATGAAAACCAGCACATATGTACAACTTGATATCGCCTTTGAACTTCTCCCCAGTCAATCACAGTAAATGTGGCCATTTACTGGTTGATACTATCTGTGGTCCAAGCAGGTGGTACATATAGAGGTAATATCCCATTGTTGTCTTTGTTCAGGCCAATCGCCAGAATGATCAGAATGACAGAAAGTGAAGTGGAACTGCAGCACTGGCTGACAAGTGCATCAGTAGATGACAGTTTTGAACATGTATAGTCATCTGCACTCCAGCAGGATCTCAGGAAATACAGCTAGGCATGGTCAACTGAACAGCAACTGGACTAGAGCCGGGCCTGTGGTCTTCTTTCTAATCCACCCTCATTATGATCTCTTAGGAGATATGAAACCAAGTTGTGTCAAAATTATTGGCAACCTAAGATAATAAATAATCACAGCACAGCTTTATGTTTCATAACAAAAGTTTTAACCCTATTGCTTTTCGACTGGCTACCAGGGTACAAAACTTTTACCTAGGACTATAATCCCACACATGGTTTGATTTAAAGGAGAAGGAAAGCTACGGAGACATTTTATTGCCAATAGATTAGCTGCAATAGTGCAAGTTAGAATGCTATATTTATTCTGAAGAATGTTTTACCATACCTGATTATATAGCTCTAGAAACTCTCTGTTTGTTTAGGATAGCAGCTGCAGTATTAACATGGTGTGACATCACTTCCTGCCTGAGTCTCTCCCTGCTCTGGGCTCAGATTACAGTAGAGAAGGGGGAAGAGGAGCAAACTGAGCATGCTCTTGCCCAGGGCAATGAGGTTTAAGCTGAAGGCAGGAAGTCTGATACAGAAGCTCATGTGTACACAATAGAAGGAAAGAAATGCAGTGTTTCTTTTGACAGGGGACTCAGAGCAGCATTACTTTGGGAGTTTACTGGTATATTTAGATGGACCTTTCTGATAAGACTTACTTAGTTTTAACCTTTCCTTCTCCTTTAACCATTAAAGAACTTCCATCAGGAAAAAATAAACATGTTCAACTAACAAAGCGTGAGGCACAGAAATAATAATTAACCAATTATATCTCTCAAAAAACTGAGGAAAGTCCCCACTTGAATGAGTCAATTCCATTCTCCCTAATTGATAAAGCTGAGAAAATATTTGCCAAACTATCAGCCAACAGGATAAGAAATATTCTACTCTGAGTCATATGACCGAACCAACCCAGTTCATCCCTAATAACAAAGGGAAAAACAAAACTGTAAATGTACTAAATTTAATACAAAAAGTACAAGAGTTCGGTCCATGGTGGTGTAGAGACCCCATGGTTTGGGTGGAGCAATTAAAGTAAGCCACCACTAGAGAGCAATGAGGGAGTTTATAAATAGGAAAGAGAATAGGGGTTCTGGGCCTTTTCTCCCCATGGCATCTCCCAGGGAGGTACTTTAGAGCCAGGGACCTGGTTCTGCATACATTAGGTACAGATAGTGTGAGGATTTATCTGTGTTATAGTCGCTCTAGGAGTGAAAGGTGAGTTAGGTTGTGTAGTGAGCAGCCATCGCTTCAACGAGGAGGAATAGTGGGGTTAAAACCCCGTGGCATTTGGGCCACTAGCATAGGGACTTGTTCTAAGGGTGAGTTCAGGATTAGATAGTGTGCCAAGATCCAAGACCCCAGAAAGGGTGAGGTGAGGACCAGATCGAAGCCAAGACACAAGACCCCAAGGGAAATTCCTGACTGTTAGGATTGCCCACTAAGAGGGATTTATCATCCAGTGAGAGGGTGAGATCCAGAGGAAGATCCTCCGAGAGTGGTGTGTTACCTTTCAATATTGTTCGTGTAGTAACACTTGCATCAAAATTTGTCCATTTAAGTCTGGAGAGTCTACAGCACGATTGATTCCTCTGCTATTTGCCTTTTCCAATAAATCAGTTACATTTGATTGCACAGTAACCGTGTTGGATTGATTTTCTGCTGTATCGGCCTACACCAGGTACCGGGAGTTTGCAGGGAGTTGCACGGGTACACTGGGGATCCCGGGCACACTACAAGCAGTTTGGCCTAGTCACACACATCCTTAATCCACAGCAAAAGCTACACTCATGGGTGTGCTACAGTGGTATTAATGGCTACCGAAAATCCATTCAACCCACAATTACAGATGATATGGAGGTTACTAAAGCAGGCCTTGGCCCATAAGTTTGCAGTGTGGGGTAAATTGTAGCTTCTGCTGATTCTACAGACATTTTCGTGCTCTTTAACAAGCATGGGTGCAGTGTGCAAGGGGCAAATTTGGGTGTTAGTAGCCATGTCTCCCCCCCCCCAATTCTGGCATATTTGTGGCTGCATTTATGCATTAAAACACACAAAATTGTGTATGCCCTCCTATGTGATTGAGATATTTCCAATATTTTGGTGTGCCCCATTCTGCATTCTCTTTGCACATTTTCATGCAGCATGCACTGGAGCTATGGAGCTAGACCCAACTCAGGGTTCCCCAGTGTCAATAGGTGCAATCCATCCAAAAAGAATGTTATGGCACAATGGAGCTTGGCACCAAAACTCTCCAGTGCAAGGAGTTCCGCAGACACAAGTAGCTGTAATGAATGGCATTAATTTGATTGAATGACTGGGCCAACTTTGCGCACCCGCAATTTCACTTGTGCTTTGTCAATGAGCCCTTTTGGTTTGTCTGCTTTCCATAGTACAATCTTTGGTAGGTAAGGGTTTTCTCCTTCTTCTGTTTGGACCAAATGGACCAGTTTTGCTGTGTTAGTCCAAGATATTATTTGAGTTAGATGTATGGCATTTTATACAGGTATGGGATCCGCTACCCAGAAACCCGTTATCCAGAAAGCTCCGAATTATGGAAAAGGCTGTCTCCCATAGATTCCATTTTATCCAAATCCAAAAACGGATTTCCTTTTGCTCTGTAATAATAAAACAGTCCCTTGTACTTGATGTAATCTATAACTCATTCTTATTGGAAGCAAAACCAGTCTATAGACTTAAGGTGTGAAGATTTTGGAAAGAACAGTTGTCTGGAAAACCCCATGTCCCGAGGATTTTGGATAACAGGTCCCATACCTGTAGTACTAATCCTCCCTTGCATTATGGTTTATACATATGATATATTCTCGATGCAGTGGTTTGCCATTTAGGCTGAACACATATTGAACGTACAGTTTGACTTTGGTGGGGTTTGCAGGGATAAGGTTCGTCCTACCAAATCAAGACATGATGCTGATGGGCTGAGAGGCCATAGGCAAGTAGTAGCCCTCTGGGACTGCCAATTCATAGACTCAAAGGGGTTTCCACCTTTACATTAACTTTTAGTATGATCTAGAGGGTGATATTCTGAGACAATTAGCAACTGGTTTTCATTTTCTATTATTTGTCGTTTTTGAGTTATTTAACGTTTTATTCAGCAGCTCTTCAGTTTGCAATCTCGGCAATCTGGTTGCTAGAGTCTAAATCACCCAAGCAACCATGAATCGACTGAAAAAGGGCCTGGAATATGAATAGGAGAGGGCCTGACTAGAAAGATGATTAATAAATAGTGGCAATAACAACACATTTGTAACCTTACAGAGCATTTGTTTTTTTAGATGGGGTCAGTGACCCCCATTTGAAAGCTGGAAAGTATAAGAAAAATAATTAATAAACTATAAAAATAAATAATGGAGACCATTTGAAAAGTTGCTTAGAATTGGCCATTCTATAACATACTAAAAGTTAACTTACAGGCAGAGACACACGCTCATGAAGATTCGACGCCTGGCGAGAAATCTCTTCAGGCAACTATTCTCCCCGAACTGCCTTCCCGCCAGCTAGAATGTAAGCCGGCGGATGGCACTCGGAACGCTTCATTTCCGAAGTTGCCTCACAAGGAAACTTCGGGCGACGAAAGAAAGCGCTCCAAGTGCCATCCTGCCGGCAATTTACATTCTAGCTGGCGAGAAGGCAACTGGGGAGATGTCGCCCCGAAAAAGAGGAGATTTGTCGCCCGAGCGACTAATCTACCCGAATCTGAGAATGTCCCGGATCTTCCCTAAAGGTGAACCACCTCTACTGATCTACTGATCAAATGTTCAGATCTCAATCAACCAAAGCCTTGTCATATCTGGGAAAGGACACTCCTGTATTGCCAACTTATATATTAATCATTAGCCTCACATTTACTTTTTTCCCTTTTACTTCGCTTGGATTTGGCTTATATCTGTCTTCCATTAACTTAAATTAATGTGTTGGTTTTTATTTCCTGTAAGCATTGGCTGAGATCAGAAATCCCATGTATATTTTCCATTCCCAGAGTATCCTTGATCCAATGTGTTTTTCCTTTTTTTTTTTACGGTTTCACAGTGAAGGCAATATGCGTCATGTATATTTAATGTGCTGTTTTTTATGCTGGGTGCTACAAACCAGATATCTTTCACAATCACCACATTCCCTGGATAAATTCCTGTAATGTGGTTGTTATAAGCTCCAATAGTTGGGCAAACCGTGCTCCACATTGCACAGTATTCACTTTGTTCAATATGTATTTTTATTAAAGGGGAGTACTTCTGGGTATGGAATGGAGTGCTTGCCTCATTGGTTGTTTATTTATGCTGGGCACAGGCGGTATAGTAAAAGCAAATGTATGTCTGGCTGTTATGGGTTACAGTCACTTTGCCTGTTTCTTTAAACATAAGGTAGCCATACTTAGTGGCGTAACTTATTCAGGCCCCCAAAATATTTAGAGTTTGACCCGTTTTACCATTATTTATTGAAACTGTATATGAATTAGGGGCCTCCTGGGCCCCTCCCCCACTGCAGCCGCAGGGTCTGCTTCCTCTATAGTTACACCCCTGGCCATACTGACACTTTTCTGGATATTGGGAGATCAGAACCTAAATTGGATATAAAAAAAAAAAAAAATTTACATTAATTCCGACTGAAGACCCAAATGAGTGGAAGCTGCAACCACTGCCAAGACTCCATAAACATGATGAGACACGAACGCTTCAGATTGCTGAATGGTCTGTGTTTCTTCTGCTCCCTGGGGTGCCAAGCATGCACATGTGAAATGTATACAGTACATCCACCCTTAGACGTGAGACTTTCATCCAGTGCTAAAGTCCAGTGCTTGCCTGTAGTAGAGCTGCCCCATCATTGGTGCCAGTTAAATAGTCACTGGGAGAACACAGAGTACTGGTATTTATTGCAGGCTTGTGGCCTGTGCTGGACTTCAAACACATCAATGCTGACCACCTTGATACCTTATGGTGAGATGAGCCTTTTAGTTATGTCAGCAATGATATAACAGTAGCTTCTATCCCCTGCCTGACCCCAGCTGACAAACATGGCAATGTAGGGGACAAATTTACAGATGTTTAGTATAAAAATCATGGTTATTCAACCCAGGGCCAAAGGCTCTTGTTTACTGTCCAACATCCCACCGATAACCAAAAGGAATTCCATTAGCCTATCGTAGACCATAATACTCATATAGGGGCAAATTCACTAAACGAAGAAGCGCCTAACGCTAGCGTGAATTCGCCAGCGTATCGCATTTTCGTTATTTCTCTGATTCACTAACGGATGCTGGTGTAAATTCGCTAGTGTTACTTTGCACCCTTACGCCTGGCGAATTTGCGCAACGGACGTAACTACGCAAATTCACTGACGCGCAAACTATTCTGAAAGCTACCTTTTACGCCAGACTTCCTTCGCCACCTCAGACCAGGCGAAGTGCAATAGAGTAGATAGGGATTGCTTCAAAAAAAGTTTAAAATTTTTCTAAGTCCCAAAAAATGCTGGCATTTTTTCGTTTTTTTTGGGTGATAAAGATTGAAAATTTTTTTGGGGCTACCCTCCTTCCCCCCTACATTTCCTAACTCATGGCACCTTAACTATACAGTGGGCACATGTGTAGGGCAAAATAAAAAATGTTTTTGCTGTGTTGAAGGTTTCCCAGGCTTGTGTAGTGCTGCTACATATACCTCCATTGTAACTTCAATTTGGTGCCGTATGCAAATTAAGCATCACTAGCGTAACTTTGCTTGGCGAATTAACGCTAGTGCAACTTTGCAACCTTACGCTTCCCCTCAGCGCAACTTCGGATTTTAGTGAATTTGGGTAGCGCTGGCAAAAATACACCTGGCGAAGTGGACGCTGGCGCAACTACGAATCTTAGTGAATTTCCCACCTAGTCTTTAGGGGAGGGAATAACATAGGGCAGGCAGAGTATGGCACATCCAGGGAGCATGGGACAGGCAGAGTATGGCACACACAAGCAGAGTAGGACAGGAAGAGTATGACACACCCAGGGAGATTGGGACAGGCAGCGTATGGCACACCCAGGGAGATTGGGACAGGCAGAGTATGGCACACACAAGCAGAGTAGGACAGGAAGAGTATGACACACCCAGGGAGATTGGGACAGGCAGAGTATGGCACACACAAGCAGAGTAGGACAGGAAGAGTATGACACACCCAGGGAGATTGGGACAGGCAGAGTATGGCACACACAGGGAGCATAGGATAAGCAGAGTATGACACACCCAGGGAGCATGGGACAGGCAGAGTATGGAACACACAAGCAGAGTAGGACAGGAAGAGTATGACACACCCAGGGAGCATGCGTATGGCACACCCAGGGAGATTGGGACAGACAGAGTATGGCACACACAAGCAGAGTAGGACAGGAAGAGTATGGCACACAGGCAGAGTAGGACAGGAAGAGTATGGCACACACAGGGAGCATAGGGCAGGCAGGATATGGCACACAGAGTAGGGCAGACACAAGGAGCAGTATTATGCACCACTTTAGACATGGAGCAGATACTTTAAATTGTATTAAAAATCTGGTGTATTTTTAGGCCACCTAACACAGCTTTATTCATTTCCCCCTATAAATTTCAGCACAGTAACTGGAAAACACTGGAGGGAAGGCACATCTCTCCCAGTATGCCCAAACATCAGGTAGTTGTGGAGAAAAACAAGGGTTGTGTTCACTTAGGCTGAAAGGCCAGTGTAGTTAGTAGAATTTTGAGTCATGATATGTGATCAAAGGGCAGGTCTAGTAGTGCTCCCTGTCCAGGAAGTAGAAAATTGTGCAGCAAAGTGAAACATTTTCCTTTATTTTGATTAATTTGCCTTAGTAACATAGTAAGTTAGGTTGAAAAAAGACATGTCCATCAAGTTCAATATTTGAACTCTATTTTAACCTGCCTAACTGCTAGTTGATCCAGAGGAAGGCAAAAAAAAAAAAAAAAACATCTGAAGGCTCTACAATTTGCCTCAGAGGGGGAAAAAATCCTTCCTGACTCCAAAATGGCAATCGGACCAGTCCCTGGATCAACTTGTACTATGAGCTATCTCCCATAACCCTGTATTCCCTCACTTGCTAAAAAACCATCCAACCCCTTCTTAAAGCTTTTGAATGTATCAGCCTGTACAACTGACTCAGGGAGAGAATTCCACATCTTCACAGCTCTCACTGTAAAAAAACCCCTTCCGAATATTTAGGCGGAACTTCTTTTCTTCTAATCGGAATGGGTGACCTTGTGTCTGCTGGAAAGACCTACTGGTAAATAAAGTATTAGAGAGATTATTATATGATCCCCTTATATATTTATAGTTATCATATCTCCCCTTAAACGCCTCTTATCCAGCGTGAACAATCCCCAACTTGGCCAGACTTAATACAATAATGTCCTGTTTGAGCCCTGGAGAACAAAATTACGGCATATTCTAGATGGGGCCTTACCAGTGCTCTATACAGTGGGAGAATGACCCCCTCCTTCCATGAATCTATGCGCCTTTTAATACAGCTCAAGATCTTATTTGCCTTTGATGCTGCTGACTGGCATTGCTTGCTACAGCTAAGTTTATCATCTACAAGAACTCCAAGGTCCTTTTCCGTAATGGATTTGCCTAGTACAGTCCCATTAAGTAGCTTAAATATTTTTACATCCCAGGTGCAGACTTTACATTTATCAACATTGAATCTCATTTGCCACTTAGCTGCCCAGATTGCCAGTTTGTCAAGATCATGTTGCAAGGATGCCACATCCTGGATGGAATTAATTGGGCTGGATAATTTTGTGTCATCTGCAAACACTGATACATTACTTACAATACCCTCCCCATAGTCATTAATGAACAAGTTATATAAAACTGGACCCAATACCGAGCCCTGAGGGACCCCACTAAGAACCTTAATCCAAGTAGAGAATGTACCATTAAGAGCCACTGTCAGTACCCGGTCCTGTAGCCAGTTTCCTATCCATGTGCAAACAACTTCATTAAGCCCAACAGTATCAAACGCTTTGGCAAAATCCAAATATATCACATCTACTGCCCCCCATCTTATTTACCTCATCATAAAAAGCAATCAGATTCGTCTGACATGTCCTATCCTTCATAAAGCCATGCTGATTGCTGCTCATAATGCCATTCACTAGGACAACATTTTGAATGTGATCCCTTAACGAGCCTAATTTTTTAATTTTCACACCATAATATCAATTTTACTGGCCTACAATTGCCAGGCTGAGATCGTAATCCCTTTTTAAATATTGGAATGGCATCAGCTTTTCTCCAATCCATAGGTATCATTCCAGATGAAAGTGAATCTGAGAAAATCAGAAATGGGGCCGATCTAAAACTGAACGAAGATCTTTTAAAACCCAGGGGTGTATGCCATTAGGCCCTGGAGCCTTGTTTATATAATTTTTTATTAAAGCTTTATGAACCATATCCTGAGTCAGCCACTGACTAGATTGAGCTGAGCCATCAGTGCAGCTACGAAGTGAGCCTGGGAACTCTATGTGAATAAAACATAGAAACAGACCTGCTTGTAATTACTCAGGGTGTCACTGTGTCTTCCCACGTAAAACATGTTGTTACTTGGGCCCACAATAAATATATCACACACAAACACCCCTAAATATAATTCTTGTTATTTTGGTGGTACGGTATTTGGATATGTTTGACGTGTGTTCTTTTCGTGTCATTAGGCTGACAGTAAGCTACTTATGATTCTAATAGCCATCAGCCTGATTGCACGCGTCCTTCTCCGCATTTGCTGCCTGAGTGTTTCGTTTGTCAGTAAGCTTCTCTGCAAGGGATTAGATGGGAACTGTCATTGAACAACAAATCCATGAACCTGCAGTGGCTGTACCAGAAGTCTGGTTGTTAGGCAGCAGAAAAAACACTCAAGTTTGGGGAAGGGAACACGAATAAAACATTTATACACTAAGGAAACAATGCTGTTTCAGCTGATGGGATTTTCACACATGCCAGATTTTTGGCCAGATATTGATTGGCCAGAAGCTCCTGGGGGTCCTGTCCCACATATTTTATTCAACATTGCCACCTTCCATGACCAAAGTAACCAGACGCAAAACTGATTGTGGTACAAGTTACCGGCCCTGTATTATTATTATATTAATATTACAGTATTAGCTTTATGTTGTGGCCCACTTCTATTCACCTTCACAGTCAGTCACCACTGGGACCTATAACTGTCAGTTTTTTGTTCACACAGGCGTTGGAACCTTTTAATAATAATAATAAAATTGTACAGCGTCTACTAACCGAGGTCCTGATTGTGCCGACTTGTTTAAAGGAGAAGGAAAGCTCCCAAGGCAGTTTATTGCCTATAGATTAGCCACAATAGTGCAAGCTAGAATGCTATATTTATTCTGTAGAATGCTTTTTCATTCCTGAGTAAACAGCTCTAGCCACTGTCTGTTTGTTTAGGATAGCAGCTGTCATATTAACTTGGTGTGACATCAATTCATGACTGAGTCCCTGTTCACTCATAGCTCTGGGCTCAAATTACAGCAGGGAGGGGAGGAGGGAGAGGCGTAACTGAGCATGCTCAAGCCCTGGAGGTTTAAGATGAAAACAGGAAGTCTGATACAGAAGCCCATGTGTTCACAAGAGGACAGAAATGCAATGTTTCTTTTGACAGAGGACTCAGAACCACTTGAGGGTTTACATGGTGTATTTATATAGACCTTTCTGATAATGCTTACTTAGTTTTAACCTTTCCTTCTCCTTTAATGGAATAATTGCTTGATGTCCCTAAGCTGAAGGTCTGGGGCTTCTGCACTTGGACCCCCTGTGAGATGTGGTGAGTCTACTCATTCTTCAGAATAACCTAATTCAGCTTTATACATTTCTACTGCTGAGGTAGTGCCTGTAGATATCAGGGTTTTAGATTTAAGTCATAAGTGGTTATTATCAAAGAACAAAGATTATAGAACATGACACTAATACAGAATTGCTGTGTTGTAGAAGAAGCTCAAGGTTAAAGGCTATTCTGTTATTAGAATGTAGAATGTTTGCACAGAACAAGGAATACATCTGTTGTCTCATGTCACAAATATTGATAGTGCAGGGCCAAGGAAGACACCGTTTCAGAAACTACAGCATAGATACCATTCTGGACACTGTGCTGACACAGTAGTTGCACCTTATTTGGCTATTGTACTGAGACTGTGAGTCTGTCCCTAAGATGGAACTAGTGACACAGTTATGCTAAAACAAGAATGATGATTAGATGTCATTGGATCAGCCCCATGGAAGAAGACATGGTTAAATAGTCATCTGTTGTATTGCTAATTGTTCCCTCAACGTCCTCAAGAGCTTTCAGGATGTATGAGCTATTATTTAATACTCTGTATTATATTAATCTGTATTAATGTATACCTCAAATAAAGCTGTCTGGTTAATATCTGAATCTGAATGGTTCAAGTCAGGCCCAGGGGGAACTTCGGGGCCAGGCTCGATTTGAGTAAGTATTTATTTAAATCCAAGAGAGACTTACTCATTGTGGGTGAGAATCATATATCCCTAGTGGAGAATCATATCGATAGACGAGCGACAACATATACAAGAATATATTATACATAAATTTGAATACGACATTTCTCTGTACGACAGTTCCCATAATAACCACACAGCAATTTAAATGTCAGTGTGCAATTCTACAAGAAAATGTAGAAACTGATCAACTGTAAATTTAATCTCAAATGACTACAGTCTACTCTCTCAAACCTTATTTCAGGAAATTGGTGAAGAGATTTCTCTGAAGTCATTTGTCTGGGCACTCGCTACGGTCAAAACAACATTGTCACCAAGGGACTTTTTAAGACCACATCTCTAAGAATAAGGTCTAACATGATAATAAAGGACCAGTAACACCAGAAAATAAAGAAAGAAGACTGGGCAAGGCTTTATTTTAAACAGATTAAAGATGACTGCACACAGTAGAGCTAAGAACAATAAAATACAAGTCTTCTTATTCTTTTGGTTCTAGGACAAAAAGAAAAATGACATGTACAAGATATAATAAGTCAGTTCATTTCAGGGCTACTGCTCCTTTAAAGTAATTTCCTGTAAGAGGATTCTGTGGAATTTCACTGTAATCCTCTTCTCTCACTCCAGATATAGTGAAAGTGACATATGACTCGAGTGACCTTTGAAACACAGTCATTTATTAAAAACATGGTACAATACAGGAATACAATGGCAGTAACAGGGATACACACACATACGGCTTGGTAGGGCCAAAGAGGGCTACTGGAGAAGGTGCTTTGGTTAGGAATGTGGAACAATGGAAAGTTAAAATAAACTGCAGTACTAAGTGGCAGTTCCAGGGGCCTATCATCAACATCATATTATTGTCACTTGCTATGATGCTATATATATATATATATATATATATATATATATATATATATATATATATATATATATATATATATATATATATATATTGATATATATATATATATATATATATATATATTGATATATATATATATATATATATATATATATATATATATATATATATATATATATATATATATATATATATATATTATATATATTGATATATTGTGCCCAGATTTCCAATAAACTGAGGGAAGACATTAGTTTCCATTTCAGTTTTAAGTTGGAAAAGTTAGAATACATGACCGTTTGGCAACGCATGTGAAAATGAGATCTTTTGGTGTATGATTCTATTAAGTGCAGGGCTTATGTATTTTATAAAGGGGAGTGAGTGAACTTTTTGTACCTTCTCTGGAGGAGAGGAGGGTACCCTCTGTGTGTCCGCATCTCATGCCAAAATGTCAGAGATAAAGTCAATGTCAATGTGAACCTTTCTCTAGTACCTGGGGACCTTATATAGAGGAGGAGGAAGGACCCCTGTTTAAAAGACAGAGCTCAGATAAGCAGGTATTTACATTTATGTCACTGGCAGTAATGTGTTCAAAACTAGCCATTGAATTGTTGTATGGAAAAAACTGGAATTGGTACCCTGGGGTTATAAAATAAGTGGGGCACCAAGTGTCCTGTAAATGGGGGGGGGGGGGAGTATGCAAATAATACACCAGAACTTGCAAGCTACTTTCTGCATAGACAGACAGCCTTCAACTACTGCAGAGATGGCAAGCTGTAAGTAAGTTCAGCAAAAGCTGTAGTGCGGCTAGCTATTCTCTTGATTTGGTATGTCCAGGGCCACTATCAGGCCCTAAAGGGGTGGGCGGGATCTGTGGTGGGCGGAGCCCAGAAAATGTTGTTGTACGGGGCCCAGTGATTTCTAATGGCGACCCTGGGTATGTCAATGGCAACATTATAGCTGCTCTGCCCAGCTGCTTGGGGGAAACAATCATGCATTGCATCAGCAGATAAACAGCTTTCTATAGATGACATTTTCTTTATGTGGCAGCAGCGTTGATCCTTGGTTAAACCAGTCCCAATTCTGCTTAGACATGAGCAGTAATAAAAGAATATGTAGGTGGCAACTGCAGCTTTCCCAGTGGATGGGAGCCTGTATGTGACAGTTTTCGACTGCCTGAAATGCAGGGATGAATAAAGTAATGTGTATAAGTCTGCAGGTAAATCTCATTCAAGCTAAAACACGTGCTTTCTGTATGTGCTCCAATTAGCATACGCACTCAGTATGGATTCAGCTACAGTATTTGTACACGTGCCAACATGGCGTCCTTATTTGAAATATGCACATACATTTCTCATCAGATAAACTGCCTGTTCTGGGTATCTGGTTATTATTTGCAGCTTATCTCCCCTTACATTTTGCATTAAAAAGATTGTAATAAACGAAATGGACAGTGATTTTGTTTGCATCTTCATGGGGCTGAGGTATGTGTCATAACCAATGTGTGAAAAGCACCTCCAGTGTTTATAAATAGTTGTCAGTTTTCTGCTGTGGAACGTGCACTGTATGTCAGCAGAGCAAGGAATCTGGGGTGTGTATGACTGTATTTTAGAAGTTGCACAAAATATGGTTCCATCTGAATAAATGTGCAAATATGTAGTGACCCTACATCTGCACTAAGTTTACACAGCAACTGTACAAAACATTATTTTATTTACAGTATCCCCATAAGTAGTGTATCCAAACATTTCCTATAGAAAAGACAGTTAAGTATAGGAGCACATTGGGGGTATCTACAGCCCTCTGAAATCTTGCTGTGGGATTCTGTAAGCTGCAGTTTAACATCTAGAGAAAAACCTCCTGCAGTAAATTTACAAAAAGAAATTTCCCCAAAAGAAAGGGCAAATAAATCCTAAATTAAACATGAAGTGATATCTCCCCTTGTAACCCCAACTTAAATTCTAGCTTCATCTAGAAACAACCTCTTCTTCCTCCTGGCCTGGGGTGTAAGGCATTTGCAGTGCTTTGATACAATCTGCACTGCAACCACCTTGGAGTGGCACATTGTCCATGGGCTATAGAAGGACAAAGGACACATCAGTGGAATGCAAAATGCGAAGGCAGGTTACATTCAGGCTGTAACTTAAGAAACAGCATAGTGGTGCATTGTAGCCTCACAACTATGTGAGGCTACAATACAAAGATGTGCGTGTGTGTTCTGGGGTTACAGTTGGGTAGAGATGGATAGGAAATATTACCTTGTCTGCAGTGTTCTACTGAGCCTGTTGGTGCTGCATAAATAAAGGGTAGTGATAAGACACACAGGGCTGCAGGCTGTGGGACTGAATTATCAGTGTCAATAACCATTCTATAGCCGTTGTGTGGAGCATGTAACCTGCAAGAAAATAAAAATGATAATTTTTATAGTGGGTTATTAAGATTCATTTTTAACTATCATAGAAAAAAACCTTCTTCCGCACAAAGTGTGAGTTGTGTGTCAATCTGTACAGTGGACTCTTTAGGGTGTCCAAGATAATAAGAACATGCCTGCAGCTGATGGATTCTAAAAAGCCATCCATAAATGAAAGAAAACGGGGCTCTTCAATACTGGAACTTGATCTCTTATTAATATACATGCACTGATACATAAAGCCCATTTGCAATGTCAGAAACATGTGTTGTCAAGCAGAAGTTGTAGTTGACACAGAAGTGGGAATTCAGGTTGGTATTGAAGCAAGATCCATGGTTGCTTACTGATGGTAGGAAGCTGGGCTGGATTAACATAGCACCCAACAGTGTCATATTGGGCATGAGACGAGACAGTTCAGAATTGGTTGATGCTCTCTATATACATACAATTGGCCTTTGGATTTCGATTCCCTCTGGTCACTCTATCACAAAGTAAACAAAGAGAGTGATAGTGAGGATCAGCCAAGGGTTAGAAAGCACTTTGAATCCTGATCCTCTCCTGTATTCAGTGATGCACATCTCGCGAATAATTTTGGATTTCACCACGGTATCCAACTGGTTTACATCGCTGGCATTCTTCCCTTCGGATGGCTTGATGATGTACTCTGTTACTGACATATTGTAGCAATCCGTGACAAACCTATCTTCAGACACGTACTCCTCGCTTCTGTACATTGGCCTGTAAACGCGGTCTGGCATCTGGTTGTAGTAATCGTTATAATAACGGGATTCCATGGGACTGTTGAAATGATAATTCATACGACCCACTGCATTACCAAGCATGTAGCCTCCAATAGCACCAGCAGCAGCGCCTACGGCCACGGCCTTCATATTGGTTTTGGACTTGGGAGGTTTCCATTGCTTGTTGTTGAAATTGCTTCCTCCGCTAGGATTATAAGGTTGTTGCCCCCAACTGCCTCCAGTGTTCCCTGTGTTCCAGCCATAGCCTCCTGGATAGTTGGGGTTCCGGTTGTTCCCGGTGTTCCCACTGTTCCATCCTCCGGTTTTGCTTTTCCCACTACCACTCTTCTTGGAAGATACAGTCAATGTGCACACTAGGGAGACAAGGACTAAACAAGTCCAGAGACTTCTTGGCATCTTGGCCAACCTAAAATGAAAAACACCATTTCAATTCATTTGAGTTAAAATAAAAGTGACACAATTAATATTTACAGTGTCAGTTTTCTTTCTTAAACTGGATATCTTTAAGGGGATGTAATAAAAGTCAGCAATGGAAAAACTATTCACAACGTGAAAATGTATGCCTCTGCCCAGATTTAATATAGCTTTTGCAAACTAGTAAACTGTTTAGCGACCAGTTCTGATAATGGAAGAAAGATTGTGAATTTTATAGTTTTCGCCAGTGCACAGTGTACTGTATGTAATAAAACTTCTAACTGAAAAAGTTATGTTTGCTCCAAAAGATTACAACACTTTCAAGCACTTCATTAAAGTGTGCAGTAGTTAAAAATTTGTAATGCAATAACAGTCTAAGGAATAATATAACATTGTGAAGTGTGAATTTATCCTCTTATCCATGTAAATTGTTTTTCTTTTTGCAAGACTGTAGCCCAAAGCTGTTCACTCACAGGTCAAAACTTGGCATACCCAACAATGTGGTAAACACAAATAGATGCCCAAAGTGCACTGATGCCTCCGTCTATAGTAAAACGTTAGCTAATTACCACATTCGACCAATGCAAAAGGTTTAAAATGATAATGCAAAAATGACATGGGTTTGGGCTCTGCATGCTGTATCACTTAAATCAGGATTGTTTTTCTTGTTCTAAAGTGTAAATTTATTGTATGGATATGCTGCAGCTACTTGCAATTTACGGACGGTTCTGTAGGTGAACTTTCCCTTTCAAGTTAGCTGATTGGGGGGGCCGGATCATGTTGTAATAGATTATATTCAGCATCCCGAGAAGCCAAACTGAGATGCTTTTGACAGCTGCCTGCAAAACTTCACACACCCAGACACTTGCACACTGCAAATTAATACAACATGTTTAAGGAACATGCTGCAAAACAATTCTGGGAAAAACACCCACAAAATGTCAAGAAAAGGGAAAAAAAAAAGAAACGTTTATTTCAGTTTATCTGAAAGCAATGTTGAACAGCAGTTAAGGTATGCCGTATATTTATGTCAACTAGAGATGCTGAAGTGTAGTGAATTAAACACTATTGCGGGAACGCTCAAAGGATGGCTCCGAAAAAGCCATATTTACAATTTGCTGAGGAGTGCCCTGCCTACAGGATGTATAAATAGAGATGTATAATGAGAGCCCTGGAACAGAAATTATGCCTTGCAGCTAGATAACAATAGAGCTGTTATTCTCTACTGGGAATATGTACAACTGTGCCCTAGTTGTGAAGTGGCAGATATCCATATAAAAGACTTATGTAAGAGTCAGCTATAGCTGTTCTGTATGTTTCACAATGTCAGGCAAAACTATATCAGAGAGGCCCTGGCCTTTGCCTGCTTACATCTGAATATTATTATTACAAGGGACAAAACAAATCTATATAATTGTTCAACGGACCCCCATATAGACCATTGGTCATCCAGTTCTGTTGGTTAGTATGTTCCCATACAGTTGCCCTCCTTTCTATCATGCCTCTTTTAGGCTTGAATCTGCAATGATATCTAGTTCCCAGAGTTGCTGACAGCAGGAATCAGAGGCTACAGTTGAATGGCTTTGTTAATACCTGGTTTGCATATTCAGTTCTTTTACACAGAGGCACATGAAATTATTTTTATATTTTAAAGATTAAAGGATTTGTTCACCGTTTATGATGCAGAGAGTATTATTCTGAGATAATTTGCAATTAGCTTTCATTTTTTTAAATGATTTGGTTTTTGAGTTATTTAGCAGCTCTCCAGTTTACAATTTCAGCCATCTGGTTGCTAGAGTCCAAATTACCCAACCATACACTAATTTGAATAAGAGACTAGAATATGAATAGGCACTGAATAGAAAGATGGGTAATAAAAAGTAGCAGTAGCAATACATTTGTAGCCTTACAGAGTATGCGTTTTTATACAAGGCCAGTAAAACGTTGCCCTTAATTTGTATGCATATGGGCTAAATAAACCACTGATTCATTTTTCACTTTTATCAGAGTTTTATTTTACATGGAATGTAAGACCTGAAGGGCAGGCAAAGGTCATCCAGTTTGAGCACCTGACACCTGTTTTGGGTGCGTAATTAAGGTTTTGAGCAGGGGCGCTCGACCAATGAGGAGGCCTGGGGCGCTCGCCTCAGGCGGCAGCGCCACATACATTTCCAGGGGCGGCAAAAAGCCGCTCCTGTACTTTTAAGAGCCGGATTTCCTGTTTTGCCTCAGGCGGCTTCTTCACCGGAATCGCCACTGGTTTTGAGCACTCCATAAGTGATTAGATAAGTATTTATATAAGGCCAGTGACCCTTATTTGAAAAAAAAAAAACAACAAAAAAAAAAAGAAGGCTAGTGGAAAAGTTGCTTAGAATTAGCCATTCTGTAACATAAAGGTTAACTTAAGTGAAACACTCCTTTAAGCAAAAACCTTACCAATTTGTACAGGTTGTGTCAGAAAAAAGCTTACATCTTTTATATGAGTCTCTGTTACAGCAGCACCACACATTTAGGGGGTTATTTACTAAGCTCCGAATATGTGAAATTCCCCGAAATCCGAACAATTTGTGTTTTTTTTTATAAAATGGGACTTTTAAAAAATCACGAATTTTTCGGAGTTTATTAAACCCAGAGGGCTAAAAAGCCCGAATATAAAAACACGGCATCTGAAATCTGTCGAGGTTGCATAAAAGTCAACGGGAACAGTCCCATTGATTTTTGGTTTTGTTGGGGGTTTCGGGCAATTTCACAATGTCTTCGGAGCTTTCGGGTGAAAATTCTGAAATTTTGGGGGAAATTCACTAAGAAATCGTGAAAATCTGAGCTTTTCCCGCAAAGCAAATTTTCGGAAAAATGTAATAAATAATCGTTAGATCAGAGTTTGTAGCAGCCGATATTGAGATAAACTTGGACCTTGATAAATAACCCCCTTAAATTTAGGTGCGTAACAAGTAGTGATCAGAGTGTAGATGTAGGGCTGTCTGTGGGGACCGGTTCAATAGTACTAACAAATTAAGTTTGTGTTAAGGTGGCCATACATCGCCAAACGAGCGGATCTCCCTCCGATATGCCCACCTTGAGGTATGCAATATGGGGCTGATCCGATCGTGGGCCCTAGGGCCCAACGATCGGATCCTAACGATGCCCAAACGGGCGGTCGGACCACATCAACGAATAGATGCGGCCGGGATCCGACGGGATTTTCTGTCCCATCCGATCGAGATCTGGCCGACTTTCGGCCAGATCTCGATCGGTGAAGCCAGTCGGGGGGGGGGGCCCTATACACGGGCCAATAAGCTGCTGACATGGTCTGTCGGCAGCTTTTATCGGCCCGTGTATGGCCACCTTTAGACTCCTAGTTCTCCCCCCCCTCCAGCCTAATGGTACATACTGGTGTTTGACCTTCAACGTTTTACCCTCTCCCACTGTCCCGTTTCCAATGGTTAAAAGGAAGAACAGAAAGCAGTTACTGCTTGGATGCCCCTGAGACCAATGTTAGGATAGACTGGAAACAACAACAACCGTTGCTAGGCAAAACAAATATTATTATTGATTGTACCACTAAGGCAATACGAATGTGCAGTAATCCTGTATATTGACTGCTAATTTGATGTTTTCATTTTAAAACCAGAAAGTCAAGTGCTGAAAGCCTTATAACTAACAAAGCAGCTAAATTAAAAAAAAAAAAAACATTTATTTTGCAAGTCATGTCTGCTGAACATTAAACGCTCTCGGTGTTTACTTCCACAGGAGCAGCAAGAGAAAAGCTCAAGAGCTTCAGCTCTGTGTATCGCTATGGCAACCTTAGACCCTGTCCTACCATCTGCTCTCCTCACCGCCATTCCCTTTGCATTTACTCAGCTGCGCTGAAATGAAAACAACATGGCAGCTGCAGCGCTGTGCTTTCAGCATTACAAAAAAGGAGGGTGTGAGACTGTTCCTTTGTTATATAGAACTGGAAATACTTTTGGAGAAGCATACTGGCTCTTAATTATATCTGTGCAAAATTCAGTTGATATTGGTTTTCCTGAGGTATAATGGCTGCTCCCTGCCACATTCTTTAGTGTATTTCAGCTGTTAACCCCTTGGATGCCATAATAAAGCCATTTTAGATCGAGAAATGTTAACCCCTTAGATGTCGTAATAAAGCTTCCATGCAAAACAACATAGCTGTTTTTCCCGGTATTCACTAATGGAACAAACAGTGGTAAGGTTTGAATAACAGACATTGCGGAGGAGATTCAAGTAAAATGAAAATATGGTGGGAAACATCAGCCTTAGTACCGTAAGGGTGCGTGACGCGCAGTCAGTGAGCAGATGTATTCCCTTATTTCCTCTAAATAAAAGGCCTTTCCATTATACAATGAGCCCAGGTCTACGCATAATATATTGAATAAACAGAAAACAAAGGAGGATCCACTGCTTATAAAGAGGACTTCGGAGGCAGTGATGTTTATTTCCAGTAAAGTTAAGCTGATTTCCTTGCAGGGACCTTAATACATTTAGGTCCCTGACTATAATGGTTAACCTGTTAAATTGGACCAACTTGCCTAGTCTTTAAAATACAAACCAGCATAGGGGGTTTTCCTTGTCTGCTCCCAGGTATCCCATGTCACCCTGGGTTGGAGCAAGCGCAGAGTAAAGTAGGCCCCAAAGAAGTCCAGTATTGCACATGCACCGACCCAGTGTGGACATGGGATAGCTTAGAGCAGACAAGAAGGTGCTACAAACTGGTAACACCCCACCCCTAATCAACCTATGAAACCTAAGTCCACCAAATAATCTTCTGCTGCCTGCTCCATCTGAAGTTATTCTTAATCGGTCTTCAATAAGGAATTGCATTGATGTGTTGCAGCCCTTTACTGGGATAGGGATTGCGCCAATGGTTGGATTTAGGATCACCTTGAATATTACTAGATAGCAAACAGGTGGAAGTTAAATTGCAGAAATCATCTTACAGCTGTTGCTGAACTGCAATTCCAACAAAGGATGCGGGGAGTTGGAGGTTCAGGAGCACCTGTAGAAACCTTTATATATATGCTAGTGAGCTGGAGAGACAAACTGTACCTTAGCATTATTAAGTAGATTACTTAAAAAGGCAGGTGTGGAATTTGGGGTATACATAACTAATGGGACAGTGTTAGACTGTAGACCAGTGATCCCCAACCATTGGCTCGTTGCTCACCAACCCCTTTGGCTGTTGCTTCCAGTGGCCTCAAAGCAGGTGCTTATTTTACAATTCCTGGCTTGAAGTCAAACTTTACCTGAAAAATAACTATTTGTACCGCCAAACAGAGCCTCCTGTAGGCTGCCAGTCCACATAGGGGCTACCAAATAGCCAATCACAGCCTTTATTTGGCATACCCAGGAACATTTTGGATGCTTGTGCTGCTCCCCCACTTTCTTTATATTTGAATGTGGCTTGGGGACCCCTGCTGTAGATGAATGTTGCTGTTGTAGGCTCCAGGCTGCCCACCAAAAAAAAGATATTACAAATCTCAGGTGTTTGACAGGTGGTAACAGCTTTTTTTATACAGGCTACCGTCCTTCTCTAAATTCCCAAAAGGGTATAGGGCTTCTGACATGCCCTCAGCTCTACCTTCTGCTTAGTGTCTCATTCATGAGCAAGACTGGCATGTCACATATACGAGCGACACAGATATGGCATCACTGGGTCTTGCTGTTTAACTGCCTAGCAAGGGAACAAATATTCAGCACATCCCAGTCTATTTTGTGCTGTGGTTGTGCCCTTTGTGGTTTCTGAGTGTGTGCATTTCCATGTGGGCTGCTGTGGTTTGTGTGCCAGGGATAATTTAGTCTCAGGCAGGCTCTGGCCCTTTCCCCTCCTAGAGCAAGACAGAGTCTGTGATCCGACAACACCCTGGTTCATTCTGCAAGAAAACAAGTGGTTGTTCTGTTCTCAAATTACCAATACAGGGATGAATATTATATGACGGTAGGAGGTGGAGGGGTAGTTTTTTTTACTATTCGATAAGTGAATTTATTTGTATTCCATTTGTGTCAGCTGCAGAGTGTACCACGGTATTGTCATTATGCAGCTAAATCTGCTCTTTGATGAGGGAAATGGTGGATTCCCTGCTCGTGCTTGAAGATCTCCGTGCACTAAGCTTAACATGCCCAACCTCAGTCGCCATGCCTTTATTTCTATCAATGCGTTTAACGGTCTAACTGCGAGTGCAGGAAAACGGCAGTGCTTGTGAATAATTGATTTATATTGTGTATTGGAAATTAATTTACTCTGCTACCTAATAGCAACAATTTAACTGGCT
Organism: Xenopus petersii; assembly: GCA_038501925.1. Classification (NCBI taxonomy): domain Eukaryota; kingdom Metazoa; phylum Chordata; class Amphibia; order Anura; family Pipidae; genus Xenopus; species Xenopus petersii. The sequence goes on from CM076677.1 coordinate 106,665,770, forward strand.
GCCATGAAACAAAGGGTATAATAATGAGCACTAAATAAATCAGATGTGCACATTCAAATGGAAGGATCTCCTCCAGACCATACCTCGCAGGCAGTATGGAAAGGTGGCACTTTAATGGGGGTGGGGGGGTTAGTGGTATACACAAGCAGTGTACATCAAAAAACAAACAAATGAAAAACGTGAAAAAAATGCAATTTAGGATTAAATATCAGCTTTTACCCAAAACGATATGAAAATATCAATGCTCCAATGCAAAGAAGCAAAAGAGCTGGCAATGCAGATTAATGAGAATCTAAAAGAACAAGAAAGGAATACTTGGTAGAACAATTATAATCTATAAAATCGACGGTAGCCTTGCGATTCTCTAGCTGTTGAAGAGCTACAAGTCTTAGAGGCATATTTATTATGTGGTTTTAAACGGAATTCGCTGCAAAAACGGTGTAAAATATTGGACGGCGTGTGTACTTTTAACCCACGAGAATGCCTCTGTTATTTTTCACTGCTTCCGGCGGAAGTCCATCTAAAAAAAATTAAAAGCGCAAAAATACCGTTTTTTAACTACATTTATTACACGCCGAAGCCTGCTGATGTGTAGAGTTGCCACCTATTCTGGAAAAAAATACCGGCCTTCCTATATATTTATCTTTTTTCCCTATAAACATTGGGTTCAACCATCATTTTTACTGGCCAGGCCAGTACCATACCGGCCAGGTGGCAACCCTAGCGATGAATGGTGTAGCATCCTGACATTTTTAATGCTGCGTAGTAAATATGCCCCTTACCCTAGAAGCGCCCAACTGCCACCTTCAGGCGAGGGCAGGTTCTGGGAGTTGTAGTTCAGAAACAATGGAAGAACCACAGTCTCCATGAATATATTCATGATAATATTGCTCTGTTGGGCTGTAGCAAGCATGAGCATTGTGTTTATAAGGGATAGCAGCAAATAGTAAGGGTAGAAGCAATGCAGCCTACAGGGGAACATGCAATGGGGAGGACACTGTCCATGGCGATGTTGTTATTTAGATAGAGATGTCACTTACCTGTGTGAGAGGATAAGTAAGTCCAAAGAGAAGCTAGCTGGGTGTCAGGCCCTACAGGAAGGCAAATGAGAAGCTCATGTGAGGGTGACACACTACAGCTGCGCACCAGATACACCCAGAACAGCACCCACCAGTTTCTATAAAGAGCAGAGACCCACCCCACGTGACCTCCCCCTGCCCTAGACTATTAATGGCTTGTGTCACGTGTCACGGTGCTAATACGCACTGGCATTTAAACAACACCGCGCTGCGCAGGTTCCTATGTGACACTGGCAGCAGAAGCTTTGGGGCTACTGTGGCTTATCAGCAGGGGAGCAGCTCTGTGCCAGGGGGCAGTAAAGGGGCCGTGCCACTTACCTCTGTGCCGGGGGGATTCAGAAAGACTGTGCCTGTACAGGGGGAGGTTCAGGACGGCTGTGCCAGGCTGATCGGGAGAGCAGTGGGACTAGGGAGGAGCTGACGGAGACGAGTCTACATTCATGGGAGGGGGGGCATTTCCCTTAATTGGCCCTCACGTCCGTGTCGGCGGAGGGGAATGGGCTCGTCGGGGAGTGCCACAGTTGCTATAGAAACAACGAGCCAATGAGAGCGCGTAATTGTGTCAATTGCAAGATGCTCAAAAGAAGTGCTACTGGCGGATGAGGGTTGAGAAGGGAAGGGACCTCTTTGCAGTTTGATGGAAAAGGCTTATGGAGAGCCTTGTAGGACATCCTCAGGGGAAATCACTCTCCTGCATGTGATCTCCTAAGGTAGAGGAAAGCAGCATTGCCTGCTTTTTCTCTTACCCACCCTGAAAGGCTGCAGTCGCACCTCTTGTCCTGGGTCCTTGGTCTTCCTACTCAGCCTTCAGCTCTTCCTCCTCAGCCATCAGCCCTCCCTCCTCAGCCCTCACTACAAACACTATCCATCCTCAGCCAGTGTCGGACTGGGGCACCTGGGGCCCACCAGAGAACCTTATCTGAAGGGCCCATTACTCATGAAAGCCCAGAAGGGAAAATAATGTGATAGGGACCTTAGATTGTAAGCTCGCTGGGGCAGAACTAATGGTAATTTGATAGGGAATTTAGATTGTAAGCTCACCCGGGCAGGGACTGAAGATAATGTGCATTCCATTTAATCAACTTAATTAAATAGACTAAAAATGAATGTTACACTTAATCAATCAAGTAAAAGTTATGTGATCAATTAATTTTTTAATAAACGTTTAATTCCTTATTAGCAAACTCCCACCCAGTCCCAGTAAAATAATTTATAGCTCAACCAGGAGTAGAGCGATGGAGAAATGTAGCTACTGGAAAGAAGCATGAAAATGGGCAATAACATAAAAAAAAAATGGGGCAGCAAACTTAAAGAGGTAAACAAATGAAGATTCCTCGGGGTGGTGGGCAGTCAGGGTTATACAGTATGTGTGGATTATGGGAGTAAGACATTCACTGGCAGCTTGTTTCCTCCACACCCAGGGCCCAGGCAGATATATTCCATATTCCCCCCACATCAGATTGTTTGCTCACCAGCTGAGAAGTAGCCAATAGAGATGGCGCGAACTGTTCGCCGGCGAACTTGTTCGCGCGAACATCGGGTGTTCGCGCTCGCCGGAAGTTCGCGAACGTCGCGCGACGTTCGCCATTTTGGGTTCGCCATTGTTGGCGCTTTTTTTTGCCCTCTCACCCCAGACCAGCAGGTACATGGCAGCCAATCAGGAAGCTCTCCCCTGGACCACTCCCCTTCCCTATAAAAACCGAAGCCCTGCAGCGTTTTTTTCACTCTGCCTGTGTGTGCTGAAGAGATAGTGTAGGGAGAGAGCTGCTGCCTGTTAGTGATTTCAGGGACAGTTGAAAGTTTGCTGGCTAGTAATCGTTTTGATACTGCTCTGTTATTGGAGGGACAGAAGTCTGCAGGGGTTTGAGGGACATTTAAGCTTAGGTAGCTTTGCTGGCTAGTAATCTACCTTCTACTGCAGTGCTCTGTATGTAGCTGCAGTGGGCAGCTGTCCTGCTTCTGATCTCATCTGCTGACTGCTGCAATAACAGTAGTCCTTGTAAGGACTGCTTTTATTTATTTTTTTGTTCCAATACAGAGCAGTATCAAGCAGATTACTAGCCAGCAAACTTACTATCATCTGTCCCTGAAATCACTAACAGCTCTCCCCCTACACTATCTCTTCCAAGCACACACAGGCAGATTTTTCAGATACATTTTTGCCCTTGATCCCCCTCTGGCATGCCACTGTCCAGGTCGTTGCACCCTTTAAACAACTTTAAAATCATTTTTCTGGCCAGAAATGTCTTTTTTAGATGTTAAAGTTCGCCTTCCCATTGAAGTCTATGGGGTTCGCGAACCGTTCGCGAACCGCTCGCATTTTTGCGCAAGTTCGCGAATATGTTCGCGAACTTTTTTTCCGACGTTCGCTACATCCCTAGTAGCCAAGGAGGTAGCAATAGGCAGCTGCAGCTGAGCGGGAATACAGGCAGTCAGACCTACCCAGCGGAGCGATCATCACAGACCAGGAACAGCACCAGTATTCTTCATTGCACATCTCCCTGATGCAACGCTCTCTGATTCCCCCATCCACGTGAATGGCGCCAGCGAGTGACGTCATCACTGGGTGCACATCAGTAAAAATGATCCCAACCGGAGAGCAGCAGGGACAGTGGAGCTGCTGGGGCAGCAAACGGTTACTAGATGGAGTGGCAGCGGGGCCCACTAGGTACAGGGGGAGGCTGTATAGCTGTGCACAAAACTGGAGCGCATGATCAGAGCAATAGCAAAGTAGTAGGGTAGTGAGTGGTCTAGTGGACCCAGGGGCCCACAAGGACTGGGGCCCACCGGGATTTTTCCCGGTGTCCCGGTGGGACAGTCCAACCCTGTCCTCAGCCCTCTCTCCTCAGCCATCAAACCTTCTTCCTCAGCCATCACTACAAACTATCCATCCTCAGCCCTCCCTCCTCAGCCATCAGCCTGGCTTAGGAGCCAGATATGTGACTGCAGCCTCTTTGGATCAGTGAGTAAAATAGGCTGAGGAGGAAGAGCTTCAGATATAGGGTCAGGGTCAGACTGGAGCATCGGGGGCTCAATAGGACTGCAACCCAAAGGGCCCTCCTGGTAGTCACCAGGGCCCCTCCCAACTTTTAAACTATGCCCCACACACATGTGTGAATAGTATTGTGCCATGTGCATACATGAACTGAGATGTGATGCTCCCATGCACAAACAGCCCAGCACTAATCAGGGGAGAAGGTCTGGGCTGGCGGGGGCCCATGAGGGCAGGACCCACCGGGGTTTTTTTCCTGGTGTCCCACTGGCCCAGTCCGACCCGGTATAGGGTTTACAAGCGCAGTTACACAGCAGCGACACCTACAATGACAATGTCAACAGGGAAGGCAGGCTCTTGGAGTGACGGGGGCTGCCTTATGCTGAGCTTTGGGTTACACACATTTACTGTATGCCATACTGAGAGGTCTATAATATCTTATCCCGCTGAATAACTAACCAGCATTAAAGGGACTGTTCACCTTTAAACAAACTTTTAGTATGATGTAGTGAGTGATATCCTGAGACAATTTGCAATTGTGTTTTATTTTTTATTATTTGTGGTTTCTGAGTTATTTAGATTTTTATTAAGTAGCTCTACTGCCATCTGGTTGCTAGGGTCCAAATTACCCCAGCAACCATTTACTGATTTGAATAAGAGAATGGAATATGAATAGGAGAGGGACTGAATAGAAAGATGAGTAATGCATAGTAGCAATAACAATACATTTGTAGCCTTATAGAGCACTTGTTTTTTAGATGGGATCAGTGACCCCCCATTTAAAAGCTGGAAAGAGTCAGAAGGAAAAGGCAAAAAATTAAAAAACAAATATAAAAAATAAATAATGAAGACCAATTGAAAACTTGGTTAGAATTGGCCATTCTATAACATACTAAAATATAACAAAGGTGAACCAACCCTTTAACTGAAAGAGGAACAAGGCCTTTAAAGGGTGGTTCACCTTTAAGTTATCAAAGGATTTGGGGGTTCAGTGCATCCCTAGCAAAAACTGTTGGATTCAGTGCATCCCTAGCAAAAACTGAGGATCCATTGTCGGACTTGGGGACCTGGGGTTACTGCCTCAGTGACCCCCACGCGAGTCGCAAAGCCCTCTTTCTGCTCCCTGCCCCAACCGCAAACCCTCCGGCCCTCCTTCATGGTACATGGAGGGAGGCAGAGGAATTAATATGAGACAGGGAGCAGGTCTGGGCTGGCAGAGCCCACGAGGGCCTGGGTCCACCGGATTTTTTCCCGGTGTCCTACTGGCCCACTCTGACCCTGGGAGGATTAGAGACAGGGTCAATCAGGTAACCACAGAGCTATCAACACTGGTCCTAGTAGCTGGTCCTGAAATTTTTCTGGGTTTGTGATGTCAATAGTGTCAACAAGCTCATGTGCATAACCTCTCCTGAAGCGACAGAAACATGGGCACTTCGAATTTTTCCCTGCAAGTCATGGAAATTCATCAGAAATCAGGGGAATGCAAAAGAATGATGGGACACCGGGGAACAGACCACAAAATCTGGTAACTCCAGAAAAAATAGGGGGTTGAACTTTCTCTAATATATAGGCTAATCCTTGGGGTAGGGCCCTGTGCCAACTTTCTAGTATGAGCCCCTATTTAACCATACCTCCCAACTGTCCCGTTTTTAGCCAAACACTCCCTCTTTTGACAGCTCAACCTTCAGACCGTTATTTGTACTGGAAAGTCCAGTTTTTCTTTACAAGAAACAGCCAGAAAAAGAAACAAAGGTCCCTTGGGAAATGTTAGACTCAAAACTGTAATAACTGGAAAAACCACAGAAATGTATTCAAACTTTTATAACCTTCGAGATTTTGTAAAATGAACATGATAATTAGGGTGTGTGGCCACAAAAATGGGTGTGGTCAAAAAACTTTTGCCATGCTACGTTTTTTGTCCCTCTTTTTATTTCCAAAATGTAGAGAGGTATGTATTATTACTAATGGCCGCACTGCACCTCCCAGCCTGTGCCAACATGCCTATTTTGGAAATTTGGAGGTGAGCCACGTGCTGGTGGGGGACATTCAAATGATAAATGTTGTGTAGGATATGTATTTCTGTATGCTGCTTGCAATCTCTGGTGGAAATTGTTTCATTTTATAATAATGACATTTAGTCCCTCTTCTGCTGCCAAGAGGTCAAATGATCTTTGATTCCACCATGACAGCTCAACGCACAGTGTTTGAACATCTATTAAACACAGAATTAATTGCTGCTTATGGTAGTCAATGAAAATCATATTTAATTGACAGTTTTTCCCAGCGGCGCTATAAATTTGTAAGTTATAGAACCTGTAAATAATGTGTCCAGCACCGTTTTATTATACTCAGCAATAGTAAACAATGGCAATTCATTCTTTATGAGGATTTCCTTAGATCTATAACTTGCCTCTTATGTTTCACATATATTAAGCATGAAAGGCATAAGCTGGGCCTTCTTTAACTAATACCACTTGTCATAAGCATTTTACAGCTATTAGATCTTTACCTCTCCTATACATACAAATCAACAAACAGGGAGTCTCCAGATACATGATTAATGTGCGTAATAAGCCGTTTTACTTTAAAGGGCTATTGTGTGTGTCCAAATATTCCTTTTATCTGTAACATTATGCACCTTAAATAAAGTAAAAAAAAAAAGTGTGTGCGGTGGGGAATAAGAGCAAAGACTGAGCAATAATCAGGGCAAAGTAAAATGCTAACTTGCATTCTTCAAGCCTTGAAATGTAATGTACCTAATGGCTTAATTAGAAGTACAGTACAAATGTAAGAAACCAACTATAATGTTTTATATAATTGATGTGTTTTTTTGTTTTTGAAATGAACTTACATCACTCACATCACATCAGCCTATTGCCGTTTTAAACAGAAATGCAGTGTAAGGTACAAACCTCTGTTTCATGATGGTTCAGGCCACCAAATCAAAGCATAGTATTGCCAGGCCTGCAGTAATTATTCAACACAAGGGTCTCCAGATGAGATGAGATGTTATAGAAAGTGGAGATAGTTACATTTATGAAGCATCGACAGGAAAATGCAACTGTTTCAATGGTATTATATATGGGCAACAGATACAGGATAGCTAATATCAAGCTTGTACTAGAGCTTTACCTGGGCTGCTGCTTCAGGGGCCACCACACCACCCAGAGGCCCTCTCCACAGCTACAGCCTCCCTCCGGCTCCACGCATTTAACTTTTTCCTGCTTGTGGCCATGAATGGGGCCAAGGAGGGAGGTCGGGCAGCATAAATAGTGGGTTTGGGCCTGCAGGGCCCACTGGGTTTTTTCTCTGTGTCCCACTGGGCCAGTCGGACCCTGGATAATATCATCTTTAACCTACTTCCCAATAAAGTAAACAAAAAAAAGTACATGAAGGCAGAGGGCTCTAGGTACAATCTGTTCAAGTAATAAAGAACAAATAATAAACAAATTCCATCAGGTTGAAACCGGATCCCACCGCGGAATCAGCCTGGTGCGTGAATAGATATAATATAAGTTGTATGTTGTGTGACCTTGCCCATGAGGGATTCGTGACTCTTTCACAGAGTCTGTTTGCAGTTTAGGAGCTCTCTGCTTACTGTTTACTGGGTGACCCAGCAGGCCAGAATTGCGAAAAAAATAGGTTTTTCTTAAGGGAATTTCTTTAGCGCGTGGAGTGTGAATCACTTTCCTGTCCATTTGAATTGGTAAAAAAAGAGAGCCCTAGAAAACATAATCTAGTTGTTGACCATCTGCAACTTCAAACCTCTTTTCTCCCCTTACACTCAGTTGTAAGCCCCACACGGTATATAAACACTACATACACACTCCCGCAATCTATATTAGGGAGATTTCCTATGATTGGAAATAATCATAATCAGTGGCGGAACTATCGGGGGAGCAGGGGTGCAATTGGACCAGGGCCCGCACCCCCTCAGGGCCCCCGGCAGCTTGCGCACTGGCGATTTCCGCCCACAGCGGCCTATTTCCAGCCATATAATTTTGTATGGAGGGGGGCGGGGGGCCCGGCTGCATAATCCTTGTTTCTTTGGTTTGTATCATTATTAGAGCCTATTATATGGTACAATATGCTCAGAGGTTTTAAATTCAAACCCCTTCCAGACCTCTTGGATAAAGTCTGTGCCTAAAACCCTCCTCTAAAATTATTCTAAATTAAATTCATCTAAATGAAAGAGAAATATATAAAATACATTTTCCTGCAGATTACGCAAGTTTATATGTATGTTTGTCTCCACTGTTTTATTTTTATAAACAAATGTTAATAGCTTGCTGCTGTGCTTTTTTGCATCCTTACACTGTAATATAGGTTGTTGTAATTTGTGTGTTTCTGTGTGTCTGTTAGTGCATACTTAGAATGTAATACTAGTGTGTGTTATAAAGAAAAGGACTTGTCTTGACGGTTATATGAATTTGATGTGTCTGTAATGAATACACTTGTCTTATAGTTTTTGGTTATCTTTAATGTCTTTTATGTGTTGTAATATGTACCAAATTGTAATATTTGTTCTCTGTGTCACGATTATATATGAGAAAATATTGTCTTTGAATATCATGTTACTATTCTTGCCTTATCCTTTCATTGTCTTCTTTGTTATTATTCTTATAGTAATTTTAGTTCTCGTGTATTTCTGTTTGTGAATGGGTTACATGTGAACAATGATAATATACTTCAATTCTCAGTTTTTGTCCCAAACTAACTTTACCAGTGTCGGACTGGGCCGGCGGGACACCGGGAAAAAACCCGGTGGGCCCCGCCGGCCCAGATCCGCTACTTAGTTTGGCTGCGCGACCCCACTTTGTCGGGGGTCGCGGTAGAATAGAGGATCTGCGCATGCGCACAAAGGTATTGCTGCGTGCGCACAAGCGCAGTGCCGCGCGCATGCGCACTGCTCCGGTGAAGCACGCCGGAGCGGCAGCGGGGGCCGGAGCGGGGCCCTGGGGCAATAGCCCCGGTGGGCCCGAAGCCCCCCAGTCCGACCCTGAACTTTACTTTTATTTTGTCTATATGGGTTGGATTGGTAATTCTTTTTCTGTTTTGTATTAAGTTTTATTGTGGTCTGACAGAAAACCATGTTCCATCGGTTTAGCATAAAAATAATCCTCACACCTATGCCAGAGGAGTGCCCAAAATCTTTAAGGTTGAAAAGCCCTTGTTAGGTGTCACAGCAGAGGGGAGAAGTGGGACAGAGTACTGGGTTTTACTGGCCAGAAAAAAAGTTTTCAGTTCGTGAGAAGTGCAGCATATGTGCTTGTGCCGCTGCTGCAGTAGAAGTAACAATGGATTTATTGTTGATCTCAGCTGATAAACCAGTAAATAAGAATGTAAGCATACTATATTACCTCCTAAGTAGTTTGTACTTATATTTTTTCAAGTGTTTGTTGAATGTTATATGGCCAAGGTTTTAGAGCTGCATCAATAAGTGTAATATTTCTAAAGAAGGGTGCAGTTCTTTCAGATGATTAGGTAAAGCCTAGAGCTGGTTAAACAACCTTATTGCAAGTTTCTTTAAACCTATCCTAGTCATCCTAGCATTGGTATTTGACTATATTTATTTCTTAGAATTCTGCTTTATGTTATAAGTCGCTGTACCTCCTCCTAAGCTTCTGTTCTCATTTAATTTTCACATATAAGGTAAAGCTTCTATTAGCTATATACCTATAGGAGATTAGAAATGAAACAGTGAACTTTTGCTTAAAATTGCATAATTAACAGTATTGTGTTTTGTTTACATGCAAATATTTTCTTTTTAAGTGGAATATGCTCAGAATCATATTTTCGCAAATGTATTCGCCTGCGGCGAATCGCGGGAATTTGCTGGGAATTTGCACCTGGCAAATAAATTTGCCCATCACTAATTGTAAGGTTTCCGGTTGCTAACCTTACTTAACCAAGTTATTTCCTTAAGCAAGATGTACCATTAGTCCCCTAGCTTTCTTTTCGTTGTATTAAGTTTTTCAGTTTCAGTTCTGTACTCGTGCTGCCAGTGTTCAACTATAACTCACAAGCCACTGTCCCAATTATAACAAAACTTCCATTGTTCTTGGGGGCCCCCTCTGTACCCTTATTATGCTAATGTGCAGCTGGTGCACCACCACAAGAGGGGATATGACAATAAAGGGGGACATGTAGGAGAAGAATGCACGTAGACTAACAGTATGTACTCAACAGAAAGAGAGTATATAAAACCATGATGAAGTGATACCTCACCTGGACAGACTCTCTAATGTTTCTGTAAAGCAGTCCTATGTGCTGGAGAGGCTGCCAACTCAAATGTATACTACATCATATAGTATGGGCGTGCCCAGATTGACTTTTGGTTGGAAATTGTTAATTTAATAACAAAGGTTCTTAAAACACCCTTAAATATAGATATGCCCCATCTGTTACTAACATGAATTTGTACCAAAAAGAAAGGAACTGCAAAGAAGAGCTAACGAGGTCGCACAGCCTTATTAATGAATATAATTAGATGGTGTGTAACTTGGAAACCATGAAAGAAATAATTAATGCCTTAAAAGATGTTTTTGATGAGTGCAAATAAATTCATTCAAAATAAATGCATTATGTTCACACTTTGATGTGTTGTCATTATTATATCTTGTGATAAACAATAAAGAGTTAATAAAGTGCAATAGTGTAAGGGGTGCTAGTTACGTAAGCAACAGTTGGCATTCCACTAGTCTGTAGAAGAAGGAATCACTCAATAAAACATAACATTTAATAGTTCATTTACAATCAAAAGAGGAATTTAATGAAATATAAAAACACTTAAAAATATGATGTATCCCGATCTGGTTTCACAGTTGTAAGGATTGCAGTATATCAGAGTAATGAAAATACAGGTCCCACCTAGATCATTACATCAGCCTATATGCCCTCTGATAGTAGTATGAGTTGGGTGGGGAGCAGGAGGGTGTCTATAGTAAAAGAACTTAGGTAGCTCCCATTGTGGGAAAAACAACAGACAAACCAACACCTTGTATGCTGGACCTTGAAGTGTTGCACAAGTGTTAATTCCAAAATGGTGGGCAAGGAGAGTAAACTGACACTTTGTCCTCTCAGAGGCACCTAAGTAGGTATGGCCTATTCCCTATGTCTTGTGTTAAAGCAACACCAAAAGTTTGGACATGAACACAATGGGTTAAATAAAGGTAGTGCATACAAACGGAGGACAGACCCAGTGTACTGTACCTTGCAGTATTATACAGACATATATGTTTCCAATACGGTGTGCATAGAGTAACTGCCACTTTGTCCTCTCAGAGGCACCTAAGTAAGTGTGGCCTATTCCCTATCGCTAGTGCAAATGCAACACCGAAAATTGGAAACGGGCAAAGCCCAAAATTAAGTCTGTGCGAGTGCTGGTAACAACATCACCAGTCTGTCCAATGCCACCATTCAGCCCACCCTCCAGAGTGCCTCCTCCCCACCCTTAGACCGCTCGATAGAGCAAACGCCTGACGTACATTTCGCCTGAATAGGCTTTCTCAAAGGCAAAATGGCGCCCAAGTCTCGCGATATTTACATCCTCTTGGTTGCGCCCATTGGTTGTCAGTAGTCATGTGATCATTTGGTATTTCTCCAGTTTCTTCAGGGTCCTAGTGCCAAATTCTGCTGTAATTTAAATAATAAGGAATGCGCAATAACTGCAATTCCACTGTACATCCACTGGATCAGAGTATCATGCACGAAAAAACAATAGTATTACCAATCCAAAATTATACATTTATTTGTGTGTTTATTTTATAACGTCTTGTAGTACCAGAAAAGTTAATCAAAGCATAACATTAAACTAGTCAATGTGTTATTATGTATTTAGCATATAGAGAGATGTGTTAATTCATACAGATGAGGGGGATAATTTGTCAAATTCTAGCAGATTATATCTAAGCAGATATTGTATTATGATTTTAGATGAAATATTATTAACCAATAAAAGTGTGTTAGTGACAGGGTTTCATTCAATCCACAAAGGATCAAGCTGTTCAGTTTATATATCCATCTGCACTCATTAGATAATAGTTTCCGATCCAAATCACCCTTTCTGATGCCCAAAGATACTTTTTCTAAGACACTTCTATTCCCTCCATTTTTCCATTATGATGTAAATAGAAGTGTTTTCCAAGTGGGCTCACTTTTTTATTTTTATTGGTTTCCATTTCTGTCCTGTTCAGGTTCTGTGTCTGCATTTTGTTCATCACAGTATAGGTGGATTTAATACTTGACAGATGTTCCCGAAATTCGTTTCTTCAGAGCTCTCTTGGTTTTGCCTATGTAGCGTAGTTTGCAAGAACATGTGATCATATAGATCACCCCTGCTGTGTTGCAATTGCTCCAATGTATACTTTTCCATATCTATCTACAATTTTTTTTAGTGTTTACAACAAAGGGACAGATGTTACATGTTCCACAGGGAAAAGTAACCTGATTATCGTCCCTTATTTGTAACTTGTTTTTACTGTTACAGAAATGACTGCGTACTAGTTTGTCTTGTAAATTAGAGGCTTGCCTCGAAGTGATCTGTGGAATCTCTTTAATATGGTTGGAAAGCCCTGTATCAGTATGTAAAATTGGCCGGTGTTTTTTTTAGAATTGTTTTAAAGGGCATGTAAAGGCAAAAAAAAAAATATCCCATGTTTACTTTCTTTAATGAACAAGAAACCTATCTCCAATATGCTTTAATTAAAAAATGTGTACTGTTTTTATAAGAAACCTGACTGTATGCAGTGAAATTCTCCTTCATTTTCTGCTGTGGATAGGAATTGTCAGACGGTCCCTAACTGCTGAGCAGGGAAACAATCATACTTATGAACAGCAGAGGGAGCCCCTGCCTTACTTCCCAGCCATGCAGAACTCAAGCAGCTTTGTTTATGACGATCCCTAAGCAGCACAGACCACACTGAGCATGTGCACAGTCTTAGTCTTGCAAAGATGTTTAACAAAGTTACAAGATGGTGACCCCCTGTGGCCAACTTTGAAAGCATAAATTATTTGTATGATTAGGCTTGTGGTGCAGTAAGTTCATGTTTATGTTTAGTATACAAAATACAGCATTTCTAGCCTTATTCTATTTTAGACTTTACATGCCCTTTAATAGCATGCCACTGGTTACAATATGTAGTAATAAATCTTATAGTTTCAGGATTGGTCTCCTTCGTTTTGGAACATAAAGTTTGTGATCTGGGTGTTTTGAAGGTTCTTTTTCCTTCTCTCATAGTTTTGTTACTGTAACCACACTTTTTAAGTCTGTCTGCTAGTTCATGAGTTCTTTTCTTAAAGTTGGTGTCATCTGAATAGTTTCTCCTAATCCTCAGGAATTCCCCTATTGGGATGGCCTTCTTTACATTATATGCATGGTGGCTGGAGAAATGTAATGTGGATGTCACGACCGGCACCCAATACCAGAACAAGTGCCAAGTACCCTGGTCTCACCAGTAGTGTGACCACCGTTGGGCTTCGGGAGGAGCCCTCAACTTACTTGGGTGCCACCTGGACTTAACGAGGGGTACAAGGTGAGATGTTCTGGCTGGCAAAGGGGCACGGCTGTTAGCAAAGTCTTTTGAGCCGAAGGTCACAGTACAAAAGGATTAGGCAGAAGGATGGTCAGACAGGCTGGGTCGAGGCAGCGGATATCAGAAATGTCAGGCAGGCAAGGGTCAAACCGGGTTGTCAATCAAGGGGTTAAGCTGGAACAGTTGTCGTAGGCAGGCAAGGGTCAGGATACAGAATGCAGAGTAGTCAGGGAACAGGCAGGAGTCAAAACCGGATAATCAGATACAGGATCAGATACACAAGGCTCAGGAAACCACCAGAAAACCAAGTTCTATCACAGGCATCTGGCTGCAGTCAGAATTTGCCTTTTATAGGGGAAGAATTTGCGCCACAGAACATGTGTTTTCGCACCAAAGCGCGCTGGCCTAAGAGCCAAGATGGCCCCGGCTCCTAAGAACCACGCTGCGGACGTCCACGCCGATGACGCGGCGGGCAACCCCGCCATACGGGTACTTTTATTACAGTTGAGGTGGTTGCTGTTTCCTTTCTGTATATATCTGTTTGTAAGAAACCATTTTTATCCTTTATTATAGTAATGTCCAAAAAGTCAATTTGGTGCAGATCAGCAACAAAGGTTAATTTGAGATTCAATTTATTGTCATTCAAAAATGTGATGAACTGCTATAGAGATTCATGTGATCCTTCTCATATGATAAGCAGATCATCAATATGGCGTATCCATTGATTGATGTTACAGGTCCATTGGTCTGTCTTTTCTGAGAAAACATAATACTGTTCCCACCATCCCAAAAATAAATTGGTATAGGTGGGCGCAAAGGGGGCTCCCATGGCGGTCCCCTGTGTTTGTAAGTAGTATCTGTCATTGAAGACAAAATAATTGTGTGTAAGACAGAAATGTAATAAGTCTGAAAGAAAGGTTCTGAAGTCTATGCCAAAATCGCTTTCGAGAAAAGCATTTACTGCTTTGATACCTATTTTGTGGTCGATACATGTATATAGCGACGTAACATCGCAAGTTTCTTTGCCTACTCTGATGTCTTTTAGTTTTCGCAGGACATCTCCTGTGTCTTTGACATAGGAGGGCAGTGATGAAACGAAGGGACGTAATTTTGTATCGAATTGGTCGGCAACTTCACATAAGTTGCCATTACCAGATATAATTGGTCGGCCTGGAGGTTTATCTTTGTTTTTATGTATTTTTGGCAACATGTAGAAAGTTGGTATCCTCGGGTTCAAATTAGTTAGTGCTTTGTGCTCCTGTGGCGATAGCACTCCAGAATCTTTAGCATCTTTTAATAATTTGTGGTATTTTTTGCTAAAATCTGTAGGGTCGTAATGAAGTTTCTGATAGCAGATATTGTCACTCAGTTGTTTTAAGGCCTCAGCCATATACATGGTTTTTGGCCATATGACTATATTTCCCCCTTTGTCAGTGGCCTTTATAACAACATCATCCCATTTACTGATTTGGTTGATGGCACATCTCTCTGCGTGAGATAAATTATTATCAATACCTTTATCGGGTAAAAGGCTGAAGTCTTTCATTACCAATTCCCCGAATATTTGTACTGCAGGACATATTTGCCCAGTGGGGGTAAAGGTGCTTTGTGCTTTAAACTGTCTCTGGGGTACATTGTCCTCATTAAGTAAGGAGCATAGATCTTTTGAGGCACGATCAAACATCATGTCTTCTTCATTGAGTATTTGTTGTGCAGTATGAGTATCAAATGGGTTGTTCCATCTTGTTAGTTGTGAAATGGGATTGAATTCATTGGTTCTAGAATTATTACTGGAGGAGAAATGTTTGTTTAGCAGTAATTTTCTGCAAAATAGAAATAAGTCTTTGTATAGTGTAAATTTATCGACATTAGAACTCGGTGAAAAAGACAGACCTTTTTGAAGAACCTCCTTTTGTTTGTCTGTCAATACATGTTCACTTAAATTAATAACGCTTAGTTCTTCTGATCCAATGATCTCTCCCTCTGTTTCTCTCCCACATATTCTGTCTGGGATAACCCCATCTGTTTCGGTTTCTTTTTTTTGTAACATATTTTTATTAAAGAATTTTCATAAGAAATAAACATATATAACAGAAACAATAAAGTATCCACAAGAAGAAAAAATACAAAAACAAGAAAGCAGAAAGAAAACAAAAAATAAAGAAATTTCTCACATAGTGCCATATTATAAAAAAGATGGTTGATTAACATCAGTTAGTGATCATTGTTCAGGATGAGATACCTTATGCCAGGGGTAGGCAACCTGAGGCTCCGGAGCCTCATGTGGCTCTTCATCCTACTTGCTGCGGCTCAGGTCGGGCTATACAGCCCTCGCACCTGCTGGCGGCTGCTTGATTGTGTGACCGGGGTAAGCTAACGGTTAGCTAACTGCAGTCGCACACTCAGGAAGCCGCCACCAGGTGCGAGGGCTGTATAGATATCCCAGGAGTGACAGGCAAGACCGAGCCGCAGAAAGATGATTCATCATGGTCCTTACCACGGTCACAAACTCAAGACAAGAGAAGGAAGATCAGCATTGAACTTCAGAAACAGAATTTACATTAAACAGATGAGAACACTAGCATTTAATAGGGCTATTTAGTGTTTAATTTATTTCAAAGTAGGCCTACACATACACACTGCACTTCTGTTTGTTGTATTCTGTTGTTGTAACAGTTAACATTGAAAAAAGGTTAAAACTTTTAAAAGTCTGTTTTAAAAATCTGTTTTACTGTATGTTTTGCGGCTCTAGACTATTTTTCTTTAGTGGAAGAGGGGGCAAAATGGCTCTTTTGATAGTAAAGGTTGCTGACCCCTGCCTTATGCGGTGGAAAACAATAGGTAATCAGTAGTAGATATTAGTGATGGGCGAATTTGTGCAGTTTCGCTTCGCCGAAAAATTTGCGAATTTCGCGCGAAATTCGCGAAACGGCGAAAAATTCACGAAACGGCGCCGGCGTCTCGTTTTTGACGCCGGCGCCCGTTTTTCCGACGCCGGCGCCAGTTTTTGGCGCCGACGTCTGTTTTTGGCGCCCGTTTCGCGAATTTTTTCCGTTTTTCGAAAAAAAATTTTTTTGACGCCGGCGAATTTTTTCCGCTAATTTTCGCGCCCGTTTCGCGAATTTATTCGCCGACGGCGAATCGCGCAATTTCCCCCTCGAATTTGCGCCTGGCGAATAAATTCGCCCATCACTAGTAGATATCTATTTTCAGTATAATTAAGGACCCATAACAAACTGCAATATACAGCCAATTTGTTGACACTATGAGGGTAGCCCCTTAATCAGGGAGGTTATACTGTATATGAAACAAATTAGTTCCCAAATAGACCAAGTATTCATATGTTGGGGATTAGAATTATGTAAATAAGCTATATTTGCCTCAAAAATTCTATTAGTATTGACTCTATTGATTATCTCTTGAATGGTTGGGCAATTAAGAGTTTTCCGTTTGGCCGCTATTGCTATCCGTGCAGCTGTCAGTATATGATTAGCTAATTTTTGGCCGAGTTTTGGTATACCAATTAGGGATGCACCGAATCCAGGATTCGGTTCGGGATTCGGCCAGGATTCGGCCTTTTTCAGCAGGATTCGGATTCGGCCAAATCCTTCTGCCTGGCCGAACCGAATCCGAACCCTAATTTGCATATGCAAATTAGGAGCGGGAGGGAAATCACGTGACTTTTTGTCAGAAAACGAGGAAGTAAAAAATGTTTTCCCCTTCCCACCCTAATTTGCATATTCGGTTCGGTATTTGGCCGAATCTTTCACAAAGGATTCGGGGGTTCGGCCGAATCCAAAATAGTGGATTCGGTGCATCCCTAATACCAATGAATGGCTTGCCTAAAAGGAAGGTGGATATCTCTAATGGTACCTGTGTTATTAAAACCTGATCCAGAATTTTTTTAACCGTCAACCACAATGGGCGAACAACTGGGCATTCCCAAAAAATATGTGGAAGCGTGCCTACTTCCCCGCATCCTCTCCAACAGAATGGCAAATGAATAACCTATGCAAAATCTTATAGATATGCTATAGATATGTTCTTTCTGCCTCACACATGTAACCATTCGTCGAGCATTGCTCCAAATTCCTGACCAATCTTCTGGGGACTTTGCAGTCTTTAAATATGGATGGAGAAAGTGGCGGAGTTGAAAGTATTCAAATTGATGTAGAGGAGATTGTGGCGCTAGTTCCCGTAAGTCCTGTAACGTTGGAGGGGTTTTAGCAGGGTTATTAAGTAGATCACCTACTGTAAATAGACCTGTCTGTCCCCACCTTTTGCAGAATGAAGTGTTGTCGCCCGGGGGAAAAGTAGGATTTCGAAAGTAGCTTGTGTTTAGGGAATAACGTGACAGCAAGTCTCATTTGTATTTTAAGTTATCCCAAATTCTCAGAGTCCGCTGAGTTGTTGGAAGCAGATTGATTCTTGGTCTATCTTTAGAGCCGTCCAACCAAATTCGTGAATTGATATATTGATATATCAGGGGTAGCCAGGCTTTCGATAGAGGCCCATATTGTGGGTAAAGATTGCTTTGACCATGCCAATAGTTGTCTCAATTGCGCTGCTTCGTAATACCTTTGTAAATTGGGTACCCCTAAACCTCCATAGCTAATTGATGTAGTCAAAATCGATCTAGCTAATCGGTGGCTCTTTTGGTTCCAAATAAAATTATGGAATTGGCTTTGTATAGTTTTCAGCATTTTTGGGGGAATCATAATCTGTAAAGTTTCAAACAGATACAGGTATTTTGGCAAAAGACTTATTTTAATCGCTGCTATCTTACCAAACCAGGATATCGGATATTGTGACCACCTTGCAAGTTGTCTTTTGGTGAAACTGATAAGGGGATTAAAATTGGCCTCAAATAAAGAGTCATATGTAGTTGTAATTTGCATGCCCAAATAAGTAATATAGTCATCCTTCCAACGATAATTGAAACCAGCTTTCAACAGCGATCTGCTGGGGCAACATTGAGAGATAGAGCCTCAGACTTTGCTAAGTTCAATTTATATCCAGAAAAAGAGCTAAAATCCCTTATGAAAGCATGCAAATTGGGTAATGATACAATAGGGTTAGTCAATGTTAAGATGACATCGTCTGCAAAAAGGGCAATCTTAAATTGCAATGAGGTGATCGGAACACCCGAGATATTAGGGTTCAGTCTGATAGCTGCTACCAAAGGTTCAATACTAAGTGCATACAGTATAATAGGGGTGAAAGAGGACAGCCCTGTCTCGTGCCATTTCTTATTGGGATAGATTTATTAGCTTGCCCAGGTAGCTTTAGGCAAGTTGAAGGTTGGCTATAAAGGCCTTGTAATGCCGTTAAAAATGGACCTTTCAATTCCAGATGGGTGAGTAGGGAGAATAAATACCTCCAACTTAAGCTATCAAAGGCCTTTTCGGCATCGAGACTTAAAACTACTGATGGTAGGTGAGTAGTATTGAGTGTCTCGATAAGATTGATAACCCGTCGGGTGTTGTCCCCTGCCTGTCAGCCTAATATAAACTCCAACAATTCACGATGAATTAGATTAGGCAATATTGGGGCTAATCTATTTGCTAGAATTTTTGAAAAAAGCTTAAGATCGGAATTCAGAAGGGCAATGGGCCTATGATTTGTACATAAAGTGTGATCTTTTCCCTCTTTGGGAATGAGAGAGAGATATGAAGCCTGGGTTGTCTTGGGGATTGGAGAACCTTGTAAAAATTGGTTGAAGAGCTTCAGCAAATAAGGGCAAAGAATATGTGCAAACAGTTTATAATATTTATAAGGCAGCCCATCTGGTCCTGGGGTTTTGCCACTTGGCATATTCTTAAGCGCAAATGCTAGCTCTTCTGAAGTAATTTCCATATTCAAGGATTGCAAGTCAACAGCATTAAATTTAGGCAGGTTAAGATCAGTCAGGAAGGTAATTATAGGGTCAGTAACTTTGCCAACATTTTCTGAAGAGGGCTGGGGTAAATTATACAGGCTATGATAAAATTTATAGAACTGAGCTCCAATTTGTATAGGGTCGTAAGTGAGTTGCCCAGTTTCAGTTTGGATCCTATTAATTTAGGAAGATGCTTGTTGGTCTTTGAGCTGTTGTGTCAAAATGGTATGTTGTTTGTCTCCTTTTTCATAAAAAGTCTGTCTGGTCCAAAGTATAGCTTTGGAGACATCATCAAGTTTAATCCGTACTAAGTCTTTTCGAAGATTGACAAACTGGTCAAGCATTGAGTCGGTACAGCACTGATTATATTGTGATTCTAAATCTCTAAGCTTTCTATGAAGGGAGAAACATGTCTCTGTCCGCGTCTTCCATTTACTAGCGGTTAAAGCTATGAAGTGACCTCTAATGGTAGCCTTATGGGCTTCCCACAAGGTCAAAAGATTCTGAACTGACCCATCGTTAATTTGGAAATATTCTTTCAAATTTGTTTCAATTTGCTTAAAGGCCTCAGGGCTATGTAAAATGGTCTCATTTAGTCGCCAGTGAGGCGTTCTAGGTGGAGGTTTCAGCAGGTCTATAATGAGTGCTATTGGCACGTGGTCTGACCAGGTAATTGGATAAATTTCAGTGGAAAAACGTAAACGTAAAGCAGATTGTGAGATAAGGAAATTATCAATACGTGAATGAATCTTATGTACTGGAGAATAATAAGTGTATTGCTTGTCCTAGGGCCACAGATACATTTGCAAGTTTACCTATTAGCAACAAATAATGACCACTAGGGTCACTAAAGGTCTGATCAACAATCAATGGACAATCTTTATGGATGAGTATGGCTACTCCCGCTTTTTTGAGAGGGCCTGAAGCATAGAAGGTTGTGGGGTAATATTTGGAGTACAGTCTACAGGTACCATTATTTATAAAATGGGTCTCCTGAATAAAGGCAATGTCCGCCTGTAAGGCCTTAACCTTCTTCAGAGCCAAATATCTTTTAGTTATACTATTAAAGCCTTTTACATTAATTGAAACAATCTTCGCCATAAGTTAAACTTTGTGTATAAAGCTATATCTATCTGTACCCATGATAGCATCCTAAACATTGTAAGGTGATCAGACCTACAGAGTGTCCCTGTTTGTAAACACATGAAAATTGTGACCTTTACCAAATTACGTGAACAATCAGTGATATTGAACATACAAAAATTCAAAGTATAATGAAAATATTTAGACCAAATAAACTTAAACCATCCATTGACAGCAACAGTTATAGTGAGAAAAGAAAAAAAGAAAATATGAAAAAAGATAGAATTATAGCCAAAACTGTTGGGTAAATATAGATCAGACTCATATAGAAAGAGTCAATGTCACAGCATCTCACCCTTATCTGTCTCTGTTTCTTAACCTTCTTATATCCCCTTCTGGTCCACTTGTGTCTCCTGTGTTAGAAGTAGATCATTGGTGGATTGGGAATCAATTGGATGGTCAGATTTAGCTTTAATGTTGGATGGTCAGAATTAGCTTTAATGTTTTCATTTGTTTCTACATCAGATGTACCTGTGCCTGTGAAATCATGCTCAGAATATGATCGATTGTGTGTGAATCTTTCACTTTTCTTTCCCCATCTATAAATGTTACCTGTTTTGAAATCATGTACATCTCTCATAAATTTCTGTCTTTCCTTGGCAATCGTTTCCTGTTCTAATGTATCCAAGTGTTCATCCATCTTGTGGATGCAAGAAGTATATTCTAGACAATATTAATACTCTTGTAACAGGACTTCTTTGTTTTTAATTTTTTCTGTGAGCTCATTGTGTCCTCATATTCGCTGAGTAATTTTATCAGGTCAATGGAACATTTAGATAAGATATCCTCCCATCTTTGTTTGAAAGTGGGTGCATTGGTAATAAAGGCCGGGAATATTCTGATCCTCCAGGTATTTCATATAGGTGGATTTATTCCACCAAGCCTTTAGTAATTTAACATTATCTCCCCGATATTAATTTAACAATGTCATTAGTGTCTGATCAGATTGTAATTGGGAATCAGTTTTATCCCGAGAAAAGGTTTCATTTTACCCTCCCATTTTCTAATGCAGGATTGTAAAGAGGACATGTTTATCTGGTCTAGATGGATATAGTAAGATAATAGTGGTGATGAGGAGCTGGAAATGAAGGTTTATCCCCGTTCAGGGTTTTGTTAAACCTTAAAGTAAAATTTATAAATTGGTTTTCTTGGTTTTTCTGCACCTTCTAACCACCCATCACCACTGTTTAGAAGTCCTTTAATCTTAAAAGTGCAGACAGCTCTTAAAATTGATCATGAATTTGTACCAAAAACAAAGGAACTGCAAAGAAGAGCTAACGAGGTCGCACAGCCTAATTAATGAATATAATTAGATTGTATGTAACTTGGAAACCATGAAAGGAATAATTAATGCCTTAAAAGATGTTTTTGATGAGTGCAAATACATTCATTCAAAATAAATTCATTGTGTCCACACTTTAATGTGTTGTCATTATTATATCTTGTGATAAACAATAAAGAGTTAATAAAGTGCAATAGTGTAAGGGGTGCTAGTTACGTAAGCAACAGTTCTCATTCCACTAGTCTGTAGAAGAAGGAATCACTCAATAAAACATAACATTTAATAGTTCATTTAAAAAGAGGGATTTAATGAAATATAAAAACACTTAAAAATATGATGTATCCCGATCTGGTTTCACAGTTGTAAGGATTGCAGTATATCAGAGTAATGAAAATACAGGTCCCACCTAGATCATTACATCAACCTATATGCCCTCTGATAGTAGTATGAGTTGGGTGGGGAGCAGGAGGGTGTCTATAGTAAAAGAAATTAGGTAGCTCCCATTTTGGGAAAAACAACGGACAAACCAACACCTTGTATGCTGGACCTTGAAGTATCGCACAAGTGTTAATTCCAAAATGGTGTGCAAGGAGAGTAAACTGACACTTTGTCCTCTCAGAGGCACCTAAGTAGGTATGGCCTATTCCCTATGTCCTGTGTTAAAGCAACACCAAAAGTTTGGACATGAACACAATGGGTTAAATAACCAAATGGGTTGGACATGAACACAATGGGTTAAATAACCAAAGGTAGTGCATACAAACGGAGGACAGACCCAGTGTACTGTACCTTGCAGTATTATACAGACATATATGTTTCCAATACGGTGTGCATAGAGTAACTGGCGCTTTGTCCTCTCAGAGGCACCTAAGTAAGTGTGTCCGATTCCCTATCTGTCCTCCGTTTGTATGCACTACCTTTGGTTATTTAACCAAGAAGCCCAATTTGTAATTTTCCATGTTACTAACCCTCCCTATCACTAGAATCAACAACGCAACTCAAAAGTGGGTTAACCAGGTCTCTACGGTCACCCGATTGGCAATCAGTTCCAAATGGAAATCCCTAGTAATTCCTACAATCAAGGAGGTTATCTCTAGGCTTGAGAGCAATAAGAGATTTGAGGAAATGACCGCTCGAATAAGTAAATCGCTGCAATTGCATAGTAAGGCATGGGGTAATTGGGACTACTTTCTAACAACCAGGGATGCTGACACCCAAGATGAATGAAAAATGATCTTTTGATATATATATATATATATATATGTAAAAGAGATTGTCCTCTTGCTCCATCTCCTTTAATTTCACTTTATGTCATTTTATAGTGCTCTTTCCTTTTTCTGTTTACTCTTCCCCCTCTCTCATTGCTGCTTATGGTTTTTATTAATATTGTTATGTTCTCGACTTGATTATACAAGTAAAATGCAAATGTCAGTATTGTAAAAGTGAAAACAAACACAGATAACTGGCACAACTGGAAACATCTGTACTTTATTGTGAAAATTAATAAAAAAAATAAGTTAAAAAAAAAATGTGATAATTTGAGAACAACCTATTCCTTGACGGGTGAATGGCCGGTATACAGAGTGCAATAATATAAGACTAATATCAATTACTTAAAGGGATCCTGTCATCGGAAAACATGTTTTTTTAAAAACGCATCCGTTAATAGTGCTACTCCAGCAGAATTCTGCACTGAAATCCATTTCTCAAAAGAGCAAACAGATTTTTTTATATTCAATTTTGAAATCTGACATGGGGCTAGACATTTTGTCAATTTCCCAGCTGCCCCTGGTCATGTGACCATAACAAATGGGCAGCAGATATGGAAATTCATTCATTCATTCATTATTTAAAATTTTAAGACGGAAATATGCCCAAGGGATTGTGCTTTGGAGATCACTACCCAAGAGTTTGTTGTCATATTGGGTTTGAGAGGAAACTGGTTCAATTCCCATTCCAGACACAGATCAGCCTAAATACAAAATCAAACAATCAAACTCAGTGGATTTTTTTTATAAATATTATTTTTTATTTCATGTTGCTCACATTATTACAAACTTGGAAAGATATGAGGAATACAAATTGCCATATGCCGTATCCTTTAGACCTCTAACTTTTCTGTTCCATTTTCTTCTTCAAAAAAGCAAAAAATCGCCATCTTTTCTTCTTCTTTTCTTCAACTTCTTCTACTTGTCCTTTCTCTATATCTATTTCAACATCATTGTCTTTTACATCAGGACTGGGATTTTTTTTCTTCCTTGACATTCTTTTGCTTTTCATTGGCGTCTTTAACTTTTTTCTTTGAAAGTCAACGTTTCTTTCTCTGTTCTTTTTTGGTGTCAACTGCAACTTTTTCCTGAAGCCCCTCCTTTGGCTCAGTGACCTGCGGCTCAGTAATCTGCTCATGTGACACTTCAATATTCACAGGACTGGGATTATTTTCTTTTTCATTGCTTTGCAGTATCTTTTCCCCAGCCTTAACCGCTTCTGCTATTATCTCAGTATTTGCGGTTTTGGGTAAATCAACCAGTCCTAACATATAAAATATCACTGGGTCAAGAAACTTTTCCTGATAATAATCAGCAATATTGTACCATCTGGTATACGCATGGCTACTTTGTGGATAGTCCTCTATGCAGACATATATATTCTTATGAATATCAGTTACCCCTTAGTGCCCACTCACATATATTTTATATACTTGCAGCTGATATTGCCCTCACCCCCTTTTGAAGTATTAATACCGGAGAACATAAAAATAATTTCCTCATTACATTAAAATATGGTATGAGCTCATGCACAGTATTATGGAAAATCAGGAGAATAAGGAGAAAATATTTACCAGGCACATAGATGACGGTATGTTTCTCGTCAGGAGAGTCCACTGCAATTAAAAAAGAAAAAGTTTACGTTTTTTCCTATATTGAGACTCATACACAGTAATGCAGTATATTTAAGTATTTACAGGGAACATTATGGGAATTAAGTTCAAGCGCTACTTGTTTTTCAAACTAGAAGAAATAATTTTTGCAATTTTTTTTTAATCTTGTGGAACTTTTTATATTAAGATAAATATGGTAACCAGAAAAATCAGTGTTTAGACGCCACTTTTTTACCGACATTAAACCTGCCTCTGCCTTTCATGGGGGTCATGTGAATGTAAATGGCCCGTTGATCGGATATTAAAGGAACTGTTACTTCCAGCAGTACCTGTGTATTCACTCTAAGCATAAGGGCCGGCCTGGAGTGTCGAGGCCATAAAGGCCCGGGCCTAGGGCAACAAGATTTTAGTGAGCGCCAGTCGTATTCTAAAGAAAACTGGGAACTCTTAGTGCTGCACGTGTAATCCCCAGTGCTCTAGTCCAAGGCTGAAATCCGGCCCTGCATAACAGGTTTTTGGAGGCATTTTTCATGTTCAGAAATAATATGATATATATATATATATATATATATATATATATATATATATATATATATATATATATACTATGAGCTACAATAGGACTGTCTTTCCTGTTTTTTCTCTGCTATTCCCATCATACACAATATATGAACACCTTCTGCTTAAGAGTTAGTCCACATGAGGAGATTCGGGGAGATTTAGTCGCCTGGCGACTAATCGCCTCTTCTTCTGGGCATCAATCTCCCCGAACTGCCTTTGTGTGTCTTCCCATCCGCTATAATGAAAATTCGCCTGCGCTAAAGCACACACGGCACTTCATTATCTGAAGTCGCTCGAAGTTGCCTCACAAGATTGTCGCCCAGAAGAAGAGACGATTAGTCGCCAGGCGAGTAAATCTTCCTGAATCTCCTCATGTGGACTAACCCTAAAGGGAGACTTTTCTATATATAAAAACCCCTGTGTTTTAACTTACAGCTAATTGTTGTGCTCTTTAGCTTCTCCTGCCGCTCTTCCTCTTCTTTCTGGATTTTTATCTCTTGCCTGTTAAACAGAAGATGATAGAAATGGTGAGACCAATCAAACCCTGTGTTCCCTGAGATTCCATTGTATTACAACGTGCAGTTTAGTTAATGACAACTCACCAAGCACCATGGAAGAGGAGTATGAAGGCTGCTACAGCCACGAGTAGATCTACTGCAGGGACTATTTTCCCAAGGAGAGGCCATTGATCTATAGAAAGAGAGAATGCATTAGTGAGTAGAACTCCAGTCACTATATTTGGACCCATGTGAAAAATAGATGTTGAAATCCTAGAGAAATAACCCTCTTCTGATGTGAAATGCCCCACGTGATCATCCAGTCTCTCAAACCCCTATGAGAAATGACACTTGTATAGGACTCTCTGTGGGGCAAGGCAACTGCAGAGTTTAACAACAGGAGGTGAGAAAGGAGAGTATTTATGCAATGAGGGAATTCTGCAAACAACTTTCTCATTTTAAATAAAAACCTAAAGTCCAAAAGCAAGTAATATATACTGTATATATAAATATAAAAGCTCACCAGGTGTAGTGGTCTGAATATCCAAAGTGCTGGGCTCCGTAACAGTATTATAGGCCGACGTTTCAGATTCTGATTTGTAAAAAGGAAAGAAAGGGAAAAAATCATTATTTAAGAAAAATCAAATATTAAATAGATCCTAATACCACTCAATAAAATCTGAAAATGTACCAGCTGATAAACACACAGATACCAACACAAGATACATAGAATGCCTTTCACAAAACAAAACAACTAAATGATATATATATGTTGTATATATAATTTTATATATATTTTCATGGGATCCGTTATCTGTAAACTCGTAATCCAGAAAGCTCCCATAGACTCCCATAGTTTTTGGATAATTTTTTTCTCTGCAGTAATAAACCAATAGCTTCTACCTGATCCCAACTAAGATATAATTAATCCTCAATCGATGCAAAACCAACCTATTGGGTTGATTTGATATCTATATAGGATCTATCAATAAAAATCAATAAAGCTCTCCTAACCTGTACTTAGTTTTGTCATAGGAAATCCGTTTGATTGTAGATAAACAAAAAATAGAATAAAAGTTTTGAATAAAATAAGAGACATGTTGTTAGGCATTATGACATCATCACTAATACAGTATTTTATGGGATGGAGAAGTTTTAGCAATGGTTTTACTGCCAATGAGCGCCCTCAAATAACGGCTTCTAAAATATAAACACCAACACGAGATACATAGAATGACTTTAGCAAAACTAAACTAAATTGTATACATACATTTATGGGATCCGTTATCCAGAAACTCGTTATCCAGAAAGCTCCCGTAGACTCCAGAAAGCTCCCGTAGACTCCATATTATCCAAATTTTTAAAAATGTCCTTTTTCTCTGCAATAATAAAACAGTAGCTTGTACCTGATCCCAACTAAGATATAATTAATCCTTATTAGAACCAGAACCAACCTATTGGGTTTATTTAATATCTACATGACTTTCTGGAGATGAAAAGATCTGTTATCTGGAAAACCACAGGTCCCAAGCATTCTCGATAACAAGTCCCATACCTGTATATATCTATATATATTTTAATATATAATTTTGTGGCCAATGATCAGCACATTCAGGGATTTCCAGGGCAGTTACAAATAAAATGGTATCTATATAGGATCCCATACCTGTATATATTTACATACATCAGGGATAGGAACGATGGAGCGATACAAGGCCCAAGGTCAGCGCTGTACACAGGTCCGGACTGAGAATTAAAATAGGCCCTGGCATTTCAGGTACATAGAGGCCCAAACAGCCCCACCAGCCCACTTTATACTGACTTTCTATGGCACCTTATAGCAGCCCCTTTGGCATTTGCCAGAACCCACAGATTGCCAGTCCGGGCCTGGCTGTACATGAGATCATCAGCCACCCCCAGCAAGTCCGGCAGAGAGTAAGGGACATCTATTTCGGGAACCTGTCCCAGGTCTGGTACATAGAAGTAATTCTCTGCTGTTTAAAGGGAAAGGAAACAATGATAACATGAATATTACTGCACAAGGAATTCGCCTTTTAGAACATCCAGTGACCAACTGCTTACCAGCTGCTCCCTCGTTGTGATGGATAGGGGCGCATCAAAAAGCTTTTCTTCATCCTCACCTTCTAATGCGGGGTTAGTACAAGTCACGACCCCAGCAAGTGGGTCAAGGAACACATACTTCTTATAGCTGTTAATAGGGAATATAGAACAAGTCAAAGAAAACCTTTACTTTCTACTCCACACACGACCATTTGTGGTACCAGATCCCTACCCACAATGAACCAATTCTAGGATCTTTCCCAGTATATTACACCAACCCAAATCAACGTTCCCTCTAAGCTGTGCGGCACACAGATTTCAATACAACATAGGGTGGTAGGCACAAAGAAAATTGTTTGAAAACACAAAACTGCATTTATTCTGACCTGCGCACACAGTTTTTAAAAATGCGCACACAAGTTTAAAATATTGTTAATAATGCTAATTCAAGACAGACCAGTTGTAGTACCACGGAAGTGATGGAATGGATTCTGGTTGGTATAGAATTGGTTAAGGTCTGGTCAGCAGCAGAGTGACCACATGAGATGGTCTCTAGAAATTGAGACAAAGGAAATATGACACTTTCCAAGGAATGTATAAACCCTCTCACAAGCTTCAATATGATACCATCTTCATTAGCAGATATGTCTTAAATGAGGCTGAAGAGGGTCTTTTGTCCCTGGACAAGTGACGTAAAGTGATTGGGGAGCAGGAAAGAACTATATAGTGTAAGGGAATTGGGAACATCTTTCTCTTTGGATCCTGACCTCCTAGAACACAGGACACTGCAACAATGCTAGTATTTGGTAACCATGCAGGTAAAGTTAGTATGCCTTAAGACTGTTTTAATAAGTTGTGTCACATGCGTTATCCAGTAATGTATTTATTGATGTTGTGTATTATGCCTTATTGAATAAAGTCGTGGTTGTAGAAAGCAAGAAGTGTGAAAGCAGTCTTTACACTTATTTTGGGTTAATATAAATGTTAATATTTAACAAATATGCAAACAAAATTTCCACCTCCGGAGGCAGGACAGAAGAAGAAAGACTTTGGCTCCACCCTTCTCATATAAAGGCAGGTTCCTCTAGTTTCCCTCAGTTCGTGTAGTCAGCTTAGTTAGTAGGAAAAATCAGAGTAAATGCATGCAGCATATAAACAATAACATTGAACCATATCTTAGTATAATATATATATAACTTAACTGAAGGGCGGGGCTTTCTGCACTGACAGTTCGGGCCGTCTAGAAAAGGAGATTTTGTTCAGCTTATGCCTGGTGTCGGAATGCCCAGGATGTACTCATACCTCTGGTGGAGTGAGCAGTGATTCTGTCCGGTGGAGTCTGGCCTTGTGCAGTGTATGCTTTTTGAATTGACTGTTTGATCCAACGGGAAAAACTAATAATGCGCCTGTCTTGCGGATGTCTTTAACCCTGTGTAGGTAGAACTTAAGGGTCCTGACAGGGTCCAGAGTGTGTAGAGCTGCTTCCTTCTGATTGGCCGGAGAAGGGCAGAAAGTCGGAATGACTATCTCTTGATTGAGGTGGAATTCAGAGACAACCTTCGGAAGGAAGGATGGAATTGTACGAAGAACTGCCCTGTCATGATGGAAAACGAGAAAGGGTGCTTTGCATGAGAATGCACTGAGCTCCGACACACGTCTTGCTGAAGCAATTGCCAGGAGAAAGGTCGTGAGCAACTGAAGCGGTATGGACCCAAGAGGTTCAAAAGGTGGGCGTTGAAGTGTGTGAAGCACTAGGGTGAGGTCCCATAGCGGGACTGGTGCCTTTACTGGAGGAGCTACATGAGCCACCCCCTGCATGAAAGTCTTGACATCGGGCAGAAGAGCTAGGTGTTTTTGAAAAAGGACTGAGAGTGCTGAAATCTGAGACTTGAGGGAGCCTAGGGACAGACCCATGGATAGGCCCTCTTGCAGAAAATCCAGTGGCATGGGAATGGAAAGGACTCTGAATCTTACTTTATGTTGTGAACACCACTTGCGATAGGTAGCCCAGACTCTGTGGTAGGCCTTGGCAGACACCGGCTTTCGTGCTGCGCACATAGTGTGAGAAAACCCCTTTTGCATTAAAATTTCGGTCTCAAGAGCCACGCCGTCAAGTTGAGGCTTGATGGATTTGGATGTCATATGGGCACTTGAGTGAGAAGATCTGGAAGTGGAGGCAATGTCCATGGTTGCACCACTGAGTTTGGTGAACCAAGCTCTCCGAGGCCACCTTGGCGCTATTAGTATGAGAGTTGTCTGCTCTCTTTGCATTTTTCTGATGGTCCTGGGAATGAGTGGTAGAGGAGGAAACGCATATGCCAGATGAAAGGGCCAGTCGGCTGTCAGAGCGTCGGCGGCAATGGCCAGAGGGTCCCGGTACCAGGCCATGAATTCCGGCACCCTTCAGTTGTGCCTGGATGCCATGAGGTCTACCTCCGAGTTGCCCCACCTTTGAGTTATTTTGTGAAAAACTTCGTCCTTCAGGGTCCATTCGCCTGGGTCTAGAGACTGCCTGCTGAGGAAGTCTGCTTCCCAATTTTGCAGGCCTGGGATGTAGATGGCTGACAGAATCACTTGGTGAGCTTTGGCCCAGTGGAAGATGAGTTTTACCTCGTTTAGGGCTTCCCTGCTTCTTGTGCCCCTTTGGTGGTTGATGTAGGCTAGGCCACCATTGTGGCATTGTCTGACTGGACCTTCACTGCATGGTCTGTTAGATCCTGTTACCAATGTATCAGGCCCAGACGGATTGTCCGTATCTCAAATAGGTTGATCGGAAGTTTTTTTTCGTCCGGCTTCCACTTTCCCTGCACTGATCTTCCTTCGAGAACTGCGCCCCAGCCGAACAGGCTCGCATCTGTTGTTAGAATGCTCCAACTGGGCTCGCCCAGGGGTTTTCCTCTGGTGAGGTGGTTGGTCTGAAGCCACCACAGTAGAGAAGCCCTTGTTTGGCAGGACAGTCTTATCTCCTGGAGAAGAGATTTCCGTTTCCAGGCAGTGATTATGTTCCACTGAAGCTCCTTGAGGTGAAGTTGGGTGAATGGGACTGCTTCTATGGTCGACACCATGACTCCCAGTACCCTCATGCAGAAACGTGTCGTCTGTAGTTGCTTTTGAAGGAGTTTCCTTATGAGAGCTTGCAGATGGACGACCTTCTCATGAGGTAGAAAAATACTGACCGAGTGTTGAACTGCATGCCCAGGAATGTCATGGATTGGCTGGGCGTCAGGGAGGACTTTTTCAGGTTCAGGACCCAGCCAAGTTCCTGGAGCATCACTGGTAGTGATGGTGTAGAATTGTAAACAATTTTGTGTCATGGACATTAGAACCGATCAAATTGATTCCATGCGGAACCTCTGTTTGAAACAAACTGATTGAGAGTTTTTAAATTGAGTACTGGTCTGAACTTGCCTTCTTTTTTTGAGACCAGAAATAAGTTTGAGTAGAATCCTTTGAACTGCTCTTGTGGAGGGACTACTGTTACAACTGTTATAACTACTGCGTTGTGCATGTCTGTGACTATTGACATAAGGGCTTTTAGTTTGTCGGGGTTCTTTGGAATTGAGGATCTTCGGTATGTGTGGGGTGGCAGTGTGTTGAACGGAGTTCGGTATCCCTTCTTGATGATGGAGAGTACCCAATTGTCTTGAGTGTGAGCTTGCCAGATTGGAAAGACGAGCTCCTACCTCCCTGTAAGAGTCAGGTCGAGGAAGACTTAGTAGGGCCTGGTTTTCTGGTCTGTCTTGTTTGACTTGACCAGGATGGTCTTCCTTTCTTTTGTTCCCCACTTGGCTGTGACTGCTCCTGAAGGAGCGAAAAGGGAGGCTCTGAGAATTCCATGGTCGATTATACCGTCTATTGTGCTGTTCTGGCCTAGATTTTTTCCCGAAGGTAAAAAGGTGCTTTTGCCGTCTGTAACTTCTAATTTCCAGTGTAGCTAGCATTTCACGCAATAGGCGTTTGGAAGAGTTGGTTTCTAAACTTAAATGTGCCTTCCTTTTCTTACTATGAGCCGGAGGTTGGCTAATGGATGATTGAATAGTGGATTTAATCCAGTCAAACAATTCCACAAACTGAGGTGGTTTGGCTGATGTGGAAGGATTTTGCTCTAGTGCAGCATTGATTAAAGGGATCCTGTCATCGGAAAACATTTTTTTTTTAAACGCATCAGTTAATAGTGCTACTCCAGCAGAATTCTGCACTGAAATCCATTTCTCAAAAGAGCAAACAGATTTTTTTACATTCAATTTTGAAATCTGACATGGGGCTAGACATTTTATCAATTTCCCAGCTGCCCCTGGTCATGTGACTTGTGCCTGCACTTTAGGAGAGAAATGCTTTCTAGCAGGCTGCTGTTTTTCCTTCACAATGTAACTGAATGTGTCTCAGTGGGACATGGGTTCTTCCTATTGAGTGTTGTTCTTAGATCTACCAGAGAGCTGTTATCTTGTGTTAGGGAGCTGCTGGGGGGTGGGAAAGGGAGGGAGGTGAATGACTCCAACTTGCAGTACAGCAGTAAAGAGTGATTGAATTTTATCAGAGCACAAGTCACATGACTTTGGGCAGCTGGGAAATTGACAAAATGTCTAGCCCCATGTCAGATTTCAAAATAGAATATAAAAAAATCTGTTTGCTCTTTTGAGAAATGGATTTCAGTGCAGAATTCTACTGGAGCAGCACTATTAACTGGTTCATTTTGAATTTTTTTTCCCCATGTATACCTTTAAGTCCCCCACTCACTCTGAGGCCTAGAAGCCAAATACCTAAACCAGAATAGGTAAAGGGAGCTAGATAGTGGTCTCTCAGGTAGATTATACAATTACATGTTAATCAGCAGACAGAAGTCAGGGGGTTGAATTCATCAGTTGGGCTACAGTACAGTGGTGATTGCAGGTTGCAACCAGGAAAACCATGTTATGTTGCAATATATTCTGCAAAACGGTAATGCTAAGAAAATCTTCTTGCCTTCCAATGTATAAGGACCATGTATGGTATATCCATGTAACCCTACTTCAGTTTTATCGTAAATTACATCAAAACGGTATAAAAGCTTGTGGCATGGGGAGTATCTTTGGTAAGGCCTCGGGTTTCACCTAGGTGCCATGCTGTGGTGTTACTTCGACAGCTTACCCAGACTAAACTGTTATATTGTCTTGTTGGGCTAATAAACTAAAGCGTTTCCTTTCTGAGTTTTATCTTACAAACTAGGTCATGGTGGTATATAAAAAATACCAACACCCCCAATACACAAAAGGACCTGGCTGTTTGCAACAAATGAACAGGAATTATTTATTTAATTACTAAAAGACAGCACTTTCAACACTTGTTAATAAATAACAAATGGATATTTTTCTATATTAGGGAGCGGCTCTGTGGCCCTAAGCCCATGCCACTATTTTGGGTCTAAGATCTTGGTTATAAACATTGGTTTCAACTCATTGCTTCCTCTTCCTGGAAAGGATTGGTTATGTGATTCAGTGTAACTGCTTCCCTAAAATGAATCCATTTGAATTCCATTCAGTAACTATTTATCTTTTGCCAATGCACAGCCACTCATTAGCGTTTCCACATAAGAGGAAAGCAATCATTTCAGGCACTGCGGATAGAGGAAGTCTTTATTCTTACAATATGGTCCAGAAAATATGCTCCACTTAATAGCCTGAACACAAAGCATTAGCAGCATTGCTCTCATGTATAATCCATTAAGGTCTCTTTTATTGTACGTTTGGGACTTTTGTAAGGTGGTGCCTATATAAAAGTAGTAAACACAATTATTTGGAATTTCAGAAAACATTATAAGATCAAAGAAGAGCTGTAAGCAGGGTCTTGCACACACATACAGTATTAAAGGGAAACTAAATCCCCTGAACAATGTAGGTCTCTATAAAATATATTGAATAAAAGAGCTCATATGTAAAACCGACTTCATGTAAATAAACTATTTTCATAATAATATACTTTTTTAGTAGTATGTGCCATTGGGTAATTATAAATAGAAATTCACGGTGCACACAAACACACCAAACAAACCATACATGTTAGGTCACATGAGCCAATTAACAGACAGAGTTGTGTCTTTTGCTTCCACACTTCCTGTTACAGTTAGAGTTGAAGTATTTCTGGTCAGCTGATCTCTGAGACAGCACACAGACCATCACAAAATGGTGGTTCAAGGCAAGAGATGTAAAAGGGCAGTACTTACTTAAATATATAATATATATACCACTTTGGTAAGATTCTTTAATATGTCACTTAATATAATATAAACTATCTGTTGCTTAAGTATTAATTTTGAGGGTATAGTTTTTCTTTAAGGGGGTTGTTTATTAAAGTCCGAAAAATCAAGTTTTTTTACTTTGAAATCCAAATTTTTAGTTGAAAAAAATTGCTCTGCAGCACATTTATGTTCCCTGGGTGTCATGTGACCTGTCTGTACATTTTTAAAAGGCCGCCGACATACCTCCATTTGTGTTTTGAGGCTCTAGAGATGTCTATAAAATCTGCCCATCAGGCTTGGTTCATTAACAAAATACATTTGAAATGTTCTACCACCATATGCTCCACGTCCCCATCCTATGCTTGTGGGCAGAATGTGCCCCAAAGCCAGTGGATTTCCAAACCAGTAGGGGAAGTTAACCCTATTGGTTCCTACATAAATAACACTAAAGAAAATACAGCTTATAGGGTGGTAGCGTGAACCTTTCCTCCTCAGGTGACAATGGCAAACAAACATCAGTTAAAGGGATACTGTCATGGAAAAAAAAAATTTTTTCCCCAAAATGCATCAGTTAATAGTGCTGCTCCAGCAGACTTCTGCACTGAAATCCATTTCTCAAAAGAGCAAACAGATTTTTGTTATAGTTTGAAATCTGACATGGGGCTAGACATATTGTCAGTTTCCCAGCTGCCCCTAGTCGTGTGATGTGCTCTAATAAACTTGCTATATATGCTATAGACAGTCACTATTCACTGGGCCTATGTCTGCCCACAACTGTGTTGTCTTTCCATGTATACACAGATTTCCTCTCACTATCCTGCCACACTCCCAACAACACACCAGAAGGTAAGTTAGATGCTTTTTTAAAGCATTCGGCAGAGCAAATGATTTGAACAGAAACATTCAGAGAAATAGCAAATTGTCCCTATGTTGTTTTAAATAAATTTGCACTTTATATTTTAAAAGAAAAAAAAAAGAATATGTAAAAATTGCTTTAACTATTTTGGTACTATATAAATCTAAGATAATGATAATCCCCTTAAAGAATATGTAGCGCCTGCCCCCTAGTGGTAGGTATCAGAAAGTACAGGTATTGCAAATATCCATAGTGAATTTCATGCTCTCTCTAAAAGACCATTCACTTTAATTATTGAAGTTGTTTATATGTTGAGGTCATCATCTAACATAAATACATATCAGCTTATCCACTCTAAAACGCTGGTCACGCAGGTCTTCCGCGCCTCAGGCGCCGGTCTCTTAGGGAGCATGTGGCGCGCTTCCCTGGGATTTAAAGGCGCATACAATGGCACGAAATTTAAAACTATTTAAAGGTACAATTTCTTTTTACACGCTGCCCGTGATAGTTATTCTGATTCTGATTCCTGTTTTGACCCCTCCCTGGCTATTTAAAGATCCTGACTTCTGAATCCTGACCATTGCCTGGTTACCGACTTCGATTCTGCTAAACCCCTCTGATTGACTTCCTGGTTTGACCCTTGCCTGCCTGACTTTGTTTATTCTCTGCCTGCCCCGACCCGACCCGGCCTGTTCTGACTACTCTATTGCTTAATGCCTTGTACTACGACCTTCTGCCCAAAGACTCTCGCTAAACTGGTGGCATCCAAGTAGCTGAGAGCTCCTCCCAAAGCCAAAGGCAGTCACACTACAGGTGAAGCACGAGCCGAGACCAGGGTGCTTGGCATTTGTGTTGGGTGCCGACCGTTACACTTCTCCCACAAAAATAAACTGCCACAGACAGATAAATGTTTTATTTTTAATTTGTTATAATACTGTATCTGCCTGCACAACCTCTCCAGGAAGTGAATTCTACAAGTGTACAATTCAATGCATAAAATGACTTTCTCTAGTTGAAGAACAGGCACCTTCATCGTCCTAAAGACTGTGTGATTATTCAACTAAGGGAAGACAAGTGAACGTTGGGAAATAATGCCTTTATATTCAGTTAGCGTGTGGATGACTAACTACCAGTACATACTGCGCTCAGCTTCTAGTGTCCATTAAATATATATTACATACAGAGTAGTCATTGATAATTGCAAGCCAGTGGTTTTAAATATCCCTTTTCTATGTGATTTAATGGCTGTCATTCCCCATTCTCTTTCAGCAACAGGAAGACACACGGAGGTGCTTAATGGTATACATTACTGATATATTGCACCATATAAAAGCCAGTTACCCTGGCATCTTTCAGAGATTATTAAAGGCCATGTAAAGGCAAAGAAATAAAATCCAATTTTTACTATCTTTAATGAAAAAGAAACCTATCTCCAATATAAATTAATTAAAAAATGTGTACCGTTTTTATAAGAAACCTGACTGTATGCAGTGAAATTCTCCCTTCATTTACTGCTGTGGATAGGAATTGTCAGACAGTCCCTAACTGCTGAGCAGGGAAACAATCATACTTATGAACAGCAGGGGGAGCCCCCGCCTTACTTCCCAGCCATGCAGAACTCAAGCAGCTTTGTTTATGACGATCCCTAAGCAGCCCAGACCACACTGAGCATGTGCACAGTCTTAGTCTGGCAAAGATGTTTAACAAAGTAACAAGATAGTGACACCCTGTGGCCAACTTTGAAAGCATAAATTATTTGTTTGATTAGGTTTTGTGGTGCAGTAAGTTCATGTTTATATTTAGTATACAAAATACAGCATTTCTAGCCTTATTCTAGTTTAGACTTTACATGCCCTTTAATGCAGGAGTGCCCATACTTTACTAATGCGAGGTCTACTTTTAGTGATGTTGTCCCATTATGATCTACATCCATAATAACATTGTTGGCATTCTGTTCCATGGGAAATATTATTTAAATATTATATTGATTTATGAGAGAATTTATTGTATATTGCTATATTTCAGAAACAACTATTTCTTATGTAACCATAACAGAATAAATACCTGAATGAAAATGATGAAATAGGAGATTTATTTAGACAAGATGTTCGTTGACAGTGTCTTGAGATCTACTGGTCACCAGCTAAAGATCTACTGGTAGATACCGATCTACCTTTTGGGCACCCCTGCATTAATTAATCAAACAGAACTAGACAAAACACAATATCATCAAATCAAAAAGCCTCAAACCACCCATACACCCTCCTGCCTGCAGAGTCCTTCCCTCTGTCCATAGGCAACAGTCCAAAACCCTCTGCCAAGCCACCAATTCACAAGGTCAAACTTGCAAAATCATGTTTTTGGCCATATGGCCTTTATACCACCCCAACACAAAAACAATACCCCCACCCTCCTCCAAAAAACAAAACTTCCCCACCTTCCTACAAAGCTGCATGAGAAACAAAAGAAAATTCTTGCAGGACATATTTCTCCTCATACTCTGAGCTGTGCAATATTTGGTTTTCGCATAGGGGTGCCACCTTTGGGCTTTAGTGGGACCTTGTTGGTGATGTCACAGTGACGGGTGATGTCAGGATCAGGGTGGGTTATGATACAGTGATCCGTGATTGGCTGAACCCTGCATCATTCTAAAAGAGGGTCAAAACCAGGCAGGTGGCAACCCTATTTTGATGCCCAGGCTACAGGGTGGACTGGCAGAGCCTATAAGGGATGCAGCTCCCAATCAGAGAGAGAAAAACAACAGAGAGAGAGATCTGTATCTGCTGAGCACATAGCTTGTAGGATATATTGCAAGAAACTGAACCGTGCATTATTAGCCTTATCTTAAACTGCAACTATGTTAGTTAGCCAGAGAGTACTTGTGCTAGTGAGTCAGATAGAGCCCCATGTGTCCTCATTGCAGGAATATTAATTTTATTAGATGTCCGTTGCTTTTTATGCTTTCTGTATACGTCTGTGTCTTTTATTTTCTTAGTCGGACCCCCTTGAGGTGCTTATTAGGTGGAAACATAGAGCTGTAACGTTTCAGTTTTCCAGTCTGTTTCAAATTTCTGCAGAGTTTTCAGTTTAGTGGGATCACAGCAGTTAACAAGCCAGGTCCAAATAAGTATGATCCTATTCTGAGGTAGTGTGCTAAGAAAGGATTACTGATTTCCTGAAATACTAGCAATCAACACAGAAATGCAGCTGATACATCAGTTTGTTATTAGGCACCCTTTGTGTAGGGTGCAATTATAAACGTGCAATAAAGAAAAGGAATTTGCGCATGCTATTGGAGCCTACTGGGAGTTGTAATTGAACAACATCTGCAAAGGCCTCTGATTGTCCATCACTGATATAAAAAACGGAGCCTTCCTATTCTTTTTCCAAAACGTAATTAAAATGATATTACACCACCCATAATTTATCAGGCGATGAATATACAAACTCATTCATTCTTCACACCTCAGTTTTTCTGTTGTTGAATCAATCTCATCCCATATCCTTATGTAATTTCGAATTCTTTATTTTCTCATCTTCTCATGGACAAGTGGGCTGGGGTGTGAGTTTGTCAGTTAATATCATTAGTATGAAAAAGTGTTATGGACTCCAGAGACAAAGATGGAAGAGTATTGCTATCAGGGATAAATGCTAACTGCTATGCTTACTCAGTGCACAACTGAATGCCGCTGCTTACTCAATGTGCACCATTGGTTGCATTATGTACACTGGTTGCTGACTCAAGGATGTTAGTTACACAATACTTCTACAGATTCTCTCTCTCAGTCTGCGTTCTTCACACTCTTTTGTGTTCTTCTCCTGAAGTCTCCAGGACCCCTGTCATGTAGGGGATGCACAGACAGAGTGCCGTTAGCTGTACAGGGGATTTCTCTCTCTATTTATTTCCCCCACTTTTCTCAGCGGTGACCTCACATACAGTGATCAAACTTCACCCGTAGGATCTCTTCTAACCTACACCTGAAAGCTCAAATTCCCTACTTGGTGTCCAGTTGCCTCAGGGGCTCTACCCCAATCTACTGGCCTTTCTCACAAGCCTACCTATCTTTCATTCCTAGGGGCAGATTCACTAAAGGGTGAAGTGGCTAACGCTAGTGACTCTGCCAGCGTTACCTCCCGGAGGGACATCGCCAATTCACTAACTGGCGCAGGTGCCAATTCGGTAGCGAATGGGTCCGTCGCTAGCGTTCATTCGCACTCTATCACCAGGCAACTTTTCGATCTGGCGAATGATCGTCACTCCACAAATTCACTATAGTTCAGATTTTACTGAACGTTACTTCTTTCACCAAGTTGACTTCGCCACCTCAGACCAGACGAAGTGCTAAAAAGAAGCTACATTTTCTTCAATCTTCTGTCACTTACATCATATCCTGTGTGCCGAAAATGCATTAAAGTTAATAAAAACGCTGGCGACTTTTCCTTTTTTTAAGCGGTATTGGCTGCAAAAGTCCTAACTTAGACTTTTTTTGGGTAAACGGTTTTCTCCACACATTTTATAACATATGTAACATAGATTTTACAGTGTGGGCTCATGTGTAGGGCATTATATTAACTCTCTTGTCTTTATTAACTTCAAGGATTTTCACCAATATTTATAGGGATGCACCGAATCGGTTTGGTATTCGGCCAGGATTCTGCCTTTTTCAGCAGGATTCGGATTCGGCCTAATCCTTCTGCCCAGGCCGAACCAAATCCTAATTTGCATATGTAAATTAGGGGCGGGAGGGAAATCAAGTGACTTTTTGTCACAAAACAAGGAAGTAAAAAATGCTTCCCCTTCCCACCCCTAATTTACATATGCAAATTAGGGTTCGGATTCGGTTCAATATTCGGCCGAATCTTTCGCAAAGGTTTCGGCCGAATCCAAAATAGTGGATTCGGTGCATCCCTAAACATTTATAATAAAGACCTTCATACAACTTTAAAATTCCTGCCGTATGCAAGTTGACCTAAGCGCAAGATCACTAGTGAAGTTTCAAATGAACACTATCGCATCTTTGCTATGAAATGCTCGCACAGCCAAACAAACGCTAACGAAAAGTCATCAGCGTTCGACAACCGGGACGAAACTTCGCATTTTACTGAATTAGCATATCTGTAGCGCATTTGCGCGAGGGGTACAAAGCTGAAGCTGGCGAAAATATTAGTGATTCTGCTCCCTCGAATGAGCTCACACTCTACTACCGTCCACTAGCCAGCCCTGAAGAAGTCAGTCTCTCAAATAGTCTGGCCACATCGGTCTTGATCCTGCCAGTTCTTAGGCTAAAGAAGAAATGCACAGATAGTCTGTGCTGTGTGTAGTGCCATCTAGGTTTCTAACTTACTTTTTATAGTCTGGTAGATGTGTAGCTAAAGTTGTTTTTGTACATGTTATAACTGTTTTAGCGAGGGTATGGTATAAACATTCTTCAAGGTTTAGGGTACGGGGAACCTAAAATATTATGCTGTGTGATTCACCACTAAACGCTTGCCAAAACAAATTGGGAATAAAACATTGAATAATATTTTTTCTGTAATATTCTCTGTTTTGATCCATTCCATGTTCTTTGCACATGGGGAAGTTGGCAATGATGCTGATAACATGCTAAGAGATAAAATACCCATTTATAATGACTATTCCTGGCATCGTTCACATCTGCCATGGTATTTTCTCTGTGTCAAGGAGCAAATAACTGTTATTACAGAAAACCAATCTGATTAATTTCAGTAACTGTAACGAAACATTGCACGTGAATGTGTATCTGTTGATTTTGCTCTTTTTCTCCAAGTCCTATCTTCCAAGCAAAAAACCATGTTTCCCCCTGAAAGCGTAATAATCATTAATTTATACTGTTATGTCAGAAGCGATGAAGCAAAATTCACCATAAAATATTCCAAGAACTAGGTCAGAGTGTGTTGAGCATGGGGATAGGCAATGTAAGCAGGAATGGAGATAAACGTGTATAGCAGGTAAAGCTAACGTTGGATTGTTTTGATGCCTCTCCAAATTTTAAAGTAAAGCTGAATGGTAAACTGCTGTTACTTAGGGAGCCCTAAGGGCCCTGTTTTGATATTTGTTTTCTTGCAGACATATGAACAAAGGAATGGGCATCACCAACTGAGTTTGTTTGTGCAATGATATCAGACAAGAAGACTGTCTGTGCTTCTGGGGAACTTGATGCTTTACAGGACAATGCAAAATAAAATTATTGGGGCAGGCCATCTTGTTACAGAGAAAAAGGAAATCATTTTTTAAAATGTGGATTATTTGGATAAAATGAAATGAAATGAATATTTGGATGAAATGAAATCTATAGGAGCCTTTCTGTAATTCTGAGTTTTCTGGATAAAGGGTTTTTTGATAATATAGCCCATACATGCAGGGCCGGAACTAGGGGTAGGCAGAAGAGGCAGCTGCCTAGGGCGCAAAGATTCAGGGGCGCTGGACCTCTACTGCCTATCCCTAGACTGGAAAAGGCTACATTTCCACCTGTGAGTCCTTTTGGCATTAACGCCGCTGACGTGCACTCGAGTGCCGCTAACTAATGGGCATGCACACGTGAGCAGCATTAATGCGCATGCACACCGGATTGCTGCCAAATCGCATGATCGGAAGACGGGGATGGGGGGGCGAGCTGCCTGGCTGGGGTGCCTAGGGCGCTCAGCTGGCTAGGCCCGCCTCTGCATACATGTAATTATTATTGCTAATAGAAGACCATGGGCCCCCCAGAGAAAATCAGAGACCCAGGCCAATGCTTCTCTTCTTTAAAATAAGGCACCAGCCAGCTTCATTTTGCATGCCATGGACATTATGCCACTTTTTTTTCCACTGCTTTTCTGTCACCTGGGGCCAGCACATGAGCACCCAGGCCTGGTGTATTTTTTAGAGAGTAGTGCAGAATTGAGGTCTCTGCTTATCTCTGGGGGATCCGACACAAATTGACACTCAGCACCAGTCATATTTGTGGGTCTCTTACACTTTTTTTTTTGTTACAAAGCATAAGATCTTAGAGCATTTCACTAAATATTAAGCTTCCCTTTTTTAAAAGGGATCTTAACCCCAACAAATTATTTGATATAAACTTACTAAGACTTGTCCTCTGAGAACTTTTGCAGTTTACATTGATTTCCTATTTGTAGTGGATTTTGAGATATTGGCAGTTTTAGATTGCAATTACCAGACTTTCAGCTCTCTTTTTGGGTAGAACTCCAAGGGCGATTTTACCTGTGATACCTTCCGTTCCAACGGGATGAGACTAATCACAGGCGTCACGTCGGATGTGCATAATCGAATGTAAGTAATACAAATGTCACACATAGACGCTGATTGCATCCGACACAGCGAGTCTGCCAGATGAAGACGCAACATGCAGCGTTCACATCCGACAGTCGTGTCGGATGCAATCAGCTTCTACGTGCGACATTTGTATTACTTACATTAGATCCGGCGCATCCGACGTGATGCCTGCGATTAGTCTAATCATGTCAGAATGGAAGATATCACAGGTAAAAAATCGTAGATTTCAACCCTTAAAGTCAGTGTGTAAAAAGACGGCTCCAAATTGAAAATTAAAGTATTACAAATGTGTTCAGAGAAGCACTCTCAGTTTAAATTAATTATTTTAGAGGTTTAGATCATTTTAATCACTGAGTGAAACATTCTGATTGGTTAACAGCAGCAAAAATTCCTTTTTTCAGTACAAAAATGTTCATGTAGTTGGACCACTGATGAAATACCACACTCCCTATTTCTGTTATTTATAAGAGGGACAAGGACTCCCTTATAAGAAATTAATGCATTTCCAATGTAGATCCTCATGAACCTACTTTATTACAGAAGATGATTATATTTATCAGCAGCAGAAACCCAACAATCAATAAATGTAATATATCTGCTGGTATCTAGAGGTGGGCTCCGCCTGATCTTCTCTCTTGACCCAGTCAGCACAAGGACACAAGTCTACCCAATAGAAAAAATTAACTCGCCCATGAAGCTATTGATTCATTCTATTAAATAATAATAAAACACCTAGGCGCCTGGGGACATTATTTGAACACATATCTCATAAAACTCATCAATACGAAGGCCAAGTCTTATGCATGAAGCAATTAATTTAGGTAACTGCAGTTGAAAGGCCCATTAACTACTTTCAGAGTAATCTTGATAAAATGAACCAAAGACTGGTGAGATATTAGATTCTGGCCCCCAGGCCTGAGAGAAGACGGAGAATACTTAAAAACAATAAAGACCTGTCATTCCCAGCCTACGCGGCACTAAGAAGCATGTAGAATATTGATACCATTTATGTAATATATTTTTTTAAAATTCATAATTTAAGTTGTCTGCTAACTTTGCTGCTACTGCATACAGAAGACATGGAAGTCTTTTTCTTGCTAGTCTTTGTCCACATATTATAATATCAGGGTGATCTGTAGAGAATTCCACTCAAGCTCTGCTAATGCCTTTTCCACATTATTCTGTGATGGACAAGTAGAAGCAGATACAGGAGCACCAATGTAGTTGCAGCTTTGGTTCCATTACCGTATATACTCGTGTATAAGCCGACCCGCGTATAAGCCGAGGTACCTAATTTTACCTATGAAAACTGGGAAAATTTATTGACTCGTGTATAAGCCTAGGGGAAGAACTGGCAAAATAAGTTTAGGGAAGATCAGGTATCTTTGGTGTTGCCCAGCATCTTCATTGACAATAATATGGTATTCCCCCAGATTCAGATTTCAGTAAAGAAATCCTCACGGCCCATTTGATCTGCCAACGCGCCCACCCACCAATGAAGAAACAGTAGGCTTGTTTAAAGATCAACTTTGTAGAAGCGCAATGCTGGAGTTACAGCTTAGAGCAGCGCCACCCGCTTTCCTTTGCCTGTCAGACCCTGCTGGGGGCAGGCTTAGACGGAGACCAAGCCCGTAATAACCCTGCACGTTTAAAATGGATATTAGCATGTGAAGCTCATTTACCATGTTGGTGCTCGGCTTCCCGGTGAGTGCGAGTGGCGCTTTCCGCTTTCTTGGACTCTCTGCAATCTCGCTCATGCGCAATGAGGCCGCGGCCTGCGGGAGAAGGTGAGAGGGGGCGCCAGGCACGGGGAGGCAGTGCGGGCCGCACACACAGGCAACATTCTGTCCGCACAGAGAAAGGGGCAGCGATCTTTAAACACGC
The DNA here is from genome assembly GCA_038501925.1 of Xenopus petersii. Taxonomy (NCBI): domain Eukaryota; kingdom Metazoa; phylum Chordata; class Amphibia; order Anura; family Pipidae; genus Xenopus; species Xenopus petersii. The sequence goes on from CM076677.1 coordinate 106,709,928, forward strand.
CTACTGTTTCTTCATTGGTGGGTGGGCAGGTTAGGCAGAACAGATGGGCCGTGAGTGCTGAGCTGAATCTGGGGGAATCCACGGACAGGATATTACGGTAAAGCGGCAAAACGGTAAAAAAAAAATAATGTTTTCCTAAAATGCTGACTCGCGTATAAGCCGAGGTAGACTTTTTCAGCACATTTTGGATGCTGAAAAACTCGGCTTATACGCGAGTATATACGGTACTACACAATGCATTCTCAAAAATATACCAATAGCACAGTGAGCTCTACTTAATTGGTTACCCACAATTTAATGACAATTAGATATCGTTTCCTCCTATAGAGAAGTGAGATACTTGAAACCTAGCTCCTAGACCACCAGTGATTGTCAGGAATCTTCTCAGAGAGGAACAGGGGTAGACTAGACTGTGAGTGATTCTAATAGGTTCACCTACAGCAAAAAGTTATTTCTGGAATCACTTGCACTTTGACAGGATACTTGGCATGATACTAAAGGATCTCCTGGTGGGACTACCGGTGATTATTATACTGTCACTATCTAATTGTTGTGAGAGTGGACCATCTGGTGAGCCCTAGGAAGACAAGTTTGACATTGGTGGGAACAATTGGGGGAAGAGGTCAGGACTAAAACTAGTCTGGGTGAAACCTGAAGAAAAACTGCTAATACCTATAATACATGCTAAGAATGCAGCTTTCTGCCAGTCCCACTATCTCTAATGCTGCTGCTGCTTATATTATATTTAGCTAGGGCTAAGGACATAGGTTATTTATTGTACCAGGGGAGTGTTGGCTTCAGGTCCCACCTATTCGGTTTTAATGAAGGTTTTCAAGGTGTTGTCTATGGGGTGCCGTTTGTCCCAAATACATTCTGTATACAAAACTATCCCTAATACACAGAATGAATGTCTCTCGTGTTATATATGGGGTGCCGTTTGTCCCAAATACATTCTGTATACAAAACTATCCCTAATAAGCAGAATGAATGTCTCTCGTGTTATATAAGTATTTGTGACCATACACAGAGAAAAAAAATATACAAAAGACTTATTTCTATTAAAGAATGAAAACAAAATCTGGTTAGTGCACAAAAGGATGTCATTATATCACAAACTCCATTCTGTACAGTTTAACAAGCAATCTGTCTCACAAATGTATAACCTCCATGTAACAGACACACTTATGTGCAAAGTTACTTACAGAATGAATTATGTAAAAACAAAGTTGGACCTAATATATAATAGTGTAACTAACTAGTGCTTGTCAAGCTAGATTTGACTGACAAAATAGATATCTGTGACAGAAAGCAAGATTTTATAGCACAGGATTCATTCTTTCCACAAAATGACAGTTTTGTTTAACAAAACAGATAAAATAACCATTCTGTGAAGCAACACTGTCAGTCACATTACTGAACCAATAAGAACAAATCTTATTGCCATATACAAACAAGATGAGAAGTGGCCAGCTCTGCTCCACATGGTTAAGGCAAAATATCTGACCTGCTATAGAGGGCGCCCTCTAATGTCCCCTGTGCTGCATAGTAATAAACATGAACAAACATTTCCTAAAATAGCTGCTCTTAAACAGTACAGGTTCATAAATGGAAGTTTTTACAAATGGCTGAGAAATATAATGCTGCACTTATAATGATTGTAGATAAAGAAAGGTATGCAAAACTTATATAAATATGATCATTTTAGGTGATATGGCTATTCTTATTGTAGCAACCTGCTTGTATGACCATTTTGGTTAAGGGCATTCCTGCTGTTTTGCCATTATCTTATGACTCAATCCTGTTCCACTTCCTGTCTAAGCTGAGAGCAATAATGGGACAGGCCACACCCACCTGCCATATTGTATTAAATGTACCAGAAATTACTGTGCTTGTCTGGCTTATAAGTTATAAGTTTTGTATATGATAGTTAGACTCCAATGTCTCCTCCTAGCTGTAATCTTGCACCAATTAGCTTGTAGTAGTCTCTTAGTAATGTGCTTAGCTATAGTTCAACTACTACATAATAGCTTTAGCCTGAGACTTGGGACTGATAGGGTTGCCACCTTTTTGTAATTTAGTTACCGGTTGGTGGGGGGTGGGAAGAAAAAGGGTCTTACAGGGGATTGGGGGCGGGCCGAGAGGGTCTTTATAAGGGTATTACAAATGTACCGGTAGCTACATTGCCGGTAAATTTGTAATACCGGCCCTGGCCTTGGCTGGTGTTATACCAATTCGAAAATAACTTACCTTTTTTCCAGCGCTGTGCAATGTTGCTCCGCCCCTTTTGCGGCATGCCACGTAGCTCCGCCCCTTTCAGCGGTGCTCCGCCCCCTTTAGCATCACAGACTGCACCCTTTTGGTGCCCCCCACTGGCCGGTAATTTTTTTTAATAAAGGTGGCAACACTAGGGACTGATCATGTCACACATTGTGTATAGTATGATGTGTAGGTTATATGAGCAGCCACTCCTGAGTACTGTGTGTAAACAAAAGGCTTCAGGACTTCAACTTCACCTCCTTTCGTGAATTCGGGTCTTTTCGCCGCTTCGGGACTTCAGCTTCGTCTTTTCGGCACTTCCGCATTCTGTAATATGTGAAATGGCCGCACGGCTCGGGCGCTCATAAAGGGGACCGGCTCTTTTAAAAATGCAGCATTTCTGTGCCCCCCTTCAGGCCCGGAACACTTGTCCCCCCCCTGCTGGCGGCCCTGGACATGCATGTGACATGGGCACAGTTGTGCTCTCTGCTCTAGTGTTGTGCCCCCTCGACCCACTCTGATGTGAAAGGGTTAGAGGATTAGAGTCTTTTGTTATAAATAAATATACAGCATTGTATAGCGTGTTTCTTCTATATAACTAGATTATGATCCCCTAAAATTGCCCCTGCCTAAATGACCCCCTTTTGTTTACACACAATACTCAGGAGTGGCTGCTCATATAACCTACACATCATACTATAGAGAATGTGTGGTCATGCCTCACAACATTTTGGAAGTAAAATTTTTTGTCATGTAGCGTGGCAATTTTTTTGACCACACCCATTTTTGTGGCCACACGCCGTAATTACCATGTTCATTTTACAAAGTTTGGCAGGTTATAAAAGTTTGAAAATATTTCTCCTTATCTAAACTGTTAAAATTACTTATTTTCTTATTTTAAAATTGTTACAAAGTATCTTAGTTGCACCTGTTCGCTGTACTGGCCTCTCTGCCAAAAGCCAATTAAGTTAGAAATTTTGGACACAATAAAGATCTTTACACTTTGAATTGGTGCCTGCTGGAAGTCTGCGTCCATTGAGTGCCTGCTCCTTTTTACATTTCGGTTCGTCCGCCCCCTATGCTGAGTGCTCAGGGCAGTACACCTGGGCCACTTCCCTTACGTCGTGAGTAATTAGTTTACCACATTGAAGTACCCATACTACAGATGACTTCTTGTAAGTTAGAAATTTTGTTTCTTTTTCTTGCTGTTCAGTGCAGAGAAAAGAGGGACTGTCCCTCCAAAAAAGGGACAGTTGGGAGGTATGTCATACCTCCCAACATTTTGGAAATAAAAAGAGAGACAAAATTTTTTTTTTTGCATGTAGTGCAGCAATTTTTTGACCACACCCATTTTGTGGCCGCACACCCCAAATTACCATGTTCACTTTACAAAGTTTAGCAGGTTATAAAAAATGTAAAATATTTCTCATTATCTAAACTGTTAAATGTACTTATTTTCTTATCTCAAAATTGTTATAAAGCATCTTAGTTGCACCTGTTAGCTGTACTGGCCTCTCTGCCAAAAACCGATTAAGTTAGAAACTTTGTTTCTTTTTCTGGCTGTTCAGTGCAGAGAAAAGAGGGACTTTCTGGTACAAATGAGGGACCTCAGGTTGAGTTGTCAAAAGAGGGACTGTCCCTCTGAAAAAGGGACTGTTGGGAGGTATGTGTGCACATGATCAGTCCCAAGTCTCTGGCTAAATCTATTATGTAGTAGTTGAACTATAGCTAAGCACATTATTAAGAGACTACTACAAGCCAATTGGTGCAAGATTACAGCTAGGAGGAGACATTGGAGTCTAACTATCATATACAAAACTTATAACTTTCTCTGAGAATCAGGCAAAGCAGCCAGACAAGCACAGTAACTTCTGGTACATTTAATAGAAGATGGCAGGTAGGTGTGGCCTGTCCCATTATTGCTCTCAACTTAGACAGGAAGAGGAACAGGAGTGAGTCATAAGATCATGGCAAAACAGCAGGAATGCCCTTAACCAAAATGGCCACACAAGCAGGTTACTACAATAAGAATAGCCATATCACCGAAAATGATCATATTTATGTTTTGCATACTTTTCTTTCTCTACAATCATTATAAGTGCAGCATTATATTTCTCGGCCATTTGTAAAAACTTCCATTTATGAACCTGTAGTGTTTAACAGCAGCTCTTTTAGGAAAGGTTTGTTCATGTTTATTACTATGCAGCACAGGGGACATTAGAGGGCGCCTTCTATAGCAGGTCAGATACTTTGCCTTAGCCATGTGGAGCAGAGCTGGCCACTTCTCATCTTGTTTGTATATGGCAATAAGCTTTGTTCTTATTGGTTCAGGAATGTGACTGACAGTGTTGCTTCACAGAATGGTTATTTTATCTGTTTTGTAAAACAAAACTGTTATTTTGTGGAAAGAATGAATCCTGTACTATAAAATCTTGCTTTCTGTCACAGATATCTATTTTGTCAGTCAAAACTAGCTTGACAAGCACTAGTTAGTTACACTATTATATATTATGTCCAACTTTGTTTTTACATAATTCATTCTGTAAGTAACTTTGCACATAAGTGTGTCCGTTACATGGAGGTTATACATTTGTGAGACAGATTGCTTGTTAAACTGTACAGAATGGAGTTTGTGATTAAATGACATCCTTTTGTGCACTAACCAGATTTTGTTTTCATTCTTTAATAGAAATAAGTCTTTTGTATATTTTTTTTCTCTGTGTATGGTCACAAATACTTATATAACACGAGAGACATTCATTCTGTGTATTAGGGATAGTTTTGTATACAGAATGTATTTGGGACAAACGGCACCCCATAAAGATCATACTGGTTGCAAGGGATAACTGCACTGGTGCTATTTAGCACCCACGTTACTAAATCAGGCCTCATGTCTTAAAGGAGAACTAAAGTCTAATATAGAATAATGCTAGAAATGTTGTATTTTGTAGACTAAACATAAACATGAACTTACTGCACCTCAAGCCTAATAAAACAAATGAATTATGTTTTCAAATTTGGCCAAAGGGTGTCACCATCTTGTAATTTTGTTAAATCTTTGCAAGACCAAGACAATGCACATGCTCAGTGTGATCTGAGCTTCAGTTGCGAGGTTAAGCTTAGGGATCGTCATAAATTATCAAATCAGCACAAGTCAAATAATATCTGCCAGAAGCCGATACAGCAAGACTGATTAATAAACAGACTGCACTGGGTCCTGTGTTGTAATGTGGATTTTATAGTTTTTGTATTCTTTAAAACAAACTTTTTCCAACTCTGCATAACCAGTAGCAGCAGCGAAATAATCCTTCAATAAGAATTCCAGTTTATCTGTTGGTGCCATGATTTTTGTCCCTGCCACTGGAGTTGGAAACACTAAAAGGGATGTAAAGTCAAAAATAAAATCCAATACGAATCTCTACACAGTGCTGCTCTACAGGGAAACAAACAAAGCTGCTTGAGTTCTGCATGGCTGGGAAGTAAGGTGGGGGCTCCTCCTGCTGTTTGAAACTATAATTGTTTCCCTGCACCGCAGCTAGGAACCGCAAGTGAAAGGAAGGGAGAATTTCATTGCATACTGTCAGGTTTCTTTTAAAAATGGTACACATTTTTTAATTAAAGCATATTGGAGATAGATTTATTTTTCATTACAGAAAGTAAACATGGGATTTTATTTTTTTGCCTTTACATCTCCTTTAAATGCTAAATAGGTAATATTGGGACACTGTGTTAGTGTTTGAATTGTTTCCATCTATTTGGTAGGGAAAAATATGGAAAATAGAGAGAAAAACGTTTCCAGTAGGTGGAACCAAATTTTAAGTGTATTGTGTTGGCAGCAATTTTTTAATGCTGTTTTGTGTAATGCATTTAGATCCAGGAGGAAGCTGCAGGCACTTCTGCAAAGGTAATGTTCAGATTTCATGCTACATATCTACATACATAGGAATATATTTAAATATACAGTATCAATATGCTCTTGAAACATATCTGTTTAAGTCAAGGTGAGACAAAAAATTGTTCACATCAATAGATCAAGCGATAAACAAACTGCTTTAAAATAAGTGGAGGCAACACAGTGGTATAAGTGTGGGTTATGGATGACTATTGCAGGCTGCATGACACTCTTGCGCCACAAGATGGCCACGGAGGATAAGAAAATAAAGGTGTTTTAGAATTTGTTTAAATGAGCAGCACACACACACACACACACACACACACACACACACACACACACACACACACACACACACACACACACACACACACACACACACACACACACACACACACACACACACACACACACACACACACACACACACATTTATATAATGTGACATCACAGAGCATTTTCTGTTGCAATGCACAATACTGGGAAAGTAGAGCACGTCCTGCCCCAAAATATTCTACTGCATAGTTAATGCCTTGGGTTGCCACCTTTTTCTACTGTCCTTCCTATATTTTTTCACTTTCTTCCCCATTATTAACATCAGCATCATCAGTTTTACAGACCAGTACCGACCTAGTAATGATGTTTAGATAAGAGTTTTCTCGGACATTGAGGCTAGCCTTCCTTGCACTGCTGGTGAGGCCCCAATGGACTTGTTGCAACCTGCCACAATGACTCCCTTATGTTGTCCGACAATGTCATTGCTTCTGACTAAATATTTGTTTTCCAACATATATCCTTCTAGATTACATACATGTTGTTGTGGTTATTTGGTTCTGAGTAGGCAATTTAATGTTACCCAAGCTGTAATGTCAACAGTTGCCCACAGGCCCTTCTTGAGTGACCTTTTTGCTAGTTTATTATACTGTTTGTCTATGACAAATATTCTTTTTATACCTACTATTATAGATTTAAACTGTAACCTTTTAAAATATGTCATTTTCTCTGCCTGTAGATTAAGTATATAATAACTTAGCTTATGTGCAGAGTGCTCTTCTAGCCAATAATTTACTAAGAGTGACCATGATCAGATGTTGCACTGCCAAAGAAAAAAGGAGGAAACAAAGGGTCGGATTTAGTGAGCTTGCGACATTTCGGGTGTTTTTTTACGCTGTTTTTTGTCGTGAAACAAATGAAAAAAGTTATTGTTTTGTGCGACTTTTCCTGTCCATGCTTTTTCAGTTTGAGTCTTTTGATAAATGACTAACAGTCGTGGAAATTAGTTTTTTATGGTTTAAAAAACTCTAAATCCACTAAAATTCGATACAGAATAAAAAGGCCTCCATGTCTTTCCATGAAAGCTTCAGGAAGTATAGGGAAACAAAGAAGTACTACTTTGCATCACTATTTTTGGGTGTAAGAGCTGTCTACAACTAAATAAACAGAACAGAATGGACCAAATTAGCTACCATCACACTTTACTGTCCAGTCTCAGCAGCATTTCTAGGTGGCAATGTAAGATAGAGCTGGGGCCCTTATAGCGGGGCTGTGTGCAACCTTTAGACACAAGGTATTGAAGACTTTCCCTTAAACAGTGTAAGAAACTCTGGTGGTCCTCCTTTGTTCGCACTGGTCATCCTATGGCGCACGTGGCTGCTTGCTTCCGGGTTTATGATGGCAGCATGTGACGCCTTCGCGATGTGGCGCGAAATTCAAACGTATTTAAAGGGGCTTTGGGCTGGAAGTCATTGCCCGTTGTTAGGTCTAACTTGTTAGTATCTGGGTATGATTTTTGTCTTATCTTGATTCTGGTTTTGATCCCTGCCCGCCTGCCTGACTATTCTGAACTCTGCCAATTTTGACCCTTGCCTGCCTGACTACACTTTTTGTCTACTCCTTGAACTGTTGCCTTCCGTCCAACCTTGTTAACATACATGCCCCTTTGACAGTTCAGAAACTTTGCTTGGCTCCTCTCAAGTTTAAGACTTGGCGGCATCTGAGTAGCTGAGGGCTCACCCCAAAGCCAAAGGCAGCTGCTACAGGCAGAAGATTGAGCAGAGACCAGGGAGCCTAGCACTTGTTCTGAATTTAGGGAGCCGTACGTGACAGTTGTAGTTTATTGCTGTGACTCCTTCATAACAAGTAGACAGCTGCACAACCTTTTCTCCTCACCTTTCTCCAAAAAAGACTGCTGTTCCTTCCTCTATCACTGCCAGAATGGCCACCATATTTCCTGTTTGCTTAATTCACTCTTCAGTATCAACAACTTTCACAGTTCAGGAACTTATAAAGCAATGCCACCTAGTGGCCAAACTAATTATACATTAACTATGTAACATTTCATATTTTGCCTCCTTGCATGTGTGTCCTAAAGTGGGAACCAATTTTAGCACAGTTACTGCCTTGTCAGAGGTTAGATTAGGGGGGTCTCCCCATGTCAGACAGGGCTACCAATCATGACTGGGAGAACAATTAGCCCTGGTCAATTGTCGCTGCCTGTGTGTAATGCAAAACACCAAGGGATTGCTAAGTTGCATTGCATTACAGATCAAGATATCTGGCTTTACAAAAGACGAGCTGCTGGTTTAATTTTTATGTATGTTTTCATTATTAAGAAAATGACCATAAAGTGTCTATTTACTGTTGCAGAATTAGAGTGCATTATAGCCACCAATGCTTCAGCTGTCATTGTACGAGTCTAGGTGCCTGTGTACTTGACTGTTCACAGGAATGAAGCAGATGTGGTGCAGACAGGTAACTGTGTCATGGAAAGGCTATGTGATGCAATACTGGTGACATGCAATACTGGTTCTGTTTTTTAAAGCCGTACCTGCTTTCCCCAAGCCTGACCCAGACCTGCATACCCTACTTGGCAACTCCACAAATTTTCACATGACCCGCTCCCTGCTCGCGCTGACCGGAAGTGAGATCACATTTATCAGAAGTGACATCACATTGATCAGAAGTGACGTCACATTGATCGGAAATGATGTCACAGCGAGTGTTTTTAACCATTATGATGCTTGGATTTTTCGCTGTATCCCCTGCATTGGCCACCTGTAGCCCCCCACTGCAGAAGATCAGGTACCCGCAGGGGCATCCGCCCAATCATATTGTGGGTATTCCGTGCATACCCACAGGTACCCGACCTGATGCAGGACTCTGCTGTACATCTCTGAATGACAAAGAAGCAATGGGGCAGCTACATTCCAACAAGCACCCACCACCTCTGAAAGCAGCACTACTTAATACAGGTAGCACTTTACTCTCTGTACACTGTGCAAGAGCTATGCCTTAGGTCACAACCCATGGGGAAACATGCAAAAAAACATAGCTTTCTTCCTATTTTTATTTGTGCACTTTGCATGTTGCCCTGGCTTCTTATACAAGGCCACCAGTATCTTTATATGTGCAAAAGTGTGTATATCATTGCATTATTATTGCCGAGCCAATGCCTGTTCTATTTTCTCTCTGCATGATACAGATCATCCTCCAAACCATGTACCGAGGACAAATTAATTAGGCACCGTTAATCTGTTTGTGTGGCTCATTTCATGTATAAAACGATAATAATATTTTCCATGGGATCTGTGTAAATAGCGTAATGTTTATTTGCATTCTGGGAGAATGTGATACATTGAGCGTAATTGGTTCCCACTTGAAAGGCCCATTTAACCACTGAACTGGTATGAAAAGAGAGCACTGTGTCAAATTACATTCTCTTTTGCTAATTAACATCTAATTAAGTTGCTTCAGGTGTCTTATTAAGTGTCATGTTAGAACCTAAACAGACATCCCCGTCTGAATCAATAAATGGCATTGTGATAATGCTTTAATTGCCGATGTGATGTGTGGTTAATTGCAAGTAATTGTCGGGAGCTTATTGCCTAGTTTTGAGGGCAATAAGATATGTTTGGGGTCAAATGTATTTGCACTTCACTGTTAATGAAATGCTTCAGCAAATAGATAAGCACATCATTAAAAAATGCCCCAAATGTTCCGGTTTATAGAGAAAAACAACATTTGAAATACATGAAGGATCTCACCTAAGTTATGATGGTGCAGATCTGTCTCTGGAACGAATCTGAAAGTACTTAGCAGTTGTTTTATCTGACACTGGAACTCAAGGAAGATACCCTGGTAAGTCTTTATGACCTTGGCTCAGAAGATAAGCCAATGTGAACAGCTTTGATTACTCAAAGGGCAATGGCATACCAGGAGTCTAATCGCCAGGGATAAGTCTCTGCTTCTGGGGACGGTTAATCTCCTGTAAAATCTTTCCCACTGGCAATAATGTGAATCGCTGGTGGTAAAACCCATGTGTTGCTTCAGTCTCCCTGAAACGCTTGAAGTTAATCTCCTGGTGTGCAATTGCCCTACATAAGTGGTTGTCTGCTGTTTCAGTTCAAGTCCCCTTGGAGGTCCAAGCTTTCTACAGGGCCCCCCTTTAGCTCATGACAACTTGAAGAACATTAGTGGATTAGCCATTCAGTCATAGATCCAAGAATATCTGGGATAGATTTTCACCCTGCATCTCTAACTGACCTTCTATCTGGGCTTTCAGATGTATCTGGAAGAGCAAACTGGATTTCTCCACTATCTGGCCTTCAAGCTGAGCCCCCAGTAGAACTGCTTTGAGCCATCCCAGATTGGGGATCATTATGGTTTTTGAACCACTTCTCTAAATGCTTGAGTCCCAGAATAAAAGAGCACTTTCAGAGAACTCATTTTTGCCTTGTCTACAATCCTTGATTTGCTTGAGAATCTTGCCTTGTTTAGTATTCAAGCCTGTCATGCCTTTCCTTGCAATTGGATTATAGTATCCTGCTCCAGTCCTGCGTTGTCCCTCTTCTACATTCATTCTGTCTTGCTCCAGTCTCTTATACTTCTACATTCATTCTGTCTTTCTCCAATCTCTTATACTTCTACATTCATTCTGTCTTGCTCCAGCATCTCCAGGTCATTGGCAGTTCCACCTTACGTAGTCCTTTTTTAATAGTCCTTTTGGGCTCTTGCTTTAACACTCTTCAATCCAAGCATCAGACATTTCCATTAAGACATTTAGAATTCATGTTATTTTTTTTTGAACACTGAACCTCATCTGCCAATTTGCTGATCGGTTCTCCAGTTTAATCAAAACTCTCTAAAAAGTGTCAGCATCCTGCATGGAACCAGCATCAAACTGGGGGGCTGGGAGGGGGGGCTGGGCCCACCACAGCTGCCACATCAGGACTCAGGCCACCTCTTGGCGCTCACTGGATTTTTTCCTGGTGTCCTGTCGGCCAGTTCGACCCTGCATGAAACATTTAATTCTAAGTGGCAACAACAAAAATAGAGACAGTATTTGCAATGCCCACTGTAAAGTCATTAATAAACAAGTTAAAAAGCAAAGAGCCCAGGACCCCTGTCATATCTCATTAACAGCACTCCTCCAGTTAGAGAATTGTAGGGACCCATAGATTTAGTATGTCCCTACAGCTTTAAATTTCATTATCTCCCTAGTTGATGGCCAGATGCCGATGTATCTAAATACATAATTTACATATTTCAATTATTGGCCTACTGGCTTATGACCACTTGCTGCCACACTTTAACATAGTGTCTGGTTAGGGGTGGATCTTTCTCTTTGGCCGTCAGTTACTGATCCAGCTGGATGTGCTCTAGGGAGTCTGGATACACCAAGGCCCAGTAAAGCTTTGCTGCCCTGTACCTCTAGTGAAAGACGGGGAGCAGGGAACCCACGAGTGAGGCTTAGACAGTGATAGAGTTTCTCTCTTTAATTGCACTAGAAGAATGAGATAGAGAGGTTAATTAGAACGAGCAGCCTCTAGTAGGGGATTTATAGTAGGCAGTGGCTCGCTTCCAGGCTCTGAGTTTGTCTAAAGTGAAGGAACCTCAGCTGGATAGGGAATCAGGCTTATATTTATTCTCCCTGATCATTCTACTGTATGATGAAGCATTCCAACCTAGAGGTGCAACTTTAACTTCCCTTGCTGCTTCCACATGGTGTTACAGTGTACTACTACCTTAGCTTGAACGGTCCTGGCCAATTCACCAATATCTTGCCTCTGTGGATCTGTATGTAACTCTGCAGATCATTTGTCTTGGACTAAAAAACGTTGTTCTGTTTTTGCTGCAAGAACCTCCTGGCATCTTTATTTTATTTTTATGCACAGTAGTCTTAAGGTGGCCATACAGAGGCAGATTAAAGTTGCCGATATTGGTCCTTTAGACCGATTCAGCAGCTTACCTGCCCGTGTGGGGGCTCCCTATGGGTCTTCCCGACCCATTGGTCAGATATCAATCAGCTCCAAGGCCAAACGTTCAGATTCAAGTTGGCATGTGTCGAAACTCGCGGAAATTGCCAAAGCGACGGAAGAAGACACAAAGACCCGGAAGATGGCTGCGTGGAACTCTGACGCCAGAATCACAGCTGAGGGGAAAGTATAAAGTATGGGGCATTTGCCTGGGGGGGCAATTAGGCTGGGGGGGTGGAGGGAGGGGGGTCTACATGGGGTGGGGGGGCACAGGTTTTTTTCTTAAATGGTTAAATTCGCCTTGCCTTGTGGGTTAGGGTAGAACTACATGGGCGATTTTACCTGCGATATCTTCTGTTCAGACGCGATGAGACTAATCGCAAGCGTCACGTCGGATGTGCTGAATCTAATGTAAGTAATACAAATGTCGCACGTAGAAGCTGATTGAATCCCACATGACACGACTGTCGGATGAAGACGCAACATGCAGTGTTTGCATTCGACAGTCTTGTTGTGTCGGATGCAATCAGCATCTACATGAACCATTTGTATTACTTACATTAGATTCGGCGCATCCATGCGACGCCTACGATTAGTCTCATTGCATCGGAACGGAAGGTATCGCAGTTAAAATCACCTGTGTAGTTCTACCCTTAGTAGCTCTACTGTAAATAGCTGGACATAACCTAGCAAGGCTTGATATAGCCCAAAATAGCATTACACAATTTTTGCACTATAACAAAAAACTTTACAATAATTCAGTTTTCTCAAAACAATGTGATGAAAAATTAAAAAAATTAAATTATAACAAAACAATTCAATCAATTGCTGAACTGCTGCATATGGAATATGATTATTCAGATTCAGATTCAAGAAACATGTCAGATGTAATGAAAAGCTTTAGCAGCAGCTCCTTGTGGGTGACGTGGGGAGGGGGGGCCTATCACTTCTCGACCTATTATTACTTTGCTAATTACAGAACGTGTGTTTTTCTGACTGTTTTTGTTCCAGTAAGGAGATATTTCGGTGTTGGATATCACAGAGTTACAATATTGTGTGTGACACATGACTTAATGAGCAACAAAATGCCTGACGGCAAGCGGCCGGTCACATGAAAATAACTAGATTGCCTGGTGGGTTGTGACACCTGCTGAATGTTTCTCTACTTCTAAAAATATGAAAGAGATTCCCAGAACGATAGAATAGATAAATATTTAATTTCACACAGTAAAGAACATATAAGGAATTGAATTGCAATGGTGGCGACAATGGTCACTCTTGCATTTGTTTCCCAGTTTTCGTGGTTTCTAAGATATTAACAGTTCTAGACTGCTGATAGCAGGCTTACGACTCGACAGCATCTTTTAGCATCAGTCAGCGATTTTAGTTACCTTAATGTTAACTGACTATTCAGGCAGCACATTATCAGTTCTCTTTGAAAGAGAGATGTTAAGCTAAAAGCATGATATTAGCAATCTAAAACTGCTAATGTATTGACTGCGAATACCAGACTTTCAGCTTAACCTCTTTTTTACAGCATCAGTCAGTGATTTTAGCTCTCCTAATGTTAACTGACTATTCAGGCAGCACATTATCAGTTCTCTTTGAAAGAGATATGAAGCTGAATAGTATTTGCAGTCTAAAATTGCTAATATCTTTAAAACCAACAGTGAATGTGCAACCTCTTCCCCCCAAGGTAAGTCTGTTTTGGGTAAAAGGTGTTTGTGTGTCTGTCCTGGGTGCACACATGCAGAAGTTGCAGAAGAGCTGCAGGTAAAGCAGGAGGCAGGTGCAATGTTGGTTGGAGAGGGGTTCTCTTTCTCAAGGACTAATCATCTTTAAAGGAAGAGAAACAACAAAAAATCAAAGTGTTTTAAATGAATGGCAATTTCATGTGCTGTTGCCCTGCACTGGTAAAACTGGCATGTTTGCTTCAGAAACACAACTATAGTTTATATAAACAAGCTGCTGTGTAGCCATGGGGGCAGCCATTCAAGCAAAGGAGACACATTAGATAACAGATGCGTTCTGAAGAATCCCATTGTATACTACAGAGCTTATCTGTTATCTGCTGTGTATCCTGAGATCTTTTTTGTCAGTATTACAGACCGATATAAAGTCTTGCTAATCCAGTAAGCCTCAGCCTGTCCCAAGTGTCACTTTTTCTGGCACACACCTTTCTTGTACCATTACACTAAGTATATAATAATGAATTAAACCATCCCTACAGGACCCCCCTATAACTACCTCATGAGAAATATTGTTCTGCCTGCAGGTGGCTGAGAAAGCTAGATGCTGAAGGTTGCTATGGGTTACTGCCCAGGTGCTAAATTGCCCAGTGTTGATAAATAAGCCCCAAGGCAGTCGTAATGAGATAAAAAGGCCAAAGTGTACATTTGGGAGATTTCCCTTAAAAAGCTGTATTATACAACAACAAATGACTGCATGTTTTTTCTGTTTCAGTATAAGCCTCGAGGAGAAGTCTGTCCATTTTCAAATACGGGATCTTTCTGTAATTTGGAGCAACATGCCTCAAGGCTACTTAGATCATATAAACTCATATAAATCTAATAGAATGCTTCTGCCATCCGCCAAGATTTATTGTAGACTGAGTAACATCAAGCACAGTTTTATTTGCAGTTTTATTATTAGGGAGCCAATGGCTGGAGTGGAAAAGGCATTGCTGTATATCAAAGCTTTCTGGTTAACAGGTCTCCGGATAATCCACCCCATACCTGTTATCTGTTTTATATATATATATATATATATATATATATATATATATATATATATATATATACACATACACACACATTATTATGTATGGTAGACCCCTTTAAATGGCAGCGGGGATAAATGCCAGCTTTTTTTTGCTTCACTTTTACTGTAGATTTCTCGGAAAGCGATTTTCCTTTAAATATCATGCACTTTAAGGCTTAAATCTCACGTTCTTGGGTCAGAATTGTTACAGAGCATGCAAATTATAAACTAAATCCATTACATTCCATCATGCTTATTGGAACAACACTTTAATTTTTAATCAAAATACCATGCCTAATTACATGGGAAATACACCTTGCAGCAATAAATGGAGTTTTGGTGGTGCTGTTTTTACAGATTTTATCTGATTTACTTTTCCTCTTAATCCTTAAACTGCCAGAAACGCCAACTTTTGCATCCACTGCCCCCACCAACATAACATTACCCAGTACATAGATAGTAGATGAGGTTGAATAAAAACATGCGTCAGTCAAGTTTAACTTGACTTTAAACAACATTCTTCAAATATGAATTGCTGTATCCCTCAAAAAAGTAAAGTTTATCGAGGGGGAGTAGTATTGGGCGAATTTATTCGCCAGGTATGAATTTGCGACAAATTCCCGCAACCGGCGTAAAAATTCACCTGCAAAAATTCCCGGCTTAAAAAAAAAAAACGAGACACGATTGTTGTCGTTTCGCCAAACTGGCTTCCTCTCAGAGCGATGACGTCCAATGGGAAACGATTGTGGAGGATAAATAAGTGACGAGCAGGAGGGGACGTCATCGCTCTGAGAGGAAGGCAGTTTGGCGAAACGCGTCAGCGAGGACGCCGTCGCTCTGAATTTGCGGAAGCGTATCACCGATATGCGCATTGGACTCTAAAGGACCCCGAGGAACTGAAATCACAATACGTAATGCACAGGACACTTTTTTTTTCAATGCGGTTTGACAAGGATGTTTGTGAGTGTGATTTTAATTATTTATTAAACTTGTGAAAAACGTTTTATCTCTCCACATTAAGCGGATAAAGAAGATGTCTCAGAACAGGAAGAAATAGATTTTACCCAACGCCTTCCTTGTCTCACGTCTAGTGAGTATAATATACCACTGGGGGCAGTAGGATTCTAGAGGTCGGTTGCTATACAATCACCTCCCTAGATACGCAGCTCTCCCTGTGGGAATCACTACTCACAGCACCTTATGCTCATAGAGTTAATGTGATTAGTGGGGATTTTATGATTTCACGGTTTTTAAAAAAGTGTATTATATTCAATCACGGATTGTTTTGTTAAGTAACTTCTCACTGAGAAAGTAAAAAGTGGTGAACAAATGCACTGTTGTTATAAAGTTCGAAAAATAATCAGGGTGAGGGTGAGATCTGAATTTCAATTTCAACACTATGTAAAACTTTGTTATCTCCCCCTCGATAAACTTTGGTTTTTTGAGGGATACAGCAATTCATATTTGAAGAGTGTTCTTATAACGGGCGGAGGAGAGCCTATCTGACGGAATATGCTGGAATTTGGGGACACCATAGCTCCGGGAAACGTATATATTTTTGGACTGTTTAAAAAAGAACATAAACAGAAGAACTCAAGAACAGAAAACACATATTCTGCAAGGCTTTACAGAGAAAGTACATAATTCCCATCAGTCCCTGCCCCGGAAGCTTACAATCTAAGGTCCAAATTGCCTTCACAGACAGTAGTTTTGTCAAGAGCCAATTACAGTATGCCTGTATGTACAGTACATTGCACTGATCTGCTAGATCATAAGTAAAGTGCAACTTAGTTGTATCCTCTGTCACTTCCATGGAGCTCCTACTGGGCATACACAGTGACATTTAATGAAATTGTTAATTAATTTAACTAATTAATTTAACGAATTTAATTAGTATTTAATTTCCACCATGACTATATGTAATGACTGTATGTAATGACTGATAATATATGGAGAAATACATGAGCCAAATTGCCTGACAATATAGCTCAGGCCTCAGCCCCTTTATGTTTCCAGAAAACTAAAAACTGATACAGTTTTTAGTTATTTATTAAAGTCTGAATGCCAAAAACTCGAAAAATTCCAAATTTTTAGTGGAAACATTTTTTTTTGAGAATTTTTCAAGATTTATTAAACCCCGATAATGGAAAAAGTCTGAATCTGAAAATCTGGCATCTCATAACTGCCGAGGTTGTATATAAGTCAATGGGAGAGGTACCTATCCTATTTGGAAGTTTCTGTGGTCTGGGCTGGAATAAGGGTACAACTACATGGGCGATTTCCCTGCAATTGTGCTGGATCCGTCGCTGTGCGTCAAAACGCAGAGGATGAGACAGAAAACAAGGTAAGCATCAGGAACGTCGGATGGTGTTGCATCGTTCGACGTGACGACTGTCGGATGCAGATGCTGATGAACTCTGCAATACCATCTGACATTTGTATTTCTTACCTTGTTTTCCGTTGCATCCGTTTTTGACACCTGCATTTTGGTGCGGAGCGTCAGATCCGGCACAATCGCGGGGAAATCACCATGTAGTTGTACCCTTAGCCTGAAAGTGCGACTATTTCAGGCTTTTTCCAAAAAATTCGGACTTTTCGGGACAAAGGCAAAAAAAAACAAGCAATTCGGGAAAACAGTCCGAAAAAAAATCATACAATTTGAATTTCGCTCATTTTTTTCATGTTTATTCTGACGCAATAAAATCATGATTTTTTAATAATAAATAAGGCCCAATGGTGGATTCTAGTTTGGTCAGACTTTTAAATTTTAATTTCTTAAGCAGAATCATTTCTGCTGCAATCAGGTTAGCTTAGCAAGCAGCACAGGAAGAAATAAAGGAGGGGTTGCCATCTGGACGGTATTTTACCAGCCTGGCCGGTAAAAATGATGACTGATTCCAAAGTTATTAATAGGGAAAAAAGATAAACATATAGGAAGACCATAAAAGGCAGGGCCGGAACTAGGGGTAGGCAGAGTAGGCACGTGCCTGGGGCGCAAAGCTGGGAGGGTGCCAGGCACGTACCTGCTGTGTCGCCTACCCCATGTCCGGTCCTGTCTCTCCCCGACTGCAATGGAATTTTTTGCCCAAATGCACACGCCATTTCGCGCATGCGCGCTCAATCACAGTTTTGCGCATGCGCACTTGAGAGCATTTTCACGCATTCGCAATAAAGAGCGCACTCAGCCGGCACCGTGGCTGGCCAGGTTGCCTAGGGCGCCTGGCTGGGTTGGCTCGGCCCTGATAAAAGGTGGCAACCCTAGTGACAACAGCAGTTTTTTTCTGGTCTATACATTATGTATTTATTTTATGTCTTTATGACTTTATGACACCTACAAATGCCTATATGCACATGGATGAAGAGTAAAGCAATGGTCAGCATTTCTGCCCTACAGCATGGGTGCTCTACAGCACAGGGCACCATCACTAAACAATTTGATTGCAGGGTTTTCTTACCACTGTGAAAGCAGATATCAGCAAGTTCATTAACATCTTGTGAAACTGAGCCTTTTATTTGTGTAACCGTGATGTAAACTGTAAGCTCCACTGGGGCAGGCACTTAAATATTCCCTTTGCAAAGCACTGGCCTTATAAATAAAACATGTTTGTGCTTTTTAAAAGCGTCCACTTGCTTTCCGAAATGTGCTTTTTTTTTTTTTTTTTTTTTTTTTTTACCAAGGTAGAGTTTTAACACTAGGTGGTGCTGGAATACTAGCAAACAGATAAAATGTGCACACAAACGAGATACATTGAATTGAAATACATGAACTGAATAAATGTAAAATTGAAATAAAAATAATCTTTATATGTTTGACTGCTTATATACAGTATATGTGAACCACAGTGAGCTTTGTGTACAAGGAAATATACAGTCCTTTCAGCAAACATAATGATGACATTGAGGAAGCACTGCTGTCAGTCAGCACCCGTGGGGGCCTGTTTGTCCCAAAAGACAAATCGCCTCAATCTTAGGCCTTTCTCTTATATTCTTTCTTTCTGGAGATGGAATACAGCCATGGAGCTCAGGGAAGGACTTACAGACCCCATCAAAAGACGCCATACAAGCATTTATGAAAGAGTCAGATTATTTATTGGTATTCTGTTCAGTATGATACAGGCACAGACTGCCCGTTTCCAAAGCAGAGATATCCTGCAACACTCTTACCTTCTGAAACCCGAGGCTCAGAAACTGTTTTTTCATGCTCAAATTTAAAGAAAATGTAAATGTTTGCATTTACTTTACTGAATGCAGTAAAGTCAATGGGCATCTTCGCTGCATTTTTTTGCACAAATACATTAAATTCAATGGTCTTTTATTTTGTTTTCCACTCAAAATACATTGACTTTAATGGGCATGCTGGGCACATATGTTGTGTGTTTTACACTGTGCTTCTCATGGTACAGATGTTCACTCCTAAATAACACTGTATTGGGTCGCCACCTTTCCTCCCGACTAACTCCAGGAAGGGGGCATAGTCGTGACATTGTGGGGTCGTGATTTAGCGGTGGCGAGGCATGATGATGATCGGCGATTGACCAATTGCTGCACCAACATACCTTCCAAAATTTTGGAAACAGAAAAGAGGGACCATTTGTGTCCACACCCTCTAATTAACATGTTCATTTTACAAAATTTGGCAGGTTATGAAACTTTGAACACATTTCTGTGGTTTATATTTGTTATTTACAATTTTGCTAATGAAGGTGAATTGCCCTTTAAGCTGTGAATCTAAGTTCTCCCAAAAGGCCTGTTTATCTTAAACTGTTATCTAACAAGTATCTTAGTATGTATTCTGGGCTCTCTGCCAAAAGCCAATTAAGTTAGTGTAACACCTATTTGGGCTATACGGGGTTAATTCACCAGCTAGTGCACTAGAGCATGGGTTACACGTGACTCTAACACTTCAGGCTAGGGCTCTTCGCTATATGGAAGATTAAAGGTGTGGTGTAACTACAACTCCCACAGGCTACTGTGCAATAACAAAAGACTTGGGCGCCAGGAGGTTCTTAATAAAACAGAAACAAGGTGTATTACTATGCACAAGGCAAGTGACATCAGGTTTGTACTCACGCAGGAGTTGAGGCAACAGCATATAGAGAGGTCACACAGATCTGCAGGCAGCCTCACCTAGAGCAGACACAGGCTGACACTTAGGGATGTAGCCAACGTCGGAAAAAATGTTTGCGAACATATTCACGAACTTGCGTCAAAAATGCGAACGATTCGCGAACGTCGCGAACCCCATAGACTTCAATGGGAAGGCGAATTTTAAAAAATAGAAAAGACATTTCTGGCCAGAAAAATTATTTTAAAGTTGTTTAAAGGGTGCAACGACCTGGACAGTGGCATGCCAGAGGGGGATCAAGGGCAAAAATGTATCTGAAAAATACATTGTTGACACAGCGCTGCGTTTTGTGCTGTAAAGGGCAGAAATCACACTACGTCACAGTCAGGTGATGTTTCTGGACACGGAATGTGAAAAAGCTCACACAGCTAGGTGGCACTTGGTTAAAGACTGGGCAAACAATGCCTGCAAGGGCAACGTATACAGTAGTGGATACGGAATATATTATTGCTGCTGTAAAAACATCACTCAGGTGATGTTTACGGACACGGAATTATTATTGTTATTTAGACAGAATGTGAAAAAGCTCACACAGCTAGGTGGCAGTTGTTTGAAGAACACACTGGGCAAACAATGCCTGCAAGGTCAACGTATACACTACAGCAGTGGATACAGAATATATTATTGCTGCTTGGAAAACGTCACTCAGGTGGGGGTTCTGGAGACGGTATTATTATTGATATTTAGACAGAATGTGAAAAAGCTCACACAGCTAGGTGGCAGTTGTTTGAAGAACACACTGGGCAAACAATGCCTGCAAGGTCAACGTATACACTACAGCAGTGGATACGGAATATATTATTGCTGCTTGGAAAACGTCACTCAGGTGGGGGTTCTGGAGACGGTATTATTATTGATATTTAGACAGAATGTGAAAAAGCTCACACAGCTAGGTGGCAGTTGTTTGAAGAACACACTGGGCAAAGAATGCCTGCAAGGTCAACGTATACACTACAGCAGTGGATACGGAATATATTATTGCTGCTTGGAAAACGTCACTCAGGTGGTGTTTCTGGAGACAGTATTATTATTGATATTTAGACAGAATGTGAAAAAGCTCACACAGCTAGGTGGCAGTTGTTTGAAGAACACACTGGGCAAACAATGCCTGCAAGTGCACTACTATTGGTGCACTACTATGAAGAACAGCAAACAGCACTGGACACGTTAAAGAACAGTGAGATAAGTAAAATAAATATATATATATATATATATATATATATATATATATATATATATATATATATATATATATATATATATATATTAAAAAAAAAATTACTCTGGTTGGTGCTGAACTACTAGGAGCAGCACACCAGTCCCACTCCCCAACACAGCTAGACTAATAGCACTGGGCTCTTATAGTAGCAAAGTAAAAAAAAACAAAAAAGAAAATAAAACCAGTCCTTACAAGGACTATTGGGTTATTACAGCAGTCAGCACTCAGCAGATGAGATCAGAAGCAGTGCCCACAGCAGCTACATACAGAGCACTGCAGTAGAAGGTAGATTACTAGTCAGCAAAGCTAACTAACCTAAACTCACTGTCCCTCAAATCCCTGCAGAGTTCTGTCCCTACAATAGAGAGCAGTATCAAGTAGATTACTAGCCAGCAAAGTTACTATCAACTGTCCCTCAAATCACTAAACAGCTCTCTCCCTACACTAGCTCTTCCAAGCACACACAGGCAGAATGAAAAAACGCTGCAGGGCTTCAGTTTATGTATGGAAGGGGAGTGGTCCAGGGGGTGTGGGGGTGGTCCAGGAGGGAGAGCTTCCTGATTGGCTGCCATGTATCTGCTGGTCTGGGGGAGAAATGGCAAAAAAAAGCGCCAGCTAAGGCGAACCCAAATTGGCGAACGTTGCGCGACGTTCGCGAACATTCGGCGAACGCGAACAGTCGATGTTCGGGCGAACAGTCCGCGACATCCCTACTGACACTCCCTGGGGACAGACTTGGCAGGAATCTCACTTCACCTCTGCGACATATTCCAGTAGTAGTCTCTGGATCAACCTCACTCTCTCCTGATTCCCTCTCCGCTGGGATCCCTATACTACAGGCAATATGGCCTGGTAGAGATACCTCCAATCTATCACTCCTATGTTGGAGCTCAAAACTGCTCTCTCTCTCTCTCTCTCTCTCTCTCTCTCTCTCTCTCTCTCTCTCTCTCTCTCTCTCTCACTTCTCTGCCTCTCTCTCCTAGAGAGACTATGACAAGTCTGCCCTGGTATATCTGTTCCTCATTCATGGGGTTTCCTGGTCCCTGATAGAGATGGCGCGAACTGTTCGCCGGAGAACTTGTTCGCGCGAACATCGGGTGTTCGCGCTCGCCGGAAGTTCGCGAACGTCGCGCGACGTTCGCCATTTTGGGTTCGCCATTGTTGGCGCTTTTTTTTGCCCTCTCACCCCAGACCAGCAGGTACATGGCAGCCAATCAGGAAGCTCTCCCCTGGACCACTCCCCTTCCCTATAAAAACCGAAGCCCTGCAGCGTTTTTTTCACTCTGCCTGTGTGTGCTGAAGAGATAGTGTAGGGAGAGAGCTGCTGCCTGTTAGTGATTTCAGGGACAGTTGAAAGTTTGCTGGCTAGTAATCGTGTTGATACTGCTCTGTTATTGGAGGGACAGAAGTCTGCAGGGGTTTGAGGGACATTTAAGCTTAGGTAGCTTTGCTGGCTAGTAATCTACCTTCTACTGCAGTGCTCTGTATGTAGCTGCAGTGGGCAGCTGTCCTGCTTCTGATCTCATCTGCTGACTGCTGCAATAACAGTAGTCCTTGTAAGGACTGCTTTTATTTATTTTTTTGTTCCAATACAGAGCAGTATCAAGCAGATTACTAGCCAGCAAACTTACTATCATCTGTCCCTGAAATCACTAACAGCTCTCCCCCTACACTATCTCTTCCAAGCACACACAGGCAGATTTTTCAGATACATTTTTGCCCTTGATCCCCCTCTGGCATGCCACTGTCCAGGTCGTTGCACCCTTTAAACAACTTTAAAATCATTTTTCTGGCCAGAAATGTCTTTTTTAGATGTTAAAGTTCGCCTTCCCATTGAAGTCTATGGGGTTCGCGAACCGTTCGCGAACCGCTCGCATTTTTGCGCAAGTTCGCGAATATGTTCGCGAACTTTTTTTCCGACGTTCGCTACATCCCTAGTCCCTGAGTTGGACACATGCCTTCTTCTGGGCCTGGTGTGCTCAGCCCCGCCTGAACACACCCAGCTGGGTCAGCATCCAGTGACTAAAGAGGAAGAGGCCACTCCTTACACACACTATAGTGCAGTGTAGCAGGAAGCTGTCACGCCTCTCCTGGCCGATCACTCTAAGATAAAGGTGGGGGCCTTAAAGCTGCAGGGCAGATTAACCCGTAGGGGCCCCTACATTAGAAACATTGTATCTTTTTCTGGCTGTTCAGTGCAGGAGATCAAAGAGAAAGTCGGAACATTTCAATAACAAACAGACCGCGGGTTGAGCTGTCAAAATCCCGCGAAAAATGGGACAGTTGGGATGTATGCATATGTTATCTAAGACTAATGGTATTTATAAGTCAGGAATCCAGTGCTGCTACTGGGTTGTTAGTCTCAGTATTACTTTAGCTGAAGAATTTTAGTGAGTCGGCTGGATGTGGATAGGGTTGCCACCTGGCCGGTATTTTGCCGGCCTGACCGATAAAAATGATGGTTGATCCCAATGTTATTAATAGGGAAAAAAGATAAATATATAGAAAGGCTGGTATCTTATGCACAATGACCCAGCTGCAATGGTAACCCCTGATGCCTCTGTTACTATGTCCCATAATACTTGGTTGCTGCAGATCCTACTAATTAGTTACTCCAACTATGGTTACTAGGTTTATATTGGTCTTTATTTACCAGTTATATACAGATATGTTTAGTTCTCCATGATTTACATTCCTTTGTTATTTGTGAGAGTGTGTGTAGTGTTTAGTTATTGATACTATAACATCACTGGTTAGTAAGAGTTTTTAACTCATTCATATGACCCTGACCAATATCCCACCACATACTGAATGTTCAGACAATACCATCACATGGTGTGGCAACTATCTTGGTGCCTTTATCGTACCGATTGACACTCGGCAGCCATTGTTAAGCTATTGCCCCCATCTCTGTAGACTGGCTGAGGCAGATGTGAGATGTAGATCTGATGTAGTTGGAAAGCAGCGGTAGCGGCTTTTTTGTCTCTTTGAAACTTTGCATTGAACTTGAAAGTTATTGCATTCAGTAAAGAGGAAAATTTTGGTCCAAATCAATGCCACTTAGGGGGTTGTTTTAAAGTACGTTTCAGTTTTTATTACACTGCTATGTGTGACACTTGAGCTGGCTGCAATTCCATGCTCTGCAGAATGACTTCTCAAGCTGAATTAGCACAGAAGCACATAAGAATTTCACAGCCTTATAAATAAGCCAGTTTAGTTTACCCATGGACTGTAATCCCTCTTGTACATGTTTCCTGGCAGAAAGGAAAGGTTTTTTTTGTTTTCACTCTCCACCATGTTCCGGGGGTTAGGCAGAGAAGGAGGGGGAGACGCATATTAATGATGTTGTCCTTGCCACTGTGGTCACTCAAGCCGACCCACGGAAGATTCATGGATGAGAAAGGAATCGATAAAGCGTTCAGCGACTCTACATTCAAACTGTCTCTGGAGTCACGCCGAGGGCCTAACTCCTGGGCTGCAATGAAAACCAAAATGAAAGCATTGGTCTCCAGTTCTCTAGAGCTGAAGATTAAAATGTGAAGTGGCTGCTTAAAGCTGGAATGAAAGAGTTTAAACGAAATAATACACAGTTGCATTGCTAATGGGCCGTATAGACTGCCTCATTTCTGTTCTGGCTAAGCCATAGTAGTGTATCTACCCCTGGGATTACTATATCTAACCAAGCATCGATGATGATTTTACAGCCAATCAAAGGAACACTAAGGGGGTTATTTATCAAAGTAAAAAATGATCTCAATATTTTCTGCTACAAACTCCGATCAAATCTGCTCGTTTTTTATGCTTATTTATTAAATTTTCCCGAAAATGTGCTTTGAGGGTCTTATCTAATTTTCACAATTTTTTCATTCGAAAACTAGATTTTTGCCTGAAAACTCCGAAAACTTCGAGGTATTGCATGAAACTCAGCGCACATAAAAAAAATCAGTGGAACTTCGCCCATTGACTTATGTGCAACCTCTGACAGGTCTGAGATGCATGATTTTCAGATTCAGACTTTTCCAACCTCGGGGTTTAATAAATTCTGAAAAATTTGTGATTTTTTTTAAAAGTCCGATTTTATTTAAAAAAAAAAAAATCACAAATTTTTCTGATTTTTGCATTCAGAGTTTAGTAAATAATCCCCACATGATGATGTTGGGGGAGACTGCGAATGAAGTCATAACACATATTAGAGGCACATTTATCAAAGTTCGAATTTATGTGAGTTTTTAAAAACTCCCCCAAACTCCCATAAATTCGACTCTTCTGTATCCATATCCCTTCTGATTGATCTCCTGGTTTGACCCTTGCCTGCCCCGACCCGGCCTGATTTGACTATGCCTTCTGTCTACTCCCTGTACTGTGACCTTCTGCCCAAAAGAGCTAAGCTCGTCCAGAACCCTTAGCTTGGCACCTCTCTTATTAAGACCTGGTGGCATCCGATTAGCCGAGGGCTCCTCCCGAGGTGAAAGGCGGTTGTTTTAGACAGTAGCAAGAGCCGAGACCGGGGTGCTTAGCATTGGTTCTGGATTTAGGGTGCCGATCATGACATTTTCTCTGAAAAAACACTTGAATGTCAATAAAGGCTGCACACAACTCAAAATTGATCCCTGGACCTCTCCCATTGACTTAAGCAGCAATTCCTCAGGTTTTAGGTAGCAAATAGTCGAATTTGAGTTCTTAAAGGGCCAGAGTATGATAAATCTCAAAAATCAAATTCGATTTCTTTTAAAGAACTCTAATCGAATTTGAATAACAACCTAGTCGAATTTGACAGTTTTGACCATAAAAAAATTCAAATATTGAATATTATATTATTGAATTTCAAATTAGAATTCTCAATTCGACCCTTGATACACCTGCCCCATAGTGCCCCTATAATGCTCAATTCTTGTTAATAATTTGTAATAAGTCAGAGAGTAGATGGATATTACCTATACCTTATCCAAATAATTTTGGAGGAATAACATATTGGTACGCATAAACATTTTAAAAGTTACTAGATATTTGAAGCTAAAAACTCCTTATTAGGCGGCCTTTATTGAGTAGTTAAAGAGGAACAATTATCCACATGGCACAATTTAGAAGATACACTTCCCATTGACTTCCCACTGGCATCTCAGCAGGTATATGCTTGCATGACTTAACATTGTGTTAATATTTTGTTCTTTTTAAATTGCAAATGCAAATGTGAAGCTATAAATCATCCTGGTTGAGACAATTCATGACTTGACATAACACTAACGGGAAATGGAAAAGTCCGATTTTTTCTGGTCGGACTTTTGGTATATGGTAAATAAACACTTTCTCCAAAAACAAAAAATAAAAAGCTCCCCACCACCACTGTATCCTTCTTTACTAAGTCTGGCAGTGGCGGAGGAGAGGGGTAGGGGGGGGGTTAAGGGGTACTTGGTGACCCACACACAGACCAAAGTGACATCACTTCAGCGCTTGCACATTACATCACAAATGGGTCATACTGCGCTCACAAATGTGCTCACAAATGTGTCAATGGTGCACCGGACCAAAATACAACACTGTTTATTGCAGTTAAAACACATTATTTTTAGTACAAACATTGAGCCCTTATATTCTTATCCCCATCCTACAGTGCCTTAGGAGTGCTGCCTTGGTAGCCTCCACTGTCTTATTTTGTTTTTTTCTCAGATACTTAAAATCAGCTCCTTTTATAGATAACGCTACATTATTTAGAATGTTTCTTGAGTTGCTCTCTTATTTTCCACTGGAATTATTTTCCTCTTTCCGAATGACATTATAAATCCAGTTGTTTATCCTTGTGATATGCTTTAAAAACATTCCGGCCCCAAGAATTTTTCATTTAGTTTGAGTACCTGTCCACGGGAAATGGAAAAGGCAGAGACGAAAGTGGAAAATTGTATTTCCTGATGCTTTTTTATTTTATCAGGCGGGTATGTGGCTTTATATGAGGCAAATATCTTTCATTTGTATTTTCCCCTGTCATTCTCCCAACGCTAAACAGCACTTATCAGCTCGACTTGATTGCAGCTCATCGTTTGTCTTTCCTGTGCCACCTCGAATATTAAAAAAGATGATCGGGTCTACAAATCAACGGTACAGTTAATTTTTCAACTGTTGATTGGAAATATGAACACCGGGGTTTATACCTGAAAGCATATTTATTACTTTGTGCTGAGAATTGTTTTATGCTAATCATCAATTTTAAGCAACACCAAGAAGCATGTAAAAGATGACAAGTTGAAACCTTTCGTACTGAAAAATGTACAGAAGGGAGGAGTAATGTGCAAGATTCAGAACAAATGATTTGAAGATTGTTTTGCCGTTGTATTGCTCACAGTTTTACTATGCAGATCAGTACAGCAAAACTACTTGTGGGATGACACCAATGGGATGGGGGGGTCATTTAACTTTTTATGGACTTTCAGTTGCAATGAGGTGCCAAGTTGGAGTCAATTATTGATGTACTTTACAGTATATATATTGCCCCTAGGAAAGGAGCTAAACCAAGTCTTTTATTTATTGCTACATCACTTAGACTACAGAGTATTGATATCAAAGATTTCCTGGAGGTACAAGCCTACTATACAGAGGGCCCCTGAAGAAACTGTATAGGCAGAATGTAGAGAAGCCTTGGGCAGTGTGGTGATTGGTGATGGAGTCTGAAGGTTCTGGGCAGATGAAGACGGAGTGGAGCAGAAAGACTGGAGCCAGTTCAAAGGAACAGAGGAAGTATTATTCAATAAATAAATATATATTATTCGAATTATTAAATATATATTATTCAAATTATTCAATTCAAGTAGTTTTTCCAGTTGGTTGGTCTAGGAGCTTGTAGGTATTAAAGGGAAGTTAGACACTCCACTGTGTAAGATACAAGATCAATATTGTGTTAGATATTTAAATCTATTATGGTATTGATATCCTGGGCTTTTTGGAAATACAAGGGATATTTCTATGTTAATGTTTAATCTAGCAATGCTTAATTGTTATTTCATGGACTTTTATTTTAAAAGGCAGATAAAAAAAAAAGCCTTTATGACTTTATGTCTAGCGTTTATGACTAGACACAAATAAGGTCTACACAGAGATAGAGACCAGGAATTATGTGACTGCTAGGCAAGGCCAGAGATAATAGAAAGAGAATTTTACCTTCCATGCTGAGAGAGGATCACAGGTCTGATATCCTTTGAGTTTTTCCTTTTCATTTTATTATCATACCGACCTTTTATCTCTAACAAATCAAATAAAATCACTGAACACATTTAAATCTTTTTTTTTTTAAAATGATCCCACAGATCCTACAAATGAGAGCCCGACAGTTGCTTCTACTATAATGGTATACAACTACCTCCTACTAGATAGCTATACATTGAAATACAGAATTATAAACCATAATGTTTGCCAATGAATACGTTCTCTTTTGGAGTAAAAAAAATATATTTATAACATAGGGTAGTCCAAACAGTGAACATACTTTCTCTTCCAGATGCCTCCTCTGTCTGGTTCAACCAATTGGCATTCATCCAGTAGAAATACCAAGTAATAAGAATAAGAAGAAGTAATAAGAAGTAATTCTCTGTGATGGCATCAAGGTCATACATGTCGAAGTGTGGATATAGTGTAGATATTCCACAGTATTGGAAAGGAGGTCAAGGTTACAATTCTAGTATATTTGGTCTACTAGTGTTGATTTGTAGAGATGCGGGACATATTGGTGGAGCATTCCAGTAAATGGGTAGGAGTGCTGTAGAATAAGGTTGAGTTTGTTTTGTTTGTGTGTATAGGAGGTACAGAAGTACATACAGGTGGCGTAAGGAGAAGACTTTCTGGCATCAAGAACAACACAAAGAATTATGGGTATGCAGCAGTTTTAAAGGGTAATACAGTCACCACATAATGTATACAGTGAGTAACTGGGTATAATGAAGGAATAACATACGTGTGGCTTTATGTTCTTGGCACATATCATATCATATATTTTGCCCAAAGTTTTCTATTGTCCAGTTGTAGCCAATGATAACTTCTGCAAAGTGTGTAATTAACCAGGGATTAATTCAGGCAGAAGAATATATAGTTGACTTAAAGGATCAGCTTTCATTTTTATTATACAATGGCATATATGTGGGTTGACCTTTCTCTGGTTAACTACTGATGAGAACGTATTTTCCTTCAACTTGAGCTACTATAAAACTGTGCTTCGCAAAGTCCCCCGCTCCAACCGACTCCACTAAAACGGTTATACTTCTGTGTACGGAAACATGAGAACCTATTAATAGAAATGAATTTGCAGCCAAGAAGAAATCAAAGCCCGACTTGGTAGAGCAAAGTTATGTTCAGGCAGAAATAATGTGTTTAAAAAGATGTCTATTTCTAATGATTGGTGTTCTAATGTTGTACTACACTGAGGCTCAAGGCAGCCGACTCTGTGGTGGGTCGATGAGCCGGAAGGAGTATAATTCACTGTTAAAATGATCCAATGTGCCAGTCCGTGAAAATGAGTGTACATTCTGGATTAAAATGTTCCCTCTGATGTGTAAGCTGCATGGCTACTACCCTGGGGTAATCTGAAACTCATTTCCGAATGGCTTATAACTAGACATATGCATTTCTGCACCAATACAAAGTATATTGTTTAACCCTTTAACAATCATGTGCCCAAAACATGTATTGCTCAGTTGTTGAACAGTTGAACAGTATAAAATGACAGAGAGGATGAACTAAAATAACTAAATAATAACTGGGGCTTTTTGACCTGTGTTTGGCCACCTTCTATGCCTACTGAAATGGAAGCAAAAGCTGATGATAATGACAGGATCCAAGTGCATCATGGGTGGGTAAACAACAAGCTGGCCTAGGAAATAATGAACAAGTCCCCCAAAAGGGTTCCCATGTTTCCTATTGAAATCAAAGTTCTCCAGCTGGAATCCGTACAGTAGTTCAATTACAGCTATAGGGCCACAGGCTGGATACTGTAAATATAAACAAAAATACGCTGTGATGAACATATTCTGTAATAACACAGTTTCTTGCAATGACCCTGTTCTTTCTACCTCTTTCTACTCTGTTCTAAAATCAAACCTAAAGAATTGAAGAATTGGGTTCACTTGGCAAGCAAGAAATGCTGCCTTGTGAAAATATTTGAATTGAATTTCAAATAATTTTGGAACTTTTAAGCTAAAAAAGACAGATAGATAGATAGATACCAGAAGCAGCAAGGGGAATGCTGGGGAAAAAAAGGTACAGTAGAGAATACCGAAATAATATGGCTAACATTTGATAAAAGTAAAATGTAAATATATTTATATGTCCCATGAGATGCAATTCTTAAAACCCCACTTTATTGTCTCAGTACATTCCTGTATTATGAACCAGAAACATTGAGCTTCAGGTTGGCAAAGTCAATTTAGGTGAACGAACAGAGCTGGCATTTAGAATCACATTGCATTTGCAAGCCTTTGGTATAGGAGCTATATAGTACATCTTTAATGGTGAAAACAAAATTATTTGGAAAATATTCCAAAAGCCTACAAATAAAGAAATAGAGACTTTTGTGTAAAATTGTCCTAACTGCACAGTGTTTCCTAGGGGGAACAGAATACCTTGCCCTGGTGTTGGTGGACAACAAACATATCCACCAGTTTCTGGTCAATACTCAAGGGTGACAAGCGA
Organism: Xenopus petersii; assembly: GCA_038501925.1. Taxonomy (NCBI): domain Eukaryota; kingdom Metazoa; phylum Chordata; class Amphibia; order Anura; family Pipidae; genus Xenopus; species Xenopus petersii. The sequence goes on from CM076677.1 coordinate 106,741,103, forward strand.
CTTATTTATGTTTTGGGTGACCTATAGCCCCTCAACCAGCACAAGGCACAGGTACAGTATATCACTTAGGGCGGTGGTGGGGAGGAGACGTAAATGAGCTCAATAGTCATTTGAGTTGGAATTATTGGGCCATGCCATAACTTGCTGTTTGTTTCAATATGAACTACAGCATAGTAATATAGCATAGCTTCCCCTTAGGTGTTGAAGAGGAGAAATATTAACAGTATTAACACTAAGCTCTACATCCCATTTGTAACATGTTAGAGTTCTGTATTTTGGACAGCCCACTGGACCTATGGATGCTATGCCTTTTCAGATCAAGACACATAGGGGTCACACAAACTCACTTACACGAGTCATTTGAAAATTGGTCAAACTCTAATTGAATCCTTTTACTGCTGTGCTGTTAAACTAATTACACGTTTACAACCTCCAGCTGCAGCATTGGAGGCAACCGCATCTGAAGAGCGCGCTCAGATTTATGGTTATGACTTTAAATGTAATCTCACTGTAGTTATGCTGTGTTTACCGGGACTAAATGCAGGAAATATGATAATAACGCATTAAAGGGTAGCTCTATGTTTTTTTATAGAAATTAAAGGAAAACTATACCTCTGAACACTGAAGATCTCTAACATATATCACAAAAAAATCCCACTTTTGTATTTAAATAATTTCTGAAAATGTATTTTTCCAAGAATATGAGCCATTGGATAGTCTCAGAATGAAGCACTGCCATTTGAAGTAAACAGCTTGTTGCTTTTGACTAAGCCAATGAATAGACAGATGTTTATGGCTTGCTCCTACACTTGTCCTTGTTACATCTAAAACGCAAACTTTTCTGCTCATTGCTATCAGGTGACCTGTAAAGGACACACATAGAACATAACAGGATGGTGGCTCAAGGTACAGGGTTAAAAAAAAAATATTTCTGTATGTATGTATGTATGTATGCTGGTTTGATAAGACTCTGTGGGGGTCATTTATCAACACTGGGAAAATTTGCCCATGGGCAGTAACCCATGACAACCAGATTGCTGCATTCATTGTTCTACATGCAGCTGGCTTCAAAAAGCTAATCACTGATTGGTTGCTATAGGTAACTGCTCATGGGAAAAATTGCCCAGTGTTGAATTTACATTTCATTGAGGAACATTTACACTAAATGATGCCATCACCCTTGGAAGCGTATAATGCCCATCTTGCAGTGTTCCTTTGTGCATGTGCCAAGCGGTTCATAGACCTGCTAAAACTTAAGTTCTTGCAGCCCCTCAGGCAACAGCAAATGTACCACTAACTTACTACAAGAAGAAGACTGCTTGGACAGGCCAATAATGCATCATGGGAGTCTGAAAGGGAGCCAACTCCAAGTTATTTACTTAGAGCGCTCTTTGCATCTTCAACTACTTTTTGATGTATTTTTTTTTAATTGAATGTGGCTGATCTTCTTGATGAAATGTAATTGTGTGGGACAAGCCCATGGGTTACTTTGAGGAGCAGATAGACTCTGAATAAATTGCAATGTACCCTGGGTTTATGCATTACATTGCAATTCAGTTGACTTTACAGCATGTCCTCTTTGTATGTAACTCTTGTATGTAGAACATCAGCCACTCAGCATTGTTTTTTGGGGAAGAATGCTTCTTATTTCCTCTCCAAATTGGGAGGCTACTCCTCAAAGCAATGGGCAAGGAGGCCTGGTAGAGTCCTGCAGAGGGTCGGTTACCAGGCCACGGGTCTTCTCAATACCTATTACTCCTTTTTTCTGATCACATCTACTTTTAATGATGTCACTTCTGGTTTACAATGACAGCACTTCCTGTTTCACTCCCTTTTTATGATCACGCCTACTTTCGATGATGTCACTTTCAGTTTACAGTGACAGCACTTCCTGATTCTTGATGGTCAGTGGGTCGCAGGTCCGGGTTGTGGATTGCAGGTTGTGGGTAAGGGTCGGGTACAGGTTCCAAAAAAATGGACCCGCGCAGGACTCTAAGGTCTGGCTTAAACGTTTAAGGTGACCATACATGTAACAATTACGACCATTGGTTGCAGGAAAGATTGTTCATTTTCATTTAAAATTTTAAGAGCTGAATTGTCAGATATACAGGTAGAAACAATAAAATTCCACCTCTATCTGATGATTCTGCAGTAAATCCTGGCCAATGTTTAGGCACCCAATCAAAATTTTCCATCTTGGTTGATCGACGATATGACCGATAGCCATGTGTTTTGCCGATATCGGGCACCTTGTCTCCCGCCATACACACACCAAATATCTTATATCCACATTAAATAAAGCCTGGTGTGTGAATTCTTATTTACTGTTTGTAATCTTCCTAAAACTATAAATGGATCACTGCCAAGCATCCTAGGTTTGTTCATTGCAGTGCAGTTTTAAGGGAAGAATGTTCTCTATTTGTACATGAGTATATATTATATATAAGATTAACCACTCATTTGTATATCAGTTGGGGACTTGTGACTTTTTAGCAAGATGGCATTCCCCAATGAGGACCCAAAGCAATGGATCTAACGTGAAGGCCAATTAAAAACTGGTGGATGAATTATTATGTTCTAATTTTTTAAACATCGTAAAACTATACCAGGATAACTGTTATTACCATTTTGTCCTTTGTTTTTAACCTTGTTAGGAGCTAAAAGGGGGCTAATACACATTCTCAGGATACCACTTCTTTAGAATTATAAAGCCCTGACATTTATACCCAGTAGGTGGCATAATCTGCCCGACTACCACTGAAAACAATGACATTTTTATCAAGATTATGATTCATATTATTAGGTGAGCTAATGAGGTAGTACGTCTTATTAAACATTGCCTTTTACCTGCAAATCGAGAAGAAGAGACGTCAGCATTATTGAAGCTGCTCCTAAATGGTAGCAGAGAGATGAATAAATACTACTGATGGCTTAATTTATAGTCCTCTTATATGACTGATCTCCATTCTATTAAAGCTAATTGGCCATACTCAGCAAAGGACACTTTGTTATGCAATTAAAAGTTTACAACACGCCATCATGTGGCAAAGTCAAATAAACACATTTTCCTGTTGTGGCATGTGGGACTGTCGAGAGGGCAAAGAAAAAAAATATTCAGGTTCATTTATAAACTGACAAGATGCTAATGGACTGATGTTTTTTTTTTAATTCTTGTAAGTTAAAGAAATTAATTTACAAAGAATAGGAACCACAACAATTCATTACAATTTATTGAGAACATATTGGGGTTATGTAATAAAAGGTACTAAGTTTGACCATAATCAGTAATCTATAGCAACCAATCAGCAGGTAGCATTTGCTGGTCACCTGTTTAAAAGCAAAAATCTTATTGGCTAATATAGTTTACTCCTCCATAGCAAACTTAGTGACTTATATTACATAAGAGTGGTCTCAAAACTTTTAAATATACTCTTGAAACGATGACATTATATATTAAAGACATATTAGTTACAATCAACTTAGTCTTAGCATACAAAGAGGGAATAACTACAGGCCAGTGGAACAGAGACCAATTGCAACCCCCTTTTAATCCTTCATGGCTATAGATCTAGGAGAGAAAAGTATTCCAAGTAGATTTTGCTGACAGTCCATCATTAGTGATGGGCAAATAAATTCGCCAGGCATGTATTCGAGAATGTTTTCACAAAACTGAATTTTCAATAAGGATTGATTATGTATGTTTGGATCAAGTTCTTTTTTTTTTTTTATTACACAGATAAAGGAAATCGTAAAAAATGTGGATTATTTGATTGTAATGAAGTCTATTCTTGATAACGGGTTTCTAGATAATGGATCCCATACCTGTACACAACTACACACTACAGTAGGAAAACAAGCACTGCTAAACAAGCTCTGTTTTCAAAGAAATCTTGTAACAAGGAGCATAAAGCTGACCTTTAATTGGAAGGTTTCAAAGTAACTGATGGTTTCCAAGATGGTAATAAAGTGTAACCGTAACATTTTAGTGACATACAGGAACAGTGGCTTAATATATTCAGCTTTATAACCAAACTGTGTTTATGTTACTGGATTAGTAATAATTAAAAAAAAAAAAAGCACAGATATATCAGGACCTCTGCTCCCATTCGAAGTGGTTTGCTGTCAGTGGTATTGTTCCTTATTGCCACCTGTTTACATTATTACAATAATTTGAAATCTGTAGACATGACCACTGAGCAGCTGGAGCTCTTGTGTGGTTGTTCTGGGGACTGTTATTGAACCATACATAGAATCCATTAATTATAGGCAGTCTCCAGGTCATGTGTTTGGTCATGTGATTTCAGTATGCAGTTTGGTAGAAATCAAGATGTCTCTACCCTTCAACCCCTGTGGATATTAAAGGGATACTGTCATGGGAAAAAATGTTTTTTTTTTACAAAAAGAATCGGTTAATAGTGCTGCTCCAGCAGAATTCTGCACTGAAATCCATTTCTCAAAAGAGCAAACAGATCTTTATATTCAGTTTTGAATTCTGACATGGGGCTAGACATTTTGTCAATTTCCCAGCTGCCCCAAGTCATGTGACTTGTGCTCTGATAAACTTCACTCACTCTTTACTGCAAGTTGGAGTGATATCACCCCCTCCCCCCCAAGCAGCCAAACAAAAGAACAATGGGAAGGTAACCAGATAACAGCTCCCTAACACAAGATAACAGCTGCCTGGTAGATCTAAGAACAACACTCAATAGTAAAAACCTATGTCCCACTGAAACACCTTGTGACGTCCACAGCGAGGAACCGCTGTAACCGAGGATAGCCACTCCAAGGGGAGTGGATATGGTGGGAGCCCAGGGGTGTAGCCATAGGTGATTGGAGGCAAAGACATGATGATGATGAAAGTAATAGTAGGTTTATTGGCAGTCAGAACACAGAAACCAAAAGGCAGGAACAGGCAAAAAGGCTAATCAAGGTATCCAGATGGTGAGGGAAAAATGGGTAACACAGGAACAAAAGGTACTCACTCAGGAAACAAGGTAACAAGGTTTTCAAGGTTCAGATTCAGATTCAGATTCAGATTCAGATTCAGATTCAGATTCAGATTCAGATTCAGATTCAGATTCAGATTCAGATTCAGATTCGCAGGTCAGGAACAAACAGAATACATTCAATGACTCAGCCCTGAGCAAAGCTCAGGGCGGGGTTTATAAAGGGAAGGTGATTAGGAATGGGAAACACATGAGGGTAAACGAGGTGGGTGGAAAACATACAGTGAACAAGCAGATGACAGAAACACTAAACACAAGAGTTCAGAACCAGTCCCGAGAGCCCCCAGTGGCTCATGAGGTAAGTGCTGCAAATTGCCAGAACAGCACCACCAGAGTTCAAGTCCCGGGCTGATCCTGACACTCCTTCAATTACATTGAGAAGAAAAAACAGCAGCCTGCCAGAAAGCATTTCTCTCCTAAAGTGCAGGCACAAGTCACATGACCAGGGGCAGCTGGGAAATTGACAAAATGTCTAGCCCCATGTCAGATTTCAAAATTGAATATAAAAAGATCTGTTTGCTCTTTTGAGAAATGGATTTCAGTGCAGAATTCTGCTGGAGTAGCACTATTAACTGATGCGTTTTGAAAAAAACATGTTTTCCAATGATAGGATCCCTTTAATGAGAAATAGAATCAGTGCATTCAGTTTACGTAGAAATCTGTGAAGCGCATCATAAGGGAAATTTTATAAGTGCCTCTGATGTAAAGGCATGTATTATTAACCCATGCTGACTAAGGTTAATTAAGCGGAATATTAATTTCCCGGCAGAATGAAAATGCTTTGGCACCGATCAGATTTTACAGGATCATTACATGTGTTCTCACCTATTCCCCCAATGCAGCCTTTTTTAGAGGAGGGATTTCATGTTTCATTGTTAAAGACAATAATTTTAAAGAAACTAATTAGATTTTATATATCAATTAGGTTTATGTAAGTTACACAGGTTTTTGCTTCCAGGATGGTTGCTACTAATATTTCTTTTTGCACTTAATACTTTTAATATTTAGTTTTTGAGACCCACGGGTCAGATGGATGCATTAATTCATTTTCCTACCCATCCTACTAGGTAAAGATATGTTAAAGAAACCTTAAAGAATGCTCAACATCTTGATTGGACTGGTTACTGATTGTTAGATATCAATATATTAGCTAGTAGTGGATGATGCATATAATTCATGTAGAAACACAAGCTAAATTCTGTAATGACAGTTGATAACACATCAGCAGTCTCTCACTGATTTGGTGTGGTTATGAAAATAAATATCTGATGGTTGCTAAGGGTTTCTGGACAAACACAAACATTTGCAATACCTCTTCTCTATTTGGGCAGCTATGCTCCTGGTTCAGTGTTCTGTTATCCTTTACCTTCCATTTAGATTCAATCTTTTCAGTTGTTAATCTGGCCACAAGTGCTCAAAGTTATCCATCAAGTTGCCCCAGCTCTAAGCTCACTGTAGGTGCTGCTGTAGGTCTAGATACTTGTTTCTGGTTGTTTTGAATCCAAATACCTGCTGTTGTGTCCTGGTTCCTTCTTCCCCCGGTCCTGTTCCTTATGTTGATTCCTGGTTTTGGCTTGGCTTGTTCCTGTTTTCAAATTGGCCTCACGATTTGCTGCAAAAATGTATGGTAAAAATGGAAGTTGTAATGAAAAAACGCCCATTGACGTCAATGAATATTGTGAATTTATGCTGTTTCACTAATTATTCAGAAAGTGATATTTACCAATCACTGGCTGAGGGCCATGCCCAAAGCTGGCTGTTATATGCTAAAGAGCATGCCATGACTGGAATCCAATCTCTAGGGCAGGGGTCCCCAACCTTTTTTACCCATGAGCCACAATCAACTATACAAAGAGTTGGGGAGCAACATAAGCATGGAAAAAGTCCCTGTAGGGACAAATATGGGCTGTGATTGACTATTTGGTAGCCTCTGTGTGAACTGGCAACTTACAAGATTGCAGGATTGTTTGGCAGTACAACTGGTTTTTATGCAACCAAAAGCCACCAAGTCAGGAATTAAAAAATAAGCGCCTGCTTTGAGGCTATTGGGAGCAACATCCAAGGGGTTGGTGAGCAACAAGTTGCTTATGAGCACTTGTGCAATGCACTACTGACAAACAGCAGTTGTGCGCTGACAAATGATTTTTTTTTAATGTGAAAAATGTTGACTTGAGACTGTAAGAAATATAATAAAGGCCTAATAATAATACCGATTACAAAAAATTATTAAAAGGATTCTAGCAAAGGAGAATATTTTTTCCAAAAAATGCATCAGGTATAGTGCTGCGGTAGCAGAATTCGGCACTAAAATGCATTTTTCTAAAAAGCAAAAACATTTTTAATTAAATTCCATTGAATTTTAAAATCTGACATAGGGCTAGACATGTTGTTAGTTTTTCAGGTGCCCTCAGTCATCTGACTTGTGCTCTGATAAACTTCAATGACTCTTTACTGCTGCACTGCGAGTTGGCGTGATATCATCCGCTCCCTTTCCTGCCCTAGCAGCCTATCAAGAGTACAACGAGAAGGTAACTAAGTAACAGCTTCCTGGCACAAGATACCAGCTATGGGAACAGATATTATAATAACACTCAACAGTAAAAACCCCACAGTCCCATTTACAATAGCTTATCTGAAAGCAGTTCCATTGTGAAGTGATGGCTCTTTCTGAAAGCACAAGGCCAGGCAAAATGACCTGAGATGGCTGCCTACACACCTATATTACAACTAAAAAAATACACTTGTTGGTTCAGGAATAAAATGGTATATGGTAGAGTGAGTTATTTGTAGTGTAAACAGTTTTATTTAGAAATAAATTATATACCATACAATCATTACAGAATCCCTTTAGGTATCCACCAGAGTTTAATGAAAAATAAAATAAATACATAAAATAAGTGTAAAATAAATGGTCCCACATGAAAGTACCAGGACTGGCCATTTAACAGTAATCAAAGGCATATACACAGCTCTGTACCACTGTCCTTTAAGATCAGTCTACATACACGTGGTAGAATAACGCACGGAAGTATTGTTAAGCCTGGAAAAGGGTTAATAAAAGGTCAATGTTCACTCCTTTCATCCACTCGTTCTGTTTTCAGGTTTAATTACTGCTGAGCACCGGAGTATTGCACGCTGCGGACACATTAATTTGCTGCTCACTCCCTTTGATTAGAGTTTGAATTGTTTACTGTTGAAGTAATTACATCGTGGCATATTTAATAGGTGGAGAAGATTGTTATCTTTGGCACCAGTAGAAAAAAGAAATTCTTTCTCGAAACTTAAAATACCCTTTCCACCAAAGTTCATGTTTGAAGCACTGAACAATTTGCGAGCATTCAAATTAAAGCCGGTGCCAACCTTTTAAATTGTTATTATTATTAGTTTTTTACATCTGACATAATTGGGATCAAAGGAGTCAATGCGAGTAGTATAATAGATTTTGTGTTTCCTGGGACCTCTTACTTTACAGAGTTTATTCTGGAGTTAGAGATGACGCTTCTCAAGACTCATTTTACATACAGGAAACTGGAAATTCTCTAAACAAAAGAAAACAATGGAAAAATAAAGAAATGGTCAAAAGAAAGTAATGGTATTTATTTGTGCCCATGACTCAAACCACGACCCTAGTTAACCTTAAAGGGATAGTGTTTTTATTGGGCATCATTGTGTAAAGTATCTTAGCTTTAAGTTTGAGGGATTTTTAGTCATATAGTTGAGACACAACCAGGAATTCAGTAGGGTACTGACTTTATCGAGGTTGTGCCGCACACTATAGAGAGAGAGAATAATTTCTCTGTATTGAAAGATTCCTACCTCAATTTAATCTTGTTGGTTGGTGACTTGACCTCGGCCTATACTGTATCTTTATGAAACCTTGCACCTTAAACAGTATGCCATCTAGACCTCTTTGTTCCCTCCATGCTTTCATGGTCTCCTTACCTGTTCTTCTTAGTAGCCTCTCCACCACCTCCATAATTCCTGTCCCATCTCCATGCTCTCTCAAGCTTTCCTAATGGCTATGATTTAAATAGTTTGCTCCATCCCTGTCTTCTCTGGTTTCTTTTTTTTCTGAACTGAGTTTAGCTCCAAAAAAATATATAGCATGGATAAAAAACATTTTCAGCGTTATGTCATAAATAAATACAATGGGGTATGATTTTACCCTGGGATTAGGGATGTAGCGAACTGCCGTTTATGTGTTCGCGAACGGCGTTCGCGAACACCGGCAAAAATGCGAACAGTTCGCGAACAGTTCGCGAACTTCGAACATCCGCAAAATCGTTCGATTCGAACGATCAAAGGATTCTAATCGTTTGATCGAAGGATTTTCGTTCGAATCGAACGATCGAAGCCATTCGATCGAATGATTTCATTCGATCGAATGGCTTCGATCGTTCGATTCGAACGAAAATCCTTCGATTTTAGCGGTCGAAGGAATCGAATGGTCGAATGGTCGAACGATTTTTGTTCGAATCGAACGCGAACTCGTATTGGCGAACGTCGCGCGACGTTCGCGAACATTCAGCGGACGCGAACAGTCGAAGTTCGCGCGAACTAGTTCGCCGGCGAACAGTTCGCTACATCCCTACCCAGGATTATCCAGAAATGCTTTCAGATGGTGGATAGATAAGGGAATTATCACTTTAATGTCTTTAACTCAGCAAAGAAGGCCACTTACCTTTTCACAAATTAAGGCTATTTATCAACCCCCTCCACGGGAAATTTTTAGAGCCTTACAATTATTACACTTTGTCACAAGGTTAGCTTCACACTGTGTGCACAGGATTTTTACACTTTCTGATTTTGAGTCAATATGTAGTAAATCTCCACTTAGGGCAGGTACATTGGGTCTTGTATATAAAATGTTAAATAAGCCAGCTCTAGGTAAAGAGAAACAACGATATATGTGATATATATAAGTGGGAAAAGGAGCTGAATGTTACCCTTTCGATACAACAATGGTCTCATTGCAGTATAATGGTAAATAGAGGTCATGTTAGTGCTACCTTTAATGAAACCTCTTTAAAAATACTACATAGAACATATTTGGTTCCAGCTAGATTGCATAAATTATACCCTGTATGTGATCCGCATTGTTTCAGAGGCTGTAAAGAAAAGGGAACAATGTCCCATATTTGGTGGGATTGTACATCTAAATATTGGGATTATGTGAGGAAATATATCTCAGGAATTTTAGGAATTAATTTTGATAAAGACGCCACAGTGATGCTATTGGGAAGGAAACCAAATTACCTTTCCAAAGCATCATATAAATTGAGCCAGTTCATTCTAATGGCAGCTAGATTAGTGATAGCTAGTAACTGGAAAAAAAATAATATAGCTTTGGAGCCTTTGAAAGCTAAAATAATATATATAGCAACTAATGAAAAATTTAACTATATGTTGAAGAATGATATGGAGGAATATAATAAAATCTGGATGCCCTGGCTAGTCTACGAGAAGGACACTCTTTTGTCATTATATGTATAATGGATCTTATGCCCAGCCGCCAATTGGGAAATTATGTATATATTTTTTTTTTGTATCATTATTTGTAAGCTGTTTTTTTTTAAGTATTTGTTGTTTTATTCTGAGTGTTTTTTTTTTATTTTCGTTTGTAATGTATTGTTTGTTCTCTTTGAAAATGTGTAATAAAATATTTTGGTAACAATAAAACAATGGGGTAGGACAGGGTCTCCAAAACGAGAAGTATTTTTAATGTGTAGTTCATCAGATATGTAGAACAGTGTAGCCAAATCTCATTGTGTGCAACTCACCCCCCTTCTCTGTAATTTTGTACTTATATTCATGATAAAATCAGTCATATGTATAAGTGCGAGAATAAATATATAGACCACAATTGTTATATGCACCTCCGTAATGGAGGAAGCACGCTGTCAGGAAGTTGTGTGGCCATTAAAAACAAGAGTCATGCAACAAATCATGACAATTATCATAAAAAAAAACACCCATGTATGAGACATAGGTCATATATTTATTCCACTTATCTGGCCATAGATGGAGCAAGAATGTATCCAGCATATTGGCCATTTATCAGATCGTGAGAGGGGGCTGTAATGCCAATTGTGGGTTCTGAGAAATCAAATTTTTGTTGGCTGACCACCACTGGCTATTGTGTGATCATTGGCACAAAGGCAGTGACTGCTCTTCCCTGCCCAATACATTATTAGAATTTGGACACCAACAAATGTGGCCAAAATGAATACAAGGTATTGGCTGAGTAATCAGAATATATAGGACTCTTATATGTGTGTGTGTCCGGCTTTATATCGCCTTGTGACAATCAACTTGATCGACTCACTGTTTTGAAATGAGGACACTTCCTGATTACTCACTGACCGTCACTAATGTGCTAGGCAATTGGCTTTCAGACTGAAGGTCTATTTTCCCTAAACCAGAGTTTTGTTGATGATCTTTGAGCAATCAAGAGATGTATTAAGCCTACCCACTGCTTTTCTGTGCAATTCTGTGCTTCCACGAGTCACCTATTACTTTCTAAATTACCTCAACACATTCTCAGAGAGAGGGACATCAAACAGTTTAATTAGAAGACTGCTGAATTGTCAGACCCTTCACCAGGTTTCATTTATATCCACTCTAATTAACCACACGATGCAGCGGGAAGGTAACATTCCGGAATACCAGGGATTTTAATGGAGCAATTAAAGGAAGGAAGATTTAAATTACCTAGAATCTACAATGCTATTGAAGAGACAGTAAACTTGTCCAATGGGCATTTGCCCAACCACAGAAGATTTATAAGAGTTGAATTAGGGACTCTGGGGGCTAGTTGACTTCACATACTGATTGTACATTATACCTTGTAAAAGAAATGTGGCAGTGAGACAGTGCCGAGGTCATAAAATACATTATGTTCTCCAAGATGATTGTCCGTGATGAAACATAGTGTGTGACACAGATAAAAAATCCCTCTGACATTACCCCCCGTTTCCTACCTGTTTAATCAGCCTCTCAGCCTAATTTGTCTGCTGCTCTGTAAAAGGTTTGCAAATTCCCTTATTCTATCCTGAGGGCTTTTTCCATAAAGTTACTGAAATAGACCCTAAAACCTGCACCGCGAGGTCATTTTATGAATCATTCATCAGATCGATATAAGCCCTTGTAAGAATTTAGTGGGTCACTAGGAAAAAAAAAAGGATGATGTTTGAAATAGACTGACCTGAGAGTTATGTTCTAAATTTATAACACAATTATTAATTCATATTTCATATTTCCATTCATTTGGCTTTAATTATCATCTGTATGCTGATGATACCCAAATATATTTATCCACCCCTTCATTAATAGCTGAAACAGAGGCTCAAATCTCTAACTGCCTCCTGGCTATCTCAAATTGGATGAACCAGCGCCACCTCAAACTCAACCTAACAAAAACTGAACTAATCATCTTTCCACCTAAGCCTGGTCCTACTCCCCTATTTACAATCTCTATTGATGGCATGCTCATTAATCCTGTCAACTCAGCTCACTGTGTGGGGGTAATCTTTGACTTCTCTCTCTCCTTCTCTGATCATATTAACACCACTGTTAAAACCTGTCACTTTTTCTTACGCAATATTGCCAAAATCCATCCCTTCCTTTCACCTGCTACGGCCAAGACTAGATTACTGTAACCTTCTACTAACTGGCCTCCCTAACTCCCATCTCTCCCCTCTATTGTCTGTATTAAACACTGCTGCCAGAATTATCCTCCTCTCATCCAAAAGGGAACAGGCCCCTCCACTGCTGAAGTCCTTATCATGGCTTCCTATAAAACAAAGAATAACTTATAAACTCCTCCTCATAACCTTCATTCCTCTGCACCTAACTACATCTCATCTCTTGTTTCTCTATATGTTCCTGGCCAAAACCTCCGCTCCACTCAGATCAACCGCTTGGTTGTACCCCCCACTACTACTGCTGTTTAGTAGTAGTGGGGGGTAGTAATTTAGTAATTAGTAAAGTAGTAATTTACTTCTCTCTTGCTACTCCTTATATTTGGAATGCCATTCCTGAATCTCTCAGGAGAGAATCCTCCTTCAGTGTTTTTAAAACAAAACTCAAAGACTACCTTTGGGAGCACCTGGATAACATCTGAACTGGGAACTGGCACTTATATAACAGTGTAACAATCTGTAACCTCCAGCACCTTAATACCCCTCTGAATTGTGTCTGTATAATACCCTCCCATTTAGACTGTAAGCTCTACGGGGTAGGGTCCTCTAGCCTTTTGTTTCCTTGACACTGAGCACTTAATCTGTATTGTAATTATATTTTATATTTATGTGAATTGTATTTCTAATAATGCATTTATTGTTACTTTTTATTTCAATGACCCCTTGTTTGTTACTACTAATTTATTGTTTTGCTGTACAGTGCTTTGCCCTCAAGGAGCACTTTACAAATAAAAATATGCATACAAAAATATACATACATTTCTGCAAATCCATTATTTTCTGTAAATATTGCAGAACAACCAATATTGTTATCTCTTGTTGTAGCCCTGTTTATATTCACATGCTCTCATTGGCTGAAGATCATTAATGGCAGTGTTTCCTTACCAGATGCAAATGGAAGAGGCTAAAATACTTTGTTGTGGCCAGAAAATCTAGTCTGTATAAAGAAAAATGTTCAAAGGAAACATTATACCCCAGAGAAAATTGCAACTAGTTTATCAAGAAAATCTCATTGGATCCAGATGAATAAGACTAGAATCTGGCCACGGCCTCAGTGCAGCAACTGGTTTCTCTAGCACCCCTTGTTAGCTATATCCAGTCTCTCCCATGAATATTGAGTGGTTTGCTCCTGCTGAATAGAAAGGTGTTAATAGGAAGGCTGGCCTGCTTTTTCTTCTGATATAACAAGGAAATCTGTAGAACATTAATTAGAAAATCAACTTCACAAGAAACAAGGTCGCTGTATCTCAGAGGAACAGACAAAATCCATTACATTCTGCTGGTTATTCGATGCAAAAATCAATAGCTCACTTGGCAGAACCAAAAAGAAAAAAAAAAAAAAGCAAGAAAGAATCCAAACAGTTGGTACAGGGGACAGAATGAGATACAATCTACAGTGCGTGTATTAAATTGAAATAAAAAAAAAGGGGTCTGTTTCAGATACGTTTTAAAGTCATACTTCCAGTTGCACATTATGTCATTGTACAGGAATAAGATCTCTTATCTGAAAAGTTCTAACTTACAGGAAGAATATCTCTGATAGGCTTGAGTATAATCAAATAATTGTAACTTTTAGAAACAATTTTCTTTTTCTCTGTAATACTAAACAGTGACTTGATCTTGATGGTGACTGAGCTGCACAAATTCATACTGGTGGCAAAACAATTGGGTTTATTTCATGTTTAAAGGAGAACTAAAGCTTAACTAAAGAAGTAGCACAGAAACGCATTGGGCCTATACTAGCTCAAAGGAACAACAACCTTTTAGTAAAGATCTGTGTCTCCAAAGATGCCCCAGTAGCTCTCCATCTTCATTTCTGCTGATTCACTGCACATGCTCTGTGCCGCTGTCACTTACTGAGCTTAGGGACACACATACAATATACTTAATATGTATAATATAAATGTAAGAAATAATTCAAATTATTGGTACATGGCAGCTCAAAAACCAGTATGATCAGCATCAGAATTTAATAATCACCCCTGTAGCATCAGCTTATATTACAGACCAACCTCAGTTTCTGCTTGATAATTTGTGATGACCCGTAAGCTTAGCTTCTCAACAGCTGCTCAGAGCCCACTGAGCATGTCAGTGTCCTAACAAAATCCAAGATGGGGAACTCCTGTGACAAGTTTGAAGACCTGGATCATTACTACTACAGAGATGATGAACCAATAGGTTGGTTCAATAAGTTAACTACATAAAATGTTGTATATGTAGCCATTTTTTATTCCTAGGGGTCAGCCCTCCTGCTGCAGCTTTGCTGCAGTTACAACTGTGCTACTGTGGGGACAAATCACCCAAAAATGCCAGCATACCAGCAATAATGTGACTCATTGGTGGGAAAACATACTTCGGCTTTCCAAAGTTAAGAAAATAAAGCTGTAATTTACATTTCTGCCAGTGAGAGAAGTTTTTTAATTAAGTATTTGCTATTATTTGTGAATTTTTTTAACAAGAAAAAGAGCAAATAGAAAATATAGATATGGGACCTGTTATCCAGAATGCTTGGGACTTGGGGTCCTCTGGAAAAGGGATCTATCCATAACATGATTTTCCATACCATATGTCTACTAAAAATAAACCCAATTTGATTATTTTGCATCCAAGAAGGATTAATTTCACCTTAGTTGGATCAAGTATAAGGTACTTATATAAGGTACTGTTTTTCTATTATAGAGAAAAAGGAAATCATTTTTAAAATTAGAATTATTTGCTTAAAGGGGAACTCCACAAAAACATAACTTAAGCTTTTTGAAAAGTGAACATAATTTCAAACAATTTTGCAATATACATCAATTACAAAATATGCAGACTTTTCATGCTTTTTAATGGTTTGGAACAGTTCCCTAAGCCTAGCCAACTGCTCTGCTGCTGATTTGTCTGACTACTTTGCTCAGCTGGCTGACTACTGTTACTTTGTATCAACAGCCATCTGTCCTTAGCCTGTATCCTCCAAACCCCATAATTCCCTGCACATATGATTTCAATAAGGAAAGCAATATCACAGTGCAATGCATTGTGGGTTATGAATTTCCTGCATGCTGTCTGTAAGCTGTGGAGAAGTTGTAACATCAGTGTTTAGTCCCTCCTTCCCTGCCAGGATTTCAAATGATGCAGAAAGAGAAGAACTGTTAAACAACTTTATTTCAGCATAGAAAATGGCATTTATTCATACTTTTTGAAGAAACATGTACAGTAACTGTGATGGGTGTATTATGGGTTTCTGTGTTATGTGGGCCTCTTTATCAAATCTTGGTTTGGAAGCCAGAGTTCCCCTTTAAAATGGAGTCTATGGGAGATAACCTTTCTGGAATTTGGAATTTTCTGGATAATGCATCCCATACCTGTACTCCTGAGAAGGAATTTGCCATTATAAATACATTTCTTGTGGTGCGAAACAAAAAATTTGGCAAAAATTTGAGCACAGATTATAATGGCATTTGCCAGTTCAGAGTTGGCAAAGACTTGAGCAGTGATCCTCAGCCAGTAGCTTGTGAGCAACATGTTGCTCATCAACCCCTTGAATGTTGCTCCCAGTGGCATCAAATCAGGTGCTTATTTTTTAATTCCAGACTTAGAGACAAGTTTTGGTTGCATAAAAACCAGGTGCACTGCCAGACAGAACCTCCTGTAGTCTGCCAGTCATCATAGGGACCACCAAATAGCCAATTCCAGCCCTTATTTGGCACCCAGTGAACTTGCATGCCTGTGTTGCTCAACAACTCTTTTTATTTTTTTAGGTGGCTCACGGGTAAAAAAGGTTGGGACCCCTGGACTTGAGTAAGACTGCGTCAAGATATTACATATTACGTTGATTCTGTTGTGTATGTCATAGATGAAAATCTGTTCTGCAATTTATGTTTGTTTTACAGATTCTACCTTTTGAAGAGTGAGCTATCAAATGTAGGCCGTAGACATTTCCAAGTCTTCCTTCTCATCAGTGCAGCTGCCTTTTCACTCTGCCATTTGGGAGATTGGCCAATCAAACCCAGCTGTTTTATGTTCATTAGAGTGTAGTGCACTTGAGTGAAGGTGGGCCAGTGCCAATATGTAACAACAAAATTGTCAACTGGCAGTTGGCACTGGCACAGTGTCTGATAAAACAAAAATGAGGTTAGATAAAAACTTCTGCACATGGAATAATGTGGAGCTCTGAAGTTTTGGTTTATATTACACACCATTGGTCTTTGCTCTAAATGAATCAGTTAATAGTGCTGCTCCAGCAGAATTCTGCACTGAAATCCATTTTTCAAAAGAGCAAACAGATTTTTTTATATTCAATTTTGAAATCTGACATGGGGCTAGACATATTGTCAATTATCCCAGCTGCCCCAAGTCATGTGACTTGTGCTCTGATAAACTTCAATCACTCTTTACTGCTGTACTGCAAGTTGGAGTGATATCACCCCCTCCCTTTCCCCCCCAGCAGCCAAACAAAAGAACAATGGGAAGGTAACCAGATAGCAGCTCCCTAACACAAGATAACAGCTGCCTGGTAGATCTAAGAACAACACTCAATAGTAAAAACCCATGTCTCACTGAAACACATTCAGTTACATTGAGAAGGAAAAACAGCAGCCTCTCAGAAAGCATTTCTCTCCTAAAGTGCAGGCACACGTCACATGACCAGGGGCAGCTGGGAAATTGACAAAATGTCTAGCCCCATGTCAGATTTCAAAATTGAATATAAAAAATCGGTTTGCTCTTTTGAGAAATGGATTTCAGTGCAGAATTCTGCTGGAGTAGCACTATTAACTGATGCGATTTGAAAAAAAACATGTTTTCCGATGACAGGATCCCTTTAAGCTGAGAGGAGTGTCATGGCCAATAATAACTGTAACCAGGTGTCAGCTAAGATATTTTGTTTAAAACCATATAGAAAAGTTTCCTCTTCAAAGTTTAAGAAAATACTAAACCTTACCAGCCACCAACCTGTTGGAAAACACAAAGCAAATAAACATGATGGGGATTAGCACCTATTTGCTCCAAATTAGACAGTTAATGGGGAGAAGGAAAATTCTCAGTGGCAAAATAATGACAATAATGAGAAAAATTTGTGAACTGATGAAAATTTTTCAGAAATTTCAACAAATGCATTGGATGCGTGTTTTTTTGCAGCAGTTTTTCTTGTGCCAAATGCATTGGAAGGGGGATGTCCAAGGCCCACCGGGACTGACTTCAAGGGCCTGGCCCCCTGAGTGCTGTTTTTACCTCTCTTTTCTCCTATAATCAGGGATGGTCCAAGAAGGGAAAGGGGAGGTCCGGGTCCAGTAGTGAGCCTGGGTCTGGGAGGTGGAGCGTGCCTTCGGTTAGCGGGGCCCATGAAGACTGGGGCCCTCCAGGTTTTTTCCTAGTATCCCTATGGCCCAGTCTGATACTGTGATGCAGTCAATGGCAGTTGTTTTTTGTGTTTTCTTCTTGAGCCAAATGCATTGTAGTCAATGGATGCTTTTTCTAGAAATGTTTTTTTCCGGCAAAACACATAGCAAAATTCTAGTTCAGATTTGCAAAAACGTGAATCTGTATCAGGTGGAAACATTTACTTATTCCAAGAATTGAGATGTGGAGGTCCATTTATCAACAGTCTCCTTTCTGTTTTTAAAACCACAACTAAACTCACTTTCTCTAAAACCACGAATTTCATGAAATTTATTAAAAAATCCAAACTGAAAAAGCAGGAATGGGAAAAACTGCACAAAAGTTGAAAATAACTGCAAGTTGTCACAAATTAACTGTGAATTTTTGGTATTGTCGCACAAAAGCCAGCGTCAAAAACACTAGAAAACCTCCAAAACCATTAATCAAAGAAAGATCCAGTAGTAAAAGGGATATCTGCCATTGACTTCTACGTGATTTTAACTGGTTTAAGCTGGAGTATTTACTGATTCAGAATTGTTGCATAATAAATACAGAAAAAGTTTTCAAATAAAGCTTGATCCGAAAAAATAGATCAGCCCCATATTGTGGTAGTAAATATACTGATAATCATGGGAAACCTGGGTCATTCAAATTAATTGGACAACTATTAACTGAGCGCAAAAATGAAAAATTATAGTAAGATCCATGTCAACACTGGAACAACATTTACATTTACAAATAACTTCAAAACTTTGAATTGAAAAAGTTCATCAATCTACATTGAAAAGCGGCTTTGTATTTTATTTTCATTCATTTGACAAAATGTTATTTCCTTGTTTTTAGGTGACGTTCTTAATGATTTCCATGTAAACTCTTTTACCTTCTACAAAAGATTTATTCTTTTCATATAGCAACATTCTGCTAGAAAATATTCCTAGGTAATCTCGTCCAGGCATAATATGCATTTGTACAATAAAATACCATATTGTTAATGCGGTTTTGGGGAGTAAATGAGCCATTTTTAATGCGCTGCAGTCCCTTGACGGCTAATATTTCTAAAGGGCTGCTATTGTGCCTATGATCATCACTTTAATTATTATAACAGGAAAGCGTGGCTCAGTCTTGATTATAATGCAATACTCAGAAATGGGGAGGGAAAAGGAAAATTTCAATCTCTGCCAAATGACCTTAACAATTTTTTTCCCTTTCTGTAGCTCACAAATAAATTAGCATAATTATTCTTGAGAGCTGATTTCTTGGGCTGAAGGTGCACCATATATCTGAAAAATATGCCCTTAGAGAATAGATAGTGAGGCAGCAGAATGAGACTTTTCCAAGCAGGAAGATAACAATTCAGTTCAATTTCTAATTCTTTACAGGTTTATTACAGTTCAGTTGTTTAGTAGACCAGGCAGCATAATAAATGTTTCCCCAGTATATAGTCCACAGTAATAATTCCTGTGTCCTCTGTATTCAACACAATGCATTTCAAAAAGAATGTATTAAATATTTGATTAGTATTTATCAACATTCTTTCTTCCTTTGCCATGCCCTTGTGTCCTCGTTTCTTCCCCTTCACATTTAGCATTTATTTCTTTCGTTTTCTTTGTGATGTTTTTGCATAAAATGAACATTAAATGTAAAAGAATTAAGATCAGCACAAGGAGTAAATTAGGCTAAAAACAAGCACATTACCAATTTTACAGCACAGCACGTGCACATTTAATTTGTAATAACGGCTTGAAATGTCATTATCGTAATACTGTTTTATACAGTTATTGTTACTCACAGCACTAATGACCCATTGCATTTCCAGGTAATTTACCCATTGGGTGATTTATGGTATGCGTGCATAGGGGGAATGATCAATATCCTCTTTAAAAAGGTTAAGCTTATAACCATGATGAAACTGGGGGTCAGTGAACAAAGCAGAGAGCTGAAAAGTTTAATGTGCTGGTGTAGTGTTTAGTAATAGCCCTTCTAAGGGCATGTTTATTATGCTTTGTTTATGTTTATTGCTATGCAGCACTAGAGGGCACCCTCTACAGCAGTCCAGGGAGAATCCTAGAGTATTCTGGGATTCTATGGTTATGACACTTACCACGTGGAGCCAGCTATCTAGTTCTGCATTCTGTTGAATAAAGACTACAACCAAAGCCTTGTGTGTGTGTGGGTCAAGATTCTACAACTGGAAGGAGATAATGGGGTCATCAGTGGCATAACTAGATGCTACTGGGCCCCACAGCTAATTAAATTTAGGGCCCTAAAATATTGATAAGTTGGCCTAGCTTACCGAGATAAATTAAATTTGCTCAATAATTAGGGCCTCACTGGGGCCCCTACCCTCCTGGGCCCCACTGCAACCGCTGGGTCTGCTTCCTCTGTAGTTAGGGCCCTGGTGGTCATCTACAATCGTGGAGTTCTCTTTGCTGTATGGATTAAGTAAATCAATGTTAAACACTAATTTGCATATTGAAACTTGAGATAAGAAAACAAATTTGCATCACATGTGAACTAAAAATGGTCTCAGTCAGTTGTCCACAGCTTTAAAGTCACACGACCTTAACTGTTCAATCAGACTGTGCAACAAAAAGTGCCGGGATTTGGTCTTTGGAATAAGTGTGTCCTAGTTAATATTCACACTTACCATGCAATATGAGCACAAAGATCTATGGACATAGCAGCCAGAAGTGTAAGAGCTATGTTATATATTTCTGCCCAGGTTTCTAGCACACTCTACAAAATGTTGCACATACCATTGGGCACAAGCTATGGGTGCATCATTTTCACCTGTTTGTAACCAATGCCTCAGTCTGCCCCATATCAATAAGGACTTCTTATGGTTTCCTACAGCTAGAGAGGCGTTGTACTTTTACTATATCATTTGATTTAGAGTGCTCTTGCAGTACACTGCCTCCCATAGCTTCAACTCATGGCATTATGAAATTTGAAGGTTGGTTTGAAGATAATTTCAGCAGCTGAGAGTACATAGTCATAATAAGAAATGTACATTTTCTGAAGTTAAGTGAAAATGCGGTGCTTTAGAGGCATCCAGGCTTTATTTTTGCTGTAGGGGATCTAGATCACTTGACTTTGAAACCCTAAAGTTGAACCTTGAAACCATCCTAGCTATCTACATAGTGGTGTCCATCGCTGTACCTGACATGATCACCTGCAGAAGAGGCACCTGCCTATGGTGCAACGATAAGGGGGTGCTTGGCAGGTACCTATTAAGTGTTTTCTGCCTACCCCTAGTCCTAGTGCTACTACTCATACCCCAGACCTTCAACAAAGATGAGTAAAATCCACCCCCTGTGATTTTGAGTTGGCAACAGGTCAGCTGAGGATTTATCTATATCTGCTGCACTGTAAACCTTGGCAGTCAGTGATTGACACGTTGAGCCATTATCACTAATGGAATGAAATCCTCTCTAGGAATATAAAATGAATGTCATATTCGCTAACCTACTCCAACCAACAATAAGACTTATTTATTGGAAGCCTTTATTCAGATCATGCAATTCCATTTATAGAAAGCTAATCTCCGCTCCTTGTTTGCCATTTTAATCCACTTAAGTTAGGCACTGGGAAAACACTTCATTATAATTTTAATTATTTATGAAGTTTATTTATTGTAGTATAAAAGAAACCCAGCGCACTGTTCTCAGCACAATGATGCCTAGAACTCTATGAAACAGTTTAGAGTATGTGAATTTGAGCTGCTGAGGAAGAACTGTGTATGAGATGCCTCATTACTTTTACAACATTCTGTTTTATACTCTTGTAGTTCACTTTGCACCAAACTGAAAAAAGTTACTTAAATTAGGATTTTTCAGTTACATTGAAACACACATTGGACACATTTTCCTTATTGTGACTCGAGTTGAGGGTTAGGGTTGATGGTTGCTGTGAGGTTCAGGTTGTTCCTTTTCCGTTAAGCACATTTTAAAGAGGTCTGTGGCTGTTTTATTTTCTTTTAAAAAAGTAGCTGATCATTCCAGTCTGTAGCTGAATTTATTTCCTTTTTTTGTATTATAAAGGTGTTTACAATTGCTTAGCAGTGCAGCCCACTGTTGACGGCACACACTAGAAGCTGGAAGCCCTCAGTTGGTTTGTTCCCTTTGCAAGGTAAAGTTTTTTGCACCATGTTAGCCCGTTGAGAAAGTTATAGGGAAGAGCTTTTGATATGAAACATAACAAAAGTGGTGTGAAGGTGATACCTTTATTGGCTAATCAAGATGATAATCACGGCAAGCTTTCAGAACATTGCAGTTCCTTCTTCAGTGGCGTAACTACCGAGGAAGCAGACCCCGCAGTTGCGGGGGGGGGGCCTGGGGGTACAGGGGGCCCGGCAGGGGCCTGCTTCCTCAGTGCAACCAGCCAGGATTATTTAGGGGAATGGAGCTGGTGATACGGACCTCTGCGGGGCTTTTGCCACTGAAAACCTAAATCTTTGCAGAGAGCGACAATGTTATAGTCTCCTGCCTCGGTTCCACCTAACATTTAAAAAACAGTAACGTCAAAAAATAAAAGTGTTTTAAAGTAATGAAAATATAATGCAGTGTTGCCCTGCACTGGTAAAACTGTTGTGTTTGCTTCAGAAACACTACAATTGTTTATATAAATTAGCTGCTGTGTAGCAATGGGGGCAGCCATTCAAAGGAGAAAAGGCTCAAATTACACAGCAGATAACAGATAAGCTCTGTCTGTCTAATGGTGTTATCTGTTATCCATTAGTTAACCTGTGCCATATAGCCATTTTTCAATTTCCGCCATTGCTCCACAGCAGCTTGTTTATATGAACTATAGTAGAGTTTTTGAAGCAAACAGATCAGTTTTACTAGTGCAGGGCAACACTACATGATATTTTCTTTACTTTAAAACACTTACATTTTTTGGTGTTACTGTTCCTTTAAGAACTTTAAAAAGCATCCGGTAGGAATGCAAGGCGTGTGGGAGGATTGGCCTGCATGAGCTCCTGTAGCTCTTGTCTGATGCATGCGCTGTATTCAGCAATAATTCAGAATACCGGAGCTTTTTAACTTCTGAGAAGATGGATGGCAGGGAACTGTTGCCTTAACATTGCCTCTGTTTTATTTATGCAGGTTGGCAAGAAGGTTAAGGGTTAAGTACAGGACCGAGGGAGTGGAGTGAAAACAAGCAGGAGAAGGGGGTGGGGCAAAAGCAAAGCAGCATGTCGGGTTCAAGATAAGGAGTAAGACAAGGAACATGCGGTGCAATAAAAAGGAGACAAGACACAAGAAAAATGCTTGTAGAAAAGAGTAAAGATTTTTGCAGAGACAAATGCCAGAGACTGAATAAATAAAATTGAGAGAGAAGGAAAGTGGGGCATAAAGTGCAGCAAGGGCAACAGCAAGAAGAAAGAAAAAGGCATATCCAGTGCAGGTACTCAGAGTTTTGCAGCCGAGGAGGTAAAGCAATATGTACTGTATTATGTAAAGAAGTGCATGTATGTATAAGAAAATAAAAGTGAAAGAAAAGCAGAGCATGGGACAAAAAAATAAGTTTAGTATTATGTTGCTTTTACACATTTTATATTTGCCCTGGGTTCATAGCAGTGTGCTTGTTTTTGGTGGCATGTTGTTGGAACTTTACTTTCCTGGGGTATTTATATATGAAATTGCGACTGTGCCATCCTTCTATAGCTCTGGGGTATTTATACATGGAATTGCTACAGTACCAGCCTTCTATGAGTTCTGGGGATATTATACATGAAATTCTCCCACTATTTTGTACAGAGGGGGGCCCTGAAATTTCTTTGCAGGGGGGCCCTGGCAGCCCAAGTTACGCCACTGTCCTTCTTCAAAGCTGATTACAATGAAGCTCTGTTGGCACTGACATATATACAGCATTTTGTTTACAAAGAAGACTGTGAGGGACAAAAGGAGAAACAACACATAAGCATAATTTGTATTACAAGCAGGGACAGATTTACAGAGAGGTGGGTTATGCAAAGTAGTCCAGACTAGGCACAAATTAGACCTACAGTGTGAAGTAGATAACAGATTCCCGTAGTAGTTTGTTGTCTCCACAGAAAAAATGAATGTGTTTGTTGCTAGTCTTGGTAATTTGCCATGAATCCTAAATTTAGTCCTGTCTCCAGACTCCTGAAGGTTTGCATAAGTTTGTATTCCCACACTTTGCGTTCATTTTCTGTTTTGAAATTGCCTATGATGATAGAAATTTGAACCATCAACTTCAAATTAGTCCACTCCTCAAGCCACATCCACTTTCTAGACACAACTATTTATATCAAAGACAACACCTTTCATACCACCATATATCAGAAACCCACAGACAAACCATCCTATCTGATGTATCACAGCTTCCATCCAGACCATACGAAACACGCCATCATCTACAGCCAGGCCTTACGCTACAACCGGATCTGTTCTGACACCTCAGAAAGGGATCAGCACCTTGAAACCCTCAGAAAAGGTTTCATTGAGAGAGGCAACAACCCAAGGGTCATAGAACACACCATACACAGAGCTACCAAAGTCTCTAGAAGCCAACTACTGAAATACAACCAAAAAAGAGAAACAGATTGGGTACCACTTGTTACAACCTACAACCCACAGCTAAAGGCCCTTAGAAAAATAGCCAGAGAGTTACAAGGCACACTAGAAAAAGACAACAGACTACATACTATGGGGTCCGTTTACTAAAGTGCGGTAAATCTGACTTTAAGTTTCCACATGTTATCGCTGAGAATATTTTTCCGCCAGAATATTCGCAGCGACTAAGTTTACTAAACAGTGATGCGCTCAGAGGTCATTGCGATCACTTGCGGTAACTACGTTATTGAACCAGCTTACGTTAGCGGTAATTTTAGCAAATTGCAAATTTTCTGGCGACAAATTACGTTTTTGCGGATATTTATGCTATAAAATAGTCTTGTTTTATGGCGATTATTATCGCAAATTTTACTGTGACATTTATGGCCAGAAATGTATCTTCAAAACTCTAAAACTTTATTGACTGATGATTATACCATCCAACAACATCACCAGAGTAACACCAATCAAACATTTATGCATCATATAAAATAGAATCATAGGAACAAGAAATCATACCAGTCAATCATTTGCTTCATAGAAATGCACAGTTTAATGTAGCCAATCACAATGAAACCAAAAAAGCGCAGAGACTGACGAATCCTTGGTCTGTGATGCCGCTGCCAATAATACACCTCTGAGCTGAAACTGCTGCTGTTGCACCAGATAGAAGCAGAAGCCAAAACATCCTGTCAGCAATAGCTACATATCTCTCTCCTGTCAGCAAAGAATGATGGGTAAAAAAAAAAAAAAAAGTATAATGGGATATTTCCTGCCCCTTGAGAATTTTCTGGCGAAAAAATACTTTTACGCCACTACATAGGTGGCGGTAAAATGTTGCGAATATTCATTCGTAAATTTAGTCTTTGCACATTTCGCTGTTTAGTAAACCAGTCGTTAATGTGTACGTAGCGTTATTTTCAGCAAATGCGATAACTGGCGAAAACATATTTTTGCGCAAGAAAATTCGCAAATTTATATTTACCGCAGGTTAGTAAACTGGCAAAAACATATTTGGCGACAAATTTGTCTATATTTTGTGCGAATATTTTTACCGCGCTTTAGTAAACGGACCCCTATATTTCCTGATCCACCTCTTCCGGCATTTAGACAAACTCCAAACCTAAGGAAACTCATCATTAGAAGCTCACTCTCAGGACCCACAAACAATGGGACCCATCCATGTGGAAGAAAGAGATGTAAGACATGCCCACACATCCTCTCCGCAGACAGAATACAAATTCCTGGCACAATAGAGGAATACTATATACACTGCCACTACACCTGCTCATCCAGCAATGTGGTTTATGCAATAAAATACACTAAATGCCCAACAAGAGGCATTTACATTGGAGAAACTGGACAAAGCCTCAGAAAAAGAACCAATCACCACTGGTTCACAATAAACAATAAAAAATTGGACACACCAGTAGGTGAACATTTTGATAGCCCCAACCACAGTCTGGGAGACTTTCAGATTTCTGTCATCAAAGGCAATTTCAAAACAGAAAATGAACGCAAAGTGTGGGAAGACAAACTTATGCAAACCATCAGGAGTCTCGAGACAGGACTAAATTTAGGCCATGGATTCATGGCAAATTACCAAGACTAGCAACAAACACATTCATTTTTTCTGTGGAGACAACAAACTACTACGGGAATCTGTTATCAACTTCACACTGTAGGTCTAATTTGTGCCTAGTCTGGACTACTTTGCATAACCCACCTCTCTGTAAATCTGTCCCTGCTTGTAATACAAATTATGCTTATGTGTTGTTTCTCCTTTTGTCCCTCACAGTCTTCTTTGTAAACAAAATGCTGTATATATGTCAGTGCCAACAGAGCTTCATTGTAATCAGCTTTGGAGAAGGAACTGCAATGTTCTGAAAGCTTGCTGTGATTATCATCTTGGTTAGCCAATAAAGGTATCACCTTTACACCACTTTTGTTATGTTTCATATCAAAAGCTCTTCCCTGTAACTTTCCCTTTGCAAAAAATCGGATAACCTGCAGCTTGCATGTAAGATTTTCAAAGTCAGGTTGGCAGGTCTGTTGATCGTGGGTTTTGTTGCAGGTCTTTTCTATAGCAGGTTTTAATCCATTACACATTTTTCACGTTTTTTGAACCCACCCACCTGATGATGCCACTTCCATTTGTCAGCAACAGTACTTAAGTGTGTTTAATTGTGGTCAGTGGGTTACACATCGGGTTGTGGCTAAGGCAGTTTTCAGTCGGGTGTCTGGATAACAGACTACAGGCCCTTATCAAACATGAATAAGTGTCTAGTGATAGATAAATACAGACCTCTCCATCAGTAGCAATATAATAGTGTTGGTGCCAGGACCCAGCAATGGGATCTTTACTCTGGGACTTAGATAGGGAGGGATCTCAATGGTAATTTACATAGCTTCTGATTAATCCATCAAATCCTGAGTATTGCGGCGCAAATTTGCCAGCGAAAATTCCGCCTCGACTGAAAATTAGAATAGAAATAAAAATTGTTGCGCGTCAAAATTATTTGGATGCCCATTGCATTTGGACTAAATAGTCACGCGTATAGAAAATTTTCGCTCACATCAAAATTGTTAAAAATTATTTTGAAGCCCATTGACTTCAATGCTTTTCGCCAAATTTTCACAGAAAATTTTTTCGGCGAAGCAAAATGCTACAAATTCACACAGGTGAAAAGTTGAGGACTTCAAAGTTAGTTGTTTCAGATATGCTACCTGTGCCACGAGCAACGTTAAGAAGGCAGTAGGAGCTTAGGGAGATTAATGTGTGGCTGAGAGATTGGTGTAGGGTTTTTGGAGGACTTTGGGTTTCTTGGGAACTGGGCTGATTCTCAGGCTACAGGCTCTTGGCCAGTGATTGGCTGCACCTCAGTGATAATGATGCAGCTGCTTTGGGGAAGAGATTCCTAGAGGATTGGAGGAGATTTTAATCTAGGTATGGGGGTGGGTGTAGTGGGTAATTCTCTGGAAGACAGGTTAGATGTGTTAGTAATGGAAAATGGGGTTGAATACATGGAATGGAGTATAGATAATGGCAGGGAGGATGACAAGTTGTATATACATTTACAAGCTGGTAACAGTATCATATGTATACAAATGCAAGAAGTCAGAAGTTGGTGAGCTGGAGGTGCTGGTGCTGGAGGTGCTGGTGCTGGAGGTGCTGTTGTAATTGGAATGGCTGAAACATGGCTGAATGAGCGACATGACTAAGCAGTAAATATAGGAGGCTATATTTTTTTTTGGAGGGCCCAAAGCAATAGAAAGGGAGGAGGGGTATGTTAAATTATTATAAGGCTGAAGCCTTATGGGTGGAGCATTTCACAGATTGTAAAGCAAATTAATTGTAAGGGTATGTTATAGACCCCCAAATGTAAGTGAAGGGGAAAAGGCTATGCTGCTGTTGCAAATATAAAAGGCTGCTAGTTTGGGGAAAGTAATGATAACGGGTGATTTTAAAAAGTTTATAAACAGTAACCAAATGGGTTAAATGGGTTAAAGAGACAGTACCCATTATATAAAATATACAACAATAGAACTTCAAAAAACAACATCAAACATAATACACATATACAAATCACAATCAGAAAGTGTTTCTGAATACAAACTGTTTATAAAGAAATGAAACTCAGGTGTGTTCAATAATAACAGGAACTGTCAAATTCTGAATTCATGCATGTATTTAAATTAAAAATCTAAAAAACTCATTTTAAGAGAATTCTAGACAGGTCTCTCTGTCTGCTGCCAAGGCTAACGCTCTTAGTGAGAGTGTGGCTCCATTTAATAATGGTGATAATGTGTTATCAAAGATGCAGTAAAGAGAAATTAACTAAATCAGTTTTTTTCTTCAGTGTGTACAATAGAGGATTCCAAGTTTAAAGGGATACTGTCTTGGGAAAAAACATTTTTTTCAAAATGAATCGGGTAATAGTGCTGCTCCAGCAGAATTTTGCGCTGAAATCCATTTCTCAAAAAACAGATTTTTTTATATTCAATTTTGAACATCTGACATGGGGCCAGACATATTGTCAATTTCCCAGCTGCCCCAAGTCATGTGACTTGTGCTCTGATAAACTTCAATCACTCTTTGCTGCTGTACTGCAAGTTGGAGTGATATCACCCCCTCCCTTTTCCCCCCCAGCAGCCAAACAAAAGAACAATGGGAAGGTAACCAGATAGCAGCTTCCTAACACAAGATAACAGCTGCCTGGTAGATCTAAGAACAACACTCAATAGTAAATACCCATGTCCCACTGAGACACATTCAGTTACATTGAGAAGGAAAAACAGCAGCCTGCCAGAAAGCATTTCTCTCCTAAAGTGCAGGCACAAGTCACATGACTTGGGGCAGCTGGGAAATTGACAAAATGTCTAGCCCCATGTCAGATTTTAAAATTGAATGTAAAAAAATCTGTTTGCTCTTTTGAGAAATGAATTTCAGTGCAGAATTCTGCTGGAGTAGCACTATTAACTGATGCGTTTTGAAAAAAAACATGTTGTCCGATGACAGGATCCCTTTAAAGACCCACCTGATAGGGGCACTGATGGCTCAGCTGAATCTAGTCAGTGGCTGGCGC
Source organism: Xenopus petersii (assembly GCA_038501925.1). Taxonomy (NCBI): domain Eukaryota; kingdom Metazoa; phylum Chordata; class Amphibia; order Anura; family Pipidae; genus Xenopus; species Xenopus petersii. The sequence continues at coordinate 106,770,334 of CM076677.1, forward strand.
AGGACATGGTGCACAAAGATTTACTCGAAATTACATTGAACAAAGCAACAGGGCCAAATGGAATACACCCTCAGGTACTAAGAATGCTTAGTTCAGTTTTAGGCAGGCCTCTGTTTTATATATACTGATTTTCTTAGACTTGTTTCCATCTGATGTAGTACCTATGGATTAGAGGAAACCTGATGTAATTACTATATTTAATATGGGATTTTGGTCTCAGCCTGGCAATTATGGGCCAGTAAGTTTGACATCTATGGTGGATATTTTGTAGGCTTGTTAATAAATCACATTCAATAAGATGTTCTAGAGCAATGATCCCCAACCAGTAGCTCGTGAGCAACATGTAGCTCCCCAAACCCTTTGATGTTGCTCCCAGCGGCCTCAAAGCAGTTGCTTTTTTTTTAATTCCAGGCAAGTTTTAGCTGCATAAAAACCAGGTGCACTGCCAAACAGAGTCTCAATGTAGGTTGACAATCAACATGGGGCTACCAAATGGCCAATCACAGCACTTATTTGGCAACCCAAGAACATTTTACGTGCAAGTGTTGCTCCCCAACTCCTTTTACTTCTGAATGTTGCTCAGAGGTTCAAAAGATGGGGATCCCTGTTCTAGACAATGGTACTATGAACAGTAATCAGCATGGCATTGTAAGGACAGGTCATGTCAGACAAATCTGATGGTTTTTATGATGCAGTTAGTAAGAAGTTGGACCATAGGGTTGTAGTAAATGTGACCAATTTGGATTTCACCAAGCAATTTTAAGTTTTATAGTGATACAGTGCAACAAAAAGGACTGTTTTCTAAATTATGGCTTATTAAGCTTGGTTGTTAATGGAACATTTTCTACTTGGAGTTAGGTTCTTAGTGGGGTCCCTCAGGGCTTGGTATTGGACCTACTTTTGTTTAACCTGTTCATTAATGGGAGGGTATTGTAAGTAATGTATTAGTGTTTGCAAGCAACATAAAATTATGCAGCCCGGTTAATTCCATCCAGGATGTGGCATCCTTGTAGTAGGATCTTGACAAACTGGCAATCTGGACAGCTAAGTGGCAGATGAGAGTCACTGTTGATAAATATGAAGTCATGCACCTGGGATGTAAAAATATGCAGCCAGTTATATGTTTAATGGAACTGCACTAGGCAAATCCATAATGAAGAAGGATCTTGGAGTCCTTGTAGATAAAAAAAAAATTATTGCAAGCAATGCCAGTCAGCAGCTGCAAGTGCAAACAATTCGATGAATTAAAAGTGGCATAGTGGAGGGGGTAATTCTTCCACTTTACAGTGCTGATAAGGCCCCATGTAGATTATGCCATTCACTATGGTCTCCAGTGCTCAAAGGCATATTACTGAATTGGAGAGGGTTCAGAGAAAGGTAACAAGTTGGTAAAAGGTATGAAGAATCTCAGCTATGAGAAAATTTGGGGTTGTTCAAGCTGGAGTAAAGGCTCTTGAGGGGAGATATGATAATTATGTATACATTTACAAGGGGATCATATAATAATGTCTCTAATGCTTTATTTACCAGTAGTTCCTTCCAGCTGACACGCGGGTACCCATTCCGATTAGAAGAAAGGAGGTTACAGCTAAATATTTGGAAGGGTTTTTTTTTACAGTGAGAGCTGTGAAGATGTGGAATTCTCTCCCTGAATCAGTTGTACTGGCCATTAGGAAAGGGTTGGATGCCTTTTTTTTAGCAAGTGATGAAAGTGATAGTACTGTTGATCCAGTGAGTGGTCACATTGCCATCTTCGAGTCAGGAGGGATTTTTTCTCCCCTCTGTGGCAAATAAGACTTTTTTGCCTTCCTCTGGATCAACTAGCACTTAGGACATTTTTATAGAGACATAAAAGTTTGAACTTGATGGATGTGTGTCTTTTTTCAGCCTAACTTTCTGTGTTACTATAGTTGTTCCTATAATGGCAGAAGCTGAGGTTCAACGATACAATTTTAAATTATCTGCTTTAAATGTAAATTGTATCCCTCAGTTTCTGCCTTAGCCCAGTGGGCCTCTTTCTTGTCTGCAAGTAGTCATAGCTGCTTACTAAACTGAGACTCCAGTCCTTTAGTATTCATAGAGAGAATATGCCTCATTGTTCAATTCTGTTAGCATTCATGACATTGTTACACACAGTTGCATCGGGATTTGTATTAATTTGGCATTAATAAGCTGCTTCATACAATATTAAGTGAGATTTCTTTTGTTACTCGGTAATGGGCCCGTGCAACGATGAGTCATTTCATTTTATTTTCCTTGTTTAATCTCCTTTTTTCAGAAGAGCTCCTCATTCAACTATAACAGGAATTAAAAAGTCTTATTGTTATATTCATAGTAACATTTCTGCTTTCTATGGCCGTAACATCTTCCGGGTATTTAATTATGTGCGTTTGCTCAAAGTTCTTGCTTTCCCCTTGACTCTTTTTGTCCTAAATTACTGCAACCTAGACTCATTTATGCAAATTGGTCAGTTTGAAAAATAGTGACTTTGAATTATTATCCTTATTACACATTGCTTATATTTCTCCTTTCTAGATGTCTCAGAGTGTAGAAAAGACCAAGACTGGTTTTGGGGTAGATCAGAAAAGGAATATGACTAAAGCCCATAGTCAAAAAGGCTCCATGGGGTGGAACACGTACAGTATATACATTTACAAATATTGCATATCATATTTTACAAAAATCATTAGATATTTTTGGCATATAAATCAAATATGGCTGATTTCCAGCCAGTGAGAATGTGAGAAGAACAAGGCTGGTTTTAGGGAAGATCAGAAAGGGCATATGTCTGAAGCCCATAGTCAAAGAAACTCCATGGAGTGGAACATGTATATAGATTTACAAATGTACATTTCATATTATTCAAGAATCATTAGATTCAAAGATGTTCAACTTGCAGCAAGTCCCTAATTTATTTCAATCCCCACCTCAAATAGAGGGTTACCTTTCTGCATTATTAGAAGACCATTCTACCATGATGACTGGGGCCTGGAAGTCTGGTCTGCTGAAGCCATAATGTCAGGAATCACCCAGAATCAAATGATGGACTGTGGGCTAAAGACTACCTGCACTAGTCTCCTGAGCCACTGGAGGCTGTCAGAGTTAGTGCTGGTCTGTCTTCCCAAGATACATGGGCTATATCTCTCTGCTATTGTCTCTCCTCTGCCTCCCTCGTTAAATACATTTGTAGGCAATCTACAATTAGCCTCCTATATAAACCTGCTTCATACAACCCATGTTGCTTGATCATTGAAGCTTTACAGCTAGATCTAACCTTCACACAGCCATCCTGTGAGTTCCCTGCCTGGTTCCTGCCTGGTGTTCTTGCCTTATTCCTGCCTCGTTCCTTGTTCCTCCGCTCCAGTTCCCCAAGCCTGAATTCCCTCGGATCTCCAGGTAATCGACCTCGGCCTGTTTATTAAAATACTTTCCTTCTTCAGCCTGCCCCCGACCTCGGCCTGTTTTACGGACTTGTCGTTAACTTGTCCCTGACCTCTAGCCTGGCATGAGAACTTGAGCATTTCTTACATTTGATCTGGATCTTGGTGTTTATCTTTAATAAATAGTTTCTTCAGTAGCATGACTTCTGCTTCTCATCTAGCCCCATTTGTATGTTACCCGCGTAACTCAGCATTTAGGCTCCAACCTGCCAGTTAACCTGTTCCAGTCTGACAGAATGATCAAGCCTTATATAGGAGCCTAACTGTAGATTGACTACACATATGCTTAACGAGGGAGATGGAGGAGGTAGGATAGCAGAGAGATATAACCCATGTACCTTGGGATGACAGACCAGCACTAACTCTGATATCCTCCAATGACTCAGGAGGCTAGTGCAGGTAGTGTTCCGCACACCATTCAGAGTTCACTTCTGGGTGATTCCTAACATCTAAAGACCAAATTATCTAATCAAATCTTAGCCATATGGTCTTTGGAGCCTTGGGCTGGCCCTGTAGAAATGGGGTCCTGGGAATGACCTTAAAGAAATGTTGCAGCAAACAATGTTGATATTTAAGTCTTATAAAGATCAGGGTATAATTATGCTGTACGAATTAACTTTGCATCCATAGTGAACATACGATTAACAAAGCAAATTTTCTGAACATTGCAAGTTAAGCAGGATAAAGATGCCTCTTTTCAGTTCTGACACTGTAACTCTGATACTTTGAACATTCTCGGCACATTATCTATTTGTCACTTTCTATTATAACATTTGTTGATGTGTGTCTTAATTAAGGCAGACAGATTTCTCTGGGAGGGGGCCTAAATCCAGCTTTGGGTTCACACTTGACTCACAGCATGTGTCAGAATGGAATGTCCTATGGGCAAGCACTTTTCTAGCGCCTTCATTGCGAGACACCCTAGGACTATTTCTGATTGTCAAAACTCTACAGGAAACTTTAATGAGACAGAAAATATTAACATCAATGGAAAAGAACGAAATAGAAAGGAAGGCAGGGAGTTTACAGTTTGGCTTTTGCCAGCATGTGGATTTGCCAAAAAATTCAACTTTCAAAGATGTTTGCTGGGGAATGCTTGCATTTCACTCATGAAGGCTGATTTGCATTCCAGAGCAGGGAAGAAAATGTAATTGTTCCTTTTAATCAATTACATCTTTCTTGTTGTGAATGAAAGTGGTTGAGAGAGATTTGATTCTGTTGGAATAGATGGGTAGTTACAGTATTTTAACCACTAAATTCATTCATTTGTAACCGATCATGTCTGTTCTTCTTATCAAACGTGTAAATGGCATAAACCTCCTATTGCCCTGACATATTGTACGGTGCTATGTTCAATCCCTCCAACCATGACCTACTGTAATGCCCTTTAACCCTTACTTAGATGCTAAGGAAGTTTTCAGACACTTTTTATTGTAACCTCCCCTTTGAGGTGTAACATTTTATCAGCCCCACCCCCAGCTTATTACAGGGTTACAGATATTTGAGTTTTCAGGAGGGCTGTCCGGGTGAAAACTGCCTGTCTGGATTTCCACATTAGGAAACCTGGACAGGGCTTTAAATGGAATGGCACCGTGATTATCCAATCATCAATCGACACGTTGTAACCCTGCCCATGGAGGGTCACTCGTGAAATCATCTGACCCCCCCCGGTCTGCCACTCAGAAGAAGGTAGCAACCCTATTGTGGTTACAAATATATCTGGGAACTATTTGGAGGACTATTTATATCCTTGGACCTCATAAGCCTTTGGGTTGGAGGATGACAGACAAAGGGACCTCCCATGCCGTGCGGCAAATGGGTTTCTTGTCTCCTTCAGGCCTTTTGCCAGGAGAGGTCCGCAACAAACAGACTTTCCCTAGTCTTTGGACGAGGGCAGGTCTAAAGAAACCCAAGTGGTGGTACTGCCAATAAGTAAAATGGAGCTACAATGGAAAAAACAAATCCCTTAAATAAATGTTCACAAGAATATCTGCCAGACCATGCCCCAGTTATGCCGCAACCCATCATGTAACCAAACCACACCCATTCCCCCACAATCCTTGTCACCTTTGTCACCCATGAAGCATGGCTTTTCATTTTGAGGCTCTTCTCTGCCACAGGGCCCCTAACAGTAGGTTTTTCCCTGTAATAAATATTTCTCTGCGGGAAATTATTAGTATATACTTAGGGGCACATTTACTAAGCTCGAATGAAGGATTAGAATGAAAAAAACTTCGAATTTCGAAGTTTTTTTTTGGCTACTTCGACCATCGACTTCGAATCGAACGTTTCGAACTAAAAATCATTAAATTATTCGACTATTTGTTAGTCGAAATACTGTCTCTTTAAAAACAAAACTACGACTACCTACTTCGCCAGCTAAAACCTACCGAGCATCAATGTTAGCCTATGGGGACCTTCCCCATAAGCTTTCTAACCTATTTCTGATCGAAGGAAAATCGTTCGATCGATGGATTACAATCCTTCGAATCAAACTAAAATCCTTCCATCGAATGATTTTTCCTTTGAACGTTCGATCGAACTAAATGCGGTAAATCCTTCGACATTTGAAGTCGAAGGATTTTACTTCGATAGTCGAATATCGAGGGTTTCAGCGTAGTCTGAAAAGGGCAACTTGGTGACTTCCAAATGTTGCTCAGCAACCATCCTCAGCAACCCACTGTAAATCTTGGGCTTAATGTTGGATTCTGGGAGCTGTAGTTGAATGTTTGGGGAGCCAAATGCAACTGCATTTACCTTTTGGCAATGTACAACCTACCACCACTGGTTTAAAGGAAAGACTGGGAAGAGCAGCATGTATATACCTTTGCTCATTTCCAGCAATGAGTCTATTCCCAAAGCTGCCCTGCATTTACATACACAAATGGTATTGTTATCTACAATTTAATTTCATTTTTTTTTTCTGTGCATTGTTTGATTAAAGCGGAGATGCTCAATGTGCCTGTGTTTCCTCTGAGGATCACGGCTGTTTACGGGAAGGTTTTTTTTAATCATTACTATAATTGATATTAATACTGTTTTCTCAGATTAATTAGGGAATTGCATTTTTCTGCCTCAGTAGAAACATATTTTCTTGTTCTTAGGAAAGAGATTTACCCATTTCTTTTCAATTGGGCCGGTTTTTCAGATACGATTTTAAAAGCTTGCTTCACTTTTAGTGTGTAATACAATGCCTAATTCTAGGAAACTTTTCAACTGGGCTCTATTTTTCTTTTTTTAGTTTTTGAATTATCTGACTCTTTCCAGCTTTCAAATGGGGGTCACTGACCCCAACATCTCAAATGTTCTGTAAGGCTGCAATTGTATTATTATTGCTGCTTCTTATTACTCATCTTTCTCTTCAGGACTCTTTTATTCATATTCCAGTCTCAAATTACAATCTAGAAGAACCAAAGTTGAAAGTGCATAACACACAAAATCAGTATAGTTTTCCCCCACTCAAGAAGAACATACAAGGGTCATACGGTATATGAGTGTAGTAATGGGGCAATGTTAACACATTCCTTGTAAACCATAGCATCCAAAAGCAGATGGAATCTTCTTGTCTAATAATAAATAAATAAAGCAAACATATGATTGGTTGATATGGGTATCAAAACCTGTACAAACACAGCTCCTGTTAATACATTACCCCTAATATGATACTTGGGCGCAAATTCACTAAGCGCTAGCATTTGGCATTTTTCGTTACTGCGCAAATTCACTAACGAACGCTGGTGTAATTTCGCTAGTGTTACTTTGCACCCTTACGCCAGGCGAATTTTCGCTAGCGACGTAATTATGCAAATTCACTAACTTGCGCAGTGTACTGAACGCTACCTTTTACGCTAGACTTCCTTTGCCACCTCAGACCTGGCGAAGCGCAATAGAGTAGATAGGGATTGTTTCAAAAAAAGTCAAAATTTTTTCTAAGTCCCAAAAAATGCTGGCATGTTTTCTACATGATGGGTGATAGGCTGAAAAAGACCGAAAATATTTTTGGGGCTCCCCTCCTTCCCCCCTACATTTCCTGACTCATGGCAACTTACCTAGACAGTGGGCACATGTGTAGGGCAAAATAAAATTTTTATTTGCTGATTTGAAGGTTTTCTAGGCATTCGTAGTGCTAATACGTGTTCCTCCATTGAAATTTGAATTTCGCGCCGTATGCAAATTAGCCTTTGCTAGCGTAACTTCGCTTTACATAGCGAATCAATGCTAGCGCAACTTCGCAACCTTACGCTACCCCTGTGCGCAACTTCGGATTTTAGTGAATTTGCGGAGCGCTGGCGAAACTACGCCTGGCGAAGTACGGCGAAGTGTGGTGAAGTTGTGCATCTTAGTGAATTTGCCCCTTGGTATCTACAGTGCTGAGATTCTAGGTATATAAGGCAGAGTAAGCAATGGACTTACTATGCTGAAGACAACTTCAAATTTGTAGCTAGGGGGGTTCGAACACAACCAGATCCTAGGACAAAAATGGTTCATGGGCACAAATAATTATAAATTTCATGATAGAAGAAAAGAGCCATCACACTGGTCTCTATAGCATGGAGAGAAGAATGGAATTGCACGGATATGTTTGTTGCCACCATCTTGGTCCATATCCCTGCTGTTCCAAGCTTGGATATAGGCATAGGCCCAGGGCCATAGATCACATTTCAATACACACATGCCAACTACAGAGAGCAAATCAGGAAACTTAAGTGATACACCTCAAGATGGTGCCGTCCAAGAACTGCTCTCCAGGCTACAGGGGCACAGTTATGTTCTGGCATTTGTGAGTGATGGAGGCCAAGAGATGGACAATGGTGCTAAACTAAAAATGGTGTGAAGATCCTAATAAATAATATCACTTATGTTATTCGATTTGCTAACATCCCTTAAATTAAATGGATCATATGTTTTTTATTTTTATTTATTCTTTAATTTTTTCACGGAAACAAGTAATTGTTTACATTTTACCATGAATCCAAAAGACAAATAAAAATGCAAAGAATAATACAATAAAGAATTGGGGATAGTCACATGCTCAGTGTAACTGTTCGGTATCAGCCGGGGGATTCGTACCATTTACACCATGTATCCTATTAAAATGTTATTCTTTCTCTATTAAATAGTGTAATCAAATCTAGGATTCACCATATGAGTTAGTCTGACAAAAACTTTACTTATTCTAATAGCTCATAGACAGCTTATTATTTAACATATAAGGTCCCTATTCAGCTTCCCACAGTCACCTGGATTATACGATTGATTGCTTAAGAGGGGAAGTGGGTAAGACTTCCTTATACATATTATTATAACAAGTCATTATTTAAAATAAAGAATAATATCAAGAGAAAAAACAGGAGAAAAAATAAATAAAAAAAGGATATAAGAAAAGAAATAAGAAAAGAAATGTCACTCAGTCACAAACCTACTTAAATATTGTAATTAAATCACAATCGTGAAATGGATCATATGTTAATTTTTTTAAGGCAAATATTATGCATGGGAAGAAATATAAAGCAGGAATGTGGGGTTGAGTCTATGTAATTGCCTGAATGCATGTTACCAAGTACAAACACCAACACATGAGAGCATAAGACAGAAACAAAGTACATAATGATTAAACATTAGTATGCAGAGTGGAAAAGACGATAATACGGTGAACCTTTAATTAATTGTGTATTTAATATAACCCACATTAACTCTAATGATGTCACCATAGCCATGTGTTTGCATGCAAGCCTGCCCAATTTATAATTATGGGGAATAGCAATTCCATTAATGGATGAAGGAGAAGCTTCACAGACATTTTGGGTAAAAAAAATGAGTTGCATAGTACAATGAAACGTTCACAGAATAACTGTATAGAAAATTTAATTTCCTACTATGTTACACAGGAAGTATCTGGCAACAATCCTTGTTGGATATGGAAGTACATCTTGGATGGGAACACCTTTCATTAATTCATAATAATTTTGTAAGCACCCGTAGTGGCCCTTATCCAAAAATGTCATCTGAAATATCATCATCATCATCATCATCCAAACATATGCTTTGTAAAGTCTGCCTGCAACATAAGAAATGTTATTGCCAAATATCACAAGTGGGACCATCTGATGTCTTCTTATGGCTTGGATGGTTGATTCTAACTGTTAAACACATTTGAAGCATCATCCCAGCCTCGACTACAGCCATCCTCCTATTCTCATTATATGGACATGAGTAGCATTTGATGTCATGGCATCAGCTCATGTTAATGGCCAAGGAATTAGAGTAGGGTGGCTGTAGGATCAGTGTCCAACAATATATCAGTCTGTAATTTGAACAGCACTTACTAGCCCTGTGCTTTATTAAAGCCATAAGGCTGTGCCAGTGACTGACACTAATATACAGCCAGGGATGCCAATGAAACTACCGTATATACTCGAGTATAAGCCATCCCGAGTATAAGCCGAGGTACCTAATTTTACCTCCAAAAACTGGGAAAGCTTATTGACTCGAGTATAAGCCTAGGGTGAGAAATGCGGCAGCTTCTGGTAAGTTTCAATCAAAAAATTGAGGGTTTCTGCTCCCATTGGAGGTGCCGGCATCTCGTTCTTGGATGCCAGCGACCATTCTTGGACACCGGCGAATATTCTTGGAGACTATTCTTGGACGCCGGAGACTATTCTTGGAAGCCTGCGACTATTCTTGGAAGCCTGCCACTATTCTTAAGCGCCGGCGACTATTCTTAGATGCCGGCGACCGTTTTTGCGCTTGACCCGAGTATAAGCCGAGGTTGAGTTTTTCAGCATATTTTTGGGGCTGAAAAACTCGGCTTATACTCGAGTATATACGGTATATGAATATATGACTCCAGCTATCCTCTAGCTTCACATTGCCAGTAGAACTATGCAACTTAAGTTGCAGAGTGTGGAGTGAGGTCATAGAACTTAGAGGTAGGGTTGGGTGGTTATTTGGGGGTGGACTGTACTTTAAGTAATAAAGGGTTTCCGTCCATGGGAGGTACCACAACAGCTCTATGCCAAAAGGCTAAACAAAACAGGGCCATATTTTTTGGGATTTACTTTCTCTGCAAAGGAACAACCTTCAGATTAATTGCAGGACTATTATTAAAAATTCAAGTGGATTCTACCACAATTTGCTCTTTTAGTTTACCTCAATGCAACTAGCGAACCGTTATATATATATAATTGATTTAGTGCAGTTAAAATAATGAATGCAGCCCTTGAGTTACTCAACTGAACCATGGCTCTTAAAGTTTCTTATATAGCTATTTTAATAAAAGCAAACAATATTGGCATCAACACGCAACAAGGGTTAAATTGAGGAATCTATTTCACAAAAGCTGGCCTTTATTATATAACAGCCCTCACCTAACTCTATCTAGACCTCATGGGCACACTAATGGGCCAATTTACTCAAATTCTGATTTTTTTTCATGAATCGTATTTTTCACTATAAATTAGTGGGGTTTTTATATTTCTCTTAAACTCAATGATTTTGAGATTTATCAAGTGTAAAAACCTGTAATACAAAACTGCGGCAATTAATAGCTTTTGAGGTCCCATAGAAGCTGTGCTCAATCAATTCGAACTTTTAGAGGATTTTGGATTTTTTTTCCACTAGTAATTATCTGAAAAACGCCCATTTGATGCGGCTTTAGAGATAGTCGTATTTTTAGCAAATTGTTCAGTATTTTTTTCAGTTTGCACTTTCTACATTTGGATCTTTAAATAAAATTCATGGCATTTATAGTTTTAAAGGAGTAGAGTTTAATCAGAAAAACCTCTAAAACCGCTAATTCAGCCTTCCATAAATATACCTCTATGGATGCTGGGATAATAGGAGACAATATCCTGCATTGATTTCTCTTCCCAGAAAGGAAATCTTGAGGTACTGAGCTGAGGAGGAGCTCAGTGGCATAAATACTGGGGGAATAGGAGGTGCGATTGGACCAGGGCCCGCACCCCCTCAGGGCCCTCCGGTAGCTGTCGCTGTCCCCGTCTTAAAAAAATAAATGCTCTGTAAGGCTACAAATGTATTGTTATTGCTACTTTTTATTACTGATCCTTCTATTCAGGCCCTCTCCTATTTATGTTTGTTTTTTATTCAAATCAATGCATAGTTGCTAGGGTAATTTGAGCCCTAGTTACCAGATTGCTCAAAATGCAAACTGAAGAGCTGCTGAATAAAAAGCTAAATAACTCAAAAACCTTCAATAATAAGAAATGAAAACAAATTGCAAATTATCTCAGAATATCACTCTCTACATCATACCAAATGTTACCTCAAAGGTGAACAACCCCTTTAACATGTATTTATATAGCGCCAACATATTGCGTAGCACTGAAAAATAAATGTGATTATACAACTAAATCAGTTGTGGCAGTTCCATTATGTGCAAGCTTTAGTTTGGAGCTTCAGGCTTGAAAACTTCTTGAACATTTGGACTGCATGGGAAATATGGTATCTCTGACATTCTCACTATATGATAATGCTGGATGGACTTATAACTACAGTATACCAAGGTCTAACTCTTTGTTCTGTTATACATGGTATATGTAATTTACTGATTTGTAGTTATTGGGCGAATTTATTCGCCAGGCGCGAATTCGCGACGTCCAAAACAATCTTTCGTCGGTGTAGAAAGAAACGGGCGCCAGCGTCAAAAATGAGACACCGGGCAGTTTCGCAAATTTTTTGATGTTTCGCGCGAAATTCGCAAATTATTCTGCAAAGCGAAACAGTGCAAATTCGCCCATCACTACTGATTTGTTGGGATCATTTCTCTACCGTTTGTCTCAAGGGACTTTACACTTACCCATGTATACAGTTTGCTCTAGATTTGCACTGAAATGGAACAATGTAAGTGCAATCTGTAATATTATACTTGAATTTGTTGCTTTTTCTTAAAAATCAGCAGACAAATGTTACAAAAAAAGTCCTGTGTTTGACTAGAGGGTTTCTAACATGCTCCTGTAGTGTTAGAACCCCCATACAGGGGTTAAAGAAGGGAAAGGGGGTGAGGCTATTGTGGGTAGGTTCTCCCTCTGCCTTTGTAGGATCTTCCTGAACCCAGAATCCAGGTTCCTCCATTAACTGGCTCTTAATAAAACTGACCATTGTGTGTGTGTTTGAGATAGAGACCATAGACTTTAAATTCCACTGGGCATGGACTAATATGAGTGTCAATCAACAATCAATCACTTACGCTCCAATGAGTGTATTAACTTACCTGGTACCCTGGGAAGGGGTCCTATCAGCATAAAACTGCATTGGTACAGGGTTCTTCTTAAGGTGGCCATACACGGATAGATACGCTCGCTTGGCGATGTCGCCAAACGAGCGGATCTCCCTCCGATATGCCCACCTTGAAGGTGGGCAATATCAGGCAGATCCGATCGTGGGCCCTAGGGCCCAATGATCGGATCCAGCTCTCACAAACGGGCGGTCGGATCGCGGGACCGCATCAACGAACAGATGCGGCCGCGATCCGACGGGATTTTTAACCCCATCCGATCGAGATCTGGCCGACTTTCGGCCAGATCTCGATCGGGGAAGCCCGTCGGGGGCCCCCATACACGGGCCAATAAGCTGCCGACACGGTCTGTCGGCAGCTTTTATCGGCCCGTGTATGGCCACCTTTAGTGTGCACCATGGAGCGATCTTATTCCTGCTTCTTATTGCTTATTTTTTTCAGTATAATGAAAAGAGCTTTCACTTTAACCAAAAATCTGTCTTTTTAACTCTATTGCTGATGTTTTGGTCCTGGTATAGTGAAGAAAGCAGAAGTGGAAGAAGAGCTTGCTGAGATGAACCCTGAGCCAGGGCAGTTTTCTGCTTATAGGAGCACAGGCACAGGATATGTCTAACTTTTGTTACCTCCCAGGAACTTTCCTTCTCCTTTAATTCATATTATTTGCTAAATCTAAGATGTAAATCATAAAGGATATGTCATAACAGTATACAATGACAATTAATTATAGTTAATTCTTAACTATAGAAAACAGCTAAGCTGTGGACAGAGTATGGAAGAAGCTTAAAGTGACAACATGAGAGTGGGAGTATTTTAATCTTTCTTATTTTCAGCAGATGGTTTAAATACATTAACAATGCCTTATTCTTTCATCACAACATTGAATTTAGCACAATCCCTGTATCAAGCTAATAATGTGATCATTATTTCCTGGGCAGATGAAGTTGACCTTCTGTACTGCCTGCAGAAGTTCATTTCAACCTGCCCCTTGTCTTAAATCCAGCTTATTAATAGGGTTGTAAATTTCATTTACCTTCTTAATTATTCTTATCGTCTATGTCAACAATGTGCCTGTCCCCTGGGTGACTGTGATAATGCAGTCAATTTATATTAATGTCTTCTCAAATGATACAGTGACAATATGAAAAGGATGCAAATAACAGGCATGCATCTAGCTCCAAGGAAGCCACCAAATGGCTTGGAGTTGTGGGCTCTGCTTCTATAGAGGTGTTTACATTACATTCTTAGTCTGTGCAGGAACAATAATATTAGCTTTATTTCTGTGTCACTGATGTACATGAAGGAGAAAGTACTAGTGTCCCTACTACATGCACAGAGTTAGGGTCCAAGGTTTCTATCCAAGGCCTAAGTTGTGTGAGCTATATGGGAGGTGATATAACCACTATGTCTAGCACCAACCCTCATGAATCTAATAGTTTTTATGCTTTCTGAAGCAGAATGCACACTAGGAGACTATTGCATTTTATCTGTACTAGTGGGCTTGATCTAATTAGGTTTACTAAAAATAAGTAAGCTTGGTGTCCTCATCTTCTGTAGGGAACGTTTGTGAGGTCATGAAGAAGAAATATAGAAGGGTAGATATACTAAAGGATGTTAAAAGTCACCAGGGTGTTTATCAAACCACCTCCAATTGCTAAACAATCTTTTCATCTATTAAAAGACATACATAGTAAAGGGGATCTATCATGAAAATGAAAATGTAATATAAGCTTTACCCCATTGTAATAAGAACATTTCAACAATATATATATATATATATATATATATATATATATATATATATATATATATATATATATATATATATATATATATATATATATAATCAATTAAACATTCTGTTCTGTTCAGATAATCAAGTTAATCTTCACTCCCCCCATCTCAGGAGTCAGTTTTTGATTGACAGGTCTAATACATCCTTTGGGGGGTTGCACCCTTAGAAGATGTATTAGAGTCACTCTTTCAAAATAACCAGCTCTGATGGAAATCCTGTATTTCTGCATGCAGCGTGTGCCTGAGTTAATTTGTTAGCTTTTGTTTGAGCTGGAGTTGGTTATCTGAGTGGCTGCTAAAACATCTGCTAGGAAAGAGAGGCCCGCTAAAAGACCAACCTGTCAATCAAACTCTGATCCAGACCTCAGCATGAAAAGACCATGAAGAGAGACAGGTTGCTAATGGGAGATACTGAAGAGTAACTTGATTATTCAGATTTTTAATTGAGTATATCCAGAAGGTTTCTTATTTCAGTGAAATTAAACCTTTGACCATAGGCAAAAAAAATTGCAATCTAAATTGTTGGTGACATTTGTTTTCTTTTTTATTAGTCTTTATGGCGTAAATCAACATTAGAAATGTCACCCTTAATTTAAGCTGCCCCAAAATATATATAATAAATAAGGCTATAGTACACTGGATAAACCCTGATTGAGTGGATTTGATCAGTAACCTTTGTATGGCTCTTTATACTTCTTCTTGGTATGATTTCAATATATGCTAGTGGGCTCTTGGCCACTCACTGACTAATCCTGCCTCTACTGAGGTTATATTGACCATGGGGTTAGAGGGGCTGTGGCTTCCTCTGGTTTTAGAACTTGATGCAGTGGACAGGAAGGAAAGAAATATTTTACGTAGAGCTGAAATCGCAAAACCCCTGCCCAAAATCAGGCATGTCCAAAGTCAGGCCCGGGGGCCAAATGTGGCCCATTTTCAAATTTACACTGGCCCTTGGCCTCCATCATGAAATTAATAATAATGCGGCCCGCCAGCACAGTGCAATCAGGAATCACCTAGCCATAGCAATAATATTTGGGCACATTATTGAAATGATCTGCCTCTTGGTCTATACTGCTGCCTGTGTGCTGAAGGTGTTAGTAATAGACATGTACTGGCACGTAGTGAAGCACCGCTTCACATACTTCTTTTGGGCTGAAGTTGTCAATAGAAGTACTGACCTGCCAATACAGAAAACTAAAGAAGTATGGGAGAGCAGTGCATCACTATGTGCCAGTACGTTTATATTGCTTACAATATTGCTTCAGCTCACAGGCAGCACTATAGACCAAATGGCAGATCATTTCACTGTGCCCAAATATTACTGCTATGGCTACGGGATTCCTTGTTTAGATGAGTTAAATGATGTTAATGGTTCAAAGAATGTCAGGCTGAATGGTCAGCCCCCACACACCTCACCAAATCTGGCCCTCGTTGCAAAAAGTTTGGCCACCCCAGCCAAAATTGTCTCCTGACGCTCCTGTTAATGACGATACATTCACATTACAAATTAATATTGTGCCTGGCTTTTGCTAGATAGATGCCCAGGGCCAGTGTCGGACTGGGCCGACAGGACACCGGGAAAAAACTTGGTGGGCCCCGGGCTCTTATGGGCCCCGCCGGCCCAGATCCGCTACTTAGTTGGGCGGTGCGACCCCACTTTGTCGTGGTTGCTGTAGAATAGGAGATCTGCGCATGTGCACAAAAGTAGCGCTGCACGTATGCACACAAGCGCGGTGCAGCACGCATGCGCACTAGCCCAATAAAACACAACGGAGTGGCAGCGGGGGCCGGAGTGGGGCCCTGGGGCAGTAGCCCCGTTGGGCCCCAAGCCCCGCAGTCCGACCCTGCCCAGGGCTGGCCTTAGTTTTTTTGTACCCATTTGACTCAATGGAGCTTTATGCTCAGAGGGGTCTCATACTAGGTTTGCCATCTACAGCTTTGAATAGGTGGAGGGGAGGGCAGCAAGGTTTGAGTAGAAAAATAATATGTAACCACAAATACATGTTAATTGCCTACCATCTGCCAACAGTAACAGTAGAGATATGTGGACAAGTTTTGCAAGCCACTTCCCCTTCAAATCAGCACATAAGGCACCACAGCAGTCAGGAGACACCACCCAATTGTCTTATATTGACAACACAGTTTACAATGAACACTCTTCTGGTGTAATATTAAATGAGTCTAGTATAAATGTGAGGGCATGTGTGTATTTCATATGTTAATTCTGGATGGTAACACGTCCAATTAACCCAACATCACCCCTGCTTATTTACACATTTGAATAATTGCCCTGTCTGACATATTCGTTCCATCACTATGCACTGAATAACCAAATCAAAGCAGACTCCCTAATGATGGCTGACGCACAAAAGAGAATCCATCTGATTTCCGACAGGTGATATCGAGAAAGCTTAGCAAGAGGCTGTTTAGCATCTAATTGTATTTGTCTGTGACTGTGCACTTGCTGAGCCTTTCACAAAGGACCAGCGGGTTCAATTAAGAGTAAAATAGTTGAGATCACTCCGAGAGATATTGTAGTCATGATTTGTTACCTTCAAAACACTGCAAGTCTCCAGCAACACAAATCTTTCTGCTTCACACTATCTCCCCTCTTGTACTTCAGCCTTAATGGAAGTGGTGTTTTTGCTACCTGAGCTGTAGGGTGCAGGGAAAAGCTGTGAGCTGGCTAGGAAAAGACTTGCCCCCTGTAGGGGAGCAAGTTACCAACAGACAAGACTACATTGTGAGCATCTGTTGGTTCTACTAAAGTGGATAAGAATTCTGATCCTGCTGGGGCTTTGGATCTAACAAAATGGGATAAAAACATTTGTTCATCCTGATAACATTAACTTCAGTCTATAATAGGGCAATTTTTAGGCAAGTAGTGTGGCACTCTAATATTATCACATACATATACATATAGCACTAACACTGAGCATTATTGGAGCCAGATTCTGGGCTATTCCTCTAAAAATATTAATCGACAATAGTGCATTTAACATGAAGTGCGCAGGGAATACTCATGGTTGTGGTGCTGCAGCTGCCCTGTACGTATTAAAGGGGTATTACACCCTTGTTCAACATGAGTGCAATGAAGAGGGCTTGTGCTCAGCATATTTGCCTACCATAAAAATTATTTGGTTTTTGCTATTTCTTGAACCAAACAGGGAAAACAGTGGAAATGTAGGTTACCATGAATGGTCTTTGTCAGAAAGATATTTAGTATACTGCATCTTTCCTCATCTAATATAATCAGGGTTGGATTTCCTGTGCAGGTGCCCCTTGACTACGTGCTTCTAGCGTCTGTCTGCCCAGCATTCCTCCCTACAAGCTCACGTGAGCTGTGCCTCCCCAGTGCTCCTCAGAAAGCAGCTGGGTGGCATGCCATCTCTAATATTTTGCCACTCTAGGCCCGGTCCTCTGTGGTCTCGCCACAAATCTGGGCATGTATATAATATATTTATCAGTTCATAAAATTTGCTCCCAAGTCCACCTTTTTTTGTGTTCACTACATTCATATTCTCTCCTGCTTTCCATTCACTTCTATTCTCTATAACCTTCTCTAACATCTCTTCTTTCCTCATCTGCATAACACTGCCATCTCTTTGCAACTTCTCTCCCAGCAATCTTCTCTCCCCCTTTATCTCGTTATGCTCTTTTATCCTGCTATCGCCCATCTTTATTTATCATTTCTTCTTTCTCTGCATTCAGATTTATATTTTAAATGTCCGCCCTTTTCTCCTTTCACCTGTTTTAGTCTCTATTTTCATTTGTCTCTCCTTGTTTCTTCCTACTAGGATTGCCACTCTTGGCTTTGGCAAAAAACTTAACTGAGGGTGGGACTGATGACTGGTGGGGTTGAGCAGTGACCTGGGGTGCAGATCTGTGAAGAATGGGGGCAGGGTCATGATATGCAGGATTCATGTTGGTGATGTTTGGGGAAAAGTTGAAGTTTTGGCAAGATTCTTGTTTAGGTTTCACAATGATAAACCAGGACCAACAGTTTTAAACTGAACAGCCACAAGAAAAGTTGAACAGTTCGGTTCAAAATAGGGGTGGGGGGAAGAGACACATGCCTAGGGCACAATGAGTGGGGCACTGGGTACCTCTTCTGGCTGCATTCCTTTACTTTTTACCATCTGTAAGTCCAGCATACAGAATTACCCTTCCGCTGATAAACTGTTCTCTCACTGGGAGACATTCATTGTGCAAATTACATAGGGTGACATGGGGTTGGAGACTTGCCTTGGGCACCTTCAACTTTAGGCCTGGCAACCCTACTTTCTAGAGCTTCTGATATAGCTCTCTCTTTTCTCAAAGTCTCAGTACAGCCACCTGAGGATTGAATAGGCTGGAGGGAGGTTCAAAGTTCACTCATCTGGGTATTCAAACCCTGTGCAGTTCTACCAACACTTTGAGAAAGGAACAATCTGTATATGAAGCTGTAGAAAAAAGAAAATATAGCAGTGATGCAGGTTATTTATATTAAACCAAGCGGAAGTGGGAAACTCAACCTCTGCTAATAGTAAAATTCTTCCGTCAAAACATGGTCCCTTGTGTAGTACTAAAACAGATAGAAAAGATATTTGCAAACAGCTGAATTCTAATGGACAGTTGGGATACACAGAATTGACATCATTTGATATGTTAAACCATTGTCTATATATTCAGCAAATTATTATCTGCTAGTTAAAACTTATCCTAAAACAAATATATCCCCATTGCTGAGGAGTCAGTTAGTAACTACCTTGTCATTTTTATTGGTTAATTATTCCGTCTCAGTGCCACTAATTAATCAGCTAGATAATCACCCGTTTGTGCTAAAACAGCCCTGTAATGCTGGTGTCTAGTGGGTAATTAGGTTGTTCAATTGCACGGGAAGATCACATGATAACAAAAAAGTTTTTGAGAGTATGCAAGCTGTTATTTTATGGGTGTGATTAACTGTTAGGCTCATTTAGATTTTCCATTGGTGCAGAATTGCTAATCTACAGAGAATTGCATTAAACTGCCTGAGCTCTTCGGGTCTCCGTTTATGGGAAATGAAAAACAATGTTTCTTGTGGACACACAGCACAATTATTCAATATTTTGCTAAAACCAATTAATGCTTTGCAATGCTTACATTGATAGTAGGGTTTTACAGACCAATCAACCCATGCTCTTAGGGCTCTTCCTCAAGGGCGTTTTCACCTGCGATCCCCTGGTTTCCATTTTAAAGCATTCAACCATAGGGAAGTGTAGGTCCAGACATAGGCGATTCTTCTTTAATGGTCCATCCTCATCATGATGCATGTAAGCACTGAACACAGGTGGAATGGAACATGCTGCCTTCCACCTGCGTTGGATCTTACATGCACCAAGAGTTTGCATTTCCTAGAGAGTTGGCATTCAGGGCTGACATTCATGTTGTGTGCCTGCACCCAGACCAATGTAGTGGATCTGGGAGCATTCTAGGAAGGAGACTGATGCCATCATAGGGGCTGATTCTCTTCTTGCATATTTCAGCCTAAGAATTATGTCTAATCCCCCATTCCCCCTAAGCAGCTAATAATATACAAGCAGGGACAAGAAACTCCTACCAGGCCCTCCTTCCATCCACTTGCCTGATTGTGTCATGGTTGTTGAGGAAGCAGACCCCTTGGTCCTGGCTACCTTCCCCGCACCTACAAAGATGAAGTCTGCTTTCTCTATATTTACGCCACTATTTGCATGGAACCTTCTGTATATAGGGAAGGTGCTATGCCATGCCAAAATTCAGGTGCCACACCAGTTTGTGCATTTGCAATTGCAGGGCGGAAGGCATAGGGTTTTTATTTTCCTCCACTGGCATGAATACACAATGGGTGCTACTAGAGTAAGGGCTACAGCACACAGGGAGTGGCAGTGGGATTGAACATCATTGACATTCACCATGGGTGACAGGCATGGAGGGATGACAAGCCACCCTAAGGCTTAAGAAATAGTACTGACCCTCTTGTTGAGCTGATGACCGAAACAAACAAACTTTTTGTCAAGATGAATGTCATATATAAAATTAAGCACAGAATCAATATTTTTGGAATAATGTTATTTCAAGGATTTGCTACGCTTTAAACTTGCGGCCATTAATAAGCTATACCGTGTTTAAGTGTTCTTCATATGCAAACAAATAAGCTTTTACTTTTTCATATATCTTTCAACCAAACAACAGTGTCATCGTAATTCATAGTAAGGTCTAGATCCAAACTCTACTCAGACATGATGGTGAAGCGAGATGGGATCAAAAACCACGCGTTTTGTTGGTGTTCAGAGGCCAAAAGTATACAGTACTTGACCTTAATGAAATTCAGACATCAAACAGAATCTTGACTCAGCAACCGTAGCTGAAGGCAAAACTGGCTCATGTTCCTCATACTGCAAATAACTGGAAACTTATCAGGAGAAATATTTGTTGAAAATGAGGGCATAGCCAAATACACACCATACAATGCTCTGTTTGTGCAAGAAAGAGGCCTCTTTGAAGCTTTATGAAAGCTCCAAGACATGCAGCAAAGTAAAGAAAGAAAGCTTTCTGCGTGAGTTGGAAAATGAAGAATGTATCTGCTGAACCAGCAAAGTGGCACTCTTGGGAAATGGTATTGATATAGTGTACCCCTTAGTGTCAGATATACAATAGGATGTACAATAGCCTATTATAAGTCACCAAGGTATTACCTGGTGAGGCTGAAGGCCAAATGTTTTTTATACTGTTCACGAAACTCAAAGGTGGCTCCAACAGGGGGTTCTTTATATTTTATAATGCACAAGTTTCAGTACGTTATGTGACAGAAATGATATCACTAAACTGCAAATTGTAACTTATGACATCACGAAGGGCCATTTATAAGGATATCATTTACAGTACACTCATGGTCCTTCTGTATTCTAACAATTATAAAACACAAGAGCTTTAAATAACCCTGTAAAATATCCTAATAAATGGTCAAACCCCCCCAGACTCATTGTAATAATTTCTCCGTGCATTTTTTTGCTAAAAGATAAAAATCACCCAATGCATTTGATGTGAGAAAAACATGCAAAAAAGAAACACCATTTGACATCAATGCATTTGATGCAAAAAAAAAAAAAAGAAACATGGAGTAATAAGCCTACTTACTACAAACCTTTTTTTATAATTTGTCATTTCACAAATTTTTCAGCTGTTTTGCTAATTTTCAGGCTAAAATGAGTTTGCCCTGTCAGCTTAGTTCAACTGGTTAACCAGCCGCTACATAACGTAGTTTGTAAACATTGTTATTCTTTAACTAATCTGTAACAAACCATTTGTATTTAAAAGCAATTATAATCCTGCTATATTCAGCTCAGAGTTAGACACAGGGATGTTTATAGTAAGGAGGTTAGTATCCTTGTATCACCCCCTTAGGAATACATCGGCCTCACTATATGACAGGAATTGTCACACCCAATGGGCTACTGGGCTTTGTCAAAAGCCAACAGTGTGAAATTATTATTTGGATAGGGCACTTTTCTTGTACATATGTAAGGAGGCAAAATGGGAATTTTTAGATGGTTAATGTTTAATTAGTTTCGCCTCTAGGCAAAAGTGAGTTCTAAGTTAAACTGTGAAGTATAAAGTTGTTGGTGGTGAAAGGGGAATAAAGCAAACAGGACCAGGAAATACCATAGCCATTTTGGCATTGATAGAGCAAGGGACAGTAGTCTAAAGGGCAGATTTACTCAAGGGCGAAAATTCGTCAGCGACCGATTTGCAGCTATCGCTACACTTCACCATGCTAAAATTTGCTTAGACAATGCTAATTCACTGGAATGCAGAGTTTCGTCGTGGGCACAGAATGCTGGTGACGTTTCGCTAGCGTTACTTTGGCAATGCGAGCAATTGAAAGCGAAGATGTGCTAGCGTTCAATTCTGCCTAGTGCAAATTCGCTAGAGGTCTTGTGCTCAGGTTCATTTGCATACAGTGGGAAATTTTAAGTTGAATGGATGTATACTGTATGTTGCAGCAAATACATTTCATTACACAAGTCCAGAGAACCTTAATAAAGAAAATAGAGTTGTTATAATGCCCTACACATGAGTCCACTGTATAGTTAATGTTCCATATGTTAGAAAATGTATGGAGAACCCGGTTACCCCCAAAAAATTTTAAGGACTTTTGCAGACTATCACTCTGAAAAAAGGAAAAGAAGCCTTAGAAGCTTAAAAATATGATGTATGATGATGATGTCTGAGCTGGCGAATGGTGAAAGAGGTAACATTCAGTAAAACCCGCATTTCAATGAATTTGCGGAGTAACGCCCATTCGCCAGAGGGAATTGTCACCTGGCGATAGCGTGCAAATGACCACTATCATCTCTCTCTTTCACTAGCAAAGTGAAACCTGCACCCGTTAGTAAATTGTCCCTGCAGGCGAACTGATGCTAGCGTTAGCCACTTCACCCTCGATTAAATCTGCCCCTATGTCAGGAAAAGGTGAGGAGAAAGAATTGTGTCACAATTTACCTGTTAAGAAAAAGTCACCGCAATAAACTTGAACTCTTGTAAACTATGAGAAAGTCTTCCATACCTCATGTTCCAAGGTTACATTTGGTGTAGTCGGCAGGATGGAAGACTCTGGAACTGGGAAATCATTGGCAGCGATGTTCTTCCTATTGGGGAGTGCGGCCTTGGCCAATACACCCAAGTTTGATGGAAGGAATATAACCATGGAACATGGGGTATGAAAGACTTTCTCATAAACAGTTCAAGTTTATTGCTGTGACTCCTTTATAACAGGTAAATTTTGGCATAATTCTTTCTCCTCACCTTTCCCTGTAAAAATCGCCACTGTATTTTCTGTTCCTGCTTTATTCACCTTTCACTACCAACAACTTTACACTTCACAGTTTAACCTAGGACTCACTGCCAACTAGTAGCCAAACTAATTATACATGAACCATTTAAGAATTCACATTCTCCTCCATACGCACAACTACTTACCTGTGGTGTGATGCTTAACATTTACGGGCTTATTTATCAAAATATACATTTGTAAGGGTTTTAGATGTGTTTTTTTCTACTTCTGATTAAATTGTTTATAAAAAAGAATATAGAAATATTTAGATAAAATATTAAGAACTTGATTGAATGCAATTGTGGGACAAAGACCACGAATTTGTGTACAAGCTCCAAAAAAATTTGAATTTGTGAGTTTATAAGCTCAAAAAGCTTGAAAAACTTGAATTAAAAAATGGCTTGAATTTTGTCTAGGACAACACCCACTAACTTTTACATGAACTCACTAGTATTTTGATGTCGAAGTTTTATATTTGCATTTTTAGAGTTTTTTGTGGTTAATAATAAATCACCCCCTTTACACTGTATGCTATTTTAGCTGTTTTTACTGGTTTATGCAGGAAGTTGTAATTGTATAATCAATGGATATATGAAAAAAATAATCAAGTATCTCTAAATGCTGATATAAAATGACAATCCGTGCTGTGCCATGCACCTCTACATGAGTGGACTGTATGAATTGTTTGATATGTGGCACCTATTGAATAAGATGCACCTTCTTTGACCTAAACTTCAGATAAAAGAACAAATCAAAAAGGATTTTTTTTCCTTTCACTAAACTTCAGTCATCACCTTACAAAGAGATCTGCATCTTGTGAAGCCAAGATAATATCATTGCACCTGCTTATTTCTTTTGCCATTTCCCATCTTGGATGAACGGGCACCTTACCTTGCCTTAGTTACTCATAGGCCGCAGAAAATCTATTATCTTCTTGTGTGAACAAGATGGAGGGGAATCAGGTCAATGAGCAAGTAATTTCTCAGGCACAGCTGGCCGTTTGGTTTCTAATTGGAAAGTAAACATGGACCCTGGGGTATTATTGCACATATAACCTCTGTGCTGTGCTCTTGCAGAGTGAATTTTAGATATTTGTCTCCTCTGCCTTCGCATCCCTCCCTTGCTCTGCAGTGAAATGTCAGTGCCTTCGCATTCCGCCAACACGCTCCTCTGCTTTCATTTCAAGGTTTCAAAGCCGTTCTTTGAGGTTGAAAGAATGAGTGAAAAGGTGCATCTGGATTGGGTGGTCCTTATTACTATTTAAGTGCTTTATGAAATTGTAGAACTGCATTGCAGAATAACCAGCTCTTTGCCATGGCAAGCTAGCGTTCCATCTATTCCATTCTCCGTTCTGTTTTAGATTCTTACATAGTCCCTTCTCAGAGACTACTGTCCCACTGTTACTATAGACAAAATCTCTCCCTACTATACCTGCTACCCCACAGTCCCAGTCCCTCCCCAGATACTTTTATCCCACTGCTACTATAGGCACCATCTCTCCCTACTATACCTGCTATCCCACAGTCACACTCCCTTCCCAGAGACTAATATCCCACTACTACTACTATAGGCACCATCTCTCCCTACTATACCTGCTATCCCACAGCCACAGTCCCTTCCCAGAGACTAATATCCCACTACTACTACTATAGGCACCATCTCTCCCTACTATACCTGCTGTCCCACAGTCCCAGTCCCTTCCCAGAGACTTTTATCCCACTGCTACTATAGACACCATCTCTCTCTACTATACCTGCTATCCCACAGTCACACTCTTTTCCCAGAGACTATTATCCCACTGTTACTATAGGCACCATCTCTCCCTACAATACCTGCTATCCCACAGTCACACTCCCTTCCCAGAGACTATTATCCCACTGCTACTATAGGCACCATCTCTCCCTACTATACCTGCTATCCCACAGCCACAGTTCTTCTGGTAGCGAAACCCAAGGCCCCGGCACAGATTTCAGCACAGAAATGGAGACAAACCACCTTAAAGAGTTTAAATTGCCGCTTTGCTGTTTTTTATTTTCAACAACAAAATCAAATCTTCAGCCCACTGGCTTCACATGGGGGAAAGCACATAACATAAACAGTCCCACTTCACACCCTCAATGGTGTTCTCTTTACTCACATTTGAGTTTAACCCTCACTGGCTTTCAGTGGACCACAAGTCCCAGAATCCTCTCTGGGCACACTTAAGACACTTGTCTCCTGGGAGCGGTTTCTCTGGTCCTCTCCCCGACCTCTGAAGCTCTCTCTCTCTCCAACTCAGGGGAATCACTTTCTGGTTCCCTGGTGCTCACCAGCACTCCTTCTGTGGCCCCTCACCTTCCTCCACTCTAGGAGGTCTCTAGGGGGGAAGCAGCAGCCCTGAGGTGTTGCTCCACACCTCCTTTTAACTACCACATACCTGTAGTTTATCACCTCTAACTGCCTTTATCTTGGCAGCTGCAAAACCCTTACATGGAGCAAGGGATGGAATCCCAACCTGCTCTCTTCCATCCACTCCAGGGACCCATAATCCAGCTTTTACTAAACTGGTTCATCTTAACTAGCTGCAGCAATACACATTTCCCTGGAGTTTCTTATTTCACCACCCTAATGCTGGTGAAATACACATGATATTGTGCAGTTTTGACACACATATCTTACACACCATAAATGCAATAACTACCTTTCATAAAGGAGAGAAGTGAACCCTTTCAGAATCTGTTTAGCATGCGACAGTACTGAATATTTAGCCTTGTTCAGCTTCTTTAATCAAAAATGCCTTTATTCAAACTCTGTGGGGTGCAAGAGCTAAGCCACCACATACAAAAAATACACAGGACAAATATTCATCATTAAGGCTTCTAGGGTCCCTGTAATTCATTTGTATCACTTCTCTTTTCATATGTTTCAGAGTCCTTTTAGGTTGCCAGGAATGATTAGCGCGCTCAGCAGCTCGAAGGTGATGTTAATGAATTTCAGATGGTGATCTGGCCTAATGAGGAAACTTCATTTACACCGTAATCTTATTTATGCAGGCTGGTCCTTTCTGAGCCATGTAGAAATTTAACTTTTCCGTTGCTGGGTAGTGCCTTTGGTATATCTGCAGTCAGCTGATAGATGACTTTTACAGCTTGCCGTCTGCTTTCCTGTACCGGAGGGGACTTCTGTAATTAGGTCTCCGGGGTGCGCAATGCTCTAGACTTTAGTAACGTTGTCAGTGTGAGAATAGACTGGAAACATTCCTTTTATTTCCTCCAATAATTTCACAGTGCTGCTTCCCATCAATTCCTTGCGGCCATTCGAGAAGGAGCCGGGTTGTAACTTTTCTCTCTGTTATTTTGCCACCAACTGCTACATGCAAGTATTCTTGTGGCAGCAAGTCCTCTCTAGGAAGACTTATATTGTGTCCACAGGGAGACGTGTTTCAACCCCACATCAATATGTAGGATTACATCAAATGGCAGCTTCAAAAAAAAGTTAACAAAATTGAATGTATCACTAGCTCAAACTCAGCACGATGCTTATTAAGTGCAAATTAATTCAGCCGGAGAGATACAGTAATGTGAATGAGATACTCTAGCCATTCACTTTTGGGACAAAGTGTTTTGCAGATAAAGTTATGGCCATGTGGTTTATGAAACCTATGAATTTCATACACCAGGAGTAGGGTCCTAGTTAGGGAAGAAGTTCATTTTCACTGAGTGTGATGAAGAGTAGTGTAGTGCTACACTACAGATATGACTGCACTCAAGCTTAGAATATTGTACAGAAAGAGAAAAGAAGGATTGCTGCAAGAGAAACCCAATGCCAGGCCAAGGTAAAGTCAGGTAGCAAACAAGCAGAGATAGTAAATAGGAATGGGCCCCGTTTCGCCGAAAAAATGACGCCCATAGACTTGTATGGCGGCGTGCATAAAAATAAAAAGACGTGCGTCAAAAAAATTTCGCTGTGCGACAAAAATCTTTTGATGCCCATAGACTTTAATGGGCATCTGCGACATTTCGCCGGCGATATGACGAAAACGAAAATGGTCAAATTCGCCCATCCCTAATGGTAAACCTGCTAAGGACAAGGCAGGCAGCAATCTTCAGAGTTGCAAAGTTGCAAAGGCCAAAGTTAGGGTATGGTTTAGATGGTGATGAGAATGTCCAAACACAAACTTTGAGATTCCGGATCGGTGTGTTCCAAGTCCAGCAAATTTTCGGGCTCTCCTCTGCCCTTATAAAAAAGTACAGTCAAAGATTAAATTGCTGTGTCCGTCAGATAACGTGAGTTTATCGAGGGGGGAAAAAAACCCAAAAACAATTGTTCGTTTAACAATTGTCTTTCAGTGATGAAAGTGACCTCAAGTGAAATACAAATAAGTGTTACTGTGAACTAATTCCATTCTCATATAACCAGTGGCCAATAGTGAATTTAAATATTTTACAAAGTGAAAAGTGTGTAAAGGTTAAAATTAAAAAAAATAAATAAATAGAACATTTGGTATTCCCTTTCTTTATGTTGTTCAAATGTTCACCTATTCCAATACGTATATATATACCAACTCCAATACGTATATCACATTTGATGTGTCACATTTGATTAATTCATTGATTAGAAAGGTTTCCCCCATTTTTTGACTTTTAAAGGTTTTCATTTTTACACTATACCTGCATGCTTTGCAGAGACTGCACAGGAAGAATCCTTTTTTTTTTTTAAAAGATTTTTATTACAAGTGTGTACTCATTTTTGTTTTAAACTGGGTGCCTTATGGAAAATGATTTTTGTTTTTTTAGGTAGAACAGGTTCTAATTCCTTGTCCAGACTTAGTACATTCCAGTGACTCTCTATAATCTTTCTAATTTCACCGGCTTTTGAATTATACTGCGTTACAAAACACATATTAAATTTTTCTCCATTGGCATCTCATTCTGTTTTTTTGTATTCTAACATTTGATTCCTGTCTTGGTTTCTTACTTCTTCTTATGCTTCCTGCATTGCCTTTTCTTTGTATCCCCTCTCTGTGAATCTTTTCTTAAGAGTTTTGGATTGTTTATCGCATTCCTTCAGACTACTACAATTTTTTCTTATCTTTCTAAATTGTCCCTGTGGAATATTCTTTATCCACTGTGGATTATGGTTACTAGAAGCAAGGATATAGTTGTCTACCTCTTTAAAAAACGTGCGCGTGAATAGCTTATTGTTCTCTATGTATATATCTGTAGATCGAGGAAGTTTATTTCTTTAGAGCTATAATTTAGTGAAAATTCTAAATTAAGTTCATTTATATTAATTTGATCTATAAAGTTCTATTTCCCCTTTCCTCCAAATGATTATAATATCGTCTATGTACCGTTTCCAGAGAACCAGGCCTGCGGCCAGTATTATGGGTCCCAAAATGAATTTTTCCCAATAACCCATGAATAAATTAGCATAACCACTCTAGATTCCACTCCTGATCTTTTAGAATATTTAATACCTGTGTTGAATCCTTTAAGTATGAGGGAAGTTTGTTTACATATACTTGCAATTTAATATCAATAAAATGAGATAGATTGCTAGTTAAGGAATTGATGCCCGAAATGATTCGTCTACCTGGAGGTGTTCCTGGATTTTGGGTAAAATATAAAACAGGGGTGTTTTTGGATATTTGTTTATTATATAATCCTTTTCTATTTTATCTATCACATTTTTATTTTCAGCTTTTGTAACCATTTGTACCCAAAAAGGATCTAGAAAACGAAAAAGTGGAGGAAGTTAACTATTGCATTCAATGTTTGAAATGGCTCATGTCTTGTGAGTATAATACACCACTGAAACCCTCACTGGGTCGGGAAATCCCTTATCTTGGTTACAATAGTGAACTTTGAATTTTTGATTCTCCCTCTCTCTCTTGCCGGTTCTTCCTGTTATTTCTTGCTATTTTTGACCCTTTATTTTATTTTTATCTTTCATTGATTTTTTTGTTTTTGTTTTTTATTTTATTTATTTATTTTTTTAATTCTAACCTTTACACACTTTTCACTTAAAAATATTTAAATTCACTATTTGTCACTGGTTATATGAGAATTGAATTGGTTCACAGTAACACTTACTGTATATATACGAGTATAAGCCGAGTTTTTCAGCCCCCAAAATATGCTGAAAAACTCTACCTCGGCTTTTACTCGGGTCAAGCGCAAAAACGGTCGCTGGCGTCTACGAATAGTCGCCGGCGTACAAGAATAGTCGCTGGCGTCCAAGAATAGTCTCCAAGAATATTCACCGGCGTCCAAGAATGGTCGCCGGCATCCAAAAACGAGACGCGAGCACCTCCGATGGGAGCAGAAACCCTAAATTTTTTGATTGAAACTTACCAGAAGCTGCTGCATTTCTCACCCTCGGCTTATACTCGAGTCAATAAGCTTTCCCAGTTTTTGGAGGTAAAATTAGGTACCTCGGGTTATACTCGGGACGGCTTATACTCGAGTATATACGGTATTTGTATTTCACTTGAGGTCACTTTCATTACTGAAAGACAATTGTTAATCTAACACCAAGGGGCACATTTACTATGGGTCGAATATCGAAGTTAAATCCTTTGACTTCGAATATCGAAGTCGAAGGATTTACCGCAATTCGTTCGATTAAATCCTTCGAATCAAACGATTCGAAGGATTTTAATCCATCGATTGAACGAATTTCCTTCGATCAGAAATTGCTAGGAAAGCCTATGTGGACCTTCCCCATAGGTTTACATTGGTGCTCGGTAGGTTTTAGGTGGCGAAGTAGGTGGTCGAAGTTTTTTTTTAAAGAGACAGTACTTCAACTATCGAATGGTTGAATAGTCGAACGATTTTTAGTTCGAATTGTTCGATTTGAAGTAGAAGTCGTAGTCGAAGGTTGAAGTAGCCAATTCGATGGTCGAAGTAGCCAAAAAAAACCTTCGAAATTCAAAGTATTTTTCATTCTAATCCTTCACTCGAGCTAAGTAAATGTGCCCCCAAGGTTGTGTCAATCAAGCAGCTGAAAATACTGCAGTATATTATCAAATTTTTCTGTTTTTGTTTCCCCCTCGATAAACTCACGTTATCTGAGGGACTCAGCAATTTAATCTGTGACTGTATTAGATGGTGATGAGCAGGACACTCCATTTGAGCCATTAGGTACTCTAATAGACAATGGGATGTATAAGGGCTAGTCCACACGGGGAGATAGCGACGCGTTTGCAGTCGCGGCGACGAAGCCTGGCGAGGCATTTTCAGGCGACTGTTGAAAAGCGCATCGCCTCGTGTGGTTAGCACAGGCGTTTTTACATAGGCGCCCATACAAAACTGTCGCCTGCGCCGGTTGCGGCGCTTTGTCGCCGCGACCGCAAACGCGTCACTATCTCCCCGTGTGGAATAGCCCTAATAACTCAGAAGAGGTAGGGATTAGTTGGAAAATAAAAAAAGCAAGATGGGTTTGAGGTTATGCCTCCATGTCTCTAGCAGGTTAAAACCATGTTTTCTGTAGTGAATAACTCTGTACTTTACTGCTGAACCACAAGATGCTTGAGGATCTGGCTGCTATCTTATAACCTCCTGCTACTGCATCAACTATTCTCCTTTCTCTTGGTCCTTGGTATTGAATTGTTCACATGGTTTTTGTGTGATCTAAGGCAGCAAAACAATCCCTTTTTCCCCTAGATTCTTTCCTGGTGATAATTGCCTAGTGTTGGCTGGAGGGGTTGGCACCTCTCCCAATAGTATCAAAGAAGAAATTTGCCAAACACAAAAGGCTGGTGAAGCGGGGATATCCCCTGCACGTTTATTAAGTCATATGATGTAACGTTTCGGGGGCATGCCCCTTCCTCAGACATGCAGATGCACTCTCAATCAGTATTTAAAAACCCATAGTGATTTGCATAATTAATACAATAAACCAGTATATGAGTGAAAAATTCTTAGATAAACAAATACATTGTGAACAGTAATTTTTTTTAAAAAAAATACATACTGCGCAGTTTTTTTAAAAGGCCTTAAAACCTTGTAAGAGCAAATAGAACAGCTTCAAAAAAAATTGAAAAACTTTAGAAAATTTTTTTAGAAACATTTTTTAGAAAATTTCAGGCGCTGTAAGTCCCAATCTCCAAATGGTAAAGTCCTCTTTATTGTGCAAGTCTAATCTGTATGAAAAAAATTCAATAGTGTGCAATAATCGCTTTAAAAATTGTTTAGATATTAAGTCAGTGAGTCCAAACATGTCAGGTCCAATAACCTAGTGGATAAGGAAAAACACAAATGCAATTGTGTATACCAAAAAGACGTTTATAAAATATTAAAAAACCGAAAATATATTACTATCTGGTCCTCCTTTACCTTATAAGACTTTGAATAATTTTCAGGAGCTCTGCTTCCATATTTCCACCGAGGCTAATGCTCTTCTTCATTCTGTTCTTTCCTGCCTTAATTGTTGTAATTCCCTTTTAACTGCATTTTCATTTACCACAATTTCCTCTGTCTATTGAATATAATTGTTCCTATTCTGCTGCAACATCATGTTGGCTTCCCTTACCTTTCTGCCTTCAATAACTCTTCTCTGGATAAGACACTCAACTAAATGTCCCCTTTGCTTTGCACTTAATCTTCTTTATCTTCTTTGCTACATTTTTACACATCACCTCCTCTTGTTTCTTCTTAGGGTTCTTCACTGCTAGTGACTGAACCCTATTATACAGCACCACAGAACCTGTTTGTTCTGTGTATGGTAAGCCATTTGTACAGACAAAATGTAACTTTAATTACAGGGTAATAATTAGTGTTTAGAAGCAGAATCTAACAGATGACTCTGCTAATAAAGCACTGTTATATTCTACTCACCTCGGGTAACCAAAACATAACACATCAAGCTTGCTGGAACTCCCAGAATCCTTAACTGTGCCTTGGATACTTCACTTTAAAAAATGATGGGGAAGTGTTGTATATAATTCTGGGCAGAGTCATAACAGCAATGTGCTTCTACTGAAATCTACAATAGACCTGCAAATGAACTCTACATAACCCAATGCTGTGAGTCTGCTTGAAATTGTTATTGAAGAAGCACAGAATGTCCCAAAATTAGCAAATCATGTGGTTGAGACACTCAAAAGTAGGGACAGTACTAAGCATATTCTAAATATATCACTAGGGACAACATGGTACAGTCTGGCTCTGCCTTGACCCTTATGGCAAGAGCAGTTTAATTGTAGTGTCTATTTCTGAGCTGTCGTGCATAATAAAGTAGCTGAAGGGTTTTATAATTGGCATCAATGTGTTAGAAAAAAAGGCTTGGACTCTGTAGCTGATAATATGAAGACTTGGCTAATATCCAATACTTAAAAGAAATAACAGGGGCAAAAATCATTTAGCGTTATGGTTATTTTCACCCAGAGGGACTAAGAAGTGCTCTAGAGTTACGAAGTAAAAAGAAATTAGACAAGATAAGTGGTAAAAGAAGTGAATAATTTAGTTAAGCAGCTCATTCCATTAGTATATGTTGGCTGAAAAAAACAAAATACACGGCTCAAGAAAAACAACAACGTACCTTGAGTTAATTTCCTATGATTCAGGATGTAGGCACCTGATATGCATAGGGCTGAAAAAGTTATTGATGTGATACGAGACACTGACATTCTGAAAAAGCCTCATGATATATATAAGTATAGTATATGCTCGTACTCGTGTATCAGAACCTGGGTGCAATCCGAACTACTGACTACATAAATAACTAATACAGGTATGGAACCCGTTATCCAGAATGCTCGGGACCTTGGGTTTTCTGGATAACGGATCTTTCTGTAATTTTGATCTTCATACCTTGAGTCTACTAGAAAATCATGTAAACATTAAATAAACCCAATAGGCTGGGTTTGTTTCCAATAAAAATTAATTATATCTTAGTTTGGATAAAGTCCAAGGTACTGTTTATTATTATAGAGAAAAATGGATATTATTTTTAAAAATATTATTTATTTGATTATAATTAAGTCTATGGGAGATGGCCTTTCCATCGTTCGGATCTTTCTATATAATGGGTTTCCGGATAATGGATCCCATACCTGTATAAATATCAAGAAGCTAAATATCAAGTGTATTTTATATTTGCCATGAGCAGCCCATGATTCAGGCACACCAGTTACCATTTATTAATCAGACAGTCTTATGAGCTGATAGAAGTGCAGAATTCACCGCCATTTTCCTGTTTTCCCCTTTACTTTAATGTTTTGGAAGTTATTGGTTTTTTAGGCTTACTAGAAAAGGAGCAACATATACCATAATAAAATTCCTTGACAACGAGCCTCCTGCCTGTATAATAAAAGTTTCTCTTTCTGCAGTTTTTATGTTTTTCACTATGCATATTCTCCAGAGGCTGATATTAAAATTAGTTTATAGAGGTTCTTACCAGTAATGACAATGCAGTCTCTTCCCACTAAAGGTAATAAGTTAATGACTATAGAATATGTTAATGGTATCTTTATTCTTAAGTAGTGATGGGACAGGTGCGTGCTCAAATAAAGGAAATATACAAGTAATGGAAATATACTGAGAGCAGGTCCTTTCCTACAGGGCTGTCCCTGGAGTTAATTATGGAGTTACCTCTAAACACAGAGCCATGTATAAAAGGGACGAACCGTCCCACTTGTCTATCGTTTTATAATTTATCTACCATGAAGAATGAGAGGCTGATAAGAAGGGGAACACTGGCTGGAGCAATCATGAGCAGATGGCAATTTTTGTAATCGTGGAGGATAACTAAAGGCATTTCACAAGGGAAAGTCTGTTCTGAACTGATCCCTTCAGGCAAAGATGAAGACTGTGTTTACACATTTTGGACAGAAAGAAAATAGATGTGGGATAATAAGATTTCTATTTGTATTATTCAGCATGTTACAAAACGGTGATGGTTCTTCAAAGACAACCTCATTCACAAACATTTGGACGCACCAGTTTTTGTCACTGTTTTGCAAAAGCTTTTTAAAGCTAAAAAAAAACACAAATTTTTGGATTCCTTGGACAACACACCTAATGCTAGTAAGTCTTACATTATATTGGAGAAGTTCCAATGTTCTTGTTTACTTGTATTCCTAATTTACAATAAAATGCATTCTCCTGAGTCGTAAGGTATTGTTCCCTGTTGGGTCTGAACCTAAGACCTAGTAATGATATACTTAGTTGTAGGTATTGACTTTCTTTGTATAGAAGTCTAGCTATTCCAGTCTGTGTCCCCGGTTCTGCCTACTACTCATAGCTGCTTGAAAATAGGGAACCAATGTATGGGGTACTTTTTTAGAGCCTACCGCTATGTATAGTGGGCCCAAGTGCACACACCCCAGACCTTCAGCAAAGGGAGCAAACACCAGGAAACAGCAAAAGAGGTTGGCACAAGCCTGGACCACACCAACTAGAAGCCGGAGTCAGATGGTAAAACTAAAACATTATCCATAATTAAAAAGAAAAAGCTTGACGTCTTTCGTGTCCACCAAGGGCACCTAGTCATGGGCTAATTACAGATGCAGCTCAATCCCAGAGACCAACCTGAAGAACCAGCCTTTATATATCCTGTTGCACATGGTATCTGAATCTGATCTCTGATCTACCCATTGCCTGGACTTGTGCCTACCTTCTGCCTTGCCTTGTTAACCCTGCATTTACATTAATAAAATGTTCTTGTTTGCCATCAATTGTGTCTGTCTCCCAGCCAGCTTCCATCTTGGTCCCCACTCCAAGTTTTACAACCAATGGTCCCTGAGACTCAGTTGTGACCCCCTGGTCCTAACAGTGTGTAGTAAAATACATTACTGTAACGCTAGGACATGATGCTTGTAAATCTACCAGTAAATGGTAAAAAACAATAAAACAGAGTTTCTGCTTTTAAACATCAGGCTGATACACGGCGCTTGCATGTCTGCTCTGCACTTGCCCTTTTTCTTCATTTCGTATACATAGCCTGATAGATTTGGTTTATGCTCCAATAACCTTAATTTGTGTTCTGCAACATGTTATCAGTCTCTCATTGTGTAAATGCCTTAAAAGATGAACGTGTAAATATTGTTCTGCTTTCGTGAGCAAACCATTAATGGCGCTTAAAACACATCGGAGAGGCGGAAAAGGGCCAATTTGATGTTTATAGCATTTTTGGGTAACAGCAGTTATAATCCCATAACACTACCTGCTAAAATCAGACATCAGATGCCTAAGGAGCTCTTGCTAACAAAGTCAAAAGAGCAGACAGTATTTTCCGAGCAGTGAAGCTGTGACTTGACTTAAAGAGACAGTTTGTGTTTCTAGGGATAAACTCTGAATGTTAGGGTATAAGCATCTGGTTTGTTTGTTTGTGACCAGTCAACTTTTCACCCGTTTACTGGGAAAAAGCCCAGTATGTTGTGGTCAGCATAGCTCTTAAAGAAGATATCCAATTTTACACAAAATATATTTTTAATAAACTGATAATGGTTTGAATGGTAGAATGAAAGAGAAAATAAAGGGGGAAAATAAAAAGTTTAAGCAATATATAAAGAAGGGTTCAAATGTTTGGGAGAGTGAGAGAGTTAGGATGGAGGGAAGAAAGACAGGGAAGATAGCAATATATGAAGAAGGGTGGAGGATACAATACAAATTAAACCAGAAAGTGAGGGATGGGAAAAAGAAAATAAAGAATGAAATATAGGAAAATTAAGAGAGGAAAAACAGACAAGGTGAAGAAGGGATATAATGGTGGCAGAACAGTCAGGGCAGGGGTCTAAATGGACCATTGGGGCCAATGGCCCTTAGAAGTTTAGAGTGCAGACGGAGGAGCAAGCAAGAACAAGAAGGTATTTGCAAATACTACAAACCCTTAGTTAAAGGCTCAAGACAACAATATAGGAAGGCTGGTACTGATTCTGAAATAGACAAGGTTCTTATTAGGAAAAGGCAAGGCAGGTGCAGGAAAAGGTCCAAAGCTGGGCATAGAGGGGTCCAGAGTTCAAGTGAGAGAGTCCAAGTCCAGGCATAAGTCAGAGCATGCAGCAAACAAGGCAGGGTCAGGAACAACTCAAAAAGTATTTTCCATGAATCTGGATCAAAATGAGTACCTGCCTCAGGCAAAATGGAGGGATGGAATGTCTACACAGTTAAGTGACTGTTTAGTTGTTGGTGCCACTTGTAACTCATTAGTAGTCGGTGCCAACAGAAACGCTTTGTAAGGAAGTAGAGTTATTGGTGTTAGAACCAAATCACCCTATTGGCCTGTGGATATACTTCTCTGTTCATAAGATAAATTTGAGAGTTGACTCAACCCCTCCAAATATGCCCCAGTGCTGCATATTTATATATGTATACACATACTAATACAGACCTATCAATACATTCACATATACACACACTGATACTTTTACTAAACCTACTGTAGATGCTAACATTACTTTAGCCTTGGATAGTATGCTATTCAAAGTTGTCTAAAACTGGGTAATGACTTTAAATAAGGAGTAAGATGCAAGTTCTAGAGCAATAAAGGGCACCTTTAATCTTGCCAGCCATTTTTAATGAACCTCACAGGTTTCAGTAAATTAAGCCAAGTATGAGGAAGAGCCTTAGATATTATGGCTAAAGCAAAATGGTCTTTCAGTTTTTTTGTAATTACAGATAGAGCAAGGTTTAATGGAGCATTTGGCTCAATACAATACAGCATAACACACCATTTCACCACTGTAATGATTGGCGTTCCTCTGGACGACATTGCACTATATTGAGCCCCAATGCGTCTGCTTCATCTGTAAGTTAAGAAGAACTTCAACAGCAATGACCGTAAAAGTTGCTGATATTTTAATCATCACTTTTGAAGCTAAAGGAGCCATGGGGCATTTATGGAAGCAGACAGTAGGGAAGAAATCACTGGTGTGTTGGATAAGCCTAGAAGCAGCTTTCAGTAGAAATAGTTGCGACAAGCCAAAGAAAAGACCCGTGGAAGTAGAAAAAAATGTTGGTGGCATCAGCATACTTTGTCAATGTGTCACATTTTCTCGCTTTTGACTCAACGGGGTGTCTTTTTGACCCTGAACTTCTTGCCTGCCGATTAAAAGTTAAAACTTTTATTTTTCACTCTGTCACCCACTTGCACACTTTTTAACCTCTGGGAGTAATCGCTTTGTCTACAAATACCTGCCTTTTCCCTGCCACAAATCACATCTTTAAATGGCAACGTGAGAAGACTTGCTGCTTATTGTTTGTATATTTTTACCCATTGCTAAGACAGCAGGAAACCTCTATCATCATATTTAATGACCTTCCTTCTACTCGGAAGCTTTTGTTGCATTATTAGCGCAGCAGATGAACTGCATTTTATAGGATAAAAGATGAAGGGAGGGGTGCGCCAATGCTCCTTACTTCTCGGGGTCAGCTAAATTGACTTTTAGAACTAAAACTGCAGGGGGACTCTGTTACCTGGAGATGTGCAAATTATATTCAGGATCCAGAGAAAATCAGTCCCTTGCTTCATTAGGCAACAGGACTTTTTATAGCAGATGATGCTCGCTGTGCAATTAGATCAATTATATGTGTTGTGTTTCAAGACATTTGCTCCATGCAATTCTTCTGTCTTGGGGAGAAGCGTGACATAAAACTGGTCTGGCTTTTTAAAATGTTCATTAAATTAAAGCCTATTTAGAGGCAAAGTAAAAAAAAAATGCTCAGGGTAAATTTTCACAGATGTCCAATGAAAACTCTATTTTTGGTAAATTGACACAGCATAGAACTAAATAACCAAGCCAGTTAGGATCCACTAAAAGAAGCTACAGATAAACGGAGAAGGAAAGGTAATTACTGGAGGGAGGTGCCATGCTTTTTGGCACCCCTGATGACTCTAGTTGTTTACCTGCTACTCTAGAAAATGCTCCCCTTCTTTAAAAAATGCCCCAGCTTTGGTCTGCTATTTGCTGATTGTGGCACCCTATTTTTCTCTGGTTTTCCAGCTATCCCCCACTGCGCTTCAGCATGCCCTCTTCTAGATTTGGCTCAGGGGACACCTGGGAGAACAAAAGACAAGGAAGGCAAACAGTGATCCTGGATAGTGCATTTGTTTTTTTGAAGAAGTGGAATGCGAGGTAGCAGGTACATGACTAGAATCACTAGAGGTGTCTAACACTTGGCAGTCAGTGGAGTAACTATAGAGGGGCAGGCCCCGCATTCACTTGGGGTCCAGAAGAATAGGGGCCCATGGGGTAATGTTTTAGGAGACCTATGCCTCTGAAGTTATGCCACTTTTGGCACCCCCACCACTTATTTTGTCTTTCCTTCTACTTTAAGTTACAGAAAAATTGAGCTGTTAAACTTTTCACCAGCCCCTCCTTAAAACAAAGACAGTATGGAAGTCATGCAAAAAGGACCCAATATCCCAGAAACAGTATTACTAAACTAGTTCTGGCAAAACTCTTCCATCCAAGCTACTGCTCATCATCATCCATCAAGCGCAAATTGCTTTGGGGTTTATTTATGGACAGTTATTAATCTTTTATTCAGGCCACATTTAAATATACTAGGTCTCCCCACACCCCTCCATACTTTCACATAAATTCTATATACCCATACCTATACTAACTATAGAGCTTAGTATCACAATAGCCTTTGATATTATGTCTTTCCAAAAAATCATCCAAGCCATTCTTAAAGGCATTTACTGAATCAGCATCACAACATCACCCGGCAGTGCATTCCACAACCTCACTGTCCTGACTGTGAAGAACCCCCTACGTTGCTTCAAATGAAAGTTCTTTTCTTCTAGTCTAAAGGGGAGGCCTCTGGTACAGTGATCCACTTTATGGGTAATAAGGTCCCCTGCTATTTGTCTATAATGTCCTCTAATGTGCTTGTAAAGTATAATCATGTCCCCTCGCAAATGTCTTTTTTTCCAGAGAAAACAACCCCAACCTTGACAGTCTACCCTCATAATTTAAGTCTTCCATCCCTCTAACCAGTTTAGTTGCACTTAGTCTCTGCACTCTCTCCAGCTCATTTATATCCCTCTTAATGACTGGAGTCCAAAACTGCACTGCATACTCCAGATGAGGCCTCACCAGGGACCTATAAAGAGGCAAAACTATGTTTTCATCCCTTGAGTTAATGCCCTTTTTTATGCAAGACAGAACTTTATTTGCTTTAGTGGCCACAGAATGACACTGCCCAGAATTAGACAACTTGTTATCTACAAAGACCCCTAGATCCTTCTCATTTAAGGAAACTCCCAACACTAGGGATGTAGCGAACGTCAGAAAAAATATTCGCGAACATGTTCGCGAACTTGCGTCAAAAAATGCGAACGGTTCGCGAATGTCGCGAACCCCATAGACTTCAATGGGAAGGCGAATTTTAAAAGCTAGAAAAGACATTTCTGGCCAGAAAAATGATTTTAAAGTTGTTTAAAGGGTGCAACGACCTGGACAGTGGCATGCCAGAGGGGGATCAAGGGCAAAAATTTATCTGAAAAATACATTGTTGACACAGCGCTGCGTTTTGTGCTGTAAAGGGCAGAAATCACACTACGTCACAGTCAGGTGATGTTTCTGGACACGGAATGTGAAAAAGCTCACACAGCTAGGTGGCACTTGGTTAAAGACTGGGCAAACAATGCCTGCAAGGTCAACGTATACACTACAGCAGTGGATACGGAATATATTATTGCTGCTTGAAAAACGTCACTCAGGTGGTGTTCTGGAGACGGTATTATTATTGATATTTAGACAGAATGTGAAAAAGCTCACACAGCTAGGTGGCAGTTGTTTGAAGAACACACTGGGCAAACAATGCCTACAAGTGCACTACTATTGGTGCACTACTATGAAGAACAGCAAACAGCACTGGACACGTTAAAGAACAGTAAGATAAGTAAAATAAAAATATATATATATATATATTAAAAAAAAAAATTACTCTGGTTGGTGCTGAACTACTAGGAGCAGCACAGTAGCACACCAGTCCCACTCCCCAACACAGCTAGACTAATAGCACTGGGCTCTTATAGTAGCAAAGTAAAAAAACAAAAAAGAAAATAAAAGCAGTCCTTACAAGGACTATTGGGTTACAGGCAGCAGTCAGCAGATGAGATCAGAAGCAGTGCCCACAGCAGCTACATACAGAGAACTGCAGTAGAAGGTAGATGACTAGTCAGCAAAGCTAACTAACCTAAACTCACTGTCCCTCAAATCCCTGCAGAGTTCTGTCCCTACAATACAGAGCAGTATCAAGTAGATTACTAGCCAGCAAAGTTACTATCAACTGTCCCACAAATCACTAACAGCTCTCTCCCTACACTAGCTCTTCCAAGCACACACAGGCAGAATGAAAAAACGCTGCAGGGCTTCAGTTTATATATGGAAGGGGAGTGGTCCAGGGGGTGTGGGGGTGGTCTAGGAGGGAGAGCTTCCTGATTGGCTGCCATGTATCTGCTGGTCTGGGGGAGAAATGGCAAAAAAAAGCGCTAGCTAAGGCGAACCCAAATTGGCGAACGTCGCGCGACGTTCACGAACATTCGCCGAACGCGAACTAATTCGCGGGCGAACAGTCCGCGACATCCCTACCCAACACACTGTAATTTAGTGTATAAATTGCATTTATAGTCAGAGCTCTCCAGTAGCTATTGCCTTTGGACACCATGAACACCCAGTTTAATAATTAGCACAGGCTTTGCCAGACTTGCTTGTTCAGCTGTTGCAATTCATACATTTTTAATAAACGCTGAGCCTTTGTATAAAAGCAACAGTATGGAGATACTAGAGCTTTCTAGGGGCATGGTTGCCAATAACTAGTCCTAGACTAAAGACTTAAGGGTCCAAAGAGATGCTCCATAACATCTCAAAGCTTGTACTGACAGGGTTAAAGCGTAGTTCCTGAAGGTTTCCCTATTGACTCTATACTGGGGTGCACAAGCACACTGCAACAGCAAGAAGCATAAGCAATTGTAAATGGGAGTCTGCAAAGAAGCACGACAATAAAACAGAAGCATGAAGCAGACAAGACTGAGGAAAGGCAGAAGTAAACATGATATTCTTCTTGTAAATGATTTTAAATCATAGGGAGACACATGATAAAAGAGAATATTCCTCTGTCGCAAAAGAAAACTCTTCTTCCAGGCTGAAATAAGTCAGATGCACTACAGAACTGTTTATGTGTCTTTATGGCACAACGCTGATTTGTTACTTTCCACAATGTTGTTTCTAGGTCATCTCAATAGACTGTACGGAAGTGCTGCGCTGCAGAAGAGCAGAGATACCATACTCAGGCACCAGGGGGCGCTCTGGCTCCACTGATACTGTCTGTAAATAATGGTCTGCAAAACTCCATGCTGCTAATAAAAGGCCATCAACATATTTTGACATTTTTAAAGCACAAGTCTGACTTCAGCTTGTAACCAGCTTAGCACAAAGGAAGCAGCTCACTTTGGATTAAATGTTTTTTTTTTTTCTCCAGGTTTACTATGCTGCGGTCATTCAGTATCCAACCATAATTGCAAAAGTGCGCCTCAACATTTTAGCAGTTTGGATAAAGCAACGAGAGGGCCTGTGAGCAAGATTTGGCCTTAAACTGGGATACGTACTGTTAAAATGCAGAAAACAAGGTACTGCAGCAACACAACTAATCCTACTTAAAAAATGAGATCATACTGTACCCCCAGTGCAGGATTTCTGTCCCCTGTTTGTACTTCAAACTGGCATATTTTACATTGACCTATTCTGGAAACCAATAGAGAAAGTGAAACAGAATATACATATATATATATATATATATATATATATATATATATACACAAGTTCATTAGCAGGTTGCCTTTACTGGTCAGCTATTTGATTGGTTGTCATGGGTTAATGAAAAAAAACAGTATAAATTCATCTTGCCTACTGTATATTCTTGCTCAGGCTGTGAAGGGTGTGTAGTCTTCTTTCTTATATTAATACAGCTTTACTTCTATGAAAACAAAAATGAGTCTACAAAAGCAAGTCATAACTCCCTTTTGATCACTATTTAGAATACCTTGCATCATTGCTTTTCATCACACACTGACTGCTTCAGGTTAGACTATGGGCCACCTGAGGACAGTCATGTATTGTTGCCTGAATGAATTCCATTGTTTTATCTTCAGCTTTTTGATTAATGGGAATCCAACATAGTTGGAGGCATATGTTTTTCTTTAGGATCTCCCTCTGTTTTCCATTTTCCATTTTTGAAAGCAGAATTATGCCATTGCTATTGCTGATTTTAAAGCCGGGGTGATGGACTGTGTTTAGCAGGGCCTGTACTAGGGATAGGCTGGAGAGGCAAGTTGCCTAGAGCATAAAGCTTGGGGGGTGACAGGCATGTACCTTCCGTGTTGCCTGCCCCTAGTCTGGCAGTGTAACCTGATTAAGGGGGACAAGCAAACAAGCTTGTGCGCCCGCAACGAAGGGGAGAACTGCGGAAGGGAGGAGTGAGCCACAGAGGGGAGATCGATGGAGGGGATGGTGACAGGAGGGAGGAGAGGACGCCGGAGGTGACAGAGGGAAGGAAGGGGCGTGAGATTGAGAGGTGTGAACATGCACTGGGTGTAGGCAGAAGACAATTTTAGAAGTAGCTGCCCAGCGCCCCCCCTATAATTGCGCCCTAGGTAGCTGCTTCTTCTGCCTACCCCTAGTGTTGGCCCTGGAAAAGGGGGCAACACAGCTGGCTGGGTTGCCTGGGGAGCCCAGCCGGCCTGGCCCAGCACTGGTGTTTAGCGGGGCCAAATTTCTCCTGAGGGCGCCCGGAGGCCAGTGTCCTCCATCGCCCTTTCCCTCCCACAGGGTTGCATGCACATTCTTTTTTATGGAGCACTAGAGCCTAGTCCCTAATGCTGTCCCTTAATTTGTGTCTCTCTAGGCCTTGCCGCAAATCCAGGCCTGGTGTTTAGGCAACACTTATTGTATGGCATCGATTGTAATAAGACCAAAAAGGTTCACATTTTGTCTCAGGGAAATCTCATGAAACCTAATTTTTGCATTTAAACATTGTATCCCATATCGGTGCATAAAGACATTGTGACAAACTCTATCTCTTTTATTCATCACTTCAATGGTTTGTTTGAATATTACTGCCAAATATGACTTCAATTCGTGGTTGCATCTAAAACTCCTCTTCTTTAAAGGGCATGTAAAGTCTAAAATAGAATAAGGCTAGAAATGCTGTATTTTGTATACTAAATATAAACATGAACTTACTGCACCACAAGCCTAATCAAACAAATAATTTATGCTTTCAAAGTTGGCCATAGGGGGTCACCATCTTGTAACTTTGTTAACATCTTTGCAAGACTAAGGGATTGTCATAAACAAAGCTGCTTGAGTTCTGCATGGCTGGGAAGTAAGGTGGGGGCTCCCCCTGCTGTTCATAAGTATTATTGTTTCCCTGCTCAGCAGTTAGGACCGTCTGACAATTCCTATCCACAGCAGTAAATGAAGGGAGAATTTCACTGCATACAGTCAGGTTTCTTATAAAAACGGTACACATTTTTTAATTAAAGTATATTGGAGATAGGTTTCTTTTTCATTAAAGAAAGTAAAAATGGGATATTATTTTTTTGCCTTTACATGCCCTTTAAAGGTTTGGCCTGTTAGAGGACATGTTACTTATTACCAAATCATAGAACTCAACTGTTTCACTAATGGACCTCAACCCCTGGATACATTAAAATCCTAACCTTTAAAGCAGCAGAATATGTCCCCATGACATAAAGTGAAATTAGGTTTCTTCCATTGAAGTGTTAGAAGATATCATTGTCAATGTACAGTGATCTTTGGATGGGCCGCCCATCCAGTCAGTTTACCCTGCAGAAGAGATGCCAGCACCATGTAAACAAGCTGTTAAACAACACCATATGCATATTGGGTCCAACATAATTCTAAATTCATGTACTTTACATCCTACCTCTTGATACCCGCTTTGTACATAACCATTGGTCAATTACAGCCAAGGTGACAACTTTAGATGGATAACTACTAAATCACCTATAGCAAGGTGCCTTTCATATCA
The DNA here is from genome assembly GCA_038501925.1 of Xenopus petersii. Lineage (NCBI taxonomy): Eukaryota > Metazoa > Chordata > Amphibia > Anura > Pipidae > Xenopus > Xenopus petersii. The sequence goes on from CM076677.1 coordinate 106,814,638, forward strand.
AGAAATTTGTATTATTTTTATTAGTACAGGTATGGGTCCGTTGTCCCAAAATCCATTATCCAGAAAGCTCTGAATTACAGAAGGGTCATCTCCCATAGACTCCATTTTATCCATAGAATCCAAATAATTTTCTCTGTAATTTAAACAGTACCTTATACTTGATCCAAACTAAGATATACTTATTGGAAGCAAAACCAGCTTATTGGGTTTATTTAATGTTTACATGATTTTCTAGTAGACTTAAGGCACGAAGATCCAAACATCTGTTATCCAGAAAACCCCAGGTCCCAAGCATTCAGCTTGTATATCTCTTTTCCAATAGTGGATTGAAGAATTTCCAACTTTAGAAAATAGTATGTGTCATTTACATGGCCTATGTATACAAAGAGGTATTTCAATACCAGACTGGGACCCCAAAAACTATATATATATAAATATATATATAAATAATTGTGTTTTTTAATTAAATATATTGATCTTAAGGAAAACCACTTCATACATAAACGTAGGGGTAATAATATGCATTGATATAATTGTTTTGTTAATATATTATGCCCCATTTACACCACTTTTTAAACCGTTTTATCGGTGCCTTTACATTGATATCCTTGAAATCGATATCCTTTTGTCATATTTTTGCTTCTGATTGAGACTTTGCATTAATTGTCATTTGAAGAGTTCTTTTTCAATTTCTCAGATTTTATAACTGTTTTGTATATTACCTAGCAAGCTGTCTTTGATGATCTGTATTACATATTGATGATTGTTTAAATGGAAACATTAAGAAATATTTGAAAAGAAATGTATTCTTTTCAGTGAAACGCCATGGTAATAGGAGTTTAGATAAAAATTCATTGGAGCTTTAGAAAACATAGAAAAGAAGGGGAGGGGGGCAGGAGGTATAGGGGACCCCATGAGGCCCTAATTATAACCTATTATACAATCTCAATAAATAGTGATAAAAGAGGTCAACCTCTAGACACTTTGCGGGCATTAAAAATAATTTGCTCTGGGGCCCAGCAACATCTAATTACACCACTGAAAAGAAATAAAATCATTCAAATTGGCCGCCATCCAGAATCAAAATGTTGGGATTTGAACAGGTGATATTGGACATTCCTTTCCATTTGATGTTGCTTTCCATTAAAGGAAAGAGATGCTAAGGGCAGAATAGTTTGGTTTTGGTGACTTCAGGGATGGCATTCATTATCTGTAAACCTGCTATCCAGAAAACTCTGAATTACGGGAAGGCTATCTCCCATAGAGTCCATTTTAAACAAATAATTCACATTTTTAAAAATTATTTTATTCTTCCTCTGTAATAATAAAACAGTACCTTGTACTTGGATCATAACTAAGACAAAATAAATCCTTATTGGAGGCAAAACAATTCTGGTGGGTTTATTCACTGTTTAAATAAATTTTTTAGTAGTGGTGTCGTGATCCAAATTACAGAAATATCCCTCATCTATGGTCCTGAGTATTCTGAATAACAGGTCCCAAACCTGTATTACAAAAATTATATATGTTTCAGCTGGATAAATGATTTTTCTCTCTGTCTCCAGTGTAGGTATGATTAAGAAGATCGGTGGAAACCTAGATGAGCAAGTCAAGTCTGGGACCTATTATGACTGATGCTTTTTAATTACTCTTTGTCTCCCCAATCTGCAGAGAGTACTATTTCAATCTAATAACATTTAATGCTTTAAATACATTCTAATCAGTGTAGTGATCCCATTAGATGACAACCTAACAAAAGTATTCCCAACATACTGTGTATGTGTTCCCTAGAGTTAGAAGGTTCTAGTTGTATGGATGACTTTCTATAGGTATAAGATCATGTCTGAGTTCAAGTCAGATCCTGTGTTAGTGATGGGTGAATTGAATGCATTTCTCTTGGCCAAAAAGTTGAGAAATGTTGAATATTTGCCAATATACATTGAAGTCTATGGGTGTCAATTTTTTTTTTTGCCGTACGTCACTCATTGAAGTCTATGGCCATCATTTCTGAGGCGAAACACTGCAAAAAATTTTGCTCATCACTATACAAGGCCATTGTGTTGTGGCACATCTACTGTATCATATATAAAGGAAAAGGGTGTGCCTATATTTTGTCTTATAGGAAGGAAAGTCGTCTTGCACTTACAGAAAACTGTACTAGCCCAGGGGTTATTCCAGCGAGCACCACGGAGAAATCCTCTTCAGGCTTCTTCTTTCTTCAAATTTCCCGGGGCAGACGCATGAATAGTAGAACAAATTACTTTTTAGTTAAAGTTCGGCTTTTCGCTCTACAGCGCATGTGCAGCCGTGTAAAGAAAGATGAAGAAGGAAGAGGATCGCTCCGTGGTGCTCACTGAAATTACCCCAGGCCGGTGTAGTTTTCTGCTGATAGGAGCACCAGCCCGGGGTTTCAGGTAAGTAAATACAATCACTTTGGGGTGCCTAATATTTGGCACCACCAAGTGCAAGACAACTTTCCTTCTTTTTTATAGCTCCTGCAAGATTATGAGTTGGGCCAATGATACTGAGAGAGCTGGTGAGCAAGTACCCCACAGCTTCACTGAAGAAGATTTTTGGGGCCAGTACAGGAACCCAAGTGTTAAAGGGCCAGCATTTGCAAATAAATTAATTCAATAAAAATATTTATGACACTTTCTGCCTTTTTATTTGACTTTTTCATCTAAGAAATCAAAGTACTACACCTGACCCATGACATCAGGAAAGACTTTTATACATAATACAGAGTCCTGCATGGATAAGGATACTATGTTTCAATAACTTTCCAGCTACAGTGTATTCCAGTCAATAACAAACAAAACACTTGTGGTAGAACATCTCTCATCTCCTTATACAAATCATTCCGTTAATAATGGAAACATCTCTCTGCTCTTAATATTTCCATCTCATTCAGACCTGCAGGTCCATGGGAAGATTATACAAGGACCGGCATTAGAGAGAAGCTATTAAAACAACTGTCACCTCTTAGTGAAAGCCGGAATAATACCATGACATAATATATTCGTGCAGTGGGGTTAATGGGTTATTTATAAGCCAAGTTAATGTTTTTTCATTACTGCCTAGGAATAATAATAATAATAATAAAAAAAACAGGTAATATCATAGGCGCTGAAATGCCCGTTTCCTAGGAATTCATTTGGCATTATGCAGATTGCAAGAACTTCATTAAAATAACATTTATTCACTCACCCCATGAATAAAATTGCACTGCTGATGAATTACTTACCTATTTAGGCAATGAGAGTGGATCAGCCGTTATCAAACATTCCTCTTCTGGCTTGTAGCAGAACGGGCACAAAGTTCATTAGAAGTCATAAAAGAAAATTGCCAGTCGTTGAGTGAATAATCCAATTTATCCACATTTTGAAGTGGGGTTCATAAATCCCAAATTAAACGATTTGGACTTCATACAAGCATTGGATCTGTTATCCAGAAACCAGAAAGCTCCATATTATGGGAATGCTGTCTACCATAGACTCCATTTCATCACAATAATCGAAAAAAAATTGTCTGTAATAATAAAACAATACTTTTTGGGTTTTTTTCTTAACTTATATTTTTAATTTTTGGTTACAAAAGGCAATGAACATTGCAAATGGAACAATCAGAATTGCATAATATCAATATTACAGAAATTGCTGTCTCGTGGGTTTTCTGCAATCAATATGATGAGGGGGCCAAATTATAAATAAGAAAAGAACACGAAACAAAAAACTAAATAGAAAAATAAGCAGAAACATTGCAAATTACTAACATGCATACATATTGGATGCTTACACCAACAATGTGTATACAGGTATGTCTGAGACAATCGCCTTGTTTTTAATTTGGTTCTATTAGGCAATTAGTGGCTGGGTATTGCAAATCCAACCACAGTTCTCGGGTCGAACAGTGCAGCTACCATAGGTCCCATATGTCCTTGTATTGTTCCACAGTTCCACAGATATTCAAATATCTTGTTGGTGTTTACCCTTTTAATTATTTTCGTAAGGGTAAGTGCAATTGCAGTTTTCCATTTGCTTGCTATAGCTAATCGTGTTGCTGTGAGTATCTGGTTGACCAAGCTTGGGCCATTTTTAGAAAGGTTTTCCAGAGGTTTCCCCAATAGCATTATAGCAAGGTCAAGTGGAATCCGTTGAGAAAAATCTAATTTTCCGTCCATAGGGGCTGAATAATCAGGCAGTCCCAAAAGGTATCTACCAGGGTTCCTTATGTTCCACAACCCTTCCAACAGGCCAAGGGTGAGTCTGGGAAGAGTCTATGAAGCTTGTCTGGAGTGTGGTGACAAAACATCAGCATCTTTAAGATGTGTTCCTTTTGTTTGACACATGTACTCATCTTTATGGCACTCTCCCAAATTTTAGTCCAGTCTGCCTCAGATAGTGGATGTGGGAGAACAGCTTCCCATTTGTCCATATACTTATGTCTGCCCTGAGGGCTGTTCAAAGTGGAAGTGAGTATATTGTAAATGGTTGGAATTAGGCCCTTTTGTAGGTGACCATTTCTTGCTAGAATTTCAAATGCTGTTGGGAGATGAGATTGTTGTATAAAGTGGCGTAGCTGGAGGTATTCATAGTGCTGTAAGCTGACTTGGGGGGGGGTTGTCTTTTAGCTTCTGGAACAGAAGCACTGAGTGATCAAGAGGGTCTAGCATCTCATTAATAGTATGAGCTTAGATCTCCCTCCATCTTGTGTAGTAAGAAGTGGCCAAGCCTGGAGTGAAGCTCGGGTTCCTTAGATAAATTGTATTTCCAGACCATTTAGAGACCAAATTATTTTTACATTCTAGTCTTTCCCAGATTGACAAAGTGGCTTGTGTTGTTGGTAACAGTGAGGATTCGTTTGGCCACAGTGGTAGACCAGATTGCTGAATTGAGATGGTCCTAGTTTACACTATTTTCAATTTGGGCCCAAATGAGATGTGATGACCAACTTGACCATGCAACTAACTGTCTCAATTGTGCAGCTTCATAGTACTTCTTGTATGTTAGGTACAGCCAGCCCACCATGCCTAATTGCTGACATAATTATTTATTTAGCGATTCTATGTCTCCGGTGGTCCCAGATGAAGTTATAAAACAAAATTTAAATATCTTTCAATAACTTAGTCAGTAGTATTACTGGTAGTGTTGTGAATAGGTATATTTACTTTGGCAATATATTTATTTTCAGGGCTGCAATTCTCCTAAACCATGAGATTGTGTTTTTGGACCATTGGTTTAAAACTTAAATTAAATATTTGGTTATGATTAGCCGGAATCTGAGTTCCAAGGTACTGTATGAGATCGAGTCTGTCCTCCATTTGTAATTAAAATTCGCTTTCAAAGAGTCTAAAGTTTTCTGAGGGATATGCAAAGGGAGGGCTTCTGTTTTGATCCAGTTCCATTTATGTCCTGAAAACCTGCCATACTTGAGTACAATCTGATGTAAATTTGGGAGTGAAATTGTATGATTGGTTACTGGTGAGTAAGATATCATCTGCAAACAGAGCCACTTTATGTTGGGCTGTTTGTACTTGAACGCTTGATATGTCTGGATGGGTTCTGATGGCTGCTGTTGAGGCTCAATACAAAACAGTACTTCTTGATCTCAACTAAGATATAATTAATCCTTATTGTAAGTAAAACCAGCCTATTTATGATTAAAAGTTTCTAGTAGACTTAAGGTATGAAGATCCAAATTATGGAAGACAACCTAGCTTGCCCCATAGTCCCCAATGTGTGCATAAGCATTCGCACACACGTTGATGAAGAGTGGGGATATTGGTACTTATGGGTGACTTATGGGTAGTGTGTGGACAAATGCTTGGACTAGGGGTGGTAACAGAAGATTTAAATGCCTAACACCACCCCTACTATTGCACCCTAGACCTGTTATTGACCTTGTTGACCAGCAGAGTGCCCAGACAGCCAGAAATGTAAGTATCCTTTATTTATATAGCCCCCCAAATTGTTCTACATATGATTGATTCCAGTTGCAAATGGAGCTGACTTTGAGAAATCAGGTACTAATGATACCTCTATGTGGTTCAGGTGGTTCGACCTACAACTCCTGGAGTTCTGGGTCTAAATACGAGATAAAGGGAGTTATGCAACAAAAGGTAACAAAACATCTTACTGGTCTAGTAACCTATAGCAACCAATCAGCAGGTAGCATGTTCTGGTCACCTGTTTAAAAGCGAACATCTTATTGGTTGTTATGCATTAATACACCTTGGGGAACGTTGTGCCATTTATAACACATGGAATGTAGTGCCTAAAATACCTAAAAGTGCCTAATAGCAGGAACAAAATGCCTTATGCTTTATTGAACAATTTATCAGAGGTTTGCAAAGTGCAGCATTCCCTTCCCCCCATTCCGATGTCATTGTGACTACTCAGTAAACTGCATCTGGTGCAATTGCGACTGATGCTTACATTTGATACAAGTTGGGTACCAGTTGGCTAAAACGTTCATAGAGGGATGATATCACTTCTAATCCCCAGGGGCTAATTTATAAATAATACAATTAAAATTTTTACAGATGTAAAACATACATATTCAAATTAGAGTTTCCAAATCTAGAATTTTAGAGCTGTATTAATTAAGCACAAAAAGCTTGAAAAATTCGAAACTAAAACTTTGGCCTAAATGGGAGTCAATGAAAGCTGTCCAAAATATAGGCACATTTTTCAGTTTGAGTTCTTCTAAATTTTTTGAGAGTTTGAAGAAAAATGATGATGAAAATGATGAGTAGAATGCTAATTAGATGCATATTAGTTATTTTGTCACAGTTTTATTCTAGTGAATTTTAGATTTTTTTTTAAATTAATAAACTTTGGAGTTTGGTAAAATCTGAGTTGATTCAATTAAAGAAAACTTTCACCAATTCGAATTTTGCCAAACAGGCCTCCCTGTGTTTAAATGGCCTTATTGTGATTCTTTGGGCGCCAGTTTGCTAAGGCTATTGGCACACTATGTTAAAGGAGACCTAAAGCTTGACCAAAGAATTAGCAAGAAATGTTGTACATTATGTTTTGGGCTTCTGTACCAGCCCAAGGCAACCACAGCCCTTTAGCAGTAAAGATCTGTGTCTTCAAAGATGCCCCAGTAGCTCCCCATCTTCTTTTCTGCTGATTCACTGCACATGCTCTGTGCTGCTGATAAGGCTGATTAGTAATTAATACAGATAATTACAACATGGCAGCACAGAGGCCAGTTCAACTAGCATCAGAATTTAATAATCAGCCCTGTAGCATCAGTTTATATTACTAGCCAGCCTCATTTTCTGTTTGATAATTAGTGATGAGCCCTAAGCTTAGCTTCTCAACAGCTGCTCAGAGCCCACTGAGCATGTGAGTGTCGCAGACACTTTCCAAGACGGTGACCCCCTGTGACAAGATTGAAATCCTGGATCACTGATGCTATTGAGAAGCTGAAACTTTAGGCTGGTGCAATAAGATCGGTATGTAACATATGGCCTTCTAGCCATATTAATTTTTAGGGTTTAGTTCTCCTTTAAGGGAACTCTGGAATTCATGTTGGCAGTAGATCCAGGGTTCCCCAGTGTCAATAAGCTTGTTTACCATAGATTCAACAGAAGGATGCTCAGCGTGTTGGGGGGCAAGTATCTTTCATGAATAGTATCAATACCAACACAGCATTGTACCTACTTTAGGTAAACTTGCACTTAGGTTGTAAATAAGCCCTGTTGCGTTTTTGTTTTAAGGAATACTGTGTACCTACTGCACACTCACATCTTTCTTATTCTTAATAGGGCTAATCATTTATTACTGTATTTTACGGAGAGTCTTTTGTTTTTCGATTCCAACGCGGTATAAAGCGAGTGAGGCAAGAGGTACTTATCTGTCCTCGTATTCTGTCTGAGCCATTGTAATCAAGGGCTGGAGATTAAATCAGGGCAGAGGCGCTGCCATTTTAATGTTCCATTATCCATTCCTGCCAAGTCTTCTTGTGTTCTTTCATTCTGCTTTCTTATAGCAAGATAATGTAGGTCAAGGATAAAACTCTACTGTTTATTATCAGCCTCTGTTGTTCCAAAATAAATCCTGTATTAAATGGGTGGACTTTGTTAGACCAAAGAGGCGTCAGACCAAAGTGTGAGTCTTAAATCAGGAATCCAAGAGTTTTAGACAGAATGGCAAAAATGAAATGACAATAAAAAAGGAGCTGGGTGTCTTTTGTTAAATATGATTCAGAATATCACAAACCTTTCAAATGAAGTGGGAAGAAAGATTACAATGAGCATTAATGGAATGTCTTTGCATACAGGGAGCTATGACTGTTCTGCATTCTGTGTCTTTTGTTGACAAGGGATCAGGGTAGAGGGGCTCGGAATTCTTAAGGAAGACTGAACCTTCAAACATTAATTGTGCGTCTGATTCTTGTTCTTTCTTTATAATAAACTGGAGAGTGGAGGGAAAAAAAAGCCCTTTAATTTGCAGCTCCCGGCACAAAGCTCCTTTATTAACCATTTGAATTAATGAAAGGCAAGTTGGATAGTTTTATCGGCTCTCCAAACTTTGTTTCTCTTCTCTATTCCTCTGGTCTTGACACGAGAGCCGATGTAAAGGTAATTAGGTCGTAATGGGTTTGCAAGATTGATTGTACCAAAAGGGTTTATCTGGACAGGATTAGAACAATATTGGAATATCGCTGAGGAAGTGTTTGATACAATGTCATCAGTCTCACTAATTATCAGTTGCAGAATAGTACAGGCACTGAAGGTGAGGGATTTAATAAAGCCAAACAGGGTTTTGGACAGAGCAAGGGAAAGTTTGCCCTAAACCTTGTAACCCATAGCAACCAATGAGAAGGTAGATTTTACTGTTCCTGTACAGTTAGATTAATGCTACCCAATATCCTTTTATTTACCGTGAACTTGGTCCTCCTTTACCAGTGTTTGTCCATGCCACTGAATGAATATACTGTAAAAGACTCTGCTATTCTGACACAATTTGCAACTGGAAACTGCATTTAATTATATTTTATTTAGCAACCTGCTAAAAAGAAAAGTATTTATAGGGAATGTCTCCCTTGTTGAAAAATCAATATGTCAGATCGTATATAAATATAACAGCTGTCTTCTAGATTGTCAAACACTCACAATGAAAACTCAATTTAAAGGAGAAGGAAAAAGCTTTATTTACTTGTGGGTGCCAAAAGTTAGGCATCTCCAAGTGATTGTATTTACATACCTGACACCCGGTGCTTCTATCAGCAGAAAACTGCACCGGCCCGGGGTTATTCCAGCCAGCACCACGGAGTGATAGTCTTCCTTTTCCTTCTTTCTTCACCTGGGTGCGAATGCGCAGTAGCGCAAAAAGGTGAATTTTAACAAAGAATTTGGCTATTTTGGTTTACTGTGCATGCGTCTGCCCCGGAACATTTGAAAAAAGAAGAAGAAGGAAGCTGATCGCTCCATGGTGCTCCCTGGAAAAAACCCCACTACGGTACAGTTTTCTGCTAATAGGAGAACCGGTCCAGGGTGTGAGGTAAGTATATACAATCACTTGGGAGTGCCTAACTTTTGGCACACCCAATTAAATAGGCCTACCCTTCTCCTTTAAGTACCCTGATTTTAAGTCTTCCCTCAATCGACATTTTTTTTGTGGTCCCACCAACTTATAATGCATTTTAGTTTGTTTTTTTTTTAGTGATTTTACATAATGTTTACGTTTAAAATATTATATGGGAAGGGAAGTATTACTCCCTCCATAGACTAACGGGCCCTTTAGCAGCCTAACAGGATTGGGATTCGGCTGAATCCTTCTGCCTGGCCAAACCGAATCTGAATCCTAATTTGCATATGCAAATTATGGGCGGGAAGGGAAATCATGAGGCTTTTTGTCACAAAACAAGGAAGTAAAAAAATGTTCACCTTCCTACCTCTTATTTGCATATGCAAATTAGGATTCTGATTGGTATTCTGACGAATCTCTCGTGAAGGATTCGGGGGTTCAGCCGAATCCAAAATAGTGGATTCGGTGCATCCCTAATAAATATACCATACCCCTATGTATCAGTCCCCTATAGGTTTATCAGATCCTCATGGCCCCATAGATGCTAGAGACTCAGATTCAGTCGGAAGTTGCAGTATGTGGATTTAGCATGTTCAATCAAACACAAAAAGGGCTCATTGCCTTGCTTTTCTGCCTTCCAGTTTCCATTTTAGGCTGGGCTTTTTAAGGAGAATTCAACCTGTTCAGAAAAAAAACTGTACCCCCCACCCCAGGTAGACCCCCTCCCTCCTCTCCCCAGACTAACTTACCCCCCCCCGGGGAAATGCCCCATACTCCATATTTACCCCTCGGCGCAGATTCTTCCAGCGGAGTTGCAGGCATCCCTCTTCCGCGTCCTCTGTAAGCTGACTGAGCGATCGTCAATTTCCGTGTAATTTCGCGCATGCGAAGTTGTCGCAAACCAGCAAGCTGCTCCAACTGCGCATGCGCTGAAATACCGATCCCTCAGTCAGCTTACAGAGATTGCGGAAGATGGATGCGTGCAACTCCGCTCTAGAATCAGCGCTGAGGCATAAGTATGGAGTACGGGGCGTCTCCCCCCGGGGGGGTAGTTAGCCTGGGTGAGAAGGGGGTCTACCTGGGGTGGGGGGGTACAGATTTTTTTCTGAAAAGGTTGAATTCTCCTTTAAAGGAAGTTCTCCCCTTGACTGCATGAGTTTCCTCCCACACATTCCGAATATATAAACGCAGGTTAATTAAACTCCTGATAAAATTGACCATAGTGAATGTGATAAAAAATATATAATAAAAAAAATAATAATACACTCAGTAATGGGGACAGATAACACTGGCACTGGAATTTTGCTATGTAATCGGCACATGGATAAATAAAGTTGCCCACATGTGGCAGGTGGTAGGTTTGTCGGTAAGAATGATGTCCCCGCTTGGCACATCTGATTGCTTAGCCCCAGGTTCTACTTCCAGACAAACAGGAAATGAATAGCATTTTATTTTCTTGTCAACACGCACCATTCACTCCGACACTGCCCCTGAACTGCAGCACTGCCCAATGTTATGCTAAAGAACAGGAAAATCTCCACTGTGCGCAGACATCAAAATAACATCAGTAATCTATGAAAGGTATCTGGGCCTATAATTCATCCTACAGTATCTATACTAGTACTATATAATGGCAGGTAAAACAGCAGTAGGTAATTCACCTTTACGCTAATGTTTAGTATGCTGAAGAATGGTCTATTCCTAGCATCTGTTCCACTGGTCTTTTTTTATTTCTTATAGTTTTTAAATTACTTGCCTTCTCCTTTATACAACTTTCCAGTGGGAGTTGCTGACCCCGATATGGTAACGTTTTATTATTTACCTTTCTGTCCAGGCCCCTTGCCTATTCACATGCCAGGGTAAATTGACCCAGCCACCAGATAGCTGCTGAAATTCCAAACCAGGGAGTTGCTGAACATAAAGAAAATAAAGATCAATTCAAAATTGTCTTTGAATATTACAGTCTAAATCATACTAAAAGCTAATTTAAAACCCATTTAAGACAGACACTAATGGTGTACTGGGCATTCCAAAACCTAAGGGGGCAGTGGTGTTATTAAAGGGGTTGTTCACCTTCAAATTAACTTTTAGTATGATGTAGAAAACCATATTCTGAGACAATTTGCAATTGGTTTTCATTTATTATTTGTGGTTTTTGAGCTTTTTATTCCACAGCTCTCCACTTTTTAGCTTCACCGGTCTGGTTGACAGGTTCAAAATTCCCCTAGCACCTATGCATTGATTTTAATAAGAGACTGGACTATGAATAGGCATCATGTATGAATGCTGGTGAATGTCCAGCAGTTTGAAGTCTATATGCTGGGTAACCCAAATAACCCATTTACTGCAGGATTAACAGCAGAAGTAATAGTAAAATGGAGGAGGTTTAATAGTTAGAATGAAAACAACAATAAACAGGAGAGCAAACTGAAAAACCAGAGACAGGCCTAGATAGAGACCGAAAACTGAGCAAATCCAGTAACGGGTTGAGAAGGTCAGGGCTGACGGAATACTAGCAATGTCCAAATGGCAGGCAAGGTCAGTGGCAGGCAGTGATCAAGCAGAGTAACAGGCCAAAGATCAAACCAGGGAATCCAAAGAAGACAGGTATAAGGAACCAGGTGGGAACAGGAGCAAGGGAAACAGGCAACGGACACGGAGCCAGGCAGGGGACACAGGAACCAGGAATCAGGAATCATGGAAATCAGAGGCTAGATCGGCCTCAGGAGATCAGATGTAAGGAGCACTGATCAGGGACGACTTATAAAGGGTAAATAATTGGAAATGGGAAACACATGAGGGTAATGAGATGGGAGGACACCAGGGAGGAGACAGTAAACACAATGAATATATGTATAGGTAGAAGGACTGGTCAGATGCAACCATGAGAGCCTCCAGTGACTCAACTGGAAGGTGCATTGTCCCAGAAAAACACATGTAGAGTTTGAATCCCCTGACATTTTAGGAGAGGCCTAAGTAGAAAGATGAGTAATTAAAAGAAGCAATAACAATAAAAGTGTAGCCTTACAGAGCATTTGTTTTTAGAACAGGTCAGTGACCCCATTTGAAAGCTGTAAAGCAGGGATCCCCAACCTTTTGAACCCTTGAGCAACATTCAGAAGTAAAAGTAGTTGGGGAGTAACACTAGCATGAAAAATTTTCTTGGGGTGCCAAATAATTGCTGTGATTGGCCATTTGGTAGCCCCATGTGGATTGACAACCTATGTTGAGACTCTGTTTGGCAGTACATCTGGTTTTTATACAACCAAAACTTGCCTCCAAGCCTGGAATTCAAAAATAAGCACCTGCTTTGAGGCCACTGGGAGCAACATCCAAGGGGTTGGGGAGCAACTTGTTGCTCACGAGCTACTGGTTGGGTATCACTGCTGTAAAGAGTAAGAGGAAGAAGGTAAATAATTAAAAAAACTAGAAAAAATAAATAATGAATACCAATTAAAAAGTTTCTTACAATTAGCCATTCTATAACATACTAAAGTTGACTAAAAGGTGAACCATTCCTTTAATGGAATGGGCAGGTTAGGCATCAAAATTATTCATTTCGTGGGTTGCAGGTCTAACTCACCCCAATGTCTTTCGTATTTCTTCCTTTCCCAAACTCTCACGTCCTACCCCTGTCCCAACCACTCCAGTGTCATGTCTGCAATTGTCTGTTATTATGGAAAGTTAGATCGGGAGCAGGTTTGGGGCACCACAGGCTGAGTTGAGTACAATTTCGGAGCGGGACAAGCGTTGGACATAGGTTGTAAATGTGTCAACCTCTGCATAAAAGGCACTCAGCCTTCCCCATTTCACCTTCTACATTTAATTTGGGACAGTGGGCAAATGTACACAGTGTGCTACAACATTCTAGCATGCATGTATGGAATCATGGAGGAGCAGGCAGCTTTGGACTGGGGTGTCTGGGGTCCACCAGGCCTACAACAAAGCACTGTTAGTCATGTGTATCTTCAGTGCCATGGGGAGCTACACAAAAAGCCTTGCCCGTTCCGACGCTTACACCCCTGATCAAAATAGGGACCATTAGCCCACAGTAGCTTTAATATAAAGAAACAACTCTTTCCTTCAGTTAAAAAAAAGTAATGCAAAACATTTTGCCATTTCTCCAAGAAGGCAGCCCTGTGACACAGTCGTTTATTTACTGCCAGAAAGAATCAATGTCAATGAACCTTATAATACAAATGCACAATAGATCTTTTTGGGTTTAATTAGACTTTATTTTACTCACAGGAAAAAACAACATCCATTGTAGAACAGGGCAAAACTCAACTGCAAGACAAAGCCAGACCTGAAAATTCTGCATTGTGTGTGTGTATACAGGCATGGGATCCATTAGCTGGAAACCCGTTATCCAGAAAGCTCTGAATTACAGGAAGGCTGTCTCCCATATCCTCCATTTTATCCAAATAATCCACATTTTTAAACAGTATTTCCTTTTTCCTCTGTAATGATAAAACAGTACCTCGTACTTGATCCAAACTAAGATATAATTAATCCATATTGGAAGCAAAACCAGTCTATTGGGGTTATTTAATGGTTACTTGATTTAATAGTAGACAAGCTATGAAGATCCAAATTACAGAAAGATCCATTATCCGGAAACCCCCAAGTTCTGAGCATTCTGGATAACAGGTCCCATACCATATCTATATGTACATATACTGTATATGTATGAGTCTAAAGTCCACCTTAAGGGGATTCAGAGTTTGCAGCATGTTTGTGTGTTCCAAAGTAAATGTCTGAAATTATTTTAGTGAAATGACAATATAATTTTCTTTATGTATGGGGTAGACTTGGATTTGCACTGAATTCATCCAACTGATGCCACATACAAATGTATGCAGATGAAGTCGTAGGGATTTCACATTTTGTTGCACCTTACCATTTTTTTGTGTTTTGTCCTGACTCTAGATGATAGAGTACAATGGCCTTAGTCCATCAGAAGCAATGTACTGAAATAATTGCTCTGTAGCAACATCTAGACACTATCCATAAATGGTATCATTGACACAAAAGAAATGCATTAGGTGGCAGCCACTTTGGTTATTTTCATAAAGCAATTTAAAGCAAAGAAAATCTGTCAGAAGGAGCGCATGGAAAAGACATTCATATACGAAAGATAAAAACAATATTCAAAATATCCATCAATAAAGACAAAACCCATTTACCCTAGCGTCTTCCCTTCCAATCTTACCTCAATTCATTCTGCCTTCGCCTTTTATCATGGTGAATATAATATGAAAACAAAATAAGGCAAAATAAAAAAAAAAAAAATCAAAATGGAGGAAAAATGCCTCCCCTTCCTCTGTACCGGTATCTACAACAACTTTATCTTCAGCAGTCATCGACTCCGGAGGAATGGAAGTGGGATTGTTTTTACACAAATAATACAAATTGATCCTACCAACATGGGGAAATATGATTGCAGCCGGGTGAGACATATTCATTCTGTAAAAAAGCTGATTTACTGTTTTGGGATTCCAGCCCGAGTCTATCATGCTGCTCTTCTAGGTCAGAAAACCATCATGTATGGTAGAGAATTCCAAAACTGATCATGAGCAATAACTCCCTTATCTATTTTTATTATGCAGTTCCTAGAATATGTATGTTTTTGGTCTTTCTAGTAAAAATAATTTTAAATGTTTTGCCCAATGCAATTCAAAAATGTAGTTGACAATTGATGCAATCATTGAATTGGTTACAGTAGGTTACTAGACCCGCACACTTTAATACGTTTTCTGTACTTGTGGGGGGTTATTTATCAAAATCCAAATTTTTCAGATTTTTTTAAAAAAATGTCCTAACAAACTAGAATCTATGTTTTTACTTTATTTATTATTAAAATATGCACAATTTAATCAGAATGGGGGGAAACTCGATAAAATCGAGCGAAAACTGATATTGTACGGATTCTGAGGTTTTTCCCTGAATCTCTCAATCTTTTTGGACTTCTGCCTGAAAAGTTAGAATTTTTTGGAAATTTGCCCAAAAAACCCCAAATAGTCGGGTTTTCAGGCTAATTCCAGAGCAGACTACAGAAACTTCCAAATAAGATAAGGACCTTTCCCAGGTCTGAGAAGCCGGATTTTCGGATTCAGACTTTTTGCATCCTAAGGGTGTAATAAAGATTGAAAAATTTGAGTTTTTTCCCCCACTAAAGGTTGCACATGTATGAGTTATATATCATCATTTCCACCTTAAACATGGATCTTTATTTCATCCCTGTTCATAACTAATGGCTTTAACTTTCGCTTGTTATTAGCCACTGGCTTTTTGTCAATGGGCAGAGATAAATCAATGTGGTTTTGTTGACTCAAATTTATATGTGTTGCCTGTTTGTAAAGCTAGCCCACATTACAAATAGCCTGCTGTTATCAGACATATAAGAACTCAATGTAATGGACAAATTAGAAAAGACAATAATCTGAATCTGCACTAATGTTACTCACAAAGGTACCTGCCCTCCATACATGCTCCTAGTAACTTGTGGAGTGCACCAATGCGCTTGCTCAGCCTGCTCTGAAGAATTGCGCCTATGGACATGCATGGACGCCAAGGAACTCTGGAACTACTGGCAGAATGGAACTAGTAATTCCTGGGATTGTCTAATCCCAACTCTGAAACTACACAACATAAGTGTGATTGCTGAAAAGTGGGTGCTAATTTGTGACCCCAATAGAACATTGTAACCTCTACAACTCCTGCTGGATTCGCAGCCAACTGAGATTGTAGCAACTTCCAATAACGTGCATGTTACTAGCGATGAGCACATTTTTTTCTGCATGTATGGTTTCATCACTGGTGAAAAGATTCGCAAAGTTGCCCCAAAAATTCTCTATACTGTCAATTTTGTAGTCATGACGTTGGCGTGTAGACGTGTCATGTCATGACGCTGTGCTTGGAAGATCAGTCAATGGAGGGGTTGTCCAGATGGAGCAAAGGTAACCCCAACATCTTGGGAGTGGAAGGGCAGGTAATCAGGGAAGTAGACAAAGGGTATAGAGTGACACTGATGAGTTTGGCAATGGCAGTGTCCATGAAATTCCCTGCAGCCCCGGAGTCAAGGAAGATGTTGATTGTCTTAGCGGCCAGACGAATCTGCAAAGGCAGAAGAAACCCCTTGGCTACTGGTGTCTTGGCCTAGTGCTTCCTCCTTGGTCCGGAAATCTCCGCTACTGGAGCCGCAAGGCCCCTGATACATATACTTCAGAAAACTGAACCTTCTTGTCCAACTATGGAACTACAAGGGTCATACTTCTAAACAGGAACAGAAAACACTTCCTAAGTACATGTTAAAACCCAACTGAGATGACTACCTACTCTAGGGCACTGCCTGTAGTCAAAGAGGATCAGTCCCCTTCATATACGTAGCTAAATAAAAAGGTATAAAAGATTAGAGGCAAATTCACTAAGATGCGAAGTTGCGCCAGGTGCAACTTCGCCGCTCTTCGCCAGGCGTAGTTTCGCCAGCGCTCCGCAAATTCACTAAAATCCGAAGTTGCGCACAGGGGTAGCGTAAGGTTGCGAAGTTGCGATAGCGTTGATTCGCTATGTAAAGCGAAGTTACGCTAGCGAAGGCTAATTTGCATACGGCGCGAAATTCAAATTTCAATGGAGGAACACGTATCAGCACTACAAATGCCTAGAAAACCTTCAAATCAGCAAATAAAAATTTTATTTTGCCCTACACATGTGTCCACTGTGTAGGTAAGTTGCCATGAGTCAGGAAATGTAGGGGGGGAAGGAGGGGAGCCCCAAAAATGTTTTCGATCTTTTTCAGCCTATCACCCATCATCAGTGCTTGAATTGGGAACAAAAAGGTAAAGGGATGGTGGGGGTGTGCCACGTGTAGTCCCGCCCACTGAAGAAAGGCAGGACTGAGGAGAAATGGCGTCGCGCGCCAAATTTTTTAAGGCCACGCCCCCTTTTATGGCCACGCCCCCACTAGCTCAGGATATAAATCAGGACTAAATCAGTATTAGCATGTACCCCCAGAACCCATAGCACAGAGGCAATATCACGTATAAATACCCCCAAAAGTCATAGAAGGTGTCACAGTGGCAATATCATCTATAAATACCCCCAGAAATCATAGCAGTGACAGATTTACAGAAGGCATGGAAAGATTTAAAAGTCAATGTGT
The DNA here is from genome assembly GCA_038501925.1 of Xenopus petersii. Classification (NCBI taxonomy): domain Eukaryota; kingdom Metazoa; phylum Chordata; class Amphibia; order Anura; family Pipidae; genus Xenopus; species Xenopus petersii. Next base: position 106,832,338 of record CM076677.1, read on the forward strand.
GGAAGAAATTATTTAAGGGAAGAGTTAGGGGGCGAAGTGCCAGCAGGAAGTACAAGTAATAAAAACTGCTTACAATTATACTGCTGCACTTAACAGTTCAGGGGGGAGAGAGGGAATCTGCAGAGTAGCCCTGGCAGCAACAGACACCAATTTCTATTAGCCAGGAGTCCGGTGCAAAGAATCTGCTTTCCATCAGTTAGTGTGTGGGCGGGAGATTCGAATATTGTGATTGTCACCTATGCATACTTCATATATACAATACAAAGAAGCTTTAAAACAGGGCAAACATTTTTAAGGACTTTATTTATGATGGTTGCTACGGCCAAAATTACCCTAGCAACCATGCATTGCTTTGAATAAGCAACTGAAGTCTATAGTAACAGTGGGCTAATAGTCTCTGGGAAGGGAGTGTGACTGTGAGATAGCACGTATAGTAGGGAGAGATGGTGCCTATAGTAACAGTGGATAATGGTCTCTGGGAAGGGAGTGTGACTGTGGGATAGCAGGTATAGTAGGGAGAGATGGTGCCTATAGTAACAGTGGATAATGGTCTCTGGGAAGGGAGTGTGACTGTGGGATAGCAGGTATAGTAGGGAGAGATGGTGCCTATAGTAACAGTGGATAATAGTCTCTGGGAAGGGAGTGTGACTGTGGGATAGCAGGTATAGTAGGGAGAGATGGTGTCTATAGTAACAGTGGATAATAGTCTCTGGGAAGGGAGTGTGACTGTGGGATAGCAGGTATAGTAGGGAGAGATGGTGTCTATAGTAACAGTGGATAATAGTCTCTGGGAAGGGAGTGTGACTGTGGGATAGCAGGTATAGTAGGGAGAGATGGTGCCTATAGTAACAGTGGATAATAGTCTATGGGAAGGGAATGTGACTGTGGGATAGCAGGTATAGTAAGGAGTGATGGTGTCTATAGTAACAGTGGATAATAGTCTCTGGGAAGGGTCTGTGACTGTGGGATAGCAGGTATAGTAGGGAGAGATGGTGTCTATAGTAACAGTGGATAATAGTCTCTGGGAAGGGAGTGTAACTGTGGGATAGCAGGTATATTAGTAGGGAGAGATGGTGCCTATAGTAACAGTGGATAATAGTCTCTGGGAAGGGAGTGTGACTGTGGGATAGCAGGTATAGTAGGGAGAGATGGTGCCTATAGTAACAGTGGGATAATAGTCTCTGGGAAGGGACTGTGACTGTGGGATAACACAGGAACTGAAAAAAAGTGTTTTGAATGTGAACAACCCCATTAAAGGAATGGTTTACCATTAATGTACTAGAATATAGATAGAGGAACTCTATGACAGATTCCATTTGGTGTTTAGCGCTTGAATGGTTAACAGACAGTAAGGGTGGGTTGGTATATAGAGCTTAGTATAGTAGAAGGGGTTCAGTCTAAGGTTGTTAGCGGTCATGTTAGCTGAAGAGTAGCAAAGCACTGGTCAGGGAGCCTGGGTAAAGGGCTTCTAATTAGCTCATAGATAATGCTTCTGTACATACAAGGATACATTCACTTTTTTTAACTACAATTCCCAGTGTTCTCGCCACGCAGCCTGGCCATAGCCACTGTGTAACAACAACATTGGCCATCCCTGGTGAAAGGAGACTTGTTAGGACACCCCTGCCCTTATCCATTCCACCACCTCTCCTGCCTGTGCGTAGGCCCCATCCCCGGGTTGTCCTTACCGTCACCCCTTACTTGAGTGCGATGCCTTGCACGGTATCGATCGGGCTGATATACACACGACGCGATGTGTTTTCACATCGCGCCGCCCTTAGTGTGAGTGATGCGCTGGGTCAGGTGGCGGAGGACATAGCAAGGCAGGCGGCCGGGGGTAGAGTGCGGCGGGGGTCGGTGAACATGGAGGATCTGCAGCACCAGGTTATGATTAATCAGTCCATACTAGCGGCCGTTGTGCAGCGGATCAGGCTAAGCAGCTACTACAGGCGGCGCAATGGCAGTTCGAGGTGAGAGACTCGCACACTGAGTCTACTTGCACAGGCGCACTCTGATGCGTGGGGTAGCATTGCACCACTGCCCCTCACCAATCTCTAGCCTTCCCCTGTTCCCGCCTCCCTGTCCTGCTCAGCCTAGTCAGCCCTCCTGTAGACGGAGCTTTAAAAAAAAAAAAACTCAGTCCAGCTCGGGGAAAAATGCTCCGGTATTCAAAAATGTGCCATCCCGCCTAACGGGATGGCAATTACTATGAAAAAAGAAGTAGCGGGATTCCATCCCGCCCCATCCCGCCCCAATTCAAGCACTGCCCATCATGTAGAAAACACGCCAGCGTTTTTTGGGACTTAGAAAAAAATTTGACTTTTTTTGAAACAATCCCTATCTACTCTATTGCGCTTCGCCAGGTCTGAGGTGGCGAAGGAAGTCTAGCGTAAAAGGTAGCATTCAGTACACTGCGCAAGTTAGTGAATTTGCGTAGTTACGTCGCCAGCGAAAATTCGCCTGGCGTAAGGGTGCGAAGTAACACTAGCAAAACTATGCCAGCATTCGTTAGTGAATTTGCGCAGTAACAAAAATGCCAAACGCTAGTGAATTAACACTAGCGTTCGGCGCTTCGGCGCTTAGTGAATTTGCCCCTATGGGTAATCTTATCAGTGCCAGTATATACATATACATATTTTTATATACATACAGATTAGGGACAAATTCAAGGTAGTAAACAAATATACTTTCATTTAAATATTTTGTACTTCGCCATCTGCAACATTTTTTGCGAAACTGTAGCAAAAATCCACTGTGGAAAATTTCGCTGTAACAAAAAAAAAGTCGCCAAGACAAATTTAGCATTGAAACAAAAAAGTCACAACAAGAAAAAATGCCCATTGATTTTAATGCCTTCCGAGTAATAAACAATTGTTGCCACCTATAGACTTCCATGGGTTTTGTGATTTTTTACAACTTTAGCCTCCTGATAACCATACCACCTTATTGAACACTATTGGTCAAGTGGATTACTGCAAGTTGGAAGAGTGCTGGCAAAAAAAGGAGGTTCAACTCTCATCTACTAAATCCATCTTATTTTGCCCCAGATACAACTATTTCATGATCTCCATGCAACTAATTTTGAAGCCTTCCCCATTGTTGAGTGAGCGTGTCATGCTGCTCCATATATAAAAACATACTTACTTACTTGCTTATTTATTGAAAAACTCAAACATAAAAAAATTGATTAATTAAAATAGTGAAAAATAATTTGAATAGCTCGAAATTGTACTTTGTTTGCAAATTAAAAAATGTAAAAAACTTGTAGCTGAAAAAAAAGCTTTTGCCATAGACAGCTCCCAATGACATTTACACTCGGCAGCTTTTAGATTTATATTGGAATTTTCAGAATTTCTTTTGTGCTTAATCAGCATTGTACATTTGAGTTTTTAAGAAGCATTATGCAAATTAAATTTTTCTAGTTGCGAAAAACTCGGACTCTCTCTTTTGTGGGACATGTACTGTACAAACAGGAATGAGTTGTGTATCTTGTGTCAGCAGATCAAGTCATTAAAAATGGCTGCTATGTGCAATATCCTCAGACACATTTTTTGAGAACAGAGCTACCATATTGCTGAAGGCAGAAACCTGCTCAAAGAGCTGGAAATACATGGATCCGATGCACAGGAATTTAGCATAAACATGTTCATAGCAATAATGTTTGTGTCCATCCTCTTCTCATTCATGGGGAGGTTTGCAGCCAGACAGGGAGAAGAAGCAAAGAATATGTCTTCCTGGTCTTTGTCTGTTCCTGTGCATTTGCCAGACATTTGTGATTTGTATATGAGTTATTATATTAATCTTACGGAACTGAACAAACAGAATCATTTCTCCCCTGTCTTGTAGCATTTTCTGAATGCTGATTGAGCTGGCCCGCTCCTGTGCTTACACCACTCCACATCCAATTCCTCGCTTGTCACCTTCTCTCCTTGACCCCTGATCCTTTCTGCAGTTTGAAAAATGAAGAGTTTCCATATGCAACCAATAAACAGTGACAGCTTGTGACAGTCCTCATTGCACACGGCTCCCACCAACTGCCGACAGATTTATTTCTGGATTCCCAAACACAGCAATTGCTCTCGGAGCTGGGCTCAGCGCCTGCTAAACTATCTGCATGTTCATGTGTGTAGAATAAGCTGTCAAGATGGTAAATTCCAGTGAAACGTAAAGAAATACCAATTTATTGCTCTGTATCAGCTGTCACACACTGGGATGGACACAGCAGACCTAAATACCATGATATTTATCAGGTGGAAATGTAAGATTCATACATATTAGCTGAGCCACTGGTATGGAAAATAGTTATTCCTGATGTAGGGTCGACTGAGGATTAGGAAAGTGCAGATTTAGCAATAAATTGGTATCATTATAACAATCATACACACATTACACAAACCATAAATTATTGTTGCGCATCCTTATTTGATTTTTCTTTTTACCAATAAACGACAAATAAAAAGAAGCTTAGGGGCGATTTATTAAGCCACAACTTATTTAGGATCCAGCTTTTTGATGCCAAAAATCTCAAATAGTTGTGGGAAAAAAAGTAGGGATGCCCCAAATCCACTATTTGGGATTCGGCCAAATCCCCGAATCCTTTGTGAAAGATTCAACTGAACGCTGAACTGAATCTGAATTCTAATTTGCATAAGCAAATTAGGGGCAGGAAAGAAAAAGGGGAAAAATTCTTGTTTTTTGATGAAAAGTCAAGTGATTTCCCTACCTGCCCCTAATTTACATATGCAGATTCGGACACAGGCGCGCTGGTGCAATGGCGCCAAATTTGAAAAGTATAAAAGGCTTATTAAAGCCACAGGACCTTGCCCATGATAGGAGTTTGTTCCTGGTGCTTCTGAACTTTAAGATATTCTGTTTTGAACCTGTTTGATTCCTGTTGTGACCCCTGCCTGGCTTTTGACTATTCTGACCTCTGGATCCTGACCCTCGCCTGTATACCGACTACCCCTTCTGCTAAATCCCTTCTGATTGATCTCCCGGTTTGACCCTTGCCTGCCTGACTATGCTTATTCTCTGCCTGCTTCGACCCAGCCTGATCTGACTATGATTTTGCCTTATGCCTTGTACTGTGACCTTCTGCCCAAAGACTCTAGTTTACAGTTGTGCCCATCTGCTTGTCTAGAACCCCTCTCCTTGCATCTCTCGTTTTAAGACCTGGCAGCATCTGAATAGCTGAGGGCTCCTCCTGAATAGGGATGGCGCAAACTGTTCGCCGGCGAACTTGTTCGCGCGAACATCGGGTGTTCGCGTTCGCCGGAAGTTCGCGAACGTCGCGCGACGTTCGCCATTTTGGGTTCGCCATTGTTTGCGCTTTTTTTTGCCCTCTCACCCCAGACCAGCAGGTACATGGCAGCCAATCAGGAAGCTCTCCCCTGGACCACTCCCCTTCCCTATAAAAACCGAAGCCCTGCAGCGTTTTTTCACTCTGCCTGTGTGTGCTGAAGAGATAGTGTAGGGAGAGAGCTGCTGCCTGTTAGTGATTTCAGGGACAGTTGAAAGTTTGCTGGCTAGTAATCGTTTTGATACTGCTCTGTTATTGGAGGGACAGAAGTCTGCAGGGGTTTGAGGGACATTTAAGCTTAGGTAGCTTTGCTGGCTAGTAATCTACCTTCTACTGCAGTGCTCTGTATGTAGCTGCAGTGGGCAGCTGTCCTGCTTCTGATCTCATCTGCTGACTGCTGCAATAACAGTAGTCCTTGTAAGGACTGCTTTTATTTATTTTTTTGTTGTTTTACTACTACTACTACTACTACTACTATAAGAGCCCAGTGCTATTAGTCTAGCAGTGTTGGGGAGTGGGACTGGTGTGCTAATCTGCTGCTCCTAGTAGTTCAGCAGCACCAACTTTAATTTTTTTTTTTTTAATATTCATTTTTTTTTTATTTTACTTTTTTTTATTTTACTACCGCTGTAGTAGTGTATAAGTTGACCTTTTAGGCATTATTTGCCCTGTAGGCATTTTTTGCCCAGTGTGTTATTCAACCAACTGCCATCTAGCTGTGTGACCTTGTTCACATTCTGTCTAAATATCCATAATATTACCGTCTCCAGAAAAAACACCGGAGTGACTTTTTTCAAGCAGCCATAATATATTTTACGTAATCCGTATCCATCGCTGTATTAGTGTATAAGTTGACCTTTTAGGCATTATTTGCCCTGTAGGCATTTTTTGCCCAGTGTGTTATTCAACCAACTGCCATCTAGCTGTGTGACCTTGTTCACATTCTGTCTAAATATCCATAATATTACCGTCTCCAGAAAAAACACCGGAGTGACTTTTTTCAAGCAGCCATAACATATTTTACGTAATCTGTATCCATCGCTGTAGTAGTGTATAAGTTGACCTTTTAGGCATTATTTGCCCTGTAGGCATTTTTTGCCCAGTGTGTTATTCAACCAACTGCCATCTAGCTGTGTGACCTTGTTCACATTCTGTCTAAATATCCATAATATTACCGTCTCCAGAAAAAACACCGGAGTGACTTTTTTCAAGCAGCCATAATAAATTTTACGTAATCTGTATCCATCGCTGTAGTAGTGTATAAGTTGACCTTTTAGGCATTATTTGCCCTGTAGGCATTTTTTGCCCAGTGTGTTATTCAACCAACTGCCATCTAGCTGTGTGACCTTGTTCACATTCTGTCTAAATATCCATAATATTACCGTCTCCAGAAAAAACACCGGAGTGACTTTTTTCAAGCAGCCGTAATAAATTTTACGAGATCCGTATCCACCGCTGTAGTAGTGTATACGTTGATCTTGTGGGCAGTATTTGCACAGTGTTTTCTTCAAACCGCCATCTAGCTGTGTGAGCTTGTTCACATTTTGTCTAAATATTGATAATATTATCGTCTCTAGAAAAACCACTTGAGTTACTTTTTTTCAAGCAGCATTCATATATTTTACGTAATCCGTATCCACCGCTGTGTATACGTTGACCTTGTAGGCATTATTTGCACACTGTTTTCTTCAAACCGCCATCTAGCTGTGTGAGCTTGTTCACATTTTGTCTAAATATTGATAATATTATCGTCTCTAGAAAAACCACTTGAGTTACTTTTTTTCAAGCAGCATTCATATATTTTACGTAATCCGTATCCACCGCTGTGTATACGTTGACCTTGTAGGCATTATTTGCACACTGTTTTCTTCAAACTGCCATCTAGCTGTGTGTATTATCGTTTCCAGAAAAACCAACTGAGTTTTTGTTGTTGTTGTTTTTTTAAAAATAATGCCAGGCAAAGGCAGGCCGCCACGCAGAGGCCGTGCTAGGGGCCGTGCTGCTATGCAATCCTGTGGCCCTAGCAAATTGCCCAGTTTTAAAAAGCCAATGACCCTGAACTCCCAAAATGCTGAAGAGGTAGTTGACTGGCTTACACAGCACACCCCATCCTCTACCGTTTCTAACTTTACCACAACATCCTCCTCATCCTCCACTGCTATGGCCACCCCACGTAACACTTCCTCCACCACCGGTGCCCCTTCTTCACTGGAGTCAGAGGAGTTATTTTCCCATGAGTTTCTTGAACTGAGTAATGCGCAACCATTATTGCCAGAAGAAGATGAAGGAGATGAGGACGTTACACCAGATTTAATTCTGGCAGAGAACACGACAGAGATGGACATAATGATGAGTGATGAGGAGGAGGTCCCCGCTGCTGCTTCCTTCTGTGATGTGTCAGAAGAAATTGATGCATCTGAGGAGAATGATGATGAGGAGATTGATGTTTTGTGGGTGCCTAGTAGAAGAGAGCAAGAGGAGGGTAGTTCAGATGGAGAGACGGAGAGTCAGAGAGGCAGTAGGAGAATAAGACTTAGAAGAAGCAGGGAGGACAGCCCGCAGGGATCAGTAGGGCAACAACATGTATCGGCACCTGTGTTCAGCCGGCCAACGCACCCGCCATTGCCGCCAATGCCGCCAACTTCTACTGTTACCGCCAGATCGCACACTTCCAAAAAGTCAGCAGTGTGGGATTTTTTTAATGTGTGTGCCTCTGACAAAAGCATTGTAATTTGCAATGAGTGCAGTCAGAAACTGAGCCTTGGTAAGCCCAACAGCCACATAGGTACAACTTCTATGCGAAGGCACATGAGCGGCAAGCACAAAGCACTTTGGGAGCAACACCTCAAAGGCAACAGGCAAACTAAAAGCCACACTCCTTCTGGTCCAGCATCTTACTGCTCTACCTCTGCTCTCCTTGACCCGTCTGAACCACCCTCCACTCCGCCTTCCACCTTGACCACCTGTTCCCATTCCCAGTCATCTGCCACCAGCCAAGTTTCTGTGAAGGCCATGTTTGAGCGTAAGAAGCCAATGTCTGACTGTCACCCCCTTGCCCGGCGTCTGACAGCTGGCTTGTCTGCACTCTTAGCCCGCCAGCTTTTACCATACCAGCTGGTGGACTCTGAGGCCTTCCGCAAATTTGTAGCAATTGGGACACCGCAGTGGAAGGTACCCAGCCGCAATTTTTTTTCTAAAAAGGGAATACCACACCTGTACCAACATGTGCAGAGCCAAGTTACCGCATCTCTGTCACTTAGTGTTGGGCCAAAGGTCCATATGACTACTGACGCATGGTCCTCCAAGCATGGTCAGGGCAGGTATGTCACCTACACTGCCCACTGGGTGAACTTGGTAATGGCTGGGAAGCAGGGAATGGGTAGCTCAACAACAACAACAGTGGAGTTGGTGTCACCGCCACGGATTGCACGCGGTTCTGCCACCACCTCTACTCCTCCATCGCTCTCTACCTCGTCTTCTTCCTCTTCTTCTTCTTACTCTGCTGCTGGGTCCTCCTTCTCCTCCTCCACACCTGTGCACCCCCAGCTCCCCCTAGGCTATTCGACGTGCCAGGTACGCCGTTGTCACGCTGTCTTGGGGATGACGTGCCTGGAAAGCAAAAACCATACCGGATCTGTACTCCTGTCATCTCTGCAGTCACAGGCCGATCGGTGGCTGACCCCACACCAACTGCAGATCGGAAAAGTGGTGTGTGACAATGGAAGCAATCTGTTGGCAGCGTTGAGACTGGGCAATTTAACACATGTGCCCTGCATGGCACATGTGTTAAATTTAATAGTCCAACGTTTTGTCTCCAAGTACCCAGGATTCCAGGACGTTCTCACCCAGTCCAGAAAGGTGTCGGCCCATTTCAGACGTTCCTACACAGCCATGGCACGCCTTGCTGACATTCAGCAGCGCTACAACATGCCAGTCAGGCGTTTGATTTCTGACAGCCAGACTCGCTGGAATTCAACGCTCCTTATGTTGGAACGTCTGCTGCAACAACAAAGGGCCGTCAACGAGTAGCTTTTTGAACTGGGTGGTAGGACTGGATCTGCAGAGCTGGGGATTTTTTTCCCCCGTTACTGGGTGCTTATGCGCGATGCCTGCAGGCTCATGCGACCTTTTGAAGAGGTGACAAATATGGTCAGTCGCACCGAAGGCACCATCAGCGACCTAATACCCTTCGCTTTCTTCCTGGAGCGTGCCGTGCGACGAGTGACAGATGAGGCTGTAGACCAGCGTGACGAGGAGCTGGAAGCGCACGATTTCTGGTCGGAATCACCAGAACGAACCCAGGCACCTGCTGCAACGCAGGGAGAGGTGCCAGAAGTGGAGTCAGAGGAGGAAGGTGGCTTTGTGGAGGAGGAGGAGGAGGACCAACAGGAGCAGGCTTCCCAGGGGGCTAGTGGTGACCTTTTGGGGACCCCTGGTCTTGTACGTGGCTGGGGGGAGGAGACCGTGGATGATGCAGTCCTTGATAATGAGGAAGTGGAGATGGATAGCTCTGCATCCAACCTTGTGAGAATGGGGTCTTTCATGCTGTCATGCCTGTTGAAGGACCCCCGTATCAAGAGGCTTAAGGAGAAGGACCTGTACTGGGTCGCAACGCTACTAGACCCTCGGTACAAGCATAAAGTGTCAGAAATGTTACCAACATACCACAAGTCCGAAAAGATGCGGCATTTACAAACCAGCCTGCAAAACATGTTGTACAATGCTTTTAAGGGTGATGTCACTTCAGGAACTCATCAACATTCCAGGGGCAGAGGTGCCAGTAATCCTGCCACGAGCGCACCTGCAAGGACAAAGCCCTTTGGCCGGTCTGTAACGTCAGACATGCAAATGTTTTTCTGTCCAAGGCAGCGCCACAACCCTTCTGGATCCACCCTCAAAGAACGCCTCGACCGGCAGGTAGCGGACTACCTGGCATTAACTGCAGATATCGACACTCTGAGGAGCGATGAACCCCTGGACTACTGGGTGCGCAGGCTTGATCTGTGGCCAGAGCTGTCACAATTTGCCATGAACCTCTTGTCTTGCCCAGCCTCAAGTGTGCTCTCAGAAAGGACCTTCAGTGCAGCAGGAGGGATTGTAACTGAGAAGAGAACTCGCCTAGGTCACAAAAGTGTCGATTACCTGACCTTTATTAAAATGAATGAGGGGTGGATCTCGGAGGGTTACTGCACGCCGGAAGACTTGTTCTGACTTCTATGCAGCTGTCCTTCTCTTCAAGCCTCATGACTCCACACACAGCTGTCCTTTAGCGTCCTCCTCCCTCCGCCACCGTTACAAACTAGGGTGCAAACCCTACTGGTTTAATTTTTTCTGGCCTCTGTGCTTCAGTGGCTGCAACCAAAAAAACTGGGCAAACAATGTCTACAAGGTCAACGTATGGCGAAAAATGACTATTTTCAGCATTTATATGGCATATTTTTTCTGGCAACTGTGCTTCAGTGGCTGCGTCCAAAAAAATGCATATTTTCTGCATTTATATGGCATAATTTTTCTGGCCTCTGTGCTTCAGTGGCTGCAACCAAAAAAATGCATATTTTCTGCATTTATATGGCATAATTTTTCTGGCCTCTGTGCTTCAGTGGCTGCAACCAAAAAAATTTATATTTTCAGCATTTATATGGCATAATTTTTCTGGCAACTGTGCTTCAGTGGCTGCGACCAAAAAAATGACTATTTTCAGCATTTATATGGCATATTTTTTCTGGCCTCTGTGCTTCAGTGGCTGCGGCCAAAAAAACTGGGCAAACAATGCCTACAAGGTCAACGACGTTGACCTTGTAGGCATTGTTTGCCCAGTTTTTTTGGCCGCAGCCACTGAAGCACAGAGGCCAGAAAAAATATGCCATATAAATGCTGAAAATAGTCATTTTTTGCCATACGTTGACTCAACGTATATGGCAAAAAATGACTATTTTCAGCATTTATATGGCATATTTTTTCTGGCAACTGTGCTTCAGTGGCTGCGACCAAAAAAACTGGGCAAACAATGCCTACAAGGTCAACGTATGGCAAAAAATTACTATTTTCAGCATTTATATGGCATATTTTTTCTGGCAACTGTGCTTCAGTGGCTGCGTCCAAAAAAACTGGGCAAACAATGTCTACAAGGTCAACGTATGGCGAAAAATTACTATTTTCAGCATTTATATGGCATATTTTTTCTGGCAACTGTGCTTCAGTGGCTGCGTCCAAAAAAACTGGGCAAACAATGTCTACAAGGTCAACGTATGGCGAAAAATTACTATTTTCAGCATTTATATGGCATATTTTTTCTGGCAACTGTGCTTCAGTGGCTGCGTCCAAAAAAACTGGGCAAACAATGCCTACAAGGTCAACGTATGGCAGTTGTTTAAAGAGAACAGTAGATTACTAGCCAGCAAAGCTACCTAAGCTAAAATGTCCCTCAAATCCCTGCAGACTTCTGTCCCTCCAATACAGAGCAGTATCAAGCAGATTACTAGCCAGCAAACTTACTATCATCTGTCCCTGAAATCACTAACAGCTCTCCCCCTACACTATCTCTTCCAAGCACACACAGGCAGATTTTTCAGATACATTTTTGCCCTTGATCCCCCTCTGGCATGCCACTGTCCAGGTCGTTGCACCCTTTAAACAACTTTAAAATCATTTTTCTGGCCAGAAATGTCTTTTTTAGATGTTAAAGTTCGCCTTCCCATTGAAGTCTATGGGGTTTGCGAACCGTTCGCGAACCGCTCGCATTTTTGCGCAAGTTCGCGAATATGTTCGCGAACTTTTTTTCCGACGTTCGCTACATCCCTACTCCTGAAGCCAAAGGCGGCTGCTACAGGCAGAAGCATGAGCCGAGACCAGGGTGCTTGCCAATGGTTCTAGATTTAGGGTGCCAACTGTTACACTCCTGGGAGGTGTTACATTTCACAGTAATTATCACACTATTTTATGGTTTTATTGATTAAAAGATGTTAGTAAATAATGTGTTAGTATTAATTATATTCCATAAGTATTGCAATGCGATTAGAATAACGATGTGCAGAAATGTAGAATTAATGCTTGCGATATGTCTATTAGTGCATGTGCTGCCTCAGCAGTTAAAGTTATCAGGGTTAAAATATATATGTTTAATCGCTTATGTTTATATGCATACCCATTGTTATGCTGCCACTTGCTGACCAAGGCTGTATTGCAAGCTCTGTATTTCCTTGTTTGTAAACCCTCCTCATATTCCTTCCTTATGTGTGACGTCAGTTCCTCCCATCATGCTCTTGTGTTCCTTCCTTCCATAAGTGAGGAGCTACAGCTCAGAGGTTAGGAAGGAAATATTCTTTTTGACCTGCAGCACTTATTCATCCACTGCTACATTGTTTATCCACCTCAAATATATTATAAAATAATTTCCTATGTTTACCCAAGTGTAATTTAAGGTCAGTTTTAACCAGTTCTTGAAACATGTCCATGGATGGACATCTAGATTGTAATGGGCAGAAATCGGAAAGTGATTTTTTAGGAATGTTGATGTGCACCACTAGTCCCTCTTCACTAAAATCATTATTTTCCTCCTGTAGAGAAACCAGATCAACAAATTGGAGAAGCTTTAGAAGGGGTTGTTCCCCTTCCTTTGTACAGTATCAGCCAGCTGGCCATAGATGTTGAGATTTTTAAAAGATCAGATCCTGATCGTGAGACCACGATCTTCTCAGAACGATCGTACGATCGTACGAATTTACCATCAACTAAAAAGACCAATTTGCCAGGAAAACAAAGGGGAGCTGCCTGCTTGGCCCTGCAAACATAGATACATTGCACTGGGACCGACAAAGATTTTTTTGACCTGGCCGATCAATTTCCCGACAGATGTCGGACGAAAAATCGTAAGATGTGCGATCGTTCGAATACCACTAACCGCACGATAATTTCGAAGGATTGGTCGGGCTTCCCTAAAATCGGTCGTTCGGCAAGAAGAATCGTCGCGTCTATGGGGAGCTTTACTTAGATCAAAAGACTAGATGTTTCTTTGTTCAACCTATATTACTATGTTTATATATAATTATTATGCTGATGCAGTGGGATTGGAGAATTTGTACAACTGCCTCATTATAATATAACATTGCTGTTTAACTAGCAGAAAAGTGATCCATGTAGTGAGAGATATTTGAATTTTTCACATTACTAATGCAGTCACTGCATGGCTTTCCCTACTACAGGTTACAGATGTTACACAATGCTCCAGGCCTACAGCTCCTCATACCTTGCATTTTGGCAGAGCAATAGAGTGAGGCAGTTCATAGGGAAGTGCTAGAACTTATAATAGGCTTGGAGTGCCTGTGCTCACTGATTCTTACTATATAATGCATTCTTGTACTTACACACAATTTGTTTTATTGTATATTGTGATTGGCCTGCCAGTATTCTCTATATCTTACTGCTCATTGTGCCATTGTCCATTGCTGTCTATGTATGTATTTGGTGTGCCAGTGCCCTCTGCTTCTAACTATATAATGTTCTTTATAGTGCTTGTGGTGCCTTCTCTATATTATGTTATGGGAGATCAGTACCTACTGCTCCTTTTTATGTCTTTTAAGTATCTCACAGTCTCTGCATGTAATGTAATGTACTTTAGGTGCCAGAATCTTTTTCCCCCTTTTCCCCATAATGTGCTTGTAGTGCAGCATTCACAGATCTCAGTTGAAATTGTACATGTGGTGTTAATACCCCCTGTCTGCAGTGCCAGACTTTAATCAAATTTGCCTCAATGCTATGGTTTGATTTTCCTGAAAATTCAGTGAAAGCACACGGGAAAGTGGGTGGAGTCCAAAGGGAGTGGCCAAAAGGGGGTGTGGTCAAAAAGTTGATGCGGTGAGCTGCACTCGCCACATATATTCTTCACTCTGGCCCCACCTGCCAAAACCATCTTCGGCTTCCTATGTTTGGTGGAACAGGTCAGATGCACCCATCACTACCCCTACTTAGTAAAATGTATTCCCATATTAGTAATCAGCCTAACATGTTTTATTTATCAGGTGAGACAAAAGGGGTCATTTACTCTGACCTCTGGTGCAAGAACACTTGGGGGGTGCAGAAGCTGGTCCTTTACAGCTGACACTGAATGCAATTTTGTCTGGGGTTCAAATCTATGCTAGGTGCACCACCTATGGGAGCAAGGCAACCCTGACTTACTGTTGGCCATAGGGCAGTCGGTAAGTAATTGGTCCCACTCCCCTGTACCCATCAGCTGTGTAACGTTGGTCCCATTTTTTTGCACTTTTTTTGCGCTTTGCCCTGAATCCAGGCACAGAACACAATGTGGGTGTTGTTAAAGTGCAGAGCACAATTCCTTTTGAATAGGGTGTTAATAAAGGGCAGATATTAAGATTTCCCAGCTCTCAAACGGCACAGCTGAGTTTCTGGTTGCGGAAAAAATACCATCTATCTAAAAAGGCTATTCATGAAACAGATTTATTAAACATCAATAAAAATTGAGTGGCTATTGTATTGTAAATGGTTCCCCTGGAAATGTGGTTTCTTATTGTACAAACTGTTATTGAAATATATATCATAAGATGCAATGATACTCCATCTAGCCTGAAGGTTCCACTTCCAGAGCATTTGTCATTATTTACCAATGACAATTCCAGCAGAGAATACTGTGCTCCCAAACCTGTCAGCAATATCATGTCTGTGGGTGACTTTTTCCATCCCTCTCATTGTTCCTTATCATTCTACTGTCTTTACGTTTTTCCACCCATTCCTGGGACTCAAACACTTGCCACACTGCACTGTGATCCTGTTACATGAAAAACCACATACATAGGGCAAGTTTTAAAAAAATATGTTAAACAAAATCCCCTCGGGTTTCGCACCCTTTCGCCAGGCGAATTAACCCTTTTCGCCAGAGTTTGCTTCGCCAAGATGAAGATAAATCCTTAACAATCTTATATCAGTGACATCATATCCTGTATGCCGAAAAGTCATAAAAAAAGACAAAAAGCTGCTTTTTTTTCAAATTTTAAAGTGGGATTATGTTTAAAAGTTGTAACTGTTAAACTTTTTTTTTGGTATTTTTTTTTTTTATAAACCATTTGAAGCTCATTCCACATTTGTTTCAGGGTGGGCTCATGTCTAGGTCAAAAGAGGATCTCTTTTGTATTTATATTGATTCCTTGGACATGTTTAATAATAAGTGGCCACTTCCAGCAACTTCACCAACATCACTATTAAAGACATATATTTGACCTCTATGTACTCGCCATATTTAGATTGACGTAAGGACAAGTATGTTAACGAAGTTTCACTAGGAGGAAAGTAAAGCTAGCGAAAATTAATAAATTAATTTTCGCTCAAGAAACTTTGGCAGCGCTCGTCTGCGAAGACAAAACAAATAAGTGTATTCACTGCAAATTAATGTTAGCAAAGTTGCACAAAGTGTGGCAGAGCTTCTGAGGTGAAAATTTGCTCTTTAATAAATTTGCCCCTACGTTTGCCCGGGGCAGTAACCCATGACAACTGGTGATGAGCACATTTTTTCGTCAGGCATGGAATCGCAGAGAAATTCTGCACTTCGCCATCTGCAACATTTTTTGCGAAACTGTAGCAAAAATCCACTGTGGAAAATTTCGCTGTAACAAAAAAAAAGTCGCCAAGACAAAATTAGCATTGAAACAAAAAAGTCACAACAAGAAAAAATGCCCATTGATTTTAATGCCTTCCGAGTAATAAACAATTGTTGCCACCTATAGACTTCCATGGGTTTTGTGATTTTTTACAACAGATAGATTCGCTCATCACTTATGATAACCAATAAGATGCTTTAAACAGGTGACAAGTAAATGCCACCTGCTGATTGGTTGCTATGCACTTTGACTTAAATTGGACTGAATGTTTTAGGAGTCTTCCTGGTGTAATTTCCAGTGTGTGGCATGTGAATGATGTATGTGCCCAATTCTTTAGGCACAACTGCGCTGTGTCTATTGATGTAAGGTGCAAAGGAAACCCTGGAGCTACCCCCAAACAAATGCAGAACCTATTTGGATGTATATCTATAGAAAAAAGTCAAATCACCTTTTTCTATCAGTTTTCACAAAAGCCCAATCTGGATACCCACATGTATTCAGGGCCCCTCTGAGATGTTCCCTCTTTCAACTTAGCCTCAGTGCTGGTGGGGATCGTTTCTGCTCTGTGATGTAGAGTTTTGATGACCCCCAGTTTGTGATCTAGTGGATGGTGGGAGTCAAACAGCAGGTACTGGTCTGTGTGGGTAGGTTTCCTGTAGACTTCTATTTCCAGCTTACCACCCTCTCTGACTCTTACCAAACACTCCAAAAAAGCCAGTGTGTTATCTTGCACATCTTCTCGTGAAAACTTGATGTTGTGGTCCACTGTGTTGTGTTCAGTGAAAGTCTGTACCTCCTGTGTGCGTATTTTAATCCATGTATCATCCACATAACGGAACCAATGACTGAGAGTGATTCCTTTGAAGCTATCCAGGGCCTTTTCTTTCCACTTCTTCCATGTACTGGTTTGCCACAATGGGCGAAACTGGTGATCCAAAAACATAACTATTTGCAAGTACCTTTAATGAAAGTGATTTTAGAAGCAACTCACTTTAGGGAAAAGTGCAAGTCACCCACTGTGTCTGCGGACGTAAATGAGCCCTTATAATTTTATGTTTGTGCGTCTCACATTGTCAATTGTGGAACTACAGGGGTTTGGGGGTGTGATAGTACCCGGGCCTCCGGTGCGCTAGTTCTATTACCGCAAACTGTGTAAGTAAGCTTCAGCTTTAATTTGCTTTAAATTGTGCCACTATCAACACTTCCCTTCCCCACCTCTGACTGTTGGTTGGAGAGGATATTGGGCACATGCTGGAGATTCCCAATGAAAATATATATAAAAAAAATCTAACAATGATCATGCAGTATAACACAATGTCATTGGTACGTTGATGAAGGACATTTTCCAGGCAAGGGCCCCCACTGAGGCCCAGATCCCAAAGCGAATGCTCTCTCACTGCCCTTAATATGACCCTAATTCTTTTTTTATTTTGTCATTGGAGTAAAAAGGAAAGGGCACAATAGATATTGGAAATTAAATAGTAATATTTCTATTAAGTCAGCATGTTACTTGCATGAAGACAGTAGGCCAGTGCCTAAAGCACCATTAAAGACAAACCTATTTTCATTTATACAGGACAGTAGAAGTAGGCTGAAGAAAGATCACATTTTTTAATTTTGAAGGTGTTCTCCAGTTACAGCTCATTCTTGGCAGTGATAGCTGCACACAGGGAAGGTGGATAAGTGAATGAGGACGATGCAGAGGAATAGGGTTCTCAATTCAAAGGAGTGCACAGGTATAAGGGTGGCCATAATAAACACGTGGTTCCATGTACACTTGGTTAGCATTACAGTCACAGACCAGTATAATGTTATTGTATGGACGCGAGTAACACAACCATATAAATATAAAACAGTGATCCCAGTGGCTCAAGAGTAACATGTTTCTTATCATTACCAACCTAATGAATGCTGCTCCCAGTGGCTTCCAACAGGTGCTTATTTTTAAATTCCAGTCAAGTCTTGGTTGCATAAAACCAGATGTACTGCCGAACAGACTGCCAGTCTACATAGGGAATACCACATATCCAATCACAGCCCGTATTTTGTACCACCCAGGAAGTTTTTTTATGCTTGTGTTGCTCCCCAACTCTTTCTACATGTAAATGTGGCTCATGGGTAAAAAAAGGTTGGTGATTGCCGATATAGAATCAGCATCTCTGCACCAATATGTTTGTGTGGTGGGGGTCACCATTTCAATATAACCTTGAATCATTGTGCCAATATGGCTTGGGGGCAATTATATCAACAGCTACTACTAATTTCAAACGCACATCTTCCAAATGGGTAAAAGCCATGCACATCACACACCCACCGTTCCATGGAACACTCATCGGCCCCCACACACTGGCTTGCCCCTGCAATTAGCAAATTAAGTGATTTTTCCAGCATAGTCACTGTTTAGAGGAGACAGTTTATTTCTTTAATTTAACAATGGCGGCTGAAGCTTATGGTGCCTTGAAGTACTCTGCTCTTATTTTCTTGTTTGTATGCCCTTCCTCTTTAATAATATATTTTTGCATTAAAGCCATCCTAAAACAAACAGCGTCAAGAGCCCCATGTTTCCTGCAGAACAGGGAGACAGAGAAGGATCCTTGACTACCTGCATGGTCAGTTTATAGTGCCCTTAAACTAGAGCAATAAAAGCCGGTAATAAAATTGAGCAGCATGTATATAAAATTACTGAAATGCGGCTCCCCCCACATGTTCATAGCCCCCTGGAGAGACATAAATCATTCATTTCTCTACATCGGAGTGACCGCTTGACTTGCTTGTGGCTTTAATCCACTCTGCAAGCTGTTGGGGATAAATCACACTTAATACTCCTGGGAGAGATATTGTCTATATACATATCTATATCTGCCAGGAGGAAGTGGCCAGGGCTGCTGTGTATGGGGAACGGGAGACATGAGTTATCGGTGCTGGGCTGGGCGACTGCAACCTGGGGCAAGTCTGTCTGCCTGTTTCCAGTAAAAGTAGATTGGTATTATTATGCTTTATATGTTGTAGGGATGAAATGTTGTGCTTGGAGCCAGCAATCTGCACATTGATCAACAAATGAAAAACACAATTAAAATGAAAAAAAAAAAAGGCTCCCTCTTTAATAGAAATTCACTATATGTCTCCTTAGTTAAGAAGACAAAATGAGGGGCAACTGCCCTAACACCTACTAAGCAGTAGGGATGTAGCGAACGTCGGAAAAAAAGTTTGCGAACATATTCGCGAACTTGCGCAAAAATGCGAGCGGTTCGCGAACGGTTCGCGAACCCCATAGACTTCAATGGGAAGGCGAACTTTAACATCTAAAAAAGACATTTCTGGCCAGAAAAATGATTTTAAAGTTGTTTAAAGGGTGCAACGACCTGGACAGTGGCATGCCAGAGGGGGATCAAGGGCAAAAATGTATCTGAAAAATCTGCCTGTGTGTGCTTGGAAGAGATAGTGTAGGGGGAGAGCTGTTAGTGATTTCAGGGACAGATGATAGTAAGTTTGCTGGCTAGTAATCTGCTTGATACTGCTCTGTATTGGAACAAAAAAATAAATAAAAGCAGTCCTTACAAGGACTACTGTTATTGCAGCAGTCAGCAGATGAGATCAGAAGCAGGACAGCTGCCCACTGCAGCTACATACAGAGCACTGCAGTAGAAGGTAGATTACTAGCCAGCAAAGCTACCTAAGCTTAAATGTCCCTCAAACCCCTGCAGACTTCTGTCCCTCCAATAACAGAGCAGTATCAACACGATTACTAGCCAGCAAACTTTCAACTGTCCCTGAAATCACTAACAGGCAGCAGCTCTCTCCCTACACTATCTCTTCAGCACACACAGGCAGAGTGAAAAAAACGCTGCAGGGCTTCGGTTTTTATAGGGAAGGGGAGTGGTCCAGGGGAGAGCTTCCTGATTGGCTGCCATGTACCTGCTGGTCTGGGGTGAGAGGGCAAAAAAAAGCGCCAACAATGGCGAACCCAAAATGGCGAACGTCGCGCGACGTTCGCGAACTTCCGGCGAGCGCGAACACCCGATGTTCGCGCGAACAAGTTCGCCGGCGAACAGTTCGCGCCATCTCTACTAAGCAGGAGATGTATACAAAGGGAGATGTGGGAAGGGAGAATATAGTATATCTAGTGGAGATTTTAGCAGAACATTCTCTCCAGTACCAATGCTCATAATTATATTTTCATATTATTGTTCATAACTGACCAGTGTAACAAGTATTACCAACCACTTAACAGCGACACTTAACTTTATAGCATCAATGATTTTACATAGCTACCCAATAATGGGGTCCCCAGAGGGACCTATTCATAGTGAGGGCACAGTGTGTATTTAAATGTGTCCCCTTTTTAAATTAGGGTTTGTAAATTGCCTAAACAAGCTGTCCATGGGGAGCCCCGTAACTTTAGCTGCTAATGGTTCCTGTTCAAGTGCGTGAAATACAATCAGCAACTTGCACAGTAACAAAACAAAAGAGAACATATATGGAGATCATTTTCCTTTTAATGCATTGTACTTTAAATAAGTTCAACACTACAGTAACAACACCAGGCATAGTTCTGATTCCTCTTCCCTCTTCAGTTTGTACTTTCTCCCCTGGTTTTAAGACTACTGTCTGTTAATTAACTGTGACCTCATTCTATCACTTTGGGTCAGTAGCTCTGGGCAGTATCTTTCTTAGTTTTCACATTGACAAATAAATAAGCCAAAAACTAACCTTCAACTGTTCTTACCACATCTTTTAATTAGATTGCAGGAATGAAACCTTCCCAGGGCTCCCAGATAGTTGCATCTCAATAGTAATATAATCGTATACTCTTTCTACAGGAAGAACCCTCTGGACTATATGTTGGAGCTTTACAGCCAGAGAATCAAGACTCAGAAACTAGAAACGTGTTTTACGGCTTATTCTCTATTTCCTGCTAATTTCTTAAAAATGGAAGCCATGCTCAAGATTACTCAGATGGTCTCCATATGAGCCAACAACTATTGTAATGACTTAATAAGTGCCCATATTCTTTTGAATGACCCCATTTCTAATTGGTCTAACCAGCAAGCTGGTAAATTCTTATTTTCAATTCCCTTCCAGGACATTTACATTTACTAAATGGTGAATAGTGTTTTTTCTATGATTTGTCAAAATGACAATTTGCAACAACATCGCCAATGTATTAAAAGATGAGTAAGACAATTTGCTAGAGAAAAAGCTAGCGCAAAACAAGTTTCATACCGCTACACCAGCCAATTTTCGTCCAGGTGAATGAACGTTAATCCACAAATTTATCAAAGAATAACATTTCTATACGTTACCATTTTTTCCAAAGACTATTTCACCAGGTTCTGCATAAGATGAAGCTACATAGTCAGCATTATTATGTCAGTGGCATCATATCTTGTAATCCAATAAAGTCATAAAGAAAGACAAAACGCTGGCGCTTTTTTATTAATGTGGGATTATGTTTGCAAGTTGTAACTGTTAAATATACAGTTTTTTTAACCATTTGAAGCTCATGCCACATTTGTTTGAGGGTGGGCTCATGTCTGGGACAAAAGATGGTCTCTGTCTTTATTTCACTTCCTTGGACAATTTTAATAATAAGTGGCCACTTTCACCATCACTAATAAAGAATTACATATGACCTTTATGTAGCTGCCATATTTAAATTGATGTAAGCGTAAGTATGTTAACAAAGTTTTGCTAGGAGGAAAGTAACGCTAGAGAAAATTTGCTAAGAAACTTTCACGCTAACACAATTTTTTGTGTTCATTTGCCAAAGTTTCACATTCTGATGAATACTCATAGTCATCACAAAATAACGTCTGATGTAGTTGAACGAAGTAGACATAAGTTATTCTGTCCCCAGGAGTGAGAGATAGAGGTAGTATAGCTAGGGAGCAGCCTGGATCTCCAAATAGGCGAATAGAAGGATTAGTAGTTCTACCTGCAGAGCAGGGACTCAAGTGTACAGACTTGGAACTAGACACTTCTGAGTTGACTCAATCCACACTATGGGTAAGATTGGGCAAGAATCTTTGTACGTGAGTAAATGTTGAATATTTGCACTGCATCTACATGTGACTGTCTTCCTGAGGTTTTCCTATGTTTTGTTTTAAGAACCACTAGTACCCAATTGATTTAATCAACCCGAAAGTTAATCCCAGAGATAAAGATGTGCATGCTTATTTGTATGTTTTTACAGATAGTTCTGGAATACAGCACTTCCATTTAACTATCGGGATATACCTATATGCCAGAAAAGATAAGTGTGGTATGTATGAAATTGCCTTTTGAAGGCTGCAGTAAGATATGACAAGTACACTAGTGTGGCCCTTATCTGTGAGTTGAAGAAATCAAGAAATCAAGTTAGAGAAAATAGCTTTAGAGAACATGTAGAATAGGCAGGT
The DNA here is from genome assembly GCA_038501925.1 of Xenopus petersii. Taxonomy (NCBI): domain Eukaryota; kingdom Metazoa; phylum Chordata; class Amphibia; order Anura; family Pipidae; genus Xenopus; species Xenopus petersii. The sequence continues at coordinate 106,854,642 of CM076677.1, forward strand.
GAGGCAGCAGGGTCTATATGTATGGAGAAGTCACTCAATGTTTTAGGTGATGTGTTGTATTATACAAAGTAGGCAAAAGAGGAAAGACAGATCATGTAGGGTGCTGTGAATAGATGCAGTGGAGGTAGCTGTCCTTTAGAGGAGGTCTAAAAGTTAGTGAATAAAAACAAGGGTTATTGTTTCATATTTCAAGTCTTCTACTATCATCACATTTAGACGTGAGGCAACGTAGGGGGTTCTTCACAGTGAGGACAGTGAGGTTGTGGAATGGCCACCTTAAATACCCTCTCATGATTGGACACACCTGCCTACGAAGTTCAAGGCTTAATAAACTAATCCGACAAATTTGGTGTTGGCAGTAATCAGTATTGAGCAGTTAAATGCATTAAAATTAGCAAAATTTCAAGGGTACCGAAATTTCTGCACAGCCAGTTTTTCACATTTGATTTAATTTCATACAACTGAATACTGCTTCACTAAAAATCTTTGTTCAGAAAACACCCCAGTACTCAGATGTTCATGGGAAATGAAAGACATACCACTGTTATCTTTTTTGTTGAAAGTGGAGTAAATTATTATGCAGACTGAGAGGGGTTCCCAGACTTTTTCATATGACATACACTTGGAATCTACAAAGGTGCTTTATTTGCTTTGTTTGGGGTGAATGGTCCCATGTAGCAGTGGATGTACAAGTGCTGCGAGTCAAAAAGAATATTTCTTTTCCTAATCTCAGAATAGCTCCTCACTCATGGAATGCCGGAACAAAAGAGGATAATGTGAGGAACTGACATCATACATGAGGAAGGAATAGGAGGAGGGTTTTATAAACAAGGAAAACCCTGTTTTCTGCTGTATAGCTTTGGTCACTAGGTATAAGTGTAATTGTGGTTAAGAATTTAAACATAGGCAATACATTTTTTTTAAACATTTTAAACTTTTAACTACTGGGACAGCACATGGGTAAAAAAGGTTGGGGACTCCTGCTTTAAGGAATAGGGTAAAATATACCAAAAAAAAGTCAAGATTTTGGCTTTTGGCACCACTCGTTCATCATTCAGGCACACAAGCAAAGGGGTGCCTTTAGGTTAAGGTAATAGGCAACTCTATACCAGTGAATTTATGGACATTGCAAGTTGTCTGTTATGCATGTCTCTTAGAGGTTCTGTCTAAAACAAAACAAGGTGTCACGGTGGGCACCCTAATTCCAGAATCAAATGCTAAGCACCCTGTTCACGACTCTTGCTTCTGCCTTTAACAGCCGCCTTTCACCTCGGGAGGAGCCCTCGCTAATCGGGTGCCACCAGGTCTTAATAAGAGAGGTGCCAAGCTAAGGGTTCTGGACGAGCAGAGGGGCACAATGGTAAAGCAAAGTCTTTTGGGCAGAAAGGCACAATACAAGGCGTAGGCAGAACGCATAGTCAGATCAGGCCAGATCGTGGCAGGCAGAGTACAAGCGGCGTCAGACAAGCATAGTGAAATATAAAAATGTAAAAACAGTGCAGTAAGATAAATAATAACTATGCAAACTGAATTAAATCTTAGTAAAAGGTTTATATATATTGCTTTAATGTTCTATAAAGTTGCTCCAGTTAACCTATGTTCAACGGAATGACTGTCATTCATAAAGCTATATGTTATATGTTATATGTTGGGTTAATTCTTCTGTGCTTCTCCTACTTGCTTCTTTGTCCTCCATAATGACCGTGTTTTCTTTGTTCATCCATACAGCAGTTGATACTTTCCATGTTTAAAAACACTGTTAAAAACACATTAATTAATTAGGAAGCCCTAATGAAACCTATTTTAATATTGTAATGTCTTTACAAAGATTAAAGTCTTAAGACATATAAACATATTCTGCCCCATTTCTTTAAAGTGCCCCCAGACTTAAGTGAATTTGTAATGGACTGCTTTTATTGGCATTACTAAGAGACTCATGCAGTATTCTGCACATTTTGCTCTTCACATATTTCTGATAAAAATTAGATACCGCCATCCCTGGATAAAACTTTGGTGGGGTGGGGTCCTTTTTTTTTTTTTTTAAATAACATCATGGGGGTATTACTATCATTCTGATTTCAATATATAAAACAGTCCCTTGTACTTGATCCAAACTAATATATAATTAATCCTTATTGGAAGCAAAACCAGCCTAGTTAATTTATTTAATGTTTACATGATTTTTTAGTAGACAAATTATGAAGATCCAAATTACGGAAACATCTGTTATCCCGAAACCCCCAAGTCCTGAGCATTCTGGATTACAGGTCCCATACCTGCATTTGGATAAGCAGGGCCTATTCTTTCCCATATAGTTAATGATAATAATAAGGAATGAACAAACATTTTTGTCACTTTTTTACGTAATTGTGAGAGTAAAATTTTGTAAATTCAAATACATTTTATGGGTGCTTGACAAAAGTCAAATCAAGCCATGGATGGTATTCACCCCAGAGCTCAGTTTTTTTATTTCCATTTTACATAATTTTTCATGATTCTTTGAGGTCTTGCATGGTGCCGAGAGATTGGTAAATTGCTAATGTGCTTATTTAAGAAGGGATCCTACTTTCAGCCTGAAAACCATAAGTTTGATATCAGTGGTAAGAAAACTTTTAGAAATAAAGGGTAATAAAGGATAATATATAAGGAGGTGAGCAGAATCCTAGAGTGTGGGTTGGCAGTGAATGCGATCAACTTTGCTAAAGCATTTTATACAGTACCACACAGAAGGTTACTGGTTAAATTAATGAATATTGACCTGGAACATTACATGTGTACTTGGATAAAAAATTGGTTGAAGGATAGATTACAAAGTATTGTACTAAATAGAACATTTTCTCGTTGGACAAGCATTGGGAGTGGAATACTGCAGGTGTCTGTCGTGGGCATTCTACTGTCTCTATTTTTGCTGATGCTCTGTGCTGTCTATACTTTCAAGACAGGTCAAGATGAACAGAATGAATACTAAGGTGGTCAAGGACAGGCAGAGGTCAGGGGCAGGCTGAGTTTAATTGTTGTTGGTTCACAGACAGGAGTCATAAGGCAGGTAGAGATCAAGTGAAGGAGAAGTCTGAGAAACAAATAATCAGTACCAGAAGCTGAGAATCATAAGTGCAAAAACTGGAGTGAGGAATATCAGCAAGCACTGTTTACTTCAATTGGCATCCTTATAAAGGTGCTACATATGCAGGAGTGTCCGTATACAATTTCGTCACATGGGACGAACAAACGCACACCCAAACAAACACACAGACGCACGTACCAGCACATACATGTGCACCTCAGCACATGCACAAAGACAAGCATGCCACACCAAAACATGACGGAGCCTTTCATTTCCATGGTGGATGCTGCCACTTTTTCAAAAAGAATTGACCACATTGTAAAATTGGGAAAACTATTAATGTTCATAAGTGCAAGGTTATGCACTTTTGGTGTCTCCTAAATCAAAAAGAATATGGGAATTTTTGTGAAAAAAGTTGTGCAACTCTAGGTAGTGTTTTTTACCTCATTATAAGACCCTGTTAAGGTCTCACTTTGAGTATACAGTGCAGTTTTGGGTTCCAGTCCTTTGGAAGGATATTAATGTGCTGGAAAGAGGGCAGAGTTGTGCAACTAAACTGGTAAAGGGAATGAAAGAATGAAACTATGAGGAGAGAATGTCAATGTTGGGGCTGTTTTCTCTGGAAAAAGGGTGCTTGTGAGGGGATATGATTATTCTGCAAAGGTATGTACATATAACCCTAATTTGGTTACTGTCTCTTTAAATAGCAATTAACCCTTTGCAATCCAGGGCCCTGAATCCCTTTTGTATATGAAAAGTACTGGGAACTGGGATTTACAGCGCAGTGCCTCCACCTAGTGAACACTGAAGAGCACACCTCAGGGGGTACCATTAGGAAAAATAAAACACAAAAGTTTGCAATGAAACAAATCCATCTTTATGTAAAAAATAGTGAAAAAGGGCCCCACGCTTAAATCCTTGCCAGTATCCTCCCTTGGGTGGCTCTCTCACCGGAGGGGGGGTTCTTAGAGGCAGTTACACTGGAGATTACAGGAAGCTCTGCAGCAGGATCAATCTTACCAGTGGCACCTTGTACCTCCTGAGTATAAGGTTGGCAGGGATCAGAATGGTCTCTCTCTCTCTGTGTGCTTCAAGATATGCAGAACTCTCAACTAAAACTGCAGAGCATGAAACAGCAGCCTGTCTGCACTCCTGGACAGTCTTACACAAACTGGTTCTGGCTACAAAGTCACGCACTTCCCAGGGATGCACTGGGTAGCCCAGCAAATCGGGTGGCTCGCCAGTCTGTAACCGGGCTGGATGATGTCACAGACAGGGGAAAGACTTGTCTGATCCCCTACATAGTATGTATTATTACATGTACAATTTTATAATTCACTTATAATAAATGTACGAGTACAAGTAACATTCTTCCCAAATGGCTGTCTGATCATATGAAAATAAAATCTCGCCCGCTATACAATTCTTGACATTATTTCATGTACACCACAGCAAAAAAGCTTAAGTAGAATAGATATGATAACAATGACAGAAATAATCACAGTTTAGTGAACTGGATCTGGCATTATTTCTGCAAATCCTTATTGGCTTCTATTGCATTTAAGTAAATGGATTCCATAATAGCAATGGCTTCCATCCCAATTCCATCACTGACTTAATCAATATGTGTCAGTCAGCTTGTTTTGCCCATTCAATTGATTTGTCTAAAAATTCTTTCCTTGCAATATGTTTGTACAATAGTTTTTTATTATCCAATATTCTTCAACAAATGATTACATTTATAAATAAAGGCAAATACCTGTACTACAAATGATAGTACACATCCGACTGACTGGTCACATCCACAGTAAATACATACATTTTCTGAAATACATCTATTATCTATTACGTGACCAGCATAAGATATTAGTAGACAATCATAAAGAATATAAAGGCAAAAGAATCATACAAACCATGAGTTGCCTGTTTTAAGCAGAAATATTTTTTGCTGCAGTGATTTTCTGTGAAAGAAGCAGTTCTTTTAAGTTTGTAATTCAGAATTTAAATGTAGAAACGTAAGCACTCAGGCACCATGTGCTGCACTCTCAGGAAAGATGAGTGTTGCAGAATTCATTTTGTAAAGAGCCTATTAATATCATGGCTGTGCCATTGTTTTGATGGCTGTAATAGAAATGCATAGGTGGTTAACCAAGCCTGAAAGATTGAGTTATGATTATTATTCTGAAAGCGGAGTCATAAAGGTAACTTCTGTACTGCACAAGGGGAAAAATGAGCTTGCAGTTACCCTGGGGTTATCTCATAATGCTGTACAGCTGTGCGAAACTTAATATGGCTCAATTCTTTTATATAGCCTAATACCATTCTGTAATTACAGGAGCAGCTAAAAATGATATACTGTAAAACAGCTACTTAGACTAAAATGCCATGCCGAGAACATACAGTGAATAATCAATAAGGACACTCACTGCTGTGGGGAAATCCATGCACGTTAAAAGAGTACTAAATCCTAAAAATGTATATGGTTAAAAATGCCATATTTTACTTATTAACTTATTGCACCAGCCTAAAGTTCCAGCATCTCAATAACAGCAACGATCCAGGACTTCAAACTTGTCACAGGAGGTCACCATCTTGGAAATTGTCTGCGACACTCACATGTTCAGTGGGCTCTGAGCAGCTGTTGAGAAGCTAAGCTTAGGGGTCATTGCAAATTTACAAGCAGGAAATGATATTTGTCTGTAATATAAGCTGATGCTACAGGGCTGATTATTAAATTCTTATGCTAATTGCACTGGTTTCTGTGCTGACATGTAGAAACTGACAACAGCACAGAACATGTGCAGTGAATCAGCAGAAAAGAAGATGGGGTGCTACTGGAGGGATATTTGGAAGCACAGATCTTCCCTGCTAAAGGGCTGTGTTTGCCTTGGGCTGGTACAGAAGGCCAACATTTAGGGGCCGATTCACTAAATTCGAGTGAAGGATTCGAAGTAAAAAAACTTCGAATTTCGAAGTTTTTTTTGGGCTACTTCGACCATCGAATGGGCTACTTCGACCTTCGACTACGACTTCGAATCGAAGGATTCGAACTAAAAATCGCTCGACTATTCGACCATTCGATAGTCGAAGTACTGTCTCTTTAAAAAAAGCTTCGACCCCGTAGTTCGGCAGATAAAAGCTACCGAAGTCAATGTTAGCCTATGGGGAAGGTCCCCATAGGCTTGCCTAAGTTTTTTTGATCGAAGGATATTCCTTTGATCGTTGGATTAAAATCCTTCGAATCGTTCGATTCAAAGGATTTAATCGTTCGATCGAAGGAATAATCCTTCGATCGTTCGATCAAATTTTCTGCGCTAAATCCTTCGACTTCGATATTCGAAGTCGAAGGATTTCAATTCCTAGTCGAATATCGAGGGTTACTTAACCCTCGATATTCGATCCTAAGTAAATCTGCCCCATAATGTTCACAATGTTTAGCTTACTTCTATAGTTAAGCTTTAGTTCTCCTTTGAAGTTCTCATGAACAGACTCATTAAAACTTTCGTAGAAATTAGGGGTGTTAGTAGGTTCTGTAGGGAGCACACCCACATCAAAAATGGGATAGGACGGGCCAGGCTGCACAACACTCTTCTACACAATGTAAGGAGCAAGGTGCAAGGAGCACTTCAGGACTTCAATAAGGGACTACATAAGGGGAGATGGTGAAGATCTGGACATTGTGTAAATAAAGAGCCAGAACAGACTGGTGTGTAGAGACAGAGCAGAATTCAACGGGAATGGCTTGGTGTAGAGAAAGAATAGTCTGGACTGTCATGGAGTTGGTGTATAGACAGCAGCACAGAGCAGGTATAGAGTCAGAACAGACTGGAGCCAAATGTAGAGACATTGAACAAGCCACAGTGTATTCAAAAGTATGTTTTAAACCAACATTTTTCTTGTTTTTTTTTTTTTCCAATATATAACTGTAAGTCATAATTAATTTTGCCTAAAATATATATTTTGAATGAAAATTGTCCTTTTCCCCACCCTTGGAACATATCATTCCAATTTATCATATTTAGGAACTTCATGATTACCCCTTTTCACAATAAAACCACCCCATGTGTGCACTGGCAGGTGGATGCCAGATAGGTGCTGCTACAACATGGGGTAGATCAGAGTGTGATTATGTGCCATTAACTTTAAGCACCAAAGAGCAGGGACCTTCTTACCTACTGTTGTGGGCAGTATTTGTATATAGAATGTGTGCACCCTTCTTTTACACAGAATTACAAGTTAGTAATAATATAATATAAAAAATGCAAACAACTCAGAAAGTAAAATCAAATAATGAAAATTGAGTATCACTCCAGAATGAAAGAATGAATGAGGCTACAAGAGAATAGATTTTTACTGCAACAGGCAAAATTTCATTGTATCTCATTTGACCAGGAATTTTCTTACACCACCTCATGGTGGTTTTAAAAATAATTTCTAAGGGGCATAGAGAGAGCTTAATAATAAGGGTTTTTTTTCAACACCTGAAACGTTTCTGTCTCCCCTCCTCTGATAACGGCCTTGGAAAAAAGAAGACTTTCATGCTATTGCTGGAACACAGTACTGCAAGACCTTTCTGTAGGTTTATATGGAGTTCATAAATGAAAAGGCCTCTTTTTTCTATATAGCTAGATAAGCTTTCTGTGGAAAGCAGCATATCATTCTGCTAGATGATATGAAGGTACAGACATGTTTTGTACATTAAATGAAGAATAGGCACACATTGGAAATAAAAAAACACAAAGTAGAAACAGAGCAAGGGCTGAACCCTAGGACTTTCTGCCACAAAGAATTAGTGTTTGCTTGATAATAGGGGAATGGAACAGAGAGGTAGGAGATGGGAAGGAAGACAGTGACTCACCAGGTAACAAGTGATTAGGTTTGTGTATATATGAACAAAACAGGAAACTATAGTCACAAACCAAGTTAATGTAAGAATTGAAAGCCAGAGAGTCTTTAAAGGGGTGGTTTACCCTTAAGGTAACTTTTATTATCTTACAGAATGGTCAATTCTAAGCAACATTTCAAATGGTTTTCATTATTTATTGTTTATAGTTTTATAGTTATTTTCCTTTTTCTTGTGACTCTTTGCAGTTTTCAAATCAGCGTTGCTGACCCCTTCTAAAAAGTAAATGCTCTGTAAGGCTACAAAAGTATTGTTATTGCTAATTTGTGTTACTCATATTTCTATGCAGGTGCACTCTTTTTCATATTGCAGTCTCCTTTTCAAATCAATGCATGGATGCTAGGGTCATTTGGAACCCAGCTACCTGATTGATTAAAATACAAATTGTAGGGGGGGCGGAGCTGGCCACGAGTGGGAACGGACGTGCTTCCAGAAGCTCCGTGTACTACAGCATACTTAGCTGTCTTGGACACGCTCGCTGCAATCTGGGCTGTCGGTACTGTTTGCCGGATACTTCCTGCAGTCAGTGGACTTCGTGTCGGTGCCGTCTGAGGGCTGTACTGGGAGAAACGGCTCATTTTGTTGCTGGGGCCTCTGGGACTCGCTGCGCACTACGTTGCTGGGCGCCATCTCGTCCATTCGACTCTTCATAGTAGAACAGTCACTGCATATTGTTACTGCGTATCTTGCTGGGTGCCTGTACTTTGTCTGAAACTGGTCTTTGCTGCACTATACACATAGAGGCATTGCCTAGGCCCTAAGTGCGCACCACAAACGAGCGCTTCCTGCAAGGCTCTGCTGATTACACACTGTTCTCTTTTACCTGCCAGAGACTATACACCTGGACTGCCATTACATCCCTTACCTATATGATTGCTTAGTCCTATTAATACGGTACACAGAGTTTCCTATCGCTGTCCATCAATGCATATACCTGCTGCCTTTTAAGATCATACTCCGTTACCCCCCCACATTGATCCCTGTTATCTATCCCAACTATCCATAAATTGTCTATGGATATTAATGACTGCAACTATATTTTGAATGGATAACAAGCACACCTCAACTACGATGTGCCTCTTTTAAGGCCACGGGTGTACTCCTTGGAGCCATAATAACGCCATCTACTGTGGCATTGCGGATTCAGAACACTTCACACATCCATTCATGCAACTCTCACAAGTAACACCTGTATCTAGGAGTTGCATGACATATTGGATAATCCTATCACAACTACACAGAATCAACACCTCTGTGAGTTTCTTCAGATGTCACCTCTTTGAAGAGTTACAATGTGCCATTGTAAATGGATTAATGGAAGAGTTTATATGCCGAGAAGTTCCCACACCAGTCAGTTGAACTGAAGAAGCTGCTCGGATGAGTAGTGAAACGTCTTCATTGATTACTCAGCAAGTCCAGTTGTTTTTAGATTGACCTATACTAGATATACTATGACCTGGATGAATGAAAATCTTCATAGTCTTATTGATCTGGACTTTTGGTTATAATTCCTCTCCTGGATTATTCTTCTTGATCCACTTTACTGTACGATGGGGAAATTAGGGAAAGCTGCCCCTCCTCACCAGGAAAAACAAAAAGAAAAGAAATCCCATAATCTGGATGTTTATTTGGCTAAAGAATCTGGCTGTGCAGTCAGTTGGTCGGAGGCAGATGACGAACACGCTGAACAATCTCTTCCACAACGACCATCTACTAAACCGCACTCAAGAGATGTTGCATTAATTAAACAATTTTTTAAATAATGTTATGTACAGAGTTGGATGTGACTACTAAAAAGATAACCGCCTCCTTATTAAAGGAAATAAAGGAAATTGGTAAGAGAACGGACATGTTGGAGACCAGAATGGATGATACAACCACAGTATTGGAAGGCCATGAGACGGATATTGACACACTCCGATTTTAATTACAAGAGTTACAAGACAAACTTGAGGATATGGAAAATCGGTCCCGCCGGGGAAACATCAGAATCAGGGGATTACCTGAATCTTACATAAATCTAGAGGATGACATGATGGAATTTTTTAGCAATCTGGTTCCACAACTCCCCACATCCAAACTGCAAATCGATAGGATTCACAGAGCGCTGGGAAGGCCGCCGCAAGAAGGGAACCCCAGGGATGTTATCCTCAAACTTCACTACTACACTACCAAAGAAGCTATTATGCAAGCAGCAATCTCCCCAACTGGAACACGAGGGCCATCCTCTTCAACTATTTGCGGACATTGCTCCGGCTACGATAGCCAAAAGGAGGTCTTTTAAACCCATCACAGCGGTCTTACAGCAGCATAATATCAAATATAGATGGGCTTTCCCCTTTCGTCTCTATTTTTTGCATCGTGAAAAACAATACTCAGTTACAGCTCTGGAGGAAGCGACTGAACTGTTACACCAACTTCAACTCAAGCTGCAACCTCCTACCAACTCTTCTCCACAAGGAGCAGGTTGATTGTATTTCTGATGTTTGACATTCTTACCAAAAGTTCTGGACAGATCAATGCTCATATCCAATGCTTGATAACTAACCGATTTTATTTCTTGCATGTATCTTTTTTCCTTCAATGCTATTCCAGTGTTGAAAAGCTTTCAGGTTATGTTTCTGATAGGCTCCAAGAATCAACCTGTTATTCCATTCCTACCAGGGTTACACTTTGAGACGTCGCATGAAGGTGACGTATGGAGTTCAAAACATTTTATGTACTTTGAATTTATTTCTCTGTTTGTTTATGTTTTCAGTTAAGAATTTAGTCTACTTGCAACTGAGCTTTCTCCACCTACAGAACAGTTTTACTCCTAATGCTCTTCAATTAGATTCCCAATCATCCAGCACTAGCCATATACTTAGGTTATTAAAAACTATATGGTGTTATGGCTAACTTAAAAATTATCACTCATAAGGTACAGGGTTTCAACTCTCCGCACAAACGGACAAAAGCTTTTAAGTATTATCGTTCTATTCACTCTGATATTGTGTTCTTGCAGGAGACACATTTTTCCTTAGAATCTAAACCCTCGTTTTTATCCTGTTACTTCCCAACTTACTTCTTAGCCTCGGGTCCTGAGAAAAAGAATGGTGTGGCAATTTGCTTAGCTAAAGGTGTACACTTTAACCTTGAGACCATAAACAGAGATCCGAATGGTCGGTACCTTTTATTAGTTGGAGAAATTCAAGATGTTACACTTACGCTTCTAAATTACTATGCACCAAATACGGGTCAGGACACTTCTTTTGCAATGCTGGGTAAAGTAATACAAGCACATCAAATGGGTCCATTGATACTGGCGGGTGATACCAATATTTGTCTTAATGCAAAACTTGATAAAACTTACAAGAATGCTCAGCATATTGCATCTGACTCTAGCCAAACCAAGAAAATATTGGAAATACTCCAAAGATTATCTGTAATAGATGCCTGGAGGGAAAGATGGCCTTTAACCAAGGATTTTACATACTTCTCTAACCCACATAAAACGTATTCTCGTATAGATCATATTTTTTGTTCCAAACGTTATTGCCGAATTTGGTTGCTGCAAAAATTTTGCCAATAACATGGTCAGACCACTCCCTGGTCTCGATAGATCTAAGATCATTAATATGTAGGCCTTCCCAAGGTAGATGGAGATTAAATAACACACTCCTAACGACTCCCCAATTGTGCTCGCAAGTTGAAGATGCTATAAAACAATACTTTGATCTCAATCATGGCACAGTTGCCTCACCGATAACATTGTGGGAAGCTCACAAATCCGTGATAAGGGGGGAATTAATAGGTTTGGCGGCTGCCCGCAAAAAGCAGAAAAAAGCAAAAATACAAGACTTACAAAACAGATTATTAAATCTGGAAATGCAGAATAAGGCAAATTACTCCCCCAGACTGCAGACTTCTATTATTGATACTAAATGGGAACTAGATCTACAATATACGCTTGATGTAGATAATATTTCCCAATGGCAAATTAATAGGCATTATTGTAAAGGAAATAAGCCAGACACTCCCTTAGCCCGTACTTTGCATTCAGTCATGTCCCCGAATATACCCTTACATAAAATACGTACTAAAAATGGAACGATTACAGGTAACCCGGAAAAAATTTTGCAGGAATTTAAGGAGTTTTACTCTAAAATATATCAAGCACCAACCAAATTCGCTAAAACCCAAGCCGATAATTCATTTGCGAATTTACAGCTCCCTATCCTAACTCCAGAGCAGAAACAAATAATGGATAACAATATTACAACTGAGGAAACCCTGTTAGCCATTAAACTGCTTCCTAATTCTAAAACACCTGGACCAGATGGTTATTCTATATTATATTATAAAAAGTTTGCCTCACTACTCTCTCCCTATCTCACTTCCATGTTTAACAAACTATTGCAAGGAAATAAAATGCATTCAGATACCATATTAGCCCAGATTGCCCTGATACCGAAACCCAACAAAGACCTTTTAGACTGTGGCAATTATCGTCCCATTTCCATACTGAATAATGATGTAAAAATTTTAGGCAAAATACTGGCCACTCGTTTGAATTCCTTTTTGGCTACTTTAATACACCAAGACCAGGTACTGTAGGTTTTGTCCCCAACAGAGACGGTGGGGAAAATATAAGGAGGTTATTATAACTAATATATAACTCTGCCAAAACCCCAGTGCTCATTAGACATACAGAAAGCTTTTGATTCGGTTACCTGGGATTATCTGTATTATATATTGAATAAGTGGAATTTTGGGGATAAATTTATTCTGTTAATCCAAGAGTTATACAACACTCCACAAGCTTTTTTAAAATGGGGCCCCTTTGTCTCTGACACTATTATGTTGCATAGAGGGACGAGACAAGGTTGTCCCCTCTCGCCGTTACTCTTCATATTAGCAATCGAACCCCTTGCAGCACTAATACGACAACATCCGGACATAACTGGAGTGTTGATAGGTCAGCAGACTCACAAACAAATGCTATTTGCAGACGATATGTTATTGGTGATTACGAAGCCACTCACATCATTGCCCCATCTATTTACTATTCTACATGCTTTTGGAGCTATCTCGGGACTGAAAATAAATCCAACAAAATCTGAAGCCCTGGCTCTAAGTATTAGTCAGGCACAAAAAAATTAATTCACCTCAATTTTGACCTGCAATGGAAAGATAAATATTTGATTTACTTAGGGATTAAGATAACACCGAACCTTGAAGATTTATATCAGGCCAACTACCCTCTTCTTTGGATGGAAATAGACAAAATGATATCAAATTGGTCACATTTATATATATCATGGTTGGGGAGGATAAATACGATAAAAATGATGATTCTACCTAAAATTTTATACTACTTTCGCACGTTACCAATTGAAGTCCCAAAATATATTATAAACAAAATGCAATTCAAGCTCACAAAATTTATCTGTAGTTGGAAAAAATCAAGGTTATCACAACAAACACTTATAACACCTAAAAATAAGGGCAGCGCAGATTTCATAATGAATTCACTTTTATAAACCCTCCCCTCCATTGTGGACTCAAATAGAAACCGAACAGTTAAAACCAATCTCTCCCATGGTACTACCATGGATCCCCAAACAGGAAAGACCCACTAGTTCCACTCCTATTCTCAAAATGGCCCTGGCTGTATGGGATTCTGTTACTCAAAAAACCCCCTTAGCTTCCCCTCATTGTCCAGCTATGCCGATATTTGGGAATCCAATTTTAGTCCCAGGTATTAGGAAATCCGATTTCCAATGGTGGCAAACACATAATATGTCTTATGTGAAACATTTTCTGGGTTTACAAGGTGTTGTGAAATGGGCTACTATACTTGTGCAACGTGATCCGCCTAAAAGTAAATATTTTAGATATTTGCAAATCCACCACTTCCTTACTAAAGTGCTTAAAGGGCATAATAATGTTTTAATCTCAACTGCTTGGGAACAAGTGTGTATTAATTTTCCATGTAGTAGAGGAATAATAACCTTATTATATAAAGAAATCTTAAATTCCTCCACGCTCTCTCCCCCGAACTACACCAAACAATGGGAGAGAGAGTTGAATAGGTCGATAGAACCTATTCTATGGCACCAATCTTGGGAGAATACACACAAAAGTTCGGTAAATCTACTGGCACAAGAAACACAATATAAAGTGTTATCTGGTTGGTATATGGTGCCTACTAAATTACATAAATATTACCCTAGTTCCAGTCCTTTATGTTACTAGACGGTTCAATGTTGCATACGTGGTGGCAGTAGAGAGGCGTCTAGATTTTGGTCTAGAATTTTAACATTGATAAATTCAATCACTGGAGTTAATCTTCGAAAAGACCCATTATTTGTGCTGTTGAACACAAAAATTCCAGTGTCCAATAAATATACGCGAAAACTGATACAGTTTATCTTTATAGCAGCTAAACAAACTATTGCTGCCACGTGGAAAAAACGTACCATCCCTATTACTATGTTCCGCCATAGAATGAGCTGGATAATGATCAATGAAAGAATGTTAAGTATAACGGCTGATAACTATACTATCTATACCAAGATCTGGACGCCTTGGATAACATATACCACTATGTAAAACTGATGTTCTCCTGAGACATTTTCCCACTAAAGTGTACTTTTTCCATATGCAATAGTAGATGGGCCTCATTGTCTTCACTTTAAATGGGAGGTTTGTAACAGAGGTAATGATCATTTTCTTACTAATATAAATCCAGCTGAAATCTCTAATAAGGCTTCCATGCAGCCCTCAAGGCTATCCTTGGTAATGCATGGCTTTAATTCTGATTAAAACATCTGTCTCTATCATTTAAGCAGCCTCAACTTTGATGAGGCTACATGGAAGTTACATTTAGTTGCATCAATAATGCCATTAGCATCCTGGACATGATTTGTGTGTTATTAGAACACATAATGGAGCCCTGGAATCAGTGGCAGCTCAGTGCCAGGGTTACCTTGTATTTCTGGGCTCTATACTTGTGCAATTCATCATGGCAGAGTGGACCACATGCTGAAAGGTTTTAATGATCATGCATAGGTGCAACAACCTTTGTAAATGTAACATGTGATTTTTAGAGGAAATATGAATTACTGGCAAGATTGAATGGCAACTTATGTAGATGTCTTCTTCGGGTAATTTAATGATGTGTCATGAAAGGAATCCATATGTGACTGATTCATCTTCTACCATGCATTGCATGCAGACATGTCTATTATGATTTTGGGATAATGTGTAGAACTTTAATTTTTGCCCCAAAACCCTTCTTGCTCATACTAAGCATAGCATCTGACTTTCCCAATTTCTAGTCTGCTTTCTGGTCTCTCAGAAAGTTTTCTGCTCTTGGAAAGGTTCTACAAGAATAAATGTGTTGTCTTTGTGAAAATAATACAGTAATATAATGGATCATGTAAGCCATGTTTTCCTTTGCTTTTCATCTATTTACTGAAATATCTTTGACCTGTCTCCTACCTGACCTTTGATTTATTGAGTTGCTGTTGCTTTCTTTAGCATACTACCAGTGTTCCATCTTTCTCCTGAAGGAACCAATTGAATCCTCACAGACTGAAAGGGCTCTTGTGACCGAATCAGTTTGGTTGACAAACATATTGTGTTCTCCAGAGTATATTTTGATGAAATGTGTTTTATTGACAGAACACTAGGAATCTCCAAAGGCAATGTGCAGATAAAATATATATATAATCTGGTAAAATGATACGATACTTTCATCTGTACATCCATCAGCATTTCATGTTTCAAAGTGAAATTGACTTATAAGTAGAAAGTGACAAAGGACAGGACATAAAGAATGAAAGAAGAACTCATCGGGCAAAGAGTATTATTGTAAGTCAAGGTGTAAAATAACAGTTCTTTTTATTAAAGTGGTTAGATCCATTGATTGATACAGATGCATTGTTTGCATTTAAAACCTTAAAGTGTTTTTGTATTGTTCTGTTGTTCTGAACTATCCAAATAATTCTGAGCAGCTAACAAGGGAGTCAGAGTCCAAGGGTGCTTCTGTTATGATAGGAAATAATACAGTAATATAAGATCTGTCTATTGCAAAGCATATTAAGTCAATCAAGATCAACATATGATGCCATTTTTAAAAAAGTCTAACCTAGCCAACTCCTTAAAGCTTTAAAGATGATTAACATGGCTAAGATTATATTTAAAGCACATTATTTACTAATTTCCACTTCAACCAACTCTCCTCAAGTGGGATAATAAAATGAGTTATTGACTAATATATGGTGAAAGGCATACAGTTATTGAATTGCGATAAAATGCTACCCCTTGTGCTGGATTTCCTAACCTATGTATTCTACTGAAGGTATGGATAAGTACAGGGATGAGTGAAACATTTTGGCAATATACCATATCCTGGATTGGGTTCAGGATTTGTCTGAATTTGTGCCCTTTCTGGCAGAATTCAGTCAGATTGGAGTACCTGGCTGAACAAAATCCAAACCTTTACATTCATGTGACTTTTGACCACTGGATGATGGAAGATGACAATTTTTTTGGGCTGGGGTGGTTTGTTTTCTGTATGGTAATATGTATGCTTAGGTAGACAAAATTCCTCATTTGCTTTCAAGGACTGACCAGGTCTCTGTTAGCATTTCTTTAGAATTCATAGAATATGGGTTATTATTTTGGTTATATTTGTTCTGCATAAAAACTAAGCCTGTTGTTGGAAAGAGGCATCCATTGCTAGAGCAGGGCTGCCAATATCATTGCTTTTGACCCCTTGCGCATTTTGGTCATTAATACCCTCAGTCAGGTGAGGCAGAATATAATAAGGCAATAAATGAAGAAATGGTCTGTGATTAAGTCCCTGGACCTACAGCCATAGGAGCAGATATACCATAATTACAAAATGGGAAAATAAAACATATTCAGTCTAATATAAAGAACTTTATAATTAAAATGAGGGTCTGCCATTTATGGGGGATGCTTTATGCAAAAGCAGATGAAAGGAGGGACCTGGGCAAATGCCCCCCATTTAATAAATAAGCATTTTCTCCATAAAAGGGGTTTGTAGTGCTGAATCCCAGCTGTGAGGTCACCAAACAATAAATCTTTTACCACTATGCCCACCTTGAGGTGGATAATATTGGGTTGATCCAATCATTTGGCCCTTGAGCTTACAATTGGATCATAACTGCCACAATGCTGGCCATTCAATCGATTTTTGGCCAGATATCAGTTAGGTAGGCCATTGGAGAGTCCCATACACAGCAAATAAACGAATTGGGAGTTTAAATCTGCCCATGTATGGCTACCTTAAGTCCACATATTAAATTGCTGTCATTGTCCTGGGGGGGGCACTTTGAAAGTTACCGCTGCATAGGGTGAAACAACCGAAAACTGTGGGGGTTATTTATTACAGTCCATAAAACATAATTTTTTCTGAAAGAAAACTCGATTTTTTTCGTGATTTATTAAACTCACATGGTGTTAAAAGTCTGAATAGAAAGGTACTCCAACTCAGACCTGCCGAGTTCATGTAGAAGTCAATTGCAGATGTCCCTTTGACATTTAAGTTATCCTGTTCTGCGCTGGGCTTCGTTCAATAATCCGAAAAAGAGTTTTCAAAGCGTCAAATTCAAAAATATAATAACATTCAGATTTTTTCACAATTTTATTGAGTCTTTTTCTGCACAAGAAATTTTCTTGAAAATGTATTGATAAATAGGGGGGGAAGTCTGTGCGGATTTGATCTGAGTAGTTTTCAGAAAATAGTGAGAACTGATTTTAATAAATAACACCTTAAGCCATGA
Source organism: Xenopus petersii (assembly GCA_038501925.1). Classification (NCBI taxonomy): domain Eukaryota; kingdom Metazoa; phylum Chordata; class Amphibia; order Anura; family Pipidae; genus Xenopus; species Xenopus petersii. The sequence continues at coordinate 106,872,406 of CM076677.1, forward strand.
CTTTATGTTTTTTTTGTACAAAGCTTGCTGTATCAGTTTTCCGAGTTCTGCCAGCCCTGTAGTAATGTATATCTCCTTGTAGTACTCCATATCTTTCTGATTATATTCAGTCTTGCCACCTCCACTGGCAAAAGGCTCCTTCAGACACATTACTTACTCTTCAGGTACCTGATACTGCCTGTCTGTTGTTGATAGAGAAATGTTGGTTTCAGGATTATTTAACTTTGCAAGATATCTAGCCATTTTAGAATTGAACTCAATACCAGACAATTCTAGATATTGTGAAATGAAAGCATAGAGACTGGACACTTCACCATGAAGCCTTTATTGCCTGTGTTTAACACTGTTTCATACTGTATGCAGTATCTTCTGTCTGTGAGCTTTTATGTTATACAGTAAGTATGAGTAAAAAATCACTGAGTTTCACATTGCTATGGGGCATTTCAGACAATGTTTTGCAGTTCTGCAGCAGAGAACTTCACAGCTCCTTTTCATCTTCAGCCCCTTCTCCTTTTTCATTTGTATAGGATTTTTATGATCTCCTCAGTTAATTTTATCTTTACCAGTAGCTAAATGTGACGCTATGAATATCAGCATTTGGCAAACACCTTACCAATATTTAATTTCAACTATTTGCCCAGGAGAGACAGAAGGGGTCATTTATGAATGCAGCATTAGGTGTGGTTTTGCTAGAATGGACCCAAGTGTTGCAAATTGTAGTACGTTAGTACTTTTTACCTGCATACTCAACTGAGACTGCCTTATATGTGACTTTATTCTCATGATCCTGGACTTATCTTCTGCTTCTGATACTGCATCTTGGCTCTCTTCCTATATTTCTATCCACTCCTTCTCTGTTACTTTTGCTAACAACTCCTCTTCCTCAGTTCAGTTAGTGTGGTGCGCCTCATGGTTCTGTACTTAACCCTCTGCAGTTCCCCCCGTACACTCTCTCTTTAAGAGACATTACACACATTTTTGTCCACAGAAGCTCACAGTGGACAACTTTTCTAAAACGGGAGTTGTGTCTAAAACCACTTCTATTAAAGGTACTCACATCCTAATGCGCTCTTTACACTTCTGTATAGTTGCGTGGCATCTAGTCCTTCCTGCTTTCTTTTTTTTTGTAACTTATATTTTTATTTGTTTTCGCAAAGGAGAAAAAAAAAAATACAATCACAGTGAAAGAGAAAGATACACATGCCATAAAGTGGATAAAGTGCAAACATACATTTCTGCAGTATCAATAAGACTTAATGAAAGAAGCACCAAACAATATGTGATGTGCTTTACTCCCCTCACGTAATTCCTTGCAAACAGCATGTGACTATTAGGACTAAATTTAAGAGCTTTCCAGCCCAAGTACCAGAGTAGGATTAGTAAAGAACATTCATAACGTAATAGGCACTGTCATGACCATGATGTTTATCAGAAGTAGTGAGTGAAGGCATGAGTGAGAACATTATACACTATTATTAATAAGTAAGCCAAACAACAAGGTCAACATAGTGACCAAGAACAGTAGTAACAAAATAAAATAAAAGTAAACGAAGTACAATAAAGTAAAAGAAAATAAAATAATAATCATAAAATATTAGTCGTAACATAGTATAGTAGAGTAGTCGTAACCATACAGATCATTAACCGTAAAACGGTGGCACCAGTATTATCAATATCAATGTCAATGCCAATGTGGGCCCCTAGAACTACACTATAGTTGGACTGAATCAGTGGAAAGCAGTACCCAGGCTGACCAAACTTTCAGAAAACTGGGAATAGTGTTCTTAATATATGCAACCCTATATTCAAAATCTTTATTACCATCTACATTCCGATAAATTTCTTGTAGGGAAGGAGGGTTAGGCGTTTTCCATTTAGCTGCAATAGATATTCTAGTGATCGTAAGTACATGATTGAGCAGTTTTTGTTGAGCCGTAGTAAGCCCTAAAACCGGTTTGCCCAATAAGAATGTAAGAACATCTTTCTGTACATTCTCATGCGTGAACCGTCTTACAAGGCCTAAGATTTCATCCCAAAATGGTTGGATCCGTACACAGTCCCAGAATATGTGATGAACATCTCCTGGGGCTTCGCCACATCTCCAACATAAATTAGAAACCCCAGGAAATGTTTTGTGCAACCGCACTGGGGTTAAGTACCAGTGCATCAATATTTTATAGATATTCTCCTTCTGCTTGGTACAAGTTACACTACGTTTAGCATTATTCCAGATAGATTCCCAATCTTCCTGGGTAATTTCCGCATTTAGTGCTTTGTCCCACTTGACCATATAAGAATGTTTGTAGTCACGGATACCAAAGGGGTCATTAACCATAGCATAAATTTTGGATATCAGTTTCTTTTGGGGAAGGCCTTTAGAAGCTAATTGTTCAAAAGCAGTAGGTAGATTATTCTTAAAATATTGAGTGAACGGTGTCACATAATGCCTAATCTGGAAATACATAAACCAATGCAACTGCGCATTCGGAAGTTTCAATTTAAGATCATCATAGGTAAGCATAGTCTTCAGAGAAGTGTCCAAAACATCCCTGACATTAAACAGAGTAGGGATGTAGCGAACGTCGGGAAAAAAGTTTGCGAACATATTCGCGAACTTGCATCAAAAATGCGAACGGTTCGCGAACGTCGCGAACCCCATAGACTTCAATGGGAAGGCGAATTTTAAAAGCTAGAAAAGACATTTCTGGCCAGAAAAATGATTTTAAAGTTGTTTAAAGGGTGCAACGACCTGGACAGTGCCATGCCAGAGGGGGATCAAGGGCAAAAATGTTTCTAAAAAATCCATTGTTGACACAGCGCTGCGTTTTGTGCTGTAAAGGGCAGAAATCACACTACATTTCTAAACCTGTGTAATAAAATGCTTTAAAACGTCCGGCGTCTACATGCCAATCAAGTCGTGTAAAGGTTACAGCCTGTTCACACGCAAAGACGAAACGCGGTGCTTACTGCATCGCAAAAAGACGCAAAGAGCTTTAATGAATGATACCGTCAAGTGAGCAAATAATAGTTTTTAATTACTAGTTGCTTGTCACCTCCAGGATGTTCGTCCTGTTGGTGGCAATATTTCTGTAGTGGTGTGTTTAGCAGTCACCGTGCTTGTGCGCACGTGCACGGTCAGGCAGAGGTAATTCAATGTACAGTGAAGTGAACCAAAAAACACTGATTCTGCAGTGTGGGCCCAGTTTTGGTCTACTTTATTGATCACCTGCGGTGACCATAAAAGATGCAATTTTGCCACTGTTGCAGAACCCTGAAAACTTAGGCATGTGTACTTTCCTGAAAAATTATCTTTTTTTTGTCGCAGCCACTGAAGCACAGAGGCCAGAAAAAATATGCCATATAAATGCTGAAAATATTAATTTTTTTTTGTCGCAGCCACTGCAGCACAGAGGCCAGAAAAAATATGCCATATAAATGCAAACAATATTATTTTTTTTTTTGTCGCAGCCACTGCAGCACAGAGGCCAGAAAAAATATGCCATATAAATGCAAACAATATTAATTTTTTTTTGGTCGCAGCCACTGCAGCACAGAGGCCAGGAAAAATATGCCATATAAATGCTAACAATATAAATTTTTTTTGTCGCAGACACTGAAGCACAGAGGCCAGAAAAAATATGCCATATAAATGCTGAAAATATTCAATTTTTTTGGTCGCAGCCACTGAAGCACAGAGGCCAGAAAAAATATGCCATATAAATGCTGAAAATATTCATTTTTTTGTCACAGCCACTGAAGCACAGAGGCCATAAAAAATATGCCATATAAATGCTGAAAATATTCTGTTTTTTTTGGTCACAGCCACTGAAGCACAGAGGCCAGAAAAAATATGCCATATAAATGCTGAAAATATTAATTTTTTTGTCACAGCCACTGAAGCACAGAGGCCAGAAAAAATATGCCATATAAATGCTGAAAATATTCTGTTTTTTTTGGTCGCAGCCACTGAAGCACAGAGGCCAGAAAAAATATGCCATATAAATGCTGAAAATATTCTGTTTTTTTTGGTCGCAGCCACTGAAGCACAGAGGCCAGAAAAAATATGCCATATAAATGCTGAAAATATTCATTTTTTTTGTCACAGCCACTGAAGCACAGAGGCCAGAAAAACTCAGGATTTACCTGGATTCAAATTAAACCAGTAGGGTTTGCACCCTAGTTTGTAACGGTGGTGGAGGGAGGAGGACGCTAAAGGACAGCTGTATGTGGAGTCATGAGGCGTGCAGAGAAGGACAGCTGCATGGGGAGTCAGAATCAGAAACTCAGCACAAGTCTTCCGGCGTGCAGTAACCCTCCAAGATCCACCCCTCATTCATTTTAATAAAGGTCAGGTAATCCACACTTTTGTGACCTAGGCGAGTTCTCTTCTCAGTTACAATCCCTCCTGCTGCACTGAAGGTCCTTTCTGAGAGGACACTTGAGGCGGGGCAAGACAAGAGGTTCATGGCAAATTGTGACAGCTCTGGCCACAGATCAAGCCTGCGCACCCAGTAGTCCAGGGGTTCATCACTCCTCAGAGTGTCGATATCTGCAGTTAATGCCAGGTAGTCCGCTACCTGCCGGTCGAGGCGTTCTTTGAGGGTGGATCCCGAACGGTTCTGCCGCTGCCTTGGACTGAAAAACATTTGCATGTCTGACGTTACAGAGTGGCCAAAGTGCTTTGTCCTTGCAGGTGCGCTCGTGGCAGGATTACTGGCACCTCTGCCCCTGGAATGTTGATGAGTTCCTGAAGTGACATCACCCTTAAAAGCATTGTACAACATGTTTTGCAGGCTGGTTTCTAAATGCAGCATCCTTTCAGACTTGTGGCATGTTGGTAACATTTCTGCCACTTTATGCTTGTACCGAGGGTCTAGTAGAGTCGCGACCCAGTACAGGTCCTTCTCCTTAAGCCTCTTGATACGGGGGTCCTTCAACAGGCATGACAGCATGAAAGACCCCATTCTCACAAGGTTGGATGCAGAGGTATCCATCTCCGCTTCCTCGTTATCAAGGACTGCATCATCCACGGTCTCCTCCCCCCAGCCACGTACAAGACCAGGGGTCCCCAAAAGGTCACCACTAGCCCCCTGGGAAGCCTGCTCCTGTTGGTCCTCCTCCTCCACAAAGCCACCTTCCTCCTCTGACTCCACTTCTGACACCTCTTCCTGCGTTGCAGCAGGTGCCTGGGTTCGTTCTGGTGATTCCGACCAGAAATCGTGCGCTTCCTGCTCCTCGTCACGCTGGTCTACAGCCTCATCTGTCACTCGTCGCACGGCACGCTCCAGGAAGAAAGCAAAGGGTATTAGGTCGCTGATGGTGCCTTCGGTGCGACTGACCATATTTGTAACCTCTTCAAAAGGGCGCATGAGCCTGCAGGCATCGCGCATAAGCACCCAGTAACGGGGTAAAACAATCCCCAGCTGTGCAGATCCAGTCCTACCACCCAGTTCAAACAGGTATTCATTGATGGCTCTTTGTTGTTGCAGCAGACGTTCCAACATGAGGAGCGTTGAATTCCAGCGAGTCTGGCTGTCGCAAATCAAACGCCTGACTGGCATGTTGTACCGCTGCTGAATGTCAGCAAGGCGTGCCATGGCTGTGTAGGACCGTCTGAAATGGGCCGACACCTTCCTGGACTGCCTGAGAACGTCCTGGAATCCTGGGTACTTTGAGACAAAACGTTGTACTATTAAATTCAGAACATGTGCCATGCAGGGCACATGTGTTAAATTGCCCAGTCTCAGTGCTGCCAACAGATTGCTTCCATTGTCACACACCACTTTTCCGATCTTCAGTTGGTGTGGGGTCAGCCACCGATCGGCCTGTGACAACTCCACTGTCGTTGTTGAGCTACACATTCCCTGCTTCCCAGCCATTACCAAGTTCACCCAGTGGGCAGTGTAGGTGACATACCTGCCCTGACCATGCTTGGAGGACCATGCGTCAGTAGTCATATGGACCTTTGGCCCAACACTAAGTGACAGAGATGCGGTAACTTGGCTCTGCACATGTTGGTACAGGTGTGGTATTCCCTTTTTAGAAAAAAAATTGCGGCTGGGTACCTTCCACTGCGGTGTCCCAATTGCTACAAATTTGCGGAAGGCCTCAGAGTCCACCAGCTGGTATGGTAAAAGCTGGCGGGCTAAGAGTGCAGACAAGCCAGCTGTCAGACGCCGGGCAAGGGGGTGACAGTCAGACATTGGCTTCTTACGCTCAAACATGGCCTTCACAGAAACTTGGCTGGTGGCAGATGACTGGGAATGGGAACAGGTGGTCAAGGTGGAAGGCGGAGTGGAGGGTGGTTCAGATGGGTCAAGGAGAGCAGAGGTAGAGCAGTAAGATGCTGGACCAGAAGGAGTGTGGCTTTTAGTTTGCCTGTTGCCTTTGAGGTGTTGCTCCCAAAGTGCTTTGTGCTTGCCGCTCATGTGCTTTCGCATAGAAGTTGTACCTATGTGGCTGTTGGGCTTACCAAGGCTCAGTTTCTGACTGCACTCATTGCAAATTACAATGCTTTTGTCAGAGGCACACACATTAAAAAAATCCCACACTGCTGACTTTTTGGAAGTGTGCGATCTGGCGGTAACAGTAGAAGTTGGCGGCATTGGCGGCAATGGCGGGTGCGTTGGCCGGCTGAACACAGGTGCCGATACATGTTGTTGCCCTACTGATCCCTGCGGGCTGTCCTCCCTGCTTCTTCTAAGTCTTATTCTCCTACTGCCTCTCTGACTCTCCGTCTCTCCATCTGAACTACCCTCCTCTTGCTCTCTTCTACTAGGCACCCACAAAACATCAATCTCCTCATCATCATTCTCCTCAGATGCATCAATTTCTTCTGACACATCACAGAAGGAAGCAGCAGCGGGGACCTCCTCCTCATCACTCATCATTATGTCCATCTCTGTCGTGTTCTCTGCCAGAATTAAATCTGGTGTAACGTCCTCATCTCCTTCATCTTCTTCTGCCAATAATGGTTGCGCATTACTCAGTTCAAGAAACTCATGGGAAAATAACTCCTCTGACTCCAGTGAAGAAGGGGCACCGGTGGTGGAGGAAGTGTTACGTGGGGTGGCCATAGCAGTGGAGGATGAGGAGGATGTTGTGGTAAAGTTAGAAACGGTAGAGGATGGGGTGTGCTGTGTAAGCCAGTCAACTACCTCTTCAGCATTTTGGGAGTTCAGGGTCATTGGCTTTTTAAAACTGGGCAATTTGCTAGGGCCACAGGATTGCATAGCAGCACGGCCCCTAGCACGGCCTCTGCGTGGCGGCCTGCCTTTGCCTGGCATTATTTTTAAAAAAACAACAACAACAAAAACTCAGTTGGTTTTTCTGGAAACGATAATACACACAGCTAGATGGCAGTTTGAAGAAAACAGTGTGCAAATAATGCCTACAAGGTCAACGTATACACAGCGGTGGATACGGATTACGTAAAATATAAGAATGCTGCTTGAAAAAAAGTAACTCAAGTGGTTTTTCTAGAGACGATAATATTATCAATATTTAGACAAAATGTGAACAAGCTCACACAGCTAGATGGCGGTTTGAAGAAAACACTGTGCAAATAATGCCCACAAGATCAACGTATACACTACTACAGCGGTGGATACGGATTACGTAAAATATATTATGGCTGCTTGAAAAAAGTCACTCCGGTGTTTTTTCTGGAGACGGTAATATTATGGATATTTAGACAGAATGTGAACAAGGTCACACAGCTAGATGGCGGTTTGAAGAAAACACTGTGCAAATAATGCCTACAAGGTCAACGTATACACAGCGGTGGATACGGATTACGTAAAATATAAGAATGCTGCTTGAAAAAAAGTAACTCAAGTTGTTTTTCTAGAGACGATAATATTATCAATATTTAGACAAAATGTGAACAAGCTCACACAGCTAGATGGCGGTTTGAAGAAAACACTGTGCAAATAATGCCTACAAGGTCAACGTATACACAGCGGTGGATACGGATTACGTAAAATATAAGAATGCTGCTTGAAAAAAAGTAACTCAAGTGGTTTTTCTAGAGACGATAATATTATCAATATTTAGACAAAATGTGAACAAGCTCACACAGCTAGATGGCGGTTTGAAGAAAACACTGTGCAAATAATGCCCACAAGATCAACGTATACACTACTACAGCGGTGGATACGGATTACGTAAAATATATTATGGCTGCTTGAAAAAAGTCACTCCGGTGTTTTTTCTGGAGACGGTAATATTATGGATATTTAGACAGAATGTGAACAAGGTCACACAGCTAGATGGCAGTTGGTTGAATAACACACTGGGCAAAAAATGCCTACAGGGCAAATAATGCCTAAAAGGTCAACTTATACACTACTACAGCGATGGATACGGATTACGTAAAATTTATTATGGCTGCTTGAAAAAAGTCACTCCGGTGTTTTTTCTGGAGACGGTAATATTATGGATATTTAGACAGAATGTGAACAAGGTCACACAGCGAGATGGCAGTTGGTTGAATAACACACTGGGCAAAAAATGCCTACAGGGCAAATAATGCCTAAAAGGTCAACTTATACACTACTACAGCGATGGATACGGATTACGTAAAATTTATTATGGCTGCTTGAAAAAAGTCACTCCGGTGTTTTTTCTGGAGACGGTAATATTATGGATATTTAGACAGAATGTGAACAAGGTCACACAGCTAGATGGCAGTTGGTTGAATAACACACTGGGCAAAAAATGCCTACAGGGCAAATAATGCCTAAAAGGTCAACTTATACACTACTACAGCGATGGATACGGATTACGTAAAATATATTATGGCTGCTTGAAAAAAGTCACTCCGGTGTTTTTTCTGGAGACGGTAATATTATGGATATTTAGACAGAATGTGAACAAGGTCACACAGCTAGATGGCAGTTGGTTGAATAACACACTGGGCAAAAAATGCCTACAGGGCAAATAATGCCTAAAAGGTCAACTTATACGCTACTACAGCGGTAGTAAAATAAAAAAAAGTAAAATAAAAAAAAAATGAATATTAAAAAAAAAAAATTACAGTTGGTGCTGCTGAACTACTAGGAGCAGCAGATTAGCACACCAGTCCCACTCCCCAACACTGCTAGACTAATAGCACTGGGCTCTTATAGTAGTAGTAGTAGTAGTAGTAGTAGTAAAACAACAAAAAAATAAATAAAAGCAGTCCTTACAAGGACTACTGTTATTGCAGCAGTCAGCAGATGAGATCAGAAGCAGGACAGCTGCCCACTGCAGCTACATACAGAGCACTGCAGTAGAAGGTAGATTACTAGCCAGCAAAGCTACCTAAGCTTAAATGTCCCTCAAACCCCTGCAGACTTCTGTCCCTCCAATAACAGAGCAGTATCAACACGATTACTAGCCAGCAAACTTTCAACTGTCCCTGAAATCACTAACAGGCAGCAGCTCTCTCCCTACACTATCTCTTCAGCACACACAGGCAGAGTGAAAAAACGCTGCAGGGCTTCGGTTTTTATAGGGAAGGGGAGTGGTCCAGGGGAGAGCTTCCTGATTGGCTGCCATGTACCTGCTGGTCTGGGGTGAGAGGGCAAAAAAAAGCGCCAACAATGGCGAACCCAAAATGGCGAACGTCGCGCGACGTTCGCGAACTTCCGGCGAGCGCGAACACCCGATGTTCGCGCGAACAAGTTCGCCGGCGAACAGTTCGCGCCATCTCTAATAACCATACCAAGTCCCCCACCTTGTACTGAGGTGCCTCTCTACGGGATTTGTCAGCAGCTTTTTTCTGAGCTGAGGAAGCTGCGGACAGAGAGTTGTGGACCTGGGACCAAATCTTGGAAAATTGTTCTACAGAAACATTGGCAGAGGGTACAGAAGAAGTAGAGCCAGAAAAAGAAAAAGCTTTGGGATGCAATCCATTGACTATGAAAAAAGGAGATTCCCCAGAGGAAGAATGGGAAGCATTATTATATGCAAATTCAGCCCAAGGCAACAGTTCAGACCAGGTGGATTGGTTATGGGACACATAACATCGAAGATATTGTTCAAGGAATTGGTTGACCCTTTCAGTTTGGCCATTAGTCTGGGGATGGTAGGCAGAAGAAAAGGATAATTCTGTATCAACTAAAGAACAGAAAGCACGCCAAAATTTAGAAACAAACTGAACCCCTCTGTCTGAAACAATATTTTCAGGAAAACCGTGTAACTTAAAGATATGAGTAATAAACAGGTCAGCCAGGGTTTTAGCAGACGGAAGATGGGGGAGAGGAATAAAATGAGCCATTTTACTGAACCTGTCTACCACCACCCAAATCACAGTTTTCCCCTGAGAAGAAGGTAAATCCACAATAAAATCCATGGAAATGTGAGACCACGGTTTTACAGGAATGGGTAAAGGATTTAGCAGACCCTGGGATAAACTATGGGAGGATTTAGATCTTTGACAAATTTAAATGAATTGAAATTGAAACTCCTAGAGAGTGCATCAGCCTTGACATTTTTAGATCCAGGACGATAAGTTAAAGAAAAGTTAAACCTTGAAAAGAATAGAGCCCATCTGGCTTGCCTAGGATTGAGGCATTTGGCAGACTCTATATATAAAAGGTTCTTATGGTCTGTATAAACCGTTACAGGATGCTTCGCACCTTCTAGAAGGTGTCGCCATTCCTCAAAGGCCCACTTAACGGCCAACAATTCCCTGTTCCCAATATCATAATTCACCTCTGCCGGTGAAAATTTTTTAGAGAAAAAGGCACAGGGATGCATTTTGTTGGTCGTCGGGTGCCTTTGAGAAAGGACTGCCCCAGCTCCTACCTCCGAAGCATCTACTTCTACAATAAATGGAAGAGAGGAATTGGGATATCGGAGGATAGGGGCCGAACTGAACTCTTTTTTAAGAATTTCAAAGGCTTGCACAGCCTCTGGAGGCCATAAGCTGGGATCAGCTCCTTTTTTGGTTAAATTGGTAATGGGGGCAACGAGAATGGAAAAATCTTTAATAAATTGACGATAGTAATTCGCAACACCGGGAAACCTTTGAGTCGCACGTAACGAAAGGGGTTGGGTCCAGTCCAGGACTGCTCTCACCTTGCCTGGATCCATTTCTAGACCCATGCTGGAAATTATAAACCCCAAAAACTGAACAAAAGCAACCTCAAGGTACATTTTTCCAGTTTTTCATAGAGATTATTCTCTCTTAGTCTACGTAAGACCTCACAAACATGTTTACGATGTTCAGATAAATTGGAAGAGAAAATTAGAATATCATCAAGGTAGACCACTACGAATACTCCTAACAAGTCCCAGAAAATGTCGTTAACAAATTCCTGAAACACTGCAGGAGCGTTACAGAGGCCGAAAGGCATTACAAGATATTCGTAGTGGCCGTCCCTGATGTTAAATGCAGTCTTCCACTCGTCCCCTTCTTTGATTCGAATTAGATTATAAGCCCCCCTAAGATCAAGCTTGGTAAAAAATTTTAGCAAATTTGACTTGGTCAAAGAGTTCAGATATTAAGGGGAGAGGATAGCGGTTCTTAATAGTGATCTTGTTAAGTCCCCTGTAATCAATACAGGGACGAAGACCGCCATCCTTCTTCCCTACAAAAAAGAAGCCCGCCCCCGCAGGGGAATAAGAAGGTCTAATGAAGCCACTCTCCAGGTTTTCTTTAATATACTCCTTCATTGCCTGGGCTTCGGGCAATGAAAGAGGATATGTTCTACCCCGGGGAGGAGTTGACCCGGGAACCAGATCAATCGGGCAGTCATACTGCCGATGTGGGAGTAGAGTCTCGGCTGCCTTTTTAGAAAACACATCAGAAAAACCAGAGTAGGCAGATGTGGGGGAATACAAACACCCCCACACTGAGACCCCCACTGAATAACCTCCCCAGCCATCCAATCAATAAGGGGGTTATGGACCTGGAGCCAAGGTAACCCTAATATAAGGGGGGAAGAGGCACATTCAAAGAGGAAAAAGGCTATCTCCTCATGGTGGAGATTATTTATACACATGGATAAAAACACGGTTTTACTTGAAATTTTCCCTGACCCTAAGGGTCTCTTGTCCACCGCTAATATATTCATGGGGACACTTAAAGAAACGGAAGGAATATTATGTCTGGCTGCAAAAGCAGCATCTAAGAAATTACCCTCCGCCCCAGAGTCCACAAAAGCAGACACCAACACAGAGCCCGTAGGCCAGGTTAACTTGACCGGTAACAGAATCCTTGAGGCAGATTGGGGAGAGGAAACTCCTGTACCCAAATGGAGCTTCCCTTCTCCATTTAGGCTCGGGAGTTTCCCGGCCTCTTAGGACAAAAGTTTAGAAAATGACCCTTCTCTCCACAATATAGGCAGAGACCCATGGAGCGCCTACGAGCCTTTTCCTCAGGTGTCAGATGAGAAGTACCTATTTGCATAGGTTCCTCCTGAGGAGAGGGCGCAGTAGCCTTAGAGAATGTATCAGAAGAAATTAAGGCGGATTCATCACTGCAAGCTCCAGGGAAATTTGAAGAACCCTTTTCACCCCTTCTCTCCCTCTGTCTCCTATCCACCTGAATGGCAAGGAACATGAGATCGTCCAGGTTAGAGGACAGAGGGTAATTAACAAGACTGTCTTAAACCGGATCAGACAGCCCTATTCTGAACTGGCTACGTAGAGCCATATCATTCCACCCGGTCTCTACTTCCCACCGGCAGAACTCGGGGCAGTACACCTCCGCATCCCTTTTCCCCTGGCGTAACTTACGAATCGCGGTATCGGCCGAAGAGGCACGATCCGGGTCATCGTAAAGTATGGCCATGGTTTCAAAGAAAGTGTCTAAGGAAAAATGGGCTGGATCAGAGGCGGGCAGTCTAAGAGCCCAAATTTGGGGATCACCCTGTAATAGGGTCATGACAAACCTTACTTTCTCCTCACCTGTTGGAAATGAGTGAGGGAAGAAACCAAGGTATAATTTACATGCCTCTTTAAAGACAAACAATTTTGCTCTATCCCCACTGAATTTATCCGGAAAAGCAATCTTGGGTTCTTGGGATCTAGCAGAATCACCCCACATAGCAGGGGAACCCACAGGGGAAGAGGCAACTGGATTGGTTGGCTGCTGCGGAGTTTCCAGCCTGCGGGTCAGATTGTGAAACCCCTGAAGCAGGTAGTTTTGTTTCCGCTCATGATCCTCCATGCGCTGTAGCAGGGCAGTAAGGAGCACTTCGGTGGTAGTTGGGGGAGGTGTAACAGAGACAGCAGCAGAAGCACTGTCTAGACTTTCGTCCTCCATGGCCCGTGATAATGTCACGGTCGGCACCCAATACCAGAACAAATACCAAGCACCCTGGTCTCGGCTCGGCTTCACCAGTAGTGTGACCACCGTTGGGCTTCGGGAGGAGCCCTCAGCTTACTTGGGTGCCACCTGGACTTAACGAGGGGTGCAAGGCGAGATGTTGTGGCTGGCAAAGGGGCACGGCTGTTAGCAGAGTCTTTAGGCTGAAGGTCACGGTACAAAGGTCAAAGCAAATGGATGGTCAGACAGGCTGGATCGAGGCAGGCGGATATCAGAATCGTCAGGCAGGCAAGGGTCAAAACCGGGTAATCAATCAGACAGATGGGATCAGGCAAGAGAGTGGTCAAGGTTCAGGCTGGGTCAATATTCAGAGTTCAGAGTAGTCAGTGTACAAGCAGGGTCAAACACGGGTAATCAAAGAAGAATCAAGGTCAGGATCAGCAAGCACAAACACAGGAAGCACCAGGATATCAATCCTATCACGGGCAATCTACAATACAAACTGTCCCTTTAAATATATCCAAAACTTGCGCCATTATGCGCTGACGTCACACGTCAGCGCGCCTGCGCCTTTAAGACGGAAGCGGCGCGCGCGCCCTAGGCGCAGAAGATCCCTGCGGGCGTCCCCGCTTGGAGTGCGACGAGCGTCCCCGCCGAACTCCACAACCCTCTACCGGGGTAAGTTATGACAAAAGATCTCCTATAACGTTCAGTAGTTCATATAGGTGCTCTCAGCCTTTTACTGAAGGTGCTACATTCTGTTTCATGTAAAAAATAGGAGTCACTTAGTTTGGACAAAACCCTCCTCTCTAAAGCTGGCCATAGATGCAAAGATCTCATCGTACGAATCGAGGATTCGTACGATTTTCTGAATGTGTGTGTCTGAAAATCGGACGATCGGCAATACGTGCAGAGATATTACCCACAGCCGACAGAAATCTTTTAACCTGTCCAATCGACCAAACGACCGATCTCTGCCAGACAAAAAATGTCGGGACTCTCCACAGACGGTCCGAAAATTGTACAAATCCTTGATTCATACGATCTGATCTTTGCGTTTATGGCCATCTTAAGACCACCTCTAAGGTCTTTAATCTCATTCTCAAAACAGAACCTGTCTTCCTAATCAATTTATGAAGTCTGTTTGCATTAGCTGCCTCCAGTTGACTGCCTAGCACACTACATAATAAAACATAACACTAGCCATGACTGAATGATTGAAAATCAGCAACATTGTATTACAATTTACATTAAATGATCTCAGGGGTTATTTTTTAAAGTCCGAATGCCAAAAACTCGAATAATTAAAGTTTTTTTTCTATAAAATCAGAATTTTAAGTGGGAAAAAAAAATAGAATTTTTCGGAATTTATTAAACCCAGAGGGTTAGAATAAAAAAGTACTCCAACTCAGAAGTCCCGAAGATATCCTGATCTGTGCTGGGTTTTGTGCAATATTTCGTGGTTTTCAGACAAACATTCAAAAAAAAATCTGATTCGGACGACAAAAATTGGTACAATTCTATTTTTTCACTATTTTTCCTTGTTTTTTCAGAAAAAATTCAGAAAAAACAGGAAATTTCCAGAATACAGTATTGATAAAGGAAAAAATCAGTGTGGATTTGGTCAAACTAATTTACCGAAAAATAATCATACATTTTCCGATTTTGATAAATATTCCCCTTAATTTTGTGATTAAGAGTTGGCTCCAGCCCAAGAGAAGGATCTTGGTGTCTCCTGGTTTGGCTGGGCCAAACCAGAAAATCCTCTATCCCTTCCAGTTCCTTGAAAAACAAAAGACTTGAAAGATTGAGTCTTTTGTTTTTTCTTATATTGCGGGAGAAAAAGACTCTTTCCCCCCGATGATTTTGAGATAATCTCATCTAATTTATTCTCTCTCCTTCAAATGGTAAAGAACATAGGCTCAACTTGGAAGGAGTATCTGCTGACCACTGACGTAGCCAAAGAGCCCTTCTGGCTGAAACCGACAAAGCCATATTACAAGCCGTAAGACGCGTTACATCTATTGCTGCCTCTGAAACAAAAGCCGCAGCTTCCTTCAGCTCAGATAAGCCCAAAGAAACATCTTGCAACTCTGCCCCCTCCTTTAAGGCTGAATCCAGACTATGAATCTAAAGAGAAATGGCTTTAGCCACCGAAATTAAGATCAATGCAGGCCGACAAGCAGCTCCAGACACCTGAAAACCTTTTCTCAATTCAGACTCCGCCTTTCTGTCCATGGCATCCTTTAGGACTGATGAATCGTTAATAGGAATAGTAGTGTTTTTGGCAAGTTGAATGACTGACCCCCTTCTAACAATCCAACAGTCCTCTAGGAGTGTCTTAAGGATAAAACCTGACTGCCCAAAACAGGAAAAAACCCTGCCCTAAATGAAGCAGCTGTGGGTATGTAATAAAAAAGAATCTAAGAGCCAGATAGAAAAATAGAAAATTCTGGTCTGAAAACAGACAGAAAAAAAACTGCTGCCCATAGAGGGTTTTTTTTTATAGATTTGTAGGGGAGGGACTTTTTGGTCTGGGATGGGGACAGGGATCCTACCCAGTGTTTATGTTGACATATAGTTGCTAGAAAAGCAAACTCAAGCCTTTACTATATAATACCTATATAATATTATATAATAACTAATTTTAGTCCAATCTAAATCTGAAAGTCTGGAACATTGTGCAATATCTGGCGTATTTATCATATATTAATTTTTTGCATGGCCTGGTGTCATTTGGAAAATGCTGAGTTAAAAAGAAGATCATCTTTGTTATTTACTCTGTCATTTTCTTGCCACTAGAGTTTTCCCCAATGACTATACTAAGGGGGTATTTACTAAAACTCAACCTTTTCTCACTATAATTAATAAAAAAAAGTATACTAAACTGCCAAACCCTGAATCCACTTCATTTACTAATAAATCTGATCGAAAAAGTCAGTGCAGGAAGAAGTTCAGACAAAATTGTGTGTCAAATCGAATTGTGCTGCTTTTTCAAGTTGTTGCCTGAAAAACTTGACTTTTTTCAGGTTATCAAACGAAAAGCAGCCCAAGACCCTTGAAGATCATGAAGGGGAGAAACATCTTCAGATTGTTAAAGGGGCCATCTGCCATTGACTTTTACATGATTTACATGAGTTAAATGATTTTCGGATTTTTAGCAATTTTGGAGCATGATGCATTTTAAAAAAGTTCAAGTTTTTTTTCTCTAAAAATTCAAGTTTTTCCTCCTTTAAAAAATTGACCAGAAAAATTCAAGGTTTAATAAATAGGCATCTATGTCTCAGGAGATATAAAATAAAGAACAGTAGTCGGGGAAAGTAAAAGGAAATATAAGAATTATTTTTTAATCTATAATTGCAGGCATCACAATAGATCATGTAAAGGGAATACATCACTTCATAAATATGCCATTTATTTTGCACCATTATCCATCATAAAACATTTTAAACATCCAGACTAATTTTTGGATAAAGCGACGAAATGCAATGCTTAATATTTGATATGCAAATCCAAATATGTCATGTAGGTAAAATGAACTTTTGATTAGTGATGGGTGAATTTATTCGCCAGGCGCGAATTCGAGGCGAATTTTGATGCCAGCGTCGAAAAAATGGACTCTGGCGTAAAAAACGAGACGCTGACGCTGTTTCACTAATTTTTCGGCGAATCGAAATGCCCCAAATTCGCCCATCACTACTTTTGATGTGTTATATAATGTATTATGCATATAGTATATATAGGTATCCATTATTTGGAAAACCTGTTATTCAGAAATCTCTAAATTACAGAAAGGCCATCTCCCGTAGACTCCATTTTATCCAAATAATCCAACTTTTAAAAACGATTTCCATTTTCTCTGTACTAAAACAGCATACTTGATCCTAACTAAGATATAATTAATCCTTATGGGAGGCAAAAGTCTATTGGTTAACTGTTAACATGATTTTCTAGTAGACTTAGGGTATGAAGATCCCTTATCTGGAAAACCCCAGGTCTAGTGCATTTCTGTTAACAGGTCCCCATACCTGTATATTTGTAAATATCTACACACCTACACAAATAATAAATAATAATTATAAAAACTGGGACTACTCTTCCTAGTTAGTTTATAAGATTACACAGGCAAGTAGAAAGTGGAGAAGGGGTTAAATACATTGCTGATTCCCATGATAAAGTTTAGACTAGGGGGCATTAGAGCAGAATGAATAGACCAGGGATCATTTGTAGCTAAATCATATCAGAATATGAAACCATTTAATTGCAGTCACAGGTCATGTCCCCCGGGCAAATTACAGCAGCAGGCTTTTTGCAATGGAGAATGTCAAAAGAAAGGAGTGACATGTTAATCTGGACACGCATGGCAAGTGTTTGCATACTAATACAAGTTATTTTAATGCCATTATGTATTTTAATAAAGTTCATTTTTTTAAAGGAACAGTTCAGTATAAAAAGAAATAGTCTGTGCAAAATAAAAAAAAATTCTAAAATAGTTAGTCAGCCAAAAATGTAATGTATAAAGGCTGGAATGACTGGATGTATAACATAATAGCCAGAACACTGCTTCCTGCTTTTCAGCTCTCTTGGTTTCCACTGATTGGTTACGAGGCAGTAACCAATCAGTGAATTGAGGGGGTGCCACATGGGACATAACTGTTGCTTTTGAATCTGAGCTGAATGCTGAGGATCAATTTCAAACTCACTGAACAGTGGCCTCTTTCAAATCACGCACTAACTCAGAATTAGAGAGCTGAAAGCAGGAAGTAGTGTTCTGGCTATTATGTTACACATCCAGTCACACCAGCCTTTATACATTACATTTTTGCCTAACTAACTATATTAGAAACACTTTTTTATTTTGCACAGCCTATCTATCTACCCAGTTTTTATTTTTACACTGAACTGTTCCTTTAAGCGTGGTATTGTCTGATCGACTAGAGAATATGGGAGCAGGAGCAAAGTAATCAGAATGTTTGCTTCCACCACAGTTGGGTTTGTGGATACAGAATAATTAAATGCTGCACTGAGTGTGGTTTCTGGGTCAGCCACCGGCACGCTTATGCTCCTTTAAATCTGAGACAGAGCTGACATATCTTCCTCAAGTGGTATTTGTATAGTTAGATAAATGAGCGTCAGATGAATAGGGATGTAGCGAACTGTTCGCCGGCGAACTAGTTCGCGCGAACTTCGACTGTTCGCGTCCGCCGCAAGTTCGCGAACGTCGCGCAACGTTCGCCAATAGGCGTTCGCGTCAAAATCGTTCGACCATTCGACCATTCAATCGCTAAAATCGAACGATTTTCGTTCTAATCGAACGATCAAAGCCATTGGATTGAATGAAATCATTCGATCCAATGGCTTCGATCGTTCGATTCGAACGGAAATCGTTCGATCCAACGATTAAAATCCTTCGATCGTTCGAATCGAACGATTTTCGGATGTTCGAAGTTCGCGAACTGTTCGCGAACTGTTCGCGAACTGTTCGCATTTTTTGCCGGTGTTCGCGAACGGCGTTCGCGAACACATACTCGGCAGTTCGCTACATCCCTACAGATGAACCCGCAGAGTGACCTTATTTCATTGCTGTGTCTGATAATCCCTTCTTTTATCTCCACCCCTTAGAATGTCCTCTGTCGCTGTCATAAAGCAGCAATTAAATTAAACCGTTTGACAGCATTATCATAGCCCTTTTTTCACTGGGGTTCCTTGTAAGAATGTGTATGCTGGCCTGAAAGAGAGCGGCATAAAGTGGTATCTCCAGCAGCATGATGGTCACACGGAAAGAACTCAGTATTATATTCAGTACCAATTACCAACTAACTTGTCAATTAGTACAAATATATCTCAGTGAAAAGGATCAATGGCAACTTGGTTAATGACATGAGTATCATACTCTTCCTTGCACTATATTCTGCACAAGCATTGTGGCCAGTTCTTATTATCACCTAGAATAATCCAAAAGGACCTATACAGCATAAAATGCTGTATAGTAAAAATTATTTTCAAATTAAACATGAAGCCCAAATTATTTTTTTATTAAAACACCCATACAGTACCTGTTGTAAAGTTATTTCAAAATTTCAGCTGTCAACCATATTATAAAGGCATTAGGCAATTAAAAGCATTGGGAGAGGCTTTTATCAATACCACGCCACTTCACTAAGTATCTCTGCTTCCTTAAAGGAGAAGGAAACCCTTTCGGCGCAACACCCCTCCCCCTCACCCACGTAGGCCCCCTCCTCCCCCCCGACTACCTTTCCCCAGGGCAAATGCCCCTAACTCATTAGTCACCCCTCCAAGCAGGTCCTCTCTTGCCGAGTTCATGGGCGACATCCTTGTCCGATAGCTCTTCTTCCTGTATTTGGCGGCGCATGCGCAGTAGGAGGCAGTTGCCGGCTGGATCTACTGCGCATGCACCAAAAGTCACGAAAAAAGAAATCAGAAACTTTGTGAAATTAGCCAAACGCCAATCAGTACAGGAAGAAGAGTGCTCAGACGAAGATGGCACCCGTGAACTAGGCAAGAGAGGACCTGCACGGAGGGGTAACTAACAAGTTTGGGGCATTTGCCCGGGGGGGAGGTAGGCCGGGGGAGGACGGAGGGGGGCCTACGGGGGAGGGATTTCTTTCTCCTTTAATTCCAACTTTCACACAAAGCTGGTCAGTGCTGCAAAATATCTAAAAGAGAAAAGAGAAGAAAGTAGGCATACTGTAGGGCAATACTGGTTTGTGTTGTCTGATAAGGGCAAGGCAGGCACAATAGGGTTAAAAGGTGTTCGAAAAAAAGGTTAATTGCCCAGATGCATCAGGCTTCCCTTTTGGGCATGTACTCACAGTTTTCAGCTTACATGTAATGTTTGTTTTGTGTTCCGCAGTTCATTCAATTGTCAATACATGTAATTGTGTAGCCAGCGCTTGGACATGAGTATCAGGTGCCCCATTCTAGTGCATAAACAAGATTTTGGAATAACGCAAAATTAAACTGTCCACAAAATGGCTGCTGTCTGCTTACTGCGATTGTGAATTCCAAAACTGAAGGAAACAAGATTTAAATAACTTATATAGTTTAAGTAAATTACGCCATTCTTCATCCTACCATCTATTGTTGAACCAAAACTTCCATAACCATCCAACTAGTTTTGGTTGGAACTTATGTTGCCCAGTGTCAGACTGGCCCACTATTTCATGGCCATTCCCTATTTCTATGAGAACAAAGAGGCTAAAGAGATGGAATAATTGATTATAGTATGTAAAGAAAACAGAGTAGGAGAATAGAGGTTGATTGAGGAGATGAAGAATAATAGTATGGAGAGTGGCCCCTGGTCTAAGGTTTTATGGTGGGCCCCTGGTCTAAGGTTTTCGGGTGGGACCCTGGTGTCCCAGTCCGACACTGATGTTGCCACCTTCAAGTCAAGAGATATATTTTTCCTTTTTAACCAACGTGCTACTTATGCATTGTGTAGGTGGCTGGATCAGAAAACCTCCTGCCTGGCCCCAAAAGACAACTTTGGGCTCATCATCACCGGTCTATCATGATGGTCCATCATTTGCTGGACCAGAACTGTCAGTCTTCTTATCATCAGTCTTCTCAAAATCTCATTCTCTGGTCCCATTGCAAGAGTCCTGTTTGAATTCAAAGGTGTAGCTGCAGCTAAGCCAATTCCTAATGGACATTCCAGCTGTCCTAGAATGTATTGCAGACTATATATGCAACCCCCGAGACTGACATCCTAAGATCACCCCAGACCCCCACCTAGACAAGCATATCTATATTTTCTGCACGCCATATATTTTTCTAAAATGTAGATGTCTAGTGGATTTAAACTATATATATATATATATATATATATATATATATATATATATATATATATATATATATATATAGATATAGATATAGATATAGATATATAGATATATACAGATAGATATATATAGATGTGATATTACATTTAGAGACACTGCAGAGTTTGAGAGCTGAAAAGCTCAAGAGGATTTTCCTGTTTGCTAACCTGTATGACACTTGAATTACCCTGAATGCCATAAATAGTGACTCTACAGTCATAAGTTTCCCATTGCTTGTGTACAGTGAATATAATGACAAATGAAATTATTCAGTTTTTGGCTGGAAAGGTTTACATTATGTTTTTATCTTTATTTTTTTCCCCACTCTTACAATCCCTTACTGCCAGGAAAATGTGCCCTTCCTGTTGTGTTCTGTGTATTATGGAGAGTCCATAAGCGGACAAAAGAAGTGCTTGAGTGGCAACAACGAAAGGCCTTCGAAATATACAATACTTGAGGCTAAGTGATCCACTTAGATTGAGATTGGTGTCTCTTCTTTCAAGAAAAATAGGGTCAATAAACAACCTGCTAAGGCATAAAGCAGAGTACTGTAAAATCCACAGTTTATTTCTGCTTTGATGAAATTATCTTTAGGCAGGACTTCCTTTTGTTACTTTGTTAAATTGCTAGAATAGACAACAGGGGCCTAAGGTCTTTGTTTATGCTGGCAAACTGGCATGATGAAGCAATGTGAGAGGCGACTGTTTAGTAAGGAATTAGTTAGTAAAAGGCAGGGTCAGACTGGGCCAGCAGGACACTGGGAAAAAACCCGATGGCCCCCCCCCGGCCCAGACCCAATCCCCCAGCCTGCTGATCTCCCTCCCTCGAAACACTGAAGGTAAATTTAATTTATGAGTGCTAGGGGGAGGGGGTATGGGGCATGGTGGGGGCCCCTCGGTGGGTTTAGGGCCCCTGAGGTGGCAGCCTGGTGGGCCCTGCACCCACCAGTCTGACCCTGGTACAAGGTAGTTATCAGATCTAACAGCAAAAGCTATTGTACCGTATATAACGGCAATAAGGCAGGATTCAGCTTGACATTCAGCTACATATTTGGCATTGGATTTGTTTTATTTCCCCCTAAAAAAACACTTTCATAGTTTTCAAAGTTTTAAAGTGTCTAGTCAATTAGGTTTCATTCAAATAAGCTCGAGGCCCTGTTTATAGGCTACCATATTGCAACGGTGCTCAGTTATTTATTTTGGAACCTCTTTCTCACTTTAAAGGACAAAATAGAAAAAAGCTAAAGGGACTGCCATGCAATGTCAGATTTTAAAACACGAATATCAGATTTTGAAAGAGCCCAATGGAAGCTTTGTTTACAGCGGAAGAACAGGTGATGGTATTGCACGTTTGACTCTATAATAAACAAGGTTTTATTTGAAAGCTTCTGCATTTGAACTTAGTGCTCCTAGGAGAGGAATGTATTTCTACTAAACTATTATAGGATGTTTTTGGCAGAACCCCAGAAACTCCTACATGCAGCACAACTGTGGGATATTTGGGTTATTTGTAATTAAACAGAACAATACTGCACCTGAAAGCAGACTTTCATAAAACTTCCTCTAGTGACTTCATTTAACTAACAGGGATTAAGTTCAGAAATCAGTAAATTTTGCCATATATTTTTCAACCAACCAGGATTTTGAGGTGTTTTGCATGCTCTGCTAGGATTTCCTTGAGCAACTCTGAGTACAAAGCCTGCCTTGTGAGGATTAAACCAGTTGCACTTGAATCATAATGTACATCTCATAGGTTTATACATAGACCCCTCTTGCATGTTGATTGCAAGGCACACGAAAATTAACACACGTGGGTGTTAGTGTAAAGTATAGGGCTACCCTGCTACTCAGAGAGTTGTGCCTCATTCCCATTAATAGGTATAACAGACTAGCTAACACTAGACACAATAAACCATTGGCAGTAAGACTTTATGCAGTGTCAGAAAGGCCCACCAGGATACTGGAAGATCTTCTTGGTAGGCTCAGGTATCAGTGGGCCATCCTTTTCCTAGTTATTTGGATTATTTCATGGTCTATGTCTTTATGGGAATAAAGAGGGGAAAGTAGATGGAAATAAGCATAGCTTATAGAATGCAGAGGTTGAGCAAGGATAAAGGCAGAATAGAGAGAGAGTTTAGAGAGTGGGCTTATTAAGTAAGGCTTTCTGGTGGGCTCCTGGCATCTGACACTGACTTTTAAGGATGGCTTCAGCATAATGAAATAAGAAACTTTGTAAACACAGTGATTTCAATATTCTGCATTGTTTCTGAAATAATCAAGTTCATCTTCCCTATCCTTCTCTCAGCATCTGTTTTGCTTCATTCTGTCTTCATGCAGCAGTTGGGTGTCAGATATTCATTGACAGTTAGATCCAAAATATCTTATAGGGGGGTTCCATTCCTAGCACATGTATTAGAGATCATTCAAATAACTGATTCCAGTACAGACAAAATCTAACACAAATCCTGCATGTAGAGAGACATGGTCAGGTGATTTTAATAGAGTGAGCTCTAATACATCTTCTTGACAAAAGGAGCCCCCCCATAAGATATATTGGATCTAACTGTTCACCTTCAATGGGGATTGTGCACCAAAGACAGGCAAGGCGACTCTATTCAGAAAGTATGTGGTTTTGCTCATTGTGCTACTGTTAATAAGTGAGGCATATTGTGTTTATCGAGGTTGCATTAAATACAGGGTTTCATATATGATTTGGAGTTAAATCCTTGGTGATTAGATTCGAACATATAAATTTAAAGCATTGGTCAATTGAACATGACTCTCCTTTCGGATTATGCATTTTTTTGGAATGTTACTCAAATCAAATTATGAAATTAGGATTCTCTCAGTACTATTATTCTTCCTCTCCTCAATCAACCTCAATTCTCCTATTCTCTTTTCTTTACATACTATAATCCAGAGGTCCCCAACCTTTTTTACCAGTGAGCCACATTCAAATGTAAAAAGAGTTGGAGAGCAACACAAGAATGAAAAAGTCTCTGTTTGGCACTACACTTAGTTTTTATGCAATTAAAACTTGATTTCTAGCTTGGAATTCAAAAATAAGCACCTGCTTTGAGGACCCTTTGAGCAACATCCAAGGGGTTGGAGAGCAACATGTTGCTCACGAGCTACTGGTTGGGGATCATTGCTATAATCTATTATTCCATCTATTTAGCCTCTTTGTTCTCATAGAAAAAGGGAATGGCCATGAAATAGGCCAAAAGTTTAGCAGCATGAGGGCCCCCTGACACCTTGGCCCACCGGGAGTTTTCCTGGTATCCCAGTGGGCCAGTCTGACACTGGCCATGCTCCCCTTCAGGAGCAGAAGGTATCACTAAACTTTACTGAGTATTAGGGGATAGCTGACCTACTCTACTCAGACGCAAACATACAAAAAGTAAACATGAATACAAATCATGTTAGAATACCATTGCCTACTTTATACAAACATCTTTAAAGAATCCCAAGGCTCGGATTTATATGATGGTCACCTCTAGGCTGGGACCACTTGCATATGTGCAAGTCTTATCTCTTTGGGTCCATAGCAATGGGGATTGGCTTGAGGGAGAGTTAAAGAACTAGCAATCTCCCACATGTCCCCAGTGCTTTGGGATCCATTCAGATTTAGATGTAGGCCTGGGCCATTGTGGCCTTCTCACAAAACCTGAGAATCCTTAGTACATGGTTTCTTATTCAGTTTGGGTGCTGACGTGAGTGCTTTAGGGTTCTAAATACATATTTTGCTAGTTGTTTTTCATGTAACAAATTTTAGATGGCTTTAAGACAGAAGCTGACATTTAAGGAGGTGTGTAGGAGGCAGGCTATTATCGCTAAACATGAGGTAGCAGACACTCATATTCAAAGCATTCATTCTTTATTTCTCCCCACTGCACATCATGGCACACATACAATATTTAGTAAATCCACAAAAACAGCTTCCCCAAGACTTAACAAGAATCCTTGTACAGCAATACCTCCTTTACTGTCCAAATCCTTTTCCACCATCCTTTCTGGGATTTCTCTATCCCCACCTGCCCTCAACAACCCAATACTCCTCTGTGACCCCTTGTTATTCCAGACAGGACTTTTCTTTAACAGTGGTCATGGCCTGAAACTTACACTTTCTAAACTTAACTAGAACTGCATTCCTAACTGATGGAGTATCCATTGGAAGGCCTCTTGCTGCCCTTTCTAACATTACCCTGTCTATCTTGTGCATCTATTGCACAAAATGACTAACTCTCCTACTTCTGGCTGAACGTTTCACCTGTTTTCCAGGGCTGGGCTCTGGCCTCTGGTACGGTGATCCTCTTTATGGGTAAAAAGGTCCCCTGCTATTTGTCTATAATGTCCTCTAATGTACTTGTAAAGTATAATCATGTCCCCTCTCAAGCGCCTTTTTTCCAGAGAAAACAACCCCAACCTTGACAGTCTACCCTCATAATTTAAGTCTTCCATCCCTCTAACCAATTTAGTTGCACGTCTCTGCACTCTCTCCAGCTCATTTATATCCCTCTTAAGGACTGGAGTCCAAAACTGCACTGCATACTCCAGATGAGGCCTCACCAGGGACCTATAAAGAGGCATAATTATGTTTTCATCCCTTGAGTTAATGCCCTTTTTTATGCAAGACAGAACTTGCATAAGTAAGTCTTTAGTAGCCACAGAATGACACTGCCCAGAATTAGACAACTTGTTATCTACAAAAACCCCTAGATCCTTCTCATTTAAGGAAACTCCCAACACACTGAGTGCATAAGCCTATTTATGTGGTCCACTATTAAGGAGACTACATACAACCCTATTATGAAAGGATTGTTAGCTCAGGGGCAAAATATTCAGATTGGCCAAAGATTAACTCATTAAGCAGATTTGCCGAGAGAGAGAGAGAGTTTATATGCCAGTGTATGTGCCCTCCCCAACTGCTTACCTAATAGATATCTGACAGTAAATTGGCAAGGTATCTATTCAGCAGGTCTGAAACTTCAATGTGATGAAGTGCATTGATTCAGCTCTCTCATTTGCAAAATCACTCATTTATTAATAATGTTTCTTCTTTCAGTGACATCAAGTTTAAAATCAAGATTAAAACTAATTTTTTTTTTGCGTTAGGTTTCATTCTGTCATATATAAATTTTATAGACCAGATGCCCACTATAGAGAATGTGTTTTTTTTTTCTTTTTTGTCATTTAAATTTACAGTACTTTAAACTAACAGTTTGCTCATTTAGATATCCCCTTCTTCTATATTTATTGCATTTAGGATTCTCAAGGGTAACATAACAGGATCCAGAGACTGGGCCATCCTGCTAAATGATGACAGTGTTAAAAACCTTCCTGATTTATTTAATTACATTCTAAACGACAGGCTAAAAAAAAACCAAACTACATACTGTATAGAAAAGGTCTGTAAAGTTCTGACATGCAGACAAATTCTTTCCCTTGGATAGGAAAACAGCATTAAGATGAAAAGCTGTCATTTACTGCCATAATTTTGACATCTACACGAAAGTCATTTATGGCTCTGTATAATTTTGAAATCACTCAGCTCTTATATCTCAAGTTCTGGTTGCTCCATAAGTCATTCACTCAGTTTAGCAGAACAAAGAATTTGCAGAAGAATATTCGCTAGTCGAGTTTCTATGCATATCAAGTAGTGATATCACAATCTCCTGAGACCCCATTAGCCTCCTCTCTATGCAAGATACATGGAAAAGCTATACTTTTATTATTAGGATGCTCAGAATAATCATGTGTGGTTGTTAAAATGATTTCAGGGATTTTGCGTGACTCTAGTTTTGCACATAAACATGTGGGATTGCTGCTATTAATAGGGCTGTCTGTTCCCCTGGTGCAACACGGTAATATGGACCTGCCTATCAAGGGACACGTCTAATGGTTGTACTTCCTAGAGCAGTAACTTCTACCACAGGTATGATACTGATAATATTTGGAATATATTTTTTATGACAATCTGTATTAAGGTCTCAGCTCTCCAGTGGCAGGATACTTGGCACGATCAAGACTGGGTAGGATCAGCTTTTTTTTAATATAGTGCCAAGACTGTTATGCAACACTTTAAAGAGATGGTTCACACATACATGAGTGTCTACCCGACTGGAGCTTACATTCTAAGATCCATATCACACACAACACACTAGGGTCAGTTTCATCAGTAGTTAATCATCCTTGGGACAGGACAAAAGTACCTGCACAGTAATGGGGAGAACATATACATTCCTTACAGAAATTGTCATAATAAAAAAAAAAAGAGGGACCCTATCTCAGAGGTTGAGGTTATGTGGTCTACTCAGCGTCAGACTGGGATGGCTGGGGTCCACTGGGCCTGCAGCCTCAGGGGCCCCCTCACACAAACCCCCAGGCCCCCCAGCCGTAAAGTCCTCTCTGCCTCCCCCCACACACATACTTTTTACAGCACGTCATTGTGACTGGGGAAGGTAAGGAAAGGGAGTGCGGGGAGCGGGTCTTGGCCAGTGGCACCAAAAAGAGCCGAGGCCCATTGGGTTTTTCCCGGTTTCCCGCCAGCCCAGTCTGAAATCGACCTGTATACAATAACTGCCCCTGATTATAATTGACCTGTATACAGTAACTGCCCCTGATTATATCGACCTGTATACAATAACTGGCCCTGATCATATCGACCTGTTTACAATAACTGGCCCTGATTATATCGACCTGTATACAATAACTGGCCCTGATTATATCGACCTGTTTACAATAACTGGCCCTGATTATATCGACCTGTATACAATAACTGGCCCTGATTATATCGACCTGTATACAATAACTGCCCTGATTATATCGACCTGTTTACAATAACTGCCCTGATTATATCGACCTGTTTACAATAACTGGCCCTGATTATATCGAACCTGTTTACAATAACTGCCCCTGATTATATCGACCTGCATATAATAACTGGCCCTGATTATATCGACCTGTTTACAATAACTGCCCCTGATTATATCGACCTGCATATAATAACTGGCCCTTATTATATCGACCTGTATACAATAACTGGCCCTGATTATATCGACCTGTATACAATAACTGCCCCTGATTATATCGACCTGTATACAATAACTGCCCCTGATTATATCGACCTGTATACAATAACTGGCCCTGATTATATCGACCTGTATACAATAACTGCCCCTGATTATATCGACCTGTATACAATAACTGGCCCTGATTATATCGACCTGTATACAATAACTGCCCCTGATTATATCGACCTGCATATAATAACTGGCCCTTATTATATCGACCTGTATACAATAACTGGCCCTGATTATATCGACCTGTATACAATAACTGCCCCTGATTATATTGACCTGTATACAATAACTGGCCCTGATTATATCAACCTGTATACAATAACTGGCCCTGTTTATATCGACCTGTATACAATAACTGGACCTGATTATATCGACCTGTATACAATAACTGGCCCTGATTATATCGACCTGTATACAATAACTGCCCCTGATTATATCGACCTGTATACAATAACTGCCCTGATTATATCGACCTGTATACAATAACTGGCCCTGATTATATCGACCTGTATACAATAACTGCCCTGATTATATCGACCTGTTTACAATAACTGCTCTGATTATATCGACCTGTTTACAATAACTGGCCCTGATTATATCGACCTGTTTACAATAACTGCCCCTGATTATATCGACCTGCATATAATAACTGGCCCTGATTATATCGACCTGTTTACAATAACTGCCCCTGATTATATCGACCTGTATACAATAACTGCCCCTGATTATATCGACCTGTATACAATAACTGCCCCTGATTATATCGACCTGTATACAATAACTGGCCCTGATTAAAGGGGAACATGTTCAAATGGAAGCCTTTATTCCTTTACACGTGCCCCCGTCTCTCCCTTCTTGCTTGTTTCAGCAGCTGCACATTTGGACCTATTTACATTTAAATTTCTCTTGCAAGAGTCACATTTATTAAAGATTAATGTTGCTCTTTGAGGTCGACACCCGCTGTTTGCAATTGAGTTTAAGCTGTGGGAGCAGCGTTTACGTGCCACGCTGATGGCTCTTAGTGTTACAATCGGCAAACTTTTTTTCTTAGTGCTGTCCGAGACTATTTCAGAGCAGCAGAGGTTATAAAGCTGCCCAGCAGTGTGTTTCTGCAACAACACCATTGTCACTGTTTCCACACAAGGCTTCCATTGTCCCATGATAACTGAAATGGAGTGGAGCCATACGCTAAACTATTGTTAGCAAGGAATTGGCATGCAGTTCCAATATTCTTGATTTCTTTGTGTTTTGTGAAGCAATTGCAAAGCAACATGCCATTTCCCTACATTTGCTTCTTAATGGAGTTGAGCTAAGCTTTTTAAATATCTAAAATTGTAAAGTTGATTACGTACATATGTGACATTTGGTGTTGCTAATTCAATTTATTACGACTTTATTATGTTTTTATGTACCCCCCTCCACTCTGTCAAAAATGAAAAGAAAAATATTGGCAGACAGCAGGAAAAAGGAGTTTTGCTGGAAATAGCGATTTAACATTCTAATGAGAGCAACCATATATCTGGCTAATTTTCTGCCTATTTTTTTTTCAACCAGAAATTAGCCTGAAATACTATTAGGTCTATATGAGAGGGATCAGCTTGCCCAATTAAAATGGATTTGGCAATGAATATATTAAAAAAAAACCCTCCTAGCCCTTCAGTTGGATTATTGATACAGGAACTGGTGCCTTAGGAGAGGAAGACTTCTTCTGGAACAATATAACTTGATAGAGTATATTCTACAGCATCTATGTTGTACTCTCCCAGTCCCAGAGGGTATCCTGTTGGCTGTTGACATACTGTGTTCTTGCTTTGTGTGTCTCCTATCTTTAAATGAAAAAGGTATAAATCAAATTGTTAAAAAAAGTATATATCTAGCACAATAACTGCTTATTTTTGGTTAGTTATGTGAGCCTTCACAGAAAGGGAATATATAAATTCTGATTTTGTGTAAAATGCAATTAGACTTTATCTTTTAAATTCAGAAGTCTTCAAATCAGTGTAGGACTAAGGAGGACCTGGCTGTCACGTGAGGGGCTTGCACACACCCGCCCTCCCTTTAGGCTAGCTCCACAGGCCCACTGCCCCAGCCACAACCCTTTCTACCCCCATTCCCCCCTACCAGTGCATACCTTCTCTTCATGCGATTTGGACAGGGGGAGTGTCACGGTCGGCACCCAACACCAGAACAAACACCAGGCACCCTGGTCTTGGCTCATACTTCACCAGTAGTGTGACCGCCTTTGGGCCTCGAGAGGAGCCCTCGGCTTACTTGGATGCCACCTGGACTTAAACGAGAGGTGCAAGATGAGAGTTCTGGATAGGCAGAGGGGCACGACTGTAGAGCAAAGTCTTTAGACAGAAGGTCGTAGTACAGAGCATTAGGCAATAGAGTAGTCAGATCAGGCCAGGTCGAGGCAGGCAGAGAATATTGTAGTCAGGCAGGCAATGGTCAAACCAGGAAGTCAATCAGAGGGTAACGCAGAATCTGTGTCAGATATCAGGCAAGGGGTCAGGATACAGAGAGCAGAATCGTCAAGAACAGTCAGGGGGGTCACAACAGGTAATCAAACAGGTTTTCAGGATCAGAAATAGCAACAGCTAAACACCAGGAACAAATCCTATCACAGGCACTGAAAAATACAACCTGGCACTTTAAATAGATTTCAATTTCACGCCCTTGCGTGCTGGCGTGTTGACGCATGCACCTATAAATACCACAGAGGCGCGATGCGTGCGCCCTTAGTTACCAGGTGCAGGAAGAAGAAGACAGCCGAGGGGGCGGCAGGCGTCCCTGCCGTCCCCCCACTAGACCACCAGGGTAAGTCGTTACAGGGAGATCATACTCTCAGGCAGCCATGGGGAGCAGGTCTTGACCCACCAGGTTTTCCCAGTGTCCTGTGTGCCCAGTCTGACCTGCTTCAAATCTACATGTCAAAAGTGTGTATCAGAAATTCCTAAATGTTTTAAAATAGTAGACAATAGAACTTTAGCCTCTGTCTCAAGTGTCAAGTTTCATTTCCCTTGTCATTAAAGGGGATATAAAGAAAAAAAAATAAAATCCCATTTTTACTTTCTTTAATGAAAAATGAATCTATTTGTACAATTTTTTATAAGGAACCTAACTGTATGCAGTGAAATTCCCCCTTCGTTTTACTTTCTCTGACTGCTGAGGATAGGAAACTTCAGATGGTCCCTAACTGCTCTGCAGGGAAAAGATCATATTTTCAAATGGCGCCTCCCCCCACCTTACTTCCCAGAACTCAAGCAGCTTTGTTTGTTTCCCTGTAGAGCAGCCGG
Source organism: Xenopus petersii (assembly GCA_038501925.1). Taxonomy (NCBI): domain Eukaryota; kingdom Metazoa; phylum Chordata; class Amphibia; order Anura; family Pipidae; genus Xenopus; species Xenopus petersii. The sequence goes on from CM076677.1 coordinate 106,903,888, forward strand.
TGACCGTGTAGAGATTGGTATCCGCAAACCCAGTGCAGTCTGTATATTCTGATTATTAATCAGTTTTGCTATATTAGCTTCTATGGCAGATATTATTTGCCTTGTGCTGTTTTGATAATTTATGATGAACCCTAAGCTTAACCCTTCCAACAGAAGCCCAGACCACACTGAGCATGTGCGTAGTCTTGGTCTTGCAAAGATGCTTAACAAAGTTACTAGATGACAGCCCCCTGTGGCCAAAGCATGAATCATTTGTTTAATTAGGCTTCTTGTGCAGTAAATTCATGTTTATGTTCTTTCCCCTTTAATGTGCATTGCTGATGTGAAACAAACATTACATAAAAGCCAAAAGTTGCCTTGCTGCTACATGAGTGCAGTGCATGTGCAATGTATGTGCAATTCATATGTTTTAACCAACATTTTCCATTAATGCCAGTGCGAAGGAAATCGTAGACGTTTTTGTCACCGTCGCTGGAGGAGATTAAGCATACTGGACTAAAAAACATTCTGTGTGCCAGAGGCCTTACTGATATGAGCAGAACAATTCTAACACAGTTTGATTAGGGAAAGCAGAGGAACCATCACAGTTGTGGTGAGAAAGCCTAAAAGGAAGGCACCTTTTGATTTCAGAAGACTTTTACTAGAGTTTTATTAGGTAGAGAGCAGAGGAGCAGAGAAACATGGTGTGGGTTCTAACTCAAAGACATGACTAGATTTGCTAATGAGAAAGACCTTTTGGCTCCTGAGAAGCAAGAGATCTAGGAGAGGAAGCGAGGGAAATGGTTAGTGGAAACTGGATTAATCATTTCTAATCAAATTAGGTGAAAAGTGAAAAATCAAGGTATTTGTCCCTTTAATGAAGGTTACTACTGCTTTGGCTAACCTCTAGCAACTTGACTCCCAGCATAAACCAGGTATCTTTTTTATTTTGCACCAGTTATTTTATTCCCATCCCCAAAAGTATGCCACCTTCAAATAGATATTAAATATTGTTTGATACACAGCTGCATTCACAATGTAATAACTGATTAATGCAAAATAATAATTTGAGAAATGTGATTTTGTTTGCGACTTGTATTACATTCACCCATATGAATTTTCTGGAGCAATCCACTAAGCTGTAGTGGCAGCGATACGCCTTTGCACTAATTATGTCTTTATTACAACACATGCTATATGTAAATGACTTTGTTAGAATGCATTTGTGTATAATTAAAGAAATGATATACCTTAATATTTTAGCATGATGCTAACTGGCAGTCTGCCAAATGCCACCTTGCATATAGAATGTGCCATTCAGGGAACATAATGGCAATACAGGTCTTGTCTATTAACATGTTTATATAATATGTTTGGGGACAACCCTTGCTAAGTATTCATATCAGCCCATCTGGTGACAAATACCAGGAAACTCAGATCTGTCAGATATCAGGTTCCTGTGACTACCTCATCAAGTAATTCAATCAGGTAAATTGAGAAGGAGAAGTGAAATCTGCAAAACTGACCATTCCTGAGTCTCAGTCATCCCTCCCTTCCGGAGTGGCTGTTTTACCGCTTTCTTCCATTTAGCCACAGGGGAGCACAGGAGTAGACGCTCTGAATTATTGTCAATGGGGCTGTATCACACAGATGAATATATGTGCAAAATGCAACATGCATATGGCTCTTACATGCCTCTGTGTGAGTGCAGCACCATTGCCAATAATTCAGTGGGTCTACTCCTGCGCTCCCCTGTGGCTGAATGGAAGAAAGCGCAATGCAGGGGAGTGCAGGTAAAACCGCTCATCTGTAAGAGCCCTAATGGAGCTCAGAAACACAGTGCCATTTGTGATTGGAATGAGACAGTCACCCAAGTGCCTTACAAAAATTTGATGAGGGTGCATTTTATACCTTCCCTACCTCACCCATAATTTGTTGGACATCCATGCTAAATAACTGCATCTGACGTTACTCAACATTTTGGTACTCTGCCCTTTCCTATTATAGTTAAATTGAATCCTCTATGCTACAGATATGGCAATATTATATGCACAGCTCACAAATCAGTTGCAAGTTCCAGCTAACATTTTCAGCTTTTTTGCTTCTAAGTCCACCTCTTAACTGGAATTAGAAGCACACTGGCTGCAAGGGATCCCTAATATAGAGAAGAAGATATGGGCGTGGCACTCCTTCAGTACACTGGGCCAGTTCCGATTTAAGGAAACAGGAACTTCAGCCCAGTGTCTCAAGTAAGCTTAACTGCATAATCAATGCAAGTATTAACCACATGTTATATTATGCATTTCTCCAGAGCCTATAGGGAAGATGCCCAAGGCAAGCCACCCTTGAACGCCCAACTCCCCCTCCATGTTGTATGTATGGGTTCCACTTACACTCATGCACCGCATCCCTCACTGCTGCATTCGCAAAAGGGAGCTTCAGTGTGCCAACTTAGATATGGACCAAATGTAGGACAATGCAAGCAGAAATGGTAATATTGCAGCCTAGGCTAACACTTAGGGGCCGATTCACTAACTTCGAGTGAAGGATTCGAAGTAAAAAAACTTCGAATTTCGAAGTGTTTTATGGGCTACTTCGACCATCGAATGGGCTACTACGACCTTCGACTACGACTTCGAAGTACTGTCTCTTTAAGAAAAAACTTCGACCCCCCCTAGTTCGCCATCTAAAAGCTACCGAACTCATTGTTAGCCTATGGGGAAGGTCCCCATAGGCTTTCCTAAATTTTTTGATTGAAGGATATTCCTTCGATTGTTGGATTAAAATCCTTTGAATTGTTCGATTCAAAGGATTTTATCGTTCGATCAAAGGAATAATCCTTCGATCGCACTATTTGCACTAAAATCCTTCTACTTTGATATTCGAAGTCGAAGGATTTTAATTCCAAGTCGAATATCGAGGGTTAATTAACCCTCGATATTCGACCCTTTGTGAATCGGCCCCTTAGCTCCGACCCAGTTGAAACGTTGCTTAGAAATGCCCATTCTATAACATAATAAAAGTTAACCCAAATCAGAACCACCCCTTTACATACCCTGATTAACAAAATACCATATGCATAATATAATATTTGCCTCTTTAAATCAAAGTTCTTTTTTGGTTAGTAAACAGGTTACAGCCGTGGGATATATCACTCCAGCAGTTGAGCTTACTGCCATGCTTGGCGGAACTGAAACACACTAGTGACTACAATATGTTTTTAAAAATAGCTTCCGTATAAAATAAACTTATTCCTTGCAAGTTATGATAAATGGCATCTATTAATAACGATGATTTAAGGCTTTTGCTGTGTGGCAGCGCTGTTTTGAATTCCTAAGCAGGTTAAATCTTCATCTTTGTGGGTATAATGTACAGTACGTATAAAACTTCCCTCCAGATTAAACAAATGAGTTCCTGTATTTTGAATTATGCACCGATCATATACGATTAGGTTCTCGGTGCCAGCCGGGGTTTCAAAAAACATCATTTATTTCGGCTCGAGCCTGTACAGAACATTTTTCAGTTTCTTTCTTTTGCGTTTTCATTTTTAAATTAAAAAGCAGCAGTTTAATGTATTGGAACGTAATTATTTTAACAAGTGGCTAGTTTTCTAAATAATGAAAGAGGTGATCTCATCAGTGAATATATAAATGCTGGATTTTTAAAGCTCGGCTTAAAAACAATTTAGATAGGGTAGTGCCCAGGCACAGGGTTGGAGCAAAGCGCATGCTCTGGGGAAATACAGGGCATGCTATATGATTGGCCAAAAACTTTCAGGATTTGCAAAGAGATTGACATCTGATATTATTAAAAAAAACTTTCATATAATTGATATAGTGCTTGGGTTTAGCAGTATTTTTCCTCCTTAAGAAGTAAAATTATATGTAGCAGAATAGCAAGAGAAATGTATTCCAGATGTAACAATCCACTGTTATTAATGACACTCACATGTAAAACATATTAGACATTTTGGGGATAATATAATAGAATGGACTAAGTTTGCCCAGGATCAGTAACTCATAGCAACCAATCAGCAGGTATCATTTACTGGGCACCTGTTTAAAAGGAAATTTCTTATTGGTTGCTTTGTGTTACTGCTCCGGGCAAAGTTATTTAGTGGTGCTGCTCTTATACACTGTTGTGATACTGTATTATGATATTTTAATTTGTCTAATTTGACTGTCCCCTCTAGACTGTGGAATTTAACTATACTGTTTTCCACTACCAGTTTCATCCTCACTCCCAACTACGTGGCTGTGAAGGCCTAGAGTTGATCAATACATTTTAAGCAGAGTTTATGTTATATACAGGATATTATCCTTTCTCAAAGCTATCTCACAAAGTACAAGACAAATAAAACATAGGTTAGAGCAGTCGCTTTCAGATCATTTTTGGTCCAAAATATTTCGGTCCAAAATTTAGTCAGGACCCCCGACTGCAAAACAAGATTAAAGATATACTGTACTCTGTCACACAAGTCATGAATTGGGATAATGGATACTAGTACTTGAGATGGGCAAATTTGACCCATTTCATTTCGCCAACAATTCACCCATTAAAATCTATGGGCGTCCAAAAAATTGACGCACAGCAATTTTTTTTTTTGATGCCCGTAATTTTTTTTTTAAGTGCGACACCATACAAGTCTATGGGCCATTTCCGTGGCGAAACAATATTTATGGAAACTGCAAATTTGGACCAAATCTCACTCTTTGAGCCACCCTGGAAGTAGGGACAGTCCTACAGTCTGGGGCTCAATGTCATCAGTTTGAAACAAAATATTGGACTTGTCCTATCAGGTAATTTTTTGGGTAAACCCATAACGTTTTCAGCTGTCCCAATTAATGATTTGCCAAAGTAGATTTGATCAGGTTTGTTCATCTCTTCTCAATACAAGGTATTTATAGTATAAATAATCTCTTTAAAATGATGCACAGATATCACTTTTCACTTTCCAGTGCAATGTTTCTCACAACACAGCTTTTATATTGCCTATTAAATCTCTTCTCAACACACGGTATCAAATGGGGTAAATATTTTCTGCACAAATAACATTTTCACTTTTATATTCAAATGCCCATCATTCCTGCAGCTCTTTTATTGGCTATTAAATTAATATTGTTGATACAGCAAACACCTGACATGACAGGAGCATGGCAGCTATCCTTTCCTTTTAGAAATGTACCCTACAGTGTCCTTCAGTAAATAGGAATATGAATACAGTCGTTTATTACTGGGGAATTGAGTCCACCAACTGCCTCACCTTACATACGGACCGTTCTTTTATTATTGTCATTAATCATATTTGGAAATTCTGTTATTACCTAGAGTGACTGTCTTAGTACTTTGGTTAGACTCAATTACACACCCCATACGGGATTAGAAGAGCATCATCACGCGCCTTGTCAGCCCATCTTCTCGGTGCATGTTTAAGAATTAGATTGTCATCACTAGCACTGCTGACAAGATTTCAGACTGACTTGCAAAACTTAGCTTTTGTCTTTCAGAGACCTCACTTGTTTCTCCTTCATTTACAAAGGACACAGACAATTAACTCAGATTCAAAAAAAAATGTGTTTTCAAGGATAATTACCATATTCAAGAACAGAAATTCATATTTCAAGATAACTTTTCTTGACTTGGAGAAACAGAACTGCAGTTTTTCATTATTTTTCCACACATATTAGTCAAATAGATCTCGTCTACATGGCTGGGTGAATTAAAATTTCTTTAGTGTAATGTTCTACCAGTTTCGATTTTGATAAATAATAGATATCAATTAAATCCTTAGAGAAGAAATATGTGAAGTTTTGTATAATGGGGTTAATACCAACTGTGGCCTCAACAGATGATGCAAATGATGAAGCTAAGGCAGAACAACTTTCTACATGGTTCGTATGGAAGCAGTGGTAGCACAAATTTATACCTGGCCAGGAACCAACCTGTGTGAAATTATAATTGCTTGGAGCTGCAGGAAAGTCACTGAATGCCAAACTTTTATTGGTTGCCATGGATTACTGCACTAGTACAAGTCTGCAAAAGTTTTTGAACATACAATGGTTCCCTGATTAAAATAATCAGTAAATCAAACTATTAATAACGTAATTGACAGTTTTTCTTAGGTTACCTTTGGAATGCCATTAATGCCCATAGTAAACAACAATAAATGATATATATTCCCTCTGATCCTTTTAGCACCCCTACCTAGACAGAGGTTACCTATGCCTTCTTGCAGACTAAGTTTCCAAGTTGGGGAGCTGTCCCCCTCTGATGGGAGCACAAAACAGTAGCTAAAACTGACAGTCGTAAGGTTGAGATTTGGGCTTATTTACAGCCCTAAAAATTACTAAAAAAAACTGAATTGCAGTGAACAATGATTTGCTGTAACCTTACAGTAAAATGAGCAGCGCCGTTGCTCCTACTTGAACAGAAAAGAAACTAGAGGGGGGCGGGCCCTGAAGCAGGACGCGCAGCCGGCCCCCCCACCCCCCTCCGTAAACCGGGAACTGACCAGGATATGCGCGGTGCGCGGACTGCTGGGGGGCCCTGAGGGGGTGCGGGCCCTGGCCCGCTCGCACCCCCTGCTCCCCCCGGTAGTTCCGCCCCTGTACTTGAAGCTTTACCCCAATATGTGCTCTGGATGAGACCTTCATTCTGACTGAGTAAGCCCCTGCAATGGTGTGGAGGCAGGGTGTTACACACTGTTATTGAACAATAACTGAGCTGATTTATAAACACAGATTGGCATGGGGGAATAGAACAGCGATACAGAAGGCAACCATGTTGTAATAGTCAATACATGCTTTCAATGCAAGATCAATTGCAGAGTCTTCCCTCTAGTAGTTCTGGAGAGGGGAATATCAGTTTATCCAGAGTTTCTCCTGTTTCCTCTGGGGACATTTCTGAGAAACCAAGGGGATCTATCTCAGTCCCTATTGCCCTATCTCTGGCTACTTGTCTAGGCAACAATGCCCTTGGGGTCTAATCCCTTCTATTACTCCTCGATGGAGCCAAAAGCTGCTCAGTATTGGTAACCCTAACATGGCTTTCTCTCCTAGAGAGACTATTATAGGAACTAGCTACTCCTTTCTATTCCTGGCTAATGTTGGCTCCACATGGGGCTCAAATCCACATAGGAGAGTTCAGGCAAACAGCCCAGGTAAAAACCTCTAGCGGAACCCCGCTGAGCCCACATGGCTCAGGCATTTTGTATTATAGAACAGCGCCACATAGCAGCCAAGCTTGGGATAGCGAGGGGTCATACTGTGACCCAGGAAATGCAGAATTACTCCCTTTCTTATTAAGGGTCCCTTTGGACACAATCTTTGGGGGATGCACACAGGGATACATTTACCAATCCCCTATATACGTAGATATTCATAATTATTCTTTCATGATTTATTTCCAGGCATGGATTTGTGCCTTTAAATCCAATGTATTTTGCACAAAAAAGTCAGCATGAAAAAAATGCCCATTGACTTCAATGCATTTTGTGTGGGGGGGAAAACACCCATTGGCTTGAATTTTTCCCATTTTGCTCATCACTAATGATGGCTGATAGGACTATGTTTCTCTATGGGGGTTATTTATCCGAATTTATCTCAATATTTTCTAAAAAAAACTCCGACCAAATCTGCACGGGTTTTTTGGGCTTATTTATTAATACACTTTCCCGAAAATTGTAAAAATCAGATTTTCCTGTTTTTTTTGGATTTTTCAACCGATTTGCACGCTTTTTTTCGGATTTTTCACCCGAAAACTCAGAATTTTGCCTGAAAACTCAGAAAACTTTGGAGTATGGCCAAAAACCCAACGCACATCAAAAAATCATTGGGATTACTCCCGTTGCCTTATATGCAACCTCGACAGGTCGGAGATGCCGGATTTTCAGATTCTGACTTTTCCCATCCTCGGGGTTTAATAAATTCCTAAAAATCCGTGATTTTTTTTAAAAGTCTGATTTATAAAAAAAATAAAATAAGAATTGCAAATTAAGGGCAATGGGATGGGGTTCTTGAACCACAAAAACGCATTCTCTGACTGCATAGACAATAAACAAATTCGTTTTTGTGTTTGAAACACATGTAAATGAGAAGCACTGCAGAAATAATAAGAGTGCATAGAGGCAATTATCATTAAATAAAAGACACACATGAGAAATATTAGTGGTTAATTTCTTGCTTTCCTCTTGATCCCTTCTGGCTCCGATTCACCAGATGATTTATATCTTTTTCCACTAGTCCCAAACACATTTGTTCTGCTATCTTACCCAAGACGATTCATTACTTTAGTTGAACGTACTTTTGAGTCAAATGGGATTTGTTTCCGTTTACTCTAATATTCCTCCTTAAAACTGGAACCAATCAATCACAGTAATGTTTCAACTTGGCCCTTTTTTTTTGGTTATGGATGAAGGATAAAGAATTGTTTTAATTATTTAAATTATTTTGTCTTTTTTTTTCTTGGACTGTGCTGTTTTGCTCCAATGCCTTTCATTTGAGAACACAAAAAAAACTGTCAGCAGGTTTAATACAGAGCAAAGCAGTGGGGACTCTTACAACGAAATAACGTGTGCTTTCCAGATAAAGGCTTGTCCTTCTCAGTGTGGTCTTGGGTGCTAATAAACATTAATTTGGTGATCAACTTGACAGCCCTTTGATCTCAGATTGAGTTGTTATGCAAAATTGCCTTTTAGCAATCTGTTCAATAAAGTTCAACAAATGCCTAGTATGTTTGCTTTGCGTTCTGTAGCAGCGATGAAGGCTTTGCTACCCATAGACTAGTCGAAACTTGTGTATAGAGACTAGGCAGCAATTCACCAGCAGACTTTAGAAAGACATATCTGGAGTGGGCTTGGGTCAGTGGGGCCCTCAAGGGCTGGGGCACACCTATTTTCCTGCTTGCCCAGTCCAACCCTGGTTGTAAAACAATTAGAATCCCTTTACAAATTGGCCTATTACAGTGTGCATTGGAGGAAACCCATGGAGACACAACAAGAACATATAAACTCTTTGCAAATAGTAGCAATCAAACTTTTGTCAGATAAAATTTGAAACCTGTTTCTGGATACAAAAATTGAGCAGTTACAGCGACTGAATACAGTCATATGAAAAAAAAATATGAACCCCTCTTAATTCTTTGGAGTTTTGTTTATCATTGGCTGAGCGACTTCCTTTTAATACACATCATGCCTTATGGAAACAGTAGTATTTCAGCAGTGACATTCAGTTTATTGGATTAGCAGAAAAAATGCAATATGCATCATAAAAAAAATAGACAGGTGCATACATTGGGGCACCCCAATGGAGATATTACATCAATACTTAGTTGAGCCTCCTTTTGCAAATGTAACAGCCTCTAGACGTTTCCTATAGCCTTTGATGATCTTTTGGCCAGTTGGGCGCTACCCCAGATAATATAGTGAAGGCAGCTCTGGCTCAGTTGAGTTTCCTGAAGGGAATTGAGATAAAGAGGTCATCATCAAATCAGAACCTATGGCGAGGGGTGAACCTTACTCTTTCATCTTCATGAACATGCCCTCATCTCAAGGTATGTACTTATTGTTTGTATATGGCTCCCTGGGCACCGATACTGCTCCTCTCTCTTTCTGTAGGCTGGAGGTGCAGATTTCTGTAGCCTGGATTATGAAATTATTATGTTTTTGTTGGGTGATTTAAACTGGAGGAGGTTGGTCCAGGAAAGACATTTCTGGAATGCTCGTTTGGGTTGGTGGTGGGGGAAGGAAGGCCGTATGGACAATCAAGGACTTTGCAAACTGGCCTTTGATTTGGTGTGTTTGATGGAAAAGTTGCCAATGGACAGAGGGATGGACTCTGCGGGCTGGAGGGTGAATGGGTGGGTTTATGGGAATTTTGGTTATTTTTGTTTTGTTGTATGATTTGTGAACTGTTTATGAATTGATGATGATTTAATGTACAGTGATCTTTTAAATAAAAAATTCCTATAGCCTTTGATGATTGTCTCGATTCTGGATGGCTATTTTTGAACATTTGTTCATACAAAATATCTCCAGTTCAGTTAAATTTGATGGCTGCCAAGCATGGACAGCCTGCTTCAAATCATCCCATAGATTTTCGATGATATTCAGTGAGGCTACCTATCCCTGAAACTATTGGAGGTGAAGTTTGTTCTTATGTATTTTAGGGATAATGTAGAACGTTGGTATGACCGGAAATTTCACCGTTAAAAAAGTTTGTTCACCTTTGTTAATTAATTGATTATCTCGGCTCCTTTTTAGAATATCAAATAACTCTAGCTAAAAAGTTGCTGTTGGATCATTTTTCAGGATAGGTAGCCTCACTGAACTGGCTAGCATTTATATAGATACATTTTTGAAACCATTTGACGAGAATTTACCATCATTTGTCCAGGACACAATGGATGCTTTGAGACATTTACAAGGCATCACTTTAAACAGTCATGACTTCCTTGCTTGTTTGGACATAGAGTCATTATACACTAGCATCCTCCACGACATTGGCTGTAGAAGACACCTTAAGACAAAGGGGGCAGCAATACATACAACACAATGCATTTGTTGTTGAACTCTTAGGGGCACATTTACTTAGCTCGAGTGAAGGATTAGAATAAACAATACTTCGAATTTCGAAGTATTTTTTTGGCTACTTCAACCATTGAATTGTCTACTTCGTCCTATGACTATGACTTTGAATCGAACGATTCAAACTAAAAATCATTCGACTATTCGACCATTCAATAGTCGAAGTACTGTCTCTTGAAATGACCACCTACTGTACTTTGCCACCTAAAACCTACCGAGCATCAATGTTAGCCTATGAGGAAGGTCCCCGTAGGCTTTTTTAGCCAATTTGTGATCGAAGGAAAATCGTTCGAACGATGGATTAAAATCAAACGATATTCCTTCAATCATTCGATCAAACGAATTGCGCTAAATCCTTCAACTTTGATATTCGAAGTCGAAGGATTTAACTTCGAGGGTCAAATATCGAGGGTTAATTAACCCTCGATATTCGACCATTAGTAAATGTGCCCCTTAGGGTTTATACTTAAGCATAACTACTTTACATTTAATTCACAGTACTACCATCAAATCAGGGGGAAAGCCATGGGAAGTTCATGTGCCCCCAGCTATGTGAACATCTATCTAGGCTGGTGGGAGAGCAATATGGTGTTTGGGGACAAGCTTGCTGAATACACACAGTATATCCCAATTTGGCTACTCTGCATTGACAATATTATACTAGTATGGTCAGGAACCCAAGAAAAATTGCATGAGTTCATCAGCAGATTGAATGTCAACAAGATCAATTTGAAGGTAACAGCAGAAATTGACAAAAATACAGTAAACTTCCTTGACAAATGCATCTTTCGCTGTGCTGATAACAATATACTGATGTCACTATATAGAAAGAAGAAAGCAACCAATAATCTTCTACATGCCAGTAATCAACACCCCCAAAACACAATTAAAGGCATTCCAACCGGTCAGTATCTGAGGGTGAGAAGGTTATGTAGTACCCTGGATGACTTCAAAGCTGAAGCGAAAAAACTATATCTCAGGTTCAAACAGAGAGGCAATAGCCACAATTCCCTAAAAACGGCATACAATAAAGCTCTGGCGGCTCATAGGAATACTCTGTTAATCCCAAGGAAACACTTTATAGATAAGAAAAAAACGGATGAACAATCGTATATCATCAGATTAATAGGTGACTTTAGCGCTGAACATGAGGAAATCAAACAAATACTTAACAAACATTGGCACATTCTGGAACAGGATGATGACCTCAAAAAGATAAGTGAAAGACCAACAATCACCTTTAGGCGCAGTAGAAATTAAGAGTCAGATTGTCTCTGAGCCATTATAGTAATACACCAAAAACGACCTGGCTTTCTAACAAGACAAAAGGATGCTACAAATGCGGAACATGCAATGCATGCCCCTGGATAAATAAAACAATTACTGTAGAGGGTAGATCTGACATCAATAACTATTTAATAAAACACTTCATAAATTGTAAAACAGCTGGAGTTATATATAAAATGAAATGTGAATATGGCAAAAATTCCGTCTGTAAAACAAAAAGGGAGTTTAGACACCGAATCCTTGAACATGTAGGGGCTGTGCAGCACAAAAGGAATATGTCAGTAGCAAATCACATTAATCAATTTCATAATGGGAATACAGCAGCAATGAAATTTATAGGAGTTTAAATAATATCAAATCCACAACTTGAATCAGGGATATCAATAGAAAGCTGCTAGAGAAGCGCAGTGGATATACTGGCTAAAAAGTAAAGCCCCCAATGGACTAAATGAAGGATTTACCTTCACACCATTCCTACCTGACGAAGCTGTCTAACAGCGAAACGCATTGGGCGGCGTAGGTGGAAGGTGGTGTGGACAGCCCTCACTCTTCCCAACTTAGATGGGTAGGAGTGTGAACGGAGGGACGGGTGGAAGGGAAGATACTTGGTGGCTACTTTAGTATAACTTCTAAATGACACGTCGCTTTGGCTAAATTTGGATATTAGAATCTTTATAAATTAAATACTCTATCCACCACCGATCCGCTCTTCGCTTCTGTTTTTAATTACGTGTTATTTTATGGATATGGTCCCGCATGGCTATGATTAAAATAAGCTGTGAATTTGTGCTGGTCGTGTTTGTGAAGGTTTTATTGGAATCATCATTAAAGGTTACGTTTTAGATACATTGTTACAACATTCGCCTGAACTAGTTGGCTTGTGAAGTGTGACTTTCTCACATTCCATTCTTTTTTGTTACAGTTTTGTTTTCAAGTACAGGTATAGGATCCCTTATCCGGAAACCTGATATCCAGAAAGCTCCGAATTACGGAATGGCTGTCTCCCATAGAGTCCATTTTATCCAAATAATCCAAATTTTTGAAAATGATTTCCTTTTTCTCTGTATTAATAAAACAGTAGCTTGTACTTGATCCCAACTAAGATATAATTAATCGTAAACTACAAAGGGCGATCATTAACTTTGTATGGGTGGGTAAGAGACACCGTATAGCACGTCACACATTGTTTGTCCATCACACGCAGGGAGGGCTGGCAATCCCTAACTTGTCAAATTATTATAAGGCTGCACAACTTAAACAGGCAATGAATTGTGTTGAATATTTTCCACGCACTAAATGGGCGTCTTTGGAATTATCATACTGTCATACTCCTCATCTGGCTTATTACTTATGGACTACACATAAGCCTCCTTGCTACCCTACTCTATTAAGGCCGACGTTTCATACGCTAACATTGTGGCAACGAACGATAGCAAAACATAAACTTCTCCCCACACCACCTCCACTGCTACCTCTTTGGGGTAATCCAGATTTATCAGCAAACTTGCAACACACTACTATATCTCCTAACTTAAACATTACTTTATTTCACCTTTCTAAAGTGTTTCACCCACTTACTAGGAAGTTAAAAAGCTATCAGGACTGTAACTTAGACACGGGGGAAAGTAATCTTTCGGGATTTCGATATCTTCAATTGAGACATTTTGTTTTAACTAATGTTCCAAAGGGCATACTCCCTCCCATTGAACCATTATCAGCACTATGCCGTCTGGGTTATATTCAAAGAGGGCTAACATCACGGTGGTACTATCTGTTGAACTTCACTAATTTGGAAACCCATCCACATGCTTACATGACAAAATGGGAGGCTGATCTGCAGTGTAAAATAGATTTGCCTAGATGGCAAAGAATGTGGAAGAATGCAACAAAAAGTCCTATATGCACTATTATAAAAGAAAATATATACAAATTGCAAATGAGGTGGTATCATACACCAGCACTGCTGAATTTCCTCAAACTTCCTCTCCCACATGTTGGAGATGCGGTATAGGGGAGGGTAATATACTACATATAATCTGGACGTGCCCGGTGATTTTAGGCTTCTGGGACTCTGTGAGTAAATGGTTGGAAAAAGTGCTTTCGTCACCTGTACCTAAAGATCTGATTATATTTGTGTTAGGGGATAAAATACCTAACATCACAACTCCAATGCAGAGACTGGCAAACTCTATTCTGTTAGCAGCTAGATGCTGCATAGCCAGTAAGTGGAAAGGGTCATCCCCACCTTCAGAACAAGAGTTGTTGAATCGGATCCGCTATGTTAGACGGATGGACTTTTTTAACAGCTCTACGTAATGACACAATAGACCACTTTAATAACATATGGGGTAATTGGGATGTCGCCCAGGAAGTACTTTCTAGTTGACATATTTAGCCTCTCATGTTACCTTCTTTATATCTAGCCATCTAGTTCTAGATTGTTAGGCAAACCACTTTGTTATGTCTGCCCAGGGTATCCTGTACTAGGGATGTTGCTTCTGGTGTTCTGAAACTCATTTGTGTGTGTAACTATGTTGAGTTTTATGTTACTTATTTTTGTATCACTTCCAGATTCTTGTGTATACTGTGCTATTATATTTCCAGATACGAGATAACACTTTATGGCGCAAATTCACTAAGCGCCGAACGCTAGCGTTAATTCGCTAGCGTTTGGCATTTTCGCTACTGCGCAAATTCACTAACGAACGCTGGCGTATTTTCGCTAGAGTTACTTCGCATCCTTACGCCAGGCGAATTTTCGCTAGCGATGTAACTACGCAAATTCACTAACTTACGCAGTGTACTGAACGCTACCTTTTACGCTAGACTTCCTTCGCCACCTCAGACCTGGTGAAGCGCAATAGAGTAGATAGAGATTGTTTCCAAAAAAGTCACATTTTTTTCTAAGTCCCAAAAAACGCTGGCGTGTTTTCTACATGATGGGTGATAGGCTGAAAAAGATCGAAAAATTTTTTGGGGCTCCCCTCCTTCCCCCCTACATTTCCTGACTCATGGCAACTTACCTAGACAGTGGGCACAATGTGTAGGGCAAAATAAAATTTTTATTTGCTGATTTGAAGGTTTTCTAGGCATTTGTAGTGCTGATACGTGTTCCTCCATTGAAATTTGAATTTCGCGCCGTATGCAAATTAGCCTTCGCTAGCGTAACTTTGCTTTATATAGCGAATCAATGCTAGCGCAACTTCGCAACCTTACGCTACCCCTGTGCGCAACTACGGATTTTAGTGAATTTGCGGAGCGCTGGCGAAAATACGCCTGGCGAATAGTGAATTTGCCCCTATGAGTGATTGTTAACAGGAGATGACTTTCATATGTGTCTTATACAGTACTGTCCTCTTATGTATACTGAGATATATTATGCCAAAGTTGAAAATGCTGTACACTTCTATGATGATATTTTATTTTTGTTTAATAAAAATATTTTGAAAAAAAAAAAAGATATAATTAATCCTTATTGTAAGCAAAACCAGTCTATTGGGTTTATTTAATGTTTAAATGCATTTCTAGTAGACTTAAGGCATGGAGACCCAAATTCCGAAAGATCTGTTATCCGGAAAACCCCAGGTCCCGAACATTCTGGATAACAGGTCCCATACCTGTAATACTAAATTTCAATACTGTGTGACCTGCCCAGATATTCCCATCAGGCAAACCGAACGCTAAACCTAGTTTGGACTGGTTTGAAAGCTAATATTGCAATGAATCCATAAGCAGTTTTTTTTTATAGCATTGGTACAACATGTATGGGCTCTGTCATGGCAGGAACAAGGCAGAAGAGGCATGTGGTCCTGCCTCTCTCCTCTGCTCTCCCCACCCCCGCTGTCATAACGTGTACGCACATGTACGCTTGAGTAGGAGGATGGACGTGGAGCGAGGTGCCGGCCGGGTCGCCTAGGATGCCCAGACCTGGATTATGGAATGGTAAATGTGTTTGAGTTACATTATATTGTGATCTCCACATCACCTACGCGGGGCCTTAATGTGAAATCTAAATCCCCCCTCCTTGGGCTTTTACTCCTCCACATGGAATGGCTCTTATTAGTCAGTTATCAGCCAGGGCTGGGAGCAGGGCATCACAGGCTGTGACGAGATAAGCAAAAATGTTGGAGCAAGGCACTCTAATGGGTCACACAGGAAACAGACCAAAAATAGATAAAAATATGAAAATTGTATTTATATAAGCATCTCACGCCTAACACGTTTCGCGTCACTAGGACACAGTCATAGGCTAATCACAGGATATGACTCCTTTAAAACATGGCTGATTCCAGGCCTTAGTGAAGAGAGGTCTTTTACTTATCTAATTTTGGTACTGGCAGAAAGGTTTTTGATATCATAATTCCTTTGGCCTGTTTTATTAATCCTCACAGGTCTGTATCATGACAGTAATACATAGGGGTTTAAATAAACAACAACTCATCTTTGACTTCAGTACAAGGCTTTTAACCCCTTAAACCGGTATTAATAGGAGTTCACTATTGACTAGTAATGTACAAAAAATAATGACCCATAAACATACTAGGGTACATGAATGGAAAATCAACACCTCTTCCGCCAGCTATAGGTAAATTTGTGAAATACAGTCACAGTCACAGAATATGATTGTACAAAAAAAACAGCTGGTAAGTATTTTTTGCCCATTACATTCATGTTGTCATGTTTTTACGTTTGTTGAGTTGAGGACAGATATACAGTAGATATCTGTCCTATGCATTTTTTTTTTAAATTGAACTGTACCATAACATTTGCCTGTAGGCAGCTGTGTTTGTTGTATAATACCATCTGTCTCATAGTTTTATACCAAGCATTTTGCTTGTGTCATTGATTTTTTTCCCAAAACATATATTATTCAGAAACATAATACTTAAATGCACCTGAGTGAGTAGCTTTTTCTTTACTCTGCCACGTCAGGCTTAAATACTGTATGTCCTATGAAATAGCTGATGCAATAGCCTGGGAAAGTGAGGTTGGAATATGGGGAAATATAAATACATCCTGAACTGCGTTACAATATTGCAGTGTGAACCACTGCTCCACCAGATATACTTATACTGGATTACATTTACTGGATTACTTTAGAGGGTTTTGACTGAAAACAAAAAAATATATATTTATCAAGGTAAATCTCAATGCCATTTCATGATGAGCGCTAAAACAGTGAAAATGTCCTTAAGCAGACACAGTTTAACCTGTGTAATAGATGCATCTTATACTGCAATACAAGAACCCTGTGTTGACTAATCACAAAGCAATGCCACTAATTTGTGTTTTCTTAATTATGAATTATTTCTATAGACTTGCATGAATAATACAGGTATGCAGAGAGAAACTGGGAATTTCTGACACAGTGCTTCCACCTAGTGGGATCCGGGAATAGCAAGTACGTGTGCCCCCATTAGGAAATTTAATAAAACACACAAGTGCAGTAACAAATATAACTTTACATAACTATATATCTAGCAGTTATACAATATCTGGGAAACCCATGGGGTCTTTCCAACTCCTGGCACAGTTTTTACCCAGGACACAGCACCACACTCCACTCCTGGTGGACAAACACAGTCACTGTCCATCCACAAGAGCTCATCACCCCAGGTAATTCTACCTGCCCCAAAGTACCTCTCCCTTTGGACAGGGCAGCAACTCCCACCTAGCAGGCTATTGATCAAAAAACACGCTGGAGCATTCTGATATCCTCCCTCAGGCAGCAACTCACCGATGACTCATGCAGAGCTGGTACAGGCATCCACAGTGTCTCACAGAAATCTTGAGGCCAGGCTCCAACACTCATGAGGAGTGTGAACACATCAAAGCCTCTTTCACAGAAATCTATCCACAGGTAGTTCCTTTCACTTTCTGTAGCCTCTGAGCTCCAGACCATCTCCTTCCAATCAAACTCACAATACTTGGGGGCTTACCCCAAGTCTTCCAAGGACCAATCCATCCTCTCTCCATTGCCTGGGGCCTAAGGCTTCAAGACCTCCAGTAGCAAAATCACTCCATCCTGGAGTGAAATAGGAAAGAGACTCAGAATATGGCAGTTCTGGGTTATAAAGAAATTGCTCAAAACTTCCCCACACTTCACTTGGGACAAAGAATTCACCCCCTCCCATATCCAGTTTAGGCAAATCTCTTAGCTGTGGAATCAAGTGTAGTTACCAGCTTGCACACCCTGGCTCTCCAGATCGTATGTTGCCTGGTACCCAGTCGAGAAGGCTTTGGAAACCTCCACATTTTAGAGTAAATACATTTTCGGGGTGATCCCCTTTGTCAAGCATCTTTTAGCTGGACACACCAAGGGATTTTGAACCATTAGGGATTTCAGCCCATAGGGGAACTTAACCCTATGGACCCTGTTAGGGGGTGTGTTCGTTATCGCTGTTTATGCAGGTGTTTGATACTTAGTATTCATACATAGGCGATATCATTGGTTGATAACTCCGCCTATTTATTCCTTAAAGAACTACTCTGAATTGACCTTTCACTATGTACGCTATATACTGTACTGTACTAACTATCTGCGTGTGCTTACTACTCTAAATACCATAATAACAAACACAATACAGTAGTTACAAATAACACAATATATATTTAATATGACACTCAACAATAAAAACAGCAACTACCCCTAATGCAGATATACCAATTATACAACAAAAAACAACTAAATAAAACAATCCTCATTTACACTAACAATCCCCAAAATTCACCCACAATCTAACTACACATACACAATCACACACGTTAATATTGCCCGCCCTTCCTGGTGCTAAACTTTCCCTAAACCAACAAAAGGGTGAAACAAGTTGGGGTACAAGGGATAGGGAATTGGTGGTATCAGTAAGGGATTTTGTTGGTGGGATAATAGGGGTGTGAATAGGGGTTAGTGGGATCGTTGGTGGGATCGTTTGTGGGATAGCAGGGGTTTGATCGTTGGTGGGATAGTAGGGGTTTGAGCAGTAGGGGTTAATGGGATTCGTTGGTGGGATAGTCGGGGTTTGAGCAGTAGGGGTTAATGGGATTCGTTGGTGGGATAGTAGGGGTTTGAGCAGTAGGGGTTAATGGGATTCGTTGGTGGGATAGTAGGGGTTTGATATACTCAGCCAGGGTTAAATGCTCGTTGTCCAGGGGGGTGATGTCCTCCGGGTGGGCGCTCCACAAAAGAAGAAGAGAGAGAGTGCAGCTGCGCCGGCCCTTTTAAACCCTGCTCAGTCCGCCCAGCAGCGTGCACACACGCCCCTCCTCCGGCACGCACCGCTCTAACACGTGGGCCAGTGCGGTGATATGACGTCAACCCGCGCGCGAATGCGCGCGTGCGTCTGTTCCGTGCCTGGCTTTCCCTCCCTGCTGGGAGGCAGGGAGGGGTTGGGAGGATGGGACCCATCCTTCCCTTACAGACCCCTACATATATATTCTATATAGAGATGCACCGGATCCAGGATTCAATTTGGGATTAAGCCAGGATTCAGCCTTTTTCAGCAGGATTCGGATTTGGCTGAATCCTTCCTGAACTTAATCAGATTTCTAATTTGCATATGCAAATTAGGGGCAGGAAGGGAAACAAATAATACAGGACTGTGCCAACATTGTCCTTACCTTTCTGAGAGTCCCTTGGCAGGCTTTACACACACGCATTTCAAAGCAAAGGTCTGCGCTAGACTAACACATATGCTCCCTTAGCCCCCAAAGGGAATTTGGCTATACTTGTCTTTTAGTCTCCTTTACCAGTGAAGGGGAGCTGGCAGCACTCAGAACAAGGCACTGCAGGATAGGAACCAATCGGGGGGCCTGAAATTTGGAGGTCTATAACTAGGGCAGGTGGCCGTGACTGGGGTGGAGGTCCCCCTGGTTGGCCCAGTTTACTGGAGCCTACATCCCTCCCCAGGCTCTGGACAACATCTCCCCTCCTTTCTATAGGTTCTGAATTGTCAGCTCATTCTTTTCTCTGTGTACACCAGGGTATTTACCTGAAAGTTAGTTTCATTCCATAATTATATGAGGAGCTAAGGTAGGGGGCATGGATGGATATAAATTCTACATCTAATACATTTTCAAACCATGGTGAAAATCAGGATACTTTCCTGTTACAGTTATTTCAAATTCAGCAGCAAAAATATAAATCTTTAAACATTTTAATGCTGGGATAAAACCCTACATTCCATTTCCCAGCAGGCAAGGCAGAAGAAGAGCAGACCTTGCAGAATGTGTTTATCTCATCTCCTGTCACTTTCTATGATCATCTGAAGCAAAGCACAGAGCTGCATCTTCCACAAAAAAAGGAGGCCTGGATGGCACATCCCAACAGAGAGCAATAATACTGAAGTCACAACTGTGTGCTGGCATGGGAAGGGAGAGATGATGAAACAGCATGCAAAATGTCTTTCACTCCAGCTGCCACGGTAACCTCAAGCTTCTGACATGACGCTGCCATGCCAACTAGCAGTTTCTAGACCAGGCCAGAAAATGGGCCATTAAAATGGCAGTTTGCAAAGTACACTTACACAGTAGATGCTAATCATTAATAACCCACGTGGTGAGCCTTCCGCAGCACCAGTCTTTCTATATCAAGCAGAGTTTCTTTCATTCTGCGTTGGGTTTGTAAATAGGGCCAGATATGTCTTTGTGGTGGAGAGGCTCGTGTGAAAGAAAAAGTGTCTTTAATGCTACTGAGATGTCGGTTACAGATTCAATCGGTACGGGAATGTTCTCAGGATAAAATAAATAAATAAAGAGTGAGAAATAAAAACCCTCATAAATATTCATCCTACTTTTCATCATTGTTTTATCATGTGTTATATATATATATATATATATATTTAGCTTACTCAATATTTCATCACTTCAAAGTAGCATTTCTGGATATCAGAAGGAAAAAATTGGTGTTTGTATAGAAGCTTCAATTTCTTATGCGTGTTTGTATGAGAAGATAAGGTACGTTTAATGCCTTCAAAATTTCAAGGGAAAATCATAGAACGGAGCATTGCAGGGCTCCATAAAAATATAACAAAAAATAGTCGATATTAAAAAAACACTGTTTCATATAAATAAGGCCTTTTTGTGAAAACAGGAAATGGATGCTAAATCCCAACAGCCGATGAATGGACAGAGCTCTTGTGTCTGCTATTCCCACACTTGTTCCTGTTACAGTGAAACCTGCACTACTTCCTGTCAAAGGGATCAATGAATGACACACAAAATGGCGGCTCAAATGAAAAGATATACTGTACTGATATTTCCTGAGATGTAAAGTGTGTGCCAGTTTAGTCAAATTCATTGATAGGTCATTTATTATTGGTTAAGGTTTCATTCAGAATGCATAGTTTTTCTTAAAGGGATGGTTCACCTTCAAGGTAACTTTTAGTATGTTATAGAATGACCAATTCTAGGCAACTTTTTAATTGGTTTTGATTATTTATAGTTCTATAATTATATGCCTTTTTCGTCTGACTTTTTGCAGCTTTCAAATGGGTGAGTCGCTGACCCCTTGTAAAAAGCAAATGCTCTGTAAGGCTACAAATGTTTTTGTTATTGCTAAATTTAATTACTCATCTTTTTATTCAGGCCCACTACTATTCATATTCCAGGCTCTTACTCAAACCAGTGCATGGTTGCTAGGGTAACTTGAACCACATTGCTGAAATTGCAGACTGGAGAGATGCTGAATAAAAGGCTAAATAATTCAAAAACCACAAATAATAAAAAATGAAAACCAATTGCTAATTGTCTCAGAATATCACTCTCAACATCGTACTAAAAGTTATTTCAAAGGTGAACCACCCCTTTAAGAGAGGTTCTGTCACCCCCATATCACAAGGTTGTTAATAAAATGTCTTTGTATAGGTAACTGAATTCCAAGGCTACTTCTACTATCCTTTTGTTTAACAGGGTATTTTGTCAAATATCTATGATGGTGTTAGAGATGCCACCTTTGCTATAGTTGTCCGGGGGAGTTGGGGCAGGTAATTTCAGGCCGGGATGATGATGCAGAGTGGGCGTGTGGGGGATGCCAGGGGGTGGGGCTAATTCCATGCAAATTAAACATGGAACCTAAATAGTTTTTTTCATTAAAGCATCCATACCTTTTATAAAGCCGTTTAAATATCTGAGCTGTCAATCAAATATTACCTGGCCCGCCTCTATGCCTGAGGCAAAGAGGCGGGGCAGACAATTACTTTCACTTTCCATTCAGCACTTCCTACATGTCACTGATTTCCCCAAATTCCACCTTCCCTCCTCACACTCTATAGCTGTGTAGGGCAATGTGTATGGGCATTAGGTCCCCCATTCGGGCTCATTCACAAGATTTTGGGGTGATACACAACTTGTCTTAACAATGTCCACAAAATGGCTGATGCCTGCGTGCTGTGATTGTGTAACTCCAGGACTGAAGGAAACAAAATTCAAATAATAAATGTAGTGTAAGTAAGTTTTATTTTGCTCAACTAACATGATAAACAATTCTTTGGAATTATTTCTTAGGGTGACAGGTCCCCTTTTAGAAGTAGGCTAAAAATGTTGTACTTTACGTTTTGGGCTTCTGTACCAGCCCAAGGCACCCACAGCCCTTTAGCAGTAAAGATCTGTGTCTCCAAAGATGCCCCAGTAGCTCCCCATCTTCTTTTCTGCTGATGCTCTCTGCTGCTGTTACTTACTGAGCTTAGGGACCCACTCACAATATACAGTACACATAGAATAGAAATGTCAGAATATAAGGCTGATTAGTATATAAAACAGATAATTAGTACATGGCAGCAAAGAAACCAGTGCAACTAGTATCGGAATTTAATAATCAGGCCTGTAGCATCAGCTTATATTACAGGCCAACCTCGTTTTCTGCTTGATAATTAGTGACGACCCCTAAGTTTAGGGAATGGAAAACTTCACATGTAGTTTACACATCAATTTTGGTATCAGTCCCATTATATTTTTACCCACTCGATAAAATCCAACTTGTAGGATGCGTTTTGTCGATCCAACATCATCCAACAAAAGTGCTTGTGGCGTTCCGTCCTTAGATGTGTTCAGGGCAGATCAGGGTCTGGCCCAAATACATATATGTGTTTAAAGTGAGACTGGTGACTGCATTGGCAGCAGCAATGTCTCAAGGCAGAAGCAGATGTACTGATTATGTGGTGCATTTACCTTTTATTAACCGTATACTTGCAGTAAATATTTGGTGCCACATAGATCAAAGAGAACCTCAACCCTGTAGGATCTACAGAATTGGTGCGTAAAGTGTTTAAAAAAAATTGGACCTGATTTAGTTTTACTTTTAAAGCATTGGTTGTAGAATATTTTGCAAAAAAGCAGCCTCATGAGAGGTGTAGGTCTCACAATGCTGAATAAAAAATGAAAACAAGTATTGACATGTTAACTCTCAAATACTGCACACACGCCTTGTTGCCTTCTAAATACTTCTTCAAAGAACGGTAATGTTAGAATTGTGTTATTCTGAATCCGCCAGTCTTTCTAACCTGTAGCACTTACTGTATTTTGAAAACAACTTTTTTTCCTTTATACTGATGCTGATAGGACCCAAACCTGTCAGCTTCAAAAGAACAGGGACAAGTTATTAACTACTGTCACGTTATTGCTTCTGTGTCTTTGCCTCAAGCTGATGCTTCTCCCCTGAGAGGACTTGTCCCTTTAATAGCACATAACTCTTTTTGAATGCCTTTTACCTTTCCCTAATGGCTGCAGTGAGGATCAGCGCCCCCAACGGACCTCAAACTCTGGCAGAGCCCTCATTTTGCCATCTTATGAAACATTTCTTCTATTTTGTTCTCCTTTCCCTCCATAAACAAAAATCACATTTCCTCCAGCCAGAACATGTTCTCCCAGGAGACGCCATCCATACAGATAATGTGATGTACAGGTGTGAGTTTGTTAGGGTTTATTTGTGGTAGAAGTATTAAAAGGACGCTGTGTCCCCGAAAATGAGTGTACTAATGCCTAATGTGGGGTTCAACAGATGTCTGCTTTGCAGATTCGTTCCATTCATTGCACTCAGGGGTAAGTTTAGCTTGCCAGAGAAGACTGCTGTTCCATCAGCTTGATATGTCCTCCAAGTGAATAATTGTATCTTAGAGACAAACTTAAAGCTGCATTGGAATCTCTGTGCACCATGTTTGTTACTGCTTTAACATGGTGTCTTCTCTACTCTTGATATAATTATATATACTTTTATTGTCAAAACTGGAGGTAATGGACATGGACACACAGACTGAACGCCCAGCAGAGTTATTATGGGTAAAGTAGAATAGAATGCTGTGTCAAGAAGCTTGATCCATAAAAAAAATGTAAAGGAGTGAAATGAACTAAAACACACAGAAACTTATTGGCCTTGACGGCAGGGCCGGGCCAACCCGGGCAGGTGCCCTGGGCAACCTGGCGGGCCACGGTGCCGTCTCTGTGCGCACTCGACTTCACAGGCGCGAAATTTCGTTCAGCGTGCATGCATGAAATTTCGCTCCAGCGCGCATGCGCGAAATGTGTTCGCGTATGCGCAGAAGAGCATTTATGTGCAAGACACCAGCGTCAGTCGGGGAGAGACGGGACCGGACACAGGGTAGGCGACAGAGCAGGTACGTGCCTGGCGCCCCCTCAACTTTGCACCCTAGGCACGTGCCTACTCTGCCTACCCCTAGTTCCGGCCCTGCTTGACGGCATGTTCTTGACCCCTGTTTCTGGATATTTTGGGCAAGTGAAAGTAGTCTGATACCAGATGCTGAACTTTGGTAAGAAATCTACCAGGGGCTCCCAGGTTAAATGCTGGAAAGAAATAACAGTTATCAGCCATGGATAACATGTCAGGGCAAAGTTGCAATAGTACCTTGTGTTGCTGCATTGCATTAGTGAAAATGTAATACTCAATTTGTCTTAAATCCGGTAAATTACATACCAGAGATATAAACAGGGGCGCTTCGCTAATAAGGCAAATTAAGGCTCTCGACTCAGGCGGCAGCGCCCCACTAGGTACCAGGGGGGCAAAAATTGAGCCCTTGGTACTTTAAGAGCTGAATTTCCAGTTTTCAAACCTGAAATTTGACTCATCAAGCGCAGAGAGTGCAAGTTAGGCTCTCTGTGCTAGTGTACTAGCCCTCTCTGCTTCCCTTGTGGACCCCCCTGGACCCCCTCAGCTGCAAAAAGGTAAGCAGATGGGGGAGGGGGGCAGCAGCAACTGCTGCTGCCTCAGGTGGCAGAGGGGCCAGGATCGCCCCTGGATATAAAAAGTAATCCAAACAATTGATTATAAAAGTAAAAAAGGAATTTTATTAGGGCATAAAGAGCCTGATGCGTTTTGTGCCTAATAGGGCACTTACTCATAGGTTAACAACACTCAGTCACTTACTTTTTTTTTTTTAAGGGAGCTGTGACCAATCAAAAGATGTGATAAAACCACCAATCACATAAACTAAAACATGTATCATCCTGTTTCCAAATACAAAAGCACTTCTATGTGAGCCATATAGCTGGGTGCATTATCACACCTTTTCATTAGTCACAACTAGCAAGTGACTGAGCGTTGCTAGTCTATGAGTTATGCATTAGGCTCTCTATATTCCCACTTGTTTGGAATACTTTTTCTTGGGGTAATCCATATCTGTAATTGCAGTTTGCCCTTCAACTGGGGCTACTTATATTGGACAATTTTCCCTTTCACTAATAAATTACTATAATTTCAACAACACTTTCTTGAACACCTCTACAAACGTATGGTTCCTTGTTTAATTGAGTAAAGGTGATTATCTAAATACAAAATATATACAAGTTCAATCTAAGTTTTGTAAACAAAAAGGTAACAATTATGTCATGGGAAGTATCCTCACACCATATTGAGGTTTGATTTTGCCTAAATGTTATCCTGGCAGATATTCATAATAATATTATACAATATGGCTAATTACAACTTCTCTCAGTTTAACATTCGCCAATGCTCCATTCACATACCTAGAATGGGTGTTGACTGATGAAATGTGCACTTTGGACATTCTGGAAATTATAAATATAAAATGATGGTCTGTTGCTATTCCCCCCCCCCCAGGTGTTATACCCAAATGATACATCAGAATGGTGGAAATCAGTCAAATTGCTTGGACATGTAGGAACACATTTAGAGGCCCATTTATCAAAGTCTGAAATTCTCATTATTTTTTGTAAACTACTCTGACCAAATCCGCACAGATTTTTCCCCTCATTTATCAATACATTTTCCCTAAAATTTCCTGTACGGGGGAAAAAACACTAAAAAATTTGTGAACAATTCCAAACGTTTACATTTTTGGATTATTGCATGAAACCCAGCGCAGATCAACATATCTTCTGTATGTCTCCCATTGACTTATAGGCAACGTCGGCAGGTCTGTGATGCCGGATTTCGGATTCAGACTTTTTCCATCCTCGGGGTATAATAATGCCGAAAAATTCTAGTTTCTTTTTCATTAAAAATTCAGATCTTGTAATAAAAAAACCACAAATTTTTCGGGTTGTTGGCATTCAGACTTCAATAAATAACCCCTTAGGGGGTTATTTATCAAAGTCTGAATTTATCTCAATATTTTCTGCTACAAACCCCGATCAAATCCGCTTGGGTTTTTTTATGCTGATTTATTATTACATTTCTTTTCATTTCATTTGCTTTGTTGGAAAAAATCTGATTTTCATGAATTTTTCTGACTTTTTCATCCGATTTTCAGGATTTTTTCGAAATTTTCACCCGAAAACTCTGGGGTATTGCCCGATGCCCAACGGACATAAAAAAATCATTGGGACTTCTCCTATTGACTTATATGCAACCTCAACAGGTCTGAGATGCCAGATTTTCAGATTCAGACTCTTCCATTCTCGGGGTTTAATAAATTCCAAAAAATTTGTGATATTTTTTTTAAAAGTCAGATTTTATAAAAAAAAAAACCACCACGAATTTATTGTGATTTTTGCATTTGGAGTTAAGTAAATGACCCCCTTAGTGTCTTGTGTCAGGGTGGAGGTGGGCAGTAGTGGAGGGGCGGGAAACTCAAGCCAACCATCAGGTAGGATAAACAACAATTAAGCCAGCCATGCAAAATTCTGAAACCCAAATAAATAGAAATATATAGAAAAACTTACAGCAGGCTTAATAAACCATGAATCTATAAACAGTATGCACCCATCGTTCCTGCATTATTCCACATTTTCTCTTTTCCATCTCCATCAATTCCATCTCTTTCCATATTTTAATGTTTTCATGTCCATCCATCCCCATAGAAATCTCTCTTCACCTTATTTCACCTCTGCAATTTTCATTTGAAAGTCATTGTACTTTGAAGCCAATTACACCTACTTGATACTGTATTTTATCTCTCTTGACTGGAACTGCAAGTGATAAATGAGTTTGATTTATTCATATAATATCTACTAATCCTTGTTAAACTACGGAATATCTTCTGTATAGCAGATAAAGATTGAGCTACTGCACCCCACTTCCATTACTGGATGACTTTTATCAGTTTAATCTGGTGGTTTGATGTCACCCATCTGAAGATGGTGGGATGAGGCTTACCAGAAGGCTACATGTTTGAGGGCAGTTCACAGCCTTTTTGTCACTCTCAGTTTTGTGAGTAACATCTATTAAATAAAATGAAAAACTGCAACCTAACATTTGTACTGATGGGTCACTGGGTTTTCAAGGTGAATTTATCTGAAGCTTTAGCGTTCCACTGTTCCATGGTTCACTTAATGTAGCCCAGTAAGTGAAGTTTATGGCCTTCTCACGATAGAGATTTTTTAACCATTTTTTAATGGTTAAAAAAAAAATCTCCAAAAAATATATGAATGATGATAAATAACCCCTATAGTGGTTACAAACATTTTAAACTACTGTATGCCACAATAAAAATACTATGGGACTAGAATACTGGGGTATTGAAAGGATAGATAAAAGTAAGGGGAATATAGAGCTAAATCTACAGTGTGAAATTTACAATTGCAAACTTTCACTACCAAAGGTCTTAAAGGAACAGTAACACCAAAAATTGAAAGTATTACAAAGTACATTATTATGTAGTGTTGCCCTGTGCTGTTAACAAATGGTGTGTTTGCTTCACAAACACTACCATAGTTATAAATCTGCTGCTGTATAGCCATGGGGGCAACCACTCAAAGCAAAAAAAAAGGAGAAAAGGCTCAGGTTTACAGAGCTAATAACAGATAAGCTCTACAGAATATAATGGTATTCTACAGAACTTTTCTGTTATCTACTATGTAACCTGTGCCTTTTCTCCTTTTTTCAAACTGAAAGGTTGACTCCATGGCTACACAGTAGCTTATTTATATAAACTATAGTAATGTTTCTGAAGCAAAAAGATCAGTTTTACCAGTGTAGGGCAACAGAACATCATATATTTATTGCTTATATTTTTTGGTGTTGTTGTTCCTTTAATATAAATATAAATGTTTTAGAGTATTTCTCTAGAAAGGAGTTGCTTGTGTCTTGTTGCCTTGTTCACAATGCAAACACTGTTTTTTTTTTATAATTTGGTGGTATTTATTGTCATTATATTTATAATTATTATCAATCTATTGATATACTATACAATATAGTAATTGATGTGGTCATTTATGAAGTTGCCTTTGTTGTGGTTGCATTGTACAGGTATGTGACCTGTTATGCAGAATGCTGGGTTTTCCAGATAATGGATCTTTTCGTAATTTGGCTCTTCATACCATAAAGTCTACTTGAAAATCATTTAAACATACAGAGGCACATTTATCAAGGGTCGAATTTTGAATTCATGTGAGTTTTTTTAAAACTCCTTTAAATTCCTTTAAATTTGAAATTGGACTGGGGGAGATTTATTAAAAAAATCAAATATTTAAAACTTGGACTCATTTTACCGATCCTAGAACTCGAATCCAATTAGATTTGAATGATAGAAAACTCGATTTGAGTTTTTTCTCCAAAATAAACTCAGTCAGGAAGGCTGCAAACATCTCCAAATTCATCCCTGGGCCTCTCCCATAGACTTAAACAGTAATTCGGCAGGTTTTAGGTGGCAAATAGTAGAATTTGAATTCTTAAAGGACAAGAGTATGATAGATCTCGAAAATTGAATTCAAATTTTTTAAAAAACTTGAATCGAGCTTGGATAATTCTCTAGTGGAATTGGACCGTTTTGACCATAAAAAAATACAAAAATTAGTTATTAAATTAAATTAATAAATCTGCCCCCAAAATAAACCCAAAAGGCTGGTTTGTCTCCAATAAGGATTAATTATATCTTCGTTTGGATCAAGTACAAGCTACTGTTTTATTATTACAGAGAAAAAAAAGAGCATATGCTCATTTGGAACAGTGCGTCAATACATAACGGAATGGGGACAGTTTAAATAAGGAGCAGGATAATCAGGGAGTTACGTCTCTGAAGAAGCCGACTAAGTGAAACTTATCTGGTGGGACACTTTCATGAAAGAAGGATGACTTCAGTTCTTCCTTCTGATTTTATAAATTTGATATTCTGTAATTGCAATATATGCTTTTCATTTATATTGAAGTTTTACACAATTGTGCACTATACCCTGCTTCTTATGCTTCTAGTATAAGGACAACAATTTAGAAGAACCTACTAACTGCAGCCTAAATGCCACTGCTATGAGAAATGGGCCTATATGCCTAAAGGGGTTTGTAAGTAACCACCGACACCTGAGTGCCATAGTATAAATTTAGGGGGTTATTTATTAAAGTCTGAATGAAAAAACTTATTTTTTTTAGTGGAAAAAAAACCAGAATGTTTTCGAGACTTATTATACCCTGAGGATGCAAAAAGTCTGAATCCAAAAATACTCCACCTTCAACCTGTCAAAGTCCTGTAGATGTCGATGGTAGAGGTCCTGTTTGTAATTTGAAGATTTTGTATGATAATATGAACATTTCATGCATTTCCGCCGATTCCCCCGATTTCATGAAAAATTTTGACTTTTCGGTCATTACGTTTTTCGTGTGACAATCCGAAAAAGTTGCAGTTTTTACCGATCCGATTTTTTGGAGGTTTATTTTAATGATAAATAAGGGTAAATCGTGGATTCTAGTTCCGGTCTGATATTTAAAATATCAGAAATTAGTTTTTTGATAAATAACCCCCGAAGTGTTGTAGTTCAATTTCAACAAGAAGGATTTGACACTCTTCACTCTAATCTTCCACTGAGCAGTGTTATGCATATTGACTTGGGGGTTTATTTATCAAAGTCCAAATTTATCTCAATATATTCTACTACAAACTACCAACAAATCCACTTGAGTTTTTTATGCTTATTTATTATTACATTTTCCCGAAAATTTGCTTTGCGGCAAAAAAATCTGATTTTCACTAATTGTTCGGACTCTTTCATACGATTTTCATGATTATCACGGTTTTTCGTAATTTTCACCTGAAAACTTCGTAGTACTGCCCGAAACCCAGCGCACATCAAAAAATCATTGAGACTTCTCCCATTGACTTATATTCAACTTCGACAGGTCTGAGATGCCTGTTTTTTTAGATTAGGACTTTTCCATCCTCGAGGTTTAATAAATTCAGAAAAATTCGATTTTATAAAAAACAAAATCACGAATTTTTGTGATTTTTGCATTCAGAGTTTAGTAAATTACCCCCTTAGTGTTAATAAACTTATCTCACATGGGTGTTCTCTTATCAGAAAAAAAAACTACTACACTATATTATCCAAACATGTTCTGGTTTGAATATAGACCCACTGAACTTTTTCTGTTTACTTTGTAAAGTTTAGATTCACCCTTGTCTGGGTTCTGCCATTTTTCATTGTCTTCTTATCTTTCCATCTAAAATAAATGTGTTTGCATTTACCATCCCTTTAGGATGAATTGGGTTGGAACAGGGCTCCCCAAGCAGAAGTTCTACTACTTTATCACTTCTAGGAACCTGGATGGATAAGGGACCATCGAAAACTATACTTTTTTAGTTGAGAAATGTTGGAAGATGATTGTGGCTAAGGGTAAGGGCACACCTGGCGATTCGGGGAGATTTAGTCGGCTGGCGACTAATTGTCTCTTCTTTGGGGGAACTAGTCTCCACGAATGCCTTCTCTCTGTCTTGCACCGGCTATAATGAAAAGTCGCCTGTGGCATGGCACACGCGGTGCTTCGTATTCCAAAGTCGCCCGAAGTTTCCTCGTGAGGCAGGTGTGCCCTTACCCTAAATCTGTAATAGATAGTAAATATGCGCTTGCACACCCTTTGCATCATTTTCACTGATAAGCTTGGTGCCCAGTGTTTGGAGGTTACTCCCAATCCAAGTAGACAAGAAACACACTGGTACACAAGGAGTGTAGTTGCAGGGCAAGCCCTTGCAAAAGTTTTTACTGCCAACGTTTCAGGAGCTCCGCCCCTTTGTCTAGTGTAATGGATCAGGGTGTAAGGATACATTTAAAGGGAGACCAATTATAGTGATTTGAATGATAGAATGATAGAAAACTCAATTTGAGTTTTTTTTCCAAATAAAACTCAGTCAGGAAGGCTGCAAACATCTCCAAATTCTTCCTTGGGCCTCTCCCGGGCCTGTGCACAGTCAACTGGATTCAGCCAACTCTTTGAGCCATCAAGTAAAATGAATGAATCTGCGTGTGTTTATTGAGGGGGAGGTTGTTTGTTTATTCGAGTTATTCATTATGGGCTGTGACATGAATTCCGCTTGGTATACCAGCAACAGGCAACAGTTCAGTTTTTTTCATTTCATTTATTAAACACATCAGACATTTTTTTTCCTAAACATTAACCATCTCAGAGGCTGTTGCTGGCAAGCTTGCTATAGTACAGATGAATGAAATGATTCTGTGATTTGTGAATTAAACTAGTGATCCATTTGTTGTCCCCACTGAGTGGTCAGAGAGCAGGACAATTGGATCAGCAAAAGTGGTCAATGTCATTGTTACCTCTAAGTTTCAAATTTAAACTGAATGTAAATGTTCCTGCACTTCTAGGGACCAAGTGTGCATAGGATAACATAAAACACTTTGGTAGAAATACTACAGTGCTAATTTTAACACATTTTCATTGTGCCTTCTTAAAGGAGTGGTTCACTTTTGACTTTTGTTTTTAACTTATGTTATAAAATGTTTCATTCCAAGCAACTTTTAAATTGACTTTCATTTTTTTCTTTTTTTATAGTTTTTGCATTATTCGCCTTCTTCGTATGACTCTTTCCAGCTTTTAAATGGGGGTCACTGACCCCATCCAAAAACAAATGCTCTGTAAGGCTGCAAATGTATTATTATTGCTACGTTTTATTACTCATCTTTATATGTAGGCCATCTCCGGTTTATATTCTGGTTTCTGGAACTTAAATCCAAGTGCAAATTGTCTTAGAATATCAATTTCTTGCATGGGTGGGTAAATTGTAGTACAGGTATGGGACCTGTTATCCAGAATGCTCGGGACCAGGGGTTTTCCGGATAACGGATCTTTCCGTAATTTGGGTCTTCATGCCTTAAGTCTACTAGAAAATCATTTAAATATTAAATAATCCCAATAGGCTAGTTTTGCTACCAATAACGATTAATTATATCTTAGTTTGGATCAAGTACAAGCTACTGTTTTATTATTACGGAGAAAAACTAAATCATTTTTTAAAAATTTGTATTATTTGGATAAAATTTAGTCTATGGGAGACAGCCATTCTGTAATTCGAAGCTTTCTGGATATCGGGTTTCCGGATAAGGGACCTATACCTGTACAGCTATCTGGACACCTGTTATCCAGAAAGCTCAGAATTACGGGAAAGTTGTCTCCCATAGACTCCATTTTATGCAAATAATCCAAATTTTGAAAAATGATTTCCTTTTTCTCTGTAATAATAAAACAGCACCTTGTGCTTGATCCCAACTAAGATATAATTAATCCTTATTAGAAGCAAAACCGGTCAATTTATTTAATGTTTACATTATTTTCTAGTAGACTTAAGGTATGAAGATCCACATGATGGAAGGATCTGTCCCAAGTCATTTCGGATAACAGAGCCCATACCTGTATTTCAGATATCAGGGCTTGTGGCCTATGCCTTTTCATTTATATAGTTTGTCAATAATATAGTCTGACTTTTTTCTTATGGTGGCTTATAAATTTCATGATCATAACTCTGTATCTAATAAGCCCCTGTTTTTGTTAATACGGTAGAACCCCCATTTTATGTTTTTCAGGGGACCAGGAAAGAATTATGTAAAATCCGGGAAAATTAAAAATCTGGAAAATGTGTTAAAGTAACTGAAAGTATATAAGCTCAGGAGTCTGTTTTACTTTGAGATACAATATTTATTGTGTTAATATAATGGTTAAGCATTGCAGTGTTAATGTTACTGTCAAGCCGGATTCAGGCAAAACCCACAAGCACCTCACACTGGCTGGAGACTTAAACAGAGTTGGGGCAGGAATCACAGCAGTGGAGAGAGGCCGGAGTGCTGAATAGCGCAGTACAAAGGGTTATGCAGAAGAGTAGTCAAAAACGGATCCGAAGTCAGGTCAGGCAGCGTAGGTTCAGAAACAGGGATCAAGGCACAGAAGGCAACAACAATGCCAGGGTACAAGTGAAACTTGATAACCAAGCATTTGGGAATTAGTGCTCTGCTCCTTTAAGGCGCTAGACGCACAGTGGCGGAACTATCGGGGAAGCAGGGGGTGCGAGCCCTCAGGGCCCCTCGTCAGCTCACCCGCCACTCCGGCCGAACTGAGGGGGGCGGGGCCCGGCTGCTCGTCACGCACCAGGGCCCGCCCCCCTCTAGTGACGCTACTGTAGATACAGGCGTCATAGCGGCACGCAACAAGACACCTTTGCGCATGCATTGGAACGCATAGGCTTCTTGCATTCCATTGCGCATGAGCAGATGCGCAGAGCGACCGGAGGATTTGCCGCGCCGGTAAGCGGCTTTACAGTTACATTAT
Source organism: Xenopus petersii (assembly GCA_038501925.1). Taxonomy (NCBI): domain Eukaryota; kingdom Metazoa; phylum Chordata; class Amphibia; order Anura; family Pipidae; genus Xenopus; species Xenopus petersii. Next base: position 106,937,682 of record CM076677.1, read on the forward strand.
GGGGGGTAAGTGCAAGGCCTCTCTGTCAGTCACATGTAATAAGTGATTGGTGCAGGACTGTATAAGGGGCAGACTAATTGGAACTGACCATTTAAAAGCTAAACCATGGCAAAATATACATCTGGTTAGTATTTCACAAAAATATACTTTCATAAAAAAACTGTTTTTGGTTACATCAGGACAAAATTTTGATGTAAAATTTGGAAAAACATTACTTGAAATCAGGGAAATGCACCCATTGAAATGCATTATAAATTTGTGGAACCACAAAGAAAAAATGTAAAGCACAGAGATATTTAAAATCAGGGTACTTAAAGTCGAGGCTTCCTTGTACATGCACTTGCATACATACAAACAGGGGAACAGGGACTGTGCATCCTCTTCATAGGTGGACTTCTGCAAAAATTGGTTAAACGTTTTTCAATTCATGGTGAATGCTGTTCCTTTCAAATTCCCCTTGTAAAGACTTGGTTCAGGGAGTGCCCTGGCTCCTTCTCACTTATAAGAATAGAATGAATCCTGTGCTGCTCCAACAAGAAGTTGTAAAGGTGTGGGTTAGCCTTCTCCACTGGGACAGAACCCAACCTCAGGTAAGTACTAAATAAGCAGGAATAAATTGTTTTGCTCACAAGTCCCTTCAGCCAAAATAGGGACTTATTGATGACCCCTTTAAAGAACACGTGGTCTATAGAGAAGAGTATGCGTTGGTAACTGAAGAGCATTCATCTGCTGGTGCATCTTCCATCTGTCCATCAGGAAGCAAAATCAGTACTGTAGATGTAATGATCAGTTTGGACCATATCTGGACTATTATTCAAAATAGGCCCTGGCACTTTGTTTACTGTAAGGCCCCAAAATGGCCCAATTGAGTAGTCTCTGACAAACTATGATCCCATAGGATTGCAGGATAATCTATCAAAAGTCACTATGCTGGACATTGACCATACTTCACCACCGATTCCGATTCTGTACAGCCAGTTTGAGTGAGCTTGGAATAGTATCTAAAAGCTAATATGTTTCACTTTAGTTTTCGAGCCAAAGTAAAATTACAGAAAAAGCCCTTTAATTCCAGTCCTGTATTTGGGGACCTAAAAAGCTGAAAAGTTTGAATTCATTCTGTCGGAAGATTTGTTTCCTTTGCTAAGACATTCCATTGCAGACCCCACTGATAGCAGAGCGCCTGAACTCTCTAAGCTTTGTTGTGTCTGAATATAGGGGGGTTTGTGGATGCACACCTGAGGCCAATTTCAAAAAGTATAAAGCCCTGTCTAAATAATTCAAGTAAATATGCCAGTGCATGTAATTTTAAAACAGGGTTTTTTTGTTACAAAGTTATGATCATAATATTGATAAGCCACCATACCACGTCAAGGTAAAACCCCACATGGTGGTCCCTAACTTATTTATCTTTAGTCATAGTAAAAAAAGGTACATTACCTCTCTGTAGTAACAATTCTTTGTGTAAACATCTCTTGTGCCTTGGTTTCAAATCTGTGCTAGATCCTCCCCCGCCAACTGCTGAGCGGCTTTTAAGAGGGAGAGACTGCCTTAACCAACGCCCATTTTAGAAAAGTAGAAGTCAGGTGTTGTAATTAAAATCAAAGTAAAGTGATATGTGCAGTTGCACAATAGTGTGTATACATGTGTAAGTGAAATGTGAAGGTGTGTATGATAGTGGTAAGGGAAAGTGTATGTGTATTTGGGAGTATGTGTGTAAGAAAGCATAGAATGAAAGAGTGTAGAGAAGAAATAAGTGGGAGACACAATAAATGTGTGTGTACATAGTGAAGTGTCTAATGGGACGTTGGTTTTTTCACGGCTAGATCCTCCCATGCCGCCAGCATTTATGGCTTTTAAGAGAGAGCGATTGCACAAACCAAGGCACAACAAGTAAGGGGGACCACCAAAAGTATAAAGGGGTGGGTATGAGGGTGCAATAACCACATGAGCTTAGCCAAAGCTTCCGGCAAATACACAAATATAGGGGGGTTTGTGGATGCACACCTGAGGCCAATTTCAAAAAGTATAAAGCCCTGTCTAAATAATTCAAGTAAATATGCCAGTGCATGTAATTTTAAAACAGGGTTTTTTTGTTACAAAGTTATGATCATAATATTGATAAGCTACCATACCACGTCAAGGTAAAACCCCACATGGTGGTCCCTAACTTATTTATCTTTAGTCATAGTAAAAAAAGGTACATTACCTCTCTGTAGTAACAATTCTTTGTGTAAACATCTCTTGTGCCTTGGTTTCAAATCTGTGCTAGATCCTCCCCCGCCAACTGCTGAGCGGCTTTTAAGAGGGAGAGACTGCCTTAACCAACGCCCATTTTAGAAAAGTAGAAGTCAGGTGTTGTAATTAAAATCAAAGTAAAGTGATATGTGCAGTTGTACACACACACTTATTGTGTCTCCCACTTATTTCTTCTCTACACTCTTTCATTCTATGCTTTCTTACACACATACTCCCAAATACACATACACTTTCCCTTACCACTATCATACACACCTTCACATTTCACTTACACATGTATACACACTATTGTGCAACTGCACATATCACTTTACTTTGATTTTAATTACAACACCTGACTTCTACTTTTCTAAAATGGGCGTTGGTTAAGGCAGTCTCTCCCTCTTAAAAGCCGCTCAGCAGTTGGCGGGGGAGGATCTAGCACAGATTTGAAACCAAGGCACAAGAGATGTTTACACAAAGAATTGTTACTACAGAGAGGTAATGTATCTTTTTTTACTATGACTAAAGATAAATAAGTTAGGGACCACCATGTGGGGTTTTACCTTGACGTGGTATGGTGGCTTATCAATATTATGATCATAACTTTGTAACAAAAAAACCCTGTTTTAAAATTACATGCACTGGCATATTTACTTGAATTACTTAGACAGGGCTTTATACTTTTTGAAATTGGCCTCAGGTGTGCATCCACAAACCCCCCTATATTTGTTGTGTCTGAAGCAAACATTTCATTCATAATTCATCAAGGTTTCGAGCTGATAGTTACTGTAAAAGGGAACACACCATAATTCATTCTGATTCCATGGAAAAGCTGATTTAAACATACATTAGCAGCTGCTTCTCTCACAACAGACTGCAAATGCTCCCACTTAATCACACTTACTGTACAGCTCGTCCTCCACGGCCTCCTATATTACATTCGGCTCAGATCTTTCCTGTAATTACACTCACATCCTGATCCGTGTGCTGAGATCTCATAGCGATTTGAAAGCGGAAAGGATAAAGCTTGGTTTATACAATGGTTTAAAAAAAATATATATATGTATGTATATGTAATATACTGTATATGTAATTGTCTCAAGAGTGCCTGCACTCAAACTTTTAAGTTGCCAGAGGTGTACGACCAATTGTTGTAGTATATGTTGATGAAGGATCAGCACCGAAACGTTGGATAAGATACTGTACCAAAAAAAGAGCATTACAGTGCTGACCCTTCATCAACATTATATATATATATATATATATATATATATATATACATAAATATATATGCCTTATGGGACCAAAACCTCATGTTGGCTGCACGTTTTAATACATTTGTTTTTTTTTCACAAGAAATTTGTTGGTCTTTTTTTAGTATATTTTTAAACCTTTTACCGGGCTGAAATGGAAACGGAGTGCAGCCCTTAATAACATTGTATATATATTGTTCTGAGCGTTCTGAATAACAGATCCCATACCTGTATTACCAACCTGAAAGTGATCATTTTAAAGTAGGTAATAAAATACACATGGTTACAGCATTCAATAAGCATGAATAAGAAGAGTGTGAAAATAATTATTTTGTTGAGATGGCATTTGAAACATTGTGGTTAAATGTGCTTCCTTTTTACATCCAATTTTACATCTTTACAAGTACCCATAACTTGTATATTTTATTGGCATCAGAAAGAACACGCATTGCTGAGCTGTGGGACCTGTGAACTATATTACACCACAGATAGGCAGCCTACAGCATAAGGCAGGCATGTCCAAAGTGCGGCCAGGGGGCCAATTGCGACCCTTTTTCAAATTTACACTGGCCCTCAGCCTCCATCAGGAAATTAATAATAATGAGGCCCCCCAGCACAGTGTGATCAGGAATCCCATAACAGTAATATTCCTGTAATTTAAGGTTAATGGTTCAAAGAATGTCGCTGAATGGTCGGCCCCCACTCATTTTCATCTCACCAAATCTGCAAAAAGTTTGGGCACCCCTGGTATAAGGTATATGCTCATGTACTTTAATTGACCAGTAACATCATAGAGTTAAAATATTTTCATTCTGCATCTGTTGATCGAGCGCCAACAAACAAACTATTTCTTTTAAACAAACCTTTTTATGTTACATAAGAGAGGATTCATTCTATAGTCCTGTAGAGAGTCGTGTTTTTTTTAAATTCTGTTTATCCTCCTCTGTACGAACTATACCCATTGTATTCTACAGAGCTGGATTCTGTACAGTAGGTGTGTTTGGGGAAAGGAGAGAAGGCCTGCTGCAGAGTATAGGTTTAGTTCTCCTACTGCACAGATATATTGATTTCCTCTTAAAGACCAAAGACAGTGACCATCCTTTATGGTGATTGGACGTGGTTAAAAAACTGCTGCACTGTGACCCTTTCCTGTGTCCTCTATGTCTATAAATTCACATTCTATTTGAAATCACTAATTGCATATACAGGTACGGGACCTGTTATCCAGAATGCTCACGCACCTGGGGTTTTCCGTAATTTGGATCTTCATACCTTAAGTCTACTAGAAAATCAAGTAAACATTAAATAAACCCAATAGGCTGGTTTTGCTTCCAATAAGAATTAATTATATTTTAGTTTGGATCAAGTACAAGGTACTGTTTTATTATTACAGAGATTTGGATTATTTGGATAAAAATGAGGGTATATGGGAGTTGGCCTTCCTGTAATTCAGAGCTTTCTGGAGCTATAGTCAGGTGATCCAAGTGGTGGCCAATGAATTGTCTATATCTGTTTTTCTATAAAGATTGATCATATCCTCAGTGTATATATAGCAACCTTATGGTTGTTATAATTGTGTCAGGGAGCTGGGATGCTCCCACCAGGGAGGAGGTCAGGATCTAGGAGGAAGCCCTCAGAGGGATCAAAAGTCACGGTGTCCAAAGGGTTAAGCAAAAGGATAGTCATAGTCCAGGCAAGGGTTCAAGGGCTGGCAGAATAATCAGCAAAATCCAAAGTCCAGGCAAGGGATCAGGAACAATCAGGAATAAGAACAGTCTTAAATAGTTCACAGGAAACTCAGGATACACACCAGGAAGGTATACTATACTTGGGTGCCATTCTGACATCTTGGCTGTGCTTTTATTTTCAAATTTGGCGCCATAGTGATGTCATTGGCGTCTTTACGCCGACGTTGATGCGCAGGCGCTCCTGCCCGCGTTGACGTCATTGCACCGGCGCTGCTACCGCTACCCTATGTGGCAGCCATGGGCCGGCAGAGAGAGACACGCCGCCCAGAGCTCCTAGGACTGCTCCGGGCGGCGATCGTGACAAATTGGTGCTCTATTTCTCTATAAGTTTTCATGACAATATTGTTATCCTATATTTTGATATTGGTCAAGTTTATGTGTCTAGATATCTAAATCATTTGCCTTATTCCTCACCTGGTCCTGAACTCATGATGCTTCTGTTGGTTCCTATTCTGTTTCTTTTACCCAGATACAGCTCCATTAAATATTTTTTTTCATACATCATATCCCCATACCTGATCTGACATTCAGAAACTTTGGCCATTGGAACAACATTATGATCTTTCACCCAAAATATCACTGCTTTTACAATACCATGTCTACAGAGTTTAGCTATGTGAACACCAGTAAACTGATCACTGATTCACACATGGTTTCTTAGAAACTAATTACACACATTTTGGTGCCATTTTCAAGGGGAGGGGAATAAGGTTTGAATTAATTTACTCTGTTATTACCTCTCAAGAAAGACGAAAACATGCAGGCAAAGTGCACACCATTAGCCAAAAATAGAACCTCGGTGCCAGTCTGAATATAAATAGATACCAAGGTTAGCGTGTGGAACTGAAACATTGGAACCAGTAAACCTACATTTTGTTTGCTGAAACCTTTGACTCAAAACTTCCTTGGAGTGCTGTCAACTCATCTGTGTGTGTGTGTGTGTGTGTGTGTGCGTGTGTGTATGTATATATATATATATATATATATATATATATATATATATATATCTATCTATCTATATATATCCACAGAGATGACGGCACTCCAGTGTGTAATCAACAAGGCAGGAACAACATCTTGCTTCGAAGGTTTATTGTAGACCAACGTTTCAATTCCGTACTGGAATTTTCGTCAGGGTGAAAAACAGTGCATAACACAAACTACAGGGTTTAAATGTCCCAAAATGGCGCCAAAACACCCGTTGCTAGGGTCCCATAGCAACCCCCAGTGAGCAGGGAACGTGAGAGGTGTTTGGGAATAAAGAGCTACGCATAACAGTACATTCTGGCCCAGTAGTGTGTAGTGTACATCAAAGTGCTTAAACAGTAATGTAATGAGAAAAGAACCCAGTCTCTTAGGCGTTTTCGCAACTATCCATATCGCTGTGAGGCAGAGGTGAACCGGAAACCCGGAAGTATCCGCCAGCGTCCGTGGCAACCTTGCGCCGTTACCATTGCTAGGCAACGCGCCCGACCCGTCTGCTCTCCTGGACGTCGGAACAGGAGATTCCATCTAGCCGCACTTAGTGCTAGTGGATCTCCCTTCGTAGGATCGCATGTGCAGATGCCCCAGCACACCAACGGAGCGCTGGTACGTCTTTATGCGTACCCACATCGAGAGTCCAAGCAAGGGCTATACTGATGTCACGGATAGCTGCTTGTTCACATGCCAACACAATAAGGACAGCACCACGATTTGGGGATATGCCCAGGAGGGCAGACTGGGTTCAAAGTCTCTAGGGGGGGTCACGCCTGCTACCCCACATACATTTAGACCCCATAAAGGGTACGCCTACACCCTCCGGGTCCTTAAAGCACATAAGGGGTACGCCAGCTACCCCAAGTACACTATGTACACCTACTTGTTCAGGGTCGTTGGAACCAAAAACGGGGTACACCTGCTACCCCAGGTGCATTTAGTCGGTGATGCAGGGTACGCCTGTCATCCAGCCTTGGGCATAGGACAGATGTGTACTGGAAAATGCGTAGATATTAGTGGACAAGTGAAAATAAAAACATAGATATGTGTTAGACAGCAGGTAAGTAATCAGAACCTGGACAAAAACAGGTATGCAGGCTAAAGTGTATATCATACAATGAATTTCGGTCAAAGATAATAATCATTATAGACCAGCAGAGCAATGAAAGCCCTGCTGTGCAAATACGGGTAAGGCATGCCAAAAAGTCCAGATGTGTCAGGCCTGATGAACATCCATCTGTTGCCATAGGGGTATATACAGTCACAAGAGGCAGTCACAAGAAGCATCCTAGTGGCAATGTTTCATTGAGACCTCTGGGTGTCACGGTGTCAAGTTTGTAGATCCATCTGGATTCGAGTCTCAACAATGCTACTTCTCGGTTACCTCCCCTAGGTAGCGGGGGTTGATGGTCAATGGCCATACATCGGAGGGATGGTAACGTGTGGCCTGTGGTCAGAAAATGTCTTGCTACTGGTTGTAGTGCTTTCCCTTCTTTAAGAGCTTTACTAATTGCAGATCTGTGGTTTGCCATCCGTTCCTTAAGAGTAGTGGAGGTTTTTCCCATGTAGTAAAGGCCACATGGGCATGTGATAATGTAGATCACAAATGTTGATGTGCATCCCAATTTATGTGTAATTTTAAACCTCCGTCCGGTATGTGGGTGAGGAAAGTCCGGTCCAGTTAGAAGGCTTCTACATGTCGTACAATCAGGGCATTTGTAACAGCCTAATTTTTTGTGTACAGTCAACCAATTGCCTGTGGTTTCACATGTGTTGCGAAAGTCTGTTTGGACAAGCAAATCCCTGAGACTCCTGTCCCTCCTGTATCCAAACATTGGTTTAGGGGCCCGATGGAATGAGAGGGACTCATCCATATTTAGCATGGGCCAGTGTTTATCCACACTTGTGGATAAATTTTTAGAGGCGCTGGAATATGTCGTACAAAAGATGAGGGGATTGTGGACAGTGTCTCTCATTTTCTTTTTTCCGGATAATAGGTCTGCTTGTGTAAATTTAAGTGCTCTCTCCAGTTGTGAGTATAGTAGGTCTGCCTTGTAGCCTCTTTCCAGGAACCTGTTGAACATTTCATTTAGTTGGACTGTGGCCGTTTCGCGTGAGCTGTTGTTCCTGATTACCCAGAGGAAATGAGAGAAGGGGATGCCTCTAATGGTAGCTGGCGGGTGGTGGCTGCTTGCATGTAGAATTGAATTGCGATCTGTACTCTTCCTGAAGAGTCTCGTGCCAATTCCCTGGTCTCCCAAATAAATGTTAAGATCCAAAAAATCAATATTGGTAGTGTTATAGTTCATGGTAAGTTTGATGGGGGTGTCGAGCCCGTTCAGGTACTGGTGAAACGCTATTAGTGCCTCCTCTGTTTCAATCCAAATAAGGAACAGATCGTCGATATATCTGAAATAAGTCAAAATAGATATCCCTAAAAGCGGGATGATGTGACTGGATTCGAATTCTAGCATAAATAAATTGGCATATGAGGGTGCTAACGCACTCCCCATAGCCGTCCCCGACATCTGTAGGTAATACGATTTTTCGAAGCGAAAAAAGTTCCTGGTTAAAGTCAGTTCCAATAATTGTAGAAGGAATTCTATTGGTGGTTTCCCAGGAGGTGAGGTCAGCAAAGCTTTTCTACATGCCCAAATTCCTTGTTCGTGAGGGATCACAGTATATAAACTACTGACGTCCATAGTCACCAGGATGCTCCCTTGTGGGATATTAGTCAATTCATTTAGTTTGCGGATGACATGACTAGAGTCTTGTGTGTAAGAAAACATCTGTCGGACAAAAGGCTGAAGAAAGTAGTCTATGTACGTGGCAGTAGGTTGGTATAAGGAGCCTATGGCTGAAATAATAGGTCTGCCAGGGGGTGAGGAAAGAGATTTGTGGATCTTCGGTAAGGTATATATAATGGGAGTCCGAGGGTAGTCTGTAGTTAGATATTGATAGGTATCCTGATCAACCCAACCCTCTTTTATGGCTACGTCCAAGATTTGATCCAGTTCACGTTTGAATTTAGGGGTAGGGTCCCCTGGTAAAAGTCTGTAGGTTCTGTCATCAGATAATTGTCCAAGCAGTTCTTGGACAGGCGTACCCTGCATCACCGACTAAATGCACCTGGGGTAGCAGGTGTACCCCGTTTTTGGTTCCAACGACCCTGAACAAGTAGGTGTACATAGTGTACTTGGGGTAGCTGGCGTACCCCTTATGTGCTTTAAGGACCCGGAGGGTGTAGGCGTACCCTTTATGGGGTCTAAATGTATGTGGGGTAGCAGGCGTGACCCCCCCTAGAGACTTTGAACCCAGTCTGCCCTCCTGGGCATATCCCCAAATCGTGGTGCTGTCCTTATTGTGTTGGCATGTGAACAAGCAGCTACCCGTGACATCAGTATAGCCCTTGCTTGGACTCTCGATGTGGGTACGCATAAAGACGTACCAGCGCTCCGTTGGTGTGCTGGGGCATCTGCACATGCGATCCTACGAAGGGAGATCCACTAGCACTAAGTGCGGCTAGATGGAATCTCCTGTTCCGACGTCCAGGAGAGCAGACGGGTCGGGCGCGTTGCCTAGCAACGGTAACGGCGCAAGGTTGCCACGGACGCTGGCGGATACTTCCGGGTTTCCGGTTCACCTCTGCCTCACAGCGATATGGATAGTTGCGAAAACCCCTAAGAGACTGGGTTCTTTTCTCATTACATTACTGTTTAAGCACTTTGATGTACACTACACACTACTGGGCCAGAATGTACTGTTATGCGTAGCTCTTTATTCCCCAACACCTCTCACGTTCCCTGCTCACTGGGGGTTGCTATGGGACCCTAGCAACGGGTGTTTTGGCGCCATTTTGGGACATTTAAACCCTGTAGTTTGTGTTATGCACTGTTTTTCACCCTGACGAAAATTCCAGTACGGAATTGAAACGTTGGTCTACAATAAACCTTCGAAGCAAGATGTTGTTCCTGCCTTGTTGATTACACACTGGAGTGCCGTCATCTCTGTGGATATTGATGTTTTCTTAAGACTGGCACCCAGGACTCTATGTACTTATGGTGTGCGATTCTCATACTGTGGGACTACTATTTATTACTCGCCCTTGGTGAGTTTTGGAGCCTCGCACCCAGACCTATACCAAAAGATATATATAAAGGAGTAGTGATACAAAGGTTTACTCGAGAAGCAAGCAGCAGCAAGTAATAAGATCTTCAGAAATTGGGTCTCGACCAGATGAGGATCCCTCCGTGAACGGTGACCAACTTTAATAAATGATGGCAGAGGATTCCTCCCAATTCACATATGAGATTGATACCAATTTGGATTTCGCTTTCACCGCAGGAGATGCAGATCGGATTCTGTTCACTGAGACCCCTCTGGACTTACCAGTAAGCAAATCTAGCACTGAAATCTACCACGATATTGTTAATTTAAAGAAAAGGCTAATAGACTTAAAACTTCACGGGATTTATCTGTCCAACTATCACAGACAAAGACTGATACCACGCGGCTTTCGCATTAACAACATCCCCACAATTGGACGTAATAGCCCGGAATTCTGCAGTAAATGGTGCGGCATTTTGAACAGATGCTCGTTTGACCTCATCCTATTGGTGGTTGATCAAGTAGGCAAGGAACTTGCAGCCACTAAGATAGAAATAGAAAGACTTGAGGAACATCACTTAGAATCATTGAAAAACGACACTTCGTGTGATTGGCTCAACAAGCTGCAGGGAGTAATCGATAAATACCAACAGGATCTCACTAACTTTAAACAAAATAAATTGAAAAAGGTGTCAGAGGACTACAAAGCAAAGCGGGTTTATGGCTGGCTGCTAGGATTAAGATCAGATAATTACCGTGCACCCCTGAGGAGAAAACGACTCCCTAGATCACTCAATACGGTCGACAGCTCCGACCAATCGACGGATTCTGAGACTGGGACCACCAAAGACAACTCAAAATCTTTTTTAGGGGTAAAGACCCGCTCAAGATTGACCAAAGAGACAGAAGGAGGCGACGGGGTCATACTCGAAGGGGTGGACGTAAATCCAAAAGGAAAGCCCCCCAGGAACAAGAAAACGTAATTTTCAATCTAAGCCAACATCTACTCACAGCAGGAGAAATGAGTTTATTGTCGAAGGGCTTATCATTTGTTCCCAGTAACACTCCAAACATGTTTGACTTGATGGTTGACACCTACAAATTTCAAAGAAAGCTAAAACTCAAGGAGCACTTTAAAGACAACCCTCAACAGGATGCACCAATTTTCAGAAATAAAAGTTCCTTCGAACCGACTAACACACCTGCTCCTATTAAAACCTTTGTCAATATTCTATATAGGGACATCAGGACTATGTCAAATAAGAGCAACCTATATAATAACTTAACATCAAGAGAACGAAATGCCATTAAGACTTTAAAAAATGACAGAGATCTAGTTATCCGCCCAGCGGACAAAGGGGGCGCAATAGTCCTTCTGGATTACACTTACTACCAACAAGAACTGCTTGGACAATTATCTGATGACAGAACCTACAGACTTTTACCAGGGGACCCTACCCCTAAATTCAAACGTGAACTGGATCAAATCTTGGACGTAGCCATAAAAGAGGGTTGGGTTGATCAGGATACCTATCAATATCTAACTACAGACTACCCTCGGACTCCCATTATATATACCTTACCGAAGATCCACAAATCTCTCTCCTCACTCCCTGGCAGACCTATTATTTCAGCCATAGGCTCCTTATACCAACCTACTGCCACGTACATAGACTACTTTCTTCAGCCTTTTGTCCGACAGATGTTTTCTTACACACAAGACTCTAGTCATGTCATCCGCAAACTAAATGAATTGACTAATATCCCACAAGGGAGCATCCTGGTGACTATGGACGTCAGTAGTTTATATACTGTGATCCCTCACGAACAAGGAATTTGGGCATGTAGAAAAACTTTGCTGACCTCACCTCCTGGGAAACCACCAATAGAATTCCTTCTACAATTATTGGAACTGACTTTAACCAGGAACTTTTTTCGCTTCGAAAAATCGTATTACCTACAGATGTCGGGGACGGCTATGGGGAGTGCGTTAGCACCCTCATATGCCAATTTATTTATGCTAGAATTCGAATCCAGTCACATCATCCCGCTTTTAGGGATATCTATTTTGACTTATTTCAGATATATCGACGATCTGTTCCTTATTTGGATTGAAACAGAGGAGGCACTAATAGCGTTTCACCAGTACCTGAACGGGCTCGACACCCCCATCAAACTTACCATGAACTATAACACTACCAATATTGATTTTTTGGATCTTAACATTTATTTGGGAGACCAGGGAATTGGCACGAGACTCTTCAGGAAGAGTACAGATCGCAATTCAATTCTACATGCAAGCAGCCACCACCCGCCAGCTACCATTAGAGGCATCCCCTTCTCTCAGTTCCTCCGGGTAATCAGGAACAACAGCTCACGCGAAACGGCCACAGTCCAACTAAATGAAATGTTCAACAGGTTCCTGGAAAGAGGCTACAAGGCAGACCTACTATACTCACAACTGGAGAGAGCACTTAAATTTACACAAGCAGACCTATTATCCAGAAAAAAGAAAATGAGAGACACTGTCCACAATCCCCTCATCTTTTGTACGACATATTCCAGCGCCTCTAAAAATTTATCCACAAGTGTGGATAAACACTGGCCCATGCTAAATATGGATGAGTCCCTCTCATTCCATCGGGCCCCTAAACCAATGTTTGGATACAGGAGGGACAGGAGTCTCAGGGATTTGCTTGTCCAAACAGACTTTCGCAACACATGTGAAACCACAGGCAATTGGTTGACTGTACACAAAAAATTAGGCTGTTACAAATGCCCTGATTGTACGACATGTAGAAGCCTTCTAACTGGACCGGACTTTCCTCACCCACATACCGGACGGAGGTTTAAAATTACACATAAATTGGGATGCACATCAACATTTGTGATCTACATTATCACATGCCCATGTGGCCTTTACTACATGGGAAAAACCTCCACTACTCTTAAGGAACGGATGGCAAACCACAGATCTGCAATTAGTAAAGCTCTTAAAGAAGGGAAAGCACTACAACCAGTAGCAAGACATTTTCTGACCACAGGCCACACGTTACCATCCCTCCGATGTATGGCCATTGACCATCAACCCCCGCTACCTAGGGGAGGTAACCGAGAAGTAGCATTGTTGAGACTCGAATCCAGATGGATCTACAAACTTGACACCGTGACACCCAGAGGTCTCAATGAAACATTGCCACTAGGATGCTTCTTGTGACTGCCTCTTGTGACTGTATATACCCCTATGGCAACAGATGGATGTTCATCAGGCCTGACACATCTGGACTTTTTGGCATGCCTTACCCGTATTTGCACAGCAGGGCTTTCATTGCTCTGCTGGTCTATAATGATTATTATCTTTGACCGAAATTCATTGTATGATATACACTTTAGCCTGCATACCTGTTTTTGTCCAGGTTCTGATTACTTACCTGCTGTCTAACACATATCTATGTTTTTATTTTCACTTGTCCACTAATATCTACGCATTTTCCAGTACACATCTGTCCTATGCCCAAGGCTGGATGACAGGCGTACCCTGCATCACCGACTAAATGCACCTGGGGTAGCAGGTGTACCCCGTTTTTGGTTCCAACGACCCTGAACAAGTAGGTGTACATAGTGTACTTGGGGTAGCTGGCGTACCCCTTATGTGCTTTAAGGACCCGGAGGGTGTAGGCGTACCCTTTATGGGGTCTAAATGTATGTGGGGTAGCAGGCGTGACCCCCCCTAGAGACTTTGAACCCAGTCTGCCCTCCTGGGCATATCCCCAAATCGTGGTGCTGTCCTTATTGTGTTGGCATGTGAACAAGCAGCTATCCGTGACATCAGTATAGCCCTTGCTTGGACTCTCGATGTGGGTACGCATAAAGACGTACCAGTGCTCCGTTGGTGTGCTGGGGCATCTGCACATGCGATCCTACGAAGGGAGATCCACTAGCACTAAGTGCGGCTAGATGGAATCTCCTGTTCCGACGTCCAGGAGAGCAGACGGGTCGGGCGCGTTGCCTAGCAACGGTAACGGCGCAAGGTTGCCACGGACGCTGGCGGATATTTCCTGGTTTCCGGTTCACCTCTGCCTCACAGCGATATGGATAGTTGCGAAAACGCCTAAGAGACTGGGTTCTTTTCTCATTACATTACTGTTTAAGCACTTTGATGTACACTACACACTACTGGGCCAGAATGTACTGTTATGCGTAGCTCTTTATTCCCCAACACCTCTCACGTTCCCTGCTCACTGGGGGTTGCTATGGGACCCTAGCAACGGGTGTTTTGGCGCCATTTTGGGACATTTAAACCCTGTAGTTTGTGTTATGCACTGTTTTTCACCCTGACGAAAATTCCAGTACGGAATTGAAACGTTGGTCTACAATAAACCTTCGAAGCAAGATGTTGTTCCTGCCTTGTTGATTACACACTGGAGTGCCGTCATCTCTGTGGATATTGATGTTTTCTTAAGACTGGCACCCAGGACTCTATGTACTTATGGTGTACGATTCTCATACTGTGGGACTACTATATATATATATATATATATATATATATATATATATATATATATATATATATATATATATATATATTGTACAAATAAGGTCTGCACTCTCAGGACTTAGGAAAAATTAAGAATTTTTTTATCCACATAGGAGACTGACGTTTCGACCTCTTCAGAGGCCTTTCTCAAAGTACTGACAGAGATTACAGAAATGCTTTAAATACACAGAAATGGCGGGAACATTAGTCAGATTGGAATAGACGTGTCAGCATGGTCATTAGGGATGTAGCGAACGTCGGAAAAAAAGTTCGAACATATTCGCGAACTTGCGCAAAAATGCGAGCGGTTCGCGAACGGTTCGCGAACCCCATAGACTTCAATGGGAAGGCGAACTTTAACATCTAAAAAAGACATTTCTGGCCAGAAAAATGATTTTAAAGTTGTTTAAAGGGTGCAACGACCTGGACAGTGGCATGCCAGAGGGGGATCAAGGGCAAAAATGTATCTGAAAAATCTGCCTGTGTGTGCTTGGAAGAGATAGTGTAGGGGGAGAGCTGTTAGTGATTTCAGGGACAGATGATAGTAAGTTTGCTGGCTAGTAATCTGCTTGATACTGCTCTGTATTGGAACAAAAAAATAAATAAAAGCAGTCCTTACAAGGACTACTGTTATTGCAGCAGTCAGCAGATGAGATCAGAAGCAGGACAGCTGCCCACTGCAGCTACATACAGAGCACTGCAGTAGAAGGTAGATTACTAGCCAGCAAAGCTACCTAAGCTTAAATGTCCCTCAAACCCCTGCAGACTTCTGTCCCTCCAATAACAGAGCAGTATCAAAACGATTACTAGCCAGCAAACTTTCAACTGTCCCTGAAATCACTAACAGGCAGCAGCTCTCTCCCTACACTATCTCTTCAGCACACACAGGCAGAGTGAAAAAAACGCTGCAGGGCTTCGGTTTTTATAGGGAAGGGGAGTGGTCCAGGGGAGAGCTTCCTGATTGGCTGCCATGTACCTGCTGGTCTGGGGTGAGAGGGCAAAAAAAAGCGCCAACAATGGCGAACCCAAAATGGCGAACGTCGCGCGACGTTCGCGAACTTCCGGCGAGCGCGAACACCCGATGTTCGCGCGAACAGTTCGCGCCATCTCTAATGGTCATCAGTGTACGTCACATAATTAGTCTACACATGTTTGAAACAATACACTCATTCGGTGTTTCACTTTTGACTATTACAAAACACACTAGCATTTAAATTAAACCTCTACTACACGCTACACTGTTAAAATGTTTAAAAACAATACTAACATTTTGTTGCCCCTCTATGGCCATTTCCTATTTTGTTCCGCAACAGTTGTTCGTTTAGATATTTTATGTTACAAATAGTATCCAATAAGAGATAAGATTTTGTAGTGAGCTCCCTCACAATTCCATTCTAAAAGCCCTTAAGTAATACAGTAATGTGGCCTTCAGTTTCGGCCAGAAACATGCATATAGCTCTCTCCTCTAATAATAAATCCCCCTACATGCGGGTAATAGCACTTACATTCTGAACCGGATGGTTAATAAAAGTGAGAACTCTGTTCATTGTGTTGGGACGACTGCTTCTGGGTATATATGAGCCTACAAATGTGTACTTAAACTTAATTAATTTATGCTCAGTTTTAATAAAAAAGCGCTGGAAAACGCTAATCAAATGTGTAAATTACCCCAATCAATTACTGAAAACTAGAAAATGCTTTGCCAATAGGCATTCACATATATTTAGTGCACACAACCTGTGTTTAATATAATGTACCCCACAAGTAGAAATTAAAATTGCACCAACGAAAAATAAAAAACAGAAAACCATGGTAATTGAAATAAAATAAAATATAATAAAATAAAATATGCTCAGCTCATTGTCCCAGTCCATTGCAGGAAAAACAAAACTGTCTCATGGATGCCCACCCACTTGTTGTCCACCACTAGTGAGTTAAGAAAGTATATATATATATATATATATATATATATATATATATATATATATAAATAAAACCACGTATTCAAGGAACCAGCACTCCGATATAAAACTTTTTTTATTTATTGAGTTGCACCAATGTCCAACGTTTCTCAAGGATGATGTTACCACAAGATCATGTCCACATTAATGGTGGTAACACACCAAAAAAAAAATGGTTGGTGCTCACTGCAGGGATATCACTCAATATGTGAAAAAAGTTGTCATATTTAGACATACCCTTAAATCCATATGCCTCCTTATACCCTCCGCACCCCCAGAACATGATAAAACACCTTAGGGGCCCCTAACAATAATTTATTTTCAATTGCTAACAAACGCCCAGAACAAATACCATTCTTATGTTCCACAGGCAGAGCAGGGCACACACAGGCAGAGCAGGGCACACAAAGGCCGAGCAGGGTACACACAGGCAGAGTATGGCACACACCGGCAGAGCAGGGCACACACAGGCAGAGGAGGGCATACATAAGGATGTCACACACAGGTAGCATATGGAAGGCAGAACAGAGCAAGAGACAGGGAAACCCATCAGGACCTCTAATATGTACTACAAACAGTGACACAGTGCTGGTGCCCTATTAGCATTTTGTATAAAGTGTAAATAGGTGAACAATGTGGGCAGTTTCAGTCCGGATCTCGGGTGTGAACAGTACAGGGCTTTAGGGTTTTGAACAATTGAGGAGTCACAAGTGTGAACAATGCAGGGGGATCACAGGTGTGAACAATACAGGGGATTAGTCTAAATTTGAGGTTTAAACAATGCAGGAGCCAGTTAATCTCTGTAGTGATACCATTTAAAGTTTACACATGGTAAGCAAACACAGCAGGTAGGTGGGGGGCCAAACAAGGGGGGGTCTCGTGGGCCGCCAGTTGGACGGCCATGGCCTATATAGTATTTCATAAATTCAACCCCAAAAAGACAACTGATAAAATGGGGAATAACTGATCTCATCTGCATTGAATTAAAGTGCATTCTGCTGCAATAGTGAAAGGGTAATTAAAGACAGATTAGGTCAAATGGCCCCAAATCTCAGCCATGTGATTATGTAGAACAGGTCAGTAAGTAAATGAGTTGTTTTTACATTGTGGGGTTCATGAATATCCAGTGGCGGGGAAATCAGATCTTTGTTGAATTAAGCACTCCCCATGAATATGGATGGGATTTAACCAGCGAGCCGTCTGTCTCAAGTTTAATAACTAGAGATTAAAAAGTTTGATGGTCAGACAATGTACAGTAAATTGGATGTATTATGTATATCTCTAACTAATCACCGCATTATAAAGTTATTATGTGCCAGGCAGCAGGAATAGTGCCTACTAAATTAGCATTCACCATTTCCTGCAGACAGGATATTGCATCTGTTATGGAGCAGCACATTGTAATAAGATACATATATGATATATGACAGGAGAAATACACCCAAGCACTGTTTTTTTGCATAATGAAAGAATGTATCTTTCTAAGCAACTTTCACATTTACAGTCATTAAACATTTTCAATGGTTTTAAAATGATGTATATGTGTAATGAAAACAGTATCTGTCTTAAAGGACATGTCAACCTTATTTTATGTTATAGCATGCCTAGGTAGAGCGACTTAACCCAACCCAAAACGCATCAATTGCGCTCCTGAAATTACCTTCTGCACCCCACACAGCGGCCTCATTCCTGGTTGTATTCATTAGTTCACCCGGCAGCCATTTTCCCTGCATTACATTCTTCCGGCTGTAAATGGGCATGAGCCCATAGCCGCTCCCACTTGACCTCTCCATTCAGTTTATTCCCTAAAAAATACTTTATTTAAACTTATTTGAACTTGTTTTAACATGCTGAATTACTTAGAAAAAAATCCTGGTTGGGAAAGGTGGTGAAATGGATAAACTCTCCTGCATGTCCTCACTCGCTCCGTGCAGTCATAAGAAGGAATGTGTGTTAGGAACAAGGGGGCAGAGCGTTAGTATAAATTGACTATAGCAACCCCCCGATGCTATCTGTCGATTGGTGGATCTATTGTAGAGGTGTGTGTAGCCGGGTCAGTGATGATGAGGCTGCAAGTTGAAAGTTCTATCCGAACCCCGATTCCTTTCTACTGCGCATGCTCAGGATGTTCTGCTTGTAAGTGCGCGTGTGCAGATTGCCAAGTGCCAAGGACAATTCTGAAGGGAGGGGGGAGAAGGACTGAGCGAGCAGGACAGAAGCAGGAACAACAAGGGAATGAAGCAGCTGAGCTGTTTGCTTTTCAGAGACCAGAGTAAGTGGGGTTGACATGTCCTTTAATATTCTCTGCACTATTGGCTCTGACTCCTGAAACAATGAGGCAGAAATTATCAGTTACAAATGTATGATGAATGTACAGAGTATTGAAAAGCTTCTGACATGTTTGTTTCATTCTGTAGAGTGAAGCAATGAAAGTGTCCCTCAAAGGGGGCTGCAGAGCTAATGTTTCAGTTTTCGTTGCTGGGTATTCTCCCTTTAGAAGACTTTAGGGCAAATTCACTAAAGGCGAAATTTCACCAGCATCAGCTTCGCACCCCTCTCAATACTTCGGCAGGCGCAAATGCGATACAAATACGCTAATTCACTAAAATGGGAAGTTTCGTCCCTGGCATCGAACGCTGGCAACTTTTCGCTAGCGTTACTTCGGCAGAGCGAGCATATTTTAGCGAAGATGCACTAGCGTTAGTTTGTGCCTAACGAAAATTCGCTAGTGATCTTGCACTTAGGTCAATTTGCATACGGCGGGAAATTTAAAGTTGTATAGAGGTCTTTATTATAAATGTTGGCGCAAATGCTTGAAGTTACCACTTTTTATTACACATGTCCAGGGAACCTTAATAAAGACAAGAGAGTTAATATAATGCCTTACACATAAGCCCACTGTAAAATTAATGTTATATATGTTATAAAATGTGTGGAGAACACCGGTTACCCAAAAAAAAGTCTAAGTTAGCGCTTTTGCAGCCAATCCCGCTTAAAGGAAAAGTCACCAGCGTTTTTTGAACTTTAATGCATTTTCGGCACACAAGATATGATGTACAGTAAGTGACAGAAGATTGAGTATTCTTTTTCCCACTTTGCCTGGTCTGAGGTGGCAAAGTCAACTCTGACAAAAGAGGTAGCATTCAGTAAAATCCGCACTTTAGTGAATTTGCGGAATAACGATCATTCGCCAGAGCAAAAAGCCGCCTGGCGAAAGAATGCGAATGAATGCTAGTGACGGTCCTGTTCGTGAATAGGGATGGGTGAATTTTTTTGTCGTGTTTCGCCGTGGATTTGGATCATCGCTTCATTATCGGGAACCGGGGGGTCAAGAACCAACGTTTGTGGGGCTCCCCCATTGTGCTGAATTAAAGCAGAACTGGCTATTCTTGTAATTACCATCATACGAAGTTAAGTAAATGTTTTTAAATTCTACCTTTACTTGTGTGTGTAGGTTATTGCACCACTTTAAAGAAGTGCCTGGAGGTGTCGTAACCCTTTGGCGCAAACATAACTTTTTCAGTAAGAAGTTTTATTACATTTACTGCACATTGGTGCAAAATGTAACATTTGCAAACTTTCTTCCATTGTCAGAAGTGGTCGCTAAACAGTTTCTGGCTTCGCAAAAGCTATATTAAAGGAACAGTAACGTCAAAAAATAAAAGTGGTTTAAAGTAATGAAAATATAATGCATTGATGCCCTGCACTAGTAAAACTGGTGTGTTTGCTTAAGAAACACTACTATTTTTTATATAAATGAGCTGCTGTGTAGCAATGGGGGCAGCCATTCAAAGGAGAAAAAGCTCAAGTTACACAGCAGATAAGCTCTGTCTGTCTAATGGTGTTATCTGTTATCCATTCGTTAACCTGTGCCATATAGCCGTTTTTCAATTTCCACCATTGCTACACAGCAGCTTGTTTATATGAACTATAGTAGTGTTTCTGAAGCAAACAGATCAGATTAACCAGTGCAGGGCAACACTACATAATATTTTCATTACTTTAAAACACTTAATTTTTTTGGTGTTACTGTTCCTTTAAATTCACACAAAGCAAAATTTGTTCGCGCAAAGGAATAACTTTTCACAATGCAAATTGTTAACAATTTAATGGTGATCATAACTTTCAATTTTGTTCTATAAATTATTGGGTTGTGGCCACTTACCTTCTAGGCTAACACTGAAATAAGACACATTTGCATAAGATAGAGTCACTTACCTGACATTTTCTTTAAAGAGGATCTATCGCAAAAGTGAAAATTTAATATAAGCTTCATCTCACTGAAATAAGACACTTTCTAAATACAATCAATTAAAATTCCTGTACCATTTAAGAAATAACCAAGTTACTCTTCAGAACCTGGCACTCTTCATGCTCTTGTCATGCTGAGGTCTGGGTCAGATTTTGATTGGCAGGTAGCTCTAATACAGTATGTCTTTTAGGGGGCTACCTTTCTTAGCAGAATAACTCAAATAACCAACTCCAGCACAAACAAAAGGTAACAAAACAAAAGACTCTGGCACGCAGAGAAACAGGATATCTATCAGAGCGGTTATTTTTAAAGAGTGAGCACCTGGGTTAAGGGTGCAACCCCCAAAGGATGTATTAGACCTAACTATAAACCAAAAACTGCATAAAGACAGAATTTAAGAGAGACAGTTTGCGCAGAGGAGTAGAGTGAACTAGATTATTTCATAAATGGTACAGAATTTGTAATTGATTATATTTAGAAATGTTCTTATTTCTGCTAGATGAAGCTAATATTACATTTTCATTTTCGTGATAGATCCCCTTTAAGGTCAGATCCCATTACCTGCCATTTCCTTCAGGTTTAAAGTTCATTTCCTCCATTTTTTTTTTGTATAACTAAAATTGAATGAACAAAATTTTAAGGTGAGAAAGTAGGTCATTGGTTTCTATGGAAACAGCCTCCAGAAACAAGTCATTTTTGAGTCAATTACAAGTGACAAAAGTCTAACTGCTGGTGTCTCTGTGGAAATGATACCCTTTTCACGCATGTGAAGACCAGATCGCATTATTGCGGCATGGCATGGATTCCAGCCAAATGGAATAGTTTTAACCTTCCCTGCAGGGACAGCTAATCTGGTGAGGGAAATCACGAAGAGATCACACATGTACAGTTGCCCTGCGTACAAAACCCAGGGGCTGATTGTGTGTCAGTTTATACAGCTATTGAATAGAAGTCACATCTCTCATTGCAGTATAAGCTACTCATATTCACCTTTCAGATTCGGTGGGCTAATCTACAATCATGACTGTAGGGAGAGGGGTACATGTAATAACTTACTGTTCTCAGTGGCATATTTACAAAATATCTATCTCGCCTGCTTGTTATGTTTGCACTCCTTGCATTCTGGGTGGGGAGGCTAAGTATCTCCTTACCAATATTTGGTTGAAATCTGGCCAATATATGAAAATAAAATGGCAGCTATAAATGACTTTCTTCAATAACCAGTTTTCCATTTTGGTGCCCCGGGAATTTGTCTAACGCACTGTAGGGGGATGTAAAGTGTTACCCTTTGTGCAAAGTGTTGCCTGTGCCCTGTGAGAGGGCTGTTTTCCCATTTGCAAAAGGGCATTATGGGTATTTCCTAGTATATAGTAGGTAGAGGGTTCAATAGTTCTCTCTCTTTGGATTCACTGGTTGTGAATGTGTTTGAGAGTCAGAGGTAGGAGACCTGAACCCTAAGGTACACTCGGGGGCAGATTTATCAAGGGTCGAATTTCGAGGGTTAGCACAAAACGTTTGATCGAACGATCGAATAAAAATTGTTCAATCGAACGATAAAATCCATAGAATTGAACGATGCGAACGATTTTAAGTGATCGATCAAATGATTTTTATTCGATCATAAAAAACTTAGGAAAGCGCTCTGGAAGGTCCCCGTAGGCTAACATTGCACTTCGGTAGCTTTAATTTGGCGAAGTATGAAGTCAAAGTTTTTTTTAAAGAGACAGTACTTAGATTATCCAATGGTCGAATAGTAGAACAATTTTGATCATTTGAATCATTCAAATTCGATTGAATTTGACCAATTTGATTGTCGAAGTACCCAAAAAATACTTCAAAATTCCAATATTTTTGCATTCGAACTATTCACTTGAGCTTGGTAAATCTGCCCCCTAGTGTTGCCAGCTGACCAGATTTTCTCTTGCCTAGCTGGTAAAATACGAGTCAGTGATCTCTAGTTGTTCTGCCTCTGGCCCATTTCTGATCTGCCCAAGCTATGCCCTTTACCATACCTCCCAACTGCCCTGCTTTCCACAGAACAGTCCAGATAATTCTCCCTTTGCTTTTTCCCCGCCAACTATCTTCTTCCTACTAGTAGAAAAATATATGGCCATTCATGGCCATTTTGGATATTTTTTAAAGGTGGTTAAACAGGCAAAGGGAGAGAGCCAAACAGAGTGAGAGAATTAGGAAGGAAGAACTGTGGTACTGAAATTCTGCTTGTGCAACTGTAGTTGAAGTCATGGTTTTACTCTTATCTATTTCTGCATTGATCTTAGTGGCATGTCTGGAATTAGTGCAATGCTCATTGGTATTTTTTGCAATGGTCTTATTGTCTTGTATGGGGTTAATGGAGTGCCCTTTGTTCATACTGGCACCTCTGTGGTTAATATACTGAATCTACTTGCATGATTGGGGTTGACATGCCCATTATAAATTTATAATGCTGGCCAGGTGGCAACCCTACCCCTCCAGTGACTCACGACCTTGGGCTGGCGATGCTCTTCTTCGAAGAAAGCACCACTCCAGGGAACTGTTTGCCACCATCTCTTTTTTTCTTTCAGGAGATCCCAACACCACTAGAAGGATGCATGGACAGTACAGAAAAAAAGCTGAAAAAGTTTGGCTCTTCATGTGCACTTAACCAAGCCGATGGAGACTCCTGAAAAAGGATGGCAACGCAACACTTACTCACATAGTTGAATGGACGATCTTTTGATGAAGAGGATTGCTAGAAAAGTGATTGTCATATCCGTACAATATGGCACCCGCCTGTGATTTTACCTTTCCTACTCTAATCTGATCCACTTTTTTAAGGTTCAACATCAACTAACCTTATTTCATTAGTAATGATGATCTTGAATTTTAAATAATTAATTACTCTTTGCTCTTTATCACCCAATTGACACTGGGTCAGTTGCAGGGTTCTTTAGTTCAGTTCATTATAGGGCAACCCTTTTGAAATGAAAAATAACAAAAGTGATATAAAGGTGAAACCTTTATTGGCTAACTAATATAATCATAGCAAGCTTTCAGAACATTTAAGTTCCTTTTTCAAGCTGATTACAATGGAGCTGTGGTGTTCTCTGGTATATATACAACATTCAGCTCATAGGTCAAATGACCAACAAAAAGGAATATCAATCTCTGTGTAAGGTGTCAAAGTCATTTACGAGGGGATCTGAAGATAAGGTACAAGATAATGTGGGTCAAAGAGGCTGAGTATAAATTAGGGCTGAATTATTGGAGTGTAGAGTCAAAGGAATTCCATATGATCTCTTAGTCCATATCCAGACATGTTGGTATTTCTGACCTGGTGCAGTCTTTTCTTAGTCCACATAATTAGCCATAAATCCAAGGCCCAGGTTTAGTCCATTCTTCAGAGAATTGAAAGTTTCCATTCATTTGTATTCCCACACTTTTCTTTCATTATCTGTTTTAAAATTGCCCTTAAGAACCAAAATTCTTAAATCCTTTATGGAGTGATGAGGGCCAATGAAATGATTTCCTCTTGGTGTGTCCAGTTTTTTTTGGTTATAGTGAATCGGTGAAGTGTATTTATTTCTCTTTCTCGGGCTTTGCCCAGTCTCTCCTATATATAGTCCCCCTGTTATGCATTTAGTGCATTGTATTACGTACACCACATTGGAAGAAGAACAGTTGTAGTGACCATGGATGCTGTATTCCTCTAATGTGTCTAGAATTGGTATTTTGTCTGAAGTCAGGATGTGTGGGCAGGTTTTGCATTGTTTTTTGTCACATGGATATGTTTCATTTTTGGTGGGTTGCAATAAGGCACTTCTTGTTATTAGTGACTTTAGATTGGGAGGCTGTTTTAATGCTAGGAGTGATGGGTCTGGGAATATGCTTTTGAGCCTCTCATCCTTATGAAGTGTACCTTGTAGATCTCTGGCTATTTTTCTGAGGGTCCTTAGTTGTGAATTGTATGTGACCACTAGGGGAACCCGATTTATTTCAGGTTTTTTGTTTATATTGTAGAAGGTGAGTTCTGGGAATCCTGATGGCTGCATGAATGTATTGATCTGCAATCATGGGGTTGTAGCCCCTGTTGATTAAGTCTGCTTTGAGTGTTTTGAGCTGGTTGTTCATTTCAGTTCAGTTCGCAAACACCAACCATTCCCCTGTGAATTCATTTGCATCCGATATATAAAGTGCCATCAGTTTATGAATTTTCATATGACATGCTGGTTGTGCAAGCTTCTTAATAATTACATTGCTAAGAAGGAACAAGGCGGGGGGACTGAGGGTTTGGTGACAAGGGGATGGGGTGTCCTAATCAGTCTTATACATAACTGATAACTCTGTTAAATATATGTGTCCTATCAAACCAATGAAACAGTGCGTTCAGCTTTTCTAATTGGATTTTCTACCCTAATAATTACTGCTGATAAATTTGAGTTCAAGATGTTTTAATGGGAACCAAGAAGCTTTTTTTTCAGAAATTAATTCAGACCAACCTGAGCCAGAGACAACATCCCGTTGAATAAATTGAATTTCTACGCCTTGAATATGAGCAGAAAATGGATCCATAGACAGTTCTGAAATAGCCACTCTCCTGTCTATTAAATAACGCAGCAGGTGAAATACATCAAAGGGGGGATGGACAGTCACACCTGTCCTTCCATATGTACAATTATACATGGATTAGGATAAAAGGATAAAAATGATACATACAGTATGCTGATTTATACAGTAGTTTAGTTGTTTTGTCTATGCATGAAAATCTATAAAAATAAGGTTTACCCATTGGCACCAAGTGATGATGACATAATACTTAATGACGTAACTTTTCGGCAAAAATCTTTTATCTGTGCTATTTTATATGTCATTAAATTTTATAATTTCATCACTTTGGTCATAATAGGTGGAGGTTGTGCCACCCTCCCCTTTAAATAACATTCCCTTTCCACACCATGTTAAAGCACTTGATGACGGGGCTTGCCCCCAAATTAATTATTTTGGATTCGGCTGAATCCCCAAATCCTTGGTGAAAGATTTGGCCAAATACCGAACCAAATCCTAATTTGCACATAATTTGCCACGCACTCAGTCTTTACCTGCTTGTTTAGTGACGACCAGTCACATGATTTTTATGGATTCGGATTAGGTTTGGCCAGGCACAAGGATTCGGACAAATCCTGTTGAAAAGGGCCAGATACAAAACTGAATCTTGGATCCAGTGCATCCCTACTGAAAATATCTGTTAGGATCTCGCTTCAATAGAATTTTTGCAGAAGCAGCACAACTTTTGGGGATTTTAACATTTTTTAACTGGTGAATGATGATAAACATTCTCGTTGGGCAACCCCCAGTGAGCCAACTCAATAACCTTCCGCCCTGAACTGGTGCATCTCTTCTATAAAAATACAACCAGCCTGGGCTCCATATGACCACTTATTTATCTCCCAGGTATAGGGTTGCCCCTGTTATGCCCACATAAGGGGGCAGGGTGCATGACATCAAGGGGGAGAATGGATGATGTCAGAGTGGGGTGATTCCATTTATGGATAGGTTGAAAGAACATTTATGTAAGGGGCGGTGATTGGTGTGTTTCAGGGGTCACAATGACAGAGAGGTACTTATTAACCAGACAGCCTGTGAAAAAATACTCCCCTTTATAAATACACAATTTATTTTGCTTTTTCCAGCTTAAATAATGTTATACAACAAAACAAACAGGCCGCATTGCCCATGCCATCCGAGCCATTTTAAAGCACTACCGGGACATAAAAAAAAATTATACAACAACATTCCTCATGGAAGTACCCCTGGCCGGTGAGCTCCAGCCTGGGGCAGTAGGTTAGTGGCATTAACTAGTGATTTAGCCTTTTGTTGTCTTTTTAAAGTAAATAAAAAAGTGTAGGCTGGGGTGCAAATATAACAAGTTAACCTGTTCGCTCCTTATATTAGGCAGGGGCTAAATAAACAGAAAGATGGAATCAAGCAAACAGAAATGTATTTAGATTACAAACACCTGTGAATATTTTCAAGTCACACAAAACAGGAAAAAAGAAAGGGCAAAGTAACAGATTTCCCAGCAGGTAATACCAGTGTTTAGGGATGTAGCGAACTGCCGCCGATGTGTTCGCGAACGCCGTTCGCGAACACCGGCAAAATTTGCGAACAGTTCGCGAACTGTTCGCGAACTTCGAACATCCGAAAATCGTTCGATTCGAACGATCGAAGGATTGAAATCGTTCGATCGAAGGATTTTCGTTCGAATCGAACGATCGAAGCCATTCGATCGAATGATTTCATTCGATCGAATGCTTCGATCGTTCGATTCGAACGAAAATCCTTCGATTTTAGCGGTCGAATGGTCGAACGATCGAACGATTTTGACGCGAACGCCTATTGGCGAACGTCGCCCGACGTTCGTGAACTTGCGGCGGACGCGAACAGTCGAAGTTCGCGCGAACAGTTCGCTACATCCCTACCAGTGTTTTGTCTAAACCTTATCAAGCAGTATTTTGTTGGTGGTGATGCTGGAAATTGTAGTTTCACAACTGTAGGAAAATACAGCAAAAATCTGTTCTTTTTTATTAACTGTAGACTGTACCGTGTGCTTTATATTAATCCAGACAGCAAAATCTTAGCTACCATCCAAGCATTTAGAGCCACAATTCACAAACCAAAGACTTAAAACCCAGCATTAAAGCTTATCAAATCTACCAGGTAAACTGGCATTTAAATCAGAGTTAATCCCGGTACTATATGCGGCCTCCCCCAGAATTGTCGACTACCAGGGCTTTTAGATTAGTGCATTAACATCTGTTTTTCTTTTAAGATCTCAGCTTATTCCTGTGTGCCCACAATGATATTTAATAACACATTGAATTTCATGTAAATGAGACAAATTACAGGCGTAAATGCTGAGATTTAGGAGCTGGAAATCCACAAATTGCATAAGTGGGTTTAGCTACTGTGGTTTGTCCATTGCCCCAATGCAACAGATTTGAAAGATTAGGGTGTTTGTTATCTGTGTGTGTGCCAGTCAGTAACATAGTAAGATATGCTGAAAAGCACCCAGTACCGTAACTACAGAGAAAGCAATGGGTCTGCTTCCTCTATATAATCCCCTCTCCTCAGCCGCTTTCCTGCCTGTGAGCTGGAGGGGAGCATGATGGAATGCGAGGGGCAGGCATGCAGTCAAGAGGGCAAGGAGAAGTACAGAAGTGTTAACTCTCCAGTTTTTTCAGGGGTCTCACTGTGCTGCACTCATCCAATTACCTCCAGCACTTCAGTGGTTAGAGTTCAGAAGTCTAGAGGTGGGGCCAAGTAGCTATGGATGTGCACGCTGGACCCTTCCATATTTACTTGCGGGGGGTGGTCAGTCGTCTATAGTTATGCCACTGAAAACATTGAAAGCATCTCTACTGATCCAGTGGGGTCCTAAATAATTCTGGTCCAAAAAGGGGGGTTTGAATATCTTTTTTGACCAATCTCTGGTATAAGTTTGGTTGCCACCTAGCCACTAAAATACAAGCCAAGGCCTAGGCTGGTTTCACAAATGCTAATTTATATATTGTATTTGCCAGTAAATTTGCAACCTGACAGTTGGCTCTCAGTCCTTGCTTCCTGCTGGGGCTTATCACTTATACTCACACCATTTCTATCAATCATGATTCCGATAGCCCCACTTATGCCAATTTTCTGCCCTCTTTTGCATCATTACCCCTTCCCACCCCTTCACATCACTTGCCCATCCACTCATTGTCTTGCTCCTCTCAGAGCAGGCCAGAATGAAAATGTTTCAACCTTATACAGTATATAAAGGAGATAGAGTTTGTGGGCTTATCTATTTCACAAATGCCAACCCATATCCAAAGGTCTATGGGTGCATCTTGGTCTAACCTCCATTCCACCCCAGTCCAGCATATCATATGATGATTCTGTGAATCTAAGAGAAAATTAGTTGAAGGTGCAAATTACTGACAGTGGGTGATGGACCTGTTACTGCGGGCGACTGGGTAAGAGGAGCTTACTTTAGAGGTGAGTTGACACCTCTGCTCTCTTAAAAAGGACACCATCCAAGCACCCAATACAGCAAAGGCCTCAAAGTGCTGGATGTTTGTTAAAACACAACACACATGTTCATTTGGGGAGAGCTCTGTAATTTCAAAATCATAAAAGTGCAGAGATTAAAAGCAAGGCTGAAAATGTATGCAATGCTCACACTATTATTTCCATAACATGTGCCAAAGGTGGAACTAAACACTCATAAGCCAGGTCTAAAATTTGCAGTAAGACCCCCCCTGCAACAACTATGCATTGTGCAGCTGAATTAATGCAGCATCAAGGAAGTCCAGTCTGAGTATTCTATACCACCTAAATGCTACATCTCTAATTGTTACCAGTGTAGCCTTATTCTGCTAATCCTGTTGTTTGGCACTACAGGGGTCTTGTGTCTCTGATATACAGGAGAGCAGGGAAGTGTGTGGCTACCCAGACTGGGCATTTGTCAAAACAACCGCAACTAGTGATGGGCAAATTTGTCCTGATTCCAGCGAAATTCGCTAAAACTGGTGAAAAATCGCAAAGCGGTGATTTTGATGCTGGCGACAATTCGCCATTGTCAAAATGGGCGCAGGAGTCAAATTTGACCTCAGCACCTATTAGAGTCAAAGGGCATCTGTTTATCGCCGCTGTCGAAATCTAGACGCCGGCACATCTTTGCCAGCGAATTTTCACGGGAAATTCGCAAATTTATTTGCCGGCTGCAAAACTGGCAATTTTTTTGCGAATTTGCGCCTGCCAATAAAGTTGGAAGGACACGGCCTGTTCTCTCAAAAGCGCAGATTCACTCACGTCTGTGAGTATAATATACCACTAGACCAGCACTGGGTGAAGAGTTCATTTAAAAGGAGCTAATTAAGCAATTAAACCAAACTCTCTATACTTGTTACTATTTGGTGTCTTTGAAAATAATGTGTTAACAGATTTTCTCCACTTCCCCTCACTTATATTAACTATAAGAGGTGTTTGTGAGACAAGGGTATTTTCTATATATTATTAACGTTAAATTTTTGTTTATTTTATTTTCACTGCTAAAAACTTTTTATCATTTATATTATTTTTCACACTAATACACAAATTCGCAGTGGTGTATATATATATATATATAAAACAGATACACAGTCGCACAATTCAAGTGTTTTAATTTTGTCACACAGTGTTTGCACTATTATACACGTTTAATCACGCACAGTTAAAGGTGCATCTATATAAAATAGCAGAAAATACTGCACCATATTACGCATATCTGTTTTTGTTCCCCTTCTCCTTTGCTTTGTCAGGAGATACAGCGATTCCTCTTTGCTTATATTTGAATTACATACGGGCCCGGGAGAGCCCTTGATAAGGATTCGCTGTAAGTTGGAACTGCACTGCCCAAAAGACTCAAAAACTTCTGCTGTGAATAAATTCGCCCATCACTAACCACAACCAATGCTAACAGGAACAAAAGAAATAACCGACCGGAGACACAGCTTTCATATGGGGGTCACTGACCCCATCTAGAAAAACAAATGCTCTGTAAGGCTATACATTTATTGTTATTGCTACTTTTTATTACTCACCTTTCTATTGAGGCCCTCTCCTATTTATATTCCACTCTCCTATTCAAGACAATGCATGGTTGCTCGGGTATTTTGGACCCTAGCAACCAGATTGCTAAAATTGCAAACTGAAGAACTGCTGAATATAAAGCAAAATTACCCCAAATCTATAAAGAATAAAAAATGAAAACAAATTGGAAATTGTCTCAGGATATCACTTTTCCCATCATACTAACATTTAACTCAAAGGTGAACAACCCCTTATTACAGGAGAGACCTAATTTTGAGTGCTACATTAAAATAATACTATTTTTAATAGCTAAAGAGACATTTGGACTGCACGCTACAAACTGGTCTATCCTGAATGCATACAATTGGTTTTTACATTTCCAGTTAGTTCATTATCTTTGGCTTTGGGTAGATGACAGGCTGCCTGTGCTCCAGATGCATTTAAAGCAATGAAATGGCATATAATAAGGAATAACTCTGGGGAAATGCTCATTGTGACTGGGGCGATGATGGCTCAGAGCATTTAAGTAGTCAAAGCATTACCAGTCAGAGCCTGTTGACACTAACGCATACAAATCAGGTGTCTATCGAAAGCCCAGTGGTGCTATTAAATTATATTAAAGTTATTATTTAACTCACTCATTTGCAACAAAGCTTATCATTTTCTCCCCTCACTGTTGGAAATTTCTCCACCAGACAAGGCAGTTTCCTCGGCAAAGCAGAGATGAATCTAATTAAAAATGCATGTGTCTTCGTTATGCAGGCTCAGAGGAGTGACTACACATCAAGATAGTTTCTTTAGAAGAGTTCTGCTGAAGGATGATCAAACCTAGAACACAAAAGACCTTAGGGCCAACATGCTGTAGACATGCTGCACGACTACTAACAGCATCCCAGTGGATTCCATAGAGTATGAGAGTGTGCTGTGACGAGTAGGCTTTGATAAGCAGCTTTGTTAGGGACCAGGGCATAAGGTATAGACACAATATAGCATACGATGATTGAAGATAAAATTTGTGTATACTCCAAGTCTGCTGTAGGCTAGCCTAACTTCAGCCTTCTATTGCTTGTTGACACTGGTAAAAAAAATAAAGGGTGTGATACCGATAAACTAACACAGGTGCCAAAATGCACCAGTGCAGTTACCCATAGAAGCCAATCAGATCTTTGGAGCAGTACTGGTGCAATTAGGCACCTATTTTTTAAATAATCTTCAAAATCCTTACAAAGGTATGTGATCTATTATCAAGAAAGATTGGAACCTGTTGATTTCTTTCTGTAATGCACAGTGCTCTCCCTTTTGGCATCTAAACACATTAATAGGAATACAGTGCTGTCTAGGTTTCATTATTTTACCTTAATTTACATCAAGGCCAAGGTACTGTCATAATATTACAGTGAAAATTGTTTTAGGGGGGTGCAGATAATGGAGGTAACCCTTGACCATTTCTATAGTGGAACCCCCATACAGTAGCAGTTTGGAAGATAGTGGGTTGACAGTAAAGTGAGATGGCAACACTATACAATAGCCTATTAGTACCAGGCCCGGATTTGTGGGAAGGCCACCTAGGCCCAGGCCTAGGGCGGCAGGATTTTAGGGGGGCGGCATGCTGCTCAACCACACCCACATTGGTTCAGAAACACTGGGGATACACGGGAGGAGATACAATCTCCATGAATAAAGGGGAGGGGACAGGGGAGACAAACGGCAGTGGGCCTAGGGGCGCCCACTATGTAAATCCGGCCCTGATTAGTACAATGTAATAAAAGTTTGCACCCGGGAAGGAAGCTGCATCACCATGAAGTTTATTTATTAAAACCATAAAAAACATTATTTCTTACGATTGAGAACAAACAGAAATGCAGCCCTACTTATGTATATGTATATATGTAAATTTATACAATTTAGAGATGTCGGCTCGCACACCCAGGCCTTCAATCAGAGTAGCCAGGTGCTCAATGCTGGAGGGATCGGCACCCTCCCCAAGGTCAATAGTAGAAATACACTGGCACACACGGCAATTCAAACAGGGAAATCCCTTGTGTCTTTATTTGCAGAAAAGCAACGTTTCGGGGCAGTACCCCTTTGTCAAGCATGCTTGACAAAAGGGGTACTGCCCCGAAACGTTGCTTTTCTGCAAATAAAGACACAAGGGATTTCCCTGTTTGAATTGCCGTGTGTGCCAGTGTATTTCTACTATATGTAAATTTATGCCATTGTTATCAGATGCTTGCTTGTTTAAAAATATTTTGCTTTCTGTTATATTTGAGATATTGTGCATACACTCTCGATAACAGTATTTTCTTTCATTGCCTTTGTTACTATTCTTTTTCTATCCCATACTATGTTGTTTACCCCAATCTTTTACTTGTTAAAATCCAATAAAACATAACTTACAAAAAAAAAACCATAAAAACCATATTTGTGTGTAGGCATGCACCGAATCCACTATCTTGGATTGGCCCAACCCCCGAATCCTTTGCGAAAGATTCGGCCGAATATTGAACCAAATCTGACCGCTAATTTGCATATGCAAATTAGGGGTGGGAAGGGGAAAACATTTTTTTACTTCCTTGTTTTGTGACAAAAAGTAACGCAATTTTTTTTTTGGTTTTGGATCTTTACGGTGATGTGGCTTACTTCCTCCTATAGTCAAACATTGATCACAGCTGGAGTACCGTGTTAGCAGAGAGCTGATCTGAACTGCATGTGCAGCTTCTCTGTAAGTGAGGACAGACACCAACTTCTGTGTAAAGAGTAACTTGGTTGCTTTATAGAACTCAGCATAACATGTGTGCAACAGGAACTTTTCATAGAGAGCATACACAGGAAGCGGAAGAAGAAAAACACACAGGGTTACAGGTCAAACAACACAAAATTCATTCTTTCAATCAGTTTCTCAAAATGATCCTTGGGTGATGGTTAATACGTCTGCAACTATAGTCTCTGTTGGACAGTACTTCAATTCAATGATGCCCTGATCTTGAGAGTCCCTCAAAAGGTGATATTTCACATCAATGTGTTTTGTTCGCTCGTTCACCTTTTCTATTTGTGACAACTTAATACATCCTTGGCTGTCTTCCAAGAGTAGGGTTTGTTCATGTATGTCCATACCCAAGTCCATCAAGAGTCGATGTAACCAGATAACTTGACAAGCTTGTGCTACAGCAACATATTCAGCTTCTGTTGATGATAAGGCTACTGTGGCTTGTTTTCTACTGACCCAACATTTGGTGCCTTTCCAAGTTAAAAAAAAAATCCTGTAGTTGACTTACAATCTTTTACATCACCTGCCCAGTCTGCGTCTACATAACCACTTACGTTTGTGTAGGGCCCTATAGGGATACAGGCCCTATAGAGTTAAGCTTTTCACCATTTCCTTGGGTTATTGGGTAGAATCCCTGTTACAAAATAACCTTTACAGTGATAGGCTGAGAGATTTGATGACACTGCTCTGACACACTCCTATATAGTGTGTGCAGGGAGTGGCCTCTTCATCTTTTGCCTCTGGATGCTGATCCAGCTAGAAGTGCTCAGGGGGACTGAGTGCAATAGGCCCAGAAGAAGTCATGTGTCCAAGTCGGGGACCAGGCAACCCCGTGAATGAGGAACAGATATACTAGGGCAGACTTGTCATAGTCTCTCTAGGAGAGAAAGGCAGATAGGATAGAGAGAAAGAGCAGCTGAAGCTCCAACAAGGATTTGCAGTAAGGGAGTAGCTTCCCAGAGGCTCTGTGTGTTGCCTCCAGTCAGGGACCTCAGTGAAGAGGAACTGTAGGGTAGAAGCTGCTTGCCTGACAACTTCCAGGAGGGAAAGGTTGTAGTGCATTTGCCTGTGTACTCTCTGTGTGAGCCTGCCTTTGATCTCTGTGAACTCTTAATATGCTGTTTTCCTCAACTCCTGAGTGAGTACTGAAACCTGTGGTCATTTGCCCTTTTTGGCATAATAAACCGTTCCTGATTGTTAAGAACCTCCTGGCGCCCAAGTTGTTTTTGTGTGCACAGTAGCCTGGGGAGGGGATGTAGTTGCACTACACCATAGAGGGAACACTTCCACTTAGCGAAGGCCCTGCCCTGGGTGTAAGTTGCATGTAACCCATGCTCTAGTGTTCTAGCTGGTGAATTAACCCCGAGTGGCCGAAATAGGTGTTACATTTGCTATGTGTACTGCTGGCAATTTCAACTTCTTATTGATAGTCCTTTTCAGGTATTTTATGATGCACTTTACCGCATTCCAATCACAATGCGATAGAGCTGAAACATTTCTGCAAAGTAGTCCTACTGCTACTGCAATGTCTGGTCTTGTCACAATTTGCCAATAACCTTTTGATATTGATGGTTATCTGTCAACAATCGCTCACCATTCTCACCTTTCAGATATTCAACTTCCATAAGCGTTTACACTTCCTTTGCTTCCTCCATTCCACAATAGTTCTTGAACTTTATTTTTCTGATTAAGTAGGAAACTTACATCCTCATCTCTCTCAATTTGTATTCCAAGGTAATATGTGACATTTCACAAATCCTTCATTTCAAAGTTTGGTTTTTAGACCTGGTGGAACTATGTAACTTTTATTACATTACCACATATATCAGTATTACCCAAACAAGAACACATATGTCCATTCTTTTCTTTTGGTTTTTAGCCCCTACTTAATCCTCCATAGTAGCAGCCAGCCAGGTCTCCTGCTTTTCTAATTTTCTCCTTCATTCATGATAAAGAAACCTCCTCCAGTATTTTGCACAAGTCTTCTAGATATATTTGATGGCATTAGGGGCATAGCTAGGGTGTGATTGGAGTGTAACTGGGCAGGACCTGGAAATCAAGTCCAGGGGGCTAATTCACCAAAGGGCGAAGTGGCTGTCGCTAGCGAAAATTTGCTAGAAATTCCATCCACAGGGACATCACCAATTTACTATAAGGCATAAAGGACAATTCACAAGCGGAAGAGTACATAGCTAACCAAGCTTTGCACCCTTTCACCGGGCGAATTTTCACCAGGTGAACGATCGTTACTCCGAAAATTGACTAAAGTGCGAATTTTCCATTACGTAACCCCTTTCGCCAGAGTTTACATTCCCAGTTTATATTTCATATTTTAAAGTGGGATTGTCTTTAACAATTTGAGGGTCATGGCGCATTTGTTTTAGGGTGGGCTCATGTCTAGGACATTAGAGGATCTCTTTTGTCTTTATTTTGCTCCCTTGGAATTTTTTAACAATAAGTGGCCACTTCAAGATTTTCACCAACATAACTAAATAAAGACATATACTGTATATGACCTATATGTACCCGCCCTGTTTAAATTGACCTAAGCTTTAATTTACTAACAAAGTTTCCCCATGCAGAAATGAACGTTAGAGAAGGTTCACACTGACAATTTACGCTAGGGAAACTTTGCCAGCATTCAGCTGTCGAGACACAACTTTTCATCTTAGTGAATAAGCGTAGTGGTAGTGAATTTGTGCCAGAGAAAGTTTCATGAAGTGTGGCAAAGCCTTCCGAGGCGAAAATTCGCCCTTTAGTGAATTTGCCCCCAGGAGTTTGACATCTCTGAAGGCCCCTAATTTTAATAATGGGGCTCTGGTAAGTCTGTGTTTAATCATGCCCCCCCCACCACAACAAAAGATGGTCCTTCCATGAGTGTTGCTAGACAACACATACCTGTTACAATAATTCAGCAGGTTTTGAAATGGACATATTGGCAAATGTTTGGTATAAAATTCTGTTTGGGGGCATGTCCTGTGCAAACAGGAAGTCACCATCTTTAGCCTGGTCAACAGGAATTACTATTCTTCAGGCTGTTCATGTCGAGGCTGCTCAGTCCCTTTTGTCATTCCATGATGTATGTGTCCTTGAGAAATTTACTTTATCCCTACAATCTAACACTAAAGGCTTTTCATTCCTCTCGCTTTCTCTCTCTCTTTCTTTCTCTGCGGCGACACAGTCTGCTGACGGTAGGCTGGTCTGTGTCCATTTATTCATTATGTGATGTGGGTCCCTCACAAATGGCTTCCTGGAACTCAGCTTATTCATTCCGTCCCACAGGAATTACTGTGCACTCTGTGCCTCGCTTCTACCCACCGGGAGCCGTGGTGCCACTGACCTTATAAACTCACATAAAAGTGCAATTCCCTACTTCTACTGCAATGCAGCGAATACATTGTGTTGCATCCATTAGTCCTGCCGATGTGCTCGAATTATATAGTCATTTTATTGTATTTCTAAAGCAATAGGCATTTACCAGGCAAGTAAAGCCTCCGCAGAATTTGAAATGTAGATGCCTATTCTATTTCTGCCAATCAACCCTTTACTTTCCTAAATGTTCTCCAGAAAACCATTAGCCAACTGTCATTTATGCCACAATTGAATCTACTCTCTCTACTCTTGCACTGTTAAACTGGTGGGGGAGGGGGGAAATATTATGTGATATCATTTCTAAATTGCTTTACGTCCTTCTGTGTCGCTCTTGTCATATTTGCTTGACTTAAATAAGTAAAACAAATAACATTTCAGTGTAAAAAAATTGTGGAGCATTTATTTAATATAGAAATGGGTTCTGGATTTTTCTTTAAAGGTGCAGTAAGTTCTTTAATAGCAAGGTACAACTCAGGAGTGAAACAGCTTTGCATTTTTGTTCAGCGCAGGTTAAGCAGCATACAATAAGGCTGGACACACGTTCAGTGATAGTCTATAGAATTTTATTAGACTCCAAATAAATGATATGATTGTCACTGTGCTGATCCCCTCTGATAGGAGCTGATAAAAATCTTGATCTAGATGGAAAATAGTTCTGGAGAGTGCAAGAGGTTATAGGTCAACCAAGAATTGTACAGTCCTCGACCTCCATGTAGGTATATAATTTATTAGCACGGTGTCTCTGTTCTCCTCAATCATCAGATTTTACTAATGAGTGACCATTGAAAATATGATGGTACCAACTAATCTAATGCACTCTAGAATGCTAACCATTTTAGTTTAGATGAGGCATATGCACCTGTCCACTATGTTCTTGTAAGACTTATTTTGGTACTTTATAGCCTTGGAGAGGGATAATCTCATCACCGAAGGGCTCATTCACAACAGTGGGGCCAGATGACCACACTTTGCCACCTTGCTCTCACAGAAGCAAATCTTTGTCCTCCCTGAATGGAGCAGCAACAATTTCACCATCATTTGATAAGCAGTGTTGCATTTCTAATGAAAAATAAATGAATTATTAGCACCTCATATATTTTGTGGTTCCAAATTACCATTGTCTGGATAAAGAAAAGGGAAAATGGGAATCATGGCATCTGATTGTGAAGATTATTATTTTATGTGCCTCCCCATTTATTAAGGTTCGAATAGTGAATTTGAATTTATTTTGGTGTCAAAATGCAAACATTTTTATCCTCCAATTGGAATGGAAATTCGTATGTGAGATTTATCACACCTTGACCATGGAAACAATTCTAATTTGAATATTTGCCTCTAAAAACCTTACAAGTAACCCATCTGAATATGTTAATAGCCTTCTTGACATTCAAGTTTCGATTCGTTTAGAATATGAAATGAATTTCCCGATGGTTCCCATTTGATCAAATTTTAGACATAAGTTTTTAATAAATAACCTCCCATTCAAGTTGTAAGTACATTCGAATTTATAAGAGTAAAAAAAAAAAAAAATTCTCATCAATTCAATGCAAAATTTGACCTTTGATAAATCTGCCTATTAATAAATAACCTCCCGTTCGAGTTGTGAGTACATTCGAATTTATAAGAGTAACAAAACTAAATTCTCATCAATTCAATGATAAATCTGCCCATTAAAGAGTTAAAACAGTAGATCTGTGACATAAAACTAAAAGAGAAAACAGGCAGAAGAGTCCTGCTTGCTAGTGATGAGCATATTTTTTTCGCCAGGCATGGATTAGCACAGACATTCTGCATTTCCCCATCTGCAAATTTTTTCGCCAAACTGCGGCAAAAATCCTCCGCAAAAATTTCACTGCATCAAAAATGTCTCCAGCAAGCAGTCAGTGAGAGAAATTGTATGAAGCACCGTGAGGGGTAAGTTTAGATATCCCGCCTAAAGCATTTAGAACTAGTGATGGGCGAATTTGTCCTGTTTCACTTCGCTGAAAATTTGCGAATTTCCCGCAAAATTCGCGAAACGACAAAAAATTGTGTGAAAATTGAAAAGTTCCTGAAAAAATTGTGAAATTCTGAATTTGAAGGTTTTCACTAAAAAATCGTGAAATTTGATGGATTTCACTCAAAAATTGTGAAATGTGAAGGTTTTCACATTAAAATCGTGAAATTTGAAGGATTTCACAAAAAAATCGTGAAATTCTGTGGATTTCACTCAAAAAGCGTGAAATGTGAACGTTTCCACTAAAAAATCGTGAAAATCGGAAATTCACGAATTTTCGCGGGAGATATATTAATATATTCGCTGGTGGCAAAACGCTAGAATTCGCCGCGAATTTGTGCCAGGCGAATGTATTCACCCATCACTATTTAGAACCATAACTTCCCATGGCTCTGAGATATCTCTCTGAACCAATGAGCAATTTAACAGTAATTTCTCAGGTCTTCTATAGATCCACTTTTATTTCAATCAGTGAACAGTTCAAGAACATGTGTTATTTTGGATGTTTGTGACTTTTTCATAGGTTTTATAAACTCCACATTTCAAGAGCTCCTTACGTACAGGTGATTGGGGGGGTTAAGGTGCGCAGTGGTGGTCCATATAGCGCATTCAGTAATGAGGGACATCACTGGCACTGAACCATTGGAAAATGATTTGACATTAAAGGTACAACAGACAAGTCATTCGGTACAGCTCAATGAAAATATCTATCTAGGACATGCTTAGATCAATAAAGTACAGTTAATTAAGAGCATCACACAGAAGGACCCTATATTTGGGTTGCCTGTGATTCCAGAGGTCAGAATTCTTTTTAATTTGTCTTCAAGTCAAGACTGCAAGCTGAGCCTGCTGCCTGGGGTGTGTGCTGTGTAAGAGCTGTCATGTTTTTGCGGTTTGCTTCGTTAGCTGATCTTGTTTTTCTCGTTCAGTACTTGCTCATTGATTTAATAGAGGTTGGGAAATTCTGCCCACTTGACAGTCAGAGATTGGATCAGAAAGGAGAATTAAACCCATAATCACTGGGGAAACTGAGCTGCTCAACACCCCACTGTAAGTAAAATTGTTTACTTTCCAAACTTAGCTGACTAGCCTCTTATTTTTTAAAAAGAGGAATTCAGGAACATGCGATCTTCATAGCTTCAGTCATGTATACCTTGGTGCATGCAGAATCAGAAAAATGATTCTACTGATCATGTACCTGCTAAAGGCAATGCAAGGGGTAAAGGGATATGTGGGAGAAGGTATAGCAGCGGGAGGGGTACAGTTGCTTTAATGGGAAGTTTTTTGGGCCTGGGTACACCACTGGGGTTGAAAGTATTTCATTCATCCCTAGTAATTTTGAGTTTCCTTCTCCTTTAAAGACATAAAAAACAATAGGGAAAATGGACAATCCTAAGGAAAATTAAACACTGGACAAATGAAGTAGAGGATGGAAGAGAAGGCTTGGAAGGTTTTTGGCAAATATAATATATAACTATTGAGTTGGGGCTTCTGATAAATTTAAATCGAATTTAAAATCTCTCTTTCTTCTATCAAGACTCAACTCTCTCAAGCCTTTACCATAGCTGTATCCAGTACAGGGGCTGTGCACTAATGGGATGTGTAATACTGCATGTTAAGTAGTAGTACACGGCCCTGTGCCTCGTGTTAATACCAGTGAACACAATCATTTTAATGTGATGGAAACCATTCATTGCAAACATTTCCCCTTCACTGAGAGAAATCTGTAAATGTGTAATAGCCATGCAAATGGTAATGCCAGAGTGTAATTACAAGAATGAAAGGCTTTCTCGGAAGCTTAGTTTAATAGCAATGTTGTACAAAGATGGATGCACAGACTTGTACTAAATGTAAACCTTTCAACGTGTTTTATGGGTCGTCTCTTTAGTATATTAGTGAGGCTCATTTTCTCAGTTAAATACCAGTAAATAAAACCTTTTCCCATCTATACAGTAAAGAAGCTGAATATGTAATTGGCAATTAATAAATAACAATAGAAACCCAGAGAGGTAAAATGCAGGGGTGCCTAGTAATAAATCAATAAGTAAGGATTATTGGGGAGCACCTCCAATCAAATAGAAAACTACCGATGGTGTGCAAGGTCAAATAATTAAACCAATATAAAAAAGAAAAAGAATTGACCTATTGCTTTGCACATTCCCATCCCTCTTAGTCCAAAAACAGTCATATGACTACCCCACAACATGTGTTAAAACATAACTTTTAATAAATATCATTGAGAGAAAAATAAGTCCAGATTAAAACCATTTAAAATACGTTGGGTACAGGGAGGCGAGATGCCACAGGATAGCGGGTTTAAAACAAATCTCTGAGGCAATATATATGCCGAACAATCCCACAAAATAATACGGTGGCGTGTTGTTGTTTACTGGCATCAGCCTTATATACATAGACAATGGTAATCCACCATGCATAGCATCATATACATTTAATTTGATATTACCGCAGCATATAATGTCTAAAATATTATCATAGCAGACTGCTGCGTTTAAACTGAAAGAGGCACTATCTAGGTGCGACTCTTAGATTTATTGCGGCGGTAGCAGAAGTAGGTTCCGTTTCCCAACCATTCCGAACCAACCCCTTCAACCACAGTATAAACCCTCCCAGGTACTGAAAGAGGTAATAAGTGAGTGCAGCTCTGAGCTTGCTGCGGCGATGAATTTAGGATTCCATTTACCCACTGTTGCCAAGCCAACCCCTTCTCCCGCAGTGAACACCCTCCCGGCCGTTAAGTAGGAGCAAAAAATGGTAAACACATTAATTGTGTTTTAGGATATAAAAGAAGCCGGTCCCAGCACCACAGCCTCACCAACCCCTTCACCCACAGCGTAACAACCTCCCAGTGGTGACAATTATCCCATTTGTTTCAGGTATCGTGCGACGCCATGCCTAACGAAATTAAAATCGTGAAAGCATATGCGCCTGCGTTTCGTTCACAGCATGTGAACTTTGTCAAAGGCTACAAACCTGCCGACAGTGCACATCTACTTAT
The DNA here is from genome assembly GCA_038501925.1 of Xenopus petersii. Taxonomy (NCBI): domain Eukaryota; kingdom Metazoa; phylum Chordata; class Amphibia; order Anura; family Pipidae; genus Xenopus; species Xenopus petersii. Next base: position 106,979,495 of record CM076677.1, read on the forward strand.
AGACACGGATCCAACAGTTGAGATTTGAATTCACCAATGATTCCATGCCACATCATAAGGGGCGGGGCCGGAGGCAAACGGAGCGGAATCCCTTTACCCTAAATATTGTATTAGAGTGGCCACATGTGTGCATCATGTTTCAGTCTCCACATTCATGCATCCTGCATCGTAATTAGAGCATAGTCCCTCTACCTTAAATATTGTATTAGAGTGGCCACATGTATGCATCATGTTTCAGGGCAAGAGGATTATAGACACAATGTTGTGGATTATTTGAAACAATTGCATAAAGTAAATTGTTAAAGAGGGGCCGTACAGTGAAAATAATGTTGTGGCCAGGATTATATCGTTTAGATCTTGATTGTAGTTATTATTATGTTTCCACATTAACATTCTGTCATCATTATAATAGGGAGAGGGTTAGAGTAGAGTAAATGAAAACAAAGCAATGCACTTTACATAACAGTCCTGTTATTCATGGGATACAGGTTCAATTCCTATACAGGTATGGGACCTGTTATCCAGAACACTTAGGGGCAGATTTACCTAGGGTCGAATGTAAATCCTTCGAATATCGAAGTTGCAGGATTTACCGCAAATAGTTTGATCCAACGATCCAACGATCCAACGATTTTTCTTCTACCTAAAAATTTATAGAAAGCCTATGGGGACCTAGCCCATAGGCTAACATGGCACCTCGCTAGGTTTTAGGTGGCGAAGTAGGGGGTTGAAGTTTTTTTTAAAGAGACAGTACTTCGAGTATCGAATGGTCGAATAGTCGAACGATTTTATGTTCGAATCGTTCGATTTGAAGTCGAAGTCGTAGTCGAAGGTCGACTAAGTAAATGGGTCCCTCAGGATCTGAGGTTTTCTGGATAAGGGATCTCTCCATAATTTGGATCACCATACCTTTAGTCTGCTAAAAATAATTTAAACATTAAATAAATCCAATAGGATTATTTTTCCACCAATATGAATTAATTAGATCTTAGTTTCGATTAAGTTCAAGGAACTGTTTTATTTTTACAGAAAAAGAGAAATCATGTGAATTATTTGATTATATAGGAGTCTATGGGGCAGATTTACCCGAGGGCAGGGTGGCTAACACTAGCATCAATTTTCTAGCGTTACCACCCGCAAGGACAATGGGCGCAGGTGTCAGTTACCGTATATACTCGTGTATAAGCCGACCCGTGTATAAGCCGAGGTACCTAATTTTACCTACAAAAACTGGGAAAACGTATTGACTCGCGTATAAGCCTAGACACAACTACAGCCCTGTCTCCCAGCAGCGCACATTCTGCCAAAGCGACCCCCCCAGCGATCAACCGGACTTCTTTGCAAAGCTGATGGTGACAGAGAATTGCCAAACGCTGTGTGATATTGCAGTCTCTGTTATTCTTTCATACAACCAACAGATGGCGCTGTGTGACATTGCAGTCTCTGTTATTCTTTCATACAACCAACAGATGGCGCTGTGTGATATTGCAGTCCCTGTTATTCTTTCATACAACCAACAGATGGCGCTGTGTGATATTGCAGTCCCTGTTATTCTTTCATACAACCAACAGATGGCGCTGTGTGATATTGCAGTCACTGTTAATCTTTCATATAACCAACAGAGGGCGCACTGTTATTCTTTCATATAACCAACAGAGGGCATTGTGGGATATTGCAGTCTCTCCCCAAGTGAACTGTTGGTATAGGAATGATTAAAAGTGACTGCAATCTCAGCTACTGGGTCGGGTACCGCTGACCCGCGCATAAGCCGAGGTAGACTTTTTCAGCACATTTTGGATGCTGAAAAACTCGGCTTATTATACGCGTTATATACGCTAGCGGTGATTCACGATGTATCGCCAGGCGACAATTTGCTCTGGCGAATGGACGTTACTCCGCAAATTCAAAGAAATGTGTAATTTACTGAACGTTACCTCTTTCGCCAGACTTGCCTTTGCCAGCTCAGAACAGATCTTCCTCAATACAGTGGGCCCATGTGTAGGGCATTATAAAAACTCTATTTTCTTTATTAAGGTTTCCTGGACTTGTGTAATGTAACTTTAAATTTCCCGCTGTTTGCAAACTAACCTGAGAGCAAGACCTCTAGCGAATTTGCGCTAGGCGGAAATAAACGCTAGTGCATCTTCGCTTTCAATTGCTCGCATTGCCGAAGTAACGATAGCGAAATGTTGCCAGCGTTCAGCGCCCACAACGAAACTCTACATTCCAGTGAATTAGCGTAGTCTGATCTAATTTTCGCCTGGCGAAGTGTAGCGACAGCAGCGAAGAGGTCACTGGTGAATTTTTGCCTTCAAGTAAATCTGCCCCTTAGGGAGGTGAGCCTTTCTGGATAACAGATCCCATGCCTGTATTAGGCCTGGGGAACACATTTAATTTAATATCAACAACACTGGGGCTCCTGCATAGGCATGGCCTTTGTACTATTGTAGCTCAGACACAATGCCCAGTAATTCAGCCACGCTGAAGGCCAATGTGGCCTTTCCAGTGCTCAACCATGAAGACGCAACATCATTTCCAGGTATACGTGCAATTCAGGTATGTAAAAGCTGGGACCTACTTCAATTGTATTTTTTTTTTCACTTTTCTTACAGAATCTGAGCAGATTATTGTCTCTTTAAGACACAGTCATCCATGTATTTATAATTGGTGGCATTAACTTGTGCTGGAATGAGATAGCTTAGTTGGAATTGAGAATTATGTATTCATGTGATTAACAATGCTTTATCAGTGAAGCAAGTCAGATTTTTAGGTACTGAATTTTGCAAGAGTCCCAGTCAAGACGACAGCTCTTTTCAAGTTTCTCATTTGTACAGAAGAGATCGAATAACCTCCCAAAGGAGTGAACCAGTGGCTTCTGTAACGAAAGCTTTTGTTTTAAGAAATGCAGTCATCTCATTATGGGCTCCAACCTGCAAATGAAAGCAGGATCCAAGCAGTGTTTATGTGAAAACGACCATTGTTTAGCCAATTGTAGAATGTCATTCTGCACTAAAAAATTAAAAATTTAATTTACGAAAAGAAGACGAGGTGTCAGTTTTTTTAGCAAAATAGTTGACATTGAGTATGCAGATGCCCAGGAGTGGCAAGTTTCAATTGTTATCCCTCCCTTTCTGTTGTGTTTTAAAACACAACATAACCTGAAACATAACCTGGTGATGCAGGAAAATATATTTCTGAAAAAAATTGGCTAATTTTAGGGGAGATATGTTTGTTTGAGGAGACTACTAGTAGATAGCTTTCAATATATAATTTCATTCCCATTTATGAATGCAAGTACAGAGTGCAGCGATTTCGAGTACAAAATTGGCGTGTTTCATCCATAATACTGGATATACTGGCTCTTGTTGCATGCATTTGTGTTTTTAATTGCATGCATTTGAATGTATTACTAAATAGCGTTAAACCTAGACGGTAAAATTTCGACCAAGGTATGGGACCTGTTATCCAGAATGCTTGGAACCTGGGGTTTTCTGGATAACAGATCTTTCTGTAATTTACATTTTCTACTAGAAAATCGTGGAAATGAACCAAATAAGCTGGGTTGCTTGCAATAAGGATTAATTATATCTTAGTTTGGATCAAGTACAATGAACTGGTTTATTATTAGAGAACAATTTGGATTAATTGATTATAATGGGTCTGTGAGAGACAGGCTTTCTGTAATTCGGAGCTTTCTGCATAACTGGTTTCCAGAACCCATAACTGTATTAAAATTTACCAGCAATGTTTTGTATTCTACTTCAATGTCATAGGCCTGCACCAGCATGCCCATTAAAGGTAGCAACTCTATTCTTAAACGACCCCTTAACATATGCATATTAAGATCTCTATTTGGGAAGCCTCTCACAATTTTCATTATTATACTCCTATAGTCAGTTCATCCGGATATCACAGTAGGGTTGCAACCTTTTCCAGTGGCTAAACCCAAACAAAGGGTGTGGGACTGATTGCATCAAGGGTGTGGAAGTAATGGTGGGGGTGGGCATGGTCATGTCAATGGTGGGAAAAATGGTGTTTGGTGGGGTTATGATTCCAGGGTTCTTGCATCACTTAGATGCAATTGGATGGATTTCTGTCCAGTTTTCTCAATGTTTTAAAGCCGAGAAAAAGTTTGAACCAGACAGTCCTGTCAAAAACTGGGAAGTCCAGTTCAAAACAGGATACATGGCAACCATAACTCTATCTGTATTCTGCCTGATGAGTATGCCCAATGCTTAAGTAAAAGTATGGGAACTATTATACAGTCTCCAGTTATCCAAAAAGCTCTTAAATACAGCAATGCTAATTCCTCATTTTTGACTGATTTGCCTTTCTTTCTGTTGTAGGTGACTGATAAATAGTGTCCTCCTTTATTATGCATTCCCCTAAGGTTTGGTCATTAAAGGGACCCGTAATCTATGGTGGGAGTAGTTCTCCTCTTCCTGGGTCACAGCATGACCCCTAGTTATACCGAGTTTGTACAAATTATATTAGTGGAACAGACCAGGTAGACGCAGTAATCTGCTGCAAAGATGCCTTTTTATTTGACACTACATGTTTCAAGCAAAAATGTCAAGTGTCATGACACTTGTAAAAGGGCATTTTTGCTTGAAACATGTAGTGTCAAATAAACAGGCCCAGATCTGGGGAGAGGCCAACTAGGCACGGGCCTAGGGCGGCAAGATGTAAGGGGCGGCAAGCATGCCCAACATCTTCTCTATAACTTATAGTAAGAAAAATTCCCAATTCCAAAATAGAGCAGAGCAACCACCCCCACACTGACCCACCGCAGCAGCTGAGCTCAGCTTTTGTATTGTGAATATATGTATAATACTAAGGCCACCATGTAGCCATCCCGTCCCCAACCTCTTCCGGGCTGCGTGCGGTGATGTCATCACACACGCGCGTCATTGTGGCGTCACTCGGCGCGGGCGTGGCGCCAGCCTGATTAGGCCCAGAGGGAGCCAGTGCAAGAAATAATGCAAGGTATTAACCGTGCACGTTCTGAATTAAAACAGCAGGCAGAAAGCGTGTCCAACATAAGCCCTATTCACTCAGCCGCCCAGCCGCAATATTTTGGAAACACTGAGGATACACAGCTTTTTAAATCTTCTGCAACCTAATCCCCAGTGATCCGGCAGGATGAGGACCCTCTGGCCTAGGGGTGGCCAAGTTAAAAATCCGACATCTTTTGCACCAGATTACTGCGTCTACCTGGTCTGTTCCACTAATATAATTTGTACTGACTACTAGTACCGTGGACAGGGTACAGGGACAGACCTTAAGGGTTAAAAAGCTACGGGAGAAACACCACATCCAGTGGAAACAAGAAAACTTCTAAGTATAATGAGTTTAACCACTAGGTGATAGTGGGCTTGAATATAAAAAGGTAAGCCATGCAACTCTAGAGGCTTTTTTCCAGAGGCATTTGCCAAGGAGTCATGGAGCTCATTATTATAGCAGGATACAATGAGGGGCAGCTAGATCCTGTCAAAGGTCTCTCTATGTGAGACAGTCTGGTTTATGGCTACCTAGATGAGCAGCTCTTTGTTCCTCCAAGGAGAATAGAGGGAATTAGATTCCCAAGGACATTGTTGTATAGTCAGGGAACCAGTGTACAGTTTATAGGGATTAGATAGATTCCCACCTGGGTTCTAGTTAAGAGGTGTCCCCAGAGGAAGAAGAGAAGCTCAGGGTGGACACCATGCATGGGCTCACCCCTGGGAATAATAGGTCTAATCCGGAGCAACTATAGGGGTAAAGCTAATAGTTAGAGTAACGATGCTGCTCAATCACTATAGATTTACACTGTAATACTTATAAACTGAAATTTTTGACCCATTAGGGTCTATGTGCGTCATTTTTGAGGAGAAATCTGGCAGAATATTTCATAACTATTTATAATTTATTGGCCGCATTAATGTTTTGTATTCGAGTTTTTCAGATTATTACAAGCGAAAATAATCAGAAAACCTCTAAAAGTCTGAACTGATTACAAATGGTCCAATAGGATGAACAAATCAAAGATTAATGACTGCTCTGATTTTATTCTGCTTAGGAAAACAATTAGAAACATTTCTCAAATGTTTCCTGAGCAGAAGAACATCAGAGCAACCACTTTCTTTCTCCTGACAACTTCCTTGACTACTTGATGATCAGAATGGTTGGGAACTGGCCAGCAAGTGGCACTGTTGTAACAAAATTAATTCATATTGACAGTACATGTATCCTTTAAAGCAGTGATCCCCAACCAGTGTTGCATGTTGCTCTCCATCCCCTTGAATGTTGTTCCCAGTGACCTCAAATCAGGAGCTTACTTTGAATTATTGGCTTAAAGGCAAACTTTACTTGCATAAAAACCATGTATGCTGCCACACAGAGCCTCCTGTAGGCTGTCAGTCTATACAGAAGCTACCAATAGCCATTCACAACCCTTATTTGGCACGCCAGGTACTCTCTGCATGCTTATGTTACTCTCCAAGATTTATTTACATTTGAGTGTAGCTCACAGATAAAAAAAGGTTGGGGACTCCTGCTTTAAAGAATAAGTAAATAAGTGAAGGAAAAATTGAGGAGAGAGCTATTTTAAGCACTCTTTATTTTTTTGAATTCCAAAATAATAAAGGATACATATTAACCGTCATTATTTATTGGGCATGTGGGTGGCTGTTTGGGCTTCTGTGTACAAGAAGACGCCTGGGTCTATTTTGAATTACGGTCTAGGCCTTCCTTATCTGCACATCTGAATAAATCATATGGGGATGAGAGGATGTTGCCTACATGCCTTCTTCCACCTCCCCCACATGCTGAATGCAGGTAGCATGTCTATCTTCTAAAAATATTTTTAGATCTGCTTCAAAAATTCACTTCAGTGATGCTGTCAGTGAATGTTATAACCTCAAAGTTTATCTAAATTCTGATGCTAATTATGCTGGTTTATGTGCTGCCATGTACCAATCATTATTTACCAATCAGCCTTAGCCTTTTATTATGATATTTCCATTCTTTTAGAGAATATACAATAGGATATTGCAGAAAAGAATATCAGCAGAAAAGAAGATGGGGAGCTACGGGGTCATCTTTGGAGATACAGATCTTTACTGCTAAAGAGCTGTGGTTGCCTTGGGCTGGTACAAAAGCCCAAAATATAATGTACTGCTTAAGAAAGTGTGGCGAAATGCGTTGCGGTATTCAGGTGGGATCATTTCTTGGTGTGGACTTTAATTTTTTAATCAACATCACGAAAAAATCGTGAAAAGTTACAAGTTGTTGGTTCCTCGTGATCCGCGAGTTCGTGAAGTTGGTGAAGCAGCTTGAGATCATGAAAAGAAATCAGAGGTTGTGTTCCGCTGTGGAGCGCACGCACTGAAACAGACGGTGTGCCATCTTGGATCATCATGAAAAGGACATCTGCAGAGAAATTTGTGAAACAGGCTTGAAGGAGAAGGAAACCCCCTGGGCCCCCTCCCTCCTCCCCCTGGCCTACCTGTCCCGCCGGGCAAATGCCCCTAACTTGTTACTCACCTCTCTGCGCAGGTTTGTCCACGGAATTCACAGGCGCCATCTTCTACCAAGCGGTCTTCTTCCTGCTTTGATCGGCATCTTCTGGCGCATGCGCAGTAGGAGCATTTACCGGTACGGATCTTTCCTTCTCCTTTAAGGCTGCTGAGAGTTCCAATCCGGCTGTGCCCTTGTGAAATTCCGGAACTGTGTATCTGGTGAGATTATTCCAACTTCTTTTTGGGGGGCCTGTGCAGCTGGCAAGGAGGAGGGAGTGGGGCACGCCCCAATATACCCCTTTTTATAATTTGCTCTCTAAATTCAGCCATCTATCACCCGGCCTGTTTGCTATATCTAATTAAATACTCTGCACACTCCACTGCTTTAAAATCCCAGCTCCAACTTCTGGGAAATAACTTTTTTTGTCTTGTTGAACTACAACTCACAGCCATCCTCCACTGCTTGAAAAATTCCAGCTTTAACTTTTGGGAAATAACTTTTCTATTCTGTTTTTAAATTGGAAGCATATACCAACACTAAGGAACAGTCAATTGATTTTTCTCATCAGGAAAAGTGATTGCCCACCTGGATTGTATTTATTACTGATTTTAGAATTATTTTAGAATTATTATTTATAATTATTTATTCATAATTTATTCACTGTGTTTTCTGGCCGGCCAGTGTTTTTGTGATTATATAATAAATTGTACTTTTAATATATTGGTTTTGCAGTCCGGCCTTCCATTTATTTTCGTAATTGGTTGTTATCCCCAATAGGACCTTGGGGATTGAAGGTGTGCAGTGTCTACCAATATATAAATATAAAAATATGTACAACATTTCTGCCCTACTTCTTTAGATAAGCTTTAGTTCTCCTTGAACTCTTTTGATCATTCCAAGTCTAGATATTACTTACTTAAAATAGATCATTTTAGAGTTTAAAACAAACAAACAAAATAAACATTTCTTTTTTAAACTTATTCTTTAGATAAGATGAATTATCCCCCAAGGTCATTAATGTTTATCCTATTAGTGGAAGTTTTAATTATAATATTGATTTGTTGCATTTGTGACTGTTTGTAGAATAGAAGTAAAGTACCCTCTCTGGGCCCATCTATCCCACACCTTTTGCTTATATGTGAGACGTTAGACCTGTAGACTGTTTATAAACCTCACTGTTTACCTTTTATATCAGCCAGATTGAATTTGTAATATGTATAGACTCCATCTGTGTCCTGTAATTGTAGAGTGAGATTGTCTGGGTATCTTTTCCATCTTGTTAAATTTAACAAGTGCTTATTGGGTTCCTGATACAGGTATAGGATCCCTTATCCGGAAACCCAATATCCAGAAAGCTCCGAATTACGGAATGGCTGTCTCCCATAGACACAATGTTATCCAAATAATACTAATCTTTAAAAATTTCCTTTTTTTCTGTAATAATAAAACAGCAGCTTGTACTTGATCCCAACTAAGATATAATTAATCCTTATTGGAAGCAAAAACAGCCTATTGGGTTTATTTAATGTTTAAATTAATTTCTAGTAGACTTAAGGCATGAAGACCCAAATTACGGAAAGATCCATTATCCAGAAACCCCCAGGTCCTGAGCATTCTGGATAACAGGTCCCATACCTGTACAGTCTAACGTGTGAGAAATCAGGCTAACGGGGGGGGGGGGTACTGTGGAGAAAATTGTGCCGGATGCTTAGATTAGAGCTTCCTATTTGAATTGCGCTCTTCAACATACATACTTCACTGTAATGCCACTATGTATCAACAACATAGAAGGAGGGAGCCAGTTGGAGAGTCACATTTGTCAAAGCCTGGCTAGAGTTATATGTAAGTGATGGTAGACTTTGTATTGCACTAGTTCATCTCCAACAGAAACTAAGCAGCTATGCACATTATATGTGATTTCCTCCCACTCATCTTGTGTCAGTTCCTGTATCTTGGTAACCCACCAATCATGCGCAAGATGGAATGGTTTGGGTCCAGGCAAGAGCAAATACAGTACTGGTACAATCTCAATACTGATTTAACAGGGGAGGCGGTATAAAAGGAATATCTGTAGAAATAAGTCAAATCAACTGGACTTGCTGTGTTTTTTCCATGAAGACATTTCACCAGTCATCCAACTGGCTTTTTCAATTCAGAATAACTGTTATTCTGAATTGAAAAAGCCAAGGAAAAAACACAGCAAGTCCAGTTGATTTGACTTATTTCTACAAATATACTATGCCTTGGATGAATGAGAATCTTCACCAACGTACATAAGGAATCTTCTATTGTGACACTAGCTGGGCTGATAGTGTTGTAAATTGTGCATGGAAAACAGGCCTCAGCTGAAGGAATTTAAAGAAGGGAAGGGATTGTAGTTGGTAAGTCTTCTGCCCTGGCAGCAAAGGGATTTGATTGGCAGAGCAATTATCTGGCTTTTCTACCAAGGCAACAGAATTCTTATTATTTTTGGGTGGAAACAACAAAGGAATAGAGTTTAATTATTAGAACCATAATATATCATTGACTGTTATAATGTCAAATTACATGCACATTTGGATGTGGAACAAACATTTGGCCAGACAGAGCCTATCCAGTGGCACTAGTGTCATTAAGGCTGTGTATCTGGCTCTGCTTTCTACCAATTAGGGTCTAACGAGTCATTCTCATTGCTCCATCTGCTTATCTTCTGGGCTTGTGCTCTTCCAAAATGCTGTTTGCGCAAATAATGAGCTAGGAGCTCAGTCAAAAGACAGCTCCATTCTAACAGAGCAGCAGATGCTGTGGATTTTTAATGTGCACAATAATACTGGTTAAGACATACCTTCCATATATGTTAGTAATATGTTCCATTGCCCTCTGAACATTTAACTATGACAACAAAATAACTGTGTTCACAGAAGATTTGTTGGCTACTTTTGCTCTATTGCACTTCCCCTGGGAACAGGGAAAAATCAAATATAACTGAAAAGGTGTACATTTTGAGCTCCATGATTGGCTGATTGAATGCAACAATATGGCAGATACCATGTGGAGTACACCGTACAAGTCTGGTGCTTTAGATACACAGTGTAATATGCTAAGCTCAAGATGTCTTGTGGCTCACACTAGGGAGAAAATTTACTTACCTTCGAAGTTGCGCCAGCTTTGGCTTTGCCGAACTTTGCCACACTTCACCGCACTTTGCCAGGCATAGTTTCAACAGGGCGTCGCTAATTCACTAAAATCCGAAGTTGCGCTCAGGGAGGTGAAAGGTAGTGAAGTTACGCTAGCATTATTTCATCAAGCAAAGCGAAGTTACGCTAGCGATGCCTTATTTGCATACGGCGCCAAGTTAAAGTACAATTGACGTATATGTAGCCGCAAATACATTACACTACACAAGCCTCGGAAAGCTTCATAAAATAAATTAGAGTTGTTATTTTGCCCTATACATGTGCCCACTGTATAGTTTAGGTACCATATGTTAGGAAATGTAGGGGGGAAGGAGGGTACCCCCAAAAAATGTACAATCTTTTTCAGCCTATCTCCCTTAAAAAAAGTAAAATACGGCAGAAATTTTTTTAACTTTTGCTCTATTGCACTTCCCCGAGGTGGCGAAGGCAAGTCTGGCACAAGAGGTAGCGTCCGGTAAAATACGGAAGTTAGTGAATTTAGCATAGTTACATCCCTTCGCCATAGCCCAACTTCGCCTGGTGTAAGGTTGCGAAGTAGCGCTAGAGTAGGTCCACTTCGCTAGCGAATTTACGCCAGCACCCGTTAGTAAATCGGCGAAGTAACAAAATTATGTCACGCTGGCGAATTCGCACTAGCGTTAGCTGCTTCGCACTTTAGTGAATTTGCCCCTAGATGTATATCATGTGGTTACAGTTTTCTTTAACTTTAGTAGGTCTCCATAAAGAAGTGGAGATCACAAAGTCTTCTAGGTAACTTGGGTAAAAGACTGAGAAGCTCAGCAGGAACTTAGTCAGAAAGGTTCATATCACAACTGGCAAAGAACAAGTGATTTAAGAATGAGCATTAAAGGATGCCCACTTGAGCCCCCTAGGGTCTAAAATGACCCTTTGTGCTTCAATTTCCCAAGTTAAAAGAAAAAGAAATTGACCAGCTGTCTATAATGTCAGGCATTATACAATTTCGGATTCTGACCCCGGTCTCCCAACACCATTAAGCATTCCACCGATTTTCCAAGATTTAGAAAGATTTGAGGGCAAAATCCAATCTGCGCATCCATGGACCATCTCACTTATGTCAGCGGAGAGATGTTCACATGCCCAGTGTGGAATCTGTGGCTCCAGGAGAGGTTATGTGCATGCGTGTGACGACACCTGAATTTTTTTCGCTGCATATCCTCACCCTTTTTATCTTTAAAACCTGACAGCTCTGCATAAATGCTTTAGATAAGAATACACCCATCAAACATATAAGAGATATAAAATCTATCTAACACGCTTTTCAGGCTCCGTTACTATAACCATATACCATAACATGGCAGAGGGCAGTCAGCTATGGGATGTGCTCCTTAAAGGAAAACTATACCCCCAAAATGAACACTTAAGCAACAGATAGTTCATATCATATTAAGTGGCATATTAAATAATCTTACCAAACTGGAATATATATTTAAGTAAATATTGCCCTTTTACATCTCTTGCCTTGTGCCACCATTTCGTGATGGTCTGTGTGCTGCCTCAGAGATCACCTGACCAGAAATACTTCAACTCTAACTGTAACAGGAAGAAATGAGGAAGCAAAAGACACAACTCTGTCTGTTAATTGGCTCATGTGACCTAACATGTATGGTTTGTTGGTATGTTTGTGAGTACAGTGAATCCTACGATCCCAGGGGGCGGCCCTTATTTTTTAAAATGGCAATTTTCTATTTATGATTACCCAATGGCACATACTACTAGAAAAGTACATTATTATGAAAATGGTTTGTTTACATGAAGCAGGATTTTACATATGAGCTGTTTTATGCAATATCTTTTTATAGAGACCTACATTGTTTGGGGGGTATAGTTTTCCTTTAATTGCCTTTGCTCCAGTGACAAAACAAACAACATCACTTTCCCTAAAGCAACCCCACGAGTCACCCATAAGGAACATGACCAACAAATGCACACATTATCAATGTCAGTAGATCAACTGATACATCATTTACTGTGGACAGTGGGGTGCAAGTGCTTAGAGCTCATCAACTTGCACCCTGCCAATGGTTAATGCCATTGTGCAATGGACTTTGTGATGGAAAGAAAATCCACTGCAAGGCTCAGAGGGCAGCACAGACTGACTATGGCCGAACAATCCATTACGATGTGCCATGGGCTTCGGCGGGATTGGTCGGGTCAAAATCAAACCTGACCGATCGACCAAACGACCGATCTCCACCGGACGAAAGATGTCGGCACACGCCACACGATCTGAAAATGGTACGAATCCTCAATTTGTATGATAGGATCTGTGTGACTATGGCCACCTTAAGACGGGTCTAAGTACCTTCATTGATTGAGAAAGGATCCATTATCTGGAAACCTGTTATCCAGAAAGCTCTACATTACAGACAGTCTGTCTTCCATAGTCTCCATTTAATCCAAATAATCCAAATTGTTGAACATTTTTCCCTTTTCTCTGTAATGATAAAACAGTAACTTGTACATGATACTAAGATATAATTAATCCTTATTGGAAGTTGAAGTCTATTGGGGCTATTTAATGCTTACTTGATTTTCTAGTAGACTTAAAGTATGACGATCCAAACTATGGAAAGATCTGTTATCCTGAAAGTGCCAGGTCCTGACCATTTTGGATAATGTACCTTGCATCCCGTAGCACTGGCCTACATTTTAATAAACACTAATATAGTTTATGGCATTATACAAGGCACAGAGGGTTTTCATTCCCCCCACCCCAGTAATAAAATTCAGCAATACAGGAATGCTCTCTCTATGCCCATATTGTGCCAACATTGTTACTCATTAGAAGCGATGAGACTTTTCCTGCACGTATGACTAATATTAATTGCTAATTGTATTTGCAGTAGGCGCACTCCAGACTCCTCGAAATGTTATTTTTTTGGGTGCTACGGCATGCAAGGATTATGCACTCTATTTTAAACAAGGATGATTAGCAGGGCACTGAACACGGTCTTAATGCAAAATACATTAATAGGAAAAGTCAAAAATGGCAAAAAGAACTGCTATAATACATTGTAAGGGGGAAGATTATAATTGGGAGACGCGTTTGTTCAGTTTCCTTAACAACACAGAACTGGGCACCATGGTTACTGGCTTAAAATGTTCTTTTTACATAATGAGCACTGAGCCCAAATGGCTGGCAGATGGCACTCTAGCTCATGTTTTGGCTGGTGAAACCCACAGATACATGAGATGCTATAGAAATATGCACAGAAACACAGAGGCAGCATCTCCTTAATCTCAGGAATAAATATTGTGTAACAGGTGCTTAACCTACGGGAAGAGCAGAGGAGATGTCAGTACAGGACATTTCAAAAGAAACCAGGGGAATCAGGAAAGATAAAGCGTTCCTATTAACCAGAGATGAAAGGAACGGAGAACAGACGGTCAATTTAGGCATTGCCAATTATTGGAACAATTAGAGCTGAATTTAATACAAGACACAGGCATATCATTTTGCTCCATATTTAAGAAAATGGGCTCTGCCCAGAAGTCATTGAAGAGTTGACTAATCCCAGAACTACAGACGGATTTAGGAAAAAAAAAACGTTAATACTGGTGAAAGCAAAACAGCCTTATTAGTTGCAATATTATTAAAGGGAAGTAAGATTCATACCTCTAACCCTTGTGATGCAACTCCAAACAGTGACATGTCAAGCTGTTACTGTGCTTTACAGCTGAATGTTTTTGGGGTCTCTTGATCTTAAGGAAAATAACTTTTTTTAAAAAAATTTGCAAAACGATAATGAAATTTCACATTTATTGTACAGATCCCTATGTATTCCTGTTCCTCCAGCATAGTTGGATGGGCTTCAGCCATTTGGAGGGAGGGACTGGTGGGAGGTATTGCAGGGAGTTGAAGGGCTGCCTGTTCAGTGGTTATGGTCTCTTTCTAGGGGTCATTCTGTTTAATGCTACAGGAGCTGGTAGCGCTGGGAGGTTGCATCAATAGCCCATGAGTTGGGTTGTTAGGGAATGAAACTGACGTAATAATATAAAACTATTGAGGATCACCCTGATGTTTGTACAGTAAAGACTCTTAAATGCCAATGATATCTATCATCTTAAAACCCAATTTATTCCCAAAAAGAAAGCCCATTCTGGCAATGTGACATTAAAACCAATGTGTTGCACATATGAAAATGAATTCAAAGTGCAAGGGTAGGGTAAGAGAGAGAAGTAATTCCATTTATTGCAGGGAGCTGAAATACAACAGGAACATTTTCTTAATCCTGCACATGGGAACTGGTGCATCATGTAAAAGTCCCTACCTTGGCTGTGCACATTAGTTCCCTCTGCAGCAGCAGAGAAGGAAGTGTTCCTGGAAAATACAGACTTACAGGAAACAAATGTAAGTGCTGAACTTGTTTTATTGCACAAATGTTATTAGGGGGGTTACACATGCCCTGCTAGGAAAATGCTATTCAGGATTCCACAAATGGCACTACTATTTTACTGACCAGCCAACCTGACCAGAACTTCAGACTTTGCACTCATTTCTCTATGAATTAGATGTTAACTTTTGGGAACAGTAATACCTTTTCCTTTCTGGCTTTCCTAAATACATTCCTGCATTCTTCGTTTATTGGTATAACTGATCATGTCCCCAGGGAAGTGATTCTGGGAGGCTTTATAGCTTTTCAGTGGTTAAACGAGGGGAATTGAGTCTGAGATTGTTACTGGTCTAAATGCCTTCTATTGTGATTTTGCTGAAATGAATGAGATCACTATGGTATGGTAACCTATGCCATTTACTCCCATATCCTCCACCAAGAGAAATAAGAATTCTGAGACATTAAACTATTTTCCTGATTCGTTTAATTTTGTGGTCATGGATTTGTCTATGTTCTGCTGTGTGTAACACTCCTCTGGGAGCAATAATTGTCCTATAAGGCATTTTTATATTTAGGCTGCTCAGAAAGGTTTAAAGGGAGAAACTAGCAGGAGCTACACCTGTACAAATAAAACCATACATATGCTGATGAATTGAAACATTTTCGTGGTGATATCAAGGTTGTGAGGCTATTAAAATAAAGTACACTTTTTGAGTGGCATATGCTAAAAATACCAAAACTGCATATTGAATTTCCTGGTGAGAGGAAAATTGTCTGGTTTATCACAGCAGTTGTTTTGCCTGTTAATGCAGAGGTTTCTGAGCATATATTTTGCCTGACTAGGCTCGAAGGAGGAGGAAGGGCAACCTGGTAGCATAAGGAAGCACACAACTGCGCTGCATCCACTAAACAACAAATATCTAGTTCTGTTCTTAATGCAGTTGTCAAGGGTCCCCAAATGCATCCCTTCTAATGATGAATGACACTCACACAAAGTTATATGGGAGTAAACAAGTAAATAATAAATACATGAACAACATGAAAATAGCGTCAAAGATATAAAGCAGATAAAACCACAACACTCTCTTCTGCATTTCCAACAGATGATTCATCATCATTCAGAGTAGAGCATTAACATAGCTGAAATGTCCATATTTTAAGGTTTCAATCTGCTTCTGACCTTAAATCCTTGACAAAGAAATACCTATTTACAAAAAGGCATTAAAGGGGTTGTTCACCTTTGTAACAAATTGACAAATCTAACAGTTCACATGAATAGAACAAACTTTTCCATAGAAATAGTTAACAGAAAAAGTACAGTTCAAGAGATATTCCCCTCAGAAGTGTCCCTGTACTAATCCTTCAGTTCCACACAGACCCTGTGCTGGGAGGGGGTCACTGACCCCCAAAAACACTACAGTGTTCATTTCCTCTTCCTTATATGACATCACACATTGTACTGGCAGCTAACTTAACTCCTATTGGCTATGTCTGCTGTCAAGTTACCACTGCTTCCTGTGCTGGCTGTGCTGGGGAATTTGAGCAGCATTCAGGTATTGAAGAGAAACTGTTACAAGTTTGTGAGAGGGAGGGGAAGTGTGGGCTGTGTGCTGCAGAGACTTCAACTGTGCAGATGGGGGGATCAAGGTGCTTGGGACCTGGAGTTTTCTGGATAATGGATCTTTCCATAATTTGGATCTTCATACCTTAAGTCTACTAGAAAATCATGTAAACATTAAATAAACCCAATAGGCTGGTTTTGCCTCCAATAAGGATTAATTATATCTTAGTTGGGATCAAGTACAAGGTACAGGTATGGCATCTGTTATACAGAATGCTTGCGACCTGGGGTCTTCCAGATAGCAGATCTTTCTGTAATTTGGATCTTAGTACTAGAAAATGGTGTAAACACTAAATAAAGCCAATAGGCTGGTTTTGCTTCCAATAAGGATTAATTATATCTTAGTTGGGATCAAGTACAAGCGCCTGTTTTATTATTACACAGGAAAAATAAATCATTTTTAAAAATTTGAATTATTGGATTATAAAGGCTACTATGGGAGATGACACTTGTACTTTCCAGAAATATAGTATTATTATTTTTTGGTCCATGTATTATTTTGTGTATTTACCTCAAAAAAAAAGGTAAAATATTTTTCTTGTATAGATCCCTATATCATGAAAAATATAACTTTTTCGTTTTTTGGTATTTAGAGCTCTAAATCTTGTTCCAGAAGTGGAACACTTAAACACTTAAAAAAGGTATTGTTTTCCTAGGTAAATTACCGCCCCCCCCCCCCCATCACTGCTCTGCCTGTCACTTAGGGCTGCCACCTCACCCTTTTAAAACCAAACACATATGAAATCCACAGGCTGCATGGCTAATTAGCAATTCATTTAGATGCATGATACATGGCTGCACAGAAATCAGTTCAGTCTGCAGCATCTAAATGAGTTGATAATTAGCCATGCAGCCTGTGGATTTCATATGTGTTTGGTTTTAAAAGGGTGAGGCGGCAGCCCTACTGTCCCTGCTAGATGTGTAAGTTACATATGTTTCTAAGCAAGTCAGTGCTGATTTTGTTGCAATTTTGTAAATAACTGACATTATGCTTAATGCCAAAGGTTGCCAAACAATGTTGCTCCTTCCTTTTCTGCAGTATTTGTCTGCATGGCTGTGTGATTGTTTGTTGCAAGGCAGGTTTGTTTATATGCTGCATCTGTTAACCTCTGCCATTACAATTGAGAAATCAACCAATGACCATTCAAATTATGTGACTGGTTACAGTTCACAAGCACCCAATAAATTACTAGGAGGAGGGCAGTATCAACATCCAATAGGAAACAAGTAAGGGCAAAGCCTGGACATGATGATGTCATCATATAAGAAGTTCTTGGTGTGTCAGGTTCAAAATAGGCCACTCCCATCACTTCAGAAAACTGGTCAGAGACACAGGAGAAAGACTGAGTTAATAGGTATAGAAATTAGCTTTTACAATGGCATTTTTACTTTTTGTTATGGAAAATGGTTTTTCTAACACATTGAGAGCATTGTTAGTGGTTTCATAAGATTTGTACATTGAAGGTGAACAACCCCTTTAACAGGAAACATTGGGTTTCTTGCAACGTGGTCTTTGCTTGGTTGTATATCTAATACCTTAATATGGAATAATACCGTATGGGGAGGGTGGGGGGTAGAATCTTTTTCAAGGCTTGTTTTGACCTATAGCACCAGAGGCACCTTCTCAGTAGCATTTCTCAGTAGGTGGGAGATTGTCTGATTCTTGCAGCTTGGTCAGATGTTCCATCGCCATTATGATCCATCGGCACAAGTCCATTGAATTATACGATTACCATAAACAGGTGCTTGTCTGCTGGATAGAAAAAGTTTCTGGCTTCCTGATGTGGCATCATTCTATTTGCAAATATTCCTCCTGGGTAGGGTACTAACGCCATTAATATTTCATTGAGCAGTTATCTCTATGGTTCTGAATATACTCAGTTAAGGGGCATATTAATCAAGGGTTGAATTTCCAATTGAAAAAACTTTGAAATACAAATTCAAAAAGACCAACAGAAATGAAGTCTAATTTTTTTTTCCGAATCGTTCGACTCGAAGTAATAGCGCATTCGATTCAAAGTTTTTCCCAAAAAATCCTTTGATTTTTCAGAGTCCACCAATTGACTCCAAATTGGTTCTAGGAGGTCCCTGGAGGCCAAAACAGCAATTTGGCAGGTTTTAGATGGCGAATGGTCAAAGTCGAATTTTTAAAGTGACAGTACAATTCGAATCGAATTTGGACTATTCCCTAGTCGAAGTCGAATATATACATTATATATGTGTGTGTGACTCTATGCACAGTTCCTAATCAAACATTACTATCATATTTGTTTGCTGACAGTTATGTTGTATCTCTGCCCCAATAAATAATCATTATAGTTGTATTTTTCCACCTACAAACATCTGTCATGTTTTACTGCTCCATGGACACACGTCGGCACCCTGCAATGAACGCACGGGGCTCAGTGTCTTTATTTGTAGTCAGAAGTGATATTCTTGTCTTTGACAGCTAGGCTGCTTTATGGCTGGTGTTTTTTTCAAATTCATTGTTTGACCTCAATCATATTCAGTGCACTGCAGGTTAGGCAATCATGAAATCTTGGAATGCGCTTTAGGTTTTTATGCATATGACAGTGAGTGATAAAGGGAAAATACATAGTTATAGAATATAGTTATTATTCAATTATTTCTCCTTAAATGGACACTAAATTATGAGGGCATAGTGTGAATAGAACACTCCTTGTCTGTATATTTGCATTTATATATATATATATATATATATATATATATATATATATATATAGTATATATAAATGCAAATATATATATATATATATATATATATATATATATATATATATATATATATATATTTATTAGTAAAAACTACCATATTGTTTCCACATTTCCTTGAACTGAACCAATTAGTAATATATATATATATATATATATATATATATATATATTTATTAGTAAAAACTACCATATTGTTTCCACATTTCCTTGAACTGAACCAATTAGTAATTTGCTTAAATTGCAGTGGCGTAACTAGATATTACTGGGCCCCACAGCAAATTATTTTTCAGGCCCCCAAAATGTTTAGAGGTTGACTTGTTTCTCCAATATTTATTGAAATTGTATATGAATTAGGGCCATATGGGGCCCCTATACCTCCTGGGCCCCCCTGCAGCCGCAGGGTCTGCTTCCTCTATAGTTACGCCCCTGTTAAATTGATTACATTTAATAGCCCTCTATAAAGTCAGTTATTAAAGTCCCAAAACAAAAGCAGTTTACAATTCTAATATATCTTGGCTAGGTAGAATTATTATCATAAAATGCCTTTATTAGGGGCCTATGTACTAAGATTCAAAGTTCTTTTTCATTCACAAATCTCTAAAAATGTGTGGGTTTTTTTATATATCTTTACAACTCAAAAAATTCAACATATATATAAGGGGCTGTAACAAAGTTACAAGATGGTGACCCCCTGTAGCCAACTTTAAAAGCATAAATTATTTGTTTGATTAGGCTTGTGGTGCAGTAAGTTCATATTTATATTTAGTATACAAATTACAGCATTTCTAGCCTTATTCTATTTTAGACTTTACTTGCCCTTTAAAGCATTTCTGAGTTTTGTTTCACTAGTAATTTGAGTTTTTCCAAGTATTCATATTTTTAGCGCATCTTTCATTGTTTTTTTTATTTGTGCTTTTTTATATTTAGATCTTTTAATAACTTTGATAACTTTCATGGGTTTTAGAGAAAATTAGTTTAATCATGGTTTCAAAAACCTTAAAAACCACTAAGGGGGTTATTTATCAAAGTCCTAATTTATCTCAATATTTTCTGCTACAAACTCTGATCAAATCTGCTAGTTTTTTTTGCACTTATTTATTATTACATTATCACGAAAATTTATTTTCTGGGAAAAAATCAGAATTTCAGATTTTTTTCGGATTTTTCATTCAGTTTTCACAATATTTTTGGATTTTTTACCAGAAAACTTCTGGGTATTGCACAAAACCCAGCGCACATTAAAAAATCATTGAAATTTCTCCCAGTAACTTATATGCAACCTCGACAAGTCTGAGATGCTGGTTTTTCTGATTCGGACTATTCCATCCACGAGGTTCAATAAATTCCGAAAAATTTGTGATTTTTTAAAATTCAAATTTTATTAAAAAAATCATGATTTTTTTGTGATGTTTGCATTCTGAGTTTAGTAAACAACCCCCTAATATCTGACCTTTGATAAATGGGCCTCTTAATGTATTTTTTTTTAGATCTTACCAATAACCATTCCCTCTAAAGAGCTAACTGCTATGCAAGAGCAGGACGGGCAGTAGACCCAGGGTGCAAAATGCTACTTTTTAATTTATATAAACTCTGTAGTATACAATGGGATTCTACAAAACATATCAGTTATCTACCTTGTATCCAGTTCTTGAATGGCTGCCCCCATGGTTACACAGCAGCTTGTTTATGTAAACCAATGGTCCCCAACCAGTAGCTCGTGAGCAACATGTTGCTCTCCAACCCCTTGGATGTTGCTCCCAGTGGCCTCAAAGCAGATGATTATTTTTGAATTCCAGGCTTGGAGGCAAGTTTTGGTTTCATAAAAACCAGGTGCATTGTCAAACAGAGCCTCAATGTAAGTTGACAATCCATATAGGGTCTTTCAAATGGCCAATCACAGCACTTATTTGGCACCCAAGAACATTTTTCATGCTAGTTTTGCTCCCCAACTCCTTTTACTTCTGAATGTTGTTCGCGGGTTCAAAAGGTTGGGGATCCCTGATATAAACTATAGTAGTTTGTCTGAAGCAAGCACACCCATTTTATCAGTGCAGTACAACAGTACATTATATTGTCATTCTTTTAAAACACTTTGATTTTTTGGTGGTACTGTTCCGTTAAACGTCCCCTTCTAATAAGCTCAAGAATGTTATTGTCCAGCTAAGTCATAACCTTAAAATATGGAATAAAGCTCTAACACTAAATCACAAGCTCTAAATATACCTGTGGTACTGGTAGACATTTTTCCTTGACCTGAAAATGGCCACGGTGGGCATCTTTAATGGGGTTTCTTCAGCCACACCACAGATTATGTTCCTTCAAATTCAATATTTTATCAAGAACTATCATACGAAGATGAACTCCCATGTTTTCACAATTTAAAACATTCCTTTACAGAAGCCCCAAATATCAGATCCCTGGGGGCAGGGGTCCTTTTAATTTAGCAGAATGAGGCACCCTTGATTCCTGATGGGAGCTCTGCTAAGGATTAATTATTATTATTATTATTATTATTATTATTATTATTAATAACATGTATTTATATAGTGCCAACATATTGCGTAGCACTGTAAAGTAAATGTGATTATGCAACTAAATCACATGAATTCTATACATAGAACATATGGAGTTACATACATCACAATCAATACCTGTACAAAAGGTGAGGAAGACCCTATGCAAAAGAGCATATCCTTTAAAGGGAGGGGAGTAATACACAAGGTGTGAGGGTGGGCGTGAGGGTGTATTAAGTGGGTGAGAAATGTGGTACTGTAAGAGATTTCTTGAAAGCAGAAAAGTTGGGAGAAAGTCGGACAGACCATAGGAGAGAGTTCCAGAAGAGGGGTGCAGCCCTTGCAAAGTCTTCGATGTGAGCATGTGAGG
The DNA here is from genome assembly GCA_038501925.1 of Xenopus petersii. Taxonomy (NCBI): domain Eukaryota; kingdom Metazoa; phylum Chordata; class Amphibia; order Anura; family Pipidae; genus Xenopus; species Xenopus petersii. Next base: position 107,001,766 of record CM076677.1, read on the forward strand.
AGGTAATGAGAGAAGAGTTGAGTAGTAGGTCGGTAGAGGAGCGTAGTAAGCGGTTGGGTGAGTATATATGAGTTCAGAGATGTAGGGTGGGGCAGAGTTATGAAGTGCTTTGAATGTCAGGGTCGTTAATTTGAATTTGATTCGGAAAGGTAGCGGAAGACAGTGCAGGGATTGACAGAATGGCGAGGAGGAGCGGTTGCTGAGGTGTATGAGCCTCGCAGCAGTGTTCATTATGGACTGGAGAGGTGACAGTCTCTGGAGGGGCAGGCCAATTAAAAGAGAGTTACAGTAGTCTAGAAGTGATATGAGAGAGAGAGTGAATAAGAATTTTCGCAGCATCTTGGGTGATAAATGATTGTATTTTGGATATGTTCCTCAGGTGGAAGTGACATGATTTAATAAGTGACTGGATATGAGGAGTGAATGACAGGGCAGAATCTAGGATAACCCCAAGGCACCGGGCCTGGGGAGAGGGGGTGATAGTGGAATTGTTAACTATGATGGATACTTCCGGAATGTTACTGGTGTTAGTTGGAGGAAAGAGAACCATTTCAGTTTTAGAGAGGTTTAATTTAAGGTAGCGTTGCGACATCCAGGTAGAGATAGTGGACAGGCAGGAGGAGATGCGAGTTAGGAGTTCTGGGTTGAGATCACGAGATGAGAGATAGATCTGAGTATCATCAGCATAGAGGTGGTAGTGGAAACTGTACGAGTTGATTAATTTGCTGAGGGAGGAAGTATAGAGGGAGAATAGTAATGGTCCCAGGACAGAGCCTTGAGGAACCCCAACAGAAAGAGGTAGGGGAGAAGATGCTACTCCATTGTAGGAGACACTGAAGGAACGATTGGTGATGTAAGAAGAGAACCAGGACAGGGCTGTGTCACGAAGGCCAAGCGAATGGAGGGACTGGAGGAGGAGAGGGTGATCTACATGTCACGGCCGGCACCCAATACCAGAACATGTGCCAAGCATCCTGGTCTCGGCTCGGCTTTACCAGTAGTGTGACCACCTTTGGGCTTCGGGAGGTGCCCTCAGCTTACTTAGGACCACCTGTACCGAGGGGTACAAGGAGAGATGTTCTGGCTGGCAAAGGGGCACGGCTGTTAGCAGAGTCTTTTGGGCCGAAGGTCACGGTACAAAGGATTAGGCAGAAGGATGGTCAGACAGGCTGGACAAGGCAGGCAGATATCAGAATCATCAAGCAGGCAAGGGTCAAAACCGGGTTGTCAATCAAGGGGTTAAGCTGGAAGAGTTGTCGTAGGCAGGCAAGGGTCAGGATACAGAATGCGGATAATCAGGACAAACAGATTCAGAATCAGATGCACAAGGTTTAGGAAACCACTAGAAACCAAGTTCTATCACGGGCACCTGTCTGCAGTCAGAATGGGCCTTTTATAGGGGAAAGAATTTGCGCCAAAAAGCGTGCTTGCGCCTATAAACAACACGCAGGCGTGCCGCACGCACCGCTCTTTTGAGAAATGGATTTCAGTGCAGAATTCTGCTGGAGCTGCACTATTAACTGATTCATTTTGAAAAAACATTTTTTTCTCATGACAGTATCCCTTTAAGACCTTGCAGACTGCAACTGGGGGATCAGCAAGAGACATCATTGTATATGTCTAGATAGACTTATCATTTTATTTCCAGCCAAAAAGTTGTTTATTTCTTGAAATATCTCATATATCCTGAGTTTTCAAAATGCCTACTAATGATAGATTTGCCTGTGCACTGTAATTTTTTTTTTGTAAAATAGAATGCAAAAAAAGCTACAATATTGCTTATTTTTGGAAAGGGTTTTTGTTTTTTTAACAAACACTATCACTATAGCACCCCTCTGAATAAAATATAAATGGTACTTTCAGTATAACTGTTCCCCAAGTTCTTTCTGTAATTAAAGTGACATTAAGGGTGCTAATAGTAGGTTCATCATTCTGTCTTTGGAGGAACCCTTGACATAAGAGGTGTTTAGGCCCTGTGTTTACAAGTAAACTTTACAGAAAATACAGAAATTACTTGTTGGTCTGCACTCTTCCTCTGCTTTGGTGTGATTTCCATTTGTTTGCTGGTACAGTGTCCTGAACAGTTAAAAGTCTTTGTTCAACTATAGAGACTAGCATGGGCATAAAAAGGTATTTGGCATGGAAGCAATTAAGAAAGCTTAGACTGTCAGAAGAAAGGATCTTAATATTTCCTGTCCTGTCTTCCACTCAATTATACAAATGAACTTATGCATTCAATAGTAAGTGGGCAATTATGTCCTTCTTGAAATGTGTCTAAAGTAGAACTTTTACCCTTAATGATGAGTGAGGAAAAGCCTACCCTAATATTTGCATATATTTTTTCAGCTATATTTATTTTTTACTAGAGGTACTCACCTGTGAGGGCGTAGAAAACATTTCTGGAGATACATTTAGAGGAAAATGTTCCTGGTTATAGGAATATTTATTAAATAATAATTCATTATTAAATAATATTGAGTTAAGGTAAAATAACTATATTCAAAGATGTAAAAAATAAAAAAAAACTAAGATGCAATTTGTGTTTGGGGATTTTTTTTTTTTATAACTTGTTTTTATTGTAAATGAAAAAGTAAAATCACAAGAAAAAGTTGTATCAGGTAACGTAAAGTAGATAGTACAGTGATATCAATATCAAATATAAACAATCAAACAATTTTCAAAACAGTCAGCTCAATAACAAAAATGACATAGAAAATAGATCTTAAAGGGGGGAGTGTAGATATGAGGTCAATAGTCTGTTAAGCTGTTGGTTCCTGGGAGGTGCTGCATCGGGATGCAGCTGATCATGTTGTAGAGTCTCAAGATATTGGGATGATTCCACAATCAAAGGGTGGTTCGCCAAGGATTCCATATCATACCATGATGTGTGTCGGAAAGTATAAACTGTAAGACATTTGAGGTGCTGTGGGAGGTGTGTAATGTAGGTCGACCAAATCGTGAAAAATTTTTGGGTATTATGTTCTTTCCTGGTCATGGTTTCCAGCCAGTCCATGTAAAAAGTATGGTGCAATTTTTGTTTCACCAACGACAGTGGGGGGGGTCAGTGCTTAACCATTGTTGTAGAATAGCTTTCCTGGCTCCCGCAGCCAGTCTACCCAATAAGTGTTTCTCAGGTTTCGTGAGTTGAGTAAATGGTGTGGTGTTGCTGAACAAAGCCCATTCCATGTGTGGATGGAGAGGTTTCCCTATTATCTGTGCACCATATGAAATGACTTCATCCCAAAAGGGTTGTATCGAGGAACATAACCATAAAACATGTAACAAGTTCGCTTTAGGCGAATGGCATCTCAAACAGTTATCGGAGGGAAGAGAACCCATTTTAAATCTTCTGGCTGGGGTAAGGTATGAATTATGTAGAATTTGCAGTGACATTTCTTGATACCTGCTCGCTGGAAATAGTGTCATAATTTTGCTATGTTGCTTTAGAATGTCTGAATCCGTGAGATTAGGTATGTCTGTAGTCCAGTGGAAGTTGGGTTTTGTCTCGTTATCTATGTCGATTAATGGTTTAACAAATTGGTAGATATGTGAGGTTGTAAGTTTCCTATTTCTGTCTTTCCAAAGTTGGTTGAGTATGTTAAGTTTGTCGTTGTGTGTCAGAAGTCGCAGTGAAGTATTCGCAAAATGGATGATCTGTAGGCTAAGGTACAGATGAGTACGTGTAAATGGAAATTTTTCAGTTAGTTTATTTAATGAGAGTATTGAGTAGGTGTTGTCAAGTAGGTCATGAATGTTATGTAAGCCTTGTGCACTCCATTGGTAGAGAACAGGATTTCGTCTGCCCGGCAGGAAATTGTCGTTGTCTATCCACGATAAATAAGGGGAAACATACGGTGAAATATTATGTTGTTTCCTGATTAAATGCCAGGCTTTGTAAGTGTCTAGGAATAATGGGTTATCTCTGATTCGGAGTGGAATGGTATGAAAAGGTGAATGTAGCAAATGGTTGAGGGAACAATTATTTGATTGATATTGATCTAGAGAAAGTGTTGTGTAAAGGTCTCTATTAAGAATCCAATCCCCTGCGTACCGAAGAAGGGCTGCTTCGTTGTAGGCTTTAATATCAGGGAAGTTAAGACCCCCCAGATGTTTGGGTTGCTGCAGTTTAAAGAGACTGATACGTGGGCGTTTTTTATTCCATATGAAAGATCGGAATATTTGGTTCAATCGTTTTTGGTCAGTAGGTTTAATATAGTAAGGCAACATCTGTAGTGGGTATAAAAGCCTAGGGAAGAGGATCATTTTAATAAAATGTATTCTGCCCAGAAAAGATAAGTTAACATGTTTCCAGTGTAATGTCTCCTGTTGTATGTCGTCTATGATCTTTTGTATATTTAAAGAGTAAATATCCTTGTAGTGGGAGGGGATTCGGATTCCTAAATATTTAATGTTTTGTTCTGTTTTTTTGAAAGGGAAATGTGATGGCCAATCCGTGTTTTTTGTATGGTGTAGTTGGAGAGCTGCAGACTTGTCCAAATTGATTCGAAAACCTGCAATAGCACCAAACCTCTGTATAATGTTCAAAAGGATGGGAATTTCTGTTTTAGGGTGGGTGACAAAGAGTAGAATATCGTCAGCAAAAGCTGTTACTTTAAGATTCACGTGGCCAATTCGTTTACCCTGTAGTTGTTGGTTATTCAAGATATGTCGTAATAATGGGTCAATGGCAATGTTAAAAAAAAGAGGCGAAAGTGGGCAGCCCTGACGGGTGCCTCTGCCAATAATAAATCTATCAGAGTTAGTGTTATTAACCGTTAGGAATGTAACAGGTGATAGGTATAATGTTTTATATAAGTTAAAGGTTTGAATGCCGAAGTGTTGAAACTTAAGTAGGCGACGGAGATGTGCATGCGATATCCTATCAAAAGCTTTGTCTGCGTCTAGGTTTATTAACATTCCGTGTTTTCTTTTTTCTAGGTTGCTATGGTAAATCACTGTTATTAATTTTCTAATTGCCTGGACCGGATGACGGTGTTTGATGAACCCAACTTGATGCTCGGTAAGTATGGAAGGTAATATCTGTTGTAATCTATCTGCTATAATTTTGGTTAATATTTTTAGATCTTGGTTGAGCAGTGAGATTGGTCTATATGAGGTAGGATCAGTTAAATCTCTGCCTTCCTTGGTGTTTGGGGATTTTTAACTATTAAAAGTACTTTCTGGGAATATACGATGAATGTTTGTAGGACACAGATTTATGCAGCCATTGACTCACTGTGCCTCAGGGTAAAGCAGGACACCCCATCTGAAAGTCTGTGTAAATTATGGATGGTAAATGAATGTAACTGATGCCAGTGATGGCTTCCATTGACCAACGTACAGCATTATTGTCCATATTAATGTTTTTGAAAACATATGGAGACTCGCTCTGTTAGCACTTCAGCCTTGCAAATGAAAAACCTTGTTATAGATAAGTACATTGGCACTGAGGCTAAAGCATTAGACCCTCAAGCTGAAGTGTTCATGAAACCTTTTGGGGGAAGTTGATGCAGAGGAAGACATTCCCAATTATAGCAAGAAAAAATCCGATGGCAACATTTTTTGAATTTGAAGATTTCCTGCAGTCCTGTGTGCCATCGGATTTTTTCTTGCTGTGTCTTACTGTGAGGTGGCCGAGCTTCTACCCTTGAGCACCAGGTGTCTCTTTGACTTTGCAGGGTGTGCGAGTTCCTGTACTATTCTATTCCCAATTATAGCCCATCCTTAAACAGGGAACAATAATAAGCATTTCTGATTCTAGAGCAACCACTGAAAAATATAGCATTTTACTCCTGCTTCTATTAATTTCTGTAACCTAAATTAGATTTAACCAACAGGACTGGAGTTAGAAATGTGTGCTGGCTTTACTGGAAGTAAGACTTTGGGGAACAAATTCCAATACCAGGCAGATCCAACCTGCAAATCAAAAATCCCAGTACCCACAGATTTCTTTTTAAGAAAGTGTTTAAATTGGAGAAACCCTGATGCAAATACAGGTATGGGAATCCTTATTTGGAAACCATTATCCAAATTGATACGAACTATGGGAAGGCCATCTCCTATGAAGTCCATCAAATGTTTAGAAATGATTTTCCTTTTCTCTGTACTGTAGGTAACTAAGCTGCAGAAATCCATATTGGTACCAAAACAATCCTATTGGGTGTATCTAAATACTGTTCCCAACTTCTATTACTATTTTTTCTTATTTGCTGACCACTGTAGATTTCAATTTTCAAAATGCCTTTCTTGTGGGATTACTCTCAAAACTCTGCTGCATATTCAAGGTGTTATTTTCCCAAACATGGATGGTGTCAGTACCTGTAGAAAATATGTATTGTTTACAAAATCAACACAGTGCCTCATTACTATACATGTTATTATATTTATAATTATACCAACATAAAGCACTTTACAGAAATATTATATATGTATATATATATGTATATATATATATATATATATATATATATATATATATATATATATATATATATATATACACACACACACACACACACAAAGAGACCAAATGACAGCCCTCCAAGGAACGTTCCAATGTATCAATCAATCAATCAAGTATGAGGTTTTTATTATGACACAATAAACTCATAATTGATTGATACCCTGTTGGAACATTCCTTGGAGTTCTGTCATTAGGTTTCTTTGTATATTGCTTTGTGGACTGGCATCCAGGATTTGTTGACTACTCATGGTGTGCACTCAATCCTCTGTTTTCAAAATGCCTTTCTTGTGGGATTACTCTCAAAACTCTGCTGCATATTCAAGGTGTTATTTTCCCAAACATGGATGGTGTCAGTACCTGTAGAAAATATGTATTGTTTACAAAATCAACACAGTGCCTCATTACTATACATGTTATTATATTTATAATTATACCAACATAAAGCACTTTACAGAAATATTATATATATATATATATATATATATATATATATATATATATATATATATATATAAATAAACCACAGACATCTATATTTAAGAAATATTTTAACCAATTGCATAATAAGCCTGCATGTAGTAGGTATTTTCATGTGTTATTTTCATGCAATATTTTCATGTGATATTTTCATGCGATTTAAATCTGTAGTGTTTTTATATACATATTTACATTGTTCACCATAGAAAACAAAAGAGAAGATTGTATTGGGAAGGGTGGTTTACAGTAGAGTTTTACATGTTGATGGTTAAATGATTAAGAAGGTTTAAAAAAAATGATTGTAATTTTGGGCAAGGTTAGTTTTAGGAGAAATAAAGATGTGCTCATCCAGTTGATCCAGGGAATTTACCATCTTGGAGTCAGGAAGGACTTTTTCCCCCTCTGAGGCAAATTGAAGAGGTTCAAATGGGGCTTTTTTGCCTTCCTCTGGATCAACTGGCAATTAGGCATGTCATATATAGAGGTTGAACTTGATGTGTGTGTTTTTTCAACCTATCAACCTATAACTATTTTACTATGTGGATACTACATGGGCCTCAAGTTCCTCCATTGAGGAATGCAACTCCTTAACTATTATCACTGGGGGGTTATTTATTTAAGTCTGAATGCCAAAAACTCAAACATTTTCAAAAAATGTATTGATAAATAAGGGAAAAAAACCTGTGCGGATTTGGTCAGAGTAGGCTTTAGAAAATAATGAGATATTTTGGGATTTTGATAAATAATCCCCTAGGTGTCAAGAGGTAAGAGAAACGGTCCAGGGGAAATTTTGTAAAATAAGCATATGTAAATGTAATATGTTTTATTCCATATTATATCTGTGTAAATACATATGCAAGGATGCTTATCTAAAGGTCCCCAGATGGGTCAAAATGTTGAATCCCTGGTAGTGTACCATGATATAGTAAAGATACATGTCTGAACAAACAATGGAGTGATATTCCATTGAATACAACACACATATATATGTGTGTCTAGACTGGTATAAACTGAAGAGAAAAATGAAACATCTGTTAATCCACATTATTGCTAAACCACCTTTGGGAGTTTGCTTATTAAACAATAAAGGCATGAGCTGTGTGTAAGGTAATAAATGTAATTCCTTCTCAAACAATCAGAAAACACATTGCTACCTATATGATGTGCTATAATAAATAAGCAGTTAATATATTTATCTGCACAGTTTTCATCCATAGTACTACTGTCAGAGTAAATACTAAATCATTATTCAAGTATTCAAGAACTTGAGGTAGACAAGTTATTTAGTCTATATTGTTTTTTTGGGATTTTCTGATTTTGGAGGAGGCTTTTAAATGAGGTTTTCACCTTTAAGTTAACTTATAACATGACCAAATCATTATGTATTTTTGTATAGTTTTTTTTAATTATTTCCCGTATTATTCTGAATCTTCGCTGACCCCATCTAAAAAATAAATGCTCTTTATGGGTACAAATTTCTAAAACTATTTGGACCTCCTCTATTCAAATTCTCAGTGCCGGATTTACTGGGAGGGAGCCCCTAGGCCACGAGGTGCCAGTTATCGGTCGCACAGGCCTGGCGCCCGCCCTCACAACACCTTGTGGGTGCACAAAAGCACCGGAGCCCTGGGGAGCTGCGTGTCCCCAGTGCTTCCCATAGAGAAGCTGGGTGCATGCTGCCCCTAATAACCTGCCGTCCTAGGCCCGGGTCTTTGTGGCCTCACCACAAATGCGGGCCTGCATATTCAGTCACTTAATCAAATCAATGCATGATTGTTAGGGTAATTTGGGCTCTAGCAACCAGATAAAATTGTACACTGGAGAGCTACTGAATAAAAAAAAAACAAATAACCCAAAAACCACAAATAATACAAAATTAAAAACCAATTACAAATGGTGTCAAAACATCCCAACCCCTTTAATGGAGGCATCATAGGATAGTCTAGTAATTTAGCTATTGGGGTCAATTTTGGTTAGTTTACAAAAATTGCATAATTATATTCTAAAATTTTAAAGAACTTCTTGTGCCAATGCTTTTGCCATTTTGGCATGTATCGCCTCCACCAGAAAATTCCTACTGTATCTAACTACTGTTATCTAACTATATGAAGTTGCATATTTTGATTTAAGACATTAAAGCTTTATAACAAAAATCTTACAGTGATCTTATAAAAACTGAGATTATCTTTAGTTTTGGTAAATGTATGCAGAATTTTCTAAGCATTACTATAATATAAATAAGAGGCCAGTTATAAAAGCCGGATGGGCTAATCATTTCATACCACCTCTAAATACTGTGCTTGAAATTGTGTTGCCTATTGGGATGATCACCGTAGGCGGCATTATATTGTGTAAAAGGTACAATAACCCTAGGGATTATCAGCTCTTCTTTAAAACATATCATTATCTCAATTACATACAAACCATCTGAAAACAACTATAAGGATGCTAATAGAACCCACCAGAGAACCATAACTCTTTTTGTGCTGGCAGTGTAGCTACACAACGTTCGTAGCACCGTTTTTAGGACAATTTGTGGGGAAATGCAGTAAATGGTGTTAACAGAAAAAAAATATTTTTGTGAATAATTTATAACGTATAAAAGTTTTATTTATGGATTTAAAATATACGAGTAAATTGTGAGCTTTATAGGACCTCAAATACTATATTTTTTAATGTATTTTTTTACCTATTGAAATTCTTTTCTTTTCAATATAATACATGTAATTGGCTTAAAAGGATCCCCAGCACCTTGCACCAAGAGGTGCTCTGTAGCTGAATGCTCCTTTAGCTGAATGACCTTGAAAGAGTGCAGAGTCTTGCAACTAAACTGGTTAAAAATGAAAGACAAGGTTAGGGTTGAGGACATCATAGTCAGATTGCCGGGGATCTATTTCCCATAGGAAAGAACAAAGGGGCAAATTCACTAACCTGCGGAAATTCACCAGCGCCGGCTTCGCTCACATTGCAGCACTTCCCCAGGCGTAGATTTGCCAGGACAATGCTAATTCACTAAAATCCGAAGTTGTGACCAGGGCGCCGAACTCTGGTAAAGTTGTGCTAGCGTTACTGTGCCAAGCATATCAAAGTTGCGTTAGCGTTGGCTAATTTGCATACGGTGGAAAGTTAGAGTTAAATGGACGTATATGTTGCAGCAAATACATTACACAAGCCCAGGAAACCTTAATAAAATAAAATAAAGTTGTTATATAGCCCTATACATGTGCCCAGTGTAAAGTTTATGTGACATATGTTAGGAAATGTATGGGGGAGCCCGGGTACCCAAAAACATTTTTACGGACTGTTGCAGACTATCACCCTGAAAAGTTAAAAGTAAAAGACGCTAGAACATTTTTTAACTAAAAATTGAAGAAGCCCTATACATTCCATTGCACTTCACCTGATCTGAGCTGGTGAAGGCAACTCTGGCGGAACAGGTAACGTTGAGTAAAAGGTTTCTTAGTAAATTTGCAAAGTAATGCTCTTTCGCCAGAGCGAAACTTTGTCTGGCATAAGAGTGCAAAGTAGTGCTAGAGTCTATCTCCTTCGCTAGTGAAGTTACACCTGCGCCCGTTAGTAAACCGACGAAGTCCCGAAATGACGTCAAGCTGGCGAATTTTCACTAACGTTAGTAACTTTGCCCTTTCGTTAATTTCCCCAAAAGAACCAGAGCCTCTCCTTCAGACTAGAGGAACAGAACTTTCCTTTTTTACTTTGAAGCAATGTATGTTGTTCTTCACAGTAAGGGTAGTGAGGTGATGTGATGGCAGCTTCAATTAATGCCTTTAAGATATGATTAGATGATTTCTTGAACAAGCATAATATCCAAGGCTATCGGGACCTTATAATCTAGTACGTTTATTATAGGCATGTGTATATATACAGTCATATATGTGAGTGTATTTTTTTTCTTGAAGACGTTCCACCAGTCATCCAACTGTCTTTTTCAATTCACATACAATGCTGTTTTGGCACCTCTGCCTGGAAGGTTTAATAACACATCAAAGCTCCATTCTTGCTAATACAATCAACACCTAACAATCAATCTTTGTGGATTATAATAAACGGGATTATGCTGATTGGAGCAACATTCCAGAGGATATAAAGTGAAGCAAGATCTTATGTACAAGTTATTCTGAATTGAGAAAGCCAGTTGGATGACCAGTGAAACATCTTCAAGAAAAAAAAAACACAGCAAGTCCAGATTTACTTCTATAGATATACCATGACCTGGATGAATGAGAACTTTCACAAACATGTGAGTGTATTGGTCTGTATAGGTATGAATATATATGCACTGAGGGTTAGTAAGATGCAGTAAGCATTTTGAACAAGTGTGAGCCAAAACTATTTAGAGGGATGCTCTTGCCTGCGGTAAGTTCATCACATCTTTATCCGCAAGTCAAAGGTTCTTTCCAAAGACAATCCACCCACCTCAAGATAAAATTTTGGGGAGGCCTAATTACTAAAACTTGACTTTTTCTCACATTATTATAAACATAAAATTCGACCAAACTTCCGAACCCAATCTCTTAATTTACCAATAATTATTTTTGGAAAAAAATGCTGCAACAAAATCGTGAGCCAATTTGAATCATGCTACTTTTTTGATTTGCCACTCAAATCGTACAACTTTTTCAAGTTGTTACCAGGAAAACTCACATTTTTTATCAGAAACCACAAAAATATTGAGAATCTTGGCGGTACAAAGCATGTTCCAATAGTTAAAGGGACCATCTGCCATTTACTTCTACATAATTTAGACAGGTTTTAGTTTAGTATTTTCAGATTCAAATTTTTTCAGCTTCATATTAAATCTGAAAAATGTGAGCTTTTTCCTCTAAAAAGGCAAGTGTTTCTCCTTAAAAAACTTGACCAAAGATTTTGCTGCAGCCAATGGTTCTGCAGAGTTGGGGAAAGTTTGTATCAAACAATACAAATACAAAACAATAAAATCCACATTAGATTACATGACAACACTGATATATTGGCAGATGTTATTTGACTTGTGCTGTTTTGATCATTTATGACGATCCCTAAGCAGCCCAGACCACACTGAGCATGTGCACAGTCTTGGTCTTGCAAAGCTGTTTTACAAAGTTACAAGATGGTGACCCCCTGTGGCCAACTTTGAAAGCATAAATAATTTGTTTAATTAGACTTGTGGTGCAGTTAGTGCATGTTTATGTTTAGTATACAAAATACAGCATTTGTCCCTTGTTCCTCTTCCAAATATCAAGGGGCCCCACTTACCAATGATCCAGATGGAGCACCTCTCTCTAATTCTACACCTTTCCCTTTTTGTTTTCAGTGTTTTATTCTATTCTTTTAATCTTGAATTTTCTTTGGCAGGACAGGAATGGTAAGGGAATGCAAGCTGTTCCTGCATTCAAACATGTTGATCCAACACTGAATTTTGGTAACCCTCTACTAGACAGGAGAAACGTTATAAAGTGTCAATATGCTTTTTAAGTTACCCCATTACAATGTTTGCTTGTTCCTTCCACTTTGATCCTAAATAGCCTTTTTTTCTGTTAGATCCAAGGAAACACACAAGCTATATAACCTGCATTGACAGGCCACAGGCAGCGTTATATGTTTTCGCACAAATCTTTCACACTCTCACCACGTGCCACCTTCAGAAAATGGTCCTTCGCCTTTCTTCTCCGGTACCAAAATCACAATTCAAAATATTTACTCTGGAAAGTTCTTCAATGTTATAAACTATGATAATCTAATTGCTTAACACTCTGGGAATCTGTCTTCTTAAATTCTCACATCAGGATTTAGCGGAACAACACTTTAGAGTTAGACTTGCTATCACGTTGCCTTAAAGTATTTCTGCCTGTCTCAGCTAATCAGTCATTTGAAATAACAAAACCAAGGATATAGAATTTTCCATGTGTACTTTCCTCACACTGTTAACCCACTGTGCAGATTTACCGCAAATGCACCATCCTTATTGCATAGCATGCACCAGGATTATTGCACTTCATGCCATCCTAAAGCCCACCTTCTGTCACCACCTTTGTGCACAGTTTCTTATAATTCCACTAAAAAAACACTCCTGCCATGCTAGTATACTAGATATATTTGTAAAAGAACATTTAGGATTAGGAGAATTTGAGCCCTTACAAGAATGATTGTGATAAGAAGCTTTGCATGACTGCATACCAAAATCCATTTCACAGGAGTAATAAAAATGTTTTTGTTGAATGAGGAAGAGCCAAAGATGTCATGAAAAAAGCAGAAAGAGAAGGAGGAGGGAAATATTGGTATGTATGTTTATTATTTAAGAGAACTTTCTTTTTGCCCTAACCCTAACCCTTTTGTTCAGTTTTTCTCTATCTTTTATTTCTGTATTTGATGTTGTTGTGCCTCTTCATCCCATATTTTTTAGTTTTTTGTTGGGATTGAAACACTTCAGGGTCACCATCAGTAATCATGGAACCCATTCAACTAAGGTAGCACAACTCCCCCAGAAGGAATCAAACATTAACCATGCCATTATAATGCATCACTTATCTGGTTTAAATTCACCAAAATACACACCAGTTACTGGGCTGAATCCTTCTGGGTTTAGAATTTTTTTCTTAAAATTGGTCTTCAACCAAATACTAGTGGGGTGAGTTGTAATGGCATTTCTCTGCTAGTGATGTTCTCATACTCCTATCTGAAGTTAATAACACAGCTATTTTCCTAATGTTGCACTTTGGCAATAAAACTGCCTCTGTAACTTTACTTCTCCTTTAAAGGAGAACTACACCCCCACTAGTAACAACAGTCCCAGTTTAACTGATTTCTAATCCCCCTCACCTCTCCCTCCCCACACTGTGTATTAGAAAAAAAGTTACCCATATTTGGAAACCTGAGTCTAAAATGCAGAGCAGCGCAGTGGAGTTCCATGGCGCCATCTTCTGCCTGTTTGCATTCCTTCAGGTCTCTTCACCAACACAAAGCCTGTGAGAGCATACGCTGCTGTATTTTAGGTTCAGATTTTCAAGTAGGGTTACCTTTCTGTCTTATACACAGGGAGAGTTGAGGGGGGCAATGGAAGGTTGTTAAGGGGGGCTATTGTTACTTGGGGGTTAGTTCTCCTTTATGTCAAATGTTTTTTTTTTGTTCTTCCTTTTGTGTCATTTAGGTAGATGTATTATAAGATGATATAAGAGTAAATTAATTTAAGGCAAGTTTATGAGTAATTGTTAACCTTTATATAAGGAACCTTCTGGTAAGTTAGTTAATAAGTAAATAATTTTTTTTTCAGTCTTCATGTATTTATTCAATTGTAATTACATGACAGATAAAGGGGGAAAAACGAAGCAAGAAAGGGGATATAGGAAGCGAAAGGTGCATATATACCCTTACACACCTAGTAGAATTGTTTCAGTAGATGTGTTACTCATCCATCTACTGTAGAGTTAATCAGTAAATTGTATTAGCAAGTCAAGAACCATTACAATTGTTCTTGGAGAAGATGCCTGTTTGGTTGTATATAATTTATATAATTTTATATAATGTGGATACTAGCTGTGTTTTTACCATGTCTCCCATTGTTTTTTGCATCTGTAGGCATTTCTACTTTAGCAACCCTGTCTTGGCAAATGGCAGTTGCTATCCATGGAAATGAATACCTATAAAATAGCATTTTGTGAGACTGTGTCACATTCAAAAAATCCTTTTCACCCACAGGGTCCTTCCTAATAGGACTGTCTGTGCTCCCATTGACTTAACAGTATGAAATAATGAACAGTTGGACCGAGTACACGGTTAGTTTGGTCTCATGCTGTTCAGCCACACACCCTATACTTAATTGATGACACTGCTTCTTTTAAATAGAGATTCGATCATAATGTGTCTAAAGGTGGCCATAGACGTGCAGATTTACCTTCATATCAGATGAACGATCTTTCGGTGCCATCTCTCGACCTGTCACTAACCATTCAGATCAACTAAAGTAGTAAAAGAACAGATCAGACAACATTCTGCTCCCTGACAGCAATCATGCGAAAGTTATGTCTGACAAAAACAGCTGACAGTCTCCCACTGATATCGTCAGATCGGCAATACATGCAGAAATTTCCAACCTGTCCGATCTTCTGAGCGACCGATCGCCATGGCACTAAAGATGTCGGGACACCCCACACGACCTGAAAATCGTACGAAATGGAGATTCATACAATCACATCTTTGCGTCTATGGCCAGCTTAAGCCACTTCAAGACATATGTCTTAAGGGCAAATTTACTTATGGTTAATTAACCCTCGATATTCGACTGCCGAATTGAAATCCTTCGACTTCGAATATCGAAGTCGAAGGATTTACCGCAATTCGTTCGATTTGAAGGATTTTAATCCATTGATCGAACGATTTTTCTTCAACTCAAAAAAGCTTACAAAGCCTATGGGGACCTTCCCCATAGGCTAACATTGACTTTGGTAGGTGTTAGGTGGCGAACTAGGGTTTTTTTTTTTTTAAAGAGACAGTATTTCGACAATTGAATGGTCGAATAGTTGAACGATTTTTAGTTCGAATTGTTCGATTCAAAGTTGTAATCGTAGTTGAAGTAGCCCATTTGATGGTAGAAGCAGCCAAATTTTTTTTAGAAATTTGAAGTTTTTTTTATTCTATTCCTTCACTCGAACGAAGTAAATGGGCCCCATAGCGTTGTACGGTTATTATCTGTTAGGAGACAGAGCAGTTGCCATTTTTACTGAGCGGCATTCTTAGCTGTGGACTGCTTTATTACTCTCCACTGTGTCTTCTGCATTCTTCCCT
This sequence comes from Xenopus petersii, assembly GCA_038501925.1. Taxonomy (NCBI): domain Eukaryota; kingdom Metazoa; phylum Chordata; class Amphibia; order Anura; family Pipidae; genus Xenopus; species Xenopus petersii. The sequence continues at coordinate 107,017,484 of CM076677.1, forward strand.
CACATATGATCCATAAAGGATAACCCATCTTAACTTCCCAGCAGTGGCACTTCAGGTCAATGCAGCATACAGCTATTTCACGTCTTAATAAAGGCCAAGAATGAAAAGGGGCCTTGAGTGTTCAAACCGCATCAAAATGAAGCTGTCTGCTTGTTCATATTCCCTCTCCCTTTACTATAAAAAAAGTTAAAAATCAATGAATAATAATTGAAATGATGATGGTGATATCTCATGCATGGAAAGCGTCTTTACAAACATACAATCACACCATATTGTAACTGAGCTCAAACTATAATATGCTGATCTCTGCATATCTTTAGCACTTTGGAAGGGGAGATTCTCTATGCAGAGTCTTGGGGGCTGATATAAGAATACTCCAGCCTTCAAGCTCAAACATTCAGCATTTGAAAACTTCTGGGTTTTTTTCCCAGACAAAAAAAAGCTCAGCAGGTTTTAGGTCTCAAGATTTTAATTCTTTGCAAAACCCACTTTGAAAAAAAAAAACCTTGATCAGCAGGAAGTTGAGTTATTCAAAGGAAGAAGCTTCTGAAGAGTTTAGGAATTCTCGCTTGGTTTTATAGTAGTAGTTAAATGTTGGAGCCTAAAGCCATAATTGGCTCCTTTGCTTTGTTACATTCAGGGTCAAATTCCTTACCCAGACATAAGTACTACTACCCTATGGGACACAAAATACACCCTTTAGTGCTGATTTAAAAGACACTTTTATTCGTGGGTCTGACTGTGCTGTGCACGGAAGACCAGATTAGCAATATGACATCTACACGTAAATTTGCATGTCTAAATGATTTGAAAGTTAGGGATTGGGTGGGTTTTTTTATGTTTGCTATTGAAAGCTTTATAAGAAAATATTAACGTACATAACTCTGACATGTCAACCTATAGGCATTGGGTAGAGGCCTGGAGAAGAGACAACCGCAATAGAATAGAATACAATACAATACAATACAATACAATACAATACCATGCTGCAGAACATAGGCAGTGCTGTATTCATGAGCATACACAGGTAACATTTCAAAAAAGCCATGGGGTTTTTTCCCTGCACTCTGGAAATAATATTTTAATGGAAAATTTTTATTGCTCTCATAATGGGAATGAGAAGGAGATGGAAAAGTTGGCATGAGGAAAGGGAAGGGTGGGACAGTGAAGGAAAAAATAGTAGGTTACCAAAGGAAATTGCATCTTTTTACTTCTTGCTGTTCCAGTGGTAGGAACACATTTGTTGGCCCAAATAAATAGCTCAATAAAAAAAAGTGACCATAACATCTATGATCCCTTGGCTTATGGACAGTCATGGCTTTATTTTCAATAGTTCCTTCCAATGAGGAACAAGCAAAACCCTCTCTTTCTGTCTATGTTATCTAGTCTCTTATAGTTTTTCTTACAGAGCAGAAAGATTTTTTGTTTTCCACATTCAAGCTAAAGTTAGTTATTTTAGTTATAGCGACAGCTGTATTCTAATCATTTAACTCCACTTTTTTTTGGTTTTTGTCCTTTTTGATGGTTTAGGGGAAATGTTTTATTCAGTGGCATCTTCATCAAGATTCTGCATCTGTGGATATAAAATAAGTAGAGGCCTGTGTGAAATACAGTTGGTGATTGATCATTCATGAATGTACAACTTACAGGAAAGCTCAGAGCGTGTCCATGTTATTAAATCCGAGATTCTGATAAAATTAATCAAAGTGGCTAAATCCTTTTATAATAAGGCCGGTGGTCTACATATGGGACTCACATTTAGTACAAAGCGAGTTGGGATATTGTCAGGCCTATAGATCTTAACGGTCCCTGGGAAATGAAAGCATTTTAAGCATCTACCTTTATAACACATTTAAAATCAATTTATTGTCTCAGAAACTCAGCTTAATCAAATCAGACCATTATACTTTATCAAAGAGCATGGAAATAAAGATACACTCCTTCTCAAGTGTATGTATTTTCTGTCTGCGTGGAGTATTGATCCAGGAGAAGAGATGGGATTTTGAGCCAGGAAAGTTTATTACTGAAGCTCCCTCTGTTACTGCCCAGACTTCTTATTTAAGGGGGGGGGACCTTTCTCTTGAAGAAGAGTTAAATAAAGATGTTATTGATGAAAATGTGCAGCCTAATAAAATGAAGAACCATTTGTCTTGGTACCTGCACACTATTCACAACCCTGCTGATCTGACTGATTTAGCCTTTCATCAGCAACTCTATTATTTGGATAAAATGGGAGAAGCAAATGGGGTCGTGCTTACTTAATCAGTTCCAGACACAATAGTAACTAAGGTAGGTCTTAGCTCATGTGGAAGGTGGCTTGGTTATGATTACTTAAATGCCCAGTGTTCATTACTGTTCCAAAAAGGGTCTACCTAGTGGTAGGATTTGAGGCTTTTCTATAATAAAAATATCAATTATTTTCACAATATATGTTTATGACATGCGATCCTACTTAATTCAGTAGTTCACCTTAATGATCTAGTTTATTTATATTATACCATTGTTTAGACATACATAAATGACTCTCATAATGTACAGTATATACTGTATTATTCTGCTCTGTTGTTTCTAGTGTACACAAACAGCAAATAAGCATACCCCAAATCTTATTGGCATGAAAGACGCCTTAGCTGTCCTTTATGTTAATGAGTTTAAATTGGATATTCACCTTAAAATTAACTTGTTGGGGTTCATTTACTATCATTCGAATTGAGTTTTTTTTCACGAATCTCGAAAAATTTGTGGTTTTCCTATATTTCTTAAAAGCTCTAAAAATTCTAAATTCAAGTGAAACCCATAAAAACGTTTAATACAAAAACTAAAAATAAGTAAAAGTTATAGAGATGCTGAAAAAAACTAGAATTTTTAGAGGTTTTAGAGGTACAGGTATGGGACCTGTTATCCAGAATGCTCAACCTGGGGTTTTCCAGATAATGGACCTTTCTGTAATTTGGATCTTTATACCTTAAGTCTACTAGAATATCATGTAAACATCAAATAAACCCGGGGGCGTGGCAAGATGGCGTGCTGAGCGGTCGCACCTGATACACTCTCCCGTCCCGAACTGCCAGAAGCATCTCTCTACGCAGTACCTGACCCGCACTACTATGGGGAAACACGGCAAGAGAGCAGAGCAGACACCACAAAGTGCCTCACAGTCCGCTCAGAGCACGATGTCACCATTTCTTGGCAAGAAATCCTCTCACCGCTCAGACGGACGCACATCTAAGATGGCGGAATCGGCCGCACGCAGTCCAAGCCCGGTCGGGTCTACGGCCTCCGGCTACAGCACTGCCTCAACGCGCACGGACATCCGCGCCTTGTTGTCTGCCTTACCGACCAAGGATGATTTAAGGGCGATGGTGAAGACGCTACGAGAGTCGCAGAAAGCAGACCTTGCGGAAATCAAAGCGGAGCTGCGCAGTATAGGCGAGGCCTACAGTAAGATGGACGCCAGGCTCGGCAAGGCGGAACAGGCCCATAATCAGCTAGTCCACAGATCCAATGACCATCATAGGTTCATCTACCTACTCCGGAAACATATGGAGGATCTGGACAATAGAGGCCGACACAATAACCTCAGGATTAGAGGTATTCCCGACTCCGTTGCCGCAGCAGATCTTGGCGACACGGTAAGAGCCATCTTTAATTCTATATTGGGCAGAGATCCCTCCAGCCCTCTTGAACTAGATAGAGTCCATCGTGCTCTGGGCGCCCCGAGGTTTCAAACGGAACGACCCCGGGACGTAGTATGTTGTGTCCACAAATTCACTATTAAAGAGGACATTACCCGCGCATTGCGGAACGTGGAGCTTTTTAAGTACCAGGAATATGAAGTCTCCATTTTCCAGGACCTGGCGTGGCTTACAATCCAGCAACGCAGAGCCCTTAGGCCACTCACCACGGTCCTGCGAGCACAAAATATTGCATATCGGTGGAGCTTCCCGTTTGCCCTCACTGTTATGAAGGAGGGCAGGCAATATAGTCTGAAGGAACCAGACGGTCTGGAGGACTTTGTGAGAGCTTTGGGATTGCCCTCTATTGACCTTAAAGAATGGAGGGAACTGGCCTATAATGGCGACCTGGTGGACACTCTAGACACGGAGCAGTGGCATTGCAGGAGCAGAATGAGTAAACCTTCTAGCCCTTCCACCCCTAGGTGCATGGACTGATTCTGAGGCCTTTGCTCACACAACACGTTGCTGGCTTATGGGCACAATTTTGTTGCCTCTACACACCTCTGTTTTCTAGGAGGGACACGTCCTGACAAGGACTCGGAGCAGTGACGGGAGAGGATTACAAGGGAGTCGAAGGAAGCTCGAGGGTGAAGAGGGGGAAAGGGGAGAAAAGAAAAGGAACGGGGGGGAAAAACAAATATAAAAAAAAAAAAAAAAAAAATGGGGGAGAAAAGGGGGAAAAAAAAGGAGAAAAAAAAAAAAAAAAAAAAAAAAGGGGAAAAGGAAAAGAAATTGGGAAAAGGAAGGAAAAGGGGGAGGAAAAAAATAAATAAATAAATAAATAAATAAAACCTTCCTACACCAAGCCTTTACCTACCCATGCTGGTTTATTACCTTACTGATGTTTCTCCTACTATTGTTTGACCCTCTGACTTGGTTTGATCCCTGCTCATATAGGGACATTGGATTCTCACATTGGAAGACTGATGCCTGTACCCTAGACGTTTCCAGACTTTGCATCATTTTGGATATTGTTACAACCCTTAACTGAGTAACTTTCTGAGTGACTTCTGCTCTAGTACCGAGTCTCATTATTTCTCTGGGTCTGTGGCATTTTTAGCTATCTTTTGCCAAGGGGAGTTCCCGGACTCACTTGTCCTGCAATTGCTGGAGCAACTTTGGACAGTGCCGCGCCTCCCACTTACGCCTTATTTTGACTGATTCTTTTCTTTCCAGGTACAGTAGATTCATTCCTTTTGCAGCTCATCGATCTCTCCAGCTCACTCTGATTCTGAGGATACGGTAGCTTAACAGCTGGCTCATTTTCATACGTTGTCACTGGTGGTTTTACTATAGGCCCCCCATCACGTATGCCCCTCAATCACTAGCGGGTCTAATGCTTACCACATTTTAGATCTACTTCTCTCTTACAACAAGGTTTGCCGTCTAGCTTAACTCCTACCACCCTTCGGCAGTTCCCTTCCTTGTCCTATGTTAGCAATCTTTAAATTGTGTAGCAAGAGATAATATTTACATGATTTTGAATGCTTGCACGTAATTATGGCCCCCCGATCCCCTTCTGATATTCCCGTCAGTGGAGGTCATACTGTTGATATTTTTATTATGTTGATGTTTATATCTTTGCTTATAGAGACTCTTTCGCCATGTCTACATGGCAGTTCGGGTACAGGAGGTTGGCTGAGACTCCTTTTGCGCGCCACTTTCACGTACTCCCAACCTCTGACCTTTGGGTTAACCCCGAGTGTGGGAAGGGGAATTCCCTCACTCGCTGTTCGGTCAATCCCACCCCAGCTCCATTTTGTTATTATCTTGCTTGTTTTGATTATGTTTATCTTCTGTTTACTTCAACTTTCTCTTTTTACTCTTCTTTTTTGGCATCCGGCCTGGGTTTCCGTCACACCTGCACCCTTACCGCACACGAGCCTCTCCTGCCATGGGGCGATGCTGCTGGACCCCCTCGGTATCCACGGTGAATCATGACTGACATTCGAGTTGGATCATTAAACGTGAAGGGATTGAATGCTCCCATCAAAAGGTACAATCTCGCACGGGACATAAAACGACTCAAACTAGTTATAGTTTTCATCCAGGAAACCCATTTTAAAAAACAACAAACTCCGCTCCTCAGATTTAAAGGTTTCTCGACCGTCTTTCATAGCACTCCTTTAGCCACCAAAACACGGGGGGTCATGATTATGATAGCTGATTCTGTGGGCTTCACATCCATAGCGACCAAATCCGATAAGGCGGGCACTTACCTTTTAGTCAAGGGGAATATCAATGACTGCATGTACACTTTGGCCTCGGTCTATCTGCCTCCCAATGAGCAACTACCTGCCCTAACGCAAACACTTCATGCTTTAACGGATTTTGAGGAAGGTATGCTCATTATGGGTGGTGATTTAAACATGACGCTTGAACCATTACTGGATTCCTCTACCACACGATCTAGTATACCACACAGGAAAATTGAAGTTTTTAAACAACAGCTTAGATCCCTCACTTTAGTGGACACCTGGCGCCTCACGCAACCCTCTGTACGCGACTATACTTTTTACTCCCATCCGCATGATACCTATAGTAGACTGGATTACATTTTCATACGTCATGCAGATATCAATCTTCTCAAAGACGCTACAATAGACTCTATAACTTGGTCGGACCACGCCCCTATTACGTGCACTCTTTCACGAAGGGTCCCCACTCGTAGAGTTTTCACCTGGAGATTAAACGATTGCCTTCTCCGGGAGGAAACCACGAAGAGGGACCTCACTCAAAAGCTTCAGAATTATTTCCAAGAAAATAACCTAGAACAGACTGACCCATGGACTTTATGGTTGGCTCACAAATGTGTCATCAGAGGGGAACTGATACAGTTGGGAGCACGCAAAAAGAGAGAACGCAACGCTAAAATTCAACAGATGATGACTAGAATTCGATCTCTCGAGGCACAACATAAATACTCCAAATTCACACACATACTTGCCGAACTGACACAAGCTAGGAAAGATCTCAGGGACACATATTCGGCGTACATGACTAGAGCTGTTGAAATTCATAAAAAACTCTATTTCGAACACGGCAATAAATGTGGCCGTCTTTTAGCTGCTGCATTAAAGAAAAAGCAGTCACGAAACTATATTCCTAAAATTCGAACATTGGATGGGGAAACAGTACATACTTCCACGGACATAGCAGAAGTTTTTCGTCAATATTATACTAAACTTTATCAGCTTCATCCCCCAACTACCACACAAAACAAACCTCTTGATATTTTGACTAAATGCGCTGACTATATTGGGGATTCCGATCTCCGAGATTATCTGACGATATTCGACAGACACTAGATTCCCCTTTGACTATAGACGAGTTTACTGCAGCCATTAAGACTACCAAAGCCGGTAAGGCCCCAGGGCCCGATGGCTTTTCAATATCATACTATAAGGAACTGAGTCATTGTCTCCTACCGTACTTGGTTGCCGCTACTAACTCCATCACAGCCACTAATACGATCCCCTCAGAAGCCCTGGCGGCACATATAACCTTGATTCATAAAAAAGGTAAAGACCCCACAGATCCCGGCAGTTTCCGGCCCATCTCCCTACTAAATGTCGATACCAAGTTATATGCGAAGGTACTAGCCACCAGGTTAAATCAAGTTCTGACCTCCCTGATCTCACCGGAACAGGTAGGTTTCGTCCCACACAGAGAGGCTAGGGACAACACGAACAGACTCTTTAGTATCATCCATTACTGTAAAAGCCGCTCCATCCCTGTAATGCTCCTATCTACTGACGCCGAGAAGGCTTTCGACTGGACATTTTTACGAGCCACCTTACAACACATAAACTTAGGACCTAGAATGCTATCGTGGATAACTACCTTATATACCACTCCATCTGCTAAACTTAGGGTTAATGGAGAATACTCGCAATCATTTAGAATACATAACGGAACTCGTCAAGGCTGCCCACTTTCCCCCCTTCTTTTCATCCTCTCGCTCGAGAGCTTTCTCAACAGGGTTAGGAAGGACCCAAACATTAATGGAGTCACAATTGGTTCTGTGGAACACAAGATCGCTGCTTACGCAGACGATCTGCTTTTCTTTTTGCGGAACCCCAGGATCTCACTTCCAAATTTAGTGGCGGAATTGCATAAGTTTAATTCGGTTAGTAATTTTAAAATAAATCTGACTAAATCTGTCGCGCAAAATGTCTCTATTCCCCGAGAGGAGTTTTCCGCTGCTACTACTTCTTTTCCGATCAGGACATCCTCTACATGCTTTACCTACCTTGGCATAAAAATATTTCCGGACGTGAAACAAATTGTCATCAGAAATTATAGTGATCTCTTAAATTCCGTTAAGATGGACTTAAGGGATTGGACAACTAAAACGTTATCGTGGTTTGGCCGCGTTAATTCCCTTAAAATGAACATTCTTCCCCGCTTCCTATATATTTCACAGGCCATCCCATACCCCCCTCCCAAGGGGACCTTACAAACACTGCATACTCTCACGAAACAGTTCATTTGGGCAGATAAAAACCCGAGATTGGCGAGGTCAACACTAACAGCATCTAAAACACAGGGTGGTTTAAGTCTTCCCGATTGGCAGATCTACCATCAAGCCACAATTATAAACAGATGCCTAGACTGGGCCTTTTATGGGAAGACCAAATTGTGGATACAGATTGAGCAGGAATCCCTGGTAACCCCTTTGTGGGCAGCGCCCTGGTTATCTTCGGCTACCAGAATATATAGAGATAGAACAGATGCTAAACTTAAATACACGTTAGACACCTGGGACAACCTAGCTAAATCACGCAAATGGATTAACTCCCCCTCCCCTTTATTTCCGGTTCTTGGCAATCCTGCCTTCACACCAGGTCTGAATTTAGATAGTTACAGGGATTGGGACATTCTCTTACACGCAGGAGCTGATTGTTTTTACCGTCGTGGCAGATTGAGAAACCTGGATGAACTAATGCCTAATAGCACGCCGACTGACCTAGATAGATTTAAGTATCGGCAAATCAGGCACTTTCTACAGGCAACATTTCCACCTCATAAAGATAGACCTACTCTCACTCCCATGGAACATATTTGGTCCCTGGAAAACCCACCAAGCCGTGCGATTTCTCGGATATACAAACACATTACAGACCTCAAACCGACCCCACTCTCTATCCTAAAAGACAAGTGGCAACGAGATGTGACCATGCCTGTCTCGGACGCCCAATGGGCAAAAATTACTCTATTGGTACACCAATCCTCTAAATGCGCTAAACTCCAAGAACTTAACTATAAATTGCTAACTAAGTGGTACCGTTACCCTACCAAGTTGAGCAAGATCTACAAGGCAGTTTCCCCTACATGCTGGAGATGTAAGGAACATCTCGGTACCCTGACACATATTTTTTGGGATTGCCCTATACTCAACTCTTTTTGGACCTCAATACGCAACACTATCAAAACTGTTACAGATATAGAAATCCCTGATAACCCTTTGGCCATCCTGTTACATGATACCTCACTGCCACTAAAGACATACAAGAAGTCTCTTGTTCCCATAATGCTAGATGCTGCCAAGGCATTGATTCCCCTTAAATGGAGACAGACAGACAGTCCGTCCGTGAAAGATTGGTTGCTTAAGATCAAAGAGATACATAAATTCGAGGAGCTGAAGACTGAAACTGCTAGTGATTTCCAGAATTTCATGGCTAAGTGGTATCACTGGATTGCATTTACCAATTCAGATTCTTATGTCCAACTGTGCACCGTGTGAGATTCGACCTGTTATTCTATCTGTAATTTTCTAGTTTCTCTTTTTTGAGTACCCTGGAGAGGTGATGGGTTCCAGCAGTACCTGCCCAGGTGGCCCATCCAGACTAGTTGCGTTGTTATCATGCTTATATTGGTTCATTTTCCACCCCTAGCAGGTTCCAATCAATGATCAGTGGACTTGAGCTTGATCCCACCATTTACGACTTTGGATATCCCCAGGCCGGTATGCCATTTCTGTTATCTTCTTCTCTTTTTCCCCTTCCCTTTCCCCCCCTTACCTTCCCTTTACCTTCCTCTACCCAGACCCTCTTCCCTCCCTTTCTCTTTTCTCCCCTCTTTCTTACTGTACCCTCTGTGTACTGATTCCAAAACCGGATACATCGGCACTCTATGGTCAAAATTCTATCACTGTCGAAAAAGACACTGGCACACAAGGCAAGTGGCAGCAGGGTTATACCCTTGCGTGTTTAATCTGCAATCGTGCAACGTTTCGGGGTCAGACCCCTTTGTCAAGCATAGAAAAAGTGTACAAGTGAAAACAATTTAACACCCCTCACATGATTCGATTGGTCAATCCCAACATTTGCATACATAATCAGCAACATTAACTCATGGAGTTCCGCATATATAATTACAATATAAAACATCAAGGTATAAATAGGAAGCATTGAAAAAGTAGAAAAGTACAAATTAACAAAAGATTTTTAGTATAAAAAGTTCCATTGAAAAAGTGATAAAAGTGATAAAAAGTGTTGGTTTACGAACACGTAACTAGATACCTAATCCTAGGCAAAAATGCTTAACTCAAGATGTGTGATTCTGTGACACCATTGCTTACATTGTACCTTGATTCTTATTTTCTCTGGACTAACAGGTTTTGAACAATTATGGACTTTTTGTACCTTTCAGGGATTTCCCCTGTCGCCAACTTCTGGATTTTACATCTTGAGTTAAGCATTTAAGAAATGCTTTTTATGCAGCAAACTCTCTATTTTTGAATTTCAGCAGCTATTTGGTTGCTAGACTCCAAATTACCATTGCAGCCAGAGAGTGGCTTTAATAAAACACTGAGATATGAATAGGAGCAGGACTGAATAGAAATTTAAGTAATATAAAGAAACAATAAGAATAAAAAAAAATTAGCAATAGCTTTTTAGATGCAGGGGTAAGTGACCCTCATTTTAAAGTTGGAAAGAGTCGGAAGAAGAAGGGAGACAATTCAGAAACTATAAAAAATAAAAAAACGAAGAAGAATTAAATAGAATATAAAAATTGCCCATTCTACAATACACTATGGGGGTTATTTATCAAAATCAGAAATGTTCTCACTATTTTCTGAAAACGACTCTGATAAAATCCGGACAGAACCCCCCCCCCTATTTATCAATACATTTTTACGATAATTTCTTGTGCGGGAATTGTAAAAAAATCCAGAAAATATGAACTTTTTCAAAATTGATGCCCGAAAACCACAAAATATTCAGATTATTGTATGAAACCCCGCTCAGATCAGAATATCAACTGGACATCTGCCATTGACTTCTACATGAACAGGTCTGAGTTGGGGTACTTTTTTATTCAGACTTTTAACACAATCGGATTTTAATAAATCCAGAAAAATTGAAGTTTTTTTTCCTCTGAAAAAAAATGTATTTTCTCCTTTAAAAGTCTGAGCAGAAGAATTCGGAACTTAATAAGTGACCCCCTAAAAGTTAAGTACTGTGTAATTTTGCTCCTGTATGCGCAAACAAGGGGACAGATATTAACAGTATTGACACTAAGCAAGGGGTTTGGGGTGGTTGCATCCACGTCTGCTCAACTTCATTCTATTTAAGAAAATAGTTTTGGTTGTTTTCAATGCTAGATCTTGACAAAGTACACTCTGAACATTGATTTTTTATGGTGAGCTGTAATAGGTTAAAAATCATCTCTGCCTACTGGGAAATAAAACATCAGAGCTTATTATCAGATGGTATCTACTGTTTCTCCTGTTAATGTCTGAGGATCAGCGGTGGCCAAGTTTTCCATGCCATGGGCAGATCATGCAAGTGCCATGTTGATATTCATGGGCCAGAATATGAAAAGAATGAGGTCATACAAATAAGCAGGCATGGAGTCATCAACAAATCCTTTGAACGGCCCACAAATCTCCATTTGGACAGCCTCCAATCTAGATTACTGACAAATTTCTGTTTGAATAGGAATAGGATAAAAAAACCTTCTCTTTTGTTTTTGTTTTGACTGAAAACCATTTATATGTAAATATGACCTGGGCATCCACCCCTGTGTTCAACTACCTATTTCAAAGCATCTCCAATTTATACAATACCATCTGGTTGTTATACTGGTTTCAGGTTAAGACTTCCATGCATTTTCTAAGCATAATTGTTAACCGGCTTCCAAATGTTGGCACTGCAATAACCATAAAACTCCACTGAAAACTGCGGCACTCAAAAACCGTATGCTCTGTGCATTCGTTTTTATTCTCTTCTCCTTGATAACCAAGACAATACACAAAACTGCTCTTTAGACCTTTTCCATTGTGAATGAATTGTAAAAGGAATGTGACATTTTTCTTTCTTGTACTAGCAAATAGGGATGCACCGAATCCACTATTTTGGATTCGGCCGAACCCCCGAATCCAAACCCTAATTTGCATATGCTAATTAGGGGTAGGAAGGGGAAAACATGTTTACTTCCTTGTTTTGTGACAAAAAGTCACACGATTTCCCTCCCCGCCCCTAATTTGCATATGCAAATTAGGATTCGGATTCGGTTCGGCTGGACAGAAGGATTCAGCCGAATCCTGCTGAAAAAGGCCAAATCCTGGCTGTATCCCAAACCGAATCCTGGATTCGGTGCATCCCTACTAGCAAAACATATTTTTAAGAGCTTATTTTTTTACCCTGCAATCCACTGTTGACTTACCTAAAGTTGCTGCAGAACTTCTTTTGAATACATAAAATAAAATGGTCGAATTTGTGAAATGGCGACGGCGCCTCGTTTTTGATGCCGGTGCATTTTCGCCGACGGTTTCGGGCATTTATTCGGTGCAAATTCGCCGGCAAAAATGTGCCGGTGTCCAAAAAAACTGACGCCGGTGTCCAAAAAAACTGACGCCGGCATCCATTTATTTTGACGCTGACGAATTTTCACGGCTGTTTTGCGCATTTATTCACCGGCAGCGAATTGCGGGAATTGGCCGTGAATTCACACCTGGCTAATAAATTCGCCCATCACTAGTTAAGAATCATGCCTGACAGAGCTCAGCACACATATGACTAAGAGATGGACTCAGCTAAGACAGCAACGTGTGATTGGTTGCTTTGCTTTTAGCCCTCCCTGCTATTACAAAAACAGAATCCAAATATTATGCTAATTTGTAACCACTGTTTAAACTTACAGCTGTATATATTGCTACTCACTATATGCAATGGTGTAAACTTTCATTTAAGGTACAGTGGCGCCCTGTCCTGTAGAATTTATACTCTAAGTTTATTGCTTGAGGCACAGATAGATTGACATTTAAATAATTCTACTGTATGTATACCTTGTTTTAAAAAAACAACTGTGTCTGATTAGGGACCTTAGTTACATTACAGACTGTAGGGAGGCATGTATGATTTCTGCAGTAAATGCATTAACTAAGAAAAACATTGAGCCAATTGGTTCCTTTTAATGGGTGCAGGTCGACCACAGCTTTAATTAACATCTTTATTATCCAAACAGACCTTGGAATTACGTAACCACCATACAATATCCAAATGACAACCACCGCCACCATGGTGGACATTTAGGTTAAACCAAGAAAGCATATAATCAAATGGCAAGGACCCACTTTATACCCGCCCAACTGCTGTGACAGTAAAAAAAAAAAAAACATACAAAATGCACAACACAAGAATTAGATACAATTGTAAGAAGAGTAAAATAAGCATAATAATGACAAAGCAGAGAAGTATAATATCAGCAAATTCCATAAGTGTCGGGAGGGTGGGTTTGGGAGCTCCACCAGTGTTCCAGGTTCCTGAGGGAAGAGGAAGTCAGTAAGGTGTTCCCTTCCCTTAAATAACTGTCCCTCCCCTGTTCTACCACCCAATCCCATTTAGGACTACAGTCCCCAGAAATTCCTATTCCAAAAACACCTCCCTCAGTTCCTGTAACCCTGGCTAAACCCTTTGGTGCCCTACAGGAGAACTAAAGCATTCAAAAGAAGTAGGCTAGAAATGGTACATTTTAGCAGTGAAGATTAGTGCTTCTAAAGATACCCCGGTACCTCCTTACCTTATTTTATGCTAATTTGAAGGACTTGGTTAAGGCTGTTATCACTTACCTTACCTGAGCTTAGAAACCAGCTCAGAATATACTGTATACACAATATAAAATTTATTGCACAAATATTAGCAATTCATTCACATTCTCATTATGTAGAATATCAGAAACCAATGCATTCTACTAGAGATTAAAACTCTGCTGCATCATCACCTCAATTTCAACTTGATAATGTCCAATGATTATTTTGTTACTTAGTTGCAACCCAGAGTAAACAGAATATAAACAGAATATACAGTATGTAGTGTCACCTACACATGCTCCTAGACCTAGACCACTTTGAAAACATGGATTCTTAATATTATGTAGAGACCCTGAGGCTTACGTAAGTTTTACTCAGGTAGCTTCCCCTGTATTTGGCCATCTAAAGTGGTCCTTTGATTCACTCTGGGCTGCTATTTCCCTTTCCTAGAGTTATCAGAAATTTGACCTGGCTCATTGTTTGCCCAGTAGGTGGCAGTGTTTGTAAATATAAAAGAGACAGCACATGTGCTCTGGGCTCTTGCACTGGATTCCACCAGGTAGGGAGGTGGGTACAGGACTAGGTCTGAGCAGGTGACAGGCTCAAATTACAGACAGTTCTAGTTAATGATAGACGTTCTGTAATAATTGCTCTAGGAGCGAAAGTTAGTGGCAGATTATTTAGCAAGCAGCTATTTGGCTCCAACAAGGAGATTAATTGGGGTTAGCACTGTGTGATCAAGCAGCCTGACAGGCACATGAGTGGGTGAGCTCAGGAGCAGGAGAAATGCCAAGGAGCAAGATACTGTACCTTTTGGGATCCCCAATGCTTGGAAGATTCACCAACGTATACTGCACTATCCCCCCTAAGAATTTCTTATCTGAGTTTATTCCAAAGTGTAAATGATTTCCACTAATTACCTTGAATGTATCTGGAGATTTGGCTTCCTGTGAAACTGCCAATGTTTAATAAACAAGTTCACTGGTTGAAGAAGCAATACGACTGCAATTCATCCCAACCTGGTTGGTTTGTGCCCAGGAAAACATCAGTGATTTGCTGGACTGAGAGGCAGTAAGGTAATATTGCACTTCACCGGGAGTTGCAGTTGCCTATAGCCTAAGGGTGCCTGGGGTACCCTTAGGCCGGTAGCAAGTTGCATACTTTCTACACATGCCTCAGGTCCACCTACAGGTGTGCTACAATTATAAGGCTGCTGGACCTCTCTGTTAGTCTAGTGAGTTCTTGGTATAACATTCAGCATTTCTAGTCAGGTTTTAGTCCTGGCTCCTATGATGGAATGTAGAAAGGCTTGACCTAAATTCTAGTAGAGGTAGGCCTTGCAAGTTTCACATTGAAGCAATCAAGAGTTCTCTAAAAAAGAATAACTTCAGGGGACAATAAGACACCTTGACATATATTTGCTAACTATATTATAAATAATTGTATAATGCAGAGAATAACAATTAAAATGGCATTGCTTCCAACCTAACCATGTAATAGATAACTTTAATAGATAACTTTCAGCTATCTGCTCCTAAAAGTTACCTACAGTAATAGTTGAGGTTGAACAAACCTCAAAATGTATATAGATATAAATAAATATCTCTCAATAGGAAATTTTCCCACTTGCTCTTTTTCTGTAGACCAAATGCACCCATGTGATCAACCCCTCTTCAAAACAGATATCTGCTTTATCTTTATTATTTTGGCTTAGTCTCTATTGATGTTTTCCACATTTTTTAATTAATCTATTACAATCACCTTCTATGGTGCAATACGTGGCCAGATTATAATTATAACACACCTGTTGACACCTTCAGTTCTCATAAAACCAACTCATGAATGTGATAACAACCCAAGCATTCCACATGAAATGTACATTAAGTCTAATGTTGTCTAGATTGTTGCTATACACAACAAGTGATGGGCGAATTTATTCGGCAGCCGCGAATTCGCGTCAAATTCCTGTGGAAAAAAAAGGACGCTGGCATCTGTTTTTTGGATCAAAAATGAGATGCCGGCGCTA
Source organism: Xenopus petersii (assembly GCA_038501925.1). Taxonomy (NCBI): domain Eukaryota; kingdom Metazoa; phylum Chordata; class Amphibia; order Anura; family Pipidae; genus Xenopus; species Xenopus petersii. The sequence goes on from CM076677.1 coordinate 107,033,286, forward strand.
TTTCGCAAATTTCGCAGGAAATTCGTGAATTTTTCGGCGAAGCAAAATGCTCCAAATTTGCCCATCACTATACACAACTGAAAATGATATACTAATATTGAATGCTTTTTTTTCTAATTTAACTATACCAAAAATAGCATCCTTTACTGAGGGATATACAGTATAGTCATTTGTTTTTCCTTTAATATCAAAAACAACATTTTAATTAGGACAACAATAATAAAAAAATTGAGTTCTGCATGAAGGAATGAAAATAGATAAAGCCAATTTGTCTATAGAAATTCCTGGTGCGCCGGAGTCTGCCAGCTTGCATTAAGAACTCAATCATATATCATCTTGTTTGAAGTCATGGGCAAAAGTAGAAAGTGTCAGAAAATGGAATTAAGAATAATACAGAATTTTGGCTTTCCACTAAAATCTAAATGAGTATATTTTTCTGGGAATTTATAGATGTGCAAACACTTCACTTTATGTTTTCTCTTTTCTGTTTTTTTGCAAGAAGTCTTCACCTTAAAATATTGAAATGTGCTGCTCTCACCTCTGTAAAGTGACAGTGTTAAAAAAAAAAAAAACACATACGCTGACATCAAATAATGTAAATGCCTTACTACAGCTTAAAATATACAAGATTGTTTTGTTTGCTTACTGTCCATACAGTATGTCATACAGGCACATAAGAAAGAAGTATTTGAAGGCTTAATGTTCTCTATTTCCCCTTGATCTCCTAAGGCAAGGAATACAATAGGTTGACATACTTGGGAGATACTTTATTTAATTCATTTAAATAAATTTGAATATGTGAGTTGATCGCATTTAAAAGATGGAGGTAGTTTTTTTTTTTTTTCTTTTGAAGATCTAATATTTATGAAGGACAATGTTGCCATATATAATTAACATCATGAGGATAACACAGGGAAGCGTTTTCTGTGGACTAATAGGGAGGCTAGTCTATGCCCTCATTCTACAAAGTTCTGCTTCCTGAAAACTATCTAAGATATAAACGTATGCATATTACAGAGGAAAACATCGAATTTATGTTAATTATTTTTTATTTGAAATATGTTGCACTAAAGGTCCAATTGTTATATTATTGTATATTAAAATCTGCATTTATGATATTTCTACCCTGAGATAACATGTTACTAAATGACTGTATGTTTATACGAAAATTCCAATAAAAATTATTGAAATATAAAAGATGGAGGTAGAGAGTAAGAGAGTAAGAGGCAGAAGTTGAATATGTTTACTGAAAAATCATCAACTCTGACCCAATTAGACTCTAGTGGAAATAGAAGACATAGGGGTTATGTAATAAAATACACTAAGTTTGCACAGGGGCAGTAAATCAGCCTGGAGCATTTACTGGTCACCTATTTAAATGCAAACATCTCATTGGTCACTATGGGTTACTGTTACCTGGCAAACGTAGTGCCTTATATTACATATATAGCCTTGGTAGGTTGAAGCATGGTGTAAGGAGAGGTTGGGTTCCTGGTGAAATGGGCCATCAGCGGAGATGTTACCCTGAGTAGACCAGAGCGACAGAACAACTATTGTACCAAACAGGTTCTAGACTCTAGACGTGTAGTCATGTTTATACAAAGGGTCTGGAAAAAAGAGAGCCGACACCTTGTCTGCTACAAAGGGGGGAATCCCAAACTTTATTCCATGGTGCTCACAACACTTCACAGTGATCAAACGTTTCGGGACCGCATGGCCCTTCCTCAGTGACAATCAACCAGAGAGACTATAGAAAATTTATAGGCAAACTAATTATGACCCCCTAGTGGTGGTCATCAAATATACATACATAGAAAAAGATTATTTCTATTGGTTTTTCCTACGTAACCCTTTCCACACGGGCACTTTAGGTAATGGATTACATTCTTGGACATGCATGTAAAGTATCCTTTTAATTTAATTTTAGTGGCTTGTGTCGGATGCAACACTGTATCTCCTTTTATGATACTATTACAATTCTGGCATGACATGCATGGAAAGGTGCCTACTACTGGCTTCCCTAAAAATCTTTGTTTAGATGCTATAGGGGGTTGCAAATCTGTATGTACCAAAAAATCGTTTATATTTTTCCCTCTTTTATATGCAAATAAAGTGTAATATTTGAATACCTTAGATGTACTTGGATCTGTCATTAGTATTGGCCAGTATTTTCTCACCACTTTCCGTATTCGTTTTGAGGGTATCTCAAAAGTGGTGACAAAAGGTATCCTTTCTCTAATCCTTTCACTTTTCCTGCAAGTCAATAAGGTTTCTCGTGGAAACTCATCTACATCTTTCTCTGCCATCTGTAGTACTGTTACTGTAGTACTGTTACTATTTACATAATTCCCTTGTGTAGAGGTAATACATTTACACCTCATCAATTGGCTCTTCTTACCTTCTCCCTCCTTACTTGTACATCCAGAAATTTTATTTGTTTTGTCCAAATGCAGGATGAATTGAATAGTGCAATGTGTTCTATTTACATAGTCTACAAACTAAAGTAGTTTCTCCTTTGGCCCTTTCCACACAAAAAATATATCGTCCACACAGCGACAATACCAAAAAATATATTGTGAAAATAGTGTATTTTGCTAAATTATTTTTTCCTCAAGGTCATACAGTACATGAAAATATTAGCATAATTGGGTGCCATATTAGCACCCATACTGGTACCTTGTTTTTGTAAATAAAATTGAGTATCAAATCTGAAATAATGTGACTTGTGCTCTGATAAACTTCAATCACTCTTTACTGCTGTACTGCAAGTTGGAGTGATATCACCCCCCTCCCTCCCCCCCCCAGCAGCCAAACAAAAGAACAATGGGAAGGTAACCAGATAACAGCTCCCTAACACAAGATAACAGCTGCCAGGTAGATCTAAGAACAACACTCAATAGTAAAAACCCATGTCTCACTGAGACACATTCAGTTACATTGAGAAGGAAAACAGCAGCCTGCCAGAAAGCATTTCTCTCCTGCAGGCACAAGTCACATGACCAGGGGCAGCTGGGACATTGACAAAATGTCTAGCCCCATGTCAGATTTCAAAATTGAATATAAAAAAATCTGTTTGCTCTTTTGAGAAATGGATTTCAGTGCAGAATTCTGCTGGAGCTGCACTATTAACTGATGCGTTTTGAAAAAAACTTCTGTTTTTCGATGACAGGATCCCTTTAAAGAAAAAACTTCTGTTTTTTCTGTTTTCCAATGACAGGATCCCTTTAAAGAGAAAAAATAAAGAGAAAAACAATTCGCACCAAGAAGAATAAAAATGCACAACTTGCAATATAATATTGTTCCTTAAACTGTTATAGCATTGCAAATTTTATTTGCGCACTCTTGCGCAGTGCTTGAAGGTGTCGTAATCTTTTGGAGCAAACATACTGACTTTTTCAGTAAGATGTTTTATTACATTGACTGCGCATTGGCACAAACAATAAAACGGTTTTCCACTGTCAGAAGTAGTCGCTAACCAGTTTCCGGGTTCGCAAAAGCTACATTAAATTTGTGCAAAGCAAAATTTGTTCACACAAAGGCATAACTTTTCACATTGTGAATAGTTTTTCCGTCAGCGACTTTTTTTATTTATTCCCCCGTATGCTGTTTTGTGTAACTAACTTGTTTTGACTCTCTTATCACACATGTTTTAAATGTTTTCAAGTTTAGGAATGGTAGCATTGTTACTGTACTTCTTGCTAGCGCAGGCCCAAGCAGAATGTACTTAAAGGAGAAGAAAAATTAAGGACCGCCCCCCAATGATTATAATTAGTTATGAGAGAAAAATGTTGCCATGTACAGATTTGCCTTGAACTTGCATGTTTCACTGGTGGAAAAAATATTTCAGAACCTGCTCCAAAAATTTGCCATGTGGCTCATTTCGCTGTGCGCTATAAACAAAAAAGGCACGCATGTGTCATATTATTCTTCACCTCTCCTTCCACATCAACCAATAACATCTGAGTCATCCCACTGTCTCTATAAGGAGGTGCACAGGCAGCCATTACTAGTTTGTTGTCGGTTGTGGTTCGAGAAGGAGCTTTGCATTATTTATCTAGCGTAAGGATATAATTTGCAGGATATTCATGGCTTTTGTGTATAATACAAAAAAGCCATGAATATCCTGTAAATTATATCTTTATAAACAGTGAGTTCTGATGTCATCAGTTATAAATGGTGAGTTCCGATGTCATTTTGTCACATGACTCACTTGTGTATTATAATAAAGTACCCCCAGTTGCAAAATATGAGGATATTAGATGTTACCTCTAGTTAAGAGCGAATTTGGGGCATTTAGATTCACAGGAAAATTTGCGAATTTCCAGTTTTTTTGACGCCGGGGAGTTTTTGCGGCAGTTTTGATAATTTATTCGGCAGCGGCGAATCGCGGGAATTTGCTGCGAATTTGCTGCAAATTCGCGCCTGGCGAACAAATTCGCCCATCACTAGTTACTTCGGAGTTCCATGACCTGTATAAATATATGGTCATGAAACTCCTCGGTAACTTATAATATCCTTATATTTTACAAGAGGGGGTACTTTATTCACTATATAAATGGTGCTTAGTGATGTCATTAGTTATTATTGGTTCTTAGTGATGTAATTTCTTGTCACATGCAGGCCATTGAGAGCCTTGCCTTAGGCGGCAGTGGTCGGCCAGTTTCTAAATCAGAAATTCGGCTTCTCTAGTGCAGAGAGCTCTTTAGCACTTATTGTATTAGTGATGCTGCTCCCCTTTGAGCTGCTACAAAAGTAAAGTATTAAGGTCTGAGCTGGGGGGGGGCAGCAGTCCCAGGATCATCCCTGGTCACATGATTTACTGAAACTTGTGTATTATAATAAATAATGTAGCCCCTGTTGTAAAATATGAGGATATAATAAGTCACTGTGGAGTTCCATGACCTGTATAAAACCTTTATATAGATATAGAACTCCTCAGTGACTTATAGTATCCTTATATTTTACAACAGGGGCTACACTATTCACTATATAATATAATAACTTTCAATTTTGTTTTCCAAAAGGTAATATTTATCACCTCAACTGAAAATTGATCTGTTTAACTTTTTTTTTACCCAAGGGTGACACCAGGTTGGGAACTTCCATGTCATTTCATATTATGTCAATTCTAGTAAGTGTCAGGATTCTCTAGTTAGGGTACATCTTGCATGAAAGCCGTCCCATATTTGGGGTAACTATAATATTTCCTAATAATGCATAATATTCACTTGCTCTCTCTCCTTCTGCCACTTCTACAAATAGAGAACATACCATTTCCCTAAACTCTCAAAGACATTAGGTGGAACTGACACATAATAAAATATCCTTGTAGAAGAATCATCTTTATAACATTAATCTCAAAAACCCATGAACTGCTAATTTCACTCCATTTTTAATGCCATCCTTGATCATTTTTTTTGAAAGCTTTGTAATGTTAAAGTAGTATAATTTCTTGTAGCTGCTTGTAAGTTTTATCCCTCGATATTTCCCATATTTTCTGGTGCCAATTACAGTTCAAATTGCTCTTGAGCTGAGTAACGAAGCCTCCCTCAAGAGAAATATTGAAAGTAATGGACGTGTCTTGATTTATACAAAACACTAAAACATTTGCTCAGTTTTCCATAAGCTTAATCAAATGGGGCAGGGATGTTAGCGAGGGGACAAATGTCCTTTCATAGACTTGAGGTTGCAGAATTAGAATTTGCAGAGCTGTATCCCTTCTCCATAAGACACGCTGGCTGGGGTGCCACTTTGTTTCCTTGTGTGCTCCTGGTCCTTTTTTCCAGCCCAATCAGGAAAATGCCCATCAGGAACAGGCTGGCAGGAAGAACCCTGAAGGGATGAAACGTCAATCCTAATTAACACACTGCATAAGATAGTACACAGGAATAAGTTATCCTCTAACAAAAATGTGAAACTGTTGTGTAGAAATATTGCCTTGTAGCTCCTATGGTGTCCTCTTTTTAAAACATGAGACATTAAAGCATAGGCTTTATACAGTACATAGTAATACAGTGGTTGTGAAAGTGCAAGGAAAAAGCCAATCTAGAATTCTAATACAATAGTACACATTTTACTTGTACAGGGACTTACAGCGGCTAAACTATTTGACTTGAATATTTTTCATTCAGCTTTTTTTTTCCTTACAGCTCATTAACAACATTGCATTGGATTCCATTCTCATTATCAGAGCTGCGGAAAAACTTGTCTTTGAGCAATAAGTCAGCTGTGTGTATTGATTAGATATAAAATTGAGTTCTCATTAGTGAGAATGCTTCACTTTTTTTTTTTTAATTCTGTTTTGGAAATGAGTATTCAAATATAGATTTTGTCTCCCTTATTAGAGATGGTGCGAACTGTTCGCCGGCGAACTTGTTCGCGCGAACATCGGGTGTTCGCGCTCGCCGGAAGTTCGCGAACGTCGCGCGACGTTCGCCATTTTGGGTTCGCCATTGTTGGCGCTTTTTTTTGCCCTCTCACCCCAGACCAGCAGGTACATGGCAGCCAATCAGGAAGCTCTCCCCTGGACCACTCCCCTTCCCTATAAAAACCGAAGCCCTGCAGCTTTTTTTCACTCTGCCTGTGTGTGCTGAAGAGATAGTGTAGGGAGAGAGCTGCTGCCTGTTAGTGATTTCAGGGACAGTTGAAAGTTTGCTGGCTAGTAATCGTTTTGATACTGCTCTGTTATTGGAGGGACAGAAGTCTGCAGGGGTTTGAGGGACATTTAAGCTTAGGTAGCTTTGCTGGCTAGTAATCTACCTTCTACTGCAGTGCTCTGTATGTAGCTGCAGTGGGCAGCTGTCCTGCTTCTGATCTCATCTGCTGACTGCTGCAATAGCAATAGTCCTTGTAAGGACTGCTTTTATTTATTTTTTTGTTGTTTTACTACTACTACTACTACTACTACTACTACTATAAGAGCCCAGTGCTATTAGTCTAGCAGTGTTGGGGAGTGGGACTGGTGTGCTAATCTGCTGCTCCTAGTAGTTCAGCAGCACCAACTTTAATTTTTTTTTTTTTAATATTCATTCTTTTTTTATTTAACTTTTTTTTATTTTACTACCGCTGTAGTAGTGTATAAGTTGACCTTTTAGGCATTATTTGCCCTGTAGGCATTTTTTGCCCAGTGTGTTATTCAACCAACTGCTATCTAGCTGTGTGACCGTGTTCACATTCTGTCTAAATATCCATAATATTACCGTCTCCAGAAAAAACACCGGAGTGACTTTTTTTCAAGCAGCATTCTTATATTTTACGTAATCCGTATCCACCGCTGTGTATACGTTGACCTTGTAGGCATTATTTGCCCTGTAGGCATTTTTTGCCCAGTGTGTTATTCAACCAACTGCTATCTAGCTGTGTGACCGTGTTCACATTCTGTCTAAATATCCATAATATTACCGTCTCCAGAAAAAACACCGGAGTGACTTTTTTCAAGCAGCCATAATAAATTTTACGTAATCCGTATCCATCGCTGTAGTAGTGTATAAGTTGACCTTTTAGGCATTATTTGCCCTGTAGGCATTTTTTGCCCAGTGTGTTATTCAACCAACTGCTATCTAGCTGTGTGCCCGTGTTCACATTCTGTCTAAATATCCATAATATTACCGTCTCCAGAAAAAACACCGGAGTGACTTTTTTTCAAGCAGCATTCTTATATTTTACGTAATCCGTATCCACCGCTGTGTATACGTTGACCTTGTAGGCATTATTTGCCCTGTAGGCATTTTTTGCCCAGTGTGTTATTCAACCAACTGCTATCTAGCTGTGTGACCGTGTTCACATTCTGTCTAAATATCCATAATATTACCGTCTCCAGAAAAAACACCGGAGTGACTTTTTTTCAAGCAGCATTCTTATATTTTACGTAATCCGTATCCACCGCTGTGTATACGTTGACCTTGTAGGCATTATTTGCACAGTGTTTTCTTCAAACCGCCATCTAGCTGTGTGAGCTTGTTCACATTTTGTCTAAATATTGATAATATTATCGTCTCTAGAAAAACCACTTGAGTTACTTTTTTTCAAGCAGCATTCATATATTTTACGTAATCCGTATCCACCGCTGTAGTAGTGTATACGTTGATCTTGTAGGCATTATTTGCACACTGTTTTCTTCAAACTGCCATCTAGCTGTGTGTATTATCGTTTCCAGAAAAACCAACTGAGTTTTTGTTGTTGTTGTTTTTTTAAAAATAATGCCAGGCAAAGGCAGGCCGCCACGCAGAGGCCGTGCTAGGGGCCGTGCTGCTATGCAATCCTGTGGCCCTAGCAAATTGCCCAGTTTTAAAAAGCCAATGACCCTGAACTCCCAAAATGCTGAAGAGGTAGTTGACTGGCTTACACAGCACACCCCATCCTCTACCGTTTCTAACTTTACCACAACATCCTCCTCATCCTCCACTGCTATGGCCACCCCACGTAACACTTCCTCCACCACCGGTGCCCCTTCTTCACTGGAGTCAGAGGAGTTATTTTCCCATGAGTTTCTTGAACTGAGTAATGCGCAACCATTATTGGCAGAAGAAGATGAAGGAGATGAGGACGTTACACCAGATTTAATTCTGGCAGAGAACACGACAGAGATGGACATAATGATGAGTGATGAGGAGGAGGAGGAGGTCCCCGCTGCTGCTTCCTTCTGTGATGTGTCAGAAGAAATTGATGCATCTGAGGAGAATGATGATGAGGAGATTGATGTTTTGTGGGTGCCTAGTAGAAGAGAGCAAGAGGAGGGTAGTTCAGATGGAGAGACGGAGAGTCAGAGAGGCAGTAGGAGAATAAGACTTAGAAGAAGCAGGGAGGCCAGCCCGCAGGGATCAGTAGGGCAACAACATGTATCGGCACCTGTGTTCAGCCGGCCAACGCACCCGCCATTGCCGCCAATGCCGCCAACTTCTACTGTTACCGCCAGATCGCAGACTTCCAAAAAGTCAGCAGTGTGGCATTTTTTTAATGTGTGTGCCTCTGACAAAAGCATTGTAATTTGCAATGAGTGCAGTCAGAAACTGAGCCTTGGTAAGCCCAACAGCCACATAGGTACAACTTCTATGCGAAGGCACATGAGCGGCAAGCACAAAGCACTTTGGGAGCAACACCTCAAAGGCAACAGGCAAACTAAAAGCCACACTCCTTCTGGTCCAGCATCTTACTGCTCTACCTCTGCTCTCCTTGACCCATCTGAACCACCCTCCACTCCGCCTTCCACCTTGACCACCTGTTCCCATTCCCAGTCATCTGCCACCAGCCAAGTTTCTGTGAAGGCCATGTTTGAGCGTAAGAAGCCAATGTCTGACTGTCACCCCCTTGCCCGGCGTCTGACAGCTGGCTTGTCTGCACTCTTAGCCCGCCAGCTTTTACCATACTAGCTGGTGGACTCTGAGGCCTTCCGCAAATTTGTAGCAATTGGGACACCGCAGTGGAAGGTACCCAGCCGCAATTTTTTTTCTAAAAAGGGAATACCACACCTGTACCAACATGTGCAGAGCCAAGTTACCGCATCTCTGTCACTTAGTGTTGGGCCAAAGGTCCATATGATGACTACTGACGCATGGTCCTCCAAGCATGGTCAGGGCAGGTATGTCACCTACACTGCCCACTGGGTGAACTTGGTAATGGCTGGGAATGGGAAGCAGGGAATGGGTAGCTCAACAACAACAACAACAGTGGAGTTGGTGTCACCGCCACGGATTGCACGCGGTTCTGCCACCACCTCTACTCCTCCATCGCTCTCTACCTCATCTTCTTCCTCTTCTTCTTCTTACTCTGCTGCTGGGTCCTCCTTCTCCTCCTCCACACCTGTGCACCCCCAGCTCCCCCTAGGCTATTCGACGTGCCAGGTACGCCGTTGTCACGCTGTCTTGGGGATGACGTGCCTGGAAAGCAAAAACCATACCGGATCTGTACTCCTGTCATCTCTGCAGTCACAGGCCGATCGGTGGCTGACCCCACACCAACTGCAGATCGGAAAAGTGGTGTGTGACAATGGAAGCAATCTGTTGGCAGCGTTGAGACTGGGAAATTTAACACATGTGCCCTGCATGGCACATGTGTTAAATTTAATAGTCCAACGTTTTGTCTCCAAGTACCCAGGATTCCAGGACGTTCTCACCCAGTCCAGAAAGGTGTCGGCCCATTTCAGACGTTCCTACACAGCCATGGCACGCCTTGCTGACATTCAGCAGCGCTACAACATGCCGGTCAGGCGTTTGATTTCTGACAGCCAGACTCGCTGGAATTCAACGCTCCTTATGTTGGAACGTCTGCTGCAACAACAAAGGGCCGTCAACGAGTACCTTTTTGAACTGGGTGGTAGGACTGGATCTGCAGAGCTGGGGATTTTTTTCCCCCGTTACTGGGTGCTTATGCGCGATGCCTGCAGGCTCATGCGACCTTTTGAAGAGGTGACAAATATGGTCAGTCGCACCGAAGGCACCATCAGCGACCTAATACCCTTCGCTTTCTTCCTGGAGCGTGCCGTGCGACGAGTGACAGATGAGGCTGTAGACCAGCATGACGAGGAGCTGGAAGCGCACGATTTATGGTCGCAATCACCAGAACGAACCCAGGCACCTGCTGCAACGCAGGGAGAGGTGCCAGAAGTGGAGTCAGAGGAGGAAGGTGGCTTTGTGGAGGAGGAGGAGGAGGACCAACAGGAGCAGGCTTCCCAGGGGGCTAGTGGTGACCTTTTGGGGACCCCTGGTCTTGTACGTGGCTGGGGGGAGGAGACCGTGGATGATGCAGTCCTTGATAATGAGGAAGCGGAGATGGATAGCTCTGCATCCAACCTTGTGAGAATGGGGTCTTTCATGCTGGCATGCCTGTTGAAGGACCCCCGTATCAAGAGGCTTAAGGAGAAGGACCTGTACTGGGTCGCAACGCTACTAGACCCTCGGTACAAGCATAAAGTGGCAGAAATGTTACCAACATACCACAAGTCCGAAAAGATGCGGCATTTACAAACCAGCCTGCAAAACATGTTGTACAATGCTTTTAAGGGTGATGTCACTTCAGGAACTCATCAACATTCCAGGGGCAGAGGTGCCAGTAATCCTGCCACGAGCACACCTGCAAGGACAAAGCCCTTTGGCCGGTCTGTAACATCAGACATGCAAATGTTTTTCTGTCCAAGGCAGCGCCACAACCCTTCTGGATCCACCCTCAAAGAACGCCTCGACCGGCAGGTAGCGGACTACCTGGCATTAACTGCAGATATCGACACTCTGAGGAGCGATGAACCCCTGGACTACTGGGTGCGCAGGCTTGATCTGTGGCCAGAGCTGTCACAATTTGCCATGAACCTCTTGTCTTGCCCAGCCTCAAGTGTGCTCTCAGAAAGGACCTTCAGTGCAGCAGGAGGGATTGTAACTGAGAAGAGAACTCGCCTAGGTCACAAAAGTGTGGATTACCTGACCTTTATTAAAATGAATGAGGGGTGGATCTCGGAGGGTTACTGCACGCCGGAAGACTTGTTCTGACTTCTATGCAGCTGTCCTTCTCTTCAAGCCTCATGACTCCACACACAGCTGTCCTTTAGCGTCCTCCTCCCTCCGCCACCGTTACAAACTAGGGTGCAAACCCTACTGGTTTAATTTTTTCTGGCCTCTGTGCTTCAGTGGCTGCGTCCAAAAAAACGGGGCAAACAATGTCTACAAGGTCAACGTATGGCGAAAAATTACTATTTTCAGCATTTATATGGCATATTTTTTCTGGCAACTGTGCTTCAGTGGCTGCGTCCAAAAAAATGCATATTTTCTGCATTTATATGGCATAATTTTTCTGGCCTCTGTGCTTCAGTGGCTGCAACCAAAAAAATGCATATTTTCTGCATTTATATGGCATAATTTTTCTGGCCTCTGTGCTTCAGTGGCTGCAACCAAAAAAATGCATATTTTGTCCATTTATATGGCATAATTTTTCTAGCCTCTGTGCTTCAGTGGCTGCAACCAAAAAAATGCATATTTTCTGCATTTATATGGCATAATTTTTCTGGCCTCTGTGCTTCAGTGGCTGCAACCAAAAAAATGCATATTTTGTCCATTTATATGGCATAATTTTTCTAGCCTCTGTGCTTCAGTGGCTGCAACCAAAAAAATGCATATTTTCTGCATTTATATGGCATAATTTTTCTGGCCTCTGTGCTTCAGTGGCTGCAACCAAAAAAATGCATATTTTCTCCATTTATATGGCATAATTTTTCTAGCCTCTGTGCTTCAGTGGCTGCAACCAAAAAAATGCATATTTTCTCCATTTATATGGCATAATTTTTCTAGCCTCTGTGCTTCAGTGGCTGCAACCAAAAAAATGCATATTTTCTCCATTTATATGGCATAATTTTTCTGGCCTCTGTGCTTCAGTGGCTGCAACCAAAAAAATTTATATTTTCAGCATTTATATGGCATAATTTTTCTGGCAACTGTGTTTCAGTGGCTGCGACCAAAAAAATGACTATTTTCAGCATTTATATGGCATATTTTTTCTGGCCTCTGTGCTTCAGTGGCTGCGGCCAAAAAAACTGGGCAAACAATGCCTACAAGGTCAACGACGTTGACCTTGTAGGCATTGTTTGCCCAGTTTTTTTGGCCGCAGCCACTGAAGCACAGAGGCCAGAAAAAATATGCCACATAAATGCTGAAAATAGTCATTTTTTGCCATACGTTGACTCAACGTATATGGCAAAAAATGACTATTTTCAGCATTTATATGGCATATTTTTTCTGGCAACTGTGCTTCAGTGGCTGCATCCAAAAAAACTGGGCAAACAATGTCTACAAGGTCAACGTATGGCGAAAAATTACTATTTTCAGCATTTATATGGCATATTTTTTCTGGCAACTGTGCTTCAGTGGCTGCGTCCAAAAAAAACTGGGCAAACAATGTCTACAAGGTCAACGTATGGCGAAAAATGACTATTTTCAGCATTTATATGGCATATTTTTTCTGGCAACTGTGCTTCAGTGGCTGCGTCCAAAAAAACTGGGCAAACAATGCCTACAAGGGCAACGTATGGCAGTTGTTTAAAGAGAACAGTAGATTACTAGCCAGCAAAGCTACCTAAGCTAAAATGTCCCTCAAATCCCTGCAGACTTCTGTCCCTCCAATACAGAGCAGTATCAAGCAGATTACTAGCCAGCAAACTTACTATCATCTGTCCCTGAAATCACTAACAGCTCTCCCCCTACACTATCTCTTCCAAGCACACACAGGCAGATTTTTCAGATACATTTTTGCCCTTGATCCCCCTCTGGCATGCCACTGTCCAGGTCGTTGCACCCTTTAAACAACTTTAAAATCATTTTTCTGGCCAGAAATGTCTTTTTTAGATGTTAAAGTTCGCCTTCCCATTGAAGTCTATGGGGTTCGCGAACCGCTCACATTTTTGCGCAAGTTCGCGAATATGTTCGCGAACTTTTTTTCCGACGTTCGCTACATCCCTATCCCTTATTTAAATTTCCAAGGTTGGAATGGTTTGTACCCACACTCACATGTTTATGCAGTGTGCTCAGTGTGGAGGGCACCAAAGGGAGTAGCGAGGGTGCCAATGACTGGGAGGAGGGATGGCAGGACAGGGGATTGGTTAGCAAGGAGGTAGGCTAGAGCGGATAGATGGGGGTAGAAGGGGAGGGCATTCATATATACATGTAATTCCTTACCTGCTTCCTCTTCCCTCTGGATCCTGGAGCGCTGGTGGAACCCTCCCATCTCAGTCCTAGCCCCCCTAGGCCCAACACCCATAGCGCAGGAAAAAGAGCAACCGCTTGCTGCGGTTCAGTGAGGAGCAAGGCGGCTAACAAGGAGGCAGTTGTTAGTGAGCCTACACAGCCACAAAGAATAAGCAGAGCACGGGCAGGGAAACGCCCTGCTGCTCGCTTCCCTCCGCCTCCCCCTGTTACTGTGCAAGCAGCACGCCTGCCTACCTCAGCACTTCCCCCAAAACAAATAGCACGTGCAACTCAGCATGCGGGGCCACTTAATACTTTAGCCCCAGAAATTTTAAATGCTCCCCCTATATCTTCTGGGGGGGGGGATAACGACCCCCCACAGTTATCCAATAGATCAGAGCATGATGTTAGGGGATTTTCACAGGAGCACATTACCCATCACCTTGACAGCAAGGACATAGCCCCAATTCTAAACCCTACTCACGGGAGAGCTTATTCTGCTGAGCGCGGTCATACATTTTGGGGAGGGCGACAGGCATCATAGTCAGTGCTCCACCGGTAGTCGGGAAAGGCATGGTACACGGTCGCCTAGGGCTACTGCCCACAGGCGGGGCTCTTGGGTCCATTTCCCAATATCCCCTCACTCCTCCTCATCACAGTCTCCTGCTACATACTCCCCCTCCTCTTCCTCACATGGGAGTTCAGAGGATCAGTTTAGGAGCAAACGGCGCAAAACACACCGGGGTTCCCGCCGGTTTCGCTGTTCCCATAGGGATGAAAACGGAGTGCAACTGCAGAGTAATGCTGCTACTACACCCCTGCCTTCTAGATCAGGTGAGTATGAGTGTTCTGGGGCATGGGTGGGTGCTGGTGTACAGAATAGGGAATTTCTCATGGCACTTAAACAAATATTAGGCAAATTAGATGCCTCTTCTGCTACTCCACAGGCTGAACTCCCATCCGCGGGTACATACAAAGATGTGTATTTTTGCGGGGTTAGCCCGATGGGCTCTCATTTGTCAGCAGAGATCAGGGAAAAAATTTGGAAAAACGAGTTTATTGATATTTGGTCCCTTATCTCGCCTGATCAAGTGACAGTTGATAAAGAGAGGCGTTACGACAAAAATCATAGAGTTGCGAAAATATTTAGAAATTGGCTTCAAGCCTTCTCTGTGCTTTTTGCAGCATCAGGCTTTAATAAATTTCGAAAAATTAGATTTAAAAAAAATAAAAATAAAAACTCGAGTTTTGCCCCAAAACCCCCAAACAGTCCATCCTGTGGCATATGTTTTAGTTATTACCTGTCACTGTGTACTATTTATAATGCAGTGAACACATTAGAATTAATTTTTGTAAACCTGTTTTACAAGAGCTATTTGCACGGCACTCCACTTTACTTATTAAATAGGCACTGTTCTGGAAAGTAAATCATATATCCTGGAAGTGCATTGCATTCTAAGTTTTTTTTTTATTACTTATCTTTGACCCCACTCCTATTTATATTCCAGTCTATCATTTAGCTGCATGTCTGGTTGCTAGGGAATGTTGACCCTAATAATTTGAAACTAGAAAGCTGCTAAACAATTGGTTAAATTATTCAAAAAACACAAAAAATTTAATTTAAATGTAAACTACCCCTAATGCATTATGTACCTATCATGTTGTTTCTTAAAATGTATTGTACACTGCTGTGCAATAGTGTGATCTGCAGGAAAGAATCATATATTTGCATTAAATACTCATTTTGCGTCATGTGGTGCATTTTGGAAATAGTGAGGCAAAATTTGTGGTTCTTCCAAAGGATCCCGTATCATTTAGTTAAAAAAAAAACATAAAGAGAAGTGACTCTACCTTTTCATTCTTGTCTGGAGAGAATTGTTATGTTGTTTAGACCTATGTTATATTATGTGTTAACCTATGTATGACAAGGTGGTGTTAGATACTGGCATTTGATTCCTAAAGATAGTGTGGCAGGACAGATTCCCTATGGATTGAAAGTGACCCTCAAAATGTAAGAATTTAAGGAAGAATCTGATCCACAAAGATTCATGTTATTTAAGATTAAGCTGTCAGGTCTTATAAAGAAAATAATCCAGATGATCTTCACCAGTGTTATAAATAATGTTGATGGCATCACAATAGATCAGCACCACTGATGGATAAATATTGTATTTTTGTTATGGCGTGATGGTATTGGCTCAGTTAGAATCTTCACATGCTACAAGTGCATCAATAGATGGTGCAACCTAGAAGCTATATACGTCAGGCAGCCTTTATTTTGCCAAAGTTTTTAGAAATAATTTGAACTCTTGGTGGTGTGTACAATGCACCTTTATTGACTTTATGTCAGATTCTCTTCCATGTTGAAGTCCAGCACGTTACAAAGTATTTTCTCTATTTTCATATTAAAGGGCTCTTAATGTGGGGCCTATTGGTAGAAATTGGAATGACTTGTGAATGACTTGGGTACATGATACTGTTCCTGAAATGTCAACGTAATGTAACTTTAGGCAACATGGTCATAGACAACACACGAAACATTGGAATCCAACCTCATCAAAAGGTTTAAACACTCCTGTGCAGACAACTCTAAGGAAATACTTTAGATGTATTTTTTTAATCCTTATTTTTTTTGTACAGAAGAGACGCGAGCTTATGTCAACAGATCCAGAATAAGCATTGTCATAGTATAATGTTGAATAAAGCACAATACATTCTATGAACATTGAGAGCTCCTGGAGGTTTGTTTCCATGAATCCTCTGGACTACCCACAGCTACACCAATTCTATACATGCCTTCCCTTTAGACTTGATAGAGTCATGATCGATTTTTCAGCTATCTTTATTGTGGCACCCTTAGGTCTCACTAATAGTCTATGTTTTCTTACATATGTGTTTTACTATTATCCTTGCCTTATTGCAGATCTTTGTTCTGTTTTGGATGGTTTGTACACTATGGAAAAGAACAGGAAGTTCTAACAATATTGCCTTAAAACAGAAAATTTGGATATATGAAGAGAAATATACAGCTCTTTTAACTTGAGGGAATGAAAGAACTTGACAACAGTCACAGCAGTCTTCTTTGGGTTCAGTAAATTGAATGAAATTAAGAAGGTACATTTCCTATTCAGACATATAAAGAACCAACTCATGGATTCAAACTAAGTTCTCCAGGGTCAGCTAAAGACATACGAGATAAATGTCAATACCTTATTTAGCATTTCAGCAGTTTCCATAGTAGAAGAGAGCACTGCCAACAGTTTCAGAAGGCTACAACCATCAGAAATCAGCATTAAGTCAGTTCTTATTTAAGAAAATACTAATAGGAGCTCTTATAATCCCCTAAGGCAGCAGGCTGTCTATGGGCAGACAATTTAAGGTGGTATAAGACACCCGTGGGTGGGCCTGAGAAGTGTGTGACTAGCGTCACTTGCTGACAGTGTACCCTGTTTTTAATATAAGCTTCAGCATATTTATATAAGAACTTTCTAAATCAATTAAAAATAATTCTTTGTGAAGGAGTTGTGTGTCAGATAATCATTGACAGTTAGATCCAATATATCTTATAAGGGGGCTCATTTTGCCTAGAAGATGTATTAGAGCTCACTCTATTAAAATCGCCCAAAATTCTTTCTAAATGTAGAATTAGTGCCGAAGTCAGTTATTTTGTTACATTTTGTTTGTACTTGAATCAGTTATTTGAGTGAGCTCTAACTCATCTGCTAGGAAAGGAAGCCCCCTATAACTGTCAATGATTATCTGACACCCAACTGCTGCAAGAAGACAGCATAAAGAGAAACAGACGCTGAAGGAGGAATAGTGAACATCAACTTGATTATTTCAGAAACAATGCAGAATATTTAATTGGTTGTATTTTCCCTGGCAAATCTCCTGCCCTAAGCTCACTCACTCGTGTAAGGGTACTAACCTCACTGTCCTCCTTGTTGGGACAACCTGGCCCTGCCTTTCACTGCTAGAGCAACTATAACAATGTTAACTATATTGAACTTAACTAACAGGCCTCAGAACTGCCCAGAGCCAATCCTGTACCCACCTCCCCACTATGTAGGATTCAGAAAGAGCCATGAGCACTTATGTGCTCTCCTTTTATCCAAAATTATACTGCCCTCTGTATTTCATGCTTCTCAAGAAACTCAACTTTTATCCTAGCTGTATCCAGATCAGTCATTTAAGAAAACTACCCAGACTCCCCCTTAATTTTTTGGAATATCACAGGAAACACTTCCAAGGGCATATGTCACTACTGGTGATGCCTTTAACTCTCTCATCTGTCCCAGGGCAACACCCATTCTGCAGGCATCTACTTAGCAACATCTAAGGGATCTAAGGGATTATTCTGTTGTGGGTTAGTTCATATACATCCCTACACAGGTTCTACTGTTATTTTTGCAAATCCACACACCAAAGAGAGAAGCATTGTGTGTATTGCATGCAGATTAGGATAAAAAGTAGATAACATGGAATCCAGAAGCAGAGCAAAAGGTGGGGAATAGTAGCAATGTAAAAAGGATTGCGGAAATGAGTCAGGTTACAGATTAAGAGAGCATCATCTGAGAGTAAGTATAAGGACATTTTTTAACAATAAAAGTATTAATCTGGTACAGGGACAGGCTGCTCGCAACAAAATTTTGGTGCTTTTGGTCTTGTCTCATAATGGGAGTTAAAATCTTTTTTATGGGTTTAGTCAAAATAGATATTGAGGTTTCTCACATAAACATACACCGTGATTCATGCAAACATCTGGTACTCTCGGCACCTCGTACGCAAGCAAGCGTGAATCCAAGGGGAAAAGAATCCAGAGAAAATAACAAACACCCATTATAAAAGAATGAAACAGCAAATCTTTGTATCTCCCAACTGGATTGCTGTCATAGTTTATATGGAAGAATTGCAGACGTGGAAAAACAAATATTAAGTCTAAGGAAGACAGTAAGATAAAGATTGAGTGGATGACACCTCAGTAAGATACAGGAAGAGAGACACTGCCAGAAATGTATTCAAATAAATCAACTAAACAAGCAGTGCCAGAAAAAAATGGAGAATATTGTCAGGTTTAGATAAAGCTCTGGAGATAAAAACATGATCAAAAAGGGGGAAAAAAAACCCTAAGCAACTAAAAGTGAACTATTACACAAAAAAGAACTGCTTACTTATAAGAAAAGGTTATAGTTATACAGGTATGGGATCAGTTATCTGGAAACCTATTATACAGAAAGCTCAGAATTACAGAAAGCCTGTTTCCCATAGGCTTTATTTTATTCAAATAATCCAAAAATTTTTAAAACTAAGATTTAATTCATCCATATTAGAAGCTAACCCAGCTTATTGGGTTCATTTATTGTTTACATGATTTTCTAGTAGACTTATTACAGAAAGATCCGTCATCTAGAAAACCCCAGGTCTGGATAACAGGTCCCATGCCTTTTATAATTTAAATGATTGGTCTTTAAATATATATTATGTTTTTGGAATTGCATTTTTACTGTAACAAAATCATTTAATATTATATAGGTAGGGAACAATGAATCACCTTGTTGTAAAATATAAAAAATATAGTCACCAAGGAGTCCAAAAATACTTATATAGCACTTCTGATATAACAATCTTTAAAATGAGAGTCACATCTGATGGTGCAGCCAGAAAACACATTGTTTTTATCTTCAATTATTGAAACATTTTGTTTTTAGTTAATTGGATTCCTCACATGTTTAAAGGGCATGTAAAGGCAAACAAATAAAATCCAATTTTTACTTTCTTTTTTCTAATGAAAAAGAAACCTGTCTCCAATATACTTTAATTAAAAAATGTGTACCGTTTTTATAAGAAACCTGACTGTATGTAGTGAAATTCTCCCTTCATTTACTGCTGTGGATAGGAATTGTCAGATGGTCCCTAACTGCTGAGCAGGGAAACAATCATACTTATGAACAGCAGGGGGAGCCCCCTCCTTACTTCCCAGCCATGCAGAACTCAAGCAGCTTTGTTTATGATGATCCCTAAGCAGCCCAGACCACACTGAGCATGTGCACAGTCTTAGTCTTGCAAAGATGTTTAACAAAGTTACAAGATGGTGTCCCCCTGTGGCCGACTTTGAAAGCATAAATTATTTGTATGATTAGGCTTGTGGTGCAGTACATTCATGTTTATATTTAGTGTACAAAATATAGCATTTCTAGCCTTATTCTATTTTAGACTTTACACGCCCTTTAAGAGAGCATGCACATGCATTGAACTGAAATCATGAATCACAGAACAGCACAGACTATCAGAGGTATAGAATTAATTCTACAGGGCATCTGATCAATGTAATCAAATTACCATCCTTTATTGAGATTTTTGGGGTTATTCACTCTGGCTTTTTGGGGCAATACCACTCGAATATTTCTAGATTTATTAAAGCCCGATGCAGCAAAAGGCCCAAATCTGGAAATCTTCCATATCAGACCTGCCAAGATTGTGTATAAGTCAATGGCAGAGGTCCCTATCCTATTTTGCAGTTTCTGTGGTCTGCGCTAGAATTAGCCTGAAAAGTCTGAAATGGTTAGATTTTCGGGCTAATTCCAGACCAGAATACAAACAACCTTTTCTTCAATTGAAGGTATACCAGCGCTAAAAGCTCAGGGTAGACACAAGAAGGAAATGCAAACACTATATTGTGTTTGCATTTCCTTCTTGTGTCTACCCTGAGCTTTTAGCGCTGGTATACCTTCAATTGAAGAAAAGGTTGTTTGTATTTCGGTCGATCTGAGGGAGAACAGGTCATATACCGGCCAAGGGAGTGAACCGCAGAACCTTGGGATCTTGCCTTCCATTTATAATTCCAGACCAGACCACAGAAAGTTCAAAATAGGATTAGGTTTGGGACCTCTGCCATTGACTTATACACAAAAGTCCAAAAAATCTGGGCTTTTCAGTAAAAAGCCTGAAAAAAATTATCGATTCGGTAAAAAACTCAGAGAAAATCGTTCGATTCGGGCTTTTGCGCGATTGTGTTGCGTTTTTACCTGAACCGATTAAATCAAGCTTTTTTTTTTATAATAAAGGTAAAATTAGGTATGGGAGTTTGGTTGTGGATTTTTTTTTATTTAAATAATGAGATAAATTTGGATTTTAATAAATAACCCTCTTACAGTATTTTTTTTATGGATAAAGCAAAACCTTTCTCAGGTGGAGGTTAAGGCATCTGAGGGAGGGCTAGTTTGATCCATAACAGGTTGCGAAGTACATCACAATAAAAGATAGTAGCTAAAAATCTCTCCTCTGGCCTCATGTAAGCTGTTTGATTCTACACTATCATGTGATAGATTGTGGTCACTGCTGCAAAACTAATAAAGATAAAGCTGTATACCTTAGGGACATTTAACTGAAACAGAGGAATAACTGCCAAAAGTGGTTAAAAAAAGAAAACTTGGAAGAAGATATCAACTATACTGTATGCAAAAGTTTTATCCATGAACAATAGTCTCCAGGCAATATGAAATTCAAATTTACAGAAGATATGTATGTATTCTTTAGCTTTTCACCACTTTGGAATGCACAATTTAAAGTAGAAGTAAAATCCTAAAGGTAAATGAAAGCCAATTAGAGAATAAAGGAATATGGCTAGACTTTCTGTATAGTGTACAGTATAGTAAACGTTACCAGCTCAGCAGTCTTATAATAGTGTCTCAGGCCTTCAAAATTGTCCACAGCAGCTCCCCGTCTTGGTTCATGGAGTTTTTGAGTATCAGTGACCCTGCAAATGCTCAAAGTGCTCTGGGATGATGTTAAGAAGCTAAGTTTATGAGTCATCAAATCATGCAGCATTTTAGAAAGTGCAAATACATTTCCATTTCCATTCTTCTGGCCTTAAAAGGTTTTAAAATGTTGTCTAATATAAAACTCATGTAGCAAAAGGGTGGGACAAAGGGATACTTCTTGTAATCAAATATATTCCTAAAGACCAGCCATCGTGTTAATAGGTAACCCCCTGATGTTTGAAGAGTTTAGAAGGTGCAACCACAATACTGTGCTAGAATTTAGAAGGTTTCTATGGTTGTACAAGTACATCAAACTCTTTATTGGTTCAAAGTGTTATATACATTGAGCTTATATTTGTAGGCATTTCCTTTATTATGTGAAAATTAGTTTTTCTTGGTAGTTCCCTCTTAAATGTACACTAGGGGGTATATTTACTTAGGGTCGAATATCGAGGGTTAATTAACCCTCGATATTCGACCATCAAAGTAAAATCCTTCGACTTCGAATATCGAAGTTGAAGGATTTACGTACGATTTCGTATGATCGAAGGAAATATCGATTGGATGGATTTTAATCCATCGATCGAACGATTTTCCTTCAATCAAAAAAAGCTAGCAAAGCCTATGGGGACCTTCCCCATAGGCTAACATTGATGCTCGGTAGGTTTTAGGTGGCGAAGTAGGTGGTCAAAGTTTTTTTTTAAAGAGACAGTACTTTGACTATCGAATGGTCGAATAGTGGAATGATTTTTAGTTCTAATCGGGTCGAAGTAGCCAAAAAAAAAATACTTTGAAATCTGAAGTATTTTTTATTCTGTTCCTTCACTCAAGCTAAGTAAATGTGCCCCTAGTAGTATAGGTCTCTGACGAAGAAATGGTTATAAGGAAAACGTTTTTGCAACACAGCACCAGTGGATACAAAAACATTGCTCTAAATGTACAGATTGTTACAGATTATTTCATGATTGGAACTTGGTACATGTAAATAAATAGGAAACATTACGTTACTGAGCCAAGTAAGAGAAAGACTTTAGCTGTTGGCAAATGGGGCAGCTCAAGTGTTTTCTTTTTATTTGTAATACATTTAACCCTTTGCCTGCCAAGAACGTACGCCGTAAGTTCTGGCAGGCAAGGCTCAGACTGCCAAACACGTACATAGTACGTTGTTTGGCACTTCCGGTATTCTTGTGTGATCTGCGGCTTGCAATGCAGCGAAAAAGCCGCAGATCACTTGGCAAGGCCCCAGGCAATGGGCAAAGGGT
Organism: Xenopus petersii; assembly: GCA_038501925.1. Lineage (NCBI taxonomy): Eukaryota > Metazoa > Chordata > Amphibia > Anura > Pipidae > Xenopus > Xenopus petersii. Next base: position 107,055,969 of record CM076677.1, read on the forward strand.
CCTCAATCCCCTGCTGGGCCCCCCGATCGACCCCCCACCCGACCCCAAGATGGCCGACCACATGGACACGTACCTTGTGCGATGTGCGCATGTACGATGTCCGCATGTGGAAATCTTCTGTGATCTGCGGCTTTTCCCTAGCATCTCAAGCCGCAGATCACTTGGCTCTCCCTAGGCAACGAGCTCCGGGTTGCCTGCTGGCCACTGATCGCCCCACCGACCGCCCCACCGACCGCCCCACACATGACCAGAAGCAGCGCCGACATCAGACACGTGGCTGCTTCTAGGGGCTGCCTACCAGCACTGCCCCCTTCTCTACTGGTGCTGATCTGTCTGGGAGCCTTCCTGCTGCGGTCCTCCAGTGTTGCTTGAGAAAGAGAGACTTTCCAGGTACAAAATTTGCTTTATTTCACATTTGTTTTTATCAAACTTGTCTTTTTTTTTGCTTTTTCAATTTTTCACTTCTTTCTCCCATATTTCTTTTTTCTCCTGTACACCCATATACCCACACATATACTCGCACATATACACACCTACACACACCTATACACACCTATATACCTGTATAATTATATTTATTTGCTGTAATTTTATCATTATTGCATTTTTTGTGATTTTTTATTGAATATTATTTTCTGTTTTGCTTATGTATCTTTAGTATAGTTTTGGTGTTTGGTGTTTTGGTATAGAAATATGTATTTTACTTTGTTTGATCCGTGAGAATTTGTGCTTTCCAAAAATATATGGGGTTTCTGGGTTTTTTTTTTTTTTTTTACAGTTTGGGGGTCTTACCGCACATAATGCAGTCGGGGCTGAGTTGGCCAGTGTGAAAATTCATATGCACTATTTTTATTTGGGGTCCGCCCATGCCATTTGCTTTAGTATATCTATGCATATTGGGCATCAAACTGTTCGGTAGACCCTTGCCATCAATATTTAGGGTGTTTTACAATTGTATGTAAGAAATTGGGTGAGATATATGCGGCCAATTGCAATATTTTTAGGCGATTTTCAGAAATGTCATAAAAACCGCTGCCTTTAGCGTAGATTTGCAGTATGGTAGTTTGGAGTAGAAAGACATAATTACCTATTTTTGATTCGTCAGCATGTGTACTTTCCAAAAATATATGGCTCTGGGGGGTCTTTGTACTGTTAGGAGGGTCTTGTGGCAGACAATGCTCAGTCACAGATCTTTGTTCACAGAAAGCGAATCGGCAGCGGAAAAAAGAATGTGCACTGTTTTTATTTGGTGTCTGCACATGCCAGCTCCTTTGGTATATCTATGCATATTGGGCATCAAACTGTTCCGTAGACCCTTGCCGTCAATATTTAGGGAGTTTTACAATTGGATGTAAGAAATTGGGTGAGATATATGCGGCCAATTGCAATATTTTTCGGCGATTTTCAGAAATGTCATAAAAACCGCTGCCTTTAGCGTAGATTTGCAGTATGGTAGTTTGGAGTAGAAAGACATAATTACCTATTTTTGATTCGTCAGCATGTGTACTTTCCAAAAATATATGGCTCTGGGGGGTCTTTGTACTGTTAGGAGGGTCTTGTGGCAGACAATGCTGACTCACAGATCTTTGTTCACAGAAAGCGAATCGGCAGCGGAAAAAAGAATGTGCACTGTTTTTATTTGGGGTCTGCACATGCCAGCTCCTTTGGTATATCTATGCATATTGGGCATCAAACTGTTCCGTAGACCCTTGCCGTCAATATTTAGGGCGTTTTACAATTGTATGTAAGAAATTGGGTGAGATATATGCGGCCAATTGCAATATTTTTAGGCGATTTTCAGAAATGTCATAAAAACCGCTGCCTTTAGCGTAGATTTGCAGTATGGTAGTTTGGAGTAGAAAGACATAATTACCTATTTTTGATTCGTCAGCATGTGTACTTTCCAAAAATATATGGCTCTGGGGGTCTTTGTACTGTTAGGAGGGTCTTGTGGCAGACAATGCTCGGTCACAGATCTTTGTTCACAGAAAGCGAATCAGCAGCGGAAAAAAGAATGTGCACTGTTTTTATTTGGGGTCTGCACATGCCAGCTCCTTTGGTATATCTATGCATATTGGGCATCAAACTATTCCGTAGACCCTTGCCGTCAATATTTAGGGCGTTTTACAATTGTATGTAAGAAATTGGGTGAGATATATGCGGCCAATTGCAATATTTTTAGGCGATTTTCAGAAATGTCATAAAAACCGCTGCATTTAGTGCAGCTTTGCAGTATGGTAGTTTGGAATAGAAAGACATAATTACTTATTTTGGATTCGTCAGAATGTTTACTTTCCAAAAATATATGGTTTTGTGGGATCTTTGTGCTGTTAGGAGGATCTTGTGGCAGACAATGCTCACTAACAGGTCCTTGTTCACAAAGGCGAAACGGCAGAGGAGAAAATTCATATGCACTGTTTTTATTTGGGGTCCGCACATGCCAACTGCTTTGGTTTATCTATGCATATTGGGCATCAAACTGTTCAGTCAACCCTTGGTGTCAATATCTAGGGTGTTTTCTAATTGTATGTAAGAAATTGGGTGAGATAAATGTGGGCAATTGCAATATTTTCAGAAATCTAAAAACAGCTGCCTTTATCTCCAAATTTCGGAAAGGTTCTGGCTTGGTGCTTTGGAGTAGAAAGACATGCATATCCAATTTGGATTCGTGGGAATGTGTACTTTCCGAAAATATATGGTTTTCTGGGGTGAACATAATGTTTTCTACCTTTGCGCCCCCCAAACTATGTAAATGTGTTCATTTTGCAGTACCTGCAATGACAGACCTTATTGGGGGGGTCTTCATTTTGGGGCCCTTATATGCCACATGCTTGGGTACACCTATACATATTGGACACCAAACTGTTCAGACGACCTTAGGCTTTCATATTTGGGGTGATTTATCTTGATACCTAAAAGTATGTGGGAAATACGATGCTGCAGGTTGGAAAATTTGAGTTGATTTTTGGGAATGTCACCAAAATCACCAAATTTAGGATTGGTTTGCAGGGCCGCCATCAGGGGGGGACAGGGGAGACAAGCGTACCGGGCCCGGGCATGAAGGGGGGCCCGGCAGCGCTGCATTTTTTGAAGATCCGGGCCCCCCTTACGAGCGCCCGAGCCGTACGTCTTGCCTCTGTGCTGCCGAATGCGGAAGTGCCGAAAAGCCGAAGCCGATGCGCCGAAAAGACCCGAAGTCACGGAAAAAGCCGAAGTCACGAAGCGCCGAAAAGACCCGAAGTCACGAAAACAGCCGAAGCCGAAGTCCTGAAGCAGCGCAAAGACCCGAAGTCACGAAAACAGCCGAAGCCGAAGTCCTGAAGCAGTGAAAAGACCCGAAGTCACGAAAGGAGGTGAAGTTGAAGTACTGAAGCCGTGAGTTCAATTCCACTGAACACCAGTTTGTGTATTTTTTTTTTTTTAATCTCCTGGCCACCAATGTATTATTTTAATATTCTATAGGCCCCTGCAACCAATCTTTTTTTTAAAAACATGTTTTTTTGGGGCCCCAATTTTTTTTTTAACTCGTAAGGGGCCCCTGACGCCAATGTTTTTTTTTTTTTCAAAAAATTTTTTTTTTTTTTTTAATTTTTTTTGGGGCCCCAATTTGTTTTTAACTTGTAAGGGGGCCCCTGCCGCCAATGTTTTTTTTTTTTTTTTCAAAAAAAATTTTTTTTTGGGGCCCCAATTTGTTTTTAACTTATAAGGGGGCCCCTGCCGCCAATGTTTTTTTTTTTTTTTTTTCAAAAAAATTTTTTTTTTTTTTTCAAATTTTTTTTTGGGGCCCCAATTTGTTTTTAACTTATAAGGGGGCCCCTGCCGCCAATGTTTTTTTTTTTTTTTTTCAAAAAAAATGTTTTTTTTTTTTCAAATTTTTTTTTGGGGCCCCAATTTGTTTTTAACTTATAAGGGGGCCCCTGCCGCCAATGTTTTTTTTTTTTTTTTCAAAAAAAATTTTTTTTTTTTTTCAAATTTTTTTTTGGGGCCCCAATTTGTTTTTAACTTATAAGGGGGCCCCTGCCGCCAATGTTTTTTTTTTTTTTTTCAAATTTTTTTTTGGGGCCCCAATTTGTTTTTAACTTATAAGGGGGCCCCTGCCACCAATGTTTGTTTATTTTTTAGTTTTTTTTAAATTTTTTTTGTTGGGGCCCCAAGTTTTTTTTAACTTATAAGGGGGCCCCTGCCACCAATGTTTTTTTTAAAAAAAAAAAAATGTAATTTTTTTTTTTTTGGGGCCCCAATTTTTTATAAGGGGGCCCTGACCATCAATAGCTTTTTACAACTTGTGTGGGGGGGGTTACTTTTTTAGCGCTGATGTCTGTGTGGTCTTTTAACTGCGATGTGGAGTGGGCGGGAAAATGGGGTGGAGCTTGGTCGTCAGTGTGGGCGGGGCTCAGGGGGCCCCAAAAATTTTGTTGTACGGGGCCCCGTGATTTCTAATGGCGGCCCTGTTGGTTTGCGGCTTGGTACTTTGGAGTACAAAGACATGCATACCCAATTTGGATTCGGGGGAATGTGTACTTTCCGAAAATATATGGTTTTCTGGGGTGAACATATTTTTTCTACCTTTGCCGCCCCCCAAAACAATGTAAATGTGTTGATTTTGCAGCACCTGAAATGACAGACCATATGGGGAGTCTTCGTTTTGGGGCCCCTATATGCTACGTGCTTAGGTACACCTATACATATTGGGCATCAAACTGTTCAGCGGACCCCAGGCTTTCATATTTGAGGTGATTTATCTTGATACTCAATAGTATGTGGGACATACAATGCCGCAGGCTGGAAGTTTTGAGGTGATTTTTGGAAATGTCACCAAAATTGCCAAATTTAGGATTGTTTTACAGCTTGGTGCTTTGGCGTAGAAAGACATGCATACCCAATTTAGAATCGGGGGAATGTGTACTTTCTGAAAATATATGGTTTTCTGGGGTGAACGTATTTTTTTCTACCTTTGCCCACCCCAAAACGATGTAAATGTGTTGATTTTGCAGCACCTGAAATGACAGACCATATGGGGTCTTCATTTTGGGGCCCTTATATGCTACGTGCTTAGGTACACCTATACATATTGGGCATCAAACTGTTCAGCGGACCCCAGGCTTTCATATTTGAGGTGATCTATCTTGATACTCAATCGTATGTGGTACATACGATGTGGCAGGGTTGATGGTTTGAGGGGATGTTTGAAAATGTCCCTAAAATTGCCAAACTTAGGAAAGTTTTGCAGCTTGGTGCTTTGGAGTAGAAAGACATGCATACCCAATTTGGAGTCGGGGGAATGTGTACTTTCCAGAAATATATGGTTTTCTGGGGTGAACGTACTTTTTTCTACCTTTGCCGCCCCCCAAAACAATGTAAATGTGTTGATTTTGCAGCACCTGAAATGACAGACCATATGGGGGGTCTTCGTTTTGGGGCCCCTATATGCCACGTGCTTTAGTACACCTATACATATTGGGCATCAAACTGTTCAGAGGACCCCAGGCTTTCATATTTGGGGTGATTTATCTTGATACTCAGTCGTATGTGGGACATACAATGCCGCAGGCTGGAAGTTTTGAGGTGATTTTTGGAAATGTCACCAAAATTGCCAAATTTAGGATTGTTTTACAGCTTGGTGCTTTGGAGTAGAAAGACATGCATACCCAATTTAGATTCGGGGGAATGTGTACTTTCCGAAAATATATGGTTTTCTGGGGTGAACGTATTTTTTTCTACCTTTGCCCACCCCAAAATGATGTAAATGTGTTGATTTTGCAGCACCTGAAATGACAGACCATATGGGGTCTTCATTTTGGGGCCCTTATATGCTACGTGCTTAGGTACACCTATACATATTGGGCATCAAACTGTTCAGCGGACCCCAGGCTTTCATATTTGAGGTGATCTATCTTGATACTCAATCGTATGTGGTACATACGATGTGGCAGGGTTGATGGTTTGAGGGGATGTTTGAAAATGTCACTAAAATTGCCGAACTTAGGAAAGTTTTGCAGCTTGGTGCTTTGGAGTAGAAAGACATGCATACCCAATTTGGATTCGGGGGAATGTGTACTTTCCAGAAATATATGGTTTTCTGGGGTGAACGTACTTTTTTCTACCTTTGCCGCCCCCCAAAACAATGTAAATGTGTTGATTTTGCAGCACCTGAAATGACAGACCATATGGGGGGTCTTCGTTTTGGGGCCCCTATATGCCACGTGCTTTAGTACACCTATACATATTGGGCATCAAACTGTTCAGAGGACCCCAGGCTTTCATATTTGGGGTGATATATCTTGATACTCAATCGTATGTGGGACATACAATGCCGCAGGCTGGAAGTTTTGAGGTGATTTTTGGAAATGTCACCAAAATTGCCAAATTTAGGATTGTTTTACAGCTTGGTGCTTTGGAGTAGAAAGACATGCATACCCAATTTAGATTCGGGGGAATGTGTACTTTCCGAAAATATATGGTTTTCTGGGGTGAACGTATTTTTTTCTATCTTTGCCCACCCCAAAATGATGTAAATGTGTTGATTTTGCAGCACCTGAAATGACAGACCATATGGGGTCTTCATTTTGGGGCCCTTATATGCTACGTGCTTAGGTACACCTATACATATTGGGCATCAAACTGTTCAGCGGACCCCAGGCTTTCATATTTGGGGTGATTTATCTTGATACTCAATAGTATGTGGGACATACAATGCTGCAGGGTGGAAGTTTTGAGGTGATTTTTGGAAATGTCACCAAAATTGCCAAATTTAGGAACGTTTTGCAGCTTGGTGCTTTAGAGAAGAAAGACATGCATACCCAATTTGGATTCAGGGGAATGTGTACTTTCTGAAAATATATGGTTTTCTGGGGTGAACGTACTTTTTTCTAACTTTGCCCCCCCCCCCCCAATCTATGTAAATGTGTTGATTTTGCAGTATCTGGCATTACAGAACAGATAACTCAAATGGGGTGTCTACATTTTAGGGCCCCTATACACCACATGTTTAGGTACACCTATACATATTGGGCATCACACTGTTCAGTGAACCCCAGGCTTTTATATTTGGGGTGTGTTACATTGATACCTAATGATGAGTGGGAGATATGATGCTGTAGAGTGGAAGCTTTGAAGTCATTTTTCAAAAAATTCACCAATTTCTATAAAACATTATAACTTTAGGAAACAATTGCAACTTTGTAGTTTGGAGTACAAAGATATATTTACCCATTTTTGATTCACCAGAATCTGTTCTTTCTAATAATGGGTAGTTTTCTAGGGTAAACCTATTGTTAGTGGAATGTTTGGCCTTGAAATCAGAAGTATGCCGATTGGGGAGTGTTGCTTTGGAAATTTGGTAGTGTACTGCTTGTAGATTTTGATCTATACAAGTGAGAAATCTCCATAAAACTATATATATTTGGAATTGCCGCATTCAGGAGGCATAGACCTTTCCAAATCAGCTGTGTTCTTGTACATAAAATAAATGATGTTTCTGATATATGTGATTGTTCTTTGTGAAACGTGATTTTTTTCATTTTATTAGACACTTAGAAGCCTATATTTTTTATAGAAGTAGAATTACACCAAAATTCTTGCATATTTTGAAAGTTCAGGTTGTCCTGAAAAAAACAATATATTGTTATACTGGGTAAACTAAAAGACCACCCCAAGAAAGGCCCTTAAAGTGAAAGAGTACAAAATGTCTAAAAACTGCTTGGCAGTAGATATTCGCATCTAGTACAAAACGGCTGGCAGGGAAAGGGTTAAAAAAGTTCCTTACATTGAATGCAGCCATGGTGATAGCCATACAGCTATTTTTAAAGGCTGCTGTACAATAGACTCCTTTGTGCAGAACAATGATTGTATAGTATTTGCTCCTAACCCAATGTTTTATTGTGTAGTTTTATTGTATAGCACATGCTTATGATTCTATAGTTCATGGTGTAGTACATACACATACTGATGTATAGTTGGCACACAATGCCCTGTGTCTTTGGGTTTTGTAACTCCATTAGGTGCTTCTGCTGCTTCAAGATCTCTGTATGGCATTCAGCATCTTTGTCATCTTTGTCACTCTCAAGTTCATGAAGGTCTATTGTGAAAGACACATCATGGTGTGTTCCTGCTCATGAGCTGCTTGTTAGGCACCAAACAGTGAAATGTATATTGGGGTATAACATTTCCAGTTTTCCAGGTATTCAATTCCTTTTTTATTTAATATCTTTTTAATCAATAACTTAAGACTGATGCCTTTCCTCTGTTTTCTTTCATCTTAGGTGTGCGTGGAGAGAACACGAAAGGCTGACAACCAAAGGAAAATGGAAAAGGTAAAGGACAGATAACAGTAACAATCAATACAATAGTAGATATAAATGGGACAGACTTCTCAAAGTAAGGGATTTTCTCATAGAGGAATTGATTTTTTTTTTTTTTGCACAAATAGGTTTTTGGTATTTATGTAGCGTATACAGTACTTGTGATGTTTTCTCAGTAAGAGGAGCCGTTATCTCCCAAGATCCATGCAAACCGATGCGTATTTGACCCTGTTTTCATTTTAATCTATCCTCCACTCCACAAACTCAACAATATTCCCCCGTTATGAAGGTGTAACGCTTTCTTGGCCTATTCTGCCAATTAGGAGTTAAGGGTGACCAGCTAGGTTGTGAGCATGGGTTACATTGCGAATCCTCACCCAGGGCAGAGCCTTCGCCAAATGGAAGCTTCCCTTTTAAACTGTAGTTGAACTACAACTCACAGGCATATAAGTACAAAAATAGAATAATGGACGCCAGGAGGTTCTTTAAAAAGGTAAAACAGGAGCAGATTTATTATGCCAAAGGCAAATGACCACAGGTTTACTTACAATAGTTCTGAGGACACAGCAGATGGAATCACTTTGGACAGTAAAGGTTCACAGTCAGACATATGCGACTCCCAAAGGATATTGCAGATAGGTGTACATCAAATCCCAGTTCAACCGACGTTGCACAGTGAGGGGATCGGGATCAATCAGGTAGGGGTCAGGTAGTCCTTTGCTCACCTACTGCCCTAACAACTGAGGTCCCTGCTCTAAAGGCAAACAGGCCTTGGGAAAGCTACTTCCTCCTACAATCCTTGTTGGAGCGACAGCTGCTCTTTCTGCTACACCTCTCTGTCTTTCTCTCCTAGAGAGACTATAACAATATCTTACTATGCTAGCTGGTCCTCGTTCACGGGGTTACCTGGTCCCCGACTTAGCACTAAAGGTGTCAGGTCCCTTTAGGGTAAAGGCTTACTGGGGCCTATGGTGATCCCAGGCTCAATGGAGATTCACCTAGCAGCAGCACCAGGAGCCAAAGAGGAAGAGGACACTCCCTGCACAACACTATATAGCAGTGTGGCAGGGGAGTGTCATTACACTCTTTGTCCAATAGGTGTGGGTGTTACACTTTACCAGTTACAAGGGCTTGGCCCAATAACAGGGGAAAAGAGAACTAATACAAAAAGGTAGGGGATTAACTCTATAGGGATAGGATATCCTATAGGTCCCTACATACACCCGGGGGAAAAATCCATTTCGTCCCGACAATGGTGAAAGGATATAAACACAATAGTAACAAAGTGAATATATAAGTGCAAACCAACAATACCATTGAACATCACTCTTCTGGTACCCTCTCCTGAGGAATACCTGGTAACAATGGGTACTGTGGAGAAAAGAACAGTAAAGAGCAAAAAGTGCAATACTGTATTGGATAAGTTTCAGTGCAAATAACATCAGTTGCATAACTTTATTACATTCATGAGGTCCTTAAAGGAACACTCAGGCACTTAACTTACGATACTTGAACCATCCATAGTGTATCAGGAGGTCCAGGCACAGGCTTGGCTGAAAAGAAAATTTTTAGCATACATTTCTTTTCACAATTGAACACTCATTTTCAGTGCAGTTGAGTTACATGACCCCACCATAATCAAAAGCTTTATTCCATAGCACACCCCCCCCTACCCAAGTGTACAAAGTCACTGAGAGCCACTTGGGGAGTAGTAAAGCGAAGAATAAAGGTGCTACTCAGCGAGTAGTTAGAGGTAGAAGAGTTTTGGTGGGGGCTCAGCAGTCTTTGTCTCATGAACCCAACTATTTACAAGTTCCAGACAATGTTCAGAAGTCCAGAAATGGAGCAATGAGTGAACAAACACAAAATGAAGAAGGCCCAAATCTTGGGGCATCAAATCTTGAAGAACAATGAAGAAGGCCCAAATCTTGGGGCATCAATCTTGAAGAACAATGAAGAAGGCCCAAAACTTGGGGCAAATCAAACGACGTCTTCAAGTGTAAACAAGACATCTCTAAGAGGAATACTCACTCATAGAGGCATACTGAAAATGTTACAACACACAGGGTCCAGCCGGATCCACTGTGGACAGCTCAAGAGATCATACCATACTTTTCCAGGGTATGTTCATAGGACAGATAGTAGGAAGGGTGAGGTTTCTCTACCTTCCCTCCATTAGGCAGAGTGGACGCCAAGCTGAAGAAGCGGTCCTCTTGAAACTTCCCACAACTTTTAACATGGTGTTTTAAGATGGTACGCCCATACCACCATTCGCTGAGGGTGTCACAGAGGAAGACCATGTCACGCTGCCGCTTCTGTGGATCGCTCTGGAACAATCCCTTGGGTCCCACATCTGTTTTCTTTAACAATTCTCCATACAGCCATTCTTCCAAATTCTTCTCCACTTCGTCATAAACCCACTCAGGTGCATAGGGCATTGGATAACCCCAACGGTCACGAACACGGGCATTGATAATACGTTGCACCCGTGAAACTGTGCGTGCCTTCTTGGGGTCGGCCCTTCCCTGAGCGACCCAGAATCCTTGAGCCTCTGGAGAAAGCAATGGTTTAGACAAGCAGGCAACAGGCTGCTGAGAATTGGAATACTCTGTTGGAACCACTGTGGATGAAGCCTCATCCTCAGGTGCAGTGGTTGGCGTAGGAGTAGCAGGCCTAGGCGTGGCCGGTTTGGGTTTAACAGGCCTAGGAGTAGCAGGCCTAGGTACAACATCAGGGTTCCTGCGCATAGAACTCCCCCTCCCTCCAGGTGGAACACGTGGCTTCCCACTCAGTGTGGCTGCATCCCCACTAGCGCCTACTCCCTGTGACCGGGAAATAGACAAAGCCTTAAGAGGTGTGGGCAGGCTCTGTATGCTGGGTGGCCGCACTGAGGAGAGGTGATGAGGATATGCGGGAACAGGTGCAGGAGCAGAGTCTCCTGACACTGAAGACAGTCCATCTGTGTCTGTGGCGATGGATTTGGTCTTTATGCCCTTTTTAGGATCAGCATAAAGTACATAGGGACCTAACCAGCACTCGTGAAAGCAATGGGGGCACGAAGAGTGGAAATTACAGGTCTCTGTGGATAGTTCACGGGTACAGTGCCCGCAGTAAGGAACAACTATCCGGTTAAAGTGGACATTGAGCTTTTCACCATATGTCCCGGCCCAAATATATCTAAGGCCAAAGTCTACATCTTCTATGTCCTCATCCGAGAACAGCGGGGCCCCAGACAGGTTTTCCTCCGCATCCGCCCAACCTTCCCAAGAATGGTCAGCCATAATTATGGAAAAAGGTTTTACCGGCAAGAAGAATGTAGATAGTAAGTCCTCCACTATACCCGCAGCTGCAGGGTAATTAGCAGTGAGGTCCGGAAGGTCTGCACGTGGATGGGCCACAGCCGTGGTCCGTGATGGTGCAGCACCTTGAACAGGAGCGATGCAGAAATCCTCCGGTTTTTCTGAAGTGAAGAGCGGTAGCAAGCAGATACCGCTGGTGTGAAGGGTGGAAGTGCGGTGAAACTTTCTAGGCAGCCGCCGGAAGTCCACAGGCACAAACAGGTGGAGTAGTGATGCACACGTCCTCTCTCTGCAAAGTCCCTTCACAAAATGGCGGCGGGACGTGACGTCAGGGACCGCCTTAATCCCAAAGCGCGCCAACAGTTTACTGCGCGGGAAAAAGATTGGCGCCAGCGAAATCTCGCGCTAGCGAGACTTGAGCTATGGCGCAGGCTCGTGTATCGGGAAATAGAACCTCCAAGCCCGAACCCACGGCCCTGAGATACTAGGGGAAAGTACCTAGTAAATTTAGTAGCAAAGATGTGCAGGCAGCCTTTTGCCAATCTGGTCCGCCGCCTGTCACGAAAATTTAAAGCGACAGTGCACAAAAACACTAAATCACAAAAATACAAAAATAGCCTGGATTTAGGGGCGTGGCCCCACGTTGGGCGCCAAAATGTAACGCTTTCTTGGCCTATTCTGCCAATTAGGAGTTAAGGGTGACCAGCTAGGTAGTGAGCATGGGTTACATTGCGAATCCTCACCCAGGGCAGAGCCTTCGCCAAATGGAAGCTTCCCCTTTAAACTGTAGTTGAACTACAACTCACAGGCATATAAGTACAAAAATAGAATAATGGACGCCAGGAGGTTCTTTAAAAAGGTAAAACAGGAGCAGATTTATTATGCCAAAGGCAAATGACCACAGGTTTACTTACAATAGTTCTGAGGACACAGCAGATGGAATCACTTTGGACAGTAAAGGTTCACAGTCAGACATATGCGACTCCCAAAGGATATTGCAGATAGGTGTACATCAAATCCCAGTTCAACCGACGTTGCACAGTGAGGGGATCGGGATCAATCAGGTAGGGGTCAGGTAGTCCTTTGCTCACCTACTGCCCTAACAACTGAGGTCCCTGCTCTAAAGGCAAACAGGCCTTGGGAAAGCTACTTCCTCCTACAATCCTTGTTGGAGCGACAGCTGCTCTTTCTGCTACACCTCTCTGTCTTTCTCTCCTAGAGAGACTATAACAATATCTTACTATGCTAGCTGGTCCTCGTTCACGGGGTTACCTGGTCCCCGACTTAGCACTAAAGGTGTCAGGTCCCTTTAGGGTAAAGGCTTACTGGGGCCTATGGTGATCCCAGGCTCAATGGAGATTCACCTAGCAGCAGCACCAGGAGCCAAAGAGGAAGAGGACACTCCCTGCACAACACTATATAGCAGTGTGGCAGGGGAGTGTCATTACACTCTTTGTCCAATAGGTGTGGGTGTTACACTTTACCAGTTACAAGGGCTTGGCCCAATAACAGGGGAAAAAAGAACTAATACAAAAAGGTAGGGGATTAACTCTATAGGGATAGGATATCCTATAGGTCCCTACAAAGGTCTTTCAAGGTGCTTTAAAAATCCATGGGAACCTCATGTTATTCTTTTCACTTTCTCTGATGCTTTTGTGACCAGGGAGATTTTAAGCAACAAATGATAAGTTGAGAAATCCCTCATTGATGGTTCTGATGTCTCATGAGAAAGAGAGCTATTAACTTAAGCAAATACTCCACAACCCCCAAGTTCAATAATAGAAATGAAAGGGAACAAAACAATATTATGAACCAATAAAAACTAAGCTGACAAGCCTCTTTCTCTCAATTTCTTACAATTACCATTGCATATCTACAGGGTTTGGGAAGGGATGCACTGCATCATCTATGGGGTTAGGGCCCCTGTGAGTCAACAAAGTATCATTTATTTGAGTTTGCCTGAATTTCCTATAAGTTTATTATCTTTGTCTCAGCTGGCAGTCAATTGTTTTTGAAACACTAATATCAAACTCACAGGTCATCAGTAAAAAACAAAATATCCACTAGGAAACATTTAGCATTCAGCAAAGCAAAACCGAGACCTTTATATGATAGAGAATTCAACACTTTTCCTGATGTGATTTTATCCCTTCTATAAGAAGGTTAAAATAAACTGTATTTTTTCCATTCCCATCCAGCAATAAATAGGTTAAGCTATCCAGGCTTAGATATAAGATAAAAAGGCTCTTGTGAACAGAAATTCTGACATTTAATTTCCACGCTTCTCTCTCACGCAGATGAGCTTCAGGAGATGTGCAGTTATCCCTATAAAATTGTTGGCGTTGCCAGTCCAGAGTTCTTCTATGATATATCAAACAGGATCAACAGAGGATGCCAGTTGCCTAGGTGATTAAGCTTTATATTGTTAGCTTTCTTAGACAGCCTTTTCCATGTTGTCCACAGCAAAGATTAATTGTGCTCTAGATTCCGGCCCTTTAAATGGAATCGATCGATTTTCCGAGTAACGGTTAGACAGTTGCCGCATGCATGTAGAATTTATAAGTGTCATTTTGAATTTTTTCTATTGCGATTAACGTTAACGCAACTGGGATAAATGTGCCATGGAGTTTAAAAAAACAATATTGCTTAATGAGAAGAACCTAAATCTGGCCTTTCGTGATGCAAAAAGAAAAGCAGAGGTCAAAAGTGATACATGTGCTTCACATAGAATGTATTTACTGTACCAAACCTTTATACTGAGTGCTACACAAATGTTTCTAGCTGGTCATTTTTGAGAAAAGTATTTTCTAGGCAGGTGGTGAAGCATAAGGAGACAGCAACTAAACATAACCTATAATAGATCTAGATTGATGCATTCTATGTGGTATGGTGTGGATGGAATAGCAACAAGGAGACATTCTGTTTTGAGGAATTATGAACACATGCATAAAATCAAAATTATGTGCAACATTGCACCCAGTTGATGCTGCTACCAAAGATGATTGATAAAGAGCAGAGTGCCAAATTGAATATCTGCTGCCCTGAAATTTGAGAAATAAAAGCATTTAAAAGATTTTATTGGAGTGTTGTTGCTTGAAGAGAAAACCCAAATGTTCTTGCATCCATCCATGCTCTTAAATCTATGCCTTGGGCCTTGTTGCTTCTACTTTTTCTGAATAGGGTATAAGGTACAAGCACAGGGATTAACACTTGTCTTGATAGAAAAGCATTTTTCAAGATTTTATTGGAGTTCTGCTGCTTGAAGAGAAAACACAAACGTTCTTACATCCATCCATGCCTTTCAATCTATGCCTTGTGCCTTGTTGCTTCTACTTTTTTTTGAATAGAGTTCAAGGTACAAGTACAGCGCGCAGCAATGCTGGAAAATTAACACTTGCCTTGAAGGGTTGTTACTTACAGGGTTCCCTTTTCAAGGTTCCCCTACACACAACTAACTTGGATACATAATGATTCCCGTGCCATGGACCATGGCCATTACCAAAGTTGCAAATAGCACTGTGTTGGAATTGCTGAAACCTGCACCCACACTGATGTTACCAAGAAGAAAGTATAGGAAAGGGCAGCAAGACACATGTGTATGTGTTATTATGTGTATGTGTTATTACCTTTGTGAAAGGTGTTTCTGTGTCTGTTACAATGAGGTTACTGCAGAGAGACACGTCAGTATGGCTTTACTGTCAGCTTAGGTAAAATAAGGATTTCTTTTATCTAGACTCATGTGAAACAGACCACGGATATTAGAGAGGTAAAGCTCAAAAATGGCCCTTAGCGCTGCACTAAGAAATATGTATTTAATAAGCACAAGGGGAGCCATTACTGGTAGGTAAGTGTGCCTCATTGTTGAGGATTTGACATATAAGGACAGCATGATGCTTATTCTTAGAAGATGCAACACTGATTAGTTCTGTTTGTTTAGCATCTGTGACTGAGATATTTCTTGGCAGCAAATTCATTTTGTATCAGACTATTTTTCATCTTGATGTTGTGTGAGACATGAATGATAGCTTAACCCTGCCTATGATCACATGGGTATGAAAAAAAATTGTTTTCTAATAGCTTTGCCATCTACAATGCAAAGTGGGTCCTGTAGCTTTGCATGGTTTCCTCCACTGCTACAAGGGCCTATTTATATTTTTTGTGTGTCACGATTGGCACCCTAAATTCAGAACCAATGCTAAGCACCCTGTTCTCGGCTCTAGTTTCTGCCTTTAACAGCCTCCTTTCACCTCGGGAGGAGCCCTCGGCTATTCGGATGCCTTCAGGTCTTATTAAGAGAGGTGCAAAGCGAGGGCTCCTGAACAAGCAAAGGGGCACGACGGTAATGCAAAGTCTTTTGGGCAGAAGGTCACAGTACAAGGTGTAGAAAGAAAGCAAAGTCAGATCGGGGCAGGCAGAGTACAAGCGGAGTCAAACATGCAAAGGATCAAACCAGGAGATCAATCAGAAGGGTTAAGGAATAGAGTAGTTGGTTACCAGTCAGGGTCAGGATTTCGGAAGTCAGGATCATCAGAAGCAGGCAGGGGTCAAACCAGGTAATCAAAATCACAGAATAGCAGAAACTCAATTAGCACAGAAGCACCAGGAAACTCAGGAAGAAGATCCTATAACGGGCAATGTGAAAATACAAACTGCACCTTTTAATACATTTGAAATTCGTGCATTGCGTGATGGCATCATAAAGCGAATGCGCCCATAAACCAGGAAGAGGCCCTCAGAAGATTTAGAAGAGGAACCACAGCGTGGCGGGCGTCCCCACCTCCCACTAGACCACCAGGGTGAGTGGTTACATTGTGTTAGTGTTTGAAGCAGACAGTTGGGTTTGTGCATTGGCCAATGTGCTGACGTTACTTGTTGATGCATGGTACAAATGCTGGTTTCTCTGTATTCTGTAGGTATACAAGAATGGGACTAAACAGTATGGAACTAGAGCACCCTCCCTCTCTTCACAGCTTTTATTATCTGTTTGGCTTGATACATTAGGGAGAAGACCAAGATAGTTGCATTTGTTTCTACTTTTATGACCAAGATAGTTTTTAAATGATAGATGGATAATTAAATAGAAATGATGTTTTAAAGTACAAAAAAACCCCACTTTTTTATATTACTGCTAAGGTTTTCGTTTCCATTGGCAATTATGCCTGCAAATCTAGTTTATCGAGATACTTTTCAATGGGATGAGTATAAAAGCCCACTCACACATGTCAGTCAAACAGTGTCCTTGGCCTGGAAGATGATAAAATACTATATATAATACAGACACAAACTATTAATTGTTTTCAGTTTAATATTCTTGATTGAGATCCTTGACCTAAGAGACCACTATACAAGGGATGGGCTGGTTCATGCATGTGTTGGTGTTAGATACAGATCAGTGATGAAACAAATAGTGTGCTGCTCTGCCTCAATAAACATTTTCTGGAATAGTTTCCCCAAATCCCTCCCAAAAATTCGACCCTGCTTTGTGGTCCATAATAATTGTAATACCTGTAACCTAGTGAAAATAAATATCAAATACATATTGTATTACAGGTCATGATGTGCAAATACATGCGGCAGGTGCAAGGTTGCATCAAATTTTCGCGTTTTAACGATGGCGAATCAAAGTGCTTTCTTCTGCAGCCTTCCTATCTATGCAGCCTTATTGGGACTGTCTGGTGGAGAAGGACACACTTCTGACCAGCAACCAGTACTATTCAAATACAGCCTTTCCATTTACTTGAGTCTGGTAACCAGAATGAAA
Organism: Xenopus petersii; assembly: GCA_038501925.1. Lineage (NCBI taxonomy): Eukaryota > Metazoa > Chordata > Amphibia > Anura > Pipidae > Xenopus > Xenopus petersii. Next base: position 107,073,329 of record CM076677.1, read on the forward strand.
GCATTCAATCTGTCTATTGTACATTTTTATATTTATCAAAAAGAAGAGGTAAGAGGAGGAAGCGAGCAGAGAGCATGGAAGGCAGGGTTACATTGCCTGCATCTCTTTGAAAAGGCTAACTTCCAGCTGATGGCTTTTTTCCTCAATTGATTTTCTTCTGAAAATAAAAAGGCATGGATTAATGTTCAAAAAATTTTCAAGTATCAACATGAAGCTCAAAATTAATTTTGCTGGCAGGCAGCAGGGTATTGATATTTTCAAATGTCATTCAAAGCTTCCAAACAAAATAATTGAAACAAGAATACAACTTGCGCACGTGGCTCTCCTTTCTGAGAAATGCATGTTTTTGTTTTTTTTGTAATATCGTTTAACCCTGACTTCTGCCGGCTAGTGTTCAAATAAGAAAGTCAAAACTTCTACGATAAACACATTCTCAACAACAAAGATGCGGCAACCTCGGCAGGTCTGAGATGGCGGACTTTCGGATTCTGACTTTCTGCTGCAATGGACTTTAAAAAACAATTTTAGTCTTTAAAAAAACCTGAAAAATTAGAGTTTTGCACCAAAAAGCCTGACTGGAGTTTAGTAAATAACCCCCTCAGTTGTGTCCTTAAATAATTCATGCAGGAATAATAGTTTTTTTTTCTATTACATCTTTTTTCTTTTCTTTTCCATGCTTTTTGTATCCACTGAGCAAGGTTAAAAGGATTAACTTGTTTAGTTTTATACTAGTGGTTTTATGCAAATGTTAAATGCCAAATGGTATTGATCTTTTTGTATCTTCAATTTTGCTGTTGTTTTGATCTTGAATCTGCTGTTATTCAATTGTTCCAAAGTATTTTGCCTGTTTAATGAAAGTCTCAATAAAATTTTTGTGAAAAAAAAGGTCACATCATGGACTGGTGAGTAAAACCAGTAACCAGTAAAGCATTCCCTAACCCCCCATTCTCATATAATGGTCGAAATAATTAATGGCTGCATACTGAGTGAGTTGTAGTTGTGCAAATTTGATCTATTTAGCCAAAAAACATACAAAAAGGGCAACACTTTGGGCCCTCCAGATCCTTTATCAAGCTTGAGTATAAGCTCTTCATATCCGCTACCTATACATTAATGGTCAGTGAATGTTGCGTCTTGGTGATTAGTAGCATTTGGTGGGTGGCAGGAGATTTTGATGCTTTTAAAAGGGTCTCTTATGCTTCTCTGCTGTGTATTCATCTTTGGATACTGTATACCCTGACAATGTAAACAGAGCTGCTCAAAAAGCAGACTGAAAGATGAGAAGAATATTGCCACCCTCTTCAGAGAGAATCTCATTCTATTGTCCTATTCTGAAAGGCAGCGGAGACAGAATGTGCATTTTGTTATGGTATTTACTGATAAACATTGCTAATAAAGAGGTTAGTGCAGGACATATTACTGGAGGGTTTAGAACGTATTTTATTAATTAAAAATGTCTTGTATTACTGTTCCAATGTTCTTTAGTTCATTTTAGGAGTATAAAATCAGGCAAATGTGCTTATTAACAAAACTCCAGTACGGATTACTTTTATTAAATTACTGAGGGAAGGCTATAGATATTTGGCAAGTCTCTGTATTGTTATAGTGGTCTGACCTTGAATCAAGTCATATTTACATAAAAATTACTTAGTAGTGACGGGCGAATGTGTCGTGTTTCGCTTTGCTGAAAAATCCCAAAAATTCGCAAATTGCGGGAAACAGCAAAAAATTCCCAAAAAATCGTGAAATCGGAAAGTTCACAAAAAAAACGTGAAATTTGTATGTTTTCACAAAAAAATTCTTAACAATTGGACATTTTCACAAAAAAATCATGAAAATCGGAAATTGACGCTCACGAATTTTCACCGGCGAATTTTCGCGGGAGATTTGCAAATGTTTTCTCTGGCGGCGAAATGTGGAAATTCGCTGCGAATTTGTGCCAGGCGAATTTATTCGCCCATCACTATTACTTTGAAGTTGGAAAAGGTGTCATTTCTTAAACAAGTTATTATCTTTACTGAAAAACTTTATAGACAATTTTCGTTCTTCAAAGTAGCAAATACTCCAAACTGTTCCATCTCCTGGTCTCATAACCCACCTCAGGTGGTAGAGTCAATGGAGGAGCCAAAGGAACAGTCAAATTCAAGGGGCTGGAGGTGCCAAAGGGCAGGGAGATTCTAATTCCCCTCTGGGTTCTCTGAAGCTTCAAGTTGTGAAGATGATCATGGGGGCAACCTATAAGAGACCAAAGACAAACACACATACAAACACCAGTTGAGGTTGGACCAGAAGAAAAAATGAGTTCAGATGAGCAGACTGGTGGATAATCTCTAAGTGGAGAGTGGGTGAGCCCTATATGATAATGGTGCAATGGGAACACTATGCCTAACTGATCCACCTCATTAAACTCAAGCTCACCCATTCTGTGCCATGGCAGAAGTAACATCAAGGATGACTCCTACGAAAAAAACAAAACATTTTTATATCTAAAGATTTAACAAGAACATAATGGCTATTTAAACAAATTAGGAATGATTCAGTCTATTCAACAAGCTCAAAGCCTAATAAGTGATGACTGAATAGCATCCCAGTGTCACCTTTACAGATATGTTTAATTTGAAATAACATATTATATAAAGTACATACAGATGAAGCCACTTGGATTTGTGAGTTAAATGCATCATGACTCAGGGTTAATTGAAGAAACTGTGTTATCTAAAGTCATCTTAACTCATTAAATGCATTTAACCTTTTCATTAGCATACCAAAGCACCATTGTTCACAATGGTGAATGCTTTAATTAGATGGGATGTTGTTACGCAGTTTTCTGTGTTAAATGAGATAAATGGGATATCTGTGTTTAGTTATTCTGTGTCAAACAGACAAACCAAAGTGGCTGCATCTGTAGCTTGTTATTATTTTATCACTGTATTAAAAAAATACACGTTATAATTATACTTATATTTAAATAATTATATTTAAGCTTTGTGTATTCAATAATGAATCTGTCTAGAAACACTGCACATGCAGTATTATTACAATTAATATTTTACAGCAATGATTAATACATCTAGCAAATATATTGTCAATTTTTTGTTTTCATTTTGGATACGGCTCAGTAAGAATGCTGGGAAACCTCTGTGTTATGTTGTAATAAAGGAGTAAAACCTTTATTAATAATAATACTTGTATTAATTAAAATAAATATATTAATACAAATATACAGGATCAATGATTAAACCTTTTGATATACTGCTTGTGAGCAATAACTTACACACACACAAGTAAAGGTAGAATTTAAAAATATTTACTTAGCTTCGTATGATGGTAATTACAAGAATAGCCAGTTCAGCATCAATCAGTCAACACAATCGGGGAGCTCCGCAAACCTTTGGGTACATGAACCTCAGGTTCCCGACAATCAAGCGATGATCCAAAATCCTGGCACTCTTTCAGGAGTCCGAGGTGAAGCTCCCATTCAAAAGTAAATGGTGTCCTTTATACTAAGCAGCTACAGAGATCTTTAACCCCAAATGCTGACCTAGGCAACATTATTATCTTATTGTCCTAAAAGATCAGCAAGACTTTAGTTTATTACTCAATCTGAGTTTTGTCTGTCTGCTGTCTGTTTATTTATTCTAAAGACATCTGCTGGGTAACCATACCTGTGTTTACTATGGCATGTTTACCCAGCAATATATGTAGAACAAGGACACCTTACTTCTTATCTTTACAATAGCTCTCTTAAATGTGCTGAATTTACTTCACTGGCTAAAACGAAATAAATCTCAGATCAGAACTATATGTTGTAAATCATAAAATTAAATTAGAAAATACCCACTACACTACATTCCACCCCTTGATTTACAAAATGTATTGATTTGAGTCTATTCAATATATAATATCAGTTTTACGAATAGGTAATGTGTCTATTGTTTCTGCAGCACACTTACTGAAACATACACTGATTATTTTTATAAAAATAAAAATTCCTAAAATTAAGATAAAAAATATTGCAATATACATAAGCAGTTGTTGTCCCCACTGGCCCAACCAGCTAAATAGCCATCCTGTATTCTGTGCATGTAATTTGGCTACTGACTTTCTAGCTTCAGCTATATCATCCTCTATTTCAAGACTTTTGTCTGATATATATGTGCAACATTCATCTCCAATTAAAGCACATACACCTCCCTTTGAAGCTAGAATATAATCTAATGATGCTCTGTTTTGCAAAACTACTAATCGTATTTGTCTGACTTCCTCAGTAAGAGTAACCAGACCATCTAATGTGTTGTTTAAAGCATGTTCAATTATTTTAGACATTCTCCTCATCATTTGTACAGTTCTGGCTACTCCATAATAGGGTATTAAAACCATAGCCAATCTATATGCTTCTGAAGTATCCCACCCTTCAGGCAAGTCATCATCATGAGATGAAGTAATATGACGTTTCCAATTTCTTACATGCCCTTGTGGGTTTCCAAATAATATTCTGAATTTAGGTGCTACATTACCTATGTAACAAATTCCTGACCAATTATGTGGTAACCACTTATAAGCATTATTTCCGCAAATATGATACAATTGGTTAGGTAATGGGGCACAAGTTGCTTGATATAACTGATATTGCCAGTACATTCCTACTCTGGTATCATTTGATGGTAAGATTTTACAACAAACCAGAGAACTTATACTTGACATTTCACAAATATGTGTAATATTCCTAGTAACTTGATAATCAAATGAACATTGCTTGACATAAAACATATAAAATACTTCCCCTTGTCCTGCCACCATCACATGTGTGTTATTAACTTTATTAATAACATATCCACATTGACTGTCTCCCAACCACACAGTCTCGTTTGTTTGGTTTTTCTGAACACACAGAATCCCTGTTGATCTACGAGTTAACTTTAACTGTTGTTCTCTTTTAGTATCTGCATAACTATTGCATTTCTTTGCAGTCATATTGAAAACTGTGTTCCATTCAGGATCAGTTCTGTTTATCCAACTCATATTAAATGGCAATCCATAACGTGGAATTCCTTCTTCAGTGGCATGTGGGATTTTGCCACATATCCAGCAGTTAGTTACATTAAAAACTTCGGCAGTGGCTCTCAATGTCTCATGATAAAAATTTCTTTCTGCAATAGCTCTTGACAGGCAGACCACGATCATCAGTAAACAAAGCAGACCTCTCATGGCAACGGTATTAATCTGTGGAGAGGAACATAAACAGGCTTATCTTCAGCATCCATTAAAACCAATGCTGTTGACCCAGGTTCCCAGGCCACAATTTCTCCTTTTCTACCTGTTTTTCTACCCCTGTCTGTTACACTTGGAGCTACCCATACCTTTGTTCCCAACTGTGTGGAATACATATTTCCCTTCACTTTCAATCGTTTTGGTATAATCACTATTTGGCCTATTTTTTGCCCTTTCTGAAACTGTGCCCGTCCAAAAGGAACAAGGGTGACACAGTATTCCCCCAATTCAACTTTTGTTACCTCAAGATCCCAATCACATTGAGTGGTTAAATCAAAATCTGGGATGAATTGTAAGTCACATGTTGGATCTATTTCAATAATTCCTGTTGGTACCAATATAGATGTCATTGGTAATAGAGAATGTTCTTCACCTTCTATAACTAAATTTTTATGCATAACCACAGGTATTGGCTGAGATGTAGGAACTGTTGGCCCTTTTGTAGTCACAGTAACTACCCAGTCTGAACTATTCTCCTCACTCCCTCCCAGCATTCTTTGAATAGGAGTGCTATGTCCTATTGATCTATTGTTTAGTAAGTAAACTGCCTCTTGTAACACCTTATCCCATCCCGTTAATGTGTGTGTAGGTGTAAGTTTGCGAATTTGTTCCTTTAAAAGACCATTCATTCTTTCAATCAACCCTGCTGCTTGAGGATGATAGGGAATATGAAACACCCAGTGTACACCATTGTCCTCCGCCCATTGTTTTACAGTCTGTCCAGTGAAATGTGTGCCATTATCTGACTGTATTTCTTGAGGCATTCCATAGTGTTCAATCAGCAGTTGCATTAATCGTAAGGTAGTTTTTTGATCTGCACTTTTTGTTGGAAATACTTGTATTAGTCCACTGTATGTATCCACAGCAGTTGCACAATATTTCAAACCACCCCTTCCTCCAGGTAGTGGTCCAATAAAATCAACTTGCCATACTTGTCCTGGCTTTTGTCCTCGATGAATTTTCCCAGGCATAGGGGTCAAGGGTGGCCACTTTTTGGCTTCCTGACATATAGGACATTGAGCAATAATATCCTTTGCTTGGATCTGTGTTAGAGGTATTCCTCTCTGCTGTGCCCACTGCCAAGTACTTTGAACTCCTCTATGTCCTGTTTGGCTGTGAGCCCATTTGCCCAACAATTCCAATGTAGTCTCTTCTTGTTGTGCATTAAAGACTTGTGCTAGACCATCTGCTATTTCATTGTTTATATTTCCATTGTGAGCATTAACATGACCCACTTGTATAAACCTCTTTTTTCCTTGAAACCATAAATAGTCCCATACTTGAGGCCCACCCCATAGCTCCTTTCCATTTACCTGCCAGTTGTCTTTTTTCCAGGTACAAAGCCAGGTAGTGAGTAAATACGGCCCAGCTGTCTGTATAGATAACCAAGTCCCCTGAGGTTTCTTGGACAACCATATAAACAGCTTTTAGTTCAGCATATTGACTAGAACCACCTTCTCCAGTTTGATGAATCACAGTTTCTGAACTAGGCTGAAAGGCTGCTGCAGTCCATATACGCCCCTTGGAAGTGACTTTAGCTGAGCCATCTGTAAACCATGCTTGTAATTTATCTTTTGCTGATAATTCTATCCATGGTGGGGCTTCCTTGAATGGTGACTCCTCTATCTGCAATAAAGGTAATTGAGGCTCATTTGATTCAAAGCTAACAAGGCCAGCAATTTGTTGTGATAGCTTACTAGGGTCCTGAGAAGATATTCCTCTTTCACTAAGATACCATTTCCACTTCTGTAAGGTCTGTTTCTGAGCCACACTTGTACGGGATTGTAGCCCTTCCTGTCTTACCCACCCAGCAATAGGTAAATCAGTCCTCACAGTCACAGGTTGCTGTTTGGTGGTGGGCTCAACATGTTGTAAAGCAGTATATGCAGCTAGCAATTGCTTCTCCAATGAGCTGTACTTTTTCTGAGTAGTTGAAAACTGCTTAGACCAAAATCCCAAAGGTATTTTTCGATCCCTTGAATTAGGCCCTTTTTGCCACAGTCCTCAAGACATTCCATGGTCTGTTACTGCTATATCTAGGAAAAATGGCTGATCTGGATGGATAGGGCCTAGTGAATGATGAGTTCTTACAGTTTATTTGGCTGTATCAAGTGCCAGTTGCTGTTCAGGTCCCCAAATAAACTCAGCTTTTTTCCTAGTAATATTGTAGATAGGTCTGAGAATAAGACCCAGGTGTGGAATAAAAGGCCTCCAAAATCCAAGCAGGCCCAACAAACTCTGAGCTTCTTTCACATTTTTTGGTGATTTGAGGGCAGCAATTGAATCCAACACAGGCTGTGGAATAGTTTTCACTGGTCCAGCCCAAATCATTCCAAGAAATTTGACGCTTGTGGCTGGTCCTTGGATTTTTTCTGGATTTATGGCCCATCCTCTTTTCTGTATATATGCCACTACTGTCTGTAAGTCCTTTTTCACTTGTTCCTCTGTGCTGCCTGAGATCATAATATCATCAATATAGTGAAACAACTTACAATCCAGTTTAGGTAGCATACCCAAATCCCTGGCCACCAGTCCATGACATATTGTGGGAGAATGCAAGTACCCCTGGAGTACCACAGTTAGTGTATATTGTTTTCCCTCCCAGGTGAACGCAAATTGATCTTGTGATTCCTCAGCAATTGGAATAGAAAAGAAAGCATTTGCCAAATCTAAAACCGCATGCCAATCTCCAGCAGTTTGTGTCATATCTTCAACAAGAGATACCATATCTGGGACAGCAGCTGCAAGAGGTGGGGCTACTTTGTTTAAACCTCGATAGTCCACAGTCATTCTCCAACTTCCATCCTTTTTCCTCACAGGAAACACTGGAGCATTAAATGGACTTACTGCTGGTCAAAATACTCCAGCTTCTAATAAAGCTTGAATAGTTTCAGTGATTTCCTTGTGGCCTCCGGGTATGCGGTATTGCTTGAGGTTGACAGGGTGCTTAGGCGGAGGGATGTACACTGGTGTCCACTTGGCATGTCCCCTTAAAATTGGTTTAACTGCAGAAACAGAAAAAGAACGAACTGAGGTACCAAATACATACATGCCTGAATCAGTATGGATAGTCTGGCCCCTTAAAATATCCATTCCTAGTATGTTATCAGGTAGCTCAGATATTAAAACTTGTGCTTTAAAAATGGGACCCTTTCCAATCTGTAATCTGCAGTGAACCTTGTATGTTGACCTCCTAAACCCTCTATAGCTACCATCCCTGCACTTTGTCGCTTTTGATTCCCATGAAACAAAGTTACCTCTGCCCCTGTATCTAGAAGTGCAGTAACCCTTTGTGGTTTTGATTGTCCCTGCCAATAAATTGCCACTGATATATAAGGACGTTGATCCCCTGGTTTCATTGTATTGATTTTAACCAGTGGCACAGAGGATCTGCCATCCTGTCAATCTATGGGGCTAGGCACCTCCCAACATCTCTCTTTATGTTTAGCCAATTCCTCAGCCGCTTCCCTGTATGGGTTGCCTTTATTGGAAGAAGCCGAATGAGTGACAGGGATATCCTCTATATCACTGGTTGTCACCTTTTTTGGTTCAGTTGATTTCAACTTCCCCTTTTGTTTAAGTTGTTTCCAGAGCTTCAGCATATCGGTAGTAGGAATACCATCTATTTCATGTACTGGAACTCCACTTTGAAGCAAATCTGAAAACAACTGTTTACGGGTGATTTTTAATCTCTCTGGACCCCTTTCTGCAATTACACGCTGCCTAGGAACTTTTTCCCCTGTACGTTCTAATTCACCCAGCTGACTCAGCAATGTAGCAGCTTCATGAATAACACCCTGCTTGGCATCTAAAGCACTTAACATTGTAAACAATGGAGCTTTCAAATGCGTGGGAGATCCTGCAAGCAATTTATTTTTCATGTGTGCCGTAAAGGGAGCCATATCTGGCCCTGACCACATCTCTTTTACTGCAGGTGTATTTGGGGGTGCTGAACGGATCACCAATCAAGCCACTCACACATCCATACTCTCTTAACCTTTGTATTCCCTCCCCTATAGTACGCCATGGGGTAGAATCCATCATTTCAGTGGGCGTATCATACACTTGTAAAACTGAATCCCTTATCAAATGTAACAGGGAAAAGGTCACAGTAGTATCACGTGCTCTCCTCAAATAAAGCCTCACCTGAGGGTCTTTAGCAATACTGCCTAATCCTATTGCTTCCCTGCTAGTAAGCATGATACCATCCCCACCCAAATCCCACACTCGCAAGACCCATTTAAGGATACTTTCACCTCCTTTCTGGGCAAATTTCTGACCCAACTCTGTTAATTCTCCTGCAGTATATGAACGTGTTTCCTCTGTATATTGCTGTTCTGCTGCTTCTGCATTTCCTCTATAATCCTGATCTCTGTTAGTATTGCCTGCTCTTTGGGTTACTTCTCTCCTTTGTTTAGTAGTTACTATTGGCCTTAGTTTTCCTTCTTCTATATCATCTCCTATTTCAATTTCCTCATCTGAATCTGCTCCTGACCACTGGGCTAACTCCCCCCAGTCTCCTTTATTTACAAGAGCTCTGACTTTAACTGATGCACCCTTTTCTGATGATTTTCTCCCTTTCCCTTTGTGCTGTTTATTAACAGTTTTCACTACATATTGTGAAAACTCTGTTTCCATCTCATCACGGTGCTTTTCTGAAGAGCGGAAACATTCTCTTAACACAAATAGTTGATCTTTAACTGCCTGCAGTTCAAGTTCAACTGACTCCCTTTTGGTTGTCTCCTCCATTAGCGCCTGAAAACACAACCAACCCACTTGTGCTGCAGACTTCTGCTCTGCCTTGGAATATCGAGACAAATCCAAATTCAGCAACTGGTGACCGGGGTTAGTCACCTGAAAAGGTTGCTGATACTTAATCAATTCATGAGCAACATGGGTCCAGGGTCCGGAACTAGCCCATGTGGGAAGGGTGCTCATTTGATCATCTACCCCTCTAACTTTATTTTTAAACAAGCAGAACATTTTTTGCTATCTTTCAACAGTATGTTTGCCCTGCACAAGCCACTACAATACTGCCACTACCCTAACATACAAAGTTGAACTATAAATACATTCTACAATTTATACAAGTTTCTATAAGTTATTACTGCACTTCACAGCAATAAAAGGGTTAATCCTGTTCACAGCGCCAAATGTAATAAAGGAGTAAAACCTTTATTAATAATAATACTTGTATTAATTAAAATAAATATATTAATACAAATATACAGGATCAATGATTAAACCTTTTGATATACTGCTTGTGAGCAATAACTTACACACACACAAGTAAAGGTAGAATTTAAAAATATTTACTTAGCTTCGTATGATGGTAATTACAAGAATAGCCAGTTCAGCATCAATCAGTCAACACAATCGGGGAGCTCTGCAAACCTTTGGGTACATGAACCTCAGGTTCCCGACAATCAAGCGATGATCCAAAATCCTGGCACTCTTTCAGGAGTCCGAGGTGAAGCTCCCATTCAAAAGTAAAAGGTGTCCTTTATACTAAGCAGCTACAGAGATCTTTAACCCCAAGTGCTGACCTAGGCAACATTATTATCTTATTGTCCTAAAAGATCAGCAAGACTTTAGTTTATTACTCAATCTGAGTTTTGTCTGTCTGCTGTCTGTTTATTTATTCTAAAGACATCTGCTGGGTAACCATACCTGTGTTTACTATGGCATGTTTACCCAGCAATATATGTAGAACAAGGACACCTTACTTCTTATCTTTACAATAGCTCTCTTAAATGTGCTGAATTTACTTCACTGGCTAAAACGAAATAAATCTCAGATCAGAACTATATGTTGTAAATCATAAAATTAAATTAGAAAATACCCACAACACTACATAAGTGTAATAAATCTAAAAACACAATTACCAGTATTATTGTCCCTTTACTAATATTTTCTCCAAACTGTAGCCTTCAGTCAGCAGAACTCAACAGCAATTTGTTTATCACATATTTACTATAATAGCAGTGTAAAATTTGCTAATATCTTGAAATCTAGTCAAATTTGTTTTGAGGGTTTGCATTATATCCAGATAGGTGTTTGCTAAATGTCATTAGCATGCAATTCACTAAATGCTATATGAGGACCACAACTCACATTTGATTAACGTGCATCATGTAAACATGATGGATAGTGATGGGCGGATTTCTCCCGTTTTGCTTCGTGGGAAATTTGCGAAACGGCGAAAAATTCATGAAATCCGAATTTTGACACCGGCGTCAAAATATTTTTGATGCTGGCCGACAATTCTGACACCTATTAAAGTCAATGGGCGCCTAGAATGGTCGCCATCATCGGAATTGTTGCCGGCGTCAGAATTATAATATATTTTGACGCCAGTGAAAATTTTTGCTGCAATTTCGCAAATTTATCGAAATTTTTTAGAATATCAGCGAAGTGCAGAAATTCGCCGTGAATTCGCCCCTGCCGAATAATTTCACCCATCACTCACTAATGATGGAACTTTGTCTCAATAGAGATGAACACATAGACCAAGTAGCAGTTGCATCCTATGGGATCACTGGGCCCCCAGACCATAATTTATTCCATGAATAAAACATGGAAGACAAAATACATTGCTTCAAAGGAGTGAGGGAAAACATAACAAAAAAGCAAAAAAGGTGCACATGCAGATAAATGGAATATTACCAGTGAAAGGAAGAAAAAATGGACATTTGAGTTACAGTTGTCCGTGGTAATGCAATGTGAGGCCCAGTTGACAGAAGGCAGTCCAGTACTTAAATAATGAGTTTGATATGTTGAGTATCTAGGCAAAATAATTTAGAGATCAAGGATATACTGGTAAAAATAAATAGCGATGCACAGAATCCACTATCTTGGATTCGACTGAACCCCCGAATCCTTCGGGAAAGATTCGGCCGAATATCGAACTGAATCCGAACCCTAATTTGCATGAATTTCCGTGTTTTGCTGCCGGAGAATATATCCGTGAAATTGCCGCGAAAATTTGCATATGCAATTTAGGGGTGGGAAGGGGAAAACATTTTTTACTTCCTTGTTTTGTGACAAAAAGTCACGCAATTTCCTTCCCCGTCCCTAATTTGCATATGCAAATTAGGACTCGGATTCAGTTCGGCCAGGCAGAAGGATTCGGCCGAATCCGAATACTGCTGAAAAAGACCGAATCCCGAACCGAATCCTGGATTCGGTGCCTCCCTAAAAATAAATGTTACTGTGGAGCCTGGAGCATAAGGCTTCAATAAGAAGTTATGTGCCCTAAAGGAAGGAAAAAACTTAAGAGCTGACTTAAAGGGCACCTGTTGCAGACACCCTTGAGGTACCTTGAGGCACTGGGAGAAAAATCTTTGGTGTGAAAATAATCCCTTGGTGTATGTTGTGCCACTGTACCTGAAAAACAAAATTATACTTTTGTTTACTTTTTATGGATGGATGGGAAAAAAACTACAAGGCTGAGGCGCAAATTCAACATTCCATGGGAAGCATTTATATTGGGCGAGTGCTGTGGCAGCTGAAGATATAATGTAGTATAAGCTTCTGAGAAAACAAAACCAGTTAGATTTGCTGCTAATAAAAACATAATATAACATTGTGGCAAGACTTTGTACTCACAAACAGAACTCTGCTGAAGCAGAAAAATTGATGAACTCGAATGGAAACAATGAAAATGCTAAGAATGATAATAACAAATATGTACTTGGGTAGCATACAGAACCCAGAGCGGGTTCTCCCAAACGAATCCAGTTTCTTGTAAAGGAAAGAAAGTGGAACAGAGGCTGCGAAAATGTAACGATGTGAAAGCACCAAACTCCTGCACACCTGCTCTTAAAGGGAAACTGTGCTGCTTGCAGGGAATTAAAGCAATTCTCAGTTTGCCTCATTATTTATAGAGACAGGCAGCAGCCTTAGTATACTAACAGAGATCTTTATATACTCCAGTAAGAGTAGAGTTGAGATGTGATTCATTTCTGGTAAAGAACCTTGTAAATATCTTTGGTTTGACCTTTTTTTATCTGATTTCTTATTAACCTGACATATACAGTAATCATAATGGACCAACATACCTGTGGAAAAAAACTGGAGAAAAATATTTTTCATAGCGGCTCCTAACAAGGAGCTAGAAATTTGTGGTTTCAAAATAAAGGGGAGTGAAACTGGGGCAGTGTAGGGTAGAGGGGCAGATCTCCAAGTATAGTAGAAAATCAGATGGCACACACTCTGGCAAATGTGCAAAAAAACTTGTAGTTTATTGAGAACCACATACGGCGTTTCGGAGGTACAACCTCCTTTCTCAAGTGCTCTCTTAGGTGTAAACTAGTTCACAAGTAGTGATGGGTGAATTTATTCGCCAGACGCAAATTCGATGTGAATTCCTGCGATTCGCCGCCGGCAAATAAATTTGCTAGACCTCTTTTTTTGTATGCTGGCGCATTTTTTTACCGGTGAATGTGTGCTGTTTCGCAAATTTTTTGACGTTTCGCAAATTTTGCGGTAAATTCGCCAATTTTTCGGTGAAGCGAAATGCCCTAAATTCGCCAATCACTATTCACTATATAAAGGTGCCTCCTTTACAATTAAGTGACATCACAAAATGTGTATACAAACATAAATATACCAGAAATTGATACTGTGCACAATATTGCAGAATTATAATACCTGTGTAGTGACAAGTAGTGTTTATCATTAGTGCCAAAACAATAGTGAATTGTCCATAAAATCAATGCATTTCGCGTGACTTTTTCTTTTTTGCTGTGAAAAAAGTAGAAAGAACAAAATGAATTTACTAAATTATTACCACTAGGGGTCAATAAAAGTCACTATCCAAATTACTTAAAGGAAAACTATACCCCCAAAATGAATACTTAAGCAACAGATAGTTTATATCAAATTGAATGACATATTAAAGAATCTTACCAAACTGGAATATATATTTACATAAATATTGCCCTTTTACATCTCTTGCCTTGAACCACCATTTTGTGACTCTATCTGTGCTGCCTCAGAGATCACCTGACCAGAAATACTACAACACTAACTGTAACAGGAAGAAGTGAGGAAGCAAAAGGCACAACTCTGTCTGTTAATTGGCTCATGTGACCTTACATGTGGTTTGTATGTGTGCACAGTGAATCTTACGATCTCAGGGGGCGGCCCTTATTTTTTAAAATGGCAATTTTCTATTTATGATTACCCAATGGCACATACTACTAAAAAAGTATATTATTATGATAATGGTTCATTTACACAAAGCAGGGTTTTACACATGAGCTGTTTTACTCAGTATCTTTTAATAGAGACCTACATTGTTTGGGGGGAATAGTTTTCCTTTAAAGAAAAAGGCAGGAAAAACATGAGTAGTTCAAATTTTCATTTAAACCCATGGGGGCCATGGTGTTTAACATATCAATCCATCAATATTTCCATCAATCAATTATTTCCTTTTGCAATAATATGCGATTATAATCCCCTCCTCTAGGGGTATCCTCACTATCTGTAGCACTAACTATCTCAATTGATAGCTGTAATGGCCCTGCATTCGAAAATGCCTGCTAACTGGAGTGACATATTTCTGTTTGTCCAAATCACAATTGGTGATTGTTCTCACCTATCCTCGTTCTGATGTCATGCTTAGTTTTACCCACGTATGCTTTTCTGCAGGGGCATTTCAACATGTAGATGACCCTGTGGTAGTGCAAGTGGCAAAATCATGCAATTTGATGTTATATCCCTTAGAGGAGTGATTAAATCCACAGGATAGGCATGGGAAGGTACCAACTCTCAGATCCACTTTCATTAAAGAATTGCCCACATTCCTTGATCTCCTATACGAAAAGAGTGGTGTGTTATCAAACAATTTGCCAAACTCCTCATCTTTTTGCATAATGTCCCAATGTTTATGTACTATGGACTTAATTCGCCATGAGTTAGAATTATACGTAGTGACAAAGGGAACCCTGTTCTCATTAACCTTAGGGGTTTTGTTCCTAAGTAATTCTTCCCTTTTCAACATCTTAACCCTTTCTTTCTGCAAATCAACAAGGGATCTATGAAGCAAAGAGCCATTTCATTCAATCTCCTACTACATAAATTGTCATCGGACACAATCCTTTTCACCCTAAGAAATTGACTATAATAAACCTTTCTTTGTGTTGTCTGGATGGAAACTGCTGTATACTAATAAATTATTTTTATCAGTAGGTTTTTTTATACAAATCGGATCAGTGTACCTTCCTTTTTAATAACCATCCAAAAAATGTGTCATATCAGAATGATATTCTATTGCTCACTCCCATGCCAAGTAAAAAATATATCATCCATATAACGGAAATAATTTTGAAAACCTTTGCTCAAAGAAGACCATTTGCTCAATAAAGGAGACAAAAATGTTTGCGTAGCTGGGCGCAGATCTCCAAAATCTCCAAGGTGAATGGAATATGGGGAGTTCATTTTCAATGAGAACTAAAACCTAAAAATGAATGATTTGAAAAATGCCATACTTATTGCACCAGCCTAAAGTTTCAGCTTGTCAATAGCAGCAATGATCCAGGACTTCAAACTTGTCACATGGGGTCACCATCTTGGAAAGTGTCTGTGACACTCACATGCTCAGTGGGCTCTGAGCAGCTGTTGAGAAGCTAAGCTTAGGGGTCGTCACAAATGATCAAGCAGAAAATGAGGTTGGCCTGTAATATAAGTTGATGCTACAGGGCTGATTATTAAATTCTGATGCTAGTTGCACTGGTTTCTGTGCTGCCATGTAGTAATTATCTGTATTAATTACTAATTAGCCTTATATTGTGACATTTCTATTCTATGTGTACTGTATATTGTGAGTGGGTCCCTAAGCTCAGTAAGTGACAGCAGCACAGAGCATGTGCAGTGAATCAGCAGAAAAGAAGATGGGGAGCTACTGGGGCATCTTTGGAGACACAGATCTTTACTGCTAAAGGGCTGTGGTTGCCTTGGGCAAAACATAATGTACAATATTTGTAGCCTACTGCTTTAGTTCGACTTTAGTTCTAGTTGAACTTGAATATTGTCATTGACTGTATCTGCTTGACAAGGGTAAAAAGGATGAATGAAAGAACAACCCAGTGGTCTCTGTTTTACTGTTATTCCCTCCCATATTCAGTTTCTCTATTTGCATTGTATTTTTTCTTTGTCATGGCCCGAAGGCTCTGTTGGAGTTTTGCGGACTAAGGAGGAAGCTTAGAGTTCAATACAGTTCATGGTATAAGAAGGGTTAGGCAAAAGAGTAAACAAAGTCCAGGCAAGGGGTCAATCCAGGCAGCAAGGTTCATAATCCGATAAACAGGCCGAGGTCAATAACAAGAATCAAAGTATTCAGCAAAAGATCACACCCAGGAACTCACAAGGATGAACCTATATATTGGTCTGCAATGTTCTGGCGCCTTAAATAGGCCAGTTTTTATGCCAAATGGACACGCTGCCGTCATGACATTGCGTGCTGCCGTTGCAAATCTTGACGCGTTGGTGTCCTGACACTGCGTCCATTCTGACGTGCTGGGGCAAGACTTGTGCACGTTTGACGTGCTGGCATCAGAACGTGCCACAAGGGAATCCTGGAGGCTGCCATCTTGCCAAAGGGAACCCGAACTGTCATCTTGCTGATGAGGACCAGAGTGGTGAGTATTCCTTACACTCTTCTTGCATACGAGAAGATTTCATGTAACAGGAGCCTCATGACCGAACACTTATCATTACGGTTTCCCTTCATATCCACACTAGTGATAAGCAAATCTGTCCTGTTTCACCAAAAAATTCGCTAAACTCGCAAAACAGCAAAAAATTTGCAAAACGCATTGAAGTCAATGGGCGTCAAAATAATTTTTATGTGCAACAATTTTGACGCGAGCGACAATTTTTATGCGTGCAACTCTTTTGTCCAAATGCATTAAAGTCAATGGGCATCCGAATAATTTTGTTGTGTAACAATTTCGACATTCAATGATTTTTTTGATGCAGCAAATTTTTCCAATGCAAAACATTTGCAATTGGCATAGTGCAGAAATTCGCTGCGAATCGATGCCAGGCGAATAAATTCGTCCATCACAAGTCCATATCTGAGACTTTCTGATTCCAGTATTTCAGAATCTGCAGATGAAATAGCCTCATTCTGGCTCTGGCTCAGGGAATTAATTCTATAGAAGATGCCATGAGGCCCAGTTAGTTTCATCGCATAATACTTGTCACGGTCGGCATCCTAAACTCCAGAACCTATGCTAAGCACCCTGTTCTCGAATCTTGCTTCCGCCTTTAACAGCCGCCTTTCACCTCGGGAGGAGCCCTCGGCTAATCGGATGCCGCCAGGTCTTATTAAGAGAGGTGCCAAGTGAAGGGTTCTGGACGAGCAAAGGGGCACAACGGTAAAGCAAAGTCTTTGGGAAGAAGGTTGAAGTACAAGGCATAGACAAAAGGCTTAGTCAATCAGGCTAGGTCGAGGCAGGCAGAGTACAAGTGGAGTCAGACAGGTAAGGGTCAAACTAGGAGATCAATCAGAAGGGATACGGATACAGAAGAGTCAGTTAGAGGCAGGGTCAGGATTCCAGAAGTCAAGATAGTCTTAAAACAGGCAGGGGTCACAACAGGTAATCAGATATAAGGAAACAGAAGCTTAATAGCACAGAAGCACTAGGAACTCACTAGGAGAAAACATATAACGGGCAAAGAATTACACACAAAAAATCCCGTTTATAGTGTTTGAATTTTCGCCGCCATTGCTCCTATAAAACTAGCAGAGGCACACCACGCACACTAGGAAACCGGTGCATTGGAAGGAGAAGGTGGGCGTCCCAGCCGGCCCACTAGACCACCAGGGTGAGTAGCCCTCTCAGTACTATTATACTCAGCTGTGAAGCTGTTGCAGAACATCAAGTCCAGGTTACCCTGCTATAGTAGTTTATTCATTATATTTTAAGAAAAATATTATCCCATTTATCATATTAAGGCAAATTGTAAAGTTGGGAACTGGCTACTTGGAAATGAGACCCTATATTTTACAGTACATGTGATCAAATACATTTGTTTTGCCTTGGACATGCTCAAAGGGGGAGGTGAGCATGTAAAAGTGACTGCTAGTAATGTTCAGATAAGCCCAGATGCTGCCATACCTGAGAAATACATAACTTTATAGCCAATCCTTATTAAAGCCCAGCTGGCCTGCTATCGTTCTGACCACAGGATAGGTTTTCAAAATGCTCTGATCAGCCATATGTCAGCTTCTCATCATACGAATAAACAAGAATAGACAGGTAAATAAAGCGCCCTTGGGGGAAAACATTCAGTAAAATAAATGCAAAAATAGGATGCTGTCAGCTATGGAACGGAAACAGAACATTAAAATCTTGGTTCAGGTTGAACAAATAATGCAATATTCTTTTAAGGAGTTTTCACTTTAATGCTACAATTTGGCATATAAAGTATGCATAAGCATTCTGCTGACAGCCCCACAGGAGTCTGAAGATTTATTAATGTACATATATCTGTACATGTAAATATATTATCCCAGCAGAGAAGCTTCCTCAATGCATGTGCCCCTGTATCCCCATGCATCGCCATGATGCCCGTGCAGCCTATTTGCACAGAAATCATTTTAAATCAACTCCCAATGAGGTTTTTTTTTTTTTTATTCTTTGGAAAAGCAGCAGACGTGGAATGGAGGTGTTGCTCTGCAAGATACAGAATAAAAGTAGCCCAGGAATATCATATAATGGGAACAGCAGAGAGTGCGTGGCAGAACACTGAATGTCATAGTACAGGTATGTGCCCTGTTATCCAGGACCTGGGGGCACATTTACCTAGGGTCGAATATCGAGGGTTAATTAATGGAACAATTCGAAGGATTTTAATCCATCGATCGAAGGATATTCCTTCGATCAGGAAATTGTTAGGAAGCCTATGGGGACCTTTCCCATAGGCTAACATTGGCCTCGGTAGGTTTTAGGTGGCGAACTAGGGGGTCGAAGAAATTTTTAAAGAGACAGTACTTCGACTATCGAATGGTCGAATAGTCGAATGATTTTTAGTTGGAATCGTTCGATTCGAAGTCGAAGGTCGTAGTCGAAGTAGCCCATTCGATGGTTGAAGTAGCCATATTCAAAATTCAAACTATGTTTCCTCTATTCCTTCATTCGAACTAAGTAAATGGATAAGGGATCTTTTTATAATTTGGATCTTCATACCTTTGGTCTAATATAAAGTCATTTAAACATTAAATAAACCCAGTAGGATTGTTTTGCCACCAATAAGCATTAGTTATATCTTAAATCTTACATAGAGACAATTATCAGTAAATTATCAGTATTGTCTATTTTTGTAGCCGTGACAAGTACCTGCTACTAGTGGCTCCATGTGTCTTCACTCTTATGTACTGTACTTGCATGCCCTTGTATTATTTTCTGCTTTTCAAGGGGACCCTTGTAATGGTCCATCTCAGTATATTGATTTGAAGTGGACAGAAGATATAAGACTGGCCATAGCAGACAGAGGTTCCTGATGTAAAATCCATTAACAGTTCCATGAAAGGAAGAGAAATACAGAATAGCGCCGGGACAGGAGTGACTGGAAAGGGTATAGGGCAAAAGAGAACGGAAAGCTGAATGAGGGGTTAGAAAAGGTAAGGTAAGGTCATGTGATACAGAAACAAAAAACATTTAAGAAAGTGTGTGTGTGTGGGGGGGAACTAAAGACCTGAAATCATCCCTTGTCTGTCCTAATCATAATACCACCATAAGGTGGGTTTAGAGACTTAGTTGAGAATACAGCCTAGATAAAATTGTCAACATTTCATTCTATAACTCCAGTCATTCCTTCTTATGGAGGATATCTACCCTTGTCCTACATTCGATTAAAGAGAGAGCATTAAAAACTGCTTTGCCAGTCTTGTGCCTGCGGGGCTGGCTTGTGTTTCATAAATCACTTCACCACTGTGAAATAAAACTGTATTTACACCAGTGTGGTAAAACACACAAGCCAGAACTGGGTCACAGGAGTAGCCATCATGGGAGTTCATTAGGGACTCCACCGCTGGGCCCATCAATCTGGGAGCCTGTGACCCCAAGCATCTTTCTTTTTTTTGGGCTCAGATACATTAACTTCTTTCAGTATGACAGTGCAACAGTGTTCTAGCAAGAACTAGATGCAACTGGGATGCTATCCACTTTTAATACTGGGCAAAATGAAACACAGATTTTGAAGGGTTCATTGACTTTAATGAACTGAACCTTTATGCTGAAGTAACATATACTTGGTGTCATTTACCCTGTACAGATCCAAAACGTTATTTTCTTTTGGCAATAGGTCACATTTTCCCTAGGGATTATTTGCAACTTTATTACATTACTATGAATTACTAATATTGAGTTATACAGACTTGTTATACTGAAAGGAGATTTTCCCAGTATGCAGGTAGAAGAAGAAGGAAAGTCAATACAAGTGCATTATAAATTGCAGTGGGGCAACATGATTCATTATAAAATTATGTACATATACATTTGCTCTTCTCTTGAACTGAACAATTGTTAGCAAATAAGACTTCTCACAGTCAGTTCTACAAGGTTGTGTATTCAGTGGGCGAAGAAGGCCATAGAGTACACTCCTATAACTGCCACCCGTAACTGCCGCCCGGGCAAAATCCCTACTCTCTCCCCCAGTAAGACAGAAAACAAAGATTCTGTTGGATAATAATGGCTACAACATCTTTATTAACAGTTACAAATGCTCCAAATGTTAGCCCACCATACATTTTAGTCTATAGTATTGACATCTGACAAATAACACCATAGCATAATATGTTAACCCTTTAAGTGCCACAGAACGTAGAATCTACGTTCTGTGGAAAAGTAACTTGAAATGCCACAGAACGTAGATTCTACGTTCTGCAGCACTTCCGGGTTCTGGAGCGGAGGAGCGGCTGTTAGAGCCGCTCGCTCCGTTCCGCATCGATCCCCTGCCCCTAGGCAACGAGCAGAGCAGGGGATCGAGTGGCCCCTGGGGCGCAATTGCCCAGGGGCCCAAAAACAGCAGCAGGCACGTGTAACTTACGTGTCCTGCTGCTGCAGCCTACACCGCGCTGTAGATCTCCGCCCCCACAGCACAGGGACATAGAGGACGTCGCAGATCTCTTCCAGGGGCTCTTCCTGATCGTGTGCAACAGTCTCCAGCGACTTTTTCAGGTTAGTGCAACAATTACACACACAAACACACCAACACACACTTATTACAGTAATACACACTTAGATTCACACTTACACACACTTACACACACTTACACATACATTTTTGGGGATTGGGGGGTCACTTACACTCCTCCACTTACACACATGTGCACACGCACACACGCGCACATAACATGTAATTTACCATTTGTACACACGCACACGCACATACATAGCATTGTGGCTTTTTTTTTTTTCTTATCGCATCGTTTCTTTTTTTGGCTGAAAAAAATGTTTTATTGCCATTACGAATAGCGTATTCGCTAATCGTACTGTGCAATATCTTTTTTATGTTATTTCGGTGATTATATTGCAATTTTGGGTATTTTGGTGCATTTTTAGCCATTTTATTGAATTTTTAGCCATTTTATTGCATTTTTAGCTCTGCGTATGTTGTGTTCACTTGTTTCTAGCCGTATAACCTGTTTGGCCCAGCTAAAATATTCAAACTGTGATTCTGACGGCCGATAACACTAGTCTGGAAAAAAAAACATTGATTTTTGTGGTTTTATTGGATTTTTTTGCATTTCACTCTTTACTGCCTTATTTTGTTTTGCCTTGTAAATTTTATTTACTATATATCCATTTGGGGGTCTCTGTGCGCCACATAGTTTGGTATATCTATGCATATTGGGCATCAAAGTGTTCAGTAGACCCCTGGCGTTCATATTTAGGATGTTTTATGCTCATAAGTTACGAAATGTGGGGCATATAATGCGGTAGAATTCAAGCTTTGTGACGATTTTCAGAAATTTGATAAAAACCGTTACGTTCAGCATTGCTTTGCAGTTTGGCAGTTTGCAGTAGAAACACTTATTTACCCATATTGGATTTGTCAGAATGTGTACTTTCTGAAAATATATGGTTTTCTGGGGTCTCTGTACTGTTAGGGGGGTCTAATGTCGCATAATACACACACCAGGTGCTCATATTGCAGCAGCCAGCGCGCCAGCCGTGAAAATGTATATACACTATTGTCATTTGGGGGTCTCTGTACGCCACATAGTTTGGTATATCTATGCATATTGGGCATCAAAGTGTTCAGTAGACCCCTGGCGTTCATATTTAGGATATTTTATGCTGATACGTTACGAAATGTGGGGCATATAATGGGGTAAAATTCAAGCTTTGTGATGATTTTCAAAAATTTCATAACAACCGTTATGTTCAGCATTGCTTTGCAGTTTGGCAGTTTGCAGTAGAAACACTTATTTACCCATATTGGATTCGTCAGAATGTGTACTTTATGAAAATAGATGGTTTTCTGGGGTCTCTGTACTGTTAGGGGGGTCTAATGTCGCATAATACACACTCCAGGTGCTCATATTGCTGCAGCCAGAGCGTCAGCCGTGAAAATGTATATACACTATTGTCATTTGGGGGTCTCTGTGCGCCACATAGTTTGGTATATCTATGCATATTGGGCATCAAAGTGTTCAGTAGACCCCTGGCGTTCATATTTAGGATGTTTTATGCTGATAAGTTACGAAATGTGGGGCATATAATGGGGTAAAATTCAAGCTTTGTGACGATTTTCAGAAATTTGATAAAAACTGTTATGTTCAGCATTGCTTTGCAGTTTGGCAGTTTGCAGTAGAAACACTTATTTACCCATATTGGATTCGTCAGAATGTGTACTTTCTGAAAATATATGGTTTTCTGGGGTCTCTGTACTGTTAGGGGGGTCTAATGTCGCATAATACACACTCCAGGTGCTTATATTGCAGCAGCCAGCGCGTCAGCTGTGAAATTGTATATACACTATTGTCATTTGGGGGTCTCTGCGCGCCACATAGTTTGGTATATCTATGCATATTGGGCATCAAAATGTTCAGTAGACCCCTGGCGTTCATATTTAGGATGTTTTATGCTGATAAGTTACGAAATGTGGGGCATATAATGGGGTAAAATTCAAGCTTTGTGACGATTTTCAGAAATTTGATAAAAACCGTTATGTTCAGCATTGCTTTGCAGTTTGGCAGTTTGCAGTAGAAACACTTATTTACCCATATTGGATTTGTCAGAATGTGTACTTTCTGAAAATATATGGTTTTCTGGGGTCTCTGTACTGTTAGGTGGGCTAATGTCGCATAATACACACACCGGGTGGTTATATTGCAGCAGCCAGCGCGTCAGCCGTGAAAATGTCTATACATATTGTCATTTGGGGGTCTCTGTGCGCCACATAGTTTGGTATATCTATGCACATTGGGCATCAAACTGTTTAGTAGACCCATATGTTTATATTTAGGATGCTTTATGCTGGTAATGATAAATGGACAATACGATGCTGGAAAGTTGAAGCTTTGAGGCAATTTCCAGATATTTCACCAAAACCACCAAATTTGGCAAAGCCTTGCGACTCAGTAGTTTGGAGCATAAAGGCATGGGTACCCATTTTAGATTATGTAGAATGTGTACTTTCCAAAAATATATGGGGTTGGGGGGTAAACATATATTTCTGTGTTTTTACCCCACAAAAATGCAGTCAATGTGTTGATTTTTCATTAGCTGAAGTTACCCACCGGACAATTTGTATGTGCTAACTTCATTTTGGGGCCTCTAAATGCCAGATACTTTGGTAAACCTATGAACAATGGCCACCAAACTGTTCGGAGGAACCCTGGCAATCATATTTAGGGTGCTTTTTCTTGGTGCATAACAATACATGGGTGATATGGTGCTGAGAAGTTGAAGCTTTGAGGCAATTTTCAGATATTTCACCGAAACCGACAATTGTTGGAAAGCCTTGCGACTCAGTAGTTTGGAGCAGAAAGGCATGGGTACCCATTTTAGATTCTGTAGAATGTGTACTTTCCAAAAATATAAGGGTTTTGGGGGGTAAACATATATTTCTGTGTTTTACCCCACAAAAATGCAGTCAATGTGTTGATCTTTCATTAGCTGATATATTATTCAAATTGCAGGTGAGTGATTGCTCACCAAAGTTAATCACATCTCAAAGGAGATAATTAACTGATTAAAATACAACTGTCACTTAAATTAAAGTGCACTTAAATATGGAGTGTGAGAATTGTCTGAACAGAAACCAGGTCTGGGGATACTGAGCAAAGTACCCCATCTATTGCCCACTGGTCAGCAAATTCTTTCAACCGACCAGTAAACACTGCTTGGGTGTACTCTGCTCGGATGCGGGAACGCACCAGCACTCAGAACAAGACCTCTGCTGGCAGAGGATTCCCACCTTCCAAACATTGCTTTCTAGATTTATGGATGACTAATTTAGCTAAAGCCAGGAGCAAGTTAGAGAGAAGGTCTTTCTCTTTATTGTCCCGGGATACTGGGCGTCCAAAAATATAAACATGAGGGGAAAAATGTAACCAGAACTGCAGGTAAAGCTTTCTCAAAAGAGCCAATAGAGGTTGCAGTCTGGCACATGTAAAATAAGCATGAAACACAGACTCTCCTTTGCCACAGAATGGACAAGCAGCTGGGGAGTCTGTAAAACGAGCTAAATACTCTCCCGTGCTCAATGCACCATGCAGCACTTTCCAACTCAAGTCTCCAGTTGGTCTAGGCACCAAACTGGAATAAAGAGCTCGCCACTGAGGTCTTTCACCCTCATTAAGCACACGTCTCCAGATGGTATCATATCGGGAGATGGGGGCAAGGAAGTGTACTGTGTGAAGCATTAGAGAGTACAACAGCTTTCTTGTTATATCATGAAAGCGTGTCAATGGAAAATTCTCCAACTGGCTCAAGTTGGGGGAAGGAGGTGCTTGGGGGGATTGACGGGTTTTAGGTGCTATTATTATGTCTGGAGGTGAGGAGTTCCAAGGTGGACGTGGCTCTCCAGCATGTAAAACCCCATCAATGAAGGTGTGAGAATCAGGAGAGATTGTGTCCTTGATTTCCTTGAGAAGACGGTGTGGAATCCTAGTGGTGAGGAATCCCATGCGTTGCATAACTGCTTGAGAGTCCACCCAATCTGATTTCTCAAAATCCAGGAGATCTCCAACTCTGGTTAACCGAGCCTGGCAAAGGCGACGTCGGATGCTGATGGATTCTAACATCCTAGTCTTAAAAGATGGATTGTAAAGTAGGGGCTCATTTAGAATGTCTTCCCCTTCAATGGCTCCTTGCCTTAACACGGATACCATGCTCCAGGTTTTTAGCGTGTCTTGGTAGTAAGCCGGCAGGGTTGAAAGGTTTCTTAGGAAACCCTCAGGTTCAATTATAAACAATTGCCGGTCATATCCCATATTTCGTACCTGGCGATAAAAACTCGATGCTAGAGTACACCACTGTGGAGAAGGATCTGCATACAAGTATCTCTGTATTTGCTGGAGACGGAAGGTGTGCACTTGAGAACGTATACACACGACTCCCTGCCCTCCCTCTTTCAACGGGAGGCTTGAGACACCTGCAGAAACCCAATGCTTTCCTATCCAGAGAAAGTCCAGTAACCTTCTCTGGATCTTAGCAATGAATTCTTGGGTTGGGCTAAGACATATCAGCCGGTACCAGATCTGAGAGGCCACCAGCTGATTAATCACCAAAGCTCTCCCCCTCATAGAAAGTACTTTAGCAAAACCCTTCCACTTTCCAAGGCGCGTTAGAACACACTCCTCAAGTTCAATGAAATTCTGTGAGACAGGATACTCCTCAGCTGATAGGTAGACGCCTAAATATTTAATGATTTTACTCTCCCACGAGATGTCACGGAAAGCAGGAGGCAGGAAATCTACCTTTAGAGAACCCTCCAGAAGGCCTGAGCTCTTGGACCAGTTGATACGGGCAGATGAGGCAGCAGCGTAGACTTCTTGACACTCTTGTGCCCGCTCAAGATCAACTAGGTCCTGGGCCACAAGAATTACATCATCAGCGTAGGCTGAGAGAACCACCCTCATGTCAGGTTCTTTGAGCACCAGTCCCGTGAGCCTTTTCCTTAAGAGACACAGGAAGGGCTCAATGGCCAGCGAGTACAGTTGTCCCGACAAGGGGCATCCTTGCCGAACTCCTCGTCCAAAGCCCAGAGGTGCAGTCAGAGACCAGTTGATTTTAACTAAACAACTAAGCAGAGGCATACATTGTTTTCAGGTAGCCCACAAACTGTGGGCCAAAGCTATAGGCTTGCAGAGTGCCTATAAGATATTGGTGATCCACCCTGTCAAATGCCTTCTCTTGATCCAGAGAGAGAAAAGCAAGAGATAGACCAGTCCTTCTCGCAAAATGTAGTAAGTCTCGGATTAAAAAGACATTATCAAAAATTGTCCGACCGGGGACTGTATAGGACTGGTCAGGATGAATCACCTCTGCCAGCACTGATTTGAGCCTAAGTGAGATAGCTTTGGCCACGATCTTATAGTCTGTGCTAAGCAGTGAGACTGGTCTCCAGTTCTTAATAAGACGGAGATCCCACTTCTTAGGAAGTAGTGATAAAACTGCTCGACGACACGAAAGTGGCAACTCACCTTTCTTGAAGGCCTCAGTTAGGACCCTATGGAAATCAGGGCCCAGAGTATCCCAAAAGAACTGGAAGAACTCTATGGTCAGTCCGTCAAGCCCAGGAGATTTATTGTGGGGCATTAAACAGAGTGCTTGAGAGAGTTCATCTAGAGTGATTGGTGTTTCCAACCTCTCTTTTCTCCTCTCACTGACCACTGGAAGCCCATCCCATAGCTCCTCACAGGCATCTGGAGAGATGGGATCTGGAGAAAAAAGGTTTTGATAGAAGGACCGGGCTCTGTCCCGGATAGCCTCCGGATCCTCAAGGGGGGTTCCATCCTCCGCAAAAAGGCATGTGATTTGTTTTCGGTTCCCCTTCTTCTTCTCCAGAGCATAGAAGAATCGGGAACCACGATCCATATCACAAAGTAACTGCATCCGACTTCGCACAAAGGCACCACGAGCCTGTCGTTGTTCCATGTTACGCAGCGCTTCTTTCCTTTCTAGATATTCACACTGAAGGGCTTGGTCTTCAGAGCCTGATAGCCTTTGCTCAAGATCAAGCACCTCCCCATTCAGTGCCTCAATCTCTGCATTGCGCTGCCCGCTCACACTTTTGGTATACTCTTGACACAAGAGCTTTAGGTGAACCTTGCTTACATCCCACCACTGGTTCAATGTGGCAAATTCATCCTGAAAGGCCCTCCAGCCTCTCCATGTATCCCGGACTGACTTTGCAAAACCCTCATCTTCTAATAAACTGTTGTTAAAGTGCCAGTAAGCAGCTTTTGGCAGAGATGGTGCGATTGACATTCTCAGGGATACACAATTGTGGTCTGAGAATGGTGCCAATCTAATGGTGCTCGACTGGGCTCGTGACATGAGATGGCTCGATATATATATCCTATCAATCCGGGAATGAGAAACATGACCATCTCTCACCCTGACATAGGTAAAGGCAACCGTTTCTGGGTTCTGTTCTCTCCAGACATCAACCAAGGAGAAATGAGCAATTAGTTCTCGCAAAACGGACTCAGACGAGTCTCTTTTCTTGGGTACATTGCGATCTCGAGCATCAAGGGTGTAATTAAAATCACCCCCTATAATCAAGGCTTCATCAGAGTCAATTGTCTCCATGTAGGCTGACAAACTTTCAAAGAACCGTGCCCTCTCTGGTCCGGTAGTAGGAGCATACACATTCATTAGATTATATGTTCTACCTGACTCCTGGACCCGAAGATGCAATAGACGGCCAGGGATGACAGAGGTAGCACTCAGGACCTCTGGCTGGAAGGAATCTGAGAAAAGGGTCACCACCCCGCATGATGTCCAAGTGAGGTAATTAAAAAAGACCCTTCCCTTCCACTCCAGATTCCAGCTTGCTTCAAGCTCTGGAGTGGTGTGGGTCTCTTGGAGGAAACTCACAGAGTACCCTCCTTGACGAAGAAAGGAGAGTACCTGAAACATTCGGAAAGGATTCCGACAGCCATTAGTATTAAGTGTGCTTATACTCAAGGCCATTACTGAGTCTTAGGAAGTGCTTTAACCTTCATCAAGGTCTGATGAGACAAACATTTTTTGTGAAACTTCATTATACGGAGATATTCCGCTGTTCCATAGTTCTTTGCCTCTTTTATGACCTTAATGTACTGTCTCACAGAATTGATAACTAAAGGCAAATCATGCCACTTCTCCAGAGCCATGTGCATCTTCTTCTCTAATTTAACACCAAGGGTGCTCTCAAGAAACTTTTTGAGTTCCTCAGCAGGGATGATTGGGGTACAAGGATTTGCCACTCCTATGTCAACCTCCTCTTCGATGTTCCCCTCATCCATGAGCTTTTCCTGGCTAAGGGATTGATAATCTCCCCTCTCCACTAGAGCTTTGAGAATCTCTCCACAAGTTGTTACAGGAAAAGTATCAGAATCACTTTTCTGGAGACCCTGCAATGGCTCAGGTGTTCCCTCAACTTCACTTGAAACACATTTGGAAGTGTTTGACACAGGAGCAACAGAACTAAGTAGCTCCCCAGCAACAGGTAGAGCTTTGGAGGCTCGATGGTTAGCCTCTGCCCTCTCTACTACCTCCTGTGCTTTCTGGATGGCAATAACATTTGGGTCAGTTGAAGACAAGGGAGGAGAGATTTTAGCATGAACAGTAGAGGTTGTCTGGCTACCCTCCTCCGTATTTACAACTCCACCCTCACCATCCTTCCCAGCAGTTTTATCTGCAGGGTCCTGTATGGGGGTTAGCCCAATCTTTTCCCCCTCCTGGAGTGAAATACCCTGAGGCACTAAAAACTGAGGCTGGTTGCAGTTGCCAAATCTCAGCACTTCAGGAACACTGACTGCCCACTCTGCAGGAGTCTCATTAGGTGTCTCTTTACACTCCAAGGGAAGATCTTCCAAATGATTTTGAGGCAGATACTGCACCCCTGACTCTGTGGGGAAACCAACACTGCCATGTTCAAGGCCATGCAGACCATTAACCTCATTATTCCCCACCTGGTCTGGAGGCAAGAGTGCATGGTCTGACACCGGTTGATCGTGACCAACAGTTGGGCCAGACAATGTCACCACATGAGGAGCAGAAGTTTTGCTGCCCTTTTTACCCTTGGATGGGGGTGCCCCATCATTAACCACTGATGCCCATTCCTCAGGTACCAGCCAGTTTGATTTAAATTTCCTCTTTTTCTTGGCATCTGAAGAGGAAAGGCCACTATCTGCCCCAACCCCAACAGGTGTTGCAATCATGGGTACCCCCACACCTTCAGGGGTGCCCATAACAGGGGTACACCCTTTTGTGGTAGGAACAACTGTGACCCTGGGGGAAGCTTTGACATGTTTTCCCCCCTTCTCTTTTGCCGCAATTGTAAGACATGCTGCAGCTTTAGATGTCTTCAGTGAAGAAGGAGGAGGTTTGGATGTTGTAGAGGTGGGTTGTGTAACAGCCACCTTGAGGTTCTTTAGTGAAGGAGATATCCCCTTTGAGGACCCTGCTGAAATAGTCCCAGCAGGATAAGATGTTTTATTTGAGGCACTGGGAGCAGGAACAGGGGCTGTGGTCTTAATTTGCCCTTTGGGGCAACTCTGGCGAGTGTGCCCCAGGTTCTTGCAAAGGAAGCACCTCACTTCCTCTGTGCTGTAAAAAATTTTATACAGCACCCCTTCAAATGGAACCCCAAAAGACCCCTCAATAGTGTCTTGCCCCCGAGGTAAAAGTAGTTGCACCTGCCTTTTAAAGGAAAGGACATGCCTCAGTCTGCTCTCCTTACATCCCAGGGGAATTCTAGACATATTTGATTTTAACTCCCCAAGGGCTTGCAGGTGGGGGTACAATAAGTGGTCTTGCAGGAAGGGGGGCACATTAGATAAAACCACCCTTGTGCCCAATCCTTCTAGGGGTTCTACAGGGACATAACTCCCTCCCACTGTGATACCCCTCTGTACCAGAGTATGCACTGCAGTTAGAGTACGGGCAAAGATTATGGCTTTCCCATACATTTTACTTGCTGCCACTACTGCAGAGTGGCCCACCACTTCAGCTGCAGCCTTTATATAAGCCTCTATGCCATGAGTGCTTGACATTAGGCATCTGACCCAGTGCTTCCTTGTAAGCTTCTCTACCCCAGCAGTGACTTGGCTTGGGTTGCTGCCAGTAGCTACCACGTGTGCAAATGTTTTAGCAGGGGTCACATTGGCTGCAGCAGCAGAAGTAGAGGCAATGGGGCTTTTTGACATGGGCTCTGACTGGTGTTTCCTTGCAGAGCTGCAGCTGGGTTTTTCAGGTCCTTTTGCTTTAGAACCAAGAGATGTTTTTTATAACTTTCCTTTTTATTCCCTCCCATTATTTTACACAACACCACACAAAAAGAAAGCTTTATACTATTGATTAACAAAAAAATAAGTTTTAAGTTGAGAAACTGTGGCAGGGAGAGGGTTAATGTGAGCAGGTGCCTGGGAGCTGCACTGCTGCTGCTGGAAAAGATTTTATATTTATACTTATATTAAATCCTTCTCCCTTTAGCTTTCTCTCCTCACAGAACTGAGTGCAAAATCAAAATATCCACTCAATCTGTACAAAAATTAAACAATTTGTGCTGAAACAAGAGAAAAATGCAAATGAAACTGACACCCAGGTGCGGGGGAGGGGTAGGGGATCTAACAGTGAGTTTGTAGCCCAGAGCAAGTGAAAGGAACTGGGCTAGGAATCACTCACCTTCAGGGTCAAAAGAAAAATCGATTTTTAGTAAAGAAAATCAACTCAAAACTTCCCAAATTTCACCCACCAAGTGGACAACACATTCACACACCAAGTGATAACAAAAAATCCTGTCTCAAACAGGAATTTCAATGCTTAATTCAGCACTAAACAGAGAGCTTTCTCCTGTGTGTTGATCTTTCATTAGCTGAAGTTACCCACGGGACTGTTTATATGCGCTAACTTCATTTTGGGGCCTCTAAATGCCAGATACTTTGGTAAACTTATGAACAATGGCCACCAAAATGTTCAGAGGAACCCTGGCAATCATATTTAGGGTGCTTTTTCTTAGTACGTAATGACACATGGGTGATATGGTGCTGGGAAGTTGAAGCTTTGAGGCAATTTTCAGATATTTCACCAAAACTGACAATTGTGGGAAAGCCTTGCGACTCAGTAGTTTGGAGCAGAAAGGCATGGATACCCATTTTAGATTCTGTAGAATGTGTACTTTCCAAAAATATATGGGTTTTGGGGGGTAAACATATATTTCTGTGTTTTACCCCACAAAAATGCAGTCAATGTGTTGATTTTTCATTAGCTGAAGTTACCCACTGGACTGTTTGTATGCGCTAACTTCATTTTGGGGCCTCTAAATGCCAGATACTTTGGTAAACTTATGAACAATGGCCACCAAAATGTTCAGAGGAACCCTGGCAATCATGTTTAGGGTGCTTTTTCTTAGTACGTAATGACACATGGGTGATATGGTGCTGGGAAGTTGAAGCTTTGAGGCAATTTTCAGATATTTCACCAAAACCGACAACTTTGGGAAAGCCTTGCGACTGAGTAGTTTGGAGCAATAAGGCATGGGTACCCATTTTAGATTCTGTAGAATGTGTACTTTCCAAAAATGTATGGGTTTGGGGGGTAAACATATATTTCTGTGTTTTTACCCCACAAAAATGCAGTCAATGTGTTGATTTTTCATTAGCTGAAGTTACCCACGCGACTGTTTGTATGCGCTAACTTCATTTTGGGGCCTCTAAATGCCAGATACTTTGGTAAACCTATGAACAATGGCCACCAAACTGTTCGGAGGAACCCTGGCAATCATATTTAGGGTGCTTTTTCTTGGTGAATAACGATACATGGGTGATATGGTGCTGAGAAGTTGAAGCTTTGAGGCAATTTTCAGATATTTCACCAAAACCGACAACTTTGGGAAAGCCTTGCGACTCAGTAGTTTGGAGCAGAAAGGCATGGGTACCCATTTTAGATTCAGTAGAACGTGTACTTTCCAAAAATATATGGGTTTGGGGGGTAAACATATATTTCTGTGTTTTTACCCCACAAAAATGCAGTCAATGTGTTGATTTTTCATTAGCTGAAGTTACCCACAGGACTATTTGTATGCGCTAACTTCATTTTGAGGCCTCTAAATGCCAGATACTTTGGTAAACCTATGAACAATGGCCACCAAACTGTTTGGAGGAACCCTGGCAATCATATTTAGGGTGCTTTTTCTTGGTGCGTAACGATACATGGGTGATATGGTGCTGGGAAGTTGAAGCTTTGAGGCAATTTTCAGATATTTCACCAAAACCGACAATTGTGGGAAAGCCTTGCGACTCAGTAGTTTGGAGCATAAAGGCATGGGTACCCATTTTAGATTCGGTAGAATGTGTACTTTCCAAAAATATATGGGTTTTGGGGGGTAAACATATATTTGTGTTTTTACCCCACAAAAATGCAGTCAATGTGTTGATCTTTCATTAGCTGAAGTTACCCACGGGACTGTTTATATGCGCTAACTTCATTTTGGGGCCTCTAAATGCCAGATACTTTGGTAAACTTATGAACAATGACCACCAAAATGTTCAGAGGAACCCTGGCAATCATATTTAGGGTGCTTTTTCTTAGTACGTAATGATACATGGGCGATATGGTGCTGGGAAGTTGAAGGTTTGAGGAAATTTTCAGATATTTCACCAAAACCGACAATTTTGGGAAAGCCTTGCGACTCAGTAGTTTGGAGCAGAAAGGCATGGGTACCCATTTTAGATTCAGTAGAATGTGTACTTTTCAAAAATATATGGGTTTGGGGGGTAAACATATATTTCTGTGTTTTTACCCCACAAAAAATGCAGTCAATGTGTTGATTTCTCAGTAGCTGTAGTAAAGTCCTGAACAATTTGGATGTGCTAACTACATATTGGTGTCTCTAAATGACAGATACTTTGG
Organism: Xenopus petersii; assembly: GCA_038501925.1. Classification (NCBI taxonomy): domain Eukaryota; kingdom Metazoa; phylum Chordata; class Amphibia; order Anura; family Pipidae; genus Xenopus; species Xenopus petersii. The sequence goes on from CM076677.1 coordinate 107,106,685, forward strand.
TAAACCTATGCATAATGGGTATCAAATTGTTCAGTGGACCCCTGGCAATCATATTTCAGGTGCTTTTTCTTGGTACCTAATATAGTTTGGGATATGCGGAGCAGCAAAATAAAACCTTTGAAATGATTTTTCATAATTTTGAATTTTTTGTTGAAAAACCGCTATGTTCAGACAAGCTTTTATGTTTGGTAGTTGGGAGTAGAGAGACATAGTTACCCATTTTGTAATCGGCAGAATGTGTACTTTTCAAAAATGTATGGTTTTCTGGGGTAAACCTACGGTTTCAGGATTTTTTGCCTTGGAATCTAAAGCATGCTGTTTTCTGCCTTAGTGCTTTCAAAATTCGGTAATATACTGCCGGGAGTTTTTGCTGTACAGAAATCCTAAATCTCCCTAAAACTATACATATCTGGTATTGGCACGTTCGAGAGACATAAGGCTTTCCAAATCAGTTGGATTTTCATCCATAAAATGAAATATTTTTCTGGTATAAATTGATATACTATGAAAAATGGTAATTTTTCATTTTTTTTTGGTATTTAGCACTATAAATTTTTTTGCACAGGTGGAAATACATGAAAACTCAGGCAGATTTAGAAAGCTCAGTTTCTACCAAAAAAAAAAATGTATAGTTTTCCTAGGTAAACTATAGGTTTCCCTTCAGAAAATGCCCCTAAAGTGAGAGAGCACAAAATGTTTCAAAAACGGCTGGCATTTCGCGTAACAAAATGTGAAATTCTGCTGGCACTTAAAGGGTTAAAACATGTGCTAACTATTCCTATTCCCTAGCCCAGTGAGCCACTATTTTACCTGTGAGCCACATTCAAATGTAAAAAAAGTTGGAGAGCAACACAAGCATGAAAAAAGTTCATGGGGGTGCCAAATGAGGGCTGTGATTGGCTATTTGGTAGCCCCTATGTGGACTGGCAGCCTACAGGAGGCTTTATTTACAGTACACCTGGTTTTTATGCAGCCAAAACAAGCCTAGAAATCAAAAATAAGCACCTGCTTTGAGGCCACTGGGAATAACATGTTGCTCACAAGCTATTGGTTGCGGACCACTGACCTAGTTTAATGCATATGAGCAAATGGTCCTGGGCAGTATCACTGCACCCAAGATGATTTTCATTACTTAGCAGCCGCAATACACCAACACAATGGTACACCCTGCTCTTCCCATAGGACTCTGCACCCAAGTTGGCCTATTGTAAACTGTTGATCTTGCTATCCAGAGCTAAAAAATACCCTTAGGTCCACTGTATCACTGGCATTGCTGTAACTTGATTTATTGGTTTATTAACTCTAAGATCCTTACTGAATGCAGTCAACCCCTGAGACGTTTCGACCCCTTGTATCATATAAACTCTGATCACATTTCCTTGGATTGGACCCCTTGGAGATGAAAGCTGAGACTGCTGTCTGTCTTGCTGCTACTGCTGCTCTTGTGCCGCCCCTCATGTACGAAAAGGACAACTCAGCAGCTCCCCTATTAAGTACAGAGACTTCAATTATCATTTTCTTCATCAGGATCTTTGGCCAGAGGACGGGGTAGGGAAGGAATTTTGGTTGTCCGTACGTTTAGTATCACCAACCAGCATGTCAGTCTGAATTAAGTACATTTTATTTAAAGTTTTCAAAACCCACTATTGAGTGAACCTTCCCCCCAAAGTAAAATCACGGGCACCACGCCTGACTTGTACCTCCAGGATGTATCAGTCCTTCTCTAGTCATGTCTCCCTTTTGCCCATTGACATAAACCTTGTCAGCACAGTGTCCAAAGCAAAGGAAACTATGACATTATTCCCAATGATTAAAAAATATATATATAGAGTGTTAGTTAATTGGTTGGCTTAGATATGGTGGTTGAAAGCCTGACTCATATTAGGGACTTTAAGGTTTAAAAAAAATATGTTGAACTTGCTTTTAAATAGGAAGTAACTTATCAACTTCTTACATAATTACAAAACTCAACGAATCATTGAGCAGCAGTGAAGAGATTAATATCCTATAAAATATATATAATATATTTATATAATATATTAGTATTTTAGGTGTACGAGGAATTCACTAGATTTATACCAAAACACGAATCTTGTTGGTACTGCTTAAAACCTTTCCATCTCTACATTTTATTCTATTCAGCAAAGCTGAGATGGCAGAGAATAGCTGGAGGTTAGATTCCGACCCTCCCTCCTCCACATGCATAGAGACATACTTCATTTTCTACCGAGGGCAGCGCATTTCAAACCAATTTGAAAAGATCAAAGTTGGCAACTTGGAAGCAAGGTGATTTTTCAATCCCTTAACTTAATAGCGTGATAAATTAAATTTTCCTGACTTTTCAAGAGCTGTTTTTCTGTCCTTTCCAAATGGGATTTTGAAAGGTGCAATCTACGGCTTTTTAATATAAACAGCAACACACATCTGTACACATGCTGATCTATGCAGAGCAAGGCTGCTGCCGGCTGGCATCATTCAGACTAGGCTCCTGCTCACATGGATTTACAAATATACATTATCTCTCTCTCTCTGGCTTACCAGAGTGGCCATTGGGTTCATTATTATTATTATTATTATTATAGCACAGCAAAGCGAGCAAACTCAACAGACCTTGTCCTATTCAATGCCAGGTAAAGGTGATTAGAAACGAGTGCTACTGAAAGCAGGTTATCATCACTCAGGTGTGACAAAACACATTTATAGATGCAGCAGATTTAATACATTCAGCAGGAAAACAGTATTTTATATGACAAGTCAGCAGAACATTCTAAGTCCTTTCAAATACCAATCATTTATTTTTTGTGTTTAGATGATCAGAAATATCGTTTTTTTCCCCTGAATGGATCGTTCTGAATCTGATTTGTGCTTGATTTTGTTTGGTTGGGCAATTAATGTAAAAGAATAGAACGTAATGAATTTCTACAAATGAGATGTGGTTGTGGCAACAATAGCTGGCAACAACGGCATTTATGTTTGAGCAGAGAATTTACCATAACATTTGCAGATTTTAAATAATGAGGAATGGTTCATGCAAGAGTTGCCGGATGGATTGCAAAGCTTTGGCTATTAACAAGTGAATCTGTCCTGTTTCAGAATAAAAAAATAGGAAACCACTGGGAAATTGGTGAAATGTCAAAAATGTATCAAACGTAGTGAGGGCAAGGGAAGTTTTTTTTTGCAGCCACCTTTTTCACCCAAAATATATTGGTCACTGGGTTTTTTTCTCAAGGTTTTTGTAGGTGGAAATAATTTTTTCGGCATAAATTGCAGCAGTTTGGTGAAAATATTCATCAATAGAGAAATACAGAATTTTGCCACAAATCCATGCTTGGTGTAAATTTTTGCTCATCACTAGTTGTGACACCAATATGGAGGATCCAGATAGCATGGTAGGAAAATGTGGCTAATTGGGAGAAGGAAATGTTAAATTACTAGGTGGTAACAAGTTATCAAGCACCCCACCAGTTGTTTTTGCAATGTTTAGGTGGGGTACGTGTTACTTTAAAAATACTTAGATTTGGGGGTTGTTTAAATGTGGCAAGAGGTTGGTCTGGAAATGTCTTTCAGCTGCTTTTTCTTTTTTGAAATAATATTTTTATTGGTTTTGAGAAAAGGAAGAAAAAAGAAAAATAGACTCACAACAGAAATACAGAAAGCGGCACCTGAGACACATACAACAATATGCATAACCAGGTTGATCTAGACAATGTGGTAAACCAAGGAAAGCAGAGAGGGACCAAGGAAGCCCGTGATGAGAATCCGCATGCTGGCAATCTCGGAATATGGCACGAATCTATGAGGATCTCAAATTCAGGAAAAATTTCTCTGACTGAATATGAACCATGTGGAAGTGCCTGCTAAACATCTGCTGAATGAGTATAGTAGAAACAAAAAGGGGAACAGGGGGGGGGGGAAGAGAGAAGGATGAAAGGAATAGGAAGTAAAACAAAGTAAAATGAGAGGAGGAGTCAGAGAAAAGTGGGGTAGAGCAGGAGAGAGAGTAAAGAGGTAGAATAAAAGAAGTGGAAAGAAAGGTTGGGACACCTGACCGGGAAAATTCTATTAGAATCTGAAAAATATATTACCCAATCATCAACGGGTTAATCCAGAATTGCGATATCCGACCTTAAAACACCATTCTCGTTTGGGTCGGGGTCTCCGATCGATAAAAGCGAATCCAGCGGTCATGTGAAAAGAGGAAGAATTTAGTAAAGTATGGGAACCCCGGATTAGATACAATCCTACACGAGACACATTTGTGTATATAAATCCGAACTCAGAAACTGCATCCAGTGAAACCACTTTTTTGTAAAATTCTGAAAATCAGTTGATGAATCTATTTTCAACTCCTCAAATCTCCGAATCTCTCTCATCTTTTGAATCCAATCGCTCACAGTGGGACTGGAAGTCTGATTCCATTTAATCGGGATAAGCGACTTTGCCATGTCCAGCATGACAGGTACTAAAGACCTTTTATACGTCCGAATCGAGAGAGGAGAATCGTGTAAAAGAATGGCTAATGGGTCATTGGGAATTTCAATGTCAGTAACCGATTTGATGATCAGGCGTACAGTGCCCCAATATGCTGATAGTGAGGGACAATCCCAAAATATGTGGGGAAGAGTACCAGGGAGTTTCCCGCAACGCCAACAATTAGGTGAAACCGCTCGGTACATTTTGTTCAGCTTCGTGGGATATCTATACCATTTGGTGAGCAATTTATAGTTAAGCTCCTGAATTTTGGCACATTGGGAAGATCGATACTTGAGGTTCGTAATTTTGGCCCACTGTTTATCAGTAATGAGAGAGCTCAGATCTTTTTGCCATTTATCTCCAGCTGCTTTTTCTTTTTGATGGTTATCCTGTAGGTCTCTGGCTATTTTTCTGAGATCCTTAAATTGTATCTGTGTTACATATTTTAGACATTGATTTCTTGGAATCCTTGTAGTTCAGTTTATGTTTTGATCTATAATCATTTCATAAAGTCAACCATAAGGGTCAGGAAATGTCTGAAATTATGGGGATATAGCAGAGCCTGACTGTATTGTGGTGGGATTAGGATGGAAGCTGTCATCAGCAAGGTACAGTATGATGGTGTGTCTGCAGGTTTATTGTATATAGTAGAATGTAAGTCAGAATAGCCAGGGACTGATTATGAGTTGATGAGTGGCTCAGTTTAAGCTGATTTCTGGGTAAAATTCAATAAAATGAATCAGTTTCTTTTTTATTGCCTGACCAAATGTTAAGGATATCCTCTGTTCAGTGGAAGAATTCTAAGGTGATAAAGTTAGAAAGTACAGTAAGTCCTCCTCTAGTCTTGCCATAAATAGGTTAGCATACTGGTATGCAAAATGTGTCACTATGTCATGGCCAAGTAGTAATGTATTAAGGGGAAAAAGCTTATAGAAGGTGCCAATTTTTTGTCTATGTGTTTGGGATTAAGAGTTTGAGTTCTTTGATGTAGACCCTTGTGGTTTCAGTGTCTAGTTTGTCATAATCACCCTGGTTCAAAACTGTCTCTGTAATATATTCAGAGGTATTGCTTATGCCTGTCACAGCTTTTATAGTTATAAACTATTCTGTAGGGGCTGCATTGTGTTACATTCCTGGATGCTCAGGTTTTAGTTTTTGATCTGCTGCTCAGCCAGGGTGGTTGATTTAACCCTATTCTGCAAGGATACAGTTAATGATTAAGGGCTGCAGGAGGGGTTCACTTTTTATTTTCTGTCCCTGATGGTTAAAACTGGTTATTTGTCATAAAATAAATCTGCAAGGAGTATTTCAGTGTGCTTTGTCAATTGCTGATACAGGGCATAGAATGCATCCTTTTCTATAAAGCTAAATAAAGTATAGCGTTATAAATATACCATGCAGTGCTTTTGTGCCTCAGTGGAGTTTGCAAAGTGAATCCCTTTGTAATCTGAGCCTTTGCAGATTTTTCTTGTTAACCAGATTTTTTTCAGTTTGGTTGTACAATTTCCTTGTCCCATTCTATTAAGAAGTTACTGGGTTTTAATCACTGATTAGCTGGTTTTGTGGTCTCCCAGATCCACCTTTATAAGTATATAAAGGTGGATTTAATGTTTTGGGTGGTGCCACAGAGATGGTGTGAGAGAGCTAGAGAGATGGTGATTAAAACGCTGTGAGGAAGCAAGAGAGATGGTGATGGAAAATATAGATATCCTATAGAGTATATGATAGAGATGGAGATAATGTTGGAATGCTAGACAGATGTTAATAGAGATGGTGTAGGAAAGCTAGAGAAATGGCAATGGAAATCATGTGGGAGAGCTATAGAGATGGTGATGGAGATGGTGTAGGGAAGCTAGAAAGATGGCAATAGAGATGGTGTAGAGGAAGTTAGAGAAATGGTGATGTGGGGGAGCTAGAAAGATTGTGATGTAGATGGTTTAGGGAAACTATAGCGATGTGATGGAGTTGGTGTAGGGAAGCTAGATAGTTGGTTATGGAAATGGTGTGGGAGAGCTAGAGAGATGGTGATGGAGATGGTGAAGGAAAGTTAGAGAGATGGTGATGGAGATGGCGTAGGGAAGCTAGAGAGATGGTGATAGAGATGTTGTGGGGAAGTTAGAGAGATGGTGATGTGGGGAGCTAGATAGTTGGCAATAGAGATGATGTGGGGAAGTTAGAGAAATGGTGATGTGGGGGAGCTAGAGAGATGGTGATGTAGATGGTTTAGGGAAACTAGAGAGATGGTGATGGAGTTGGTGTAGGGAAGCTAGATAGTTGGTTATGGAAATGGTGTGGGAGAGCTAGAGAGATTGTGATGCAGATGGTTTAGGGAAGCTAGAGAGATGGTGATGGAGATGGTGTAGGGAAGCTATATAGTTGGTTTTGCAAATGGTGTGGGAGAGCTAGAGAGATGGTGATGGAGATGGTGTAGGGAAGCTAGAGAGATGGAGATGGTGTAGGGAAGCTTGAAAGATGGTGATAGAGATGTTGTGGTGAAGTTAGAGAGATGGTGATGTGGGGGAGCTAGAGAGATGTTGATGTAGATGGTGTAGGAAAGCTGGATAGTTGGTGTTGGAAATGGTGTGGGAGAGCTAAAGAGATGGTGATGCAGATGGTGTAGGGAAGCTAGAGAGATGGAGATGGTGTAGGGAAGCTTGAAAGACGGTGATAGAAATGTTGTGGTGAAGTTAGAGAGATGGTGATGTGGGGGAGCTAGAGAGATGTTGATGTAGATGGTGTAGGGAAGCTAGATAGTTGGTGTTGGAAATGGTGTGGGAGAGCTAAATAGATGGTGATGCAGATGGTGTAGGGAAGCTAGAGAGATGGAGATGGTGTAGGGAAGCTTGAAAGGTGGTGATAGAGATGCTGTGGTGAAGTTAGAGAGATGGTGATGTGGGGGAGCTAGAGAGATGTTGATGTCGATGGTGTAGGGAAGCTAGAGAGATGGTGATGGAGATAGCATAGGGAAGCTATATAGTTGTGTTGGAAATGGTGTGGGAGAGCTAGAGAGATGGTGATGAAGATGGTGTACGGTAGATAGAGAGATGATGATGGAGATGGTGTAGGGAAACTAGAGAGATGGTGATGTGGGCGAGCTACAGAGATGGTAATGGCAATGGTGTGCTAGAAAGATGGTGATTGAGATGGTATGAGAGAACTACATGATGGTGAGGGGAAGCTTGAGAAATGGTAATTGAAAGAGTGTGGGGAAGCTAGAAAGGTGGTGTGGCAATGGTGTGGTGGAGTTTTAGTAATGGTAATTGAAATGGTGTGGCGTAGCTAGAGAGATGGTAATGGCAGTGGTGTGGGGAACTAGAGAGATGGTGATGGAGATGGTGTTGGGGAGCTAAAGAGATGGTGATTGTGATAGTGTGGTCAAAATATTACTTTCCTGGAAATTAAGTTAAGTTCTAAAGAAAAAGTAAGTATGTAAATTGCTTTGCATCATGTTTATCTATGAGAGTGTGGTACACCTACTGCATTCCATATAAATAATTTATGTACCCTCTGTATACACGAGATGACTTGTATTTTTCCTCACATAAACACAAAGGACTGTAGGACCATTTCATTTACCATGTAATAAACTGCAGTCTATTGTGTCAGTTTGTATTTTCTCCAGACAACATTACATTGCACAATTGCTAATATGATTTTTAAGTATCGTAGTGGAAACCCCTAATAAATGACCTGTAACAAATGTAATAAGCTAAAAAGACAGGTTCTTACCACCACCATATTAACCAGCAGACCATAATGGGGCAGTCTCTTTGATCATGAACTAAGAACTGAATTAGTTAAGTCATCTTGTCCTAATATGAGGACACTTACTACCATTTAACCAAAGACCTTACATAAAATGCACACAATTGTTTTGATAGATTGTCTTTTAATGTACATAAATCTTGGTATTATCTGCATAGATGTTCATTTATGTCAACCATTGTCTGCACAGGGGAGCCTTTATCTGTTTCATTTGTAAGTTATATGCCCACTATGTCCTTCAGCTGAGGGCAGGCACTGTGTCTCTTGCATTTGAGCTACTGCCTTGTATATGTTTTTAAGTTGTAGTGTATGTGCATAATTCACTCAAATGCATTAAAACTTCTTCTCATCCTTGTTTATAGAGAAAAAAATTCTGTTCTCTATACTCACTTTTTTACTTTAAGAGTAAATACTGTTTTCCCCCTCTGTCCTTGTACTGGAAGGAATATGCATAATTATTGGCATCTACTACAGCAATCTAGTAGAGCACCAGCATATTAGACTGCTGTATAATAATATTATAAGAAGGTATTTCTTATACAATGAAATAACAAACCCAAGGGTTACAGAGTGAAACTTTATCACAAGCACTTACTGTACATTCTAAAGGGTTGGAGTGACAATTAAGTTATGAATTGACGATGATTCTTTATGGTATATTGGCTTCTGATTGATTATTTATGGTATATTGGCTTCAAATAGGTTTTCTTATACTGTTTGGACCTTAGGGGGTGTTTGAATTTGGAGGAATGGTGCATGGGAAAGTTCATGGCTGGGAAAATGAAAGGACTAATATGGAAAGAGAAAAAAGGTGAAAGTCAGAAGCAGATTGATAAGATAAATGCAGTGCTTCTTGCATTTTAACTTTCAAACAGTACAGTTATAATAAATTATGTAAAAGTATCAAGTACAGATGGCACAAAAGCCATCAGTAACAGTAAAGTTAAGTTGTACAATTCCAGTACAGAAACATAAAAAAAATCCTACTCCATCCCAAAGTCCCAGGGTGTTGGGTCTCCCACTTCAGTCGTGGTTCATCTCATGTTTAATAACCTCCTAAAACATATAGCAAAAATAAAAATTGACAAATGTATGATGAAGCAGTTGAATTCTTAATTAATTCTTAATGAATCAGATGAAAGTGTGAGTAGGACAGGCCAGGCCGGAGATGAATTTGACATAGTTGGCAGCTTAAATATATTGCAATATATATTATTATTTTATTAGATATATTAGATATATTAACATGTATCAAATGAAGTGGGTGAGAAATGTGGTACTGTATGTGGTGTTGCATTTGGTAGTGAAGCAGAGTGAGGGTAGGCTTCTCGAAAGAAGTGCGTTTTCAGAAAATTTTTGAAACCAGAAAAGTTGTGAGAAAGTCAGACAGACCGTGGGAGAGAGTTCCAGAGGAGGGGTGCAGCCCTTGCAAAGTCTTGAATGCAAGAACGTGAGGAGGTAATGAGAGAAGAGTTGAGTAGCTGGTCAGTAGAGGAACTTAGTAAGCGGTTGGGTGAGTATATAGAAATGAGTTCAAAGATGTATGGTGGGCCAGAGTTATGAAGTGTTTTGAATGTCAGGGTCATTAATTTGATTCTGAAAGGTAGCGGAAGCCAGTGCAGTAAGTGACAGAATGGTGTGGCAGAGAAGGAGCGGTTTCTGAGGTGTATGAGCCTCGCAGCAGTGTTCATTATGGACTGGAGAGGTGACAGTCTCTGGAGGGGAAGGCCAATTAAAAGAGAGTTACAGTAGTCTAGACGTGATATGACTAGAGAGTGAATAAGAATTTTGGCAGCATCTTGGGTGATAAATGATCGTATTTTGGATATGTTCCTCAGATGGAAGTGACATGATTTAATAAGTGACTGGATATGAGGAGTGAATGACAGGGCAGAATCTAGGATAACCCCAAGGCACTGGGCCTGGGAGAGGGGGTGATAGTGGAATTTTTAGCTATGATGGATACTTCCGGGTTGTTACTGGTGTTAGTTGGAGGAAAAAAAACCATTTCAGTTTTAGAGAGGTTTAATTTAAGGTAGCGTTGCGACATCCAGGTAGAGATAGCGGACAGACAGGAGGAGACTCGAGTTAGGAGTTCTGGGTTGAGATCAGGAGATGAGAGATAGATCTAAGTATCGTCAGTATAGAGGTGGTAGTGGAAACCTAATGAGTTGATTAATTTGCCGAGGGATAAAGTATAGAGGGAGAATAGTAATGGACCCAGGACAGAGCCTTGAGGAACCCCAACAGAAAGAGGTAGGGGAGAAGATGCTACTCCATTGTAGGAGACACTAAAGGAACGATTGGTGATGTAAGAAGAGAACCAGGACAGGGCTGTGCCATGAAGGGCAAGCGAATGGAGGGACTGGAGGAGAGTGTGATCCACAGTGTCAAATGCAGCTGAGAGATCGAGCAGTAGCAATTTTAGAGCACCTCCACCGTTTAGAAAAATTGCCTACTTACAAACCACTCCCGTGGTCAAACGTGTTCATTAACTCCTCCTGTACGGTCCTAGTTAAACCTCGCAACCTCCATGGACTCCAAGGGAGGGATAGAAAGACCGGAAATAGTATAATAACGATTTATTTAAAATACACTCACATTTTGTTCTTAGTAAAATCGCATTCAGTTGTGTGGTGCACAAGCACAACAAGGAGGTTTGAATCCGGCTGGCAATCACCATCCTTTGGGACTTTGCAAAACTACAACAATTTGGACTGAATGCGATTTTACTAAGAACAAAATGTGAGTGTATTTATTGTTTTTAAGAAGTATTTTAAATAAAACGTTATTAAACTATTTCCGGTTTTTCTATCCCTCCCTTGGAGTCCATGGAGGTTGCGAGGTTTAATTAGGACCGTACAGGAGGAGTTAATGAACACGTTTGACCACGGCAGTGGTTTGTAAGTAGGCAATTTTTCTAAACGGTGGAGGTGCTCTAAAATTATATGGACCCACTGCTGCACTGAAGAAAATCGTTCTTACTCTGCACCCCCCTAACACTTGTTCCCCCCAACCAGATATATATCAGAGAAAGCGCTTACAAAATAAGCTAATTAGAAGCACATGGTGATACTTGTCATCTATATTGAACGTATTACGCTATGGGAGTTCCTAACTTCTGTTGCCACAGGCGCTGATCCGTTGTGCATATTTTCCTGGAAGTATACACATTTGGTCGAAGCATTTTACCCAAGTGCTGAAGTATTCTTTTTATGACGTTTTGTTGGATTTGCCGTCCTCCTAAACTTTACAGCACCGGGAGGAACTTTTAAGGAGAGGCCAGGTGTATGTATGTGTATTCATACACCTGGCCAATAAAAAGCGAGTTTTAAATTTGTGAATAAGTTGTAGCTGGGATAATGTATAATGAAGCAGTAGAATTCTTAATGAATCAGATGAAAGTTGAGTGTAGGACTTGCCAGACCAGGGATGAGTTTGACATAGTTGACCATCTTAAATATATTGCAATATATGGACAAAGAATCTATGAACTGTTGTCTTTGCCCCAAGAGCACATTGTATTCTGTATTCTGTTCTGTGTTCATCTTTATGAACTAGGCAAAAGTGTTTTTGAACTTTGTGCATAGCGCATGTGGTTTTCACTCTCTTGCCCCTCACTGGATTTTTAACATTGAAATCTCTCAATAAAAATAAATTTGGGTCTAAAATAAAGAAATGGATTTTTGGAATAATATTAATTCATGTTTTCCTACAAAAAAGTAAATGGTGCACACATGTTGGCATGGCATTTGATATGCAATATGTCTGCTGGCAGTAAATAATTCCTGGTGCTTACAGCATAATAATCCTCAATTCCTTCCGTTGCTATTATAAGAATGGAACACTTCATCACTCAGGCCTATTCTTTGTAAATATTTATTGAGTGTATATATATATATATATATATATATATATATATATATATATATATATATATATATATATATATAGACATATGCATGATTATGTAGCCACACAAAGATTCAGTTTGTATTTTCTTTCAATAAATTTTTGAGATAAATGTTATCATCTATGGCCATATGTGGTTACAAAATGGTTACACAACATTTCACAGAGTTAAATGGAATAACTTATAAGTGTAGGTGGGCCAGGTTTAAAAATTCCCAGATGTTTACGTGAAAACCATGAGCTCCTCCAGAGACGCGGAAGCACAGCAAACAAAAAATGAATTAGGGGAAAAGTGAACCAACCGGCTTTTTATTGGAATTTGTATAACAGTCTCATAACAGCCAGTTTTCATAGTTTAGTCACCTTTTGTTTTTTATTTGGGATGTGTCAAGATTTATGAATGTACTGTATACTGCAATGTGTTGCACACTGTATTTTGAGTTATAGAACAACAGCAAATTATTTTCAGGCTCTGCTGGGGTTTGAGTACAATCCAATTTGTCAGAAACACCACAAAAGGAGAATGTTGTTAAATGTAAAAAATCCAATCTTTTATTCATCCATTAAAATCAGCAAATAATTGCTTGAAGTCAGAGCCATTCATTTAAGGCGTTTCCTGGCTCTCCAATCGCTTTCTCAAAAGTTGGGGTTTGATCCTGGTACCCCCTAGTTGCTGGCTGCTCTCCCTAACCAGTAGGGATGTAGCGAACTGTTCGCCTGCAAACTAGTTCGCGCGAACTTCGACCGTTCGCGTCTGCCCAATGTTCGCGAACGTTTGGGAACGTTCGCATTTTGAGTTCGCGTTCGATTCGAATAAAAATCGTTCGACCATTCGACCATTCGAATTCCTTCGACCGCTAAAAATCGAACGATTTCCATTCGTTCGAACGATTGTAAGCATTCGATCGAATGATTTTCATTCAATCGAACGATTTTAAAACGTTCGATCGTTCGATTCGAATGAAAATCCTTCGATCGAATGATTAAAATCCTTCGATCGTTCGATTCGAACGATTTTAGCGGGTGTTCGAAGTTCGCGAACTGTCCGCGAACGTTTGCATTTTTTGCCGGTGTTCGCGAACAGCGTTCGCGAACACCAAATCGGCAGTTCGCTACATCCCTACTAACCAGAGGGCCCGGAGAGCAGCCAGCAAACTCTCATATCCTTTTCACCTGGGTCCCTGGTTTAACTATTTTACCCCAGAAGCCTTATTGATGGGGTCAGCAAATCAGGGTTGATCTTGCCCTGTATAAGCCCAACCCTCCTCACATCCCGTGCTCGAGCATTAACTATGGTCAGAGCACTGTGGGCTAGTCCCTAGCTCCTGCTCCTGTGCCCTCGCCCTTCCTGCTCCTAGTTTCCTGTCTGATCTTGCTCATTGCTTCCTGCACTGTCTGCCCATCTCCTAGTTCTACCCCTGTCTGTTCCTTTTCCTCCAGTCTTTCAGAAATCATAAATCTGTGCACACCCCATCCTGATCTTGGTTCTATGCCCATGCCTTCCCTTTCCAAAGTCTTTGTCCAATTTGTCCCTTGATTTCCTGTCACTGATCTTCACCGTCTCCATCCTTTTCCTGTTCCTGTACCTTTGTCACCTCTCTTCTGCACATGTTGGAACTATTGGCAGTTCTTGTCTGAAGGACTCACTTCTTCCTCATCTTCTACCATTTAGTGGCCCCTATCTTTTATTTAGAATGATACATTTAAAGGCATTCAAGAACAGTTATGGGACAATTGTTCTTTAGAGATCTTTTAGAGTTTTCATTATAATGTTTGGGCTTTAAGGTGGGAATTCTATACTAATTCTATACTAGTCTAAAATATCAGGCACCACAAACAACCCTTCTTGTATTATTCTGGTCTCCAAAACCCTTGTTTCCATCCAAAACAATATAATCATTCAATCCAGGTCAATGGGTAATGAAACCAATCCGCACAGGTATTCTGCTGCAAGGTGCTTTTATTAACAACACGTTTTCTGCTGCAAGCTGCTTTTACCCACGAGATGTGGTTGTTAATAAAAGGTAATCCAAACCTAATAGATTTGTTGCAGACTTGAATTTCCTGATGACAAAAGAGTAAGACTTCATATAATGAGGCTGTTGTTCAGTTCTACATTCTGTTAGTAAAATCTTGACCGCCTCTGCCCACACAAAACTTTGACTTTTCATAATTGTGCACAACAATTACTGCAAAACATTAGCAGCAAGTCTGCTCAGCCCTAATCTCAGAGTTTCTGGCAGTTCTAAGAAAAGATAAAATCAATATTGACAAAATGATTTCCTTGAAACGAGGGCCAGTGATCCATCATTTAAAATATTGACAAGTAGATCATTAAAGAGTCAAATTTTTCAAATGGCAGCTTTAAGAAAATAGGAAAACAAATAAGGGAAGTCCAGATAAATAATGAGGGTTTGGGGAAAACCCTTAGATTTAGTCAAATCAGACGTCAAGCGGAAGAATGAAAGGCCATTTAACAAGAACAACAAAGGGCATTTTAATAAACAGTAATGTTTCTAGGTGGACATTTGAATTATTATGGTGATAAAACTTGGCACCTAGGCTTTAACAATTTAATGAAAATCATATTATTTAGCCATCTTTGTCTTCCCGGCTTTCTGCCCCTAGTTATGCTTAGCACATCTGCAGAAGTCATGGCTGTCCATCAGCTTTTCTGTATGGTAGGCTTTACATGAGGGAGATCCAGTAATGAGGGAACTGTTAGAGCGTAGGAGTGGATCTATGAATAACCTACATTGTGATGGATCCAGCGGGGCATCACCAAGGGAAACAGAAACAGGTCACATGTAATAAGCAATGTACAACATAAGTCTTTACCATAAACATGAAACATTATTTGCTAGTAAACATTAATGCTGGTGGGGGGGGGAGACATAGCAGTGGAGAATAAATGGTTCTATAAATACTTTTGCCCTGGTAAGAAGCATTGAGGCACTTGCATCTCATGTTACAGAGTTTACTCTACTGGGCCATGTATTTCCAGGATTTTGCTGGGCTGGGATTATTAAATTATTAAATAAAGGGAATAATTCATCACATATAAGCGTTTACATTTGTCTGAAAGCCGAGTACAGTGTATATAGTATTATTCATAGTACCCCACTTTGGGAAAATAATTTCTTACTTATAATCTGAAATGTTGTATTTCTATGTGTGTATAATAGAGTTTGTCTGTTTTGTCTAGCATGTGTGTGTGTGTGTGGATGACATGTGCATGGTAAATTTGATTAATATCAAATATAATTTTTTCTTGTAAGGAAAAAGTCACAATTAAATAGTAAAAGAATCAGAATCCTACGATATTTACAGATTTTTCGCCCAAAAGCTACGTTTTTTTTCATAAAAACTTTATTTCAGTAAATCTTACAATTGTTAATGGGATATCTGCCATTGTCTTTTACTTTTTCTCGGCAGGTCTGAGTTGGAGTACTTTTTTCATCGAACTTTTAACACCATCTAAATTTTTTTCAGAGATGGCCCCATTAAAATGGAATAGAAATGGACATAGACTGATCAGCCAATGCTGATGGTTGGAGTTGAACACTGCAGACAGTATCACGTGCCCACCGAGGTGCCAAATGACTAGTGATGGGCGAATTTATTCAGCATTCACGAATTTGCGGCAATTTCCCGTGATTCGCCGGCGTCAAAAAAAAAAAATGGACGCTGGCACATTTTTGCCAGCGAATTTGCGCCGGCATCCAAATAACAGATGCCGACATCCAGAAAACGAGACGCCTGCTCCGTTTCACAAATTTTTCGGTGAAGCGAAATGCTCCAAATTTGCCCATCACTACAAGTGACCATTATTGGAAATAAAATGTTATAATGGCGGGTGCATTTGAAGCATGTTTGCTCCAGTTTAATAACTCTTAATCACCAAACAGTGGGAAGAATAATGGAAACTAACTGCATTAGAGAGATCTAAACTAGCTGCTGATCTTTCATTTAACCATGGGCTGTAAGAATTTATAACTATGTGGACTCTCTAATACACAGTTCAAGTACAGGATAGACCTTCTTCCCCTATTTTACTTGACATGAGCTAATTTACTATTTAGAAGTTTGGATACCAATAAAATCTCTCCTACCCAAAGGCAATGAAGCTGATCCCAGTCAACCATGTAATTCTCTCTTTCATTTACATTCGGGCTCAAATAAGCATACTGTGGAAAATGAGATTCGAACATCATGAAATAGAGTTTTAGCTTGAACCTCTAGTCAAGCTGGGGGTTAAAACAGCAGAGGAATCATTCTGGAAAAACTTATATTACAGGTATGGGATCTGTTATCCAGAATTCTCAGGAACTGAGATCCGTAATTTGGATCTTCATGTCTTAAGTCTACTAGAAACTCATATAAACATTAAATAAGCCCAATAGGCTGGTTTGGCTTTCAATAAGGATTAATTATATTTTAGTTGGTATCAAGTACAAGCCACTGTTTTATTATTACAAAGATAAAGGATGTGGATAATTTGATTATAATGGAGTCTATGGGAGATGTCTTTTCCGTAATTTGGAGTTTTCTGGATAATGGGTTTTTGGATAACTGATCCCACACCCGTACCAATAAAAATCTTAACAAATCAAGTATTTTTTTTTGTTAAAATTGTATTTTCTCCTTTAAAAGTCAGACTACAAAAATTCGGAGCTTAATAAATAATCCCCATAGTGTCTCTCAAAAGATATGGAAGGGTCAAGTACTCTTTATATGAAATATGAAATGTACTCTTTATATGAAAGGTTCCTTCATGTTGTGGAGAGCTCTAGGTCAGATATATCTGTGAATGTAGAAGAGAGTTAATACAAGGGAAACAAAGAGAAATATATATCTGTATATATATAAATATATGTAATGTTACCTTTTTATGTGGCAGAAAATAACACCACTAATTAAGAGGAACTTTCCCCCTATGACATTTAAACACAATCTTCTTGCACAAATCATTACAATAGGGACAGTGATGTGGTTGTAGTTTCTTTTTAATTGACCAGCTTTGCAATAACAGGTGTGCGGATTGGTCTTTCTATCATCAGATTCAGATTTCTAAAATCTCGTGAATGTCACTGATATTTGCAATGGAGACTCCTAAAAAGAGCTTTCAACACATGGTGGTGATAGTTAAACTGGGACAAGCCTTGTATTGTCCTTAGACAGGTATTTAAATGTGTATAGTGCATTTTTAAGAAAAAACCTTGAAGGTGGAATATTTTGGTACCATAGGTTTCATTGCACAAATTGTAGTACAAACTTAAAGCGATACTGTCATGTTTTTTTCCAAAACTCATAAGTTAATAGTGCTGCTCCAGCAGAATTCTGCACTGAAGTCCATTTTTCCAAAAGCAAACAGTTTTTTTATATTAAATTTTGAAATCTGACATGGGGTTAGACATATTGTCAGTTTCCCAGCTGCCCCCAGTCATGTGACTTGTGCTCTGATAAACTTCAGTCACTCTTTACTGCTGTACTGCAAGTTGGAGTGATATCAACCCCCCCAGCAGCCAAACAAAAGAACAATGGGAAGGTAACCAGATAACAGCTCCCTAACAAAAGATAACAGCTGCCTGGTACATCTAAAAACAATTGTAAAAGTCCCATTGAGACTAATTCAGTTACATTAAAGGGATCCTGTCTTCGGAAAACATGTTTTTTTCAAAACGCATTAGTTAATAGTGCTACTCCAGCAGAATTCTGCACTGAAATCCATATCTCAAAAGAGCAAACAGGTTTTTTTATATTCAATTTTGAAATGGGGCTAGACATTTTGTCAATTTCCCAGCTGCCCCTGGTCATGTGACTTGTGCCTACACTTTAGGAGAGAAATGCTTTCTGGCAGGCTGCTGTTTTTCCTTCTCAATGTTACTGAATGTGTCTCAGTGAGACATGGGTTTTTACTATTGAGTGTTGTTCTTAGATCTACCAGGCAGATGTTATCTTGTGTTAGGGAGCTGCTATCTGGTTATCTGGTTAGCTGCTATCTCCTTCCCATTGTTCTTTTGTTTGGCTGCTGGGGGGAAGGGAGGGGGTGATATCACTCTAACTTGCAGTACAGCAGTAAAGAGTGATTGAAGTTTATCAGAGCACAAGTCACATGACTTGGGGCAGCTGGGAAATTGAAAATATATCTAGCCCCATGTCAGACTTCAAAATTGAATATAAAAAATCTGTTTGCTCTTTCGAGAAATGGATTTCAGTGCAGAATTCTGTTGGAGCAGCACTATTAACTGATTCGTTTGGAAAAAAAAAAGGGTTTTCCCATGACAGTATCCCTTTAAGTAGAAGAAATAGCCTGCCAGAAAGTAGTTCCACCCTAAAGTGCAGACACAAGTCACATGACTGGAGCAGCTGGGAAACTGACAATATGTCTAGCCCCATGTCAAATTTCAAAATTGAATATAAAAAAATCTTTGTTCTTTTGAGAAATGGATTTCAGTGCAGAATTCTGCTGGAGTAACACTATTAACAATGTGTTTTGAAAAAAACATTTTTTCCCTTTACAGTATCCCTTTAATAAAGCACTATTTGTATATCTGCTGGGGAATGAGGCACTATGGTTTGGGAGAAATTACATGCATTGTACTTATTTTTTTTCTATTAACTTAATCATTTGAATAAAGAGGCTGTGCCTTCTCAGAATGGCAATCCTATTACTCTATCACAAAGAGTTCTCGATTTTAAAACCACTTTTGCCCATCATTCACTCCCATTACAAGGTTGCAGATACATCGATGAGCACTCTATCACCCACTAGAGTTGAATAATGGTGTTTCACACTGAACAGTCTTATGCACAAAACAGTCAACAATCCATTTACCCATTCATCTAGTGACTTTATTGGTAGTTTCTTCTTTATATGGCAACAAGCCCTGCTTTCTTCCATTGTAGAGTTGAAATGTCCCACATATTCATTGTTCACTCCCTCCATCAGCGCTTCTATAGGTATTGTGTTGAAAATAACTAACGAGTACAGGTATAACATAAGAATCTAATGCAGCAAAATGAACGTTTAATAAGCGCAAGCATTGAGAAGCATGTATGGAGACAAGCACCTATGTAAATAGAAGTACAATTTGGAGTCCATTTTTGCAGTACACCATGTGCTCATAAATGATTCATAATACCTGTAAATCCAACTCTGGGCTTGCTATATTAGGAAAGTGAACATTTAATTATTCAAGGGAAAGTCGTTACAGCAGTCTGCTTGAGAAATTTCCATTATTATTCCTATAAATTCCTGATATTTAAATGGACATTGTGATGTCTTGGTAAAATAACAACTGTGGAGGGAAGTATATCAACTTTCAGTCCTTATTCTCTGCAATTTGGAAACAAAATGCTTAATGGATGAATGTTCTAAACCCCCCACCAGCTCAGCCTGACCCCATCAAATCATTGCAGAGAATGCAGCCTAGAGAATTTCTTTACATTGTTATTAGATCCTAGCAATTGTAATGGTATAATTGGTAGCAAAACATGCCTTGCCTTTTTCCTATATTACAAGCTCTCTGGGTATCTGCAAGTGAAGTTTTGTTTTGGCAGTTTTGGTGCAAACCAGAAGTGCTGGAACCCCATTATTAATATAATAATCTTTTTCTAAATGTGATGCAAATGCCATTGTCATCTTTACTGAACTGTTTTGAATTAAAATGGGAAGAGAACTACAGAGGATACTAATCCATTATTCGTTAGCGTAACTATAGAGGACGCAGACCCTGCGGTTTTGGGGAGGACAGGGAGATCCTCTTCCCCTATAGCCAATCTAGTTCTGTTTGGTGCATAGTACATTTTTTCTTGTATTTTCCCATATGAAGCTCCAGTCTTTATTAGTTTAAGGAGAATCAACCCTAAAGTTAAAAAACCCCTACCCCCCTACCCTACATTGACCCCCCTCCCTCCTCCCCCAGCCTAAGTGTTATCCCGGGCAAATGTCCCTAACGTTTTACCTACCCCTCAGTGCAGATTCAGGCATCATAGTTCACGGACGCCATCTTCTTTGCTTTGGAAATCTTTGGCATGAGACCGTGTGTTGGCGTATGCGCAGTTGGAACAATTTTCGGTTTTGCGACAACTGCGCAAGCACCAAAACTCACGAAAATTACTGAACACTGATCTCATTACGAAGATTACCAAAGCAGCTGAAGATGGAACCCATGAACTCTGATGCCTGAATCTGCACCGAGGGGTAAATAAAATGTTAGGGGGTAACACTTAGGCTGGGGGGAGGGGGGTCTATGTAGGGTAGGGGGGGTAGGGTTTTTTTAACTTTAGGGTTGAATTCTCCTTTAAAGGTTGTGGCAGAAATGTGACCCATCTAGTCATATATGAATGTTTAGGGGTAGTGTCTCCTTGAGGATCAATAAGCAGTTTAGATATTTTTAAATCAGGCCCTTCTGAGGAAGACCCATTTTAGCCATTGTTTCAGAAAGTATAAATGGTGATGCTTTGGCCTTTTCACAGAAAGGTTTAGTAAAATATCTTAGCTGAAGATATTCAAAAAATGTTAATATCCCTTGGGGAGTTTTCTATGTTAACTTATGAAATGTAAATATCTTCTTGGTTACCGGGTTGAGCAAGTCCCGCACTGTTTTAAATTCTGTAGTTGACCATCTATTGAGAAAGTGTGCTTTGGTTCCAAGTTTGGATTATCTAAAAACAATACATTTAGCGATTCTGGGGGTAAATAAAAAAGGTTTCAAAACATGCCAACGCTTTAACATGTGAGATGTTGAGGACAGTAATACCGATGAGTTTGACATCTTAATACTGGAACAAATACAATGGTTTAGGTGTCCGTGTGTGACAAGCATTTTCAATAAAACCCCAACAGGTGGTAAAATTCCAGTGTGACCATGTAAAAGGTCTTCTAAGATGAGCAGCTTCATAGAATTCACAAAAAAAGGGGACTCCCAGGCCTCCACTACTAGTCGATTCAGTTAACACAGCTAGTTGGTATTTCCTTAAGGGTATTCAATGAGACTAGTATTGTCAGTGTTTCAAATAAATACAAGAACTTTTATAGCGGATATCCTCTTATGTCTTCTCATGACTAAGGTTTTTCCTCTGTAGCTATTCTCTTACTATATATCTATATTTCTCCTTGACAAAGGTTCCTGTGTGGGACCGAAACGTTGGATGAATAAACAATTTTTCTTTTTTTGACAACATTTGTCTGTTTTTTTGCTTAAATTCCTGTGAGTGGCATCATTTTGCACTTTGTATCTACTTCTTATGCATGAGCACCCAGGTCTCGAATATATTTAGGGTGTGCTGCTCGTACACACGGTTTTATATATATATATATATATATATATATATATATATATATATATATATATATGTATATATATATGTATGTATATATATATATATATATATATATACACAGTATATATTTAATCATTTTAATCTAGACCATTTTTAATATACTTTTAGTACAAAATACGTGATCTAAATGGCCTGTTATCTGGTGTTGATTGCTTTGCATCGCTCTAAGGTGCCTTGGAAACCAATTTAAACAAATAGTGTTATATAAATGCAAGATATTATTATTGAATGGCTCCAAGGTTTATAGTATTTATTTTCTAGCATATCCCATTTTCCATATATGTATTTTTATTGGTAATATAAGCATTTGCAGGATGATTTCTCTGCTGTTTTAACCCCCAGCTTAACTAGGAGTTCAAGCTAAAACTTTATTTCATGATGTTAGAATCTCATTTTCTGCAGCATATTATTTGTGCCGAATGTAAATGAAAGGGAGAATAATGTGATTGACTGGGATCAACTTGAGTGCTTTTGGGTAGGAGAGATTTTATTGGTATCCAATTGGTATCCAACCTTCTTAAATTTGCTCATGTCAAGTAAAATTGGGGAAGAAGGTCTATCCTGTATTTGAACTGTGTATGGCAGAGTCCACATAGTTTCAAATTCTTACAGCTCATGGCTAAATGAAAAAATCAGCAGCTTGTTTGGATCTCTCTAATGCAGTTAGTTTCCATTATTCTTTCTGCTGTTGTGGTGATTAAGGGTTACTAAACTGGAGCAAACATGCTTCAAATGCACCCATTATAGCATTTTATCTCCAACAATGGCCATTTGGCACCTCAATGGCACATGATACCGTCTGCAGTGTTCAACTGTCCATTTATATTCCATTTTAATGTGGCCATTAAATATTGATGACTGAAGCTGTTTGAACATTTGACTTTCCTTGATTTCTGGTGCTTCCTGTAGTGTCACTTCCAATAATTAATATTCCAGATAAAAGCTGTGGGAGGTAAAAAAGTTGGCTGATTTAATTGGATAATTCATCTCAAACATGTCTTTGAAGACTTCTTAGGATGGAGCTGAAATAGATAAGTCTAATGCTAGAGATTTAATTGAACTGAAGCTTTTGTAGATATGAAAGATAATATTAATTTTTTACTCAGTTAAGGCAAGCAGCATTATTATATCATTACACTTTTTGGCACATCTTAGAGTGATGCAGGTAAAATATGATTCTGTGATCTCCGGGTAATTTACCCTACTGTATATGCAATGGCTCTTTTTATTCCTATTCTTTTATTTTACCTTATATTTAACTATTCCTTACAAGCTGTATTATTCCTCCCATTGGAGTTAAGTGCCGAACATCTCTCTCAAAGTCCTCCAAAATCTTTGCAAGGCGACGGCGAAATTGTCAGGTGAAATTAGATTAAGTAGTGCAGTTGGACTCAATAGAAATATACTGCCGCTGTAAATTCCCTGCTCTTGGGACACAACCATGAAACTAAAGCAGTTAAGAGAAAGGCAGCGCAGAACAATATTGCCTTTAAGACCCCGTGTTTCATTTATGATGGAATCGAAGGGCCTTAAATTTTGTAGTGGTCGTATCCCCGTGTTGTTGATTCATCTCCTACTAAAAGGAACAGCAGCCGAGCAGACAGCCCAAGTGCTTCAATATATATTTACTTGCCCTCTCTGCTTTTTCGGGGATTTTCAGAATCGAGCATCGTAAATAGTGATGGGCGAATTTATTCGCCGGGCGCGAATTTGCGCGATTCGCCGCCAGCGAATAAATTCGCGAAACGCCCGCGAAAATTTGCGTGAAAAATTTGCAGGCGTAAAAAAAGGGCGCCGGCATCAAAAAAAATGGCGTCAAAAATGAGACGCCAGCGCCGTTTCGCGTATTTTTTCGCCGTTTCGCTTCGCCGAAAAATTTGTGAATTTCGCGAAACGGCGAAAAAATACGCGAAACGGCGCTGGCGTCTAAATTCGCCCATCACTAATCGTGAATTAGAAATCCATCGGTGCTCGAGTGCAGCGAATCCCTTTGAATAATTAAGGGAATCTCAGAAGAACAGTCTGCTCCATTTATGAGCAAAGTCCTGAGGACAAAGGTCTTTAAGGCTTATTGAAACTGAAAACGGGCACATTGGGCCGAGTCTATTGTTGATAAAAGAATTTCAAATGAGCGTAACATTAGCTCACCTTTTGGAAAATAGAGGTCACATTGTGTTCACACTGTCAGGTGGTAAGCTGCTGGATTCTTTGGGTCTGATTTAAGAGCACTGTGCAGAGAAGCTAGTATAGTTGCAGTGGAACCCAGCCACCCTAGGGATCCCACAAGAATTGTAAATGGGAATACTGTTGTGTCTTGTGACTTTCTGGTTGTAGTGATGTAATGCTCAGGATCTGGAGTTTTTCCAGATAAGGGTTGTTTTTAATTCAGATTTCCATACCTAGTTGCAGATTTACTAAGGTTCGAATAGTAAATTTGAATTAGAATTTTTTTTTGGGTCAAAACTCACAAATTCTAAATCTAAAACAAACAACTCGAAATTGAATTTGAATGTGAGATTCCACACACCTCGACCCTGGAAACGAATTTGACTATTCTTCACCTAAAGCCTGCCGAGTTCATATAGAAGTCAATGGCAGAGGTCCTTTGAACTATTTGAGTATGTTAATAGTAGTGATAAGCCAAAAGTTTCGCTTAGAAAATGATGCCCTACAGACTCCAATGGGCGAAAAAAATCTCCCACAAAAGTCAAGGTTTTTTTCAGAGCAAAACTCAATTTGAATTTGATTGGAATTCTTTTTGAGTTTTCGGGTTGGGACTTTTAGAACAAATTTTCATAAGTAACATTTCATTCAAATTGTGAATAAAATCTATGTTACTCTAATATTCGACCTTTGATAAATAACTCCCCTAAAGTCTACTAAAATATTATTTAAACATGAATTAAACCCAAAAGGATTGTTATGCTTCCAGTAAGGACTAACCACATCTTAGTTGGGATTAAGTACAAGGTGCTGTTTATTATTAAAAAGAAAAAAATTAACTTTTTGATTAAAATGGAGTCTGTGGAAGATGGCCCCTCTATAATGTAGCCTTCTGGAAAACAGGTTTCTGGATAACAGATCCCATACCTGTATTATAAAAATGTTATAATAGGCCGTAGAACATCTTTCTTGGGAAGCAGGGTGGCTATTGTATAAGATCAGTGTATATTGATTATATGGACCTGTTATTACTGAGTGTTATTACATCAGTGCTAAGTGACCTCCTTGCACTCGGTTCTAGAGGGGTGAGGGGGTTCTCTATATTGACTTTATTGGTCTACGAGGTAAACCTAATTTTACTGCACACACTTAGGTATCTCTTTACTTAAAGGAAAATGGAACCCTGTTTAATAGCTCAGCCTCCCACCTTGTTCAAAAGCTCGCCATTGGGCATCTTCTAAACTGCCTATTTGCTGAACATGGTTATAAATAACTGAGTAGTACAACATTGTTAATGGTAAACTTCTTGCTTAGCCTTTGGTCCTCTTCTTTACAATCTTCTGAGAAGGAGCATACATAGTCAATGCCAATTTGAACTTGGCTTCATGGTTGATGTTTGTGTGTAAGGGAACCTTACCCTGGTGGTCTAGTGGGCAGCCGGGTCCAACGCCGCTCCTTCGGCATGGACGCCCACTGCGCTGCTCCTTTCCCTTGCTCTGCCAGTTCCTCTATGGCGTCACGCACAGGGGCGCGAAATTCAAACAGTATAAAAGGGGAATTCAGTGTTCTGCTAACTGCCCGTTGTTAGGTTCAATTTGCATTGTTCCTGGGTGCTTTATTACGTGTATTCTGATTTATCTACTGTGTTTTGATCCTTGCCTGCCTGTTTGAATCTTCTGACCTCTCCAATCCTGACTTTGCCTGTTTGTGACTTTGTTGATTTCTCCAATCCTGAACCCTTAGCCTGTCCTCCGACTATTCTACGATCTCTAATCCTGATTCTGGCCTGTCTGACTATTCTAACTGCTTGTGCTGGCCCGGCCTGCTTGTTCCTGGTGGTGTTCTTCCTTCCAGTATCCTGGTGAGACGATCATGCCCCTTTGCTCGTCCAGCTTTGCTCCCCTCTGTTAAGACCTGGGGGCATCCAATTAGCCGAGGGCTCCTCCCGAGGTGAAAGGCGGAGGTTAAAGGCAGAAGTGAGAGCCGAGACCAGGGAGCTTAGATTGGGTTCTGGATATAGGGTGCCGAACGTGACATTGTGATTGCAAAGAAGAAGATACCTAGTGTAAGATTATACCTACCAACCCGCTGCACCACCTAGAAGCCCATTTATCAAGGTCGAATTTCGAATTCATGTGGATTTTTTAATTTGAATATACTGACTATTCAACTGGGAGGTTATTTATGAAAAAAATTGAATGTCTAATACAGGGATCCCCAGCCTTTTGAACCCGTGAGCAACATTCAGAAGTAAAAGGAGTTGGGAAGCAACACATGCATGATGCATGATAAATGTTCTTGAGCTGCCAAATAAGTACTGTGATTGCCCATTTGGTAGCCCCTATGTGGGTTGTAAACCTACATTGAGGCTCTGTTTGGCAGTGTACCTTGTTTTTATACAACCAAAACTTGCCTCCAAGTCTGGAATTCAAAAATAAGCACCTGCTTTGAGGTCACTGGGAGCAACATCCAAGGGTTTGGAGAGCAACATGTTGCTCATGAGCTACTGGTTGGGGATCACTGGTCTAATATATGATCGAATGGATCGACCTGAAAATTCGAATCGCATTAAATTCATATTAGATTCGTTTGAAAAAAAAAAAAACTTGAATGCCAGGAAGGCTATTAACATCTCCAAATGAACTGTGCCATTAACTTGTACATGAACTCAGCAGGTTTTCGGTGGTGATTATTGGAATTAAGACTGTTTCCATGGTTGAGGTATAATAAATCTCACATTTGAATAGAGGGATTAAAATTTGATTGTGTGAATTTTGAAACTCAAAATTTTAATTTACTATCCTGGGGAGCTCAGGACCCACCGAGGCTGCTGCTTCAGCGGCCCCCATAGGTAAAGACACTGCAGGCCCCCTGTCACAGCCACAGCCCCCTCCATGCCCCTATGCATATCTTTTTTTCTGCTCCCTCAATGAGGGAGGTCAGGGGAAGCTGCAATAGCGGGTCTGGTTTGGTGGGGCCCACAAGGGCCAGGGGCTTACTGTTTTTATTTTCCGGTATCCCGCCGGCCCAGTTCATCCCTGGCGTCACTTTACATTTTAGAACCGAGTACAGAAAATAAAGTCTTGATAAGGACTTTAAACATCCCATTAGTTTCCATGGATTTTAGAGCTAGGACAAACTCTGCTTATTTTCTATTTTATCAAAAGGAATAATTGCCTGTCATTTAATAATGGACTAAAATATATTGCAAAGGAAGCAAGCTGTTGTAATTGTCATTTTAAGCAGAAGGGAGGATATTACTAATGGTACATTTATATACCTGCACGTGTTCTGTGACTGTTCTCCCAAAGTAAACAAAAGAGTAACACCGAGGATATGTATCTGAAACACAAACACAAGCTCTCTGATTTAATAATGAAATAGAGCTTTGCAGTGTATTGAGGTAAATAATGCACTTTTATGAGTTCAATGAATTTCAAGCATTCAGCATATTCTCAAAATCCTTTAGTTCAGTTGGGTGAGCTTCGCTTGCACTTGATCAAAAACACAGTAATGGAGTGCACAAAAATCAGTATATAAAAACCTATTAGGCACAGATTCAGAGGAAGCTGGTATGAAACTTGCATACAAATATAGCAGGAGAGAAGATCACTGTCTGGGTCCAGAGACTGTACTTGTGTCCAGTAATTGTAAGGAAGTTGCCTATTGGTCTAGTGGGCAGCGGGACACAGCGGCGCGTCCCTGGCGTGGACGCCCGCTGCTGCGCTGCTCCCATCCTGGTTCCGAGTTCCCCTATGGCACGCGCACTGCGTGCATCCGTTTCTTAAAGGCGCATTGGCGCGAAATTCAAACAATATAAAAGGGGAATTTAGTTTTCAGCAAATTGCCCGTTGTTAGGTTCTATTAGCCTTGTTCCTTGGTGTGTTATTCTTAATAATTCTATTTATCCTTTGTGCATTGACCCTTGCCTGCCTGCTTTACTACTCTGACCTCTCCAATCCTGATCCTGCCTGTCTGTAACAACTCTGATCTCTCCAATCCTGATCCTGCCTGTCTGTGACAACTCTGACCTCTCCAATCCTGATCCTGCCTGTCTGTGACAACTCTGATCTCTCCAATCCTGATCCTTTGCCTGTCCACTGACTATTCTACGCTCTCCAATCCGATTCCGGCCTGTCTGACTATTCTCTGCTTGTGCTGGCCCGGCCTGCCTGTTCCTGGTGGTTTTCTTCCTTCCAATATCCTGATGAGATGATCGTGCCCCTTTGTTAGTCCAGAACCATTTAGCTTAGCTCCTCTCTCAATTAAGACCTGGCAGCATCCAATTAGCCGAGGGCTTCTCCCGAGGTGAAAGGCGATGGTTAAAGGCAGAAGAGAGAACTGAGACCAGGGAGCTTAGCTTGGGTTCTGGATATAGGGTGCCGAACGTGACAGTAATATTTCAAACTTTAATTAACCAACAGCAACCAATCAGTAGGTAGCATTTACTGATCACCTGTCTGAAAGTATATCTGATTGGTTGCTATTGGTGCTAGATATTAATAATATAGTGGGTTCAGTTCTGGTGATTAAAACTCCATGATTGTTTACGGAAGAACCCTTGAAATTGACGTTTTGTGTTTTGATAAAATCATGAAAAAATCCAAATCGTACACTTTTTTCTCATTTGATGCCCAAAATGCAGATTTTTTTCAGATTATCACCCGAAAGACACAAATTGGATTATTTTACGAAAACCCAACCCAGATCAGGTTATCTTCCATTGACTACATGACCTCAGCAGGTTTGAGATGGAGTACTTTTTTATTCGGACTTTTAGCAGAATCAGGGTTTAATAAATCATGAAAAATTCAAGTTTTTTTTTCTCTTGAAAAAATATGGTTTTCCCTTTTAAAACTCAGACCATAAAAACTTTAATAAATAACCCCCTTAATGTTTACATGTTTTTCTAGTAGAATTAAGAAATTATGGAAAGATTTGTTATCTGGAATCCCCAGTTCCCGAGAATTCTGAATTACAGGTCCCATGCCTGTGTACCTTTTCTTCATTGTTATCCCCACACTGGTGTTGTTGGTAAATGTGTTCATTTTAACCTATATGCAAGATTTGGAGGAGACAGTAGTGCAATATAATTTGAGGACAGACCAATATCTTCGATCCTAACAAACATCAAGCATCAAAAAATGCTGCACATGTTATACCTTCCTCTATTTCTTCCTGGGTATTGGTAGTGAACAATTCAAAGAAAATGTGAGCTGAGGTTATTAATGCAGTGAAAAAAGTTGATAACCAATATTTTATAGTATTAACAATATATACACAATGTATGAATAACTAGGGGTGCACTGAATCCAGGATTTGGTTCTGGATTCTGCCAAGATTCTGTTTTTTTTTGGCAGGATTCAGATTCTCCCAAATCCCAAAAGAAATCCAAAAAATCTTGTAACTTTTCGCCACACAAAGGTCGTCAAATTTTTAAAAATTTTCCCCCTTGCTCCCCTAATTTACATATGCAAATTAGGTTTCTGATTTGGATCGGTTTTCAACTGAATCTTTCACAAAGGATTCAGGATTCTGACCAATCCTAAAATAGGGGATTTGGTGCATCTCTAAAAATCACAGTATAATGTATAAATAATGTATAAATCATGTTTCTAATAATATAAAAATGTAATTATGAAAAGCACATGCAGGGAATAGATAATCTTTCTAAATTAAGGCAATGTGTCTTGCTCTGTAGGGAATGTTATTGTGAATGAATGATCACAGCTAGGAATGGTTTACAAAAAACTGTTGGTAGCTTCCTTGATCCAACTGTGGCCTTTTATCTAGTAGCAGCAACTTGCTTCTTGCTAGACTGAGATTTTAGGAGGATCATCAGATGATTCCATATTAGACCCAATGATGGTTTTCTATCTTGGGGGTTCCTTGCTAGGTACAACCATGGATTCCCTATGAGTAGCAAATGCTGGTTCACTGCTACCCACAAATATTAATTGACTGCTAGCAAGACTCTGCTAGACTAGACTTTTATCTGAATATTTTGCACACATATTCCAATCAATGTTCATTTATATACAAGTATGGGACCTGTTATCCAGAATGTTTACAATCTAGAATAATGGATCATTACGTAATTTGGATCTTCATACCTTAAGTCTACTGGAAAATAATTGAAGCATTGAATAAACCCAATAGGCTGGTTTTGTGTCCAGTAATATCTCAGTTTGATATCTTCGTTTTATTATTACAGAGAAAAAGGAAGTCATTTTTAAAAATTTGGGAGATGGCCTTTCCATAATTCTGAGCTTTCTGTGTAAGAGGTTTCCAGATAACGGATCTCATACCTGTAACTTAAAACATTGTTTGTTATGAAACAAACATGATTCTGAAACTGTATAAAATAGTAAAAGGGTTGATCACACAACATATGGAACAGAGAACAGGCCCTTGCAAAAGAGTCTCAGATTAGTTAAAAGGAAAGAAAAAGAAATATAAATATTGCAGCATTCTAATATATGCCAAAGGACAAGAATTGATCAGGAGAAATTATGTATAAATGCAAAGGTCTTTTAAAATAATAAAACGCCCTAATTCCATTTAAATAGATGAGGTTGGACCTTCCGCAAATCGATGGATAAATTGATCTATGAACTATTCGTGCAGCCAGCAATACACATTTTTAAATGTTTCGTTTTAATTGTAAATGAATTGCTGAATATTGCTTTATCAGGTTTTCACAGAGCATTCGATACAGAATCAAATGTACCATGCAAACAATACACAAATATGATTTAACAGCCTTTGATGGGAGTCTCCTTTGCCTTTTTAATGGGTGAATACTTATCCCAGGCATTTATTTTCATCATAGAAAAATCAATCTGCACAATAATGAGCTGCTTTTATTTTTTTCCCTTGTTGCAGTAGAAGTCTTTCTATTAGCAAAGAGCACACTGGTCCTATAAAAAATTTGGGCTCTGTTTTTTTCAGAGGTTTTTACCAAAATGAAATACCAGCACTGTAAATTTGAACATGATTGTTCCTTATGATATAGGCATATATATTTGGAAAAGGCTTTATTGCTGCATTTGACGTGCCTCATTTACAGTAAAGGTATGGGATCCATTATCCGGAAACCCGTTATCCGGAAACCCGTTATCTAGAAGGATCCGAATAACAAAAAGGCAGTCTCCCATAGACTCCATTATAATCAAATAATCCAATGTTTTCTCTTTAATTTCTCTTTATTAATAAAAAAGTACCTCGTACTTTATCCCAACTAAGATATAATTAATCCTTATTGGAAGCAAATTTAGCCTATTGAATAGTGATGGGCGAATTTATTTGCTAGGTGAAAATTTGCGCGATTCGCCACCGGCGAATAAATTCACGAATCGCCCGCAAAAATTTGCTTGCTAAAATTCGCCGGCGTCAAAAAAAAATGGACACCGGCGTCCGTTTTTTGGATGATGATGTCCAAAAAAACGGACATTGGCATCAAAAAAGGTTGTTGGCGTCAAAAACAGATGCCGGTGTCAAAAACAAGACGTCTTTTTGCGAATTTCTCAGGAAATTCGCAAATTATTGGCAAAACTGCGCCAATTCGCCCATCACTACTATTGTATTTATTTCATGTTTACATGATCTTCTAGTAGACAAAGTATGAAGATCCAAATTACAGAAAGATCCATTATCTGGAAATCCCACGTGCTGAGCATTTGCATACCTGTATATGGATGGCATTCATGCAACCAACACCCCTCAACACTGATATAGTCCTCGATTGAATAAATTTGTAACATGACAGATAGCTATTTATCCATTTTTTTGGCCAAATATGGGACAGGAAGCCCCCATATATATATACAAGCTGCCAGTTCAGTCTGGAGGGACGATATAGAAGTTTTTATTGGCCTTTGTATGGTTACCCTGAGGCATTTTCCAGTAGTTTCAGATTCAGATTTGAAGCTATGTATTTAGTTGTAGCCAAGATTTTGTTTTACACGTTGGTCTCTTGTGATGTTAAGGAGCTGTATCCCTTTAATAAAAGATATAGGGGCAGATTTGCTAAAGGGCAAAGTGGCCATCGCTAGCGAAAATTCGCCAGAAATGTCATCCGCAGGGACATCGCCAATTTACTAAAAAGCGCAGTTTTGCACCCTATCGCCAGGCAAACAATCGTTACTCCGCAAATTCAGTAGAGTGCAAATTTTACAGAATGTTACCCCTTTTGCCAGAGTTTCTTTTACCACCTTAGACCTGGCGAACTGATAAGATGAAGCTACATCCTCTTCCATATTATGTCAGTGACATCATATCCTGTATGGTGAAAAGTCATAAACTTTTTTTTTTCATTTTAAAGTGGGATTGCCTTTATAAGTTATCAAGTTATCAATTTTTAGCCAATTTGAGGGGCATGCCATATTTGTTTTAGGGTGGGCTCATGTCTAGGGTATTAGAGGATCTCTTTTGTCTTTATTTTGCTTCCTTGGACATTTGTAATAATAAGTGACCACTTACCAACATCTGTAATAAAGACATCTATACGACCTATTTGTCCCCGCCCTATTCAAATTGACCGAAGTGTAAGAGTACTAACGAAGCTTCGCTAACCAAGATTGAACGCTAGCGAAAGATTGCTAAGATTGCTAAGAAATGTTTGTGCTGATGAATTAACGCTAACGGAACTTTGCCAGCATTTGGCTGCTGAGACGCAACTTTGCATTTTAGTGAATTAGCATAGGTGGAGCGTTCACTGGCAAAAATCCACCGTTTAGTGAATTTGCCCCATAAACTGTTCCTAGTAAGAATAATACAACTGTTTAGCCCCTGGGACAATTACACTTGACGTATGGATTTTCATGCCAATTTGGTATTTGACCAATTTTTGGCCAGATATTGGCCTACAAGCCCACTTGCCAGTAAGCTGCCAACACAGACTAGAAGGACCAATTCAGCAGCTTTATCGGCCTATGTATGGTCACCTTTAGACTTTTTTCCAATAGTTTCTAGTAGATTTGAAGCTATGTATTTAGAAATGGATTTTGGTTTTTGTCCTTATGGACTACTCAGGACTATATTCCTCAACAGCTAGGTGATTCTTCATGGTGAGGTTGTGATGGCTTTACTGGATGACTTTACTTGAACATACATAAAATCCAAAGCTACTGGGATCTTGAGATTTACAGTTAGCGGCAGATTTAAAAAAAAACTTTAAAAAACTTCGAAATTCGACCCTCAAATTAAAATCCTTCAACTTTGAATATCAAAGTCGAAGGATTTTTAGCGTATTCGACTGATCGAACGATGAAATAGAAATTGTACGTTCGAACGATTAAATCATTCAATCGGCCGAAGAATTTCTATTCGATAAAAAAAAGTAGAAAAGTACTGTGGAAGGTCCCCGTAGGATAACATTGCACTTCGGTAGCTTTAATTTGACGAAGTATGAAGTCAAAGTTTTTTTTAAAGAGACGGTACTTCGATTATCGAATGGTCGAAAGATTTTTATTTTGAATCGTTTGAATCAAAGTTGAAGGTTGTAGTAGCCTATTCGATGGTCGAAGTATCTAAAATATTACTTCGAAATTCGAACTTTTTTAGATTCGAAAATTCGCTAGAGCTTAGTAAATATGCCCCTAAGTATAGGTATAAATAGGTATATAAAGATTGTATATATGAGTGTATATATGATCTGTTGATGTGTGTGATACATGCACACTGGTGAGGGGATTGAATTTGATGAATATTTGCCTTTTTTTTTAACCCAAATTAACTATGCAACTTTACCCTCATTAGTTAAAGGCCTATGTAAATTTAAGTTTGCCTCTTCATCTTGCACTGTATTTTGTATTTCACACATGACAAAGGGCATAAGGCCGATACATGTTCTGTATATTAACCCGATAAAGGATTATACTTCAGCAGCATTGATGTTTTTGTTTTTCTTTTGAGTTGTACCCTTGGGGGCAAATTCACTAAGATTCGAAGTTGCGCCAGGCGCAACTTCACCGCACTTCGCCACACTTCGCCAGGCGTATTTTCGCCAGCGCTCCGCAAATTCACTAAAATCCGAAGTTGCGCACAGGGGTAGTGTAAGTTTTCGAAGTTGCGCTAGCATTAATTCGCCAAGCGAAGCAAAGTTTTGCTAGCGATGGTTCATTTGCATACAGCGCCAAATTCAAATTTCAATGGAGGAACACGTATTAGCACTACAAATGGCTAGAAAACCTTCAAATCAGCAAATAAAAATTTAATTTTGCCCTATACATGTACCCACTGTCTAGGTAAGTTGCCATGAGTCAGGAAATGTAGGGGGGAATGAGGGGAGCCCCAAAAATATTTTCGATCTTTTTCAGCCTATCACCCATCATGTAGAAAACACGCCAGCGTTTTTTGGGACTTAGAAAAATTTTTGACTTTTTTTGAAACAATCCCTATCTACTCTATTGAGCTTCGCCAGGTCTGAGGTGGCGAAGGAAGTCTAGCGTAAAAGGTAGCGTTCAGTACACTGCGCAAGTTAGTGAATTTGCGTAGTTACGTCGCTAGCGAAAATTCGTCTGGCGTAAGGGTGCGAAGTAACACTAGCGAAACTACGCCAGCGTTCGTTAGTGAATTTGCACAGTAACGAAAAATGCCAAACGCTAGTGAATTAACGCTAGCGTTCACGCTTTGGCGCTTAGTGAATTTGCGCCTTGGTCTCTTGCCTGCCTACAGGTGAAAAAAATCATTACTAGCATTCATTATAACTTGATATAAAACTAAAAACTATGATTTGTATGCAAAATGCCTTGAAAATATCCCACAGGCAAATAAATAATGGCTCACTAATTTATAATGAAGAAAACTTGCAAGAGTGTGAGATGCCATTGTTGCATGTCAAGAACTTATGGTGGGTAAATATCCACATGAGCGGATACGCTGCAGTGCAGTGAGTTGTGAGCCAGAAGTTGCTTTTCTGGATAAATCTATATTTGCTTTGCAGTGTTTCTGCTCTACTGCCTTATGTATTCTGCAGCCATTGCAATACCAATGGGGCAAGCTTTTTGCCTTCATTACCTTGTCTTGGAACAAAGTCTGTAGGCCTAGGATGTCCTTAGGATCCCCTGACAATATCATTACTCCCAATAAGAAAAAAAAGTAATCAGCGGATTTGACGGGCAAATATATGTTTGTCTCAGCTAATCTTTATTTATGGTTTTCAAAATCCTTTAATAGAAAGATGCTATCATAATTCAGTTTTCCGAGACCGGAGCCATTCCTGCTGCCGACTGCAGTGTTGTGCAAACTGTTCAGCTGACAGCACAGCAGGTGAAGGACAACGATAATTCTTGAAGCTTTTTATGGATTTTCTAGTGAAGGGTGTATGTTTGTCTTCAAAACAGAAATGAATCATATAAGTATTTTAGAGGGTCACCGAATTTTATTATGCAAACTTACCATTTCATATGCCAATTTCCATATGCATTGTATTTGCATGTGCTTGTCAGCCAATTCTCCTGAATGAAAGCCTCAAGAGCATGGAATCTTAGAATAAAATCTGGTTCGTTTTTAGGTAGGGGAGATTGGACAGAGGGACCCATGTTCTGGACAATTCTGCATTCAAACTCAGCAGAGCGATGCAAATTAAATGCAATATTGTGGCTGATAATCTTGCTGTTGCTGCTATTTCTGATATACCAACCACCTGCCTCTCAGCATGCGCTGGAGTCTCTGCATTTATTAGGGGCCCATAGTGCAATGGTTGACCCATGGTTAATAATACAACCCATGGTTGTATTATTGCAAAACAGAGGCAATAACAGCAAAAATGCATAAGCAATATTTGGCAAATTACAGACAAATATAGAGCAAATACTGTAAGTACACATAAACCCCTTAGTGTTAATTTATTACTGCCCAAGATGATAGTTCAAGAACACAAAGAGCTGTAACTTACACACATTATTGGTCATTTATAGACCACCTGCATCCAGGGCAATAACTGCCATATTTACTTTGTTCTAAGGATACACCGAATCCACTATTTTGGATTCGGCCGAACCCCCCGAATCCTTTGCGAAAGATTTGGCCGAATACTAATCCAAATCCTAACTTGCATATGCAAATTAGGGGTGGAAAGGGGAGAACATTTTTTACTTCCTTGTTTTCTGATAAAAAAGTAATGCAATTTCCCCCTCTTCACCTCTAATTAGCATATGCAAATTAGGGTTCGGATTCGCTTGGCCGGGCAGAAGGATTCAGCTGAATCGGAATCCTGCTGAAAAAAATGGACACATCCTGGCCGAATCCTGAACCAAATCCTGGATTCGGTGCATCCCTTCTTTGTACTAGGTGAGTGCAGGGCTATTGACTGCAACACAATGGTGTTATTTACATGGCTCTCCTGTGCCCCTGACTCTTTTGAGCTTAAGCATCAGAATGACTCTCAAGATAGGGTTATTCCAACCCACCCCATAAATTAAGTCCTGTCTAACACTGACAGCACTGGATTCTGAAAGAATTGGTCCTACTTTTTGCATTTTGCACCCAGGCTGAGCCCTGCATCATATCTCAGCCTTGATGGCCATTTGTTCCCCAGAAGAACAAGCTACAATCAAATAAACCAGATCTATAATGTATATGGTATAAGTGGCTTGACTTTGTTTTAGCTAATACTTATGTTTCAAACAAAGGTAACTCCTCAAGCATTTTAACTCCTTAACAATAGATTTGTACTCGCTGGTCTTAGTGAAAAGGCAGATGTTCATCAGCGAGACTAAAGAAGGTGCAAACTTTATTTAGCCATTTTGCCAGAAGGATACACTATTTTTTGCTGTCTCCTTCTTTCAATTTGGGCTGCAATGTGTCATGGATGGTGTACTTTATGATGTTAAACCAAAGTTTGCTCCATCTGTATTTCCATCATTTGGATTTTTATTATTCATTATTTCTTTCTTTTAAATAAACGTGGTCATAACAGAAACACCTGAGGGTGTGCGGGCCATGGCCCAATTGCACCCCCTGCTCCCTCGGTAGTTCCGCCACTGCTGCTAATATAATGCACTTTATAACAAAAATGCATTTTATGTTCAAAAAGATATACCTTCCGAAGGAAAACAGAGAAGTGTTCTGATGTTGCCGTACTCTAGAAAGAGATCAGAAGCCTCAGATGCCCTTTCCCATCTCCTTTCTGAGCAGAGCAACATCAGAACACTTCTCTGTTTTTCTTCTGAGGGATCATTTAGTTGACAGTTACATAAACTGACCATTACAAAATGTATTATACTTACAGTTAATAAAAACTTAAATCGCTCTGAAACTGAAAAAAAATCATGTAAATTGCAGAAGTGCTTAGAAAAACAACCCAAGCAATTCTACATTCAGTTTTTTTTTAAAGTTTATTTATTCTTTAAGCAGATCATTAGATAATATAATGTACCTATACATATAAAATATTAGGGATGCACCGAATCCAGGATTTGCTTTGGGATTCGGACAGGATTCAGCCTTTTTCAGCAGGATTCAGATTTGGCAGAATCCTTCTGCCCGGCTGAACCAAATCATAATTTGCATATGCAAATTAGGGGTGGTAGGGAAATCACATGACTTTTTGTCACAAAACAAGGAAGTAAAAAAAAATTCTCCTTCCCACCACTAATTTGCATATGCAAATTGGGATTCGGATTTGGTTCGGTATTCGGCCGAATCTTTTGCAAAGCATTCCACTGTTTGACCGAATCCAAAATAGTGGATATGGTGCATTCCTATAAAATATACATATAAACATGTATAAAATTATATTGTACAGGTACATTGTGTTATGAAATATTCCTATACAACTGCAGGAATATCAGGCAGAGGAATAGCATTATAATTATAACTATGTACAGGCTATAGGAAACTCTAAGTGGTGTTTTCTGTTATGGGCTGTACCAGTTATGGACATTTTTGTGGGCTGTCTGTGCCCCAGGGATGCCATACATTACTACCATAGTATATTATTGAACTATTCTTTACTAAAACATTTGAGAGTTACAAAATGCATTTTTATCTTAGATCAACATTTTTTAAGGGCTTATTAACCTAACTTCAGCTCACTATCAATAACCCTAACAGAACTAAACTGTAAATATTATCACTGATATATTTTTATGAATAAGGAATTATGATATCGGTTGTTTCCTCCCATCAACCCCAAAAGTGTCAGTTTAGCATGGCGGCATGTAAGCTGTTTAGAAACCACTTCTAATTGCGTCTAGAGAGCATGGTACGGTACATTTTCCAGACATATATATTTTCCCATTTAACACAACGGGGAGTTGGTTAAGAAAACCTTTCATCCTTGAACTGTTTGATTGGATTTCCACTTGCTGAAGGAAAGAATTGAATTCCAGGCTCGTAATGGTTTTTTCATAACTGAGGACCCATGACAGAGCTCTGTTTCTCAGTAATAAGGTAATTGCTGCAATAAAAATGGGATCCTATGAGGGATTACAAACGGAATCTGATCACTCCTTCACACACCAAACGTCCCCCTGCCATATTGTCAGATTGAACAGATGGATGTGCTACACCCAACCAAGTATTCATTGATGAGTTATAAATAAATAAACTGCCTATTGGAAGCTATATGTAACGTACTGTATCCCATGGCTCCATTTGGGCTAGATTTTACCATTAAAGGCACTGCTCACCTTTTATAGACAATATTTAACTGAAATCACAAAAAAAGCAACAAAGCTGAAATTTGAGGGGTCTGAAAGCAATGGAGCTAATATTGCCATCAGACCCCCTATGAAGCCAAGTTAACCCCACTCTTTACTACTCCCTTCTTGCATCACTGGGCATTTGCAAAAGTCCATGAGAACCCTGCAGAGGTATGGGACCTCTTGTCCGGAATTCTTTAAAAAATTGCCCCCCCCCGCCATCGCTAAGACACTGGCACCAGGAGGGAGCTCCCGGTTGAAGCAGCCAAGTTAGGCCATATGCATACACATAATGCGTGAATGTCGTAACTTGCTCATTATGCACATTAATGTGACTTCAGCAATCCCGGTGCAAGTATCTTAACTACTGTTATCTCCAACCTGAGTGTGGGCTCTATAAGCTTTTGGTGGGGGGGTATAGCCACCCAATGAAGCCCTTGAAAATCTATCAAATGGCTGCCTTCTTAGTTAGTCCTTCCTCCTTGGTAATATCATGTGAAAATCCATCTTCATACTCTTCTTATAGATGGAACAAGCATGACTACATGGTACAGATTGAGCAAATATTATGCAGGATGTTGCCCATCCATTTAAAAAGATCATTATTACACCTTTCCCCTTGGAATGGATGCTGCTTTGGTTTGCCAGTGTGTGTCGTGTAAGCACTGTGATGTATAAACTAGGGATGCACCAAAACCCTATTTTCTGCATTCGGATGAACCCTGAATTTTCCATTTGGCTGAATCCTAAACCAAATTAGAACCCTAATTTGCAAGTGCAAATAGAAGGGGGAAAGAAAGAAACTTTTTGATCCCCCTAATCATGTGAATTAAAGCCGGCTGCATCTGAATTCTGCTGAAAAAGTCTTGAATTTGGCTGAATCCCAAATCAAATGCAGGATTTGTGCATTCCCAGTAAAAACAAAGTTTGTAGCAGGAGATTCCTTAGGACAATTTAGTCTGGTCATCAGCAACCCTATGCATGAAAGGTACATTAACATTTTATCTATTTTAATAGGAAATAAATAAAAACCTACTTGCAGCGAAGGAGGACAGTGGGGGATTTAATAGAACAGCTTAATGGCTGCAGGTTTAATATCTATGATTTCTTTAAAAGCACATTTCTTTTCTGCCAAGTCCATGAAGCAATT
Source organism: Xenopus petersii (assembly GCA_038501925.1). NCBI lineage: Eukaryota > Metazoa > Chordata > Amphibia > Anura > Pipidae > Xenopus > Xenopus petersii. The sequence continues at coordinate 107,146,144 of CM076677.1, forward strand.
TGTTAATTCTGTGATTGATGATCAGCATTGCTTCTGTTGAACATTTCCAGTTGGTGATTGACATCACTCTGCATTGTGGGTGCAGTACCCAGGCACGGGCAGTCGTGGGAAACCCAGTTTGTATTAAAACTGATCTTGATGTATCTTATTTCTTTTATAGGTAAAACCAGGCTGTATCTGCCACAAGCTATTTACTGAAGTCTGCAGAGCATTTTTGGGCCGGCTGAGGGAAATTGGCTGAAGGCAGGTAGAAATCTCTCCATGCAGAAGACTTAAAAGACCTGGATTTATCCACATTAAAAGAATGTGGAGTGGTTTCTGTAAATGCAATCAACAAGTGGCAATGATTTATCTTCTGAGGTCAAAACAATGTTATCCAATCGAGATATTCAACATACACTCAAAGACTTGGCTTTCTGAGCATATCGTGGGTGCATATTGCTTACCCTATAGAGAGAGCGTCTTCAGAACAGCAAAGCATGTTTCACTTGAGATTGAGTTATAAGCAGCAAATGATTGAGGGCAGAAAAGACAGTTTCCTGCAGCAGCAGCAGACATAAAAGAGAATGCCACATCGAGATGGAATCATAGGCGACAAGGGGGAGAAGGGTTAAGTAATAAAGAGGATGAGGCTTGCTTTAATACAGAGTTTAACCCAGTGATATCCAATCTGCAGGCTGCTTGATACTGTTGGACTAGAACTTCCATCGTTCTCAGCCTTCTGCTACCTGAGGCCAAATAGATCTTATGAATAAAAATCACTTCTATTGTGGTGGCTGGCTATGGAGGCTTCAATTTAGTCATAGTGGTCTTAAGATGGAAAAGTACCAAAAGAAAAGGGCAACACTGTAAAGTAAAAGCATCTATGTTTATTGAAAGACTATTTAATAAACACAGGCAAGTGACATTTGTACTTTTCTTTGCGGCATTACATGTTTATATACTGAGTTACTGTGTTTAACATGAATCTGGGCCCGTGCCAATAAGGAGCACCCATGTAAGAGGATTTCTGAAAACTATGGGGCAGATTTACTAAAGAGTGAAGTGGCTAACGCTAGCGTCAATTCGCTAGCGTTACCGCCCGCAGGGACATCACCAATTTACCGGCGCAGGTGCCAATTCGCTAACGAAAGAGATAGACGCTAGTTGTCATTTGCACTCTATCGCCAGGCGACATTTCTGCTCTGGCAAATGCACATTGTGTTTTAAGGTTCCCTGGACATGTGTAATTAACAATGGAAATGTAATGTAATTGCTGCAACATATAACATAAAGACGTCCATTCAACTTTAAATTTCCCGCCGTATGCAAATTAATCAGAATGCAAGATCACTAGCTAATTTTCGCTAGGCAGAAATGAATGCTTGCTAGTGATGGGCGAATCTGTGACAATTCGCTTCGCTGAATTTTTTCGAGAATTTCTAGCAATATTCACGAAATGGTGAAAAATTTGCGAAACTGCTGCAGCGCGACTCGTTTTGATGCGCGACGATCTTGTCGCGCGTCAAGTTCGAAGTTGACGGGCGTCGAGTTTGAAGCACACGTATCTGCTGGATTTGTCTACATTTTATGGGGCACATCTACTATAGGGTGAAAATTCACCAAAAGTTTGGTGTAAAATAACGGTCCCATATGTTATAAAATATATGGTGGAAATCAGTAACAGAACAAAAATTAAACACTTTTGCAGCCTATCAGCTTGAAAAACAGAAAAGACGGCAGCATTTAGTACTTAGATGATATTCCACTTAAAAATGATAATGTAAGTAGCTGAAGAACGAGGATGTTTTATGCACTATGCAGGTCAGAGCTGAAGGCAAGTCTAGTGAACTGTCACTAACAGTAGCCACTAATCCCCTGTCCCTATTGCTTTGTTTGTGTCACCTTTTTTCTGCTTTGGACAGGCCTGGACTGGCAATCTGTAGCTTCTGACAAGTACCAGAGGGGCTGCTATCAGGTGCCATAGATAGTCATTATTTAGTTGGCTGATGGGCCTGTTTGGGACTCTCATTACTTTGATACTTGATGATACTTGTGTTATATTATCCAAACAACTTCAAGTACCATGCGAGTCCTAGTTAAATGAAAAATAAACTCCAAATATATAAGTTTGAAAAAACTTTATATAAATTAAAAAAAAAAAAAAAAGAAAAACCAGCACAACAGTGCTATTAAAATAAATAAAAACATTAAACTGGAGGAGGAGGAGGAGGCGGACTCATATTGTCCAGCAGGTGCCTGATCTCTCTCACTTCCTGTTGAAGTTGAGACACCTGCTGGACTAGGCCTCTAATAAGTTCGGTGAGGTCCCCACCATCTGCTGCTGCTGCTGGTGGTGCTGGTGCTGGAGCTGCTGCCTCTGGCCCCTCTATAAGGCCTGCTGGAGGAGATGGTGGTGTAGTGGGGGGAGGAGATGCAGCCCCTCCTGCGTCTTCCGCAGCCCCTCCTGCCTCTTCCGCAGCCCCTCCTGACTCTTCCGGTGCTGCAGCAGGCTCTCCAGCAGGCATCCACTCTGCTGGCAATCAAAGAATTCCATTTTGAGTAATACAGCACTTGCATTTGTACAGTACAAATTATACAGGCAGAGGTGATGTGTAACTACAAAAAAACCTATCATTGATATGGATGGCAAGTATGGGGCCGAGCAAAACCATTAAGAGAGTTTTTCGCAGAAGATAATCTCCATTTGACAGCTCATTTACTTGTTATCTAACTTGTCTGCAATTAAATGACACTCAACTGTTCCAATCCTAATTAAAATATTCACTGAAATACATTTTTGCTCTAAAATAGCAAATCATTATAATATACTATAAGTCTGGACATTATTGTAATTAACAAGAGCAGTTTATGTTTTCTATTTAAATAACTACCTTCCACTTCCTGCTGCACCTCGTCCACAAGCACGGGGTGGCACCTCTTCAAATTGCTCCAAATCCTTTGGAGCACGCACACCCCGTGCCTCAGCGCATATCTATGCCTCAGCCTGCGCCTGAGGCTCATCATTATACGCCGCCTGAGTGCCTGGATACCAGGAGTGCTGGGAGGGATGGTGTCATATCCCTGCAGGTGGAGGAACCTTATGAGGTCCCTCACTTCCTCCTCATGCATACCTCCTGGTCCAGACATCTCAGGCAGGCAATCTCTCTCTACAAGTGGGCAGGGAATAGGGTATTTATATATATACGTGACGCGCGCACGCACAGGAACTTGATGCGCAAGCGCTGTACTTGACGCGCAAGCGCCGTACTTGACGCACAATCGCCGTACTTGACGCGCAAGCGCCAAATTGGCTAATGACTGAGTACTGTAACTCTAATACATTATGATTTTCTGTTAATTTTAATATCATTTTCACTATATTTGAGAACCATGCATCACTATTAGAAGTAACATTATTAGAAAGTTAGGAGGTAGGCCTCAACCAGAATACATTTATATCAACTATGTAGCAGTATTGGAATGAACATATTATTAGAATGAAAATTAGATGACGATATAGGTAGGCCTCAACCAAAATACATTTTTCAACTATCAGGCAGCATTAGAAGCAACATTGTTATTAGGAGCCTTGGCAGACCCCAACCAGATGACATTTGCTAGCTATGTGACACTATTAGAATTTCACGGTCAGCACCCTAAACCAGAACAGATGCCAAGCTCCCTGGTCTCAGCTCGGCTTCACCAGTTAATGTGACCACCTTTGGCTTCGGGAGTAGCCCTCAGCTACTCAGATGCCACCTGGACTTTACGAGAGGAGCAAGGCGAGGAGTTCTGGCAAGCAAAGGGGCATGACTGTTGAAAGAGTCTGTTAGGCCGAAGGTCACAGTACAAATAGGCTGAAGCAAGTTCGTGGTCAGACAGGCTGGGTCGAGGCAGGTGGATATCGGAGAAGTCTAGCAGGCAAAGGTCAACACCGGGTAATCAGTCAGAAGTGGATTAGGCAGAAGGAGTAGTCGAGATACAGGCTAGGGTGTATTTCGGATATCAGAGTAGTCAGGAACAGGCAGGGTCACAACAGAAGATCAAAGACGAACAGATTCAGACGCTTAAAGCTCAAAAGGCACCAGGAAAAAATCCTATCACGGGCAGCTTGCAGAAGGCCCGAGCTGGCCTTTTAAACTTTTGAATTTCGCGCCATTGTATGCGCCTTTAAGAACCCGGAAGTGGGTGCGCACTCACACTAAAAGACCGGACGGCAGAAGAGGAGGTGCACAGGGATCATGGTGGGAATCCCTGCTGTCCCCCCACTAGACCACCAGGTCATCTCCTTACATAGAAACAACATTATTGGAATTAAAATTAGAAAAGGTAGGCTTCAACCAAAAGATAATAACATTTGCCAAGCATGTGGCAATAGTAGTAGTAGCAGCAGCAGCAGCAGCAGTACTGGAATAATACTCAATATTTTAAATCGCATGACGGTATAGGTAGGTCTCAACCAGAAGGCATTTGCCAACTATGTGGTAGCATTGGAATGAACACATTATTAGAATGAAAATTAGAAGAGGTAGGCCTCAACCAGATGACAATGACATTTGCCTGAAACACAACATGTCTGATAAAGGATGAGGCAGTGGTAGCAACAGCAGTAGTATTGAGTTTTACTGTATTAGGACCTGCAGTATTGACATGAGGCAGGCCTCAAACACAACACATTTGATAAAGGATGAGGCAATGGTAGCAACAGCAGTAGCATTGAATTTTACTGTATTAGGACCTGCAGTATTGACATGAGGCAGGCCTGAAACACAACACTTTTCATATAGGATAAGGCAGTGGTAGCAACAGCAGTAGTAATGAATTTTACTGTATTAGGACCTGCAGTATTGACATGAGGCAGGCCTCAAACACAACACGTTTGATAAAGGATGAGGCAGTGGTAACAACAGCAGTAGCATTGAATTTTACTGTATTAGGACCTGCAGTATTGACATGAGGCAGGCCTCAAACACAACACGTTTGATAAAGGATGAGGCAGTTGTAGCAATAGCAGTAGTAATGAATTTTACTGTATTAGGACCTGCAGTATTGACATGAGGCAGGCCTCAAACACAACACGTTTGATAAAGATATAGCCATATTAGGCCTCAACCATAAGAAATTAGCCAACTAAAGCAATATTAGAAACAAAATTCTTTGTAAGTCATGTTAGACCTCAACAACTGAAAAATTTGCCGACAATGCAGCAGTAGTATCTGCAGTAGCAGTAGAAGCCTTGATGATAGACCCCCACCAGATTAAAAATTTGCTGACAATGCAGCAGTAGTATCTGCAGTAGCAGTAGTAGCCTTGATGATAGACCCCCACCAGATATAACATTTGCCGACAATGCAGCAGTAGTATCTGCAGTAGCAGTAGGAGCCTTGATGATAGACCCCCACCAGATATAACATTTGCCGACAATGCAGCAGTAGTATCTGCAGTAGCAGTAGGAGCCTTGATGATAGACCCCCACCAGATTAAAAATTTGCCGACAATGCAGCAGTAGTATCTGCAGTAGCAGTAGGAGCCATGATGATAGACCCCCACCAGATATAACATATACCGACAATGCAGCAGTAGTATCTGCAGTAGCAGTAGGAGCCTTGATGATAGACCCCCACCAGATTAAAAATTTGCTGACAATGCAGCAGTAGTATCTGCAGTAGCAGTAGGAGCCTTGATGATAGACCCCCACCAGATATAAAATTCGCCAACAATGCAGCAGTAGTATCTGCAGTAGCAGTAGGAGCCTTGATGATAGACCCCCACCAGATATAACATTTGCCGACAATGCAGCAGTAGTATCTGCAGTAGCAGTAGGAGCCATGATGATAGACCCCCACCAGATATAACATTTGCCGACAATGCAGCAGTAGTATCTGCAGTAGCAGTAGAAGCCATGATGATAGACCCCCACCAGATAAAAAATTTGCCGACAATGCAGCAGTAGTATCTGCAGTAGCAGTAGGAGCCTTGATGATACACCCCCACCAGATATAACATTTGCCGACAATGCAGCAGTAGTGTCTGCAGTAGCAGTAGGAGCCTTGATGATAGACCCCCACCAGATATAAGATTTGCTGACAATGCAGCAGTAGTATCTGCAGTAGCAGTAGGAGCCTTGATGATAGACCCCCACCAGATATAACATTTACCGACAATGCAGCAGTAGTATCTGCAGTAGCAGTAGGAGCCATGATGATAGACCCCCACCAGATAAAAAATTTGCCGACAATGCAGCACAGCAGCAGTTCTACTAAGTCTATCCCGGTCTTTGATGGAACAGACCCGGGGATCGCTCCGGAGGCAAGTCTGCATATGGGCAGCCATGTAAAAGAGGTGCCCCCGACCAACCTCTTCTTGACTGCCCTCCAGATGCAGCAGGTCATCTGGCTCGACCTGCCCCTGCTCTATACCCTCCCAGCCGTGGACAATAGCTGGGGTGGATGGGTGGTGCGTGCCCTGCTCCCCATGCTGTGCAGGCACCCAGTCCTCCTCTCCCTCATCCTCCTCCACATCCTGCCTCCCAGCTCCATCTGCCTGCCTACGGGGCCTACTTTCCTCCTCCTCCTCCTCAGGCACGTCACCCTCCTCTAGCAGGCCATCCAACGTGCGCTTGAGGAGGAACACCAGGGGTATGACATCGCTGACACACGCATTGTCCCTGCTAACAAAGCGTGTGGCCTGCTCAAAGGGGGCAAGTACTCGGCAGAGCTGCCTCATCTGCTGCCACTGCTCTGTGCTAAAGTAGCCTAAATCTGCCCCCTGAGTACCCGTGGCACTATGCTCCAGCAGGTAATTGCTGACCACCCAGCGCTGCTCCACGAGGCGCTCCACCATGTGCAGGGTCGAATTCCAGCGTGTCGGCAGGTCACAGATGAGCCGGTGGGGTGGCAGATTATGCTGCCGCTGCATCAGTGCCAAAGACGCGCTGGCGGTGGGGGACCTGGAAAATGGCCACATACCCTATGTACCTTCTCAAGCATGTCACCCAACCCTTGGTAGCTCTTGAGGAAGCGCTGTACCACAAGGTTGAGGACATGTGCAAAGCAAGGCACGTGGGTCAGGTGGCCTAGGCGGATGGTGGCCAGCAGGTTGCGACCATTGTCCCAAACAATGTTCCCTGCTTGGAGCTTGCGGGGAGTGAACCACCTCTGCACCTGAGTCTGGAAGGCGGCCATGAGCTCAGGTGCAGTATGACTCCTCTCACCCAGGGAGAGGAGTTGCAGCACAGCCTGACATCGCTTGTGCTGCACTGAAGCGTAACTACGGGTGCGTTTCAGGGGTGGCTCATCCATAGCTGCAGAGGAGGAGGAGGAGGAAGTGGGCATGTGGGGTTTGCCCTGAACCCCACTGCCAGAAGTTTTGCCAGGCAGCCATTGAGCCTCTGCACTTGGGGGTGGCTGGGGGAGAGAGGCGTCTTCCGGCCGAGGAACGGGGCCGCATTGAGGAGGCTGCAGAAGAGGCTGAGCTGCACAGTGGCCGCCTCCGACTGTGAGCCTCAGAATCCTCTTCCCTTGCGGCAGGGTCTGGGGAGCTAGCACCTCTTCCCTGAGGAATGGAAGGAGGTGGACGGGAAGCACCACTGCCCCCTGGTGCCCTGCCACTTTGGTGCTGCTCCCACGTCATCCTGTGATGACGTTTCATATGGGAACTTAAAGCCGATCCCATATGTGACCCTGCCTACCCCCTTCGAACCTTCTGCCGGCAGAGCTGGCACACTGCTACCGTCTGGACCTGAAGTGCGGGCCACTGCCTTGCCTGCTGTGGAGGGCTGGGGATAGTCCCCACCCATACGCCCAGAGGCTTTGGACTGAGGTGCAGTGCTGCCCTGTTGCCTGCCCCCCCTAGCAGAGGTTGGTAGAGCCGGCTCTTCATCCTCCTCATCATCAACAACACACAGTTCCCCCCCTGAACTGCTGCTGTTATCCTCCTGAGCCGGCTCCCAGGGTCCGTCCCTGTCATCATCCTCACCCAGACCAGACCCTGCCTCATACATGGCATTAAGTCCCACATCAAGCATGCTGGTGTCTGACCCCACACCAGCAGCCTGCTGCCCTGCCATTAGGGGACCCTGCCCAATATCCCCTACTGGTGATGTGGGCTGTGCCATGACCACCTACTCCTCCTCATCAGACATGAATGCCCCCCCCATTCCTGCCTGATCATCAAAAAGATCCTGGGTGTCTGGGCCCAAGTCCACCTCAGGATCAAATAGAAGGGATGGAGTGTCCCCCAGTTCTGAGCTAGCAGGTGATGCCACTTCCTGCTGCTCACTGGTGCCCGCTGCAGACGAGGTAGCCTGGGTCAGCCACCACCACCCAGACCCCTCCCCCCTCTCCCACGGCCCATCATATTGGGCAAACTAAACTTAAAAAAAACAAAATAAGGGGGGTGTGGATACTTCAGGGAAGGAAAGGAGAAAACAATAAAAACCCTCAACTAAATCCCCTCAGCACAAGTGTACCCACAAGGGATACACACACATACAATCACAGATAGTTAGCCCTAAAAAGGGCTATTGTGGGGTGAGCAGGCAAGCAGAAGAGGGAAAACAGTAAACTGAAATCCACAACCTCCACTTGCACTGACTCAGAAAAAAAAAAGCTCTCTAAACTAACTCCACTAATCTCTCTCAAACCTGCTCTCTCTAACCTACCAAAAACGCAGTAATGGCCGCCTCTACACCTCCTTATATAGACAGTGGGATGGCTCAAATCTGATTGGCTGCTTGTCCATTTGTCGCGCGGCGAAATGAGACGCGCAAATTTCTATTGCAGTTTTGCGAAAAAATTTGCCTATGCAAATTCGCCGCGAATTCACCATAGGCGAATTTTTTCGCCCATCACTAATGCTTGAGTATCTTCGCTTTGAATTGCTTGCATTGCTCGCATTGCCGAAATAACACTCTGGTCCCAAGGAAGAAAGTCCGCATTTTAGAAAATCAGCATTGGGTTTGAAGCGGATGCTGGTGCATGCTAGGGTGAGGGTGGGTATTTATTTATGAGACCTTAAAGTGGCTGGCTGCTCCAAGGAATTACAAAAATATCACCCAGCCCCCCCTGGAGTGAACGGAGAAGAGCAGGGTGGGCCCTTCATTCCATTCTCCATTGAGTGTTTGCAATTTCCCAGCTGCAGGTAGCTGTCTGATTAGGCTGCTGGTGAGCAGCAAGTAAAAGAGGTGTGAGATTACACCTCAGTGCTCTCCAGACATCCTTGTGTTGGAGTTGGCTGTGCGGCTCTCCAGACACCTCCTTATGTTGGACGGGGATGTGGGGCTCTCCTGACACCACCTTGTGTTGGAGAGGTTTGTGGTGCTGCCAGAAGGTGAGCCAGGCCAGAGGCTGGTGAATTGGTATCCCTGGAGGAGGAGAGTCAGCAAGGATTTGTGAGAAGCAGAAAATCTCAATGTGGAAGCCACCCTGAATGGTGAGAATCCCAGAGTGGGGAAAAGCTTTGAATGTGTGCCGTTGAAACGCTATTAAATTGTGTTCCTGATACTTTTTGCTGGGAAGATTTTGCCTGAAATAAACCTGTGTTTTTGCCTGAAGAAATTGCATCCCTGTTTCTATGCTCCGGATTCTACGTTAACCTGCCAACCATAACTAACTTTGCCTCAAAAATGTGTGCTGGCAGACGGCATGTCACATACTAAATACTTCCAGTTGGCCATGGATGCAGTATTTTATGTGCCAAAGCATGGGCGGATTTTCTTTAAGGCTTGGGGAGGCTAAGCCTCCCCAAACCTGTTTGTCCAAAAAAAAAAAAATCTAAAAAAAAAATTATCCTTCTACAACTTTTATTTCTAAAAAAAAGACTCCTACTGAGTGAGGTGCTTACTTGTACTTGGGGGAGGGTGCATCCGATAAGCGTGACCGTCTGTAAAAAATAATCTTGCTATCTGGCAGTTCACGTGTGACTCTGGTGTGTGATGACGTCATCGCGGGATTTCGGACCGGAAGTCTCGCGAGATTTCGGCCAGTTTGACAAAGCGCCAAACTCAAGCTGTGTGCAGCACTAGTTAAGCAGTAGGTGTAATAACATACAGCGCTACTCACTGTGCTCAGCTCAGACAAATTTCAGTAGCTGCCAATTCACCTTCTTCCTCTTATCTTCTGCTTCTCTGGTATGTAGGGATTTTTTAAAATTAATGTTTAAAAATAAATGCAAATTACAATATTACATTGCATCTTATGGCACAATTTAATTGTCTTGGACTTTAAAAGGGTGGTTCACCTTTATAGAAACTTTTGGTATGTTATAGAGTGGCTAATTCTACACAACTTTTCAATTGGTCTTCATTATTATTTTTTTTTTTATAGTTTTATAGTTATTTGCCCTTTTCTTCTGACTCTTTGCAGCTTTCAAATGTGGGTCACTGACCCCTTCTACAAAGCAAATGCTCTGTAAGGCTACACATTTATTGTTATTGCTACTTTTTATTACTGATCCTTCTGTTCAGGACTCTCCTATTCATATTCCAGTCTCTTATTCAAATCAATGCATGGTTGCTTGGGGAATTGGGACCCTAGCTACCAGATTGCTTAAAATGCAAATTGAAGATCTGCTGAATAAAAAGCTAAATAACTCAAAAACAATAAATAATAAAAAATGAAAACCAGTTGCAAATTATCTCAGAATATCACTCACTACATCATACTAACAGTTATCTGAAAGGTGAACCACCCATTTAAGTTACTGACAAAAAAAATACCAAGGTCCAGGGACCATTAATGTAAAACAATTCGGCAGCAGACAGTGCACCTGCTGGAAGTTTCTACATAATGCAATGCATGTTGGCTGTTGGGGGTCTTATTATCAAGAGTACCAGTAAGGGTTAGTCACACGAGGAGATTCGGGGAGATTTTGATGACTGGCAACTAATCGCCTCTTCTGGAGCGACAATCACCCCGAACTGCCTCCACGTGTCTTCCTGAAGTTGCCTCACGAGGAAACTTCGGGCGACTTAGGAAAAAGAATCACCGCCTGTGCTTTAGCACAGGCGAGTTTTCATTATAGCGGATGGGAAGGCACGTGGAAGCTGTTCAGGGAGATTTTCGCCCAGTAGAAGAGGTGATTAGTCGCCAGGCGACAAAATCTTCCCGAATCTCCTCGTGCGAACTAACCCTAAAAAGAAGTGTGTCTTGGGTCCCTAATTAGATGCAGTCAGTATGAAATCAGTACAAAGGGATATAGCAGCAGGTGGTATGTCTAAAGCCCTTATTAAAGTTGCCAAAGGTGTTATAATATTTCATCTACGGGTCCCTGCAATAATTTTGGATGAAATAGAAAGCAGTTTGTGTGGGAGTGCCTTATGTAAAAAATAATGCAGCTAGTGTCTAAGGCCCCTTATTTTGAAAGGCTGTAGCATCATGTAGTGTGCTGCAGCATGCATTCAGATAAAGAATAGTGGTACTACATCATGTTTTAAAGCAGGGCTGTCCAACTGGTGGCCTACAACCCTCCTTGTGTGGCCACCAACATGAAAGTCTGTTTTCTTACCATGTGTAAGATTTAAATGGTATCGCTACAGAGATTAACTGGCCCCTTCATTGTCTAAACCTCAAATTCTGACTAATCCCCTGTATTGTTCACACCTGTGACACCTCTATTGTTTATATCCTAAAGCCTGTACCGTTCCACCTGAGACTCAGACTGAAACTGCCACATTGTTCATCTGTTCACACTTTATACACAATGCTAATGGGGCACCAGCCCTGTGTCACTGTATGTAGTACATCCTTAATTGGTCCTGAAAGATTTCCCTTTCTGCTGTTCTGCCTGCCCTATGCTCCCTGTGTGTGCCATACTCTGCGGGCCCTATTCTCCTTGGGTGTGCCATATTCTGCCTGCCCCATGGTCCTTTGTTGTTAGGGACCCCTATGGTGTTTGGAGTGCTGTGTTAACCATTTGTTTTTTTGGTCTGCTACCACCATTAATGTGGACATGACCTTGTGGTAACATGAGTGTGGTTTAAAATAGGTGTGGTTTAAAAAACAGGGAGTGGTCAACACTGGCTTCCATTATTGGCCCTCCACCATGTAGGCCAGAAAAATTCTGACCCTCTGTACCATAGAAGCATAGACAGCACTGTTTTAAAGGAACAGGCCAGCATATAATGAAATTGGGTTAATAAATAGGCTGTGCAAAATAAAAAATATTTTTAATATAGTTAGTTAGCCAAAATTGTCATCTATAAAGACTTGAGTGACCTGATGTCTAACATAATAGCCAGAACCTAACTAGCGACTAGAATGGGGGGGTACATGTGGTCCCTTCTTTAAGCCGCTGACTAATAATAGGTTAGAGAGAAGTAGGAATTTGATTTCTGGCTATTACATTAGACATCAATTAACGTCAGCCTATATACATTATATTTTTGGCTAGATAAACGCAGTTTATCTATTTACCCAGTTTTATTTTTACAATGAATAGTTCTCTTAAAATATCCTACAGTGTCGGACAAACAGAACAATGAAAAATATTGGTAATTTGTTTTTTTGTGAAAACCTAAGTGCCAAAGCTAAAGTGCTACTGTTTTTTATTGTTATATATTACATCACCCTGGCAATTCAATGTGCCCTCAGGTCTGTGTAGCACAGTATTTTCAATTATAACTGCACTGGACAAGGGCGCTACACATGTAAAGCAACTTCCATATTTTGTGTATCCCCCACTCTTCACAGCACCTTCAAAACATCTGAAACAACTACTTATATTGCAGCATACAGGATACATGCTTGTATTGTACTTTGATTCAGGGACTGATCCGATTGCACCATATGGGGCATATTTATCAAAGAGTGAAGTTAGAGATCACCACAGTCCACTAGTGTGAAATTCTGCCACTGAAAGTGATAGTTCACTCTTTGATAAATGTGCCTATGCTGATCTCTAACTTCACTCTTTAATAAATATGCCCCTTTGAGTCAGGAAAGGATTTTCCCCCTCTAGAGTCTTTTCTCATTACGCTGGTTCAACTAGCAGAGCCATTTGACTAATTTCATTTAAGTAAAATTTGGAATGATTGGAAGCATGTCTTTGTTCAATCTTATCTTCCCATCTACGCAAACCCATTCTGTACAAAACTGGCTTTGTGCATAGGGGCATATATTGTGCTGAAACTGAAAAGAGCCTTCCCCAAATTGTTCTGCAATGTGGGAAGCACAAACTTGTCAGGATTGCCATTATGGGATCTAGCATTAAAAGGTGTGTTCACCTTTTTTTAGTATGCCATAGGATGGCCAATTCTAAGCAACTTTTTAACTGGCTTTCATTTTTTTAATTATTTGGCTTTTTGTCCTAACTTGTTCTGGCTTTCAAATGGGGGTCACTGACCCCATCTAAAAACAAATGCTCGTAAGGCCATAAATATATTGTTATTGCTACTTTTTATTACTTATGTTTCTATTCAGGCCTCTCCTATTCATATTCCAGTCTCTTATTCCAATTAATGGGTGGTTGTGAGCTGCTGAATAGAAAGCTTTAAGGTTCACTCTCACTGGAACCAGCGGTTCTCACACAACCCATGAAACAGGTTTAGAGCATGATTCCCCCTTTACCAACATTTAGGGGCCGATTCACTAAATTCGAGTGAAGGATTCGAAGTAAAAAAACTTTGAATTTCGAAGTGTTTTTTGGGCTACTTCGACCATCGAATGGGCTACTTCGACCTTCGACTACGACTATCGAAGAATTCGAACTAAAAATCGTTTGACTATTCGACCATTCGATAGTCGAAGTACTGTCTCTTTAAAAAAAACTTCGACCCCCTAGTTCAGCAGATAAAAGCTACCGAAGTCAATGTTAGCCTATGGGGAAGGTCCCCATAGGCTTGCCTAAGTTTTTTTGATCGAAGGATATTCCTTCGATCAGTGGATTAAAATCCTTTGAATCGTTCGATTCGAAGGATTTAATCGTTCGATCGAATGAATAATCCTTCGATCGTTCGATCGAATTTTCTGCACTAAATCCTTCGACTTCGATATTCGAAGTCAAAGGATTTCAATTCCTAGTCGAATATCGAGGGTTAATTAACCCTCGATATTCGACCCATAGTAAATCTGCCCCTTATAGTTCATGGATAGGTTTAGCCACATTATCAATTATTGTGCTAATGGTGTTTTAGGAACTAATGTTAATTGCAAGCTTCTTTACATTAATGAAAGAATATGTATGGTTTCTGCAGGTTACAGCACATGTGTACTTTGTATACTGAGTTAGAAGCAATGCCAGTCAGTATATGTAATGTATAGTTTAAAATACAGAATATTGCTGAGGAATATTGTCTAATAGTGTGTTATTTTAAATCTCTCTATTTGCATTAGGAAACAATACCAGATAGTTTATTCAGCATTAGATATATCAAAGAACATGGATATAAGAAAGTTTTTTGGCACTTCACCAGCTAGGAGCAGCATAGAAAATAAAGATAAAAGAAGTGAGACAATTATTGCAAGTAGATCAGCAGCTGACATTGCTGATAGCCCAGTATTATGTGAAGACAACAGTTCATCAGACTCAGAGGCTTTAATAATGAGCTCAGAGCATACATCACCAAGTTGTGAGGCACAGAAACTATTAGTTCAAGAGGACAGCAGTTCTTCAGGTCCAGAGATGTCAGACATTACTAAGGGTGACTATGCTCAAAGCTGTGAGGTCCAGGAAGAAGAGCAGGGAGAATGTTCTTATAGTGTTTCTGGCAGCACCAGAGAAGCCAGAATAACATATATGCCAGACCTTGGAACAACTATAACAGGGCCATCACAACCTTATTTAACTGTTTACCCCAAAACTGTTTTTGGTAAACAGAATAGGTCATTTACTTCAGAATATTTTAAGAATTTTTCATTCTTGGAGTACAGCAAGCAGTTAGATGCTGTGTTTTGTTTCACTTGCCGACATTTTGCAAGCAGCATCAAAGATTCTGCATTTACTGAAAAGGGCATAAAGGATTGGAAAAATTTAAAACATAAGGTGCAAAAACATGCAGAGTCTGGCATCCATAAACAAAGTGCTGAAAGGTGGCTTTTATATAAACAGTCACAAGAAAGAGGTTCTATAATGGCAGCATTATCAGAGTCACATAAAGCAAGTGTGAAGGAGAACAGGGACTATGTTGGTAAGATTATTGATTTGCTTATTTATTTGGCTAAGCAAGGGATTACTTTGCGGGGACATGATGAAAGGGAAGTGTCCACAAACAGAGGAAATTTTCTGGAACTCTGTACTCTTTTTGCAAGATATGATGAGGCCTTTGCAACAAAATTGAGGAGTTCATTCAATCTGACCAGCCACTCAGTACAAAATGAGATTTTGCACATTGCCGCTGACAGCTTGAAATGTGCCACTGTACAAAGAGTTCAAGAAAATGGCTTCTATACCCTACTTGTTGACGAAGCACGCAGTTATAAACAAGAAGAATTAACAATCTGTGTACGCTACACTGAAAATTTAGAAATAAAAGAGAGATTTCTAGGGTTTGTGGACTGTTCTAAACGTGGCGATGCTGAGGGCATCTATCAAGAAATTAAAAATTTCCTACAGAATTTGGGAATTTCATCATTGCCTATTGTTGCACAGAGCTATGATGGAGCTGCTGTCATGGCAGGTCATGTCAATGGAGTACAGAAAAAAATGCTTGATGACCACCCCACAGCAATATATGTGCACTGTATGGCACATAAATTAAATCTAGTCCTTGTGGAGGCCTGCAAAGTAAACCGGACTGCTGCAGGATTCTTTTTTACTTTAGAGGATCTATACAAATTTTTTTCTCAGCCTGGCACACACCATTTTTATTTAGAGGCACAAAAAATGCTTGGTATGAAATTAGAATTAACTAGTCTAAGTGACACCCGCTGGGCATGCAGATGGAAAAATGTTTCTGCTGTAAAAAGTTCAATGAAAGCCCTTCTTGACACTTTGAAAGACTTAGCAAAACCGCCATACCGAAGATTTATTGAAGCATCAGGCCTTCTGAAGACTATCCAAAACAGGGATTTTTGTGTGTGTCTGATTATTTTCCATGAGATCCTTAGTGTAGTTCATATTGCACATAAAGCCCTGCAGTCCCCAGACACAACTCTCGCTCAAGCCTCCAGTGTGCTAGAGAAAACTACAAAAACTTTAGAAAGCATGCGGACCAGTGCCAAGTGGGATGAGCTGTGGGTGCAGATCCAGAAATTCTGCGAAATGCATACTATTTGTGTGAACTCAGAAGAGGAACGTGTTCACAAACGGCCATTGAAAAAAACAGCTGCCCTTGCCTGTTCATTTGTCACAAGCACACTTGGGCAACGAGAACACGAGCCAGGTACACATGAAAGTCCCAAAGAAAAATGGCGCAGTCAGCTGTATTTCCATGTTTTAGACACAATGCTTGGTGAATGTCATCGCAGGTTCTCAGCAGAAACAATGGAAATAGCGAAAAGTGTAGATGCTGTGCTAAAATGTGATACCAGTGGCTTAGATGGACTACTGAACAAGTATTCTAATGTTCTTAATATCAATAAAAAATTGGCCCTTACAGAGATGGCCTTAATTAAGATTGATATACCAGAAATTACACTTGAAAATCTAAAAGGGGCAGCTTCAACAAAGTTTTACCCTAATTTTACCAAACTTTTCAAGCTAGCACTAACATTACCTACTGGAACAGCTACATGTGAAAGATCTTTTTCTGCAATGAGACGTGTAAGAAACTGGATGAGAACAACAATGTGTCAGGAGAGACTTTCTTCTTTGTGTTTGCTACACATTGAAAGTGACTTAACAAGCCAACTCAACATCCAGCAGATCATAGACACCTATGATTCAAAGTCCAAACGGCGAATTGTACTTCATTAAACTGGAACTTTATTGAAGATGCAGAAATATGACAAAAAAATAAGTTAGAAAATGGCATTTTGTTATACAATTAATCTTTACAATAATGCAGACCAGTAGCATTCAACAACAATTTATTAGAAGACACACAAACTATTCACTGCTTTGAGAATTGTTTGCTGTTATGGGCCTTTGAAGACAAGTTTGTTTCATTTGGTTAAACTCATGGACACAAATGGTTAAAACACAATTTGTGTGTTAATCTTATTGGGTGAAACCTGTCAAAGCCATGTGCTTATCATACCACTTCTGAACAATATTATATTGCTTTTAATAATGCAAGTTGGTTAAACACTACCGCATATGTTTCCCTTTGTGGGCATTTTTATTTGAAAATTTTCTCAGGAAGTTTACCTCTGTTGCATTTTGGGGCATTATCTTTTCAAATGTATTCCTCTGTTTGTTTGAAATTACTTAAGGGGTTACCATTTATTTTATAGTATTTATTTAATTTTAGCACCTCATACTAAATCCTCAGTTATATAAGTATTCAAGTGACATTCATACATAGTATGGTAACAGTTTGTCTATTAGAAACAAACTGTAAGAGTTTTGTTCATTGTGTTTTTTGTGAAAGTAAGTATGTGACCAATAAACATGCTTTGAACCCAAATATTAGTCCTGATTTCCATGTGGCTGAAGATAACCTTTTTCTATAATGTTTATAAAATAAGAGCGTGCCATCCATATTGTTTTAAAAATAGGCCGGACTTCATCCATATGGAGTGACAAATGACTCCCTACTTAACCATTTAGTCTGTGGACCAATCAGTTGGTACCTCTTAAATTAGCCCATGCATGGGACAGATTTCAGCCTGGTAATTCTAGAGTGCAGCACAGGGCTGTTTATAGGTCTTGAGAAACCATAATTTTGCTTCACTTTCTGGTGTTTTTGCACCAGAGACATTGCATCAGTGCAAACACACAGAGTTGATTTTTGCAAAGAAACACATAAGCATTAATTTTAAAGCCAACATTCTCTCTGTGTGTCTGCACCCAGCACAGTGGGGTATATTTATCAAAGAGTGAAGTTAGTAGTGAAGTTTCGCCACTAGAGTGAAATTCCGCCACTCTCACTTCTATGGGATTTTTATAAGCGCATTTATCAAAGGGTGAACTTTCACTTTCACCCATTGATAAATACGACTTTCAAAATCTCATAGAAATGAATTGAGAGCGGCGGAATTTCACTCTAGTGGCAGAACTTTACTCTGATAAATTTACCCCAGTGTCTCTAGGTGCTGACACACCCAAGGGGCTGTTTCTTGACTTGGAGTCATATGCCATGGCCAAAGATAAAAATCCACCCCTGTTCAGTAAATTACAATGTTTGTCCATGCCACATAATATGGGACTCAATCAGCGGTTACTCTGCCAGTGCAAAATCACTGGAAAAGAAATGGTTCATGTGACATTAGCCTTAGCCTACCCAAACAAAAAAGTCACCCTCCGCCTATGTGCCAAAGCCTGTTACCAGGGTTGGACCAGGCGCGGACTGGCCTGACAGGGTATCAAGTTGAGAGAATCAAGTTGGCCCTACCATAGGATAAATCACATCAACTCTTATTTAGACAGTAACTGTTGAGATGATGAGTGATGAGCTTATATTTTCACCAATGTTCTCCATTTTGTGAATTTTCAGTGAAGCAGATTTGCCCCTCACTAAATAAGTGGGCCACATCAGCTTTCCTGGTGGGCCATAGCAGTTTGCTGCCTGGAACTGGATGATTTAATTAATATGCGTGCACACACATATGTATTCAACCTTGGGTGTCCAAGAAGATAAAGTACAGAAGAATAGAGCATGGCAGGACATAGTGCAAAGCATAATTAAAATTATTGTATGTGGTATCATACATTGACCAGACGACTCCTAAACTGACCCTTCGCTTTCAGCCATCCCACTTAACCCCATTGTTACATACCTTAATGAGCCAGAAATGGGGTAAAATGGCCACAGCATTTATTCCCATTTTATCAAATAAATAGGACCTTGCCAGCCTCACCCCAAAGCCAGAATTCCATATGAGATCTCTATTATGCTCTGCAGTTCCTCACTTGAGATCAGCACTATGTCACTATATCCACCACTGTTTATTAGGCTGCCTCTACCTACAGAGAGGATGGCCCCTAAATCTGCTATACGCTACATCTCCCACCATGAGAGTAGTTCAGCAGCCCTGCTGTCAGTCCTGAATCTGCAGTGTGTCAATGATAGGAAATCCAAGCAGGCTGTCACCTAGCACAAGCAGTAGTAACGTCTGTATCAATCAACCCACTGTGCAGTCACAGGAGAGAACCTCCTTTCTCCCTCTTCTAAATTTACCTGTGCAGTACTCTGGCAAAGTCCTACTGCTGCTGTGACACATACAACTTAAAAAACGTAAAAGAGGGAAAACATTCCTTCCTGACCACAATGACAATGGGAAACATTCCCTGGATCAAGCACTTGTTATTCATTTAATGAATAATACCATGCTGACTCTCACGTTCATACTGTACCAAACCACAACTGTACCAAACCACAATATAACAGTGCATGCAGAAAAACATTCACATTCGCTTAATAATAGATAATATATGAAGAAGAGAAACTTGTGACATTTCACAAAATATGCAACAAATGGGGGGGGGGGTTGTTTCTCCCTGCTCAGAAGATAAGGAAGTGAACTGCTTCTTCCCCTGACATCATGTCCCTCTTACTCTGCCCCTGGGCCTGGCCATCTCCTGCTTTAACTCATTCCTTCTCACCTAAACACAGCTACATATAGAGTTGCCACCTGGCTGGTATTTTACCTGCCTAGCCGGTAAAACACCTGCCAAGGCCGGGGCCGGTATTACAAATGTAATTTAATTTAATTTGTAATACCCTTTAAAAAAAGCCCCTGGCCTGTCCCCAATTCACAAAGAACTTACCTTTTTACAGCGCCGTGGGCTTCTCTGCGCTTTTGCTCCCGATACGGAACGCCCCCCTTTGATGCCGGTCCCCACTGGCCGGTATTATTTTTATATAAGTAAAGGTGGCAACCCTAGCTACATATGATTCTGCACATCTCTGACCTAGACCAGTATAATTTGGCTGCTGGTCATTCGGATCCCTTGTTATGCAGCCCCTGTGTTTATTGCTCCAGGGCTTTCATTTTCATGGGTTTCTGAAATATATAAATATATAAATTGTGGCACAGTAGCTGGGAAGACTCTTAAAAGAACGTTTATCACTCCCAGAATACTCCTAAGATATAGAGCAAATGTGGAGACCAATGGGTGATGTTCACTTACTGGAAAAGCCAGAACAGGTGTTGGGATTGATGAGTCATTCCTGTGTTAAAAGGAGTGGGAGTGAGCTCTCTGTTCAGCAAAAAGAAACCAGGGAAGGGAAGGGAAGGGTGCAGCTGACAGAGCTGAGGAGCCATTCAGGATACCAGTGGATCATTTTGTTCTGGTGTCAGAAAAATGAACTATGTTTATTTTCACATTTTTTTAAGAACCGAATGGTGCCCTGTTTGGAAGATTTCATGCTGCATAAGTGAGACTAGCAGCACTTACTATGAGCTATTGAATGCTCAGTAAGCATATACCCATCTGTATATATTTATGGACGTCATTAGCTAGTTTCAGATCATTCTGTCATTCTGACAGAAAAGGGCCCTTTTGTCCTAACCAACAATGTACATTATGTGCTATTCATTAACTATTTTCACTTGACTGTGAGAACTAATATAGTCAAATTACAAGGCTGGTTCTGAGGCAGTTCAGTACATCGGTGATTGATGTAGATTAGCTCATGTGAAATGAAGAGATAGGCTAAACTAATGCTGCATTTTGCTGCTCCCTTCAGGAGGCTGGAAAGTGATGAAGCTGCAGTTCTTGTAAACTATGGGTTAAGTGTGTGTTATAGTAAAAAGAATCCTCAAAGATATGCCCAGAAATGATGAATTGAAAGCCAAGGAGGCCTCTGACATTTGGGTGATTGGTGTTCTCCAAAATATGTACTGCTGGCAATATTTCCACATTAAACTAAACTCTATTCCCATAGAAAGTGCCTGCCAGAGGAACAAGCTTCCTTAAATGGCTCCACTGGTCTCTGCAGATTGGTAGTACTTACAACCATTTCCCATTGCTATTCCTGCTACACAAACACAGACTCGCAATAGAGAAAGATAAAGGGACACTATCATCATATGCAATCATTTCCCCTTTATAATCTTAAACGTTTTTCCTTCTATCAGTAAAGTGATTCAGTTTTCATTTTCATTGTTCAAGAAATGTTCTTCTCCTTTAATTCTCAGCTCTCAGCTCTCAAATGAGTATATTTGGATGACAGATGAAAAATACTTGCACAAAGAACTAAAGGGAAGGGGTCTCGCCTATCCAATGCAGAACTCCAATCTGTGACATCAAGGAAAAGATGGAACCGGAAATAGGCAGCACACCTTCTCCTAAGTTGAAAGCAGTCCTTTCAGTGCCGCTGTGGTTAAAAAATGGACATATTTTGGATATAAACCCTTAATCATAGGCCTATGCTAATATTTGATAACAAGACCGCTGACTTTGGCTCTGATAAAACCAAAAGCTGAAAAAGGTGCCACCAAGGCAGATTGATAGTCAATTTCAAGACTAGGGGGTAAGAATCCCATGTGGAAACCCCTTGTACCTTGTCACTGTAGCACCTAGCAGCTATTTTTTTTTCTTGATTATAGGTGATACCAACCAGGGTTGAGTGAACCCAAACCCCTTGTGTCCCTGTATCAGTCTAATTTCTCTCATGAGTGTAAGTATATAATATGACAGCACTCTTCCCGTTCATTAGGTGAGCCTATTGCAATATTGAAATTGCAAGCTCTACCAGGGATTCAGAGGATATAATATTAAATGACTTGAAACACCAGCCTGTGCTCAGATATACAGAAGGGCAAGCCTGTGGTTGAGATGTACAGAAAATCCATCAACAAGCAGACTTCACAGAACTGGAGTATGAAGCAGGGCCAGAACTAGGAGTAGGCAGAGTAGGCGCCTGCCTAGTGCACTTTTGTTTTTATTTTATTTTTTTTTTTATTTTTTTTTTAAACCCTGGTTTGCTTGGCCTTTAATAGTTTTTAAATTTTATAAACCTTCTATTCCAACCCCCTCTTGCCCTGCAGCTGCTGGCACAAGTACATATTTGTGGGCAATATGGTAGATTTTTGGCTCCTGCTGGGCCCAAGTACATATTTGGGGGCAATATGATGGATTTTTTTTGCTCCTGCTGGCACAAGTACATATTTGGGGGCAATATTGTGGATATTCTGGCTGCTGCTGGCACAGGTACAGATTGGGGGCAATATGAGAGATTAGCTGCTGCTGGCACAGGTACAAATGGGGGTAATATGATAGTTGCTGGCACAGGTACAGAGGCAATATAAATGGTAAGAAAATGGTAATATAGGACCAGGTGGGGGGATTGAAGCCCTTGCCTAGGGTGCCAAAATACCTTTGCCCAGCCCTGGTATGAAGCTTTCAACACCAAACACGTAACTTTTCTGATTATTTTGCTATTTGACAACACGCTACAAGCCAACCATACATTCCATACTCTACATTCAATGTGAACCCCCCCCAAATTTCAAGGACAATATTTTTTCTTCTGCTGATTCCACAGTTTAGTTTTTTTCTTACAATTCCTTTCAGCCAGGTACACAATAGCTCATCTATAAAAGCCTTCTGGTACCTACAGTAGGTTTGCTGATGGAAAGCTGTTCCCACTGTGCCAGTTGGGACTTGACCAAGCTTAGAACACAATGGCTGCAATGCAGCATTTCTGGTCTCAAGGGGCTGTGACCTAAAACAGCTACAAAATCATAAAACATGCTTTTCCTGAGGCCTACTTATCTTAGTCTTTGCTGCATACACAACTCGCTGCTCTTATCATGACAGGTACATTTTTATTCATGATTCATATAAGCTGGCCAGGATGGCAATTAATCAAGTAGAAACCCCATGACCTTAACCTGCATGCCCATTTTTTATTATGCGTATATATTTTGCCTGTGTTTATAAATATGCACTAGAATCGGAAACAGGAACAAAACTTGCACACTGTCAAAATGCTACATGATTTATGAAAATGATAACAAAGTATTTTGAAATGTGCAAGGGCAATGGAGATGTTTCTCCATTCAGAGCTTTATCATGAAATAAAGCTTTGTCTGTTACATGGTAATCTGCTCATAGTGCCTTGCCATCTATCCTGATCAGCAGCATAATATGAATAATATGAACAGTAGATACAACTAAATAGTATAATGATGTTAACGTGTATAAGGCATGGAAATGTTGTGTAAACAAACTGTACAAATTCAATGCATTGCCACACATGACTTACACCCTTATTATTAAGGTTGTTTAAATGATGCAGGCAGACTCAAGTCTAAAAGTAGTATGTACTTTCAGGGATCATTTGTAGATGATCTACTATGAACCTCCCTAGACAAATAGAGATGAAGGCACTAAATCCAAAATGAAATTAGAATATCTTGCAGTATATACTGTATATGTTATAAATCGATCTATGATATTACAAGATATTCCATTAGGGATGTAGCGAACTGTTCGCCGGCGAACTAGTTCGCGCGAACTTCGACTGTTCGCGTCCGCCGCATGTTCGCGAACGTCGCGCGACGTTCGCCAATAGGCGTTCGCGTCAAAAATCATTCGACCATTCGATTCCTTCGACCGCTAAAATCGAAGGATTTTCGTTCGAATCGAACGATCGAAGCCATTGGATTGAATGAAATCATTCGATCGAATGGCTTCGATCGTTCGATTCGAACGAAAATCCTTTGATCGAACGATTAAAATCCTTCGATCGTTCGAATCGAACGATTTTAGGATGTTCGAAGTTCGCGAACTGTTTGCGAACTGTTCGCATTTTTTGCCGGTGTCCGCGAACGGCGTTCGCGAACACATACACGGCAGTTCGCTACATCCCTATATTCCATTACAAGATTAATCTAGCTACATTTTTTTATATACATTGGAGATGGAGATAGATACTACCTGGTTTAGGGTACATCCAAAATACTACATTCATCAAACTAGAACTCATATCAGTGGTGACCTTGATTCTCTGAAACCCTACACTGCTTAGTTTTATTAATACGCCACACGAAAGTCTATTTTCAGTGGGCACCTATGCCTTGTTTCATTTGGTGAACCATTAGCTGGCACCTAAAAAAGGTACAGGAGGCCCTGGGATGGGAGACAGAGTGCCGCTGGGGTAGTCAACTGGTTGCTTAAAAACGTGTGTCAATTTTACTTAGAAGATTTTTGAGTTAATATAAGTTATTGAACAAGGGAGAAGTAGAGAGGAATGTTGACATATTCCGTCATTGTGGATTAATGGGTGTCAGCCACCAATAGAATAGCCTTATTGGTTATATTATACTCAGGATCTCTTAAGGGCAGTGATATCATGGGCAGTAAGGCTCAGTTGTTATGTATGGTAGCAGTCTGTGATCAGATTAATGGGCTACCCTCTGAGAATGCATTATTATCATGTCTACATAGCAAAATACTTCTCTACAGTTTTAGAATGTAATGGTACGAATAATCAGCATTGCGCAATATGTTGATGCTCTATAAATTCATGTGAATAATAATAATAATAATAGTAATAATAAAGAACCTCTGGGGAAATGTTTTATATTGTTGACTCTGATTCAAAGGGTTGCAGCTCAAGAGTATTGTAAGGATTTAAGAATATCTGAATTCCAGGAAGGGATAAGCTGACTTATCCTACTGTATAGAAAAACAAATATTCCTTACATGTATTTATATATTATTTCCCAGTGAGATTATCTCAGAGCCATCCTGGGCAGAGGCACAGGTCTATAAAAAGCACCCCATTTCCAGCCTCTGTCCGTATCAATGTGCATGGAAATCAGCAGGAAAGCATCACCATTGTCCTGGTTTTCCATTATTCTGGTGATGAATGAGTTCAGCATTACGTTGTTATTGACACCCTGAGCTGATTATAGTTCTCTGCTGAATGGATAACTGTGAACCCATTTGTAGCAGCCTAATGTAGTAAGAAAATGTAAATGTGGCCTTGAGTAAAGAGCACTTGGATTAATTAATATCCCCCCTAGAAGTTTACGAATGGACTGCTTGTGAACTGAAAGGTTAAATGGGTAGGCCCCTGAAGAGTAATGCTTATGGCACCAGCAGTTCTTCTCAGGAAAGTACACAGCGACACTATGACAATTGGCTGTGGGTTGTATTTCTATTATAAGTGGTAATCACTGACCATCAAAGTAATCTAATGCAGTTACCACCCCTGAAGATATACGTGGGTGAATTGTTGGGTGATAGTCATTCTGAGTGAGAAGCAAATGCCAGCAATGATCCACATTGAGTTGTCACATGACAATTACTATGTGTCAAATTATTACCCATATTATAGGGAAAACTTGGGTAAAAATGGGGACAATGAAAGTAGGAAGCACTAAAGCCTATTAACCTTTAAGCATTGAGTGACATTTTAGAGTGACACTTTAGATGATTAAACAACAACACAAAAAATCAGCATTTTTAATAACTGATCCCTAATGTGTTTTTATTTCAAACAAATGTAAAATCAGCCCTAAGCAAGACAAGCAACTGAAGGGTGTTGATGAGTTTCTACAGATTTTATTGCTGACGTTTAAAAATATAACTGTAATTAAAAGAACACAGCTTCTCTCGACGTGCGAGACAGCTACAACTCTATTTGTATCTTTTCCAAGTCTTCTCTCAATAAAGTGGGGCTGCCCCATAAAGGAAACCAAAGCACTGCATGGTGGGGTCTACCTTTAGGGCTAAGTAGTGTTTTTTGTAGGATGAAAGTGATTGACTACCTTGGATATTTCTAAAGCAATAGCTGGTTGACTATCACTCCTATGTAGTACAACTTTTAGATATGCACAGGCCTTTTAAAACACAAAACTTTCCACCAAAAACTTCTCTAGGAAGGAAACGCCATCTTGGATTGGATTGGAAAAATTCAACTATATTATGTAAATATGGTATAGGCATTCTGGTTACATATCAGCACACGCGTCTCATAACTGCAGCTTTCCTTGTGTATTTACAAACTGACAAAAACCAAACAACAGCAACAAGTATCAATGAGGTAACAACCTACAAGCCTGGACACCAGGGGCTGGTGTAAGATTCCATAGACAAGAATTATTTACTGGGTCTGTGGACCTCTGTGTACTTGAAATGCCAGGTCTTATTTTAAATCCCAGTAAACATTTTCACTAAAAATAAATAGATGTTTTTGAAGCTTGAGTGTCAGGAGAAGGACTTGATCGTATCTCTGATGTCATCCAAACAATAAAACCATGCTTACTACTAGTGAATACATTTCCACTGGCACAAATTTGCGGCGAATTCCTCCGAAAAAATTCAGGAATTTCAGATTTTCGCGATTTTTTCGTGAAAAGGTTCGAATTGCTCAATTTTTTGGTGAAAACATTCGAATTGCTCAATTTTTTAGTGAACGTTCAGATTTCCCAAATTTTCACGAATTGTGGGAAATTCGTGATTTATTTTGGCAAAGCGAAACGGGAGAGATATGCCCATCACTACTTACTACTGAACCAATCAATAATATTTCTGCAAAAAATTGCTTTCTCCCTATGGGCTGCCATAATTTATTTTTTAATTTATTTTGAATAAATAACTCAGTTTATAATGCTGTGTGTATTGCTTAGTTCATATACTGCACCTGCATAGGTATGTACAGTATAGCCGTATAGCCTTTCATTTTTGTTTATACTGTACAATATATGCCTCTATTGTTATTCTGTTGATGCAAATAGCACACTTCAATGGCTCCCTCTAAATTAAATAATGCTTATGTTATTGATTTTTTTTTTACATATTTTTTTAATTTAGCTATGATTCATTATGGGTAACCATGGTGGGGGGGGGATCGGTGAACATGTCAATTTTGTTTTTTAATTATAGCAAGATAATCGAATTGAGCCTATTTCTTTCAGTTAAGATTACAATGGATCAAAGTGGCATTGTTTTACCTAAAGGCTCTGCTTGTGAAATAAACAAGCCATTAATGATCATTTTAGGTTTAAGTAGCACAATTAACATTTATTAAAATTAATTTAGCAGGAGAGAGCAAAGGAGCCTTGTTATGTCAGTGGAGGCTGGGTAGAATTAATAGGCATTATTTATCAGAACGTTGTAGAAAGCAAGCTGCATGCTAAAGATATTTTATCTCTTCCTTTTCCTAAATTCTCCAGGTACGTCATTCTAGAATGTGCTTTCCCTCCTAATTAAAAACAAACTGTATTAAAATCCCTTCCAGCAAGATTTGGGGAAAAAAAATAATTTGCATTACAATTAGAACTCCTTGCATTGTCAAAGTAAGTTTGAATATAATCTAATAGTGTTTGTCTACACGGCTAGATTTCCAGCCCAAATACGTGCTGACACTTCTGGGAAATCTAAATCCATCTCAGCTCTCATCTCATGCTGTCAGTTAACTAGATAAAGCAGTGAGAGCATACACACGTACTGTGTATACTGGTTAAGCAGTGCAAAGCTTAGGTTTTTTTTTTATTTTCAATGTTTATTTATAAACCTTATGCCAAGGTTGTGTCACCTGGAAACCTGTACCTGAGCTACAACTCCCAGGACCTTACCGACAACCCATGTCCATCAAGGTGGTTGATGAAATTTGTAGTCAACAGCTGAGGGTCGCAGGGTGCCAAGGGATGAGCTTTCTATCCCCCGAGTCTACAAATACTGAAAGTCATGGGGGATTATAGTCATTTAGGAAAAGCATTGCAATTGGTGCAGAAGTTCTATTTCATATTGCACTAAGCAATAGTGAATAAATATGCTCTAAGAAAATATGGTAGGGAGGCAGTGAGAGAACTGTATCCGCTAATGTCCCCGCCATATTTCCCCCACTGTGTTTTGTGCAGTCAGGGATGATCAGTATCCCACCTTCGTGTAACTACTATACTGCCTATTTGGTGTCCTTTTTATTTTTGCTCTTAAGTGAGAATTTACTAATAAATATATTTATTTAGGGCTAATTAACCAATGAATAAGCAGGACAGCGAATTTGTTGCAATAACCAGAGACATGGTAAATATTTTATGCAGAATAGGGAATGAATGTTCTTGGCAAGCTCTAAGGCATTATAGTAAGGCTAATGGGTGGGAAGTTAAAGGAGATCTTTCAGAAGAACTGGATTACTGTATGTCCTGTGCTTTTTATGTACATAGCAGCAGCCAGCATCTATAATTAGTTTTATCCAAGTTTGGCGATTCTCACCAAGGGTATAATGCCATTTGCTGCCTGGATGGCAAGGGGTTCCCATCCAGTCTCATACCTCTGCTTCCCATGGTTTGGTTTAGCAGCACTATCTGCAGTCTTTGAGTACAACTGGTGGCAGACAGTGCTGTGTTTTTTAAGTTCAACAGTTGGTTAATTTGCCATAGTAAATGCATTGAGTAGAACCCAGTCATTGATGCTTTGAGATACAGAATATGGATACAGATATACTTGTGGAGTGCAGATTTATTGAACCCAACTCTTCTGGGAATTCCTGACTGTGCTACTAAGTAACAGGAGTTGGGGAGACACAAGAGACATTGCTGCAATAAGCAAATTAGAAGCCTGAACTTAAAGTCAAAGTCTCTTTTTGGCTAGAGGCATATTGACTTACTTTATATTTTACCCATACCATTCGTAACATTTGAAGGAACCCACTTAATACCACAATGTAGAATAGCCTTAAGCCCAATGTTCTGCAGAAAGTGCCTAGCTCATTTGTGATGCTGATACTTTTTCAAAATAGCATACATCAGCTATTTGGGCATAGAACCAAGCATTATCTTATTGTTTCACATGTCTTTCATTCTAGAGAACTGCAGTAGTCCAGCTCTTTCTAAACAGGAAAACCCAAAAAGAACATGGTTATTTATCCTGATCCAGGAAACGTTTTATATGTTTTTCTGGAGCTTATTGTAAAAAGTAAAGTATGTTGTAATTCCAAAAAATGTAAAATAAGTTTAAGAGGCTCATTCCTGGCAAAAGAGCTTATGAAGGAATTACTAAAAACTAAAATGTCTAAAAAGGTGCCAACACTCAAATGAGAATAGAGCATTTAATCACAGGACCTCAGATTTTTTAAAAAACTTCACCCCAGTGTTGTCTGCCATTAAACACTAGTGAGAAAGAGGGAAAGGGCCTGGCATAAAATAGTATATATAGGAGTGAAAAACAAAACTCACACATCTATTGAGACCAGCAAGGATTGGCTAGACAGCAGAAATAGAGGCATTTAAAAAGTTCCTCAAATATGTTGTAAAGACGTAATGGATTACCAGAATTATAGCCCAAAACATAAGAAATATAAGAATATACTTTGGATAAAACAATATATTTTATGAGTTTTTCTACAAGATATAAACCCATCTCTAAAAGGTCACTTTCAAAATAACCCAAAAGATTCATTGTATGTCCCAGTCTGGTTGTCTTCTTTTTCTCCATGGGGAATGATACATATCGTGGGTTAAAGGAATAGTAACATCAAAAAATGCTTAAAAAGTGTTTTAAAGTAATAAAAATATAATTCAGTGTTGCCCTGCACTGGTAAAACTGCTGTGTTTGCTTCAGAAACACTACTATTGTTTATATAAATAAGCTGATGTGTAGCAATGGGGGCAGCCATTCAAAGGAGAAATGGCTCAGGTTACACAGCAGATAAGCTCTGTAGAACATAATGGTGTTATCTGTTATCCACTATTTAACCTGTGCCATATAGACTTTTTTCAATTTCCACCATTGCTACACAGTAGCTTGTTTATATGAATTATAGTAGTGTTTCTGAAGCATTTTGATGGTTCCAATCTGAAAACCTTTTAGAAACCCCAAAAGCATATATGCAATCCAAATATGATGATGCTAGGTGAATATTGAGTGATTCTTCTTAAGAAATATTTATTTGCCTGTTCAAGGTTCTTCGATGAATTTCATGGGGTGGTGGTTGAATTTATTTTACAAAAAGTAAAGTAAATTTTTCTCTTTTTTTTAAAAAAAGAAAAATTCAGGAGAAATGCACTACTGAGGTTTGGAGAGAAATAATAAAACTCGGAGGAACTGGATCTTACTGTTCAATGCCATTTAAATGTCATTTGTTAGTTATGCTGTAAAGCTGTGTAGGGCTGTCTAATGACATCTTCAGATTTTACTTGGCGAGGTTAGTTCTGTATTGAATGGAAGCTTAGGGATTCGACAAGCCGTGCATATTTTATTGTTTCATTTTGTTTTTTGTTCCCAATTTTACAGAGTATGTATGCAGGGAACGAATGAAACAGAAAATAAATGTACTTTGTAGTATGTTTATTCTGAAGCAAGGAAGTCTCTCTCAGCTCTTTTGATTAGGGCCCCAGCCCCTTCATGAAAATGACCTCTCGCACAATTATAGTAAAATTGTACAGCAGTTAATACTTTCCTTCAGGGACGTTATCATTCTGGGCACCCCAAATTTCTGCAGTCTGCTGTCTCCATTGATATGTCCTTGACAATAATAAAAAAAATTCTGTAATGCAGGTATACAGGGCTATATGGAAGAATTAGGGTCCCCTGCTGCATAAATAAAGTAAAAATTGCATTCCCCCTTCCCAGTTCTAAAAAGTGACTTCTCTCTAACTTCACAGGCTAGAATGAGGTAGCATTAGATAACCCTCACACTCTATCCTTCAGCTGAAGTTTCTTGTTTTATATTTCGGATTTGTGTATTGAATTTAATGAAATGTTCTTGAAAACCTACCAGTACTAGGAGCCACATGCTCTTAGACACTCAATATTATACTACAGAGATGTGCAGTTGTATATCCTCAAATACTCAAACTGAATAGTAGAAGTGAAGGGTACAAACAGCTCCCAGATTATAGAAAAGGCATAACAATATTGAGGATAATCATACAGAAATGATTTTCTAGTGGGGGTAAGTTCAAAGCAACTGGACATTCTGAAGCTGCTAGGATAAGTGGTGAAACATCTTCAAGAACATGTAGACGTCCAATGGCTTAGGACTTATCTCTACCAGATACTGTATATCATTACAGGGATGGATGAAAACTTTCATATATGTCCAAAACTTGCTTCTATTTGTTAATGATGTACAATGATATTAAAGGAACAGTAACACCAACAAATGAAAGCATATTAAATGAATTAAAATATAACGAACTGTTGGCCTGCACCGGTAAAACTGGTTTGTTTGCTTCAGCAACTCTAATATAGTTTATGTATATATACAAGCTGCTGTGTAGTCTTGGGGCAGCCATTCAAATCTGAATAAGGAGAAAAGGCCCAAGATACTCCGATAACAGAAAAGTTCTGTAGTATAGAATGTGATTCTATATAGCGTATCTGTTATCTACTATTTGTCTTGTGCTTGAATGACTACACAGCAGCTTGTTTATATAAACCATAGTAGTCTTTTGTAAGCAAACACCCCAGTTTTATCAGTGCAGGGCAACTCTACATTATTTATTTCATTACTTAAAAACACTTTCATTTCTTGATGTTACTGTCCCTTTAAGGGTACTACTTTGTCCTAAACTAAGCTGAGAACCTCCATTGTTTTCTAGTGTACTTACACTGTATTAAAATAATTACTGGGGACGCATGCGCGGCTTGGAGTGAAGAGGACGCAACCTTGCTGAGCTCCGTGTCATTGCGGTGTAAAAACCGGTATAATAGCCGCAATCAAGCCTCATACAGCACCGGAGATCAAGACAGGGGTGACGGAACACAATGGGGCGAAAGAGAACCAAAGAGGGAGCAGGTACGATGTCCCCTTATATAAATAAATACTCCAGCTTGTCCTCTCAACGTGCGCAACAAGATGGCGCCGAGCGGGAAGGCCTACAAGCGCACTCGCCTATTCAGCAGTCTCCCTCTACCTCAGCCATGACAGGCTCACGGAGCCCAAGTCCACAACACACAGTTACACAGGACTTAATGCATACACTTCCAGACACCCTCCCAGTAACGGAGGAGATTCTCTTGCAACACTTGAATAGTCTGCAGGACTCACTTACCCATACAATAGCTGACACAGTAGCTCAAGCGCTTACTACGGTAAAAGCCGACATTGTGCAGCTAGGAGACCGTACAGACAAAATGGAGAACACAATGGATGAAATGATAGACTCATATAATGCACTGGCTGATGAACATAACGCTTTGCAATAGGATTACGCCCAATTAAAACTGCTCTGTGAAGATGTGGAAAATCGTAACCGCAGAAATAATCTGCGTATCAGGGGCATACCAGATACAGTAAAGCAAATAGACCTTAAGGCCTACTTACATGAGTTCTTTGCCACATTGATACCAGATCATCCCTCTGAGCTATGGCGAATGGACAGAGCTCATAGAGCTTTAGGGGCCAGACCACCAGATGCCAAGCTACCAAAGGATGTTATTCTATGCCTACATTTCTTTGAAAGTAAGGATTTGATCATCCAAACAACGAGAAACCGTCAGTCTATTGTATATCAGGGAGTGACTTTGCAAGTTTTTAATGACGTGTCTGCTATCACTTTAGCTAAGAGGAGAACCCTGAAACCACTCACTCAACAACTAAGGGAACACAATATCCCCTACAGATGGGGATACCCTTTCAAATTGATTGCTGTCAAAGGTGGAAGAACATATGATGTGTCGCAAATGAAACAATTTTCATTGGCTCTGGAACTACCATTTGAAGGGATGAACGCTCAACCACTGAGACGGATGCTACCCAGTAGGATGCAACCCCTCTGGAATAAGACATCGACTGCACCAAGACAAAGGCTACCCAGCAACGATCCGGGACAACCCCACCCGCAAGGAGTAAGGGATAGAGCTGCGACCACTTCAAGAGATCCCCAGCTGTGAAGCCACCACTGAAACATATTTTCTTCAACACACCGCTGAGATGGACTCAGCGAACATCCTAAATTATCTGCAGGACACTAACTATTTCTTGACGTGCTCTGACGACGGATCTGAGCATGCACCCCAAGATATAATCTGAGGACCACTCACCAACTTCCTCAGTGATATCTACTTTTTGGAGTATAAATACTCAGTTTAACCGAAGGATAATAATCAGTGGAACAAGACTCATATTACAATAAGTTGCTATTACCAGTGGAATCAGATGAGTATACAAAATTTCCACGCCTCCTTCATGTTTCAATTTTGTTGGTTACTCACCAATGTTAAATCACAAATGTTGGATAATGTTGTCAGTTTGACATTATGGTTTGCTTTTTGTTTGTTGCTTAAAATGTGGTACTTTAATATGTGCAACTATACACAGGTTTGCCCAATAATTGGGAACATGATAGCTCTGACCACATCAGACGTTCAGTGTTCATTTTTAGTAGACATTACGAGAGCATTATATCTAGAGTCTTATGGCTAATTTTGTGTCCCTGAACTTAAAAGGTGCAAATTCCCCACAGAAAAGGAAATTGTTATTTAAAGAATTACAAAATTTGAAGGCCGATGTCGCCTTTCTTCAAGAGACGCATCATAAAAAAAGTGAGATATGGAGACTAAAAGATACTAAATACCTGAAATATTATTTTTCTTCTAATCCTTTAAAAAAAGCAGGAGTAGCCATCCTGCTGAGTAACAAAGTGAGTTTTTCCTTGTTGCATAAAGAAGTGGATACTGAAGGTCACTATATACTATTACATGGTGTTTTAGAAGGGATTCAAATTATATTACTTAACATCTATGCACCGAATAAGGGGCAGATAAGGTTTCTGAATAAATTGCAAATGAAATTAAAGAAATACCCGGAGGACCCTATAGTCTTAGGAGGGGACTTTAATTTAGCTCTTTCCCAGCTACGAGATGTTTTGAGAGTTAAAGTAGCCACACCCCAAAGGGAATTGGAAATTTCTTCACAAAGGTTTCGCCAACTGATTAGGACAATACCAGTCTTAGATATATGGAGGATTAAACATCCTAGACAGAAACAATATACTTTTTATTCCCATCCTCATAGCACACATAGTCGAATAGATTATTTATTAATCTCGCCCCAATTGAGCCATCCTGATTTAAAAGCAGAAATAGGGCAAATCACCTGGTCAGACCATGCCCCAGTATCGGTCAAGATACCTTTAAAAAATCTTCACCGGACAAAATCATGTCAATGGAGATTGAATGAATCTCTGCTGGCCTCACCTGAGCATATCGAACTAATTGATTCTAAATTGGAAGAATTTTTTAGAATCAATCTGGGCTCAGTACAAGACTTCTCCATTGTTTGGGAAGCACATAAGGCCTTCATACGAGGTGAATTGATAACTTTGGCCAGTCAGCTGAAACGTAACAAACAGGCCACTTTGAAAACTCTACAAAGCTCTCTTCGGATGTTAGAACAGCAATTCTCTAATAGACCCACAACACAACAATTGGCCAAAGTTATTACCTTAAGAAATAAAATAAAATATGTCCAAGCTCATGATGCAGAGAAATCCATACAATGGTCCCGGCAGAGGTTCTATGAATTTGGGAATAGAGCACATACTATGTTGGCCAATAGATTGAGAGATCGTAAAATACTACAAAGGCCACTGATGATTAGACAGGGAGATCGAGTAGAATCTAATCCTGATATTATTCTGGACTGCTTCAGAAAATATTATGAGAAATTATATAATCTACCTCGCCCGAATAAAAATGTAGACCAACATCAGCAAGCTCTTAAAGATTTTTTGAGGCAGTCTGGACTACCCACTCTTACAAAAGATGACTTAGACAGGCTCAATGCTCAGATAACAGCAGAAGAATTGGCCTCAGTGTTAAAGGATCTTCCATCTAAAAAATCCCCAGGGCCCGATGGTCTAACATATAAATACTACAAATGCTTTCCTAAACAACTACATAGTAGAATGTGTGACCTGTATAACGGATATTTGAAGGGTAACCCCATACATAGAGACACCCTGAGATCATATATCACTGTCATTCCAAAGGAAGGGCGGGATCACACTAAATGTTCTAATTACAGGCTGATATCTCTCCTGAATGCAGATCTTAAAATATTTACAAAATTGTTAGCAAACAGATTGAATGAAATCCTCCCAAGCTTAATCCACAAGGATCAGGTAGGCTTTGTTCGATTTAGACAGGCTGGAGATAACACCCGAAGAGTTATCGATTTAATAGATATACTTAACTCAGAAAAGACAGAGGCCTTAGTATTAAGTGTCGATGCTGAGAAGGCATTCGACCGCCTCAATTGGGATTTTATGTTTGCTACCCTGGAAATAATGGGCTTTTTTGGGTCATTTGTTACAGCACTCAAGGGGCTATATACAAACCCAATAGCACAAGTGAAATCAGCAGGTTTACTTTCTAAGACCTTCCAGATTCACAATGGAACGAGACAGGGCTGCCCCCTGTCTCCTCTTTTGTTTGTGTTAAGCATAGAGCCCTTAGCTAATAGAATAAGACTCTGTCCGGACATAAAGGGAGTCTCAGTGAAGGGGAAATCATTCAAAATCTGTCTATATGCAGATGATGTACTATTTACCCTAAAGCAACCTCTTACTTCCCTTCCAAATTTACATCAGGAAATGAATTGGTATGGAATTTTTTCTGGATACAAACTTAATAATGATAAAACAGAGGTATTACCAATAAATATACCCCCAGCTACCCTGGGTATTTTGATTACTCCAAATTACCACTCTTTATACAAAGCTAACTTTGAAGCATTATGGAAATCCATGGCGAAAGACATACAAAGTTGGGGAAAACTAAACCTATCATGGTTTGGCAAGATTGCCACCCTGAAAATGACCATTTTGCCCCGATTATTATATTATTTTGAAACCCTTCCAGTGGCAGTACCTAGACCAGCCATGCAACACTTTCAAAACCTATGCTATAGATATATCTGGGGAGGCAAGAGACAGAGAATACGAAGAGCTATCTTACAGAAACAAAGGACACATGGAGGCCTAGGGGTCCCGGACTTTTATACATACTATTTGGCAACACAGGTTAGGCAAGCAATACAATGGTCTTTTAAATTTGCTTATACAAAATGGATGGAAATTGAGAAGTTGGCTTTGGCCCCTATACATCCGAGTGCTTTGCTGTGGACCAATCAATTGGTCAAGTTGGGAAGCTTGGCTCCTCGAACTATACTGTTCACAAAACAAATATGGTCTAAATGTAAAAACAGATTGGGTGCGACGGATGAGGCAAGTTTCCTTACCCCTTTTCTCTTTCATGAAGCATTTCCCTTAGGGTTAGAGAAGCACTTTGTTCAACTCTGGCAACATACTGTAGCATATCAACTTGTTCATTTATTTGATACACAAACTAAAAACTTTTTAGATAAACAACAGTTGATGGAAAGACATGAGCTATCTGAGCTTAAAGATTATATGTACTTCCAGTTGAGGCATTATGTCAAATCAGTGTGCAGAACAATGAAACTTCCTGAACTAACCCTATTTGAGCGTTTATGTACTAAAGTAGGAGAAAGGAAAGGCCACATCTCCTTAATATATAAGGAATTGATGACACATGATCTGGAAAGCCACCCCCACTCATACATGCAGCAATGGGACAGAGACTTGGGGACACACCTCTCCATAGATCAGTGGGAACGTATTTGGATTAATGCTACAAAGACCTCTATATGTACAACTATTAAAGAAAATATCTATAAAGTACTGTTCAGATGGTACCACACACCGGCTCTATTGCATAAACTTTTTCCTGCTGTCCCACCGGTCTGTTGGAAATGTGGGGAAACACCAGCTACGTTGTTCCATATGTTCTGGACATGCCCTCGGGTAGTCACTGTCTGGTCCACAGTACAGGTCTTGGTGAAAAAAGCTGTTTGTTTGGATCTTCCAAGCGATCCCCTAACTTATCTATTAGGACATCCAGTTTTGGGTGTAGGGAAAAGGATGCAGAAAATACTAAACTGTATATTAACAGCAGCAAGGTGTTTGATAGCAGCACGATGGAAAGACCCTGTGCCTCCATCTTTATGGGACCTAGTTAATAGAATTGAGCATGTAAGACGTATGGAATATTTGACTGCCATATTACATGGCACCTCATTAGCAGTAGAAGAAGACTGGTTTATGTGGAACTCCTATTATAAAGGAGTTACATGACAAGGAATAAATACCCAAAGGGATGCCGGGTTAATTTATACTAGTTTCCTCCTTTTGATTGCAATATATATGAAACAGTTCCCATTTGTTGAAGCTACCGTACCACCCCCTCCTCCCGTGAGGTGCTGGCATATTGTACCACATAATATGTTTTTCTTTTACTCTTTTTTCTTTCTGTTTTCTCTTTTTTGTTTTCCTTTTCTGAAAATCCTAAGGTTACCGTAGATACTGTTGGTCCATACTCTAACAAATATTGAATGCAGATATTATGTATTTCTAATAACAGATGTGTACCAATTAGATGTGTACCAATGTATTTATTTTTTCTGCTATGTGACCTTTAATAAAAATACAGTTGAAAAAAAAAAAATAAATAATTACTATACCTTCATTCAGGTTTTTTTTCTATTAACATTTCATGGGAGGGGGCCTAGTTATCCACAGGGATTAACAAGAGGGTTGCATTCAAATAGTAGACAATACATGATTCCTACTGATTGTTCCAGATCTAAAAACCCATTGAAACCAAACTTGTATTACACTATTAAACATGTGTCTCAAAAATGAATATATGTATGTTTCTGGCTTTGTGTGGACCATACATTGGTCCCAGGTAATTGTGCAGTGGTTGTTTCTGGTGTGTGTGGAATAACTAGACTTAGAAAAAGGTGTGTTTGTGTCATGTTAGGACCATGTCGGGTCATGTAAGGACTTACCATTCTCTTTAGGGTCTCTGGATGGGGAACAAATGGGAAAACAGTGGGCTGATCATTCCATTCAACTTAATTAAACTGGATGTTCATAGTTGATTTGGCTTAGCTTAGTTGAGCTTAGCTGAGTTAACTTTGAGCACTAAGATAATTGTTGTACCCAAACTACCCTTTAAGAACTTGAGTTTGGAGTCTCAGATTACCTTCTACTGCATAGGCAGCAAGAGGCTGGGTTATGTAGAAAGCTTTAAACAGCACTGATTATTACACTGAAAGCTCCATTATTCCCATTGTAGAAACACCACCTGGGCATTTAGATACCTTCTACTGATCCTCACCCATAGAGACCTTCAGGGGAATGCATCATTCACCAAGATGCCAATCTAACCACATCCCTGCATTCAAATAAATCAAGTTTCCCTCAGGGAATACATTCTAACAGAACATCTTTACTGGCTGCTTCTCCCATCACATTTCTATTAAAAACAATGTCAAAAAGCATTTAATATGCAGAAAGTCTTGAACAAATTTCCAGGTTCCTTCACACTATCTGATCCCACGCTCTGCACAATTATCAAAGTTAAGAAATTCTTGTCACTTACATGTTTTTTAATGGAATAGCTTGTGGTGTCTATTTGCTAATCTGCTCTGGTTTGTTGTCCTAAAAAAAATAAATTGAAAAGCCATTTATCAGAGGTCCTACAAAAAGCTTACAGATAAAACAACACTTAATCAGTGAAATGATTAAGCACTTCATGTTAAAAACAAAACACTATGAAAAGCATTTTTGAATGATATGAGAATTGTTTTCTGTAGTGTAAAACTTGTCATGAAAAATTCATGAAAACTAGCGTATTAAACCATTCTAAAGGCTGAATTGATGTAGTTCCGTGCCTTTCAATTCTCAAGGGTTGTTATCTCCTTTATGAAAAGGTCCAATCATGTTCCGTAGTATTAAGAAGGTCCGCAAAAATAGTGAAATAATATGAGAGTAGATGAACCTAGACATGAGGTGGGTCATTCCACCCAACGACCCCAGCCACTGTGATGCACAGCCAGGCCCGGACTGGCAATCTGTGGATTCTGGAAAATGCCCGAGGGCTGCTGTATATTGCCATAGACACTTCCTATTTATGGGGCTGATGGGGGGCTGTTTGGGCCTCTGTGTATTTGAATTGGCAGGGCCTATTTTGACTCCCAGTCCAGTCCTGCGTACAGTCAACTCAACCCCTCAGACCCAAAACTGCAGCTAATTCCCACCTACATTGGAAGGGAGGAAGGGAAGCTGGTCCTTGTTCCACACAAACCAGAAGGGGATCTAAACTGGAAACATATTTTTAAATCCCTTAAGCCCACTCACCAACCTCCCCACATTCTTTCTGCTTAAAGGAAAACTATACCCCCAAATAATGTAGGTTTCTATAAAAAGATATTGCATAAAAAAGCTCAAATGTAAAACCCTGCTTCATGTAAATAAACAATGTTCATAATATACTTTTTAGTAGTATGTGCCATTGGGTAATTGTAAATAGAAAATTGCCATTCTAATAAATAAGACTCGCCCCCTGAGAACCTATGATTCACTGTGCACACAAACAAATCATACATGTTAGGTCCCATGAGCCAAATTAAAGACAAAATTCTGTATTTTGATTCCACACTTCTTCCTGTTACAGTTAAAGCTGTAGTATTTCTGGTCAGGTGTTCTTTGAGGCAGGACAGGGACCATCACAAAATGGTGGTTCAAGGCAAGAGATGCAAAAGAGCAACTTACATATATATAAATACCAGTTTGGTACAATTCTTTAATATGTCACTTAATATGATATAAACTATATGTTGCTTAAGTATTCATTTTGGGGGTATAGTTGTCCTTTAACTCTTTCCTCCCTTGACTTTCCTAGACTGTGGTAAACAGTTTATATTTACATGCAGTGCCCTTTATTGCCCTTTTTAGGTGCAATTTATGCAATCTTTTTTCTAATTATCCTGAAACAAATAGTGTATACATTTCAGAATTTGTTATTTTGGCTAATGTCAATGTCACATTTGTCTTATCTCCTAAACATGTAATGGTATTATGTACCACTAGTTTTATGGAATTAAATAAGGATTTTCTAAAATTAATAGATTTGGGAGTTAAAAAAACACTTGCGGGCAAATTAACTAAACTGCGAAGTGGCTAACGCTGAAATTTCGCCATTGTGACGTCTTTTTGCCATTTCGCCAATTTACTAACAGTGGCCCTGGTGAAAATTTGCCAGCGAATTAGATAGAGTAGCGCAACCCTAACACCTGGCGAAGTTGCACTCTGGAGAAGGGGGCAAAACTACGCAAATTTACTAAGATTGTTTTTTCTGAATGTTACCTCCTTCGCCAGAGTTTACTTCGCCAGGTCAGACCAGGCTGAAAAAGATTGAAAATACTTTTTAGGGTGCCCACCTTCCCCCCTACATTTGATAACATATGGCACCTTAAACTATACTGTGGGCACATGTGTAGGGCATTAGAACAGCTCTACTTTTATTCACTTTCCCTGGGCTTGTGTTGTGTTATGTATGCGTTGCAGCATACACGTCCATTCAATTTTAAATTTGCCGCCGTATGCAAATAAGCCTTCGCTAGCGCTAACAATAGCACAACTTCGCTTCATTTCAGCTCCCGGGACACAACTTCGATCTTTGTGAATTTCCCCAGCCCTGGCGAATCTACGCCTGGGGAAGTGTGGCGAAGGCAATGCTCGCAGATTTGTGAAGGTAATTTGATTCAAAGGACAGTCTGACAGTTGTTTAAATCCAAGTTGCACTCTGATGATATCAAACAACATGGGATCGGGCATAAAGTGTCCCGGTAATGTTTTTCAGCTTGGCAGATGGGCGAATAATGCTCCAACTTTTATTTATCTATGCCATTACTAATTCATAATTTGCCAGAGAGGGAAGAAAGATGAAAGACACAAAGATAACATGATTAACAAATATAATAAAGATGTATGGTGATTTACCACACTACTTTGGCTTGGCAGGGTACTAGAGAAACTGCAGTAAGCACCATCCTCATTATTCATTAATAGGTCAGGTTAGGTAAGGGCAGCTAAGCTAATGATGGATGCTGAAGCATTGGATATTGTATATTCCTACAGTTGAGTGCATAGATTCGGGTAATGTGGCCAGTATTCAGTATTCAATTTAAAGTCCACTTTTGAAGATTATTTTTTTTTTGTAACTTAGATTTTTATTTTCAGAAAATAAAATAAAAGTTGCATTTACAATCAAGATGAAGTACAATGGTTAGAATAGAAACCGCAGTAATGCCCTACATTCGATCATCTTACTGACGTATCTCACATTATGTCTCAATATAAGGTATTCTGCAATCACAGATATCAGTAAATGCATAGACACATAAAGAGATAATAGCTTCGTAACACAGAAAATAATAAAAGACAAGAAAAAGAAAAACAAGAGTCGGTTAAACTAATCTTAGACCCCTTTCAATGATATGTCTTACTTGATAGCAGAGTAGAGGATAAGGTGCTGGCACTAAGACTGATATCCCTCACGTCTCCTCAAGTGCTAACAACAATCTCACCTTCTGGAGTTAAAGGAGGCGAAGTTCCCAAGGCACCCATACCTTCAAAAACTGAGGAATTTTATTTTGCAATAATGCAATATTGTGTTCGATCCTTTTGTTACTTTCAATTCTGTGATCTATTTCAAACCAGGAGGGAAGAACATGTGATTTCCACTTAGAAGCTATGGATATGCGTATTACCGTTGTACGTGGTTAAGTAATGCCTGAGTTGGCTTAGACATCCTCTCAAAAGGTTTTCCTAATAAGAAGGTTGTAATGTCCAATGGAATATTATCATGTGTCAAACAGTCCAGCAATTTCTTAACCTCTCTCCAGAACGGTTGTATACATGGGCAGTCCCAGAAAATGTGGTAAAGTGTGCCGTTAATCTGGCAACCCCTCCAGCATAGTGGTGAAACTGCGGGAAAAATTTTATGCAATCTACAGGGAGTAAGGTACCAGCACATTAATATTTTATAAATATTTTCCTTTTGTTTGACACAAGTAACACTACTTTTAGCATTACGCCACATTGCTGACCAAGATTTCATAACCAATAACCAAGCATAGCTTCCCATTTCTTCATATAATTGTGCTTATAACCCAGGACATGTGTGGGATCATTTATCAATATGTAAAATTTAGATATCAGGCCCTTTTGAGGTAAGCCTCGCAACGCCACAATATCAAATTGAGTAAGGGCCCTCTCTTTGAATGATCTAATAAACGGGATCCAAGTAATGCCTTATTTGGAACTATAAGTACCAGGGTATAATAATGTCTGGGACTTTGGCCTTCAACTGATCCAAAGTAAGAATGGTCGTTAAAGAGGCATTCAACCAATCAGAAATCTTAAATAGCATTTTAGACTCTGCCAATTGACCACTCCAAAAAGTTACACCCGGCTGAAATGAGGGATTACCCACTACTGCAGTTACTGGGGATTACGTTGAAAACAATTTATACTTAACTTTCAATCTTTTCCATAGATCTAACTTTAAAACAGTAGTTTTTAGCATCGTAACTTTAGGTAGCATAAATCCTGCCGTAGGCCAAAACCATGCATTAGGATGATAAGGGTAGAACTGTGAGTTCTCAATATGTGTCCAATGGGAACCAGGGACCCACCTGGACAATGCTAATAATTGTCGACGTTGGGCTGCCTCGTAATATTGGTGCAATAGAGGAACCCCCCAGTCCACCTTGAGTAACTGATGTATTTAATGTCTGTTTATTAATTCTATGTTTTTTCCTACCCAAAATAAAAGTATGGATTGCTGCTTGCAGTTCTTTAAAAAAATTTCTGTGGTATAGAAATCGGTAGCGTTTCGAATAAATATAAAAATTTGTTGAAGATTTTTTTTTCACATAAGCATCATTGGTGGACACAATGGACAATATCTACTGTGAGGGCAGTAATTGTAAATTGCATAGTGCAGTTATATGGCCCATATAGATATAGATCTCAGTTCAAGCTTTACTCATATCACTTATGAACCTCTATGGATATTGTTGTCAACTGTTAAAACAATACTGAATACAAATGTTATTAAAGATAACACTGGGAAATCCCTTTCACAAAGAGCTCCCACGTGTGCACAGTTTAGCATGTTTGCTGAATTTACTACACTGTGCCTGTCCAGTTGGGTTTAAG
Source organism: Xenopus petersii (assembly GCA_038501925.1). Classification (NCBI taxonomy): domain Eukaryota; kingdom Metazoa; phylum Chordata; class Amphibia; order Anura; family Pipidae; genus Xenopus; species Xenopus petersii. The sequence continues at coordinate 107,189,163 of CM076677.1, forward strand.
CAAGCCACTTTCCAATTTCCATCTAGTCTCCTTGGGTCTCAGGGAAAATATTGTGTCTCAATGCTGTTCCCACTTTTGGCCATCACCCTTCCCATCCATTCCAAATGTACCTGTCTGTAAAATAGATACTGAATACCAATGTTATTAAAGGAAAGGTATAGGGGGCACACCGCCCTTGTGCCCTAGGCTGGTACCTAGGAATTGCACCCAACCTGGGGCGCTATTTTAAAGAGTACCAATGTGCAGTTTTGCATGTTTGCTGATTATTATACTATACTGTGTCTGCCCAGTTGGAGCTAAGCAAGGTGGAGACATGGTACCCTGGGAAACAACATTCACCATCCATAGCACAAGGTATACATCTTCTTAAACTGGGAAGAAATAAAACAGAAAGAAAAAGACTGGTATTCATTCTATCGAGGATATACACCAACCATGCCTCTAAGTCTAGGAAACAATAACAATCAGAGTTCTTTTTATTATTTCTTGTAGCTGCACTAGACCAGTTAATAATTAGTTGGTTGTTATGGTTTATTAAACCTGGAAAAATGTTGCTAATGTTACTACATGACCATCCTTTTTTGGCACCCTGCAGCAACCATGATGCACCAAATCTCCACTCACTCACTCGCGGTAATGGCCAATGCATCCAATGAAAGCCACTGAGATCTGAAAATATATGATCATTTTATGACTTTTCACTCTGTCGATTCACAAAGGAATTCAGGAATAACAGAAAAACACCAAACTTGTTCAAATCGAAATACGTTTTGCTCATCTATAATAACTCAGGGCAAAATAAGACGAAAGGAGGAGGAATCACAGATCTGGTCTGGTTTCATCTTTCTGTTCTTTGGTGAAAGGTTTCTGCAGCAGTATGTTACGAGTGACTGATTTAGCTGAAAACAAGCAGACGACAGATTTATTCACACAGTTCACCCTTTTCTCTGCAGAATCAGACACTTCCGTCACTTTTATTCATCTCATCCAAAGTGTTATCTCCATAGCATACACAGCATACTGAGCAAGCTCTGGGAAAATCTACAGATATCGTCATTACCAGCAAGTTTCCGTGTGATTTAATGCTAACAAGGCAGGTGAATGCTGTAAATATTTCTTTGCTAATGTATTTATATTGAGTGTGAATGGGCCAATAAAAACTGACAAATTTGAAAGGTATACTCTTGTTTCCCATAAACCAAAGGCACCTGACAAGATACATATGATTTGTGCAGTCATTGTATACGTTGCATCGCTGTTTGTCAACCTGTCAGGGAGATGTCATTTTGTTTTTACTCTGCATATTGAAATAGTAAGAGAAGCAGCTGCCTGGCTTAGCAAATCCTTTTTTTATATTAATGGACTTTTTATATCTATATACAAGCTGTTTATTTGCATGAGATGAAAAGTTCACCACCAATTAAAAATGTGTAATGTATACTATATCACCAAAAGTATGTGGAAACCCATTCTAATTATTGGAATTTGGTTATTTAAGCCATTGCCATCAATACACTGGTGCCACTTTATCATACAATGACATTCTTGACAGTTCTGTGCCTCGTACATTGTGGAAACCCTTTGAGGAAGGCCCTCATACCGCCACTGGAATTCTAATGCAAGACAGGCTTCTCCAAATTCAGTGCCCAACCTCTTGTGCTTGGAAACTAATCCCACTAACAGTATTCTTAAAGGAGGAACAACTCCTACTCATCCTCAGCCTCTCCTTCACCCCCCTCTACTGCCCTCCCTCCACACAAGAGCTATTCTGTTCAGAAGTCTCCCTATCAATGGACCTGCTATATATATAAATCTGCAGAGCAGAGTTCAAAGGCTGGTAGAGATCTTGTGGGAGCATGCAGAGTACAAGACGATTCAGGACATAGATTTAATTGCACATCCTCCAATATCCGTGTCGCTGGTCTTAAGGTGGCCATACTTGCAGAGATCTGCTCCATTGGCAAGGTTGCCTGCCCAATCAAAATCAGTCTAATTTTCAGGCAGATATTGATTGGGGAAGCCCGTCTGTTGGCAGCTTTTATTGGCCTGTGTATGGCCACCTTAAAGGAATTGTTCAGTGTAAAAAAAAAAACTGGGTAAATAGATAGGCTGTGCAAAATAAAAAAAATTCTAATATAGTTAGTTAGCCAAAAGTGTAATATATAAAGTCTGGAGTGATTTGATGTATAACATGTCAGTCAGAATGCTACTTCCTGCTTTTCAGCTCTCTTGGTTTACACTGACTGGTTACCCTGGCTACCAGGCAGTAACCAATCAGAGACTTGACGGGGGGCCACATGGGTCATATCTGTTGCTTTTGAATCTGAGCTGAATGCGGAGGATCAATTGTAAACTCACTGAACAAAAATGTACCATGTGGCCCCCCTTCAAGTCGCTGACTAACTCAGAGTTATAGAGCTGAAAAGCAGGAAGTTGGATTCTGGCTGTTCACTCCAGCCTTTATACTGTATATTACATTTTTGGCTAACTAACTATATATATTTTTTTTTTGCACAGCCTATCTATTTACCTAGTTTTTATTTTCACATTGAACTATTCCTTTCAGAGAAGAAGATCAAAAGACAGGAGAAGATTGAGATTCTGAAAAAGAAGCCATATTGCCCATAAAAGGGGGGTTAATGAATAGCTACAGTATATGTATTTTCCATGCCACCCTACTACCTAAACCCTATTTTCCATTCTTGGAGGCTTTTAGTGGATTGTTGGCTAATTTGGCCCTAGAACTTTACTTTCTGCAATCCCTACTAGCTAGATGTTCTTGTTTAGCAGACTGAGCAAACATGCCTGGATTTGTGGAGAGGCCACCAAGGCCCGGGCCTAGGGCGGCAGGATTTTAGGGGGCAGCATGCTGCCCAACTAGGGTTGCAACCCAGCGGTATTTTACTGGCCTAGCCGGTAAAACACCTGCCAAGGCCTGGGCTGGTATTACAAATTTATTAATACCCTTAAAAAAGCCCTTGGCCCTCCCCCAATTCACTCAAAACATACCTTTTCTCCGCCTTCTGGCCATTGCGCGTCATGGCTCCACCCCCTTTTACACCACAGCACACCCCTTTTTGTTCCTGCCCCCTCCACTGGCTGGTGGAAATTTTATGAAAAGGTGGAAACTCAATGCCCGACCACACCCACATTGGTTCAGAAACACTGGGGATGTGCAGGAGATACAATCGTTTTTTAAATTTCCAGTGCACCAAACCTCATTGCTTTGGTCCTGATGATGAAAATTTGTGCGAATGACAGGGAGGGGACAGGGGCGACGAACTTCAGTGGGTCTAGGGGCCCCCCGTCTGTAAATGCGGCCCTGTGAGCAAATTGTTCTGAGTCAATTTTATCTGGAGCCAATTAAGGGGCATGTGTGTTTTTGAAGCATGGGAGGAACCAGTATATGCAGAAGAACTCCATCCAAACATGAAAAAAACATACAAACTTCTTGCAGATAGTGATCTTAAAGAATTGTTGATTGACTGTTATTATTTAAAGGTTTGCCCATTCCTCCAATTACATGGAAGTATGTATCCAAGTTCTAACTGCATTACAGAAAGTCCTACCTGCTATTTTCTATTTTACTGTTTATCTGGTAATGAACCTCCAGTTGGTTTGGTTCTATTTGCTTGACCTTGAGAGCAAATTGCTGTCACCTTGCAAGTGATAGGAGTTTACTGAAGGATGGCCTCCTTTTCCTCTGAGTTAAAATATATCCTCACGGATTTCTTTTAAATTGGAGCTTGCATGTTTTCCCTGACCACAGCCTTCTCGCAGGCTGCCTGAAATTCTGTCTTCACGGAACAATGTAAACTGTCAGTAGCCTTACAGAATGCTAGCTCCGCAAAACACATTAAGCACCCAGGGAGGGTCTATATTTCTAACAGATGGTGACTGCTTCCCCAGTAATAGAGTTCATTTTTAAGCACTCCTGTCTAACCCATATAGGTCATAGTGGTGGAATATTGTATGGGACCTGCTCCTGGTCACGTATAAATTCCTTCTGTTATTTTGCTGGTGTCCTCAGATGTTGTATGGAAGCATGTTCACATCACTGTGGCTTTGTGCATACAGAGGTGGCATTTTTTTTCCATGTTTAGCTTCTCTGCACCCAACCCAGAATTAAAGGAGGTATCCAGCAGAGAAATAAAATGAGGCAGATATAATCATTTCAGCAGCTGAATCATAAAGATAGAAGGTGTGTCTTGCACTGGGAGTTGCTGTGGAATTACAGGCTGTCAACCTTTTAATTGTGCCATGGTGGACCAGGATAAGAACTACTGCCTTCATCTAAATTCTTCACTATCTTGTCATGACTTTTGACTGGTATACTTTTGGAAAAGCTTTCTCTCAGAATGAAATGCCCTTACCCAACCTTTTGGATTCAATCTACAATTCTCAGCAAACTCTGTAGCCTTTGGGGTGCTGTAGTAAATAGGGATGGGCGAATTTGAAAAAAAATTTGCCAAATGTCGCAGGTGCCAATTAAAGTCTTCTTTTTTGGACGCACACCGCCATACAAGACTATGGGCGTCATTTTTGTGGCGAAACAAGGTAAAAAAATGTGCCCATCCCTAGTAGTAAATATAGGGAGTTTACTGGTAGAGGGTCATTCAGCATGAAGAATGAAGTCCCAAGACTACTAATCAGTGATGGGCGAATCTATGTAAAAGCAGCGAAAAATTTGCAATTGAAGTCAATGGGCGTCAAAATAATTGTGATGCGCATCAAATTTGATGGAAGCAACAATTTCTTGTACACGCGACTATTTGGTCCAAATGCATTAAAGTCAATGGGCGTTTGAATAATTTTGACGGACGACATTTTTTATGGGGCATTGATTTGAAGACACGGCAATTTTTTATTCATGCGGCGGATTTTTCGCCGGACAAATTGTCGCCACAATTTTGCGAATTAATTTGCTTGCTGTGAAACACAGAAAATTTGCCATAAATTCGTGTCTGCCACATGTGTTCGCCCATCACTACTTCTAATGTCTAAATTACACATCTCGATTGTAGATAAACCTGCAAGGAAGCCATACTGAGCAAAACAACATTTTAAAGTTTTTAAAGGGGTTTAAAGTCGACCCCTATATGAATTTACCATTGTCCTTGACCTCTCTATTATTGCCCTTATACACTGTGCCGTATCATTGTCCGATAAATTTCACCTACCTACTTATCTTCTCTTCCATCTAAAATTGCCCAGCTCCTTCCTACAGGCAATAAATCTAGGAGGCCTGTTTGAGAGTGCATGCTGCGGTCCCTTAAATTTTGGAATTAGGATTTGATAAGTACTTCATTCATTCTCTGCTTTTAATTTCTGTTTTTACCAATGTGATAGACTCAATTTTTGCTGTAAGAAGAACTCTACTCAAATAACAACATATAAATGGTGAATAATGGAAACAAGTTTCCAATATACCCAGTATACCCGATATCCAATATTTATAAAAAAAAATATTTTAAAAATTCATTGTAAACGTTATTTCTATGGAACACATTATCTATCTGTCCCATGTCTAACCACTGGTTCTGACTATTGAAACCATGGAGCAAAATACAGCTCTCCTCAAGCAACATATGAAATTCCCATAATGCAAGGGCATGTCTTGTGATAAACCGGTCATTGAAAAAGCATACAAGGCATATGAAAATTGAAGTCTCGGAAAGAGGAGAGCTGATGTTTTCTACAGGACTAAGGAAAACCAAAGGAAAGGAAAACCAGGTTGCTGCATAATATTAGATTTGAAGTACACTTTGAGAATACTATTACATTAAATCCACAATGAATGACATTATAATAACTGTTTACTAAAGCCAAGAAAACAATGATTTTTGGTTAATTCCCATTTCTCCATTGCTAGTTTAATCACTGATCCCTGATGCACAGGCTCAGCTACTGCAGAATGAAATAACTGTTTAGGAAAGAGACCCATAGATCCCCTCAGACAGAGTCTGTCTCGGACTGAAATACTTAGTGAGATAAACAAGCTTCCAGTGTACTGCAAAGGTCAAAATTCTTTATCAGCATTTGAAAGTACAGTAAATATTTGGTCGGTTTTACAGGTTTTAGATGTGCCTGACAAATATAATTATAGCAGGTGAGATAACAAAACAACTGACCCCGCCAAATCTTTTTGCAGACGAAAAAAATCAGTCCTTTTGGTATTGGGGGAAGGTTGCTTTTTAGGGGACTAATATTGAAGTGGTAAGTTCAGTATATTTACTAGGAAGAGAGAGGGGCGGATGGGAAGTGTGTGAGATATCCTACCACATGTTGTAGGGCAACGCAACCTTTTGAATCCTTGAGCAACATCAAGAAGTTAAAGGGGTTGGGGAGCAACATTAGCATGAAAAATGTTCTTGGGGTGCCAAATAAGGGCTGTGATTGGCCATTTTATAGCCCCTATGTCGATTGTCAACATACATTGACTGTTTGGCAGTGCACCTGGTTTTTATACAACCAAAACTTGCCTCCAAGCCTGGAATTCAAAAATAAGCACCTGCTTTTAGGCCACTAGGGGCAACATCCAAGAGTTTGGAGAGCAACATGTTGCTCACGAGCTACTGGTTGGGGATCACTGTTGTATGGTGATGGAGCTGTTGTTTTACGAGGAAGCCATGTGCAGTGTTATGTTATGGTTCTGCTATCATGTTGTTTGTAGGTAAGTTAGGCAATAGCCTCCTGGCTCGGGCACAGTCTGATGATTTGCATACTATGTCCTGCTGCCATGCAGTGAATTTGGCATGCTTGTAAAACCCTGCTCCTCATGGCCTTTTACATTTTGTTTGTTTGTTGGTATGAAGGAAGCACCAATTGTCCCAAAGAGAAATTGTTGTCACCCATACCTCACCACCCACTGATGAAGTACATTTAAGCTTATAGTATATATCATAATTTTCATCTACAGGCTGCAGATACTTTGGCCAAGCCCTCAGTCTGCCCAAGCCACATACTAATCTTCCCTAACTCAGCCTCGATTTCTAGTAAGTCCCAACTAAGCCACATCAGAATCCTACTGTTCCTGTGTAGAGATGGCGCGAACTGTTCGCCGGCGAACTTGTTCGCGCGAACATCGGGTGTTCGCGCTCGCCGGAAGTTCGCGAACGTTGCGCGACGTTCGCCATTTTGGGTTCGCCATTGTTGGCGCTTTTTTTTGCCCTCTCACCCCAGACCAGCAGGTACATGGCAGCCAATCAGGAAGCTCTCCCCTGGACCACTCCCCTTCCCTATAAAAACCGAAGCCCTGCAGCGTTTTTTCACTCTGCCTGTGTGTGCTGAAGAGATAGTGTAGGGAGAGAGCTGCTGCCTGTTAGTGATTTCAGGGACAGTTGAAAGTTTGCTGGCTAGTAATCGTTTTGATACTGCTCTGTTATTGGAGGGACAGAAGTCTGCAGGGGTTTGAGGGACATTTAAGCTTAGGTAGCTTTGCTGGCTAGTAATCTACCTTCTACTGCAGTGCTCTGTATGTAGCTGCAGTGGGCAGCTGTCCTGCTTCTGATCTCATCTGCTGACTGCTGCAATAACAGTAGTCCTTGTAAGGACTGCTTTTATTTATTTTTTTGTTCCAATACAGAGCAGTATCAAGCAGATTACTAGCCAGCAAACTTACTATCATCTGTCCCTGAAATCACTAACAGCTCTCCCCCTACACTATCTCTTCCAAGCACACACAGGCAGATTTTTCAGATACATTTTTGCCCTTGATCCCCCTCTGGCATGCCACTGTCCAGGTCGTTGCACCCTTTAAACAACTTTAAAATCATTTTTCTGGCCAGAAATGTCTTTTTTAGATGTTAAAGTTCGCCTTCCCATTGAAGTCTATGGGGTTCGCGAACCGTTCGCGAACCGCTCGCATTTTTGTGCAAGTTCGCGAATATGTTCGCAAACTTTTTTTCCGACGTTCGCTACATCCCTATTCCTGTGCAGAGTAGGGTATTTGGCAGTATGGCTTAAGGAAAAATGTATAAATTAGCCCCCTGCAAAAATGCAATAAGGCTAAATCCCAATTTATCCTTATTGCAGACCATCTACTGTACCTTCAGCTTTGGCAAGATGAAGATTGTCAGGGTACTTGGAGATGGGACCAATTGGCAGTATCCAAGGGGTTAATAATCATATCCAGGCAAAAATATTAGAACAGTGGGAACTGGAGTTAAAGTAGGAGGTCAGGAAACAATAAATTAAGGCAAGACAACAATTTAGGAGCACAGAGGAACTTTAAAAAGAAAGACCTATATTCGGCATTGATCCCAGGTGTCTGGGTCCTTTCAGTTTGAATTTTCGTGCCAAAACATGATGTGATGGTATCACTCACACAATGCAGCAGAGTGCTCCGATTTCAAACATCTGTAAATCTGCTATAGAAAACCGAAAAAATTGATGTGGCCCAGAATTTATTTCAGAACACACTAATTAATATACTAAGCATTTCTAAAGACTTTTTTTTTGCGTGTGCTCTTTCAGCTGTTAGCACACTTTGGCAGAGGTATTGATCCAAATTAGCATGTGCACACAAGGCACTGCCAAGACTGCTGATCGCCTGATGCCTGAGCCATTAAGATTGACTTGCTCTTGAGTCAATAAACTGTCAGCCTATCCCTGCTCTATGTATTGGCATACAAACCAGCAGTAGGCAAGTAGGTAGCCAATTTGTATAGGAAGAAATCAATAGATTTCTTCTGTAAACCCTATACAACTGCTCTTTTGCCTGTGTTGGTAGCAGCGAGCACTCATTAAGCAATTCTCAGTCTGCAGTCGAGTGAGGCCGGCACACAGCATTACCTCTAGGTTATGCATTTCCAACCTTGCAGGCACAGATGTTTTTACTCTTTTGGCAGACTGCTCTGGCTGCAATGTAAAATATTCATTTTAATGGCAACAGGCACAGTTCAAGCGATAGTAATTATAGAGGGGGGGTGAAAAAATAAAAAACAGCAACCGTTTACTCCGCACTAATGACATACATCCCAGTAACCATTTTATATAGATTTATAGCTTTGGTCCTGTGTCTGCAAATGACTCCCAAGCTTATAAGAATGGAATGCAAGATGGAGATTACCTACGTGGATCTGATAATATTAAATAAGTACTCCCATAAGTTTATTCCATTTGTTCCACATGACAGAGTATTTGAGCTGTAGAGTGCCAGTCTGTACTTAAAAGCAAAAATGACGGCGAATGAGAGCATTAAATTGGAAGTGAAGCAGTCTTTGGGAGCACACAATCTGTCCTGTACAAGGCTGTGCATCTGGTCAGTATGTATTATTATTCTCCACCAGGGTGTCCTTGGGCACGATGGAAATATATTTTCTGTTTATTTCTAGAGACGTCTAATTAAATGTTATGGCCCGAGAAAAAGCTGTGCACAAGGCCAGATTTTCTCTGCTAGTTATTATTATCTTTTTAGTTTTTATGAGGTATTAACCGTTTGCCCCTGCGCTCTAAAGCACAAGCTGTTGGCAATAAGGTCTGCATGGCACTGATGCAAAGCCAGAGTGGAAATGTCTGTAAGTGGCATTATGTAGAGCTTTGCGGGGGGGGGGGCATTCTGCCTAAAACAATTTGCACAGAGGAAGCATCAATCAGATCAATGAATCTAGAGATGGCAAGTACAAGGCAATAGCAAACAGTATTCATTAGCAGATGTATATTTAGAATTTGAAGAGGACCTTCTCAAGGTCAGTGATGTCAGCATCATGGCAGTTCACATTGTGGTTAGTAAATAAAGGCTATTCCTAGGGGGTTATTTATTAACGTTTGATGCCGAAAACCCAAAATGTTATGATAAAAAAAAATACTTGCTTTTTTCCGTCAATTTATTATACCCCGAAGCTGTTCCAAGCCACCAACATACACCATCTAAAGCCTGCCAAATTCATGTAAAACTCAATGGCAGATGTCCCCTTAACTACTTGAAAATGCTTTAACCCCATACGAAATGTTTGTATTTTTCGGGGTCTGACAATGGTTTTTCTGCGAAAATGCAATTTCTTTGTGGTTTTCGGGTGTCTGAAAATTCAGTTTTTTCGCGCGACAATCTGATAAAGCAACAGTTTTTACAGATCTGATTTTTTTCAAGTTTTTTTAGTGATAAATAAGGGAAAATTGTGATTTCTAGTTTGGTCAGGGTTTTTTTTATTTAAAACATTGGAAAAATTCGGATTAAGATAAATAACCCTCCTTAGTATTTGAAAGTGTAATGCCCTACAACTTATGATACTTAAATGCTGTAGGACATACATTACTATAATGTTAATATGTGAGAAAAGAAACTCAAACCTAGACCCACAAGTATAATATCCCACGGACACAGGGACTGGACGAAGAGACACTTCAACTTTATTATATAGGATATATATATATATATATATATATATATATATATATATATATATATATATATATATATATATATATATATATACAGAAATCCAAAGGATCTGCACTCACAGGTCTTATGTGTAAAAAAAAGTTTTTATTTATAATATTTTTGATACTGCACCCAGGCATATGAACTTTTTATTCGAGAGTGCTGGCTTTCCATGGTGTTTTATATATATATATATATATATATATATATATATATATATATATATATATATATATATATATATATATATATATATATATATATATATATATATATATCATCCTTTATTGCTGGAATAGTTAATAGCAAACTAATAAATAGATACCATAACAATGGTGCAAAAGTGACATAAAAAACACATTGAAGTCTACTTGCTCTAGTATATAACCTTAGTAGTAGTCATTTCATCAACGTAGCTTTCCTGAAAAAAGTGTCTAATAAATAATAATCATATTATACAAACTTATATAACTCAATGCCAACTGAAAGCCAACTCAACATCAACTTAAAACCATATCAACATCATCTTAAAGCCAACTCAACATCAACTCAATGCCAACTCAATGTCAACTCAGTTCAGTTCTTTCCTTCTGAACTGTTTTACAAAACAAAATAATTGATTGTTAATCTAAAATAAAACAATAGCCATATGAAGAAAGTGAGCACTAAAAATGAAAAGTATGTTCTCCCTTTATACACTCTAAACCAGTGCTGTGCAATTTATAACATATAGTAAGATGATTATTGCTCATATAGCATGTTTGAGGGCCGGATTAAAGGGAATCTATGGCAAAAATAAAAATTTAATAAAACCTTCATCTCACTGAAATAAGACAATTTTTAGATATAATCAATCAAAAAGTCTGTACCATTAAATGACTAATCAAATTACTCTTCAGTATGTCACTCTCAGCAACCTGTCACTGTTAAAGGAATACTATACCCCTCGAACAATGTAGGTCTCTATAAGAAGATATCACATAACACAGCTCAGGTGTAAAACCCTACTTCACGTAAATAAATAATTTTCATAATAATGTACACACCCTGCATGCAGAGAAACAGGATTGCCATCAGAGAGTTATTTTGAAAGAGTGAGCTCTAACACATGGTCTAAGCAACAGGTGCAACCCCCTCCAAAGGATGTATTAGACCTAACTGTCAATCAAATCTGACTTCACCTACAGTACATGCGTGAGGAGAGAATGAAGAGAGACAGGTTACTCAGAGGGGGGAGAGTGAAGAGTAACTTGATTATTTTTTTATAAATGTATGGAATTTTAATTGACTATATTTATAATGTTTCTTATTTCAGCCAGATAAAGCTTTCATTTTCGAGATAGATCCCCTTTAAATTGAAATGACGATGATGCCATACAGTGAAGTCTATGGGGTTGATTCATGATTTATGATTTATGATAGTGAAAGTTCATCGTTTGATAAATACGCCTTTAAAAATCCCATAGAAATGAATGGAGAGAGGTGCTATTTGTAATGGAGTCTGAGCTGGGTGACCAAGATGGCGTCCAAGATGGTGGCTCCCTGGTTCCTCACGGACGCAGACGGATGATGCCGACCTCTTCCCGCACTCAGATTGGTCGCCGGCGACGGAATGGGCGTCGGCGTCAATAATGGGCGCCGGCGTCAGTCGCACACGTCAGCGCGTCAGTAGTTTAGTTTACTACTCCTGGGTGTGATTCATTGCGAACTTCTTGATATTTGTGTACCGACCTTTGCCTGAAATCTTCGACCTTGAACCTCTTCTGCCTGGACTGATCTTGTTGACTGTTTGACCATTCTTCCGTCTCATCCTCTTCTGTATTGTGAACTTGGACATTGTTATTTCCTCCCTTGGTCCTCACTATTCCTGAGGCCTTAGGCCTTACTTTATAATTGGGCCATGGACCCTTCGGAGGAGAATCCAGCGCCGCCTGATGTCGGTGGAGCGCTTCGTGGTCTGGCTTCCCGGATGCAGTCCTATGAGTTACAGCAGTCTCACTTTGGTCAGGCTCTGGAAACAATTCTTGCAAAGCTGTCGGCTCTAACACCAGCTGATCCTATTCCCGCACCTGCACCTGTGGCCCCGCTTCACGTCTCCGAGCCCCGCATTCAGGCTCCCCCACTCTACAGTGGTGATCCTGCAGCCTGCCGTGGGTTTATCAACCAGTGCAAGGTCCACTTTGCACTCGCACCCAGCCAATTCGTTTCTGAACGTGCCAAGGTGGGCTTCATATTCTCCCGTCTGCAAGGGAAGGCATTGGAGTGGGCTTCGCCTCTATGGGAGAAGGAGGATCCCATTATCGATAATGCCAGAGCTTTCGTTCGTGAACTTCGAGTGGTCTTTGATGCTCCGGGTCGTGCCACTGCTTCCTCCGCACGCCTGTTCCATCTTCAACAGGGAACTCGCTCAGTCTCGGAGTACGCCATTGAATTCCGCACCCTGGTTGCAGAGACTTCGTGGAATAATGACGAGTATCACGCTGCCTTTTACAACGGCCTGGCGATACGTATAAAGACTGATCTGGTGTCCAGGGAAATTCCTTCCCGTTGGGAAGATCTAGTCGCCCTGGCCTTAAAGGTAGATACTCGGCAGAGGGAGTTTCAAGCTGAACTCGACAGAGAGCGCTCCCCAACCAAAAGATTCCACAGGTTCCAACCTACTCTGGCTCCTCGTTTCCAAAGACCGTTTCTTCCCAACCCGGCTTCCACCTTGTCTTCTCCAAATCCTGCGGCTCCTGCCTCTTCTTCCCTGCCTTCGGAAGAACCAATGCAGATCGGACGGGCTCGTCTGACCGAACAGGAAAAGCTTCGGAGAAGGGCTGCTGGACTTTGCCTCTATTGTGGTGGGAAATCCCACTTCACCTATGAGTGCCCAGTGAAGCCGGGAAACGCCAACACCTAGGTAAGTCTGGGGAGACTTACCTGGGTGGAATTGGTCCCTCTCCCCATTCTTCTGCTCAACGCTTCCTCCTTCCTGTGCAGATTCGTTTTGGAACCCAGACGATTTCTTCTGAAGCTTTCCTTGACTCCGGCGCAGCTGGGAATTTCATGGATAAAGTCTTCGCTGAAAGCCACTCCATTCCCCTGCGATCTCTGGCTGTTCCTCTTCGTGCATTGGCGATTGACGATCGTCCACTATCCTCTGCTACAATTTCCCACTCCACCGATGAACTTTCCGTTATTGTGGGATCCATGCACCTTGAAAGATTGTCCTTCCTTCTAATCGATTGTCCTTCTACCCCCATTGTACTTGGTTTGCCCTGGTTGAATATTCATAACCCAGTAATCGATTGGGCTTCGTCTCAGATCTCCCGATGGAGTTCCTTCTGCCAACAAAATTGTTTACCCACCAAATCCATCATTAAAGTTTCATCTGTGTCTTCCAATTCTTCTTTGCCCTTTGTTTATCAAGCCTTCTCTGATGTCTTCAATAAAAAGTCTGCCGAAGTCCTGCCTCCCCATCGTCCTTATGATTGCCCCATCGAACTTCTTCCTGGAACCATGCCTCCCAGGGGTCGCACCTATCCGCTTTCTCCTTCTGAAACCGGTGCCATGAAGGAGTACATTCAAGAGAATCTGCAAAGAGGCTTTATTCGTCCTTCCTCTTCCCCGGCTGGAGCCGGCTTCTTCTTTGTAGAAAAAAAAGATGGAGATTTGCGGCCCTGCATTGATTATAGAGGTTTGAATAAAATCACAATTAAAAACCGTTATCCCCTTCATCTCATATCCGAACTGTTCGACCAACTCAAAGGGGCTTGTCTTTTCACCAAGTTGGATCTTCGTGGGGCTTATAATTTAATCCGGGTCAGAGAGGGAGATGAATGGAAGACCGCATTCAACACCCGGGACGGGCATTATGAATATCTAGTAATGCCATTCAGTCTCTGTAACGCTCCCGCGGTCTTCCAAGAATTTGTAAATGACATTTTCAGGGATTTACTGGGCCAGTACGTGGTGGTGTACTTGGACAATATCCTTATTTTTTCCAAGAACCTTGCTGAGCACCGTCTTCAAGTCCAAGAAGTCCTTTCCCGTCTGCGGAGAAATAACTTATTTGCCAAATTGGAGAAGTGTTCCTTTGAAGTATCCTCCATCTCTTTCCTTGGGTACATCATTTCTCAACAGGGTTTCAGAATGGATCCTGCCAAGATCTCCGCTATCCTGGACTGGCCTCTCCCCACCAGTATTAAAGCTATCCAAAGATTTATTGGCTTTGCGAACTATTATAGACGATTTATCAAAGGGTTTTCTTCCAAAATTGCTCCCATTCTCTCACTTATCCGAAAAGGGGGTAAGCATCAGCATTGGCCACCCTCAGCTTTGGAAGCATTCAAAGATCTTAAAACTTCTTTTTCTTTTGCCCCCATTCTCAGACACCCTGAACCATTCCAGCCATTTTTCATTGAAGTCGATGTCTCAGATGTCGGTGCCGGAGCAATTTTGTCCCAAAGAGCGTCTACTGATGGGAAACTACATCCTTGTGCTTTCTTTTCTAAGAAATTCACCTCTTCTGAACAAAATTATGATGTTGGAAATCGTGAGTTACTGGCCGTAAAACTTGCCTTAGAAGAATGGAGACATTTGTTGGAAGGCTCTTCTGTTCCTGTGACCATCTATACAGACCATAAAAATCTTGAATATATCCAATCACTCAAACGCCTCAACCCTCGTCAGGCCAGGTGGGCACTATTCTTCTCTCGTTTTAATTTCATTCTAACTTTTCGGCCTGGTGCTAGAAACAGGAAGGCAGACGCTCTTTCCAGAAGTTTTCTTCTTGAAGATCTCGCTTCCGTCGAACCAGAGTCCATTGTACCTCCTACTAAGATCATCGCTGCTCTATTTCCATCCTTGGCCTCCCAGTTATTTTCAGTTCAACCTTCTGCTCCTGTAGGAACCCCTCCTGGTGTTGCCTTTGTTCCCCCTGAACTCCGTCATTCCATTTTGGTTCAGTCCCACAGCTCCAAGCAGGCCGGGCATCCTGGAATCAGAAAAACCACTGAACTTCTGTCTCGTCTTGTATGGTGGCCTTCCCTAAGAAAGGATGTCAAAGACTTTGTTTCTTCTTGCTCTGTATGTACCGTATCCAAGTCTGGACGTTCCCCTCCCAAGGGGTTACTCTTACCACTACCCATTCCTTCTCGCCCATGGACTCATTTATCTATGGACTTCATCGTGGACCTCCCTAACTCCTCTGGTTACACTGTTATTTGGGTAGTAATTGACAGATTTAGTAAAGTCACACATTTTACTCTTCGAAAACTCCCCTCTGCTCCTGAACTTTCTTCATTATTCATTAAACACATTTTTCGCCTCCATTGTTTCCCTGCCGAAATTGTCTCTGACCGTGGTTCCCAATTTGTTTCCAAGTTTTGGAGATCCCTGTGTAAAGCCCTTGGTGTTTCTCTTCAATTTTCTTCTGCATACCACCCACAGTCTAATGGAGCAGCAGAAAGGGTTAACCAGGCCCTTGAACAGTTTCTTCGATGCCATGTATCATTGTGCCAAGACGATTGGGCGGATCTGCTTCCATGGGCTGAATTCGCACATAACAATGCCTTACACGTTTCCTCTGAAAAATCCCCTTTCTTCTGTATGTATGGTCTTAACCCTTTGGCTTTTCCTCAGGACTTATTACTCACCAATGTCCCTGCCGCCAATGACCAAGCTGCCCACATGTCGGCCATCTGGCACGCCACGGTTGTCAATCTGGAGAAAAGTTCCTTGGTCCAGAAAAGGTTCGCGGATCAAAGAAGAATCCCTTCCCCTTTGTACGCACCTGGTGACAAGGTTTGGCTATCCACCCGGAACATTCGTCTCAAAGTCCCCTCTCCGAAACTTGGTCCCAAGTTTATTGGTCCCTTCTCCATCTCTGAGATCATCAACCCGGTGGCTGTCCGTTTACAACTTCCCTCGGAAATGCGGATTCCAAACGCCTTCCATGTCTCCTTGCTCAAACCTGCAGGTACTTTTTCTTCTTCTTCTTCCTCCTCAGCTCCTGTCTTGGTGGACGGTCATCAAGAATTCGAGGTAAAAAGAATCCTGGACTCCCGAATTTCGAGGGGCACCCTACAATACCTCATTGGGTGGAAGGGGTTCGGCACTGAGGAGTGCTACTGGGTAAGAAATTCAGATGTCCATGCTCCTCTCCTGGTCCAAAAATTCCATCGGCAGTTTCCTTCTAACCCAGGTGGTCCTGAGGCCCCCCCTAGGGAGGGGGGTACTGTAATGGAGTCTGAGCTGGGTGACCAAGATGGCGTCCAAGATGGTGGCTCGCTGGTTCCTCACGGACGCAGACGGATGATGCCGACCTCTTCCTGCACTCAGATTGGTCGCCGGCGACGGAATGGGCGTTGGCATCAATAATGGGCGCCGGCGTCAGTCGCACACGTCAGCGCGTCAGTCGCAACAAGGTGGCAACCCTTTTGAAATAAAAAACTAACAAAAGTGGTATAAAGGTGATACCGCTAACTAATATAATCATAGCAATCTTTCAGAACATTTTAGTTCCTTTTTCAAGCCGAAGCTAAAATGTTCTGAAAACTTGTAATGATTATATTAGTTAGCCAATAAAGGTATCACCTTTATACCACTTTTGTTATTTTTTATTTCAAAAGGGTTACCCTGTAACATTTTTCTTGGTAACACGTTATAGCAACTCCTCTATCCCTCTCCCCTCTTCCTCCTTCCTCCTCACCTCCCCACTATAATCTGAGCACAGAGCTATGAGTGAGCAGGGAGAGACTCAGGCTGGATGTGATGTCACGCCAAGCTAATATGGCAGCTGCTATCCTAAACAAAGAGTATCTAGAGTTGTTTACTCAGGTATGGTCAAGCATTCTGCAGAATAAATCTAGTGTTATAACTTGCACTATTGTGGTTAATCTATTGGCAATCAACTGTCTTGGTAGCTTTCCTTTTCCTTAGAGCAAACTTGTATGAAACCTTGTATAAATACAAAATAGTTATGGCATTGCATTCATAGTATCCATGGTTAGCCTCTGAGCTTCATCTCACATCTTAGTAATAAACATGTCACCACGGTACTCCCTTTCATTAAATAGCACTAATGTTCGGCCTTTGTAAACAGAGAAATAAAAGGCACTTGGCACATCACAAATCCATCAAGGCAGCTGCAAGGGTCAGGTTTGTAGAGCATCTACACTATGTGGGAAAATAAAAATATGATTGCTGCTGCACTGCTTTCTTTCTTAAGTGGCATCCAAACAACGAAGGCATCTGATGTACCCAGCTGTGTCCTTTGTATCATTCACAGACTTTTAAGCAATGACTAAGTACAGCATATCTGCTTGTGTGGCTCACTGCTTTGCACATGCATTACACCCAACAAAAATGGTTTTACAAGCACAATGAGACGCCCATGCCATGTGGTACACCCAAGGAATAATACATTGTTCCCTGACTATCAAACAGCTCATGGCAGAATAGCGCATATGCAAATATGAGGGTGCATGCCCCACAGGCATCCAATACACTGCATGCAGTAATGATGACCTAGTGCAGGGTAACAACACCTCCAGCCCTAAACACAAACATTGTGCGTGCTTCTGTCGGGGGTTTGATTCAGCTGTGCAATGTGTAACCTATGCCCTTTGGCATGGACGTCTTTCCATTTGCCTATGGGACTGGGAGGGACTCAAGTCTATAGGAATATTCTGCCTCTATGGAGTAGAGTACCTTTAGCTGGTTCTGGATGGTCTCATGCAAGTAGGTCTCAGTAAGAAGTGGAAGTTGGAGGGTCTGTGAATAAGGTTTTCTAAATAGCAGCAGGTAGCTCTTAGATCCTCTTACAGAAGAAACAAGGGGCATGAGATGATAAGAGCAAATTTGTGTTCCAACAAGGAAAATGCAGCAAAGGGTAGTTCACAAGGTGTCACCACCAAACTGCTGGGACAGTGGGTAGGACACATGAGTAAATAGTAGTAATGAGTAAAATCACTTGGAAATATACCTGTGGCAGACACCTGTGGTGTGAGTGATAGCATGTGGAATGACGTGTGTCCAATCAAATCTTTTTAAATAAACCTTAAAATAAATAAATCTTTAAATAAATCTTTTTAAATAAATCTTTTGTTTCTGTTTATGTTCACGATCTTTTGTTAAAGTGAGAGTTTCGTTTGAAAATTCCTTCCTCCATTTATCTGTGAAGGCCCAGATAAGAAGAGGAGTTGCATATTCAAAAAGTAGCTAAAAAGTAGTAATCCTGTGTCTATAGTGCTACGAGGGCCGACTGGGGCCGATCAGACTGATCCCTGCTGGAGCTCCCTCTGGCTGATGATCTCCCTCCCCCCAAAGCATTTGGGAAGGGGATAAGGTGGGTGGTGGTGGCCCTTGTTGGTTGGTGTGGGGGGAGCAGTGGGGGACCCTGGGGTAGCAGCCCCAGTGGGCTCTGCACCCACCAGCCCAACCCTGAGTGCTACAACTTATAATGTCAAGCTGGAAGGGGAGTGAACACTCAGAGGCCAAGGACAAATATAGGGCCCCAATAAGGAGCTTGACCAGAAATGATAATGCTTAAAATATGAATTCTTTTAACCTACTCTCACAATTGTTTCAATGTTTAAGCCTCTTGCCAGGGTTGGACTGAGCCGAGTTGGATACTGAGAAAAATCTCTACTGGGTTCCTAGCCTACAGTAGGTCTGTCACCAAGGCACGCGTGTCAAGCATAGTTTTAGGAAGGGAAATGACTGATATGGGGGGTAGTCTGAGATGTTCAAGGTCAGACTGAGGTATGAAAGGCCCAGAGGGGCTGCTACCCCATGGGCACCCACTCACCCACCCACTGACCCTCCCCTCACTGGCCTTGATCTGGGGAGACCAGGATCAAGGGAGGCTACATCGAGTCTGGATTGAGGGAGGGTAGCGAGGGAGGTCAGAATTAGGGATGTAGCGAACTGTTCGCCGGCGAACTAGTTCGCGCGAACTTCGACTGTTCGCGTCCGCCGCAAGTTCGCGGACGTCGCGCGACGTTCGCCAATAGGCGTTCGCGTCAAAATCGTTCGACCATTCGATCGCTAAAATCGAACGATTTTCGTTCGAATCGAATGATCGAAGCCATTGGATTGAATGAAATCATTCGATCCAATGGCTTCGATCGTTCGATTAGAACGGAAATCGTTCGATCGAACGATTAAAATCCTTCGATCGTTCGAATCGAACGATTTTCGGATGTTCGAAGTTCGCGAACTGTTCGCATTTTTTGCCGGCGTTCGCGAACACATTGTCGGTGGTTCGCTACATCCCTAGTCAGAATCGAAGGAAGAAGGAGCTGTTTAAGGGCTTCCTGCCCGCGTTTATTTTCCAGCAGCTGCAGAAAGGTAACCGAAAAACAGCAGTTCAACAGAAAAATCCAACCTTCTGGTTAACACAAAACAAATGCTTTGCTTTCTCTCCTGAAGCGGAGAATACCAGCAGTTTGTCTCACACAAATTCAGCACTGCTGTTCAGCATCAGGTGTACTAAATAGACTACGGCCTCTTGAAAACCTGGCCTACGGATTTGGGAATCCACCCCACCCTACTCTTGCGGGTTCCCAGTAAGACCAGTCCTGGATCATCAATTACAAAAACATTGCAGAGAAACATAGGGGCAAATTCACTACGATTCGTAGTTACGCCAGGCGCAACTTCGCCGCGCTTCGCCGCACTTCACCAGGCGTAGTTTCGCCAGCGCTCCGAAAATTCACTAAAATCCGAAGTTGCGCACAGGGGTAGTGTAAGGTTGCAAAGTTGCGCTAGCGTTGATTCACTAAGTGAAGCGAAGTTACGCTAGCGAAGGTTAATTTGCATACGGCGCCAAATTCAAATTTCAATGGAGGAATACGTAGAATCACTACAAATGCCTGGGAAACCTTCAAAACATCAAATCATTTTTTTTTTGCCCTACACATGTGCCCACTGTATAGTTAAGTTGCCATGAGTTAGGAAATGTAGGGGGGAAGGAGGGGAGCCCCAAAAAAATTCTCGATCTTTTTCAGCCTATCACCCATAATATAGAAAACACGCCAGCGTTTTTTGGGACTTAGAAAAAATTTGAACTTATTTGGAAGCAATCCCTATCTACTCTATTGTGCTTCGCCTGGTCTGAGGTGGTGAAGGAAGTCTAGCGTAAACGGTAGCGTTCAGTACACTGCGCGTGTTAGTGAATTTGCGTAGTTACGTCTGTAGTGAAAATTCGCCAGGCGTAAGGGTGCGAAGTACCACTAGCGAATCTACGCCAGCGTTCGTTAGTGAATTTGCGAAGTAACGAAAATGCCCAATGCTAGCGAATTGACGCTAGCATTCGGCGTTTCGGCGCTTAGTGAATTTGCCCCAGAGTGTTTCTCTGCTAAGAGCACTACTGGTCTCACCTCAGTAACAATATCTGAGAATCCGTGGCCCAACATACATTGCATCAATCACTTTTCCCCTGGAAACTGAGGACCTTTTTTTCACCATTCCACAATAGGAAGAGTGAACATTTTGAGCTGATATGGGCCATAGGCAGTTGACTAGGTGATTTTGCTAAACTTGTAACACATAATCGCTAATAGTCACTCATCTCTTAATCACAACTCCCCCATCCACCCATGTAATTTAAGGCCTACAGTAGGGAGTGAGTATCTACGCTGTTGTCCCCTGGTTTATTTTTGTCTTCTTTGGGGAGTTGCATATTCATGGACAAAGTCTGAACATCCCCAGTCCTCGGGTTGTAAAAATGTTATGTTCAAATATTCACAGACAAACAATGGCAACCACTGAGTCAAATGCCTATGGACCCATGTACTGGCTCCAAATCTTCCCTTTTCCTGTGTATAACTGATCTGTCAACTGCCTGTGGGCCCATGTTCTGGCTTCAAATGTTGATTTTCCCCGTGTATGTCTGATCAGGGCTGTAATACTAACACATAACCCTGATCAGCTATATACTGGATAGTAGAAAGGAACTAATTTTCAATCCTAATAAACATAATGTTTAATATCCACTCATCCCACCTCCCCCTTCCACCCATGCAATTGAAGCCTATATTAGGGCAGAGGTGATCCTAACCCCTCTGCCACTTGAGATGGCTTGCTCCTGCCTCTCCTCCCCCCACACTCTCACCTTTTTGCTGCCGGAGGGGAACCAGAGGGGAGTTTACTATGCTAGCGCTAAGCTAAGTGCAATTGTGCTCTCTGTTCTATAACACTCAAATTTCCAGTTTAAAAATTGGAAATTTGTCTTCCCGGGAGCAGCCAGTAACCAGTGGGGTTCTACCACCTGAGGCAAGTTTTTCAACTCAACTTATTGGCTCAGCACCCCTGCATTAGGAAGTGAGTTGTCCTACAGTTTATTTTTGTCTTCTATGGACAATTACATATTCCTGGGTCCATGGACAAAGCCCAAATGACCTTGCAAGGATCTTGCATATTAACTTGCATAAGAAACATCCCCAGTCACCAGACTGTGAAAATGCTGTAATGCTCACATGTATTTATTAAACAATAAACAGACACGGATATACTCCCTGCCTCATTGCATTCAAAACATATCACTATCAACCTCTAAGGTAGGCCAGTAAAATGCCTCTTTAATGCTGTGAGGGCCCCTTGCCTTTGGTTATTTATCTACTTCTCCCATGGAACCGAGAAAACTCTCCCTCATTCTGCAGCAGGGTATATGTTGGAAGTAGTAATTGCTTCCATAGATGCATAAATCTGTGTGTGTTTTTGTGTTGAAATCAGAGCAATAAAAGCCATAATAATCTTTAATAGATTGGATCACTCCTGTTAGTATATAACCTGTGCTCTGCTTTTTTATTCTGAGCATCATTATAGACTCAGCAGTGAAATGCTGCATACTGACACCTTCATTTACTTTGTACACATGGCGTCTCAAAACTAATGAGTTATGCTGAATATTATGATTTAATTGTGCTTTTACTGCACAGCTAGATTTAATACTGTGGGAAGGATTTTAATGCATGCAGAATTTTGCTGGTCTTGCTGCGATAAAGAAAGTCTGTCCCCACAAAACGTATTTTGTGATGGCGAGGGAAGCACGATAAACCAATTGCCCTCTTTTAAGTGATAAGCCAGTAAGGCCCAGTCAGTCTCTGGGACGTGCAAGACTGGGCCAGTTCTTCTTGCAGATAATGTTAAACCATGCAGTGCAGGATCCAAATTAAATTATATATATATATATATACACATACGGAAGCAGAGTACTTTGAGAAAGGCTATAGGTTTAGCCGAAACGTCAGAAAATATTCTTCAATAAATTTTCACTTTTTGAACATTTTAAGACCTGTGAGTGCTTACCTTCTTCTTTGTATATCCTACTATTTTGGCGCAGCACCCAGGCACATTATACCCTACAGACGAGTAGTGCCGGCCCTCCTTGGACATTATATATATATATATATATATAATTATGATGCACCAATCAAGTGGAACGTATCACGTCATTAATGGGGTGCTGATCTGAATAGCGGTGAGTAATTCTGCTCTCAATAAATATATAAAAAAAATAATCAAACGCGTCATCACAGTGATCGACCACGTCTCTGCCCCCCTACATAGAGATGAATTGTATGCAACGATGGAGTCCTAGACGCTACCGCACGTTGTAAACGCATGAGAAAGCAAAGGACGATTTCCGGAAACGTTGCGTGGGTGCAAAAATATGTGGCGTTATCGCTGGACTATGTACTGTTGGACTATGTACAGATTTACAATGTTGCAAATGAAAGTACGATGTTTTAACTTAAGCAAATAAATGCTACGTTTTATCAAGGTTTGCAATCCCCCTCTTCCAGTATTGTGTATTGTTAAAGTTTAACTGATGTTGCGGTTGAGCTGTTCTTCTCCAACCCATCTACTTGTCAACAACTCACTGATACTGTGTGTCTTAGACTGGTAGCAGGAGTAGTTGGTTGCACCAGGGGGAGATTGTTAGGTTGAAGGAACTTGCATTAAGGCAGGTACGTGACATTTAAAATTTGTGTTTGGGGAGGCTAGAAATAGATGACTTTTGAGAACCTATAATTATATACAGTATGAAGATATCTCATTTTGGGCTGGCTAAGCCTCCCATACCTTTATTTTTTCCACCTGTGACAACAACTCTTCCAAACTGATTAGTACTGCATGACACCTACAGAATTTGTGTTTCACTTACACTAATGGCAAATACAAATTTAACCAGTGTCATTATCAAACCCGCACTGGTACTGTGCCATATTCTGTACTAAACTCAAGATAAAAGAACCACAAGGCTCACCCTTCAATGTCCACTTGTAGGTATTACCTTGCTTATTTCCTGGGGTGCTATTTATATAAAATATATTGGTACAATGCTGGTTAACGAGGAACCCAAGGAGACCACTAGGAAGCACCTTTCAGTGAACAAGGTCACCCCTGGTCTTCACAAATGCACTTTTGGGGCCCCGGGCTTTCTGCTGCAGAATCAACAGGGAACCTGAAAACGTCTAGGATACTCGCAGTACAGACAAGGAGATGGTGGAATCTAAGTCAATAGCCAGGCAAGGGTTAGGAAAGGCAGCACGGATCGTAGTCGGATGCCAGGTGGGAGTCAAAGCCAGAATATCAAACATGGACAAGGCTTAGGCAGGATCGGAGTCAAAAGGCAGGCAGGGATCAAAACCAGAGTAGTAATCATGAACAAAGCTTTAGCAGGAACTGAACAAACAGAAGCCAGCTTGGGCAAGGAGGGGAAGGGGAAGCCACTATTTAAGGCAAAGGGCCAATGGAAGCAGGGAATTGTAGATGGGCAGAGAAATTGGCCAATAACAAAACATTAGAACAATCAGCATCCAATCTGACACAGGCGCCAGTTAATTGGGAGGAAGTAGGTGCAATTGGTAACATGCGCCAACTGGGAATGCGCAGAGCTGAAGACTGGGCATGCATGTGCCAAAACCAAGTGATCAGATTGCATCATCAATGGGTGGCTAAGTGCCGAAAGAGAATGTACTGTAGGCACCTTTAAACGAACCCGCTGATCAGCACATCTGAAGGTAAGATTAGACGGCCGACCAGCGGCCAACAATTGGTTTCTGACCCCTGGCCTATTCCTAACTTTTCTGATTCATGCCTAAATCTGTGTCAGATATCTAACTTTGGCTCTGCTTAAGCCTTTAGGGGGTCTGCACACTTGGTCCCTACCCTGGACAGTAGTGCACCCGGGTTTTAATCATACTAAATCTCCTTGTTTGAGCTTCAGGCTGCTCAGATAGCTAGCCCTACTCCTATCCATCACTCCTAGAGTGATCTATAACAGAATATCTCCTAACACTTACTGGTTCTGATGTAACATAGGTTCCACTCTGGACCCACATGCCTGCTCAGATGAAATCCCTCAGAAATATACTAATTTTGTGCTCCATCTTATATACTATAGAACAGTGGCACCCTCTAGCCATCTATGGAACTACAAAGGTCATACTTTGACACAGTAAGGGGAACTTATTTCCCAGCTATTCTAAGGATGCACTTGCCAGCTGGTCAAGATCTTAGGGACTGCCTAAGAAAAAGGGTATTTTACCAGTGTCCTACAACTATATCTGACAACAACAATGATCCCTCATTAATGTCATGTTTGGTGCCTACAACAGCCACCTTTAACATCAGGAGGAGTCCTTCTCTACTTGTCAGGCTCTTTGGAGACAATATAGGAAGAGCAGTTAGAACTGCTGTTTAGTGTACAGCTCACTGAACCCGTAGGGATGATTCAAGTGCAAGTTGAAGCGAAGTCGTAGTCTTAGAACGGGCAGATGGTCGATAGGCAGGCAGCAGACAAGACGTAGTGAGGGACAGGCCGAGGTCAAAAGGCAGGCAGAAGATTATCGAAATGGTAAACAGGCAGAAGTCAGTAGGTAAGCAGATGACAAGCGAAATCCAAAGTCAGGCCGAGGTCGGTAACGGGAGAAGCAAATCCAAAAAGCAAGCAGGAACAAACAGGAACGAGTCCAAGCAAGGAAATAACCAAGCACCGTTTGTTTTTGCTGAAGACTATTTAAAGAGACTGATTTGGCGCCAAACGTGCGTCAATTAGCGCGCTCGCGTCCGTCGCGACGCGCTCGCGTCCGTCGCGACGCGCGTGCGTCCGAATAAACGGACGCGCGCCCGCGCAAAGACGCGAACGTGGACGCCAGACGCCGAAGATGCCCAGAAACCTGCGCACCCCTGCGCCTGCGCCCCACGTCAGACAGAGCACTGGATGTACTTGCCACAGGTACCTTACACTACTCGAATGCCGACAGGTCTCAAAGTGAAAGAAACAAGGCAAGGGCTCTGGGTAGGAGTAATGTGGAAAGACTTTAGCATAGTTGAAGAACAGACTGAGGTCAATAACCAATTAGTCAGTAAAGTACAGAATCAGGATTCAGAACAGTAGTCATTAACCTAACAATGTCGGTTCAGGCAGCAAAACAGAACTATTCTGAGAACTATCTTAGAATAGACATACGCCGGGCACTGGAAAATAGGAACATGCGCTAAGTTGAAGCAGTGCACAAGAGAAGATGTGGAAGGTCTTTTGTCAAGCACAAAGAAATGCAGCATGTCACATCTAAAAAAATTGATAAAACTTGAAATAAAACACAAATCCTCAGTAGTAAAACCAGGCAAAGTATAATGGAACCAATAAGGTTTCCTCAAACCTGCATCTCAAAATTTCTGCAGGGATACTTTAATCAAATGTAAAAGTAGATAAAATTCTATTATTGCCCCCACTGTTGGCAAATGCCCCTTATGTCCATTTATTTAAAGTCCCTGGTCAACACAGTTTTACAGATCCATTTTCCCAAAACAATGCTGAGACCAGTTATAACAATGCCATTAGGAGATTTATTAATCAAGAACAACTATACAAATATTTTATGCTTCTTTTCCCACTGGAAAACAAATAAACCCAGATGAAGCACATGCCAATTTCGTTTCAATGGATAAAAATAAATGAATCTTAGCAAAGCAATCAGATTTCTCCCTGGTCAATCACCTTTTAATTAGTTTCATCAATTATACCCAATCACACCCTCTCTGTGCCGAAAGTCTATCTAGTGTGTTTGTAATTTATTTTGTGCATCATTCCTAGGTAAAGAATCCAATAATGGCAGCCCCTTAACATTCACAACACATATGAACTCCACACCGAATGTTTCCTTCCACCACAACAATACACAGAATATTTTGTATAAATGTATGTGTGTCCCCATGTGCGCCACTGTAGTGAATTAAATGCACAAAGACTTGTTGATGGGCGAAACAAAGGACCTCACTTTATAGCAAATACCAACAGCATTATATCATCTACATGTCCCTATTGATAAAACATCATCAGCTTTTTACTTGGGTTTTAGGATCACAAGTTTATTTTAATTACATTTATTAATTAATCAGTTCCACTAATTAACCTGATTTTCCTTCTTTGTTGTCCTTCTTGTTTCTATGTCTTTCTTGCACATAAGTTCTATTAAACTATTCCCTATTCTCTTGAATTAAACACCATTTTTTATTTATGCTTAGGTTTCATAGCATAATTTGGTTCCATCTCTTTATAATTAGTGTGTTGTGTGGCACAAGACTTTTCCTTCATCCATAACAGGGCTCTGACTTACAAGGAATAATGGAAAGAGCCTTGACTGGGTAAGGACCGTAAGCAAGGGGTTAAAAAAGAAGTCCAGAAAGGGGAGGTTAAAAGGTGTGTTCCTGTCCAGAAGTAGCATTCCCAACAGTAAGCTAGCTGTATGACTTGTCCCCACCCAACCATCTGCTTTTTTTTTTTTGTACAAGGGTGCTGATGGTGTTTAGCCTTCTCCTCTAACACGGGAGACAGGTGCACATTTTTGTTGCCTGCCCTTACTTTCCCATCTGATGAGACTGCAGAATGTGGCTGGCATGGCAGGTAGCCCACATACTGTATGTGTTGGCTGGTAGGCAAATCCATGGATATGTATGTATATTTTTATTTGTAAAGCGCTCCTTGAGGGCAAAGCACTGTACAACAAAACAAAAATTAGTAGTAACAAACAAGGGGTCATTGAAATAAAACGTAACAATGAGTGCATTATTAGAAATACAATTCACATAAATATAAAATATAATTACAATACAGATTAAGTGCTCAGTGTGAAGGAAACAAAAGGCTAGAGGACCCTACCCCATAGGGCTTACAGTCTAAATGGGAGGGTAACATACAGACACAATTCAGAGGGGTATTAAGGTGCTGTGGGTTACAGTTTGTTACACTGTTCTATAAGTGCCAGTACAGGTGTTATCCAGGTGCTCCCAGAGGTAGTCTTTGAGTTTTGTTTTAAAAACATTGAAGGAGGACTCTCTCCTGAGAGATTCAGGAATGGCATTCCAAATATAAGGAGTCGCAAGAGAGAAGGGTTTGATACGGGATATCATCAGATGCATGCAAAGATATCATTGTTAGCCAATGTCAATTCTCTAACCAGTTTGATTGAGTAAACAACTAGGGATGCACCGAATCCACTATTTTGGATTTGGCCGAACGCCCGAATCCTTTGTGAAAGATTCAGCCGAATACCGAACCGAATCAGAACCCTAATTTGCACATGCATATGCAAATTAGGGGTGGGAAGAGGAAAACATTTCTTGCTTCTTGTTTTGTGATGAAAAGTCATGCGATTTCCCTCCCCACATCTAATTTGCATATGCAAATTAGGATTCTGATTCAGTTTGGCCAGGCAGAAGGATTCTGCTGATCCGAATCCTACTGAAAAAGGCCGAATCCTGGCTGAATCCCGAACCGAATCCTGGATTAGGTGCATCCCTTTAAACTACCAATCACCATGGTACGAAAATTGTTGGGCCGATTATTCAGAGCCCACGCACAGTCAGAAAATCATACAAAACATATGAATTGGTGCATGTATGGACAATTACTTACAGGACAAGTCAGTTAATCCTGCTTTGCCTTCAGGCCAAAGAGGAGGTAACAAGGTGACTGGGAGCAGTTGACCACTTACATATTCCAAGTACAGTAATTGGGAGACTATATCTGGTGGGTTAATCAGTCTGTCTAGATTGCCCTTACCATAAAGGTTGGGAAATGGGCTTGTTTAAAGTTTATATGGCCCAATTAAAGTTCAGGTAAAAATAATATCCATGCCCACTTCCTGAATATCTCTTGTCTTGCCAGACAAACACAGTGTTTGGTAACTCTTGGAAAAGACTCAATGAAGTTCTCATCTTTAGTTGCCAAGGGGTCTGAGACCTGTACACACGTAGCACATGACTCCTACTTAGGGGATGTACAATCTATAATACTAGCTAGTACACCTGACCTATGTAGGCCAAGCCCGTGTCGCTGTTCTGATGGCCCACCACCCTATCAATTTCAGCCAGTGGAGTTATTTGGGCACCTTAGGGCATGTGTGTGTATATAAAGAATAGTAGTAGCTGCACGTAAAGGTAATAGCACATTTACTAAAATCAACTTAGTTATTTTGGAAGACTGAGAGGCTGAAGGACAGAAGAACAGAAGAACTGTAATACAACAGCAAAAAAAGAAGCAGGAGAAGAAGGACTGATAGAGGAGAGTTGTTCAGCAATTTTTTTTAATCCTTCTAATTACAAACAGTGTAAGATATTAAGTGTCCGTAGTCCCAAAGAAGCAGGTATAAATTAATCCAGCACTGGTCCAGCACTGGCACACACTAGTTAATGCTGCTGTGTCTGTTTTGTCTGTCATTTTACTGCCCGTGTCCTCAGACACTCTGTTGAATTGTCTGCTGAGCTCGAGCAATTGAAGTTCTCATCCACAGGAAACTTTAATTAAAGTTGAAATCGTCTCCCTGACAAGTATCTTAAACATCCGATAGCATCAGTGGCCTATGTTGATTTGAGGGATGATAAAGAGCTGCGGCAACCACATATGTTTCTGTGAGCGAATCTTCAGTAATTGGACAGTAGAAAAGGGAGAAAATGTTCTTACAACAATATCAGTCAGCCGGTGACAGGCAAGATGTTATTACACAGCGATATGAGACCTTCCATACTAGGCAGGGATCAACAACTATGTCATTCCCCTGAGACAATTATGAGATGCTCTGGATACACCCACTCTTTCTACTCACTTCACTATTGTTGCTCTTATGAAAAAGAAAGCCTTGGGAAAAGCAGTTATACATAGTTAAGTCAAGTTGACTGAAGAACCCATCAAATGACACACAAACCTCTCTTGTGTCCTGAATATTATTTATTTTACTCCCAAGGACACAGAGTCTTTAAAATGATTCCATCGTCATAAATATCCTAGTTTTGGTAATGATGCTTTTTTTAAGCTGCCTTTTCTATTTAATAGAAAAATATCATGGACAATGCAAGGCAGATAAATCTTCTCCCAATCTGAGTGTAAGTGCATGTGTACAGACAGGTAGAAAGTGCAGAATTACAGGGTAACTAACAGCATCCTGCCAAAGGCAAGTCAATATTAAATAAAGATGACCTGAAGAGGATCTGGGCATTACAAAACTAGACTGCCCCAAAAATATACAAAAGCAATGGCAGAGTGCTTACACCCCTACATATATACCTCTTGTGGTACCAGATGTTGTACTGGGAGCCACACACCTGCCACAGGGGTCAGAAAATTGCATTAGGAAAAATATCAGCAGCACACTGAAAATTGAAGAAGTGCAAGGTTTGTTCACCCCAAAACATACAGAAAAAAAGGCAACGTTTCGGGCCACCAAGACCCTTTATCAAGCTTAGTGTAACAATCCCATTATCCACATTTAAAGTGTGAGGAAGAGGCGTGGACAAAGGTTCCTCCCCTTCCCATTTGTGACATCACAGAACAAAGTGAAAACATATATTCCAATCCATGTAGTTATAATCCTTGAAAGTTAAACATACTCTATAATAAACATTAGAAAATAGCAATGCAAATAAAAAAATGTGATGCCAAAAAAATTCTTTTGAAGATAGTGCTACTGAGAATTTTCAATTTTGTAAAAAATGATTTTTATATATACATTAAATAGCATTTACCTGAGACACCAGAAAGACCCATTTCACATACCGTACTTTGCACCTTCCCAAGACACATATTAGTATACTGGAAATGATGTCAGCATTCAGTGTGTTTGATGCTAATAACCTTGAAAGAAAAGGAAAAAAAAACAAAAATATAAACCTGATTTAAATAATTCAAAAAATCATCAGCCTGCCAACCCTAACCCACCCCTCTGCCACCCATGAACCCAACCGTGCCCAACATGCTGCAATTACTTATACACTCACGCTTAAGCACTTATAAATGAAAACCACAATGCAGAAATGTTTCCCCATAATTCCATTATAATATAATAGTACCCTCTGTTTGGTGCACCACTTTTTGTAAATTGTGCATGAGTTCCAGCACACATTTTCTTACTGCATCTATGTGGGGATGATATCACTTTCAGCACATGATGTCACTAATGGCATTTTCAGCTATAGACACAATATATTAAGGGAACTAAGCCACTTGCCCCACCTTCCCCCTGCACCCGACCCATGCCTGACCTGCTGGCACATCCCCACACCCAGTTACACATCCCCGCTTCCCACCCCCACCGGCTTGCACCCCACCCACACACACCCTGACCCACTCGCAGAACCCCACACTGGCAAAGTCCCATCGCTCACCTCCCTCACCTACTTCACTGTTCCCCTGATTGGTGGCACTGGGGACTGGGTGGCGGAATATTCAAATAATAGTCAAATAATGATGGGCAAAGCTGACCTGTTTTGTGGCTCCTAAAATTTGCCAAATGCATTCAAGTCTACGGGCGCACAATCATTTTTTTTTTTTGACACTACAATTGTTTTTAACTCATTGGAGTCTATGGGCGTCTCATGGCAAAACCTGGAAAAAAATTTTGCTCATCATAACTGTCAAAATATCCCGGGCAATTCAGATGCAGCCAGCCAATGGCATCCGGCCCCTAGCTCTCTGCCATCCTAGGCTTGTGCCTTTGTGGCCTGTCTACTAATCTAGGCCTGAAGGGAACCCACATATAGACTGATAAAAATCAGGGTAGGCTAAACAGTGCATGGTTGCTCACTACTAGTAGTGAAGGAGACAGATCTATCCAGCAGGTTCTATCTCTGCTCCTAGTAAATACAGTTGTTGGGCCTACACTATGAGTGTCTACCTAAGGCAGGAGAGTATTCATTGCTCCATAATAAAGGCACTTTGTACTTGACAGTTTTATGCTGTTTTTATTCTTTTATTTTGGCCAAAGGCTGGGACTACTCGCAGCCACTGATTTTACTTATTTATCTTATTTATTTATTCATATCTCCCCCTGTATGTCATATTTACTCTTTTTATTTGTTTTTTCATGGATCTGGTGCAATAGCCTGTTGGGTTCCAGGGGGCATGTGTAGTTATTAGGCTATGCCTTCCTCTTTTAAGATGGGTCTACCTGCACCCTTAATGTACTTCATTGTGTATTTTGGGTGAAAATGTAAGCATATTTGCTGAAGCTTATTGAAAAAAAAAGAGTCGGTCAGTCACCTTTGGTGACAAAAAGAATTGCTAGTATCTATAATTAGTTTTCCACTTAGGGGGAATGGTACATGTTTGTTGAAAGCCAGGAATAGTAAGACCCCAGCAAGGTCCAAGTCAAAGAAGGTTAGCCAGTTGTCGGTGGACTCCTTAGTAGAAACACTCTAGGAGCACAGGACAGTGAGGAAATTGTTTTAGTTAAGAACCACTGGCACTAATATGTGTACAGAAACATAAAATTTGGGTCAGATGGCATAATGTTTGCATAAAGGCCGCTGCAATTTAATAGTAGACCATGGAGGGAACCAGCGCTCAAGCTAATATTCACAATGATTACCACCAGACTTAGGCTTCTGAGATATTGGGGCAAATTCACTAAGCGCCGAAGCGCCTAACGCTAGCGTCAATTCGGTTGCGTTGGTCATTTTCGTTACTTGGCAAATTCACTAACGAATGCTGCTGGTGTAAATTCGCTAGTGTTACTTCGCACCGTTACGCCTGGCAAATTTTCGCAACTGACATAACTACGCAAATTCACTAACGCGCGCATTGTACTGAACACTACCTTTTACGCTAGACTTCCTTCGCCACCTCAGACCAGGTGAAGCGCAATAGAGTAGATAGGGATTGCTTCAAAAAAAGTTAAAATTTTTTCTAAGTCCCAAAAAATGCTAGTGTTTTTTCTATATTATGGGTGATAGGCTGAAAAAGATCGAAAAAATTTTTGGGGCTCCCCTCCTTCCCCACTACATTTCCTAACTCATGGCAACTTAACTATACAGTGGGCACATGTGTAGGGCAAAATAAAAATTTTATTTGATGTTTTGAAGGTTTCCCAGACATTTGTAGTGATTGTACGTATTCCTCCATTGAAATTTGAATTTGGCGCCGTATGCAAATTAACCATCGCTAGTGTAACTTTGCTTCGCTTAGCGAATCAACGCTAGCGCAACTTCACAACCTTATGCTACCCCTGAGCGCAACTTCGGATTTTAGTGAATTTGCGGATCGCTGGCGAAACTACACCTGGCGAAGTGTGGCGAAGTGCGGCAAAGTTATGCCTGGCGCAACTACGAATCTTAGTGAATTTGCCCCATAGTGCTTATGTTCCAGGTGCATTGTAGATATCTGCAAGTGTAAATTGAAAGTGCTTTCCATTTCAATGTTCTGTTTAGTAGAACAAATGTTTTTTTAAAAATGTCATTTTGAGTTAAGAAGTAAAACTAAATTGGAACAAGACTTGTACTTATTGGGCTAATGTATATTGTGTATAATGGTCCTTAAATATTAGGAAATCATACTCTCTTTGATGTAAGTGTTGCTTTTCTATCATCACTTTGTATGAAAAGTTAAAAATGAAAATCCATACTTACACAAGCAAAGTAAATCTGCCTTACGAGTACATCCACTCAAGCAGATCCTATTACATATTTTGCTAATACCAAGAACGGACGTAATTTTATTTCTGCAAACAGTAATAAAATGTTCCCTGGACTTTCAATTATTGAATGAAAGATTTATGAGGTGAAATGGAACTTTTTTTTGGCTCTTGCACTGGAATGAAAGTACGTGACGAGACTATGCCAGCCTCATCAGCACGACGAGGGTTACACTGCTAAATTCGGGTGCCCGTGGGCATCTAACAATGACTTATGAGATGGTCATTCAAATTAAGTAAAACATTCAAACCTAATTATATGTTGTGGCTGTAATGGGCCTTACTTGCTTCCCAGTAAATTGGCCAATTTGCCTTTAATCACACTTATGCACTGAATTACGTTTTTCGTGATTTGACTGAAATTAACAGCAACGGAATGTTTCACTACAATATTTCTCATTCTGCCTCGAACTATGCTGAGATGTTTATCCGTCCTGATGGAGCCCTCAACAAAATAACTATACTGGAAAATGAATTCTACTATGACTATATGTGAAGGAGTATAAATTCCAGGAAAGTGTACCTTGGACTGGGTTACAACTGATAGATTAGGGTTCATTTACAATGCCCTACAACAGTGGATAGAAAGGCTCCAACTGTCATCTTTTCCAACTTTTCCCACTGAGTGGGGCATTCTGCTCAGGAACCTGTGGACTGTGCCCTGCACTCTGAATAGAAAACTGCTTGCATTAGGCAGTGCTCCATTAAAGAGTGGTGGGAGGAAGGAGGCATTTAGACACAATGGTTAACATCTGTCTGGTTTTGACCACGACAGCCCAATTTTTGTAAGGGTTGCTCAGGTCAAAACTGTCTGGCTGTTTTTCCAAAAAAACAGGCAGAATTCTCCTTGATGCAGTGATCAACTAATTACCCAGTTATAGTCCCATTTACCACATCGCAAGCCCCATCCTACAATGTCACATGTCCCACTCCCTGTCCAGATGACACACTGGGGGAAAGGTGGCAACCCTAGTAGGCACCCATACCTTGTGTGTCATTCAGATTTGTGTGTCATTTAGATTCAGCACTCTATGCAAGTGCTTCTGGAATGAGCAATAAATTAAGGGGCACTCTCCTTCCTGTGCCCCTTAGTGCTCTTGCACTTGTGCACCCCCCGTCATGAATATATATATATATATATATATATATATATATATATATGGGCCTTTTTATTCACACACAGGGATTGGCCTCTGTAAAGATGGTCTAGAAAAGAATAGACAGACAGGTAAGTTTCTGTGCCATCTACCCCTAGGCCCTCCCACACTTGACCCCACATCCCCCTGCAACTTCCCCCTGCAACTTCCCCAAGCTCTCTCCTACTCCAGTGGAATACTGAAGAAGAGCACATACTGTAGGTGATTTTGACAGCCATTTGAATCTCCTGCCCAGTCCCCAGTGCAGATGTGGCCCATAGAATCTAGCCACCCTAAGCCCGGGCCATTGTGAGCATGCCATGGATCTGGATCTGTTTATGTATTTGATCATTTCAATATTGGGGGAAAGGACCACTGTGCATAAATTAATTATGCAGGAATTATCTGATGGTTGAAATTGATGAACGGGTGAGGATGAGAATACCAGAGGTTTTAGAAAGTGTAATAAGAGACATTTAGGGGGTAGCTGGTTGCCCATCACAGTCAACTTAACCATTGATGTTTACCTAGAACATTTTTACATTGTATCTGTTCATTAAGGAAACAAATATCACCAATTAGCAAATAGTTGTTAAGGGATCACATTCAAATTTGTGTCCTAGTGAATGGCATTATGATCAGCATTCAGCATGGCTTTATGAAGGCTAGGTCATGTCAGACAAATTTGATTGCTTTTTATGAGGAGGTAAGTAAGATGCTGGACAGTAGGGGGGCAGTAGATGTGATCTATTTAGATTTTGCCAAAGCATTTGATACTGTGCCCCAGAAACGACTGCTTTCTAAATTAAGTTCTGTTGGGCTTAAGGAAGTCGTTTGCACATGGATAGGAAACTGGCTACAGGATCGGGTACAGAGGGTGGTTGTTAATGGTACATTCTCTACTTGGAGTAAGGTTCTTAGTGGGATCCCTCAGTGCTTGGTATTGAGTCCACTTTTATTTAACTTGTTCATTAATGACTTAGGGGAGGGTATTGTAAGTAATGTATCAGTGTTTGCAGATGACACAAAACTATCCAGCCCAATAAATTCCATCCAGGATGTGGCATCTTTGCAACAGGATCTTGACAAACTGGCAATCTGGGCAGCTAAGTGGCAAATGAGATGCAATGTTGATAAATGTAAAGTCTGCACCTGGGATGTAAGAATACCCAAGCCACGTCTACCCTTAATGGGACTGCATTAGACAAATCCATTATGGAAAAGGACCTTGGAGTCCTTGTAGATGATAAACTTGGCTGTAGCAAGTAATGCCAGTCAGCAGCATCAAGGGCAAAAAAGGTCTTCAGCTGTATTAAAAGGGCATTAGTTCACGGCAGGAAGCAGTCATTCTTCCACTTTATAGAGCACTGGTAAGGCCCCATCTAGAATATGCCGCACAGTTTTGGTCTTCATCACTCAAACAGGACATTATTGTATTAGATAAGGTCCAGAGAAGGGCAACTAAGCTGGTAAAAGGTATGGGAAATCTTCTAAGAGGAAGCTTTTTAAGGGAATAACCCCCAACTCCATCCTTGGCTATTTGTCTAACTTTCTAATGCAACATTAGTTCTTACCTTCACAAGGAGGATAGGAACTCCTTGCAGGTAAAACTTATATGAAGCAAAGAATCACAAATATGCATGATATGAAGACCATAGAACAATAATGTTCAACATATTCCATTTGCTGGACATAGAAATACTATACCAAATGTTTGGGACCACATTATTTTAACATGAAGACACATATGGGTTTATTAACTAAAGTCCAAATTGTTATGGATGGAGTTTTAAAGGGGAAGACACCACTCAAATTTCTCCACATTTATTATACCCTGAGGCTGCTAAAAGTCTGAATAAAAAAATACTCCATCTCAAACCTGCTGAGGTCATGTAGAAGTCACTGGCAGATATCCCTTTTACAATAGGAAGATATCATGATCTGGGCTGAGTTTCCAAAAAATGTGTGGTTTTCGGGCGATAATCCAAAAAGTTGGAGATTTCGGGCGTTGAATCAGAAAAAACGTATTATTAAAGCTTTTGCACATTTTTATCAATATTTTATTAAGTCTGTTCCCAAACAGAATTTTTCTAAATATTTCATTGATTAATGAGGTAAAATTGTGGATGGGAGTTTGGTCAAAGTTGTTTTGATAAAATAATGACAAAAATTCAGATTTTAGTAAATAACCCACATAAAGTATCATCAGCGCCCTCTGAAAGCCAGAACTGTCTTCTGGGCCTCCAGCCAAACAGCAGTGCAGTTGAAATAAGACTGGACAGCACAAGGGTCAAACTGACTATTTTTGTATGGGGAAATTAAGAACAACATCTTAGGGAACAAAAGCTGTAAAGTTCAGGTACCGTTAATTATGGAACCTCAGCTTAATTATTGATTTAGATAGCATCATAATAGTCCTTTCTATCTTAAATACTGTAATCATCATACTCTACCTTAATAGAATAGGTGTCTCCTTTCTACTGCAAAGAATAGTTGGCTTGGTTACTTTTATTAGCCTCAGTCTTTAAAGCTACTTCAAGGTTCATCAATACAATACACCCAGTTTGCAAAAAAAAAAGTGTTAAACTGTTCTCAGAAGCTTTTCCAAATTCCAAATTTGGTGCTGTTCAAAAAAGGTTCTGCTACACAGTATTGCCAATGGAAAGTGGCCATTGCAGAATGTGCACCATTTCTACATAAGAGTGAGAATCAATGTGTTGACTACTCCTCCATTGCAGTCTTGATATAAAACAAAAACCCGCTATGCTATATGAACTCAAGAATAGAGAAGGAATGTTAACACCACAGATATGCTATTGTATCTGGCATTAGAATTAGAAATTAGTTACAGTCCTGTCATATAGAATTGTTCTATCCCTACCATTTTGGTTCTAAAGATGTGAAACGGAAATAAAGAGACAGAAATGGTCTCTAGTTGGAGCTTCTATGAAAATGGGAATTGTAGAATTGGTGACTTCTCTCTTTCATACAAAGTAGAAAGAAGGTCCCCTACTGAAATGCTTTCTTGAGGTTTCTAATAGAATTCCCTACAAGCTGCTACTTTGATACAGGAAAAATCGATTAGAATTAATGATCCTTAATGAAAAACTGCAGCTTTTAAGGAATTCCACTGGAATCCCTACAGTGAGCAGATTGTGTTTACAACCCCTATAGCAGTGATCCCCAACCAGTGGCTCGTGAGTAGTGATGGGCGAATTTCTTCTGTTTTGCCGAAAAATTCACGAAATGGTGAAACATTTGAGTAAAATTGTGAAATTCAAACGTTTTCGCGAAAAAATCAAGCAATTCTAAAGTTTTCATGGAAAAATCTAGCAAATCGAATATTTCCACTAAAAACATCAATCAATTCGAATGCTTTTATGAAAAATCGAGCAATTCGAACGTTTTCACTTAAAAATCTAGCAATTTGAAAGTTTTCACAAAACAATTGAGCAATTCAAACATTTTCACGAAAAAAAATCGAGCAAATCGAACGATTTCGCGGAAAAAATCGAGCAATTCGAACGTTTTCATGAAAAAATTGTGAAAATCGAAAATTGACGCCGGCAAATTTGTGCCAGGCAAATTTATTCGCCCATTACTACTCGTGTGCAACATGTTGCTCACCAACCCCTTGGATGTTGCTCCCAATGGCCTCAAAGCTTATTTTTAAATTCCAGGCTTGGAAGCATGTTTTGGTTGCATAAAAGCAGCCAAATAGAGTCTCCTGAATGCTGCCTGTCTACATAGGGGCTACCAAATATTCCATTCACAACCATTGTTTGGCACCTTCAGGGCCGTTTTCATGTTTGTGTTGCTCCCCAACTATTTTTACGTTTCAATGTGGCTCATGAATTAAAATGGTTGGAAACTCATGCTCTAAAGAGATGCTACAAATTGTATCTGTAAATTCTACCAAGTGCCAAAGGTCTGCTGTAAGATTCTCTAGACAGTCACTATTTATTGGCTCTGTGGGGGCTATTTGGTCCTGTGGATACTTAAAATGCCTGGGCCTATTATTATGATGAATCTATTATTATGATGATTCTTGATTTTAAAGGGTATATGTGGGCGTGCGTATATATTTAGCTCTGCTTGTGTATGAAGAACTGCAAAGTAGAGGAAAACTATTAAATTCTAGTATGAACATTTTACCTTAACATCTGGATGAAGTGGATGGCAGAAGTTACACAGACTTACAAAACATTCTTATTTTTAGTATCAGCTTGTTTCCATGGTAACATCTCAATGGCGTAATTCTTTTTCACCCCCTTTTAAATACAGGTAAAATTTTGTTATATATTTAAAAACATGCTTGATTAGATTCGCCAATTAATTAATGATAAACAAGATGATTTTAATGTCTAGAGATGGAAGAATTTATTCAGAGCTATCATTATTCAGTTCAAATCAATCAGCAGCAGGAAAATCACTACAGACTGTTTGTTTTTAATATGACAATTTCTGCTTTTTTCGCTTTATGCTTCATAACACGGATCACTGATTATGAATTCAACTCTACAACTCACTCAACACCATGATTTCAGTATTAGGAACAGTGCTGGTCTATCTGGAATTTATCAAATTTGTCCATTCATATTGTACAGGTATAGGACCTGTTATGCAGAATGTTTTGGGACCTGGGGTTTTCCAGATAATGGATCTTTGCGTAATTTGGATCTTTATACTTTGTCTACTAGAAAATCATGTAGACATTAAATAAACCCAATAGGCTGGTTCTGCTTCCAATAAGAATTCATTATATCTTAGTTGGGATCAAGTACAAGCAACTGTTTTATTATTACAGAGAAAAAATAAATAATTTTTAAAACCAACAGATTATTTGTGTATAATGAAGTCTATGGGAGACTGCCTTTCTGTAATCAGAGCTTTCTGGATAACGGGTTTCTGGATAACCAATCCCATACCTGTACTTGCATTGTAGAAATAGAATGTTAGGACTGCATCATATCCATCATTTTGGATTCCATCAAATACTAAATCCTTTTGTCTGAATACCACACCAAATCCAAACCTTAAAATTTGAGGAAAATTCATTTTAAAAAAATCCATTGGTTTTGGAAATTGAATTTCCACATTTTGTTTGTAATTTTAACTTTAAAAAAGACCCAGTTGAAGCTCAGTGATCAAATAATGGTTGGAGGAAGGGTTGCCACCTCACCTGATTATTAGTAAAACTGGACAGAGGATGGACATATCATGTCATATCATATCAGCCCCCCTGAAGGGCTAATGGCATATTTCATGATAAACAGAAGTGCAATTAAGCTCCAAGCTGTGTTTTCATCAAACTGTATGTACTACTCAAGCAAACAAGAAGTTAATCTTCCCCTCATAAATCTTCAATATATTAATTGAAAGTCCTGGAACATTGTTTTGCCGCTTGCAGAAATAATGTCGTGTCCGCTCGCTGTATTAGCAGAGGATGTTATGGGATCTGCTTGAGCGAGTGTGCTCTTGAGAAAAATTACATTGGTTTTGTTTGCATAAACTAATTTTTTTTAGCTTTCGGTTTTAAGCATGGAACAGTGAGTCAAAGTGCTCTTGGTTAAAGGGTTAGGCACTCTCCCATGTTTATGCTGATCCAGGTAAGAGCCTCATCCGTAAATCCATGATATTCACAAGGCCAGTTTGCAAATACATATTGTGTTTATGCTGCATGTTGTATTGTAGACTCAGAGCGTTCACTGGGATTCACTTGGACACCATATGTGTTTTAGACAACCTTCTTTACCTCCTGTATTGGTCAGTCTTTCTATGTAGTCTAAGGTAGAGGGCTTAGTATTTAAAGGGTGGTTTAAATTAACTTTTTGTATGATATAGAGATTGCTATTCTGAGACAATTTTCAATTGATTTTCATATTGTATTATTTAGCTTTTTGTTCAGTACAACCACAAAAGGTTAAAAGAAGAAGGAAGTGAAGGGAGTATTCTCTTTTACCTTGAGAAACTCCTGCCCACCCTCCCCAGAAAAAAAGGGGTAGCTGAGTGTGGGGGGGGGGGTGTTAGCATAATGTTGCAGTAGGATGGACTCCCCTGGGGGGGAACCAGTGGTATCAAGTGTAGGGTGTAACAGGGGTTAGGCCTGGGGACAAAGTAATGCAAGGGGCATGAGTTAAAGAGCAAATCCGCCCTAGGAAGGACAGCAGGTGGGTCCCTCGCTCTTGGGTTCAATTCTTTGCAGCCTTCAGCTGCTATCAGATGTTAAGAAAGTTAATAGTAATATTTTATAACAGTGAATGTACATTGCCCTACACTCAACGATTTTGGTTTATGATTTAATAAATAAGCTACAGCCTTTTCATCTAATATATGTGGGTAGCTTTGTTTTTTAAAGAAAAGGGGTGAGAAGCTTGGTGTTGTTGGGAGGGGCCAGTCAGATTGACGCTGCCCTTGTCAAGATAAGAGATAAAAAGTAACAACCACAATAAAATTGCAGCCTTGGAGAGAGCAATAGATTTCAGATGCCGGGGTCAGTGACCCACATTTGACAGCTGGAAAGAATCAGAAGAAGAAGGCAAATAACTCAACAACTTTATAAAAATTAAGACCAACTGTAATGTTTCTAACATAAAAAAAAGTTAACTGTCATATTTGACTATGTAACTACAGGTATATGGTCTCTCTGATTTGGAACTTGGCTCTCAGCCTTGTTACCATTATGGGCCTTCTGGGATTTTTTTAATGCACAAGAATATCCTGCACCCATATAATAATGACAAAGAGTACAACAGTAACTAATGTATACAATATTAGTATTTATAGGCATTAGATATTCCTACCCAATATAGCTACATTAAACCAACATGGGGAGTAAAATTACAATAATAATAATAATAATCATAATGCTCATAATAATATCAATATCACAGTCCATACTCTGTGGTGCTTACATTTTGCAGCCTACGCATAATGTAGCGCTTGCAATTTCCATTAACAATGGAGAATACCTGAGTGGTCATTCCAGAGGGAACAAGAAAGAGGAAAGTGGCTTTGGGTATAGGAACAAGGTTTCTGTAATGTTTCTATGTACATGGCATCCTAGGGCAAAGTGGCTGTGATAGAGATGGGAAGGGGTAAGAGCCAGGGTTGGGGAGATGTCTCCAGCTCTCAGTAGGGAGTGGGAATTGTATGTTCTTCATTTATATGAAGACAGATGACTTACTGTAACTGGATCCATGAAACAGGGGCTTTAAATTTCTGTACCATTGTGATTTGTTTGAACATTTGAATTGTGGATTGATTTGAATTTCTGGGCAAACATGTTTTATGAAAGTTGAGAGTGCAATGAGGAGGAACTTTTAAGGATGAAAGTTACAAATTAGCAGATGCAGACAAAGTTGCCACCTTAGGCTCCAGATTTTCAGTTTCCAATGCAGAGACCACTGCCTTTTTTAACTGCCATTTTCCTATTACTTGTGAAACATTAGCACTTATGGAAAAGTAGCATATGATAGCCCTGATTATAGGCAGCTGATTGGGAAAACCAGAGAATCAGTTAATACATGATCAAAAC
The DNA here is from genome assembly GCA_038501925.1 of Xenopus petersii. NCBI lineage: Eukaryota > Metazoa > Chordata > Amphibia > Anura > Pipidae > Xenopus > Xenopus petersii. Next base: position 107,231,178 of record CM076677.1, read on the forward strand.
AAACTGTGCAGAAAAAGGCAAAGAACCAAGATTTGGGGCTATAAACTGGTCTATAAAATGTTCATTGAAGATTGAACACAGATGCTGTTTGGTAATGGGTCATGAATCATGAATTCTAAATGCAAAATGTCTATAACGAGTTAATATGTTGGAGTTTTGGGGACATAGTAGGAGAGAAAACTTTTTTTGCCATGCAGGGCTGCAAACCAGGTTTCCTTATTGGTCTCCATCTGTGATAGATATAGATTCATATAGAACTAAATACAAATGTATTTGTTAAGGTGAATTCAATTCAGACATACAGCTGCATTGGCTTCTAGGCTGTATCCTATCCAGTAACATAACTAGAGGGGACGTGTCCCCGGCCCCCTCTGTACGCCCGGAAACACTGAAGAAGTCAGTGGCACGCGAGCTGCCGGGGGGCCCTGAGGGGTGCGGGCCCTGGCCCAATTGCACCCCCTGCTCCCCCGGTAGTTACACCAAAGATCCTATCCTTGTGTGGGTAAGGTTATATATAGGTATACAACACACCCACTGTTGCCCAAATGATGCCCTTGGTGCAGATATGTACAGTAAATCTGTGGAACACAGTAGAAAGCTTGCTGTATTCTTATATAGGGTTTAATGAGAGAAGTTTTTGTTGAGCTTTTTATTTATACAATGGTGGCTCAGGGTAATACTTTGATAGCAATGTCTTGTATCAGGCAGCCTTGTAGGATAAAACGCTCAAACCCAATATCATGTATAATACAGCTTTGTAAGAAAGGAACTATTGTACTCAATTACTCAATGACCTAATATGAACTTCTTTTACTTCCTATTATGTTTATGTCTTCTGAAAGAACTCATAGATTCTTCGTCATTATAGGCTGGGGCAGAATATGTACTCAAATGCTAATAAACGATAACATAAGATCTCTGCTTCAAATGTTCTTTTTGGAAGCCTGGACAGCTCCTTATTAGTGCATGGAAAGCAAGATTGTTGTTGACCAAGTTGTTTGGTATTTGAGCTCATTGTTTTTGAGCGTATAAACTAGGGGTCTTCATTTTTTTGGCTGAGATCTCTGCAGTGGAGTAAACGCATGTGCTGCTTGATTCCCGCTTGAGACCTCTCTACCTACTGAAATGAGATCTCCCAGTCCTTTGGTGCAGATGATGATGCTGACTCAAACCGTGATGTATTCTTGATTATGTTACTGATTGTATTGCTGATTCAGAAGGTGTCTTGATTATGTTACTAATCTTATTGCAAAAAAGTGAGCTAAGTTTGGTCTGTGAATTATTTCCAAAAGAACCTCGAGCAAAACATAGGGTTTTAACATTTGTTCTTCCCAGCTTGATATGTTCAATGATAGTGTTCCACTGTCAACAACAATAAAATGCTTTGACTTGACTTTGCCCCTTTATGAATCGCAGGGGGGCATATAGAATATGTTTAAGTCTATTAGGTGTGTGTGGCTTGGACTCCTTTCACACTGTCTAGTTTGGAGAAATGGATGACCCTTGGACAAAGCTGTGGGCCTATGTGATGTAGTTGGAGATATTCATTATGACAATCTCCTTTATACACTGGTTTTATTAATATACTAGTTGTTCCTTGAGGACTGAATGGCCTTCTTTTCCTCAAGGCTCAGGTTATAATTTTGTTTCCTCTCCTATTCCTATCCCTATACTCACTGTACCTTCTATATATTGATTGATATATTGATCCAGATAGAGGCTTGCAGAAATACACGGTACAGCAGCTTCTCTTGCATGCCAAACAAAAAAAAAAGGAATATATAGAGGTATAGTATCCCTTAATATACCCATGAGCCAATATGAAGTATAACTTAATCTAAGATACCTTGCTTGCTCAGAATATATTGCTTCCTCTATGCAGCAATTGAGAATATATTTTCTATAGTGTTTCCCAGATAGCGAAGAATAAACTCTAATGAGCCATCTATTAAGGCTTTCTCAATATAATGGGTGAGAACACAGTTTAGGGAAAAATAAGTGGATAAGATAAGGTCATGCTTTCCAGAGGCTGAAAACACTGCAGATGGTTATGCGCTGGATATTACACGTTACATTCAGGCCTCCAGTAATTTCTCTCGCTCCATTCGCTGTTCCGGCAAAACAGCCACACATTTCCTAGTGGAGGCACAATTTAGCGTAGTGGGCATGTCCTCGGAATAAAAGGGTGATTTCTCTCCATGTATGTATCATGGCAGATGAAAAGGAGTGTAAATTTGGAAGCAATAACAATCCCTGGAATGCACTGTGGGAGTATTTTAAGGGAAATGCTTCAGTCCTTGATTGCCGGGCTGAGAGTGGATAAAGTGTTCTAAAAATGAGACATTTTATAAAGAAAAACACTTGAACAGCTGTAAGGTCACTGGATATAGCAATTTCGTTGTGACTATTTGAATTTATATACAAGTCATAAGAGTAAAAATGCCAGAAGTAAAACAAAAAAACACCAAAACGTCAGTATATAAGAACATCTTATTCAACTTTATCATTTTTATCTTATCTATTGTAAATGCAACATCAGATAAGATATTATTGTGATTTAAAATGATCCATTGTCCCTTTGACACAGAAAGGTTATACAGGTATAATAAAAATGAAAAATTGCATTAACCTGAACACAGCTAATGTGGCTGCGTATCACTCCTGCAGTAGCGCAGCTCTATGCAACTAAAGACTATAGATTTTATTTATAGTTTTCTCTTCTGTCTTCATTCATCATTCATTTTGTGCATTATTTAAATTTAGCTCTGTTCACCACCACCACAGTAGCCTCCAATAGCATGTTGAGCATGTTGAAAAAGATAGACACCAATACCTTGTCTGCTGCAAATGGGGGGGTTCCCAATATTTATTCCATGGTGTGCATCACAATTATTATGTAAAAATTTTTTTTTAACCATTTGTGTCCATCTTGTTAAAATCCATAAGTGTTATACAAAATTTTACAATACGAGAGAATATATCATGATCAGTTTTCTTTCATCTTTGCCATTATAAATTCATTCATGTGAGTATCTATCGTGCATCAAATTCCACCTGTAATAAATATCAATATAAAATACAATCAATAAAAATCATGAGCATGACCTATGCTGTTGACATAAAAAGATGTCATTAGCCATTGCTCCTGACCTTATCCATAGTTCAGATATACAGAGCAGTACTTATATGAAAGGAAGACTATAAAAGGGTCCGATTTACCGACTGACTAATGAGACTTGTGGTATCAGTATGGATAGCACTATTTAGAAAGTTATTGCAGTGGGGATAACGGAGGTCCTCTAGGAAGTGTCTGTGGGATAGCAGGTATAGTAGGGAGAGACATTGCCTATAGTAACAGTGAGATAATTGTCTCTGGGAAGGGACTGTGGCTGTGGGATAGCAGGTATAGTAGGGAGAGATGGTGCCTATAGTAACAATGGGATAATAGTCTCTGGAAGGAACTGCGGCTGTGGGATAGCAGGTATAGTAGGGAGAGATGGTGCCTATAGTAACAGTGGGATAATAGTCTCTGGGAAGAGAGTGTGGCTGTTGGATAGTAGGTATAGTAGGGAGAGATGGCGCTTATAGTAGCAGTGGGATAATAGTTTCTGGGAGAGAGACTGTGGCTGTGGGATAGCAGGTATAGTAGGGAGAGATGGCGCCTATAGTAATAGTGGTATAATAGTCTCTGGGAAGAGACTGTGGCTGTGGTATAGCAGGTATAGTAGGGAGAGATGGTGTCTATAGTAACAGTGGGATACTAGTTTCTGGGAAGAGAGTATGGCTGCTGGATAGTAGGTATAGTAGGCAGAGATGGTGCCTATAGTAGCAGTGGGATAATAGTCTCTGGGAAGGGACTGTGGCTGTGGGATAGCAGGTATAGTAGGGAGAGATGGTGCCTATAGTAACAGTGGGATAATAGTTTCTAGGAAGAGGCTGTAGCTGTGGAATAGCAGGTAAAGTAGGGAGAGATGGTGCCTATAGTAACAGTGGATAATAGTCTATGGGAAGGGAGTGTGACTGTGGGATAGCAGGTATAGTAGGGAGAGATGGTGCCTATAGTAGCAGTGGGATAATAGTCTCTGGGAAGGGACTGTGGCTGTGGGATAGCAGGTATAGTAGGGAGAGATGGTGCCTATAGTAACAGTGGGATAATAGTTTCTAGGAAGAGGCTGTAGCTGTGGGATAGCAGGTAAAGTAGGGAGAGATGGTGCCTATAGTAACAGTGGATAATAGTCTCTGGGAAGGGAGTGTGACTGTGGGATAGCAGGTATAGTAGGGAGAGATTGTGCCTATAGTAACAGTGGATAATAGTCTCTGGGAAGGGAGTGTGACTGTGGGATAGCTGGTATAGTAGGGAGAGATGGTGCCTATAGTAGCAGTGGGGGTAATAAAAGCTAATATGAGGGGAAAATAAGATGAAAGATGACAACTGCTTCAAATGAGAAAGTGAGATCTGCATAAGACTAGAAAAGACAGGCAAGGGGTTAAAAAAAAGTAAGTATGGGAGAGCAGAGGAGTGGGAGAAACACATTAAGGAAACACAGAAAAGTAGAGATTGCTGAACAATAATAAAGTGAGCTGAAATAAACCACAGGTAGTTGTAAAAAAATGATATATATATATATATATATATATATATTTATGGCTGCAGGCTTGTGGGTAACTAACCATGCTTTACTTTAAATCACAGACCAAAATACATTTTTTGCATATGTGCATTCTTTTATTAAATTCCCTCCATAGAGCATCCCTCTCTCCTGCATTTTCTATGCCACTATTTAGACAACCAGCCTTTTAGGTAATTGCTTGATTTACAGTGAGGCCAGAAATGAAATTTACTGCAGAGGCCAAATTCATTTTGAATTCCTTAATACACAGAGAAAAGTTAATGCCTGAGAATTGGAACAATATCCATTGTACTATTACAGACAAGGAGTTAGAAGCTTCTACTAGACAGGATTGTAAATTACTCACACAAAGGCCTTGCTTAAGGTAATTCTGCTGGAAAAAAGATAACCGGGTCCATTTCAGACCTTCTTGTTTATGTCAAGTGAAATGAATCCTGACGTAATTAATGGAAGGGGGTTATTACATGTCACGGGAAATTCACATATTGCAATAAACCTGCTTAAAGGGAGAGTGTCAACTAATGAATGTGAAAATGAATACGAATGTAATTAATGCAAGGAGGGTTGCTTAATAGTCCAGGGGATTTTACCTCTATTTTACCTCTAATAAGAATGCTTTAAGGCAGAATGCTAAAGAAATATGTGTGGGTGTGTGCGACTATTTATACCAAATAAAAGGACATAACACTGATATACCTGTACAGTTTTTTTCCCTAATTCGATGTAGTATAAAGTAAAGAATATAAAAGAATATAAAATATGTCTATACATGTCTGTTTGAAGTCAACTGCCCTTCTTGAGCAATGTATGAGTCTGACACTTTTTTCCCTTTAAAATGTACCACATAGAGAATTTGCTGTGTGGTGCACTTTGTTAACTGCTTTTCTGCATTCTGAAGGGTCACACTGCATGTATTTGTCAGTCATATTCCTGCCAGTCTGGATTCAGAGGTACAGAAATCATTGTTTCTTCATTTTGATTGTGAGTACCTCCTGGAATGCCTTGAGGAGAACGCATCCAACAGATTACGGATCAGCGCTCCTTATGGTGAGCTTGAGCAGTGATTACCTGTTCTTGCAAGTTGGACATAGTCAATGGGTTTGTTGTGGCTTGGAGGTGTAAGGGGGAGAGCAAGGTACAGGAGTTGGGACGTAAGAATGATGGGTTTCGTCAGTGGTTTAGAAAGAGGAAAGGGTTAAATAGAGTTTCCACACATCAGCACCTTCTTTTGTGCTGATGCAGGACAGCAGCATCAGACTCTGCTGGGATTCGAGCCAGGGACCTTTGGGTTTTGGGCTTGGTGCCTCAACCATTGGGCAAGGTCAGCAGCCTGCAAGGTTGCTCTTTTCCTGCCTTGACCTTGTTCCTGCTTCCTGTTCTGACTTGTACCTGTACCCTGTCTATATCTCCCTTTGTCTCGCTCTGCATATTGCTCTGCCCTTTCCAAGTCCCTTCTCCGGCTATCCAGTCTCCTCTCCAGCTATCCAGTCCCCTCTCCGGCTATCCCATCCTCTCCTGCTATCTGCTCCAGTCTCCTTCTGCTCCAGTCTCCTTCTGCTCCACCTTCTTCTGCTCCAGTCTCCCTCTGCTCTCTATCCCCAGTCTGATCCGATCTATGCCCACACCGTCCTGTACTATCCTTTCACTCTGTTCCCTTTCCCGATCTACGCCCGTAAAGTCCTATCTCATTCTTTCAGTCTGCTCCTGATCTACGCCTGCACTGTCCTATCCAGTTTGATCCTGTCCTGACTTATTGCCCTCTTCATCCTGTCTAGTCCAGTCCTGATCTTTGCCCTCTCCAATCTGTTCCGTTCTGCACCTGTTCCAGTCTGACTCATCGCCCTCGTCACTCTGTTCCTGCCCTTTTCCTGCCTGTGTCTCGTGTGTTAAAGGAATAGTTCAGTGTGAAAATAAAAACTGTGTAAATAGATAGGCTGTGCAAAATAAAAAATGTTTCTAATATAGTTAGTTAGTCAAAAATGTAATGTATAAAGGCTGGAGTGAACAAATGTCTAATAAAACAGCCAGAATCCAACTTCCTGCTTTTCAGCTCTATATCTCTGAGTTAGTCAGCGACTTGAAGGGGGCCCACATGGTACATTTCTGTTCAGTGAGTTTGCAATTGACCCTCAGCATTCAGCTCAGATTCAAAAGCAACAGTTATGACCCATGTGGCCCCCCCTCAAGTCTCTGATTGGTTACTGCCTGGTAGCCAGGGTAACCAGTCAGTGTAAACCAAGAGAGCTGAAAAGCAGGAAGTTGGGTTCTGACTGACAAGTTATACAGCAAACCACTCCAGCCTTTATACTTTACACTTTTGGCTAACTAACTATATTAGAAACATTTTTTATTTTGCACAGCCTATCTATTTACCCAGTTTTTATTTTTACACTGAACAATTCCTTTAAGCCAGCTGTTGCCTAAAGGACTCACCTTCCGCTTGCTGCCTCCACAGCGCCCCCTACCTAATCCTTGACAAGCAGGGAGAAATGTTCCAAAAACGCTCCAAAATTTGCAACATTAGGTTTGGAGTTGTGAGTATATCCACTAGTCTAGAAAACACACGGGTGGCTATGGTTCAGTGGTCTTCTTGTTAACGGGGTCCTGGGAGATGGCACATATTATGATTACCTGCTTTTGCCTGCTGCCCTACTGCAGCTGCAGAAGGCGGGTGCCATGGCAGTTAGCCCATCTTTGTTGGCTGGCAAGTATTTCAGAATGACTGTATTCTGATACTGTTTTATACATTTAAGAATATACAGTATGCAGTTGCTTACTGGTAACAGTTGTGTTACATATTTACACTAAAGATGTGGTCCTTTGGTTGGAAAATTATTTTTCTGCTTTTTTTTCTCCTGGCACAGCCCAATGGTACAGCCCTGCATTGAACCATTTTTTGAAACCTGGACTCGACCTTGGCCGCAACATGCAACCTGCATTTTTACCCTTTTGGTCCTGCTACCAGATCCACAACTTCCTTATCCGCAACCTTATCCGACCAGCTGACCACCAAGAAACAGGGAGTGCTGTTACTGTAAACCTGTTAGCAATAAGTTTTGTTTTATATGGAGCCGATATCCTAAAGATTATAAAAAAAAAAGAGAAATGGGTTTGCAGGGAGATAAAACAAATCCAAGTTCAGTCAAAGGTTTGTCCAGGCAGCAAACAAAAATGTAAAAAAACGGTAACCATGCTTATGGGGAACAACCCTACACCAATTTAAATAATATAATAAGAGATTTAAAGATGATAGCTTGGGTTTCTAAGCTCAAAAGGGACCCAGAGATTGGTGTGGCTTCTAAATGCATAGGATGCATCTCTTAATGCTAGATTATATTTACAGTTGTCTTTTAATCCTGTGTTCTTTTCTTGCATCCCAAATTCATTGTGCATTTCTCTTTGACTTTCACTGTGTTGCCTGTAACCTAAGCAAGAAGAAGAAGGGTAGGAACCTGCAATGTGGTGTGAAATGTATGGTTGCCTATACTCTGGACCTGGTATTTCTTTCTGGGACGATCTTGCTGTAATTTGGCTCTTCATTAGTAAAGAGACATTGATTTCGCATTTCACCATCTGCAAATCTTTTTGTGAAACTGCTGCAAAAATTTGCTGCTAAACAAACAGTCTATGGAAAAGGACCAGGGCTGCCTTGATAACAGTTTGTACGTTCCCTTTGAGATTTTTTTTAATTAAGGTGCCCCAAAAAAAAGGCAGATTTCTGCTCTTTTGATCAATAGCCCAGCATAATTACAATTATAAACTTCAGCTACACTGCGGATTTTGTGGTAACCAGAAAGTATTTACAGAAGTTTTCCAGAATCAATAGGACCTTAAACTTTTTTTAATTTTATTATATTAGTGATCTGTCTGCTAATATTTCCCTTTATGTCTAGTATGGATGAAATATAGGCAGGAGAATAAAGAGGCATATCTAATGCCAGATGCATCTCAGGAAACGGCCATTTTTTCTCCATGTTTTTTCTTGTGCAAAATACATTGGAGACAAGGGGCATTTTTGCCGCATGCAGAATGCACTGGAGTCCATGGGAATATTTACTTGGCATCTGAGTGTTTTTTGTTGCATTGTCAATGGGTATTTTTTCTCCAATTTATGTATTCTTCAAGAGTAGAGAACAGCTCTTTGTAGCCCCAGGTACAAACTGGACCGTCTGCCATCAAATAAATGCAGATCAACAAAAGCAGCAGTAATTTGAAAAAAGTGAATCTTTACTTAAAGTGCCAAGGCAACGTTTCTGGCTTTTATGGCCCTTTATCAAGCCTCTCATTAACAATACCAACAAGTGTTTAAATAACCACAGGAAGAGGAGGGGCCACAATTGGTCACCTCCATATTACCCACAATGCACAGTGAAACATTTTTGTGTTTTAAATAATACACAGTGAAATGTGGGCCTTATGCTTATACAATGAACCATAAAAGATACTATGGGGCAGATTTATCAAGGGTCGAAGGGAATTCAAGGGAATTTTCGAAGTATAAAAATTCGGAATTCAAAGTATTTTTTCTGGATACTTCGACCATCGAATAGGATAGAATAGAATAGGACTTTGACTTTGATTCAAAGTAAAATCTTTCAAATATTTGACCATTTGATAATCTAAGTACTGTCTCTTTAAAAAAACTTAGACTTCAATACTCCTCCAAATTAAACCTGCCAAAGTGCTATGTTAGCCTATGGGGAACGTCTAGAGCATTTTTCGAAGTTTTTTGAAGTCAAAGAAAAATCTTTTGATCGATGGATGAAATACTTTGAATTGTTCGATTTTACCATGACCGCAAATGGCCAAATTAGATGTAAAAAAAACTTCGACTTTGATATTCGAAGTCAAAGTATTCCAATACAATGGTCGAATTTCAAAGCTTTTTCTACTTCGAAATTCGACCCTTGATAAATCTGCCCCTATGTATCATATCATCTTAAATTGTAACAATGTTGTTTGAAAATTACAAAACAGTGTAATTTAAAAGTTACAAAAACATTGTAGCAATAAATATTGGACAGTGCTAGAAAGCGTTACTTTAATAATTCTTTATGTTAATTGTCTTGGAAACATTTCTTTCTGGCTCCGATGCTAAATTCAGGGGACACACGCCCCAGAACTACTTTGGATCTAGAGCTTCCATATCTTTAAATCTTACTGTCCTAAAATATAACAAACAAAAACAAAGGGATATAAATACAATAAACACAGGTATATATTAAAAACAAGCACTTAAGTTAAATTATTCATAAACACTTTCTCATATAAACAACATAGGGGTATATTCCCTGTTCAAACCATCCAGCGATAAAGTGCCCAATGTACGAATCCAGCGCATCTCTAATTTCTTAAGCGTTTGATGTCTATCACCACCTCGTCTAAGTGGTCCTACATTATCAAGAACCTGATATTGCAACTGTGACATTGTATGTTTCTTTTCATGAAAATGTGCAGGTATAGGTAAATGTTTATTAGATTTGTGCTGTTTGATCCTCTCTTTTACCTTCTGTGTTGTTTTACCTACATAAGCAAAGCCACAAGGGCACTTAATCAGGTATAGCAAATATCTGGAATCACAAGTGTCATATTTTTTTATCAAAATATTTTTACCTGTGAGAGGATGTGTAAAGAAATTGCTTTTTGTGATGTTATTACATTACGCGCAAGATATACAAGGGAATGTCTCCTTTTGAAGGGATCCCAAAAACTGTTGTTTCTGTTTCTTTTGTGGACCTATGTCAGCCCTTACTAGAAGATCCTTTACATTTTTATTTCATTTAAAGGAGAAGGAAAGGTAATTTTTATTACCTACCTTAAACTGTTACCTGATCGTAGCAGACTTTTTTTTTTTAACAAATCCTCGCTAAAATGGGGAAAAATGTTTTTATTTTGTGTTGGAAAAATGTTGATGCCTTCCAACTGAATCATTTTGTATTCTTGGAATAAGACCCCAATGGACACAAATTAAAGGCAGAGGTACATTGTACTTTTAAATGCCCATGTTAAACAACTATATAATCTTACGTATATGTTTTAAACCATTAGGTGCAATGAGGTTGTGACCACAACATCCATACAGACACAGAGGTCCTTTGTACTCACCCATTATCAATATCTATAGGACATTTTGTGCATTAAGCTACAAAAAAATGCCCTCCCTTTTAAACAAAACAGGGATTGTTTGTCCATATACACACACACACACACACACATATATATATATATATATATATATATATATATATATATATATATATATATATACAGATGCAGCCACTTTGGTTTGTCTGTTTGACACAGAATAACTAAACACAGATATCCCATTTATCTCATTTAACACAGAAAACTGCGTCACAACATCCCATCTAATTAAAGCATTCACCATTGTGAACAATGGAGCTTTGGTATGCTAATGAAAAGGTTAAATGCATTAAATGAGTTAAGATGACTTAAGATAACACAGTTTCTTCAATTACCCCTGAGTCATGACGCATTTAACTCACAAATCCAAGTGGCTTCATCTGTATATATATATATATATATATATATATATATATATATATATATATATATATATATATATATATATATATATATATATATATGTGTGTGTACAAGTCCACAAACCGAGAATCTGACCTGGGTGCTAAGTGACAAATATGTAAAGCAAAACTGGCCCACTCAGGGTTTGTGTAGTATGCAAAAAACGAGAATTTATTCAACGTTTCCATTCTAAACCAGGACCTTTCCTGTTCCTGATGAAGGTCCTGATTTAGGACCGAAACGTTGAATAAACTCTCCTTTTTTGCATAATATACAAAGCCTGAGTGTGATAGTTTTTACTTTTTTTTCATACTCTATTGTTCAGTTTGTAAGTGAAATTTTTATTTTTAAGAAATGAATTCATTATAATACGGCGTCTTCTCTAAATTATGATATCTGCATTTGACCCTTGTCTTTCCAGATAGGGAATAGAAAACCAAGCAGAAAAAGCAATGACTACATTATGTTGCAGTAGTATCCCTCATTAGAGGTTGTTGTTGGTAACCTTACACCAGGACAATCTAGTTATTTTTGCAATGTAGATAATTAAATGTGATATCTCGGATGCTTCTGAATCTCAGCGTCTTGGTCTTTGTCTTAATTTTCCTGTTTTTAGAATTTGTCCTCTGGCTTTTAATAAGGAAATAAAGGTTATGCTTTCATTTATTATGCCCACTGTTACTAGGAGACCCTGCCTCGGGATTTCAAAGTGCTGCAATATGGCAGACTGTGTTTCTCTTTCCTGTTTTCCAGTCCTGTTTGTCTCATTATATTATTTGTTAATTAGTAGCATTGAAAGTTTTTTTTTTTTTACTATGCTTCTTATTTAATTATAATTAATTAATTATATGTTTCAAACAGGTTGATGTGAGATTGGATGTGCTCTGCCTTCTGTTGTAAGAAAAACAACAAATAATAAGAGACGTCTGAGAAACCATCTACCATAGTAAATAATAGGCATAGTTGACAATATTTGACACTTATACCATACATGAATCCAACTGTGCCAAGAGGGTGCATTATTTAGCACAAGTGCCCAATAGCTAAAGTATTTTTTGACGCCTGCGACGAAACACGGAATTCGTGCCTGGCAAATTTATTCGCCATCACTACTGCTCATAGCTGCTTCTGTATATGTCAATCAAAGGCTTAGATATACATTTGTGTTAGTACAGGTTCTACTAAAACAGTACGGGGCACATTTACTAAGGGTCAAACATCAAGGGTTAATTAACCCTCAAATTCGACACTCAAGGTAAAATCCTTCGACTTCAATATTGAAGTCGAAGGATTTAGCGCAAATCCTACGCTTGTTCGATCGAAGGAAAAATCTCTCGATCGAACTATTAAATCCTTCGAATCGAACGGTTCAAAGGATTTTAATCCATCAATCGAAGGATTTTCCTTCGATCAGAAAAAGCTTAGAAAACTTATGGGGAAGGTCCCCATAGGCTAACATTGTAGCTCGGTAGGTTTAAAGTGGCAAAGTATGTAGTCGAAGTTTTTTTTAAAGAGACAGTACTTCGACTATCGAATAGTCAAATGATTTTTAGTTCGAATCGTTCGAATCAAAGTCAAAGTCGTAGTCGAAGAAGCCTATTCGATGGTCGAAGTACCCAAAAAAACCTTTGAAATTCAAAGTTTTTTTACTTCGAATCCTTCCTCGAGCTTAGTAAATGTGCCCCTACAGGTATGGGATTTGTTATTTGGAAACCCGTTACCCAGAAAGCTCCGAATTACAGAAAGTGCATCTCACATAGACTCCATTATATTCAAATGATCCAAATTTTTAAAAATGATTTCCTTTTTCTCTGTAATAATAAAACAGTAGCTTGTACTTGATCCTAAATAAGATATAATTAAATACTTATTGGAAGCAGAACCAGCCTATTGGGTTATTTAATCTTTACACTATTTTCTAGTAGACTAAAGGTAGGAAGATCCAAATTATGGAAAGATCCGTAATCCAGAAAGCCCGAGCATTCTGTATAATAGGTCCCATACCTGTACTAAATTATGGAAAGGCCATCTGTTATAGACTCCATTTTATTCAAATAATCCAAGTTTTGAAAACTGATTTCCTTTTTCTCTGTAATAATAAAACAGTAACTTGTACTTGATCCCAACTAAGATGTATTTAATCCTTATCGGAAGCAAAACCAGCCTATTGGGTTTATTTAATGTTTACATGATTTTCTAGTAAAGACAAAAAGGAACACCAAGAGCCCCAATAGTGTAATATGTTTTTACAAGGAGTAATGGTAGAGTAAACAAGTTAATACTCACAAACCAGGGTTACCGATAGGCAACCACTGTATAAGCAGGTGGGGAGATTATCCTGACCCCACTCAGGAATAAGACGTTGCTCTCTGTAGAAGAAGAAAAAGGGGATGATACCCCTTCACTCGGGGTGGACTCGATATAGTAATAAGACAAATCAGAGGCGCCAAAAGGATAAAATTAGCTAAAAACACTTAAAAACCCAATGGGTAATTCAGAAGAGGTAGTAGTGGACTTATCTCCTCCAAGCAGTTGGTGTCTGCTTGGAGGAGGTTAGTCCACTACTACCTCCTCTGAATTACCCATTGGGTTTTTAAGTGTTTTTAGCTAATTTTATCCTTTTGGCGCCTCTGTTTTGTCTTATTACTATGATTTTCTAGACTTAAGATATGAAGATCCACATTATGGAAAGACCTGTTATCCGGAAAACTCAGGTCCTGGGCATTCTGGATAACAGGTCCCATACCATAGTATCAAGTACAGATGGAGCATACTGTGTTGTGGCTTCCACGTCACAATATTTCACATAATTTATGTTGCTAATAAGAAGTGTGCTGATCTATTTAATTGGAGAGATATGGTGCGTATTGCAGAGCCATGCTTGTATATCTAGAATGTGATGTTACTGAAAGCCTTTGCAGTTGATGTCTATAATATCAGATGCTATAGAAATAAAAATAATAATTGAAATTCTTGAGAATGAGTTCAAAGACGTTGGGCAAATTTATTATAATAAAATTCATTTCATTTTGAGAAAATCACATGAAAAAACACAATCTCGACATTTTTCAAATATGAGTTTTTAGAACTTGAATTTTAAAGATTCATCAAATAGAAAAAAAATCTCAAATCTGAATTTAAGCCTTTTTAGAAGTCAATGGGAGTCATATTTGCAACATTCAAACGAAAGAGAAGGGATTGATCAATGCACATTCCAGCATGTGTTTTCATAAACAGGGGTAGTGATGGGCGAATTTGCGCCGTTTCCCACGAAATTTGCGAAATGGCAAAACATAAGCGAAAAGGCACCGGGTGTCAGGGCCCGAAGGCTCTGTTGAAGTGAGGACCAAGGAGGAGACAACAACACCAAGTTCGCAGTACAAAAGGATTTATCAGAAGAATAGTCGTAATCAGGCAAATGGTCAATACAGGCAGCAAGGATCAGAATCGATGAAACAGGCAAGAAGTCGGTACACGGTTAGCAAGCAATCAAGAAGTCCCACCCAGGAACTATACGAGATAGACCTATAATTGGGCAAGGACAGAAAGGGAATTTGGAAATAAATAGTCCAAAGTTGGCGCCAAAACTTGACGCAGTGACGTCATGACGCCGACGCCGGCGTCCTCACGTTGGCGTCCTGACGCCGACGCACATTCTGACGCCGGCGTCCGTTCCATCGCCGGCGACAAATCCTGGAGCGACACGTTTCTGACGCAGGCATATTACAAGCAGGAAGAGCCGCATGGTGGAGCAGGAGGTCGCCATCTTGGATGTCCCGTGGGGTAAGTTCTTTACTTTCCATTACACCGGGATCTAGTTTTTAGACTTTTTTTTGACGCCGCAAATTTTCGCGACCGTTTCGTGAATTTATTTGCTGGTGGCGAATTGCGCAAATTCGCCGCAAATTTGAGCCTGGCGAACAAATTTGCCCATCACTAAACAGGGGTAACTAATGGTTAAATGGTAAGCTACCATGCCACATCAAGATAAACCCCACATGATGGTCTCTAATGATTTACCTCTAGCCATAGAAATCAAAGCCTGTCACCTCCCTGCATGGTAGCATTTCTTGGGATAAGTGTCTCCTGACCTGGGCACTGGTTTCAGTCTAATTCTTAGCCCCCCCCCCCATTAGCATTTAAAGGAGAGAAATTGCCAAGACCACAGCATTGGTTCTACAGACTTAATCCTCCCCCACTTGTGGCTTTTCAGAGACTGGACAAACCAATACCCATGTTAAAAGGCATAGGACCTCCATTTTAAGGGATGGGTTATGGGGTGCTACAACCACATGGGAGCTGGGGCTGCAGCATAACGGCTGTGGTCTTGGCAATCTCTCTTCTTTAAAAGCTAATGGCGGAGAAGGACTAAGACCTCTGACTGAAACCAATGCCCATGTCAAGAGACACTTATCCCAAGAAATGCTACCATGCAGGGATTTAAAAAAGGTTGGAGGGAATATGCATTGAACAATATTCTCTCTGTTGTTTGCTTCTAGCTAATTTGGCCAGTCAGTCACACTTCCATTTTATTTATATATTTCCCACAGCCTCCCATTTATATTCTCAACATTAAAGCTATTTTATTTTTCAGGGTTTTTGAAAAAGATTGTTAAAGGAGAAACAGCCCCTTAATAAAAGACCCCTACCATACATAGACCCCCCTCCCTCCTCCCATCAACCTAGCTGCTACCCCGGGCAAATGCCCATACCTCTTTACTTACCCCTCTGTGCCAATGCTGTCCAGTGGAGTTCACTGTCACCATCTTCAGCCACTTTGGTAATTTTCGGAATGAGACAGAAATTTGCTCCAACTGCGCATGCACTGATACGCCGGTCTCATTCCGAAGATTAACGAAGACCAGGGCGCGAAGGGAACAGGAGTACTGGAAAAAGGCAAAAAACTGGAACAAGGAACCAGAGGAGGAACTCATAGTAAAACAACACTAAGGACCTCCAGTGGCACAACAGATAAGTGCATGGGTAGTTCTGCCCAGAGTTTGAAACTCAGTAAGTCCAGTTTTTATACATGTGGGATCTCATCTCAGATATGGCTCCTATAATCTTGAAACAGAAAGCCAAGACACTTACCTATCATTTAGCTTTGCTTTGGACAATGCCTTGCTTGTGCCTCTTAAATCCCTTAAAACAATCAAAAGAACTTGGACAATTCCAACTTCGAAGGTCCTTGAGAAGCCCAACAATACATAGGACAGCACAGAAAGTCAACTCATAATTCTGCCTGTCATAGATTTTGTTCTGAATCTTATTGGACCTTATTATAAAGTCCTTCTTTTCATTATCCAACACCTAGCTGATGAGTTGTAAATAAGAGGTCATGTGGCAAGGCAACCACTTCAAGTTGTAGATGACAGTCGAGTAGGGAAACACTCCCTCTTCGGTTGTCAGTCCACATCTCCTAACAAATTTATCAAAGGCAAATTGTGTTTCAGCTCCTAGGGCAGGCATCTAGCTGAGCCCTTAATGATTATATTTTGCAGCAAATTAAACACTTCATGAGTTGTTAACACACTCTGCTTCATTGTATCCTTCATGGAAACAGTTGTTTAAAAGAAAAAACATTAACCTTACAGCTACCAGAACTTCTACTATGAAGAAGTGATGCCAGATAAACAGTTTGCAAGAAAATAAGATGGCCAACACTCAAAACATTAAAAGCTTATTGAATGAGGGTCTTGATCTTGATCTCAGTTACAATACAGGACACATAGGAAAGATTAATTTTCATGGCAGCTTAAGGACAAGTACAGGGTTGTGAGGTGACTTTTAAATAGATGTGGAAAATTAAACATCATGTTAAGGTAGCCATACACAGCTGCCGATTTGGCCCCTTCAGATCAATTTGACAGTTTGTCTGCCCGTGTATGGGCAGGGCCGGAACTAGGGGTAAGCAGAGGAGGCACCTGCCTAGGGTACAATGATGCGGGTGTGCTGCAAATTTAACTTCATGAATTTTCAATTATTATTGGTAAATGAACCCTAGAGAGTTTAGTTGGTGAGTATATAATGTGTATATTGAAAATCATTTTGTGTGTTGTTTTAGATGGGTAAAAGCTCCAGACAGATTTCCCTTCATCTGTGTTAGAAAGTTGTAGCTCATCTCTTAACCGTTCCATTGGATTTGAATGAAATCTTCTTTTAACTCCATATAACTGACAGAACCAGATAAATGCAGATTTTCCCGCTGTTGGATTTATATCATCTTATTGTGGCGGCTTCCAATTCAATCCATTAACCTGGATTTATTTATTTAGAGATCAATGAGCCCTAAACCTCTCTGTCATAAATATGTGGCACAGCATGTATTGTTTGTATCCCCGGTATATATATATATATATATATATATATATATATATATATATATATATATATATATATATACACATACTCATAAGGTAGATCTATGCAACAGTAACAAACTCCATCAATTCCAATTGTACTGTGGATAAAGAGAAATGAGCAATCTGCGGATGAATATGCACTGGCCATCCAGTACATATTCTGGCCATCTGTCTCCCATCCACATGGATCTCACATATTTATTTTTACTTCAAAGGGGCAAAAAATAATGTGACATTGGTCAATTAAAAAATAGAGTAGGGGTGATGTAATTTAGGCCATTTCTTAAGGAATTCTCATGTGATTCACCAGGGAATTCTTGGGGGTACCATGTTTTTAGATGCTATGCTTTCTGCCATTAGATAATCACTAGATTAGATCACTAGATCCACTTATGAGATGCATAGCTTTCTTCCTGAAGGCTTGTTTTAAGAGCTCCAGACCTGAAGCAATTACCTTAAAGTAGAACTAAACCCTAAAAATGAATATGGTTAAAAATGCCATATTTTACATACTGAACTTATTGCACCAGCCTAAAGTTTCAGCTTGTCAATAGCAGCAATGATCCAGGACTTCAAACTTGTCACAGGGGGTCACCATCTTGGAAAGTGTCTGTGACACTCACATGCTCAGTGGGCTCTGAGCAGCTGTTGAGAAGCTAAGCTTAGGGGTCGTCGCAAATTATCAAGCAGAAAATGAGGTTGGCATGTAATGTAAACTGATGCTACAGGGCTGATTATTAAATTCTGATGCTAATTGCACTGGTTTCTGTGCTGCCATGTAGTAATTATCTGTATTAATTACTAATCAGCCTTATATTGTATGTGTACTGAATATTGTGAGTGGGTCCCTAAGCTCAGTAAGTGACAGCAGCACAGAGCATGTGCAGTGAATCAGCATAAAGAAGATGGGGAGCTACTGGGGCATCTTTGGAGACACAGATCTTTACTGCTAAAGGGCTGTGTTGGCCTTGGGCTGATACAGAAACCCAAACCATAATGTACAACATTTCTAGCTACTTCTTTAGTTAAGCATTAGATCTCTTTTAAGAGGCTTCCACAAGAGATAACAGATAGGGGTCTTTTGCTGTTATTCCATTTTACACTTGATTTCTGTAAGGCAGGAATTGTTTGACTTTTTCTTTAAAGACTCCATTTGGGATCCAGCACCTCCCCCCCCCCATAACTAATGTCGAGGTTATAAATACAAACTAAAATCAGTGTGCAAGAAATTACTAGGGGGGGTATTTAATCCCAATATTTATAATTTCTACTACAAACTCTGATCAAATCTGCTCAGGTTTTTTACGCTTATTTATTATTACATTTTCTAGAAAATTTGCTTTGCAGGAAAAAAAATCTGATTTTCAAGATGTTTTCCAATTTTTTATCCGATTTTCACGTTTTTAGCAAATTTTTTACCCGAAAACTCAGATTTTTGGCCAAAAACTTCAGGGTATTGCATGAAACCCAGCGCACATCAAAAAATCATTGGGACGTCTCCCATTGACTTATATGCAAACTTTACAGGTCTGATATGCCTCTGGGTTATAAAATCCGAAAAAAACTTAATTTTTTAAAAGTCCGATTTTATAGAAAAAAAGAATAACACATATTTCGTGATTTTTGCATTTGGAGTTTAGTAAATAACCCCTAATTATCTAGAATGCAGTTTGAATCATGGTGGTGATGTTGGTGATGCCTTATTCCAAGAATATCCAAGAATATCTTGGAGAACAAAGGAGTAATAACTACGAAACGTACACAAAAATAAAATAGGCTTGTGGCAGAACAAAGTTGCATTCTTTAAAAAATTTTAAGTGTAATGGATTGTGTCCTAAACTCAGAACTAACTCCAAGGTCCTGGTCTGGGCTCACTCTTCTTCCTATAGCAGCAGCATTTGGCTTTGGAAGGCGCCCTCCCCTTCTCCTATGCTGCTAGGACTTAATGCGAGAGTACCAGGGAGAGAGCTCTGGGCGAGCAAAGGAACCAAATGTATAAGGAAGGGACAGGGAAGCAGAAAACGTAGACAGGATACAAGGCAGGTCAACCAATAGACAATGCGATACCAAATCAGGGAGCGGGTGTGTAGTCAAGATCACAAGCCAGGGTTCGAGGACATAGTCAGTAAACAGGCAATGGTCAGGATGAACAGCAAGCTTGGAATGGTCAGACACAGTCAATAACAGTCTCGGGAACTATGAAGAAAAAACCTTGACGTTGGGCAATGTGAAAAGGAATATTCACCTTTAAATATTTGCATTTCACACCAAGTGCGATGACGTCAGCCTCAAAACAAGGAAGCTGTGAAACTGCCCTACAAACCTAGATTGGCGCTCGGCAAGTGAGGAAGCATCAAGCATCCCCATCTGGAGTGAGGCAGCCATCCTTGCTGGCCTCCTAGACCACCAGGTATTCTCATAGTAAGGATGGGAACCCAAACTACTACTCCTGGCCTTCCAAGGGTACCCTGAACCACTGCTTCAAGACAACTACAAGAAAGCTCAAGGAAGACACAAGCAACATTGTTATAATGAGTCTCAGTGGAATCGGAAATAAATAAAATTGAATAAAACAAATAATACATTAAAAAATCAACCCCCTTAGTCAAGGGAATACATTCACGTATTAATATTTTCAATAAAATCAGCGAATAAAGAAAAGCAATATATAGTGAGCCCTTAAAGGCATCAAATGTACCAATGTTCATGTAATGTTCATGTTTATGTACCATGAATATAGTTTGGAGACTCTGATCTTAGCAGCTCTATCCATTTAATTGTAAACTCATGTGGCTATGTGTGCCAGATGCTTCAATGAATTCTGCTGCATCTCTAGCACATTACACATGTTAAAGTCATAGGTGAAAAAGCATAGCCTTAAATTGACTCATCAGTAAGTAGCCACACGTGGATAATACCCCAGCAGAGTTGGAATAGTGATCTATTACTAGCAACTAGTGATGGGCGAATTTATTTGCCAGGCGCAAATTAGTAGCAAATTCCCGTGATTCGCCGCCGGCGAATAGATTTGCAAAACCGTCACAAAAATTTGCCAGTGAAAATTCACCGGCGTCAAAAACAAGACGTCGGCGCAGTTTCGCACATTTTTTGCAGTTTCGCAAATTTTGCTGGAAATTCACAACGTTTTTCGTCAACGCGACATGCCCCAAATTCGCCCATCACTACTGGCAACAGAAAAAGATGTGAACATGTCAAATCCCTGACCTCATGCAAATTTCTATGTGCTGTTTGCTAGCTTGGGGGAAAGAATGGTGGTTAAAACAGCAACCTGACAAATGAGCCAGAATGCATTTGAAAAAAAAAAGCAAAATAAAATCTACAGCCATTGCACTCATTGAAACAACGACTCTCCCCCCCACCTTCCCCAGCCAGGGTCTATGAATTCTTAAGAAGCTTGTAATCAAGCGGATTAAAAAAAAAACATAATTGAGGAAAAGATAAGAAAGTGATGAACTACGTATCGTTGCTGTGCCAAATCTTCACCACAATGCACAAAATGCAGGGTTAGAGAGTAAATCCATCCTCAGTTAATGACCATTGAGATGACTGGAAGGTACATCTTCAGCCTGGAATTGATTTCAAACAGGAGAAAAATAGTCCTGTTATCAATCACTAAGCTGCAAAGTACTTTTATTCTGCAGAAATACATTGGGCTTGGGCTTAAACTTTATACAGTGTCAGATCCATCAGTGTGTACTGAGAAAGTTGAGCCATAATTACATCCATAATTATCATAAATTTCCCAAATGTTCCAGAACATTAGATGTAGAGGGGAGATTTTCATCTTATGGAGGTCTTGAGGGGGTACCAGCGTACTTTAGACCCTGGAAGATTCCATAAAACCTCTACTTTAGCTACGGAATTTAACAACATTTAAAGACATTTTTACAACTGCAAGGAGAAAAAGCATACTTTGCCCTGATAAGGGGTAGAATGAAATAAGTCTTTATATGGCCTTTATATGTATTTATTTCTAAACATATTCATTTATAATGTATGCCTTTTGTAAGTCAGTAAACCTTTGTACAACCTACATACAAATAATGTTATATTCAATTATAGACAAAGAGACAGTCATCTTATCTACAGTATATTTAAAGGGCACCCTAAACCAACATTTTATTTAGTGAATGTACCATTAACCACTTTGCATTTTAAGAGCTGAATAAATTCATGAGTAATGTGTGATGCATGCAGAGCAGACTGAGGAAAAAAAGATCAAGGTTAAAATTTTAGTTTTAAAATTCTTTGTCAATTTGGATTGTTTATTGACATTTTACATACTTGTAAAATTTCAATGGGAGTCCTTGAGGTTTGGAGCTTGTGTAGCCTTGACAAGTTTATTCACTTTTGTGTCCTTTGTCACAACAAAAGGAGTTGGTTTTGTTTATCGAGAATTTTTAAATGTTGGTAAGATTTGAATCTGCTTATGCGAGGAGAGTGTATATGTACTGTATACGCAGTGCACCTAAAGCAAGGTTAAAGTATTCTTGGCAATAAATTGTAATCCAATGGATTTCCTGGAAAACAGAGGAGTGTGGTAAACTGTCATTGTTCCTAGAATATCTGTGTTTTGTACCAAAATAGTAGTTTTCAAGCTGTTTTAATACTTCTGTATCAGTGGTTGTCAGACTTTTTTAGTTCAAGTTTAGGGATGGGTGAATTTTTTCTGCCTTGCTTTCTCCGCAAAAATGACACCCATAGACTTGTATGGTGTTGTGCGTAAAAAAAAGAAAGACGCGTGTAAAAAAAACTTCAAATTTTTTTTGACACCCATAGACTTTAATGGGCGTTGGCGACATTTTGATATATCTAGATCAAAAGTAAAAGAAATGCTTTTCCAGCAATCTATACACAAGTAGTGATGGGCGAATATATTCGGCAGGCGCAAATTTGCGGTCAATTCCTGGGATTCGCCACCGGCAAACAAATTAGTGAAACCACTGTGAAAATTCTCCGGCGTAAAAAAAATGAATGCTAGCGTCCGTTCTTTTTTCACTGGTGTCAAAAACGAGACACCGGCGCCATTTCGCCAATTTTTCTCCGTAATTTTCCGGCGAAGCGAAACGCTCTAAATTCGCCCATCACTATGCACAAGTGATTGTTGAAAAGAACGTTTTGGTTACTTAACCTGGGAAACACAGCACTTTGGCCATCTTCGTCTGAAAGCTATCAATATGTTTTTTGCTGTGAAACTATTACAGTAATTACAGTGCAGGCACTCTCTTGCCAGCGGCTCTCTGTAGGGAAGCAAAACACAAAAGTATTAATTATATGCCTTAATAAATGAGTTATGCCAAACAAAAAAAGGAACAGATTTAAAAGCAGTCTGGTATTTCATATTTGCAAAAATATTAAATGAAACAGCAGTAATGCTGGCAAAAATTTTCATTTTTAAATGCAGACAACTACAAAGAAGCTTTGTGTGAGTAAAAAATACAGTATTTTAGAAAGCAAATCAACCAGCTGTGATGTAAACAGTCTATAAGCTTGTGTGAAAATGATGCTGGAACATGTAAAAGTACACAATATCTTTATTATTTCTCCCTTGTATATGACTACTGCAAAAACAGATAAGGGACCCATTATCCAGAAGCCTGTTATTCAGAAAGCTCCAAATTAAGGGAAGGAATCTCACAAGAGTCTATTTTATCCAAATAATCCAAAATCTGAAAACACTAAGGGGCAAATTTACTTATGGTCGAATATCGAGGGTTAATTAACCCTCGATATTCGACTGTCGAAGTTAAATCCTTCGACTTCGAATATTGAAGTCGAAGGATTTAGCGCTATTCATTCGATTTTAATCCATCGATCAAACGATTTTTGTTCGACCAAAAAATACTTAGAAAGCCTATTGGGACCTTCCCCATAGGCTAACATTGACTTCGGTAGCTTTTAGGTGGCGAACTAGGGGGTCGAAGTTTTTTTTTTTAAAGAGACAGTACTTCGACTATCGAATGGTCGAATAGTCGAACGATTTTTAGTTCGAATCGTTCGATTCAAAGTCGTAGTTGAAGGTCAAAGTAGCCAATTCGATGGTCGAAGTAGCCAAAAAAAACATTCGAAATTCAACATATTTTTTTCCTCTATTCCTTCACTCGAGCTAAGTAAATGGGCCCCTTAATATAGTTAATTCTTATTGGAGGTAAAATAAGCCTATTGGGTTTATTTAATATTTTAATGATTTTTTAGAAGACTCATAAGTATGAAGATCCAAATTTAAGCAAGATCTGTTTTCCATAAAACAACTAACTGTGGGGCAAAGCACATGCTGCATCTTTTGGGGAAATTAGGGAATTTTTCCCCAAATTGTCCAATTTTTCAGCGGTACCACCACCCAAACTTTTAGACCTTTGTAGTTATACTAAGACTAATTTCACACATGAGAGTACATTTACAATTTCCCCTGCAGTGTGCAAAGTGCAAATCATTTTTTGGCAGTATGCCCAGTGTGTGGGACATTGTGCAAATAGCCCCAGGCTTCTGCACTCCAGTTCAGACTCCAGAGTAGTAACTTCCATGCTAATACTGCATTAGAACCCCTAGAATGTGCACTAAAGTGGCCATAGACACAACAATTTCGATCTTTCCTGTGATCATTGGTTCTTTTCAATATACAGGAAGAAACAATATAATTCTACCTGTATCTGACGATTCAGCAGTAACAGTGGGTGATGACTGGGTGCCATACAAATTTTTCCGACCCGCTTGAGCAAGAAGTCTTCTGCTGATATCGGTCGTCTTGTCTCCCAACCTACAGGCACCAAATATCATAAGAAACGTTGTTTTGTACAAAATTATCTGGGCATCTATGACCACCTTAAAGGGATATTGTCATGGGGAAAAATTTAAGTTAATCAGTAAATAGTGCTGCTCCAGCAGAATTCTGCACTGAAATCCATTTCTCAAAACAGTAAACAGATTTTTTTTTTTATTCAATTTTGAAATCTGACATGGGGCTAGACATTTTGTCAATTTCCCAGCTGCCCCTGGTCATGTGACTTGTGCCTGCACTTTAGGAGAGAAATGCTTTCTGGCAGGCTGCTGTTTTTCCTTCTCAATGTAATTGAAGGAGTTTCAGTGGGACATGGGTTTTTACTATTGAGTGTTGTTCTTAGATCTACCAGGCAGCTGTTATCTTGTGTTAGGGAGCTGTTATCTGGTTACCTTCCCATTGTTCTTTTGTTTGGCTGCTGGGGGGGAAAAAGGGAGGGGGTGATATCACTCCAACTTACAGTACAGCAGTAAAGAGTGATCAAAGTTTATCAGAGCATAAGTCACATGACTTGGGGCAGCTGGGAAATTGACAATATGTCTAGCCCCATGTCAGATTTCAAAATTGAATATAAAAAAATCTGTCTGCTCTTTTGAGAAATGGATTTCAGTGCAGAATTCTGCTGGAGCAGCACTATTAACGGATTCATTTTGAAAAATGTTTTTTTTCCCATGACAGTATCCCTTTAAGGAACACACTCTTGCCACCCAAGAATGACAGCTCTGTGTTTTCTCCACAGGCAGAAGAAATATTTGTAAGCCCTGATAGGCACAACTATTTTCAGCTGAAATCTGCCCCATGTGAGCTCTGACAGGTGAATGTAGTTCCAGTGAATGTTCATGAACACCTTGCTGTTTTCTCCAGTGTGACATTAGCCTAAGGAGTGCTGCTAATTGGTCAACCACAATGGCTTTCTTAGCTCTTCTAAAGTTAATATCACACAGAAATATTTGTCATCCACAGTTAAATCTGCGCTATCACAGGAGACAAACCTCATGAAAATGACTTTCCATTGAATAATATTATGGTTGTTGTAAAATATGTACTTGTGGCCATCCAGTTTAATTATGGAAAATATATTTGCAGCAATTGTAATGTTATCCAATGACAAGTACTTTTCAGCAGATATGTCACCTGCAGTAGCACAGATTACAATTTGATTCAAATAAGATATTATTTATTCAAAGTTAGATCTTAAAATACATATGTACAGACAACTATAGGGTGTGCATCTATGTATTTTAAAATGTAACATAGTATGTTAGGTTGAAAAAAGACACGTGTCCATCACGTTCAACCTTTTAGTCTATATATAACCTGCCTAACTGCCAGTTGATCCAAAGGCAGACAAAAAACTCTGTTTGAAGCCTCTCCAATTTGCCTCAGAGGGGGAAAATTCCTTCCTGACTCCAAAATCGGACCAGTCCTTGGATCAACTTGTACTATGAGCTATCTTCCATAACCCTGTATTCCCTCACTTGCTAAAAAGCTATCCAACCCCTTCTTAAAGCTATCTAATGTATCAGCCTGTACCACTGATTCAGGGAGAGAATTCCACATCTTCACAGCTCTCACTGTAAAAAAACCCCTTCTGAATATTTAGGCGGAACCTCTTTTCTTCTAATCGGAATGGGTGACCTTGTGTCAGCTAGAAAGACCTACTGGTAAATAAAGCATTAGAGAGATTATTATATGATCCCCTTATATATTTATACATAGTTATCATATCTCCCCTTAAGCGCCTCTTCTCCAGCGTGAAAACCCCAAATTGTCGAGTCTTTTCTCATAGCTAAGATTTCCCATACCTTTTACCAGCTTAGTTGTCCTTCTCTGTACCCTCTCTAATTCAATAATGTAACTTTGAATAAAGGCTTTGTTTAATTTTCATTAAAAAAATTGAGTTACAGAATAGTTTTTGATGCTTTTATTATTTAATTTTATTATTTCATTTTATCAAAAAAAAAGTTGTTGCACTACAGCATGAAACAATGGAGTTAAAACTGTAAGTTATCAATAACACCATAAGCAAAAGGAAATTTCAAAGACATATTCTGTAGAAAGAGGAATTGAAATTTCGACATAGTGAGCATTTAACAAACAACTAGCACAGTCTGCAGTTGCCAAAGTATGTGGCTCACACTCAAGTCAATAGCACTCACACTCATTAGGGGTAGTGATGGGCGAATTTATTTGGCAGGCGCATATTCGCGGCAAATTTTCACGGTCCACCGCCGGCGAATAAAAATTTGCTGGCGAAAATTCACCTGCGTCAAAAAAGAAGGCCAAAAACTGATGCTGGCGTAAAAAAAAACGGACCCCGGCGGCAAAAACGAGACGCCAGTGCCGTTTTGCGTTTTTTTCACGAAACAAAATGGTTTAAATTCGCCCATCACTAATTGGGGGTCATTTCTAAAAGTTTGGGCAGTGCACATTTTTTCGCAAATGGTTGTATTGGCAGAACTATTTTTGGAGGATTCCATAAGAACAAGCAGTAGACAGAATAGCAAGAATTCCATAGGCACAGGCAGTACACAGACTTCTGTTCTGGAACAGGCAGGATAAATGTTTCTTGATCTGAGAAAGACTAAAGAGGTTGCATGGGAATTTGCAATCATTGCAAATGAGTCACACAAATGTTATATTACATTATGTTTCCCAATTTCATCTCTGGAATAGATCACAGTAAAGAAGAGTCTTGCCAGGAATAAAACACAAGTAAATTATGATACTGCAGTGTTCCAACATATCTGACTAGCTCACAAATATTGCACATCAAACTGATATTCACTGTATCATTCACAATATATACAGTATAGTAGGTATGCATGGCTTTATGTGTACTATATACAGTATACAGTGCTTTATCTTGTCTGCTATCTTTAACTAACATTATGAGGTTGCCACAGGGAAACATTGAACAAGAATGTGAATATGAGTATGGGTATGCAATTAGCACCTGAACAGAGAAGACAGAAGTCCATTGTTTATGGCCATCAGCAGTGAGAAGAATCTTGATGAAGAATGATTTCTAGAGCCTTTAAAGTCAACAATCTAAAATGGTTACTACGCCAATTCAGTAATCTTAAAAGACATCTTGAGGGTCAACTATCATGTCAAAATGAAGATGAAGGAAGCCACTTGAGTGCTTCAGAGTACTATCTGAGTTATGGCTCTTAATTTTGTCTTGAAATTGCCAAATATGTTATAGTGTTTTTTAACAATTGTTGTGAGCAAGTATTGTCGTGGTATTGCCACCAACTTGAGGTTGGTTAAAGGGATCCTGTCCTCAGAAAACATGTTTTTTTCAAAACGCATCAGTTAATAGTACTACCCAGCAGAATTCTGCACTGAAATCAATTTCTCAAAAGAGCAAACAGATTTTTTTTATATTCAATTTTGAAATCTGACATGGGGCTAGACATTTTGTCAATTTCCCAGCTGCCCCTGGTCATGTGACTTGTGCCTGCACAAGAGAAATGCTTTCTGGCAGGCTGCTGTTTTTCCTTCTCAATGTAACTGAATGTGTCTCAGTGGGATATGGGTTTTTACTATTGAGTGTTGTTCTTAGATCTACTAGGCAGTTGTTATCTTATGTTAGGGAGCTGTTATCTGGTTACCTTCCCATTGTTCTTTTGTTTGGCTGCTGGGGGGAAAGGGAGGGGGGTGATATCACCCCAACTTGCAGTACAGCAGTAAAGAGTGATTGAAGTTTATCAGAGCACAAGTCACATGACTTGGGGCAGCTGGGAAATTGACAATATGTCTAGCCCCATGTCAGATTTCAAAAGGGAATATAAAAAAATCTGTTTGCTCTTTTGAGAAATGGATTTCAGTGCAGAATTCTGCTGGAGCAGCACTATTAACTGATTCATTTTGAATTTTTTTTTTTCCCCATTACAGTATCCCTTTAAGCATGGAGTCATTCTACATCTAGCTGCCATCTTGAATTATCACAGGGACAATACAGTGGCAGATTAAGAAAAACGTAATTCTTATTCCTATGTAATTCAGCAAACACAAACAATGTGTGCCACAGTCACACTCTCAAGTCAAGAGCACTCACACTCATTGGGGGTCATTTCTAAAGTTTTTGCAGTGCACATTTTTTCACAAATGGATGTATTGCCCATGTTTTTTCCTCAACGCTAAAATATTGCACTGCTGTGCCCATCTTTCCATTTTATTAAAATTCTTGTAGCGAAAAATATTTACACACACCCACACACACCGCCGCTTCAGGACTTCAACTTCGGCTCCTTTGGTGACTTCTGGTCTTTTCGCGTCCTGTGGCTTTGGGTCTTTCCGTGGCTTTGTTAGGGACTTCGGCTTTTTGGCAGTTCAGGACTTCAGAAAAGGCAGCACAGCTTCGTCACTGTCAAGGGGAGCCTGGCTATTTTGAAAAGTACAGCACAGCCAGGCCCCCCCTTTAGGCCCGGGCCTGGTACAGGAGTACCCCCCTGATGGCAGCCCTGGGTAAGTTAAAAGGATTTGCTATATAACAAAACTATTTGGTGTGGATTCAGAAATATTACAAGTAACTGATAAAATTGTTCTGCTTGGGATAAGGTGTACTAAATGTAAAAGTGTATCTGAGATTTGTCATGAAAGTGTCAGATCCATCCAAAATACACAGGAATGTTCCATCTATGACAACTACCTTAAAGGGAACCATATGGAGCTAGTGGTTCTGTTGCTTTCTGGAGTATGAGGAATTACATACTGTACACTCCATCCACCATCCACTGACACAACTACAGTATCAACTATCATGGCATGTTTGCTTATCTCTGTCCTGTATTCAGCCGCTTGTGCCATGGCTTTAAAATTAAACAGCTATAGAGAAGTAAAAACCAAGACCTTTCTTTTCATCAAGGGCCTCCGTTTATGTGTTTTACAGTGAATTCAGAAGGAAAGCCTTTAGTTTCCCATCTGTTGTGTTATCCTTTTGTATGAGCATAAATCTCCGTTTTTTATGCATTCGGAGCTGGTTCTTTATTCGACCAAGGGATTCATTTATCAACGACCTTTATTCATGTAATGGAGATGATTGTGTTCTCTGAAAACCCTCTGCTCTTCTCTTACCTACAAATTGTTACTCTTGAGCTATTTTGTGATGGAATCATCCCTGTCTGATTAGCTTTAAAAGTTTCACTCCAAAGTGATACACAAATGTGATAACCACATTCTGGATAATCCGCCATCATGTAAATTGAAAAAATAACAGATGTCACCAAAGAGTTCACTGGACCCTAATCAAGTAGATGTAGGCCATGTGCCATTGAACAGGCCACTGAACTTCAATGGGACCTCTGTTAATTGAAGTCAATGCCTGATGACCAAGAGAGATTGGTCTCAGACCATAACATGACATCAGACAATGTATTTATGGAAATCAATTCTACTAAAAATTTGTAAAACGAATGTGGCTTAGTGAACAGTGAAGGGTTCTGAAAAAAACAGAAATTGGTTATCGGGGAATCTAAATTCTAGAGAGGACAAGTGGCATGTTTTGTGTGCATGTGTATAATTAGTGTATTAGTAGTGTTAACAAATGCTGCAATTCAACTATGGTAAAGATTCAGAAAAAGGATTAAAGGCAAATTAGAGTGAGTCTGAGGAACCAGAGGTGCACCATGCTGTTTCACTGCACAACACCATATGCTGGATTGCTTATGGCATTGACGACAATTTCGATTCCATACATTTTACACAATCCTTTTTTAAAGGAACAGTTCATGGCCACCTTTAATGTCTATAATCTTTTTTTCTGCACCAGACATACTAAAGCAAAATAAAAAGAGAAGCTCAGGCTACAATAGACTGCAATGCACTGGCGGGTAACTCTTTTATCACTATTTTCACCACCAGCTTGTGCCATTTTAATCTTTCGGATGTTATACCAAGTCAATGTTTCCAAATTTGCAAATCATTTTCTGTGAAAAAAGAATGTTGATTTGGAATAGAGTATGGCAATGGAAGTGACAACCTGCAATGTTACATGAGCTTGACATTATTCTTCCTTGTCACAAGTGATTGCAGTTTCAGCTCTAGGGCAACATGTTTGATAGTCATAAACATCCTGCTCTACAGAAATACACACTTTCTGGAAGATTTCCAGGAGAGTCAGATGGACAGCCTCGGATGCACCAAGGGCAACGGAAGTCACAAAACACTGAAATCAACTAAGCTCAGCTTTACAAATCTTTCAGGCACTGGAAATAAAGGGGTTCAGGTGAGGCACAAATATCAATTATATGTTAGGTTCCTTTAGAATCTTATTCAGTCACTTTCTCAGATTATCATGTTGCATTGCATGTGTATATCATTGTAATTACAGAATGTGTGATGTGGGCACATCAGAATTCTATTTTCCATAATTATTTATGATGGCCGCAATGTACCTACTAATTTGGGGTTACTGTTAATATGATGATACATTTGGCCTAATCCAACTTAACCTTCGACTAGTGTAAATACACTGATTCTACCAAGATGAAATTTTTGGAGCATTTTAGACATCTGACCCAGAGGTCTCTAACCCTTTTTAACCATGGCCACATTTAAATATATAAAGTGTTTGGTTGCCATACTCCAATTCGTTGCTAAATAAGGGTTGTGCTTGGCTTTCTAACTTTTAAATCTTCTAAGTCAGAAATTCAGTGAGCGCTTGCTTTGAGGATACCAAGAATTAAAAGTGGCCATATTACAAACACCATATTACTTGTGAGCCACTGCTTGGGGCCAAATTCTGATCAGATCTTGACTTGAATGGCAAGTGCGATTTGTATTGTGGAATTATTTCTCAGATAAGCTATTTACAACTGTTTAAGGTGTCGTTAAACTTAAAACTGAGCTTTGGTATGAATTAGGCATGGCACTCCAAGACAATTAGTGATGAGCAACATTTTTTGCCAGGTATGGATTCCGCAGCCTCAAAAAATGCTATGCGTCTAATGGTCCCATTTCCTGTCTCTTCTCCCATTGGTTCCTTGTCCTTTAAATAGCTTCTTCCCTTTCCTCTCCTTGCTCAAACTGGCATCTGTGTACTCAGATTCTGCCTAAGCTTTGTTTCTGTGTATGATTCCGGTTTATGACTCCTGCCTGCCTTTTGACCTTGATCCTGCTTAATTGTTTATGCTGTTCCGGTTTTGACCCTTGCCTGGTTGCCACCTGTCTTGACTTCTGCCTGGCTCTAATTACGACCGTGCTTCTTCCTTGCCTGTACTTTGCTAATCGTGTTCTGGTTCCCTGCTTTTCCTGCTGCAGAAAGTTCCGGGCCCCAAAAGGGGATCAGTGAAAACCAGGATTATCAGGGGTGATCTAGTTCACCTAAAGGTACATTCCAGCTGTCTCCCTGGGATTCCATGTTAACTAGCATTACAACTAGTGATGGGTGAATCTGTGCCGTTCGCAAAACGCATTGAAGTCAATGGGCGTCAAAATTTTGATTTGCGTCAATTTTGACAATTTTAATACGCGTGACTATTTGGTCCAAATGCATTAATGCACCAATTTTTTTTGACGCTGGGGATTTTTCGCCTGTGAATTGTTGTCACAGTTTTGTGAATGAATTTGATTGCAGCAAAACACAGAAATTTGCCGCAAATTTCTGTCTGTCGAATTTATTCGCCCATCATTAATTAAAACATGATTACACTTTACAAGTACATTAGAGGACATTATAGACACATAGCAGGGGACCTTTTTACCCATAAAGTGGATCACCGTACCAGAGGCCTCCCCTTTAGACTAGAAGAAAAGAACTTTCATTTGAAGCAACGTAGGGGGTTCTTCACAGTCAGGACAGTGAGGTTGTGGAATGCACTGCCGGGTGATGTTGTGATGCTGATTCAGTTAATGCCTTTAAGAATGGCTTGGATGATTTCTTGGACACACATAATAT
The DNA here is from genome assembly GCA_038501925.1 of Xenopus petersii. NCBI lineage: Eukaryota > Metazoa > Chordata > Amphibia > Anura > Pipidae > Xenopus > Xenopus petersii. The sequence continues at coordinate 107,263,419 of CM076677.1, forward strand.
CAAAGGCTATTGTGATACTAAAAGCTATAGTTAGCTATAGCGGATATATAGTTAATGTGAGTGTATGGAGGGGACAGTGTGTCTATGTATGGATGCTGGGTTTCTTTTGGAGGGGTTGAACTTGATGCACTTTGGTATTTTTTCAACCTTATGTGACTACGTAACTGTTGTTGATACAGAGGCAGAAGATGAATGTAAAAATGACTAGTGATGGGCGAATTTCTCCCATTTCGATTTGGCGAAAAATTTGCGAAAAAATCAATGCCCTCGTCAATTTTAATGGCAGTGTTAAAGTCAATGGGCGTCCGAAGAGTGTTGACACGCCGTGATTTTGACACAAACGACTTTTCAGATGTGAGTCCAAAATTTTTTGATGCAGACGATTTTTTGTCGGCTAATTTTTGAAGATTTCGCAAATGTATTCACCGGAGGCGAAACACGTAAATTTGTTGCAAATACGTGCCAGGCAAATTTATTCACCCATCACTACAAATGACCAAAAAACAGCTGAAAAATCTCTGTCTAAAAGTCTACTTCTAAAAGTTAGAACTAGCTTGGCTTGCTGTGCCAGTAAGTAAAAGCCTGTGACAAATAAGCGAGAAAATGTAATGTAATACTCTGTATGTCTGCTGAATAAATACTGTATGCACTTTTCCTATCGTTTTAGTGTCTCAAACAGTAAAAAGCAGTGAATAAACAGAATTTATTGAGCAAAAAGAGTAATAGCAGATAAATAAAAAAGCACAGTGAAGAATAGTCAAGTGCATTTTAAAGGTCTCAGTTTGCTCTAAAACTGCCAACAAGGCTCGGGCCTGAATTGAAAGAGGCTAAGAGGACATACAGACAGATGGCTTTCAGCAGCTGACTAATAAATGCCAAGGATAACATATGGAAAGGCCAAACACCAGAGTGAGACTCAGAAACCAATTCACTCGTTGAGCAAAACAAGCACCTCAGGATATGACATACTGGGCACATGCTAGAAATTAGAATTCAAGAGATTCATAAGAAATTTTCCCTAACATTGAAAAGAACATTCATGTGGTTCCACTGGAGGAACTGGTGATAACGTGACAAAATCAAACCAATAAGGAACTACCAAAATGTGCATTAGGAATCTGAGCAGATACTTACTGGAAATCTAATTGTTTGGCCCAGAAAACATTGGGCGGGTTATTAAAAAAATTCATACAGTTGGCTAACCTTTTTTGCCTGTGTGTATCTTCAATGGTTCTACTTCAACTCTAGGGGGCAGATTTACTAAGCTCGAGTGATGGGCTTGAGTGATGGTTTGAATTTCAAAAAGTTTAAAGTAAATTTTTGGGTACTTCGACCATCATATAGGCTATAATCGACTTCTATTTGAACGTTTCGAAGTAAAAATCTTTAGACTATTCGACCATTCGATAATCGAAGTACTGTCACTTTGACTTCATACTTCGCCAAATTAAAGCTACCGAAGTGCAATGTTAGCCTATGGGGACCTTCCATAGCACTTTTCTTTTTTTTTTTTGGTCGAATAAAATCTTTCAATCGATCTTCCACGGTTTCTATTCGATCGTTTGATCAATTATCGAAGTCGAGGGATTTCAATTCGAGGGTCAAATTTTGAAGTTTTTTTAACTTCGACCCTTAGTAAATCTGCCCCTAGCTGTAGCTTTAGATAATGATATACCATTATTGTAAATTCAGTCAAGAGTCATTCATTGACAATGTATAAAATTCTTCCTAATAAGGTCAGCGCTGTGAAATATGTTGGTCGTTATATAAATATATGTTATTAATAATGTTAATAAAATCTGTGCAACATGTTTGCACCACATACTGTATGTCAGCTGCTTTTTGGACTGGAATCAGGCATCCTTTCTCAACTGCATTTCCATCTTTCCAGTACAGTAGCGCTTGTCATATGATGGACTTTCTCCGAAATTAACAAATTGCTATTCAATGTACACTGTATTAGATGATAGCATTAATTATATAAGTATGTTTTATAAGCCAAATACGTAAGTTGAGGCCCATCTATATCATTTGCTTGGATCCCTTTAGCTTATTCAAAGTTACGGAGTTATGAAAACATGGCGACATTCTCATTTCTATTGTTTAAGCTGCTTCAAATCTCATCCAACCTTCTCACTGAACCCCAACAACTGCATTTAACCCCCCAGATTGGAAACCACGGCGGTGTAGGTTACCCATAAGTAAGCATTTCTAAGCAGCCCATTTTTAGCCTCCAATAGCAGAAGATCGCCCTTAAAAACATAAAATATATTAATTATATGCCACCATACTGTCTGTTTGTTTTTATATATTGTTGTGCCATTAATTAAAGTGGTGTGTAAACAGTCAGTATGGTGTGTAAACAGTCAGTATGGTGACATATATTTAATACCTTAAATACATTAGGCTTGATTCAATCCACTGTGATAAGGTAAATTTCGTGGGATAAGTGCAACTTTTCATGTGTCAGCTATGTAATTCATTGTGATAAACACTTGGGGGCCCATTTACTTAGCTCGAGTGAAGAAATAGAATGAAAAAAACTTTGAATTTCGAATGTTTTGGCTACTTCGAACTTCGACTACGACTTCTAATCGAACGACTCAAACTAAAAATCTTTCAACTATTTGACCATTCGATAGTCAAACTACTGTCTCTAAAAAAAAAACTTCAACTCCCTAGGGAAGGTCCCCATAGGCGTTGCAATCTTTTTTTGGGTCGAAGAAAAATCGTTCTATCTAAGGATTAAAATCACTCTAATCGAACGATTTTTCGTTCGATCGAACAAATTGCGGTAAATCCTTCGACTTCGATATTCGAAGTCGAAGGATTTAACGTCAACAGTCGAATATCGAGGGTTAATTAACCCTCGATATTCGACCATAAGTAAATTTGCCCCTTATTGCATTAACCTATATATTGTTCCATTACCTATGTTTTCGCTAGCTAACAGCCCATTGAAAGTTGCAGGAACGCATTCTTTTTGCAATTCAGGTCAACCCGGAACTGCTTATCTCATGAAGTCTTTTGTGATAACTTCCAATTTCCCTTACGCCAGTTTGAACTAGAGGAAATGGTCTTTGTCTATTTATTTCTTACATTTTCATCGATATCGACGTAATAGCCACTCTCTCATGAATCTCTATAAGCTTATCAAAAATGATATTGATACTCTGGCACCTACAAATAGGGCAGTTCTGGGATTCACCAAATTATTGGCAAACTGTTATTTTCTGGCATCTGACAGTTTTCAGAAGGTCTTGTCAGTGGCATGTCTTAATCCACTTTCTTTCAGTCAGTAACTAAAGTTCTCCAATCTCTTAAATGTGTAAATACGTGCAAAATTATGCCATACTGAAAATAATGGAATACGCACTATTGCAGTGCTCACTTAGCGCTTGCGAGGCAACATCCACAAGACGCCAGTATTTGTGTTTTTCAGCATGAAACACTATACTACTGAACTAGAATTAGAAGTAACATTATTAGAGGTAGGCCTCAACTAGAAAAAAATTGCCTACCATGTGGCAGTTGTAGCAACAGCATCATCAGCAGCAGCAGTATTAGAAGCAACATTATTAGAATTAGAAGAGGTAGGCCTCAACCAGAAGAAATTTAGAATTTGGCAGTATTAGAAGCAACATTATTAGAAGCCTTGACAGACTCCACACCAGAAGAAATTTGCCAACTATGCAGCAGTATTAGAAACAACATTATTAGAAGCCTTGACAGACTCCACATCAGAAGAAATTTTGCCAACTATGCAGCATTATTAGAAGTAAAATTATTAGAAGCCTTGAGAGGCCTCGACCAGAAGAAATTTGCCAACTATGCAGCAGTTTTAGAGGCAACATTATTAGAATTAGAAGAGGTAGGCCTCAACTAGATGCAAAAAAATTTGCCCACAGTGAAACTCTAAATATTTGCCGCAAATCTTACTATGGTGAAAAGTTTTCGCCCCTTCCCTATCTATATGATGTTTGTGAGATGTTTTACTACCAAACCCACATACCAGGCCTGTTAGTAAAGGATTAAAAGATTAATCTTTAAAAAAGTGTCCATTAGCAGCAAATCAGTCACCACTTTAATCTATGTTGGTTAAAGTAATTAGTTAACTGTGTTAATCAAAGCTTTTTCTCTTCAATCCAGTTACCCCCCCAAGCACAAAAACTAAAATGAAATTGGAGACAGAATTAAAGACGTCAAAAGAGCTATGCAAAGTGTAACAATAAGTAACATTACTAAAACTCACAATATTGATCTAAGCATATGTCCAATCTTTTTCAGGAGATGCTGGTTATGGATATAGATCCTGGCTGCTTACTCCAATTGCTAATCCAGCCATACCGGGTGAAGAAAGGTACAATGCAGCTCAGCAAAGGGCCAGACAAGCCATTGAGTGTGCATTTGGCTTACTCAAGATGCACTTCTGCTGTTTGGACCATCAGGGGGTGTTCTACAGTATTCCCATAGTAAAGTGTGCAATATCATTTAAGCAGCCTGCATTTTAGATAATATTGCAGTGGACAATCTGCTATTGGGGGATCTCTGTATGCATATGCAGAGTATATAATTTAGTGTAACCTTACAAATATCATTACCTGACACCACAAAATTCGACTAAACTACAGAATTCGACTAAACTCGAATCAAGTCATTTCTCCAAATAAAAAACTTGACTTTTAACATCTCAAATGGGTCACTGGACCTCTGCCATTGACTTCTACATGAACTTAGACAGTTTAAGGTGGGGAATAGTAAAATTCGAATTGTTCTACGGGTCAAGGTTTGATACATTTCAAATTCAAATTGAGTTTGGGTTATTCCCAATTTAAATTTGAGAGTTTTGACCAAAAATACAATTCAAAAATTCCAATCAAATTTACTATTCGACCCTTAATAAAACTACCCCTTGATCTCATTTTGAAGTACCAAAAACACATAAGAGAAGATGAACACTTGCCGGAAATGAAAGATAGATGATCTGTTTGGAAGGCTGGATAAGGTCAGCTGGTGAGGTGTACTCTATAACATCATATAGAGAATATGGTTTAGAGTGCACATTTAATTTTTGAAAAGTCCTTCAATAAAATGTGAGGCTGAAGTTATTTTTGTACACAGTTCAGTTAACATGGTTGTCTTGTGGGTTGTTAGAATACACATGGGTGTATGTTTTGCAAGGCCAAATGTACCTGAAATAGAGGATTAAAGTACACAAGCATCTGCAGCATGAAGGGCAAAGGCTGTCACAGAAAAAAAAGTGTTTTGTATAATAAAGAAATGCGGGAGAGTAATGTTATTTTGTATTTAGTCAAGCATAAAGCAAGACCTAATAGTTAACCAAGTTGCAGCATACACTATATGGCCAAAAGTATGAGGGCTCCCTTTATAATATTGATATTGGATGTTTAAGCCAAACCAATTGGTACATATGCCATTACATTAAACAATGACATTCTTGACAATTCCAATCTTCTTCCTAGTTTGTGGCAATGGCTTTGGGAAGGCCTTGCCATGTTTCAGCTGGATAATAACCCTGTCTACAAAGTAAGGCCCATACAGAATTGGGTTGCAGAAATAAAGATGGCCAGCACAAAACAATAAAGATGATCTGCACAAATATTCAACCTGGCTTCAACCTAACTCAACTATGGGATGAACACCAATGGAAGCCAAATCTGAGTGCCCCACCACTGAAGAAGGCATTGATCAAATCCCAACAACAATGTTCCAAAATCTAGTGGAAAGCCTTTCCACAATAGTAAAAGATCTGTCTTAGCTGCAAAAAAGAGGACCAATCTCATATTGATAGCCTTGCCTTTGACATTAGGGGGCCCATTTACTTAGCTCGAGTGAAGGAATAGAGGAAAAAAAACTTTGAATTTCGAATGTTTTTTTTGGCTACTTCGACCTTCGACTACTTCGACTTTGAATCGAATGATTGGAACTAAAAATCGTTCGACTATTCGACCATTCGATAGTCGAAGTACTGTCTCTTTAAAAAAAACTTCGACCCCCTAGTTCACCACCTAAAACCTACCGAAGTCAATGTTAGCCTATGGGGAAGGTCCCCATAGGCTTTGCTAGCTTTTTTAATTTAATAGTTTGATCGAACGATTTTTTGTTCGAGCATTCGATCAAACAAATTTGGGTAAATCCTTCGACTTCGATATTTGAAGTCGAAGGATTTCAATTCAGCAGTCGAATATCGAGGGTTAATTAACCCTCGATATTCGACCTTAAGTAAATTTGCCCCAAGATGTTGGACAAGCAGGTGTTTGCATATTTTTGGTGTGATTGTGTAGTTTGACCCTGAAAAGACCTAATCAATTATTACCAGTAAAAAGAATATTTATTAGAATTTAATTGCAGAAGGGTTGAAAACGTGCTTTTTGTCTCACTGGAAAAATGTATCAATTCTATTTCAATTCTATATATATAGAAATATATAGCGTATATATACACTATATATTTCTATATATATAGAATATATATATATATATATATATATATATAGAAGTAGTAATAATAAAAATAAATAAATATATATATATATATATATATATATATATATATATATATATATATATATATTTATTTTTATTATTATTTTTTATTTCATCACTTCTATTTACTTTTCTGGCTTGTTTCCCTCTTTCCTTTATTTTTTTCCCCCCTCATGCAGTTTTCTGTTGTCTGTTACATGGATTCATATTCTCTGTTGTCAGCCGGATAGAATGATAGCAGAGGGCTGATGTGTTACTTCTAAATAGCAGAGACTCATGCACCATATGTCACAGTGTCAAACTTATACGAGTAAACTTTTTCTCTCATTCGCTGCAGACAAGATCTAATTGAACGTAGAGCTATGGGCACATTCCTGGATATTTGTCAAACGCTGAAAAGCCAGCAGACTCATTGATCCTTGGCTGAGTGGGTGGTTGGGACAGAGAAAACTGCTGACACAAAACCATGCCACATAGTTCTCCTATCACAATCTGTTCTGTTCCCCTCAAGGCCTCAGCTATTGGGCTGGTATAGACATCAAATGGCACTGCAACTAAGCTGTCCAAAATGTTTTCGCCATGTCTCCAATTTGTCTTATGGCTAAATACATTTTGAAAAAACAAAAAGAGCCAAAAAAGGTGGCAGCACCAGCAAGAAGCTGCATTTTTTTTGTATTTACCAAATTAGACACTGCCAGTTCTCAGGAAAATGTCAGAATCACATTCTATTCCCATGTACTTTTCTAAATATAGGTATGGGACTTGCTATCCAGAATGCTCAGGAACTGGGGTTTTCCAGATAATGGATCTTTCCGCAATTGGGGTCTTTAAACCTTGAGTCTACTAGAAAATGATGTAAACATTAAATAAACCCAATAGGCTGGTTTAGGTTTTGCCTCCAATAAGACTTAATTATATCTTAGTTTCGATCAAGTACAAGGTACTGTTTTATTATTAGAAAGAAAAGGGGAATACTTTTTTAAAATTTGGATTATTTGGATAAAATGGGAGTCTATAGGAGGTGGCTGTTCTGTAATTTGGAGCTTTTTGGATAAAAAGTTTCTGGATAATGGATCTTGTACCTATTTTTTTCTACAAATCACCTCTTTAAAAGGGTTCCCACAATTTCAAAAAAAATTCCATAAAAACAAAACAATTTCCATAAAAACAAAAAAAAATTATAGTTATAGGTGAGGATACGAATGATAGATTACATATTGGCAACACAGTATAATAATTTACCCCGGTAGGGGTGTTGGGGGTCGGCGTGGACGCCCGCCGCACTCCAAGCGGGGACGCCCGCAGGGTTCTTCAGCGCCTAGGGCACGCACGCTGCCTCTGGTTGCATCTTAAAGGCGCAGGCACGCTGACGTATGACGTCAACGTGCAAAGGCGCGAATTTCAAATGTATTTAAAGGTACAGTTTTACTTTATGCATTACCCGTGATAGGATATTGTTTCCTGGTGCTTCTGAGCCTTGTGCTATTCGTTGCTATATTCTGAACCTGTTTGATTCCTGTTTTTGACCCCTGCCTGGCTATTTTGACTATTCTGACTTCTGGATTCTGACCGACTACCTCTTCTGATTAACCCTCTGATTGACTTCCTGGTTTGACCCTTGCATGCCTGATAAACGTTTATTCTCTGCCTGCCTCGACCCGGCCTGATCTGACTACTCTTTTGCCTAACGCCTTGTACTACGATCTTCTGTCCAAAGACCTTGCTTTAGTGTCATGCCCCTCTGCCTATCCAGAACCCTCATCTTGCACCTCTCGTTTAAGTCCAGGTGGCATCCAAGTAAGCCAAGGGCGCCTCCCGAGGCCCAAAGGCGGTCACACTACTGGTGAAGCACGAGCCGAGACCAGGGTGCCTGGTGTTTGTTCTGGTGTTGGGTGCCGACCGTGACACACAGATATGGCATTTTCTATTGACAATAATTCAAATTATAGGCCAAAGAAACGCAATGAACTTATGCTTCATAACAGCCCACAATACCTGCAAGTCAAATGCATTTAATATCCATTTATGCTCTCCATTGTCCCAATGTGCACTTCATAAAACATATAAAGTACACAACAGAGTCTTCAAGCTACTACAAAATATATATATCATAATTTATAATTTATCCAAGTTGCCCAAAATGGGTGGGCTGAAACTTCCCTTTGGAGGCAGAAGCCAATTGTACTGACCTGGGTCCCCATAGTTGAAGGAAGTCCTGTTGATTTGCTATTTCCAGGAGTTGCAGTTAAAGCAATAATTTGATTGGTTGCCATAACTTTAATGTCTAGGTGCAAAGTTACCCAGTGTGGATAAATTACTCCTCTATTTTATCTAAGATGGTACCCATAAGTATATATAATGCACCCCCTACTGTAATTTATACAGATATTAGAAGTCACCAAGGAGTTACGTGACCATATAAAAGCATGAGGCCACAGGCTTAAATTTTTCTGCTTAAATTCCCTTTCGTGTGATCTCTGCTACAGGTTTAGTGTATAGACCATGGGCTCACCATAGGGGGGCAGAAGTATAAAGGAAATCAGAAAGATAAATGTAAAAATTTATCAAAAATAGTTCCCCTCTGTAAAAATAAATGAATAAATATATGTGTGATGACATAGCCATCCAGGCACCATGGGGCAGAACAGATTGGCAGCAGTAACTGGGCAGGATTCTTTAAGATGGTGCATTACATTTAGAATTAAAAAATATGTCGTCAATCAAAATTTACTATCTGAGCCACCATATATAATGATATATTATTTCCTGTGAAATCCACCCACATTCTATTGTCTTTTGATCTCCTTTTCATTAGCAATCCTGGCAGCTTCGACATAGTCTTAATCCAGCAGCTGCATAAATTACACAAGCCAAGCTATTTCTTAATTTTGTCAACGGCTTCTCAGACAGCCAATGATGCCCTTTATGTACTCTGTTTAATTGTCACTGCTGGAAGCATCTTCACTGAAATTAGGAGATTTTACATCAGCAACAAATTGCAAGGTAAAGTTTTTTTCCTTTTAAACTCCAGTGAGGAGAAAAATAACTTTGTGAGTTTTCGAAAAACAGTTTGGATTTCCATGGCAATGGTTAATCTTCTACCAGAAACACTAACCATTTCTATCATGTCACATGATCCTCCAAATTATGCAAATAATAACTTCTAGAATCACAGCTTTGAGTACATAGCACAAGAGCAAACACTTCAGCTTGATTCAGAATTGGCCTGAATTTAACCAGTTTGGGGTTTCTAAATTAATGTAAAACTAAATTACTAAGAGATTTCCATTCGGAATACATGGAAGAGGGGGTTATAAAAGCAAAAAAAAATTACATTAAGCTTAGATATAGAATTTGTAGTCGAAATTTGCAGTCCAAATTTCGAAATTTATTATACCCCGAGGCTGCAAAATGTCCAAATCCGAAAATACTCCATTTTGAACTTGTTGAGGTCTAGTAGAAGTCAATGTTAACGTATGGTATCCCTAACCCAGAACTAATTCCAAGGTTCCAGTCTAAGCACATGCTTCTACCTATAGCAGCCACCTTTGGGTGGAGCCCTCTGCTACTCAGATGCCACCAGGTCTTATTGTGGGAGAACAAAGGAGAGAGTTCAGGGCGAGCACGGGAAGCGAATGTGTACAGATAAAATGGAGGAGCAGTAGCGTAGTAAGGAATGGGCTGGGTCAAACCACACAGGTAACGCAGTACCAAGGTAGGCTCAAGGTCAGGGCCACAGACCAAGATTGTACACCAGGAGGAATCAAATGCAGTACCAAAGCGGAATCAGAAAAGTGGTCAAAAACAGGCAGGGGTCAGTTCAGGCAGCAGAATGACAGAATCAGGGACAGACAAGGATCAAAAAAAATATCAGTTAAAGGAATCAATCCAGAAAGCATCCAGGAACCAGGAAGAACCTTTACGTTGGGCTATGACAACCAGGAAGATGTGCCTTTAAATATTTGAATTTTCATGCCATGCGCGATGATGTCACATGGCACAGCAAAGAAAACCGTGAGGAGCCAAAGGTCATGAGAGCCATGAGAGAGTGAATTAGACGGTGGGCGTCCCAGTCAACTGTCAGGTATTAGACAGAGGTCCTATTTGCAATTTGAAGATATTATTGTCCGCACTGGGTTTTGTATGACAATCCAAACATATCAGGCTTTTCTGCTAATTTCACAAAAAATGTGGACTTTTTATGGGGTCAAAGTACAAGCTAGATACATGCAAGGCTATATCAACCTAGTGAATGCATTTCATGTATGCCCTGTGTTGGATAAAATACTGTATTGCATTATTTCTTATACATCTATTCTGCATGATTATGGACCATATGATTATGGGAATGTTTGTAAAATCTGATGGTACTTTTTTCCTTAAAACCTCTCCCATCTGTACACAGGCCTGCTTCAGGCATGGAGCATAACAATAGCAGTAAATTCACGGGTCCACACGCACACGCTATATCTGAAGTCGGGGACGTGGCCCCTCTTCTTCTTAATATTTCACCACAAAGATCAACGTTTCGGGGGGTTCAACCTCCATTCATCCTGATGAAGGGAAGTTGAACCCCCCACAACGTTGATCTTTGTGGTGAAATATTAATAAAAAGAGGGGCCATGTCCCTGACTGCAGATATAGAGTGTGTGTGCGGACCCGTGAATTTACTGCTATTACTGAGGGACCTTGCTGGGGTCTATGGAGGACCAGCACCACCATTGCAGGAAAAGTGAAGTGGCAGGTGAGCGGTAGATATAACACATTACTTTGTATTCATGGAGCTTAACAAGCCACATAAGAATACTGTATGTAAGTATCAAAAAGAAAATCAAATTGTACTTGCCATGATTTTCTTTGACCAAATCAGCCACAAGGTAGTGCTCATCCCTAAAGAGATACCCAATCCACACCACCCTTATCACTATGCATTCAAATCAACCAACTACATTTTTTTTCTGTGTGTATGAATTTTGTTGTCAAACCCATCATGCACCCCTGCTTTACAATTTTAAACTGGTTAGAGCTGAGCACAACATTCCCTTTTGTGGTAGTTCATACAGGAGCAGTGGTCAGTTCTGATAAACATGGCAACCATTTGGGAGTTATTATCTCCAAGAGCACATTGTAGGTAAAACTCAGTCCTTGTAGACATACATAAAGAAATATTTGAATCAGATTAAAATAACTATATGACTCGCAAGAGCGAGCCAGCTTGAATATATTGCAATATATGGACAAACATTCCCTGTTTTGGTTTAACCAAGTAGCTTATTGCAAAAAAATGTCTTAATGTCACTATACTCAATAGCAAACATAGAGATTAGACCGTGGGTTTTGAGAATTTCCCAGTAGCTTCCCTTTTCTTTGTTCTACTGAAACACTTACAACCAGCATGTTACCTACCATTTCAGGAGTGCAGGTTCTTTAGTGAGTTTAAATTTTCTCCCCAACATATGGGTACATCTAGTAGCCATTTAATAGTCAATACATTATATTAAGACGCATAAATTTCCTTCTCAGGTGTATTACTGGATGCTCCTCATAATCTCTGTATTGAAACATTACTGTTTCTCAACTCCAGTTTGAACCCCAAAGTCTCTGGTGAAGTCATATACCACCAACACTGGCTCTAGTACTAATCTTTGAGGCATCAATGGCCTTTCCTTCTGCCATTGGGGTTCATTTGACTTTAAGGAGCAGATTTACTAAGCTCGAGTGAATTTTCGAAGTCCAAAAGTAATCTTTTGGATACATCGACCATTGAATAGGATACCACGACTTCGAATTTACTTCGACTTCGTTTCGAAGTAAAAATCGTTCAAATATTCGACCATTCGATAGTCGAAGTACTGTCTCTTTAAAAATCCTTCGATTTCAATACTTCGCCAAATTAAAGCTACTGAATTGCTATATGGCCTACGGTGACCTTCCGAATGCTATTTTAGCGCTAAATCCTTAGAATTCGATATTCATATTCAAAGGATTTCAATTTGACCCTTGATAAATATGCCCCTAACCTTTGACTATGTTGGACAAAGTTGCATAGATCAAAAGAAAACCAAAATAATCTGTAGCCATCCTGTGTGATTCCTGCTTACACTTGCTTTTTGATTATAGGGCTGGATCTCTTTCCTATATAATATTGTAACCCAAGCAAATCAGAACCTTTGCTGATGCTATGTTCTTCCCTCAATGTCAGGCCACTGTGGTTGAGCAACTTCACAGACTAAGCTGTATATACGCTGTGTGCATACAATTTGTATTTCTCATTTGTAGATTATGTGCCTGCAAGAGTGGAATTTATGGAGGAACACTGCATCATCAAAGTGTATTACATAATGGAAATGATTTGCCTAAGAACATGTATTTCTGATTTAAATCTTGTTTGGTTGGGGGCAATTTCTTTTAGACTTAATCAGATATGTCTCAGCACAATTTTCTTGCACACTGTGCATTACGGGCTTGCAGTCAAATGCGCATTTGATTTGGAATGTATTTGCCAAATAAAGCAATTTACCTTCTCCATCCATCTGGAAAGCAAGATAACCTGGTGGCCTCCATGTAGGTTGGTCATTCAGAAATCAGCAAGAGAGCATACTGCTTGCTGCAAATATCTGACTGCTTGCCTTGTGATATTTACAGTTAAAGGTGATATGGGTTTTTGTTTTTTTTAACAGCATTACACGTAGAACAACTTGGCACATTAAACTCAGAAACAGCACAAAAAGAGCATGAAATGAATAGTGATAGAGAAAGACACAGAGACATCAAACAGAAATTTGCCCTACATATTCAGTGTTTACTCAATATAAAGAAGGATATCTCAACTATATGAAATATAGCCACATGCCACTTCCATGAGACACTACTCACCTAAGATTGTGGCCAGCTCAGTCTGGCATCCATAGGTAGATTATTATACATATCATTTAACTGCCATCTCTTCAGTAAGTACTAGTATGAAGTCAGCCACCTGAATAGTAATATTTTAATATCTGGTGGCCCTGCCACTGCCTCACTATTAGATGCACAAGATTTAAAATTTGGTTTTCAAATCAAATTGTCAATGGGACAGCTATGTGGATCGGTCACTAGTGATTATGTTTAATGTTAAACCAATTCTTGTTGAAACAACCAATAAACAACATATTACAGCTCAGTTGCCCAACAATCAGCGAATAGTAAATAAACCGTGCCTAGTATATTCTGATTTTGAAACCTCCCTTTCCTTTATTAGAAACATATTTTTGCAATGGCCTTGTACATATACCATGTTTTGAGTCCATTTTCCCATAATTATATCATTGGTTGGTCAGTGCCATAGGCTAAAAATGAATAAAATTGCAATATATAATGTAATCACAACATACAAGTGTGTGGTTGACACAGCTAGCCATGGCCAAGAGTTTTCAGAGTTTTTCCAACTGATAAATCTCAAATTCAAGATTTTACTTTGTGCATACTGCTACTGAAAAATGCCTTACCCTTTAAACAACACAGGGATTGTTTGTCCATATATTGCAATATATTTAAGCTGGCCAACTACGTCAAAGTCATCCCATATCTGGCCAGTCCTATGCTTAATTTTCATCTGATTCATTAAGAATTCTATTGCTTCATTATACATTTTACAAAGGGACTAAGTTTTACCTGCAACTTACTAGCTGCTTTCAAAGTAAAACTCCCAAACTTGGCTGCCCTTTTATTAGACACCAGTGGGATCACCTGACTATAGCTGGGAATGGTGGGAGCTACAACATGGAGCTGGTCACTGCTCCTGTATAACTATAACAAACAAGGGAAAGTTGTGCTCACCACTAAATTTTAAAACCATTAGGCGGGGGTGCAATGAGGCTGTGACCACAAAATACATATAGACAAATACAAGAGGTCCTCTGCACTCAACCCATTATCAATATATTTAAGACATATATATATTATATTATATATATATATATATATAAATTTTAAATTAGACATCTGCATTTTTAATTGTACTTTTGCAGTTTTGAAATATAATTTTATTGAAATAATTAGAATGTCAGAGTATAGTGGCCTCTTAAAGGATAATTTTTTGGATTCATTGAATTGTCTGTATTTATTCTCAAAAGGATTCTACACCATATTGTCTACCAACAATATCCTCTCAATGAAGAACTGCACTGATGTTCACAGCTCAGTCAATATAATAACCAAACTTTATTTACACTTGGGCAATCACAGGACATGAATTTAATGGGTGCATGAGTAAGGCACATCTAACATACATGCAGGCAAATGCTTGTTCCTTGCCAGACCTAAAGGTTACTATAATCTTGCATCAGATGACATTAGGCTTAAACTATTTCCAGTTACACTATTGTTGATTTAGAAAAAGAAAACATACTCAGTTTTGCTTTACTTCCAGAACCCAAATATAGCATTGTGTTTATAAAAATTTCATTGAGTTGAACTAGACATATTGTGAATCGATACGTATCTTAATACAGGACATTACTTTGATGGTTGCTGTCCTACAGCTCCTCACTACAGCTTCCTCTATTAATCCATCTGATGTAGTTTAGTAAAGCCTACTCCTAAAAGGTGTTAAATTTCACAGTAATTATCACACTATTTTATGCTTTTATCGCTTAAAAGATGTTAGTGAATAATGTGTTTTGCGTTAGTGCAGATTAATTCTATTCTATAAGTATTGCAATGCGATTAGAATACCACTGTGCAGAAATGTAGAATTAATGCTTGCAATATGTCTATTAGCTCATGCAAAAATACTGAATCGTTCCTTAAATAACGTGTCTTAGGCTAGGACTGCACAACTGATTCCAGGCGATCCAACGTCTGTCAGATCAACGATGCGACATCATGCGACAATTCTATCTCTTACCTTATTTTTGTCACATGCGGGATGTCGCATGCGTTTTGTCGCAGCACGTCGGATCACGCCGGAATAGTTTGTGTAGTCCTAGCCTTAAATAACACACAAAACAGTTTGTTAAGGAATAATGACCTTTAGTGAATTGGCGACTATGTATGTTACATTTGAAGGTTGTATGTTGGGTAAATTAGTCTAAACTAAAACATAGTGCTTATCACATTATCGGGCTTTCTGAGAACAGGGCCTATTCCTAAATAGTAGAATTTGACCTACTTATATAGACATACCCGGTTTTGATTGTTTCTTGGCTTTTTCCCATGTTTTCTCCCATCATTACACAACTTGCTATGCAATCTTCAGTGAATTGTTGGTTATCTGGAGGTTATGTAAGAATTGCCTATATTCTACACCTTCCACTATTTAATGTATGATTCTCTGCTCTAAAAGAAAAATGGATAACTTCTCCTTGTGTTTCTAAATGTAATTTTTCTCCTTGAAATATACTAAACTGTTATACAGTGTTCATTTTCAATGCGTATTGTTTGTATAACTACGATATGTATGTACCTTTATCCAATAAAATTTTAAGTTATAAAAAAAAAAAACATAGTGCTTATCAACATTTACATGTTATCCGCAGTAGTCCAAACTTTGGTCACTACCCACTAAATGTTTAAATAAATTATCAAATATTTGCTCCACCCCAAAAAAAGATATATTTGTGGCCATACTGTACAGTGTTGTGGAAAATTCCCTCCAGAGCAGCAAGACCACATGAAAATAAGGTCCCAAATAAAGATTTACAGAAAGTTCAGGATCTGGGCAAGAATCTCTCAACAACTGATTCCTAATCTTGATACATCCCTAGTATTTTGAGCATCCTTAAATATAGAAATCTTGCATAATCTTATTGGTCATTCCAAAAAGTAACATTTACATACATTTTACACAAGAGGAGCCATAGTCAGAACCAATTGGCAATTGCAAAAATAGCAAGCATTAATCCAGAGGTAGACATACTGTTTCAAGCCACCTTGGTTTAGTTATGGCTTGTAAAGAGGCTTCTTCTTAGTGAAGTGTAATTTTCATTTTAGTTTTATTGTATAAATATCAGTGGTATAATTTTTCAAACATCTGATAAATTAATAAAACTGAATAAGTGATCTGATGAGCTTAATCATCAGTTATTGAATAATGGCACGGGAAACTGCTGGCATGAGTAGATGGGCAAGATGCTGCCTCCCCTTTCAGAGATCAAAGAGCACTAACAATAAATTTAAATTCCAGAGCTTGCTAAAATGCATGAATACTTTCATTAATACCAGCTCAGTAAAAGCTTTTAACAATTAGGTGATTCACAAGCAAAAAGAATGAAATATTAATGAAATTGAGTTGCCTTCAACTTGGAGCGAAGACTTCTGCAACTTGGTCTTCTAAGGGCCAGAATACACATTCAGGTTCTAAAGCAGAACTGTACAATAAGATGTATAGTACACTGTATATATTCTCAAAAAAAAGGAAAATCAAGTCATTAGACCGCAGGCATAGAGACATTCTTTATATAGCAGAAAGAAAAGCCTTTTGGCACAAAATTGTATATACCCATTCTTTTCCATATAGCTTTTAGACTTTTTCAGCTATCTGCCGACTCTGGTTTTTCACATTTGCACTTTATGTTTGTTTGAGATTTGATAACATATATTTTCTTATCTGTAACAATAAAAGATGAGATTAAGTGGAACTAAAAACATTTTGCCGAAAATTTGCAGTATAAAAAATTATTCACTATACACTAGTATTATTCCTATTAGCCCATTTTTTAAAATGATTTTCAAATTTCTATCACAATGAAACCAAAATTTTTTTATTCTTCATCTTCATAAACCTGAATGCCAGAAATATTGACAGAACATTTGTAAGTTGTTTGCCCTCCAGATTTAACCAATATGTATGCCCCTGTAGGACATTGGGGACACTAAGTAATGTATTAAGCCATCTTTGGAGATTGACCTAGAAGGTAAGGGGAGGTAAGTTAAGTACCCTACTATCAGGAAATATACCTTTTCCCTGAGGGAATGTGTTCCCAAAGGCTAGGGGTAGTTCCTGTTCTCTAGTGTTCATAAGGGAAGGGAGCACATATCTTTCTGAACTATGTCTGTGGTGGGCTGGATGTTGCTGGAGACCATGAGCTGGAGGCCTTGGAAAAAAATTTGCTCTAAGGTAACAAAGTATTTAGTGAAGTGTGGGATAAGAGACCTTGTGAATAAGACCAAGATAGTAGCAGGTGCAGTAGTTCTCACTTTGGAGTTTTAGACAGACAGTGTGAGGTGGTTAGAGCATCTCAATGCTCCACTGAGGAGAGTTAGTGTTGGGTAGGCACTCAAAAGGATACAACTCATAGAAAAGTAAATGTACTTCTTTTAAATAACTTTTGAGGGATTTATTACATAGCAAGTAGACACCTGTGATGTGAGGAATTCCATTTGTGAACTTGGTGTGCCATATTTTGTTCTTCATAGAATCTGCCTGTTTGCAATGACTAAAACAGCTATGAAGCGCGATGAGATGTATTTCATGGGTTTTTGGTAGAACAAAAAATAGGAAACAGAGCCCATGGATAAAACAATCATCTCTATGTACATATTAATAAAACTTTTAAGGTACCAAGCAGAATGCAGGTTCCTGATGAACTTTTCGCTGTTTACTAACCGATGCTTCACTCACCACCTTGACCTTGATTTACTCTTCGCTGTGTCTTTTTTTTTCTCATAACTGAGTTAATGAGCTGGCCAACTATGTTCTGACTTCATTCAACAAGCCAGGATCAGGACCTGGATCATTCAAATTCTGCTGTGTTCCCAAAGGGCCCTGGTGCAGGTAGCAGCTGATGTTTTTTTCGAGATTGCAATGACTTTCTATAATATTCCTGTTATGAAGTCTGCAGCATCTGTCAGGCACACTTACATCACTGTAATGCATGATGCCTCTAATCCTAGGAATAATACTTCCAGAGAAAGCTTTCAGCTTGAATCATATTATAATAAATTGTATTGTACGCTGTGTCTCCATTAATTGTCCTCAATGCTAAGGTAACATTGTTTTAGATTAATGCAACATGAGCGCTTGTTTGCACTTAAAACATATGAAAGATGCTTCTTTTGTTTGTGGGTTAAACGTGCCATCCTAATGCAGTGTCGGAGCAGGGAATTGTTCTTGTTCTGCAGCGCAGCGCTCATTAATGCTGCAGCTCAATGTTGCTAAAATGGTCAGGATTCAAAATTCCTTATAACTGAAAAAAATGAAAGCTGACATGCCAATACTGCAAATGCCAACAGTGACGCTGACTAAAAGCATGACATTTCCAATGACAACTTTACTGGTTATATTTGCCTAACTTTCAGAATTCTTTGTAGTAACGTTAGTTATTGGGGTTCACCTGCGATGAATTATGCCTAAGACACATTTAGGGGGATGTCTAAGTATTGAACTGGAGATATGGATTCCTAGAACTTTTTTTCTCCAGTTAGGGACACTTTCTTGACTGTCAGGGAAGTGTTTAATGAATTAAAACACTTGTCAAATCATTTACAGCTTTGATAAATGTGTTACTTTGTCAGAATGTGCTTGACTTCTCATCGCAGTCTGATAACCCAGAGCACTGTCCTTTGAGCTCGGTGGAAGTGCTGTTGTGTCCCCTTGTTAAAAATACAATAAGCAGTTCATCAGCCTACAAATATAATAATAGTATCTATAAAAAAAAATCCTTTGAGATCTCCTTGTTTGTTAGACCCCTGCTGGTGAACTTCATCCATTGTGCACAGGTTCTGATTCACAGGAATTGCTTGATGGAGGTTATGCAAACTTATTGGTGTCATCTGTATGTTTCTGTTGCAATGCTAAGGCACCTGTCTTGACCAGGGCAGTGTCAAGGCACCTGGTTGCTCATTTCCCTTTAAATAAAACCAGCTTTCTTCCTTTCTTTTGGTTATATAAACCAAAGAAAACACATACCAGCAATTCAGGATAAACATGAAAGGAAAATGAGACTGAAAAATAGTGAAGTGAAGTGGAGTGAGTGGAGTGAAGGGGCAACCTGTCATGCCAGCCATGAAGCTCAATTGTGCCTAGGTGGGCAAGTAGAGTAGGCCTCACTCTGAACCCTATCCTACCAGAACCCAAGGAAGTTGAACTTGATTATTCAGGGGGGATACCAGTCACTTCCCACTATGGCAACATTCCCTCTGCTACCCACAGCTTGACCAATCAATAACTCACCAGGTAAAAGACTCAAACATTCCAAAAAATACACAACCCCCCCAACTAAACTATGTTAGGGTGGAGGGAAGTGTGCTGTTCCCCATGCTGCCAGACTGCAACTGGATACATTTCCTGGCTTTTTCCTGGTAAATTTTCCACCTTCCATTGATGATCACACACTGAACCATTTTATCCCTGCCTTCATAACTCCATCTAGGCTCCCCTTCCTTAATCCCTTGGTATTTAGGTAGCTCATTTCTTAACAGCCTAGCCATTTATTGATAGGTATTCTTCAGCCTACAGTGACTCTTGCTTCCTTGTTTTGGATATCTGCTTCTTACACCCTGCTTCCAGTGTGAACACAGCCTGTCCTAATACTTCAATCCTTTCTGCCCTCCTTGACTTGGCCTGTCTTTAAACCTTGAATCTTGACGCTCATCCTGACAGCTTTATTATTTTAGTATGAAGTTGAATCCGGCATTCTGGGTAATAATGTATTGGGGGTCCCTGTGTTGCATAATCCAAAAGTGTAGCCATTTCCAACTACGTGGATATGTGCATCACTTCTTTGTCAGTTGTTGAGGTGGATGAACTAGATATCTACAATATAATGTTATTGCATACAAAAGTAAAGACAAGAACAAGGTTTTCCTGGTTCTGAAACAAAGTTTCATTTTCTAGATGACCTATTTAACCCAACACCTATGAGTGTGCTAAGATGGAGCTATTACCTTGGGCTTACTGTGCAACATCGGTCACCATAGGGCTCAACTTCAACACCTGTACTAAGACCTACCTTCACCTCAGGCCCTCTAGCTGATCCACCTTCATCTAGGATGTAGTTCAGGAAGAGAGGAAGAGCCATGTGCTCCCTCCCATTATATAGACCAAGTGTAGAAAATAGTCGCTTGTTCCCTGGACCAACTGGAGATATATTCCTCCTTCATGACTTAGGTCACAGAATTTAGATTTCCCGACAACTAACCCCTTTGATCCCCTGCACACCTAAATTAGAAACATGAACTGTATAACCTGTAATTATTCTGTTTCATAAACAGTAAAAAGTGAGGTCTCTACCTCACTTTTTACTGTTTTTACCTTTATAGTCATAGACCAGCTGCACAACAGACTTAGACAGAAGCAAACACACTTTAGTTGGCATTTAAAGCAGGTCTGTTTGTCCTCCCACCCTTATGGCTGCAGCCTTGTATACATAATGGAGACAAATAGACAATTTGACAGCAACAAAAACTCAAGGGTAGGAACACTAGAAACATTGACATATTGTAGACTGTGATTTACAGCTACAGGCTAGACTGACAGTCATAATAGCATATGTACAAATAAGCAGACATTGACAGAAACACAAAAATATTCTCCTTACCATACAGTTTCTTTATTACAAAATATTATTTTAGTTAGTTGTAGATATGTTCTTCCCTGATAGAACAGTACTGTATGGTATATATGTAAAGAGAGTATTCCCAGGCGTACTTATCCTCTACTGTAAATGGCCAGTGTTTTTTGTTCATCTTCTTATTAACCTGTAGCGATATTCAATTAATTGTCTGGGGTGGCTTATTTAAGGCCAGTGCAGTAAACCCTGGGAAGGGGTTAGGTATGATAGCCCACAGCAAGAATGTAATTAAAGGGATCTTTTATTAATCCAAGAGGGCTAAGAGAAAGGACTATGATTTATGAGCAATATCGTTGACATTTCCAGGAGTCATAAAGCCATTAAAATGAAGATCTTAAAACTATTATGTGAGTAAGGCAGCTATAATTGGACTGGAATTCCTTGAGACTGTGGGGCATTTGGTATTCTGCTGTTTGATTTAACTCTTGTTCTCTCACAAGGGAGGGGTTCACACAGAACATTGCAGCTCAGAATGGGGGGGAGAAGAGAATATAGGAAAGTATTTGTGTGTGCTGCATGTAATGATTTTGCAACTGCTCCAATACATAAACGGAACCACAGGATAGATTATTGACCAGATACAGTAAAGTGACAGGTCTGCTGTCTTGAGCAATTTCTAAATGCTATAATGGGGCATTAGGGGAGCTGGTTAAATGTTTATGACCTTGGTTCAAACCCTATACTCAATTGCTTTTACCAATTGACATATCCCTTAATCCACCTGTGAAGAAAATGGTTGCCTTATTGGTTGTAAGTTGCTTTGGGTGCTACAGATGAAACTGACTACATAAATGTCACATTTTGAGATCGTCACATCAAGTTAACTGAGTTCAAGAAAAATCATTTATAATTATAATAGAAAAAAATCTGTCATCATTTACCCTATATATCCTGCCTGTACCACTGATTCAGGGAGAGAATTCCACATCTTCACAGCTCTCACTGTAAAAAAAAGCCCTTTAGAATTTTAGCAGGAACCTCCATTCTTCTAATATTGTCATTCAGTGTTATCTCTGAGTTCTTAGAGTGGTGCCCCTGCATTAGTACTACTCTTCCATTTTTTTGCATAACTTTCTCGCCAGGCTAATTTTTACCCCCCCCCCCTAGTGGATTGGTACAGTGGTGGCCCACCGGAGCAGTGATTTGAAAGCCCCACTCCCACAATCTCCAGGGCCCCCCTCATACATACCCCCATGAGTGCATGTGTTCCTGGTTTTCTCCCAGTGTCCGGCCCAGTCCGACCCTGATTGTACCTCTAGAACTGTCAAGAGTTTTTTTTTTAAATCAGAACCTCTCTTTATTGGTACATTTTTATTGCTGAGCCATTGGAGACTTTTTGAACTTGTCTTTACCAATAATATGTATTATCTACCAACACTCCAACGAATCTGCCTCCAGCCACCCAGTTATCAGCTACTGTATTTAAGTCAGACTTTTCCTGCTAGTTCTTATTTCTAAAAAAACACTCGTTACACTGTAAATTATTCACTCTACTATATAAATGTTATTCCTGAACCAACAAGTGTATTTTTTTCTAGTTGCAATATTGGTATATAGGCAGCCATCACTGGTCATGTTGTGTTCATATGGTTTCTGTAAGAGACAGACTATTGTTTCTCCAACTCAATGCAACTGAAGGAGTCACAGGGTGACTTGGATTTTTACTGTTGAGTATTGAGTACTATTCTCATATCTACTAGGGAGCTTATGTCAAGGAGCTGTTTTCTGTTTGCCTTCCCATTGTTCTGTTGATAGTCTGCTGGGGTGGGGGGATGGGAGGGGGCTGATCACTCCAACTTGCAGTGCAACAGTAAAGAGTGACTGAAGTTTATCAGAGCACAAGGGGGGCACCTGGAAAACTGACATGTCTAGCCCCATGTCAGATTTCAAAATTAAATATTAAAAAAATGTGTTTGGTCTATTGAAAAACTGATTTCAGTACAGAAGTCTGCTGGAAAAGCACTATTGGTGTATGCTTTTTGAAAAAAAAAACATGTTTTTCAGTGACAAAATCTCTTTAAGTTCTAGAACTTTGAGCTAGCAGGTTTATTACTGTAGTTCCTGCCTTGTTCCTGAGTTATTCTTTTTTGTAAAAAAAAAAAATGATGGGAAAAAAAGTAAAAGACTATAGAAAAAAAAAGATATAGGGCAGGTCTATAATTAGGATTAGGCAGCTACATAAAGCACAATGGCAAGGGGGGTGCAAGTTTGGATGCAAATTGGAGGTCAGTAAGTTACTCACTGGCACAGGGAATATGAACAAAGAAGTAACCAGTGGGGGTAATGGGAACAAGGAGGTTGAGATGGCTGCGTTTCAGGTCTTGGTCGCCAGTAAATCTTGATCTGGAACTGAGATAGGGACAAATAAACCTGCAAGAAATTATGAAAGAACATGAGAATACTGTATATTAGTTAAAGGAAATGCTGTGTGTTCCATGCACATGCAGTATATGGTTGTTGGCCTGTGCCCTGAGTGTTGCTGCCATTCTACCTTTATCAGCATTCACATACCTCCCAACATTTTGGAAATAGAAAGAGGGACAAAAAGATTTGCCGTACGGACCTGTTTATCTTAAATTGTTACAATTGTTTATTTGCTTATCTTAAATTTTTACAAAAGTAACAATTTGCACAAACGTGCCCCTGCCATGTATTCTGGGCTTTCTGCCAAAAGCCAATTAAGTGAGAATCATTTTATCTTTTTTTGGCTGTTTAGTGCAGGAGATCAAAGAGAAAGTTGGGAGATTTCTGTAACAAACTTGGGACTGCGGGTTGAGCTGTCAAATCGGGACTGTCCTGTGAAAAAACAGGACAGTTGGGAGGTGTGCATTCATTGCTTTAGCACTAATCCCTGTTTCAGTAAAGTTGTGTCCGTTAAAATAATTGTATTATAAACTGCAGGATATCAAACAAAAAAGAAAGACGATTAATTTGGGCAGTGACTTTAAGCTGCCCTCCATATGACTGGTAAAAATCTGCTTGTCATTAGACCCAATCTGCCAGCATATCTAATGGATCAAATGAGGGCCAAACACATTCCTAGTAGTTAAAGTTTAAATATTTACAAGAAAATAAAAATCACTCGTGTGTTCATGGCCTATTAGGCCTGGAGTGGAAAAAATAATGACATGCCTGTTTTACAGATGTCTCATTCGAAATTAAAAAGACTATGCAAATTACTAAACACGCACAACAGCAAAATGCTTGTCTGATTTTTTCCCCAAAGCATTCAGTTGGCACATTAAAACGGTCATCGCTGCACTGATTGCTGCACATTACATGACACAAATTCTCCATTATAACCTGCCATAGTGTTGGTAGGAAGGAATAAACTACTTTTATCACCAGACTGAAAATCCACCCTTGTGTTGGGTTGTTATATGTTACAGTGTAATCGATATACCAGTTTGAAGGCAACCCAATAGCATGTACCAAAACTGTGTGTGTGTGGAGAGAAATAATAGGTGAATCCAAAAAAATGGTGGTCAACCTACAAAAATTCGGGTAGCAGAGTGTTCCATCCAGGAGTTTGTTGGGCATCCGGAACCTGGCTTGAATCCAATGCATTCAGTGACATTTTGGCAAAATTTTGCTATTTTGCGAAACTTTACATTGAAGGGAATAGGGCCAGTTTAATTTATCACTAGTTATATTTATGAAGCAGACCAACAAAATTGGAAAATGCAAAGTTCATTGTTATATAGATTTTCAGCAAGTAGGGGCTGTTACAGCAAATACATTGGAATGACTGAGATGGAGCATAACTACATATTCTCTAAATAAGAAAAATGAATAGGTCTTGAGATGTCACAGCAGGTATGAAGGGCATAAATATTGGACCTATAGATCTTATTTGATGTCATGTTTTGTTTGTCCGTCGACACTCTAGTTTGTTGAAACATGAATTAACATGCAAACAAAGAAACCGAATTTAACCACAGCAGACAACATGACTTATTTCATTTTTGCCTACAAATATGTTGTTGAATCTCCTGGGCATTGATGCATCCCCATGTGAAGTATCTGGAAGAGCAATGTGGATCTGTCAGTATGCCTTGCAGCAAACCATAGTATTAACCTGTCAAAACGGGATGTTTAACACTACATAATCTCACCCCGATTCTATCAAACCAGGCTGAAATTTTATAACTCTTATTACAACATCATGTTTCTTGTTGTGTTACAATTTTACCCGTCTTGTCTTTTAATCAGAACAAAGGATTGCTGCTGGTTGTAAATGGTCCTAGTATAGCAATCTGTTCTTTTTTCTTTTGTTTGAAAATCTTAATCTATGCAGGAGGTTAAAGTCTCTTGGGTTCAAAACTGAGACGAAGAGAGCCATAGAATAATTCAAATCATATAATCAAGTTAAAAAAACACAGTCATTTTAATCTAGTGTGCGAGGTGCTCATGTGGATAAAGATGGAGATTGGTGTCGTTATACACATATTCAAGTTCCAGAATGAATATGAAGTCAGAGCTGGATTATTATGCAATAAGCTCCATAAATTCTTTCCAGGGACACTGTCCCAGCAGCAGGATTGTTTTATTGACATCTATTATCACCTAAATCAGAAATTCAAGCAAGCAACTGAGAGATGCCAACCAAGCAAAAACCAAACCACCATACAATAGCATTTATGTTGATCCCCCTTAACTAATAATCTCTGATGTCCAACAACATAGAAAAAGTAGCTTTAAACTTTTTTAAACCAGTTAATTGATGTGTATTTGCTATCAGCTCTGCTTTGTTTAACCATCTTTATCTGTTGTGTGACTACATTTCCACCCAATGTATTTTGTTTAGTGGAGTCTGAAGCTGGGAATATCCGTCAGTTGCAGACAGTCCTTGCCCAATGAGGTTTTTAAACCTGTACAAGAGAAATCTGGCTGATTTTTTAGCCAGATATCAGTTGGGCAGGCCATTGGAAGGAATATAAAAGAATATTTCTGGTACAAATTCAAAAGCAGAAAGTCCCACCAGTTTGTAGAACCCTAACCTACAGCTAACGGTGGAGGTTAAAGGACTGGAGACTTTATTTCAGGCAACAGGTGAACAAATGCAAAGCCTTACGTGTTTTGAACACTCAGACACTTAAAGGAAAACTATACCCCCAAAATGAACACTTAAGCAACAGAGTTAGTTTATAACATATTAAGTGGCATATTAAAGAATCTTACCAAACTGGAAATATATTTAAGTAAATATTGGCTCTTTACATCTCTTGCCTTGAGCCCCCATTTTGTGATGGCCTGTGTGCAGCCTCAGAGATCACCTGACCAGAAATACTGCAACTCTAACTGTAACAGGAAGAAGTCTGGAAGCAAATGACACAACTCTGTCTGTTAATTGGCTCATGTGACCTAACATGTATGGTTTGTTGGTATGTTTGTGAGTACAGTGAATCCTACGATCCCAGGGGGCGGCCCTTATTTTTTAAAATGGCCAATTACCCAATGGCACATACTACTAGAAAAGTATATTATTATGAAAATGGTTTATTTACATGAAGCAGGATTTTACATATGAGCTGTTTTATGCAATATCTTTTTATAGAGACCTACATTGTTTGGTGGGTATAGTTTTCCTTTAATCATAGTGCACAAAAAGTATAAGGCTGTTTGTTTGTTCACCTGTTGCCGAAAATAAAGTCTCCAGTTCTTTTACTTTGCCTATCCGTGGGATCTGTGAATGTCTGCTGTTTCTTCAATGGTTGAAGCTACTGGAACGGCCCCATGTACAACTCAATAAGCTGCAGTTAAGGTTTTTTTGGTATCACGTATTGTCAGCTCTAGGCTCATGGCACCCCATGTTTGCGCCACTAGTAAATTTCCACCAGCTGAGAAACATCAGTTGACTGCCATAGACTTAAATGGCAACTGTTTGTCACCAGCCACGAAAAGTATGTTTCAAAAACATGTATTTGAGACTTTATGGAGGTTGGAATGTGTCTATCACCACCGGTGACACATGGTTTTCATTCACTTTAGTGGCAGGCATTTCTTCACTGGCAGAGCAAACACCCTGCGCTTAACCCGTAGCAACCAATCAAATATTTGTTTTCATTGCCCTTCCTGTAGCTGGCTGTCAAAATCTAACCACTTATTGGTTGCCATGAGTAACTGCCAGGTGCAAAGTCATCCAGTGTTGATAAAGTTGTCTAGTTGGGATAAAAGTGGATTTCACCTACATAGAATGATACAGTGGCCCTCTACATACAGACCTCAGCTTACTAAAAATTGTTCATGGACTGTATTATATAGGCACTATCTATTCAATAATACATCTTATAAGTTGATTTATTGTTGAAAGCAATTTTGATTTCAACAAATAATACATATTTGTGGTACAGCTGGAAAGATTACGAAGTCTTGTCTTTACCCGTTGTATTCTTACATTACACCCTGCAGTGCTGGTACATCTCAAAATCAGAATTACATCAAAAGGTAAGATAATAATTAGAATAAATATAAATTAAAAATAATAAATGTGCAGCCTCAATTATGATAAGAGCCAAATAACAGCAAAGTGTGAATAAAGCTTTTCCATGTCAGATGCAAGTACATTCACACTCCCATCATGAACAACAGTAAAAAGTGTTAAAAAATAAGAACTGTAACAGAAACTACAGTATTTAAGTAAAATGTGCTGATATATACTTACATAAATGTTGTTGCTTCAATAAAGCTCTATAACATCAATGCATTTGTTTTTTTTTGTGAGCATTTTGAGTTTAAATAAAAGTTCCTGCAAAAAATGAACATACCGTAAAGGACTAAGAAACATCTTCAATGGTTTCCTGAACTTGAACTGAAATAAGTAGCCTACCCACACTATAGATAGATATGGGAGATTCCCCTTGGGATGCCCTGACCACAGTTCTCTTTATTTTTCTCTAGAGTTAAGATGGGCATACACTAAAACATCTGTTGTTTGGCAAGGTCAACAAAGACTGGATCTTTGCCTAATTTGGCCACTTACTCCAAAGCAGTCAAATCTGTCTGGTCTGGTCATTTGGCCCCCGGACCAAAAATTGATTACTAATGGCTAGGGATGCACCAAATTCACTATTTTGCGAAAGTTTCGGCTGAATACGGAACTGAATTCTAACTTGCATATGCAAATTAGGGGTGGGAAGGGGTAAACATTTTTTACTTACTTGTTTTGTGACAAAAAGTCACATGATTTCCCTCTCGTCCCTAATTTGCATATGCAAATTAGGATTCGGATTTGGTTTGGCCAGGCAGAAGGATTCGGCTGAATCTGAATCCTGCTGAAAAAGGCTGAATGCTGGGCAAATGCCGAACTGAGTTCCTGTATTCGGTGCATCCCTACTAATGGCCCATCTAGATAGGGCTGCAATCAATGGGCCCTTGCCCATTAAGATTTTTAAAACTGACAACACATATTTACAGTCGGATATCTGTCTGGGTGGGACCATACACAGGCAGCTGGTTGAACCGAAAGCTTAAATCTGCCTGTGTATGTTCACCTTTATATGGTGTCAGGCCAGATCATAAGCAGAGGGAGAAGTGATAAATACTCAGACATTTAGAAATAATGTTGGTCATTGGCTCTAAGCAAGGGTAGGTGCTCCAAATCTATGCTCTTTTCCAGCTGACACAAGGTCACCCATTCCGATTAGAAGAAAGGAGGTTCCGCCTAAATATTCAGAAGGGTTTTTTTTAAAGTGAGAGCTGTGAAGATGTGGAAATCTCTCCCTGGCAGGCTCATACATTAGATAGCTTTAAGAAGGGGTTGGATGACTTTTTAAGAAGTAAGGGAATACAGGATTATGGGAGATAGCTCATAGTACAAGTTGATACAGGGACTGGTCTGATTGACATCTTGGATTCAGGAAGGAATTTCCCCCCTCTGAGGCAAATTTGAGATACTTCAAATGGGGTTTTTCCTTCCTCTGGATCAACTAGAAGTTAGGCAGGTTAAAATAGAGTTAACATACTATGTTACTATGTATTAGATCCAGTGGTGTTAACATCAGGGACTCTACACTCACTGAGCATCCCTTTTAAAGGGCTAAGTGGAGCCCTAAGTATAGGCTAAAACCACCAGGTGATATTAGTCTTAGGAACTCATTGTCT
This sequence comes from Xenopus petersii, assembly GCA_038501925.1. Classification (NCBI taxonomy): domain Eukaryota; kingdom Metazoa; phylum Chordata; class Amphibia; order Anura; family Pipidae; genus Xenopus; species Xenopus petersii. The sequence goes on from CM076677.1 coordinate 107,292,580, forward strand.
AGGGGTCAGTAAGTACTTATGGCTTCTATAGCATATTTAATATGATTCTTTGAAAAGTGGTAGATATTATGTACATGTATTGTGTAAAAAATGTGGGATTATACTAGGCTCCAATGCTAGTTGATCCCTATTGGGTTGTGTTCTATATTATATGTTCTTCCACTGATTTTTTAAATGACAAGAATTACAAGATATGTCATAGAGATACAAAGGACACAAATCATGTGAAACATTTCCACCATACAGTACTGTGGGCTCTGACCTATGCATTTTAAAAAATAGTTATGCCAGTGGAGTGGTTGGATTTTATCTAGGTTTTGAGATATTGGGGTCAATTCTTTGTGGACTTGATAAGAAAAGGCATGGAGCAGAGTAAGAATTCCTGAAATATAGTTGTGGGCCTCAGGTACCTGCAAACAACCATTTATTATGAGAGGGAGATTCTTTACCCCAAGATTGACATAGTTTGTGTGGTTATAAGCAAAGCTATATTTATGCTTCAGGTAGAGATTCACACATTTTAGTTAGAAAAATGCAAACATTCACATTCCTCCTCGTGCATTTTATACATGACTCTACCTGTTATCATTGCAAAGGAAAGAGTGGTTGATTGAAGAGAGTGAATGCCCAGTGGGAAACCATTTAGAAACCTGCAAATTTGATGAAGGATTACACATGGTCTGTGTTTTCTCACAATAAATTGGTTCATGTCTTCATTCTTGTTGTTCAAATGAGTAGCTTGCAGTAATGCTTTGGTATGAATGCTTAGTAATATTGCTTTTCGGTGTAATGCTTAGAAAGTACACATTTCCAGGGGATTAAGCAAGGAACGTAACAGTAACCTAGGAAGATTTATTCCATAAATTCTATTTTCCACCCAAAGACAAAATTAAACTATGTTCTATAGTTAAAAATCCTTACCAAGGAGAGTGTACGAAAGTAAACACAAAACCCCAAACTGCCATCTGCATATACAATCATCACATTTAGGGGCCCATTTACTCAGCTCGAGCGAAGGAATAGAATAAAACAACCTTCGAAATTGGAATGTTTTTTGGGGCTACTTCGACCTTTGACTACGACTTTGAATCGAATGATTCAAACTAAAAATCGTTCGACTATTCGACCATTCGAAATTGAAGTACTGTCTGTTTAAAAACTTTGACCCCCTAGTTCGCCACCTAAAACCTACCGAAGTCAATGTTAGCCTATGGGAAAGGTCCCAATAGGCTTTGCTATCTTTTTTTGGTCGAAGAAAAATTGTTCGATAGAAGGATTTAATCGTTCGCTCGAACGAATTGCAGTAAATCTTTGGATTTCGCTATTCGAATCAAAGGCTTTAACTTCGACAGTTGAATATCGAGGTTTAATTAACCCTCGATATTCGACCATAAGTAAATTGGCCCCTTAGGGTCACTTTCCTTATGTCACTTTCCATGTGATTCCAGTAAGTAGTACTTATATCTTGAACCATCCATCCAACATTGGCCAATCCTTTCTGAAACAAAACGTTACCAGGCAACATTAAACTGTACCAAAAGTACTTATGCATATACTATCTTAGCCTTACACTGTTAAATGTCAAAGATTTTTTATAAATGTTAGTACCAGAAAATAGTCATCCAGTCCGTGAATAGTTGGTTGTATCAATCCTCTTACAAATGACCCATATATATGAAACAGTGGCATTTGGACTTGGATTTCAATTAGTACCACAATCACTAAACCTGTTCTCCTTTCATCCACTACTTATCTACTATTTGTTTATTGTTGCACTGTTGGACAAATTGTTGGAATCCATTTTTCAGACTTTGGAAAAGTTATGCTTGAAAGTGACCAGGGCTTCTATTGACTAATCTTTTCATGGTGACAATTAGATCTATATAAAAAGATAAATATAACTATATAAATAATATATATAAAAAGGTCCCAGAAGGGACCGAAACATTGAAACACTGATATGTGTAAGGAGAAGGGCTGGTCCAGGGATGAATTATTCCTAATTGAAAATATATGTCCAAGTATTGACTGTGCACCCGGGGATTACTAAAGCAGAGTATGTGCGCTTAACACAATTTTGGGATATATATATATATATATATATATATATATATATATATATATATATATATATATAGACAATTACAAGAGTCCTCAGCACTCAACCCATTATCAATATATTTAAGACAGAGACATTTTGTGCATACTGCTACTGAAAAATGCCTTACCCTTTAAACAAAACAGGGATTGTTTGTCCATATATTGCAATATATTTAAGCTGGCCAGCTACGTCAAAGTCATCCCATATCTGGCCAGTCCTACACTCAATTTGCATCTAATTTATTAAGAATTCTATAGTTTCATTATACATTTTATAAAAGGGACGACTACGTTTTATCTGCAACTTACTAGCTGCTTTCAAAGTAAAACTCCCAAAATTGGCTGCCCTTTTATTAGACACCAGTGGGATAACCTGACTATAGTTGGCCAGCTTAAATATATTAACAAATAATAAATATATTAAATATATTGCACAAAATGTCTCCGTCTTAAATATATTGATAATGGGTTGAGTGCAGAGGACTCTTGTAATTGTCTATATGTATTTCGTGGTCACAGACTCGCTGCACCCCTGCCTAATGGTAAAAACAATTCAGATTCAGTGCGCGTCATAGCAAAACTGGGTTTGCACATCAAAAACGGGCGTCACCACTATAAATAGCCCCGCCCGTGCTTACAGTTGTAGGAGTGCAGTTTGAAAATGGCAGGACCTGGCATGATGTCAAACCAACAGCTGCGGTACTTCATCATGTACCTGCACAGGGAGGGATATGACAATATCCCTCCTGGTGTGAGAGGCATCCAGGCACTCCGGCGGAGTATCATGGAGAGGCTGAGGCGCAGGCTGCGGAGGGAGTTCCGCGTGCGCTTAAGTTTGCGGGAGCTCCAGAGGATTTGGAGTTATCTAAAAAGACGCCACAGCGCATTTGTTGAAGAGCTGTGCGTGGAGGTTGAAGGTAGAGTTATTTAAAAAGAAAACATCTTATAATGATTTGCTATTTTACAGCAAAAATGTATTTAAGTGAATACTGTAATTAGGATTGGAGCAGTTGACTTTGACTGACTGACATAATTGCAGACAAGTTAGATAACAAGTAAATGAGCTGTCAAATGGAGATTATTTAAACAGATTGTAATAGATTTATTTAAATGGAATTCATGGGTTTCCCTTCTTAACTAAAATAAAGCCACTTGATTCCTATTTATTTTGGTATTTTGGAGCAAATGTGTATTTGTTTAGGCCTGTGACAAGGCTAATAAGAATTTTACTTCACATAAAGGTAGATTTATTTAAACGGAATAAATAGGTTTCCCTTCTTAACTACAATAAAGTTAATTTTCCTGTAGTTACAACATGACACCTTATCCTGTATAATTCATACTGTACAAATGCAATTGCTGTGTTACTCAAACTGAAATTTATTCATTGCCAGCTGAGTGGATCCAGGATGATCCTGATGATGATGGGGATGTACCACCACCACCTGACCAGGCAGCACCGCCATCACCTGACGAGGCAGCACCGCCATCACCTGATGAGGCAGCACCGCCTCCACCAGACGAGGCAGCACCGCCTCCACCAGACGAGGCAGCACCGCCTTCACCACCTGACCAGGCAGCACTGCCACCTTTCCAGGCGGCACCACCACCTCACCGGGCAGTACCACTACCCGAACGGGCGGCGGCACCACCACCGGACCAGGCACCACCACCACCTAACCAGGGGCTCAGTGTAGGGACTCAGACTGAACATGCCTACTATGACCACACTGAGCTCCTGGTCACCCTGGTCCACCAGGTCAATGCCATCAGGCAAGATCTGGGAGAGGTCAGGGAGATAGTGGAGTCCCTTCAGAGGGTCGTTGCTCCTCCTCCTCCTCCATTGTAATGTACATATACATCTGTTGGCCTAGCACCGTTGTGCTATTTTGTATATATTAAAAAAGTTTTTATATGATTATATCTCTATATTTTGAGTTAATTTTTTATTTAACTAAACTAATACTCACATGGTACTTGAAATTGTTTGGATTCTAATAACACAACGATGACTATTCTTAATCGGAGTCATTAAAATTACATTACATAGTATTTCAGAATCATCACAATTACATGATGTAAATATAAGGTTCATCCACATAAACATATGGTTTATTCATTTTTATCTGAGATACAAAGCATCCAGATACTATCTGTTCAGATTTATTAGTTGTACTTGTGTTAGTAATCTACTATTAGATATATGAAGTACAGATGGTACTTTTTGGTTAAACAGTGATATAGAGTAGTAGTAGATATCGTTACCAGTTGACCAGAGGTAATGTAAAAAAATCCACAAACGTTAAAAGTTTAAGAAACTTGCAAAATGGGAGCCATTTTTTTCAAGATAGGAGTTCTCTAACAATGCAGGGCATGTGTGTAGCAGTATATTAAGTGAAACACGCATGTGTATTGGTCTTCCCATGGAGTCCAATCCAATTCAGCACATTCAGACATAAAGCAAAAGATACCATATTCATTTATCATCACAGACTACAAAGCTTGAAACTAAGGGAAAAATTTTATTTGTAGTCCCAAAGGTGAAAAAAGGTTATACAAACAAAACACCCTTAGAAGATGGGTTGCATCAAATTGCACTGCGCGTCAAAAATAACGTTGCACGTTAAAACACTTATTTTCGTCCGCAACAAAATTATTTTGACGCACGACGAAATTGGACCGCGCGTCTCGTGAATTTTTTGCCGTTTCGCGAATTTCGCTGGAAATTCGCGAATTATTCGGCAAAATATTATTTTTGACTAATATATATATATATATATATATATATATAAAGATTTTCTATGTACAAGATGGATCAGCACACTCTTGATGAAGAAACGTGATCTTTATTTTATATAGTGGAACAATCTAACTTTTCATCCTACCTGGGGACCTTTCTCAATAATTTTACTTTGATTCAATATTTTCAAAAGCAATTTACTTTGACCAGTTCGATACAAGTCAGACTAATGTATTCAGAAGTCTTGTTGTAAAAGCTAACAAACAGTGCACTTTTTAAAAATAAATCAGAGCATTAACTTGGAGATGGATCATTTTATTGCCACATTTCACTACAACAAACATTGTATAAAATGCTTCCTTAAAGGAATTGTTCAGTGTTAAAATAAAAACTAGGTAAATAGATAGGCTGTGCAAAATAATAAATGTTTCTAATATAGTCAGTTAGCCAAAAATGTTATGTGTAAAGACTGGAGTGACTGGATGTGTAACATAATAGCCAGAACACTACTTCCTGCTTTGCAGCTTCTTTGTTTATACTGACTGGTTACCCTGGTTACATAGTTACATATTTAAATTGGGTTGAAAAAAGACAAAGTCCATCAAGTTCAACCCCTCCAAATGAAAACCCAGCATCCATACATACACCCCTCTCTACTTTTAATTAAATTCTATATACCCATACTAACTATAGAGCTTAGTATCACAATAGCCTTTGATATTATGTCTGTCCAAAAAACCATCCAAGCCATTCTTAAAGGCATTAACTGAATCAGCATCACAACATCACCCGGCAGTGCATTCCACAACCTCACTGTCCTGACTGTGAAGAACCCCCTATGTTGCTTCAAATGAAAGTTCTTTTCTTCTAGTCTAAAGGGGTGGCCTCTGGTATGGTGATCCACTTTATGGGTAAAAAGGTCCCCTGCCATTTGTCTATAATGTCCTCTAATGTACTTGTAAAGTGTAATCATGTCCCCTCGCAAGCGCCTTTTTTCCAGAGAAAACAACCCCAACCTTGACAGTCTACCCTCATAATTTAAGTCTTCCGTCCCTCTAACCAATTTAGTTGCACGTCTCTGCACTCTCTCCAGCTCATTTATATCCCTCTTAAGGACTGGAGTCCAAAACTGAACTGCATACTCCAGATGAGGCCTTACCCGGGACCTATAAAGAGGCATAATTATGTTTTCATCCCTTGAGTTAATGCCCTTTTTTATGCAAGACAGAACTTTATTTGCTTTAGTAGCCACAGAATGACACTGCCCAGAATTAGACAACGTGTTATCTACAAAGACCCCTAGATCCTTCTCATTTAAGGAAACTCCCAACACACTGCCATTTAGTGTATAACTTGCATTTATATTATTTTTGCCAAAGTGCATAACCTTGCATTTATCAACATTGAACCTCATTTTCCAGTTTTCTGCCCAGTTTTCCAGTTTAGACAAATCACTCTGCAAAGTGGCAGCATCCTGCATGGAACCTATAGTTCTGCACAATTTAGTATCATCTGCAAAAATAGAAACAGTACTTTCAATGCCCACCTCCAGGTCATTAATAAACAAGTTGAAAAGCAAGGGACCTAGTACAGAGCCCTGCGGTACTCCACTAACAACACTGGTCCAATTAGAAAATGTTCCATTTACCACCACTCTTTGGTTAAGAGGCAGTAACCAATCAGAGACTTGAGGGGGGGCACATGGGTCATATCTGTTGCTTTTGATTCTGAGCTGAATGCTGAGGATCAATTACAAACTCACTGAACAGATATGTACCATGTGGCCCCCCGCCTTCAAGTCACTGACTAACTCAGAGTTAGAGAGCTGAAAAGCAGGAAGTAGTGTTCTGGCTATTATGTTAGAAATTCAGTCACTCCAGCCTTTATACATTACATTTTTGGCTAACTAACTACTGTATATTAGAAACATGTTTTATTCTGCACATCGTATCTATTTACACAATTTTAATTTCACGTTGAACTGTTCCTTTAATTGATCTGTAAGGGGTTATGGCTAACTATGTGCAAAGCACACTAAGCACAATGAAAATGGAAAATGAATATAATGTAGTGGGCTTGCAGGAAAGCTTGTGGATGTAATGCAAATTGTGCACAATCACAATAGATCTTTCAACATACAACACAAAAAGGGTTGTGATTTGATCATGCAGGCAAGTGTCCTTGGATTCACCGGATACTGGAAATCCAGCTCTGATTCCTGGAAAATACACAGAATGTAATACAAAAACAATATGCAGTATTCAAACAATATTGCCCTTCAAACTTTTGTACAACCCAGTGGAAATGTATGCTCCAAAAAATTTTATTTCAATCACCTTATAGGGTTAATATTGGCATTTCATATATGTCATTCATATTTACCATTTCCCTGTTCATCATTATGGGGTGCAGTTTGTCCCACATACAAAACTATCCCTAATACACAGAATGAATGTCTCTCATGGTATATAAGTATTTGTGACCACACACAGATAAAAAAAATATACAAAAGACTTATTTCTCTTAAAGAATGAGAAAAAAAATCTGGTTAGTGCACAAATGGATGTCATTATATTACAAACTGTACATTTCAACAATCAATCTGTATCACAAATGTATAACCTCCATGTAACAGACACACTTAAGTGTAGAGTTACTTACAGTTTGCACGAATTTGCGCTATTCGCAGCTGCCGAAAATATTCGCGAAACGCCCACCATATAACAAACAAGATGAGAAGTTGCCAGCTCTGCTCCACATGGCTGCATCATCCCTAATGGTGGCCATACACAGGCAGATAAAGTTGCCGATATCGGTCGTTTAGACCAATTTGACAGCTTATCTGCCCGTGTATGGGGGCTTCCGACGGGTCTTCCCAATCTATATCTGGCCACAATATAGATCGGGAAGGTTTGATTTTTACCCGACCGACCCGTCGGAGCCCCTTGGCGTATTGTAATTCGATTGTTCGACCATACGGCCGAACGTTCAAATTACCCCTGATAGCCATGCCGTTAGTGGCATATCGGGAAAAGATCGGAGTCTATGGGGTAAATTCAATAAGATTCGTAGTTGTGCTAGAGTCCGATTCGCCGCACTTCGCCAGGCTTATTTTAGCCAGTGCTGCGCAAATTCACTAAAATCTGAAGTTGCGCTCAGGGGAAGTGTAAGGTTGTGAAGTTGCGCTAGCGTTAATTCGCCAAGCAAAGTGAAGTTACACTAGCGATGATTAATTTGCATATGGCACAAAATTGAAGTTACAATGGAGGTATATGTAGCATCACTACACAAGCCTGGGAAACCTTCAAAACAGCAAATAAAATTATTACTTTGCCCTACACATGAGCCCACTGTATAGTTAAGGTGCCATGAGTTAGGAAATGTAGGGGGGAAGGAGGGTAGCCCCAAAAAAAAATTAGATCTTTTTCAGCCTATCACCCATAAAAAAAGAAAAAACGCCAGCGTTTTTTGGGACTTAGAAAACTTTTTAACTTTTTTTGAAGCAATCCCTATCTACTCTATTGCACTTCGCCTGGTCTGAAGTGGCGAAGGAAGTCTGGCGTAAAAGGTAGCGTTCAGAAAAATGCGTGCGCCAGTGAATTTGCATAGTTACGTCCGTTGTGCAAATTCGCCAGGCTTAAGGGTGTGAAGTAACACTAGCGAATTTATGCCAGCGGCCGTTAGTGAGTTGGCGAATTAACGGAAATGCGCTACGCTAGCGAATTAACGCTAGCGTTAGGTGCTTCGTCCTTTAGTGAATTTGCCCCTAGGAGTCTCTTTGAGTCTATGGCCAGCTTTTGTTATAGTATCTGGCCTGCTATAGAGGCATCTCTAATTTCTTTGCTGCGTAGTAATAAACATGAACAAAACATTTCCTAAAAGGGCTGCTGTTAAACACTACAGGTTCCTAATTGGAAGTTCTTACAAATGTCTGAGAAAATATAATGCTGCACTTATACTTGTTGATTAAGGGCATTCCTGCTGTTTTGCCTTTGTCTTATGACGCATTCCTGTTCCTGTTTCCCCCTTCCTGTCTTAGCGGAGAGCAATACTGGGACAGGCCACACCTACCTGCCATGTTGTAATAAATGTACCAGAAGTCCAGAAGTTACTGTGCTTGTCTGGCTGCTTTGCCTGAACCAACACAGCAGAATCATTTAATCCACTACAAGCCAGTTTATCAAACATCATCTTGCAGCCTAACCCATAATTATAATAGGTCTAATATCCCTTCAATGATGTCTGACAAACTCTCAGGGGCCGATTCACGAAGGGTCGAATATTGAGGGTTAATTAACCCTCGATATTCGACTAGGAACTAAAATCGTTTGACTTCGAATATCGAAGTCGAACGATTTTGCGCAAATCCTGCGATCGATCGATCGAAGGATTTTTCATTCGATCGAACGATTAAATCCTTCAAAGGATTTTAATCCAACGATCGAAGGAAAATCCTTCGATCAAAAAATCCCAGGCAAGCCTATGGGGACCTTCCCCATAGGCTAACATTGAATTCGGTAGCTTTTAGCTGCCGAAGTAGGGGGTCGAAGTTTTTCTTAAAGGGACAGTACTTCGACTATCGAATGGTCGAATAGTCGAACGATTTTTAGTTCGAATCCTTCGATTCGAAGTCGTAGTCGCAGTCGAAGGTCGAAGTAGCCCATTCGATGGTCGAAGTAACCCAAAAAAAAACTTCGAAATTCTAAGTTTTTTTCATTCGAACCATTCACTCGAATTTAGTGAATCGGCCCCTAAGAGTCAGCTAAAAGTTTTGTATAGGATTGTTAGACTCTAATGTCTCCTACTAGCTGTCATTAGGGATGTAGCGAACTGTTCGCCGGCGAACTAGTTCGCGCGAACTTCGACTGTTCGCGTCCGCCGAATGTTCGCGAACGTCGCGCGACGTTCGCCAATTGGTGTTCGCGTTCGATTCGAAGTAAAATTTCGTTCGACCATTCGACCATTCGACCGTTCGATCGCTAAAATCGAACGATTTCCATTCGTTCGAACGATTATAAGCATTCGATTGAATTAAAATCATTCGATCGAATAGCTTCGATCGTTCGATTCGAACGAAAATCGTTCGATCGTACGAATAAAATCCTTCGATCGTTCGATCGAACGATTTTATCGAGCGTTCGAAGTTCGCGAACTGTTCGCGAACTGTTCGCTTTTTTGCCGGTGTTCGCGAACGGCGTTCGCGAACATCAAATCGGCAGTTCGCTACATCACTAGCTGTCATCTTGCACCAGTTAGCTTTTAGCAGTGCTTAGCTATACAGTAGTTCTACTACTACATAATAGGTTTAGTCAGAGATGTGGGACTAATCTAGGGTTGCCACCTGTTCGGTTTTCACCTGGACTTCCCGGTTTTTGGAAGGGCTTCCCGGGTGAAAAGCCTGGATTTCCAAATGTGGAAATCCAAACAGAACACAGAAGAAAATAACAATTATGTGATTGCTACATAATCAGTCCTGCCCCTGATGTTACCTGCACTGCCCCCTGCAACACCGGCCGGCACCTGTCCATTTTTGCCGCAAAAAAAAGATGGCAACCCTAGACTGATCATATGCACACATATTCTGTATAGTATAATGAGTGGGTCTTATGAGATGTCTCATAGTTAGCTGTAGATCAACTACTACATAATAGTTTTAGATACAGATGTGGAACTGATCATGCACACACATATTGTGTATAGTATGATGTGTAGGTCTTATAAGCAGCCACTCATAAGACATATATATATAGTATTTTCCTTAGTGTGAGTTCAGATTTTTGCAACAAGACTGTGCTGCTGAGCTCCATCCGTCAGTGGGTCACTCAGTTCACACATGGGTAGGCTCTGCTCACTCACAAACTGTTACACTGCTTTTAAGAAAGCTGCCATAGTGATAGAATTTAAGTTATGTAGTAGTTAAACTAAAGTTAACTATGTGATTAAGAAACTGCTTATAAGGCCCACACATCATATTAAACAGAATGTGTGTGAGTCCTCAGTGTCTGGAGTGACCAAATAAAGGTGGACATACACGGGCTTATAACAGCTGCCAAAAGACCAAGTGGTCCCTAGGGGCCACGATCGAATCAGACGAACATCACCCAGTGGCCTTACTGGGGCAAGATCTGCTCGTTTGGCAACCTCTCCACTCCAGACAATGGGGACACATAGACTGTATAGTATGAGTAGGCCTTATAAGCAGTGTCTTGGTTTACATAACTTCCATTTCATCACTATGGCAGCTTTACCAAAAGCAGTTTGTGAGTGAGCAGGGCCTACCCATGGGTGAAGTTTTCCCATACGGATTTATCTGGTATATGTGGCTCAGTAAGACAGCTGAATGACCCATTGGCAGATGGAGTTCAGCAGCACAGTCTTGTTGAAAAATTCTGAACTCACTCTAAGGATATACTATTTATCTAATTATATTACTGTATGACATGCACCTGGATTGCTGCTGGGCAAGTAACTGCGTAGTTCAGATTTGACAGTATTTATTATACAATGTCCCTAATTAGTGATTGGCGAATCTGTGCAGTGAAATTTGCAAAACGCAATAGGCATCAAAGTAATTTTGATGCGTGTCAACTTTGACGCGAGCTACAATTTTTATATGTGCAACTATTTGGTCCAAATTAATTAAAGTCAATGGGCGTCTGAATAAATTTGACACGCAACAATTTTGATGCGTGCAACAACTTTGACGCGCACCAATTTTTTTTGATGTGGCTGATTTTTTTACAGCCAAATTCATTCGCTTGCAGGAAAATGTGGTAATTCGCAGCAGATTCATGTCTGGCAAATTTATTCACCCATCACTATCCCTAATCAACAAGGTTACACAGTGCACTACATAGACTTTAGGGGTAGACGTTACCATGTTTTTTTAACCACAATGCAGAATGCAGGTGAGATGTCTGACACAATTGCATCCAATGAATTACAATTTGCACAATTGTATTTGTGCTCTGACATTAATCAGACCCAATTGCTCTTTTATAATTCTGGGTGTCGTCATTACTGATGTGACATGCGTGTGACATGTGCACAGTTGTGCCCTCTGCACTAGTGTTGTGCCCCCCCTCAACCCGCTCTGATGTGAAAGGGGTAAGCACTAGGCAGGTAAGGGGGCGGCATCATAAGACCCCTGTTATAAATAAATGTAAGGCATTGTGCAGCTTGTCGTTTCTAAGTAAATAAATTATGATCCCCTAAAATTGCCCCTGCCTAAATAACACCTTCACCTACACCTGGGGAGGCAGAGTATGGCACACACAGGGGGCATAGAGCAGGCAGAGTATGGCACACACAGGGAACACAGGGCAGGCAGAGTATGGCGCACACAGGGAGCATAGAAAAGGTAGAATAGAACAGGAGACAGGGAAACCTATCAGGACTCTAAGATGAACAGTTCATACTGTGTTCATACTTTGCTACACACTGCTGGTGCCCTAAAGTGTGAACAGGTGAACAATGTGGGCACTTTGGGTCTGAGGTGTGAACAGTAAAGGGCTTTAAGTGTGTGTCATAGATGTGAACAATGCAGGAGTTTAGAGTCTGAATTTGAGGTGGACAATGCAGGGTCAGTTAATCTCAGTACTGATACTGTTTAAATCTTACACAAGGTAAAAAATCACTGCAGGCAGACTTTCATGGAAGGGGGCACACAAGGAGGGGGGGGTCAGCTCACGGGCTGCCATTTGGAGAGCGCTAATCTACAACAAAGAATTTGCTCAGACATTTGATATTGCTGTCCTGGTAGAAGTGGGCATGTCTGTTATATGCCTGATTAATTTATCATGGTTTTAATGGCCAATATTATCATGAGTACAGGATATATATTTCCTATGTGTATTAAATATTTCTGTTGAATCCTCATGGCTGTACTGGTCATAACCAGATGCACACTGCCCTTGGTAGAGTGGTAAAAGAGGATTGTTTTTTTTTTTTGGGGGGGGGGTTAAGCTTATTTATTATTACATTTTCCTGAAAATTTGCTTTCCGGGAAAAAATCTAATTTTAATTTTTTTTTCGGATTTTCACTAGAAAACTCAGATTTTTGCCTGTAAACTTCGGGGTATTGCACTAAACCCAGCGCACATCAAAAAATCATTGGGTCTTCTCACACTGATTTATATGCAACCTTGACAGGTTTGAGATGCCGGATTTTCTGATTTGGACTTTTCCATAGTGATGGGTGAATTTGTCCCGTTTCAGCATGAATGGGCGTCAGTTAACTTTCGCCGGCATCAAAACAAAAAAATTTGCAAATTTATACGCCGGCAGCATTTAGCAGAATTCGCCCATCACTACTTGTCCATCCTTAGGGTTTAATAAATGACGAAAAAATGTGGGATTTCTTAAAAGTCCAATTTTTTTGTGATTTTTGCATTCGGAGTTTAGTAAATAACCCCCTTAATATGAGCCTTATATTCGGGATGCTAGATAGTAATGGTTGGATTTGTCCAGTTTTGCTTCTGCAAAAATGTGTGCAAATATTTGCAGCAAAACCTGGTGAAAAATGTTGATATAGCGGAAGGAATGCAACTGCACATTAATTGAATTCTAATTGAATTCTATCAGATATATCTGGGGTTTTTAAAGCCATACTGAAATAAAACCTTATTTTTATATCTATCATAACATTGTCTTTTCATGTTAATTATAATTTTGTTATAAAAGTATTTGCCCAGTGCTTTTACATTATCTGATCCCCAATGTTCCTCTATGAGGGGGCTGCCATATTTATGCAGCAGTAGCCCATTAGCATTAGAAACTATTACTGAGAAGGGACAGTCAGGCTGGCACAACAGTCAAGTTTAGGAACATATACTTACAAAAGCAGCCCTATCAGAGAAAAATTATCCATATGACCTACAGTTATCTATCAATATGCATTAATATTTTGAAGAGTAGTTTCATAGTGTCACCATCACTTTAATGTGACGTGGAAGATAATGATACGACTGAAAAATCCCAACACTCTTAGGATGACCTCACATCACCCAGTGCCTGTGTTGGCCCAATGGCCCTTGCGGAACTGCAAGGGCCACGCTCTCCATGAGTTGGCTCAGTCCATATCTGATCTGGACAGATTCCAGTCTGCTGGCCTTTAAATCACCACTCCATTTAATGCACTGTAATATACTTTATCTTAATTTAAAAGCATTATATGGTTTTTAGTTTTTCTATTAATAAGCCTTATCACAGTTGATTATGTGTAGATTAGAGCAACATGCATGGCAGGAGAAATAGGTAAAACAGTGGTGATAAAAGAAAATAACATATTGTTTAGAAGATACAGATTAATGCCGTGACTCATAAGCCAACCCAGCCTATGATACAGGGAATCATTTGCAAATGACTCCCTGAACTCATCTGTAAAGCATTCAGACTGCTATGATTCACAGGTTTTAAATTAACTAAGGATGATATGGCCTATGTTTGCTCTCTTTTAATCAAAGATTATATTTCCTTTTCCCCCATAACAGCAAACTGACAACAACTTGGCCGCAGAGGGTTTTGCAGAATATCTGCTGTTTTAGAATCTCTCTAAAAATAAATTATATTTGCCACAGCAGTTTGCCTTACAGCTGCTGCCTCTGACACTCGCATGGACCTTGTTCTCAAACAACCTAAGCGCAGCCATTATTGCTGGCCTCCATCCAAGTATGACATCTCCAGCCAAAAACCATTTCTATGGTGGTTACTTTTTCTCTTTAGTGAGAGTATGGCAAATATACACAACTAATTGTGTAAACAAATCCACATGTGCAAACACACAAACTATATCAATAGAAAAATGCTGGCAATACCTGAGCGTGATAGTTTGTTCATTATCTGCGGCTATGGAAAGTGCTTTTTAAAGAGGAATGGGAGAAAGTCAGAATATCTTTAAATTTTTTAATGTGTTATGAAAACAACCATAGATCATTTTTAAAATGTCTTTAAATATGACCTTTATGTTTAAAAACATGCAAGGGGTCTATTATGTCTTATCCTGATTTTTTATTCACTTGAACATGAAATGCTTCAGGCAACTTTTTTTTAAATGCAGTCAGGCAATTTTGATTTTAGGCACATTCAATAAAGACTGATCTTAAATTCACTTTCCTGTGGTTGCGGGAGTGCAGATAACCATCAAGAAGAATCTAAATTCCTTTTAGGAAACAGGTATTTATTCAATTTGCAAAATATGTTTTGCTGGTACAAAACCCCAAATCATATTGTGTAGCATTTCTACCCTACTTTAGCTTTGGTTCTCCTTTAACATACAAATACTACAGTACTTGTTGCATGATAATTTTATGGCACAGGTTGTTGAAGAACCAACCAGAAAAAAAGCTATACTGGGTCTAGTGATCTCTAATGACCCAGAACATTTAGCAAATGTGCAAGTAATTGAACCCCTGGGCAATAGTGACCATAATGTGATCTCATTTAATGTCTGATGCAAAAAACAAATATACACTGGGGCAACAAAAAAAATATAAAAGCTAATTTTAGTGCCTTGAGGGCTGCCCTTCAGAGCATAGGTTGGGGCATTATGTTTTAAGCTAACAACACAGAACAAAAATAGTTGTCATTTAAAATTATATTACTGTTCTCTATTTATTCCCATAAGGAGTAAATGTAGAGGCTCTAAGACTCACCCTATGTGGCTTAATATTAGGGTTGCCTCCTTTTCTGGAAAAAAAAGTACCATCCTTCCTATATAATTAATGTTTTTCCCTATTAATAACATTGGGATCAGCCATAATTTTTACCGACCAGGCCGGTAAAATACCGGCCAAGGGCAACCCTACTTAATATAGAAGTAAAGAAGTTAATAGGAAAGAAGGGAAAGGCATTTAAAAACAACAAGTCTGTTGGGACAGAAGCTGCATTTAATGAATATAAACACTATAATAAATGTTATTAAACTGCAATCCGGAAGGAAAAGATAGGAAATGAGGAGGCTAAGACCAACCCCAAAAGTTTTTTAAGTATATTAATAGTAAAAAAGATGAAGGTTGAGAGGGTTGCTTCTTCAAATAATGGTACCAGTATGGTTGTAACAGAAAAGGAAAATGTGCTAAATCAGTTCTTTTCTTCAGTGTATTCAATAGAGGAGTCTGAGTTCCAAGGCTCACTTCATAGCTGCAAAGTTTGCTCAGCTCAATCTAGTCAGTGGCTCAGGATATGGTTCATAAAACTTTAATAAAAATTTATGTAAACCAGGCTCCAGGGCCTGATGGCATACACCCTCGGGTTCTAAGAGAGCTTAGTTCAGTTTTAAACTGGCCCCTATTACTGATTTTCTCATATTCGCTTCTGGTATGATACCTATAGATTGGAGAAAAACTGATGTCATTCCAATAATAGGCCAGTAAGTTTGACATCTGTGGTGAGCAAATTATTTGAAGGCTTGTTAAGGGATCACATTCAAAATTGTGTCCTAATGAATGGCATTATGAGCAGCAATCAGCATGGCTTTATGAAGGATAGGTCATGTCAGACAAATTTGATTGCTTTATATGATGCGGTAAGTGTCAGGGGGCCTATGACCCTGAACAGAAATGCAAGACCCCTAATAAATGCAAAATCACACTCCTTTTTGCCATTCAGAAAGTACTTTTACCTTGTGTTGCTTAAAAAACTGGGGGTAATGTCGCTAATCAGAAAGGCACACTATAACTGGGAATGACACCTGTAAGAAGAGAGGGGGGAACTTGCCTGGGAGATGATATTGAGCTATGAGTGGTGTCGTGGAGGGGATATTAGCTATAAAAAATTCTGGTAATAGCACACTTTGATATGGGAACTAGGGATGTAGCGAACTGTTCGCCGGCGAACTAGTTCGCGCGAACTTCGACTGTTCACGTCCGCCGCAAGTTCGCGAACGTCGCGCGACGTTCGCCAATAGGCGTTCGCGTCAAAATCGTTCGATCGTTCGACCATTCGACCGCTAAAATCGAAGGATTTTCGTTCGAATCGAACGATCGAAGCATTCGATCGAATGAAATCATTCGATCGAATGGCTTCGATCGTTCGATTCGAACGAAAATCCTTCGATAGAACGATTTCAATCCTTCGATCGTTCGAATCGAACGATTTTCGGATGTTCGAAGTTCGCGAACAGTTCGCGAACTGTTTGCAAATTTTGCCGGTGTTCGCGAACGGCGTTCGCGAACTGTTCGCAAATTTTGCCGGTGTTCGCGAACGGCGTTCGCGAACACATCGGCGGCGGTTCGCTACATCCCTAATGGGAACTCACCAACATATTCAATTGAAATGAAAGGTCTACATTCTGCATAGAATGAGATAAAATCATAATGCTTGTTGTTGACAGTTTGTATGTTTATGGAATATAAATGTGCTTATGTTATCCAGTATATCTAAAATGTACAATTTCAGTTTTTCTTCTTCCCTTAGGGATAGGCTGTTGAAAATTTCAAAGCCACTCGCTATTTATTTAATGCAATACAAGTGAAGAGAGAAAGAGAAGACTGTTTCAGACCTTAAGGCCTTTTAGCAAGATCAAAATCCAAATTTCTTGATATTTTGCCCTGGGATCTAAATTCCTGAGGCTGTGTTCTCTCTGTGTGTACATCAATGTATTACTATGTATGGCCTTAAAAAATATATATATGCTGTATGCCGCCATGTGTTCAAATAGGACATAAAAGTTACTATTTATCTGCAAAAAAAATTGTATCTTTATATATTTTTCATTGATTTTAACAATTTCACAAAAAAACAGGTACAGTTTTCCTCTAAAAACTATTGGTTGTGTAAATAGGTCATAACCAAAATTTGGGACTTTGAGAGATAAAAAGAAATCATGCTTACTAACCACTCGCTTCTGTTGCCGCTAATAGACAACAAGGACTTTCCCCCAGGTTTACAAACTGGCTATTTTAATAACTTGCAAGAAGGAGAAGTAAAACAACTATTCCACATCTGCCCCAAAGGCATCATGTCATCATGGGAGCAAGTGCAGAATAAGTTCATGCTTCCAACCACTGAGAGGTTTAAATACTAGCAAATTACTAGCTTCACAAGAAGAGTGCTCAATCGACCTGCTGGAGCCTCGTTATACACTGACTTTGAAAAACTGTGCTGCCATGTTTCACCACCTCACAGAACTATCTCTGCTATCTACCAAATGCTCCATTGTCCAGCCTCTGCTAAAAACTCTCCCCTAACAAGGTTTAAAAAATGGGAGAACATACTGAATGTCACACTATCTGACCAAGACTGGGAGAATATCCTGGCTAAATCACTTACTGGTCCCAGAAGCTGCAGAATACTGGAGAATAACTATAAAGTACTCTCCCTCTGGTACAGCACCCCCTCGAGACTACATGTTATGTTCCATGGAACAACAGACAAATGCTGGAGATGCAAACAACAAGTAGGCACCATGCCACACATATTCTGGGACTGTCCAATCATCAGGCTATTTTGGACTCAGATATTGGAAATATGCACGTATAGACTACATCTTGATATCCCTGATGATCCAGCTGCAACTCTTTTACACCATAATATGGACTCTGTATCTTTGTACAAAAAGTCCTTGACACAAGTTGCTCTATAAGTTGCTGTATTTCTGTCCTATACAAGCCCTTGTGCAAATAAAGGCTTTTTAAGGAATTTTTTTGAATGTGTGGTGCTGTCTATCTGGGAAAATTGAGTTTGATGTTCGGGTGGAAGTGGCTACTTGTGACGTGCACCCATTTTGCAATAAGTTTCCGTTGCTGCGTGCTGACTCCTTCTTCGAATTACAAGTTGCTCTAAATGCAGCTAAAATTCTGATCCCCCGCAAATGGAAAAGCGATATCTCGCCTACGATGACCGAGTGGATAAAGGAAATGGAGGAGGTACACAAATTCGAGGAAACACACACAGAATCTCATAAAGCAATGTTAAATCATTGGGCGACCTGGCGCCCTTGGCTACAATACCTCGATTCTGCTTCATAAAGGAAAAAGAGAGACACCTCTGCCAAACAAACCAATTAGGACAGTCAACATTGACCACGTTGAATCGTTCAATTCGGGACACTACTTTGAAAATATTTGTAGTCTAAGATTGTTAGGCTGTAACACTATGTATGTGATGCAAACATAATCCCTTTTCGCCTAGTGAGATATTTGCAAGAAACAGTTTGGAACCTTTTGGTGAAGTTCCTGTCTTCCCTCTCCTCTCCCCTTCATCTTCTCTTTCTTTTCTGGAGGGAATATGTCTAATGTACCAGACTATTTACTATGTCCATACCCGTTACCACTGTAAGTGAATGCACTTGGAGGGATCTTTCTGTTATGTGTCTTTTTTGATTCATACTGAAAATAAAAAAATTAAAATAAAAAAAAAGAAATCATGCTTTAATAGCTTCCTGGGCTCATATTTACCTCGGGTTAGTAAATTATGAACTATTATGTCACATTTTATTACTGTGGCTCGTCCCAGACAAAATGTCCAGGATTCAATAAAATAAAAAGTGACTATGTTTACGAGGCCTTTGGGTTAGTATTTTATGTTGCAGTAAAAGTGTAGTGTTAGATGGTACATTGTGCTTTATGAACATGGTGGAAGCACTTATGTCTTTGAAGTTTGATAGGGAAGGCACAGTGGGGTTCTGTCCTTTCTGTCAAGTAATGTTTCTTTGCACATGATGAAGCTCCTCGGGAATTAATGTAGAGCCGCATTTTTTGTTATATGGGCCATGAGTTTCTTTGGAGGGCACAAGATTAAAATAACTACTTCAAAGTCAATCAGCTGTTCTGTTCAGTTACCTGTGCGCCTGGATGCTGCAAAGATTAAGACCACAGAAATCTATGCCTCCGGTGACCATAGATCTGAGCTATCTCTGTAGATGTTATATTGGCAGAGCTTAACCAACTATAAGTTGAACCACTTGAAAGTAGACAACTGTCTTGGTTATAATAAAAAGAGCAGAGAAAAACATACAATTTATTTATCTCCTCAGTACTTCTTCAGAACCCCCTTACCAAGTGAAATGAAAAACAAATTAAATCTAAAGTGTTATTTCAAGAGTGGGACCCCTTAATAAAATAAATTATACGCAAATTATTGTACCTAATTTTCAAGGTAGTTGCAATTTTTACACTGCTAATTAGGGATGTAGCGAACGTCGGAAAAAAAGTTCGCGAACATATTCGCGAACTTGCGCAAAAATGCGAGCGGTTCGCGAACGGTTCGCGAACCCCATAGACTTCAATGGGAAGGCGAACTTTAACATCTAAAAAAGACATTTCTGGCCAGAAAAATTATTTTAAAGTTGTTTAAAGGGTGCAACGACCTGGACAGTGGCATGCCAGAGGGGGATCAAGGGCAAAAATGTATCTGAAAAATCTGCCTGTGTGTGCTTGGAAGAGATAGTGTAGGGGGAGAGCTGTTAGTGATTTCAGGGACAGATGATAGTAAGTTTGCTGCCTAGTAATCTGCTTGATACTGCTCTGTATTGGAGGGACAGAAGTCTGCAGGGATTTGAGGGACATTTTAGCTTAGGTAGCTTTGCTGGCTAGTAATCTACTGTTCTCTTTAAACAACTGCCATACGTTGACCTTGTAGGCATTGTTTGCCCAGTTTTTTTGGACGCAGCCACTGAAGCACAGTTGCCAGAAAAAATATGCCATATAAATGCTGAAAATAGTCATTTTTCGCCATACGTTGACCTTGTAGACATTGTTTGCCCAGTTTTTTTGGTTGCAGCCACTGAAGCACAGTTGCCACAAAAAATATGCCATATAAATGCTGAAAATATAAATTTTTTTGGTTGCAGCCACTGAAGCACAGAGGCCAGAAAAATTATGCCATATAAATGCAGAAAATATGCATTTTTTTGGTTGCAGCCACTGAAGCACAGAGGCCAGAAAAATTATGCCATATAAATGCAGAAAATATGCATTTTTTTGGACGCAGCCACTGAAGCACAGTTGCCAGAAAAAATATGCCATATAAATGCTGAAAATAGTCATTTTTCGCCATACGTTGACCTTGTAGACATTGTTTGCCCAGTTTTTTTGGTTGCAGCCACTGAAGCACAGTTGCCAGAAAAAATATGCCATATAAATGCTGAAAATATAAATTTTTCGCCATACGTTGACCTTGTAGACATTGTTTGCCCAGTTTTTTTGGTTGCAGCCACTGAAGCACAGTTGCCACAAAAAATATGCCATATAAATGCTGAAAATATAAATTTTTTTGGTTGCAGCCACTGAAGCACAGAGGCCAGAAAAATTATGCCATATAAATGCAGAAAATATGCATTTTTTTGGTTGCAGCCACTGAAGCACAGAGGCCAGAAAAATTATGCCATATAAATGCAGAAAATATGCATTTTTTTGGACGCAGCCACTGAAGCACAGTTGCCAGAAAAAATATGCCATATAAATGCTGAAAATAGTCATTTTTCGCCATACGTTGACCTTGTAGACATTGTTTGCCCAGTTTTTTTGGTTGCAGCCACTGAAGCACAGTTGCCAGAAAAAATATGCCATATAAATGCTGAAAATATAAATTTTTTTGGTTGCAGCCACTGAAGCACAGAGGCCAGAAAAATTATGCCATATAAATGCAGAAAATATGCATTTTTTTGGACGCAGCCACTGAAGCACAGAGGCCAGAAAAATTATGCCATATAAATGCTGAAAATAGTCATTTTTCGCCATACGTTGACCTTGTAGACATTGTTTGCCCAGTTTTTTTGGTTGCAGCCACTGAAGCACAGTTGCCAGAAAAAATATGCCATATAAATGCTGAAAATATAAATTTTTTTGGTTGCAGCCACTGAAGCACAGAGGCCAGAAAAATTATGCCATATAAATGCAGAAAATATGCATTTTTTTGGACGCAGCCACTGAAGCACAGAGGCCAGAAAAATTATGCCATATAAATGCAGAAAATATGCATTTATTTGGACGCAGCCACTGAAGCACAGTTGCCACAAAAAATATGCCATATAAATGCTGAAAATAGTCATTTTTTGCCATACGTTGACCTTGTAGACATTGTTTGCCCAGTTTTTTTGGTTGCAGCCACTGAAGCACAGAGGCCAGAAAAAATTAAACCAGTAGGGTTTGCACCCTAGTTTGCAACGGTGGCGGAGGGAGGAGGACGCTAAAGGACAGCTGTGTGTGGAGTCATGAGGCTTGAAGAGAAGGACAGCTGCATAGAAGTCAGAACAAGTCTTCCGGCGTGCAGTAACCCTCCGAGATCCACCCCTCATTCATTTTAATAAAGGTCAGGTAATCGACACTTTTGTGACCTAGGCGAGTTCTCTTCTCAGTTACAATCCCTCCTGCTGCACTGAAGGTCCTTTCTGAGAGCACACTTGAGGCGGGGCAAGACAAGAGGTTCATGGCAAATTGTGACAGCTCTGGCCACAGATCAAGCCTGCGCACCCAGTAGTCCAGGGGTTCATCGCTCCTCAGAGTGTCGATATCTGCAGTTAATGCCAGGTAGTCCGCTACCTGCCGGTCGAGGCGTTCTTTGAGGGTGGATCCAGAAGGGTTGTGGCGCTGCCTTGGACAGAAAAACATTTGCATGTCTGACGTTACAGACTGGCCAAAGGGCTTTGTCCTTGCAGGTGTGCTCGTGGCAGGATTACTGGCACCTCTGCCCCTGGAATGTTGATGAGTTCCTGAAGTGACATCACCCTTAAAAGCATTGTACAACATGTTTTGCAGGCTGGTTTGTAAATGCCGCATCTTTTAGGGCTTGTGGTATGTTGGTAACATTTCTGACACTTTATGCTTGTACCGAGGGTCTAGTAGCGTTGCGACCCAGTACAGGTCCTTCTCCTTAAGCCTCTTGATACGGGGGTCCTTCAACAGGCATGACAGCATGAAAGACCCCATTCTCACAAGGTTGGATGCAGAGCTATCCATCTCCGCTTCCTCATTATCAAGGACTGCATCATCCACGGTCTCCTCCCCCCAGCCACGTACAAGACCAGGGGTCCCCAAAAGGTCACCACTAGCCCCCTGGGAAGCCTGCTCCTGTTGGTCCTCCTCCTCCTCCTCCACAAAGCCACCTTCCTCCTCTGACTCCACTTCTGGCACCTCTCCCTGCGTTGCAGCAGGTGCCTGGGTTCGTTCTGGTGATTCCGACCATAAATCGTGCGCTTCCAGCTCCTCGTCACGCTGGTCTACAGCCTCATCTGTCACTTGTCGCACGGCACGCTCCAGGAAGAAAGCGAAGGGTATTAGGTCGCTGATGGTGCCTTCGGTGCGACTGACCATATTTGTCACCTCTTCAAAAGGTCGCATGAGCCTGCAGGCATCGCGCATAAGCACCCAGTAACGGGGGAAAAAAATCCCCAGCTCTGCAGATCCAGTCCTACCACCCAGTTCAAAAAGGTACTCGTTGACGGCCCTTTGTTGTTGCAGCAGACGTTCCAACATAAGGAGCGTTGAATTCCAGCGAGTCTGGCTGTCAGAAATCAAACGCCTGACTGGCATGTTGTAGCGCTGCTGAATGTCAGCAAGGCGTGCCATGGCTGTGTAGGAACGTCTGAAATGGGCCGACACCTTTCTGGACTGGGTGAGAACGTCCTGGAATCCTGGGTACTTGGAGACAAAACGTTGGACTATTAAATTTAACACATGTGCCATGCAGGGCACATGTGTTAAATTGCCCAGTCTCAATGCTGCCAACAGATTGCTTCCATTGTCACACACCACTTTTCCGATCTGCAGTTGGTGTGGGGTCAGCCACCGATCGGCCTGTGACTGCAGAGATGACAGGAGTACAGATCCGGTATGGTTTTTGCTTTCCAGGCACGTCATCCCCAAGACAGCGTGACAACGGCGTACCTGGCACGTCGAATAGCCTAGGGGGAGCTGGGGGTGCACAGGTGTGGAGGAGGAGAAGGAGGACCCAGCAGCAGAGTAAGAAGAAGAAGAGGAAGAAGACGAGGTAGAGAGCGATGGAGGAGTAGAGGTGGTGGCAGAACCGCGTGCAATCCGTGGCGGTGACACCAACTCCACTGTTGTTGTTGAGCTACCCATTCCCTGCTTCCCAGCCATTACCAAGTTCACCCAGTGGGCAGTGTAGGTGACATACCTGCCCTGACCATGCTTGGAGGACCATGCGTCAGTAGTCATATGGACCTTTGGCCCAACACTAAGTGACAGAGATGCGGTAACTTGGCTCTGCACATGTTGGTACAGGTGTGGTATTCCCTTTTTAGAAAAAAAATTGCGGCTGGGTACCTTCCACTGCGGTGTCCCAATTGCTACAAATTTGCGGAAGGCCTCAGAGTCCACCAGCTGGTATGGTAAAAGCTGGCGGGCTAAGAGTGCAGACAAGCCAGCTGTCAGACGCCGGGCAAGGGGGTGACAGTCAGACATTGGCTTCTTACGCTCAAACATGGCCTTCACAGAAACTTGGCTGGTGGCAGATGACTGGGAATGGGAACAGGTGGTCAAGGTGGAAGGCGGAGTGGAGGGTGGTTCAGACGGGTCAAGGAGAGCAGAGGTAGAGCAGTAAGATGCTGGACCAGAAGGAGTGTGGCTTTTAGTTTGCCTGTTGCCTTTGAGGTGTTGCTCCCAAAGTGCTTTGTGCTTGCCGCTCATGTGCCTTCGCATAGAAGTTGTACCTATGTGGCTGTTGGGCTTACCAAGGCTCAGTTTCTGACTGCACTCATTGCAAATTAAAATGCTTTTGTCAGAGGCACACACATTAAAAAAATCCCACACTGCTGACTTTTTGGAAGTGTGCGATCTGGCGGTAACAGTAGAAGTTGGCGGCATTGGCGGCAATGGCGGGTGCGTTGGCCGGCTGAACACAGGTGCCGATACATGTTGTTGCCCTACTGATCCCTGCGGGCTGTCCTCCCTGCTTCTTCTAAGTCTTATTCTCCTACTGCCTCTCTGACTCTCCGTCTCTCCATCTGAACTACCCTCCTCTTGCTCTCTTCTACTAGGCACCCACAAAACATCAATCTCCTCATCATCATTCTCCTCAGATGCATCAATTTCTTCTGACACATCACAGAAGGAAGCAGCAGCGGGGACCTCCTCCTCATCACTCATTATGTCCATCTCTGTCGTTTTCTCTGCCAGAATTAAATCTGGTGTAACGTCCTCATCTCCTTCATCTTCTTCTGGCAATAATGGTTGCGCATTACTCAGTTCAAGAAACTCATGGGAAAATAACTCCTCTGACTCCAGTGAAGAAGGGGCACCGGTGGTGGAGGAAGTGTTACGTGGGGTGGCCATAGCAGTGGAGGATGAGGAGGATGTTGTGGTAAAGTTAGAAACGGTAGAGGATGGGGTGTGCTGTGTAAGCCAGTCAACTACCTCTTCAGCATTTTGGGAGTTCACGGTCATTGGCTTTTTAAAACTGGGCAATTTGCTAGGGCCACAGGATTGCATAGCAGCACGGCCCCTAGCACGGCCTCTGCGTGGCGGCCTGCCTTTGCCTGGCATTATTTTTAAAAAAACAACAACAACAAAAACTCAGTTGGTTTTTCTGGAAACGATAATACACACAGCTAGATGGCAGTTTGAAGAAAACAGTGTGCAAATAATGCCTACAAGATCAACGTATACACTACTACAGCGGTGGATACGGATTACGTAAAATATATGAATGCTGCTTGAAAAAAAGTAACTCAAGTGGTTTTTCTAGAGACGATAATATTATCAATATTTAGACAAAATGTGAACAAGCTCACACAGCTAGATGGCGGTTTGAAGAAAACACTGTGCAAATACTGCCCACAAGATCAACGTATACACTACTACAGCGGTGGATACGGATTACGTAAAATATATGAATGCTGCTTGAAAAAAAGTAACTCAAGTGGTTTTTCTAGAGACGATAATATTATCAATATTTAGACAAAATGTGAACAAGCTCACACAGCTAGATGGCGGTTTGAAGAAAACAGTGTGCAAATAATGCCTACAAGATCAACGTATACACTACTACAGCGGTGGATACGGATTACGTAAAATATATGAATGCTGCTTGAAAAAAAGTAACTCAAGTGGTTTTTCTAGAGACGATAATATTATCAATATTTAGACAAAATGTGAACAAGCTCACACAGCTAGATGGCGGTTTGAAGAAAACAGTGTGCAAATAATGCCTACAAGATCAACGTATACACTACTACAGCGGTGGATACGGATTACGTAAAATATATGAATGCTGCTTGAAAAAAAGTAACTCAAGTGGTTTTTCTAGAGACGATAATATTATCAATATTTAGACAAAATGTGAACAAGCTCACACAGCTAGATGGCGGTTTGAAGAAAACAGTGTGCAAATAATGCCTACAAGATCAACGTATACACTACTACAGCGGTGGATACGGATTACGTAAAATATATGAATGCTGCTTGAAAAAAAGTAACTCAAGTGGTTTTTCTAGAGACGATAATATTATCAATATTTAGACAAAATGTGAACAAGCTCACACAGCTAGATGGCGGTTTGAAGAAAACACTGTGCAAATACTGCCCACAAGATCAACGTATACACTACTACAGCGGTGGATACGGATCTCGTAAAATTTATTATGGCTGCTTGAAAAAAGTCACTCCGGTGTTTTTTCTGGAGACGGTAATATTATGGATATTTAGACAGAATGTGAACAAGGTCACACAGCTAGATGGCAGTTGGTTGAATAACACACTGGGCAAAAAATGCCTACAGGGCAAATAATGCCTAAAAGGTCAACTTATACACTACTACAGCGATGGATACGGATTACGTAAAATATATTATGGCTGCTTGAAAAAAGTCACTCCGGTGTTTTTTCTGGAGACGGTAATATTATGGATATTTAGACAGAATGTGAACAAGGTCACACAGCTAGATGGCAGTTGGTTGAATAACACACTGGGCAAAAAATGCCTACAGGGCAAATAATGCCTAAAAGGTCAACTTATACACTACTACAGCGATGGATACGGATTACGTAAAATATATTATGGCTGCTTGAAAAAAGTCACTCCGGTGTTTTTTCTGGAGACGGTAATATTATGGATATTTAGACAGAATGTGAACAAGGTCACACAGCTAGATGGCAGTTGGTTGAATAACACACTGGGCAAAAAATGCCTACAGGGCAAATAATCCCTAAAAGGTCAACTTATACACTACTACAGCGGTAGTAAAATAAAAAAAAGTAAAATAAAAAAAAAATGAATATTAAAAAAAAAAAAATTAAAGTTGGTGCTGCTGAACTACTAGGAGCAGCAGATTAGCACACCAGTCCCACTCCCTAACACTGCTAGACTAATAGCACTGGGCTCTTATAGTAGTAGTAGTAGTAGTAGTAAAACAACAAAAAAATAAATAAAAGCAGTCCTTACAAGGACTACTGTTATTGCAGCAGTCAGCAGATGAGATCAGAAGCAGGACAGCTGCCCACTGCAGCTACATACAGAGCACTGCAGTAGAAGGTAGATTACTAGCCAGCAAAGCTAGCTAAGCTTAAATGTCCCTCAAACCCCTGCAGACTTCTGTCCCTCCAATAACAGAGCAGTATCAAAACGATTACTAGCCAGCAAACTTTCAACTGTCCCTGAAATCACTAACAGGCAGCAGCTCTCTCCCTACACTATCTCTTCAGCACACACAGGCAGAGTGAAAAAACGCTGCAGGGCTTCGGTTTTTATAGGGAAGGGGAGTGGTCCAGGGGAGAGCTTCCTGATTGGCTGCCATGTACCTGCTGGTCTGGGGTGAGAGGGCAAAAAAAAGCGGCAACAATGGCGAACCCAAAATGGTGAACGTCGCGCGACGTTCGCGAACTTCCGGCGAGCGCGAACACCCGATGTTCGCGCGAACAAGTTCGCCGGCGAACAGTTCGCGCCATCTCTACTGCTAATATAAAGAAATGGAAACAATGGTGTCACCTGCTGGTCTGTACTTTCAAATGACCTGACAGTCGGCAGAAAATTTCAGAAAAAGATAAACAGAAGTCTTTTGATGTTTTCTGTAGTGATGGGCGAATTTGGGGCGTTTCGCTTCGCCGAAAAATTCTCGAATTTCCTGCGAAATTCTCAAAACAGTGAAAAATTTGCGAAGCGTCTCGTTTTTGATGCCGGTGAATTTTTGCGCCGGATTTGCAAATTTATTCGGCCGCGGCGAATAGCGTAAATTCGCCGCAAATTTGCACCTGGCGAATAAATTCACCCATCACTAGTTTTCTGCCTAGAAAAGGTCAGTCTAAGAACTGACTGAGCAGTCATTTCCACTGCATAATTTTAGCGTGTAAACATTGCTAATATCTTGAAAATGAGACAAAAAAAATAACATAAACGTTCCTGGAAAAGCATTCTCTGCATTCTTACACAAATGTGTTTTTAAGGGTTTACATATCCCTTGAGGAATGGAAATAATATTCTGATTACAAACAGCATAACTCAATAATAAGATAAACCAAAGAATAGAATAAAGAGAATTTTGCATTTAGAAATGAATATGTATAGCAAGTCTACTGCATAGCCTTGAGGCTACTGCTGGCTCAAAATGCGTTATTGTTACAGAAATTTGTATGCATTAAAATGATTTTGAAACAGATATGTTTAGAGAAAATAATGTGTTAGTTGGAAACCTAACAACTTATACCTCTGAGTTTTGGCAAATGCCACAGCAACATACCCTATTATAAGAAAAAAAGTACGATTTGAAATGGTTTCCAGGTGGGCGACCAAGATTTTTACACTTTTGCTCTGAGGAAATATTCATGTAAATTTTATCCAAGACACCTCTAACAGTTGGCACCCAGAATTTAGAACCAATGCCAAGCACCCTGGTCTCTGCTTGTGCTTCCGCCTGTAGCAGCTGCCTTTGGCCTCAGGAGGAGCTCTCAGCTACTCTGATGCCACCAGGTCTTAAAACAAGAGGTGCAAGGCGAAAGGTTCTAAACAAGCGAAGGGGCACAACTGTAAGCAAAATCTTTGGGCAGAAGGTCGGAGTGCAAGGTGTTTAGACAGAATCGCAGTCGGAACAGGCCGGGTCGAGGCAGGCAGAAAGTGAGCGTAAACAAATCAGGCCGAGTCTGGGCTGGCAGAGTTCAAAGCGTGGTCAGGCAGGCAAGGGTCAAAACCGGGAAATCAAATAGATGGATAAAGCAGAAGAGATAGACGGATTTCAGGCAATGGATCAGGATACAGAGGTCAGAATCATCAGGAACAGGCCGGGTCACAACAGGTAGTCATAATCAAGATCAGAATAGCAAAAGCTAACAGCACCAGGAACAAATCCTATAACGGGCAAGGATTTTACACGTACAGTAGATGTCCCTTTTAAACATTTGACACGACACCAGGCCGCATGTGCCTTTAAATACAGGAGGCACTCGCGCCTTAGGAAAGTTTCACTGAGGAGGAAGACATCGTAGTGGGCGTCCCTTCCGTCCCCCCACTAGACTAACAGGGCGAGTCTCTTTTATTACAACACCATACTGACTCGTAAATCAAAGAACCTTTAGCTAAACGGGATTCCTGATTTTGGTGAAAATTCCTCCATTGGTGAAATTGCCCCAAAATATGTCTAGTTAGCCTTCTACAATGGATGATGACAGTTCCTGGATGCCTGCCATAACTTTGGAGACTAAGGCATACAGTATCTGCTACTCAAGTTGAATTCAAGACAATTAACCCCAACACAGCAGTTCAATGTTTTCTATAAATAGTTATAAAGTTAAGCATATTTTTAATTTTAAATAAAGTACATTCCACATTGGGGTTGCCATATTCTTATTTGTTTTAAACCCAGGAAAATGACATCACATATTTGTGAAAAAACTTATTCTGTTTCAATATTTTTAAAGTTCAAACACTCAGGAAATCATTGCCTCTATGGAAGTCAAATGCTCTGCCACAGTTCAGGAGAAAAAATACACAGATTTCACCATTCAACACCTTAATTATTGAGAAGATTGAAGTCAACAAGGCTAATCTGATATATGAGAATAATTGAGGTCAACTTGTAGGCAACTGAGAGTGCAAGAATTACTTTGTATAAAACACAAACTAAATTATAATCTTCTCTCTAGGAAAGATAACTACCCCCGGTTCATAACATACTTACATTTTTTATAAATAATAATAGACAAGGGGAATTAATGCAGTGTTTTAAATAACCTTTAGCTTTTTAGTATAAAATAAATAGGTATACAGTGGCAGATAAAGTCACACCATAAACATATTATTGCTGCCTACATATTTTATTTTCCTTTAATAGCCAATGAACACAGAACATCGCTAATGACCTAATGAGATATTTTAAACCCACACGGATGAAAATGATTGCCATAATGGGTCAAATAGAATGTATTTCTGTGCACATGGGCTGCTTTTAACCACAATGCTGTACATTTCAGAAAAAGATAATATAAATCAACTTAAATAATACATAATGTGTCTACAAATTATGTCAATAGTATGTTCCAGATGTTAACCCTTTCAGTGCCAGCAGAATTTTACATTTTGGTAACGCAAAATGCCAGCCGTTTTTGAAACATTTTGTGCTCGCTCACTTTAGGGGAGACCTATAGTTCACCTAGGGTGAAACTAAGCTTTCTAAATCTGCCTGAGTTTTCATGTATTTCCAACTCTGGAAAAAGATTTTCAGCGCTAAATACCAAAAAAAAGTAAAATTCCTATTTTTCCTAGTATATGAATTTATACCAGAAAAATGTTTCATTTTACACATGAAATCCAACTGATTTGGAAAGCCTTATGTCTCTCGAACATGCCAATACCAGACATGTATAGTTTTAGAGAGATTTAGGACTTCTGTACAGCAAAAATTCCTTGCAGTATTTTACCGAATTTTGAAAGCATTCCAAAATGGGTAACTATGGGGCAAATTCACTAAGATGCGAAGTTGCGCCAGGCACAACTTCGCCGCACTTTGCCGCACTTCGCCAGGCGTAGTTTCGCCAGCGCGCCACAAATTCACTAAAATCCGAAGTTGCGCACAGGGGTAGCGTAAGGTTGCGAAGTTGCGCTAGCGTTGATTCGCTATGTAAAGCGAAGTTACGCTAGCGAAGGCTAATTTGCATATGGCGCAAAATTCAAATTTCAATGGAGGAACACGTATCAGCACTACAAATGCCTAGAAAACCTTCAAATCAGCAAATAAAAATTTTATTTTGCCCTACACATGTGCCCACTGTCTAGGTAAGTTGCCATGAGTCAGAAAATGTAGGGGGGAAGGAGGGGAGCCCTAAAAAAAAATTCGATCTTTTTCAGCCTATCACCCATCATGTAGAAAAGACGCCAGCGTTTTCTGGGATTTTTTTATGAAACAATCCCTATCTACTTTATTGCGCTTCGCCAGGTCTGAGGTGGCGAAGGAAGTCTAGCGTAAAAGTTAGCGTTCAGTACACTGCGCAAGTTAGTGAATTTGCGTAGTTACGTCGCTAGCGAAAATTCGCCTGGCGTAAGGATGCGAAGTAACACTAGCGAAACTACGCCAGCGTTCGTTAGTGAATTTGCGCAGTAACGAAAATGCCAAATTAACGCTAGCATTCGGCGCTTCGGCGCTTAGTGAATTTGCCCCTATGTCTCTCTACTTCTAACTTCCAAACATCAAAGCTTGTCTGAACATAGCGGTTTTTATAATAAAAAAAAAAATCTAAATTCTGAAAAATCACTTCAAATGAGAAAATCTTGGTAAGAAAATGCAATCTCATTTTTTTTTTAATTTGTGTTATTCAAAAAAAAATCTAAACATATGGAAAATTGTAATGAAAAAAAAAAAGACAGCTAAATCTGATGAGATTCTCTAAGGGGCACATTCACTAAGCTCGGGTGAATGAATAGAGGGAAAAAAACTCGAATTTCGAGGAGTTATTTTGTGCTCCTCGACTATCAAATTGGCATAAATTCGCCTGAGTAGAATGATTCAAATAGATTGAGCGAAAAACGCTGTGACTATTCGCCCATTCGATAGTCGAAGTACTGTCTCTTTTAAAAATCATTTGACTGCCTACTTCGTCAGATTAAACCTACCAAATTGCTTTAAAAGCCTATGGGAAAGTCCCATAGTATTTTTTTCTACGTTTTTGATCGAATAAAAAAGGCATTCGATCGATCATTCGATGGAATGAAAATCCTTTGATCGAATATTCGATCGCGCGACTATTCGCTGGCCGAATATTCGCCCATTCAACTATTCACCAGCGCGTAAATTCGCCCGAATTCCCTATTCGATTCTATCCCCAGTCGAATTTCGAGGGATTTAACCCCTCGAAATCCGACCCTTGATACATCTGCCCCTATGAGTCAGTGGAAGGTGTATTCGGGGTTTTCTACCCAAAATTAAAAAAACCTAAGTTCCTTTAAAAAAATAAATAAAAACATAATCAAACAATACTATTTTTATTGCAATCAGGCTTTTGGGATTCAATTTGTTGTCTACTCATTTGACAATTGAAAAGTAAAAAGTTTGATCACAAATTGTTTTTGCAATAAGAATTAGAATTTTTTTTTTAAATCAATACATTTATGAGGATAATTCAGATCAACTTGTGGGCGACTGAGAGTGTAAAAATTACTTTGTACAAAACATGAATGAAATGTTTACAGTATCTCTCCAGTAAAAATATGCAATAAGGATTCATACAAAAATAATTTTTTTTAATCAAAATGTTTCAACAAAAATATAAGTTTCCCACTCTTTCAAGAAAACTTTATTCATAGGAAATAAACAAGTTTACAGAAGACATACGTTTAAGTGTCAGTACTAATTGTCTCACATATTCGTAAACCATTGTAGATCAAGATTGCGTATAGTAGAATAAACAGCTAACATTAGAGATAGGCAGAGAAAGAGTAAGAAGGGAATGAAAAGGATAGGGAGAGAATGGGGGGGGGAGCTTGAAGGCAAAAATCCTGCATAACAGTTTCAAGTTACAGTTTCTTATGAATATGCAAATAGGAGATCCAGGGCTGCCAGGTCAATGTAAAATTATCTTTTTTCTCAGCTAGATAAGAGGTCAGTTCCTCCATAAGGTAGATATATTTTACATTCGTGATCCATTCCTCTAAGGACGGGGGAGTAGCTACTCTCCAATGGTTTCCCACTCTTTCTGTTATGTATTCACTGTTTAAAATAGCCCAAAGTTGAAAGGGAAAAAAAAAAACATACAGAGATACCGATTAGGTTAAATACAGTTAAAATTTTTCTTTATTTTAATGAAAATTATACTAGAAGGTTTCCAGTGCATATAACTCAACAATGTTTGTTTAAATGACCTGTATTTAACTATTCGTCTGCAGAAGACAAGGAGTTATTGGAGAGGGCACTCAGCCCTATATTACGTGTAAACAGATAAGTATGCTTTCTTTATGTACTGTGCAGAGCTTGGCTGTTTTTCAGCAATGAGGCAGATAAACACAGTGTGATTATTTAATTAGGTCTGCAGGAACCATTTTGTGAATGCCAGAGAGAAAAAAGAGTAATAATTACTTATTGGAACAGAGGAACCTGTCTTAGAGAGGACAAAAAGGGAAGGATTTGTACCTGGCATCCTACTGCTTCTACCAATGTTGATTGAATCTCAGGGATATTGTCTGAATAATCCAAATTGTAAAGGATAGAATATCACAGAAATCATTTAATTTTCATTTAATCATTGTATTTTTGCATGAATTATTTTAAAATAATATGAAAAGACAGAAACAGATTGTAAGGAGTAATTAACCCAATTTTGGCATCTCAATGTAGAGGATCTACAGAGGGTCTGTTCTGTTTTCTATTAAGATGTTTTTGTGGTTTAGAATGTTACTATAGAATGTTTAGAATGTTACTATACAGAGTGAGTTTAAGATATTTTTGTGGTTTAGAATGTTACTATACAGAGTGAGTTCTTCACAAAAAGCATCTCAACTTCTTTGGTTCTATCTATGAAGAAGGCCACTCTGGATGGGGGCTACAAGAGTCCTTTCTGGAGTCCACTCCCAGCATGGAATCTAGACTCCTACAGAGGGAAGGGTTTGTAGAGTGATGGGTGAATAGGTTGCATCTTTGAGCAAAACAGGTTATGGACGAGTGGGGATACGGTGCCCCATGATTTCTGAAGGCAGCATTGGAAACAAACTACTTATTGTCAACTGTTCTGATCTGTAGGAAATGCTAATAACATACCCCCTAAGCAGCCCTTTGTTTATTCAGAAGAGTACAATAGTAGCGATCCACAACATGAGTGAACATATATCTGCACTCAGCACTCAGGCCTATCAGTGGAACATCACTGAATTAAAATTTTCACTAATTTGGTCCAAGGCCCATTTCTGCCTCTTAATGAAAATGTATTTATCCAACATTCTACTTACACCATGACCTGTTTCTCTTGCAAGTGAAACTTCAACTGACATGTGTTGTCTCATCTTATTACATTATATAGAAGTCTTAATTAGCTGGACTGGCCTGACAGATGTTTATAGGGATATGTCTATAAATTGAGCATTGGTTCTACTTGAGTGTTGATTCTACCATTAGTCATACAAGTTCAGTCTTTTAATGTATGATTACTCTTATTGCCTACATGTGTAAAGATTTGCAGAGTAGAATCGTTATCCACCCCAAGAGCTCATTGTGTCCTGAGACACCTTTTAAGTGCATCAAGTGATCCTACAATAAAGAGTTTACTATGTAGACTACATTTTAGTACAGATATGGAATTCGTTATCTGGAAACCCGTTGTCCAGAAAGCTCCAAATTACAGAAAGGCTGTCTCCTATATATACTCCATTTTATCCAAATAATCCACATTTTTAAAAATGATTAGCTTCTTTGTAATAATAAAACAGTACCTTGTACTTGATCCAAACTAAGATAAAATTAATTCTTATTGGAAACAAAACCAGCCTATGGGATTTATGTAATGTTCACATGATTTTCTAGTAGACAAGGTATGAAGATCCAAATTACAGAAAGATCCATTATCCAGAAAACCCCAGGTCCTGAGTATTCTGGATAACAGGCCCCATACCTGTAGTATAGAAGGCTTACCACATGCAAGTAGCAACTTTGCTACTAAATCCGTTTTTTATTATTTTTACAAGCGGTAGTAGTTTCAGTGTTATCATTATTAATAATAATAATAATAATAATAATAATAATAATAATATAAGCTCGATTGTGTGGTTTACTAGACTAAGGATATTCACAGTGGGAACAATAATGTGAACACTTGTTTAGTATGGGAGTATTTGAATGGGGGGAAATTAGATATTGCTCCAGTATATTAAAACAATAACAAGGCATCCAACAGTTGGTGTAACTTTTACAGAGAAGAAGTTTAAATATTTGTTTAGGGATTCAATTCAGGAATTTGTTTTGAGAAGCCATTTTAACAGTGGTCACTGGGATACTGTGAGAGTCAGATCTTGTCAACAATTAACTTGAATTTGATGAAGAAGTGAGTAGAAAGTTGGAAAGTGATGTTTCAGTAAATTCGGTCCACTTACATTTTGAAAAGGCATTTGATACAGAGCCATATAAACAATTAATGTTAAAACTGATATCTTTTGTGCTTGGCAGTGCTCCTTGTACAAGGATGATAAACTGACTGAAGATTTTGTACAGAGTGATGTTGTCAATGGCTTTGGCTTATTCTATAATTGGACTCAAGCTAAAAGAGGGTTTTTAGCTCTTCACTGTTTATAGATGACATACATCTATGTAGAGTTATATAATTGCTACACACAACTTTGTCCAGGGTATGAAAAGGCAAAATGTTTTAGGGTAGCTACCCTAAAACATTTAGCACCACTGTAGTTAGTGCCATTTTGTAGAAAAATTTGCTGTCTTACCCTATGGGTGAGTTGGAGTTCTATTGGTGTAAATTTGGCAAGTGATTCTACAAAAAGTATAAAAGTTGGGTGGTGGTGTATTTTTTTTATTCATCCTCAGAAGGATTGATGTTTGCTTAGAACATCAGAGTAGTAAAGAGTGAAATATTACGCCAAGTTTTGCTGTGAAAAAGACACTTATAGGCTTCAATGGGTGAAAACAATTGTCACAAAAAAAATTGTCTTCCATAGACTTCAATGCATTCAGTGATTTTTTCGCCATTTTGCAAATTTTTGATGAAGCCAAATAAGTTAGATTCGCCCTTCGCTACAAAGGCTATATTAATAGAACGGGAGAACAGAACCCTTTTGTGAAAGTTAAAGTAACTAGAGATCCCATCTCCCCTGTCCAATACCACATTAGCTTGGCCTCCCAATAATGGTCTGTTCATCTTGAGAAATATCAGACTAGCACATTGGGATTCTCATGAGCCATCTCACTAGATTTTCTCTAACAAGTGACTGAGCATGGGCAGTTGTCACTAGGCCAATGTTCAACTGCATATGCTCAGTGTTGGTAATTTTTACATAAAAAAATGAAGTTATAGCAAGATGGTGCCTGTGAACCTTACTGCTTCTTCTCAATGTATGTGGTGACCAGAGCATCATTGGGTGGGCAACCTGGTGTAATTCTGGAGGGGGACTTTCCAGGTAAACAAACTTTCATGTAAAGGGTTTTTTCTCCTTTAAAGAAATTGGGTTAGTACCCTTGGTAAGTAATCAACTAGAGCAGGAACTCAAGTGCATATATGTTTAGAGCAGTGATCAACAACCAGTGGCTCATAAGCAACACGTTGCTCACCAATTCCTTAGATGTTGCTCCAGTGGCCTCAAAGCAGGTGCTTATTTTTGAATTCCTGGCTTTGGAGGCAAGTTTTGGTTTTTATAAAAAACTAGGTGTACTGCTAAAAAGAGCCTCATGTAGACTGTTTGTCTACATAGGAATACCAAATAGCCGATAACAGCCCTTATTTGACCCCACTAGAAACATTTTTCATGGTTGCCTTACTCCCCAATTCTTTCTTTGGGGACTTAGAGGAGCCCATGCCTACCCTAAGATGGTGCAATCTAAATATTGGAATACAAGTGCAACTTATATCCTTACACTGAACTCACTTTTTTTCTTTCTTTTTTTGAAACTTATATTTTTATTTGTGGTCATACTGTATAAGGCAGTAAACATTGCAAATGGAACACTCATCAGTGCATACTATCAATATTACACAAATGGCTGTTTTGCGAGCGTTCTGCAGTTGATATAATGAGGGAGCCAAATTGTATGTAAATATAAAAAAGAAAAAAAAAAGGAAAATAAACAGGAACATTGCAAGTTACTAACATGCATACAAATTGGATGCTTATGTCAACAGTGTGGTTAAATCTGTGAGCAATTGCTTTTTTTGCAGTTTGGCTCCATTAGGCGGATGGCAGCTGGGTGTTACCAATCTACCTACAATCCTACAGTCGGACAATGCAGCTCCCTTAGGTCCCATACATCCTTGTATTGTTCCAGTCTATTATGTAGTGTGGCAATGCCATATTAGAATACCTTGTTAGTATTTACCCTTTTTATCACTTCTGCTAGGGTAGTTGGAATTGCAGTTTTCCATTTGGTTGCAATAGCTGTAAGAATCTGGTTAACCAGGCTTTGGCCACCATTTGAGAGATTTTGCTGAGGCTACCCCAATAACATTGTTGCAAGGTCCAGTGGAATCTGTCGGGAAAAAATCTGGCTTAGATAATTGGTTAGTTCTTTCCATAGGGGCTGGATAATTGGGCAGTCCCAAAATTTATGGACCAATGTTTCTTGTGTTCCACAAACCCTACAGCGGGTCAAGGGCGAGTCTGAGAAGAGTCTGTGAAGTTTATCCGGAGTGTGGTAACAAAACATCAAAATTTTAAAGATGTGTTCCTTTTGCTTGACACATACTCATACTTCTGGCATTCTCCCGAACTTTAGCCCAGTCTGCCACAGATAGCAGATGTGGAAGAACAGCTTCCCATTTGTCCATATACTTATGTCTGCTCTGAGGGCTATTGGAAGGGAAGGTAAGTATTTTGTAGATGGTTGAGATTAGACCCTTTTGTGGGAGGCCTCTTCTTGCTAGGATTTCAAATGCTGTTGGAGAGTGAGATTTCATAAATCTTGCATATGGCTGTATAAAGTAGTGCAGCTGGAAGTATTCATAGTGCTTCAGACATGTAGGGCCTTGTCCTTTAGCTTCTGGAATGGAAGCAATGTGTGGTCACAAGGGTCCAGCATCTCATTGACAGTAGGATTGTAAATCTCACTCCATCTTGTGTAATAAGAGGTGGCCATGCCCGGAGGGATGCTCAGGTTCCTAAGTTACAGTAGATGACATTTCTAGACCATTTTAGATCAAGTTATTTTTACATTTGAGCCTTTCCCAGATTGACAAGGTGACTTGCATTGTTGGTAACAGGGAAGTGAAGATTCCTTTGGCCCCGGTATTAGACCAGATTGCTGAATTGAGATGGAAATCCATGGTCACACTATT
Source organism: Xenopus petersii (assembly GCA_038501925.1). NCBI lineage: Eukaryota > Metazoa > Chordata > Amphibia > Anura > Pipidae > Xenopus > Xenopus petersii. The sequence goes on from CM076677.1 coordinate 107,330,775, forward strand.
TTCAATTTGGGCCCAAATGAATTGTGATGACCAAGTTGACCATGCAAGTAACTGTCTCAATTGTGTAGCTTCAAAGTGTTTCTGTATGTTAGGTACACCCAGACCAACATGCCTAGTTGCTGACATAATTATTGATTTAGCGATTCTATGTCTCCTGTGGTCCCAGATAAAATCATTAAACAACATTTGAACATCTTTCAACACCTTAGCTGGTAGTGTTACTAGTAGTGTTGAGAATAGGTATATATACTTTGGCAGTATGTTAATTTTTAGGGCTGCAATTCTCCCAAACCAGGAGATCGTGCTTTGGCTGCTGACAGAGGTTCAATACTCAGGGCATATAACAAGGGCTATAAGGGGCAGCCCTGGCGGGTTCCATTAGAAATTGTAATCGGCTTGCCTGATTGGGTCTGGTAGTTTTAAATAGGTTATAGAGACACTATATAGATTTCGTAGGGCAAGTAACTATGGACCAGTAAGATTCAGGTGTTCAAGTAGAGTGAACAAATAAGACCAATTCAGCCTGTCAAAAGCATTCTCGGCATCTAAGCTTAAAACTAAGGACAGGGTGCTTTGTTTATTTATTATTTCAATGAGATCGATAACATGTCTAGTGTTATCTCCTGCTTGTCTTCCTTGAACAAAGCCCACCTGATCTCTGTGTATAAGCTTTGGTAATATCGGAGCCAGGCGGTTTGCGAGAATCTTGGAAACAAATTTTAAGTCGGAGTTTAAAAGTGCAATTGGTCTGTAGTTAATGCACTTAGTAGGGTCCTTATTCTCTTTTAATAATAAAGATAAATAAGACAACAGAGAGGTGACTGGGATTGGTGAACATTGTAAGTACTTATTGAACATGTTTAATAAGTATGAGGATAGTATTTGCTGAAACAATTTGTAATATTTATATCTGAGGCTATCTGGGCCTGGGGTTTTGCCATTAGGCATTCTTTTAAGGGTGGAAGCCAGTTCGTCTGAATCAATTTCTTTCTTTAGAATTTGCAGGTCTTCCTCTGCAAATTTAGGTAGCTCTTAGCCTTCAAGGAAATCCATTATACTTGTTGTTTGTTCTTGTTGGCTAGCTATTTGTGGTGTGAGATTATAAAACTGTTTATAGTACTTGTGGAATCTAGCACATATCTGGTCTGGAATATACGTTAGTTGGCCAGTGGGCAGCTGAACATGATTTATTCTGGATTGGGCCTTTTGGTCTTGCAATTTCCTAGCCAATATTCTATGTTGCTTGTCAGATTTTACATAATAAGTTTGCCTTGTCCAGATAATGGCTTTTTCTGTAACTTTAAACTTAAGAGCTGCTAGCTTTTCTTATTTCTTTCTTGCTGGGATTCTAATTCCCTTAAGCGTTTTATTTATTTTTTTCTTGCTGGGATTCTAATTCCCTTAAGCGTTTATGTAATGCCAAATACTTTGAGGTAGCTGCCTTCTTTTTAAACACTGACTGCGCTATTAGGTGTCCTCTAATGGTTGCTTTGTGTGCTTCCCATAGTACAGATAGTGAGTCTACCGTTCCCTCATTCAGTTGGAAATATTCCTTAAGTTTGGATTATATAAATGTATAGGTTTCCTTTTCATGCAGTATAGTCTCATGGAGTCGCCAAAGTGGTTCCCTTGGTGGTTATTTGGCCAAATCCATGGAAAGTAGCAGTGGGGCATGGTCTGACCATGATTTTGGTAAAATATCTGCTGAGAAATGCAAGTGGAGACAAGGGTGTGAGAAAAAAAAATAATCAATGTGAGAATGGGTCTTATACAGTAGATTGGAGAATAATAGGTATATTGCCTGTCTCTAGGATGTGCAATTCGCCATGCATCGAAGAGGGAGGCCTGTTGTATAAGCTGTCTAAAGGATAACGATAAATTATGTGCTGTGCTAGCTGTAGAAGGGGATGACCTGTCCGCTGTTTGCGAAAAGGTTAAATTGAAATCTCCCCCTATAATCGTGTATGGAACATTGGACTATTGTGTTTTAACAATTACTTTCTTCAAAAAAACAAATCTGCCTCTTATTAGGGGCATAGGCATTGGCTAATAATATAGGTACACCTGCATATTTACCTAACACGCTTAGGTAATGACCCTTCGGATCTCTGAAAATCTGGTTCACCAGGAGCAGGCAACTTCTGTGTTTGAGTATAGCTACACCTGCCCTTTTATAGGGTCCTGAGGCATAGTATGTGGTAGGGTAAAATTTAGAACACAGTGTGCTAGAGTCATCACTAGAAAAATGAGTTTCTTGAATAAAGGCAACTTCTGCGTCTGATGCTAAACATTAGGTATCTTTTATGTATGCTGTTAAGGCCCTTAACATTCAATTATATAAACTTAGCCATAGTTAATTAACATACAAATCCTATTTCCAGAATGCTCCATAGTATATTGATAAGATTTCCAGGGGATACCCAAGAGTTGCCTAAGTAACAAACTTGTAATTAAAATCCACAGTTGTTCACACCAGTAAAATTTGGTATACACATTTAACCCCATTAAGCATCTAGTATTAAAGGAGAAGGAAAGGCAAATTATAAATACGCCTCTAATCAAATGGCTTTTGGCAAAGCAACTTACATAGCCTTTTAAAAGTCTTCTCCATCCTATGTAGTGGAAAAAGTAGCACTGTTAGGCAGACTGCAGCCGTGGACTCGGGTGACATCACGCTGTACACTGGTTGCCTGTGTCCTGCTGCCAGAGGTAGCCTTGATGCCTATTCAGAGTAATTTCCAGCTACTGCATAAGTACTGTGGGTGCCTCCTTGCTCCTATTCATATTCAGATTTGTAATGAGCCATACGTCAGTAGTGACGCGCTCACAGAGTCAAGTTGGGGGTTTTTTTGGCGAATGCACAATACCGAGATGGAGGTGAAGGAAGCGTCCATTACCTTTCCAAGATGGCACCTGCCTGCCTTAATAAGCGCTGCACCCGATGAGATGGATTACAGACCATTACAGTGGCCTATGTGACTTGCTAACTTAGTGATTTGAGAGGCCTTGGGGTGTACATTAATGGGAGATAAGTATTTAATTTTGCCTTTCCTTCTCCTTTAATAAAAAAGAAACATGAACAAGTTGGCAAAATCATACAAACTATATATAAACAAAACAGTAGTAAATTGAAAATTGCGGCATGTCTTAGAGTAGATTGCAACTTTATCCCCAGCATGTTATAGGGGAGGGTTATGTACCGCTTTAATAGTTATGGAATTACCACTGGAGCTCTGCAGTAGTACCAATCTAGTAAAGAGTAAAAACCGTTCTTCAAGGTGGGGTATGGTAGTTCCAAATACAGTGAGTTCTACTGCTTGGAAACCAGGGACAATTCCCTGTTGACAAATCGCCCATCACATTGATCCTGTATGAAAAGTAAAAATAATTTGGCCTGGAAATAAACATGGACACGTTATTTATATTCCAAAAGGGGCTATTGTAGTATAGATTCTCAAGTGTCCTGTGGAGGAGAGGGGCTCAAGGCCAATCTTGCAGAGGATGTGGGGGTTTGGGACTTTCTGCCATTGCGGGCTTAGTTGTGCAGAACTCTTAAGCTGGCAATAGACGCAAAGATCCGATCGTAGGAATCAAGAATTCGTACCGTTTTTGGACCGTGTGTGGAGAGTCCCGTCATTTTTGTCATCCCACGGAGATTGGTTGGTTAAAAGATTTCTGTCGGCTGTTGATAATATCTCTGCATGTATTGCCAATTGTACGATTTTCAGTGGTTCACCAGCTTTGTTGGACATAACTGTCATACGATTGCTGTCAGGGGCAGAACATTGGCTCATCTGTTCTTTTACTACTTTATTTGTGGGGCTTCTGCCTGATCCTGTGCCCCCAGAAGTGGGGCTTCTGCCTTGTCCTGTGCCCCCAGAGGTGGGGCTTCTGCCTTGTCCTGTGCCCTGAGAAGGGGGGCTTCTGCCTTGTCCTGTGCCCGAGAAGGGGGGCTTCTGCCTTGTCCTGTGCCCCGAGAAGGGGGGCTTTTGCCTTGTCCTGTGCCCCGAGAAGTGGGGCTTTTGCGAAGTGGGGCTTTTGCCTTGTCCTGTGCCCCGAGAAGGGGGGCTTCTGCCTTGTCCTGTGCCCCGAGATGGGGGGCTTCTGCCATGTCTTAACACAGTGACTGTACCAACTCTTAAAATAACATTCAAAACCCAGGCACTCATGTGGAGGGCACCCGCGAGGGTGGAGTTGCCTATACCGTTGCCAAGTCCCAGGGCACCCGCCAGGGTGGCTCTGCCGAGCATCAGGGCACCAGCCAGGGTGGCTCTGCCGAGCATCAGGGCACCCGCCAGGGTGGCTCTGCCGAGCACCAGGGCACCCGCCAGGGTGGCTCTGCCGAGCATCAGGGCACCCGCCAGGGTGGCTCTGCCGAGTTCCAGGGTGGCTAATACTATAGCATCACCTCCTAGTTTGGCACCCATGTGGGTAGTTCTGCCCATAGCATTGCCAGTTCCCCAGGTGCATGAAAATGTTCGTCTCTGTGGCGCCTGGGAGTCGCCTTGTGAGGGGGGGATACTGTCAGGTATTGCTGGGATTCAAGCCGGGGACCTTTGGGTTTCTGGCTCGATGCCTTAACCATTTGGCCAGGTGAGCAGCCTGTAGGGTTGCTTGCTATGTATAACCTGGCCTCTGCAGTCCCAGCCCAGCTTCCGCCTGATTGGCCTCTCCAGCCCCAGCTCAGCTGCAGCCTGTTTGGCATCTACAGCCCCAACCCAGCTGCTACCTAGTTTCATCAGCCAATCAGGGCTGACTCTTCCCTATTTAAGGGTAGCTCTTAGACCACTCCTTGCCAGAGCATTGCATGGTTTTCCTAGTACTGCGGCAGCGCCCCTAACTAGGTAGTTCTAGCTCTTGCCCCTGTTCCCTTATTATTTTGCCTTGCCTTGTCTTACCTTGTCTTGTCTGCCTTGCCTTGTCTTGTCCTGCTTACCTTATCTTGTACCTTCCCAACCTTGACCTTGTTCCAACCCTACCTTGTACTCCTCTCTTGCTATCTTGCTCCACTCCTCTCTTGCTATCTTGCTCCAGTCCTCTCTTGCTATCTTGCTCCACTCCTCTCTTGCTATCTTGCTCCAGTCTCCTCCTGCTATCCTACTCTAATCTCCTTCCGCTCCAGTCCTGTCTTGCTATCCGCTCTAGTCCCCCTCTGCACTCTATCCCCAGTTTGATCTGATCTACGCCTGCACCGTCCCATCCAGTCTGTTCCTGTTCCACTCCTGCCCCGTTCAGTCTGTTCCTGTTGAGTCGTCGCCCTCTTCTTCCTGCCTAGTCTTGTCCAGTCCTGATCTTCGCCCTCTCCGTCCTGTTCTGCACCTGTTCCAGTCTGACTCTTCGCCCTCATCAACCTGTTCCTGCTTCCCTTCAAGTTTCCCCTAGGCACATACAGCTCCTGCCTCAAGGACTCGCCCTTTCCCTTCAGTCTCCACAGCTCCCTCTACCTAATCCTTGACATCTAGTAGCCAAGAGTCTGCTAATTTATCTGGGCAGAGGTGTATGCATAGCTCCTTCAGATATTTAGGGATCTCTGATGTTGAAACTTCCTCTGGGATGCCCCTAAATCTCAGATTTTACCTCCGTGACCTATTCTCCAAGTCCTCGCACATATCTCTTAGTTGCAACACTTCTTCCTTAAGAAAGGAGTTTTCCTCCTCTATATGTATAATTTGCTGGGCCATGTCATCAGTATATGTTTCAAGTTTACCCATACAATCTCCCAAGTCATTAATGTCCTTCTGCAGCTTCTTAATAGCCGTGTTGACTGCTGTTGAGACTGTTTGGGTAATAGCAGGTGTGAGAGTGGCCTGCAAGTGGGCTAACTAATCACTTAAAATTTGTGCTGCTTGTAATAATCTCGAAAATGTGGTGATTGTGGCAGCAGGGTAGGAGAGAGTGTGTGTGTGCAGGACTTACAGGTCACCATGGAGACAGCGCCAAACCACATGGGTTCACTGCTTGTGAGTCCGGGTCGGCGCCATCTTGTGAAGAGAAGCGTGCCTCTTGATGCCCCGGAGGTAAGGTGAAATAGTTGTGTGCTGATCTTGAACTCTCCTTCTGCCCATGTTGTTCTCCAGTTGATCCAAATCCCATTTACTAATTGCTGTTGCGCTTTTGGTAGCTAATGTGCCGGGCTTTATGGGATCAAATGTGCAGAGCTCTTAGTTCCAATGTCTGCTCTCCGCCATGTCCATGCTCTGCCCCCCACTTTTTTTTCTTTCTAATCTCAAGGCTGGTCCTTAAAGATCTACTGGCGGATAAGGCAATTGCTTGGCATTCTTGTATAAAGGTGAACTCCCTTTGATACTTTTAATAACTGCTTCTGAGGTGCCGCAGACACTTTTACTATTGTAATCGATGTATAATTGATATACAATTGATATAGAATTATGGAAGAGATCATTCCTCAAAGGGAATATCACCTCTACAGAAGTTACCGCATCAATATAAACCTCAAATTGAACTCATTTTGTAAAGGCACCTGGAATAAAAACTTGATAAGATATATAATAGAAATAAAAACTTAGAAGAGATTTTTCACAGTTAATCAATAGCAGTGAGGAGGTTTTGTTTGCAGATTTCATTCTTATCTGACACGGGGAAGCATGCCATAATTATACTGTAAATATATGATTAAGCTGAGAAAAACAATCATATATGAAAAGTTATTCTGAAAAGTTATTGAATTACTACTGGAAATTAAATACATAGATATAATTGTATAAAAGTGGGGGTTAAATTATACACTGGAAGCATCTGAAAAGGAGTAGTTATTGTGGGTAGTGTCAAAAGTAAAATCTGTAGATCTTAAAGGACTAGTACTGCTAAAAAGAGAAACTATAGATTTATATAGAGTTAAATTTTGAAAATCTGATCAACCAGCATCTAAAATGTATTTCTTGGCAGCAAAAGCCCTGTTTTATAAGGGAGAGCTTTGCAATTTATGATTGACAGCTGAGATATTTAAACACCTTTATAATGGGAATGGATGTTTTAATGAAAAAAAAAAGACTTTGGGCTCCATGTTTAATTTGCAAACGACTTTTATTATACCGCTTTTTATGTGTAGGTGAAAAAAGCAGAGAAGACAGTTCTCCATTGTACTCGCTGGCAGAACCCAGGGCAGGTGCTCCTCAGGAGCAAACTGCACCAGACCAGTGGCGGAACTACTGGGGAAGCAGGGGGTGCAAGCAGGCCAGGGCACGCACCCCCCTCAGGGCCCCCCGGCAGCCCACGCGCCACTGAAATCCGGGCCGTACGGAGGGGGGCGGGGGCCCGGCTGCGCGTTACGCACAGGGCCCTCCCCCCTCTAGTTACGTTACTGCACCAGACTGGGGTTATTCCAGCAAGTACCACAGAGCGATCCTCTTCCAGTTTCTTCTTTCTTCGTGGGTGTGCATACTCAGTAGAGCGAAAAGCCGAACTTTAAAGAAAAAGCTGGCAATTTCATTCTATTGCACATGCATATGCCCCGGGAAATTTGAAAACCGAAGAATAAGGAAAAAGATCGCTCCATGGTGCCCGCTGGGCCTGTGCACCAGCCTGGGGTGTCAGGTAAGTAAAAACAATCACTTGGAGTGCCTAACTTTTGGCACCCCCGAGTAGAAAATGCCTTTCCTTTTCCTTTAAAAGAACAGTTTACAGATGTTGTCTTTGCAACAACAACTACAACTTACCAACATTTTTCCAAATTTGCCTTTAGCTCTTTCTAAACCTGTCAGTCTGTCGTTAAGAGCCTCTGAACTTTTGCCTTGTACTAATGATTGTGCCCTTCAGAGAAGAGATTCCATGCCACTATAACAGGGCAGAACATGCGCTTTATCTCATGTCCGTTCCCATTATTTATCTCACCTAGGAACATGTGCAATCTAACATTTCCCTTAGCGATGTTAACCTCCCGTGCCTTGATAAAGAGGATTTCCCTTATGAGAGAATTGGTAGTATATTCAATTAGTGATGGGCGACTTTTTTCGCCAGGCATGGATTTGCAGCAAATGTCTGCACTTTGCCATCTGCGAATATTTCGTGAAACTAACAGGAAAATTCACAGTGGAAAAAATTGCTGCGTCAAAATGTGCCATTGACTTTAATGCATTTGGACAAAAGAGTCACACGTATAAAAGTTGACGATTGTGTCAAAATTGTCATGCGGCAAAATTATTTTGAAGCCAATTGACTTGACTTGCGTTTCACAAACTTTTTTCCGCTTCGAGAATGTTTTTGTAAATGCTGCAAATTTTTCGGCAAAGTGAAAACGGGACAGATTCGCTCATCACTACAGTATTTTCAATAGAATCGACATCTTGGCCTGTTTATTTTTTATAATGTAATTGCCACAAATAATAACGGTTTATTGTAATTATGATACAATGTTTCCTTATTACACACAGTCCTATCTCAGTATCCTGTAGGCAGCTTCAGAGAAACATAAATCAGAAAACCAAATCTCAGTTTCCTACTGACTTGTAGTCATGGGCGAATTTGCACCGTTTCGCCAGAAAAATTTCCGAATTTCGAACAAAATTTGAGAAACGGCGAAAAATTTGACGCCGGTGAAAAATGTTTTTGATGCCGGTGAATTTTTTCGGGCAAATTTTCGTCAGTGTGTCGCAAATTTATTTGTCGCAAATTCGCGCCTGGCCAATAAATTCGCCCATCACTACTGACTTGATCATAAAAAGTATTTAGTCATGGCTTAACTTAACCTTCATATAAAGTTCTTATATATATATATATATATATATATATATATATATATATATATATATATCTAGCAACAATCCCCTGTGTTGTTTTACTGCTATTTGTGCTTTTGAGGACCTTTTTACTTTGCTTTTCATATCACTAGTGCCTTTCTTTGTGAAGGAAAGCTTTCTGTTTATACAGCCTGACCTTGCATCTGTATTGTGTTTCTATGGTGTCACCCTATGTAATAAAGGATTTATTTTTATACCGCCCATTGGAAAATGTATACAGATGCACACAAAAACCTTACAGTGATGAATTCCATTTAAAGGACCAATGACATCAAAAAACATGAAATTATTTTAAAGTAATAAAAATATAATGCAGTGTTGCCCTGCTCTGGTAAAACTGCTGTGTTTGCTTCAGAAACACTACTATTGTTTATATAAATAAGCTGCTGTGTATTCATGGAGGCAGCCATTCAAAGGAGAAAAGGCTCAGGTTACACAGCAGATAGCAGATAAGCTAGAACATAATGGTGGTATCTGTTATCCACTATTTAACCTTTGCCATATAGACTTTTTTCAATTTCCACCATTGCTACACAGCAGCTTGTTTTTATGAACTACAGAATAGTAGTGTTTCTGAAGCAAACACATCAGTTTTACCAGTGCAGGCAATGCTACTTGATATTTTCATTACTTTAAAACACTTTCATTTTTTGGTAACTGTTCCTTTAATCTTCAATGAGCTTTAAATCAGAATTATCCAAGAGTGGAAGGAGCTGCTGCCTCTGGATTCCAGTTTAACTCCTACTGTCCTGCATAGGCTGGGAATCATGGTAGTTTGCAAATGGGAATGGGCACCTATTCCAATTAGAAGAAAGGAGGTTTCGGCTAAATATTTGGAAGGGTTTTTTTTTAGTGAGCTGGAAAGATATGGAATTCTCTCCCTGAATTATTCGTACAGGCTGATACATTATAAAGTAGCTTTAAGAAGGGGTTGGATATTTTTTTAGCAAGTGAGGTAATACAAGGTTATGGAAGATAGCTCAGGGTACAAGTTGATCCAGGGACTAGTCTGATTGTCATTTTGGAATCAAGAATTTTATTTTCCCCCTCTGAGGCAAATTGGAGAGGCTTCAATGGGGTTTTCACCTTCCTCTGGATCAACTGGCCGTTAGGCAGGTCACATATAGACTTAAAAGGTTGAACTTGAAGGACGTGTGTTTTTTTTCAACCTGACAAGGAAAAGCAACTTGTGCTTTTTTTTTACCAACATGGCTTCTAATTCAATTTACTTTGGTAAGGTTCATGGACTTTATAGCTAGGGTGTCAACCTTTTGTACCAGGCAGGGCAAAGCAGTAAAGGGTGGTTACATGATGTGAAAGAAACGGAGCTGTAGTGCAGAGTCAAGATGTCATTGAAAGCATTGGAAGAGAATTGAGTGAGTGGGGGGTTATAATAGAGTTGCCACTCCTGGACAGCCCAGGTTTTGGAAGGGATGTCTGGGTGAAAATTGCCTGTCCAGATTTCAAAATTAGGAAATCTAAACAGGACATTGAATTTAATTGCTGATCTCTACGTCATAATATTGCCCCCTGACTCAACAAACCCTCCCTGGATCGTCACCCACCCTGCCCCTGACATTACCCACCCTGCCTGTAGTTCATCCATGAAGTAGGCGTCAACCCTACCCTATAATACCAAACATTATTAATTTTGCCTTCTCCTTATAGATTGTGAGCTCTAAGGATACACTTTCAGGCAACATCACACACTGCACCCCAACTTAACCTGCCCTGCCCCCTGCCTGGAGTTCATCAATAGAAAAAGAGGCAACCCTACCCTATAGTCTCACACAGTATTAACTTTGCCTTCTCATTATAGATTGTGAGATCTAAGGGTACAGTTTCAGCCAGAATTTGCATGTTTGATGTGTAGCCCCTTCTGTTATACAGCATTGCAGAATGATATTGCTTGTTATGTTAATTATAATGTTTAGCTTGGTAAACCCTTGCATAGAATACACAGCATCATTTGAATAAACACTTCCTGTAATTAAAAAAATTTTCCACGTAGGAAATTGTGCTATGTCTTTGTGCTGTTCTCCAAAAAAACAGATAATAAATACCAGCATTGTGATATACAGCTATAATAGTAGTGCAGCAATATTGTTTTATGACACAGACACAACACAGCAATATTGTATTATTTCAAACTGTGATTTACAGTCCAAGCAGTGAGGTTTTATGGCAATATGTGATTAACAACATCGCAGTATTGCTTTATGGCACTAAGAGATTCTTATCACGGCTGTATTTCTTCAGAATAAAATCCGACATTATTTGCAATCGTTACCAAATCTGATTTTTTTTCCAGTGTTGAGGTTATTGTAGCGTGTAAACCATCCCAGGAGTTTGCTTTGTACTTTAGACTTGCTTTGCACAATGAAAAACACACCAGGGGGCAATGTATGATGGTGTCACATAAGAGGAACTCTGTCCTACTGCATCATACCCCTATCAATGGAGCAGAGATGATATAAGCATGCATCTAAGAGGTTTATTTTTAGTGGGCATCCAATGGGTACAATGGAGCCATCTTTTTTGCTTTCCCATTACTGGCATATAGTAACCAATGAGAATACATCAAGGTACCATTACAGAATGGTCCTATACCTATATCTCCAGCAACATGGTCATTGGTTTTGATAAAGTGTGTACAAGTTGTAGCACACATTTTCCCCTTTTATTTCAAATGGGTAATTTCACTTTCATTAATGGCATTAGTCTCATTTCTTTCGGTGCAAATCATCTGCATCTATGGATGCAACCTGAAATACCATCAGGTCCAGGCTGGTAGTAACTTCAGGGATTGCTTGTTTCAGAAGCACAATTGCACAAATGATCAGAGCAGGTTGGTGGGGCAATTGCAACAAGTTGCAAAGCAGCACATATGGACGCAAATATCATCAATGCTTGTGCTCAGAACTAAGACCTTCCATCAAAAAAGCCACTGTATAAATTCCAGCAACCTCTGTCACCTGGGATAACTGGGGCACACCAGAGAACTTGACTCCAAGGGCCAACTACACTGGCTGCTGCAACTCACACCTCTTCCCAGGTGCCACCTGCTCCATGAAACTATCTAACCCTGCTAACACTTCCAGTTTTTTCCTCTGCTTTCCATAACCCTGTCTTTTCCCTTTTTACTTCCACTTTTACATTTTTCTCTGCTTTTGTATTTTCTATTTTCCGCTTTTCCTCTTTTGTTTTCATCCCCTTTTCTGATTATTCTGACTTTCCTAGTTGTGTTCTGCATCCTTCATCTCCCATCATTCTCTTTTTATATGTCCTCCTCTCTTCATTTACCCTACATTCACTTATGCTTGCCCTCCACCCCCAGAGCACAATCATGGGCAACGTTCTTAATAACAGATAGACCCCTTTGGTGTATGTTTTTCAGTGGCTATCATGCATATAATTTTTTTGCTGGCAGACTGCAGGCATTCTTTGATTCTGCCCTGTACTCTCTGTGGATCCTGCTTAGTTGTGCAGCAAGTAGATGGGGGAGTGTTTAAAGTTCTATTAATACCAACTTATCCAATCACCTGGAGGGTAATGGGCAGAAAAAAAAAGCAAGCAGTAAAGCTCTGCTCCTGAAGTTTGTGACCTAGTCAAAGTTTCTGTCTTGACAATTAAAGGGCCAATGAGATTGCCAGCCACTAGCAAAGTGGACCATCAGAATATGATCCGGTACTCCAACAGGTTAGTCTGATGTTGACAACAGTATATTGAGTTATATTCCTGCACAGATCTATTCAGGCAGACCAACATGAACCCACTAATCCTGAACCGCACCCACCACCCTGCTATGCCCCCTACTTTGTTTGATTGTCGGGTGTGGGGGCGAGGGTGTGGGCAGGATACCCATGGACCCCCCATTCATTTGGTGAATTGGGGACTATCCACCTAAAACATGTCTGCTTTGCTGGTATTACGCAGGAACCCATGAGTAGCCAACCCCTACAGGTCTCTATTTTGAGTCTTAACATCATTAGGGGAAAAGTCAAAATTAAAATTGTTTAGCAAGGCAAAGCAATTTGTTTCATTGCATTTTTAATATAATGCAAATATATAAAATACAAGAACAGTTTTGTATTAATGGATTTATGAAATGTATGGATTTAGATATTCCTTTAAAAGACAACAGAATGTATTGACTAACCCTCATAAATTTTATTATTTGATAGAATAGAATTTTATCCAAATTTGTAGTTTGGGTCATGAAATAATCCCTGCAATTTACCATGTCCTTCTGCAGCTGCTTTCCATATTCCCTCATTTGTACAGCAACAAATGGGCAATATCTGAAGAGCCCCCTCCGTAGCACATGAGAAATGGAATACCTGCAGAAGAAGATGTGACAGACACATGAATGCCAGATGCAAATATTATGTTCCCTGCAATTGCAATGAATATTAAACACATTTTTAATGAGTTGCAATGGAGGAGAGATCTTTGTTCCCTTGCTTGGAAATTCATTTTGTGTATGTTATGAAAATGCTGTTCACTTTTGGTAAATTAAATCTTAGAAACATAAAATTGTGAAACCAAGCTTCTTTTTTTCTTTTTCCTTTTGGCTGACTCAGATTATAGAGTAGATGAACCCCCCGGAAAAGGTAAAAATGTATGGTTTCCATATAAAAAATTATAAAAAAGCTACAAAATTTAGAGGAAAATCAGCAGCACCTTCAATGTCTTTAGCCTACATACTAATTTCTATTTTTTCTCCTAAAATGTGTGGTTTTCTTAAATTTCTTAAAAGCTCTAAGTCAAGATTTATCAAGTCAAAAAACCACAGTAAACCTTTAATACAAAAACTTGGGGTGCTATAGAAGTCAATGGGAGCTGCGCTGGACCATTTTTACCCCAATCACAATTCTAGAGGTTTTCAGATTTATTTTCCACTGGGAATCATCAGAAAAACTCAAATTTTTAGAGGTCTTAGGACCTTTTAATGGGTTCAATGACAATTGTTATTTTAGAGTTTGTGAGGGGGAAATGTAACTAAAATCTCAAGCTTTACTTAAAATTATGTTTTTGCGAATGTTTCACGCTTCTCCCAATGAAAAAACATTCTCTGCCAAATATAACATTGCACATTATCGCTAAGCAAAGATTAGTGTTAATGCCTGCTCTGGAGTTTAATTAAATATTGTGTCCCAAAAATGCTTTGTGATTGAGAAATTTTATTACATACACTGCGAATATTTACAACAGCGATTTGGTCTGTAATCGGTCAAAAACAAGCTGCCTGTACGTCTTTCTGTCCTATCTAAAATCCGAATCTTTTTCTAGATAGAAAGCCATGTTTGTGTGTTACATTTTCCTTGTAGTTTCAATGAGCTAAAATGTGAAAAACAGAAAAGCAAGATCTGAGCGGTCTCCTGGAGAAATAATGCTCCTTTCTTACCCATTATGCATTTAAGCCCAGCAGTTCAGATCAAATTGACTCAAATCATTTAATCTTTGCTAATGTCATGTTAAAACATGTTCTAAGTAGTTTTACTTCTGTATAAATGGTCTGTCTCTGGGAGAAGAAAACAAAAATGACATTGTAGGAAACCCATTATGGCCCGTCTTAATTTAACTGAAAAATCAGATTTATTCCCACACGGCTGGAGAAATGTGCAGACTGTGCAAGCTATCATTGTAGCAGCACAAGTAGAGGTGAAATATGGATGAGCTTTGCTGTTTTTTCATAAACTTGTATGGACAATTAACAAAGAATTTTATTGAATTAACAAACAAAACATCTACTGTCTGCACTACCCACAATGTAGTCCTTTCCACAGTCCTTACTGTAGAAGCCACATAAAGCCTCCATTAATTTGCAATTAATCCAAGTTATCTGTAGATATCTTACTTTAAATACACATAGGAATGAGCATTATGAAATAGTTGCAGAAATGATTTCAACCTGGGGTGGAAAAATATAGCACTGGCAACATATGTTTTGTCAGCTGTAGTTAGATATCTAGTGCAGCTATTTTAGGAATTGTCCACAATAAAACTGGAAAAAACTTGAAAGCATATGAGTATTTTTAATATTGTGCTTGTGTAGCAAACAACCCTTTCTCACTGCTTCTCTCTGCTTCCCTGCCTGTCCTTTTCCATTTTACGACTCATATAAGATCTGTCTCCCCTCTGATAACATCACAATTTGGTGGGATCAGCTTCTGAAGGAGAGGGACTGGTTAGAGTACATCACAATAACATCACAATAACCTTCCCAGATCTGTGCTCACTTTCTTGGCCCTCATCTGTGGGATTCATTTTTCACTGTATAACTCGCAATGTGAATTTAAGAAAAATTTAAGCATATGGGCACATGGGGAGTACTTGACTCACTCGTGTAAAATCGCCCAAGTGCACTGCCCTGAGTATTCAGCCATTTGGAATAGGCAAACCAAATATACAATATAAGCAGACAATCTGCATTAAATCCCCCAGGCATCAAGCATGTAAAATCCAAGTAATCTTTGTTGTAGATATAATATAAGCTCAGCCTTACGCGTTCAATGCCCCATTAGCCTATAAGTACCAGATGGGGCACAAACCATAACCACATGAGGTATATGGTGGATTTCAACACAGAATATAATATTTTATATTAACTTAAAACTGGGACAGTCAATCACCTTTCTCAGTATTTATCCAAATAAGCATGTCAGGGTTCCTGAGCCATGCTAGTTGGCCCATCTAGTAATATCCCTTTTGACATTATATTCTAAAATGAATCCCTTCACCATGCAGGTTTTTACTGTATACAATATATGTTGCTTGATGTAGATGTATTTCCCATTCTTGAGCGGCTCTACACTCATCCCCATCCTTTATGTCATTATATTCCAATTTACTTTGTTTTAAAGTATCGCTATACAGTACAGCCTGACAGTTATTCAATACTCTGTTCCCAAGCATCAGAGTCAGATTTAATAAAAATTTTGATACGTCTGACACAGGATTTTCTTGTAGAGAAACAAGACTGATAGCTGCTTAGAGCATCCATTACAAGGAATCTATGAGAAGAGGCCGCCGTATGCGTGCTGTTCTGAAGCCTTGGCCAATTGCCTGGCAGCATATCCATCACAGAGCACTCATTTTGCACATTCATCTTGTTCCCCTAACATCAGAACAAACCAACACTAGAATACTAAAATCAACCATTTGCATGAATGTTCAAGTATAGGTTGGTTCTGTATAGAAACATTTTTTTTAGCAGATATGGCTGGGTATATTTATTATTACTCTAGGCTCACTTGCAACCGTGTGTTTTACCAATGGCAAAATGGGCATCAGGATATCAGGCATCAGGATATGAGGATTGCATGTGCTGTTAACCTTTAAACAAGGTTTATTGAAGCCACAGAGAAGATACTCATATTCCCTTCAGCAGAAACCTTAGGGAATAGTTCTATCTCATGTTGATTTCCTTACTGTGGTCCCTTCACTTTAAGTCAGTATTGCCTGGGAGAGCTACCTCCACTCTCAGTCCTATTACCATCAGTGATGAGTTTTTATGTCTATCGCGGTACACATTGAAGTCAATGGGTGTCAACATTTTTTTACACGCAACAATTTTTACACACGCAGCAACAATTTTTCTTGCTCCAAATGCACTTAAGTCAATGCCCTTTTTTTCTTATTGCTACTTTTTTGTCCAAATGCATTAAAGCTAGGGATGTAGCGAACTGTTCGCCGGCGAACTAGTTCGCGAACACATCGGCGGCGGTTCGCTACATCCCTAATTAAAGCCAATGGGCATTTTTGCTTATGGCGTTTGTTGTCCAAATGCATTGATGTCAATTGACGGTATTCTTATGGGTGTTTTTTTTCTGCAACTTTTTTGTTTGCGGCAAATTCTACTGCACCAAATTTTTGCCACAGTTTAGCGAAAAAAATTGCAGATGGCAAAATGCAGATTTTTGCCGCGAATCCATGCCAGGTGAAAAAAATTCGGCAAGTAAAGCGACGTGGTAATGGCGGAGCTCTGTACAATCTGTCAGCCTCACCTCTTCAGCCGCAGCTATTGCAGGAACTCGGCAACTTCCACCGAAAACTTAAATTCATAGGCAATATTATAAGCGCTGGCCACCATATCACCAGGAGGCATCAGTAGTGATATCATTGCCGCTTCATTGTAGCATACCTAGTGGTAAATTCTGTAGTGGGTCTGCAAAAACGAACAAGTTTTGTGCCCCTGCAACTGGGCACTTCCTCAGAGTGAAAAAATGTACCCATCACTAATCACCATAAGTCCTATGTTGGAGCTCAGTACTTCTCTTTCTAACTAATTCTGTCTATCTTACACTCTGAGAGTATACTAGTCACATTTACAGCGCCCCTGTTCCCCAACTTCCACAAAAGGGATGGTTCATTAAGGGCACCCTACTTTACTGGGACCATGTGCCCCTGGCTCTCAAGAAGCATAATAACATAGTAAGTTAGGTTGAAAAAAGACACACGTCCGTCAAGTTCAACCTTTTGAACTCTATATGCAACTGCTAGTTGCATCCAACTATACTCAGTCTCCCTTGGCCATTATGTAATTATACATACCAGTAGAAGATTAACCCTACGGCTTCCTATATACAGTATCTTTAACTGAGCAATGGAGCAGGATTTGGTATGCTTGGACTACATCATGGGAAAAGGAGTATGGGTGTTGAAACTAGCAGAAATGAACAACACCTGATCAATATGATTATATGATGAGCCTGCTTCCTCCTAGTATTACCCCACTGCATCCCTTTGGATGGTAAGCCAATGGGATAACTGTGGTGAAGGGTTTGTTTGTTTGTTTGCCCACTCCCCTTTGCATCACTGCACAGAGTGTTAGAATGTTTTTTTCTAGATAATTTTATCAGCCTGACTTACAATGTTATGATTACCCCAGGGCCACTATGGTTAAATTAAAAGAAAAACAGACCTTTCATCAGACATGGAAATTTCATATCAGTAAGCTACTAAACCTCATACATTATACATGCCTGAATTGTTTTACCGCCCTATGTGGAGCAACATAAATTAAAAACAACCAATACAAAACACTCCCTATTTTACTTCATAATTATTATCTTGCCTACCACCTATCTAACAACATTTACCATTAATGGGAGCAATAATAACCTGTATGGTACCAATTATAGTGTAAATCTATTACTCTAGAAGCTTAACAGCAGACTTCTTTCTCACTGTAAAGATTTATTGGAAACTAACTTTACATTATAATCACCTTGACACAAATTTTCTTATTAAGACTGAAGCTCATTTTGAAATTTTAATTACCAGGGTACATGTAAACAAGGCCGACGTAAAACATACAGTAGATTGACATTATTTAGAGTGATATTTTTTTTAATCACATTTCTTCTTTTAGTTAAGAAAATATATTATTCATGTTAATTAGAGATTCAAAGGTTTTATACAAATGGGTGTATTGAGCAGGGAAATGACTGATGAGATTCAGCACAAATTAATGTAAAGCTCCAAGACACTCCAAAATCTTATTTCACAGATGACCAACCATTTCTTATTTTCCCTCTAACCATGTATGGTGAATTATGGGTGTAGGTGATCACATTGGATTCCAAGGCCAGATGCATTTGCAACAACTGTAGCCATGTCCCTACCATGGAGATTTCTCTGCTGACATATTCCTACCTTGCTCTGTACCAGTAGCATGCAGGACATGGAATCCATAAAGAAAGTTTTAGCAGGTAGTGTGCGGTCCTCCCATAAACATTTGTGGGCAGATGACTACAATTGTCAGTTAAGCAAGGTGATTGGTGTCAGGACTGCCAGAAGTACCTGAAGGTGCTGTTTACATTCCCGGCGGTCACAGTGAAGATCCAAGATGGCGGCGCCCATGCTGAACACATGGCTGCATCGTCGCTGCATGATGATGTCATCACTGGTGCCGGGATCTCGCCATAAAAAGGGTGCCTAAAACACTGTGACGGCGCCCAAGAATAGGATTCAAACCACTTTTGATCCTGGGTTCCTGTCCTGCTTTTTGTCCAGCCTTGATTCCTGCTGCCAGCCTCGTTTCCTGCTTCCAGCCTTGATTCCTGCTCCCTGCTTGTGATTCCTGTTACCTGCCTTTGTTATTGAACTTTGCCTGGACTTTGGACTTTTGCATCTGATCTGCCTGCCCTCGTTAACTTCTGCCTGTGACCACTACTACTGATTCTGCTTAACCCTTCGTATACCACGACCTTGCTCCCACTAGAGGGCTTCCTTCTTGATCCAGACTACCTCCCTGGAGGGAGCTCCCGGCTCCCTGACATTTGGAAATCTGCTGAACTGCTGAACTTAAATCAGACAGGAACATAACAGATGAAGTATACTGGAACCATGAGACCAAGAGTAGAAGGAGAACCTACATAACATGTTGGAGAGGTGGTGTAGAATGCAGCAGGTACCCAGAATACCCAGAATAATTGACCAGTTTTGGAGGGTTTGGCAGGGACTGGAAGATAATATCTACAATAGGCTCGCTCAAAACTGCTATGCTACTTGACTCACTTTAAGGGACAACAAAAGTATGCAAGTTATAAGGAGGGAGACTTCTACCGAACCGTAATTTTGACCTGTGTTATAGCCAATTCAAAGGCACTACTTACTGAAGGTGACATATTAACCAATGACTTATGTATGTAGACCATTGAAGTATGTAGACCATTGCAACATGGTGCAGGGTTATACTATGTATATGCCCAGTATCTTCACTGATCACTCTTATGCTAGCACATATTGAAATATATGGCATTATAGTTCTGTTTTATTTGTAGCATGTCTGGAATTTAACCATTTTTGCATTGTATTCGTGCAATGCTGCTTTGCGTTCATGAAGTTTGTGCAGCTTGCAATTTAGGCCTCAAGTTCCATTTGCAGTCAAGTGTTATCTAAACATTCTGTTGACTAAATCCAATTCTGCATTATGTATAGAAAGAATGCAGAACAGCTCATCAAATGCAATTATGTGAGCACTTTTAAAATATCAACAGATGTGTGAATAATGCATAAGTCGGAAAGGCAGAGGATAGAGTATTATAGCTTCCATGTATCAAAGCAAAAAAAAAATTGATCTGAAACAATGCACTGTTTTCTAAATTACGAAGGTCATTAGGTGGTTATTTGGGAAAAGTGCAATTTTTTCATGGAATTACATTTGAATAGTCACTGTCTGCTGTACCTTGGCACATTCCCCTCAAATTAATGTACAATTTGCACAAATGTGCTGCAATTTACATGAATTGTACACTCAACGTGATGCGAATGTTTACGTGCCAACATCTAGGGGTATTTTAGCATAGGCTTAGTAGTCCCAGACAGTGCAACTCTGACAGCTTCATGCCGAGCCTCTATTGGGCACTTACCAAAAGTACAGAATGGTTCTAACAAATAGAGATTAATCACATTGGGTAAGTCTTTCTTTAAATGAAGGTATCCAAAGAAGTTTATTGTAATGTACTTGCAAAATCCTGTACAAAGTAAGGGCTAACATTTTAAAAGACTTTTGCAATGTAGAAATTAGGAAATGGTGGTGTTTTTTTACGGTTTGTACAGAGAAAGTTCTAAATTGTTATCTGTAAGCTTTGCACAGAGTGTTTTTTCTCTGAGATTTCTTAAACTTGAGTATTTGGCTTTGTAGGAAAGTTGGAGACCAAGCAGTCAACCATGCAGCTGTAGAAGTCCAGGTATGGAAAAGAGTCTAGCGAAAGACCCAACAATGAGAAGTTGACTACAGTGAGGACAATTGTGAAGTAGAAGAATTAACGATAGTAAGGTTGTGGGGTCATTTACCTTAAAGTTAATGTAGGCAGTGGTACCCCAAGGGGTTTTATCTTTTTTAACAACTAGGAGTTGGTTTGAAAATTAGAATGAAAGATATATGTGGGATGGCTTCAAAAGATATGAATTCAAATGGTTAAAGGAGGACAAGGTGCTCCAGAATTAGTTATAGGTAAGTAACTCACCGAACAGTGAAGGTGGTCCAGGTGCACCAGCCCCAGACCCCCAGCTTCAAGGAGCGGTACAGCAGAAGATAAAGATAAACAGGGTTGACCGGCACTCATACGGATCCTCAAGACTAGAGATATTCAGTTAAAAGATAAATTAATTAGTAGAAAAATTAAAATATTAGCTCCATCTCCATCCACCCTCCGCGTTTCACACCCCTCAGGGTGCTTAGTCATGGGTTCAAATGATAGTCACAGGATATGAGCATTTATAAACAACACGACCAATCAAAAAAAAAGAAAGAAAAAAACAGAACAAAAAACTTTAAAAAGACAGTACCTCTAAATATCTCCAAGAGGTTAAATGTTATAAAGGTGTGTTAAAATCATGTTATTTTCTATAAAGAATATACGAAAATAGGAAATCATGGAAAAATTTGTAGAAAAATATAAAAATGCAAAGATAATACAGAGTTTTAACATACATAATATTTTCAAGGAATGTATCGGACAGAGAAATATATATGAAATACTTATATACCTATATATATAGAATATATTCTCTCACGTTCAAATGAATCATTAAATTGAATAGGGACATCATAGACAATTTTTTCGAATAATAGCAAGTTAAATCAAATTCAGAATTCATACCAAAAGGTACTCTAGTTTTAAGATAGAAGATCCAGTGAACTTCTCTCTTAGACAGAATTTTAGATAGGTCTCCACCTCGACAATAAAGATTTATCTTTTCTATACCTTGAATACTGAAAAAGTTCAGATCTCCAGAGCTGCATGAATGGAAATGTTTAGAAACATTAGTTTCTTTTCCAATTCTGATGTCAGGCATGTGTTCTCGAATTCTCTCTTTCAATTTACGTGAGGTTTTTACTACATATTGACTTTGACATTTCATACATGTAATCAGATAGATGACATTTTTTGTATTACAGTTGATATAATGTTTAATTTGATGTATTCTGTTATTTATATTGTTTGAAAAAGTGTCACTTCTTTTCATGTATGGGCATACTACCCATCTCGTTTCGCCACACATTAAATTTCCTTTAGTCGTTAGCCAGGAGGAGTGTGATTCTTTTTTAGTATTTATCATACTTGGAGACAACATGTTACTTAAAGTAAGATTTTTTCTAGTTACAAACTTGCAGCCAGAGTTTAGAATGTTATTGAGCTTATCGTCTGTTTTCAAAATGGTAATATTTTTCTCAATTATTCTTTTTATTATGGGGTATTGTGGACTATATGTAAATATGCATAGAGGTTTATTCATATTTAAAGGTGTTGGATTATTTCGAAAATGGAATGTTTCTTTGTGAAAGAGAGAGTTTCTTGGGGTTATAAGTGCTTTTTTGAAAGCTTCTATCAACAGGCTAATGTTATATCCCCTCTGTAATAACCTGTCTCTTATTTGACATGCCTCCTTCACAAAGATATCAAAATTTGAGCATAGTCTTCTGAGACGCAGAAATCGGCCTATTGGTATATTCTTTATTAGATGTCTAGGGTGTGAAGACTTAGCTCGTAACAAAGTATTAGCTGCACATTCTTTTCGATATAGGGAGGTAGTAACCTTATTTCTTTCACTTGTCAGGCTTATGTCTAGGAAATTAATTTTGGTGTCCTGGTAAACATGTGTAAATTTTAGGATTAGATCATTAGAGTTGATGTATTCAATAAATTCGTTAAAGGTTATTATATTGTCTTTCCATATAATGAGAAAATCGTCAATATAGCGTCCATAAAAATGTATCTATTTTTTGATTGGGTTATAGTCGCCATATATATATACATATACTCCCACCATCCCATATACAGGTTAGCATACGATGGTGCAAAATTTGCCCCCCATCGTTGTGCCCTGTTTCTGTAGGTAGTATTGCTTGTCAAAAAGAAAAAAGTTATGAGTCAGTAGAAATTCAATCACTTCCAGTATGAAAATTTTTAAAGAAGTGTCATAGTTGCTATAACGATCTAAATGAATGGAGATAGCTTTTGGTCCTTGAGTATGTGGGATGCAGGAATATAAGGAGCATACATCAACTGTAGCCCATTTGAAACCTTGATACCAAGTTATATTGCTCATAGTGGAAAGTACTTGTCCACTATCTCTTATATAGCCTGGCAAGTGAAGTACTAGGGGTTGAAGGTAGTGATCGATGAGTTCAGAAAGAGGTTCACCTAAAGATCCTATCCTAGCTACTATTGGTCTGCCTTTTGGGGGTCTTTCCGATTTATGAATTTTAGGATGATGATGGAAGATGGCTACTCCTTTTATGTCTGTGTTTATAATACCTAAATCATGGTATTTGTTCACAAATTCAAAAAGTATAGATTGATAGATTTTGACTGGATTCAAAAGATATGAATTCACAAATAGCTGGGCACTCAAGGAATCCACTATATTTTTTGTTCTCAAAATAATAAAATTGAAAGTAAATAACGCAATTAAATAACCTCACAGAGACTCCTTGTTTTTGTGTTTTGCTGGAAGTGCTAAAAAGAAAGAGTTGCTGTAGTACTATAATGGGATTGTTGGCGAGTAGTCTGTGGATGAACATAAGACAATTTTGTATATATGAAAGAGACAGAAAAGATATAAGAAAGTATAATGTCTCAAACGTATTTTTATTCTCTTTAAGAAGAGAGAAGAAGAACAATCACTGAGCCAATGTATTTATTACTTAAAAAGAACATACATTCAGAACAGTTGTTTTGAGTAAAAGAAATTGAGCAATGGTTTTCCATGTACAAAGCCAACTTGGAAAGAATGTTTAATGAGTGAGGAATGGGCTGATAAATAGGCCATGCTGTGCTTGTCGCTGTGCTGTGTGAGCTCCTTGCAAAACTTGCTAGCCTCTCATACTCCCACATACACCTTTGTTTCATTAGCAGGTCTTCCTATTCATTAATGCACTGGCGGCAATGTAGGAAAGTGCTTCTGGATTTATTGCAAGCCTCCCACACCATTTTAACTCTGAAAGCATATAACTGGGCATCTTTATGCTGATTCAGAGCGTTTACCGGTCAATTTGCATGCTCATTACCTGGTTCATGCATTTATTAAATTACCTTCAGAATTCATAATAATTACATTACAGATCTTTCCTCTGCACACTCCTTAATTTTGCCCATCTCATTATATTTCATGTTTGCATGTAACATGTAGAAGAATTCATTGTACTTAATTTCTACTCCAGTAAATTCAAACAGGAATTGCTGGTGGATAACGTATCCCTGACTGGGAAAACTACTACATAAATTGTTTTTTTTTTACTGAATATCATGAATATCATCTATTTTTTTTTTGCATATGCAATATATTTTACACTTGTTATTAGTGATGGGTGAATTTATTTGCCAGATGTGAATTCGTGGCAAATTTGTGTGATTCGCCGCCAACTAATAAATTCACGAAACGGTTCGCCGGCATCAAAAAAGTTTGTCACCGGCGGCCGTTAAAAACAGGCGTCAGCGTCAAAAACTGGCGTCTGCGTCAAAAAACAGGTGCCGACATAAAAAAACGGACACAGGTGTCAAAAACGAGAAGCTGGTGCAGTTTCACTAGTTTTTCGCCAATTTGCGAATTCCGTGGGAAATTCGCAAATTTTTCAGCGAAGCGAAAAGTCGTAAATTCACCCATCACTACTTGTTATTCATTTGAGCCCATGTAGTTCAGTTCAGGACCCTGAGCACCAAAACAAAAAGGCTGTTGGTTGTCTGTACAGCTGGATGAAATGGTATCTTCTACTTCCATATAAGTTGCTCTATGCTAACAACTCCACTGTGCCAGTAAATCAAAACATAATAAAAGGAAGGAGAACTCAGCAGAATCTCTGCAAAACGTGGATTCCCGAATAAAGTAGGGTATTGTGGGTAGACAATTCAATTAGAACTCATTAGGCCC
Source organism: Xenopus petersii (assembly GCA_038501925.1). Taxonomy (NCBI): domain Eukaryota; kingdom Metazoa; phylum Chordata; class Amphibia; order Anura; family Pipidae; genus Xenopus; species Xenopus petersii. The sequence goes on from CM076677.1 coordinate 107,355,416, forward strand.
ACAGTGATTCTATACACATTTTCAGTGTGTAACATATACATAAATTGCAGTAGAATTAAATAAGTGATTGTTAATCCAATGTGCAATTGCAAAATGCAAAACTTGAATTTAGCTATTGCACTAAAATGTCACATTGGATTAACAATTCATTGGGTTAAAGGTCGTTTTGGGTATTTATACAAGCACATGGTAATGGTCTTTGTACACTTGATTAAGGGTATTGACCAGAAACATGTTGTGTAACTTCAACCTGGAGTTCTCCTTCCTATTATTATTTTTAGATCCACAGGATCCTGAGCACATACATATTGCATATAGTTAATTATTGCTACAATCGCTGAACCCTAATGGTTATAGCTATAAAATTTGCCTAAATGATGAGGAAACAGCTGATTGTGCATGTGTCATTCAAAGCCTTACTGTACCAAGTTAAGGATTCATCTATTTTTCCATAATATCATTGTAAAGAAACACAGATTTTTGCTACATTTATTGGTAGATAGATAGATCGTACAGAGTGGAAATGTTCCACCTTGCATAGAATATTTTTTAAAAGAAACATAGACACAAAGAAAAACCCAAATATATTTCAGATTTGCTGAGGAATATCAGCCCGGTAAGGTCTATGCAGAAATCAATAGTTATTTTATTCCAGAGTACCCTGTTTACAGGTCAAACCACTGACGAAATCTAATATTTGCAATTGTTCTTCTACTTTTGGACTCTGTCTATGCTAGGCCATTAGGGATGGGCGAATGTTTTCACCTTGTTTTGCCTAAAAAATGACGCCCATAGACTTGTATGGAGAAGTGCATCAAAAAAAGACGCGCAACAAAATAATTTCGCCGCGCAACAAATTTTTTTTGACACCCATAGACTTTAATGGGCGTCTGCGACATTTCGCTGGCGGAAAATTTTTGGCGAAACGAAACGGGTCAAATTCGCCCATCCCTGTAGGCCAGGTTAGATTCGAGGAGATTAGTTGCCTAGTGACAAATCTCCTCTTCTTCTCGGCGACTACTCTCCCCGAACTGTCTTCCCCTGCCTTCCCACCGGCTAAAATTTTGGAAAACAAAGTGATCCGAGTACCATCCCACCGGCAATTTTCATTCTAGCCGGCGGGAAGGCAGTTCGGTGAGATTAGTCGCCCGAAGAAGAGGAGATTTGTTGCCGTGTGTCTCTTCCCTAATACAACTCAAGACCTTGTAAAATACAGGTGGCAGTGCAAGAAAGCCCCAAAACTGTAACACAAATAAAAGGTTATAAAAAGTAAAATTATAAGAACTTATGACATAACAGGAAAGAATGGTAACCTACCAACTGTCTAAAAGCGGGGGAGTGCATTGGAAGCAGGAATAAATACCACCAAGGAGACAACCAGTGGGGCAAAAACATAACTGTACTCAGGGTTGGTCCAAGCAGTCTTGGCTGACATTTTTTGTGTGATTTAAGAAAATTAAAGAAAATAAAGCAAAAACAGAGAGGGGCCCTCCTTCACTCATGAGTTTAAACATTTCCATGACCTCTATGTATATTTCACATTTAAAAGCATAATTTAATATTTTGTAAAATCATAATTTAGTATAAATCTGTATCCTGCCATCCCACATATAACACTGCCATTGCTTTTGCATTTATCTTCTTCCTAGCCTCCATTGCAAACAAACACTTGACAAAACTGTAATCAGCATAATAACGCTGACAGTAATGAAGGGCATGCTTGATTGCTGAGCTACAAATTATTCCAGACATGGAATGGGAATGGAACTGAGATCTTTATAGAAATGTCTCATTATTTTTGCCATAGAAACATGAACACTGTTGCCAGATATTTGTCATTTCGACAATTAAAAACAAACAAAAAACTGTTATTTGGAAAGTCCCATGAAATGAGTGATAGGGGTGGATTTGCTTGGAGTTTTTTATATGTTATGGGGTGACGGTCAACCTGCTGTAGCTAATTTAACCGAAATTTAAATTTTTCATCATTATAGCATTGTACAAGTCCTATTTAATATATTGTAGAGGCTCAGATAGGTTTGTACACTATTTGACTATATTAGACCTTGCATATAAACTTCTGTCCCTGGGGGGTTCTAATTGAAAACAGGTGTAAACTTTGCTCCCCGTCAGGTAGTATTTACTGTTTGAAATAAAACATCTGTTTGTTATAATAGGTAGTGGTAAATGGTGCACCTGCTATTGCAATTCTATTACATTTTCAGCCTCTACAATAAACCTGTAGAGAGTCAGGATAAGCAACTGTAGCATCAAGTGCAATGTCTAAATAGATCTACATTTATTTTGCCAAATATCCCTGTACTGCATAATGCCCTTGGGAAATATTAACTAGTAATTCAAATAAAGAGATTGTTAGAATACTTTTTCCCACCCACGTATTAAGTATTCTTGGGGTCTGGGCCATCTGCTTTAACATGTTTTTCAGCATCATGGACTTACCCTGTCTCCTATAGACAGATGTAAGGAGCTCATTAGGACTGATTTTATAATACTGGGAGATTTTTCCATATTACAGTTACTCATAGCAACCAATCAGTAACCAACTTTTTATTAGAGATTCAGTGTTGATAAATGTAATGTTGCACATCTGGGATTTTAAAATATGTCTTCTATATTCTTAATTGGGCTACATTAGGAAAAAGCCTTTATGTAGACTCGGTGGTGCTTGTGGATAATAAACCTGACTGTAGAAAGCAATGGCAGCATGAGTGACAACTGGTGAGTGATGATGAGCGAAGCCATGGATTTGCGGCAAAATTCAGAATTTTGCCATGTGCGATTTTTTCACTAAACCGCCCATTGACTTTAATTCATTTGTAGAAAAAAAGCCACCATGAGAAAACACGCCCATTGACTTTAATGCATTAGGACAAAAAAAGTTGCCATAAGAAAAATGCCCATTGACTTTAATGCATTAACACAAAATGAAAAAAATGCCCATTGACTCTTTAATGCATTCGAAGCAAGAAAAATTGACACGCACACAAAAATTTGTTGTGCGTAAAAACGTGCATTGACTTCAATATGTTTTGCAAATTTTTCGCTGACGCAAAATGGGACAGATATCACTAGTGGCAAGATATTTTGTTGTATTAAAAGGGTTCTTTCCCTGTGCAAAGTACTGGTAAAGCCTCATCTCTGAAATAGAGAAATTCAAAAAAAGAGTGAATAAGCTAATAAAGGGCCAATTTGGGGCTGTTAACTCTCAAGTAGAGGCACTTGAGGGGGGGGATATGATTTCTATGTATAAATATGCAAAGGGTCTATTCAAAAACGCTCCAATTAATTCACCTCTAGGTTCAGTGGACAGTTTAGAAAAAAAAGAGGTTCCAACTTAGGTTGATGGAACACAGGGTAATTTGTTGCCCCACTACTATGACCTGCAATTGACTGGTTGCCTAGAAAAATTAGTGTCCCTTTAGTGGTTGTACTGGCAGATACAATACATTGGATAACTTGTATCATTGGGTGATTTTTCAACAAAGTAGAAAATACAGGTTTACCAGAATTTGCTTCTTGGAGTCAGGAAGGAATTTTTCTCCCCTCTGAGACAAATTAAGAGGCTTTGGTTTTTGTTTTTTGCTTTCCTCTGGATCAACATGTGCACTAACATTCCACTTTGCATATTGACACAAGTAGCAGTGAAAATCCAGGAATTACCGTCAATGGCAAGGTAGCTGTAGTTTTAGGGTCCCCCTGCATCAATATGCACACTTGCACACAGGAGGAGGGATGGATGCACTGGCACCCTGTGCAACTATATGGAAGTACAGGTACCTTTAATGAGTGGTGTCAATGTGCACAATAACTGCATCCATTTTTGGGCTACTGCAGCTGTGTCTGCAATTGTTAATGAGTCCTATAGTCTTCTTTTGCAAACAGCACTTAACACAGCCTTCCAAAGTATGTATATAGTCTGAAGTTGTTAAATATCCATGGGATATCGATGGTTAAGGGTAGCTGTGGTCTAGGTACTGCAAGAAAATCTTTATGTATATTCAGAATCATTTCTGTTTTTTGTCAGTAAAGAACGAACCTAACAATCCCTGATTTTGATAAATATTGTCTGCTATTTAAAAAAAACAAATCTCTTTCCGTACCCTAAATACAAAAATCACTGACCATGAGTCCTTTCACATAAACATTCAAACATGGCCTAACCACAAGACTGCAAAACATTGTGTCGTTCTCGGTTAATAACAACAGTGAAATAAGCTAAGACTTTCTTTGAAAGGCTCATACTTCATGATGAGAGAATCTATGGCTGGTCAATTTGCTAAACTGTGAAAAAAATTGCGAAATTTTTTCTCACTCCAAATGCAATGAAGTCACTGGGCGTTTTTTGTAGAGGTGACTTTTTTGTCTCGGCGACAATTTTGTCTTGGTGATTATTTTGTTGTAGCGCCAAAAAAATTCAAGGTGGATTCTTGCATTTTAGCAAGAAAAATTGCAGAAGGCGATGTTCAGAATTCTGCAGTGAAAAAAATGTGCTCATCATAACTCATACTTTATAAAATATGCAGTTCTACAGTTATTAAATTTGCTAAAATGGGAAACATTTTTCCAGTTTCAGAATTAAATGGTTATAGCTTCACTTAGCAGGTGCTTTGCAAGAAGATGGTGTGTTTTTTGTTCAAGGTCAGAAATATACTTTTCCACTAAAAGCACGAACATGGAAACATCCTTGAAAGCAATTAACATGTAGTTTATGTCCCTTTATGCTTTTATTTCTAGAGCTTCAAAAGGGTTGCAAAACCAAATATAAAATTCTGCAAAATTCTGTAAACACATTTTTGATTATAAATAACTTTCCAAAAATACATTGACCTAATACTTTAAAGTTATTTGACAGAAATTGTAATTGCTATTGAAATGGTATTTATAATGTAAAATGGAAAGTGGCTTAAAATTACATTTTTTTTTCATTGAATAAAAAAGTACATTTGAGTTTTCAGCCCCTTTAAAGCTCCAGCTTTTTCACTGTTGTCAAGGAGTTCTCATGTGATGCTTTAAGTGAATATTTTACTTATTTTAACCCAAAAGAATATACCTGACCTTGAAAGGAACACCTTAACAATTTTAAAAATGTCTCATCAACGATCAGAATTTATACACATACATTTGTGATTGAAAACATATCAACATTGTGGGTCCAAAGACAAGGACTTCATCAATAATTAGTTGTAGAAATGAATGATGTATCAGCTCTGCCAAACTCTGAGAACTATGGCAACGCTATATAAGTAAAGGATAATAATTTGAAAAATAAAATTACCCATAACTTGAAGGAATCTCATAGGTTATAAATACAATCTGTACATGTAATTAAGGCCTTTTTTTATAACGCATGCCAATATTATTATAATTATTATTAATAATAATTATAATTATTAAAATAAGAATAATATTAATTATAATAATAATGGCGGTGCTAGTAGTAGTAGTAATAGCAGTAGTTAAATTGCATGAACCCAGTCAATGGGTCAATCAATTATTTTGTCACTTTGTCACAGAAATCAGTTAACTGTAATTGTCCTGTGTGTGAGTTCAGCAGAACTGGCCCACACACACATATCTTATTCAGCTCTGACCCAGCCTTAATCTGTGTGCTGTGATCTCATATTGCTGTGCCTGACTTGCCCTTGTCTAATGTCACCAAGTGCAAGTCCGTAAGAGATTGTGGTCAGAAAACTAGGCTGCAATGGCTTTCTATCTGGAACTGCTAAGGGACATTCGGCAGCAACTACTTCCTTGAGTACACATGGTGAGGCAACAGTTGGACTGGAACATAGTATTTGTACTTGTACTGGCTAAAAGATAGACTACAAAGAGTGGTGGTAAATGGAACATTTTCTAATTGGACCAGTGTTGTTAGTGGTCCCTTGCTTTTCAACTTGTTTATTAATGACCTGTAGAGATGTCGCGAACTGTTCGCCGGCGAACTTGTTCGCGCGAACATCGGGTGTTCGCGCTCGCCGGAAGTTCGCGAACGTCGCGCGACGTTCGCCATTTTGGGTTCGCCATTGTTGGCGCTTTTTTTTGCCCTCTCACCCCAGACCAGCAGGTACATGGCAGCCAATCAGGAAGCTCTCCCCTGGACCACTCCCCTTCCCTATAAAAACCGAAGCCCTGCAGCTTTTTTTCACTCTGCCTGTGTGTGCTGAAGAGATAGTGTAGGGAGAGAGCTGCTGCCTGTTAGTGATTTCAGGGACAGTTGAAAGTTTGCTGGCTAGTAATCGTTTTGATACTGCTCTGTTATTGGAGGGACAGAAGTCTGCAGGGGTTTGAGGGACATTTAAGCTTAGGTAGCTTTGCTGGCTAGTAATCTACCTTCTACTGCAGTGCTCTGTATGTAGCTGCAGTGGGCAGCTGTCCTGCTTCTGATCTCATCTGCTGACTGCTGCAATAGCAATAGTCCTTGTAAGGACTGCTTTTATTTATTTTTTTGTTGTTTTACTACTACTACTACTACTACTACTACTATAAGAGCCCAGTGCTATTAGTCTAGCAGTGTTGGGGAGTGGGACTGGTGTGCTAATCTGCTGCTCCTAGTAGTTCAGCAGCACCAACTTTAATTTTTTTTTATTTAACTTTTTTTTATTTTACTACCGCTGTAGTAGTGTATAAGTTGACCTTTTAGGCATTATTTGCCCTGTAGGCATTTTTTGCCCAGTGTGTTATTCAACCAACTGCTATCTAGCTGTGTGACCGTGTTCACATTCTGTCTAAATATCCATAATATTACCGTCTCCAGAAAAAACACCGGAGTGACTTTTTTCAAGCAGCCATAATAAATTTTACGTAATCCGTATCCATCGCTGTAGTAGTGTATAAGTTGACCTTTTAGGCATTATTTGCCCTGTAGGCATTTTTTGCCCAGTGTGTTATTCAACCAACTGCTATCTAGCTGTGTGCCCGTGTTCACATTCTGTCTAAATATCCATAATATTACCGTCTCCAGAAAAAACACCGGAGTGACTTTTTTTCAAGCAGCATTCTTATATTTTACGTAATCCGTATCCACCGCTGTGTATACGTTGACCTTGTAGGCATTATTTGCCCTGTAGGCATTTTTTGCCCAGTGTGTTATTCAACCAACTGCTATCTAGCTGTGTGACCGTGTTCTCATTCTGTCTAAATATCCATAATATTACCGTCTCCAGAAAAAACACCGGAGTGACTTTTTTTCAAGCAGCATTCTTATATTTTACGTAATCCGTATCCACCGCTGTGTATACGTTGACCTTGTAGGCATTATTTGCCCTGTAGGCATTTTTTGCCCAGTGTGTTATTCAACCAACTGCTATCTAGCTGTGTGTCCGTGTTCTCATTCTGTCTAAATATCCATAATATTACCGTCTCCAGAAAAAACACCGGAGTGACTTTTTTTCAAGCAGCATTCTTATATTTTACGTAATCCGTATCCACCGCTGTGTATACGTTGACCTTGTAGGCATTATTTGCCCTGTAGGCATTTTTTGCCCAGTGTGTTATTCAACCAACTGCTATCTAGCTGTGTGACCGTGTTCTCATTCTGTCTAAATATCCATAATATTACCGTCTCCAGAAAAAACACCGGAGTGACTTTTTTTCAAGCAGCATTCTTATATTTTACGTAATCCGTATCCACCGCTGTGTATACGTTGACCTTGTAGGCATTATTTGCACAGTGTTTTCTTCAAACCGCCATCTAGCTGTGTGAGCTTGTTCACATTTTGTCTAAATATTGATAATATTATCGTCTCTAGAAAAACCACTTGAGTTACTTTTTTTCAAGCAGCATTCATATATTTTACGTAATCCGTATCCACCGCTGTAGTAGTGTATACGTTGATCTTGTAGGCATTATTTGCACACTGTTTTCTTCAAACTGCCATCTAGCTGTGTGTATTATCGTTTCCAGAAAAACCAACTGAGTTTTTGTTGTTGTTGTTTTTTTAAAAATAATGCCAGGCAAAGGCAGGCCGCCACGCAGAGGCCGTGCTAGGGGCCGTGCTGCTATGCAATCCTGTGGCCCTAGCAAATTGCCCAGTTTTAAAAAGCCAATGACCCTGAACTCCCAAAATGCTGAAGAGGTAGTTGACTGGCTTACACAGCACACCCCATCCTCTACCGTTTCTAACTTTACCACAACATCCTCCTCATCCTCCACTGCTATGGCCACCCCACGTAACACTTCCTCCACCACCGGTGCCCCTTCTTCACTGGAGTCAGAGGAGTTATTTTCCCATGAGTTTCTTGAACTGAGTAATGCGCAACCATTATTGGCAGAAGAAGATGAAGGAGATGAGGACGTTACACCAGATTTAATTCTGGCAGAGAACACGACAGAGATGGACATAATGATGAGTGATGAGGAGGAGGAGGAGGTCCCCGCTGCTGCTTCCTTCTGTGATGTGTCAGAAGAAATTGATGCATCTGAGGAGAATGATGATGAGGAGATTGATGTTTTGTGGGTGCCTAGTAGAAGAGAGCAAGAGGAGGGTAGTTCAGATGGAGAGACGGAGAGTCAGAGAGGCAGTAGGAGAATAAGACTTAGAAGAAGCAGGGAGGCCAGCCCGCAGGGATCAGTAGGGCAACAACATGTATCGGCACCTGTGTTCAGCCGGCCAACGCACCCGCCATTGCCGCCAATGCCGCCAACTTCTACTGTTACCGCCAGATCGCACACTTCCAAAAAGTCAGCAGTGTGGGATTTTTTTAATGTGTGTGCCTCTGACAAAAGCATTGTAATTTGCAATGAGTGCAGTCAGAAACTGAGCCTTGGTAAGCCCAACAGCCACATAGGTACAACTTCTATGCGAAGGCACATGAGCGGCAAGCACAAAGCACTTTGGGAGCAACACCTCAAAGGCAACAGGCAAACTAAAAGCCACACTCCTTCTGGTCCAGCATCTTACTGCTCTACCTCTGCTCTCCTTGACCCATCTGAACCACCCTCCACTCCGCCTTCCACCTTGACCACCTGTTCCCATTCCCAGTCATCTGCCACCAGCCAAGTTTCTGTGAAGGCCATGTTTGAGCGTAAGAAGCCAATGTCTGACTGTCACCCCCTTGCCCGGCGTCTGACAGCTGGCTTGTCTGCACTCTTAGCCCGCCAGCTTTTACCATACCAGCTGGTGGACTCTGAGGCCTTCCGCAAATTTGTAGCAATTGGGACACCGCAGTGGAAGGTACCCAGCCGCAATTTTTTTTCTAAAAAGGGAATACCACACCTGTACCAACATGTGCAGAGCCAAGTTACCGCATCTCTGTCACTTAGTGTTGGGCCAAAGGTCCATATGACTACTGACGCATGGTCCTCCAAGCATGGTCAGGGCAGGTATGTCACCTACACTGCCCACTGGGTGAACTTGGTAATGGCTGGGAATGGGAAGCAGGGAATGGGTAGCTCAACAACAACAACAACAGTGGAGTTGGTGTCACCGCCACGGATTGCACGCGGTTCTGCCACCACCTCTACTCCTCCATCGCTCTCTACCTCGTCTTCTTCCTCTTCTTCTTCTTACTCTGCTGCTGGGTCCTCCTTCTCCTCCTCCACACCTGTGCACCCCCAGCTCCCCCTAGGCTATTCGACGTGCCAGGTACGCCGTTGTCACGCTGTCTTGGGGATGACGTGCCTGGAAAGCAAAAACCATACCGGATCTGTACTCCTGTCATCTCTGCAGTCACAGGCCGATCGGTGGCTGACCCCACACCAACTGCAGATCGGAAAAGTGGTGTGTGACAATGGAAGCAATCTGTTGGCAGCGTTGAGACTGGGAAATTTAACACATGTGCCCTGCATGGCACATGTGTTAAATTTAATAGTCCAACGTTTTGTCTCCAAGTACCCAGGATTCCAGGACGTTCTCACCCAGTCCAGAAAGGTGTCGGCCCATTTCAGACGTTCCTACACAGCCATGGCACGCCTTGCTGACATTCAGCAGCGCTACAACATGCCAGTCAGGCGTTTGATTTCTGACAGCCAGACTCGCTGGAATTCAACGCTCCTTATGTTGGAACGTCTGCTGCAACAACAAAGGGCCGTCAACGAGTACCTTTTTGAACTGGGTGGTAGGACTGGATCTGCAGAGCTGGGGATTTTTTTCCCCCGTTACTGGGTGCTTATGCGCGATGCCTGCAGGCTCATGCGACCTTTTGAAGAGGTGACAAATATGGTCAGTCGCACCGAAGGCACCATCAGCGACCTAATACCCTTCGCTTTCTTCCTGGAGCGTGCCGTGCGACGAGTGACAGATGAGGCTGTAGACCAGCGTGACGAGGAGCTGGAAGCGCACGATTTATGGTCGCAATCACCAGAACGAACCCAGGCACCTGCTGCAACGCAGGGAGAGGTGCCAGAAGTGGAGTCAGAGGAGGAAGGTGGCTTTGTGGAGGAGGAGGAGGAGGACCAACAGGAGCAGGCTTCCCAGGGGGCTAGTGGTGACCTTTTGGGGACCCCTGGTCTTGTACGTGGCTGGGGGGAGGAGACCGTGGATGATGCAGTCCTTGATAATGAGGAAGCGGAGATGGATAGCTCTGCATCCAACCTTGTGAGAATGGGGTCTTTCATGCTGGCATGCCTGTTGAAGGACCCCCGTATCAAGAGGCTTAAGGAGAAGGACCTGTACTGGGTCGCAACGCTACTAGACCCTCGGTACAAGCATAAAGTGGCAGAAATGTTACCAACATACCACAAGTCCGAAAAGATGCGGCATTTACAAACCAGCCTGCAAAACATGTTGTACAATGCTTTTAAGGGTGATGTCACTTCAGGAACTCATCAACATTCCAGGGGCAGAGGTGCCAGTAATCCTGCCACGAGCACACCTGCAAGGACAAAGCCCTTTGGCCGGTCTGTAACATCAGACATGCAAATGTTTTTCTGTCCAAGGCAGCGCCACAACCCTTCTGGATCCACCCTCAAAGAACGCCTCGACCGGCAGGTAGCGGACTACCTGGCATTAACTGCAGATATCGACACTCTGAGGAGCGATGAACCCCTGGACTACTGGGTGCGCAGGCTTGATCTGTGGCCAGAGCTGTCACAATTTGCCATGAACCTCTTGTCTTGCCCAGCCTCAAGTGTGCTCTCAGAAAGGACCTTCAGTGCAGCAGGAGGGATTGTAACTGAGAAGAGAACTCGCCTAGGTCACAAAAGTGTCGATTACCTGACCTTTATTAAAATGAATGAGGGGTGGATCTCGGAGGGTTACTGCACGCCGGAAGACTTGTTCTGACTTCTATGCAGCTGTCCTTCTCTTCAAGCCTCATGACTCCACACACAGCTGTCCTTTAGCGTCCTCCTCCCTCCGCCACCGTTACAAACTAGGGTGCAAACCCTACTGGTTTAATTTTTTCTGGCCTCTGTGCTTCAGTGGCTGCGTCCAAAAAAACGGGGCAAACAATGTCTACAAGGTCAACGTATGGCGAAAAATTACTATTTTCAGCATTTATATGGCATATTTTTTCTGGCAACTGTGCTTCAGTGGCTGCGTCCAAAAAAATGCATATTTTCTGCATTTATATGGCATAATTTTTCTGGCCTCTGTGCTTCAGTGGCTGCAACCAAAAAAATGCATATTTTGTCCATTTATATGGCATAATTTTTCTAGCCTCTGTGCTTCAGTGGCTGCAACCAAAAAAATGCATATTTTCTCCATTTATATGGCATAATTTTTCTAGCCTCTGTGCTTCAGTGGCTGCAACCAAAAAAATGCATATTTTCTCCATTTATATGGCATAATTTTTCTGGCCTCTGTGCTTCAGTGGCTGCAACCAAAAAAATTTATATTTTCAGCATTTATATGGCATAATTTTTCTGTCAACTGTGCTTCAGTGGCTGCGACCAAAAAAATGCATATTTTCTGCATTTATATGGCATAATTTTTCTGGCCTCTGTGCTTCAGTGGCTGCAACCAAAAAAATTTATATTTTCAGCATTTATATGGCATAATTTTTCTGGCAACTGTGCTTCAGTGGCTGCGACCAAAAAAATGACTATTTTCAGCATTTATATGGCATATTTTTTCTGGCCTCTGTGCTTCAGTGGCTGCGGCCAAAAAAACTGGGCAAACAATGCCTACAAGGTCAACGACGTTGACCTTGTAGGCATTGTTTGCCCAGTTTTTTTGGCCGCAGCCACTGAAGCACAGAGGCCAGAAAAAATATGCCACATAAATGCTGAAAATAGTCATTTTTTGCCATACGTTGACTCAACGTATATGGCAAAAAATGACTATTTTCAGCATTTATATGGCATATTTTTTCTGGCAACTGTGCTTCAGTGGCTGCGTCCAAAAAAACTGGGCAAAAAATGTCTACAAGGTCAACGTATGGCGAAAAATTACTATTTTAAGCATTTATATGGCATATTTTTTCTGGCAACTGTGCTTCAGTGGCTGCGTCCAAAAAAAACTGGGCAAACAATGTCTACAAGGTCAACGTATGGCGAAAAATGACTATTTTCAGCATTTATATGGCATATTTTTTCTGGCAACTGTGCTTCAGTGGCTGCGTCCAAAAAAACTGGGCAAACAATGCCTACAAGGGCAACGTATGGCAGTTGTTTAAAGAGAACAGTAGATTACTAGCCAGCAAAGCTACCTAAGCTAAAATGTCCCTCAAATCCCTGCAGACTTCTGTCCCTCCAATACAGAACAGTATCAAGCAGATTACTAGCCAGCAAACTTACTATCATCTGTCCCTGAAATCACTAACAGCTCTCCCCCTACACTATCTCTTCCAAGCACACACAGGCAGATTTTTCAGATACATTTTTGCCCTTGATCCCCCTCTGGCATGCCACTGTCCAGGTCGTTGCACCCTTTAAACAACTTTAAAATCATTTTTCTGGCCAGAAATGTCTTTTTTAGATGTTAAAGTTCGCCTTCCCATTGAAGTCTATGGGGTTCGCGAACCGTTCGCGAACCGCTCGCATTTTTGCGCAAGTTCGCGAATATGTTCGCGAACTTTTTTTCCGACGTTCGCTACATCCCTAATGACCTGGAGGTGGGCATTGAAAGTACTGTTTCTATTTTTGCAGATGATACTAAATTGTGCAGAACTATAGGTTCCATGCAGGATGCTGCCACTTTGCAGAGTGATCTGTCTAAGTTGGAAAACTGGGCAGCAAACTGGAAAATGAGGTTCAATGTTGATAAATGCAATAATATAAATGCAAGCTATACACTAAATGGCAGTGTGTTGGGAGTTTCCTTAAATGAGAAGGATCTATGGGTCTTTGTAGATAACACGTTGTCTTATTCTGGGCAGTGTCTTTCTGTTGCTACTAAAGCAAATAAAGTTCTGTTTTGCATGAAAAAGGGCATGAACTCAAGGGATGAAAACATAATTATGCCTCTTTATAGGTCCCTGGTAAGGCCTCATCTGGAGTATGCAGTGCAGTTTTGGACTCCAGTCCTTAAGAGGGATATAAATGAGCTGGAGAGAGTGCAGAGACGTGCAACTACAGTAAATTGGTTAGAGGAATGGAAGACTTCAATTATGAGGGTAGACTGTAGACTGGTAGACTGTTGTTTTCTCTGGAAAAAAAGCACCTGTAAGGGGACATGATTACACTTTACAAGTACATTAGAGGACATTATAGACAAATAGCAGGGGACTTTTTCACCTCACCAGAGGCCACCTCTTTAGACTAGAAGAAAAGAACTTTCATTTGAAGCAGTGTAGGCTTTTTTTTTTACAGCGAGGACAGTGAGGTTGTGATGGCTGATTCAGTTAATACCTTTAAGAATGGCTTGGATGATTTTTTGGACAGACATAATATCAAAGGCTATTGTGATACTAAGCTCTATAGTTAGTATAGATATGGGTATATAGAATTTATGTGAAAGTAGGGATGGGTGTGTGTATGGATGCTGGGTTTTCATTTGGAGGGGTTGAACTTGATGGATTTTGTCTTTTTCAACCCAATTTAACAATGTAACTATGTAACAGTAATGAAATGCTACAGATACAGAGAATCAGTAACCTGTCCCAGAGGTGGGAAATCTTTCTAGTGGTCCAGGTCCCTGCCTGTGGAAGCCTCTCAGGGAGTGTTCCTTCACTTTAGGCAAGGTATCACCCAGGAGAAATTACTTAGGAGTTAATGCTGTTCTTGCTATCTACCCTGTCTAGCTCTCAACTCCTAGATTGTACTAACCTTCAGGCTCCCCAGCACATCAAACCCTTGCACCAGATTAAGTCCAAAGACCAATCCTCTCCCCTTATAAAGAGTTAGGACAGGAACATACTACTCATAGACCTATGGGAACACATCCCTTCCCAAAAACATAGGTTACAGCTACGAGGACATCCTGAGATAGTAGAATAATCAGACCCTTGTGTGTCTTACAGAGGTTTATATATCCAAATAGGAATGAATCTATATTATAACACAGAGTATTATGGATGGTGTTTATTTAATTGCCTACAACATCAACAGAATACATATAATGATAACACAAAATTTCACTTGCCACTAGTTAATATCAGATTCATATTAAGGATTTATTGGTTTATTGATTCTTTAACATCCAATGAGATCAGTGGAAATAACTCATAGGACATCCAAGACACATTCTACAACCCAGATGTACCTTAGTCAAGAGTTGTATTTCAAACCATATAATAAAACAGAAACCCTTAAATTTAATGAAATCATTACAAAATGTAGAGGCTTTTTAAAGGTTTTCTGATAATATGGTGTCTTGGAGTGTGGTTAAAGAGGCATGGTATGCCATACACAACATATATATACAATATATAACTGGAAATCCATCTAGCAAGAAGGAATTGCCTATTTTTTGTAAGCCAATTCAAAAGGGAGCCTATTACAGTGTATAATGGAATCTTTCTATAGCACCACTCAGTAAACATTTCTTGGATTACAAACATGTGATTTTTAACCCTCAGTACTTTCAAATTTGCATTACCATTTTTAGAAGCAACATACCATCTCCCTGTTTCACCATTCAGGTTAGTATAATTGGAGTTCTAGGTAGGCAGATGTGTTCTGCATTGGGAGCTAATAGCCTTTCCTGTCGTGATCAGCATGCTGTTATTAAGAAAGCACAGTCCCATTATTTTAATTGGAAAAGGAAAGGAACTCAGAGGTTATATAAGCAGAGTTTTCTTATTTCCCTTTCACAGGAGGGGGGACACAGAAGGAACAGTAAAATAGTCTAATTTCACAAACCCCAAAAATGTAAAATGTTGTTAGACGATAATGTATTATTTTTGATCCTTCTTAAAAAGAAACTATTTGTTCAAGATGAAAAGAAGTTTGCAGACAGAAATACAAGGTGTCTCACTGACTGCTGCCTCTAGTTTGATCATATTTTTCCCAAATTATAGGATTTATTTTGCTGTGAGAATGTGGCCTGGAACATTTCCAAGAGTTTCAGGAATTAGGTCACGGAATACAGGGAAAAATGGCACTGGTCACTAAAAGAACTTAGGGGCAAATTCACTAAGCGCCGAAGCACCTAACGCTAGCGTCAATTCGCTAGCGTTGGGCATTTTCGTTACTTCGCTGGTGTAAATTCGCTAGTGTTACTTCGCACCCTTACGCCTGGCCAATTTGCGCAATGGAAGTAACTACACAAATTCACTAACACGCACATTGTACTGAACGCTACCTTTTACGCTAGACGAAGCGCAATAGAGTACATCGGGATTGCTTCAAAAAAGGTTCAAATTCTCAAACGCTGGCGTTTTTTCTATATTATGGGTGATAGGCTGAAAAAGATCGAAATTTTTTTTGGGGCTCCCCTCCTTCCCCCCTACATTTCCTAACTCATGCCAACTTAACTATACAGTGGGCACATGTGTAGGGCAAAATAAAAATTTTATTTGATGTTTTGAAGGTTTACCAGGCATTTGTAGTGCTGCTACACATTCCTCCATTGAAATTTGAATTTGGCGCCGTATGCAAATTAACCATCGCTAGCGTAACTTCGCTTTGCTTAGCGAATCAACGCTAATGCAACTTAGCAACCTTACGCTACCCCTGAGCGCAACTTCGGATTTTAGTGAATTTAGGAGCGCTGGCGAAACTACGCCTGGCAAAGTGTGGTGAAGAGCGGCGAAGTGCGGCGAAGTTAAGCCTGGCGCAACTACGAATCTTAGTAAATTTGCCACATAATGTTTACTTAAATTCATATGTTCTACAAGTGGTAAAGTATATTACAAAGCCAGATAAATTAAGCTTTGTTAGTCTATGGGTTTATCGACAACAAATAAAAACCTTTTTTTCAGGTTTCAGAAACCTTCACTGGGGGTCATTTATAAAGTTTGCGCAGCGCATATTTTTCGCAAATAGTTGTATTGCGCATGTTTTTTGCTGAGCGCTAATATATTGCACTGCCCGTCTTTCCGGTTTTTGCGAATTCGCAGTGTGAATAAATTTTCGCAAATGACGCGCAAATGAGACAGGAGTTTGCGCGAGCGCACACAATGTGCGAGGTTGTTGTGCGCGAAAATAGCGTTGACAGTAACTTAAATTCGCAGTTTGCAAAACTGTTTTGGGAACATTTTATCCGCCACTAAAGTTGTGGCGTAATTGAGTCGCAGAGTGTGCGCATAAAGATTCGCAATTTGCGAATTGTGACATATTTATAAAGCCCCTTTAGACATTCGCATTGTGAATAAAAAATTCGCAATTCTGTAGGCACCCTCTTATTCAGCTTTATAAATATAACCATGCGCAGGGCAAATATATTCACTTTGCGAATCAATCTGCCCTGCACAAAGTTTATAAATGACCCCCACTGACCTCCACCATTTCTATAAAATGGGAAAAATTCATGGGAAATCTAATGACCAATGTACAGTAACTGACCTTATCCACTCAACAAAATACGAGGTAACCAGACTACTTTTGTTTGTGCAAATCATGTGCGAGAGGGAGATTAGTACTATCATCTTAAATGGTAATGTACATTTTTGGCTAGTAATGTCAAGTTAATATAAGAAGTCAATAAGATCTTAGAAAACTATGATTGTTGTGATCAGTTTTGGTGTATGTTTATGTAACTGAGTTTAAACTATCTCTATGCAGAGCGAGGTTACATTGCACTAGCAAGGATGCCAAACTTATACAAAGGTGAAGTATTGAGGAATTGAACAGATATGTGTCAAGCAGGCATTATAAGTATCAGATCAGACATACTGTAGAAATATTAATTTGTAGTGATGGGTGAATAAATTTGCGACGATTCTCCGCGTTTCAGCACGGGAGAATAAATTTGCGAAATTGACCCAAAAATTGAATGGCAAACATTTCCCGGTGTCAAAATATTTTGGACACGCGGAAGAAAACTCGCTCACGTCAAATCCGTCACGTGTCAATATTATTCAGACGCCCATTGACTTTAACGTCAAAATTGATGTTTTGCAAATTTCACTGAAAACATTCACGCATTTTTAAGGGACAAATTTGCTTATCCCTATTCATTTGCAGGTAAATATAGAGTCCAGTCTTAAGAAAAGGCTTGTAGGGTTCAAGCAAGGTCAAAAATAGAAGATGAATGAAAAAACAAACTATTAACTAAATTCACCCAGATTATCTCAACATAGAGACGTATGATAGCCAAGGAGCCACTATTATAACACTTTTTGTTACTGAATTCCTTTAAAAAGCAGAACCTCTGATAAATGCTGAATGGCAATGGTTTTCTGTTATACAGTAATGTTTCAAAAACCAAACCAGACTTTTCCCTGCATCTGTGTTACATGGATACCTAGGATAGGATATGCACTGAACAGTTGGCACCTAAAAGTTATATTTTAATCAATTTCATTCACTTAAAGGGGACCTGCTACCCACTCATAAAAAGCTGTATATTAAAAGTTCTTTGCAAATTAAATATGAAACACCATTTTTTATTAAAAACATCCATACCTGCTATAAAAAATGTATTCAAAATATGAGCTTTCAATCAACTATTACCTAAGGCATAGAGGCGGAGTAGTTAGTTATTTATTTTGCATGACTAACATGATAGAGAAGCATTTGGAATTATTTCTTAGGGTGATAGGCCCCATTTAAGGGCTAAAACTAAGTAAGCTTTATAGAAAGGTCTATATAAATAAACCAGTAAACCCTCAAAGTAATGCTCCTCTGACTCCTCTGTCAAAACAAACACTTCATTTCTTTCCTTCTATTGTGCACACATGGGCTTCTGTACCAGACTTTCTTCTTTTAGCTTAAACATCCAGAGCTTGGGCTTGAGCATGCTCAGTTTGCTCCTCTCTCCCTCTCCTCTCCCTTTTCTCACCTCCCTGTTGTAATCTGAGCCCAGAGCCATAGGCATCGGAACTGGGGGGGCTACAGGTCTATAGCCCCCCAGAATTTTCCTTCTCTGGTTTGGGAGGTTTTTTTGTTTTTACAATTTTTTTTGCAGTTTTTTTGGGTGCACTGAACTACCTGCACCCCCCTAATGGAGAGAAAAAAAGATAAAATATATTAAGGAAATAATCAGCACGCAGTGTGTTGGCACTGTTGGTGTGCTGTTGGTACGCTGCGTGATGTCGCTGGTAGCGTATTGAGTGATGGTGCTGCTGGCACGCTGCGTGCCGCTGCTTGTGGTGCGATGCGTACGATTGGCCCCGCACCCATGGGGTAGTAGGAGTGGAACTTCACATGGGGAGCTGTCTTGGAGTGGAAGAGGGATTCCTATTTTCAGCTGATCAATGAGGAGCAGGCGTGGGCGGTGTGTTACCAGTGCTCCCAGGTGCTGCTGGAAGAGCATTGGCCACAGGGGCAGAATTCGGGATCCCTCATTGTCTCTTCTAAGTTCTACTGAGATGGGGCCATCGCCGTTGGGTGAGTGCATTCTATAGGCTATTTATTCTGGGGGCGTTTATACATGGAATTGCACCTGTGGCAACCTACTAGAATTTCTGGGGGCATTTATACATGGAATTATGCCTGTGCCATCCTACTATAAATCCTGGGGGTATTTATACATGGAATTATGCCTGTGCCATCCTACTATAAATTCTGGGGTATTTATACATGGAATTACGCCTGTGCCAACCTACTATAAATTCTGGGGGCATTTTTACATGGATTTAGGTCTGTGCCATCCTACTATAAATTCTGGGGGTATTTATACATGGAATTACGCCTATGCCATCCTACTATTAATTCTGGGGGAATTAATACACGGAATTATGCCTATGCCAACCTACTATAAATTCTGGGGGCATTTGTAAATGGATTTAGACCTGTGCCATCCTACTATGAATTCTGGGGGTTTTATACATTGAATTAAGCCTGTGCCATCCTGCCATGAATTTTGGGGGTATTTATACATGGAATTGCCATTCTGCTATGATTCTTAGGGGTATTTATACATGAAATTCTATTGTGCCATCCTGCTTTCTGAGTGGGGGGTGTACAGAAAATACGGGTTTTACTTGGGCTAAAAGGCTAGACTAAATTACTATGTTTATATATAATTATTATGCTGATTGAAGCATTTGTACAACTGTCCCATTATGATATAACATTGCTGGGATCCATTTAGTGAGAGATTTGAATTTTTCACATTCACAGCTCCTTATACCTTGCATTTTGGAAGAGAAATAAAGTGAGGCAGTACATCTGGGGGTGCTAGAATTTATAGGCTTGGAGTGACTGTGCTCACTGATTCTTACTATATACAGGTGCGCTCCGCCAATGAGGCGAGCTGAGCCGCTCGCCTCAGGCCGCAGCGCCAGAGAGGATTCCAGCAGCGGCAAAAAGGCGCTCCTGCACCTTTAAGAGCCGAATTTCCGGTTTTTAAACAGGAAATTCAGCTGCGCTATTGCGAGAGTGCGCAATTGCGCTCTCCGCAATCGTGTTCCTGCCTCCCCTCCCGACAGGTAAGTCGGTGCAGGGGGCGGCTCCTTCCCCAGAAACGGCGCTTACTATATAATACATTCTTGTACTTATACCCACTTTGTTTTATTGTATATTGTGCTTGGCCTGCCAGTATTCTTTATATCTTAATGCTTGTGGTGCCATTAGTGCTCTCTATGTATGTATTTGGTGTGCCAGTGCCCTCTGCGTCTAACTATATAATGTTCTTTATAGTGCTTGTGGTGCCTTCTCTTTATGTTCTTGGGAGATCAGTACCTACTACTCATTTGTATGTCTTTTGAGTATCTCGTAGTCTCTACATGTAATGTACTTTAGGTGCAGGAATCTTTTCCCCCTTTTCCCATTCCATCAATTGCACATAACTTACAAAATGAAAGCAAAGATCTGATTAGGAGCTATGAGTAATTGCACTAGTTTGATCTGTATTTTTGTATATTAAAACAGCAATTGGGCTCTTTAAATGACACAGGATGGTTATTTTTTGCCTTTGGTAAAGAGCTGTCTGAGGCACAACATTGGGGAAAAAGGATAGCATTTTATTGCATTAACATAAATGCACTATTAAAGCTTGCTTCATCTATACATTGCATGCTAATGATAAATGAGGACATTAATCATTTTCTTCCTAATTGAATTCTCTTCTGTCCTGGGGAAGGGTAAACCCTTTTAAAAATAATAGAAAAAAACCTCTTTACAATGTGTCATTTAATGATTGAAACCAATGCACTGCATCTGTAAGTTTGTGAACATAAAATGGCTAAAACAACCTGTCATTCATCTTGCAGTAGAAACAAGCCAACTGAAAAAGAAAAGAAAAAAACAGTTGAAAGTTAAGGTTTAAAGATAACTTTTCCAGGCAGCGCACAAATGGCACAGGAACACCTTCCCTATTCTCACTTAATTACTAATTTTGCAGGTTATGCTGTCTAGGGTAATTATCATGGCCACTCTTCACTTTCTTAGCTTTGAGTGCTTTTTGTCATAGCTGTGCAATTATTGCTGTGTTCATGGAGACAAGTGCATTGTGTGTTTGGCATTCACAAGGAACAAAGACAATAAGCAGGAATCTAAAGAAGCAATTTGTGCTGAATACCTTGCTCAGGAGGAGTGTGTTGGCTCTTTCAGACAAATCTTCACGCCTGGTAACAATTAGGGCATCTTGCCAAAGAATAGTCTAGATGCATTAAAGAATAATTCTCCCCGATCACAGGTAAACAGCTGATTTAATAAAGGCTTAATGCATGGATGGCAAGCCTGCAACTGACCTTAAATATAATTTTAAAATACAATAATGTTTTCCATACGTGCCAACATTTTCTAGTTTCTTATGAAATCACAATTATATTGACCATATCTGCACATGTGATATCCTATGATGATCAGTACATGTATGCTGAACCATTGATACTGACTAATATAAAAGTATTGTGGACATCACTCAGTGTAAAGACTGGTCAGGATTTAACGTTTCATCTGTCAATGCATCTGGCTTCTGGCATGTAGAACAATTGAAAGAAGACCATACTATACTTTCAGCCTGTGGATCCTCACAAGAGAGATCCTCTACATTTAGAAAAATGTTTTTAAAAAAGGTCAGCAATCTTCAGAACACATTAATTGAGAAGTCTAACTAAACAGTTTTTCCCATCCTCTAATCAGTAGTGTGAGTGTCCACCACCAGCCTATAGACTCCAGTTTAACCAGGACATATACAGTACAGTATATAGTAGAGTAGAACTGTTTATAAGCGATCTCATTCTTATTCAATTAAGATTCTATCAACGATGCAGTGCTATGTGAAGACCACACCTGATTCTCAGTTCATATTCCTTTCAGATAAGAGGGACATTTTTTTTAAGTTAAGTTTAAGTTTTAGGTTTAAGTTTAAAGAGAGTCCATGTGTAGGAAACATTTATGTTATAGCATGTTGCGCAGGAATAAAACCCAAGGACGTTCATTTCAAATCGACATCCTTCCCTATTCTTCCATTTATTTTCCCTTGAGTTACTAAATAAAGAAAGTATACTTTCACAGATCATGCAATGCCTTAGTTGCTATTGGAACAATAAATAAACAATGAATGTCATGAACATATTTGCTCTAGCGGCAAGAAGAAAGTAGAAGGTGCTCCTTTCCCTACAGTCAGTGTGTGGGATGCTGTAACAGTTGCATGGGTGGATTTTCAATAAGTCTAGGGGAGGCTAAGCCTCCCCAAACCTATCTGACAACTAAGAAAAAAAATCAAACAAAAGAACTGTGTCCTTGCTGACTGCTCTGGTCCTGGATTGTGGAATGCTTTGGTTCTACCTCTAAACTCGATACTGTAGAGATCATCTGCACTCCGATTGGATATTTTTGCTTGCTAATTGTCAAAGCACAGCTGCCTTTACAAACAGCAGAATGTACCAACCAGGTGCAGAAGTAGTCGGCCTGGGGAAACTTTACAGACTGAAGGCGTAGCAGAAGTGAGAAGGAGCTGAAATTTTGAATCCTTTCCAAAAGCTACTTCAGGTGCACTCTTATAGGTACTTCATGCATTTTTCACGAGGATATTTTATGTAAAATTAGCACTTGATTTATCCTTATATATGATCTGAAGGTATTACTGTTAAAGCTGGTACTGCATTTATCCTGCCTTTTTTTTTGTTTACCCTGGATACATACTAACCCTAATTTTCCACTGCCTCTCATTTCATCTTATTTCATGTGCCTGGTGTGTCAGTACCAGGGCTGGAACTGGGGGTAGGCAGAATAGGCACGTGCCTAGGGCGCAAAGCTGGGGTGGCGCCAGGCACGAAACTTCTCTGTAGTCTACCCCATGTCCGACCCCTCTCTCCGCGACTGTCACTGCTTTCTCTTCGTCCATTTCCCTCCTGCGCATGCGTATGCTCCGTTTTTGTGCATGCGCTCACGAGTGTGCTCCATTTTGCGCATACGCTCACTCAGCTG
This sequence comes from Xenopus petersii, assembly GCA_038501925.1. Taxonomy (NCBI): domain Eukaryota; kingdom Metazoa; phylum Chordata; class Amphibia; order Anura; family Pipidae; genus Xenopus; species Xenopus petersii. Next base: position 107,378,238 of record CM076677.1, read on the forward strand.
GTGCTGCGGCCGGCCCGGCTGCCTGGGGCACCTGGCCGGCCTGCCCCGGCTCTAGTCAGTACCCACTGTTTCCCAATGTATATAATGTACTTAGGGTGCTAGTACAGTACCCACTGTATATAATGTACTTGCAATGTCAGTACCCATAGTCTCTCATTTCCATTGAAGTACATTGAATTATCTTTACGTCATCTGGTGTATGGGGACATCTTTAGCCTCCCCAAACAAAAAAATCACCCTCTGCTTATGAACAGTTGTGAACATAGAAGCCCAGTGCTTTTCAGATCTGTACTGTAAGAGCACATTTGTATGTCTTCTGGAACAATAGGCCAGCTCACATTATGCTGGGGTTATCCTCAAATAAACTTAATTGATATTGGATTAATTTGCTTTTCTAAAGGCTACTGTGTCCAGGATGTTCTGTAGAAACACATTTGCTTGTTTAGTGAAACCACAATGAATCACTGGCATTTATTCATTAGCAAGAGGCTCTGAAATATAGTTCTGCTGTTAATAAACACTTCAACGCATGAATTACCAGCAGTCAAAAGACCATAAACAATAGGAAATGACAACATTTTAAGAAATATACTTTATTCTTTAAAACACAGGACTTCGGGACTTTCTAGAGTAAAGGATACATAATGGATCTAATGTCAAATATCTCTCTGGTGTTTGACTTTGAGTAAAACCCAAACTAAAAGAAGGGCTTATGGCCTAGTTTGACCTACATGTATATGAGAGTACATGCAAAATATGGGGTTGCCTTTGGCTGCTGATGGGATGTAATAGTTTCCAATTCTCCTTAGGTAGCTCAATTGTACTAAATTATTGTGGCTCCAAACTGTCTGTTCTATCACATTAATGTGGAAGGTGCAATCATCTGAGCTGCCTCCAAAGGCCATCACCCTCACCTCCCAAACAACACGGCTCTGGACCTCCAATACTGGACCATTTACCTGTTCATAAAAAAGCAGAGTAGCTCTGCAGGGTTGGCAGGTGTCATCACTAGCGATGAGCAAAGATTTTTTTTACCAGGAATGGATTTGTGTCAAAATTCTGCATTTCACAAAACCGTCACCAAATTTTGCCATGAGTAAATGCGAGGACTAAATGCCCATAGACCCCAATGTATTTTGAAAAAGAGTCACCACAAAAAAATGTCCAGACACTTCAGTGCATTTTATAGAATTTTTGCCATTTTACAAATTGAGTAATTGCCAACAAGGAACAAGTTTAAGACAATTTTTTTTTATAAATTCTTTATTTATTTTGATTTACTTCCGTCATTTTCAAAACATCACAGGAAATGTCAATAAAAACACAACTTCAAGGCATATAGAGAAGTCACACGTTTCAAACCAGGGTTCTTCATACAGCATCCGACAAAGCAAAGATACAGTTTCAAAGGCATGTTAGACCTGTGTCAAAATTAAACAATTTAAAGGATCTTCTGAAGAGCGCATAAAGAGGCTCTAAAGAACAGTAAAGAAAAATAATAGAAAAAATAAAAAGACATGAAATAGTAATAAACGGCCTGGGCGGGCCTCTACGGACCAAATAAGAGCTCCAAAATTATGGAAGTGAGCACTTTGCAATATGAGTATGAAAATTTAAACCAGGAAAAGAACAGGCATGTAACAGCCGAATCCAATGGCAGGGGTCTCAACAGCACCAGAAAAGCACATCCACATCAACTATGTTATCAGAGCACAATAGTCTGGTGATTCAAGAAACTGTGTCCAATGGAACCACTTCAAAGCTAGCCTCTCCTGTAGTTTGGGCCTACTGATGTCCACTTTACAAACTTCAAACTGGTGGATCTCGGTGACCTTCAGTGCCCAGTCCTTAAGTGTAGGAATGAGACTCGATTTCCAATATAGTGGAATTAAAGACTTTGCGACTGTTATCAAAATGGAAATAAGAGAATTTTTATATTGCGCTGGAGACATCTCATTGCTATGTAAAATAAAAAAAGGTGCAGAGTCTGGTATGAGCAAGTCTGTGAATCGAGGTAACAGGTGTTTGATTTGAGTCCAAAACAATTGTATGTTAGGGCATTGCCACATAATATGTAAAAGAGTACCGCCGGGTTGGCCGCATCTCCAACACACATCCGGGACATTAGGAAACATTTTCGACAGAGCACTGGGTACTCTGTACCAACGGGAGAGCATCTTGTAATTGTTCTCTAGCAATCTAGAACAGCTAGTAGACGTATACGACTTAGTAACTATCAACTCCCAATCTTCATCTGTAAAAGTAAAAAGTAACTCCTTCTCCCATTGTCGTCGAAAAGCGGACATTGGCGTGTCAGAGCGGCAAATCAACATCCTATAAATTTTTGCTATCTCGTGAGGGGTACGTTCCAGATTAGTAAACATTTGTTCAAATAAAGTGTCATCTGGTCCTGTGTCATCAATAATATTTTTAGCAGTCAAAAAGTGTCGGATTTGGTGTAAGCGTAACAGTTCCAGTGGCGTTGTATTCTCCAGTGGTAATATATCCACCATGGATTTAAGAGATCTACCGTTAAGTAATTGATAGGCCCAAAGTGAGTTCGTTGGAGTCCAATGTTTAAAGTTGATGGGTCTCAGTCCCGGAGGGAACTCTTTATTATGCAGCAAAGGGGTAGTTCTAGAGTTTTCATTGACAAGGCTACATCTGTATTTTAATGAGTCCCAGGTAGCAATAATCTCCGACATAATCGGGTCTAATGACTTGCCAGACTTCCGAACAGATTTGGGTAACCACAAATATGTATCTAGCGGAGTCTCATAATAGGTTTGTACAACACCAATCCATAGTTTGGGGGGCTGCAGCACACGGAAATCAAAGATTCTTTGCAGGGTGGCAGCTTTATGATAAGCCCAGAAATCCGGTAAGGCCAGACCCCCTGTCACCTTTGGCTGTGTAAGGTTGTCAAATTTCTGTCTGGCTCGTCGGTGTCTCCAAATATATTTTGAGATAGTAGAGTGCAATTCCGTAAAAAACAAGCTAGGTATCCGGAATGGGACCGTCTGAAACAAATACAAAAAACGGGGGAGAACGTTCATCTTGACAATGCTTATGCGACCAAACCATGAGAAACCAGGTTTATCCCATTGCTGTAGGTCAGATTTCACTGTCCTGAGAAGCGGCATAAGATTCAGTGACACCCCATCCGCAATGTTTGGTGATACCTTAAGACCTAAGTAGGTAAGATGTTTTGGCACAATCGTGAATATGCAGGTGCTCCGAACATGCTGCATTTCCTGTTGTCGAAGAGAGATGTTAAGAAAACAAGATTTTTGCTGGTTAATTTTCAAATAACTCAGAGTCCCATACACTTCAAATTCATGCAGGATAGCTGGCGATGTAGTTCTGGGGTTCGTGATAAAAAATAGCATGTCATCGGCATATGCCGCCGTTTTATGATGGTAATCCCGAGCAAGTACTCCTGTGATGGTCAAATTCTGTCTAATCCTTTGTAGGAACGGTTCAAGCGTGAGTACGAACAAAAGGGGGGACAGCGGGCAGCCCTGACACGTAACGTTTTTAATATCAAAAGGTTCTGACAGAGTCCCATTAATCCGAATCCGTGCCTGCGGTTGTGCATACAGACTCTGGACATAGCGTAAAAAAATGGGGCCAATGCCCACCCAACGAAGGCACTTGAAGATAGTCTCCCATTTCACCCTATCAAACGCCTTTTCCGCGTCGGTGGACAACAGGGCCATAGGAACATCGTGCGTTTTGCAATAATGAATTATGCTGTATACTCTAAGCGTATTGTCACGTGCTTCCCTCCGTGGAACAAACCCCACTTGTTCAGGGTCAATAATTGTCGACAAAAATGGCTTTAATCTCTCTGCTAGCACTTTCACATACAGCTTAGTGTCCACATTGAGTAGGGATATCGGCCGATAACTCTTTACGTCTAACGGGTCCTTCCCCTTCTTGTGTATCAGTGCAATATTCGCTCTGGTAGCATCTAGGGGCAGTTTACCGCTGTCGGCAATGATATGGATATGTTTTAGAAAGAACGGGAGTAAGATCGTAGAAAAGCGTTTGTAATACAAGCTGGTAAATCCATCAGGTCCCGGAGCTTTATGGGTCGGTGTGTGTTTGAGAGCAGATTGTAATTCCTCCAAAGATATCGGAGAGTCCAAGTGTTCCAGGTCTGCCTCGGAGAGTCGAGGTTTGTGGATGTCTTGCAAGTAGGTATCCATATCTATAGGCGCACCTGGTTGCAAAGATTGGTTCGGCTCCATCTCAATATTGTATAAATCTTTATAGAAATCACGAAAAACCTGAATGATTTTAGTCGTATCATGAGTAACCTGTCCATTATAGTCCCGAATATTTACGATGTGGTTACGGCGTTGCTTGGCTTTCAAGGCGGAAGCTAATAAATGGCCACATTTGTTTCCATGTTCAAAGTAAAGTTTTTTTTGATAAAAAATAGCTTTTTTGGTATAGTTGCTAAGTGAGTTTTTAATTTCCAGTCGCAATGCCGTGATCTGGTCAAGCAAGGCTGGGGAACGCCGATGTTTGTGTTGATGTTCCAACGTAGCCAAAGATATCAGTAATTGGTTAAACTTTTGTTGCCTCTCGCGTTTTTTATATGTGCCTAACTTGATTAGCTCGCCCCGGACCACACATTTATGCGCTTCCCACACCATTTGCGGATCTGACGTAGGAGTGTCATTTTCCTTGAAGTATCTTTCCAAAGTCTCTGATATATGTTGTACAACAGAGACATCTTCCAGCAAGGTTTCGTTTAGTTTCCATTGCCAAGTCCTGCTAGCCGTACCCTGCCTCTTGAAGTACAAAAAAACTGGAGCATGGTCTGACCATGAAATAGAGTCAATGACAGCTTTATAGCACAGGGGGAGGTTATTATGTGGTGTCAGAAAATAATCAATACGAGAGTACAGTTGATGGGGGTTGGAAAAAAACGAATAGTCTCTTGACTCAGGATTAAGAATCCGCCACACATCCACCAGCTTATATCCAGATGACAACCGTCGCAGTTGAGCCAATTGACCTGCAGAAAGGCTAGAGTGTTGGGAGGAGCAATCTATGAGTGGCTCAAAAGCAAAATTTAAGTCTCCACCTATGATCAAAACACCCTCAGAAAACTGATCAATCTGTTGGAGTAAAGCCTTGAAATGTTGCAATTGCCCCATATTCGGAAGATAAAGTGAGACAAAAGTGTACTTCGTATTCCCGAGCATCCCCTTGACCGCATTCATGTGCCCCAGTTTATCCGCCGTCTGTTCCAGGTATAGCCATTGCAGGTGATCGGCCACCAGGATCGCCGTGCCCCTGACTTTAGATTGCTGAGGCGGACTCTGGTAAATGTACTGATAGCCTTTAACATAAATTTTTGACGTTGCTAGCCTTTTAAGATGCGTTTCCTGTAGCATGGCGACCTGTACTCTATGCCTCTGAAGCTCTAACTTAAGACTATTGCGTTTCTGGATCGTGTTGAGACCCCTGACATTCAACGACATAATACACAATTTATCAGACATCATCATAAATAAACAGTAGCCAGCGCACATACCTGGTGGTAACGCTCTTGCTTCCCTGCAAAAACAAAGGTGTCCACAGAAGAGCCGCCCAGCACGTAAAAACAAACTTAAACACTGTACATAAACATAACTGCATAATCACAATAGTATCTCCCATTGCAGACTCAAAAATCAAGGCAAAAGTTGGACAACCCGTGGGGAGAATCAGAAATAAGAACTCCGTGAACTCCCTGTCCCAAAAAAAAAAAATTGGGGGAGTTATGTAACTACGGAGGTACAAATAGGGGGGGAAGCTGAGGATAAACAAAAACAAACGAAATCCGCAGCTCCCAGTCTTCAGGATGAATTGCTCTGAGTAGCCGCATATTGAAGACATAGACCTAAGGGAAACATAAAATGCAACAGGGATATGCAAGCCCTTGACATGAAAAAGGGGACAGAAATAGGAGGAGAAAGAAAGAGAAAAAGGGAGAAGGGGAAAAGAAGGAGAAGCTGGGTAGCTAGCAGGGAACAAAAGAAAGAGAAAAAGGGGAAGAAAAAAAAAAAAACTGAAAAAAAAAAAAGGGGGGGGGAGAGAAAAACAGTAAAAAGCCTCAAGGGAACATTAGAAATCCGGGAAGGGGGGAGCCCATCAGTCAAGTGAAATATCACCAAATGTCAAACAATTATAGTATGAGCAAACAGATCGGTCCATCCAGGGATCGGAACAGTTACCCTCCTACAGGAACGGGAACCAAACTGCAGAAACAGGAACGTGGATCCCTCAGAACTCGGGTTGCAGTTTGTTAAGACCTTGTCGTTTCTTGGTTGGCGTAGACCAATCTTGAGACTCCAATTCTGGCAGGTCGTCACCGTTGTATGCGAGTGCTCTCCAGTCTGCGAGATCTGGTGGCTGGATCTCCAGTTGATTGCAGAACTGAGGAAGATCATCTGGTTCCTTAAGGCTGAAGAATCTACCATTGAGAGTGGCAATTAGTGCAAATGGATATCCCCATCTGTATTTAATACGTTTCTCCATGAGTAGTGTCGTCAGGGGACGAAGCAGACGTCTCTGTTGTAGCGTGAGCCAGGCAAGGTCCTGATATATTTCAATTTTATGTCCCTCGTATGAGATTTGCACTTCAGCTTGCGCCTTCCTGAGAATTTCCTCCTTCAATTTGTGGCTGTGAAGACAGCAAATGACATCTCTCGGTTGGTCCCCTCTGAAGGATGCATTAAGCGCTCGGTGTGCACGATCAAAATCAATCGCAGTTTGGGGCAGTTTGTCAAGCAGTGGGTTAAAGATCTCACACAAAGTCTGTTCCAAGTCAGGCTGTTTAACCAACTCAGGGAGTCCCCGAATGCGCAGGTTATTACGGCGCCCCCTGTTATCCAGGTCCTCCATGTGCCGCCGTAGCAAATATATATACTTATGATGCGTATTTACCCGTGCCGTGGCTGTATTAATCCCTCGCATGTGGGATTGGAGCTGCAGGTCAATCTCTTCCATCTTCGCGCCAATATCTTTCAGAGCGTCTTTAATCCCAACCATTTCGGCCCTTTGCGCAGCTTTGATGTTTTTAGCCATATCTAGCAGATCCGACTTAGTTGGTAAAGCCGCAAGGAGCTCACGAATATCATGCTGGTGGAAGCGCTGTATGGAGCTGCTCGTAGAGTCCGTCGGGCTGGGGCTACGACGTGGCGCATCCGCCATCTTAGAGCGCTGCGAACTAGGCCCCTCCGACTTCTCAAAAAAAGACGACACGGAAGGGGTTTTCACCTTCGTCGGAGACGGCTGTTTAGGAGGGGAAGGTTTCTTCTTGGCATCCTTGCCCATTATAAGAGGTTTCCCAGGCCTTATGCAATCGAAAGCAAGTGAAATGCTGGTCGAAGACGGGAGCTGCAGACTGTCACGTCCGTTCAGAACAACATCCGGTCACGCCCCCCCAGTTTAAGACAATTTAAACTATATAGGTTTGTTTACCTTCAGTAAGGTTTAATTATATATTAGTTTAGATCAAGGTTCTGTTTTATTGTTGCAGAAAAAAGGAAACACATTTTAAAAATTTCAATTATTGGATAAAATGGAGCCCATGGGAGATGGCCTATGCATAATTCAGAGCTTTCTGTATAATGGCTTTCTGGATAACGGATCCCATACCTGTATTCAGTTCCTAGACCTTACTCTTTGACCTCCCAAGTAGCTGAGGGTAAATAGGTTACAGCAACAAAGCAAGTTGTTCCTTGGTTCTAGGTGATTATGCTGAGCTTGGGTATAACATTTATATAACTACTATGAGAAGGGCTTTGGTGGTACAGATAAGAAAAGGAAAAACTGTGTAATTGAATGAAGAAAAAACTGAGCAAGTAGAAAAATGAATGTGTTTTGTTTATTTATCTCCAGTAAAAACAAGTATAATAGCTTACTGGACACATCATGGAACATGGACAAAATATGTTTTGATTAGAATATGCATTAGTTAGTGTACTGTTCAATGATGACCTGATGATATATCATCCTTTGCTTCAATTTTCCATTTATTTTCCATTTATTAGTGTCAAGAAACAGCTAGCTCTGAGCAGCGCAAACCTTCCTGCCTTTGTCAGTTACAAGAAAACAGATTAGCAGCCCAGCTAACAAAGGAAAATAATTGGAAAATGATTACAGTAGGCATACAAATATAATGAATAAATAAATGCCATGAAACAAATATCAATTTTAAACCCACAGTAGTGCTCCCCCAAACACTATGTAACAGGTAGAAAGCTGTTGGCTGGTAGGATACTGCTTCATTGCAACCCTCTTTCTCTCAGCTGGGTCCTCACAAAGTGTTGGAGGAATGGTTTGATGATGTAGACCCATTAACGCTTAACTTATGTACCCTATGTAGAAACAATTAGGTGCCAGTGGTTCTTAATCAAAAGATTGTGTTAGTAACACACAGTAACTTAAACGAGAAACTTCCTGGACACAACAACAGTGAGAGCAATCTGAGAGCATAATGGGATAGCAGTTTACAACCTTAACTATGGAAGACAGTAAGGAATGAAATAGAATATTCACTTTTTTAAGACACAACTCTGAAAAATATATCCCTTTTAGTGTAGAAAATAGCCTTTGTATCTGTGGTTCCTATACTCAGATGGGTGTTCTCTAAACCCATATTACTTCTACTCAGTGGAAGTGGAAAGTGATCTTTAAAAAGTTGGCCAATCTCCTAAGATTATGTTAAAGCAAAGCTCACTACCACTGCCTTTACCTTGTTCTTAAGATCCTTGCTCTCCAGCTTCTTTAAGGTGTTAAGTCAATTTAGGACTCACTGGGGCCTTGTGCTCCAGGTTCCCAGTACCCCTGGATCTAGGTGGTGATCCCTGTGATCCCTACCTTTCTAAAAGCTGAAAACAAGAATTTGTCATACTATCCCTGGGGCAATGAGGAATACATCCTCCCACAGCTCATAGGTTACTAGCTGGGAATTTTCAGAGCTGTCTAGGTTCCCTACCTCCATGTTACTCATATTGGACTTTTGAGTAAGGGGCAGCATTGCTTCAAATGCCTGGTTTCTGTACCTTTGAAATGAGATATTTTTCCAATTAGCTTGGTCATGTAACAAAGAGCTATACTCAAGAAGACTGAAAGCTTTGAGTTTCAACTGTTGGTGTTGCCAACAGAGATGAATGAATTGCTGTCATATAATCATCTGAATGAACCTCAGCAATATTTATTCACCTGAAAGGGTCACTTACCTTTCTGTGGCTTTTAACTTATATACTTATAGGCACATTAAACATGCAGTGACAGTTGTTCAGTCAGTACTCTGTCATTCTTTGCCTGTGGGGACATTATTAGTAACATCTGGAGAGATTTTAAGCAAAAGCACCAGTCTGTGTCTAACAGGAATTTGCAAATGCCACGTACAATAGGCAAGTCACACTTGGGAAACTTCTATCATTGTTGAAACCTCTCTGGAAAGTATCCCATGGCAACACTAGCCTGGAGCTCTAATCCTTTGTCTCCTGAGCTTAAAATGAATGGAATAAAAAGTTGGTACAGAATGATAATGCCCCTCTGCACTTGAGTAAGACACATCCAGTGTTAAGCTCTTTTAATTTTCAGGGTCTTGCAAACGCCTGTGTATACCATCGCAACGTTTCTTTGAGCTTTAAAGCAAATGACAAAACGCCATCGATCACACTGACAGGAAATTATTATACACAGCGAGTGCTGGAGTGGAGACAAAAAGGAAAACGTCTCACCCCATCTGCTAGAAAATTGGAAGCACATCAATAATAGGATGGTACTTTGCAGCTTAAAGTTGGGAAGAAAAATGCAGGTTACAAAATGGCTGGTTGCTCGGAGCCCAGGAAAACATAATAAGTGTTATTGCCACAATAAGCCCTACACAAGAATTTCTCTTTTAGAGGGTGCAACGCAAGGGATAACTATTGTAAAATTGAAAAATAGTGCCGCCACTTTACTTAAATGCAGGCCTCTATATTTCCTCAACCTAATATACCTTTTTTGCACTTTTTTTTCATTCTTTTCTGAACTCCAGGTATAGATTATTATAGGTTTTATTTGTAATGAACATGAAAAGGAGATTGAGCTGTGCTTAGGTAGCTTCTATCTGCAACCTGACATAGGCATTAATATACAGAGGATCTAAAATAAGATGATGCTTTTTTCCCTCTGAATATAAGTGAAATCATCAAGCTGAGGTGGAAATTACAGTGTAAGCCAGAAAGAAATCTCAGTGATGGCCCCATTACAATTCTCAAGTGCTCAGCACATTCAAACACAATCTGCTCGCTAAAATTTCCAATGCTTGCAAGTTGCTATGGTATGCTGTAGAGAAATAAAATGCTATGCATGGGGTGTATGAATTGAAGGGGGTGTGAGTATTTATGCCATGACCACTTGGAAGAAGGCAGCAATAAATAACATCTTCCCATAGTAAAGGTTCCCACTTCAACAAACAGGATTGGCTGAGGTGTATTCAGTTCAGCTGTAGCTCTTTTAGGATTGGCTGATTGGTTCAAACACATGCTGTCAAGAGAGAGAACAGGGATATATATCAGCCATTGCTTAGGAAAGCCAAACCACAGAGCATGTTTTTAGATGTTCATGAACCATTATTATTTCTCTTGGAAATTCTTTCTACTTCTTGGAAGTACAGTATTTGCTGACTTTCCCCATTCACCTTTTGTTGGGGGCCAATCTGTAGTTCACAAATGTACTTAATGTTATCACCTTATATTGTCCAGTTCAATGCCGTATGAGGATTATATATATATACTGTATATATACAGCATGAATAAAGGTAGGTCTTGAACTTCTCTTCCACATGTACCAGGGACATCTTTTACCCAACTGTAAAAACCTTGCAGCCATTGTGCTTCCCAGATGTAGGAGTAATTTCAGTGCAAGGCATGTGTACTCATCTTCCAAATGATAGAAAACTTCAACAATATTACTTGTTTATATAAGAATAATTCCAATGTCATGTTCCAAACCTCATTGGTACCTTTCTCGTGAAGAGATCTTGGAATGTTTTCATGGTTTAAAATTAGTTATGCGCCTCCTTTCCATCACTATTTTTGGTTTAGGGGAACAGTTCCCCATAGACCTTGTAAATCACTTTGGGCCCCAACCCAAGTATCATGTCAGTGATAAATACAGTTAGAAATATACAGCTTGGTGAACTTCTTTGGGTCGCAACCAAAACATCACAGTCATAAATACACCTAGAAATACAGTTTTGCTAAATGTACCAATTGTTGCTGGTTGTTTCTTGCCATAATATCATTTTAAACTTCTGCCTTGTGATTTTCTACTAATCTGAAAATTATTTAATCTGCAAAATCTTGCATATATTTTGAAATTTGTACAGTGGTTAACTCAGGGTTTCTTGGCCTTTATCCCAGGGAACCCAGACATAGACCCATGACCTAAACTTGGTTTAAAATAAGTTATGCACCTGATTTTAATGGGGTATGGGAAGGAGGTAATATATGTCAGAATGGACGTCTCTCGCTTATTCATTGTTGGGAAACTGGTTGTTTTGGTCCCGATATCGGAGTCTTGAATCTTTGCTATAAGGATATTATTTAAATGTGCAGAATGTAAAAGAAAAAAGCTTCAGGCACACCTGAGAATTTAAAAAAAAGATAGGGGTTTGATCAACTTATACCCCCTGGCCCCCTATTTCATGAGTAATCTAGTATCTGTGCAAGAGTGTACATTTACAAAAATCAGGGGTTTTTAGCTACAAAGTTATGATCATAAAATTGGAAAGCCACCATAAACCCTTTATAACTAAAATCCCCCTTTTTTGTGAATACATGTAACAAAAAAAAAAACAGGGAGGAGAACCTAAAGCCTGATACCGTATCTACTGTGGTCCCTTCACTGACAATATTATAGCCTAGGGGAGCTACTCCCTGCTACACCTTCTTAATGGAGCACAAATTTGCTTTTTCTACCTTCCCTATCTTACTCTCCTAGAGAGTCTATAACAATTGTAACCCTGCCACTAACTAGCCTTGTTCACTGGGTCCCTGCTCCCCGGCTTATCCATCTCTAGAGGCACTGGTCCATCTAGGGCAAAATGACTTAACTGGGCCTTGCTGTACCCACATTCAATGGAAACATCCAGATGGGTCAGCAATCAGAAGCCAAAGAGGAAGACCCACCCCTTGTCACTCACTATACCAAAGTGTGACAGGATGTGGTCACAACACCTCTTGGCCAATAACTGGGATATGTAAATTACAACTAGCTACATGGGCATCTGCCCAGCAACTATGGAGATCAGGAAGAATATGGATTTAAAGCCATAGGGGCACATTAATCCTATGGGTCCTTACATATACACACTTGCACAGATACTAGATTACTTATTAAAGAGGGGACCTGGGGATGTGCATTGATTAATCCTCTCTTTTTTTGCGCTTTTACCTAATTTGGCTAGATCAGTAGCACTTACATTGTATTTATGTTTTAACTTTATTGTAGTGCTCCCACAGCCTTCCTTATTTGCACACCTGAGAATTGACACAAAGTAGATGCCATTCTCATGTACATGACACCTTTGACATGTCCTTTTAGATTGCAAGCTCAATTGAGCAGAGCCCTCTTCACCACAGGTATTGGTTGGCATTTCAATGCTTGAAGTGTACCCTTTCTATTGTCAAGGCTGCTCCTGCCATGAGGCAAGATGAGAACCTTGCCTCAGGTCGGAAACGAATAGCCAATTAAAAGGGGCAGAAAAAAGCAGTTTCCTGTAACTTTAAGAGTGAAATTTACAGTTTTAAAATGGAAATTCAGCTCCTCTAGTGCAGTGAGTGCTGTAGTATATCGTTCATTGCACTAGCGGCCCCCCTTTGACCCACTCCAAAGTCCATTTTAAGCAAATAATTCTATTTTTTTTAAAAATCATTTCCTTTTTCTGTGTAATAATAAATCAGTACATTGTACTGGATTAAAACTAAGATATAATGAATTGGAGGCAGAAAATTCTATTGGGTTTATTTAAAGGAAAACTATACCCCCAAAATGAATACTTAACCAACAGATAGTTTATATCAAATTGAATGACATATTAAAGAATCTTACCAAACTGGAATATATATTTACATAAATATTGCCCTTTTACATCTCTTGCCTTGAACCACCATTTTGTGACTCTATCTGTGCTGCCTCAGAGATCACCTGACCAGAAATACTACAACACTAACTGTAACAGGAAGAAGTGAGGACTCTGTCTGTTAATTGGCTCATGTGACCTCACATGTGGTTTGTATGTGTGCACAGTTAATCTTACGATCCCAGGGGGCGGCCCTTATTTTTTAAAATGGCAATTTTCTATTTATGATTACCCAATGGCACATACTACTAAAAAAGTATATTATTATGATAATGGTTCATTTACATGAAGCAGGGTTTTACGCATGAGCTGTTTTACTCAGTATCTTTTAATAGAGACCTATATTGTTTGGGGGGTATAGTTTTCCTTTAATATTTAAAATGATTTTTAGCAGAGTTAGCGTATGGTGATCCAAATTGCGAAAAAAAGATCCCTTATCCGGAATACCCCAGGTTCCATGCATTTGGGATAATAGATCCTAAACCTGTTTAAGATTAATTCTAATAATTGGACATCAGGACTTTCCAGCAGATGTTAAAGCAGGCAACTATATATATATTTTTATTAGTGACCATTTTATCCCTGTTGCTGTCCTTACAAATATTACAAGCATGATTCATTCAGTGATGCTGTTCTATGAGAGCAGTTACAGTAGTTATTCATCTAAACCTGCATTACCATAATGTAAGATATTACATTAGACAGCTGAATGGATGTCTGGTAGAGGTGGCATCATTTCTGAGGCAAATCCTAGTAGTAGGGGTGCTGATTAGTGAGGGACGAATTTCTCCCGCTTCGATTCGCCGGAAAATTCTTAAAATGCGAATTTTGACGCCAGCGTCCAAATATTTTTTACGCTGATGGCAATTCAGATGCCCGCGACAACTCTGACACCCATTGCAGTCAATGGGAGCATAGAATTGTCACCGGCGTCGGAATTGTTGAAAATTTTGCGAAAATGTATTCGCTGGTGGTGAAATGCGGGAATTCGCTGCAAATTTGCGCCTTACGAATACATTCGCCCATCACTAGTGCTGATAATAATAATCGGCACAAGTCTACAGATAACCAATCTTTTCGTTTAGAGGAAATGATGAAACATGTACGAGCACAATTTAAAGCAATTTGCTTATTTTAGAAAGCCCCAAAGGTTGAATTTTGTAAATCCTCAGCTAAACCTTCCATATCTGACCTGATTTTCTGAACTCAGTAGAATATACCAAACAGTTTTGCTGATTATCTGCAAACTTAATAACATAGGGAAAAGGAGGCATTTCAAGATTTACAGTGTTGATTGATGGCTAAATGCATTCAGCTGCATAATTCACGTAATGATGTGGCACATCGATTACATCAAAATTGCTCTAAGGAGGTACTTATTTCCCTCTAATGGAAAATATGCCATTGCTTGTCAGTGGTGGATCACGACCTATCGAAAGTCACCACTACTGGTTTGAAGGGTATATCATATCTTCCACTATTAAACATTTTCATTTTTTTTTTCATTGTACCACATGTGAGAAAAAGAAAGAGGATCATAATGTTGTACACTTAAAGGAGAACTAAAGCTGAACTAAAGAAGTAGACTAGAAATGTTGTACATGGGGCCGATTATTTATCAAAAATTTTAAATTTCTGATAATTTTCTGAAAAATTCTCCGCCCATATCCACTCAGATTTTTTCCCTTTTTTTATAAATACATTTCTTTGTAAATTTGCTGAATAAAATCGTGAAAACATTCCAATAGTATACATTTTTTGGATTTGATGCCCAAAAATGTATTGACTGAAAACCAGTGAAAATCTTCAGATTTTTGCATGAAACCATGTGCAGATCAAGATACAGTATCTTTGGGACTTCTCCCATTGATATCTACATGAACTCGGCAGGTCTGAGTTGGAGTACTTTTTTATTCGGACTTTTAACACCCTTGGCATCCAGACTTTAATAAATAACCCCCTAAATCTTGGGCTTCTGTTCCAGCCCAAGGCAAACACTACCCTTCAGCAGAGCAAATCTGTGCCTCCAAAGATGCCACAGTAGCTTCCCATCTTCTTTTCTGCTGATTCACTACACATGCTCTGTGCTGCTGTCACTTACTGAGCTTAGGGACTCACTCACAATATACAGTACACATAGACTATAAATGTTACAATATAAGGCTGATTAGTAATTAATACAGATAATTACTACATGGCAGCACAAAAACCAGTGCAATTAACATGAGAATTTAGTAATCAGCCCTATAGCATCAGCTTATATGACAGGCTAACCTCATTTGCTGCATGATAATTTGCGACAACATGTGAGTGTCACAGACACTTTCAAAGATGGTGACCCCCTGTGACAAATTTGAAGTCCTGGATCATTGCTGCCATTGAGATGCTGAACCTTTGGGCTGGTGCAATAAGTTCAGTATATAAAATATGGCACTTGTAACCATATTTATTTTTAAGGTTTAGCTCTACTTTAAACCAGGGCTTGTTCCTGAAAATTAGCTGCAATTTGTATGCTAATCTTTGCCTCCTGTTCACACCTACCTCTTTTCTGATTCGGACTTTTACATCCTCGGGTATAATAAATTCTGAAAAATTTGTGATTTTTTAAAAGTCAAATTTTATATTAAAAAATCACAAATTTTTACATTAGGTTTTTTTTTTACATTAGGATTTTAGATTTTAGGATTTTAATAACCCCTTGGTGTGTGTATGGTGGAAGACCAACTTTGGCAAAAGCCTTGGATATTGGTTGTCTCGTTAATAAGACAGGATGGAAAAATTTTATCAGGTGACTCTGAAGGCTCACAAACATCGGCAAAACATTAATGCTGCATTGTCAGATACAAGTAGAATTAATTTGTTACTACCTGCATAGAGTACCTGATGATGAAGCTCTTTTAATAGAGAAAATGAACAAAACATTCCTGCGACCAATGGTGATGGGAAAGATCATAATTGTAATATGCATGGCCAACTTTGAACCTACTGTACTCAAGGGGAATAAAATCTTGTCCAAGGCCTCTTGTATGTGTGTATGGCCATACATTTAAATCTCCATGTGTACAAATGGTCATGGGATCACAAAAGTGTCTTTACAAGCTTGGGAAAAAAAAACTTTTCATAAGGATCTCACAAATGTATGGAAAAGCATAATGTCATACTGATAATTATAGCAGAGGAGCTTTTTAAAAGTGGAGCAGCGGATCCCATTGCTTATTAAGCAGAAGCCTACCTAGAAGGTTAAGTAGAGTTGACACAAAGAAATGACCTACCCATTAAACAGCAAGTAGTCACGCTCATATCCCATGAAGGTTATATAGATATATATTTAGCAGACTAATTTAGCTGAACTTTGCGCTAGTAATTAACATAAAGTCTATTTGTAACATTGTCTTTTCAATTACATTTATAGATTACATTTTCCTTATATAAACATACAATGCATTCATTTCCCTCACGTGTCTCACATGCGTTGTGTCCTGGATAATATTCATTTCTGCTTGAGTTCTGGGGGGTGAGGAACTGAAAAACAGAACTATTAGCAGTCAATATTATACACCTAGGTATACAAACTACAAAGGAAGCATACCTTGCAGTTGCAGGGAGCCAGGAGGTATAGGGGCCTCGTGAAGCCTTAATTAATAAACCCTTTTAATATGTATTAGTAAAACAGGACAACCTCTGCATATTTTGGGGGGGGGGGCAATAACATCTAGTTACGCCACTGCAAATAACTGTTAAAGATCTATGTTTGCATTCTTGAAACCCTATGGTTCATATACTCATGGTTGATTTATTGCCGTGTCTAAAAATGCTTTGACAGCACTCTACTTATACTCTAAGTGGCCCTTCTAGACTTCGAGGGGCTTGTTTGGGAATTCAAACACGAATACATTTATGTTTGTTTATTGACACCATTTATTAAAAGTACTTGTACCTAAATACACTCTTCCACTTTTTGCAAGGGCCATTGTATGCCTATTGTTGGAACCCTTGAGCTACTGCCACCATGAAGTGGTAATGTCAGGGTTCCCACTACAGACTGCCCCAATAGATACAGCAGACTTGTGCCCAAAGATTTGATGTGCAGACATCAAACTGAATCATTAAAAACCAAGCGCCAGAAATTACATAATTGCATAAATAACATGGCAAATAGAGTTGCACACTGTAATGCGAGACAAGTCAGTTGCTCCAAAAGGACCTAGCTCGGAATTATGAAAAGGTTGTCTCCCATAGACACCATTTTATCCAAATAATCCAAATTTATAAAAATGATTTTCTTTTCCTCTGTAATAATAAAACAATACCTTGTCCTTATATTGGGTTTATTTAATATTTTTCCATGATTTTCTAGTAGACAAGGTATGAAGTTCCGAATTATGTAAGAATCCGTTATCCGAAATAAATACCATAATAGTAAATTATTATAACAACTAGTTATCGGCGAATAAATTTGGCAGGCGCAAATTTGCGTCAAATTTCCACATTTCGCCGCCAGAGAAAAAATTTGTGAAACTCCAGTGAAAACTGACAAAAATTAGCCAGCGTCAATATAATTTGGACATGCGTCGGAAAAGTCACTCAAGTCAAAACCGTCACGCGTCAACACTATTCGGATGCCCATTGACTTTAACGCCGGCATCAAAATTGACGCATGTGTCAAAATTTACATGAATTGACGCGGGCGTCAAAATTGGAGTTTCCCAAATTTTTTGACGTTTCATGAATTTCACAAATTTTTGAAATCGAAACGGAAGAAATTTGCCCATCACTAGTAACAACTAAATTATCAAAGAAGATGAACAGAATTTTTTTGTCCTTAACAATGGCATTTATTATTATTATTATTTTTTATTTTTTTTTACACAATTGGCCTCTGTGATTTAATTAATATATACATACATATATATGAGGCAAGTTTGATGATGTTTCTAGGTCTTTGAAACCTAGAGGGATGTGTAAAATGAATATGCTATGTGTCAGTTTAATTAAAATCTGTTGTTCACTGGAGACTAGTTCTGCTGCTTTAGTAGTTACAGTTAATTACAATCCTACTTTACATGGTATACTGTATGTTCATTTACATGTAACCCGTCATCATAGCTGAGAGTCATATAATAAATGTAAATAGACTGGAGTAAAAAGAGTTTAGATATTTACAAATACAGTATATATCTTTATTGTTCCCTCAAACACCCCCTTAAAAAATATATATTTTTAATAAAAATTGTTACTGTTGGCTATTCTGTGATTTTACAATTCTCACAAGACAAAAAAGGGGAAACTCGCTTTATCAACATATTTGCTACCTTGACCCAAGATTGGCAAGCCAGCAACTAAAGGTAAAATAATTTGTCCGGCTCTTCTATAAAGACAGAGAAAGTGGAAAAGAAAAACCTGTGTATATATTTTCCTGGGTCAGCAAACGCTCTTGGTTTTTGATAGATCTTTTCTATTAAATCTGAGAAAATGAATTATGAGCTGGGAGAGAAGCAGAATATGTATATACAGCAGCGCTTTCCCTTCGGGGATTACCTCTTCTGGCCCTTTGGATGGTGATAGCAAGGTTACAGATGGCGACAGTAAATAGGCCTTTTCATTGGGAACACTGTTTTAGGGCAGAGGCTAAAACAAGGTTTGCTGAATTGTGTTCTCTTAAATGGATGCCTATAATGAAAACTCCTCTGCAAGATATTCTATAGCAAGCTCTGGAATTATAATAGAAAATGTGAGGTCAGTGTTCATTAAACTCCCCCTCCCTTAAACTACTCTTTGCAGAGGTACCAGCAATATGGTATTGTGTATTATTCTCAAGCATCAGTCAGATTCAAGTCTTGCTATTTTATGCCGTTTCTCACGCTTTAATAATAGGTATTATTTTCTTGTCAATCACAGTAAGAAATTAGGCTGCTAGGAATCACTCATTTGTTTAGTTCGCCAGTAAGTCTCTAAAGTTCTTCAAAAATTCCATTGCAAAGTAAATACATGAAAAAGTTTGCAGAGAGGTTAGATCCCATAGGCCAACTGTACTAAATTTGCTGCACCCATTCAGTTATTCATACTTTTAAGTATTTTATTACATTAGAGAACCATAGAGTAACCTCAAAATTTGCTCTCAGTGAGGTACAGTAAGAGATGGTGCCAATCAAAGCCTTGATTTTGATGCAGCTGAGAATCTGTGATTCTATTTTAAAATATGCTGCAAAATATGGAAAAGACCAGTGTGGGGGGTGAATACGTATGCAAGGTTTTCTAGACTGGGCAAACACTCTTCATCACGTCCCACCATGCCTCTCAATTTAAACATACCAGCATCAGATCTTTTTCCACTAACGTCAATGAGTTGAGCAGTGATGCACTGGGTGATGTCCACAGAAAATGGTTCATTTATGAACACAGCTGGAAGTCAAGTCTGGTCATGCAAATATAGAACCACTGTCCATATTGCCACCATTCACTAAAGGTATCTGAACCTAAACATGCTCCTCACACTTCTGCACATTTGGGACAAATGACACTGCTCTCTCTCGTTCAGTCAATTGCACCTATTGATGCAGGGGAACCCTGGAGCTAACATCATCTTCAGCCACTTAGCACTACACCAATGTGCAGAAGACTTGCTGCTAAAGAATAAAGTGCAGACGTCATTTTAGTATCAAAAACTAATTCCAGTTTGTATTACCATGCAGACATGACGAGTTGCATCTGAAAATTAATTTTGCTTGTCTCAAAAACAGAAAGAGTAAATTATTCCAAATGCATTGAATTCCCTTCAACAATGCGTATCCACAATTTGGAAATGTTTGATTTTCTATTCAAAATAGAAAATATACTTACAACATCTCTCCTTCGCAGAGGAAGCTCCACTGATGATTTGTCAACTGACGAATAGTGATAGGCGAATAAATTTGGCAGACGAGAATTAGCGGCAAATTACAGCATTTTGCCGCTGGCGGATAAATTCTCAAAACTGCTGCCAACATTCAGAATGGTCGCGCGCATAAACATTGTCGCACATCAAAATTATTCGGATGCCCATTGACTTTAATGTATTTGGCCAGAATAGGCGCACTTATAACAATTAGCGGTAGAGATAAAATTGACGCCTGTCAAAATTATTTTGACACCCATTGACGTCAATGGAATTTTTTTGGGGGCGTTTTTAATTTTCTTGCAAAATGCATTGAAGTCAATGGGCATTTTTTGGTGGGGCTATTTTCACACAAAATACATTAAAGTCAATGGGCATTTTTCCTCTGCATTCATTTGTAGTGAAATGTTTTGCAGCAAAATTTTGCCATTTCTTCACAAAAAATATTCCACTGGCAAAATGCGGAATTTTTGCTCATCTACAGTACAGTTGACAGGGGATTCCTCCCACCTGCTCGGCTTTACATTAGCCTGGTGGCACAAGACCACCCCAAAGCACATTCATACAGGCAAGATTTACATTTGTTGATATTTCCTTTTGTTTTTATAATGGTAAAACTTAAATAAAAATGTTACATTATAAAAAAAATTGCTCATTACTATTAACTAACTTTTTAAGCACCCGACTGAGATTGCTTTTGCCTGTATTTATTTCAAGTAGTTCCAGTTATTGATGCGTGAATTTCCAGCTTTGTTTACAATGAATACCTTGAGGCTTAAAACCCGCAAGCATGAAAATTTTAATTTTTTTGGTTTCTATTTAGTGTAAATCTGTCGGCTGATCTCTGATATAACAGTTATCAAAAAAAAGTTTCCTCCTAAAAATACCCCCTCTGCAGCCACACGTCTTTAATTTGTAATGTCCAGACTCCCTTGAATAATTGAGCAATTTTGATTTAGCCGTGGAGAGGCTTTGAATTCTGACATTTGCAATGGGCTCCTCTCATCCCTGCTGCTCAGGTTATACACTATGTCAACATCAGTTCTTGGAACACTGGGTGGCAGGAAATAACATGAGGTTAATTGGTTGCTGTTTTTTTAACATTATCAAACAAAGCTTCAGGCTGGAGGTATATCCAGAAGATAAAGAGAATGGAAGCTAGAATATTTAATATTTAATTGCCTTTATTCATCAGTAGCAAACCAACTTTAACTTGGTTTAATTTTTATTTCTGACTTACAGCCATTGTAAAAGGCACAATACCTTTCTTAAAACAATTTATATAAATATATTTCTCTGTGTCTCTCAACTTTTCACCTGAAAAACACCATATGACCATTACATTGCAGCTATCACATCTATCGATCTATCTATCTATCTATCTGGGGGTTAACTTCCCATACTATGTAAATTGTAACCTATGCTCTGTGGGTGGGATGCATACCTATTGGACCAGGGTTTTTGTGACTAATACCTATGGAGGGGTGCTATAGTGTTTATCTTTGGACTTCACTTTATGAAATTGGAGACCTTAGTAAAATAGAAGCCTGGACCCTGGGGTAGGCCAGAACCTTGGTAGATATCAGAGAAATGGACTGAGGACTTCTAGTCAGCTTCAAGATAGCAACACTTAGAAAGCTGTAATCAAATCAAATAAGCTTTATTGGCAGGGCCAAATACATTTAGAATCACCAAAGCTCCTGCCAACATAGGTGGCACAATCTGCTCTCACTGGGCCTGTACGTCTGTCTGTGCCATACCAGTTCAATCTCCAAGCTGTGGCACTTAGTCTGTACCTACTCAGGCTCTGTCTGTCTTTTGGGTTCTGTAGAGTTTCCAAATATGGGGCCAGTCTGTATTACCTCCCCAGCGATTGGCAGATGGAAAGTTTCTTGGAGTTTGATATTTCATTCATCCAATCACAGGTATATTGCTCTTTAGATTTGTTCATTGTCTGTGTTGAGGTGGCCATACACGGGCCGATAAAAGCTGCCGACAGACCGTGTCGGCAGCTTATTGGCCCGTGTATGGGGGCCCCCGACGGGCTTCCCCGATCGAGATCTGGCTGAAAGTCGGCCAGATCTCGATCGGATGGGGTTAAAAATCCCGTCGGATCGCGGCCGCATCTGTTCGTTGATGCGGTCCCGCGATCCGACCGCCGTTTGTGAAAGCTAGGATCCGATCGTTGGGCCCTAGGGCCCACGATCGGATCTGCCCGATATTGCCCACCTCAAGGTGGGCATATCGGAGGGAGATCCGCTCGTTTGGCGACATCGCCAAACGAGCGGATCTATCCATGTATGGCCACCTTTACTTGGCTTTTTGTCAGTTTGTGGGAGTGTTGGGTGGGCAGAGTGCTGACGAGATGTTTCAGGGCACAGGATTTGTCCTGGGTGTCATTGTTCAGCCAGGTTTTATGATGGCATGTCATGGCAATGCTGTTCTGCAAACTCCCTCTTCTGTATGGCAAATAGTAGGGGAAATCTGCCCAGCTTGACCTGACAGGCAGAGTTTGAGGTGCTCCTTTGGACCTGGAGAAGGTGTTTATAGAATTCCAGATGGAATATTTCTGTTGGGCTACAATCTCATTTGAATTGGTCTGGGTAAATGACAGGATGCCACACTTTGCTACCATAAAGCAGGGCTGGGGTGATAACACTGTTGACGATTTCAAGCCAAACTCTCACCAGTGATTTAATGTGGTACATGTGTCTTCTGATGACAAAGAAGTTCTGCATGCTTTGTCTTTTAGGACAGCTATTGCTGGTTTCTAGGCCATGGTATAGTCAGTGCAACTCAGTGCACAGTTATTTAGTATGAAGAAGATAATTATGCTTTGTTTGCTCTTCTACTTCTGACCATTCAAACACCATGACCTTTGTTTTGTTTGGGTTGATGAGCAGAGCCCAAATTTTGCTATACTTCTCCAGCACTGCCAGGTTGGCTTGCAGGCTACTCTCTGTTCGTAGCAGGAGAGCAGGAGATCATCACCATATAGCTATAACTTCACCTTGGTGTCATGTAGTTTCAGGCCTGGTGCTAAGGAGAAATCTAGGCTGAACTAGTGTTAAGTGGTTCTCCAGGTGAAACTCACCAACCTATAGGAGCTTTATTTGTTAGTACCCAGAACAGTGTGCAACACTGAAAGCTCCTGTATGCTAGGGACAGACATCTGATGATATAATGCCCAAGTGAACAATGTGCAACAGCTGTCATGTACAAGGGATAAACCTGTGATCTGCCATCAATAGCCAGTGTATTAACTTTAAGGGCACACTAAAGGTGGCCATAGACTCAAAGATCTTTCCCTGATATGCCACTAACGGCATGGCTATATCGGGGGTAATTCGAACGTTTGACCGTATGGCCGAATGTTCGAATTACGATGCGCCAAGGGACTCCGACGAGTCGGTCGGTTAAAAATCAAACCTTCCCGATCGATATCGTGGCCATATATGGATCGGGAAGACCCGTTGGAAGCCCCCATACACGGGCAGATAAGCTGTAAAATCGGTCCAAACGACCAATATCGGCAGCTTTATCTGCCCGTGTATGGCCACCTTAAGAATAAGGATTTGTTTTTCTCCTTTAGTATTTTGTACACCTTCATGTAGCTCCACTGAAAGGCACAGCATCAGCCTGCTACACTGAGCCCATTCCACGTTGACGCCATGCCTTCCAATGGAGCTGCACGAAAAAGATTATACAGTATGTCAACATTGGTTCTACTGTATATCTATATCTATACATATATATATATATATATATATATATATATATATATATATATATATATACTTATATTATGTATATGTGTATGTATATACATTTAACTGATTTACTACCCATATATAACATTGATTGTGTCGCAACACAAGGCCAATACATTTCACTATTCTTAATAAAGCAACAAGATGCAATCTTTATGGATCTAAAAGGAAAATCAAGTAATTCACTATACATTTATTTAATGGGAGACTGATTCCATTGAAACATAGCATTAAATAATAGAGTGTTTCTTGAATTTTATAGCCATCTGCAGATATGTTAATGTGTTCTACTGTTGTGTTCGCTTTATTTCTGTGTGTATATGCAATGCTTAAATCTTGATGAATGTCTAAAAGCTGCTTCTTACTATACTGATATAAACTATAGTGTGCGCCTGGGATTTCCCTTAGTAAATAATCCATAGTAAGGTTTTCTATATTAGATATTGCTACAATATTGTTAAAGTAACTGAAGGAAATCCGGCACATTCTGTGATAGATAATGAATACATATGAAATGTTCATCCTTGCTTTGCCTTTACATTTAATGTAGAAAAATAAATTTTATGTTGATATTAGGGTTGCCACCTTTGGCCCGGTTGAATCCGGGCAGGGCTGTGATGATGCGGGGGGAGGGTTGTAATGTCAGGGGTGGGGCTATGACATGGTGATCGGCAATTGGTTGATCACTGCATCAATCATAGGGAATCCTGCCCGGTTTTCCTAATTCGGAGAACTGGTCAGGCAGTTTTGACCCGGGCAGCCCTTCAAAAAGCCCGGCTGTCTGGGTCAAAATCGGACAGGTGGCAACCCTAATTGGTATGTTTCATTACCAAATCAAGTCAGATATCTGTTGTTTCAAATTTCACAGACGTCTGTAATGTGTTCACGCTTTCTTCTCTTTCCTTCTGCTCTCCCACTTCTAATCAATGTCTACTACACTGTAAATAATAGTTATAGAACTTCTGCAAATTATCTGCCTTAAACAACCTTACTAAAAGACATGGCATATAATAGCATATAAGCCAGAGCCACTTTTAGGCACCAAGAGGCCCAAGTCTAAGATCTCATTGGTGAGCCCCATACTGACCCAACAAATTACCCCCAAGCAGATGAATTCAAATATAATAAGCCAAGTAATAGGGACACGTTTACTAAAGGGCAAATTGTGAGTGTTTAGTAGCGATGGGAGAATTTATTTGCCAGGTATGGATTTGCGGGGAATTTCTGGATTTCGCCAACTGCAAATGTGTTTGCGAAACTGCCACGAAAATTCGCTGTGGAAAAGTTTGCTGTGACTAAAAAATTGTCATGCACATAAAAATTGTTATGTGTCAAGATTCTTCAGACACCCATTAACTTTAAAGAGTTGGGTGTATAAAAATTGTCGCTTGTGTCAAAATTGTTGTCGATCAAAAATATTCGGACGCCCATTGACTTTAATACATTTGGACAAAATAATTTGGTCAAAAATAATTTTGACACCCATTGACTTCAATGTGTTATGCAAATTTTTTCAGAGTTTCGCAAATTTTTCAACGAAGCAAAACGCCCATCACTAGTGTTTAGCAAATAATTGGCAAAAAGACAATTTGCCACGACATTGGCTATTTACTAAATGGCGAAGAGGAAAGTTCTCACAGCTAGAGCTCTTTCACGCCCGTTTCACCAAGCCATTTTTTTTCTCAGGTGAACAATCAGTAATCTGCAAATTTATCAAAGTGTAAACTTTCCAATACTTTACCCTTTTCGCCCAAAGTCAACTTTGCCTGGTTCTACAGGGCAAATTATTAAGCTGAAGCGACATCCTCAACATTGCTATGTCAGTGACATCATATCCTGCATTAAAAGAAAGTCAAAAATGTGGTATTATATTTAAAAATGTAACTTTTAAAATATATATTACACATTTTTAACTACATTTGTTTTAGGATGGGCTCATGTGTAGGACAATAGAGGATCTCTTTTGTCTTTATTTTGTTTCCTTGGACATTTTTAATAAATGCCCACTTATTTCAATTTCAACAACATCTCTACTTACAGTATATATGACTAGTGATGGGTGAATTTGTCCCATTTCACTTAGCCATGAATTTTGCGAATTTCCCACAAAATTTTCGAAAATGGCGAAAAAATTGTGAAGTGTCGATTTTGAAGCTGGCACCCATTACAGTCAATGGGCATCCGTTAGCTGTCGCCAGCATCAAAATTGCCGCCGGCGTTGGAAAAATTTTGCCACCAACGTCGGAACCAGCGTAAATATTTTTCCCGACACCGGCAAATTTTCGCCAAAAAATTATCACAGCCAATTCGCAAATTTATACGTCGGCGGCAAAACGCACAAATTAGTCACGAATTTGCACCTGGTGAATAAATTCGCCCATCACCATATATGACCTATATTTTTCTAGGAAGAAAGTAATGCTAGAGAAAATTTGCTAGAGAACTTTTGAGTGAACAAATTTATACGAAAGTGCGTCAGCGTTCATTTGCTGAGACGAGTTTTCGCATTTTGATGAATATGCATGGTTGAAGCAAATCAACATCTGTCCGAGTTTTTCGAGGTGTGTGAATTTTTTTTATAAAATCTGACTTTTAAAAAATCACAAATTGTTCAGAATGTATTAAACCCCCGAGGATGTAAAAGTCCGAATCAGAAAATCCGGCATCTCAGACCTGTCAAGGTTGCATATAAGTCAATGGGAGAAGTCCCAATGATTTTTTTGCGCTGGGTTTCATTCAATCCCCTGAAGATTTCGGGTGAAGAATCAAAAAAAATCTTGAAAATCGTGTGAAAGATCAAAAAAAATCAGATTTTTTTCCAGCAAAGCAAATTTTCAGGAAAATTTTATAATAAATAAGTGTAAAAAATCAGAGTGGATTTGATCGGAGTTTGTAGCAGAAAAAAATATCCTTTTCTTCGAATTCCAGCTTTGAACCATTTTCCCATCCATGCAACCTGTGAAGCTCTTACATAATTGATTAACTATAGAGTATTTAGTGTAGCTCACCTTTCTCTAAATTCTAAGAAGTACAGCTCTCAGTCACTCCGGTTCTTCAAACTATATTTGTACCTGAATCTGTCACTCAGACCTGAATTTAATTTGCCTTCCAATTATGAATTGTTAATATAGGGGGTTTTCTGCCTCACCAGCAAGAAGACAATTGATCGCCTATATACCTGATGATTACAGTGAATTGTTCCCATGCATTGATTAGCTGATATTGAGCAGAACAAAGAACAGTAAAAAGGAATGAATGCAAGAGGAAGAGATGGCCATGCAATGAGATGTGACCATTGTCACAAGAGCATTTTCAAGTGTAATGGAAATAATCAGCAGGGGTTCAACTGTATTGTGACAATTCCCTGCATTATTAACTTGAAGCTCAATGTTATTAATTAAATTAATGGCAGAAAGCACACTGCATAACACTTTAAGAGGAACACTTTGTGAAGACAGTATAATACTTATAAAACATTAAAAAAGTGTATTTGTTTATTCTTATTATAATTTGCTTCTATAATAGGCACCTTTGATAGCTTGGATTCTGTCACGATCGCCGCCCGGAGCAGGTCCAGGAGCTCCGGGCGGCGCGTCCTTCCCTGCCGGCGTCGCTCCCAAAATGGCGGCGCCTATGGCCGCCACGTGGGTAGCGGCGCCGGCGCGATGATGTCAGCGCGTCGACGCAAGGACGTCAATGACCAGCGCCGGATTTCACTGAGGCGCGCCCCTAGGCCGTGCGGTCCGACCAGGCGGCCGCGCGATCCTAATGCCCACCTCACCTCACTTTCCCAGCGCGCCGGCGAAAAAACGCCGGCGCAGCTGCTGTAAATGAATGGGGACGCATGCGTCCCCATAATGCGGCTGGGCGGCATGCCGCCCCTATTTTTTTTGCCGCCCTAGGCCCGGGCCTATGCGGCCTTGCCGCAAATCCGGGCCTGTCGATGACATCAGAATGGCGCCAAATTCAAAGTTAAAAACGCTACCTAGACGCCAGAATGGCACCCAAGTATAGGAATACTTTCCCTAAAGTGTGTATCCTGGGTTTCTTGTGAGCCTAATTGCTAAATCTCGTTCCTGATTTATATCCTGACCCTTTGCCTGGACTTTGGACTTTGCTGATATCTGCCTGCCTGTGAACCCTTGCCTGGATCCCGGCTACTCTTTTGATTAACCCTTTGGACACCACTACCTTGCTCCCTCAAGAGGGCTTCCTCCTCGATCCTGACTACCTCCCTGGAGGGAGCTCCCGGCTCCCTGACAGATTCAGAGATTTCAGCTCATTATTTCAAGGTAAGATTAGTATCCAGATTCCACCTCCCCAAGGAAACAGAAGAGGATATGTTTAATCTATCTAGGCCTTGGATGTGAAAGCACTCACATGCTGGCTGGATTCCCATGAGAGGCATGGATACACGATGGCCTACAATGTATTCGGGATTCTGTAGTCTGCCAAGCAAGAAGACAATAAGCCTGATGTGAGAGAACATAATCCATGTAAGGCTGTGGGTAATGATACATGCTATGGAATTTAATGTTCCTACAGCAATTGGAGTCAATGTCCTCGGAGCTTGAATATTTAGAGGTCAATGCGATGTACTGCTTGAGAAAGGCTTTCAGGATATTGACAGCTTGGCATAACAGACAACCCCCAGCCCCATGTTGGACAGAGGAACAGAATTCAACCATTTAACCATTTTATTTCTAAGCAAAAAAAATGTCTAGGACACAGAACTGAAATGCAATTTATGATATGCTATGGGGATTGGCTATATACGAATATGGGACCTGTTATCCAAAATGTTTCGGACCTGGGACCTTGTGGAAAGGGGTATTTCTATAATTTGGATCACCATTCCTTCAGTTAACTTACAAATAATAACATCAAGGGGGATATTGGAAAAAACTTTTTGGATATTGGAAAAAAGTTTTTTTTTTTACTGTAAAATCAGAATTTTTAGTGGAAAAAAAAACCCGGCATCTTAGACCTACCGAGGTTATATATATGTCAATGGGAGTGGTTCCTATTTTATTTTGAAGTTTCTGTGGTTTGCCCTGGAATTACTGTAGCCCTAAACTTCAACTATTTCAGGCTTTTCGGACAAAAAATTTGAAGAATGTGGGCGTTTCATGAAAAAGCCAGAATAAGCTTACATTTCGGGAAAAATCTCTGAAAAAATTATAGGATTTGGGTTTTTGCTCAATTTTATCGAGTTTGCCTCTGATCAAATTAAATCGTGACTTTTTAAAAAAAATAAATAAGGTCACATTGTGGATTCTAGTTTGATCAGACTTCTTTATTTTTTAAAAAATCTGATTTTGATAAATAACCCCCTAAATAAACCCAATAGGATTGTTTTGCCTCCAATGAGGATTGATCAAATCTTAGGACCAAGTGCAAGGTACTGTTTTATTATTACAAAGAAAAAGAAAACCATTTGTAAAAATGTGGATTTTTGAGGGGGGGGGAGATGCCCTTCCCCAAAACGGGTTTCCAGATAATGGGTCCAATACCTGTACTCTTTTGGCACGCCTGACAATTCCAGTCTCTGCCATGGTCACCACACTTTTCCATTTATATGAAAGGGGAAAAATTTGGAAGTGTGGACGGAATAAACACAAATACAAATTGGTCACTGGTGTTGATTTGAAGATTATATATCAAATTAAATTACATGACTGATTCAATTTAATCAAGAAACAATTTCAATAAAATCAATTTCTATGTTCCATCCCAGGGTAAATCTATAGGTTGGGGCTGACATTGTCTGGAGAAGTGAGTTAAGCCGGCCATAGATGTAAAGATCCGATCGTACAAACCAACTACGATTCGTACGATCGGATTGTTGTGTCTATGGCCAGCTTTAGTCAGGTACTGGTTTTGGAAGAATAAAATGATAAAAGCCAACAGGAAAGAAGCCAAATGGGCTATTTATTTCTTTATGAACTGATTTGTTTCTATTGTGCATGTCTCGTACATTTATATTTCTCGTAAATGTGTATTTACAGCATTCCAGACAGCGATCAAACAATGTCAAGGTTTTAAGCCGTTGAGTCAGCTGAATTCATTTCCATAGTGCAAAACAATTGGCTTACTATTGTCATTCATTTGTGGCGGGGGGGTAACCATTTTTCTAAACTGTATAAATTAAAGATGACTGTTTCCCCCCTTATCCTCATGTTACTCAGTAAGACATGCGCACCTGACTCTCTAAACCAGGGATCCCCAATAGGGATGTAGCGAACTGCCGATTTGGTGTTCGCGAACGCCGTTCGCGAACACCGACAAAAAATGCGAACGTTCGCGGACAGTTCGCGAACTTCGAACACCCGCTAAAATCGTTCGATTCGAACGATCAAAGGATTTTAATCATTCGATCGAAGGATTTTCATCCTTTTTAGCGTTCGATTGAATGAAAATCATTCGATCGAATGCTTACAATCGTTCGAACGAATGGAAATCGTTTGATTTTTAGTGGTCGAAGGAATTCGAATGGTCGAATGGTCGAACGATTTTTATTCGAATCGAACACGAACTCAAAATGCGAACGTTCCCAAACGTTCGCGAACATTCGGCGGACGCGAACGTTCGAAGTTCGCAGCAGAACAGTTCGCTACATCCCTAATCCCCAACCTTTTCAACCCGTGAGCAACATTAAGAAGTTAAAGGAGTTGGGGAGCAACACTAGCATGAAAAATGTTCTTGGGGTGCCACATACAGTAAGTGCTGTGATTGGCCATTTGGTAGCCCTATGTGGATTATCAACCTACATTGAGATTCTGTTTGGCAGTGCACCTGGTTTTTATACAACTAAAACTTACCTCCAAGCCTTTAATTCAAAAATAAGCTCCTGCTTTGAGGCCACTGGGAGCAACATCCAAGGGGTTGGAGAGCAGCATGTTGCTCACGAGCTACTGGTTGGGGAATACATTGATTTCTCTTTTTACTGTTTGGAGTTACAATTTGAAATAGTTATGAGCTGGTAAAGCTTCTATCGAAAAGCTGAGAAATTCCTGCAGCTAGTGCTTCAAACTGTTAGAGCGCTTAGAGAGTCTGCCTACTTGTAAAGAACGTTCCTGGTGGTCTAGTGGGGGGACAGCAGAGACACTTGCCGCCCCCTCGGCGGGGGTGCCCGCCGTGACGAGCAGCCTCCATTAGGCTGCAAGCGCCTGCATCTTAGGGCGCGAACGGCGCGTTCTTGGGGGATTTAAAGGCGCAGGCGCGCTGACATAATTAAAATTCAAATACTATTTAAAACCAACCTCGATTCTGCTTAACCCTCCTGATTGAAGTCCTGGTTTGACCTCTGTCTGTTATTTGAATCCGATTCTGCCTCATTCCATCTGATTGATTACCCGGTTTTTGACCCTTGCCTGCCTGGCAATTCTAGCTATCTGCCTGCCTCGACCCGGCCAGTCTGACCATGAATCTGTCTTATCCTGTTGTACCACGACCTGCAACTGTCATGCCCCTTTGCTTGCCAGAACTCCTCGCCTTGCTCCTCTCGAAAAGTCCAGGTGGCATACGCTGAGGGCTCCTCCCGAAGCCAAAGGCGGTCACACTACTGGTGAAGCCGAGCCAAGACCAGGGAGCTTGGCACTAGTTATGGTTTAGGGTGCCGACCGTGACACTACTGATCTGATGCTGGAAAAAATAAGAAGGGGAGGATGACAAAATTAATTTAACAGTAAATTCAACACTAATTTAGAAAGGAAGGCGTTGTTTGTAGCCTTGCAGAGAAATCACGCGTGGATGCCCCAGTAACGATGAGCGAAATATTTCACTCCATTTTGCTGAAAAAAAAATCACCCATAGATTATAAGACATTCCAGATGGGCGACAGAGCTGACAGGGGGCATGTCTGCGATGATGTGGGGGCAGAGTAAAGATGTCAGAGGAGGAGCAATGACATTGCAGGGCATGGGGATGATGTGGAGATCAGCAATTGTCTGATTGCCACGTTAATCTTGGGAAATCCTGCCTGGTTCATGGCAGGCTGAAAACCAGGCTGTTTGGGTCAAAACTGTACAGGTGACAAGATTACAAAAAGTATTACAAATAACACAATTTTGACACATGGAAACCAGTTGAAACTTTTTTATAACAATTACATTGCAATTTAACAGTGCAATGAGTGTGTGGGACGGATTATCGGTCACCATTCTGGGAGACGTCGCAAGAGGAGGAGGGAAAGCAGCTTTCCATTTTTATTCCATTTTTATCCCAGCCCTCCTTAAGTGTCTTTAGCCAATTCTTCTTCACCATTTAGCCAGTCCCAGGGTTCCCTCTTCTCCCAGCAACTCCCCACAATCGAGAGCACCCTTTGTTAAGCACTTTGGTGCCATACAGGATTAATGTAATATATTAGATTCTGTAATGGCGTTTGATACAGTGCCAATTACATAGTTAAATCAGGTTGAAAAAAGACAAAGTCCATCAAGTTCAACCCCTCCAAATGAAAATCCAGCATCCATACACGCCCCCCTCCAGCATCTTGCATGGAACCTATAGTTCTGCACAATTATAGTTCTGCACAATTTTGCACAATCTGCAAAAATAGAAACAGTACTTTCAATGCCCACCTCCAGGTCATTAATAAACAAGTTGAAAAGCAAAGGACCTAGTACAGAGCCCTGTGGTACTCCACTAACAACACTGGTCCAATTAGAAAATGTTCCATTTACCACCACTCTTTGTGGTCTATCTTTTAGCCAGTTCTCTATCCAGGTACAAATACTATGTTACAGGACAACACTCCTTAATTTAACCAGTAACCTTTTGTGTGACACTGTATCAAATGCTTTAGCAAAGTCTAAGTAAATCACATCCACTGCCACTCTAGAATTGAGGTCCCTGCTCACCTTCTCATAAAAAGAAATTAAGTCTGGCAAGATCTATTACTCATACGCATAGGCAGTAAACTGTGTAACCTGGTTAGTTATCGGGATATTTGCAAGTACTGTACATAGACACAGATACCTACCAAGAATCATGTTCTGAGAACAATGGATTACATTGGAGCACTGCATAACTGATGCTTAAATAATAATAATATAAAAAATATCCTCTATTACAGGTACAGGAAGACTTATCTGTGAATCCAATATCCAGAAAGCTTCAAACTTTAGGAAGGTAATTTCCCATATAGTCCATTTGATAATAAAATTAAAAACATATAATTTAAATTCAAATAATTAACATTATTTAAAATTTCCGTTTTTCTGTAATAATAAAACATTTATTACTGAATCCATATTAGTGGCAAAACAATCCTACTGGCCGCTTTTGCCAGCACAAGCACGTGCCAGGTTATATGTATGAAGTTGACAAAATGGCCAACAGAAAAACACTTGGAAGCCCAAGACACTAAATGTGTATTAGTAATTAAGGGTGTTACTTTGGCTCATGTTCACTAGGTATAAATAAGAACAAAACCATAACAATGAATTTGGCTGAAAATGCCATATTTTACATAGTGAATTTATTGCAACAGCTTAAAGTTTCATCTTTTCAATAGCAGCAATAATCCAGTACTTTTTACAGGGATCACCATCTTGGAAAGTGTCTGTAACTCACATGCTCAGTGGGCTCTGAGCAGCTGTTGAGAAGCTAAGCTTAGGGGTCATCACAAATTATCCAGCAGAAAATGAGGTTGGTCTGTAATATAAGCTGATGCTACAGGGCTGCTACAGGGCTTAAATTCAGATGATAATTGCACTATTTTCTGTTCTGTCATGTAGTGAGTACCTGTAATAATTACTAATCAGCCTATGACATTTCTATTCTATGTGCACTGTATATTGTGAGTGGGTCCCTAAGCTCAGTAAGTGACAGCAGCACAGAGCATGTGCAGTGAATCAGCAGAAACGAAGATGGGGAGCTACTGGGGCATCTTTGGAGACATAGATCTTTACTGCTAAAGGGCTGTGGTTGCCTTGGGCTGGAACAGAAGCCCAAAACATAATGTACAACATTTTTAGTCTACTTCTTCAGTTAAGCTTTAGCTCTCCTTTAAAAAAAAACACAACAACGTTAAGGTGACTAATATTCTATCACAATGAACAGCTCATAGCGAACAAAATAACTATATCCTACCTAGGAAGGCAACTGGCCACTGCCATTTGGATACTTTAGGACCATGGAGAGAGACTGACAATAGAACAGAATTGGTTTCTGCAGATACTCTCTCCTCTCCTTTGTATATTCTAATTAAAATGAAACAGATCAGTCCCAATAGCAGCCCATAATTCTTTCACTAGGTTACAGCTTGGCAACTATGGAGTTCCTTTAGCAGATGTGAGAAGCCTTGCTTCCTCTTTAATTACCTGCCTGCCTTGATCATTTATTTACGAAAATACATATATATATATATATATATATATATATATATGTATATATATATATATATATATATATATATATATATATATATATATATATATATATATATATATATAGTATATTAACCCCCAATGCAACCATCATTCTATTTTCTCTGTAGGCAATCTGTATCAATGTAATTTAATTTTCGCACATGACAGAACATCATCTTCCCAGCTCCCAGGGACAGCTGGCTGATCCACTCCAGTACATCGCTTGAAGACAAAACCCATTCCTGTGCACTTATATCAGATGCAGGCTGATCAAGTGGGGGTGACTGGGCAAGGCACAATATGCAGAGAAAACAATTGCCAATAGCCTTGCACAAGAAACAGTAATTATTCTTTAAAAACGGAACTACTGTAAATAAGGGATGAACAATATAAAAACTCAATACGTTAAGTTGTATTTATCGAGACTGCAATGGCCTAAAAGAGCAAGTCATCCAAGGCCCAAAAACATTCCTTTATTGAATGCAAAGTTCAAATATTCTTTAATTCCACTCTAATTTGTCTGGTCTCCTTTTCAAAGTCCTATGGTAAATACAAGGCTGGTATGTACCTGTAGGTGCTACACTCTTCTCCTCTTGGCTGATGTTGTATGCAGCATAAGGTACAGAGTATAGCAAGACTCTGTGCAGAGGTGCTATCTGCAGAGCAATAAGGAGCACAAGAGCACATTCTTGCACTTCTACCTAAGGTCTTAATTATGCTTGGGGAAGGGAAATCATTTACACCTGGGGTGCCAAAAGTTAGGCACCCCCAAGTGGTTGTATTTACTTATCTGACACCCCGGGCCAGTGCTCCTATCAGCAGAAAACTTCACTGACCCAGGGTTCTTCCAGCGAGCACCACTGAGTGATCCTCTTCTTCACTTCTTCGGTTTTCAAATTTGAAAGAAGAAGCAGGAAGATGATTGCTCAGTGTTGCTCACTGGAAGAATCCAGAAATCAGTTTTCTGTTGATAGGAGCACTGGCCCGAAGTGTAAGGTAAGGAAATACAATCACTTATATAAAAAACTTTCCATCTCCTTTAATACACACAGGACATATATCACAAAAATATATATAAAAAGAAAATTATCTTCATGACCACCTAAAAAATGAAAGGTCACACTTGCAAGGGGCATAGAATTTGAACACAGCCACAGTTTTATTTTCCATACAATAGTAACACAGGTCACACAGATTTTACAAATCAAATTATAAAATAAAACACTTTAGCCTGCCTGCATTCAACTGACTTGAGAGCTCCAGCTCTATCAGTGAGGTGGGTCTAGTCTATGGCCCTCAGAAAAGGAAACCTCTTCATAGTTTGTTGCCTGTCTTCCCAGGCACATGGCCCCATTCAGTAACCCTTTCTAAGGTGCAGCATAACTTGTTTACTGTGTATCAACCCTCCACTCCAATTATGCTGTAGCATATTTTTCAGACCAGGAAAAGAAGTTGCATATTCTACCTAGCTCCCTCTACTTCCAGAACAGTCTTAGCAGTGATCCCTGACCATTTCCAGTCATGTTATCTGCTAATTGCTCTGCACCTCAGGCTTAATATATCACTACTGGGGGTTTTAATTCTCTTTGCAATAGTGTAAATGTTGAACTTCAATAAAATTCCATTTATTTTTACAGTAGAACCCCCATTTTATGTTTCTCAGGGGACCAGTAAAAAATGGTTTAAAATCCAGGACAATGTAAAATAAGGGAATGTAAAATGGGGGTTCTACTGGATATGGAAATAGCCAATGAAATGTTGCAACTGCGTTGTCATCTAAGTGGACTAATTATTCACCCAGTGCTGTGGGTCCTGCCTATTGCCAACCTGTAGCAGAAGAAACTGAATGGTTGTCAGTGGCACTGACCATTTCAACCAAAATCACATGAAAAGTAAGGGTTTAGTTGTTTTTATTGCTTAGATATTGCTTTTTCTTATAAAGGCAATGCCATGCCATCATCTTCACCACTGAGTATTAGGATGGGGGTCAACCTCTGTAGATAACTGTTCTGAACTTCTATTTACCATCGACTAGGACTGCATCAATCTATGGAAAGGATGGTGCAAGGCTAGAAATGCATCTCTCACCTTGATAGATCTTTAGATGCCTAGTTGCTGCCCCTCTGTCTGCAATGTCTGCAATGTGCTGATGATATAGAATCCAAACCATAACTATGGTACCATCTCATCAGATCAGAGAACCATTTTATCCCTCTAATTAAATTACAACTGTATTATTCTGGCAAAGTACCTCCCACCATTGTTGTGACAAAGGAAAAATCCAGTGACTTGCCAAATTACTTTAAACATACTACGTTAAAACTGTAATAATCACATGTGAAATACATTTAAAACATTACCGTTAATGTGTGTATCCATTGTCTAAGTTGAAGACAGGCATTTGGGCATTGATTAAACCCTTACCAAAAACCTTAGAAAGTATGTTGATGTAGACTAGAGGAAGGCAGAAAAGTCTTGAATCTAGAGCTAATTATGCCTCCAGAGAGGAAAGAAATCCTTCCTGGGCCCAAATGGTGATTGGAAATATTACCTGTATCAACAGTTTCACAGTTTAGATGAAGCATTGCAATGCTGAATATCCATTGTATCTACAGAGATAATGATTTTATTACATTTATAAATCTGGAAAACCATAACTTATTAAATTGAATATAAGACTAGTAAGAAAGGGTCAGGGCGTACTTATTTAATGGGCAAATAGGTTATTTGCCAGTGACAGGGGTCCTACCATCAAACAGTACATTTCATTTACGACATTTGCAGCTGAAGGAGATGTACAATACAGATAACCTTATCCAGAAATCTCAGAAATATGGACATCTGCAGAGGGGGCTGATTTATGATTGCAACAGCTTTTATGCTAAGACAAACATCACCTAGTGCTGCCAAAGTTTTTTTGGGCAAACGTACAACGATTGCTGAGCTCTTTTTCAGCAAGCAACCATACGAGATTAGTAAGCTCACGCAAGGTTTGCTTTATGATTGCCCGAACATGAAAGCTTGGACATTTTTTTAAATGTCCTTTCTCTGTAATAATAAAACAGTGCTTGTACTTGATCAGGGGTCACCAAACTTTTTTTTACCTGTAAGCCCCATTCAAATGTAAACAGAGTTGGGGAGCAACAAAAGCATGAAAAGGGTTCCTGGAGGTCCAAATGTATGTAACCATAACTTGCCTCCAAGCCAAGAATTAAAATAAGCAGCTGCAAAACAATCCTATTGTTTTTTTAAATGTTTACATGTTTAGTAGCCTTAAGGTAGCCTTAAACCTTTTTACTTAGGCATTGAATCTGATGCAATTATGCTGCACCCAACACAACTGCTTATGAACTGGAAAAATGTCCGGTTTTTCTCCCAACATTTCAATTCCCAAAAAAAGGGACAAATTGGACCACAGCCTAACCTGGCCTGACCATGCCCCCAGACCATCTCACCTATTTCCATTAAAGAAATAATGGATGGGTAGAATGTTTTACCTGCTCAGAGCTCATTTAATTCTCCCCTTTCCAATGGGACTCTCCAGTCCCTATCAAGTGGTTTACTATTCCTACCTGTGACTCCCAAATAAATGTAATTCTGGCAGTCTGTAAACATTATTTATCATACTTTCTCACATTGCCCCTGCCTGTACCACTCCAGCTTTATGCTTTAAATTATAAACTCAACCTTCTCCTTTTAAGAGACGGAAGTAGGTAACAGTAGGGTCTTGCTAGTCTATTGGAGTGGTGAGCACAGTTTGTACAGATGAGAGAAAGAGAACACAAGAGAACATTAGAAATTAGACAAACATTCTGCTTACTGCTCTCTCTACACAGGGAGCTGATTTGCATTAAGCTTTGACTTCCAAAATGTTGAACGTGCTCCTGGCCAAAACAATCCTAGAGATCTAATGCTTGGATGGCATTCTCCTTATGGAGTCTTGGTTTTTCCAGCCTCATTAAATGTGATTTGTAAATCGAAATAATAATAGTAGGCTTATCAACAGATACCTGTGTAGGATATGGATTTTTTTCAGCAGGGTTTGAGTTTGTGGGTTTAAATATCATATTTGAACATATTGTCTTATATTTGCATACAGTATAGAGTGCAAAATATACAATAGTAATATAAATTCTTTATTTAGTAAATATTTTGGGACTAAATTCATACTTTTAGTTGCTAAAGCATAAGTCCCTCACTTTAGTGTTGCCATAAAGACATCATCCGGGTGTGACATTGATCAATCCCCTATTGTGTGTACCTTTACTGGAAATTTGTACAGGTCTGTAACACTTGCTTTATACTTTGTTTTTATTTTACCAAGCCTTGGTGTCCTTTCCTCTTTCCTTTGTATTTTTTATTTTAGAAGTGTAAGTAGTAAGAGTAAGAGAAAGTAGGCCAGATTCAATGCGGTTGAAGCACACCACACCTACACATTTAGCAATGACCTTAAGCTTTAATAAAAGTGAGTTGAATTTGGAGAGATCTCCCAATAAACAACAAGGGGTAGAATCAGCCTGTGAGACCAGTCCTTTGGTCAAGAGATAGTTTTCCCAAGAATTGCAACCATGCAGGAGGGTGGTAAATAGAAATTATTTCTATTCTGACCTTTGCCTGAATCTGACTACTACAATAAAACTACAATAAAAAAGGCCCTTTGATGCCTCTCTATTGGACCAGTTGTTTAGCCTTCGGGTTGCCACCTGTTCAGTTTTGACACTGTAATGTATGATATCCCAAAACCCAGAGCAAATCCCAAGGTCCCAGTCTCGGCTCACACTTCTGCATATAGCAGCCACCGTTGGCTTTGGGAGGAGCCCTCCACTACTCAGATGCCGCCAGGACTTATCATGAGAGGACCAAGGGGGAAGCTCTGGGCAAGCAAGGGAACCGTAACATATACAGGAGGAGCAGGGAATAGAGAGTGCAGACATGGTACAGGCTGTGACAGTGCCAGTCAGTCAGACCAGTCAGTGCATTACAAAATCAGGAGCCAGGTGCATAGAAAAAACAAGTCAAAACCAAACAGTTATATGGTATCAAGTCAGGATCCAGAAGAATAGTCAAATAAGCAAGGGTCAGTTCAGGCAGTGATACAGCAGAAGGTCCAACCTGGCAAAGGTCAGGAACAGAAGATCAGACAGGAATCACAACCAGGAACTATAAGCAAATAGACCTATGTTGGGCAAAGAGTCAGTGGAGGTTTTATAGCTCTGGGATCTGGTTAAAGTTTGTGTCAGACTGAAAAATAGGATAAAGTGGTTATTCACTAATTGCAGAGCAAAAGCACAAAACATTAAAAAGCCTCGTGTAAAAAAGCTTAGCAATGCCACTTGTGCCTTGTGCAACTATTCCCATGCACGTAAATGTACTTTGCCAAGACCACTGACGTAACATTGCAGAGGAATTCAAACATAATTCTGGCCTACATACATTTATAAGTAGGGCTCAGCTAAGCATTTATATAAGGAATTTAGGCTGAAAGAGGGATCTTGACATTAAATACTATAGC
Organism: Xenopus petersii; assembly: GCA_038501925.1. Lineage (NCBI taxonomy): Eukaryota > Metazoa > Chordata > Amphibia > Anura > Pipidae > Xenopus > Xenopus petersii. Next base: position 107,417,911 of record CM076677.1, read on the forward strand.
TTTATAAAAATGTATTAATTTAAGCTAAGTTTAGCATTTTCTGGTGTAGAAACCTCGCACCTTCGTAAAAATGCCCCTTATCATTTTCCTTTATGGTGAAAATCATCAATATATTTTTCTGCTTTGCTTCTACTAAACTCTAAAGCACCTCTATTCCTGCCTCTGGTGCTTTGCAATAAGAACATGTAAATGCTCTTATGTTAAGTCTTTAGCAAATAGCTTACCTAAAGAAGAAAAGACGCAAGAGATGAGGTTCATTTCCTTGGTACAAGATGGCCCTATGCTAGTTGGTACAAAAATGTGAACGTGAAAGGGGTGAATTGGTAATATTTGAATTTCTATTTTCTTCACAAATCGAAATGTTAATTTCTCTAAAAACTCTAAGAATTCAAACATTTATAAAGTGTGAAAAACTCTAACACAAAACTTCAGAAGGTAAAAGCAGTTGAGGTCCCGTATAAGTCAGGGGGGAACTGCACTGATCGTATTGGACTTTTTTTTAGCCAATGAAATTTGTTAAGGATTTTGGGGTTTTTTTTGCTAGTAATTGTCTGAAAAACTTTAGTTCGTACTTTGATCTTTTAATAAAGTACACATATTGGTGGTTTTATAGAAGATGAGCTTTTTATTTGGTTTCAAAAACCTCTAAAACCACTAAAATGAGAATGTTGATAAATGGGCCTCCATGAATGTTAAACAAAAAAAAAAGATATTTTAAAAATATCTGCCCAGTGGGGTATCACTACTTCAACATTTTTTCTAATAAAATGCTTCCTTTAACATGCAAATTATTTAGTCGCATTTTACTGTTCTAATTAAAATTCCATTATTAATAATGACAAATAGTGATGGGCGGAAAATTTGTGAAAACACCCAAAAATTCGCAAAACAGCGTCGGCGTCCATTTTATTACGCTGGCAAATTTTCACTGCAGTTTTGCGAATCACGGGAATTTGCCGGGAATTTGCGCCTGGTGAATAAATTCGCCCATCACTAATGACAAACATTTTGAAAACTTTTTGATGTTATTTAATTATACCTCAAAGGGAAGTATGCATTATTGGTCATTGTGGCTAACTGGAAGCTGAAATTGAAATTCCTGAGAAGAGGAAAATCTTGTGATGTTGCTGTGCTAGGAAAATGATGTTAGAGAACAAAGAAGAGTTGATGTTCCCAACACAACAACACAAGACAATCGTTTTCTCAGGAAATACATTTTCAGCCCAGCTACCAATATCGTGCATACTAGAAAAAGAATGAATGTTACTTTCAAAAGCGCTTAGAAGAGAGCTCTGAACACTGGATTACATTGTGAGGGTTTACATTTCCTTTAATCTTTAGCAAGCCTTGAGAAGAAACGGTCAGCCCCACCTGTTACCCATGATTCTTTGTCAAAACAATCTATTTGTTGGAACACTTGCTTCTGTTTATCTGTGTCCTTGCTTGTTGCTTTTATACTGGTGATCAATCAAGAATAGTTAGAATTCCTTAGATCTCCTGCTGCTTTGTAATATGCCAATCAACACACTGGTGGGAACAGTCACTTTTAAACTTGCCTCCCTCTGTGACACTTTGTTTGATGCAATTCTTGGAAAAACACTGTGTAACATATATTCAGAGACACTCGCAATCATGTCAAACACCCTTAACAGTTTCTCCTGTACAAATGTCTCCAACAATGGCCACTTCAGCCCCATCTCTCCCACCACTAATTATCTTGTGGAGAAGACACGTTGACACTTCTGATGGAGTGAAAGTATTAAATGCAGGTATTATTTCTTATTCAGCTGTGTTTCCTCCTTAATTTGTAGTACGGAACCTGTTTTTTCCAAACTCCTGCACTTCTGATGACTAACAGGTGTTTAGAAACTTTGAAGTGAAGCAGCTACTTCACAAAGTCTCAGCTTGCAGAAACAAAGTGTACAACAGCCTATCAGCCATAAAAGCCTAAGATGTGTGTGTTGTGTATCCAGCTTTTAGAAGCCACATCTCTTGTGTTTCAAATGAAACATTAATATGATAATTAAATAGAAAACGATAGTTAAAAGTGCTTATTTTGCCTGAATGGGTGTGGGAGGAGATAGATGTCGATGATGGCCAATAAAATTAAATGCTTTCATAATACATTCTGTATATAATTTTTATCAATTCATAAAAGGTGAAACGAAATAAAGGAATAGTTCTGCATTTGCATGTATATAAAGGTTTGTATTGTGTATTATAGCTAGACCAACCTATGGCCTTAAAGGAACAGTTCAGTGTAAAAATAAAACTGGGTAAATAGATAAGCTATGCAAAATAAAAAAAAAATGTTTCTAATATAGTTAGTTAGCCAAAAATGTAATGTATAAAGACTGGAGTGACTGGATGGGTAACATAGAACAGAACAGAACTTCCTGTTTTTCAGCTCTCTAACTCGGAGTTAGTCAGCTACTATAAGTTGGGCCACATGGGACATAACTGTTCAGTGAGTTTGCAATTGATCCTCAGCATTCAGCTCAGATTCAAAAGCAACAGTTATGACCCATCAATTACCTTCCCAGAGATTATTACCACCTCCCTTAATACAGGCACTGTATTTCAGTACAGATAAGGGGTAAATCATGCTATTATTGAGCCTTGTCTTGAATTTCCTATCTTAAATAGTATTTAGATCAGTTTCAGGAGTTCTTAGATTAAGGGGCTTAGTCAACGGATACAATGACACTTGATATAATAAATATTATAAATTCCCCAGAACCTGAAGGACATAGTACAACAGTTCATTTATCGCAAAAAGCTAATTTGTATTTATGACTGTTTTTTGATTATTCAGCAGCAGAATGACTTGTGTTATACACACAAAAAAAAATCAATTTTTTAAAATGAATTCCTGTCATTTTACCTGAAGTCTTTTAAAGCTAATGAAAGATAAATAAACCATACAAGGAAGATCAGCTTTAAGAGCAGGACAACTGAACTCATTTTCTATAACTGGAGAAGTTTTACTAAGTGGGTAATTATTAAAGATTCAAAAAACTTTTTGCAAATTATCCATCATTTTCAGACTTTTGGAGTTTAAATAATGCTTTTTATGACTTCAAAAAAGAAAAAACTGAATTTACCGCTGCAATATAAATAGTTGATGTTAATGACGATGCTAATGTGCCACAGACATTGCTTGTCTAACTGCTGTCTGTCAAAGAGGCCTAAAATATATGTTATACTTTAAATTTACATATTATCAATGGGTTCTTAAATAACTAAAATAACTAATGAGGTACAGAATGAGACCATAGGATTATGGGCTCTTATTCCTAAGAATTGATACCATAAAGATTAGGAGTAGATAATTATGGTATGATGGGTATGATGGGTAAGGGTCAGGAAACAGCAATATACAGTGGTGTGCAAAACTATTTGCCCCCTTCCTGATTTCTTATTCTTTTGCATGTTTGGCACACTTAAATGTTTCTGCTCATCAAAAACCATTAACTATTAGTCAAAGATAACATAATTGAACACAAAATGCAGTTTTTAAATGAAGGTTTACGTTATTAAGGGAGAAAAAAAACTCCAAATCTACATGGGCCTGTGTGAAAAAGTGATTGCCCCCCTTGTTAAAAAATAACTTAACTGTGGTTTATCACACCTGAGTTCAATTTCAAAGGTTATAAAGCCATTTCTAAAGCTTTGGGACTCCAGCGAACCACAGTGAAAGCCATTATCCACAAATGGCAAAAACATGGAACAGTGGTGAACCTTCCCAGGAGTGGCCGGGCGACCAAAATTACCCCAAGAGCGCAGAGACAACTCATCCGAGAGGCCACAAAAGACCCCAGGACAACATCTAAAGAACTGCAGGCCTCACTTGCCTCAATTAAGGTCAGTGTTCACGACTCCACCATAAGAAAGAGACTGGGCAAAAACGGCCTGCATGGCAGATTTCCAAGGCGCAAACCACTTTTAAGCAAAAAGAACATTAAGGCTCGTCTCAATTTTGCTAAAAAACATCTCAATGATTGCCAAGACTTTTGGGAAAATACCTTGTGGGCCGACGAGACAAAAGTTGAACTTTTTGGAAGGTGCGCGTCCCGTTACATCTGGCGTAAAAGTAACACAGCATTTCAGAAAAAGAACATCATACCAACAGTAAAATATGGTGGTGGTAGTGTGATGGTCTGGGGTTGTTTTGCTGCTTCAGGACCTGGAAGACTTGCTGTGATAGATGGAACCATGAATTCTACTGTCTACCAAAAAATCCTGAAGGAGAATGTCCGGCCATCTGTTCGTCAACTCAAGCTGAAGCGATCTTGGCTGCTGCAGCAGGACAATGACCCAAAACACAACAGCAAATCAGCAAATCCACCTCTGAATGGCTGAAGAAAAACAAAATGAAGACTTTGGAGTGGCCTAGTCAAAGTCCTGACCTGAATCCTATTGAGATGTTGTGGCATGACCTTAAAAAGGCGATTCATGCTAGAAAACCCTCAAATAAAGCTGAATTACAACAATTCTGCAAAGATGAGTGGGCCAAAATTCCTCCAGAGCGCTGTAAAAGACTCGTTGCAAGTTATCGCAAACGCTTGATTGCAGTTATTGCTGCTAAGGGTGGCCCAACCAGTTATTAGGTTCAGGGGGCAATTACTTTTTCACACATGAAAATGTAGATTTGGATTTCTTTTCTCTCTAAATAATAAAAACCCTCATTTAAAAACTGCATTTTGTGTTTACTTGTGTTATCTTTGACTAATAGTTAAATGTGTTTGATGATCAGAAACATTTTGTGTGACAAACATGCAAAAGAATAAGAAATCAGGAAGGGGACAAATAGTTTTGCACACCACTGTATGAATACAGAAGCAAAGTCAAAACTGGAGGTCGGGCACAAGTAGTTAAGGTGAGATGCTGGGCTTAAGGAATGGACCAAGATAGCAATTAACTAAGGTTACATGGTGTCCAAATATAGACCATGGGGTGTTAAAATGCACGAGTTTTGCCAAGAGCGCAGTCTGTTATGACATGGGGAGTAATTGTGTCATTCCTATTTGAGGTAGTCCAGCTTGTGGAAGATGTCCTGCAGTGATGGAAAAGCCACTCCAATGATGTTGCCAGCTGCTCTCTGACAGTCCGTTGTCGAGTTTTCTGGTCAGCAGAGCTGGCATTACTGCACCAGACGGAGATGCAGCTCGCCAGGACGCTCTCTATGGTGCCCCTGTAGAACACGGTGAGGGTGGAAGGCGGAAGGCTGGTCCGTTTCAGTCATCTCAGAAAGTGAAGATGCTGCTGAGCCTTTTTGGTGATGGAGGCGGTGTTGGTGGTCCAGGTGAGGTCATCTGAGACTCCCAGGAATTGGGTGTTCTTTATTGACTCTACCATGGAGCCATTGATGTTGAGTGGTATGTGAGCAAGGTGAGTTCTCCTGAAGTCGACAATCATCTCTTTTGTTTATTCCACATTCAGTGACAGGTTGTTCTTACTGCACCAGACCGCCAGCTGCTGAACCTCATCTCTGTACGCCAACTCGTCGTTGTGGCTGATGAGCCCCACCACAGTTGTGTCATCAGTGAACTTGATGATGTGGTTTGAGCTGTGTCTAGCTGTGCAGTCATCTGTCATCAACGTGTACAACAAAGGGCTGAGAACGCATCCTTGAAGAGCTCCTGTGCTCAATCTGATGATGCTGGAAACGTTGTCGTCGATACGAACAGACTGAGGCCTCTCTGATAGAAAGTCCAAGATCCATTTGCACAAAGAGGTGTTCAATCCCAGCTCGCTCAGTTTCCTGCTCAGCTTTTGATGGATGATGGTATTGAATGCTGAGCTAAAATCTATGAACAACATTCTCACATAACTGTCTTTCTTGTCCAGATGAGTTAGTGAGAAGTGGAGTGCAGAAGATATTGCATATTGTGTGCCATAGCAAGTCTCTCGAAGCATTTCATGATGACCGGGGTTTATGCAACCGGGCGCTAGTCATTGAGGCAGGTTACTGAGGATTTCTTTGTCACAGGAACGATGGTGGTGGACTTGAAGCATTTGAGCGTTCACTCTTTGATAAATATGCCTTTCAAGATCCAATAAAAATGAATGGAGAGTGGCAGAATTACATTCTAGAGTACTGTGGAGATCTTTAACTTTACTCTTTGGTATTTACCCCATAGTATGATTATTTGCAATGAAGTCTTACCTCTATCTTATCTAGTGATTGGCGAATGTGTCCTGTTTCACTTCGCCATGAATACTCGAAACTGACGATAAAAATTTGCAAAACAGCGGCAATTAAAGTCAATGGGCATTCGTTTTTTTGTCAAAACCATGAAAATATTTTCAACAACAGTGAATTTTCACCATCGAATTTTCACAGCAAATTCGCAAATTTATTTGCTGGCGGCGAAACGGGCAAATACATAGCCAATATTGCACCTGGTGAATAAATTCGCCCATCACTAATCTTATCCCTTAATACCCCTTTGAAAAGCTTTCCCACCACTGTCTCACCATCAGACTAACCAGCCTATAGTTTTGAGGCTGAGAACGGGATCCCTTTTTGAATAGCAGCACCACATTAGCAACGTTCCCTAATTTCTTCTTGGCCATGTGCCCAAAAAAATTCTTTTGTGCACATTTTTTAGAATCTTTTTTTTTTAAATTGGTGTGTTCACATCAAAATGATGTGTTTTCACGCATAGTTATTTGTGCTCACTGCAGTTTTATGTGGCCTCAAAACATGTGCACAGTTTAAAATGAACAATACATAATTAGTAATTAGTCTCTCAGCTCTATGCTAGACCTCAATGAATCCTGAAAAATTAAATAAAAGGGTTTGGCAATCACAGAGCTAAACTCATTTAGTACTCTGGGATGAATACCATCCAGTCCTGGACCTTTATTTATCTTTACATGTTCTAGTTTTTTTTTTATTTGAATTGAAATAATAATTAGCATTATTCTCATGTCGTCCTTGTAATTTCTGGATAGCAAGTTTCCAGTTAAGGGATCCTATGCCTGTATTGTAACTCATATGTATTTATATGACATACAAATATGATCTATACCGGCAATAAAGGGGGCCCTACTCAACAGAGCTTGCACTATATATATATATATATATATATATATATATATATATATATATATATATATATATATATATATATATATATATATACACACACAGTATATATATATATACACACAGTATATATATATATATATATATATATATATATATATATATATATATATATATATATACACACAGTATATATATATATATATATATATATATATATATATATATATATATATATATATATATATATATATATATATATACGACAAAGTAAGCAAAGGAAGGAGGCAAAATCCAATCAAAATCATTCAGTGGTAGCTAGGTGTTACAGATTCTTAAGGCTAAAAGCACAGGATAAGAACAAACTTGGATACAACTCACCAAGTTTACATAACAGTCAAAGCAAAGTCTTGAGTGCATCAATGTTAAATAATTTACTGATAGACCTAGACCAGAACATATACTCTGTAAACTTCTCCATAGAATAAATCCTTTTTAATTGATTAAGATATGGCCAGTGCTAAGAGATACTGTATTTTAGACAATGAAAGACACTGACCAATTAATGAGGATCCTGAGTAAATGCCTAATTCTGAAGGTCTTTTTGAAGGTCTTATTTGAAAAGAAATTGTTAAAACACCTTCGTTGAAGGACAAGGAAAGTCTAAAATAGAATAAGGCTAGAAATGCAGTATTTTGTATACTAAACATAAACACAAACTTACTGCTTCACAAAGCCTAATTTAGTACAATTCTTGTCTGTGGTCAATTCTGCCATGACAGACTTAAAAAAAAAAAAAAAACCTTGCATTGATGAAACTGAAACATCACATATTTTTTCGAAGACTAAGAATATTGCATTCCAAGAGGAATTTCAAAGATATTTCACATAAAGGCATGAGGGGAATTGCAGACAGGTTCTTGAGAGCTTTAGGTAGATTCCATTTATGACAGATAAATAGAAATGTTGTACAGTCTGGCAGATTCTATTTATCTCAAGGGGAATGATGGAGAAATATCTCCATTTGGTTTTGTCCCCTTCAAGTGAACAAACCAATGTTTGGCTTCTGGGCAACTAAGAAACTCCTGGGAGCCAAGGAGTCAAGGTACCTTAGTGTCATGTCTAGAGTTGGCTTAAGATATTGCTTAGGGACACCATAGCACTCCAACACATATAAGAATATAAAGAATATAAAGAAATGTTGCACTACCATATCAAAGACACAACTTCTGAGCTTGGGTGAATTGTTCCAGACTATCACTATGGCCTTTAAAAGTGTGTTTATTTTACAAAAACACTGACATGTTAGTGCTTTCTATACGTTGTTACCCACATCAGTTTCTTCCCAATGGAGCATATAATCCTATGTCCGTGTGTCCACATTTAAACATTCATCATAAATAAAATATCCTGTCTGTATGTTTTTAAAGTGTGGAGGTAGCTTGTGAAGACAAAAAGAAAACATAAACATGCCTTATCCAAAGGCATGAAGAGGAGGTGTCTAGCAGTATTGGATTGGCCAGGAAAACTCCAAGTAGGTCCAGGTGTCTACAGGCCCTCCTGGTCACCCAAGCATTTGACCTGGTATGAACAATGAGTATGAACCATTGTAATGTCTTATCTTTTGGGAAACAGAGACACATGTAGGGATACAAAGATGAGACAATATATATAAAAAGAGTAAAATAAAGAGAAAGGTGGTCTAAAGTTTTCCATTGGACCCCTGGCACCCCAGTTCCCATAAGGTGCAATGTGATTTTTTTTAATCCTTTCAGAGACAGTCCCTGCTCCATCTATAATTACTCTATTTTTGTGGTCATCACATTATTCCACTGCTGTTTCACTACATGTGCCCTGCTGCAACCTATAGCGTTGCAAGTTGCAATGCTGTCCTTTCTGCATTGTAAGATAAGAAGTGAGTTTGAGGACTCTCTTCTTTCATCACCTGGTTTTGAGTGTTGTGTAAGGCCTGCAGCATATGCCTTCAGCTGAAGTAATGATGGCTACATCTGCACATTTCTCAGCAATTTTAAAGCTGCTATAAACTTTAGAGCTGATTTTCCCAACCACATCAATATAGTTTTATGCAGTAAATATATTCTGGAATGGTATATGATGATCTTGTGCATAAAATCGTTAAATTTGAATTAGTCAGCAGAGCCTCAGCACGCAACAAGAAGGATGTCTGATGACTTTATTCTCAATATGGGGTGGAAGCGGGAATTCCCAGTACTGATTATTACACAAGGCTCAAGGATTACACAATATGTTTAAGCACCCAAAACACCAGAAATCTGCAGTTTAAATATTATCCAATGCAGACAATGTGAATAATTTATGAGCAGTTGTACTTAACACTATTTAATGAACATGAAACTTACATTTGTGATGTTCATGTTGATTCAAGTAGAATGTACTGAACATCTGTAAATGCTTTCACAACTCAGTGATGTGAAAAGGAATTATTACAAGCCTTAGAAAAAAATGGAACGCTGGACAATTTCGGTCATTTTGCTCCACTTTCTGCACTTTTCATTAAGTAATTACACAATACATAGTAACATACACATAATAAGTTGGAAAAATATACTTGTCCATCAAGATAAAACATTTATATGCAGCTGCAGACTATGAGCTAAATCTTTCACTGAGTTTTGCAACAGAAATGATGCCCATTGACTCCATTGGGAGAAAAAAGCTTGCAACAAAAATAATTGATGTGCCGAATATCGAAGTCGAAGTTTTTTTACATCGAATTCGGCCATTTGGGGTCAAAGTAAAATCGTTCGATCGAGCAATGAAATTGTTCGATTCGAAGGATTTCATCCGTCGATTGAACCATTTTTCCTCGACTTCAAAAAACTTTTGGCGAAGTATTGAAGTCGAAGTTTTTTAGAGAGTACTTTGATTATCGAATGGTCAAATATTGAAAGTATTGTTACTTCGAATCGGATTGGAAGTCGAAGTCGAACTCGTGGTAGCCTATTCAATGGTCGAAGTATCCAAAAAATTACTTCGAATTTAGAATTTTTTTACTTCGAAAATTCCCTCGAATTCACCTCGACCCTTGATAAATCTGCCCCAATTAGTCTATGCTCAAATTTACAGTGGCATCAGACATCTCCATCTGCAAAATCAATGAATGTGTCAGTGGGAACCATCTTGAAAATCCTGGGAACATGCAAGGAGCAGGGACGCAATGTACTGGCAGCAACGAACAGTCAACACTGGTTGCTAAACACCGCAAAATTATGGCCTACAAAATTACCATTGAATTGAATCAGTACCTCTGTGACTCGGGATAGAAATGTGCAGCACAAGCATTTGAAAAGCTTTATTGAAGGCTAATATACAAAGACTCATAGCCTGGGGTAAACAACACAAAACAAGCATCCCTGAGCAATTCAAAAAAGTTATATGATGTGATCAGTCATATTTCACTCTCTGTACTGCATTGGAAAGGCTTTATATTTGGAGAAAGTCAAAAAAATGGCCTTCAAAGTTCAATCTCTGTTGTCCTTTAGAATAATAAGGGCAGCCAAGCTGTGGAACTCGTTAGGGCTACTAACTAGTGATGGGCTAAGAAATTTGCCAGACACAAATTTGCAACGTTTTAACGACTGCTTGTCAAAATTATTCAGCACCCATTGACTTAAATGCATTTGAACGAAATAGTCGCACATATAAAAATTGAAGCTTGGGTGAAAATTAACTCCTGCCAAAATTATTTTGACACCCGATGACTTTAATGCCTTTCGCAAATTTTTCGCCACAGATTTGCCCATCACTACTACTAACAAATATCTGTGGTTATATAATGGGCAAGGCCAGTTAACAGTACCAGGCAGGCCTGGATTTGACTGCAGGCCTCAAGAGCCAGGGACTAGGGCCACAAATATGTGGGGATGACATGTCACATGTGAACCTGCTCACCCATTCCCCAGCCCAAGTGATTGACACCAGCAGCAATGGGGAATAGTTGAGACATGAGGGATGCGAGCAGGAGGGAAGTGTCTGCGATGTGATTGGGTGGTAGTGTGAGTGTTGGGATTATGATCGGCCTAGGGGAGCTTCAGGTTGAAATCAGGCTCTGGTACCAGGTGTTCTCTTCTCAGCTGAGAGAACACTGTTCCTACATAATTGTCCAGTAATATCCAAGATGACAATGTCACTATATACATATAACATTCATACATACATTGATTAAGAAGGAGTTTTAGACAAACTGAAATATATCCAATTCATCACATTTTCTAGGCTCTCCAGCATATAAATAAAGCATAGTGGTAGATGAGTAATATTCCCTGAGGAACAAAAGGCAGCACTGGTTTGATACTACATATTTATGTCATCCTAGATCATTTGACTTGTAGTGCAGCCCAATAATTACAATGTCATAATCTAGTGCTGACTAGTAAACTCTGTTATGGACGGGAGTCACTGTAATCCACATATCAGGGGAACTCTGGGAGGCACTGTATCACTCTGGTATTATTAACTTCATACTATAAACAGAGCTACCGTCTCACTACCAATGCCAACTTGGCAATCCCTGTCCATCTTTCTTTATCTTTCTACTGCTTATTTTATATAACATAAAGCGTGTTGGAAACTTGTTCTCTTTCTTTGCAGTATCATTAGGTGAATGAGAATAATATGTAAGAAAATGAAATGCCAAAAACAGTTCAGAGTTATCCTCAATGGTGAGGCCTGGGTAAAAATCAGACTTCCCGGGAACAAGATTATGTATAGTATAATGTAGCAAGTGTTACTAGTCATACTCATAACCAGAGCCCCCAGCCAGGAGGTGTTATCCCCATTGCTACAGAGTTATAGACACCAACTCTCCCTACTATACCTGCTATCCCACAGCCACAGTCCCTTCCCAGAGACTATTATCCCATTGCTACTATCAGGGTCGGACTGGTAAGCGTGGGGCCCACCGGGGCTACTGCCCAAGGGCCCCCCTCCGGCCACCGCTGCTGCTCCGGAGTGCTTCAGGGGACTAGTGCGCATGCGTGCGGTGCCGCGTTTGTGCGCAGACGTGCGGCGCTACCTTTATGCTCATGCACAGATATTCTATTCTACCGCGACCCCGAACAAAGTGGGGTCGCGCCGCCCCACTAAGTAACGGATCTGGGCCGGCGGGGCCCACAAGAGCCCGGGGCCCACCGGGGTTTTTCCCGGTGTCCCGCCGGCCCAGTCCGACACTGGCTACTATAGGCACCATCTCTCCCTACTATACCTGCTATCCCACAGATACAGTCTGTTCCCAGAGAGGATTATCCCCATTGTTACTATAGACACCATCTCTCCCTACTATATCTGCTATCCCACAGCTACACTCCCTTCCCAGAGACTATTATCCCACTGTTACTATAGGCACAATCTCTCCCTACTATACCTGCTATCCCACAGTCACACTCCCTTCCCAGAGACTATTATCCCACTGCTACTATAGGCACCATCTCTCCCTACTATACCTGCTATCCCACAGTCACACTCCCTTCCCAGAGACTATTATCCACTGTTACTATAGGCACCATCTCTCCCTACTATACCTGCTATCCCACAGTCACACTCCCTTCCCAGAGACTATTATCCCACTGTTACTATAGAAACCATCTCTCCCTACTATACCTGCTATCCCACAGTCACACTCCCTTCCCAGAGACTATTATCCCACTGCTACTATAGGCACCATCTCTCCCTACTATACCTGCTATCCCACAGTCACACTCCCTTCCCAGAGTCTATTATCCCAATGTTACTATAGACACCATCTCTCCCTACTATACCTGCTATCCCACAGTCACACTCCCTTCCCAGAGACTATTATCCCACTGTTACTATAGAAACCATCTCTCCCTACTATACCTGTTATCCCACAGTCACAGTCTCTTTCCAGAGACTATTATCGCACTGCTACTGTAGGCACCATCTCTCTCTCTGAAATGGTCATGGTGTATATAAAAAGGGTTAGTGGGTAAGGTGATAAACCCACTGCCAGAGTGACACCATACACTCAAGCATTCAGTCAAATTTATTTTATAGTTAAGACAATTGAGATATTATTGTGAATAATTAGAACAAATAGGTGCCATTTGAGACTTTCCCACTGAGGTTGAAATTTAGCATTTACATGGTGGGAATGTTTAGAACAAGACTTTGGTCCATAAAAATTCTTCCTAGCAGATTTTCAGTAATAAATGGAAAAAAACATTAACCTCAGCCTAAAGATAGCACTACGTCTAAGGTTTTACTGCATTCAAAACAACAGACATAAATAGGCCATACATAGAGGGATACAGATAGACGATTCAACCAAGGTACAATTTAAAAGGGTCGACAGTATAACTGCAGTCATTTTTGAACTTACAGCCACCTAGAGCATATGTTCTACAGAATATTCTGAAATTCGAGTTGCAGTTGGTCTGTCCAGACTAAAGGTGTTATGTGCTGATGCCCCAGCTCAATCTATGGATTATTTCATTAAGTCATTAAGCCAAAGTGAATAATATACTGTAATAATCCTTAAGCCTGCAGATAACCAAGCTGCCAATATGTGTGTGTGAGAATACCTGGTGGTCTAGAAGGGAGGTGGAGACACCCACTTCACTCATTGCAGGGACCCCCACCACTTCTGCGTCTGTCACACGCCATTCCTAAATTATGTGCTTCCGAGTTTTTGACACGTGAGCCATGTCTGACGTCAATACGCTGAATTTTAAATATTTAACGCACCACTTCCCTATTTGCATCGCCCAACGTAGGTTTTCCTGATAGTTCATAGGTATTTTTCATGTTTGATATCATTACTTTGACTCTTGCCTGTCCGTGTATATTGCCTGTTTGCTGCCTGTACTGACCCTTGCCTGTTCCTGACTTTTCTCTTGGATCTTGTCTTTACTGCATTTGTACCAGCCTGTAACCTCAACTACTGTACGTCTCTCAATACTTACTCTGTGCTGCACTGCCTGATCTGTCTTTGCCCTCGGCCTGACCCTGGTCCACATCCTTTATGTACACATTCCCTTTCCTGCCCAGAACTTTCCCCTTGGTCATCTCACATTAAGGCTTGGTGGCATCTGAGGAGTGGAGGGCTACTTACGAAGTGAAAGGCTGCAGTTATGACAGAAGCATGAGCCAGGACCTTGGTGTTAGTTCTGGATTTTGGGATACCATAGGTTACAATGTGGCAAACTTTAGAAAGCTTACTACTTAAAGTTTTATTTTTCAATAGAAGCAATGATCCAGGACTTCAAACTTGTCACAGGGGGTCACCATCTTGGAAAGTGTCTGTGACACTCACATGCTCAGTGGGCTCTGAGCAGCTGTTGAGAAGCTAAGCGTAGGGGTCGTCACTAATTATCCAGCAGAAAATGAGTTTGGCCTGTAATATAGAAAACAAAGAAAGGGACCGCTACTGCTCACCGCCGCTCCTAGCCAGGTGCTCTGTCGAACAGTGTCCCAACTGCATACATCCAATGAACTCAGTAAAAGCAGACGGACTTCTGGGATAGGATTTATTGGGGTTACTGCTGTAGAACCTTACGCGTTTCGGGAGTAAATCCCTTAATCATAGGTGACAATACATTCTCAACAGCTGTGTTTTATACAAAGTGGAACAATGCCCCCTGGTGGGGGCCTCATTAAAATGCCTTCTTTATTTAAATATATCTAAAAAACATGTGTATTAAATAATACTGTTAAAAATGATGGTTAAAAACCAAACAATCTGGAAACATGAATGCCTTGAGGAGGATAATCCTATGCGATATATAGCCGTTTTCTATTAAATTTGTTTATATTTACTTTATTATTGTGATTTGTTTTTTATTTTTTATATACTTTTTACTTCTTTATTTTTTATTTTTTATTTGTTCATATAATTTATATATTTTGTATACTTTATAATTTATATCCCTCTTGAAGTAAGGGTGGGGGTGTGGGTAAGTTGGGTAAAACATTGCTCAGGATGGTACATGACATGTTGGCTATAATGGGTCAAGAATTATTCCACGCTAGGGTCCCAAATTTTTTTCGTCTAGTGTAAATAGCTGATGTCATGTCTAAAGTTCAGACCGTTAGGGATTCTGGTATCCAGTTTGAGGATCCAGAATGCCTCTCTAAGGTTTAATCTATAAATTACATCACCTCCCCTAATTAGTGTTTTAACTTTTTCAATTACTTTGACTTTTAGGTCCTTTAAACCGTTTAGTGAACATATTTTAAAGTGTTTGCCGACCGGGGTAGTCTCCTCCTTGTTAATTATACTTCTAATGTGTTCCCTTATTCTCTCTTTCAACATGCGTGACGTGCGGCCGACATATTGTATGTTACAGTGGTTGCACTCCAGAAGGTACACAACATTTTTGGTATTACAGTTGTAAAACCCTCTATTTTTGTACAGCTGACCTGTTTTGTTAGATTTGAAATCTGGACCCATCGAGATAACTTGACACGTTTTACATGTTTTTGCCCCACATCTGTATGTACCTTTCACTGTAAGCCAGTTATCAGCTACATTCGGTGGGACCGATGAAACTTGGCTGGGGGCCAACATTCTTCCCAAAGTGGGGGCCTTTCTTGGGACAAATTTGATATCCGTTTGGGCCAAAATTTCAGACATTTTTGAGTCTCCTTCCAGTATTGGTAAATATTTTTTAATTATTTTACAGATTTGTCTATACTCCTCACTATAATCAGTAACAAAGAACATCTCTTGTTGTTGGGAGCCCATTTCACTACCATCTGCTGCTGTCTGGTTAACCCTCCTTTTTCCTTTTTCCGGTGTAGGGGCTGCATTTGCTCTCTCATGTGCCAATTTGATGAGTCGATTAGGATATCCCCTATCTTTCAATCTATCACCCAACTGTTTCGATTGAAAATCGAACGTGGTCTCCTGACTACAGTTTCTGCGGACCCTGACGAATTGGCTATAAGGGATACTGTTTAGGGTATGTTTCGGGTGACAACTGTTGTATTTCAGAATAGTGTTGCCTGCCGTAGGCTTTCTGAAAATTTCTGTGTCTATCTGGCCTGTAATATAAGTAGATGCTACGGTGCCGATAATTAAATTATGATGCTAGTTGCACTGGTTTCTGTGTTGCCATGTAGTAATTATCTGTATTAATTACTAATCAGCCTTATATTATGAAATTTACCATTTAGTCTATGTGTACTGTATATTGTGAGTGGGTCCCTAAGCTCAGTAAGTGTCAGCAGCACAGAGCATGTGTAGTGAATCAGAAGAAAAGAAGATGGGGAGCTACTGGGGCATCTTTGGAGACACAGATCTTTACTGCTAAAGGTTTGTGGTTGTTTTGGAATGGTACAGAAGCCGAAAACATTATGTACAACATTTCTAGCCTACTGCTTTAGTTTAGTCTCCTGCTAGCACACACAGAAACATGGACAAAGAGTCAAGTAAAGATACATACAACCGCATTCTCCACCAACTGCACTGAATGTAGAGACTATATACAGAGTATATAAACCAGCCATTACAAGGTGTGTCTGCTCACAGAAAGTAGAATTACAACAAACAGATTGTTTTCCTCCTCCAGTTTTCACGTCAGCAAGAGTCATTGTTAATTGATATTGAATCACATACTCTGATGTTGAACCTTTACCATCAATTAATATGAGCAAAGTTTCCAGTGTTGTGCATTCCGTGGAAGGAAATGCGATACTTTCCTTGCAGGCAGCTGCGCCCTGACAATTAGAAGCCGCAGATGCAACAGATGCTCCTGCAAATTGAAGAAATGCTGTAATTAGAAGACCCGATCAAAGTCATTTTGCATGTCTGAGCTGTTCTCTGTGTTCTAGCCACTATTCTTTTCCTACTTTCCCTTTTTCTAATTAAATTAAATATAACAAGAAAAAAGAAATGAGTTTCTTCTGTAGAAAATATCAAAATGATTGTTAGATCTTTTACACCAGATGTTGAAATGAGTAAGGAAATAGAAAGACTCCTACCAAATGAACATCACTAAATCACTGCGCCCTCTCCCCATCTTGATCACTCTTCTTTATTGTTCTATCAGCTTTATCTTACTGCCAACCTTGCATTGTTAACCTTTTCTTTTCAGCATATATTTCTTTCTTCATTATTCTCTAGTTCCCTATTATTAACTCCAATCTTTTTTAGTGTCCCAATAACCCTACCCCTTTCTCTGTTTTAGTAAAACAAAAGAATAGGAATCTACATAACAATTAATAACACATTACTTTATCACACAGCAAGGAATGACATTAATTTTTTTATCGTAAATGCATGAAGTGGGCCTTTCTGATAATGAACATGCCTTGGCTAGAAATCTGAATGGTAAATTATATGTATGGATAGACACACTTTAGCTATAGATAGAATAAAGGAATTTGGTGAAGATGATGATCTGCTCATAATGGGGCACAGATATGGTAGGAATAGAGGTGGATGGCTGGTAGAGATACTTTAAATCTGGGTTTTACAACCTGTGGCCCTTCACTTCAGCTGTTGCTCATACCGATCTTCCGGCATCTGGCAGAGAACACAACAGAGATGGACATAATGAGTGATGAGGAGGTCCCCGCTGCTGCTTCCTTCTGTGAGCTGTCAGAAGAAATTGATGCATCTGAGGAGAATGAGGATGAGGAGATGTTTTGTGGGTGCCCAGTAGAAGAGAGCAAGAGGAGGATAGTTCAGATGGAGAGACGGAGAGTCAGAGAGGCAGGAGGAGAATAAGACTTAGAAGAAGCAGGGAGGACAGCTCGCAGGGAACAGTAGGGCAACAACATGTATCGGCACCTGTGGTCACCGCATCTCTGTCACTTAGTGTTGGGCCAAAGGTCCATATGACTACTGACGCATGGTCCTCCAAGCATGGTCAGGGCAGGTATGTCACCTACACTGCCCACTGGGTGAACTTGTTAATGGCTGGGAAGCAGGGAATGTGTGGCTCAACAACAACAGTGGAGTTGGTGTCACCGCCACGGATTGCACGCGGTTCTGCCACCACCTCTACTCCTCCTTCGCTCTCTACAGTACCTCGACTTCTTCTTCGTCCTCTGCTGCTGGGTCCTCCTCCTCCACACCTGTGCACCCCCAGCTCCCCCTAGGCTATTCGACGTGCCAGGTACGCCGTTGTCATGCTGTCTTGGGGATGACGTGCCTGGAAAGCAGAAACCATACCGGATCTGTACTCCTGTCATCTCTGCAGTCACAGGCTGATCGGTGGCTGACCCCACACCAACTGAAGATCGGAAAAGTGGTGTGTGACAATGGAAGCAATCTGTTGGCAGCACTGAGACTGGGCAATTTAACACATGTGCCCTGCATGGCACATGTTCTGAATTTAATAGTCCAACGTTTTGTCTTGAAGTACCCAGGATTCCAGGACGTTCTCAGGCAGTCCAGGAAGGTGTCGTCCCATTTCAGACGGTCCTACACAGCCATGGCACACCTTGCTGACATTCAGCAGCGGTACAACATGCCAGTCAGGCGTTTGATTTGCGACAGCCAGACTCGCTGGAATTCAACGCTCCTCATGTTGGAACGTCTGCTGCAAAAACAAAGAGCCGTCAACGAATACCTGTTTGAACTGGGTGGTAGGACTGGATCTGCAGAGCTGGGGATTTTTTTACCCCGTTACTGGGTGCTTATGCGCGATGCCTGCAGGCTCATGTGCCCTTTTGAAGAGGTTACAAATATGGTCAGTCGCACCGAAGGCACCATCAGCGACCTAATACCCTTTGCTTTCTTCCTGGAGTGTGCCGTGCGACGAGTGACAGATGAGGCTGTAGACCAGCGTGACGAGGAGCAGGAAGCGCACGATTTCTGGTCGGAATCACCAGAACGAACCCAGGCACCTGCTGCAACACAGGGAGAGGTGTCAGAAGTGGAGTCAGAGGAGGAAGGTGGCTTTGTGGAGGAGGAGGACCAACAGGAGCAGGCTTCCCAGGGGGCTAGTGGTGACCTTTTGGGGACCCCTGGTCTTGTACGTGGCTGGGGGGAGGAGACCGTGGATGATGCAGTCCTTGATAACGAGGAAGCGGAGATGGATACCTCTGCATCCAACCTTGTGAGAATGGGGTCTTTCATGCTGTCATGCCTGTTGAAGGACCCCCGTATCAAGAGGCTTAAGGAGAAGGACCTGTACTGGGTGGCAACGCTACTAGACCCTCGGTACAAGCATAAAGTGGCAGAAATGTTACCAACGTACCACAAGTCCGAAAGGATGCTGCATTTACAAACCAGCCTGCAAAACATGTTGTACAATGCTTTTAAGGGTGATGTCACTTCAGGAACTCATCAACATTCCAGGGGCAGAGGTGCCAGTAATCCTGCCAGGAGCGCACCTGCAAGGACAAAGCACTTTGGCCACTCTGTAACATCAGACATGCAAATGTTTTTCAGTCCAAGGCAGCGCCAGAACCCTTCTGGATCCACCCTCAAAGAACGCCTCGACCGGCAGGTAGCGGACTACCTGGCATTAACTGCAGATATCGACACTCTGAGGAGCGATGAACCCCTGGACTACTGGGTGTGCAGGCTTGATCTGTGGCCAGAGCTGTCACAATTTGCCATGAACCTCTTGTCTTGCCCCACCTCAAGTGTCCTCTCAGAAAGGACCTTCAGTGCAGCAGGAGGGATTGTAACTGAGAAGAGAACTCGCCTAGGTCACAAAAGTGTGGATTACCTGACCTTTATTAAAATGAATGAGGGGTGGATCTCAGAGGGTTACTGCACGCCGGAAGACTTGTTCTGAGTTTCTGATTCTGACTCCCCATGCAGCTGTCCTTCTCTGCACGCCTCATGACTCCACACACAGCTGTCCTTTAGCATCCTCCTCCCTCCACCACCGTTACAAACTAGGGTGCAAACCCTACTGGTTTAATTTGAATCCAGGTAAATCCTGAGTTTTTATGGCCTCTGTGCTTCAGTGGCTGTGACAAAAAAAAATGAATATTTTCAGCATTTATATGGCTTATTGTTTCTGGCCTCTGTGCTTCAGTGGCTGTGACAAAAAAATGAATTTTTTCAGCATTTATATGGCATATTTTTTCTGGCCTCTGTGCTTCAGTGGCTGTGACAAAAAAAGGAATATTTTCAGCATTTACTGTATATGGCATATTGTTTCTGGCCTCTGTGCTTCAGTGGCTGTGACAAAAAAAAAGAATATTTTCAGCATTTATATGGCATATTTTTTCTGGCCTCTGTGCTTCAGTGGCTGTGACAAAAAAAGGAATATTTTCAGCATTTATATGGCATATTGTTTCTGGCCTCTGTGCTTCAGTGGCTGTGACAAAAAAAAGGAATATTTTCAGCATTTATATGGCATATTTTTTCTGGCCTCTGTGCTTCAGTGGCTGTGACAAAAAAAAGGAATATTTTCAGCATTTATATGGCATATTTTTTCTGGCCTCTGTGCTTCAGTGGCTGTGACAAAAAAAAATGAATATTTTCAGCATTTATATGGCATATTTTTTCTGGCCTCTGTGCTTCAGTGGCTGCGACAAAAAAAATTTATATTGTTAGCATTTATATGGCATATTTTTTCTGGCCTCTGTGCTGCAGTGGCTGCGACAAAAAAAAACATAATTTTTCAGGAAAGTACACATGCCTAATTTTTCAGGGTTCTGCAACAGTGGCAAAATCGCATCTTTTATAGTCACCGCAGGTGATCAATAAAGTAGACCAAAACTGGGCCCACACTGCAGAATCAGTGTTTTTTGGTTCGCTTCACTGTACATTGAATTACCTCTGCCTGACTGTGCACGTGCGCACAAGCACGGTGACTGCTAAACACACCACTACAGAAATATTGCCACCAACAGGACGAACATCCTGGAGGTGACAAGCTCAACTAGTAATTAACAACTATTATTTGCTCACTTGACGGTATCATTCATTAAAGCTCTTTGCGTTCTTTTGCGTTGCAGTAAGCGCCGCGTTTCGTCTTTGCGTGTGAACAGGCTGTAACCTTTACACGACTTGATTGGCATGTAGACGCCGGACGTTTTAAAGCATTTTATTACACAGGTTTAGAAATGCAGTGTGATTTCTGCCCTTTACAGCACAAAACGCAGCGCTGCGTCAACAATGTATTTTTCAGATACATTTTTGCCCTTGATCCCCCTCTGGCATGCCACTGTCCAGGTCGTTGCACCCTTTAAACAACTTTAAAATCATTTTTCTGGCCAGAAATGTCTTTTTTAGCTTTTAAAATTCGCCTTCCCATTGAAGTCTATGGAGTTCGCGACGTTCGCGAACCGTTCGCATTTTTGATGCAAGTTCGCGAATATGTTCGCAAACTTTTTTTCCGACGTTCGCTACATCCCTAATCTGGAAAACCCTAAGATACCTTTTTGTAATAACTCTGTGTTTGTAAATACAAGTTATATGTACAGATTTTAATTCCAACTTCTCAATGTTAATTTATAGCAACTAGTTGAAGTATATTCCATTATCAAATAAAACAGAGACAGACTCCTGGGTACATTTGGCTTTCAGTCTGTGTGTGCTCTTCTGCCTATTCCAGACACTTTTATTCTTGGCTTTGATCTTCAGCTACTCAGCTGGCACTGCCTCAGTCCATAAGTTCCCACATATGTGGATCCAAATTAGTAGGTGTAGTATTAATTAGCAGGTGGTACAAATTAGTAGGTGGGGCTAGAGGAAGTATGTCAGTGTTCCATGGTTATCCAAAACATATTTCAGCAACATAGGAGTTATGTAATAAAAGACACTACGTTTGGCCAGGGGCAGTAACCCATTGCAACCAATCAGCAGGTAGCATTTACTGGCAAACATCGTATTGGTTGTTATGGGTTACTGATCCTGGGCAAACTTAGTGCCTTTTATTACATATGGGGAATATAGTCTTAAGGCATAATTAGAGCTAATATTCTCCAGGGAAAGACTCTAACCTATGCAAACATAGCAAAATTAAAGAGTAATATACATTAAAGGTGTTCATGTGGCAACATATAAAAAAGCATGCAATATTTCCACACAAAGGGCATCAAGTAGTCAAGTTGGTTTCTGATGATGGCCATAGTCATAACAATAAACAAGATCCATAATTAAGTGATCATGTAAATATCTTCTGAGCTCATAGTTCCTTTAATGCTGGGAGGTCAGCATTGCCTGAATGACCTATTAGGAATATTTAACCCCAATATTTACCTAACTTCTGCAAATTTCTATGTTTGAGTTGGCTCAATCCATTTGCCTTGCCATTTTATTGGATGTCACACATGATACAAAAGAATCAGGGAATATGAATTTTCTAGTGCATTTTCTATTTACAACCAGGCCCAGATTTGTGGAAAGGCCACCTAGTCCCGGGCCTAAGGCGGCAGGAATTTAGGGGGGGCGGCATGCTGCCCAACCACACCCACATTGGTTCAAAAACACTGGGGATGCACTGGAGTTACAATAATTTTTTTAAAACATTTCCAGTGTGCCAATCCCCAATTGCTCCTGTCCCCCTGGAGGACCGGTAGTGGGCCACTATGTAAATCCATCAACGTCCCCATCACTGCATTTCAATGATGTCCTGTGTTGCCCCTGAATCAGTGAGTAGTAAAATACAACCACATTTGAACTGTGTTTTCCTTTTGTTTTGATTTCCTACACTAGACTGGGAGAATGTTATTCTCTCTAAAATATCTCTTTTCGACTGCCCAATGCGATTGATCAGTGTCCGGGGGCATGAGGCAAAATCTAACTGAACCAAATAGAAACTTTATTTCATTTCTTTTGAGTAGTGCAAACAAAAAAAATAGAAAAGTAAAAAATTTATATATTTCTATTACAGAAAAGAGGTGAAGCAGCTAACAAATGTTCTCTTCCTTATAATTCCTTATTTCCAGGAGTTGCAGCCTCTTCAAATGAAATGGCAATTTTACGATCTGAGATAAAATTTCATTGTGTTCTAAATTGTTTCAGCTAAAATCGAAGTCCCCGTAAGCAGTTTGCATAGAGACAGCCAGGGATATTTACCTTCTGTAAGTGAACACAAGCAAGCGGGACCTGTTAGGGTTTAAGGGGAGGCATTTGTCACAGGCACCTATCTGCTTGATTGGAGAAATAAATGGGGTGGGTCCAACTGTGAACTCTAAAAGAAGCAATGCGGCTTGGCAATCACAAAGTGCTCAATTCTAACATTTATTTCCAGTTAAAGAGAAAGTCGGATTCAAAATAACACATAATGTTTTGGTCCAAGGGTTCTCAATCTTTTTTCAAGAGGCCTCCCTGTTTATCATAATCAGCAGCCATGCCTCACTCATACGTTTTATTGCTGCCAAGAATATATTCAGGATTCTGTGCACAATACTCATATTTGTAGACATTTATTATATTGCTGCTGCTAAAATCATTGTAATGTTGACATTAAGGAGGCAGAAAGGCAGCAAAAGAAAAAAATGGTTCATAAGATTTAGTAGCAGCTGCTTCTGTGATGATGCAAGTGGGAATGAGGCAGCACTTTAATAGGGTTGGAAAAACTTTCCATTACACAGGTATAGTATACGTTATCCAAAAACCTGTTTTCCATAAAGCTTTGAATTATGAAACAGCCATCTCCCATAATTAAATAATTCTAAACTTTAAAAATTATTACATTTTTCTCTGTAACAATAAAACAGTACCTTGCACTTGATCCACACTAATATATAATTAATCCTTAGTGGAGGCAAAACAATCCTAATGGGTTAAATTCATGTTTAAATTATTTTTATCAGCAAATCCGGGACTGGATCAATATCTCAGCAATGATCAAATTTCTTTGCTTTCAGAGTGGTCAACTAAAGCAGTAGTGATCCAGTACTGTCATTTCTAAAAAATGCCATGATTTTAAAGACATGAGACTGAATTTAGGATTCCTTTATGTATAACAGCGGCATATGGTTTGCTGTTTGAGCATGAGAGCTCCTTAATTATACTATAACCATATGTACAAGAGCTAAACTAATAAATATGAATGCGTGTGTGCCTCTCTAATGTTTGGCAAACAACATAAACCCAGTGTTTGCAACCAGAACAGCATGAATGAATATGACACTTCCTGGTATTTATGTCAATAGATGTGGGTATTACCTATGAACTTACTGAATGTCACCTATTGGTGATCCCAACAAGAAACTTGTTGATTTCTGTGAGACATCAGTTAGCATGTACAAATATGATAGCAGACAACCCCCCCCCCCAGAGTCACTGAAATAGTTCATACCACTACCTACAGTACATGAGTTCTTTTAACTTCGGTTGGTTGGGTATTTTGACATATATAAATGAGGTCAGGATATTTAAGATACAAAAATTTGCTCCAGCTACCACTCTCCTATATTACATTTGACTAATTTAATTGAATGAATTCTTAGAGTTCTTAGAGCAGATCATCTGATGATTGGAGGACAGATAGAAGGCGCAATTATCAAGTCAGCATTGATTGCATAAAGACTTCTGATTATACCACTGATTTTATAACCCTAATCCTAGGTTCTTAAAAGGGGTAACTAAAGTCTGCAATGTATAATCTCACCAGTGATAGCCAGAATATACTGTATGTAATGCCATCTGTTTAAACAGCGATTAAACAGCAAGGTAGACCCCAACCAGAAGTTCCAGGTCCATGAGAAACACATAGAAACTGTGACGGAGTTCCAGTATCTGGGCAGCCTGATGACAATGGATGGTGGTGCCAGCGCTGATACCAAAAGCCGAATTAAGAAGGCAAATGCAGCCTTTGTACAACTGTATCAAATTTGGAGATCCAAAGATATTTCCATGAAATCTAAACTGAGAATATTCCAGAGAGAATCCTCCTGTATGGATGTGAGACATGGAAGGTGACAGTGTAGATAACAAAAAGCCTCCAAACTTTTATAAACCGCTGTCTCCGAAGAATATTAAACATCTGGTGGCCGAATATAATTTCAAATAAAGAGCTGTGGGAGAGAACCCAAGAACAACAAGTGGACTTACAGATCAAACCTAGAGAGATGGATTGGCCATACCCTTCGCAAGGATAAATCAATTGAGAAGGAGGCCTTAAAGTGGTATCCTCAAGGCAGCAGAAGAGGAAGACCAAAGACAACTTGGAGACCAAGTGTGGAAGAGGAAATAAAGAAAGCAGGGACATCATGGACTGAGATAGAAAAAATCTCCCAGGAGACACAGGATTAAGTAAGAAAATAAGTAATGTCATCTGTTAGAATTTGAAATATTCAGGATTCTCTCCACCTTTTTATGCTCGACAAGATGACTGATGCAAAATCTGACTCTGAATTAAAGCTGCATGGAGAGAGAAGGATTGCTTGGAGGGCAATACTGGTTATATCATAAACAAATATAATAAACTTTAAAAAATATTATTAATGATGAGCAAAACTGTTCCATTTAATTTTGCTGAAATGCCAATGGCCATTTTTTATCTATGATTTTTTTGCTCCATATACATTGGAGTCAATGGCCTATTTTTCCTGTGCCTTTTCTTGTGCCAAATCCATTGGAGGTAGGAGGTTTGTACCTGGGGCAATGGTTGTTTTTGTTGTGCCAAACACATTGGAGTCAATGGGCGCATTTTATCCCACTGCAATTTTGGGGTGTGGGACAAAACAAAATGCATTGACATTTTATTAGCAGATTAGCAATTTTTTGTTGCTGTGTGACCTAAAATGTTGTATCTGTATCAGGTGAAAATCTGCTCAACCTTAAATATAATCATTTAAAAATTCTGTACCATATTGCACATGCCCCAGAAAATAAAAACAGTTTTGTATTCTACCAAAAGTAAGGCCATGCCTCTTCTACATTTTGGCAGGGATTATTATCTGATATTAACAAAAGTACTGTACATGCAGCATAATAATTCTCTTTATTTTTATATTTGTTCCGTAAGACATATTGGTAAAGATTGTTCTCTAAAGAAAGAGCTATTTATCTAAGTGTTTTGGTTTATTCATATGAGTGAAAGCTGCCTTTTCTGATACAGAGGAAATCATTTAGGGTTTGTTTGAGTGAAAAATCCTTTTTGACAGTGCAGAAACTTGTATTTTCACTAAAACTGTTTCTATCAAATGACACCTCTGATTTTGTTTCGCTATCCACACAGCCAATTTCTCAAACTGTTTCATAAACTGGAGGAAATGCGACATGAAAGAAAAGTGACATGATGCAGGATGAAATCACTTTCACAATTTAAAAAATGGGTGTTAAGAAAAGAGTCATTTAATTTGCCATTTCGTGCCCCAGACTTTTTCACCCCTGATTTAAATATCTGATTCCCAAAAAAATTGCAAAATAAATCGTGAAATTCGAATGTTTTCAAGAAAAAATCGTGAAATTTCAACGTTTTCACAAAAAAATCATGAAATTCATCATTAGTTGCAGAGCCATAATAGAGAAAAGGAACCTGCTTTCAAGAGTGTGCAATCTAAAAGTGAAGACTGAGACATAAGGTGGGAGTAACCTGTATGCAGTTTGAGATCCTGGCTATTCTTAATAAGTGTGAAGTGTCAACTAAAAATATATGCAAGGACTTCTTGTCATGATTGGTACCCTGAATCCAGAACCAGTGCTAGGCTCCTTGGTCTCAGCTCTGCTTCTGCTTATAACAGCCACCTTTCACTTGAGGAGCCCTCAGCTTATTGGATCCTGCCAGGTCGTAATTAGAACTAGAGAGAAGCAAAGCCAAAGTTTCTGGACAAGCGAAGGGGCTCAGTCGTTTAGCAAGGTTTTTGGACAGAAGGTACAGTTCAGGGTTCGGCAAAAGCAGAGTCAGACAGGCCAGGGTCAAAGGTGGGAGTTCAATCAGAATGATCCGGACAGGCACAGGTCGGGAGACCGATTTCAGAATCGTCAGTCAACAGGCAAGGTCAGGATCATGGAATTCGGAGTAGTCAGACAGGCAGGGATCAAAACAGGAATCAGAACAGACAAAATAGCACCCAGGAAGCTAAAAAAGTAGAACCTACAACAGGCAATAAGTTTGAATGAAAAGCCCCTTTAAATACTTATTTGAATTTCGCACATTTGCGCGATGACATCATGATGCCAACGTCGATGTGCATAAAACCCGGAAGTGCGCGCCGTGCATGCCATAGATAACCAGCAACCAACAGAGAAGGATCAACGCAGCGGACGTCCCCACAGAGAGCACGGTGGGCGTCCCCGCCGGCCCACTAGACCACCAGGGTGAGTCTTCACACTTCTGTTATAAACTTTGATGAAGACATATGTTTCAGGTGAGTATTCAAAGGCCTTGAGCTTCTGTGAGCTCTTCTCAGAGGTAAGGGAATTTCAGAGTATGGGTGCAAGTAGTGAAAAAAAAACAGGCAAGAGTGTGAATAAGGGATGAGGGAGAAGAGAAGGAAGCCATGCACTTAATTAAACAGGTAATTATAGAGGGTATCTGAGTGATATGCAACTTCCATAAAACTTTTTAGAAAGAAAATGTATTATATGCAACCAGTTGCCAAGCAAAATTGAGAATAGGACTGGCCATACCAGGGATGACTTTGACATAGTTGACCATCTTAAATATATTGCAATATATGGACAAACAATCCCTGTTTTGTTTAAAGGATAAAGCTTTTTTGGTAGCTTAAGGCACAAAATGTCTCAATGTCTTTAATACTGTATATTGTTAATGGGCTGAAAGCATTTGTCTGCAGGCATAGGGGTCGTCAATGGATTGGAGTGGGTAGGTTTCCTTTAGCAGTAACCAATGTAACCAATTTTTTGGGAGCAACCAGACCAGTCCTAGATGAGAATATACAGTAGCTTGTGAACACAACAGTGAATCTTTCCCCAACAACAGCTAAGAAGGAGGAAACTTTGATCTCCCTGCATAAATCAGTATTATATTACACACTGAAGAAGAGTGGTAATATAAAATAATTCATATGTAGGCCTTTGACTTAAGCCAGGGGATAAACCTGAGGACACAACCCCTGCCGTAATTTAAACATCTCCGCACTGGATCAAGCTACTTTGCTTTGCAATTAAGTCTTCTGTCCAATCCTAAACTTTCCAAGTTTACAAAATGGAAGTGGAAGGTGTTACAGACATTTTACTAAATACCAACCTGATTCATCATTGAGGATCCCATCAGGATGTTCAAGGGATGGATATACAGTAGAATCAGTACATGTTCTGATGTGCTTATTGTATTATGACAACAGCACAGCTTCACCTTGTCCCTGAATACTTTCATGGAAAGGCAACGAGAAACTCTGCTTCTCTGCTCTTGAATTATTTTGTCTCCTTGTGTGTTTAAATATAGCCCCCCCAACCTCAGCTTCCCATGCTGCTTTAATCAAACTGTGAGCAGATAAAGCCAATTAAAGACTTTGGCCAGGTTACCTTGGAAACACTAAAGGTCCAGGTGGTGTCTGCGGCCAGACAAGTGATTGTGGTGATTTAGAGGAAGAAAAGGGACCAAAACAAGTATGCAGCTTGGCAATCAATACATTGTATTAATCTGTAGATATATTCATTCCCCTAACTTTTAACTCTGTCGAAGTGAGCCGTGGAACCTGACAACGATCCGTTATCTACGCATAATTAATTCACTGCGAAAAAGAAAATGTTCTGTTCGGCAAAGACCAGAGTATCAGAATTAACTACATTTCTTTATCTGGATCAATTTATGGTTCTTGTAAATCCACCAGCTATTTAGTATCTTTCAAAGTCTCATATTTGTAAATGTGTACTTGTCATTTATAATATCTTAAAACCTGAGATTTACTGAGCTGATAGCGGTGTTAGCATTTAAGCGAACAATTTTCCAGCAACTTATATTGATTATGTGAGTTTTAGGATGATTTCTAATGTGGAAAATATTGACTATTCCATACAGTTATATTTCTACATCGTGGCAACTTTGTTT
This sequence comes from Xenopus petersii, assembly GCA_038501925.1. Classification (NCBI taxonomy): domain Eukaryota; kingdom Metazoa; phylum Chordata; class Amphibia; order Anura; family Pipidae; genus Xenopus; species Xenopus petersii. Next base: position 107,446,846 of record CM076677.1, read on the forward strand.
CCCAAACTTTTTTTTTCCAACATGTCCTGTTCGAGTATGGGTTTGTTAGACCAAGGAATCAGTGACATCTTTAAAGCGGGAAAAAAGTGTTGAGATGGGGAATTAAAAAAATAAATATTAAATACATAAATGAGATATAAAATTAGAACTAAACCCTAAGAATGAATGGGGGTAAAAATGCAATATTTTATATACTGAACTTATTGCACCAGCCATAAGTTTCTCAATAGCAGCAATGATCCAGGACTTCAAACTTGTCACAGGGGGTCACCATCTTGGAAAGTGTCTGTGACACTCACATGCTCAGTGGACTCTGAGCAGCTGTTGAGAAGCTAAGCTTAGGGGTCGTCACTAATTATCAAGCAGAAACTGAGGTTGCTCTGTAATATAAGATGATGCTACAGGGCTGATTCTGATGCTAGTTGCATTGGTTTCTGTGCTGCCATGTAGTAATTATCTGTATTAATTACTAATCAGCCTTATTTTGTGATATTTCTATTCTATATGTATTTTATATTGTGAGTGGGTCCCTAAGCTCATTAAGTTAAAGCAGCACATAACATGTGCAGTGAATCAGCAGAATAGAAAATGGGGAGCTACTGGGGCATCTTTGGAGACACAGATCTTTACTGCTAAAGGGCTGTGGTTGCCTTGGGCTGGTACAGAAGCTCAAAACATAATGTACAACATTTCTAGCTACTTCTTTAGTTAGGCTTTAGTCCGCCTTTATAAGAGTTCAGTGGATTTAAAGCAATTGCGTTGACACAGTCCTGAAAATGTATTTATTGCCAAGAACCCCCCCCCCAGTGATATCTGTTATTGATTTTGTTCTTCAGATTGTTGCATTTATCAGAGGAGGAGAACCAAGGCCAGAAATTGTTTATACAATCTGTGACCACTTTCCAATTGCCCTTTTGGTTATCTAGGACTATGTGCAGTATAGCTGCCTGGAATTTATTTAAATGTACAATATACCAAATATCAGAAATGCTACTACAGGTATGGGATCCCTCATCCGGAAACCCGTTATCCTGAAATCTTCGAATTATGGAAAAGCCATCTCCCATAGACTACATTTTATCCAAATAATACAAATTTTTCAAAATGATTTCCTTTTTCTCTGTAATAATAAAACAGTACCTTGTACTTGATCCAAACTAAGATATAAGTAATCCTTATTGAAAGTAAACCAACCTATTGGGCTTATTTAATGTTTGCATGAGTTTCTAATAGAATACATATAGAATCCAAATTACGGAACTATCCATTATCCAGAGGTCCCAAGCATTGTCCCAAGCAGGTCCCATACCTGTATACTGTACGTGTGTCTCATCCGGTCAGCTGAAAGGGCCATTGGGAACCAGCCAAAGATGGTGTTTTTGAATGGAGAGGAGTACAAGCATGAGGTCAAAAGCATGAAGCATTGTAATTACTGAGGGTTCCTGACAAATAGACAATTTAGACCAGGGGCCCACTTTAAGTATTATTTGGTTCCTCTCCTCTCCTCACTCAACCTCTATTCTTCTATTCTCTTTTGTTTGCATGTTATAACCATATCATTCTATCTATTTAGCCTCTTATTCTCATAAAAAATATGAAATAAGCCAAATGTTTAGAAGAAGGAGGGCCCACTGACACCTGGGCCCACTGGGAGTTTTCCTGGTAACCCGGTGGGGCCAGTCCAGCACTGTTTATTTAGAATTCTTCCTAGAGATCTCATTTATAAGCATACATATGTGACTGATCCAATTCTGGCCAGTGCCCTACTGCTGGGTAGGGATGTAGCGAACTGCCGTTAATGTGTTCGCGAACGCCGTTCGCGAACACCGGCAAAAAAGCGAACAGTTCGCGAACAGTTCGCGAACTTCGAACGCTCGATAAAATCGTTCGATCGAACGATCGAAGGATTTTATTCGTACGATCGAAGGATTTTCGTTCGAATCGAACGATCGAAGCTATTCGATCTAATGATTTTAATTCAATCGAATGCTTATAATCGTTCGAACGAATGGAAATCGTTCGATTTTATCGATCGAATGGTCGAATGGTCGAATGAAATTTTACTTCGAATCGAACGCGAACATCAATTGGCGAACGTCGCGCGACGTTCGCGAACATTCGGCGGACGCGAACAGTCGAAGTTCGCCGGCGAACAGTTCGCTACATCCCTACTGCTGGGCTCTTCTCTGCAAATGAACCTTTCCTGGGGCAGAGGTGGTTGGAATCAGCCTTTGGGACAGCCATCTGGAAGAAGCAAGCAAAGATCATGGTGAGTATAACGTTCATTGATATACTGTAACTTCCTGTAATTTCTGAGTTGTACTAGCTTATTTAGGGGGCAACTATTAAATGATAACTAAAACCTAAAAACAAATATGGCTAGAAATGCCACATTTTATATATTTAACTCATTGGATCAGCCTATAGGTAATGTAGTAGTAGTAGCAGCAATGATCCAGGCCTTCAAAGTTGTGCACAGGAGTTCACCATTTTGGATTTTGTTAGGAGTGTCTGTGACACTCACATGCTCAGTGGGCTTTGAGAAGCTGTTGAGAAGCTAAGCTTGGAGGTTGGCCTGTCATATAAGCTGATACTACTGGGAGCATCTATAGAGGCACAGATCTTTACTGCTAAAGGGGTGTGGTTACTTTGGACTGGTATTTCTTACTCCATCCCTTTGCTCTGGTTGTTATTTGTGTCTAAGTCTTATAGTTAAGGAGGGTTTCATTAGACAGTGGGGTTAAATAGAAAGGTTCATTTAATTGATATCCTTTACATTACACATATTTTCACAACTTCAGCATCGGTGGTTTCTTCACATCAGTCATTCTGAGGTCGGCAGGATGTTGCACCATTAAAATTCTAAACTTCTATTTTCATTCTTTCATTCATACACTTCTGCACAGATGCTGGGTCTGACATATTATCTCAATGATGATTCTTTACTTTGTGTCAGCTGCTAATGCACATCTAAAACTCATCAGATCTCACGAAGCTGTAAAAAATAAATAAATAAAATGATTTTTTATGGACTGTAATTAATTTTGTGATTGCTTGTTGTAAATAAAAATGTGCAAAAATTAAAATAAGAACATTATGAAGTATATGGCATGGAAGCCAGTCACTGTAACATCTTAATGGCATTTGATGGCACTTCTGCATGCTTTGCTTACTTGCTAATGGGAAATAAGTTTTTCAGTAGTTGATGATCTTGTAATTTCTCAACATTTTGAACTTAGAGAAGTGAGTGATAATGATCTGACAAACACAAGGCTGTTTAATTGCTCAGAGAAACCCGAATATACAAGGTCTCTGTTATATAGAAAGAGTTTTGGGAGTAATTTGATGTGCCATTTGGGGAGTTATTTATCAATATCCGAATTTTTATTGTGCTTTAACTAAAAAAAAACATGAAAAAAACGATTGGGGAAAAAACACGTCTTTTTCGGATTGTCATAAGAAAACTGCAACTTTTTTGGATTGTTGCGTGAAAAATCTGAATTTTTCAAATTTGAAACCAGAAATGTCTGAATTTCTTTTCTAGTTTTTAGCTTTTGGACTTTAATAAATAACCCCTTAATATATAATAGAATGTAATACACATGCACTGTACTTAATAAATCTCATATTGTCATATACTAAAAAACATTACACTATGGGGCAGATTTATCAAGGGTCGAAGTGAATTCGAGGGAATTTTCAGAGTAAAAAATTCAAAATTCAAAGTAATTTTTTGGATACTTCAACCTTCGAATAGGATATTAAAACTTCAACTTTGAATTCGATTTGAAGTAAAATAGTTTGAATATTCGACCATTCAATAATCAAAGTAATGTCTCTTTAAAAAAAACTTTGATTTCAATACTTCGCCAAATTAAACCTGCCTGTGCTATGTTAGCCTATGGGGACCTTCTAGAGCATTTTTCTAAGTTTTTGGAATTCGAAGTAAAATCATTAGATCGATCACTGAAATCCTTCAAATCTTTTGATTTAAAGGATTTAATCGTTCGATCGATCGATTTTACTTCGACCGCAGGATACCCAAATTCTATGAAAAAAACGTTGACTTTGATATTCGAAGTATTCCAATTCGATCGATGAATTTTGAAGTATTTTTAACTTCGAAATTCGACCCTTGATAAATCTGCCCCTATATATTTCTTTGTATGTTCCTGTGTCTTTTGGTGTTGTTTTTAAAGAAAATAGAACCTGTAATGCAGAATGTGCAAAAACCTTACCCTCATTAATCAAAGGATATTGGTGTCTCAACATTCTCCTTCTGCTTCTGGACAGTTGCACTAAGTGCCAATGTGTCTTCCCAGTCTGCTTTGATGATTGACCACAAGTGCACCTATTGAAACTGGGGAACCCTGGAGTATCACCCTGAACATAAAAGTAATTCTAGGGTTTCCATAACAGATTGCACCAGATATTGCATAATCGCTGACAATGTCAGCCATCATTTGCACCAGATTTGCAAAAACACAAGTAACACAAACCAAAGCATTTGGTTGGTGCATCAGGCACAATTGTGGTGGGGCAACTTCCCACAAGGCTGCAATTATGCAGGAATCCTGGGAGAAATGCTTTAAGGATCTGCGTCTGAAAGTGAGTAAATGCTAGGGGCATGTGTGACAGGATAATGCAAGAAAAGCTATAGCATTGCATTTTGTGTATCCCTGTCTTCTTGTATTTCCCATCTGGTTGTCTTTCATGCCCTAGTTGGGAAAAGAAAGCTATAATTGTATTTGTTTTTAATTTATTATTTGAATGTGTGACTTGAAAATCCATAAAGCAAGTAAAAAAAGCTTTCTCATGTTAGTAGTAAACAAAAGCAAAGTTTAAATATCCCCATTTCCTATTAAAAATTATTCTTATATTTAAAGACAGGATTTAATAAACCAAAAAAAAAAAAAAAAAAGAAATAGCTAGATAGAAGAGCACCCTGACCCAGTTTAATTCTTTTTCAGTTTTATAATGCTAAATTAGACTTTCTGATTAGCAATTTTATTGACAACTGTTGGGATGGAGGTGCTTTTCTGTATAAATCCACATGTTTCCCTACACAAGTAGTTCAAAGATAGCTATAAAAAAAAAAAATATATATATATATATATATATATATATATATATATATACACACATATATATATATATATATATATATATATTGCTGTTTTGATAATATATATATATATATATATACATATATATATATAATCCAGAAACCTGTTATCCAGAAAGTTCAGAATTACAGAACTTCCCATAGACTTCTTTTTAATAAAATAATTCACATTAAAAAACATATATATATATATATATATATATATATATATATATATATATATATATATATATATATATATATATATATACAAATACAAATAAAAGAGATCTGGTACTTCTGGTAAAAAATTTATGAACATAGTAAGTTATGTCTGTATATAACCTGCCTAATTGCTAGTTGATCCAGAGAATGGCAAAAAAAAACATTTGAAGCCTCTCCAATTTGCCTCAGAGGGGGAAAAAAATCCTGATGTAGATCATACCAGTCCCTGGATCAACTTGTACTATGAGCTATTTTCCATAACCCTGTATTACCTTCACTTGCTAAAAAGCCATCCAACCCCTTCTTAAAGCTATCTAATGTATCAGCCTGTACCACTGATTCAGGGAGAGAATTCCACATCTTCACAGCTCTCGCTGTAAAAATCCCTTCCGAATATTTAGCTGGAATGGGTGACCTTGTGTCAGCTGGAAAGACCTACTGGTAAATAAAGCATTAGAGAGATTATTATATGATCCCCTTATATATTTATACATAGTTATCATATCACTCCTTAAGCTCCTCTTCTCCAGCATGAAAAACCCCCATTTGGCCAGTCTTTCCTCATAGCTAAGATTTTCAATACCTTTTACCAGCTTAGTTGCCCTTCTCTGTACCCTCTCTAATTCAATAATGTCCTGTTTGAGTGATGGTGAAAAAAAACTGTACGGCATATTCTAGATGGGGCCTTACACGTGCTCTATACAGTGGAAGAATGACCCCCTCCTCCCTTGACTCTATGCCCCTTTTAATACAGTTCAAGACCTTATTTGCCCTTGATGCTGCTGACTGGCATTGCTTGCTACAGCCGAATTTATCATCTACAAGGACTCCAAGGTCCTCATTATGAATTTGCCTAGTGAAGTCCATTTATTGTATAAGTATTATATTTATTTATTGTATATTTTTACAACAACATGAATAAATGTCCATCGTTCACTTATTAAAATCTCACCATTTCCTGTTAGGCTGCTGTCTCCCTGGTAAATCATTCTGATTCATTCTTTGTTAGGATATAAGAATATTCTGAATCATGATCATCATGATCTTGTTTTATAGTAAGAAAGCCTTAATTAAATTGCAGGACACAAAGGAGAGGAAATACAAGAGATGTTCATTTCAATACAAATCCAAAGGAAGTTGAGATCCATGTTAAAGCACAAGATTTTGCCTTTTTTAAATTAAACATATCTTATAGCTATATCTTCAATTGACTATCCTGAGGATGCAAAGGCAAGATTCCAGAGGAGATTGAGTGATTTAAAAAAAAGTTCCATGTTTTAATCCTCTACAGAGAAACCCCATTCCCTGTTGCAGCAGAGAAATTCCTCCTATAACATGTCCCTAAGAGGAAGGAGAGCCAAGGAGGGCAGCAGCAGGTCTCAATAGGGGGCACAAGAAGCATATTTAATGGGAACTGCTCCTGCTGCCTATGAAAGCCAGCAATAAGCAAAATAAGAGCGACTAGGGATGGGCGAATTTGACCTGTTTCGTTTCACCAAAAAATTTGCCGCCAGCGAAATGTCGCTGACACCCATTAAAGTCTATGGGTGTCAAAAAAAACCTAGAATATTCTTTTGACACGCATCTTTGGCATCATTTTTGTGGCGAAACAAGGCGAAAAAATTCTCCCATCCCTAAGAGCGACTTCTGCAAAATAATAAGGCCAACCTATATAGTTCTTCGAGAAACAGAGAAAAACATTTTCCTGACACTGTGCTGTGCACCACTCAATAGACGAGGCCACTGTCAAAGCTTTAGGAACTTTTCATTGTCATTTGGAAGTGACCTAAGCATAGGGTAAATTATTTATGAACTTTAACGTTTAAACTGTGCTTACACTTTATAGGGCAAATTTATCAAGGATCTAATCTGAGTTGTGTGAGAGTTTTTCTACTTCAAATAATCTCGAATTTCGAATGTTTGGCTATTTATGAAAAAATGCGCATGTCAAAAACTCGAATGAAAAACGACAGAAAAAATTCTAATGATCGAGTTCATGAATCACTCAAATTGATCGGGTTTATGTCCCAAAAACTCCAATTGATTGAGTTTTTGGATAAAAACCCTCAAATCAACCAAAAAACTTGATCTTTGCCTAGGGCAACTCCCATGGATGTCTACACGACTTCACCAGCTTTTAGACTTTTTACATTTTGAATGTTCTAGTTTTTTTTGCTTAATAAATACCAGAGATTTGAGTTTTTGATAATATAACTTGAATGTGTAAGTTTGGGTGCAAAAAAAAATTGTGGAAAAAATAAAATTAGATTTTTGATAAATCTGCCCCTCCAAAGGGAGGAATTAACACAGGAATGCCAAAAAGGTGTAGAACAAACACATTCAGTTGTTTGGATTTTCCCAGCTCCTTCCTTCAACTTCTGCCATTTTCCCTTCTACCCATTATTTTTTCAAATTCAAGTTTGGAAAGAACATGTTGGAGTAGAATGCAGAGAATTGCAGCAGTGAAATGAGCATTAACCAAGTCTATTTAAAAGGAGCAAAAGTAACAACAAAAAGGAATTCAATTTTATGTTCAATAGAATTATTTTTTATGATGTTCTTTACCCACTTCCAATGTGACTTATTTCTCTTTATTTTATGATGAGTAGGAAAAAACTTTCCATTATTGAAGTTGAGCTTAGGATTGGTTGTATGGCTCCAATAACAATACTGTAACTACAGTTCTAGTCTAATTTCCACCACAAGATCCACAACATTTTTAGGCATGCCCACTTGTTAGCTAAAAACACACAAACAGTGATCAGCTACATACAGTATAACAAAAGCACAGGTATATCAAAATTATTATAAAATATTGTAGTCCATAATTCATTATGATACCATTAAAGCAATTAGGCAAAATATCCCTAGTTCATGCAAACTGCAGCAAAAATTTGCCCTGAAAAATGTCACTGCGACTAAAAAGTTTCCATAAGAAAAAATGGCCATTGACTTTAATGCACTTGGAGTGAGAAAAACGCACACTTTAATGCATCTGGACAAAAAGTTGCCTAGACAAAAAAGCCGTTACAATAAAAACTGCCCTTTGACTTTGCTGCATTTGGAGTGAGAAAAAAATTGTGCACGTATAAAAATTGACATTTTGCTGGGAACGAAACTCAGAAACTCTCTGCAAACCATACATGGTGAAAAATTGGAACAAAACTGAAAAATTTACTTATTACTAATGACAATAAACCCGTATCTGCTTTTGGAGAAGAAGGCAGACTGGAGGGGAAAGAGAAAAAGAATAGCATGTGTGCATGAGCTGCAGTGGAGCACCAATTGCTCAAGTACTTCACCCATAGCAGCATGATAAACCACAATATGAAGACACAAAATAAAACACAGCAGTGTTTTGGAAGGAATGTTCCAGCTCTGTGCAAGTGACAAACTGCTTTCTTTAATGGCTCTTCCAAAAATTGTATCTACTCCATTTAAGGGCACAAATGCTTCAGACTTCTTGGTACAGCAAGGCTGTAATTCAGGCCACGTCACTCACAATCACACTGTGGCAGAAACAGGGAAACCTTTACCATTCAAGCTTGTTAATATATACTATTGTAGTTTTTCCAGGGTCGGAATGGGCTGGCGGGACACCGGGAAAAAACCCGGCGGGCCCCGGCCCTCATGGACTCCCTCTGGCCCAGACCCGTTCCCCCGACCGGCCGTGCCCAATGTTCTGGCATTCGTGCATGAGCATTGCAGCCTGGTGTCCACGCATGTGCACTGGGGGGGCTTCAGAAGTTTGGATATCTGGAGGGGGCTCCTGGAGAGTTTCTGAAGCAAATGCACCAGTTTTATATTATAGTTTCATTACCTTAAAAGAATTTCATTTTTGGTGTTACTGTTCCTTTAAAATACAATTAATTAAAAAAAACAAAAATACAACTGGACTTGCTGAGGAATTATTGAAGACGTTTCACTATTCATCCTAGCGGCTTCTTCAGTTCAACTGACTGGTATGGGAAGTCCTCAGCAAATAGACTCTTCCACTAATCCAACCACAATGGCAAATTGTAACTCTTCAGAAAGGTGACATCTGAAATTCACAGAGGTATTGATTCTGTGTAGTTATTGTGAGAGGATTACCATGTGTATGTGTAAAGTGTTCTGAAACCACCGGGGTAAGGATGTTAGAACAGCATTGTATGTAGCAGACAGATGGAGTCGAAGGCCCCCGCCTCTGTTCAGGGATGGTTTCTCCACCTTGACATGAATCGCATCTTTCATGCCTCTTTCAAACCAGTGGTCTTCTTTATCCAAGATTTGAATTACTTATATTAGATATACCATAACCTGGATGAATGGAAATCTTCATAGTCATGCTTCTTTAAAGTGTGACTTTTCACTCTATTTCACTTGGCCACTGCCAAAGAAAAAAAGAGACAGGAAGAGAATTGCTTTGTGGCTAGGGTGCCATCTTTTTTGGAAAAAAAATACCGGCCTTCCTATATTCTTACCATTTTTCTATTAATAACAATGGCATCAAGCAGGTGGCAACCCTATTTGGGACTTGTTGAAAAGTATCCTGGTCTGGTGCAATTATCTGCTTACTGCACTGGGGTATGAGGTAAGTGATTAAAATCCCTGAAGTTGTATCTAACATTTAGTAACCCATTGATTTCACCTTTCCTTTTCAATTTTAAATCCTTCATCTGCCTGAACATGGCACTGAATATGGTACCATGATAACTCTGTCTAAGATCATTTTGTGATCATCTATTAGACCTCTATTGAAATGTCACTTGTAAAATAAATTTTTTAACCTCTTTCAAACTTTGGAACATAATAGCTTTGGTCCATTATTATTTGTGGAAAAAAAGATGAATGAAAGATGGTGAAAGAGAGAAAATGCTATTTTACCTTCTACCTTTTTTTCCCTGTGTATTGATGCAGTTGTTCTCTTCTAACCCATAATATTGCAATATCTCTGCACAATCTATAGTACAGAAGAAGAGAATATCAACCGGGATCATCATAAATAGTGAAAAGAATCATGGTCATGACCCTAAATAAAAAACCTGTGCACCACTAATCTAGTAAATTAAGTTGCTGGATGGGTTAGGCCTTTGACTGAACAAACAGTTCCTTCAAGGAGATGTCTCCACGGAGTAGAGACTAGCAATCCTTTATTTATGATATCTTTGCTCACTTTTCAAGCTGAAGTCCTATGGGAGTAATGTATACAACTGATTCAGGGCATCTTACCTGCATATTTCTTTTTTTTTTTTTAGAGAAAAATGTTAAAAGATTAATGAATGCAGGTTATATTAATTCATTACCTGCAGAAATTGAGGCTGGCAAATGCAGGGAGGAGGGCATCTATTAAATATAAACACTATTGAGATCCATGTTTTATTCCCCTGGGGAGACTGAATAAAATTTAATTTGTGTATTTTTAAATCCCCGCCTCTATGTGTACTGCGTGATTGGTTGGATGGTCTTGGGAGTTCAAACCAATTATTCAGGAATCTTTTATTATTATTATTTATCTTTCTTATTATAATTTATTTATAAACTGTCAAGCTCTGTTATAATTTATTTCTACGTTTCCAAGCTATATGAATAAATAAAGTGCTGATACTACAAAACCTCTTGATTTTTGCATCACTTACAAAGATCTCCAAAGTGCTTCCCTCTGATCTGCAGTCTGGAAACCTCTTCTTATATTTCTTCTTATGTTATCGGATGAATGTGTTCAAAGCCGCTCTCCTTTGTACTACCCAGTTCAACCAGTTACTGGGAAATGAATTCCTATTTACCTTATTTCCCTGATTGTCTTCCTATCCAAGATTAGGGATGGCGCGAACTGTTCGCCGGCGAACTTGTTCGCGCGAACATCGGGTGTTCGCGCTCGCCGGAAGTTCGCGAACGTCGCGCGACGTTCGCCATTTTGGGTTCGCCATTGTTGGCGCTTTTTTTTGCCCTCTCACCCCAGACCAGCAGGTACATGGCAGCCAATCAGGAAGCTCTCCCCTGGACCACTCCCCTTCCCTATAAAAACCGAAGCCCTGCAGCGTTTTTTCACTCTGCCTGTGTGTGCTGAAGAGATAGTGTAGGGAGAGAGCTGCTGCCTGTTAGTGATTTCAGGGACAGTTGAAAGTTTGCTGGCTAGTAATCGTTTTGATACTGCTCTGTTATTGGAGGGACAGAAGTCTGCAGGGGTTTGAGGGACATTTAAGCTTAGGTAGCTTTGCTGGCTAGTAATCTACCTTCTACTGCAGTGCTCTGTATGTAGCTGCAGTGGGCAGCTGTCCTGCTTCTGATCTCATCTGCTGACTGCTGCAATAACAGTAGTCCTTGTAAGGACTGCTTTTATTTATTTTTTTGTTGTTTTACTACTACTACTACTACTACTACTACTACTACTACTACTATAAGAGCCCAGTGCTATTAGTCTAGCAGTGTTGGGGAGTGGGACTGGTGTGCTAATCTGCTGCTCCTAGTAGTTCAGCAGCACCAACTTTAATTTTTTTTTTTTTTAATATTCATTTTTTTTTTATTTTACTTTTTTTTATTTTACTACCGCTGTAGTAGTGTATAAGTTGACCTTTTAGGCATTATTTGCCCTGTAGGCATTTTTTGCCCAGTGTGTTATTCAACCAACTGCCATCTAGCTGTGTGACCTTGTTCACATTCTGTCTAAATATCCATAATATTACCGTCTCCAGAAAAAACACCGGAGTGACTTTTTTCAAGCAGCCATAATATATTTTACGTAATCCGTATCCATCGCTGTATTAGTGTATAAGTTGACCTTTTAGGCATTATTTGCCCTGTAGGCATTTTTTGCCCAGTGTGTTATTCAACCAACTGCCATCTAGCTGTGTGACCTTGTTCACATTCTGTCTAAATATCCATAATATTACCGTCTCCAGAAAAAACACCGGAGTGACTTTTTTCAAGCAGCCATAACATATTTTACGTAATCTGTATCCATCGCTGTAGTAGTGTATAAGTTGACCTTTTAGGCATTATTTGCCCTGTAGGCATTTTTTGCCCAGTGTGTTATTCAACCAACTGCCATCTAGCTGTGTGACCTTGTTCACATTCTGTCTAAATATCCATAATATTACCGTCTCCAGAAAAAACACCGGAGTGACTTTTTTCAAGCAGCCATAACATAGTTTACGTAATCTGTATCCATCGCTGTAGTAGTGTATAAGTTGACCTTTTAGGCATTATTTGCCCTGTAGGCATTTTTTGCCCAGTGTGTTATTCAACCAACTGCCATCTAGCTGTGTGACCTTGTTCACATTCTGTCTAAATATCCATAATATTACCGTCTCCAGAAAAAACACCGGAGTGACTTTTTTCAAGCAGCCATAATATATTTTACGTAATCTGTATCCATCGCTGTAGTAGTGTATAAGTTGACCTTTTAGGCATTATTTGCCCTGTAAGCATTTTTTGCCCAGTGTGTTATTCAACCAACTGCTATCTAGCTGTGTGACCTTGTTCACATTCTGTCTAAATATCCATAATATTACCGTCTCCAGAAAAAACACCGGAGTGACTTTTTTCAAGCAGCCATAACATATTTTACGTAATCTGTATCCATCGCTGTAGTAGTGTATAAGTTGACCTTTTAGGCATTATTTGCCCTGTAGGCATTTTTTGCCCAGTGTGTTATTCAACCAACTGCCATCTAGCTGTGTGACCTTGTTCACATTCTGTCTAAATATCCATAATATTACCGTCTCCAGAAAAAACACCGGAGTGACTTTTTTCAAGCAGCCATAATAAATTTTACGTAATCCGTATCCATCGCTGTAGTAGTGTATAAGTTGACCTTTTAGGCATTATTTGCCCTGTAGGCATTTTTTGCCCAGTGTGTTATTCAACCAACTGCCATCTAGCTGTGTGACCTTGTTCACATTCTGTCTAAATATCCATAATATTACCGTCTCCAGAAAAAACACCGGAGTGACTTTTTTCAAGCAGCCATAACATATTTTACGTAATCTGTATCCATCGCTGTAGTAGTGTATAAGTTGACCTTTTAGGCATTATTTGCCCTGTAGGCATTTTTTGCCCAGTGTGTTATTCAACCAACTGCCATCTAGCTGTGTGACCTTGTTCACATTCTGTCTAAATATCCATAATATTACCGTCTCCAGAAAAAACACCGGAGTGACTTTTTTCAAGCAGCCATAATATATTTTACGTAATCCGTATCCATCGCTGTAGTAGTGTATAAGTTGACCTTTTAGGCATTATTTGCCCTGTAGGCATTTTTTGCCCAGTGTGTTATTCAACCAACTGCCATCTAGCTGTGTGACCTTGTTCACATTCTGTCTAAATATCCATAATAGTACCGTCTCCAGAAAAAACACCGGAGTGACTTTTTTCAAGCAGCCGTAATAAATTTTACGAGATCCGTATCCACCGCTGTAGTAGTGTATACGTTGATCTTGTGGGCAGTATTTGCACAGTGTTTTCTTCAAACCGCCATCTAGCTGTGTGAGCTTGTTCACATTTTGTCTAAATATTGATAATATTATCGTCTCTAGAAAAACCACTTGAGTTACTTTTTTTCAAGCAGCATTCATATATTTTACGTAATCCATATCCACCGCTGTGTATACGTTGACCTTGTAGGCATTATTTGCACACTGTTTTCTTCAAACCGCCATCTAGCTGTGTGAGCTTGTTCACATTTTGTCTAAATATTGATAATATTATCGTCTCTAGAAAAACCACTTGAGTTACTTTTTTTCAAGCAGCATTCATATATTTTACGTAATCCGTATCCACCGCTGTGTATACGTTGACCTTGTAGGCATTATTTGCACACTGTTTTCTTCAAACCGCCATCTAGCTGTGTGAGCTTGTTCACATTTTGTCTAAATATTGATAATATTATCGTCTCTAGAAAAACCACTTGAGTTACTTTTTTTCAAGCAGCATTCATATATTTTACGTAATCCGTATCCACCGCTGTGTATACGTTGACCTTGTAGGCATTATTTGCACAGTGTTTTCTTCAAACCGCCATCTAGCTGTGTGAGCTTGTTCACATTTTGTCTAAATATTGATAATATTATCGTCTCTAGAAAAACCACTTGAGTTACTTTTTTTCAAGCAGCATTCATATATTTTACGTAATCCGTATCCACCGCTGTGTATACGTTGACCTTGTAGGCATTATTTGCACACTGTTTTCTTCAAACTGCCATCTAGCTGTGTGTATTATCGTTTCCAGAAAAACCAACTGAGTTTTTGTTGTTGTTGTTTTTTTATAAATAATGCCAGGCAAAGGCAGGCCGCCACGCAGAGGCCGTGCTAGGAGCCGTGCTGCTATGCAATCCTGTGGCCCTAGCAAATTGCCCAGTTTTAAAAAGCCAATGACCCTGAACTCCCAAAATGCTGAAGAGGTAGTTGACTGGCTTACACAGCACACCCCATCCTCTACCGTTTCTAACTTTACCACAACATCCTCCTCATCCTCCACTGCTATGGCCACCCCACGTAACACTTCCTCCACCACCGGTGCCCCTTCTTCACTGGAGTCAGAGGAGTTATTTTCCCATGAGTTTCTTGAACTGAGTAATGCGCAACCATTATTGCCAGAAGAAGATGAAGGAGATGAGGACGTTACACCAGATTTAATTCTGGCAGAGAACACGACAGAGATGGACATAATGATGAGTGATGAGGAGGAGGTCCCCGCTGCTGCTTCCTTCTGTGATGTGTCAGAAGAAATTGATGCATCTGAGGAGAATGATGATGAGGAGATTGATGTTTTGTGGGTGCCTAGTAGAAGAGAGCAAGAGGAGGGTAGTTCAGATGGAGAGACGGAGAGTCAGAGAGGCAGTAGGAGAATAAGACTTAGAAGAAGCAGGGAGGACAGCCCGCAGGGATCAGTAGGGCAACAACATGTATCGGCACCTGTGTTCAGCCGGCCAACGCACCCGCCATTGCCGCCAATGCCGCCAACTTCTACTGTTACCGCCAGATCGCACACTTCCAAAAAGTCAGCAGTGTGGGATTTTTTTAATGTGTGTGCCTCTGACAAAAGCATTGTAATTTGCAATGAGTGCAGTCAGAAACTGAGCCTTGGTAAGCCCAACAGCCACATAGGTACAACTTCTATGCGAAGGCACATGAGCGGCAAGCACAAAGCACTTTGGGAGCAACACCTCAAAGGCAACAGGCAAACTAAAAGCCACACTCCTTCTGGTCCAGCATCTTACTGCTCTACCTCTGCTCTCCTTGACCCGTCTGAACCACCCTCCACTCCGCCTTCCACCTTGACCACCTGTTCCCATTCCCAGTCATCTGCCACCAGCCAAGTTTCTGTGAAGGCCATGTTTGAGCGTAAGAAGCCAATGTCTGACTGTCACCCCCTTGCCCGGCGTCTGACAGCTGGCTTGTCTGCACTCTTAGCCCGCCAGCTTTTACCATACCAGCTGGTGGACTCTGAGGCCTTCCGCAAATTTGTAGCAATTGGGACACCGCAGTGGAAGGTACCCAGCCGCAATTTTTTTCTAAAAAGGGAATACCACACCTGTACCAACATGTGCAGAGCCAAGTTACCGCATCTCTGTCACTTAGTGTTGGGCCAAAGGTCCATATGACTACTGACGCATGGTCCTCCAAGCATGGTCAGGGCAGGTATGTCACCTACACTGCCCACTGGGTGAACTTGGTAATGGCTGGGAAGCAGGGAATGGGTAGCTCAACAACAACAACAGTGGAGTTGGTGTCACCGCCACGGATTGCACGCGGTTCTGCCACCACCTCTACTCCTCCATCGCTCTCTACCTCGTCTTCTTCCTCTTCTTCTTCTTACTCTGCTGCTGGGTCCTCCTTCTCCTCCTCCACACCTGTGCACCCCCAGCTCCCCCTAGGCTATTCGACGTGC
The DNA here is from genome assembly GCA_038501925.1 of Xenopus petersii. Classification (NCBI taxonomy): domain Eukaryota; kingdom Metazoa; phylum Chordata; class Amphibia; order Anura; family Pipidae; genus Xenopus; species Xenopus petersii. Next base: position 107,463,045 of record CM076677.1, read on the forward strand.
CAGGTACGCCGTTGTCACGCTGTCTTGGGGATGACGTGCCTGGAAAGCAAAAACCATACCGGATCTGTACTCCTGTCATCTCTGCAGTCACAGGCCGATCGGTGGCTGACCCCACACCAACTGCAGATCGGAAAAGTGGTGTGTGACAATGGAAGCAATCTGTTGGCAGCGTTGAGACTGGGCAATTTAACACATGTGCCCTGCATGGCACATGTGTTAAATTTAATAGTCCAACGTTTTGTCTCCAAGTACCCAGGATTCCAGGACGTTCTCACCCAGTCCAGAAAGGTGTCGGCCCATTTCAGACATTCCTACACAGCCATGGCACGCCTTGCTGACATTCAGCAGCGCTACAACATGCCAGTCAGGCGTTTGATTTCTGACAGCCAGACTCGCTGGAATTCAACGCTCCTTATGTTGGAACGTCTGCTGCAACAACAAAGGGCCGTCAACGAGTACCTTTTTGAACTGGGTGGTAGGACTGGATCTGCAGAGCTGGGGATTTTTTTCCCCCGTTACTGGGTGCTTATGCGCGATGCCTGCAGGCTCATGCGACCTTTTGAAGAGGTGACAAATATGGTCAGTCGCACCGAAGGCACCATCAGCGACCTAATACCCTTCGCTTTCTTCCTGGAGCGTGCCGTGCGACGAGTGACAGATGAGGCTGTAGACCAGCGTGACGAGGAGCTGGAAGCGCACGATTTCTGGTCGGAATCACCAGAACGAACCCAGGCACCTGCTGCAACGCAGGGAGAGGTGCCAGAAGTGGAGTCAGAGGAGGAAGGTGGCTTTGTGGAGGAGGAGGAGGAGGACCAACAGGAGCAGGCTTCCCAGGGGGCTAGTGGTGACCTTTTGGGGACCCCTGGTCTTGTACGTGGCTGGGGGGAGGAGACCGTGGATGATGCAGTCCTTGATAATGAGGAAGCGGAGATGGATAGCTCTGCATCCAACCTTGTGAGAATGGGGTCTTTCATGCTGTCATGCCTGTTGAAGGACCCCCGTATCAAGAGGCTTAAGGAGAAGGACCTGTACTGGGTCGCAACGCTACTAGACCCTCGGTACAAGCATAAAGTGTCAGAAATGTTACCAACATACCACAAGTCCGAAAAGATGCGGCATTTACAAACCAGCCTGCAAAACATGTTGTACAATGCTTTTAAGGGTGATGTCACTTCAGGAACTCATCAACATTCCAGGGGCAGAGGTGCCAGTAATCCTGCCACGAGCACACCTGCAAGGACAAAGCCCTTTGGCCGGTCTGTAACGTCAGACATGCAAATGTTTTTCTGTCCAAGGCAGCGCCACAACCCTTCTGGATCCACCCTCAAAGAACGCCTCGACCGGCAGGTAGCGGACTACCTGGCATTAACTGCAGATATCGACACTCTGAGGAGCGATGAACCCCTGGACTACTGGGTGCGCAGGCTTGATCTGTGGCCAGAGCTGTCACAATTTGCCATGAACCTCTTGTCTTGCCCAGCCTCAAGTGTGCTCTCAGAAAGGACCTTCAGTGCAGCAGGAGGGATTGTAACTGAGAAGAGAACTCGCCTAGGTCACAAAAGTGTCGATTACCTGACCTTTATTAAAATGAATGAGGGGTGGATCTCGGAGGGTTACTGCACGCCGGAAGACTTGTTCTGACTTCTATGCAGCTGTCCTTCTCTTCAAGCCTCATGACTCCACACACAGCTGTCCTTTAGCGTCCTCCTCCCTCCGCCACCGTTACAAACTAGGGTGCAAACCCTACTGGTTTAATTTTTTCTGGCCTCTGTGCTTCAGTGGCTGCAACCAAAAAAACTGGGCAAACAATGTCTACAAGGTCAACGTATGGCAAAAAATGACTATTTTCAGCATTTATAAGGCATATTTTTTCTGGCAACTGTGCTTCAGTGGCTGCGTCCAAAAAAATGCATATTTTCTGCATTTATATGGCATAATTTTTCTGGCCTCTGTGCTTCAGTGGCTGCGACCAAAAAAATGCATATTTTCTGCATTTATATGGCATAATTTTTCTGGCCTCTGTGCTTCAGTGGCTGCAACCAAAAAAATTTATATTTTCAGCATTTATATGGCATAATTTTTCTGGCAACTGTGCTTCAGTGGCTGCGACCAAAAAAATGCATATTTTCTGCATTTATATGGCATAATTTTTCTGGCCTCTGTGCTTCAGTGGCTGCAACCAAAAAAATTTATATTTTCAGCATTTATATGGCATAATTTTTCTGGCAACTGTGCTTCAGTGGCTGCGACCAAAAAAATGCATATTTTCTGCATTTATATGGCATAATTTTTCTGGCCTCTGTGCTTCAGTGGCTGCAACCAAAAAAATTTATATTTTCAGCATTTATATGGCATATTTTTTCTGGCCTCTGTGCTTCAGTGGCTGCGGCCAAAAAAACTGGGCAAACAATGCCTACAAGGTCAACGATGTTGACCTTGTAGGCATTGTTTGCCCAGTTTTTTTGGCCGCAGCCACTGAAGCACAGAGGCCAGAAAAAATATGCCATATAAATGCTGAAAATAGTCATTTTTTGCCATACGTTGACTCAACGTATATGGCAAAAAATGACTATTTTCAGCATTTATATGGCATATTTTTTCTGGCAACTGTGCTTCAGTGGCTGCGACCAAAAAAACTGGGCAAACAATGCCTACAAGGTCAACGTATGGCAAAAAATGACTATTTTCAGCATTTATATGGCATATTTTTTCTGGCAACTGTGCTTCAGTGGCTGCGTCCAAAAAAACTGGGCAAACAATGTCTACAAGGTCAACGTATGGCGAAAAATGACTATTTTCAGCATTTATATGGCATATTTTTTCTGGCAACTGTGCTTCAGTGGCTGCGTCCAAAAAAACTGGGCAAACAATGTCTACAAGGTCAACGTATGGCGAAAAATTACTATTTTCAGCATTTATATGGCATATTTTTTCTGGCAACTGTGCTTCAGTGGCTGCGTCCAAAAAAACTGGGCAAACAATGTCTACAAGGTCAACGTATGGCGAAAAATGACTATTTTCAGCATTTATATGGCATATTTTTTCTGGCAACTGTGCTTCAGTGGCTGCGTCCAAAAAAACTGGGCAAACAATGCCTACAAGGTCAACGTATGGCAGTTGTTTAAAGAGAACAGTAGATTACTAGCCAGCAAAGCTACCTAAGCTAAAATGTCCCTCAAATCCCTGCAGACTTCTGTCCCTCCAATACAGAGCAGTATCAAGCAGATTACTAGCCAGCAAACTTACTATCATCTGTCCCTGAAATCACTAACAGCTCTCCCCCTACACTATCTCTTCCAAGCACACACAGGCAGATTTTTCAGATACATTTTTGCCCTTGATCCCCCTCTGGCATGCCACTGTCCAGGTCGTTGCACCCTTTAAACAACTTTAAAATCATTTTTCTGGCCAGAAATGTCTTTTTTAGATGTTAAAGTTCGCCTTCCCATTGAAGTCTATGGGGTTCGCGAACCGTTCGCGAACCGCTCGCATTTTTGCGCAAGTTCGCGAATATGTTCGCGAACTTTTTTTCCGACGTTCGCTACATCCCTATCCAAGATGAGATTCTACAAGTTCACAAAGAAACATGCTACATGCTGCAATATATTTTGACACTGAGAAAGGTATATAGTGGGGAATTGGGAGGGTCCTGCCAGAGATATAAGGATGTTTGGATATGTGAAGGAAGAAGGAAAAAACAGAACAGTGAATAAGAGAAGATTGGGCTAAAACTATTTAAGAGGTCAACGCTCTTCATGTGGCACCATGGAACAAGTAAATAGTATGATTCTGTCCACCATTTAGAAACACAGTGCATCCCATTACTAAAGATGTGTCCCAGTAAGTAATCCATAGCAACCAGATAGAACATGACTCTGATCCTTCCACTGCTAGGGATGTAGCGAACGTCGGAAAAAAAGTTCGCGAACATATTCGCGAACTTGCGCAAAAATGCGAGCGGTTCGCGAACGGTTCGCGAACCCCATAGACTTCAATGGGAAGGCGAACTTTAACATCTAAAAAAGACATTTCTGGCCAGAAAAATGATTTTAAAGTTGTTTAAAGGGTGCAACGACCTGGACAGTGGCATGCCAGAGGGGGATCAAGGGCAAAAATGTATCTGAAAAATCTGCCTGTGTGTGCTTGGAAGAGATAGTGTAGGGGGAGAGCTGTTAGTGATGCTAGATGGCAGTTGGTTGAATAACACACTGGGCAAAAAATGCCTACAGGGCAAATAATGCCTAAAAGGTCAACTTATACACTACTACAGCGGTAGTAAAATAAAAAAAAGTAAAATAAAAAAAAAATGAATATTAAAAAAAAAAAAATTAAAGTTGGTGCTGCTGAACTACTAGGAGCAGCAGATTAGCACACCAGTCCCACTCCCCAACACTGCTAGACTAATAGCACTGGGCTCTTATAGTAGTAGTAGTAGTAGTAGTAAAACAACAAAAAAATAAATAAAAGCAGTCCTTACAAGGACTACTGTTATTGCAGCAGTCAGCAGATGAGATCAGAAGCAGGACAGCTGCCCACTGCAGCTACATACAGAGCACTGCAGTAGAAGGTAGATTACTAGCCAGCAAAGCTACCTAAGCTTAAATGTCCCTCAAACCCCTGCAGACTTCTGTCCCTCCAATAACAGAGCAGTATCAAAACGATTACTAGCCAGCAAACTTTCAACTGTCCCTGAAATCACTAACAGGCAGCAGCTCTCTCCCTACACTATCTCTTCAGCACACACAGGCAGAGTGAAAAAACGCTGCAGGGCTTCGGTTTTTATAGGGAAGGGGAGTGGTCCAGGGGAGAGCTTCCTGATTGGCTGCCATGTACCTGCTGGTCTGGGGTGAGAGGGCAAAAAAAAGCGCCAACAATGGCGAACCCAAAATGGCGAACGTCGCGCGACGTTCGCGAACTTCCGGCGAGCGCGAACGCGCGAACAAGTTCGCCGGCGAACAGTTCGCGCCATCCCTATCCACTGCAAGGAAGATAAAGACATGGTTGCTACTGTATGACTTCACTGGTACAAATTTCCCTTATCTTAGTAAACAAGTCACATTCTATCACTAGATCCAATTTGTGTATCCTTGACCACTTTTAGGATTAAGGGCACCTATAGCAAATCATTAGGCATTGCCTTCTGAGTAGTAAAGGAGCCCTATACTTTTTATCTATGAATTTTACGTTTTTTTTTTTTAGTCTTTGTTTGTACGTCTTTACAGAAAAATGACTTCAACATTAAATGATTTAGCAGCAGGCCCACGAATCATTATTGCATCATTGTTATATGTCTTTGTTATTGCATCACAGACAAATATGCTGCTTGGAGCTGGTACAGAAGTTTATTTTTATTTTGTTGAAGGGGAAACCCTAAAGGATTCTTTATTTTAGTTTATTAATTGTTTGCAAATAAAACCCTTGCAGCAACATTCCTGTTTTTTCATCTCATGGGAGTATATGGTGTATGTCACACATAAGGGGTAATTTATGAAGCTCTGGGCAGGATACAAAGTGCGAAAAACAGGAACAAGCCACCATGTTTTATACCAGTTGCAACCTGCCCTGTGGGTTAGCACTCAAATGTGCATTTTTGGAGCACAAACAAAAGTGCTTTTGATGAACATTGACCATGCACTACTACCTATACACAATCCCCTTAATTGGTGAAAATTGGGCAGCATGCCAATCCTTTAAAACAGGGAACCCCAACTAGTTGCTAGCAAGCAACATATTGGTCATCAACCCCTTGGATGTTGCGCCCAGTGGCCCCAAAGGAAGTGTTTTTTTAAAAAAAATCCCACACTTGAAGGTAAGTTTTGGTTGCATGAAAAACAGCTGTACTGCAGAACAAAGCCTCCAGTACATTAGTAGCCCACATAATGGCTACCAAAAAGCCAACCTTATTTGGCACCCCCAGAAATGTGTGCTCGGTTCTGTTGCTCCCTAACTCTTTTTTACATTTAAATGTGGCTCAAAGGTACCGTATAAAAGGATGGCGACCCCAGCTTTCAAATTATAGACTGTTAGCCCAGAAAATTATTTTAGAGGAATCATAAGCTGGTATGCTCCAGAGAGAAAAAGCATAACATATTTATTTTGTCCCTGTGAAAGAAGAGTTGGTCAGACTGTAACTTCAAGCAGGATTCCTCGGCAGTAAATTGGCGGACCCATTAAAAACAGCTAATATAAGTGTTCCGTCTGCCCTTTCCCTACCTGCTTTAAAATGTCACGTTGTGTTTGATGCTTGGCATCCTTTTATATCCTCTCTCAGGCATATTTTAATTATTTGACTGTGTAAATCACAACCATCTCTGCTGGAAAGCTTTTCCTTTAAATCACTGTGTTTTTCGTAACGTTCTGTTCCCCTTAGCAAGTCAGCACGCCGTTTCTAACACAGCTGCTCTTTTTCAACCTCTACTTCGTCAGTGGTTTCCCATACCCCTCTCTTGACCCAAATTATCTTACAACATGACAACTAAAAATGAATAAACAGAAAATCAATTCTGCAGCTTGACATCTACATCAGCTTGTGCTGGATTCAGGGGCTTAGACACTCAATGAATGGATAATACAAACACGACTTCTCTTTTCTGCAGACAATTTTAATAAAGGACTGGAGGTTTAGTGACTGGTAAGATATTAGACAATGCTTCCTTAATCCTGCTGTGCCATTTAGTGAATCATAAAACCCATAGCAGTAGGCAATCCTTAATACATGTATAGCCAACAAGTCACCTTGCATGGACAACCACTGCTGCTGGGGTAAGATGTCTGGAATATGGTGGAAAGAACTATGATAGCAGACAAAGCTATAAACTGATGTTTAAGAACTGTTTGAGTAATTGGTGCAAAGTTTGCCTCAGTATAAAACCTGATTAACCAGCCAGTTGGATTAACTGATCTGTGCATTAAGACAAATTAATTTGCAAGTGCTTATTTTCACCATTTAGTAAAGGTACTTACATCCAAACACACTCCTTGCACTTCTATATATATAGTTGCACTAAGCATCACCTTGAACATGGCGCTAATTCCATGGTTTCCACAATGGGTTACACCAATAGGCACAGCAGACTCAAGCACAAAGAATTGCATGCATTTTAATGCCGAGCCCTGACTGAGATGCCATCCCAATTTGAGAACCCTAGCCCTGCATTTATTATATACAGTGAGAGGCAGTAGCCCCAAATATATGAAATACAGTCAGAGGCAGTGGGACTCCTAGCCCCTAGTGATGGGCGAATTTCACCCATTTCGCTTCGCCGAAAAATTCACGAAAAATAGTGAAATCAGAAAGTTCACAAAAAATCGTGAAATTCGAATGTTTTCACGAAAAAATTTACGTTTTCACTGGAAAATTGAGCAATTCGAACATTTTCACTAAAATCAAGCAATTTGCACATTTTCACAAAAAAATCGAGCAATTCGAACGTTTTCACAAAAAAATTGAGCAATTCGAACATTTTCACTAAAAAAAAAAAATCGAGCAATTCGAACTTTTCACCAAAAAATCAAGCAATTTGAATGGAAATTTACTAGCCCCACATTTATTATATATACAGTGAGAGACAGTAGGAACTTTAGCCCCAAATATATGAAATACAGGGAGATAAAGTGGAGACTTTAGCCCAAAATACATTACAGTGAGAACATTAGTCTCAAGTACATGAATTACAGTGAGAATTTAAGTCAACAAATATATTACAGTGGAAGCCAATGAGACATTAGCCCAAATACTTTATATACAGTGAAAGGCATTGGGAGCTTTAGCCTAAACTTCCTTACCTTACCTGAAGGTTGGAGAAGGTTTTCACATTGTATAGATCAAAATGAAGTGAGAAAATGTTTGCATTGCTAAAATGCTCCTATGCTTTACCTAATTTTAGGTATGAGATAAGCACCCAAGCAGGAGACAGCCAAGTCGTTGCATGACTTGGGCAATTGCATTGAGTAGTGATGGGCGAATTTATTTGTGAAAATTTGTGATGGGAGAATTTATTCGCCAGGTGAAAATTAGTGGTGAATTTGCGCGATCCGCTGTCACCGAATAAATTCGCGAAACGCTCGTGAAAATTTGCCGGCAAAAATTCGCCTGCGTCAAAAAAAATTCCGGGTAATTTTGGTAATCTTTCGCGATTTCGCAAATTTTGCAGGAAATTACCAAATTTTTCAGTGATGCGAAACGGCGCAAATTCGCCCATCACTAAACAGGAGAAACAATAAGTTATTTAAAGCAGTTCTTTTGTGCAGTGCTGGCTCTCTCTGAAAGCACAGGAGGTACAATTAAGGTTGCCACCTGGCCGGTATTAACTGGACTGACCGATAAAAGTGATGGTTAATCCCAATGTTACCCTAGGCACAATGCATATAAACTGATAAAATGCTAAACAATAGGAAGATCCTGAGCTGACCATCCTGGATAGTGAGCCAAGGTACTAAAAGTTATAGGATGGCAAACCTAGGGATCTGAACAACTAGAAAGAGTAAAGACACCTTTCTGAAGTGGTTTCCTGGAAAATGTTGATTTCATAAGTCTTGAATCGGTGAGATAAATATACAGAGGGACTAAGAGAAAGAGAGAGAAAAGGAGGGTTGACTCCTGTACAATCTCTCTTATGGGGCATATAGAAAAAAGACTCATCCTTTGATAAATAATCTCCTATAAACGCCCTTTAAAAGAACATACAGTCTGGTATCAACCACTAATGAACTGTGCTAACTCTTTTTTTACACATATAAATATGCCCCTTTGTCTCACCACCTCCCATTAAGTCTGTTGGCACTGGGTCGGGTTATCCTCTGCTACAGATTTTAACATTTTCTTCCCCATTTGCTGCAGGAGCTTGATCTTGAGGAGATGGATGTGCTGCTTCCTTGGAATAAAGTCTGTTGCACGTTTGAGCCGGAGGAGCAGTAATGCCATTAACATTCCATACAGTGGGAAGTAAAGCTTTGCTGCAAAAACTACAGTACTATTAAAATTCTCTGTTAATTACATGGCGTTAATTATATAACCACTTAGCCGTTTCTCCTCTTTTAATGAGTACAGCTGTTTGCAGCCTGGTTACAACGTAGGAGAATTTCCCGTTACAAATTTAAAAGTAATACCCTCACAGACAATTCCAGGGGGCACAGGGGACCCCTACAGGGTAGAATGGTTTAATGCTCAGTGGTGCTTCCAATGCGGCGCGGCTTAACCCTTTGTGTTCCATGGAAGAGGAAAGCAAACTGTAGCAGACTCCGGAATCAGCCACTTATAGGTTTAACCATGCACAGCTAATGACCTTTTAATGTACCAAAACATCTATAAAAGTTAATGTTGCTCCAGGCTGTTTTGTTTTGACTAAAAAAAGAGTCTTGTGTTTAAAAATAAAATGAGTATGATCAGGAGATATATCTATTATGTTTGTTCAGTGTCTTCTGGAAGCTCCAACAAGCTTCACCAGGGGTGATGAAAGCTTATTTCAAGGTCTGGATGCATCAAGCAGTGAGACAATCTCACCAAACTCAATGATCCATAAACTGATCTCTCCGGATTATCTACATTTTATTTACCAAGAAGCAAACCATTCCTTACTGCTTGATACATTTCAGGGGAGAAAAGGTGACTACAAATATTAAATACATGTATAGCATAAAGCTGTTTGCCTCTTCCTTGCTTATGTTACTATCATTGCAAAGAGCCTGGTAAGAGAAAGCATAATGTGCAAGTTTAGTGCAGAATTTAGCATATCAATATTTACCTTTCTTAATAGAAATCTGACTTATTGTTTGATTTGTCTGTATACAGCAAGACTCATATCACAAAGGGAGATTAGTTGATGTAACAGGTATGGGACCTGTTATCCAGAATGCTCGGGACCTGGGATTTTCCAGGTGAACAGATCTTTCTGTAATTTGGATCTTCATACTTTAAGTTTAATATAAAATCATGTAAACATTAAATAAAACCAATAGGCTGACTTTGCTTAGGATTAACTAAATCTTAGTTTGGAGTAAGTACAAGGCACTGTTTTATTATTACAGAGAAATGGGAAATCATTTTTAAAAATTTGGATTATTTGGATAAAATGGAGTCTAAGGGGCAAATTCACTATAGGGCGAATTTTCACCTGCGAAGACTCCTCCGCAATTCGCGCCACTTCAGTTGCAAATTCGCTACCACTACGCTAAAATGCAAAGTTGCGTCTCTGCAGCCAAAGACTGGCGATTTTCGTTAATTCGTCAGCATGAACATTTCATAGCGAACTTTCACTAGTGTTCACTTTTGCCTAGAGCAATGTAATTAGTACTCTTACACTTAGGTCAATTGCAGTAGGGTGGGTACATATAGGTCATATATATGTCTTTATTAGAGATGTTGGTGCAAATGCTTGTAGTGGCCACTTATTATTACAAATGTCCAAGGAAGCAAAATTAAGACAAAAGAGATCCTCTCTGCCCTGATGGCTCAGACTGTTGATACATAAAGTTGCAACTGTCTTAGGGGTCCGTTTACAAAAGCGCTGTCAATTTGACTACATGTTTCCGCATGTTATCGCTGCGAATATTCACAGCGACTAAGTTTACTAAACAGCGATGCGCTCAGAAGTCATTGTGATCACTACGTTAAAAATCCAGCTTACATAAGAGGTAATTTTAGCATGTTGCGCAGTTTCTGGTGACAAATTAAGTTTGTGAATATTTATGCTATAAAATAGTCTTGCTTTATGGCTGTTATTGTGGCAATATTTACTGTGACATTTATGGCCAGAAATGCATCTTCAAAACTCATAAACTTTATTGACTGATGATTCTCAGTAGGAGTGATGAGACAGTAGTGACAGTAGAGTCCCAGGTCCTGAGTTCCATTGTGACTTTTCTGATGGAAAAAATAATCCACCGCCACTATATAGATGGTGGTAAAATTTTATGAATATTCTGGCGTTAATTTTGTCTTTCACACATTTGCTGTTTAGTAAACAAGGCATGTACGTAGCGTTATTTTCAGCAAATGCGATACCTGGCGAACATATATTCTTGTGCAAGAAAACTTGCAGATTTATATTTACCGCAGGTTAGTAAACTTGTGAAAACATATTCAGCGATAAATTTGCCTATATGCGCGCATACTTTTACCGCGCTTTAGTAAACGGACACCTTAGTTCCCAAGCAAAGACAGGTCTGTTAATCAGATGCCATGTCTTACATTGATGTCTTAGACATCAGGGCAGAGAATAGGCAGGAACAGACAAACACTGCTTTCAATAGCAATATACAAATAACTTAAAAACCATAGAGAATTTGTAATGAATGTATGTAGGAAAGTTGCTTAGAATTGTGTTTTCTTTTATTAGGCAAAACATTATTTTTGACTTATCCTTTAAAAAACAGTGGATCACATAGGAAAAATTTGCAAATTTGCTGCAAGAATCGTGGAATGGCGAAAATTCGCGAAAAATCTTGAAATCGAAAATTGCACGAGAAATAGTGAAATTGCCAAAGTTTTCACGAAAAAATCGTGCAATTCGAATGTTTTCACAAAAAAAATCGAGCAATTCAAACTTATTCACGAAGAAATCAAGCAATTCTAACGTTTTCACAAAAAAAATTGAGCAATACGAACGTTTTCACGAAAAATCGTGAAAATTGACGCCGTCTAATTTTCACAGGAGATTCGCAAATTTAATCTTCGGTGGCGAAATGCAGAAATTTGCTGTAAATTCTTGCCAGGCAAATTAATTCGCCCATCTCTAGATGCTTTACCTGATCATGGCTAGTCCCAGAGTTTCTTATTGTTATTCTTATTGAATTGCAAGTGACCTACAGAGATCCACTGCATTTTGATCACTTTTACTAATTACCATCATAGTAGTAACAAATTGTGACCCACCCCTCCAGAGCTGCACTATTATGACTATGATGGAGCTTCCCCTTATTAAGTGACTCTTTTAAAGACATCATTGATGAACAACCACTATGCAAAGGTTAAACTTTTATTCTCCATTCCCTGCAACCACATGAATCTCAATTGTAACCGCAAGCAGACAGACTGCTCCATAAACCCACACTTGCTCTTGTTATTCATTTATTTGCTACTGTACTTGTTTTGAAGAGATAAAACTAATGCTCTTTAAAGCAGCATTACACACTGTAATAGCCAAGACGAAATTAATTTAAGTTTAGCCTCTAACAGAATTTAAAAAAAAAAATATCCCCCCTCCCTCCGTTTCATTTCCATTTTGATTTTTTTTTTTTTAATAAATCGCAGCTCAGCATTTACATGCCGGTTTAGGAAATAATGCTATTTCACCGGTCTTAATCATTTTAAGGGATTACATTTTTTAAAGGTTACCTATTTCAATCAAACCCTAATCTGGGGAGTGCTTCCTTTTATAGAACTCTTTTTTTGTGCACTCAGGAAAATGGAACATTCTATTATTTATACCCAGCCTGGCACATCTATATTTAATGCAACTTTCAATGTCTTTTACAATACAATATTTATTCATTCAAAGACAAGGTTTCCAATTTATCAATGCAATCTGGGATATTTCGTTAGCGTGTGGCTTTTATAACTGCAGATTTCCTCTCCGGGAGCCTTTCCCTTACATCTGCTCTATTTATTAAAGTTAATGAAAGAAATAGCCTTGTCCAAGGAAAGGGTTAGCTCCTATTTGCACTTTGGTAGCATTTCCTGGAAATGCAAATTATTTTGCATTGATGTGATACTAGCAAATACGATCAGCCCGACGTATAAATAAGCAATGGTAGCATGTTTTGTGCTATTCCTGTTAGATGTGAATATATTTCATTAGCCCCATAGCAAATGTATGGAGAGTTGTTGTGGTTCTACCTGTTTCAGATTGACAAGCAGTGAAAAAACTAAGATAGCTGTACTGGACAGGCTTTTGTCCCTGCAAGCATTTGGTAACAGCACAATAGAACACATGCCCAACCTATAATAAGTTTGAGTGGCAACATGGTAAAGGTTCTATTAAAAAGAATGGCATGCGTACAATTTATGAGCTTCTCTTCATAGTGCCGATTCTCTAAATTGGCTATAACATGTCTTAAATATTTTATAATTCGAAAGTCACGAAAATGCACACAATGCAAAACCATGTCAATGTTTTGGCCAAGAGATTCAAATGATTTATAGATGTGTTTAGATCTATGGGATACACAGCAAGTTCTGGCACTTTGCACTCCACATTTATTTAATGTTTCAAAACACCTGTAAATGACTGTATACTGTATATCTTCTACTGGGTCTTAATCCAGGGACATTGTGTTAATAGGTCTGTGTCTCCTTGCTGGGACCCCAGAGGCTTTGGGAGATCTACATTGTAACCCATGTGGTTTCCTTCACCCCTGTCGGAGGAAACTCTGCAGCTACTGCCACTCCTGCAAATTTCTTCTAAATATAGTACCATTTTGTTATATTTAAAGTTTATTCCCACAAGAAAGATAAAGACCAAATAACCATTACTATATATAAATACCTACAGTTATTTAAGTTTGGATATAGCCTTGGATATTATACTTGTCCAAGAAATCATCCAAGCCATTCTTAAAGGAATTAACTGAATCAGCATCACAACATCACCCGGCAGTGCATGCCACAACCTCACTGTCCTCACTGTGAAGAACCCCCTACGTTGCTTCAGCGTGTTGATCATTTCTATGGGGAAAATATCCCCTGCTATCTGTCTATAATGCCCTCTAATGTAAGAGTAATCATGTCCCAATACAAACATATTTTTTCCAGAGAAAACAACCCCAACCTTGACAGTCTACCCTCATAGTTTAAATCCTCCATTCCACTTACCATTTTAGTTGCACATCTCTGCACTCTCTCCAGATCATTTATATCCATCTTTAAGGAGAAGGAAAGCTCCAATTTGTGGGGGGTGCACAATGTTAGGGTACCTCCCTTGCATGAAGCTGAAATTCAACAAAAAAAAGCTGGCTTTTTTGCTCTACTGTGCATATATCGGCCTCTGGATTTTGAAGAATAAAGATGGGAGGAAGAATAGTAGAGAAGCGAATCATCTGCAAGTGCCCTGGGCCACTGCAGTTTACTGCACAGGAGCACCAGCCCAGGGTATCAGGTAAGTCATTACAATCCTTGAGGGTGCCCTAAGTTTGGTCCTCCCCATATTGGAGTTTTGTGTCTTCTTTAAGGATTGGAAGATAAAACTGCACTCAAGGCAAGTCCTTACCAGGGACCTATAAAAAGTCAAAATTATGTTTCAGCCCTTGAGTTAATGTATTGACAGGTGTATGTGTTAATCTAATATAAAGCCCTGATGAATGACTTTTTTCTTGAACGGAACATTGTATCTCAAGGTGGCAATGAGTGGAAATCGTCAAAAGAGAAGTAACATAAGGATTTCTGAAATGCCGCTGGATAGAATTACATTACGTTATGCTGTGTAGATACTGAGTAAGTTAAAACTTGTGCTTTACCTCAATTCCACCGTCAATATCATTAAATGAAAACAGTGGAGAATTGAAGTTGAAATGTGATCTAATTTGATTTGTCGAGAAGTTAAAGAGCCAATTAATTTAAAGAACTTTTGACAGGCCCAGCCTTTATAAAATTGCTCCCTGTTAAATTCCTCTCCAAAGTTAATCGGTTCACTTAAATTATTTACAAGGAAATTTCAGTGGGAGAACTTCAGAAACCCTTCGGGCAATTATAAAATGTTCAGGTCACAATTTGTCCTGGATAATTAGCTCTGTTCCAACAGGTCTGTTACACTGTATTCCACTGTGGTTCAGTGCTAATACCCAAGTCTTCACACTATCATTTTGGATAGATGCATAAAATAGGTTGTTTTCAGAGATTTCCCAAAACTATAAAATTAGAGGAAAATAATCACATGGAAAGTAACGACAAAATATTCCGCTTTCTTGAAAAATTGCCTTTGTGTTTTTAGAGCAATATTTTGCATTTCAAACAGGAAAAGAGATCTGTGGAGAGGCTATCCCCATGAATCCAGTAGACACATTATAAAGGAGTTGTCTGTAGCCTGAGTGCTGAGCACTTTGTATTGCAGAAATAACCTCTGAGCAAATTCATAATATTTATCTCTGGAAAACAAATTTGCACAGAAACACAGCATGGAGTTTTTATGTTTTTTTTCATACAATCCAATAATACACCAGCAATAGAAACCCCTTCTCGGAAGCCCAAACACAGTTCCAAATGTCCTGTAACAAACTTGAGGGTCTGATGAGAATCCCAACAAGTACAGAATAACAAATCACCAAAACTGAAGAACAGGAGTTCTCTCCCAAACAAAATCCGCAAGGCTCTCTGTTGATTCCCCAACTAGCCCTGCGTTTCAGCAAGTACCTATTGTTCTCTGAACAGCTGGAGATTGTGGGGGGGGAATATTGCTTATCGGACCTTATTGTCTATATGCTTTTACTAAGTATATTTTTGCTTTTCTCTTCATCTCTGATTGTATAATACCTCTAACTATGGTCCCCCACTGGCTGTATAGTGCAGCTATTGTTTGCAGCATGGGTCTTACTGCACATACCACCCAGACAAGCTCTACAAGCTGTCTATGGGTATTTTTGGTTCTACATCTGTTTCTCTATTTGGTATTTTGGTAAATTGGGCTAGAGAAGGTAAAATTGATATATTATGCCTGCAAGAGACACATTTCAAATCAGGCTCTTCCCCTTTATTACAAAATTCATACTACAAGGAAGTTTTTTATGCAAATGCACCGGTTAAAAAAAATGAGGTTGCTATTCTAATTAAAAACACTCTGCAAATTAATATTGTTAGTTACTAAACGGATAATCGTGGTCGATATATAATTCTCCAGTTTGAATTGGCATCAAAAAAATATACTCTAATTAATCTTTATGCACCAAATATGCACCAAACACTAGGTCGCATCCAAACAAATGAGAACGATAAAACACATCTCATAATAGTTGGTGACTTTAATATGGTTTTGGACCCTTATTTGGATAAATTACTGGTACTAACAGGGCTTTCTATGAGTAATATAGTAAACTTGTCTAGATCCTTTCAACATTCACTGAAAATATATGATCTGTATGATTCGTGGAGGGCATGGCATCCAGCAGAACGTGATTTCACATATTTTTTGCCGGCACATTTGACACATTCCCGTATTGACCTAATCCTCTTAGACAAATTCTTATTACAGTTGGTGAAGAAAGCATATACAGTGTATTGGGGTGGTTCCCTGGTCTGATCATGCCCCGTTTGGTTTGTTGTTCTAGACCTCCACCATCTCTTTCTTGGAAGTTAAATAATTTTATTCTATCTAAAAAGGAGCATATTGACCACCTAATTAATCTTACTAAAGAGTTTATAGAACTCAATACTAAACCAGATATTAAACCTGACACCTACAAAGCTTTTCTAAGAGGTCATTTTATAGCCCTAACTTCTTATTTAAATAAAAAAGAACCAAAACTCTATTAGATCTGAACTATTGTCCAAGATAAGCAAACTAAAAAAAGATCTGCAGCATGTTCCCAAAAGGTAACCTCTTTAAAACAACAAATTAATCTGATCCAACTAGAAAAGATAACATTTCAGTGTACTATGCTTAAGCAACAATATTATGCCCAAGAAAATAAAGCTGGACGTTTGTTGGCAACCAAACTAAAAGCTCTAGAATCTTTCAAATCAAAACATCTGAGGGTAAAACTCTCATGAATCATCTCCAAATAGCAGGCAAATTTGAATCTTATTACTCAAAACTATACAATCTCAGTAAAGACAAGAAAACTAACCTGCCTACACATTTAGAGATAGAACAATTCCTATCCTCTTTAAATCTACCAAAATTGTCTGAAGATCATCTTAAGCTATTGTCCCAACCGTTTACAAGCGAGGAAACTTAAGCAAAAACACTCAAATTGAATAAGACACCAGGCCCAGACTGTTTCTCTAATAATTTTTATCGATCAATGGCTCAGAATTTTTCCTCAATCTTAGTTTCCCTTTTTAATAATTTTTCCACTCAAGATACACAGAGAGAAGAACTATTTCAAGCTAGGATCTGTGCCTGTGGATATTACTCTCCATACTTTAAACTAACTAATGGTACTAGGCAGGGATGCCCATTGTCTCCTTTAATTTTTGCCTTAATAATGGAACCCTTGGCACAACCCTTTAATATTAGGTTATAAAATAGGCTCCCAGTCCCATAAGATATCATTGTTTGCCGACAATGTTATTCTATCCTTGTCTGACCCAGATAAATCCTTACCAGCACTTTTTGCTAATCTCTCTCAATTCTCAAGAGTGTTGTACTACAGTGGCATCAAAAAACGGACTCCAGCATAAAAAAAAAAACGAGACGCCAGCACCGTTTCGCAAATTCGCCCATCACTATATGTGGGCACGTAGGCAAGGTGGTTCGGTAAGCGAGCAGGTGCAGACGCTAAGTATGACACAGACTTTCCCGTATCTAACAATTGGACTAAGTGTAGAGAGGCGTGCAGAGCCGCACATATGTTTAGAGCTGCCACTGAAGCTTTAGTTGTGCTGTGCATTATAGACCTCTACAGGACCCAGTACGGGTCGCTAGACACGCCCCCATGCTCCATGTGTTAGGTATGGTTCCTAAGCATTGTTACTGCACTTTATAAGTGAGGAGGTCTGGTTACGAGACTTATGTCATTCTAGTTTTGATTTAAAACTTTTTCCTACACTCCATTGGTCTCGTGGGTTTCTCCAACTCTGTATATGTGTTGCCTAGCAACCTTGCTTGGTGCCAAAATGTTGTGCACACTGTGTTCTGTTTTCCCCTGAAGAATGTTCCTGTGAGGAACTGAAACGTCGGATTCAATAAACCTGCTTTGTTTGACACTTTAACTTGACTTTAAATCCTTGGAGTGCTGTTGCTTTGCATTTTATATCCATTTTGACTTGGATTAGCACCCAGGTTTTCCTCATTTCATGGTGTGCAGATCATATGCATTTATATATATATATATATATATATATATATATATATATATATATAACACAAGAGTCCTCTGCACTCAACCCATTATCAATATATTTAAGACAGCGACATTTTGTGCATACTACTACTAAAAAATGCCTTACCCTTTAAACAAAACAGGGATTATTTGTCCATACAGGTATGTTGCAATATATTTAAGCTGGCCAACTACGTCAAAGTCATCTCATATCTGGCCAGTCCTATGCTCAATTTTATCTGATTCATTAAGAATTCTATTGCTTCATTATACATTTTACAAAGGGACTAGGTTTTACCTGCAACTTACTTGCTGCTTTCAAAGTAAACCTCCATACTTGGCTGCCCTTTTATTAGACACCAGTGGGATCACCGGACTATAGCTGGGAAGGGTGGGAGCTACAACATGGAGCTGGTCACTGCTCCTGTATAACTATAACAAACAAGGGAAAGTTGTGCTCACCACTAGTTTTTAAAACCATTAGACGGGGGTGCAATGAGGCTGTGACCACAAAATACATGTAGTCAACACAAGAGTCCTCTGCACTCAACCCATTATCAATATATTTAAGACAGCGACATTTTGTGCATGCTGCACAAAATGTTGCTGTCTTAAATATATTGATTTTAATATATATATATATATATATATATATATATATATATATATATATATACACATATACATATATATATATATATATATATATATATATATATATATATATATATATATATATATATAAAAATCATATAGTAGAACCGGCACTCACCCTCAAAACATCAGGGCCCGGGTGCTGCTTCAGGGGATAGCATATTGAATCATTTAAGAGCACTCACGGGTATTGTGAATAGGGATGTCGCGGACTGTTCGCCGGCGAACTTGTTCGTGCGAACATCGGCTGTTCGCGTCCGCCGCAAGTTCGCGAACGTCCCTCCTGGACCACCCCCACACCCCCTGGACCACTCCCCTTCCATATATAAACTGAAGCCCTGCAGCGTTTTTTCATTCTGCCTGTGTGTGCTTGCAAGAGCTAGTGTAGGGAGAGAGCTGTTACTGATTTCACTGATTTCTTTGAGGGACAGTTGATAGTAAGTTTGCTGGCTAGTAGTCTACTTGATACTGCTCTGTATTGGAGGGACAGAAGTCTGCAGGGATTTGAGGGACATTTTAGGGTAGCTTTGCTGGCTAGTTATCTACCTTCTACTGCAGTGCTCTGTATGTAGCTGCCTGCTGTGGGCACTGATCTCTTCTGATCTCATCTGCTGACTGCTGTAATAACCCAATAGTCCTTGTAAGGACTGCTTTTATTTTCTTTTTTGTTTTTTTACTTTGCTAGTTGCTACTATAAGCCCAGTGCTATTAGTCTAGCAGTGTTGGGGAGTGGGACTGGTGTGCTACTGTGCTGCTCCTAGTAGTTCAGCAGCACCAACCCGAGAAAAATATTTTTTTTAATATACATATATTTTTTTTTTCTTTTACTTATCTTACTGTTCTTTAACGTGTACAGTGCTGTTGCTGTTCTTCATAGTAGTGCACCAATAGTAGTGCACTTGTAGGCATTATTTGCTCAGTGTGTCCTTCATTTTCAAACAACAACCATCTAGCTGTGTGAGCTTGTTCACATTCTGTCTAAATATCAATAATAATACCGTCTCTAGAAACACCACCCGAGTGACGTTTTTCAGGCAGCAATAATATATTCCCTATCCACTGCTGTAGTAGTGTATACGTTGACCTTGTAGGCATTATTTGCTCAGTGTGTTCTTCATTTTCAAACAACAACCATCTAGCTGTGTGAGCTTGTTCACATTCTGTCTAAATATCAATAATAATACCGTCTCTAGAAACACCACCCGAGTGACGTTTTTCAGGCAGCAATAATATATTCCGTATCCACTGCTGTAGTAGTGTATACGTTGACCTTGTAGGCCTTGTTTGCCCAGTGTGTTCTTCATTTTCAAACAACAACCATCTAGCTGTGTGAGCTTGTTCACATTCTGTCTAAATATCAATAATAATACCGTCTCTAGAAACACCACCCGAGTGACGTTTTTCAGGCAGCAATAATATATTCCGTATCCACTGCTGTAGTAGTGTATACGTTAACCTTGTAGGCATTATTTGCTCAGTGTGTCCTTCATTTTCAAACAACAACCATCTAGCTGTGTGAGCTTGTTCACATTCTGTCTAAATATCAATAATAATACCGTCTCTAGAAACACCACCCGAGTGACGTTTTTCAGGCAGCAATAATATATTCCGTATCCACTGCTGTAGTAGTGTATACGTTAACCTTGTAGGCATTATTTGCTCAGTGTGTCCTTCATTTTCAAACAACAACCATCTAGCTGTGTGAGCTTGTTCACATTCTGTCTAAATATCAATAATAATACCGTCTCTAGAAACACCACCCGAGTGACGTTTTTCAGGCAGCAATAATATATTCCGTATCCACTGCTGTAGTAGTGTATACGTTGACCTTGTAGGCATTATTTGCTCAGTGTGTTCTTCATTTTCAAACAACAACCATCTAGCTGTGTGAGCTTGTTCACATTCTGTCTAAATATCAATAATAATACCGTCTCTAGAAACACCACCCGAGTGACGTTTTTCAGGCAGCAATAATATATTCCGTATCCACTGCTGTAGTAGTGTATACGTTGACCTTGTAGGCCTTGTTTGCCCAGTGTGTTCTTCATTTTCAAACAACAACCATCTAGCTGTGTGAGCTTGTTCACATTCTGTCTAAATATCAATAATAATACCGTCTCTAGAAACACCACCCGAGTGACGTTTTTCAGGCAGCAATAATATATTCCGTATCCACTGCTGTAGTAGTGTATACGTTAACCTTGTAGGCATTATTTGCTCAGTGTGTCCTTCATTTTCAAACAACAACCATCTAGCTGTGTGAGCTTGTTCACATTCTGTCTAAATATCAATAATAATACCATCTCTAGAAACACCACCCGAGTGACGTTTTTCAGGCAGCAATAATATATTCCGTATCCACTGCTGTAGTAGTGTATACGTTAACCTTGTAGGCATTATTTGCTCAGTGTGTCCTTCATTTTCAAACAACAACCATCTAGCTGTGTGAGCTTGTTCACATTCTGTCTAAATATCAATAATAATACCGTCTCTAGAAACACCACCCGAGTGACGTTTTTCAGGCAGCAATAATATATTCCGTATCCACTGCTGTAGTAGTGTATACGTTAACCTTGTAGGCATTATTTGCTCTGTGTGTTCTTCATTTTCAAACAACAACCATCTAGCTGTGTGAGCTTGTTCACATTCTGTCTAAATATCAATAATAATACCGTCTCTAGAAACACCACCCGAGTGACGTTTTTCAGGCAGCAATAATATATTCCGTATCCACTGCTGTAGTAGTGTATACGTTAACCTTGTAGGCATTATTTGCTCTGTGTGTCCTTCATTTTCAAACAACAACCATCTAGCTGTGTGAGCTTGTTCACATTCTGTCTAAATATCAATAATAATACCGTCTCTAGAAACACCACCCGAGTGACGTTTTTCAGGCAGCAATAATATATTCCGTATCCACTGCTGTAGTAGTGTATACGTTAACCTTGTAGGCATTATTTGCTCAGTGTGTCCTTCATTTTCAAACAACAACCATCTAGCTGTGTGAGCTTGTTCACATTCTGTCTAAATATCAATAATAATACCGTCTCTAGAAACACCACCCGAGTGACGTTTTTCAGGCAGCAATAATATATTCCGTATCCACTGCTGTAGTAGTGTAAACGTTAACCTTGTAGGCATTATTTGCTCAGTGTGTTCTTCATTTTCAAACAACAACCATCTAGCTGTGTGAGCTTGTTCACATTCTGTCTAAATATCAATAATAATACCGTCTCTAGAAACACCACCCGAGTGACGTTTTTCAGGCAGCAATAATATATTCCGTATCCACTGCTGTAGTAGTGTATACGTTGACCTTGTAGGCATTATTTGCTCAGTGTGTTCTTCATTTTCAAACAACAACCATCTAGCTGTGTGAGCTTGTTCACATTCTGTCTAAATATCAATAATAATACCGTCTCTAGAAACACCACCCAAGTGACGTTTTTCAGGCAGCAATAATATATTCCGTATCCACTGCTGTAGTAGTGTATACGTTAACCTTGTAGGCATTATTTGCTCAGTGTGTCCTTCATTTTCAAACAACAACCATCTAGCTGTGTGAGCTTGTTCACATTCTGTCTAAATATCAATAATAATACCGTCTCTAGAAACACCACCCGAGTGACGTTTTTCAGGCAGCAATAATATATTCCGTATCCACTGCTGTAGTAGTGTATACGTTGACCTTGTAGGCATTATTTGCTCAGTGTGTTCTTCATTTTCAAACAACAACCATCTAGCTGTGTGAGCTTGTTCACATTCTGTCTAAATATCAATAATAATACCGTCTCTAGAAACCCCACCCGAGTGACGTTTTTCAGGCAGCAATAATATATTCCGTATCCACTGCTGTAGTAGTGTATACGTTGACCTTGTAGGCCTTGTTTGCCCAGTGTGTTCTTCATTTTCAAACAACAACCATCTAGCTGTGTGAGCTTGTTCACATTCTGTCTAAATATCAATAATAATACCGTCTCTAGAAACACCACCCGAGTGACGTTTTTCAGGCAGCAATAATATATTCCGTATCCACTGCTGTAGTAGTGTATACGTTAACCTTGTAGGCATTATTTGCTCAGTGTGTCCTTCATTTTCAAACAACAACCATCTAGCTGTGTGAGCTGGTTCACATTCTGTCTAAATATCAATAATAATACCGTCTCTAGAAACACCACCCGAGTGACGTTTTTCAGGCAGCAATAATATATTCCGTATCCACTGCTGTAGTAGTGTATACGTTAACCTTGTAGGCATTATTTGCTCAGTGTGTCCTTCATTTTCAAACAACAACCATCTAGCTGTGTGAGCTTGTTCACATTCTGTCTAAATATCAATAATAATACCGTCTCTAGAAACACCACCCGAGTGACGTTTTTCAGGCAGCAATAATATATTCCGTATCCACTGCTGTAGTAGTGTATACGTTGACCTTGTAGGCATTATTTGCTCAGTGTGTTCTTCATTTTCAAACAACAACCATCTAGCTGTGTGAGCTTGTTCACATTCTGTCTAAATATCAATAATAATACCGTCTCTAGAAACCCCACCCGAGTGACGTTTTTCAGGCAGCAATAATATATTCCGTATCCACTGCTGTAGTAGTGTATACGTTGACCTTGTAGGCCTTGTTTGCCCAGTGTGTTCTTCATTTTCAAACAACAACCATCTAGCTGTGTGAGCTTGTTCACATTCTGTCTAAATATCAATAATAATACCGTCTCTAGAAACACCACCCGAGTGACGTTTTTCAGGCAGCAATAATATATTCCGTATCCACTGCTGTAGTAGTGTATACGTTAACCTTGTAGGCATTATTTGCTCAGTGTGTCCTTCATTTTCAAACAACAACCATCTAGCTGTGTGAGCTGGTTCACATTCTGTCTAAATATCAATAATAATACCGTCTCTAGAAACACCACCCGAGTGACGTTTTTCAGGCAGCAATAATATATTCCGTATCCACTGCTGTAGTAGTGTATACGTTAACCTTGTAGGCATTATTTGCTCAGTGTGTCCTTCATTTTCAAACAACAACCATCTAGCTGTGTGAGCTTGTTCACATTCTGTCTAAATATCAATAATAATACTGTCTCTAGAAACACCACCCGAGTGACGTTTTTCAGGCAGCAATAATATATTCCGTATCCACTGCTGTAGTAGTGTATACGTTAACCTTGTAGGCATTATTTGCTCAGTGTGTTCTTCATTTTCAAACAACAACCATCTAGCTGTGTGAGCTTGTTCACATTCTGTCTAAATATCAATAATAATACCGTCTCTAGAAACACCACCCGAGTGACGTTTTTCAGGCAGCAATAATATATTCCGTATCCACTGCTGTAGTAGTGTATACGTTAACCTTGTAGGCATTATTTGCTCAGTGTGTCCTTCATTTTCAAACAACAACCATCTAGCTGTGTGAGCTTGTTCACATTCTGTCTAAATATCAATAATAATACCGTCTCTAGAAACACCACCCGAGTGACGTTTTTCAGGCAGCAATAATATATTCCCTATCCACTGCTGTAGTAGTGTATACGTTGACCTTGTAGGCATTATTTGCTCAGTGTGTTCTTCATTTTCAAACAACAACCATCTAGCTGTGTGAGCTTGTTCACATTCTGTCTAAATATCAATAATAATACCGTCTCTAGAAACACCACCCGAGTGACGTTTTTCAGGCAGCAATAATATATTCCGTATCCACTGCTGTAGTAGTGTATACGTTGACCTTGTAGGCCTTGTTTGCCCAGTGTGTTCTTCATTTTCAAACAACAACCATCTAGCTGTGTGAGCTTGTTCACATTCTGTCTAAATATCAATAATAATACCGTCTCTAGAAACACCACCCGAGTGACGTTTTTCAGGCAGCATTAATATATTCCGTATCCACTGCTGTAGTAGTGTATACGTTAACCTTGTAGGCATTATTTGCTCAGTGTGTTCTTCATTTTCAAACAACAACCATCTAGCTGTGTGAGCTTATTCACATGCTGTCTAAATATCAATAATAGTACCGTCTCTAGAAACACCACCCGAGTGACGTTTTTCAGGCAGCAATAATATATTCCGTATCCACTGCTGTAGTAGTGTATACGTTGACCTTGTAGGCCTTGTTTGCCCAGTGTATTCTTCTTCTTCATTTTCAAACCACTGCCACTTAGCTGTGTGAGCTTGTTCACATTCTGTCTACATATCAATAATAATACCATCTCTAGAAACACCACCTGAGTTGTTGTTGTTGTCGTTTTAAAAATAATGCCAGGCAAAGGCAGGCCGCCACGCAGAGGCACTAGGGGCCGTGCTGCTATGCTATCCTGTGGCCCTAGGAAATTGCCCAGTTTTAAAAAGGCAATGACTCTGAACTCCCAAAATGCTGAAGAGGTAGTTGACTGGCTTACACAGCACACCCCATCCTCTACCGTTTCTAACTTTACCACAACATCCTCATCCTCCACTGCTATGGGCACCCCATGTAACACTTCCTCCACCACCGGCGCCCCTTCTTCACTGGAGTCAGAGGAGTTATTTTCACATGAGTTTCTTGAACTGAGTGATGCGCAACCATTATTGGCAGAAGAAGATGAAGGAGATGAGGACGTTACACCAGATTTAATTCTGGCAGAGAACACAACAGAGATGGACATAATGAGTGATGACGAGGAGGTCCCCGCTGCTGCTTCCTTCTGTGAGCTGGTAGAAGAAATTGATGCATCTGAGGAGAATGAGGATGAGGAGATTGATGTTTTATGGGTGCCCAGTAGAAGAGAGCAAGAGGAGGATAGTTCAGATGGAGAGACGGAGAGTCAGAGAGGCAGGAGGAGAATAAGACTTAGAAGAAGCAAGGAGGACAGCTCGCAGGGAACAGTAGGGCAACAACATGTATCGGCACCTGTGGTCAGCCGGCCAACGCACCCGCCATTGCCGCCAACGCCGCCGACTTCTACTGTTACCGCCAGATTGCCAGCCTCAAAAAGGTCAGCAGTGTGGGATTTTTTTAATGTGTGTGCCTCTGACAAAAGCGTTGTCATTTGCAATAAGTGCAGTCAGAAACTGAGTCTTGGGAAGCCCAACAGCCACATAGGTACAACTTCTATGCGAAGGCACATGAACGGCAAGCACAAAGCACTTTGGGAGCAACACCTCAAAGGCAACAGGCAAACTAAAAGCCACCCTCCTTCTGGTCCAGCATCTTACTGCTCTACCTCTGCTGTCCTTCACCCGTCTGAACCACCCTCCACTCCGCCTTCCACCTTGACCACCAGTTCCCATTCCCAGTCATCTGCCCCCAGCCAAGTTTCTGTGAGGGCCATGTTTGAGCGTAAGAAGCCAATGTCTGCGAGGCACCCCCTTGCCCGGCGTCTGACAGCTGGCTTGTCCGCACTCTTAGCCCGCCAGCTTTTACCATACCAGCTGGTGGACTCTGAGGCCTTCCGCAAATTTGTAGCAATTGGGACACCGCAGTGGAAGGTACCCAGCCGCAATTTTTTTTCAAAAAAGGGAATACCACACCTGTACCACCATGTGCAGAGCCAAGTCACCGCATCTCTGTCACTTAGTGTTGGGCCAAAGGTCCATATGACTACTGACGCATGGTCCTCCAAGCATGGTCAGGGCAGGTATGTCACCTACACTGCCCACTGGGTGAACTTGGTAATGGCTGGGAAGCAGGGAATGTGTAGCTCAACAACGACAGTGGAGTTGGTGTCACCGCCACGGATTGCACGCGGTTCTGCCACCACCTCTACTCCTCCTTCGCTCTCTACCTCGTCTTCTTCCTCTTCTTCGTCCTCTGCTGCTGGGTCCTCCTCCTCCACACCTGTGCACCCCCAGCTCCCCCTAGGCTATTCGACATGCCAGGTACGCCGTTGTCATGCTGTCTTGGGGATGACGTGCCTGGAAAGCAAAAACCATACCGGATCTGTACTCCTGTCATCTCTGCAGTCACAGGCCGATCGGTGGCTGACCCCACACCAACTGAAGATCGGAAAAGTGGTGTGTGACAATGGAAGCAATCTGTTGGCAGCACTGAGACTGGGCAATTTAACACATGTGCCCTGCATGGCACATGTTCTGAATTTAATAGTACAACGTTTTGTCTCAAAGTACCCAGGATTCCAGGACGTTCTCAGACAGTCCAGGAAGGTGTCGGCCCATTTCAGACGGTCCTACACAGCCATGGCACGCCTTGCTGACATTCAGCAGCGGTACAACATGCCAGTCAGGCGTTTGATTTGCGACAGCCAGACTCGCTGGAATTCAACGCTCCTCATGTTGGAACGTCTGCTGCAACAACAAAGAGCCGTCAATGAATACCTGTTTGAACTGAGTGGTAGGACTGGATCTGCAGAGCTGGGGATTTTTTTACCCCGTTACTGGGTGCTTATGCGCGATGCCTGCAGGCTCATGCGCCCTTTTGAAGAGGTTACAAATATGGTCAGTCGCACCGAAGGCACCATTAGCGACCTAATACCCTTTGCTTTCTTCCTGGAGCGTGCTGTGCGACGAGTGACAGATGAGGCTGTAGACCAGCGTGACGAGGAGCAGGAAGCGCACGATTTCTGGTCGGAATCACCAGAACGAACCCAGGCACCTGCTGCAACGCAGGGAGAGGTGTCAGAAGTGGAGTCAGAGGAGGAAGGTGGCTTTGTGGAGGAGGAGGACCAACAGGAGCAGGCTTCCCAGGGGGCTAGTGGTGACCTTTTGGGGACCCCTGGTCTTGTACGTGGCTGGGGGGAGGAGACCGTGGATGATGCAGTCCTTGATAACGAGGAAGCGGAGATGGATACCTCTGCATCCAACCTTGTGAGAATGGGGTCTTTCATGCTGTCATGCCTGTTGAAGGACCCCCGTATCAAGAGGCTTAAGGAGAAGGACCTGTACTGGGTCGCGACTCTACTAGACCCTCGGTACAAGCATAAAGTGGCAGAAATGTTACCAACATACCACAAGTCCGAAAGGATGCTGCATTTAGAAACCAGCCTGCAAAACATGTTGTACAATGCTTTTAAGGGTGATGTCACTTCAGGAACTCATCAACATTCCAGGGGCAGAAGTGCCAGTAATCCTGCCACGAGCGCACCTGCAAGGACAAAGCACTTTGGCCACTCTGTAACGTCAGACATGCAAATGTTTTTCAGTCCAAGGCAGCGGCAGAACCGTTCGGGATCCACCCTCAAAGAACGCCTCGACCGGCAGGTAGCGGACTACCTGGCATTAACTGCAGATATCGACACTCTGAGGAGCGATGAACCCCTGGACTACTGGGTGCGCAGGCTTGATCTGTGGCCAGAGCTGTCACAATTTGCCATGAACCTCTTGTCTTGCCCCGCCTCAAGTGTCCTCTCAGAAAGGACCTTCAGTGCAGCAGGAGGGATTGTAACTGAGAAGAGAACTCGCCTAGGTCACAAAAGTGTGGATTACCTGACCTTTATTAAAATGAATGAGGGGTGGATCTCGGAGGGTTACTGCACGCCAGAAGACTTGTGCTGAGTTTCTGATTCTGACTCCCCATGCAGCTGTCCTTCTCTGCACGCCTCATGACTCCACATACAGCTGTCCTTTAGCGTCCTCCTCCCTCCACCACCGTTACAAACTAGGGTGCAAACCCTACTGGTTTAATTTGAATCCAGGTAAATCCTGAGTTTTTCTGGCCTCTGTGCTTCAGTGGCTGTGACAAAAAAATTGAATATTTTCAGCATTTATATGGCATATTTTTTCTGGCCTCTGTGCTTCAGTGGCTGCGACCAAAAAAAACAGAATATTTTCAGCATTTATATGGCATATTTTTTATGGCCTCTGTGCTTCAGTGGCTGTGACAAAAAAAATGAATATTTTCAGCATTTATATGGCATATTTTTTCTGGCCTCTGTGCTTCAGTGGCTGCGACCAAAAAAAACTGAATATTTTCAGCATTTATATGGCATATTTTTTATGGCCTCTGTGCTTCAGTGGCTGTGACAAAAAAATGAATATTTTCAGCATTTATATGGCATATTTTTTCTGGCCTCTGTGCTTCAGTGGCTGCGACCAAAAAAAACAGAATATTTTCAGCATTTATATGGCATATTTTTTATGGCCTCTGTGCTTCAGTGGCTGTGACAAAAAAATGAATATTTTCAGCATTTATATGGCATATTTTTTATGGCCTCTGTGCTTCAGTGGCTGCGACCAAAAAAATTGAATATTTTCAGCATTTATATGGCATATTTTTTCTGGCCTCTGTGCTTCAGTGTCTGCGACAAAAAAAATTTATATTGTTAGCATTTATATGGCATATTTTTCCTGGCCTCTGTGCTGCAGTGGCTGCGACCAAAAAAAATTAATATTGTTTGCATTTATATGGCATATTTTTTATGGCCTCTGTGCTGCAGTGGCTGCGACAAAAAAAAATTAATATTGTTTGCATTTATATGGCATATTTTTTCTGGCCTCTGTGCTGCAATGGCTGCGACAAAAAAAAATTTATATTGTTTGCATTTATATGGCATATTTTTTCTGGCCTCTGTGCTGCAATGGCTGCGACAAAAAAAAATTAATATTGTTTGCATTTATATGGCATATTTTTTCTGGCCTCTGTGCTGCAGTGGCTGCGACAAAAAAAAATTAATATTTTCAGCATTTATATGGCATATTTTTTCTGGCCTCTGTGCTTCAGTGGCTGCGACAAAAAAAAAGATAATTTTTCAGGAAAGTACACATGCCTAATTTTTCAGGGTTCTGCAACAGTGGCAAAATCGCATCTTTTATGGTCACCGCAGGTGATCAATAAAGTAGACCAAAACTGGGCCCACACTGCAGAATCAGTGTTTTTTGGTTCACTTCACTGTACATTGAATTACCTCTGCCTGACCGTGCACATGCGCACAAGCACGGTGACTGCTAAACACACCACTACAGAAATATTGCCACCAACAGGACGAACATCCTGGAGGTGACAAGCTCAACTAGTAATTAAAAACTATTATTTGCTCACTTGACGGTATCATTCATTAAAGCTCTTTGCGTCTTTTTGCGTTGCAGTAAGCACCGCGTTTCGTCTTTGCGTGTGAACAGGCTGTAACCTTTACACGACTTGATTGGCATGTAGACGCCGGACGTTTTAAAGCATTTTATTACACAGGTTTAGAAATGTAGTGTGATTTTTGCCCTTTACACCCCAAACGCAGCGCTGTGTCAACAATGGATTTTTTAGAAACATTTTTGCCCTTGATCCCCCTCTGGCATGGCACTGTCCAGGTCGTTGCACCCTTTAAACAACTTTAAAATCATTTTTCTGGCCAGAAATGTCTTTTCTAGCTTTTAAAATTCGCCTTCCCATTGAAGTCTATGGGGTTCGCGACGTTCGCGAACCGTTCGCATTTTTGACGCAAGTTCGCGAACTTTTTTTCCGACGTTCGCTACATCCCTAATTGTGAAGAATAATTTTTATTGGAGTGTTACAGTCTACCCCACATCAACGCGTTTTGGTTCTCTCTGAACCGTCGTCAGGATCGTGTGCATCCTGACGACGGTTCAGAGAGAACCAAAACGCGTTGATGTGGGGTAGACTGTAACACTCCAATAAAAATTATTCTTCACAATACCCGTGAGTGCTCTTAAATGATTCAATATATATATATACATATATATATATACATATATATATACATATATATATATATATATACAAACACATATATATATATATATATATACACACATATATATATATATATAGATATATATATATATATAGATATATAGATATATCTGTCCCCGGGGCCCCCCAGGACCACCAGTGTATAAGCCTATACTAGAAGGAACACGAGAATAGGTATACAGTATAGCAAATATCTTACCTTAAATATATATAAGAGGTTGGTCTAGATGTTTTATAAAATTCATATGTGGAATAGTAACACCAAAAAATTAAAGTGTTTTGAAGTAATGAGAATATAATGTAGTGGTGTGCTGCACTGGTAAATCTAGTGTGTTTGTTTCAGAAAAACTACTATAGTTTCTATAAACAAGCTGCTGTGTAGCCATGGGGGCAGCCATTCAAAGCTGAAAAAGGAGAAATATCACAGGACACACAGCCAGTAACAGAGAGGCTCTTTAGTATAAAATGGGATTCTTCAGAACATATCTGTTATCTACTTTGTATCCTGTGCATGAATGGCTGCCCCCATGGCTACACAGCAGCTTGTTTATAGAAACTATAGTAGTGTTTCTGAAGCATACACACCAGTTTCACCAGTGCAAGGCAACATTGTTGTTCCATTAAAAACACTAGCACCGGAACTAGGGGTAGGCAGAGTAGGCACGTGCCTAGGGCGCCCAGCACATACCTTTAACTGCTACCTACCCCAGTCTAGTCTGGAGTCCTGTTCTTTGTGTGCATGAGCGCAGCTAGGTTAGGGGAGGGTGGATTGCGCCGTGACGTGGTGGCCAGAATGCATGGACCATGACGCAATGGCCAGCACACATGTGCCGGGACACAGCTGCCAGCACACATTCGCACGTTCAGTGGAGAGGGCGACATGGCCGGTTGAGTTGCCTGGGGCGCCCAGCCAGTCTGGCCTGGCCCTGAAAAAAAACTTAATTTTTTGTGTTACTGTTCCTTTAAAAGGAATTGTGAGTTTGCTTAGGCTGTATAGTAATAGCTAGCAACAAATAAGAGTATCATTTTTTAAAGTGAATGTTATATATTGTCCTATTTGCAAAAAACACTGGTTCACATGTTTAACCTAGGTTTAATATTGAAGGTGCTGGCTTTCCAATAAATGTTGCATTTTACATAGGATATTACATGTATGGGGGTGGATAACACAGGTGGATTGATGTGCCATTTCGTCGAGTTCAGACTGATGTAGTGGAGAGAACTGGCTTTTCTTATGAATTTTGGTTGAAATTCATGGGAAGGGTATGGCCATTTTGGGTGTGCTTTTGCCCACATGGGAACATGTCAGATATATTTAATTCACGGTGCTGGGCATAGGACATACAATATATTGATGATAGGTGCAAGAAAAGAATGGATGCAAGTACTATTTATATGGCAGGTTTGCTGGTTATTTTCTGTCCAGCATTGCACCTTTGAATACTCAACAAAGTCCTTTAACTCAGCATTATTTTTAACACCATGCTCTCTTTTCATGAGCCACTATGTATTGTTTTATCAATTTTCATGACGTCTATTTGCCCTTTTATGAACTTTTAAAAAATACTGTAGATCAAACCATTTCCATTCTCTTGCTTCCCTGGCTGCATTGTGCAACTCATCTTCAGAACTACAGTGCTTTCAGTAAGTGACTACTGAGAAAATATAAACCGTCTCACCTTTTATTAAATTTATAGACAAAGTTCCGAGCAGTTTACAAAGATAAACAGGTAGAACTGTATTACTGACCTTTCTTGGAGGCAAATGCAATGAAAATAATAATAATAATAATTCACATTTGCAACCCTACCTACTTCTCCTGCTGCTTTTGGTCAGAACATCTAATTTTGCAGATAACAGGCAAGGTAAGATGATGACTGGAATATCTGTTTTGACCTTGATTCCACCTTTGGCTCAAATTGCTAAAAGGGGGGAGAAGAGCCGATTCTTTTAACTGGCTCCACACTCACAGCAGTGTGCCCCCTTGCAAAAGAACAGGTTCAAGTTGTGTTTATAGATCTTCAATAACATGTATATGTATTTCTCATTATTT
Source organism: Xenopus petersii (assembly GCA_038501925.1). NCBI lineage: Eukaryota > Metazoa > Chordata > Amphibia > Anura > Pipidae > Xenopus > Xenopus petersii. The sequence goes on from CM076677.1 coordinate 107,495,366, forward strand.
TTAAAAAAGGTGGGAAAATAGTCCCCTTTTCACCCATTCCTACCTGTTACATGGTTTTCTGAAATATAATACATCTTAGCAGCAAATCCATATAAATGAACCTTCAGCACACATCATTTACAGTATAAAAGAAAATAATATTTTCCAATTAATTACATCAAGCTGTGGCTGCAGCCCATTCTTGACATTTCTTCACTGGACCCTATGTAACCTGATCATTGGTTTTATAAGAAAGGCATATATGCCAAACACCAGAAATGACGCCAGGTAAATGAAAATATTGGGCGCCACTGCAACTGATTTGCAATGAAGTGCACACGCAGTTGCATCTATTATGCTGAACCAAAAGCAATTGCGGTTGACACAGTGTACTTACGCCCAAATAATTGCCCCATTAGAGGTATGCGAATGTCATTGAAGGATAGCAAGTGCTATTGTTGAAATGCACTAGAGTGCAGACATCAATAGGTTTAGTAAAACAATGGCATTTTCACGTCTGAATTTATGCTATAATAAAGATTTTCGTCAATTGTACATTTTGGAGTGCAGAATTAATTTACTGTATATTAATTTATACAGGTATGGGATCCATTATCCAGAAACCCAGCATCCAAAAAAATGTCGAATTAAAGTAAGACTCCATTATAATAAAATAATCCACATCTTTAAAATAATTTCCTTTTTCTCTGTAATAATAAAACAGTAGCTTGTACCTGATCCCAAATAAGATATAATTAATCCTCATTGGAGGCAAAACCAGGCTATTGGGTTTATTGAATGTTTACATGATTTTCTAGTAGACTTATGAAGATCCAAATTACAGAAAGACCTGCTATCTGGAAAAGCCCAGGTATCGAGCACTCTGGATAACAGGTCCCATACCTGTATAGGCTTTTGTTCATTGGTGAGTAAGAGATGTCAAGAGACAATCTAGCACTAATATGCATTCAGGCTTCATAGGCTTTGATAAATACACACAGATGCAATTACAGCCCCTGTCGGGCATTATGTGCCATATATTGAACTTTTGTGGGTACTAAGTGTTGGTGCTCTTTGCACTAAAAATATTTGATACTAAGCAGGGGCAACAATCAGGCATCTTTGTGTTAAGTGCATATATCCTCCATTGAGCATATAAATATAAAGTCAATAAGAAAGAAAGTTGAGCACTGTATTGTCCTGTAGTTCTGTAGTAGCCTTTTTAATAAGCTAACACATTTTTACCCAACAAACTTTGAGGGTCAGAGAGAGGTGGTGGGCCCCAGCAGGCTTCCTGCAGCGCTTCAACATCACTTACTTCACCCACACGCAGTTTAAAAGGGTTAATGTCTTTTAGACTGCAGCAAGTTGGCAATGAAATTCCACATTACTACAGAGATATGCAAATCCCTCATTTCTATCACTGCTACTTTGATGTTTCTTTGAATTCCCGCTAGATTCATTGATGTCAAACTGATGTTAAAGCCTTTTGAAATTGACAAGGGCCGTGAAGCTGATAGATTGCTGCCTGATGGTGTAATTGATTCTACGCTAACATGCATTTTTTTCATCTTGCATTAAACACACGCAATGGTATTTTTTTTTCCTGAAAACTGTCAAGAAGTTCTACATAAAACACTTTGGGTTTATAAGTATAACAAACTACACTGATCATGTGTGTTATTACATGTAATCAGAGTCCTGTAGCTGCTGTCAGCGCTAACGTCTTTGTTGACCATCAATTTAATATACATCATCCAAGTCTGATAGGTGCACATCCCATGTTATCTGCCTAGAGATCAGTTCTAGTAAAAGATTGACATGATAAAACCTTGTTGCTTCACTATTCAGGGCATCTACATGAGCTTAATCTGCCCATACATATGTTTTGGCCCAACGTTTTCTGAAATATATTCTTTTTCCCTACTCTTTATATTTGTAAACATTTATTCGCAATATATATTTTCACACACTGGTGTTTCTTTATTAAGGATAAGGGATTATTTGCTATTACCTAAAACAGAAGATCGGGATTAGTGATGGCGAATTTCTCCCATTTCAGTTTGGCGAAAAATTTGTGGATTTCCCATGAAATTTGCAAAACGGCAAAAAATTTGCGAAACTCTAATTTTGATGCCTGCGCCAATTCGCATAAATTTTGAAGCTCGCAACAATTTTGATGCTGGTGTTAAAGTTAATGGGCGTCTGAATAGTAGGGTTTCTGAATAGTGTTGACGCATGATGGTTTTGACGCGAGCGACTTTTCTGACGTGCGTTCAAATTTTTTTTGCTGGAGGTTCAAATTTATTCGCCAGGAGCGAAATGTGAAAATTTGCCGCAAATACGCATCTGGTGAATTTATTCGCTCATCACTAAGCGGGTTAAAAAAGTATCATGCACTTTATTTGTATAGCGCTCCTTGAGGGCACAGCACTGTACAGCAGAACAATGAATTAGTCAAACAAACAGGGGGTCATTACACTAAGTAAAAATAAGTATAAAAATATAATACATAATAAGTACTTATTATCAAGGAGATAAAAGGATGGAGTTCCCTGCCCCATAGAGCTTACATTCTAAATGGGAGGGTAACATACAGGCACAAATCAGAGGTATATAAAGTGCTTTAATTTGTGCCAAATTAAAGGTGGGTTTTCCCTAGTTTTTTGCCACTCTATTGTAAATGAGACCTATATTTATAATATTCAAGACTAGCCATTGATATATTGATTGCATTTCTTCAAAATAGCTTTATCTTATCTTGCTCTTCAGTCTTCTAAACGGCATATTCATGATTGTTGTAATTAGATTTATCCCTTTTGATGGTGGCTAAACTCTTGCAGGTGTCTTCTGCCTTTAACTTTTCCCATTCTCTTTTCCAATAAACTGAGACTTTTTATATACGAGACAGGTATGAGACCATTATCCAGAATGCTAGGAACCTGAGGCTTTCTGGATAAGAGATCTTTTGTAATGTGGATCTTCATATCTTCTGTCTACTAAAAAACATTTAAACATTAATTAAGCCCAATAGGGTTGTTTTGCCTCCAAAAAGTATTCATTGTATGCTAGCTGGGTTCAGTTACAAGGTATTGTCTTCCTATTACAAGGAAAAGGTTTTTTATTTTATTTGTATTATTTAATAAAATTACTCTATGGGAGATGACCTTCTTGTTATTTGGAGCTTTCTGGATAACGGGGTTATAGATACCAGATTCCATACCTTTATATGCAGAATAACACAGCTCCAGCTTGGTCTTTGAGCTTTAAATGGAAAATCTGGTGAAGGATCCTCTTGTTTGTTTTCCGTGTCAACCATAGCATTCTTAAAAGTCTTAAAAGTCTTTGCTAACCCCAAATATCTTGTCCTGCTTCTTCATCAGTGTCGGACTGGCCCACAGGGATACCAGGAAAACTCCTGGTGGGCCCAGGTGTCAGGGGGCCCTTGTGCTGCTAAACATTTGGCCTATTTCATGGCCATTTCCTATTTCTTTGAGAACAAAGTGGCTAAATAGATGGAATAATAGATTATATATATATGTATGTAAAGAACGGAGACTAGGAGAATAGGGGTTGAGTGAGGAGAATAATTATAATAGTACTGAGAATGGGCCCCTGGTCTATGGTTCTTTGGTGGGCCTCTGGTCCAAGGTTTTTGGGTGGGCCCCTGCTGTCTCAGTCTGACACTGTCCTTCATTGTCCATATTTTCCATCAAGAAAATACCATAGCCTGGACATTTCTTAAAGACATGTCTGGGCGCTCGTAGGCTCTTCATTGCCATTCTAACAAACAAGGGAAAGTTGTGCTCATCACTAATTTTTAAAACCATTAAGTGGAGGTGCAATGAGGCTGTGACCACAAAATTCATACAGACAAATACAAGAGGTCCTCTGCACTCAACCCATTATCAATATATTTAAGACATTGAGACATTTTGTGTCTTCGTCTACCAAAAAATGCCTTACCCCTTAATCAAATCAGGGATTGTTTGTCCATATATTGTGAATAATTAAGCCTAAGGGCTTCTTAAGTCTTCAACAATTGTCTTCAACAATATGGCTGCTGTCATAACCTCTTAACCTTTGATTTTTTCATGTTTAGCTGTAGTCCTATATTTTAATATCTTTAACTTTCTATACACGATTCTTACTCTCATAAGTAATAAAAGCTACAAAGTTTGTCAGGGAGCAGCAACCCACCACAGGACAGGGAAGGGACAGATGAGAGGGGAGGGACAACGGGGCAACAGGGGTAGGCGAGAGCTGATGACGGGAATGAATCCGAACTAGCGGTTGGCAGAAGAATCTTGATCAGTTGTTGCACCCTAGACAGGTGCCTGTTCTGCCTACCCCTAGTTCTGGCCTTGCTGACATCTAATACTACCCATATTCACAAGAGCCCTATTTTGCTTCTGCATTTCTTTCCCTCTGTTAGAATAAAGGGTGTTTACATTTGGATAAATGCTTGCACATAAAAAAAATCAAAAAACAAAAACTACTATTGAGGGTTTCTGACCATGCTGCTAGGGTTAAACACAGATTTATGAGATTTCTTAAATGTCCCCTTAGGCTATTAGGCTCAGTTTATTAATCACTTAGATAACTTATTCTGCCTTCCTTCCCTCAACTGTGTCAATATTTTTTTGGTCTTCTGAGACTAAAGCTTGTCTAAAGATATACTCTACAAATGGGTATGGATTTCAGCATCAGCTTTGTAGCTCGGCGGTTCATTGTTGATCCAATTTTTTTCTCCAGCTGTCAGTGTAATAGGAATTAGTATAAAGAGGCAGTAAAGCAATATCCAGATAAGATTATATTTAAATGGAAATGTTTTGTTTTTTCTAAACCAGGTGGTACAGCAGTAGAGAAATAAAACAACAAAATAATATGTTCTGGGATGCTTACAGTGCTGAGTGTATTGTTGTCTGGTTTGCCATCGAAAAAAAGAGTGAGCGTTGTCATTCATTTTTGTTATGCAAAATCTCTGCATACAGTATGTCGCCCGAGATTCGCATCACAGAAACCCATTGTGAGCAGCAATAATCATTGAACAATAGAGTGCCACATAGAATATTTCAGAAACCCTTTTGTGGGAAGTAGAGCTGCGATTCGTGAATTAAAAAAAAAAAAAAAAAAAAGCAAAGAAGAAGAAAAGAAAATCTCCTTTGTGTGACCTAAAATGCCTGTGAATTAGGAAATCATTTGTACAGTACACAGAAGCTATATAGTCCCAAACATCCCTAAACCCTCTTAGATAATATGGAGATTGAATGAGACTTAAATGCTTACATAAAAGACACAGTTTTATCTAATCAGCCATGGGACTCAGACAGAAATGTTATATATTTAAGTTGTTTGTATTATGAAGCAATGACGTGTGTTGAACCGGGGAACATATACTGTAAATGTCACTTGTCCTAGATGAGAATGTCTCCTTTGAATCGCATTGAATGAACAGCAGCTAAAATGATTCACTAAGTAGGGTTGCTAGATACCAGCTATCGTATCTATGTTACCTCTCTTATTAATAACATTGGAGAGACATTTGTACTAGCCAGTTGGCAAGTCAGGTGTACAAAGATATATTTATTAAATGCAAATATTTTTATGGATTTATATTTTCTTTTGATATACTTTTGGAGACAATTTTGTAAATGTATGTTTTCACAGATGTTATTGTTATTTGCAGTCACTAGGTGGCTGTATGAGGCAGGAAACCCCCTTGAGAACTTTCTAGAGCAGAAGTCCCTCCTTTTCATGCAGCTAGTCTATAAAGGGTGAGAGCTGTGGTCCATTTCTTTGTTGGCTAAGGTTGCCACCTTTGGAGGCCGCACATTCTGGGCAAGGGGTGCAGGCCTGTGAGATTACAGAGTGGGCTGGCTGGTGTCACAGGGAGGGGGTATGACTTGGAGATTGGGCAATTGCCACTTCAATCATAATGTGGAAAACCGAGCAGGCAGTTTGACCCAGGCAGCCCTTCTGAAAACCAGATCAAGTCAGGGTCAAAACCAAACAGTTGGCAACTTTTCCTTTGGTTGATGTAATGAAAGTGGTAATGATGTCAAGAGTTCAGCTTATTCAGAAAGATACTGAAGGTACAGCTCTATATAGATAGGTCAGCTAGTGGTTGGCCAGATTTTGCAGAGTTCACTGTTGGTGGGATAGACCGAGATAATCCAATTAGGAAAGCACTTGAGGCTTCCCCAAAGAAGAAGGAAGGGTTTGGCACTAGTCACTACAAATAAATCTGTTATTGAGTTAATCTGCAAATCATGAAGCCTTTAGTGCAGCTACATCTCCCCTTTTGTCCGTGATGGTGGTGGGCACCAAAAGGTGTAGAGATTAAATATGGAAAAATAATCCAACTATGATTCATAGGGGTAAAATCACCATAGCTTAAAGGGGTCCAGGTGCACATATTCCAAAATCTTCAGCCTACAAAGGTAACAAAGTCTATCATTCTATAGCTGAATAGGCTGACACAAACCAGACCATCCACAACAAAAAGTTTTTATGGAAAGAAAAAGAATCGTCTGGGTGTAATGATGCTGTGTGCCATATCTACCATGAAAAATTAGTTAATTAGTTACAGTTACATTGACTTTAACCACCTATTAACTCTCTATATTGAGAATGCAGCCATAAGGAATTGATTTTTGGGGCATAGAAAACCTTTCTGGACACACCTTAAAAGCTTTAAAGGGGTCATTTGGGACCGTTAACAATGTATCTAGTCTTGACTGAGACTATGGAGGATCACGTAAAAGTGAAATAAACAACAAAAAACACTGGTACAATGCTCCATGTTTTATTCCCAAAATGATTTACCCGCTGAGCATATGTTGCCTACAAGAGGGGGAAATATATACTGGTTGTAAGGATCCATCAGCATTAACCTCTTTGTATATAATTCATGAAGTTGAAGGAAGGAGTACTGGAGGGACCCAAGGAGATGCAGACACCTGCACAGGGCAGGCATTATATTTGGGTGTCCCTAGTGTTACCTTTTTCTGTGCAAGCTCAGTGTGTAGAAGGGGGTTCAAATGATTTCCCTTTACCACAGTAGCTGAACAGCAGAACATTGTTAAATAGAGTCCTTATTGGAAGTATCAAGAGGGAAGGAGTTGTTGCTGAACTGTAACTTAAAATTCTGTTATATAAATCAACACAAGTGGTTCTGAACCATGAACTGGAAACGTATTGTAATGGTGCTTCCTTTTTATACTAAGGCAAATCGATTCAGCAAGACAATATCAGTCAGTATTAAGTACTAACACACTTAGGTGTAGTTTCACCAACAGAATAGACACCAGAGTGAAATATAGCCTTAAATGCTTTCCAGCTGTGGTCCCTACACTAAGGGTGTCAGCTGGGGGATATTAACTTCACTGTTTTTCCTTTGTGGAGCACAGGATCACTAGCCCTGACTATCTTACATTTCTGGAGCATACACAGGGTCATTGCACCCCAGCTTCCCAAAGGAATAGTTAACGTAAGTCTAGCATTGATCTCATGTACTGAGTCCTATTCTACATTCACCTCTGGCCTCTCCTGTTATGGTGGTGTCCATAAAGAGAGTGAACACATGTTATCTTCCCTTTTATAAGCTAGGTAATACCCCCAAGCTGATGGGGAATATTTGTTATCCATAGGGCACTGGTTACTGATCAGGCCATCGTTAACCTGTGAAGTCCCATACAAAGACCAGAATGAATAATTTTCTCCTATTTGAGTCTCTTATAGTTTTATTCCCCCTTTTTCTCTCTCAGTAGATAAGACTCAGTAGAGCTTATTCTGAGCATTGGCATCTGACAGCAGCTTTGCCGTGATAAACATTCCTTCACTACCTAAGATGAAAAGATGAAGATGATATGTTGTAGTACGATGATTGATTGTGATAAATCTTTAGGTTTATGACAATACATTTGCATCTGAATGGCATTTGCAGTAATGTGAAGAATCTACCGGGATTATTGGGAGATTTCAGTGGAGAAATTTGACGGCTTTCAAGCTGTTTATATTGAGCCTTTCAAGATTAACGCACTACCAAGCCTTATCTGTTCCCTTGCATTTTTTATAGATTCAAAATATATCGCTGGTGATTTTGGCATGCTCTCCTAAGAACGTTACTTTTTTATTAGGTAATTCAGCAATTGTGGGAACGGCTGGATTTAATTTGCAACTACCATATGTGGCCGGACAATATTTTGCAACTGAAATACATTTATTTTATTTTTTTTTGCATTAAAAGCTCTGTGCTCAGCAGTACAATTTGCAGTTGGATTTAAATTCCTTTCCCCGTGTTGCAGAATAAAAAAGATTGTGTGCTCGGTCCATAAATTTCCAATGCTACAAATGCTGATTTTGGAAAAGAGAGATTACTTTGCATGTAACGAGTCATGAGGTATATTTGAATGTATCTACTTTCCACCAGCAAATTTGTCACATTGTAGAGTCTCATCCTGTGTGACTGGAGCTGTGGATAAGCTATAGCAAAGGTACCTAGTGAAAATAGTGCATAGTGATAATAATATCTTGCATGACATGCTAGTGTTAAAAAGTGTCTCTCCAAGCTAGTACAGGTAGTACACAGGTCACAGTGGACTCTCTTCCCCAGATAGACACTCTCTAAGTGGACAAGGAAAGGAGAAGGAAAGGTGCAGATACAGTTCAGGTAGTGGTGGAGAGGTGTAGGTACAGTTCATTTAGGTTGGGATGTTAGGAGAGATATAGATAAAGTTCAGTTAGTGATGGGATTGTGGAGAAGTATAGGTACAGTTCACCTATGTTTTGAAAGGTGTATGTACAGTTATTTTAGTGGTGGGATGTTGGGAACAGTGTAGGTACAGTTCATTTAGTGGTGGGATGTTGGGAACAGTGTAGGTGCAGTTCATTTATGGTGGGATGTTGGGAATGGTGTAGGTACAGTTCAGTTAGTGTCAAAATGTTGGGAGAGGTATAGATACAGTTCATTTAGATTGGGATGTTAGGAGAGATATAGGTAAAGTTCAGTTGGTGGTGGGATGTTTGGAGAGGTGTAGGTACAGTTCATTTAGTGGTGGGATGTTGGGAACAGTGTAGGTACAGTTCATTTAGTGGTGGGATGTTGGGAACAGTGTAGGTACAGTTCATTTAGTGGTGGGATGTTGGGAACAGTGTAGGTACAGTTCATTTAGTGGTGGGGTGTTGGAAATGGTGTAGGTACAGTTTGGTTAGCATTAAAATGTTGGCAGAGGTGTAGGTACAGTTCATTTAGTGGTGGAATATTGAGAGAGATGTACTGTAGGTAGAGTTCAGTTAATGGTGGGATGCTGGGAGAGATGTAGGTACAGTCCAGTAAGTGGTGGGATTTTGGGAGAGATGTAGGTAGACTTCAGTTAATGGTGGGATGTTGGCTGCATTCCACCTTCATTTGGGGCTTACATGTGCCTGTGTCATTACAGGACCATTAATAGTGTGTGTTCCTTCATGTGCTCCCCTGTGACTGAATGCATTTAAACGTAATGCAGGGGAATACAGTGAAAAATGTGAGAATGAGCCCTAAGTGATGAGGTGCTCTGACAGTAGGCATGTCATCACATCTCTTTAATTCTGGCCACATATTGAATCCACATCCTGCGTGGCCAAATAACAATCAATTTAGATGCATGCTGCGTGGCAGCACATAAATCGGTTTAATATGCAGCATGTATCTAAGTTAACTGCTAATTATGCATGCAGAATGTAGATTCAATATGTGATCAGTAATAAAGGGGTTTATTATCTGAGAGTTATATTTACAATGATGGAGCATTAATGGTGGAATGTACATTTTTCATAGTTTCTGCTCAGCCCTAAACTTTTCATTCACTTTCAACTCTCATTTCCTTCTATCTTTTGTCCATCCTGATATCTGAAAAGGGATTCTTCTTAGCTCCATGCTACACATTGTTTTGTGATCTTCAGCCTCCAACATACTCAGTCAGGCATGATGGGAGTTGCAGTCTAATACCGGAAACATGGCTGACAGTTTTTCATCCCTTTGGTTTTTGCAAAAGGGGAGTAATTGCCGAAATTGTTTTATCTAATTGTTGTGAGTCACTTTTAGTTGTACGGGGAAAGCAAACTGTCTCTACCCACAGATGTACCCCACCTGCATATTCCACACGCCACTTGCTTCAGCAGCTTAAAGCTGTCTGCTTTGCAGATTGTACACAATTTGTAGTGATTATCTTCTCCCCACAAACACTGCTCCTTGTTAATCTAAAGGCTAAGGTTTCATAGTACCTTTTTACTAAGTTTTCTCCACTTGTAAAGATGCAATCAGCGATGCTCTTGTAGGATTCTAAAGAACATCAGCAGGTAAATTGCATTGCCGAGGAGAGTTAAACCCATCATAAATATTCACAGATAAGTCTGTGATTGGAAACTCGCAGCCTGCCCCACTCTGCCGCTATTATCCGCTAAGCATCTCGGGCTGCAGATCGGAATGAAAGATTTCCATGGAAGCTCAGGTGAAGGTTACTTAATTTACTCAGTGGAAACCTGCCTGTTTGCAAGAAAACACATTCCATTTTCTATTGGGGGGACAAAACATTCCTTTTTTCCTCTGGCAGAATGCAAAATGTGGTTCATAGACATATTGTAATGGCTTTCTGTTTGCTTTGTTTTATTGGGGGTCACCGTTTAAAACACACTGCAGACTTAACAGAGCTGAAAAAATGCTAAGCTCTGCTGGCGAGATCTTTGACTGTGCCAGCACCAATCTGTCTGTCGACCATCCTTTACTTTTTTTTCTCCCCTTTTTATGTGCCACCACAACCCTTGTCCTTTTAACCCATGCAGGACACAATAAGAATATCTAAATTGTTGGGCAAAATCTTTGCTTTAAAACAAAACAAAATAATATAATACTAATAATAATATAAAAGGACATAACACACAACAAAAAAACCCTACCATGCAGCCACCACCAATATGGGACGGCTCCCCCTGGAACCCCTTGCCCAAGGAGACCATACACCTCTATTGGCACAATTACACATACAGTAAATCTGGTGCATTTGCCTCACCCAAACCATGGCAAGCATTCCTCCAAGCTGTGACAAAGTAACCCAAACCAAATGGCCCTCGCCACCCAATGCTTACTCATAGGGTGGGGGGGGCATGTGGGAATCCCTCCAAAACAAATAAGTATTGTCTACAAGCCCCGTTTGCCTTACCTTCACCAGACTCTGCTTACCAAATGCTCTACCTGACCTATAGCCTGCCATACTAGCATTCATCTCAGTAATCCCTTCCCTGCCTGCTCCCCACTATCCAAAACATTCCAACTTCAATTTGCCTGCACCATTTCCTTGTCTAATCAAGACTCCCTTCACATTGTGCTTTCAGTTCAATCCCCATTCTCAGAGAATGGTGACGCTAGGGCAGTGCTTCCCAAACTTAGACTCTTAGGGGGGCTTGCACCAGTGGAAGAAGAAGTGGGCATGTGCCTGAATACCAGCTAGGGTGATATTTTGGGACATTATCACTCTACTGGAATTAGAGCTTGAAGGTTAAATTGGGTACGTTTTCAACTGAAAACATATTTTCTGCCCTTGATATTCTCAGAATGGCTGATTGTAACCATGTTAAAAGCTGGTGGTAGGGTATCAGAAAACTTACTGGGCTGTATGTAGTCAACTCTGGAGGTCTGTTATTCTGCACAGGCATTGGGGCTCATGTCTTGATGCTCAATGCATGTGTGTCATGCACATTCGTATTGACAATTTAAAGAGACTGGCTTATATGTCACTGCTTAGTGATCTTTTTCAGATCCTGTGGACATTTAGCCTACTGCCTAGTTATTGATCTTCCGGTGTGACCATCCTGAGTCTGAACACTGCCGCCCATCCTGACCTCAGCCTGCCTCCTGACCTTAAACCATAGGTGCCTGTCTTGACGTTGGCCTGTTTGACTACTTTTCTGGACCATTTCTTGGTGCTCCTGCCTATTTACACACCACCTCCCCTCTTCACACTCCAAAGGTTGGCATTGTGAAATCTGAAGTTGCTGCCCTGTCATCTGATTGGATTTCCAACCTGAAGGTACATGTTAGAGGGGTGACCAAATTTCATGTGCATGAACTGAAAAAGCCCAACTCTAAATGCCAAATAGAGTAAAATCAAATTACTTACAGTATTTGCATGCTTGAAAATATAGGTGAGACACTACTGTAACCATGAATATGTGGCTTTATAAGGTGATAAATGGGATCAACCACATGCTGGGTTGGGGAATTATAAAAGTCTTCTGATGAGTGCTTCAACCTGCACTTCTCTGCATTCTCATACTTCCCAACATTTTATAAATAGCAGGAGGGACAAAGCGATATGCTTCATGGAGCGTGTTGATTTTTTTTTACCACAACCATTTTTGTGGCTACACCCCCTAATTACCATGTTCATTTTACAAACATTTGGCATGTTATGAAAGTTTGAACACATTTCTATGTTTTTTTTGTGTTATTACAGTTTTGCTAATGAAGGTGAATTTCCCTTTAAGCTGCAAGTCCCAGTTTCCCCAAGAGACCTGCTTATCTTAAATAGATACCATTGCTTCTTTGCTTATCTTAAATTGTTACAATTGTTTGTTTGCTTTACTTAAATTGTTACAAAAGTATCTAAGTGTTCCTGCCACATATTCTGCCAAAACCCATTTGAGTTTTAGAAACTTTGTATCTTTTTCTGGCAGTTTAGTGCATGAGATCAAAGAGAAAGTCGGGGCATTTCATTAACAATCTGGGACTGCAGGTTAAGCTGTCAAAATCGGGACTGTCCCACGTAAAACGGGACAGTTGGGAGGTATGCATTTCTGTTTTAAAGTGCTCAGCTGCAGGTGCTGCATTCCACCCTGCGTTTGGTGCTTACATGCGCCTATGTCAGTATGGACTTATTTAAAAGAGTTGACTACATTCCTCCTGCTTTAAAACAGAACGCAGGGAAGCACAGGTTTGCTTGCGCATCAGTACAAGCCCTTAGTATAAAAAGTAAATCAAAAATAGCTGGAGAGCACACCTTTATGTTTTAAAAGGTTTTCATTGTTATTTCGCAGACAATCCTGCACAACATGTTTCGGCTACAACAGCCTTCATCAGGTGCATAAAGTACTGTAATTTATGCACCTGATGAAGGCTGTTGTAGCCGAAACATGTTGTGCAGGATTGTCTGCCAAATAAAAATGAAAACCTTTTAAAACATAAAGGTATGCTCTCCGGCTATGTTTGATTTACTTGGAATCTTTTGCAATCTGGCACGGGGACTGCGGCTCGTTGAGAAGCACTGAACACACGGAAGACCATTATAAGGACTATTTGATATTGAATCTGATACTTAGTATAAAAAGACTTGTGCCATACAGCATGAATTAGGTACCCTTACAACTGTGGGGCACACACTGTGCAAGGCACAAAGCACAAGCTGGACTTGTTATGGTTAGTTGAAGTATCGGATGAAATAAGGAGATGAATATCTATTCACTGTCTTCTTGGTGCTTTTTAGGATTTAAGACAAATCATATTATTCCAAAGTGGGTAGTAGCAATGCACGTATATATGTAAGTAAACCAGGACAACTGCAACTGAGTTTATTTGTGCTGGTCAGCAAGCGTAGTTGAGGAAGGAGTCAGTCAGCTTAAAGAAGGATATCAGAAGGGTTGTTCCATGTTCTGTATAAAGCAATACAATACCTGAGTCATTCTTTATCCTGGGCTTTTGTATTGCCACATATGCAAGGAGCAAACCATAACAACAAAGAGGTGCTGAATGGTGCCAGGGATCTTTACTTGATGTATTCTATGTAGTACAATGAACACCTTAGCTTAAGCACATGGTTTCTTTTGTTGCATTTATACTGTTCTGCCCAAAGGTTATCAATAAAACCGGAAATTCTGCATTAAAATATTATATAAGTCCTCTATTTTCTGCCTTGCCCTCTGCTGCCATCCTTACACCTCTTAAATAATCGCTTTGTGCAGTTTATTTATCCGTTGAAAAGAGAAAAGCACCAAAGCTGGAGCAATAATAGCTTTGTTATTTAATATCTCTACCACCACAATGTTACTGCAGGGAGGCAAGACTCCTGCTCCTGCCGTGAACACTATCGCTCGGCAATGCTGCATCTGCTTCCAGACCAATAAAAACACAGATAATTAGGTGTCATATCCAGATATAAACAGCTGAACAACACAGTGTGGGAAAGGTGTCCTGCCGCTCATAATTCAGCAGAGAATTCTGACACACGTTTCCTTACTTAGACTGGTCCAACTGTTTCTGTCCATGCAAAGCACGCAAGCCAAAAAATTGCACATTTACATAACATTTCCATTGCTCTTGAAATGTTATTTTGTGGAGCAGAAAAGCACGGCCTCTGCTCTGTAGCGTCTTTATAGACTTAACAGGCATATTGCTCAAGTGAAGGTCACACAAAGTGATTTATTAATTTACTTAGTGATTGGATTCTGCCATTCGTTGAATTGTTTTGGGACTTGAGACTCACTAGAGAAAAACATATCCATTAATGACATATAAAGATTGTATTCCATTTTGTTACTGGCCATTATTTGCCCTCAACTTTGAGACCTGTCAGATAGGAACAATCTCTGTTGCAAAGGAATGGAATTGCTTGCATGTTATTCTCTAAGGGGAACATCTGAGACTTACAGTATAGTATCTACTTAGGGATGGGGTGCACACAATGATATGGCTGCTAGAGCTACGGTACACATTGGGGCTCAGTTAGTAACATCAAAAAATGTATTGCAGTGCAGTTACCTAATGTAACAAATTCACAATTAGATTTAATCTTTTTTTATGCTGGGAAAGTAATAAAGGTAAATAGCTGGCCACTATGAGTTACTGAATTGGGGGCCCAACATTAGTAAGTGTTTTTTTTTCAACTTAAAGGGGTTGTTCACCTTTATCTAAACTGTTTGTTGTAGAGACTGATAATCTGAAACAATTTGTAACTCATTTTCTTTTTTATTATTCATGGATTTTGAAATACGGTGATAATATTGTAGGCACAGCAAAATTCACAAAAATAGCATACTGTAACTACATCAAAGTTAGCCACACCTTCTTTTATCAGAATTTCTTTCAAACTGTTAGGCTGGATAGGACTCCATATAATTTGCCTGTGAATTTGTAGGCCTAATAATTCAACATTTTCATGACATTTGGAAATTACACCCTAAGAGTAACTCTCAGCAGAAAAATAGTTTCTGATAAAAAAAGACTATTCCCTGCCTTTTCTTCTTGGCAAGTACAGAATTATCATCTATCTATCTATCTATCTATCTATCTATCTATCTATCTATCTATCTATCTATCTATCTAGATAATGCTTGGTAGATTGATAGATGATAGATGATGATGATGATGATGATGATGATGATAGACAGAGAGACAGACAGATAGATAGACAGACAGACGGATAGATAAATAGATAGATGATCCAGAAAAATTAACTAATGTTCCATATCTTCCATTGCTAAGCCACAATAGTTGCACATAGTAAACTCCTTCCCTTTTGTCATATTTCCATATGGTGCCACCTCCCTCTCTGTCACATGTTTTGAGTGTGTCTTCTGATCAATGCATTGTTCCTACGGAGTCCATATATTGTATAGATAAATATTGTGCATGCAATAGGAAGCAAGCAACATTTAAATGTCCAATATTTTGTTTAACGCCTATAGTGGACCATTATACTTAACGTTTTAATTGGATTCATATTATTTTTCAACTTCTTAGATCATCTTGCTCATCTCTAACTAGGCAGGGGCTATATTAATAACCTACTTTATTTCTTCTATACATCTTTATTATCTGGGCATCGCTTGCTTTAAGTGGAGTCACAACTCTGAAACATGCAGAATACCTAAACCATCTTTCTTCAAGAACCTACTTAGATCCTGCCCCTCCGGATATTTCCTTTTAATATCAAGCACAAACTTGCAGGAAGTTACTTCTTTGAGGGTGCGATAGTGATAGAACGGGAACACTGCAATTATGTTATAGAATCTGTACATTAGTGCCACAGTGGATGATACACCACAGATACACATGCAAGAATGAAATCTCATTAAAAGTGCTACATATAGACATTTTACCTGAACTGACAGGAATATAATGTTGCATTCACAAGCTAAGTGCCATTCCTTTGCTTCTTACATAAATTAACATTCCTATTTACACTAGCCTTGAGCAGACTAGAATGGAACTTGGCAGTTTCACAGAAGATCACACAGAGGTCTAGGAAATGGCCTGACAGCTGGAACAGGAAAAACAGCATAGTTGGCATTTTTACAGACGATGCAATGTGCAAATGTACCTAGGTAGTCTTTGAAAGGCACATTGGAGGCCAAGAGACCTGACAGTATCAGAATGGTATACCAGGGGTCCATCTGCAGTTTTAGGGCTCTTACCCATGGGCATTTTCACCCTGCTCTTAGATTTAATGCGTTCAGCCACAGGGGAGCACACACACTAATATAACAGCATCAACTGAATGCATAGGAGAGCAGGGCAAAAACATCCATGAGTAAGAGCCCTTACACTGTAGTCGCAGGAGCTGCAAACTCAATCATTTGCATGATAAAATCCCATTCATTAAAGGTACTTACGTCAACATGTGCTCCTTGGACTTCTTTATAGCTGTGTTCGGAGCTTTCAAGAATTAAATGCAGCTGTACCAATTGACGCAAGCCACGGTGGGAACCCTGAAACTGGAAACCTTGAAACTACAGACATCTCTGGGGTTCCCAAAGCAAACAACATCAATCACTGCAGCGCAGATGTGCCAAAATAAATGGGAGTGCTCCTCACGTTTACACCGACTGTTGGAAAAGATGCCAACTGGACCCCTTGTGACTTTCTCAGTTTTATTATATACTGTACATTATGCACTGGGATAATCCATAACCTTCTCAATTTGTGGTAAACTGGTGGGTGAGTTGTTATTTACTCTTGTGGGTTTGGACAACCAATATTAAATTTATTCAAAGGAAAAATTTGCATTGTCATCGCTGGGGGTGATATTGGGGTGCTGGGGTGATATTGCTTCCTTGCAGTGCCCTTAATATTCTCTGAGAGTGGGAGAATGTGATTGGGACTTAGATTAGAAGTTCACTGGGGACATGAGTTTTCTATTCAAACTTTTATTAGCCAGTTCATCCCTTCATTCCCCTTGCCCCAAGTGCCTAATTCAGGAATAACCAAACCAGTGTCCACCCCTTTTTGCAGGTGAGTATTAGGCAGGTACAGTATGCACAGACCACCAAAATGACAGTGATGGGCAAATTTGTCTTGTTTCGATTCACCTGAAAATTCGAGAATTTCCATCGAAATTCAAGAAACGCAAATTTTGACGCCTGCGTTATTAGCGTCAATATTGGTGCCTGCATTAAAGTCAATGGGCATCTGAATAATGTTGACAGTTTTGACGCAATCGATTAATCCTACAAGCGTCCACATTTTTTTGGACGCTGGCAAATATTCGCCACAGTTTTGCAAATGTATTCGCCATTGACGAAACCCGGAAATTCTCAGAAATTCTCTTCCTGACAAATTTATTCGCCCATAACTATATAGTGTATTATATATAAAATCTGGGAAATCAGTTTTTTAAATTATAATTTTAACACTTTTATTTACCATATCCATGGTTAGTAGTATTGTAAAATATAGTTTTATAGATACAGTAGTGGGATATAGTTTTTTATATCTTGTCTGTCCTCTCAAATGTTCCTAATGTCTGAAAACATTAATTTATTGCTTTTGTTTCATAATGGTTCCAGTTATCATAATATCACTGCAGTTAGCACTGACCTAGCGGCCTGTCACAAGGGACTGTCACAATGAAATCTGCAAAAATAATGTCTACAATCTAGGTGACATTTTTAAGTACCTAAAAAAAAAAAAGGGATGACAGAACATTGATGGGTGTGGGTGTAAGCTTCCCTCAAGCCATAGGGACTAGAACAATTTATCAGGCTAAAGGCCACCAGAGGAATGATATAAAAGAGAATTCTGAAGGCTAAACATAAACAGGAATATCTACTTAATTGTTATTTTTCTGCTAGTATGTCTTTTGGCTGCTAAAGATGCAGCAGTTGCACGCCAGTTTCACCTCTTTGGCTCGCAAGGCGCCTGTCGCAGCATTTTAAAAATTGGGTTTATTCAGCAATAAAAGAAATTAATCTTACCTGCAAGCACATGTCTTGGTTAAATGGTTATAGCACAGATTTGGGATTCCCCACAGCGCACAAACACAGACCGAAAGACAGAAAATACAGCAAGATACGGATTCTGCTTGGCCCGCACCTTTTGCTCAGTCTTGCCATAAAATATCTGATCCTATTTAAAGTGTGTTTTGCATTTCATAAATCATTATGGCTATCCATAATGAATAGATAAATTAGCTACTTGCTGCTTTTGCTGGAAGGCTGTCCCATGAAAAAGAATGCATGTAAAAGGAGATTAACTATAATGAAAATATATAGTTTTACTTCCAGTTCTAATATCTATATAATGTTGACTATGGGTAATTTAATGAAAGGCACATTTAAGTCTGCAACCTTGTGTCCTGCTTCTTCTTTCACAAACTGTAAGGTCTGTTTTGCTTGTGATTCTGGTGGTGTCTGTCCTTTTGCTCCATGTGCATCTGCACAGAACCTACATTACTGGGCTGTGTCAACCTTTCTCAAGCCCTCCCTGCTAAAACCATCCTATAGAGACAAAGAAGCCAACCAGGCTGGAATATTACAAGTCACAGGTTTAATTAAAAATGCTACTAAATCTTACATTTAATTGAAATGTAGCAGATATAAACTGTACAACCCAACATGGAATGCTTTCCATCAAAAATCACCATACGGGAGCAATCAACCAGGATACCACGGCACACTTATGCTTGTGCCTACAACTGGGGCATAGGCCCCACCCATTTCTCCCCTAGTCATGTTCAACAAACCTAATGCCCCCAATAGAAATCACACCCAGTCGATGATCTAGACACAAAGATGATGGGTGGGATGTTGGTTGTCTCCTTCTCACCACCGGCTGTTACTTTCTTTTCCCACTATCTGTATACCCTACCAGGGTCAGACTGGACCAGCGGGACACTAGGAAAAAACAGGTAGGCCTTCATGGGCTCCGCTGACCCAGGACCACTCCCCCACCTTGGCCATTGCATCATAGTGTAGGATGAGTTCATTCATTAGCAAGTGGGGTGTGTGGGATGTGCAAACGTCAGTAGGACGGCCCTTGAACTCGCAGCACTTTTGCTCCACTAGTCCCCCAGTCCTATGCTGTATGCTAATGTCCCCTCCTTCTAGCTATAGTTTCCCCTCATCTAGGGATGCAAACAAACCACTTTTTTGGATTCAGCCGAACCCCCGAATCCTTTGTGAAAGATTCGGCCAAATACCGAACCAAATCCGGTTCGGTGGGAAGGGGAAAGCATTTTTTTACTTTCTTGTTTTGTGACAAAAAGTCACGCAATTTCCCTCCCGCCCCTTATTTGCATATGCAAATTAGGATTTGGATTCGGCCGAATCTGAATCCTGCTGAAAAAGGCTGAATCCTGGCGAATCCCGAACCGAATCCTGGATTCGGTGCATCCCTACCTTCATCTATTAACCCTTTGCTGACCAAACCTTTCCTCTTTCCCAGCTTACCCTTACTGACATAATCAAAAACTCATCCCTTTATTAACAGAGTCAGTGGCCCAGTATATTAAATTCCTCTCTTTAATTCTGTCATTTTAATAGCTCCTTGCTAAAGATTTTCGTCTAGAATAGGGTCCAAAAATTATATTATGTTTTTGACAAAGAGTATATGGGCCTCCCCACCTAATTATTGGAATTGACAATTTAAGCCATAGCCATCATTGCTGAAACATGTGCCACTATATCGTACAGTCAGGGCCGCCATCAGAAATTGCAGGGCCCCATACAAAAAAATTTCCTGGGCAACCTGGGCTGTGCCCACCACAAGCCCCACCCCACAGGTCCACCCCCCACCACACACTAAAAAAAAAAAAAAACATTGGTGGCTATGGTTCCCAAATGTTAATAAAAAAATATTGGTGGTCAGGGCTCCCCCATTGAAAAAAACATTTGTGGTCAGGGCCCTCCCATTAAAAAATATTGGTGTCTAGTACCCCACATGGAGAAAAAAAATTGGTGGCCAGGGCCCTCCCCCCCTCGTTATAAGAAAATTGGTGTCCAGGGCCCCCATTAAACGTCCATGTAAAAAAAACTTGCCCCCCCAGAAGTTTAAAAAAAACTTGGTGCCCAGGGCCCCACAACACAACAGGGACCACAAAGGGTTACCTTTAGGGGGGCCCTGCCATGTTACACTTACTTCATTAGTTTGGCCCACCTGCTGTCAGTGAGATGCCAACTACAGAAGGGAGGAGGGGAGCACAGGTGGCTGCATCTTCTTCCAGTGACAACATTTTCTTCCCTTATTGGTCAAAGAATTTCAAGTTCTGGTAAAGCTGCATGGTGATTGGATGAGCTGGAGGAGAAGTTCAAACCTCAGCTATCCAATCCCTGAGCAGCTCAACTGGGACTTAAACTCAGTGACCAATAAGGGGAAGTAATGGACAGAATATACCTCCCCTTGTGCTCCCGTCCTGCCTTCCCGAAGTCAGCAGCCCTCGGGCCCCCTACAGCTCTCCCCCCCTGTCCCCCCCTGATGGCTGCCCTGCGTACAGTGACAGGACAACAATGCCCTTATTCAAAAAAGAAGGTCCATACAGAGTTGGTTTTCAAAGATGGCATTGGAAGAACCTAACTGGCTGACATTAGACTCTAAACTCAACCCAAGCAAATACTGGAAAAATTCATTGAAATTATGACTGCAAGTCAGGTCTGATCCTCAACATCAATACCCAACCTCACTAATGCTCTTATGGATGAATGGAAGCAAACCCTACCAACTCCAGTATGTCCCAAATATCTAGTGGAAAGCCTTCCTAGAAGACAGGTGTCCAAATGTTCTGGCTCTGCACTGTAAAAAGATTCCTGAGTCTGTAGGGACTTGTGACAGTGTCCCAAGATTTGTTAGGTTATTCTTCATTGTAATATTGCTTCGTTAGGAGTCGCATGCCATGTATCCAGGGCTCTGTCACAACTGTTGTTATCCCTATAGGTCTTCCCCTGAATGAAAACTCGTGAGTATTCATTTTAAAAGGGGTGACTATAAATAGCAGCTAAAAATAAAAATACAAGGGGATCTTATATGTGTCTCTGATAATAGAAATCCCTGCAACTCTCTGGAGAACCTTTCCTTAGTTTAGCACCAGCGCTCAATGTATTTTTATGTAAATTTTCACAATAATGAATCATATATCAGCACCACACTATATAGGGCTGTGCCGGGAGATAACGTGAATTTTAGAAGTGTACTGATACTTTCATTAAGATGAGACCAGAATAAATCTCATAAAAAAATGGATTTACTCAATGCAAGGAATCTGTATAGAGTTAAAGAGGATGGATAGAAACGTGCACAAAGACTTGTCGAATGAGCCTTCATCCTCTGTATATGTAGACCAGATGTATAAGGACAATGGGAAATATTCATTTGCAGATGGTTGGGTGGCTTTCTAGCGAGCGAGGGAATACAGGTTTATGGAAGATAGCTCATAGTACAAGTTTATTCCAGGGACTAGTATGATTGCCATTTTGGAATTTTTTCCCCTTCTGAGGCAAATTGGAGAGGCTTAAGGTGGGTTATTTTTGCCTTCCTCTGAATCAACTGGCAGTTAGGCAGAATAAAAAAATTGATAGGAGAACACATGAACTGTAATGGAAGCTTTTTAACTTTTCCCACATATTTCACCAACATTTAATATTATATTTTTGCAGAGTTGTGGGGAATCATAATCAAATCGTTAGGTCTCCTTCTTTCCTTCTCGGTTTATGGCAGAGATTCCATCTCTTTTTATATGAGAGCGTTAAGCCCACCATGGTCATTGGACGTGAAAATCCATTATTTACATCCCTCCAGGATTATAAAGCTGTTACTAGGATTAATTAACAGAGTGACTTTGAGAAAACAAAAGCTTACAGGAACACTTTAAAAAAGGGGTGATGTTATCTCTTTAACTGAATAAAGCCCTAATATTTATACAGGCATGGGACCTGTAATCCAGAATGCTTGGGACCTGGGGTTTTCCGGATACCAGATATTTCCTTAATTTGAATCTTAATACCTTAAGTCTACTAGAAAATCCTGTAAGCATTAAATAAACCCAATAGGCTGGTTTTGCTTCCACTAAAGATTAATTATATATTGGTTTGGATCAAGTACAAGGCACAGTTTTATTATTACAGAGAAAAGGGAAATCATTTTTAAAGATTTGGATTATTTGGATAAAATGGAGTCTCTGTGGGAGACAGTCTTTCTGTAATGCAGAGTTTTCTGGATAACGGGTTTCCGCATAATGGATCCCATACCTGTACCATTAAAAAAAATCATGCTTGAACTATTTTTGCCCTCTAGTGCAGAAACTGTGCCATACATTGCTCTCTCTTCTCTCCCAATCAGTTCTTTATTTTGTTGGACAGCAGAGGAGATAATAAGAGCGGGAGACACCAGGAGGACACCCGCGCATTGTCAAACATAGCTCTATCTTTCCATTGCTATATTCTGCCTTTATGCTGTTTGATATGTATCTGACCATTCAAAAGAGCACCCAGATCATTGCTTTCTGCACCAGTACATTTCTGTAGATAAACACTCGATGAATTGTCTCCGCCCTACCCTGTGTGCCCCTCCAGCTTCAAACAACATTAACCATTTCACGTCCCACTGTCTTGCTACAACAATGTTTTACAAAGAATGCATTTGTTCTCCAGCACAGAAAAAAATGCACAAAGTGGAGGGATTAAAAGAAAATTGATCCACGATGCATGTGGGTGCATCTGTCTGCTAAATAAAAAAAGATAAGGAGGGGGTGGAAACTAGGATGCTGAGTGAAGAAACAATGAAAGAAGTAGGACACGCACTGAGCAAAGGAGAAAATCTCAATTAATTTGGATAATTCTCCTGTATTATCAGTTAGTACAGGGAGAACGGGACTTGAAATGAATGTTTTAAAGGGAGATCTGTTTGAAGCTTAAAAGGATTTAATCTGACTCTGAAAAGGACTGAGAGCGGGATTTGGGAGCCAGTTATGGAACGTTCCTAAATTCCATTAACCCATCACACAAGGGGAATGACTTAGGTGCCTTTAACCATTTCAGAACTAAATTGGCATGCAATAGTGACACGTCAGTGAGTTTTACTACCAGCAGAAAATGAATTAGAAATCTAAAGTGATGTGGAAATTATCAGCATATAATCTGTCCAAGGATGTGCAATCAGACTGGCACACCACATGGGGCACTAGGGTTTATTCACCATGTAGAGCAGTGGTTTTCTTTTTTGTTTAAAGGGGTGGTTTACCTTTAAATTAACTTTTAGTATGTTATAGAATGGCTAATTCTAAGCAACCTTTCAACTGGTCTTCATTTTTGCTCTGTAAGGCTACACATTACAGCATGTAGGAATGGAGAAAACAAGTCAATCTTGAAGCAAAGATGGAGTAGGTGAGTCAATCTTAAAGCAAGGATGGAGAAGGTGAGTCAATATTGAAGCAAGGATAGAGAAGGTGAGCCAATCATTAAGCAATGATGGAGAAGACGAGTCAATCTTTAAGCAATGATGGAGAAGGTGGGTCAATCTGGAAGCAAGGATAGAGAAGATGAGTTAATCTTGAAGCAAGGATGGAGAAGGTAAGTCAATCTTGAAGCAAGGATGCAGAAGGTGAGTCAATCTTGAAGCAAGGATGGAGAAGGTGAGTCAATCTTGAAGCAAGGATGGAGAAGGTGAGTCAATCTTGAAACAAGGATGCAGAAGGTGAGTCAATCTTGAAACAAGGATGGAGAAGGTGAGTCAATCTTGAAACAAGGATGCAGAAGGTGAGTCAATCTTGAAGCAAGGATGGAGAAGGTGAGTCAATCTTGAAGCAAGGATGGAGAAGGTGAGTCAATCTTGAAACAAGGATGTAGAAGGTGAGTCAATCTTGAAGCAAGGATGGAGAAGGTGAGTCAATCTTGAAGCAAGGATGCAGAAGGTGAGTCAATCTTGAAACAAGGATGCAGAAGGTGAGTCAATCTTGAAGCAAGGATGGAGAAGGTGAGTCAATCTTGAAGCAAGGATGGAGAAGATGAGTCAATCTTGAAACAAGGATGCAGAAGGTGAGTCAATCTTGAAACAAGGATGGAGAAGGTAAGTCAATCTTGAAGCAAGAATGGAGAAGGTGAGTTTATCATGAAGCAAAGATGGCACAGGCTTTTTTTTGTCTAGTGAACCCACTTGGTGAAATTCTATTGTGGATTCAGGAAAACAATTGTCACTGCCAAAACCACACATTTCTCTGGAAATCTCTACGGGGCAAGCCTACATGTACAGAATAATGTATGAGTAGGTACCATTGACATAAGTACCATTTCAAAGAATATAATTTATTGACCTGGAGCAAACTGTATTACATTACCCAATGAAAACTTAAATATGTTTTTTTTATCAGATATGGGATTTTTGTTTTGGTGTTTGTTTGCAAATAAATACAAAAGGGTGAAACCACCAACAACTTCCTAATTATTGGTTCTGATAGAGAATAGAGCACCCTTGGAGCTGAGCCATTTAAATGAGTATAAGAAAGCACGACCAGAAGAAACTTTTCCAGCACAAAGAATATGACACAAATGGCGGATATGTAATATGTTTTCTTGGCTCAAAATGTTTACAAACAACTTTGCAAATGTTAGCGATCTTTTTGTGTCCTTTTTGAGCCCTTATTTGGAACAGACACTTTTTCATGCTTGCATTGCTCCCAAACTTTTTTTTACATTGCATGTGGCTCAAGGGTAAAAAAGGTTGGGTTGACTCCTGATATAGAGTATAGCTGGTCACAAAATGGTATAGAAAGCATGCCATGTATCTTCAGATCACAAAGCTGATAAACTAATTAGTTTGTTCTATGGCAGCAGATAATTACTTATTTTTTACTTACAAATTAAGTATGAACTAAAAATTACTAGAGCATTTGAATTAGGTTGCTAATTGTTTGCTACTGGTTTTTGATCCAAGTAGCAAAGATGAGTGTGATTTTCAGATTTGTTTGAATTAATTGAACTTAAAGGAATGATAAAGGCTGTAGACATGTATTAATCCTGCATCAATAACAAATGTAATATATTTTGTCACTATGGGGGTTTGACTCAAATTCTTATTTGTTTTACGAATCATATTTTTTCCTCTAAAAATTCAGGCTTTTAAAAATTTCTTTAAAACTACCAATCCAAGATTTATTAAGTGTAAAAATCACTAAAACCTCTAATACAAAATTGCACCGAGTAAAAGCTGTTGAGGTCCCATAGAAGTTATTGGGAGCTGTGCTGAACCTATTGGACCATTTTTAATCAAGTCGGACTTTTCAATGTTTTTGGATTTTTTTCTCTAGTAATTGTCTGAAAACATGAATTTTTGAGGTTTTCATATGTTTTAACTAGTGATGGGCGAATTTATTTGTCAGGCGCGAGTTTGCAGCGAATTTGCACGATTCACCGTCAGCGAATATATATATAAACACCGTGAAAATCCACTACTGCACCGTTTCGTGAATTTTTCGCAGTTTCATGAATTTCACGGAAATTCGCAAATTTTTCGGTGAAGCGAAACGGCGCAAATTCGCCCATCACTAGTTTTAACACATTGTTCAGCATTTTTTTCTGTTCATTGTGTTATATTTGGATTGTTTAATAAATTCCATGGCATTTGTAGTTTTAGAGGAATAGTTTAATCGTAAATTCAAAATTAAACCCACTAAATTTGACCTTTATTAAATAGGCCTCCATGCCTTTCCTTTTGGCAAAACCTCTCCCTTTCCCTTTTTCCTCTTTCAGACCTGAAGTCAAAGTCTATGGAATGCAGTCTTTCAATAAGAATAAGATAAGAGGCACCTTTAGAGCACAATAGACCAGATTTTGTTTCACAATACTAGTGCTGTACTACAAAATTGAGCTGCCTCCATTGTCTGGATTGCTCCTGTTCTGGCATATATTTATCTTTTGTAAAACTTGTTTCAGATTGCAGTGTCCCTGTTTCTCACTGTTTTCTGTGCTACTAAGAATGCAGGCGATTACTGATAGGGACAGTCAGTTTAACATCTGACAGTTAACTTTCTTGATCACTGTTTACAAAATTGTATGAGATCAAGGAAGCACTGTAAAAATTTCCTAAAGTGTGCATGATTCTTTGTCAGGAGCGATCAAGGTAAGCAGCTTGTAAGTATTTGTTGGTATAGAAGAGATAATAGAAAGCACTTTAAATGGGGGCACATTTCCAGAAAAAAACATAAGCCACAGTGGGAATGATCCAGAAACCCTGGGAAGCAGCAGACTAATAGTCAATGTCAGAAACATTTTAGTTGGCTTAGTAAAGCTGTGAATCTAATCAGACAGACTTACAGGAATAATTCAAAGAACACACGACTGCTCATTTTCTTTGGAAGAGTAAACACTAAAGTACCCCAAATTCTAAACTGAGAATTATTATCAAAACTAAAATCAGTGTTTTAAGAGTATTTGATTCACTATACTTAACATGAATACTGCAATATATTGTTTGTTTTTTTTCTTTTGATCATTAATGTCCCTTTATAGTTCCTTTTTTTCTTTGGTTTTCATGCCGAACATTATTATTATTAACATGTATTTATATAGCGCCAACATATTGTGTAGTACTGTAACATGATGGTTTTCATTATTTATAGCTGACGTAAGTCATATTCTCTCTGTATTTTCTCTTTGGTTTTTAACATTGGGTATTTGTCTACAACATGTAGGCGGCCTATTGAATAGTATACATTTATTGATTGGATACCTGGCGATGGTTTTACAGTACTATATAGGAAATCAATAGCTAGCCATTATCCAACACCAATGTCTCTGTGATGGGTGAATCAATTTATTTGCAAATGTATTCACACATTTTAGCTATAACACTGATTGATGGGACAGACTTAGTAGACCCAAGGTCTTTATATGGAGTACTGACCTGTCTGGTAGTGTAAAGGGTCAAGCCATTTACTGAAGGCCTCTCATTAGCCAGTTACAGTCTGAATGCACGATGGCTTTGAAGTCCCAATAAGAACATTTATGAAAAAGGTTACATTGATTCCTAATATGAATGCATAGCAATTTCCCCAAGTGACTTTACACTGAACAAGGATTATCTTAATAAATTCTCCAGATCAAAATTAGGTTATTGATTGCTCTACTGGGAGTCTGTTTGTCACTTATCATTCTATCTATAAAGCAGCTCTTCTTCAACCAGCCTGCTTCATAAGCCTGTAGACCCCTATCATCAATTAATAAACCCTTAATAATCGTGTTGTAATAATGAGTGAGAGCTTTCAGTAGAGCTTGACTGTTTTAGACCATATATTATTGTTTCACATCTTGAATCTATCTCCTCCAAATACTGTATGTCTGTGTGACACACATTCCTTTTTACACATTAATTCCCTGAGTAAATTAGTGTGACTGGAACATTTGGGTTGCAAACCTTAGCTTTTGGGGTACTTGCTGAAACAGTAGCATTTAGCTTCAGGGTCACTTTCTTACTTTAGAAACATTGTAGGCCAAACAGCAATCTTCCAGAGCTGGAGACGGCTCCATGTCTGGTTTATATGATAACCCTTTCTAATAGTGCCCCCTTGAAATTTTCAGATCCCATATTTTCTTTTTAGAAGCCCTGAAATTTCTGATGCAGGAACTAATAATGAAACTATGCACCAAGAAGAGGGTTGCTTATTTAAATATTTTTCATAATTGTTTTCATCATTTCAGTTGAATAATCTTTAAGTTTATTTCAATTTCCTGAATCCACAATTAGCAATTCAATCATCTATTCAAAATTGCCTCTCCCTAAAGATCAATTTTTTGTGTGATTTGATGAATCAAATTATCATGAGGTTAGTGGGCACTGAACGATTGTGCATCAAGCGATTTGTCATCCCACATTGGTCAGAAAATCAATCGGTCAGGTTAGAAAATTTTCATCAGTGAAATATATCCATTGTCCACTTGTTTGCAGGGCCAAGCAGGAAGCTACCGACAGTTTTCCTGGCTTCAACTAGACAATATCACTTGAAATGGTCTTTTTAGTTGATTAAATCGTACATTTAAACAATAGTTTCAGGATAATCTTGGTATTATTATTATGAACATGTATTTATATAGCGCCAACATATTGCGTAGCATTGTAAGATAACAAAATGATATTTTACAAATTTTAACATCTTAACATTGATGGCCACCTTTAGGGGTAAATTTATCAAAGAGTGAAGTTCCACTTTAACGTTGCCCTGGAACCGCTAGTGGACACTTCCTCAGGGCATTCCTGCATCTCACATAAAAGAATTGAAATCTTTAAAAAACAACTCAGAGCCCACACCCTAATAGATACATGGCATCTTATCAATCCTACAACTAGGGATTATTCATTTTATTCTCCGGTGCACAATGTTTATTCTAGGCTAGATCATATTTTCATACGTCACTCTGACATCTCACTCCTTAAAGATGCTACGATAGATGTCATCTCCTGGTCCAACCATGCCCTGATTACTTGCATTCTCCTGTACTCGTTACCTACACGTAAATCCTCCACTTGGCGACTCAACAATGCCCTCTTACGCGATCCACAGACTAAAATTGACATAGGCCAATCCCTGAAACTATACTTTGCTGAAAACAATACCGAAGGGATTAGTCCCTGGACTTTATGGATGGCGCACAAATGTGTGATCAGGGGGGAGCTAATTAAAATTGGTGCCAGGAAAAAGGCCGAGCGTCGTGCTGCACTCACAAACTTAATAGCCAAAGTCCATGCCCTCGAAGCGCAACATAAGCAATCTAAACTTGCCCACATTTTCGAAGCCCTCACCCTAGCGAGAAAAGAACTTCGGGATAACTACTCCCTTTATTCCAATAAAGCCATTGAGTTCAACTAAAAATTTTTCTTTGAGCATGGTTGCTGGCAGCTATGCTCAAGAAAAAGCAGCTTCGCAGTCACATCACACAGATTAGATCCCCGCAGGGCTGTTTAGCTACCACTACGGCTGACATAGCTGAAGTGTTTAGACAATTCTATATAAACCTGTATCAATTATCTCAAACCCGAGCACCTGGCTCTACCCTTACTGCAAGGATGCAAACCTGCAGATATTACATCCGCGGCTCTAATATGCCTGTGATAGACAACGAGACCCGTGAGTTTTTAGATTCACCGCTATCTAAGGAGGAAATCGCCTTAGCCCTGAAAACCACTAAAACTGGCAAAGCTCCGGGTCCCGACAGCTTTACCATCTCTTACTACAAGGAAATGGAAAGCTATCTGACTCCCTATTTACTCTCTGCATTCAATTCCGTACCCACTGGATCCACCATTCCAAAAGAAGCCCTTGAGGCTCACATCACACTGATACATAAAAAAGGCAAGGATCCCTTAGACCCAGGCAACTTTCGTCCTATTTCCCTACTGAACACCGACATTAAATTATATGCCAAAGTGTTCGCCATGAGGCTCAACCAAATTCTCTCCGTTTTGATCCACCCAGAACAGGTTGTTTTTGTCCCTGGTCGTGAGGCCAGAGACAACACCAACAAATTGTTTAGTGTCTTGCATCACTCCAAGATTGCTGGCCATCCTCTAATAATGTTATCCACGGACGCTGAAAAGGCGTTTGATAGGGTTGATTGGGATTTCCTTCGCGCCACACTACTGGAATTTAACCTAGGCCCTAATATGATAAAATGGATCTCCGATCTATACACTCTCCCGACGGTCAAATTGAAGATTAATGGTGATTTATCGGAATCTTTCACTATTAGGAACGGAACGCGCCAGGGTTGCCCGCTTTCGCCCTTGCTCTTTATTCTCGCCTTAGAAAGCTTTCTTAATAGAGTCCAGGCCAACCCAGATATAAATGGAGTTCGAGTTGGCCCTCGGGAGCATAAAATAGCAGCCTACGCAGACTATCTTTTATTTTTTGTCAAAACACCACGTATTTCCTTGCCTAACTTACTAATAGAGCTTCGAACCTACAAGAATCTAGCAATTTTAAGATAAACTTGTCAAAATCAGTGGCTTTTAACATTTCCTATCCTCCTGCTGATTTCGCGGCTATTTTACAAAACTTCCCGATAAAACTTACTTATTCTCACTTTGTTTTTTTAGGACTTAAAATATTCTCAGACCCCAAGCAAACTACCGAACACAACTATAAGAACTTGCTACAAGCCATCTCTCGTGACCTCCAAAACTGGTCTAAGCCACTTTTCTCTTGGATAGGTAGAATAAACGTACTGAAGATGAATGTCCTTCCTCGTTTTTTGTACCTATCCCAAACAATTCCTTACCCCCCCCCAAATTGCTGTTTCGGAATTTAAATAGCATCACTAGTAAATTTGTCTGGGTGAACAAAAACCCTAGAATCGCCGTCAAAAGCTCTCAGCGAGCAAAAAACAGGGAGGACTGGGTCTCCCCAATTGGATTAACTATCATAAGGCTGCTGTCTTAACCAGATGTCTGGACTGGTCCTTTCATAGACAGTCCAAATTGTGGACTAGAATTGAGCAAGACTCCATGGTCACACTCCTGTGGGCTAGCCAATGATGCCGCACTCTCAAAGAGTATTCAGAGATAAAACTGATCTAAAGCTTAGGTACACTCTAAACACTTGGGACGGCCTGATCAAGACAGGTAGATGGATTAATACCCCCCCTTTACATACCCCAGTTTTTGGTAATTCAGCATTCGCCCCTGGTCTAGATCTGGATTATTATAAAGGCTGGAAGCGACAATTGCACTCGGGGGCCAGCTTTTTTTATATCGGGAATCGATTGAAACATATAGAAGAACTCATTCCTACTCAAGATATTTCTGATTTGGATAGGTTCAAGTACCGCCAGATTAGGCACTTTATTTCCCTCGCACATTCCGCGTCCCGAGCCTACTGCAATAGAACTCGCTTGGGCGAAAAAGACAAGGCCCCTCCGAAAGCGATTTCCTTTCTCTACCAGATTATGTCTGAATTATCCCGCCGCCTGGCTCTTTACTTTAAATCTAAATGGGAATCTGACCTGGCCATTGAGATACCTATGGACTCTTGGGACAAAATTACTCAGCTTATGCACATCCTCTACTTGTACGAAAATGCAGGAACTTAATTATAAAATATATACAAAATGGTACAAATACCCCACTAAGTTAGCTTTGATTTATAGGACGGCCTCGCCTCTCTGTTGGAGATGCAAGGTCAATCAGGGCTCTCTGTTGCATATATTTTGGAGTTGCCCCGTCCTGAAGCCATTCTGGATCGCCGTAAGGAATATCATTTTAGAGATTACCGGGACTGACATTGAAGACGACCCCCTCGTAGCCTTACTACACAATACACATCTTCCCTGGTCTACTTACAAAAAATCTTTGACACCTATATTATTAGATTCCGCCAAGGCACTAATTCCACTACACTGGAAACGGACCGACCCTCCAGTTCTAAAAGACTGGTGCAACAAGGTGATGGAAGTCTATAGATTTGAGCTGCTGAGACCTACCTTGGAAAGAGAAACGAGGAATTTCACAAAAAAAATGGTTCTATTGGACCCAATACGTACATTCTGACCAGTACCTGCGGCTTCTCCAAACCTGAAGTCAGAGTAGGCTCAGGTGACGTTTCTGGGCCGTCAAATGTTTCTTTTTATCTCTATGTAATATCTCTTACTAGCTCTCTCCCCCGGATTTCGGCCGCGCTGACTCAGGTAATGGTCTTGCTTTTGCTAAGGGACGTTTACTAATTTTTCTGTGAATAATCCTGGACAGTTCTTCTCCTCCTTTACCATTTCCCATTCTCTTCCCTTCTGATCTTTTTCTCTTTTCTTGACTTCTTCTATCCTTTCCGTTCTATTTGTTGTTTTTTTTGTTACAATAGCTTTTGATATGCAAAAATACTCATTGGTTTCCACCCCACTGCCTTCTGTCTACACTGTCATATCGGTACTTATTTGATATTGACCAGACGTCTCTCGTTTGAAGGTTTGATTGTAGAACTTAGGATTGTCCCAGACATTATTGTGTCCATCACTCCGAGCACATTCCCCTTTTGCTCTAGCTGCTGTCAAGTCTCTGTGGAAGCTCGGAAACTGGTCTGATTGTAGACACGCTACTATGTTATCATATACACTGCTGTGACCTGTTGCTTGCATTATGCCTTTCATTCTGTACTGTGGATTGTGAGAAACCAATAAAAAAAATTTTTGAAAAAAAAAAAGAGTGAAGTTCCGCCACTAGAGTGAAATTCCGCAGCTCTCAATTCATTTCTATGGGATTTTGAAAGGCGTATTTATCAATGGGTGAAAGGGAAAGTTCACCTTTTGATAAATACGCCTATAAAAATCCCATAGAAATGAATGGAGAGTGGCGGAATTTCACTCTAGTGGCGAAACTTCACTATCAACTTCACTCTTTGATAAATATACCCCATTGGGTATGATCAAAATCATGGAAAGGTCCCTTATCAAGAAAATTCCAGGCCCCAAGCATTCTGGATAACCTGTTTAATTACTATTATAACAAAAGATGAATGCTTATAAAATTTTCTCTATAAAGAAGAAAAATCTGTAGCAGATATATATTTTTAAGTATTAAATGGACAAGTGTAATAAAGACAAGTAGCATATCTTTTATATATATATATATATATATATATATATATATATATATATATATATATATATATATATATATATATATTATGCTGCCCCTTTTACAATGTAAAGATCTTTCTGTGGGTCACTGACCCTAGCAGCCAGGCCACCTGGCACTGAATTGCATAGTGATGGATGGGCTTGAAAAGAACGATAAGCTATAAAATAATAACACTAATAAAATATAATGCATCCTCATCAGATGTTATTGGCTTCTGTTCTGAAAAAGTTAAGGCAAAACTGGAAGACAAACAACTTAAAAAAATAAAATGTTTTTGGTTAATTTAGCAAATTTGTGGAAATGTGGAAAGAGGGAGTCAGACCTTCGTCAGGCACTATTTATTTCTGCATACTGTGTGTGTTACTGTATAAGATATACAATATATATACTGTGTGCTATAATACATTTACTGTAAATGTTTCAAGTGATGTGTCGGAATTCAGCGCATATGTGATTTTTGACAAGCTTCCAAGAAATAAGGCAAGCAAAGGAAGAAGGCATATTTTGCCTGCACAGAATGCTAAGTGACGATCGGTGCCTATAAAGCCGTGCTCCGATTTATTCAATGATTCCGTAGTGCAGTATTTTCAGTGCATCTATTAATGCCATTTTGGAAATTTCATTCCAAGGAAGAAACCATATGGAGGCTGACGATGGCTATAAATTGTCTTGTGCTTTACAATCACAGCTCTGCGGGTATTGTTAATCCCCTTAGCAGCAGAGAGAGAGGCCTGCAACGCACTGGAAGAATTTATTTATATGCAAGTTTTACTTGTTTTTTTAGTCTTTTCTTTGCCGTTGCTCAGTTGCATACACATGATACAGTGGCATAACTAGATGTTACTGGGCCCCACAGCAAATTCATTTTAGGGACCCCAACATATACAGAGGTTGCCCTGTTTTACCAATATATGTTGAAATTTCTCCTTAATAAGGGCCTTGTGGGGCCCCCTATATGTCCTGGGCCCCCCTGCAGCCGCAGGGTCTGCTTCTTCTGTAGTTACACCACTGACATTATATTAATAAGACATTCTTTGGAGAAAGAAAATGTTATCATGGTTTGAAACAGATCAAAATTATACACATTGAATTTGTAAGTATTCTATACCTAGTGTTAAAATAGTGGAGCAAACTTCACTTTTCAAGCTACAGATGGAGCAGGTATCATTGTAGTGTTTATCACCAACGAATATGCATTTCTGCACTCATAATTTGGTATTATTAATTTGAACATGTGCCTGTTGTATACCAGAGCCTGAGCATGCCTTAAGTGACTGTTGCAAATGGCATGATAGAACATCAATAATGTAGGTAGGTAGTAGATTGGTTGCAAGTGGTTTGAAAGCAGACATCTAAACATGGCTAGGACTGTTGTACCCTGTTGATAACTTTTGCAGGGCTACAAAACCCCCACCATGGGGTCCAAAGCCAAACTCGGGTGGCGCATAGACAAGGTTTGGAGGTACAAGTGCCGGTACCTACTGCAGTAGAGGTGGACGAGCTGCCGGGTGGCACACATCAGACTAGGGCAATATGCATAAGGTTCTCCCCTAGAATCGGGAGACAATATAAACCATGGTTTTGTCCAAACGTATCATGAGAATTAACATGGCCACTTTGCCAATTACTGTGTCAACTTGGGGGAGTGCACAGAATTGGGGCAAAATTCCAGGTGGCACCTCCCCTTATGGACATAAACACCACGTCATTTGGATAAATGCATTTGCCGTTTGTCACAGTCTACATAACTGCGAATCAAAAAACTGTGTGCACAGCCCTGAAGCTATTGCATAGAGTGCCTCGACCAACTCCCTAACAACATTGGAGTCTCTTACATGTGTCCTAAACCAGTGGGTTAAAACTAAACATAGGTGTGGGTCAAACAAGAATACATTGAACATATGAGCAGCATAAGATGGGTGGGAGGTACAATTCAGTAGCTGTAGGTAGATGAGTCCAGATTAGCTCTTTAGAGTCGATATCTTTGGAGTCCAGCAGTTACAGGGTTGAGCTATATTAATGTCTATGAAGTTGTCACAAAGCATGCGGTGTAGCCCACCGGTGAATGTCAGATAATTCTAAATAAAACAACCCAATGGCAATGACTCACTGAGGACCCTGGGTGCCAAAGTATCCAACTTGAAGATCCAGCAGAGTGCCATCAATCTACACATTGTATATATATATATATATATATATATATATATATATGATGTACCAAAAGGTTACACTTGTACTGTATGTCATCAAAGTAAAACAGAGAAACATACAGATCTAGACATCGCTGTTAAAAATAGAGCAGTATTTTATTTAGATCAGCCTAATTTGTGCATTCAGCAACAGTTTCACATTGACATTTTAATAACAACACAGAGTACAATTACATAAATACAAATATATTTATATCACGGCTCTACAGTCATATGTGAAATTGCTTATCACTCATCAACCATGGCTCTGGCAAGAGGGGGGAGAATCTCAGCTTGGTAAGAGATTTCACTTGCACATTGCTTGTTGGATTACTATATATCACTCTTTTGGCTAAGTGAGTGGAATAATCCAATAACATATTTAAAATAAGTATTTAGTGTCTGATTCTCCTGGACCCACATTATCACCTTTAGAATTCTCATGTTGATCCATAGAAATCGGTACAGGCATACATATAAACCGTATCTTTATTGATGATCAGTTTTAGAAGAATGATTGTAAATAAACATCTCCCACATAAATTCAATAAACCTTAGAATAGAATTCTGTTTTTTTTTCTTTTTAATTATTATTGATTGGACCTATCAGTTAGGGCCCCCAGCACGGTCATAACCAAAGCTAGCTACATCATGCCGCGTAGAAGATGAGTGCCTGTGATATTACCAATACCTTTGTGTAGGGGTCATCCTAATCTACAGCACCATGTACAGCTGTCCATAAGTCAGCCATCTATTTCAAGACTGTTTATCCAAAATGATGAGCAATCAGTGCTAGGAAAATGTTGCCTACAGTGTTCCCTAGGATGTTTGTCACTTGTGAGAATCCACCACCTGGAATAAATGAGAACTAAAGCTTAACTAAAGAAATAGGGCAGAACTGTTGTACATTATGTTTTGGGCTTCTGTACCAGCCCAAGGAAACCAGAACTCATTAGCAAAGCAGATTTGTCCCTCCAAAGATAACCCTGTAGCTCCCCATCTTCTTTTCTGCTGATTCACTGCACATGCTCTGTGCTGCTGTCACTAATTGAGTTTAGGGGTCTAACACACAATTTACTGACTATATATATAATATAATTGTTAGCTGCTCAAAGTCCAATGAGCATGTGAGTATTACAGACACTGCTAAAAAAAATTCAAAATGGGAAACTATTGAATTATCAGTTGTATAAGTGGTTGTTTATGAATGCACCAGCAAGAATGGGAGATCTACAATAGATGTAATGGAGAAATCATACCTAATGCCATTTATTAGGTTGCTTGGATACAAACACACTTTTACATGGATGTCAATGTGTTCACCCTGCCTCTGTCGATGAATGGGGTACAACTACAATTAATAAAGCTGGGGAACCCTGGAACTCTTGCTACCCTGGACTTGGCAGTGACACCAGGGTTCCCAAAGTGGGTTGAGTTAATAGGCACTCCAGACTTGCGCACCATGAATCAGATGAAAACACCATTTTGAACACATGTTCTGATACAACCCCCACTCTAAAATGACTAGACAGATATACA
The DNA here is from genome assembly GCA_038501925.1 of Xenopus petersii. Taxonomy (NCBI): domain Eukaryota; kingdom Metazoa; phylum Chordata; class Amphibia; order Anura; family Pipidae; genus Xenopus; species Xenopus petersii. Next base: position 107,531,927 of record CM076677.1, read on the forward strand.
ATAGATATGCGTCAAGATGCAACTATTTTGACTCATCAGGCAGTATTGAATGCAACTTAGTGTATGGCCACCATTACAGAGGAATTGTGGGGTAGAATGCTGCATTAGGCCAAAAAACATTGTGACTTGCATCCAAAATGTGATTCTGCACACCGGCTAATAACACACATGGGGGGCTATGTAATAAAAGGCACTAGGTTTGAACATGACAATGTAGTTCCTTCAAGCAGAGTTATATTACAGTGAAGATGAGGATGAGAATGTAGCTTAACTTTATAAACAACATTCAATGATTGCATGTCTTACATTATAGCAAGGTAAATATTTTGGTTTTTAAAATTAAACAAGAAAAAAAAGTGAAAACAATAGGTAGTTCTAAATCGTGTTTTTGCATGTTTGCATGCAGTTGCTGTAAGATACGGAATAAATACATTTTCCCAATATCAACTGTATTTTTTATTGTAATTTTTTGAGAGCAAGCGGCAGCTTAATCCAGAGGTATGGTAGTCATGCGTCATAACATTTCACACTGAGAAGGTGATAGAGAAGTGTAGGATTAGACTTGGGTTTAGGTAGCCAAGTCTGTCCAGGGTGACCAAACTTTTAAAAATTTGTTCGAACAATGTCTTCTGGTGTATACTAGTTTGTATAGGGCTTGATCAACTAGTTTCTTCCAATGGGATCTATCTGGGGGATTTGGAGCTTTCCATTTGAAAGTGATACATTTCTTAGTGCATGCCAGCAATAGTTGATGGAGAAGAGTAGGATTAGACTTGGGTTTAGGTAGCCAAGTCTGTCCAGGATAACCAAACTTTTAAAAAATTTGTCTGAACAACCTCTTCTGGTGATCTATCTGGGGGATTTGGAGCTTTCCATTTGAAAGTGATATATTTCTTAGCATATGCTAGTGGTATGGATATTTATGTTCTCCACTCTAGTTGGGGTCAGATCATGTACCTGTTTAAGCAAGGCCCGATGCTGGCTTCTATTAGCCTCAATGGGAACTGCCTTACACTTCACTTCTGGTACAGGGATTTCTCAGCCTTATACTTCAACAGGCCAGGAAGCAATTCCCATTTAAATGAATGGTAGAGAAAACCCTCCATGTTCTATTAGTCTTACTAAAAATGGTAGGCATAAGCAGAAAATCATGTCTGTTATTGCAGGCCCCTATGCCTGCTATCTTTGGGATTTATATAACAGAACAATAGCTTTAACAATGCCGTGATTTGCAGAGTAAGCCAGCTATAAACTTACATATTTTAACCTGACAGCATCTAACAGCTTATTATGAACCTTCTTCATGTGGCTTCTGTCAATGGGTTTGACAAAAGGAGTCATTCTTTTTGCAGCCAGAAGAGACCAGCAGAGATTCTTATCTAGGAGAGATAAAGGAAAACTGAGCCTGATTTATGAGCCTAGTAAGTCCATGGTATTAGTGCTAGTCTTAAAGACACCCTCAAATATTTTCTCCCACCAAAGGTGTGGGCTAAAAAAGCCCACATTTCAGGTTGGGGGGTAACAGTTTTTATTTTAAAATTGCCCCCTAACAGTTCTATGACACCCACACCAGGGTGGAGTTCGATCGGCCATGTTGGGGCACATGCATGCACATATTGAGCGAATGTGATGGGAGAACAGGGAGCTCCCTCCTGGTGTTCTAGCACTAGCGAGGTCAATTTAAAAAAGAACAAAAAACTTCTGTTACTTGCAAAAACTGCAATAATAAAATATTTTGAGGAGAGCACTCAGAAGCAGGTCTGCTGTGATCAAGCTTTATTCCAAGATTACAAAAACTGCTTAGCTGTTGGCAGGAGGGTCCCAGCTGGTGCAGAAACAGAGGCTATGGTGAAAACAGGACCAGAGATGTCCACCCCCTTGTTCTGCCAAGCCCACACCCTTTTTTGACTTGCTCTCCTGCTTTAATTATGAAAATATATACATGTATAAATACGAATGACTTCCAAAAAATCTAGAATGCCTGACAGGTCTGTGCTCCATTTCAGTTAAGATCATCAGCACAGAGTGATCCAGCTCTTTCTGAGCCTAGACTTAAAGAGTGGTCAGTATACTTTGGAGCCGTGTAGCCACTAGTCTAATGGAGATACCCCTGCTGTGTCTAAACTATACATCATTTGAAAATCTGTTCTTTATATAGAGGGTTGGAAATAACCTTGCCAAATTGTCGGCCTTATACTGCTGACTGTGCTACTTAAACAGACATCACAAATTGCAACTCATTTAGGGCAACCAAATGAGGACTTTCTCCAGCAACAGATTAGCAGGAAAGCAAAATGGCAGGAAAGAGGAGGACAATAGCAAGCCCTAAGGTCTTTGCAGGCATGAAACATTCAGAAGTCCATATACATTCAAAAAAGTTGAGCTTGGTCAACCTTGGTGCCGAGGGAGGGAGCAGAATGTTGGTTCTGAGGCCATGTTCATGTGAACAATCACACATGAACATGGCCTCAAGATCTTAGGGGTGCAAGATGAGTTTGATTTGTTTTCATAAGGGGTAGATGATTTTCTATGTTTTCTTTTCTAATTTGTTTGGGTTGTTTTGCCTCTTCTGGATCTGATCCATGGGCTCTGGGATTATAAAATCTTGTTTTGTTTGTTTCAACTTTATAATCTGGCAAATATAAACTTGTGGCATGGGTTCACAGAGGACAATTTAAACAAAATGAAAAGAAGTCAAACAAATAGATAGTAGAAGCAATTCCCTTTATACAGTAATTCCATGTAATTATTCCAATTATCACATGATTTTGAAGAGAATCTGCTCTTTAAAGGAACAATGAAGCAGCTGAATAAAGGCACCAGCATCCTGCTGGCTGGATCTGGCCTTTCAATAGATTTTTTTTAAAGTCCTTTCCTCTATTGACTACCCTAATGAATACTGTAGGGTAGAACACAAAGCACAGTTGGTCAATATGTTAATAGAGGCTCCAATTTCACACACAATTTTACTGTGTTTTATCAGAAACATTTAGTTTTTTTTATCTTAACTCACAACAGATCTTTCCTAATGATCAATAAAGGTAAAAAGATCAATACCTCTCCTAGATATGGTGTAGAAGAAACCTAGATAAATATCTTATTTATAAGTATTTATTCTGCCACAATGAGCAGCCTCCTTAAACTTAGAAAAGGTAAGTCTACACAACAGGCTCCAGCCAGTGATGTAATGCATCATCATCATAATTATTCAACAGGCAACTTCTAATCAGTGCAGTTGTTGCTAGTCTTTTTTGGTTTAATCTGCCCTTGAAGGTCTAACATGGCTCCTTTAGTCAACAATAAGGTTAGAGGTGTAGAAGAACATTTCTATTTAAGCCTTTCATCCTGATTTTCACCATAAATGACCTTCACGTTGGGGTTTCAGGTGAATCTAGAAGAGCATGTTCACTTTCTCTCCAAATATCAACCAAATTATCCTTTAGCCTGAGCAACCTCTGCCATGGCTCATTGACTTTCCAAGTCACACGGTCTGAAAGCACTGTACTAGCAGGTCAACAGTTATCACTGATATCAAAACATAGGTACCAGCTGTTGCTCTGTGTGTATAGTAGCAGTTGATTGAGACGTAATACCTATTTCCCTTATAATACTTACCATGGGATATGGTGGAAGAACAAAAATCAAAGCTGCATACCTTACCATACCATATGCTAGCATGCCTTATTAGAAAGATACAGTAGTTTGGATATTGTGTAGATTTGGTAACAGTTCGGATAATCTATAACATCATCATATTGGATTTATATTGTTGTTGACATACCTATACACTTAGGGATAAATGAAGGAAAGGGGCACCAACCATAACAACAGAAACGCAAATTATTTCTGATCAATGCAAATATGTTGTTAGAAATGTTCACCTATTTTTCATTGCCTTTATTAGAGCAAAAAAAACTGATCAACAAGCACTGTCCAACCACACACATGGCTACTTTGATGAATTGTCCTCTCTGTATACAGTATGTGGCACACAGTTTGCTTAGCCGGCACCTAGCTAAAAATAGAAGCTACAAGCATAAAGGTGTTCACAAAATTAGAGAAAGAAAAAGACCTAAAAACCTGGAAAAGAGAAAAGTAAATTTAAAAATGCTCATTTGTTGTAGAAACCTTACATACGGTACCTTTTTTTGTTTCCCTTTCTGGGTTTCCCTTGAAAAAACTGGTATCTTATTAAGGTGTCCTAGATTCTTTGCAGAGCTATACTTGATAAAGGGAAAATGGTAATATTTATATTTTATTCACAATTATCAGAGAGGGCCTGGTATCTTTCCTTCTGGAGCAGACAAGAACCAATGCACTAATTCCTTCACCCAAATACAAATAAAGAAGCACTCTCTTGCATGGACACAATTTAGACTGTTTAAGCTGGCCATAAATGCAAAGATCCGATCATTCGAATCCTGGAACGATTGGACTTCCCCATCTCCTGACCTACCACTAACCATTCAGATCAAATAAAGTACAAAAAGAACATATCAGCCGATGTTCTGCCCCTGACAGCAATCGTACGAAAGTAATGTCCGACAAAGCTGGTGACACTGAAAACCCCACTGAATATCATCCGATCGCCAATACATGCAGAGAAATTCTCGGCAGCTGGGACGAAAAATGTTGGGAAGTTCGGATCTTTGCATCTATGGCCAGCTTTAGGCTCTGACACCCGATAATCAGTCTCTGTATAAGTAGCAGTTGGCAATTTTTAAAAGACAGTTTGCTCCAATACATAAGGGCTTATTTATGAGTAGGAAGGCAGGGTGCAAAGGGCAAGAAACAGATAATTTTTTGCATTTTGCAACCCTTACTGCTCTATTGGGGGAATGCAATATGTTTTGTTAGCACAAAAAAACCTTCACAAAGACCATTGGGAATGTTAGCGACCAAGTTTGCGTCCTTTTTGACCGATTAAGGACCTCAACTGCTTTCTTACAAAGATTGCAACAGGTTATTGTGGCTTATGGATTCTGGTCTGAAGCATTATGTGTATTAGCAGGGCAAAGTTACTGGCCCTTCCCTTCAATAGACAAGTATCTTGCCACTAACCTCCATTTTTACTCTGAGCAGCCACAAACTTCAGTAGACTGCTATGGGGTAGAAGATTATATTCTTTATTGGCTCCACCAATTGTTTCCTGAGAAAATGAAGTGAGGCTATTGGGATATATAGGCAATGAACTGTGCCAGCAGTTTCCCAGGAAAAAAAAAAAAAACAGTAGGTCCTGACCCCTTCTGAAATTGTGTGCATTGCCCCCTAACCACCCACCCAGCCTTGAGAAAAGGAAAAAGGCATGTGCCGGGGGGGCAGAGGGGGGTTGGGATTGGACTGGGGGCCAAAGGGCTTGTGGCTGCAGTGAAGGGCCCAAGTGTTGCAACTATGATGGGGGATAAGGGGTGTGGGGGAAGGCCCTAAAGCAGCAGCCCTTTGAACCCCACAGTCTTACGCTGATATTTTTTAATGACTTAGAAACACATTGAGTTATGGGTGAAGCAGCATTCCAATGGTATGACAGGGTTACTCTGAAATATGTTTGCCAAAAGTTCATCACAGGTTCCATGAGGTTTGAAGGCTACCGCATTTGAATATACTGTACTTGTACCTAATATACTGTAGGTTTGGTCACATCAAGGACAGGTAGAATATTTATAGGAGTTGCAGGTTGCATTGATTCATTACATTGGGAGCTAGATCAACATGCATCCTGAAAGTTTGTTTTGTTTCAATGACTGGCTTGTTTCCATAACAGATAATATATTTATGCATACACAGATGATGCTCCATTTATTTTTAGATGGATGACAGTCTTTTGTATCCTGATATACAGCTTCACAAATCTATAACCCTTCCAGGTTACATACTGTAGCTGCCTGTTTGCAATGTGGGGTTTGAGAATCACAACACCTTAACAAGGTTCATGCAAGATTTATGTCATATTAAGAGAACACTAGCGGAGGCATTTCTCCAGAGCACCTGCCAGATCTCAGCAAACAGTTTTTAGGTACCTCAAATACCACTATTAATAATTCAGGTTCAGCAGTGTTAACAGGTCAGACGCAGACAGATGACACAGGTGAATTAGGAAGACTTTGCGCTATGCTCTGCACAATCATTATGGAAAAGGGACCTCTCTAGAGAAGTAATTTTGTATTATAGATAAGGATTGAATGGGATTCGCTGCAGCTGTTTGTATTTATAGAAAAGGCTGGTTTCTTTTCAGGAATTTCCTACTTATAAGCTCAGAAACTTTACTACTCACTGGTCTGATTCACCCTGTTGCGTTCCAGCTAATTTAAACTGCAGTATCCAACTCCTCATTCTACTGTCATAAGTCATATATATGATAGCAGAAGTCTCGACTATAATTTAGGCTTACCTAGTTGTTTCCATTCTGACAATGCTAGCCAGACATTATTATGAAGATGGATTTTTTCCTTCAGTTTATCTTAGACTTTCCCTTGATGGCAATTACACAATTGGATCTCAACTAGCCTTGCATCCCATACCCTAGTCAGTGATAGGACAAGAAACTATAGACATAACGTGAACTACATGAAGAAGAGGGTTGAAAGCAAGGTGAGATCAGATGGGCTTCTAAAGCCTCCAACATTTGACCGCCCCCCTCAGCTAATAACAAGGTGTATTAATTAGAAATAGTTCCATATTGTTTTCCCCTATATAATATATCTTCTCACTGAGATGTTATTTAGTATTTTTATTGCCGATACTTAGCTATTTTCTTCTTGTATGTTACATAGTTACATAGTTAAATCGGGTCGAAAAAACACCAATGCCCATCAAGTTCAACCCCTCCAATGAAACCCAGCATCCATACATACACACTGAACCCTCCATACACTCATATAAACTATATATACAATACTAACTAAAGATTTTAGTATCACAATAGCCTTTGATATTATGTCTATCCAAGAAATCATCCAAGACACTCGTAAAGGCATTAACTGAATCAGCCATCACAACATCATCTGGAAGTGCATTCCACAAACTCACTGTCCTCACTTTGAAAAACCACCTACACTGTTTCAAATAAAGTTCTTTTCCTCTAGGCTGAAGGGGTGGCCTCTTGTACGATGATCCTCTTTATGGGCAAAAAGGTCCACTGCTATTTCTCTATATTGTCCTCTAATATACTCGTAAAGTGTAATTATACCAACCCTAAAGAGTCTTTTTATCCAGAGAAAACAACCTCAACCTTGACAGTCTACCCTCATATTTTAAGTCTTCCATCCCTCTAACAAGTTTAGTTGCAAGTCTCTGCACTCTCTCCAGCTCATTTGTGCCAAAGCCTTCTATTGATGACATGCTACATGACTATCATTTTTAAAGGTCGACTACTTTCTATACAAACTTTTCCAAAGTTATTTCTTATATAGCCATTGATTATAGGTTTGGTTGATCGAAATGCAGGCTGGTTGATTTTAAAGAAGAGCCCATTCTCAGGCAAGAAAGTCAAATATAGAAATTGTTCCTTAATTAGCAGGGCAGTTGACAACTGTGGAGCAATTGTTTCAGGTTAAACCTTCAACTCAGTCACGATTCTAGCAATCAGAAGGTTAAACAGGTCCTCTTTGTTCAATGGATAAGAAACACTGACTGCTCACAGAGAGTGAATCCACTGACTGCTGGTGAGGAAGGGATTTGGCGGGAGCTTAATAAATTATCAAATGCGTGGAAAGATTTCAAATTAAGCTGTTCATCCAGCAGGACGGAGTCTCATTTTTACTAACAATAGCTTCTAATCCCACACACAAGATGAGATATTTCAAAGAGCAATTACAACTGAAAATTAAAAAATATGTCTAATTGTGCGAGCTAACGCTTTGTCTCTCAGTGTGTAACAAAAGATTCATGCACCTATCAATGGGAAACATTTATGATACTGAATACAATGATGTCCTGCTCCTGAACTCTCATTGTATTCAGATGATTCTTATGCTGGTACATAGCAAATGACACACTGGTAATTACCCCCTTTTGTGCCGTGATACTGTAGGGCTTCAGTTTTCCTTGAGATAGGTACCAAGCACCTATCCCTTGTAGGATGGCAAACTTATATAGTGGGAAAGGACCAAGACAATGCGGTATAAAAACAGATAACAGAAGCAAGGTCAGGGTCACATGCCAAGGTCAAACCAAACAGCAACTCTGTACAAATTGGAAACCAAGGAATAGTCAAATATAGGCTGAGGTCAGTACAGGCAACAGAATGGCAAGGTCAGGAACAGGCATGGGACAGGAACACAAATCCGCCCCACTAGACCACCAGGTACTCTTACACCCACATCTTCTCGTGCCTCTGGTTAAAAGACAGATTATCTTCGGCAGCAGAGGAGGAGTGTACTTCTCCTAGTCTGATCCCCAACCAACCCTAAATCCTAATAGTTGTTCACATTTTAACCCAACAATCCCATGGATTACTATGGGTTTTGGATTATGATGGTACCTCATGGCCTAAAACAGTCTTAGGCTGAGGCCAGATAGGAGACAGCAGATGAGTAGAGTCAACTGAGACACTCACGGGATGTGCCAGTTCTTAATCAATGAGAGAAAAATTATGTTTATATTAATAGTTAGGCTATGGTCAAGAGTGAAGCTATCTCTGAATAGTTTAGACTCAGGGGTCCCCAACCTTTTTCACCTGTGAGCAACATTCAGATGTAAAAAGAGTTGGGGAACAACACAAGCATGAAAAATGTTCCTAGGTGGTGCCAAATAAGTGTTGTGATTGCCTATTAGTAGCCCCTATGTTGACTGTCAGCTTACAGGTGGGTATCTTGGGCAGTACACATAGTTTTTATGCAACCAAAACTTGCCTCCAAGCCTGGAATTCAAAAATAATCACCTACATTGAGGCTGCTGAGCGCAACATCCAAGGGATTGGGGAGCAACATGTTGCTCACGAGCTACTGGTTGGGGATCACTGGTTTAGAGCTCAGGGTTATCTGTTTGGAGACTCTATGGCCAAACATAGTGTTGATGGTCAGATGGGAGATAACAGATAAGGCAGGTGATACTGTCAATTGATACTCAGGTTAACTTAACCTAAAAGTATAAGGTCAAGATCATCAGAGACCAAGGTTTAAATATGTAAAACATGTACCCCATGGCCATGATCATGCCTAAAGGTGACATAAACTATAAAATCCACTCATTTAGTAAGGTTACCGAATGAGTGGATCCTTTCCCTGATTTGCCCACCAAAGGTGGACAATATTGGGCTAATCTGTTCATTTGGCTCTACGGCCAAACAGTCAAAATACAATGACTGGAAAAGGGGCTCTCAGACCGAGGACCGCATCAACAAGGGACACCATACATGATCCAATGACAAAATCAAACCTACTCGATCAACATTTGGATGATTCTTGGCCAGATATTGGTCAGATAGCTCAGTCGGAGGCCCCCAAATAAACTGGCAACTTGGTCTAAAGGACTAAGCCATTTAAATCTGCTCTTGTATGGTTACCTTTAGTTGTATTTAAGAGTAGGTGTTTATCCATGACTTGCTGAAGGAAGTGGTGGAAGTTAACTTATTAGTGACTAACACTAAATACTTAAAATCTGATTATTGATGGTCCACATCAAAACCTTTCTCAGATCAGCAAAGCATTTAACTCCTATTGGGATAGTGTTGGGGAGTAATTCTTATACAGATTTTTTTGCAAAATAGCAATAACCCCATTCTCTGAAAGACATTAATTTGTATCAGCATAAATAATGTCTTCCGTCATATAGACCTGTAGAGCTTAAAAAATCTACTAGTAGAGCTTCAGCATCAGCTCATATCAAATGATTTTGCTTGGTCAGAAATTTGTAGTTCAGCCGCCATCCACCATGATCAGTTATGTTTACTGCTGCCTGTTTGTTCAGATTCACTTGCATTATGTTCATGGAGAGACCTACTAAACAAGAGCGTATATGTTATACATGTTTATGGGGTTGTATATTACTTATTTTTGCATTTTCTGTGCAAGTCCAGGTGGAGTTCTGCTGTGGAAAACTGAATGTGACTATACAACTGTACCGATTCAGTTACATGCTATGTTGTATATAACTATTCTGGACAAACTGTTGAATTGTCTGTTGGTTTTATAAGGTATCCAGTAATGTAAAAAAAAAACCTCAGATATGGGGGAATATTTGAACAAGGACACATTTACTCCAATAATAAAGGTCAATACATGTTCTGTAATTCAACATAAAAAACACAGGTTGCATCTACAGTACATTATTGGTCATTGGAAAGCACCAGGGTTCATTTGCACCTTGCTGAACTGCATCCGCCTCCTGTACAAGAAAGGGGGAACGAGGCCTGCATAAGGCCGATGTGAAGTTAGGCAGGGTCCCTTCCCCCCCTGTAGATGAGGACGTGTAGTTTCGGTCCCTCTCAGCCCCCCCTGCTGGGGGTAGAACAATGGCCTAGGACTTTCGGCGGGAAAAAAGGGGGCGGGCTGGAGGGCCGGGCCAGGGAGCTGTAAGCCAGGAAGGGTTTCTTAAGGAGAGGCAAAGTGGCAGCAAGAAAGATAACTTTGTTTTTTACTGTCTCCCACCCTCCCAGCCCAGGTTAAAAGGAAGAAGTTTACGAAAGACAGTGCTCCAGGGTTTGCCTTGAAGGGGTCAGGAAGGAATTTTTTCATCAGGCTGCTAATTGGCTGAAAGCACCTGAGTTTTTTTGCCTTCCTCTGGGATACTATTATCTGTGTTGGTCAAGTAGGTACTCCCATGATACAGCTGCGGCTCCTAGGTGTTGGCGTCAGTGCGGCTCCAGGAAGATGGATGGTTTTCAGTGAAGTGCAGGCCTACCCTTGGGAAGTCACGAGTGTGGAGCAGACTGCACGGTCTTGTCTGAGTCATGCGAGAGGCTGGGTTAGCGCCAATATTGCACATGATGGGGGAGCAGGAGGATGGGCTACTCGTTGGTCAACAGAGGGTGCTCTGCCCCATGATCCCTGCTCCCTTAAAACGTTTGGTTACGGTATGGGCAGCAGTCCCATGTTCTTCACGAGTATAGGAGCCACAGCTGGTGGTCAGGGTGTACCTAGTCCTTTAAATATAAAATTGTTAAATAAAAAATGTGACCTTTGCAGATTTTGCCACCATAACAAGTCTCTGTGTTTTATTAGGTTGGTGGTAAACACAATCGAAAGGGGTAGGGGGATCCTTTTGCCTATAGGTTCATCGCACTTGGTGTTGTATAGGCTGAACATTTGCAGGGACCCAACCTAATGTTTATTTGCTGTATCATTCCTTTAGCCTAGATCATGGACATGATCAGAATCAGGATCGTCAGTGGCTAAAGTGTCAGCAAGCACATTATACCCTCTCCAGACTGTGATTATCCCACCAGCCCAATCCTAATGATATCCATCAGGAATCAGAGCATGACATCCGCTCGCAAGAGCAGCAAAGACCACAGGCAGATGGTATAATTACTCCACGTTTCCTCAGCTTGATTTCTCTAAGGATTTGTAGTGTTTCAATTAATTGTATCCCAGACTTAACCCTTTTGCTGGAGTGCTTTGGCACACTTAACTTCCTTAGGCATGCAGAGTTCAATTAGGTCAGATTGCTCCTGGGGTTTACATGCAGAAACACTGAATTTGTACTTAGATGAGAATGCTTGATGTTCCCAGTCTTCTCCTGGCTAACCTAATACACCCTTCTTAAGTATATCTGACTTCAAGTAAAAAAAAAATTATAGGATATGGATAAACAATGTCTGTCATTTATTTTCAATTTTAAAACTTCACACAGCAGAAGGGAAGGAAGTATATGACAGACCCAAGCACAAAGAAGGCAGGGGTACCTGCTTATATTCATATCCAGTCCACGTTCTTGCTGTGGAAAGCCTATAATCCCCATTAGGGTCATAGCCCACCAGTATTAACCCAAGCCTATGTTCCGGGTCAACCGCTCATGACCTAATTTCAAAAGGGTTGTTTTCTATGACTTATGGAGCTTAGGAAGCCGAGACAACCCCACTCCAAATAGGGAAAATTGCTAGCAAGCTGCTGGTTATCTGAGGACATACAGTAGAAGAGTCCTACATTGTTTGAACTCTTGGGGTTAAGAGTATGAATTATTATTATTTTTTTAATAATTCCACCTGACAGTTGACGTGAATGAATTATGATTGGCTGAAAAGGAAGTTATTCTTGGACACATGGCAAAACCATTTTAGGGCTACACAAAATGCCAGAAGACCTCAATTTCCCCTATTGTTCTGAACCTGCTATAAATGGTATTATTTTTACTGAATCTGGGATGGGTATCAAGGTATCAAGTCATATCACTGTGCATTTTTTTTCTAGTAGATGTTAGGGTTAAAACATCCATCATATCTTCTGATCCATACAATGCAGCCACCCATATTGCACACTGATACAGCCAAAACTGTACACTATTCAACTGGATGACACATTTCTCTTTTAGGTTATTCCTTCTAAATGAGTTAAAATGGACGTAGGCCTACAAATCATTTTTGACATGTTTGTCACCAAGCAAGCTGAACACATACACACAGCTACCAAGATAGAGATTTGAGCTAAATTGAGTGCTTAATCAGGCTGTTTTGCCTACTACACATCTTATTTAAGTGTGTAATTCAGTACTAAAAATATCGCTAAAATCATGCAAATCGGGTAAGATGCGCCGGGAGATCTCCACAGCTTCTTACCTCCCGGTCAGAGTTTGATGGTGCGCGCACTTCCGGATTCTTCTAGAAGTGGCGTTGGCATTCAGCACCGATCGTCTTGACGCCTGCATCAAGTCACAGGCATCATGACGTCATCAGGATGCGTCAAATTTGAATGTTTGTTGCCAAAGACTGCTTAAAAAAAAAAGACCGCCCCCCCAAAAGGGCGTCGGTGAACACCAGAACCCACAGGGTACTCCTGTGCATCTGCAAGGTACAGTCACCGACCAAGGTTCCTGACAACGTGGTCATATGCAGTGGAAGGAACACACCCAGTTCTAGATTCTGCTCCTTAGTGGATTCGCTAAAAAGCCACTTACATCTTCACAAAGCCACCACTACAGCCACCAGTTATGGTTTCCACTTGGCTGGTATTTTACCGGCCTGTCCGGTAAAAATGATGGCTGATCCCAATGTTATTAATAGGGAAAAAAGATAAATATATATGAAGGCCGGTATTTTTTTTCCATAAAAGGTGGCAACCCTACAGCCAGTAGCTCAGGATATTGCTCTATTTGTCATGTTGCTTTGTGTTACTATTTAATACTGTATGCAATTCATTACAATATCATTCTTTGTTTTAACTATATCTCATTTTATTTGTTACAGTTTCGCCACTTCCTAATATTCCAGTAAAATCTACAGACTTCACTATCAGTCTCTTTATTGGAGCATAGGGAGGTGTTTAGCTGCATGTCAAACTACACTCTGCTTCGGGGCTATACGTAGTGATGGCAAAACACACAGTAACACAGAAAACTTGAGGGAAAAGTATGACTTTCTAATAAAGCTACAGTTTGATAGATTTCCTTAAATTTCATTTCCATTTGGTCAGCCAAATCCCAGTGATATCGGATTATGCATCCTGGTCTACGAGACATCACTTCTCTTTGGCTAATTGGATTGTACACAGTGTTGGATTGACCTGCCAGAGAATCAGAGGACCTCTTGGTGAGCCCCAGTCTGAGAAAATTAGCCCTTTCTTAGTTCCAACATGAGTCTATATAACCTCTATATCATTTGGCAATACAGGTATGGGACCTGTTATCCAGAATTCTCTGGGCCTGGAGTTTTCTGGGTGAACAGATCTTTCCATAATTTTGATCTTCATACCTTAAGTCTACTAGAAAATCAGGCAATTTGGTGGCTGTGTTTTTGGAATAGAAAGAGGATCAGAAGTAAAAGACAACAAAATACAGATACTTTCAGAGGCGGCCATGCCGGTCAGGCGCCCTAAGCAGCCCAGGTGGTCAGCTAGCCCCCCATCTCCGTTTCTCCAGCATGCGCGTCAGCAGTGTTCTTGTGCACTTGCATGTCTGCAGCATTCTTGTGGGCATGTGCGTCAGCACCATTCACCGCCGCAAGTCTAGTTACCACCATGGATGTCATATAAGCTCTCAAGCACCAGGGCCACACTCTCGACGGATTTGGCGGCTAAATCTACTCCTCTCCCTCCCCCGGCTACTGATCCACTCTCACCCAAAAGCTTTCAAGAACTGTTGTTGCTTGTGTGCATGCATGCATGCAGCAGCATTCCTGTGCGCCAGCACCGTTCACCAACACAAGTCTAGGTAGAAGAGGTAGCTGCCCAGCGCCCCCCCCAGTCATTGTGCCCTAGGCAGCTGCCTCTTCTGCCTACCCCTAGTTCCGGCCCTGCATACTTTGTACAAACTTTATAACTAAAAGTGTCTTTTTTTAAGAAAGTTACAGTTCAGTTGTGTAAGAATATTTTTTCAGGGGGTTATATATTTAGAGTGCTGGGGCTAACTTGTTTAGTATGTAAATTAAGCCTTGCCCACGTGAATGCGGAAAGGTGAGGAGCGGCATTTCAGTTTGTTGCACAGGTATCAGACCTGTTATACAGAATGATCAGGACCTGGGCTTTTCTAGAAAAAAAGGTCTTTCTGTAATTTGGATCTCCATACCTTAAGTCTACTAAAAAATCATGTAAACATTAATTAACCCCAACAGGCTGATTTTGCCAACAATATGGATTAATTACCTTAGTTGGGATCAAGTACAAGATACTGTTTTATTATTACAGAGAAAAATAAAATAAATGTTTAAAAAAAATGAATTATTTGATTGAAATGGAGTCTACGGGAGATGTCTTTCCAATAATTTGAGCTTTCTGGATAATGGATTCCAGATAATGATACCCCATACTAGTTATATAGCACTAGCACTACTGGAATACACATTGGGATTGTACAATTTAATAATATAGAATATAACACACAGGGAGAACAAACATTTTAATAAATAAATGTTGATGAGTTAAACTGGCATGTTTTACTTTGCCGAAAAAATTCACAAGAATTTAGCAAAACAGCGAAAGCTTACAAAATACAGTAGAGTCAATGGAACAGCATCTATTATTATACCGTGTTTTTCATTAAGCAATATAATGTACCTTGTTAGAGAAGCAGTAATATAACTGTTCTTCATAGGAATGGAAGGCTCCCAAACACAATGTCTGGATCGCTCCTTAGATAGACAGGATGAGTGTTCTGATCCCATTAATATGGAAGTGAAGGGACACATAATATTGATGCACATTTACATGGCACAGAAGGCAGTGAAAAATTTTGGAGCAGATACATGACACTGCCAAAACTGTGAATTTTGACATGGAACTGATCTGGGGAGGAAAGTTTGTTCATCCCTATAAATAAGTATAAGTGTCATGTGCTAAGTGACATACACAGTCCCACTTCTGTAGATCTTAAAATACAAATAGGACAAAAGTGCTCAAATGGTTTGGGCATTGGCCCTTAACTGGGCAGATAATGTTCAAGTACTCCCAAAAGGTAAGATCTGAATTTATTTTTGAAGAGATTGAAAGTGTTCCCTATGGAGGAATTCAGGTTGTAATGAGGAAAGAAGCAGTGAGATAGAAAAGTCTCAGATGAGAATTGGCAGTGGATTGTGTGAAAAGATGGTGGCTTTGAGAGGAATGAAGGAGACACAACATACAGAGATAGAATTGAGACAATATATTGAGGAGCAAAGGAGTGAAGAGTGTTGGATATCAGCAGAAGAATTTTGTTTGTAATCCTAAAAAATAATCCATGATAAAGATGGTTTTCTCCTAAGAGGGATCCTGTTCATCCCTGTTAATGTATCTTATGATGTTTTACCATATATACTGTATCTTGCATGCGTCTCCTTATAGATTAGGCTAGCTAAAAAAGTATTCCTGCCTTTCATCCCTTCACTAAACACTTTCCTCCTCCTTGAGCTTCACTTTAAAGTTTAGAAGGACACGAAGGTAAACGTAAGAGCTTGTGAATGTAAACTCATCCATTTCCCAGGACGGCAAAATATAACTGTCCTGTCTACAATTACAAAACAGTTATTAAAAGGCTAAAATAGAGCAAGTCTAATATTCACGAAGCTGGAAAAAATGGAGGAGCTTTAGTAAGTCTTGATCTTCTAAGACACCAATGAGCAATTCTAAGCTCAAAAGGACATTCAAATGATAAAGAGCTCTGAGGCTAATGTCTTAGCTCAGAATTCCAGAAGACTAACATCTTTCTTTGTAATATGTCTCGCTGCTCAATGTGTCACTAGGTATGTCTGGCGTGACCTTGTGGGCACATAATTGTCTTACATGGATCATTTCAATTGAAGCACATTAACATAGGAAACTTGGGAGATATGCGCAAAGAAGGATTACCTGGGTCAGGGAAAGGTTTAATTTGAAAGCCATATCAACCTTAACCCTTCCACAGAGAGACAGCAAACAATGACATAATCTGACAGCAGATAAAGCCTCCTGCCCTTTCTTCACCTGCTGTTAATTCTGAGACTCTGGCTCATTTCATGAGCAGGCAGGCATATATTAAGCACAGTTTTTAGCTCAATCAACTTGTTTTCCTTCAGCCTGTCTGCTTTAGGGCTTTTGAGCACCTTTTATGTATGCTCTCAACTCAAAAATGACACCACATTTGCTGCAGAACAAATATTGGTGTCCAGAGATCTGTGATCCAAGGTCATATGTATTAAAATAAAATATTACTCAGCCACCGATGTCTTTGGGCTCCAAAAGTGACAAAGTAAGTTGTGTTTTCATTTAAAAATGTACTCTCTTTAATGACACAGCTTGTGTTAAAGACCTGGTAAATTATATGGTGGCACAGCTGCGGCCGGCCCATGGAGCCATAAACGCTGCTTCTAAAGGTGAGGGAATGGGAGGCCTGGCTCTAAATCAGATACTGAATGGACTGAAAGCACTTCCTCAGCTATATTTAAAGTCTGAAAGCTAAGTAAATAGCATTGTGTCATTGTATGGAACAAGGACGCACAGATTAGTTAATAGATCTCCATTACAGCATAGAAATCTTTATAGGGAAGAATGTACAAAATGCAAAAAAAAGCAGGTGCACAACCAAATTTTGTTTGCTTAAAAGCTCTTTGCCTCCTCCTAGCTGCACATGGCTATGTTACATACTCCAGGAGTGGAACATGGATGAACTGTAGACATTCCCAGACAGAAGTGACATTATACATTACCTAGTCAGGAACACCAGAGGGGTGGTATGCTCAGGGCAGGTGTGTTCTCCCTTGAATCTACAGTATCTTGGATTCAAATAATGAATCTACAGTATCTTGGATTCAAATAATAAGCCAAAAAAATGAAAAAGCTTTTTTGAAATTTACATTTTTGTTTGTTTCAAAGCGTTAAAGGTTACCAGCTAGTGGTCTGCATCCTGTCCAGTAGAAATGGTGAGATTCGCCCATCACTATTGCTTTCCTTCAGTACTGTGGTCCCTTTACTTTTGGCCAGTAATGCCTATCAACCCACAAGGCAACTCTTTTCAGCTATCTAGGTATTGCTATCTTATGCTACTAGAAAGTACTGAGACAAGAATAGTCCAATTTATATCTTACCTTGTTTGTGGGGTTCCTGCTCCCTGACTTCTTTAGATAGGCCGCCCCTCTAGGGCAGGACTGTTTACTCAGCCTTGTTGACACCAGGCTCCTCAGCACACATTCACTGAGGTTTAGAAGATGGAGGTCAACAAAGAAGCACTGTCCCTTCTAAATTGCTATATCAAAGCTAACAGGAAGTGTTCACTGACTCTATGGACCAGTAACAAAGATATTCCAATTAGGTATTTACAGGTAGATACAGTTATTAGGAACTAGAGGATTTGCAGCTTTTAGGGGATTTCCACATTGAACCACATTGCCCCAAGAACTGCCCCAAAAAGTAAAAGATCTCCTAGACATGTATTTTTCCTATGAGTTCTGATTTTTTCTACCCCAACTTCCTCTGTCCTGATACATTTATATTATATGAATGTATTAGGTCAGAAGAAGTTAGGGTAGAAAAAGTGTTCTACAAGTGGCATGCTATATACTATATATGAATCATATACAATATATAGCATGCCACTTGTACTGATGGGTAAATTTGTCTCATTTCACTTTACAGAAAAATCTGTGGGCATCAAAATAGACGCCAGCGTCAAAAGGGGGTTTGTGACAAAACTGACGCCAGCGACAATTTGACGAGCAGTAAAATGAATAGGCGTGTGTTTAATTGTTGCTGGAGTAAAAAACAAAAAAACGTTTTCGCTGGTGAATTTTTGCAGAAAATTCACAAGTTTATTCGCCAACGCTGGAACGATCAAATTCTGTGCGAATTCGTGCCAGGCTAATAAATTCACCCATCACTAGCCACTTGTTTAACACAAAGGGGTCACTGTGAACATTTGATATAATGGATTGATCAGCTTGCATATCTGTCCAGCACCTCAAATTCAAATTCAATTCAAATTCAAATTTTATTAGTCACATACACAATCATAGACAGTACGACATGCAGTGAAATGTCTGTGTAGGTGCGGTACCCTGTCTACTAGTGCCCTTATCTTGTCTTCGTCTACCCCAAATCAGCACAATTAGCCCAATCTTTAGAATGCTATTGATAAACAATGCAAATAATTCTAGCATAATAGCAAAGAAGCTGTGATTTACCAATACTTGCAAATACAGTTTTCTTGTTACTGCACTTCAGTGAATAATGACATCAGTTCTATGTGAGTGTAATTCATTTTATCAGGTTGAAAGGATCAATTGGTTCCGTGTCCAAGGTACACAAGTACAAGTAGGAGTCTGTATCAGAGCAAAGTTGTGGCCATTCTTGCTCTTAAATGCATAAATTACTCACGTAAAGGCTTATTTATGAACAGTTGAATTTTAGTGGTTTTAGAGGTTTTATAAACCACAATTAAACTCTTTTAAATGCACTGCAAACTTAGAATGCTAATAGATAATGTAGGAAGGGGATTATTTGTTTTGTATGTTAATTGGCTAGGGCTTAAAAGCTCCCTGCTTTCTCACTAGAGCTCCTGGGTGAAGTTTAAGTGCACAATGGTCTTGTTACTCAGTCATATTGTCTACTGGGGGCCTTGATTTTAAATGCACTACAAACTTATAATGCTCAAACATAGTGTAGGACTCACGTACAATGAGGAGCCTTGACGTGGCACGTGAGCTTACATTTTTTGGCCAAAGTGTGGTACTAACACCTAATTTTTTGTAATAATTCTTTTTAAAGGAAAATTGAGCGCTGCCCATTTTTCTCTTCCTTTTTTGTGCACAATTAAACTCTATTCTTTAAAACTACGAATGCCATGGAATTTATTAAAAGTTCTGATTATAAAAAAATACAAATGGAAAAAAGCTGAAAGATTCGCTAAACAAATACAAAAAAAATCTAGTTTCTTGGACAAATACTAGCTAGTCGAAAAAAATTCCAAAACCTCTAAAGTTTTCAAAGTCAGAATTGATTTAAAATGGTCTAATAGGATCAGTGCAGCTCCCACTGATTTCTTTAAGACCTTGCTAGCTTTTACGTGGCGCAGTTTTGCATTAGATGTTTTTGTGGTTTCAACACTAAGCGGGTGTTTTATCTAGGTTCAAATTTGAATTCTTGCCACAATTCATATACAAACCCACAAATTTGAATTATATTTTCAAAAACTCGAATGTCTTAAGCTAAAAAAAACTTGAAAACCCGAATGTAAAAAATCGGCATCTAAAAGTTGGCGAGGTCATGTAGAAGTCAATGGGAGTTGTCCTAGGCAAAATTCAAGTAATTTTTTTGTTCAAGTTTTTGTTTTGTTTCGAGTTTTTGAGTTTGTAAACTCACAAATTAGAGTTTTTAAGGCTATAAAATTTGAGGTATTCATTTTTTTTTCACGCTTATATTCAATCGAGTTTTTTGCATTCAGATTTCTTCATAAATAAGCAAACATTCCAGCTTTTTTTTTAATTATGAGTTTATTCAAAGTAGAAAAAAAACTCTAAACCGCACAAATTCAATTTCTGATAATTATGCCTCCCCATGAATTTCCTGTAAAATTTTTAGCTTTTTAGAGAGATACAAAAAACCCACACCCTAAATTGGCCCCTTAGGGCAGAAACACGCGCTCAGATTCGGGGTGATTAGTCGCCCAGCGACAAATCTCCTCTTCTTTGGGGCGACTATCTCCCTGAACTGCCTCCTGCCAGCTAGAAGTCACCCAAAGTTGTGGAAACTTTGGGCGACTTCGGAAAACGAAGTGCTCCAAGTGCCATCCCGCCGGCGATTTAGATTCTAGCCGATGAAAGGCAGTTCAGGAAGGTTAATTGCCCCAAAGAAGAAGCAATTAATCGCCGGTCGACAAATCTCCCAAATCTGAGCATGTGTCTCTGCCCTTAGGGGCAGATTTATCAAAGGTTGAGGTGAATTTTTGAATGAAAAAAATTCGAATTTTGAGCAATTTTTTGTGTACTTGACTAGGGAATATTCCAAATTCAATTTAAATTGAAAAAAATTTGAAAATTCGAATATCGAGATTTATCATGTACTTCGACTTCGACCATTCACCATCTAAAACCTGCCGAATTGCTGTTTTAGCCTATGGGGGACCACCTAGAACTTATTTGGAGTCAATTGGTGAAAAATAGAAGTTTTTTTGGGGAAATATTTTGAATCGAGTTCAATCAAATGTGCTATTCCTTTAATTTGAACGAATACGGACCTATTCGAAAACTGACCTATCTGACCCAAAAAAACTTTGACTTAATTTTTGGTTTGTCTTTTTGAATTCGAATTTCGCAGAAATTCGACCCTTGATAAATATGCCCCTTAGTGTCTTTGTTCTAGTTTGAAGATTTTGGATCCACCAAATCTCTTTCTCTCCTCCAGACTGAACTGGGCGGGTAATACCAACACATTAAGGTGTAAGGAATGAGAATCAAAGAAGGGTGACAGTACCTACACTTTATTTTCTGTCTATAAAAAAATTAAGTATATGTTATAAACAGTCCCTGTGTTAGCCAGTAGCGAAGGACACAGTTTTTAATTTAGAAAGTCCTAAGCATCAGCAATACAACTCAAAATAATGGTACAGATTCTAACAAGGATCACACGCCGCTACTGTTTTTGCCATTATAAATTAAGGCCCGGTTTAGTTACAGAAGTGCATGGAAGGTATTAGTAATGATTACAAGTGAAAGTGGGTATGACAGAGACTATTACATACATTAAATGATTCAATAAAGGGAATAATATTTCAAAGAGACAAAAAAAGAACCTGATTAAAACCGTCAGGGCAACTATCACAAGACGCTGCTGCTGCTTTTTTTTCTTTTAAAGAACAGGTGGTGGTTTACAAATGTTACAGAATAAACCCCAAACACACAATAAGAAAATGTTCTAGTTGGAATATAAAATTAGAACAAGTGTGCAATTGGGAATAGAGCTTTACAGCCAGAAAGGAATTTGAGTCCTGAGCCCCTCTGTATATATAACAGTACAATCCAAAATTTTAGGCTTCGTGCTTAATGTAGATGGACTCCAAACTGATACTGTGGTCTGCACTCATTGCATATAAAGTTTTTTATTAATGTACGCAAATGACGCAGTTATTACGCAAATAACTTTTTTTTTAAATCACAAACATTTGCCTCTTACAAGCAACAGCTAAGAGCTCATCCATGCCCTCATCCTATACCACTTAGACTACTTCAACTTGCTACTAACCAGGCTGCCGATCTCAAATCTGTCCCTATTAGACTCTGTCTTAAATTCAGCTGCTAGCATTATGGTGTGTATAATGCAGTGTTACAACCACAACCACTAGCTTGGAGGCCTGTTTATTAATGGTTGCATTTTAGTGGTTTTAAAAACCATGATTAAACTCTATTTCTCTAAAACCACTATTGCCATGAAAGTTATAAAATATTCAAATTTAAAAAGTAGGAACAGAAAAAAATGCTACAAAATACAAAAACCTCTAAAACCTCAAAAAATTGATTTTTTTCAGGTAATTACTAGTGGGGAAAAAAATCTGAAAACCTCTAAAAGTCCAAATTGATTAAAAATAGTCCCATAGGATCAGTGCAGCTCCCTTTGATTAAAAAACCCACATTTCTTAGATTTTTGAAGACATTTTAGAACCCACCCACCCACTTAGATTGTGAGCTCTATGGGACAGGAACCTCCTTCCACTTGTCTCTTTAATACTTAACACTAAGGGGGTTATTTATCAAAATCCGAAATTTTCTTTTTATTTTCTTAGAGATGCAATGAAATCGTGAAACAATCCGAATCATTTGATTTTTTAGCATCTGTCGTTGAAAACTGCAACTTTTTCAGATTTGATGCCCGAAACTTTTTTGGGTTTGATGCCGAAACCACAAAATCGAATTATTGAACAACACAGTTCAGGATATCTTCAAAATGTCAACGGGGCATCTGCCATTGACTTCTACATGAACTCGGCAGGTCTGAGTTGGAGTACTTTTTATATATATATATATATATATATATATATATATATATATATATATATATATATATATATACGTATACGTATATATATATATATATATATATATATATATACATTCAACCAAATTCATGCTTTATCTGTTAACTCCGGTTGCTTCAATCTCAAACCACTTTTAGCATTAATTCCCTGACAGAGAAGCTATTCCATTGTAAATTAGCTAAGAACCGATTTCACGAATGTGGAAAGATTTAGATTTTGCCGCTGAGCAGTTCACAAAAGCGGCGATTATTGACAGATAGAAATGGTTAATGGTACACTGAATTTCATGTATAGTAGAAGTTGCCCTTTGCAAGAGCCTCAGTAATAAATGCTTTCATGTTGGTGTGTGCAGAGATAGAGGTTTACATGGTGCCTCTGTCACAGTGAGATATTTACAAGGATAGTTCACAGTCAGAGGGCGGGTCCCATACATATCTGTCCATGTGACACTTGCTCTGAATCTGGACTCATCTTCCCTGTGGCACCAGGGGCCATCGAGTATGTCAGGACCACCAATTATCTGCCAGTAATTTCCCTTGTTTCCTTCCAGAGGAGCCGATGATGTGCCCTTGCTCTCTTCCAAAATGTGTCTCTGCTGACAGAGCGGTGATTGTTTCAGGTTACCCAGCTCATGAACATGAAAAATACTTTAGGAAGAATTGAGGGTAATTCTGGCATGATGGGCTACATTAGTTTAATAATGTGAAACAAATGAAATCAAACCGAATTTCATTATTTGGGTGGTATTTAGGACATTGAGATTGGCATATTAACAAGAGGGCAAAGCCCGAGGCCGATATCATTTGCCCACTGATTTCTGCACAGCAATGGCATGCATTTATGTAGGTCAGAAGTGATGACATCCCTGACAAGTGTAGAGTGTCTCAGTGCTGAATAATGTACAGTAGGTGGGGGTCAGTGCTGAAAGAACAAAGAAAAATACTGTAGGACATTAGGTGGAAGTCATTACGCTGCTTACTCAAAAGAAACTCCATCTATAGATTTCAGTTGCCTCCATTGACTAAATGATCATTTAAAATATGAAAATAGTTATATTGTAAGTATTAATCAAACAATTACATTCTTGCCTAATGGCCAAGTACCCCCAAAACCACTCAATACATAGTAAGCCTGCAGGATCCACAACAAACACTTTTTTCACTTTAAAGCAGTTTAATCAGACACAGGGGTGACTATTTCAGCACAAAACATAAATCATAAAAATAAATCCTGCCCCCTGGGCAATAACTTCACACATTTGAAGAATTACCTCACTAAACTGAGCCCTGTGTGGACTACCAGTAAGAAACACTTGTTGGGGTCATCCCTATTTCTTTTTTGGGGGGGATTGCTCAGCCTCAGTGTCTCACAATGGTTCCAGATTCCCTTTTGATCTTGTACTTGTTTACTGGTAACACACAATGCAGGAAGATCAAAGACCCTGACATTGACATTTGATGGCCTCAGTGGGGGAATATCTTATCTCCTCTATACCTAAAGCTGGCCATACACTGACTAATAAAACCTGCTGATTTGGTTCCTTCAGACCAGCAGCTTATTGGCCCATGCATGATATCTGGGAGGTTTGAAAATCCTGTTGAGTGAGGACCTTATCACCTGTGTCCTTGTTGGAAAAGTGTTCAACAAATGTGCACCTTAATCAAAAGCCTTTAGCTTTTATTTGTCAGAATGTGTTCAACTGCTTTGGAGCAGCCATGCTCATCTATGCCATGGATTGTTAGAGTTCAATGGGAGCATAGATCTCTAACAGCCAACCAAATTGTTTCTCATAAAACTTTAGAAGTCCTATTAGAATGTGGATGGTGGTCCCCTATGGCTACATTAAATCTTATTTATTTTACAGGTATGGGGTCCGTTATCCAGAAACCCAATATACAGAAAGCTCCAACTTACAGAATAGTTGTCTCCCATAGACTCCATTTTATTCAAAAAATCTACATTATTAAAAACGATTTCCTTTTTTTTTCCTGTGCTAACAAAGCAGTACCTTGTACTCGATCCAAACTAAGATACAATTAATCCTTATTGGAAGAAAAAACATCCTATTGGGTTTATTTAATGTTTACATTATTTTCTAGTAGAAAATGTATGAAGATACAAATTACGGAAAGATCTGTTATCCAGAAAGCCCCAAGTCCCAAACATTTTGGATAACATGTCCCATACCTGTATTAACTATTTTAGAGCTTCTTAAACAAACACATCATCTTTACTTGTGCAAGGTTAGGGTCAGACTTGGCCAGTGGGAAACCGGGAAAAAATCCAGTGGGCCCAAGCCCTTGTGGGTCCCGTCGGCCCAGACCCACGCAACCCACACAGCTGACAGCCTACTTCTTTCCTGCACTCCTGACCTCCAACCCTGCCCGATCACAATAAGAAATGATGTGCACAAGTATGCACTGGTGGGGGTGGAGGGAGGGTTATTTGCGGCTGAAAAAAAGGGGCCCGAAGGGGGCCAGGGAGGTCCCTAATGTGGCAGCACCAGTGGTCCTCCCCCCAGTCCAACATTTTGAAGAGTAACAACACACTGATTTAAATGTATAAACCTTTTCATTTTATGGTCTCACTCGCCCTTCAAAGCAACTTAAAGGGAAACTGTCACTGTGATAAAAAACTACTGTAGTAGTTGATTAATAAGCTGTTTTTCCAGATCCTCCTGCCGAATGGGCGCTACCTTCAAATGTTTGCTGAGTTCCCTCTCTAAACTGTGCCCCTTGAGTCTTTGTTTATTGCTACAGACAACTTTCTCATGCTGTGAGCCTCCGACTGAGGGTGTCATTGTTATGTTCGGGAGCACTTGTCACTGTGATTTCCCAGGCTGAGATGATCAACATTAATTCTATCCAAATGTACTGTATTATCCTAAATTATTTAAAATAACAATGTAAGTGAAATCAATTTATCAAAACATTGCTGTATATATTTTAAAAGCAATATATGTTTTTTATATTTGTTTTTGACCAAGGCACAAAGAACGCCAGTTTTCGCCTAGATATGACAATTTAAAGTGGATATTGTTTTGTTAAAAATGAAACTGTGGATCAGGCTGTCACTGATATTCAACCTAAAGAGAATGCTAGCCATGTGGAGTCATACAACACAACACTGGAGATGTATATTTTGCTTTATTGATCTGCACTATGCTATAAAGACGGATCTTAACACAAGTGCCCCATGTGCCAGTGTTTATTTTAACCTGCAGTTAGGAATTAGCTGTAAGTGCAATCATGGTTAGCTAAATCTGACTTGAATTGAGAATTGTTTGAGAATTTACAGTTTTAGCCACTAATGCACTTTCAATCAAAGCTCTTATTGTAGACCCTCGCTCTTTGCAGGTTATCAAATCCCACAGAAAAGCCACACAATGGGCTCTTCAAAGGAAGTGCAGAACAGTCGATCCATGGGGCTTTTTGTTCAGTCTCCTACTTGATTCTGAGAATTATTTTATGGCTGGTTTTATAAAGGGCTGTTTGTGAAGGTCCACAATGGTGCAATTTTCTAGCAGAATGAAAATATATATATATTTTTAGTCAATATTTTTCCTAACATTATACTCACTTCAGAGTTCTGCAGAGAAGAAAAAGATGTGATCGAGCAGTAAGTTTGATTTTTTTTTTATGAACAGAATCTTTATTCCTTATCTAAGACAGTAACTAGGGAACATTTTTATTTTTTTTTCTATTCTGTCAGGATATTGAGTATGGACTTTTGCCTTCATCTAAAAGAATTTGGACATCATTCCATCATTCCAGCATTATTCCATCAGACATTTATATACTGTACAACACTAGTGGAAGGATTTGTGCAATTTTACACTTTTCTGTTTGTTTCACTTGAGAAAGGTCACAGTTAGTAACCGAAACTGGCTTTGAATAAAAGTTTATCAGGGGAATGTAATAAAAGTTGATAACGGAAAAACTATTTGCAATGTGAAAAGTTATTCCTTTGCATCAACAAATTTTGCTTCGTGCGAATTTAATATAGCTTTTGCGAACCCGGAAATTGTTTAGCAACCACTCCCGACAGTGGAAGACCGAATTTTATAGTTTGAGCCAATGCGCAGTCAATGTAATAAAACTTCTTAATGAAAAAGTTGTTATGTTTGCTCCAAAAGATTACGACACCTTCAAGCACTTCTTAAGAGTGCACAATTAAAATTTGCAATGCAATAACAGTTTAAGGAACAATATTGCATTGCGAGATGTGGGTCTTTAGTTTATTGTTGTGAATTGTTTTGCTCTTTGCGACTTTAATTACATTCCCCTGCATGTCTTTTTCCAAGAACAGATGAGTGCTAGACTTCAATTACCTTGATATAAATTTATATACATATATCTTCATACCTTAACGATACAAAAAAAATCATTAAATGTTAAATAAACCCAATAGGCTGGTTTTGATTCCAACAAGGATTTATTATATCTTAGTTTCCATCAAGTACAATGTACTGTTTATTACAGAGAAAATGGAAACCTTTTTAAAAATCTGGATTATTTTATCATAAAGAAGTGTAATTTGAAGCATTCTGGGATCACGGGTTTCCAGATAATGGATCCCATACCTATATAAAAAATTAAATCTTTACTCCATCAGAACATTGCAGACATCGCGTTTTAATCTGGGGGGGGGGATCTGGGGACCATCGTCAGGTCATCTGTTATCAAGAAACCCATTATCCAGAAAGCTCCGAATTATGGAAAGGCCATCTCCCTATAGACTCCATTATGTCCAAAAAATCCAAATTTTAAAAAAAATATTTCCTTTTTCTCTGTAATAATAAAACAGTACCTTGTACTTGATCCAAACTAATATATAATGCATCTTTATTGTAGAAAGAACCAGCCTATTGGGTTCATTGGGTTACATTCAATATGTAAATGATTTTCTAGTAGGGATGCACCGATTAGCAGAGATGTTATAACAACAAACATGGAAACAAGAATGAGAACATTTTGGACAAATATCTAACAGAAAATCCGAAAAATCTTTTGAGCAGGCACTCAAAGAAGGCCATATGGCACTCCCACCAGGCAGTATGTTCACAGTGAAAAGAGTTTATTGTGTCCACAGCCTTACGCGTTTTGTGTCATCAACACTTAATCATAGACTATCTTCACAGAGCCATGGCTCTAATATTCAAACAAAAGTGCAAAATATAGGAGCTACGTTTAGTCTAACGATTATGGGGTCCATTTACTAAAGTGTGGTAAATCTGACTTTAAGTTTAAGTATGTTATCGCTGAGAATATTTTTACACCAGAATATTCGCAGCGACTAAGTTTACTAAACAGCGACACGCTCAGAAGTCATTGCGATCACTTGCGGTAACTACGTTAAGGAACCAGCTTACGTTAGCGGTAATTTTAGCGAGTTGCGAATTTTCGGGCGAAAAATTTAGTTTTTGTGAATATTTATGCTATAAAATAGGCTTGTTTTATGGCAATTTCTACTGTGACATTTATGGCCAGAAATGCACCTTCAAAACTCATAAACTTTATTGACTGATGATTATACCATCCAACAACATCACCAGAGTAACACCAATCAAACATGTCTGCATCATATAAACCCTTCTGCCAATAGAATCATAGGAACAAGAAATGATACCAGTCCATCATTTTGCTTCATAGAAATGCACAGTTTAATGTAGCCAATCACAATGAAACCAAAAAAGTGTGGAGACTGACGAATCCTTGGACTGTGATGCCGCTGCCAATAATACGCCTCTGAGCTGAAACTGCTGCTGTTGCAACGGATAGAAGCAGAAGCCAAAACATCCTGTCAGCAATAGCTACAGATCTGTCTCCTGTCAGCAAAGAATGATGGGTAAAAAAAACAGTATTATGGGATATTTCCTACCCCTTGAGAATTTTCTGGCGAAAAAAATACTTTTATGCCACTACATAGGTGGCAGTAAAAGTTTGCGAATATTCTGGCGTTAATTTTGTCTTTAGCTCATTTCGCTGTTCAGTAAACCATGCGTACGTATCGTTATTTTCAGCGAATGCGATAACTGGCGAACAATTATTCTTGCGCAAGAAAATTCGCAAATTTATATTTACTGCAGGTTAGTAAACTGGCGATAACATATTTGGCGAAAATTCTGTATATATATTGTGCAAATATTTTTAACGCACTTTAGTAAACGGACCCCTATATCACTTAGAGACAGTTTGCTCCAACTTCAGAAGAATGTTAGTTGTACCCTTACAGCTCAGCAACTTTATTCTGAATTTTGCTTATAGCACTTTATATACTATTTATATATTCTATATACAGTATCTATATGTATCTTATATTATTTTTATACAATCATAGTGTTCTTATAATTGTTTTTCAATTTTGTATTTATTTATGTATTTATATGACACTGTGTCACTTTAAACTTAGCTGAGGTATACCAATATGGCATCACTTAAATTCAGTTATGGAGTACCAACATGGCTACTGAAAAGAGTCAAGGTTCTAAATTTAATCCACACCCTTAGAAACTGAATAGCTATTGGTGCACCTGGGTGAAACTTTCGGATTGGTTGATTGGTTAATTGGTGTATTGTTTTGATTGGTGCACTTGGCTCTGTTAAGATAGCCTATGACTGAGTATTTATGACACAAAACATGTAAGGCTATGGACACAATAAACTCTTTTCACTTTGAACATACTACCTGGTGGAAGTGTGCCTTCTTTGAGTGCCTGCTCCAAAGATTTTTCGGATTGTCCGCTCCCTGTGCTGAGGGCGGTGCACCTGGGCCTCTTCCTTGATGTGGTGAGTAATCACTTTCTACCTGGAGACCCTAAACTTCAGATTTATTAAACGTCTAGCAGACCAAAATAAATCCTCTGATTTAGCTATCTGGGTTCACTGTTACTGTCTGCCATTATTTTGTTCTTTATGGTTAGGTTTCTAATGTTGTCAGTCCAACCCCCTGCTGCTGTGTGATTGTCCCTGTTGGCATGTCATCTATGATAAAGAAATTAGCTTGTTCCAGCCCTTACAAATGGGTTGGATTGTGTGATCCAAGAGAAAGCATTGTTTTTGGAGATTGCTTATTTAAACTGACATGTTGTACATGCCTCAGGTTATATCACATGTAGTTGCAGAATGTACAAATGTATGTTGCAGAAAAGTAATGTTTGACATTAAGTCAATGTGTATCAAACAAGTGAAAGTGTACCAAACCTGTCCTTATCTCCTATCAACAATTCATCCAAATATCCAAAGGGCAGCACCATTGGAAGTTTTAGAGTTTAAAACATGTGTTTGGTCATCAGGATGGGGTTGAAAACCAGAACTCTAAGGTTAGAGCCACACGGGGGCCTTAATCATCTAGCCAAAATCAGATGGCAGATTTCAGCCCTACTGCGGACAGTAGCCTCCTCTCCCTTCTGCATTGAATTCAGTTCCAGATTTACTGGGTGGGCACCCCAAGGCCATGAGGTCCTAGCACCCGCCCACACTAACCCTCCCCCCGAGAGTGCACACGCGCATGTGCCGGAGCAGAAAACTGCTGGGCGGCATGTCATCCCTAATATATTGCTGCCTTTTTGGCCTTGTTAGGTCCAGGACTTGTCCAGGCCTTGTCCAGGCCTGCTTGAATTGGCACATCGCAAACAAACTTGATCAGATTTTTGGTCAAAATGCAAAGAATTTTGGCTCTATGAAACCCGCCTGTTCGCACCAAGAGGAGGATACTGCCTGTGGTAGGGCTGAAATCAGCCAGTGGATTTTGGCTAGCTGATTTAGGCCCCCGTGTGGCGCTAACCTAGCTGATTTTGGCTCCATGTGTAGCCCAAGCCATTAGGGTTTTTTTTTGTAATATAAGGAGCAAAGTTCTTATTACCTATTGCAACCATCAGCAGGATTTATTGGTCAGGTCATCTGTAAACATTTCATTGGTTGCTGTGAGCTATGGGCATACTTTCTGCCTTTTATCAGATATGAGGTATGGGACAGATTTATCCCTCTTCAACTGTCCATCTTCAGGAACTCAACTCATTTCTTTCAGCAGCTGTTTGCCTGAATGGGAATGGATGAAGATTGATATGTGGCACATTTATTAAAACTCAAGATCACGTTTTTCAGTCACTCAAGAAGATGTGATCTTACTAGAGATTTATTGACTGAAAAAAATCAAAATTGAAAGTTGAAATTTCCAATGAAAATACTTTTACAAAATCAATTAGAGGTTCAATTAGAGTATTCAAACTATTTTATTCATTTGAAGTGGCAGAATTAGCAAATTTTTTTGTTTAGCAACATAATGCAATTGAGTTTTTTCCATTTTCAAGTTACTTCATAAATATGTTAACAATTGGGGAAAAGATGTTTCTAAAAACTGAAACTTAAAAAAAATCTGCCAGCTACTGTATATTCAAACTCTTTTTCATCAATGTAAAGGTAAATGGTTTAGAAACTCTACTTAGGAAGAGAAATGGCTTCAGTATCATACAACTGGGGGGTCCTATGAACACACATAAGCCTTGCACCCCAATCATGAACCTGGGCTGTCTGTTTTTAAGAAGGAGCTGTAGAAAGGAATTAGGTCTTGGCTTGTAGCATTAATATCCCTTGGCAGTTATACTATACAATGAGTTTAATATTTGTATACGATGAATGTTTCATAGCTAGAATTCCCTTTTAAACAACTGGATGTTGCAATGTTCTTCTTTAATTCTGGCATTTCAAGCTAAACGCACCAAATCCATTTATTTGTGGCAAATGCAGCCATGAGTTCACTGGAAACATCTAGGAGCTATTATAGTGTAGAAGACACAGCGCTGTTGCCAACAAAAGATTTTAAATGAATAAGTAAACTGCAAGATTCTACAGTTAGACATAACCTTACAAGCATAAAACCTGACTAAAGAGTACTTTCGGCTTCAGGCTAAATTAACCTTGAAGTTATTATTATCACAATTTCTTAGCACACAGCTGTTTTCCCCTCTCCATTACCTGTCCAGATCCCTAAATGTTACCCCTGCTACAGCCTGCACAGCAGGAATACAGAGTAGTCTGCAATATCTAATAGTTATCAGCATAAGTACACTGTCAGTTAGTATATACAGCTATTGACAGGTGTCCAGCAGTATCTGTTCTACTGAATATTAGAGCAGACAATAACTTATTAAAGCTATAGAATTGTATGGACTTGCTCCTGAAATGTATAAAGACTGAAAAATATTCTTTTGTTTTTGAATTAAAAGCTGTCTGTAGGTTTCTTATTCAGTCTGGGGTCATAAATGAGGGTCTCTGTGCTCCGTTTTGGAGCACAGAGACGTGTAGCTCCTTTCCATAATACAGAAATGACTGCATTTGTCAGTATTAATGCATTAGTGAGTAATGATGGGCAAATTTATTCACCAGGCATGGATTTGCGGTGAATTTACGGATTTCACCACCGGCGAAACTGCTGAGTCAGTGGAAAAATTTGCTGCGACAAAAAAGTTGCATGTGTAAACATTGTCAAGTGCATAAAACTTGTCGCGCATTAAAATTATTTTGATGCCCATTTGGACAAAAAAGTTGCACATGTAAAAATTATCACATGCATAACAATTGTTGCGCATCAAAATAATTTTGACGCTCATTGACTTAATGTGTTTCGTATTTTTCGGCATTTCACAATTTTTTTCAGAGCTTTGCAAATTTTTCGTTGAATCTATTAGTTAGTGAGGCGTTTAAGCATATCTCCTCCCACTCCCTACCGTCTACATCTTTCAAAGGCACAAGGTCAGCTGGCAGATGGTAAAGATAGGGTCCTTCAGCAGGCAATAAGAACAGGGCCCTAAGGCTGAGCGGATCCTCCTGACACTGCTTTTAAGACGTGGTGGGTAGTGATGGGCGAATTTGCCGCGTTTTGCTTCGCCGAAAAACTCGCGAATTTACAGCGAAATTCGCAAAATGGCAAAAAATTTGCAAAACTGCACCAGCGTCTCATTTTTGATGTTGGCGTCCATTTTTTTCGACGCAGGCAAATTTTTGCCAGTGAATTTTTGCACCTGTTTTGCGAATTTATTCGCTGGGGCGAATCACGCAAATTCGCTGCAAATTCGCACCGGGAGAATAAATTCGCCCATCACTATTGGTGGGTTTTTAATCTAGTGTTTAATGTAAAAAGCGGCAACCCCAGGGGGTGCAATACTTTGTATTCCTCACAGGGGCAAGTAAATGAGGCCTATAGTTTGGTATCTGTATTTAATGGACATTCCAAAACCCTATTATGGATCTCAAAGTATTTATAAGGAGTGACGAAGTAAAAGGGTGCGTTGATGCAAGAATTTTGCCACGGCTAAGCATCTCTGGTAATGATTTGTTTTGGTGCTTTTTATGATTAAAGGTTAGCCTTGACCAGCCTATAAAATGTGCTGACCTATAGCTGCCCTTTTACACATGATGGATATTTCCTTTATATTAAAGAAATTTGACATTTACAAACGTCCACAGCATCCCAGTGCATGTGACCTTATAGTATATATTTTTCTTATCCTGTCCATTACCCATTTTAAAATTGTTTTTAAACATAAGCCTTGACTTTCTGAAAGTCCCACCTTTTCAAGTATAAAAACAAACTAGAAGAGATAGCTGCTGGAATCCAGCAATTGCTGACTACAGGTTCATTGGACATGCACTTCAAATAAATACTATACATCCAGTCTGTGAGAAATCTGCCTGGTGGTCTAGTGGGGGTGCAGCGGGGACGTGCGCTTATTCGTCTAGTTCGGCTCCATTGCGCTGAATGCACATCTCTTCCGGGTTCCCGACTTTGACTGTTTCTGGATTTATCCGGAAAGTACCGTACATGACGTTACTGGTTGTCGCAAAATTCAAATATTTAAAGAGCTATCTATGGGAAAAATCATTGCCCAACGTAAAGGTCTTTTCTGAAAATTCTTCTGGTGTTTTCTCTTGTTACTGATCATGCCTGTGCCTGGTTCTCGTCCTGTCTGTTGCCTGTCCTGATTATTGCCTGGTTTTTGTTCTGCGATTCTATGTGTTTGACCTGGCCTGCGACCCCCACAATCCCTACATCTCCTGCATCTGTACAGTACTAACTGTCTGTTACCGACCCATACTGGCTTTTGACTTACTTTTTACTTGTTTCCCATTCTACAACACTACGCTCAGTTCCCTTGCTCGCTCAGAACTCTCTCCTCGGTTCTCCCACAATAAGACCTAGCGGCATCTAAGTAGCGGAGGGCTCCACCTGAAGCCAAAGTCTGCTTTTAAAGGCTGAAGAGTGGGCCAAGACCGGAACTTTGGGGGTTGTTCTGGGTGTAGGATACCCTGCGTTACACAGTTCCATGGACATCTGCTATGCCTTTAAGGTGCACCGACACTGTTTTGAACATCATTGGTCTATATTGTGTAAGAGTTACTTTGGTGCACGGTAATGGTGTTACTAGATGTTACTGGGCCCCACAGCAAATTAATTTTAGGGTCCCCAACATATCCAAAGGTTGTCCTGTTTTACCAATATATATTGAAATTGCTCTTTAATTAGGGCCTCATGCGGACCCCTATACCTCCTGGTCCCACCAGCAGCCACAGGGTCTGCTTTCTCTGTAGTCACACCCCTGGTGCATGGAATAAAATGTGTGTGTGAATAATCTACAAACAGTTATATGCAATATGTAATTTATATGGGGATGAAAGAAAGACTCAGAATGGAAGCTTAGTGTTTTAAAATATTAAAAAATGGAATGGTAAATGCACAAAAATGTATCGGTTAACATATGGATTTTGCATTTACTGTGCGATCGCAGACCTGCAGATATTGTTGAAATCTTACACAGATAACAGATGTCACAGATAAAAGATTAAGTGTCTTTTTGCTGTTTCTCCCTCGCTGGCAGTACCTGTAGAACAAACAGTGATTATTTTGGTACTTACCTGCAGCTCAGTTGGCTTCATCCTGTTGCCATGGAAACTCAACATCGTCTTCAATAAAATGTTTGTGACACAGAAATGAAGGGAACAAATAAATGAGAGGGCACATTTGGAGAGCTTTTGAGAGATCAGGGACAAATGAACATAACTGAGGAAGGCAACAAAATTACATTCAGACAGAAGAATATAGTGTACAAGAGCGCTGGAGAATTAAATCCAGGAAGGTCTCAGGGCTTAAGAATCAGGTGACACTGCAGAAGAATGGCTAATAATGGCTTACTGCAATATACAATCAGCGATGAGTGAAATGATTTAGCAAATGGTGAAATTTACAGAACATCTGTGTTTTGGGACTTACGAATTACAAAGTGATCTGAATGTGGAGCTGATTCTGTTTTAGAAAAGGGGGCAGATCAAGGAGGAACATCACATCAACCAAACGTATCATTTCCATGACTGAGAAAAAGGGTTTGTCATTAATGCATAGGTCATTTGACTGCTGATCTGGTATGGGGCCAATGATGCCATTGTTTTGGTCCCACAAATGGAAACATTACTGGTTGCAGGGCTTAAAGGGCCTAGAGATTGAAGCTCTTATGGGCCCATTAACAGGAAAGTTTTAAGTATGCAAGAGAGAGCTTTCAAAGAAAATGCTTAAAGTTTTTAAATGCTTTTCAACACATATTACATATCAGCTTGCTGTTAAGGTGGTTGGATCTGGCTATCTAGGTCCCCTTTCCTATGGCTCTCTTCAGCCCCACTCCACCACCATCTGTGTGGGCCAAAGAGAAGAAACCCTCTCCTGCACTACTTTCTAACAAGTGGTTACCTGGTCCTGTCTCTTATGTGAGTCTAATTTGAGCACACCCATACAGGAATGACATTATAGTGGGACTACCAGACACCCTTCTACTATCTATTCTCCAGAGAAACTCTTCCAGTAGACAGGGTTCTTAAGCTGGCCATAGATACAAAGATCCTATCGTACAAACCATCGTACGATCGGACTTTCCCATCTCCCGACCCGCCACTAACCATTCAGATCAAAGTCTTACCAGCCAGATTAGTTAAAGAACAGATCAGCAATGTTCTGCCCCTGACAGCAATCGTACGATATGTATGTCCAACCAAAGCTAGTGACAGTCTCCCACTGAAAATCATACGATGGGCAATACACGCAGAGATATTATCGGCAGCCATCAGAAATTTTCTAACCTCTCCGAGCGACCAAACGACCGATCTCCGCCGGATGAAAAATGTCGGGACTCTCCACACACGGTTCGATTCGTACGATCAGACTTTTGCGTCTATGGCCAGCTTTACTCTCCTACTAAACACACCATGCAAGAGGACACTTTAATTCTACCACATTCAGTCACTCCCTTGCTAGTTACAAGTGATGTATGCAGTTTTGCTTCACCAAAAGATTTTGTTGTTGGAAATAAGCTGTTACTGCAGATTCCTGTTATTGTGTTCTTCTGGGGCACTGTGTGGCCAAATTTTGTTGAAAAGTTAGCGATTGAATGCAGTGGGGGTTCCTAACATATTAGCACTACCCTAGTGTATTAAAATAATGGAGGGTGCTTACATATCGGCACCCCTCTCTGTGTCTTAATTTTCCTTGACTTTAGACTTTTAAAGAAGCGCTACCACCCATTTTGAAGAAAACTCCAACTCACCCTTGGTACCTCCCTATAATTGCACTTAGCACAGGTGCATCTGCCCCTCTTCGTGTTCAGAATCATGCCTGCTTTTAATAAAGGTTCCTACATTGATTTAACTTTATAATAGAAAGAAAAATGCATTTTACTTAAACTGGTGTCATCTGACAGTTAGTAAATAGGCCATATTGTTTCCAATATAATGATGAGATTCTGGGGCATAATCCTAAATAGAGCCTTAGATTTTAACCTGTGAAAACTGTAAACCTAAATAAAGCTTTAGATTTTAACCTGTGAAAATTGTAAACCTAAATAAAGCTTTAGATTTTAACCTGTGAAAATTGTAAACCTAAATAAAGCTTTAGATTTTCACCTGTGAAAATTGTTAGTAAAAACATGGTTTTTTTTAGAAATCAAGAACAGGACAAGTGGTCAAGCACTAACCTAATTGGTAATTAGAACGATTTTTTATTAGTCAGAGG
Organism: Xenopus petersii; assembly: GCA_038501925.1. Taxonomy (NCBI): domain Eukaryota; kingdom Metazoa; phylum Chordata; class Amphibia; order Anura; family Pipidae; genus Xenopus; species Xenopus petersii. Next base: position 107,568,539 of record CM076677.1, read on the forward strand.
TGAAGAAACTAAATATAATTAGGGTTACATTTTCCCTGGGCATCCTACATCACAGGGGCCCCACCAGAGATGTTAACCTCCTGAGATAAAGTTTCTGGAGCTTTTTGACTATGACTCACCATATTCCAAACCTAGTTATGCCTCAATCATGCCAGTTACATCCCATACAAGGACTTCCTCTTCCCAAGTCACTATTCAAAGAAAATCCAAAAGAGGTCATTTTTGACCATGGGGCAAAAAAACTTGCAAGAGGCGCAAGAGTTGTGCACTAAGCACCTATGTGCCTCATCCCACCAGCCACATTTAAATAAAGTGCTGCCCAACGCAGTTAACACTCAGTTTAAAGGGTAGTCCACAGAGATTTTGCATTTTGTATACTGTGTTTCAGATCACAAATGAGCGCTAAGCTCTATACCTGCTTGAGAGAAACAGAACAATGAATATATTGAACAAGGAATATATTATATTGAGTGACAGTGTTTAGTGCCTATTTCTGAATTACCCAGCCTGCACTGCAGACCAGCATTTGTTACATCGTTACATAGTTAAATTGGGTTGAAAAAAGACCAAAGTCCATAAAGTTCAACCCCCCAGATGAAACCCAGTCCATAGACACACACACACTCACACTGACCCCTCCATACACTCTCAAACCGCTGTCACACACATTGAGGACCTGGGCTTACTGCATGAATACAGTGCCACGTTTGGCAGTAGTGCAGCCATAAGGGGTAGGCTAAAACTTGCATGAACCCAAATGCCTTCACCCCCTATGAGGATCAGCATCCCTTGTAGGTCAGTTACGTAAAAACACTCAATGAGAGCAAATTGTATAAAATAAATGAAAGAAATCTAAGACCTTGCCAAAACAAGCCAAATAAATACTGTCAGGTCGGTATATCATCTCAATCAATGGACATTTATTATCCATGGCCTCTTTAAAATATACCTTGTCATACATTGTTGGTGCCTCTTTTATATTCAGGACAGCTATGTGGATAATTATGATGAATTCTTTATCTAGACATATGCTTTTTTCATTTGATATATCTGCATTAAAAAGTCACAACGCTTACGGATTTAAAAAAAATAATTAATTAAAAAAAGCATTTTAGTAGACAAAGATTGATACAGTATTTTCCAATTAAAACCAGCATTTCTTGGCTTGTCAGGCTGATCTTAACTTATGTCCCCATTTTACACACTACAGGCCGAGTGGAGAGAACAGTGTCACCTCTCTGGCTCTTATCTGTGTTGAAGTAAAGCAGAGCTTGGTGCTTGCACTATATTAATCCCTGGTTTTTGCTGTTTAAGTCACTGAAGCAGCTTGGAATGCACATTAAAGTACAATCTTCTAAAATAGAAAGCAATTCGGTAGCCGCATAACCATTATCATTAGAGTGTTCCATCATGAGAACAATGAGCAATTGTCCGTACTATATAAAGTTAATAATCTATGGTAACCATTTAACCATTTAGAAAAGAAAGGTCTAAAATAATGAATTGGGCAGAATTTAGTGTTTATTTGTTTAAGATTTAAACCAGAGGAGCATTTGAGCAAAGCCCTTCAAAGTGTAGCAAATGAGGGCAAGAAGGGGCTCAGTTTAGGGTCTTGTATGTCCATAATATTTTAGCTTTAGCAATTGTCTCAAAGCTCAGTAATTGAGCTTTCCGAGTCATATGTGGACACCCTCTCTAATTACTGGAATCTATTTCTGCCATACTAATCCTTGCACTTAGTGATGGGCGAATTTGCCTCGCTTTTGACGCCGGCGCCCGTTTTTTTGATGCTGGCAAATTTTTTGCCCCAGCGAAACGCGCAAAATCACCGCAAATTCGCGCCTGGCAAATAAATTCGCCCATCACTACTTGCACTAATTGGCATGTGTGACCTAACATGTATGTAGCTATCCATTGGTTCTGTAAGCTCCCTATGACTTTAAATCCCTACACATCCTTATTCTCATGTATCCATGTATCATTTATTAATTTACATATTTCTATTATTGTCCCATAGGCCCATGGCCACTTCCTGACACACTTTAATATAGTGTCCGGTTGGGGTGGTCCTTGCTTTTTGGCCTTCAGTTGCTGACCCAGCTGGGTGTGTTATAGGGAGCCTGGGATCAACAAGGTACTAATAAAGCTGTGCTGCCCTAGAGGGACCCTACTTCTAGTGAAAATCGAGGAGCAGGGACCCTGTGGACAAGTCTTTAGTTAGTGATAGGTTATTGCATTTAAAGGGGAGCAAAGTCTAAAATAGAATAAGGCTAGAAATACTGTTTTTTGCATACTAAACATGAACTTACTGCACCACAAGCCTAATCAAACAAATGATTTATGATTTCAAAGTTGGCCATGGGGGGTCACCATCTTGTATCTTTATTAAACATCTTTGCAAGACCAAGACTGTGCACATGCTCAGTGTGGTCTGGACTGCTTAGGGGTCATCATAAATGATCAAAACAGCACAAGTCAAATAATATCTGCCAGAAGCCAATACAGCAAGACTGATTAATAATCAGAATCTGCAGACTGCACTGGGTCTTGTGTTGTCAGGTAATCTAATGTGGATTTGATCAGGTAAATAAATGTCCCTATGCTATTCTGCAAGATGCATCTATTATAGGGAATCTAATATTAAGGATAAAGCGTGCGTGACTTGATAATTCATAAAGATTTTAAAATGACATCCCCCCCCAATAAATGTTAGGAATGGCTGTCTTTTCGTTTATATTATCTGCATTTTATTTTGCTGTAAATACCAGACCTATAAGTTTTCAAAAACTAAACACAAACAAATTTTTACAGAATGAATGGCTAATTAGCAATTAGTGAAGATGCATTCTGCAAAGCTGCATAGAAGCAATTTCATCTGCAGCATACTGTACATCTGAATCGCTTGCTAAGTAGCCACTGTGCAGAGTTTTCAAGTCCAATTTTTAAGGGGTGGCCAGGATTGAGTCAATATCTTACTGTAAGTGAAATACGTAGCTTATGTACCATTTCCTGGAACTTTGGTTTAAACTTTTTTAAAATAAAGACAAAAGGGCTCACAATTCACAAGTGTAGTTTCCCTCTTGAGCTTTTGCCTACAGTGAGATGAGTATAAAGGTACTTGCACCGAATGCGCTCTTTTCAATTCCATATACAGTTCTGGGACCTGTTATCCATGGATCTCCATTCTACTAAAAAATTATTTAAAAGTTAATTAAGCCCTCCAATTGTTTGCCTCTAATAAGGATTTATTATATCTTAGATGGGATCAAGTACAATGTACTGTTTTATTTTTACAGAGAAAAAGTAAATATTTTTTTTAAAATGTGAATTATTTCATTAAAAATGAGTCTTTGGGAGATGGGCCTTCCAATAATATGGAGCTTTCTGGATATTGGTTTTCTGGATAGTAGCTGCACTGTCCTTCCTGTCTTCCATTCCTAATTGGGTGCTGCTGAGGTGCTAATGCAGTGGAACCCTGGAGCTACTGCCACCTCCAGACCAACAGGCTCCACAATTCCTTTTATAATTGCTCTTAAAATGGCACTTTGCTCACTGCGCCTAGATAAGTGAAAAAGCCCTAAAACATTCTTCCAAAAATTTGGGATAGGCTGGCACAAACCGGACCACACTCAATAATAGATTCAGTTTAAAAAGGATTTATTTAAGCAAAAAATATCTAAAAAAAATACACCTTTTGCGTTTTGTGCTTATAGGCTAATCAACATATGTACAAACAGTCATAAATGAAAAAAAGACCATTTATAATGTGATGGGCGAAACGGCGCCGGTGTCTCGTTTTTGACACCGGCGTCTGTTTTAATGCCGCCGTCCGTTTTTTTTAAACTGGCGTCTGTTTTTTTGGCGAAAATGCACCAGAGTCCAAATTCGCCGCAAATTCATGCCTGCCAAATAAATTCACCCATCACTAATAAGCTTGGGGACGAAAGGTCCCCTATGATTTTTGATCTTCTAGAGACAAAATGACAATTTGATCTTAGGATTTTGTCTAGCATGGGATCAGTAGGAAGGATAACTTAATTCTTATTTATAATGTGTTTGATTTTTTTATATTGAGGGCTATGAAGTTGTAGGAATTCACTATATAGTATACTCTTAATGAGATGAGTCGGATGTGATGACCTGGCATGTAAAATCGTGTTAGCTGCACAAACTTTTCTATAAAGTGTTGTCAGAAATTTATTTGTAGAAAAAGTGATATCCAGAAAATTCAAAGTATGTGTATTGAATTCAAAAGTGAATTTCAAATTTAATTGATTATAAGTAATATAAGAAATAAATTCACAAAAGTGTGACTCAGTGCCTGACCAAACTAGTAAATATCATCTATGTAGTGGCCATAATAGATAATGGATTTTTTATATATATTCAGATCATTAAAAATTACCTGATCCTCCCACCAGCCAAGATTTGCAAAGGAGGGGGTGCCGCAACACTAAAGATAACATTTATGGTCAAAGAGAAAATAGTTGTGTGTGAGCAAAAAAGTGATAGATTTCAGAATAAAAGTAATGGTGTTATTGTCATATAGGCTCTAATGATAACTAGGGATGTAGCGAACCGCCGCCGATGTGTTCGCGAACGCCGTTCGCGAACACCGGCAAAATTTGCGAACAGTTCGCGAACTGTTTGCGAACTTCGATCATCCGAAAATCGTTCGATTCGAACGATCGAAGGATTGTAATCGTTCGATCGAACGATTTTCGTTCGAGTCGAACGATCGAAGCCATTGGATCGAATGATTTCATTCGATCCAATGCTTCGATCGTTCGATTCGAACGAAAATCCTTCGATTTTAGCGGTCGAATGGTCGAACGATTTTGACGCGAACGCCTATTGGTGAACGTCGCGCGACGTTCGCGAACTTGTGGCGGACGCGAACAGCCGATGTTCGCGCGAACAAGTTCGCCGGCGAACAGTCCGCGACATCCCTAATGATAACGGTGATATTTAATGGCAGTAATGCCAAGATTGTGAGGTATGCAAGAATAAAGCGTGGTCACATCAGCTGAGGCCCACTTATAGCCAGGTTACCAATTAAAGTGTTCAAACACTTGCAACATGAGTCCACTGTCTCTTAGGTAGCCTCAAAAATAGTTGATCTATTAGTTCGCAAAGATTCTCCCCCACAGAGCCAATCCCTGCACCAATAGGTCTACCTAAAGGTGGTCTATCCTGTTTATGTATTTTAAGTAGGTGAAAAAATATGGGAATCTTTTGGATTCAACATATTCACTGGGGTTTTTTTTATCAATAATGCCATTTAAAAGGGCGTTCTCAAACAGAACATTTATCTCTGATTGGAACTTTTTTGTGGGGTTGAATTTAAGTAATTTATAACAATTTACATCAGAAAGTTGTCTCAATGCTTCGGATATATAATCTTGTTGATTTAGAACAACCACCTGTCCGCTTTTCTAATGACTATATCTTTTTCACATTTTAATTCTTTTTTTTAAAGAGACAGTACTTCAACTATCGAATGGTCAAATAGTGGAACGATTTTTAGTTCGAATCCTTCGATAGTCGTAATCGAAGGTCGAAGTAGCCCACAAAAACTTCGAAATTCGAAGTTTTTTAACTTCGAATCCTTCACTCGAAGTTAGTGAATCGGCCCCCAAAGGAATGTACAAATGTGGAGCTTCCAGATGTATTACTTGTAACTATGTTGACAGAAAAAAGATGTTCTCCTCCTCTATATCTAAAAAGACCTATAATATAAGACAATATATTAACTGCAATTCAGAAAATGTAGTGTACCTTATTACATGTAAAAAATGCTTCCAACAGTATGTTGGTCAAACTAGTTGTGTGACCAGAGAACACACACCGTATACACTTGAGTATAAGCCGTCCCGAGTATAAGCCGAGGTACCTAATTTTATCTCCAAAAACTGGGAAAGCTGATTGACTTGAGTATAAGCCGAGTATAAGCCTAGGGTGAGAAATGCAGCAGCTTCTGGTAAGTTTCAATCAAAAAATGTAGGGTTTCTGCTCCCATTGGAGGTGCCGGCATCTCGTTTTTGGACGCCGACGACCATTCTTGGATGCCGCGACTATTCTTGGAGACTATTCTTGGATGCCAGCGACTATTCTTAGACACTGGCGACTGTTTTTGCACTTGACCCGAGTATAAGCCGAGGTAGAGTTTTTCATCATATTTTGGGGGCTGAAAAACTCGGCTTATACTCGAGTATATACGGTATGTAATATTGGAGATGTAGCAAAACATTTTTCTGAATGCAATAAAAGGTCTCTTAATTGTTTTTCTCTAATGGGTATTAAGCAAATATCCCCTCAAATTAGAGGAGGTAACATTCTAGATAAACGTCTCAAACAGGAAGCAAAATGAATTTTCTTTTTAGAAACCAGACAACCTCCGGGCATGAACTTTGAGTACAATGTCTCCTATTTTGTTTAAACTTTATCCAAATATCATCCCTAATGATTAAGTCACCCAATATTTATTTCTATACATTAGGTATATCAACCCATTAGACAAATAGCAATTAAACCTCTCAAAACATTTTTAACCTAATATTTATGTAACTGTGTATATGTAATATGTAATCTAGAATAGTCCAACCAAATTTGTAAAAGTGTTCTGGATTGGCCATCCTAAACATAATTCCAATTGGTCCTTCTTAATTGTCCACTTTGGGATTGGCTGTTTGGGAAGTGCTTCTCATTTGTTTGGGAAGTGCTTCTCATTGGTCTTTTTTCATTTAAATATGACTGTTTGCACATATGTTGATTAGCCTATGACTTAGGGGCCTATTTACTGAGGGTTGAAGTGAATTTTCAAATTCAAAAACTTCGAATTTCGAAGTAATTTTTGGGTACTTCGACCATCAAATAGGCCAAAATTTGATTTGAATTGAAAAACGTCACAAATCCGACCATTCGAAAATCGAAGTACTGTCTCTTTAAAAAACTTCGACTTTGACACTTCATCACCTTAAACCTGCCGAATTGCTGTTTAGCCAATGGGGGAACCTCCTATAACCTATATGAGCCGTTGGCTAAGTTTTGAGAAGTCGAAGGGTTTTTGTAAAATCGTACGATCGTACAATTAAATCGTACAATTGGAAGGATTTCACCATGCAATTGAACGATTTTAATTTTAAGGAAAAAACCTTCGACTTCGACAATCGTACTATACCTATTCGATGGTGGAATTTCGAAGTTTTTTCACTTCAAAATTCGACCCTTGATAAATCTGCCTCCAAGTGCCCACAAGGCATGAAACGCATAAGATTTATTTTTTTAGATGTTTTTTGCTTAAATAAATACTTTTTTAACTGAATCTATTAATGGAGTGTGATCCGGTTTGTACCAGTCTATCCCAAATATTTGCATGATGTCTGCCTCCCCGAGCTGAAGGTCTGGGGCTTGAGCACCTGGACCTCCCATTACATTTGGTAAGTTAACCCTCATTCTTACCAGGCTCTACATTGAGTATTTTTCCTGTAAATGAGTAAAACATTCTTGTCATAATCAATGGTGTGTGATTTTGTCTGCCCTCCTGTTTGCTTTATGGAATGTCCAAATATTTAGGTAGGATGACATACATAGTCTCTTTAGATAAGATACAGTCTCAGTTACAGGTATGGGATCCATTATCTGGAAATCCAGAAATCTCCAAATTACAGAAAAGTCATCTCCAGACTCCATTATAATCAAATAATCCAGATTTTAAAAATTGATTTCCTTTTTCTCTATAATAATAAAATAGAACATTATACTTGATCCAAACTAAGATATAATTATCCTTATTAGAAGCAAAACCAGACTATTTGGTTTATTTAATGTTTACATGATTTTTAGTAGACAACGTATAAAGATCCAAATTAGGGAAATATCCGTTATTCGGACAATCCCCAGGTCCTGAGAATTGTTATTGTGTTACGAAATTGAAGTCTGCAGCTGATTCTTTAGGTGATTCTGTTACACGTATGGATGCACCCTGCGCTACATGTGGTGGTAGCCCCAGAATTCCCTTTTAAGTCACACTTGCCCAATATTCAGCAGAAGAGACCAGCCAGACGCAATGACCCCTGGCGCAACTATAAAGAAATATAAAGAGCTTTAATAAATGTCAGTATACATAACAATTGCATCAGTTTCAGCACAATTGCAGTTGCAGCTGCATTAGGAAATAAACCCCTCTGGTCTTTTTCCATATGGATTTGTGCAGTGTTTGAATTAATAATGCATTCCAACAAATGTCATGGTTTTTGTAATGTGCCAGCTCCAGATTCCTTGGGGCCATAAGAAAAACACAACCGCAAGACCTTTATTCTGTGTTATAATTTAAACTAGAATTTATTTGCTATCAGGAATGATTTTGTGGGTCATAATACACAGCATAAAATCTACAATATTGTAGCTTAAAAGCTTGTAGGCCTCTAAGACACTGATCAAGTTGGGTTTGCTAAAGTGACAAGGTGTTATAGGTTCAGAATCTGTTAGCTAAGCCCAATCATTTATATCAACTTCATCTTGGAGTACTGCTCGTTTAAGACCTCTTGTGTTAGACTAGGTACATAAGTCAATGGGAGAAAACCCGAAGATATCTTGATCTGCGCTGGGTTTCATGCAAAAATCCAAAGATGTGGTTTTCGGGCAAAAATCCAAAAAAACTTGTACAATTCGAATTTTCCTATGATTTTTTTGTTTTTTTTTTCACACTAGAAAATGTATTGATAAATAAGGGGAAATAATCCGTGTAGATTTGGTCGGAGTATATTTCAGAAAATAATAAAATCATTTCGGATTTTAATAACCCAATAATGTTGGACTGGTCCACTGGGAGAAACTCTGGGTGGGACCAGGTGTCAGTGGGTCCTTCTGTGTCTAACCATGTGGTCTAGTTCAGGGTCATTTTTAAATTATTTATGGGAATAAAAAAGCTATATGGATGGAAGAATAAAGTATGTAAAGAAAAGAGACATGGGGATGTTATAAAATGTGCAAAGTTAATAAAAATTCTCAAAAATAAGATCATTTGCATTTTGCAATGTAATATGCTCCATTGGTCTTTTATTGCATTGGGAATTTTAATTGCACATTGTGCACTTTTAAGAAGTGCTTGAAGGTGGCGTAAACCTTTGTCGTAAACATAACTTTTTCAGTAAAATGTTTTATTACATACACTGCGCACAGCAGACTATAAAATGTGCAATCTTTCTTCCACTGTCGGAAGTTGTGACTAAAAAGTTTCCAGGTTTGCAAAAGCTATGTTATATTTGGACAAAGGAAAATTTTTTCGCACAAAGGCAGAAATATTCACATTGCGACTATTTTTACTGTTACAGGTATGCAATCCATTATCTGGAAACCCATTATCCAGAAAGCTCAAAATTATGGAAAGGCTGTATGCCATAGACTCCATTTAATCCAATCCAACTTTAAATAATCCAACTTTTTAAAATGTATTTTCAATTTCTCTGTAATAATAAAACAGTAGCTTGTACTTGATCCCAACTAAGATATAATGAATCCTTATTGGAAGCAAAACCAGTCTATTGGGTTTATTTAATGTTTAAATGATTTTCTAGAACACTTAGGGGCAGATTAATCAAAGGTCGAAGTAAAAATTCAAATTTAAAAAATTTGAATTTCAAACTAATTTTTGGAATAATCCAAATTCAATTTGAATTTTAAAAAAAAATTGAAAATTTGAATTTCAAAATTTATCATGTACTGCCTCTTTAAAAATTCAACTTTGACCATTCGCCATCTAAAACCTCCTGAATTGCTGTTTTAGCTTATGGGGGACTTCCTAGAATCTATTTGGAGTCAATTGGTGGACTTTGAAAAATCTAAGTTTTTGGAGGGGAAAACGTTGAATCGTACGATTCGAATTCGATCAAAAACTGACCTGTTTGATCAAAAACAGACCTATTCGGCCAAAAAAAAAAACTTCTATTTGATTTTGGTTGGTCTTTTTGAATTCAAATGTCGAAGTTTTTCAAATTCGAAATTTGACTCTTGATAAATCTGCCCCTTAAGGTATGAAGATTACAAATTACAGAAAGATTCACTATCCAGCTTTTTGAATAACAGGTCCCATACTTGTACTGACTTTTATTACATTTAGCCATAGGAGAATAAATGGGTTAAGTGAAACCAGAAGGGGAGAACCTACATGGGGGAATGTAATTCGCAAACACCTTTGTGAATGTTAGCGACCATCTTTGCACCATTTTTGACTGACCTTAATGACTTCCTTACAAAGTTTGCGACCAAATTGCTTTTGTGAACGTTTGCGGTGTACAGTATGTAATAAAATTTTCCAATCACATACCCCTTTTTGCAACAAAATATTTAACAAAACTCCAGAGCAGGTGTTAAAGATTTGCAATGTGCAATAAAAGCCTAACAAAGAATATTACATTGTGAAAAGCACATTTTTATTTCCCCAAAGTCTGTAGTCCTGGGCATCCCAGTTCAACACTGGTCATACAGACACGTGTGCGGTTACTACTTGCAGCTGGTTAGAAACCCCATTCCTTGTTTCTTATACGGGCATAACCGATGCTCACCCAGACAGCCTCTTATTTCCTCATGTTGTTCCAATAAATGATATCTAGTCAGCTGCAACTAGCAAATACTCATCTGACTGTGCAACATTAAATTCTAGGGACTTATTAGAAAATGTTGTGAAATAAAACCTATGCCACACTGGGCATATTCTCTGCTGGCGTATTTCAGTCAGTTGCAAGGTGTATAATTATGGCAATTCAGCTTGTCATTTATTGGAATTAGTGATGGGCGAATAAATTCGCCAGGCAGGAATTTGCGGCGAATTCCTGCGTTTCGCTGGTGGCAAATAAATTCACGAATCTCTCTCCAAAATTCGCCTGCGGCATTTTTCTGATTTTCTTGTTTTTTTTTTCATGAAAACATTCGTAATGCTCGATTTTTTTCATGAAAAGTTTCAAATTGCTGGCCGAATTTCACAAATTTTTCGTGAACTTTCTGTTTCCATGATTTTTCGCAAATTTTTCACTGTTTTGCAAATTTTTCTGTGAAGCTAAACTGGAGAGATTCGCCCGTCACTAATTGGAATCCATCCAATTAGCCAGAACAGTGCAGAAGGAATGAAAACTTTGTGAAATGTTGTACTTCACGTCCGTATCTCCTCTAACACTTGGATCTGGTGGTGGCTTTTATCCTGGATTTGAAGAAAATTCCTGTAATTTTGTGGTACTGCAATGCGGTTTGTAGTGATGGACGAATTTATTCGGCAGGCACGAATTCGCAAAACTGCCGCAAAAATTCACTGGTGAAAACAGAAGGTGCCCATAGCTGAACTAATGGCTGAGGTGTAAGGTTTTATCTAAATTGCCTTCATCTTATTCTCACTCCCTCAAGGTGCCCATAGATGAACTGATACCTGAACAGTACAGTGTGTATATATTGCCTTCCTTTGACTACCTTACCCTGGTCATAAATGAGATGAAGCCCGAGCAGTAAGGTTTATATAAACTGCTTAATTCTCTTATCAGAATATATTCAATTGAAATTTCTTTCCCCCCACCCCAAATTAATAGCTTAACAGTAAGGTTAAAACTGGCCCTAGAACTCAGCTACACTGAAGAACAGAGAACCTTCTTTTTTGTGTAATTTAATTTTTCTTCCAATGTATATGTATGCCACTTGAAGAATATAGAGGAACTGTATTGTAAACATCAGTTGACATTAGAAGGTAGTGAAAGCTTCTCTGTCTTAGCCCAGTCATATACAAACACTTCAGTCCAAGGCAAGTAATGTGGGCATACTTACATGTTTCATAAATTAGACAACAAGCTCATTAAAAAAATAAAAAAAAATATGGCTTACAAAGTCATTTATAAAACCAAGAAGGAAGAGGAACTAGATTTAATTATGCACATAAATTTAGTTGCTTATATTACTTGTCAACAATTTTATTGATATTTTATTCTTGTAATTTGCTACTTAATTTATTAGGTATTCCGATAATGGTATAATGATTAACCAAGCCATGAAGATTTTAAAAAAAAAAAATTACCTTTGATTTTAAACATTTAAATGCAATTTCAGCTTCATCAGGAACAGTAACAATGCATTTCCTTTATTTTTTAAATATGTGTATATATCATCTGTATTCTTCCTAAACAATCTCAGTGGCATAAAAATACAAGAGAAGGGAATGTTCTTAGTGACATTTAAGGCAATATGTTTCTCTTGTCGTAACCTTTTGAGCAATTTCTGGATGGGGGTTTGATTCTAGAGCTACTGTGATAGTGCCATGACCTTTTGTTGGCAATGTGCTTTGGGATGGGAGGACAGCTTGGTTTGGATTAACTTTTCCATGTTTAAAGCTGCTAGGAAATGAATGAGGGAACAGTTAGGGGGTTATTTATTGAAACTCGATTTTATCTTCTCTAAAAATGTTAGTTTTTAGAGAATAAAAACCCTCAAATTTTTTGAGATTTATTATGCTCCGAAGATGCTAAAAGTCTGAATCTGAAAATCCTCCAGCTAAAACCTGACAAATTCATTTAAACATCAACGGCAGCTGTCCATTTATCCATTGAAAGATGTTTTTGACCTTCACGAATTTTGGAAGTTTAGGGGTGTTTGATGCTGATTTTCGCATGAAAATTTGATAAATTTGAGGTATTTAAGCATATAAACTCCAAAAATCTGGGATATTCTTAAAATTCGAATTTTTCTAGTTTATTTTTCAATCCGCTAAGTTTAAATATTAGTAAATTAACCAAGTTTGTGGATGGAACTTAGGTTGAATTTGTTTCTGGAAAATCATGAGGAAAAAAATGAGTTTTAGTAAATAACCCCCTAAATTTTTATCCTAGTTACAGCCAATATTCTACGTAGTTACTGTGATTCTTGATTTTAACTCTCACATGAAAAGAACTCAAACACCCCAAGAAAGAACCAAAACCTGCCAACTTAGCTTATCGGTCTGTCCATGTATGGGTCCCTTCCAATGCTCTGTCCAACTTATATTTGACTGACAAACATTCTAATATCTATCAGGCAGATTTGAAAATCCTGTTTGTTTAGAACCTCATCAGAGCATTGATAAAGGCCTCTCCTGATGGATCTGTATAGGATAATTACCATATCCATTTTACAAAATTTAGCAGGTTATGGGAAGTTTGAACATATTTGTGGGCCATGTTTTATGTGTTATAATTTTTTTGCTGCCTGACTTACTTTCTTTCATCCAACACCCCATCCATCATAAGGTGACTTCAATATACCTGTTAACAATATTAACAACCCTTTTGTCTCTAAACTTCTCTTGCGAACATCCTGCCTATGATTATCTCTGTGCTCAGACTCCCTCTCTCACTCCAATGGTAACGCTCTGGATTTACCAGACTCCGTTCAACCACCAATTTTATTAACTCACCGCTTCCCCTATCTGATCACAATATGCTAACATTTCAACTCTTACTAACTCCCTCTTTACCCCCTGCTATTACACAAACATGTACCTACATGTCGCATCTCTCTTCTTCCTTTGACTCTCTTCACTCTAATATCTCAGCTATCTCTTTTCTTAATGTGGCTACCTCCATCTACTATAGCAGTCTTGCCACTGCCCTTGATGAGCTTGCTCCTGCAAAAACAAAAGTGACATTACACTACTCATCCCCCCTAGACTTCCACCACCCTCCCTCCACACTCCCCAGTCTATCCTGGACTACTTCGCCCCTGTGACTTATGAGGAAGCCTCAAAACTGTTGGCTTCTTTTCACCTTACCACCTGCCCGCTTGATCCCATTCCTTCAAAACTTCTCAGCAAAACCAATCCTTGTCTAATCAAAGCCTTAAATCATCTATTTAATCTCAACTGGAATCTTTCCTTCTCAACTAAATCTGAAAAAAACCTCTCTTGATCCCACCAATCTTGATAACCTCCCACCTATCTCTCTGCTGCCTTTTATCTTTAAACTTCTTGAGCTCCTATTGACAACAGACTAACATCATTACTCTCTGACAACAACCTGGTATTAATCTGGTACACTCCACTGAAACTGCCCTAACCCGACTAACTAATGACCTTATAATAGCTAAAGCCAAAAATCATTTCTCACTAATAATACTGCTTGATCTCTCTGCTGCATTTGACACTATGGATCACTCTTTCCTACCCCAGTCCCTCCATTCACTTGGCATGTGTGTGTGAGGACCTACCCTGGTGGTCGGCGGGTCAACGGGGATGCCCACCTCGTGGTCCTTCCTCCTCGCCGGCAAGTTGTTACTAAGGCACGTGTGGCGCGCACTTCTGGCTTTTATAGGCGCAACGACCCTTGCCTGTCCGACATTGATTGAACTCAGCCTGTACCGACCTCTGCCTGTCTGACCACGCTTTTGCCTACACCTTGAACCTTGACCTTCTGCCCAAAGACTTTGCTAAATGATCGTGCCCCTCTGCTTGTCCAGAACCCTCACTTTGGCTCCTCTCTTCATAAGACCTGGCGGCATCCCGAGGTGAAAAGCGGCTGTTAAGGCAGAAACAAGAGCCAAGACCAGGGAGCCTAGCATTGGTTCTGGATTCTGGGTGCCGATTCGCGACAGTACAATGGGCCAAAGATGGATGGCGAAGGTCATGCTGACACTGCTCCTCCCACCACTGAAGCACTCCTCACCACTCTTCTGCAGTGCTTGGAGGAACAAGAGCAGAAACAAGACTACCTGGTTCAAGGTCTGCACCACCTTTCTTGCAGGTTGGACGCTGCGCAATAGATGCAGAGTCCTGTGGTTCAACCTCCTGTTGCTGCCCAAGAGGGTCCTTCTGCAGCTATAGGTAACATAAATAAAACCCATGAACCTAAAATTTCCTTTCCTGCTAAATTCAGTGGGGATAGGACTAAATTTTATGCCTTTCAGAAGGTATGCAAATTATACCTTAGTTTTTTCCCCCACTCCTTTGCTTCTGGAGAGGAAAAAGTAAGGTTTGTTATAACCTTATTACAAGGCGACCCACAAATATTGGCACTAAGGTTACCCCCTCTGACACTGGCAATTTTTCCCTTGACACCTTCTTTAATTGTATGGCAATACTTTACGATGACCTGGATCGTGCTTCTTCAGCCGATACCATGGTTAGTAAATTACGCCAGGGAAAAAGGGCCGTAGAGGAGTACTGCACTGAGTTCCACAGGTGGTCTGTGGCGACCGGTTGGAACGACATAGCTCTTCATAGCCAATTCCGGTTATGGCTTTCTGAAGCTGTAAAAGACAGCCTAGTAAGTTACTGAGACGGGTACTTCTTTTCTTACTGGGTATACTAGTGTTAAGCCTTCTAATCCCTCAGTGCCTCTGCCTCAGGAGGAACCTATGCAATTGGGCATTACTCATTTATCCTCTGAGCAAAAGGCCCGCAGGCGATCTCAGGGTCTGTGTATATATTTTGGGGACAAGGGTCACTTTCTTAACCAGTGTACTAAGAGGCCGGGAAACTTCAAAGCCTAAATGGAGAAGGGGAGCTCCATTTGGGTTGAGAAGTTTCCTCTCCCAAATTTTCCTCTAAGATCATGGTACTTGTTATGTTATCCTGGCCCATGGGTTCTGTTAAAATCTCTGCTTTTGTGGATTCTGGGGCGGCGGGGAATTTCTTGGATGTTGCTTTCGCAGTAAGGTATAATATTCCCTTAATACCCTTATTCCTCCTATGATAATTTTGGCCATTGACAAGAGTCCCTTGGGGTCAGGTTTTTGTAACCAAAAAATCGGTGCCATTAACCATGTGCACTAACAACATGCATTTTGAAGAGTTATACTTCCACATTATCAAGGTTGAATGCCAAGGGCTTTGCAAAACTCACCCCAATATTTAGAGGTAAATTGTTCCCTCCGGTCAGACACAACTGTATTAGGAGTGCCATGAAGTAAAAAAATCTACATTTTCATGTAACATGAGACCCACTTGATCTCTTTATAAAACATCTTTAGACGTTTGTAAACCCTACAAATCGTTGCACTTCTTTTACATTGTTGGAAACTGGCCACTGCTTGAACCTTGAACCTTATCTACATCCATCTGCAACCCCTCAGGGGAGATTTCTAAACCTACATATTTGATGGAAGTAGCCTCAAACTTGAATCTTTCGATCTTAGCATCGATTTTATGTTTACTGTGCCAGATTAGCACTTCTGCAGCATGCTGTCGGTGCTGTTCAAGGTATTCTGAAAAAATGTATATATTATCAAGATCGACGATTATGAAAAGGTCATGAAAAATATTACAAAGTACTGACATGTGGCAGGGGCACTGCTTTGCCCAAAGAGCATAACTACATCTTCAAACTGCCCATAGCATGTGCGAAATGCAGTTTTCCTCCTCTCAAATGCGGATGAGATTGTAGGCACCCCTGAGATCAAATTTATCAAAGATTCTGGCGGACCTTAATTGGTTGAGTAGTTACATAGTAACATAGTAAGTAAGGTTGAAAAAAGACACATGTCCATCGAGTTCAACCTTTTTTTTTTTTTTTTTTTATTAACTACCTATCTGCCAGTTGATCCAGAGGAAGGCAAAAAAACCCATCTGAAGCCTCTCCAATTTGCCTTAGAGGGGGAAAAATTCCTTCCTGACTCCAAAATGGCAATCGGACTAGTCCCTGGATCAACTTGGACTATGAGCTATTTCCCATAACCCTGTATTCCCTTACTTGCTAAAAAGCCATCCAACCCCTTCTTAAAGCTATCTAATGTATCAGCCTGTACAACTGATTCAGGGAGAGAATTCCATCGGAATGGGTGACCTCGTGTCAGCTGGAAAGACCTACTGGTAAATAAAGCATTAGAGAGATTATTATATGATCCCCTTATATATTTATACATAGTCATCATATCACCCCTTAAGCGCCTCTTCTCCAGCGTGAACATCCCCAATTTGGCCAGTCTTTCCTCATAGCTAAGATTTTCAATACCTTTTACCAGCTTAGTTGCCCTTCTCTGTACCCTCTCTAATACAATAATGTCCTGTTTGAGTGATGGAGACCAAAACTGTACAGCATATTCTAGATGGGGCCTTACAAGTGCTCTATACAGTGGAAGAATGACCCCCTCCTCCCTTGACTCTATGCCCCTTTTAATACAGCTCAAGACCTTATTTGCCCTTGATGCTGCTGACTGGCATTGCTTGCTACAGCCAAGTTTATCATCTACAAGGACTCCAAGGTCCTTTTCCATAATGGATTTGCCTAGTGCAGTCCCATTAAGGGTATAAGTGGCTTGGATATTTTTACATCCCAGGTGCATGACTTTACATTTATCAACATTGAATCTCATTTGCCACTTAGCTGCCCAGATTGCCAGTTTGTCAAGATCATGTTGCAAGGATGCCACATCCTGGATGGAATTAATTGGGCTGGATAATTTTGTGTCATCTGTAAACACTGATACATTACTTACAACACCCTCCCCTAAGTCATTAATGAACAAATTAAATAAAAGTGGACCCAATACTGAGCCCTGGGGGACCCCACTAAGAACCTTACTCCAAGTAGAGAATGTCCCATTAACAACTACCCTCTGTACCCGATCCTGTAGCCAGTTTCTTATCCATGTGCAAACGACTTCATTAAGCCCAACAGACCTTAGTTTAGAAAGCAGTCGTTTGTGGGGCACAGTATCAAACGCTTTGGGAAATCCAAATAGATCACATCTACTGCCCCCCCACTATGCAGAATCTTACTTACCACATCATAAAATGCAATCAAATTCGTCTGACATGACCTATCCTTCATAAAGCCATGCTGATTGTTGCTCATAATGCCATTCATTAGGACAAAATTTTGAATGTGATCCCTTAACAAGCCTTCAAATAATTTGCCCACCACAAATGTCAAGCTTACTGGCCTATAATTGCCAGGCTGAAATCGTAATCCCTTTTTAAATATTGGAATAACATCAGCTTTTCTCCAATCCATAGGCACCATACCAGATGACAGTGAATCTGAGAAAATCAGAAATAAGGGCTGGTCTAAAACTGAACTAAGCTCTCTTAGAACCCGGGGGTGTATGCCATCAGGCCCTGGAGCCTTGTTTATATTAATTTGTATTAAAGCTTTTTGAATCATATCCTGAGTCAGCCACTGACTAGATTGAGCTGAACCATTCGTGCAGTTATTAAGTGAGCCTGTGAACCCAGACTCCTCTATTGTATACACTGAAGAAAAGAACTGATTTAACACATTTGCCTTATCTGTATCTGTTACAACCATACTGGTACCATTATTTAATGGAGCAACACTCTCAACCTGCTTAGGAGACGAGTGGTAAGGGGTACCTATTTTACAAGTTGTTTTGTTTAGCTCTCAGTAATCTATGCAAGGGTGTAAAGTTCCATCTTTCTTATGAACTAAGAAACCCCTTCTCCAGATTTTAATCAATGTATTTCTTGAGTTCTTTTAACTCAGGTTCAGAAAAATTATATATTCTTCCACAGGGAATCTTGGACCCTGGTAATAAGTCAATTGGGCAGTCATAAGCCCGGTGCTGGGGAAGCTTATCTGCTTCTTTCTTATCAAAAACATCAACAAAATCTTGGTACTGGAGAGGAAGGGTAAAGTTAATCTTTGTCCTCCCAATGTATCTATTAGCTGAAACCTCAGTTAGGGAATGATCCCGCATTTATACAGATCGGAACATTATCTCTCTTGTGCCCCAGTCAATGGTGGGGTTAGCTTTACGTAACCACAGGAAACCCAGAATAATTTCAAATGGAATTGAAGGCAGGGTATCAAATAATAGATTACCAATAAAGTATTTATTTTAAAATCACGACACATCATTTAGTTCATGCGCTATAAAGCCCGAACTTAATGTGGAGCCATCCACCACTCCAAGTGGCAAAAGCTTGCATAATACTAATAAGTTCCACCACTCTTTTTAGGGCACTCTGCTGTGAAATGTCCTTTGCCCTCGCAATACATGCAAAGACGTCGCACTCTGCGCCATTTTTTTTATTCTGGAGAAATGGGTCCCTGGATGAACCCTATCTGCATAACTTCCTCACCTGAAACCAGATTCATTGAGCATTCAACAGTGGGTGAGCTCCAGGAGCAGGAGTTGACACTAATGTATACTTTCTGGTCTTCTAATGGAGCCTTTCCATGAGGGAGGCATCTATTGGTTTTGATGCACAGTTGGATAAAGGAGCTAAGGTCTTCTGGTGCCTCTACCCTAGCTAGTTCATCCTTTACCCTGTCAGACAACCCCCTCCTGAACTGAAATCTCTAGGCAGCATTATTCCAAGAAGTGTCTGCCACCCACCTCCTGAAACTAGTGGCATACTTGGCTACTGACTTTTGCCTCTGAGAGAGATTAAATAGGGTGGTTTCAGCTGAAGCCACTGTTGGGGGTCATCAAAGATGATGGATACAGGTGTCAAAACCCCATTAAAATCAGATAGCAGAGGGCTTTGCTGCTCAATCAGAGGAGAATCCCAACCTTGCGTTCATCACTTGAGTATTGTTGGGGTTGTAGTTGGAAGATTAACCTGCATTGATTAATAAAACCCCTAAAGGCTTTCCTATCACCCGAATATTTTTCAGGAAGAGGCGTCTTTATTTCCTTAGTAGCAATAGGCACTGCAGGTGCAGAGGCAGCAGTACTCTGTGTTTCATGGGTATGAAGTTGCTGCACCTGCATTTGAACCATAGAAGTAAACTGCTGGGTTAAATCTGCAATTGCTTGGCTTGCCTCTGTGGAATCCATTATGGCTAGTTCAATATGTTAAATGTCAGATTAAGTTTGTAGATCTCAGATCCCAATGGCTAAAGGCAATTATAACTGCAACTAAACAATCCCTGTAACTGTTAGCAACATTTGTATTCCTTTTAAATGACTTTTTTTTAAAGCCCTGAACTTCTGTTTTCCCCCAGCACATTCAGCCTGCGTGGCAGTGTTAAGACTGGAGAGCACTGAAGCTGTAACTCAAGGGAGCTAAAACTGCACAAGTCAGGCTACTATAACTGAACTGCTTTTACTTGGAGACACAGTCGTTTTAACAGAATAAAGTGGCAACTGAGGAACAGATCTTACTGTGACTGATTCCAATGGGGCAAGGGCAGGAAACTTCCTCCAGGTGAAGGGTTTGTATTACCCCAGGGAAGGTGCAGTTGTGAGCAGTTTAATGGAACACACAGCAGGGATTCACTGAGTACAGATTAAACTAGTATTCAGGAACACATGAAGATTTCAGCACAACACACATGGAATCAAATTGAACTGGCAATGATGTGTGTGCTCCCTGAGATTAAAAAACCTCTGTTCCCTGCTGATAGGCTACTCCCCTGAGCTTGTTAACTCATGCTGAGTAAAGACGAACATTAACTCATACCTTGCCAGCAACCTCACACTGCAGTCCTGACATTCCTAACACTCTGCTCAACTACCAAATGCAATACCACATACAGTACTACATCTCTCACCCACTTCATTCTGATTTTGCCCACACCCACATCTCATGTCTTATTCCCTTCCCTTTAGATTGTAAGCTCTTTTGCACAGGGCCTTCCTCACTAGTGATGGGCGAATACAATCGCCTGGTGCGACTTCGCTGCAAATTTTCGTGTTTCGCACTGGCGAATAAATTCGCGAAACCCCCACGAAAATCCGCCGGCGTCAAAAAATTTTGGACGCGTGTCCGAGAAAGTCGAAAAATCACTGTGCGTCAACATTATTCGGACGCCCATTGACTTAAACGCTGGCGTCAAATTTGACATGGGCGTCAGTTTTTAAGTTTCATTCATTTTTCACCATTTTGGGAAAAATTCACTTGTCATTATTCCTCACCTTTTGTACCGGTATTGGTTGTGATGTATGTAACTCCATATGTTCTATGTATGTAATTCATGCGATTTAGTTGTATAAATACATTTACTTTACAGCAGGGGTGTCCAAACGTTTGGCTTGCCGGGCCACATTGGAAAAAGATAAAATTGTCTGGGGCCACACATGAAATACACAAACACGTTTGATTTGTAAAAGTAAAGGAAATACACAGAAAAGAACTACAATGCCAGTTGGATAACCAGATGGAACTATACACTGGAATATGGGACTAACTAACTGGACTGGGCAGAGTCCCCCTCCTCCTATTTCCTTGGGAACCAAGCGTTTCAAGCTGGGCCACATTCACATGCATCCTGGGCCGCAGTTTGGACACCCCTGCTTTACAGCGATGCAAAATATGTTGGCGCTATATAAATACATATCTAATAATAAACAGTTTTGCTAATGAAGGTGAGATTGCCCTTTAAGCTGTGAGCCTCAGTTCTCCCAAGAGACTTGTTTATCCTAAATAGTTAGAAATGTATATAAAGTGCAGGTGCTAAGTGTTCTCTTATTTTCTTTTACTGGTGTCAACACCCACACCCACACACCCACAAACCCTCTCTCTCTCTCTCTCTCTCTCTCTCTCTCTCTCTCTAAAGGGATTATGTTTAATGTCTAAAATCACCAGTTTGATGGGAGTATCTTTCTTTTTAAGACACATATAAAGATTTTCTGCTTGCACAGCAGGGGACATTCCCTCTGAATAGTTTGTTGTACTTATCTTCTTCCTCCTTGCAATGGCATTCTAGCTTTTATCATGCAAGACAATTAAAATATGTTAAAAAAAAAGTTCAGGCACAATTAGGGAAACATTGAAAGCTACTATTGTTTTGGTAGCAGCTGGAAATTTCTTTTCTGGATATTTGTTTATAAATTAATCATGGGGGAGACAAAGAAAAGGTCAATATAATCAAGAAAACAAAATGTAGCAACAAGATCTCTGTATGAAGTAGAAACATTTAAGGGAGTATATCATTTCAAAAATACAGTATTTCAAATATTAGGCTGATTATTGTTACCATTGTTCTTTGTTTATTAAAACCTCGAAATGATTTATGAACTTCTGGTAGTAAACATGTACTTGCTGTTGTGATAAGGTGGCCATAGACGTAACAATTAAGTTTTTCTTTCCAAGAAAGATTGTTTGTTTCAATACACACGTGTAGAGCTGAATTGTAAGATATACAGGTAGAAACAATAGAATTCTACCTGTATCTGACCATTCAGCACTAACAATGGCCGATGTTTGGATGCCTTCAAAGGCAACCAAACAAAATTTTCTGTCCAGCCCGATTGACGAGACCACCGATATCCAAGTTTAAAGGAAACCTGTCACTTTTTTGCTGACAGTAGGACTGTAATTATTAATTATAAATACTCACATACCAGCATCTTTTTGATGAATAAATGTAACTATGCAGTGTTTTCTAAGAGACTCTACCAGTCCGACTTTCTGAAAGTCGTCCCGCAAAGCCTCAAGGGAAAAACTATAAATCTCGTGAGATTTCACCTCCCGCACGGAGGAGAAAGATAAGGGAGCAGGAAACTCCGACAGCGTTTGCCCTGAGTCCTCTAGCTGGAACTCGTGTCTGTATTCGGCGTGCAGGACAGATTGAAGCATACTTATTTTATTTATGTTAGAGCTCTCTGTTAGTGTCTGTTCACTTTGATTTAATGGTCTGGCTTTTGTGAAATGTGATCAGTACTTTTACGTTTATTTATTTTAGAGACTTGATAAGGCTACGCTATGGAGTGCTCTGTTAGTGACTGTTCACCTTGATTTAATGGTCAGTTTTTTTGTGAAACATGTGCCTGTGATGTGCATTTCTGTGTGTATGTGTGTGTGTTACAGTATCTCTGTGTGTCCCTGAGTCTGTGAGTGTGTGTGTCTGAGTGTGTGTGTGTGTGTCTGAGTGTGTGCCTGAGTTTGTGTGTGTGAGTTCTGTTGACCTGCCTTATAGGTGCAACTCCATGAGTAACCAACCCCCCACATGCAGTCGCAGGCAAATGAAAATAAGAAAATAAATACGTTTTCATTAACTGAAGATTCTGCCTTCCACTGGTTTGAGGGATCATCTGATGATTATTTAGAAAAGGCTTGATGGGGCTTGATTCTGCATTTTTTCAGGTCTTACACTATATTTGGCTTTGGGAATAAATACCTACATTTCTCCTCTCATTTTCCAGCTGCTCCTAGTTATTATTAATATTCGTAGTTGGACATCTACCAGTAGTCACTTTAGCTACAATACAAGTGCTACTGTCTCACTTCATAATATACCTGCAGAAAAATTTACACAACACAACAAAAACATAAGCAATAATTTATGTCTTATTTTTGCTGAGGCATATATTGATCAACCAAAAGAATGCTCTTTAAAGTGGGCATTCTCGCCATAGCCCTATACTCTATGACTAGGCATGCATGAGATTTGGCAGTTTGGCTCAGCCCACACAAAAAACACAAAGGGGTCCTGTTTCAAGATGGCAGCGCCTATGAAACACTTTTTACATATAGGATATTTTCTAATTTGTTTTGGATATAGACAAAAACAGCTGACTAAAGGGTTTAACTAAGGAGGGAAAGCTATATATTACTCATCTCTCAAGGTGACAGGTCCTCTTTAATGCCGATATGGGTCGACTCTATTCCCACCATACACGCACCGAATATCGTATGAAAATTAGTTTCGGACAATATTATCTGTGTGTCTATGGCCACCTATAATTGCACTCCAGCTACACTACCACCATATTTAATTAATAGTGATGGGTGAATAAATTCACCAGATGCGAATTCGCTGAGAATTTCAGCGTTTTGCCTCTGGCGAATAGATTCGCAAAACTGCCGCAAAAATTCAGCAGCGGTAAAAATTGCTTGCATCAAAATCGTTGCGCATCAACATTATTCGGATGCCCATCAACTTTAATGCCAACGTCAAACTTGATACAGACATCTAGGGATGTAGCGAACTGCCGATTTGGTGTTCGCGAACGCCGTTCGCAAACACCGGCAAAAAATGCGAACGTTCGCGGACAGTTTGCGAACTTCGAACACCCGCTAAAATCGTTCGAATCGAACGATCGAAGGATTTTAATCATTCGATCGAAGGATTTTCATTCGAATCGAACGATCGAACGTTTTAAAATCGTTCGATTGAATGAAAATCATTCGATCGAATGCTTACAATGGAAATCGTTCGATTTTTAGCGGTCGAAGGAATTCGAATGGTCGAATGGTCGAACGATTTTTATTCGAATCGAACGCGAACTCAAAATGCGAACGTTCCCAAACGTTCGCGAACATTCGGCGGACGCGAACGGTCGAAGTTCGCGCGAACTAGTTCGCCGGCGAACAGTTCGCTACATCCCTACAGACATCGTAATTGATGCGGGCGTCCAAATTCACATTTCACAAATTTTTCGGTGTTTCACAAATTTCGTGTGAAATTTTTTGGCTAAGCAAAATGGGACAAATCCGCCCATCACTGTTAATAACAATGGTTCAACATGAATTTAAGTTTTGGAGATTCTATCAATATATTAAACTATATAAAATCTATTATTTTAAATACAAAATTGTTTTTGTATGGAAAACAACAATTTGAAGATATTTATATTATTGAAACACTGCATATATAGATTTGCCAACCATCCGTTATTTGCCTGGAGAGTGACGACCATGGGATCACAAAAAATGGAAGAGGTCACCCTACATGGATAGATACGGTGCAGATTGGAGGTGCAATTAGGTGTAACCTGGATTGTGGGCCTGGCCTACCATGGGTTGGGTTTATTGCCAGCTATCGAAGAGGCATCATAGCATAAACTGCAATCTGAGCTAGTTTGAAACATGTGTATCATTAGGCATTGAACAAAACAAAGCTTTATCATTAGTGCATGAGTTACAAAGTAGTTCCAATGATGCATGTGTTTAACCTGTGTATATTAGGAGTCTGGAAGGAGAGCCCTCTAGTTAGACAAGGTGTGTAAAAAGTGAATGGTTAGTGTCTATTTTAGGATTAAGGGAATGTAGGGTAAGGATTTTTTAGTTCTTCATGTTCAAATTCCTGCTAGCCATGGAAAATTTTGTCAACACTTCCATTTTTTTAAGATATTTTAACAAACATTGGATCCATTGTTCTGGGCCACCATCACAGTGAAAACCAAGATTACTGGGAATGTATTGAAACTTATTTATCCAGTTAGGTTATTGTTAGGTTAAGAGCTTAAAAATTCAATGAATGTCTATATACAGTATAAATAAATATTTGACAATTTTTATCACTGAGTACATTTTGAAGTGCTCGTATCTGAAAGTGTATGTGGTCATCAATAGGCCACCTGTCTCTGAACTGACGACTAGTCTGATTGTCTGAAGGACACATCTGTTCAATCTACACCAATTTTGCACACCCCATGTTTCCAGAAGTATCCCAGATCAGTCCTTGTTTTGCTGTTTGACTGAGGGAGCAGATCTGGCATTGCATGACCAGCTTATGAGCGAAAGCAGTTGGAACATTTATTTGCATGGATATAGCTAAGATTCCTGCAAGGAATTCTCATAGGAACACTTTATATTCAGGACCACGTAGGTAATTCAATGTGCTTGTAAGAAAGGATAATTTGATGCTTGCATACCTAATTAAAATGAATGCACAGTTTTATGTTTCTGTACTGGTGTCAGGTCTGCCAGAAGTACCCAACGGAGCTGTTTACATTCCTGGCGGTCACAGTGAAGATCCAAGATGGAGGAGCCCATGCTGAACACATGGCTGCAGCGTCGCTGCATGATGATGTCATCACTGGTGCCGGGATCTCATCATAAAAGGGCGCCCAAATCACTGTGACGGCGCCCAAGAATAGGATTCAAATCACTATTGATCCTGGGTTCCTGTACTGCCTGTTTTCCAGTCTTGATCCCTGCTCCAGCCCTGATTCCTGCTCCCAGCCCTGATTCCTGCTTCCAACCTGCTCCCTGTCCGTGATTCCTGTTACCTGCCGGTGTTATTGAACTTTGCCTGTACTTTGGACTTTTGCATCTGTTCTGCCTGCCCTTGTTAACTCCTGCCTGTGACCACTACTACTGATTCTGCTTAACCCTTCGGATACCGCGACCTTGCTCCCACTAGAGGGCTTCCTCCTTGATCCAGACTACCTCCCTGAGGAAGCTCAGCCAGATTTCGGCAGGGCCTTTCGAGGTCTGCATACTCACATGGAGGCATACGAAGCTCGGCAAAATTTTGTTGGACACACGCTGGAGGCAATTTTGGAAAAGTTATCCATGCTGACGCCGACTACTCCAATGCTGACAACGCCGACGCCAGTTGCTGCCGACATGGCTACACAGTCCTCCACTTCTGGTCCACGTATTCCTGCACAGCCTCTCTACAGTGGCGACCCTCAATCCTGTCATGGTTTTGTTAATCAGTGCCAGATTCGGTTCACCCTGCAACCTGCAGAATTTAACTCTGAGCGAGCTAAGGTTGGTTTCGTGATCACTCGTCTGGCAGGGAAAGCGCTTGAATGGGCATCTCCGCACTGGGAGAAGGAGTCTCCTTTAATTGATGATGCTAAAGCCTTCCTGAAAGAATTCCGGATGGTGTTCGATGCCCCCGGTTGGATGGCGACCGCTGCTTCTTGTCTGTTTCAGATCCGCCAAGGGAGTCTTAGTGTAGCGGAATATCTGCCTCAAAGATGACCTGGTCTCCTGGGAATTACCCACGCAGGTTGAAGACCTCATTGCTTTGTCTGTCAAGGTCAGAGAGAACATCAAGCTGATAGGGATCGAGTCAAGAAATTTCCACCCATCTTGGCTCCTCGCTTTCAAAGACCTCTGTTACAGGCAATTCCTCCGGAGGAACCTATGCAAGTCGGAAGAACGCGTCTCTCTGAACAGGAGAAACTCCGGAGAAGTACGGCTGGACTTTTTCTCTACTGTGGGGGTCAATCTCACTTTGCCAACTCCTGTCCTGTGAAGCCTCAGAGTTCCCATCTTCAAGGTAACCTTGGAAAGACTCATGTAGGGGGTGCTACTCCCAAGTCACAAGAGAACTCTCACAGGTTTCTTCTGCCTTTACAGATCCGTCTGTCCACGAAGACCATTGTTGGCTCAGCTTTTATTGACTCTGGAGCTGCCGGAAATTTCATGGACACTCTCTTTGCCAAGTATATGAATGTTCCCCTGTTTCCATTGAATCCTCCACTTCGAGTAACCTCTACTGATGACAGACCCCTTGAATCCAAGTTTATCTCTATGACAACGTGGGAATTGCCTGTGCAGGTTGGGACTTTACACAAAGAAAAATTATTGTTCCTGATTATTTCTTGACCTTCTGTTCCAGTTGTCTTGGAGCTTCCCTGGTTACGCCTGCATAACACTATCATTGATTGGTCCTTGGGGCAGGTTTCCCATTGGAGTCCATACTGCCAACAGCACTGTGTAAGGACCATCCAGGATTTGAATCTTGTTCCTGAATCTTGTTCCTGTGTTTTGGTTCCAGCTTTTCATTTCCTGCCTGGTAAAGACTTTATTTTTGACCTGTTCCTGTTTTGCTTCAGTTCCATTAAATCCTGTTTATTCACCATGCCTGCTTCAAGTATTTGTGGCGTTTTCCCTGGACTTCCACCACACGCACTATCAAGTGTGAATTTAACTCCCGTTACAGCGTTTTGAACGTTACACACTGCCTTCCTGCTGAACCCATCCAGAGGGTGAATATTTCTATGTCAGATTTGAAGACGCTTCCCTCCTTCAACAAGGAATTCTCTGATGTCTTCTGTAAAAAGTCTGCAGAATTTCTCATCGTCACTACGATTGTCCAGTTGATCTCCTGCCTGGAACCATGCCTCCCTAGAGGTAGCACTTATCCTCTCTCCCCAGCAGAGACCTCTGCCATGAAGGAATATATCCAAGAAAATCTCCAGCGGGGGGTTTATTCACCCTTCTACTTCTCCTGCAGGGGCTGGATTCTTCTTCGTGGAGAAGAAGGATGGAGACCTACGTCCTTGTATTGACTACCGGGGTCTTAATAAAATCACTGTTAAGAACCGGTATCCCTTTCCTCTGATTGCAGAACTTTTTGACCAAGTGAAGGGGGCTAAAATCTTCACTAAGTTGGATCTCCGTGGGGCGTATAACCTCATCTGCATTTGTGAAGGTGACGAATGGAAGACAGCATTCAATACTCATGATGGGCACTATGAATACCTTGTGATGCCCTTTGGTCTCTGCAATGCCCCCGCTGTCTTCCAAGAATTTGTGAATGACATTTTCCGGGATCTCTTGGGAAAGTTTGTTGTCGTGTACCTTGATGACATCCTGATTTTCTCCAAGGACCTAGCAAGCCATCGCTCCCAGGTGGAGGAAGTACTCTCTCGTTTGAGGAAGAACTCCCTCTTTGCCAAGCTGTAGAAATGCGTGTTTGAAGTGTCCAAGATTCCTTTTCTGGGCTATATCATCTCCCCAGTAGGGATGTCGCGGACTGTTCGCACGCGAACTAGTTCGCGCGAACATCAACTGTTCGCGTTCGGCGAATGTTCGCGAACGTCGCGCGACGTTCGCCAATTTGGGTTCGCCTTAGCTGGCACTTTTTTTTGCTATTTCTCCCCCAGACCAGCAGATACATGGCAGCCAATCAGGAAGCTCTCCCTCCTAGACCACCCTCACACCCCCTGGACCACTCCCCTTCCATATATAAACTGAAGCCCTGCAGCGTTTTTTCATTCTGCCTGTGTGTGCTTGGAAGAGCTAGTGTAGGGAGAGAGCTGTTTAGTGATTTGAGGGACAGTTGATAGTAACTTTGCTGGCTAGTAATCTACTTGATACTGCTCTGTATTGTAGGGACAGAACTCTGCAGGGATTTGAGGGACAGTGAGTTTAGGTTAGTTAGCTTTGCTGACTAGTCATCTACGTTCTACTGCAGTGCTCTGTATGTAGCTGCTGTGGGCACTGCTTCTGATCTCATCTGCTGACTGCTGCCTGCCTGTAACCCAATAGTCCTTGTAAGGACTGCTTTTATTTTCTTTTTTGTTTTTTTACTTTGCTACTATAAGAGCCCAGTGCTATTAGTCTAGCTGTGTTGGGGAGTGGGACTGGTGTGCTGCTCCTAGTAGTTCAGCACCAACCAGAGTAATTTTTTTTTTAATATATATATATATATTTTTTTATTTTACTTATCTTACTGTTCTTTAACGTGTCCAGTGCTGTTTGCTGTTCTTCATAGTAGTGCACCAATAGTAGTGCACTTGTAGGCATTGTTTGCCCAGTGTGTTCTTCAAACAACTACCACCTAGCTGTGTGAGCTTTTTCACATTCTGTCTAAATATCAATAATAATACCGTCTCCAGAAACCCCTGAGTGACGTTTTTCAAGCAGCAATAATATATTCCGTATCCACTGCTGTAGTAGTGTATACGTTGACCTTGTAGGCATTGTTTGCCCAGTGTGTTCTTCAAACAACTGCCACCTAGCTGTGTGAGCTTTTTCACATTCCGTGTCCAGAAACATCACCTGAGTGACGTAGTGTGATTTCTGCCCTTTACAGCACAAAATGCAGCGCTGTGTCAACAATGTATTTTTCAGATACATTTTTGCCCTTGATCCCCCTCTGGCATGCCACTATCCAGGTCGTTGCACCCTTTAAACAACTTTAAAATCATTTTTCTGGCCAGAAATGTCTTTTCTAGCTTTTAAAATTCGCCTTCCCATTGAAGTCTATGGGGTTCGCGCCGTTTGCGAACCGTTCGCATTTTTGACGCAAGTTCGCGAACATTTTTTCCGACGTTCGCTACATCCCTACTCCCCAGAGGGTTTCGAGATGGATCCTGTGAAAGTGTCTGCAATCCAAGAGTGGCCCCTACCGCTGAGCACCAAGGCAATCCAGAGATTCATTGGATTTGCCAATTACTATTAGCAATTCATTAAGGGGTTCTCTTCTCGTATTGCCCCTATCTTGACCCTCATCCAAAAAGGGGGTAAACCTAGCTCATGGCCCCTGCCTACTATAGAAGCTTTTCAATACTTGAAGGATGCCTTCACTTCTGCTTCGGTTCTCCGCTGTCCTGATCCGGAGTTACCTTTCTTCATCAAGGTGGATGCTTCTGAAGTTGGAGCTGGAGCTATCCTGTCCCAAAGACATCCCTCTGATGGAAAGTTGCACCCATGTGCGTTCTCTCCTACTGAACAAAATTATGATGTAGGAAATCGAGAACTCCTGGCTGTCAAGTTTGCCTTAGAAGAGTGGCGTCACCTCCTTGAAGGTTCCTTGATCCCAGTCACGATCTACACAGATCATAAGAATCTTGAGTTCATTCAATCTCTCAATAGGCTGAATCCCAGACAAGCAAAATTGGCTCTTTTCTTCTCTCTATTTAACTCTGTCTTGGCTCCAAGAATTGGAAAGCTGATGCTCTGTCTAGAAGTTTCACTCCGGTGGATAATTCTCCTGAAAGACAAGAGCCAATTATTCCTCCTGTCAAGATCATCGCTTCTTTGTACCCTCAATTTGCTGATCAAATTCTGGCTGGTCAATCTTCTGCCCCTCCTGATAACCCCCATCAGAATGGCATTTGTACCTCCTAAACTTCATCTGCCTATCCTGCAACAAACTCATAGCTCAAAGCAAGCTGGACATCCTGGTCCTGCTAAGACTCTAGAACTTTTACGGTGTCTAGTCTGGTGGCTGACTATTCGTAAACATGTCAAAGACTTTGTTGCTGCTTGTACCGTTTGTGCCACTTCCAAGCCTAGCCATTCTCACCCTAGCGGGTTACTACAGCCTTTGCCTGTCCCCTCTCGTCCTTGGACGCATTTGGCAATGGACTTCATAGTCGAACTTCCTCCCTCCAGTGGGAACACCGTGACCTGGGTCATCATAGATCATTTTAGCAAGATGGCCCACTTCATCCCTTTACGGAAGCTTCCATCTGCAGTGGAGTTGTCACAGTTGTTTATTCAATTCATTTTCGCCTGAATGGCTTCCCGGCGGAGATTTTCTCTGACAGAGGTAACCAGTTCACAATGATGTTTTGGCATTCCTTATGCAAGGTCTTGGGTATTGCTCTCTAATTCTCCTCTGCCTATCATCCCCAAACGAATGGGGCAGCAGAGCGAGTGAATCAAGCCTTAGAACAATTCCTGAGAAATCATGTCTCCCTCTGCCAAGATGATTGGTCTGACCTTCGCGGAATTTGCACATAACAACGCCTGTCATTCATCCACTGGAAGATCTCCATTCATGTCTGTGTATGGCCAACATCCTCAAGCCTTTCCGCAAGAATTTGTTTTGGCTGCAAACAAGTCTAAATTGGAGAAGAGTGCTCTTGTGCACAAGACCTTCGCTGATCGGAGACGTAGATCCTCTCCTCTCTTCAAAGTTGGCGATAAAGTTTGGCTTTCTTCCCGAAACATTCGTCTGAAGGTGCCATCTCCCAAGTTGTGTCCGAAGTTTGTGGGTCCATTTCCCATCTTGGAGATTATCAATCCTGTGGCAGTCAGACTTCAGCTTCCCCCTGAGATGCGAATACCCAACGTGTTTCATGTCTCCTTAGTGAAACCTGCTACCTCCAACCGATTTTCTGTTGACCAGTCTCCCCCTCCTACTATCCCTGTGGATGGTCAACAAGAATATGAGGTGGAAAAGATCCTTGACTCCAGAATCTCCAGGGGTTCTCTTCAGTACCTCATCAAGTGGAAGGGCTTTGGCCCTGAAGAATGCTCCTAGGAAGGACACTCTGATGTTCATGCTCCTCTTGTGAGGGATTTCCACGCTAAGTTTCTCCAAAAGCCTTGTCCTGGTGGTCCAGAGGCCCCCCGTGGGAGAGGAGGTACTGTCAGGACTGACAGAAGTACCCAACGGCGCTGTTACCATTCCTGGCGGTCACGGTGAAGATCCAAGATGACGGCACCCATGCTGAACACATGGCTGCAGCGTCGCTGCATGATGATGTCATCACTGGTGCCGGAATCTCGACATAAAAGGGCGCCCAAAGCACTGTGACGGCATCCAAGAATAGGATTCAAATCACTACTGATCCTGGGTTCCTGTACTGCCTGTTTTCCAGTCTTGATCCCTGCTCCAGCCCTGATTCCTGCTTCCAGCCTTGATTCCTGCTCCCTGTCCGTGATTCCTGTTACCTGCCTGTGTTATTGAACTTTGCCTGTACTTTGGGCTTTTGCATCTGTTCTGCCTGCCCTTGTTAACTCCTGCCCGTGACCACTATTACTAATTCTGCTTAACCCTTCGGATACCGTGACCTTGCGCCCACTAGAGGGCTTCCTCCTAATTCCAGACTACCTCCCTGGAGGGAGCTCCTGGCTCACTGACAACTGGTCTTTTTATGTGTACTCTCTGTCAGAACTTCTACACCAGGGTTCAAATGAATGTCAGATGACGTCTTTCTGCTTAAGAAAGCACAAAATATATTGGGAAAGAATTAAAACTAATATTTAATCATGCCAGAAAGGAAGAATTAGGGGCAAGGAAAAGACAATAAGGGTCATTTATGCTGGTTTAAAAAGGGTGCAAGATTTTGTTTCAAGCAGTAGCGGAACTACCAGGGGAGCAGGGCGTGATTTTGGGGCAGATAATCTGGTACAGAGGGGGCGGGGACCTGGCTGCACGTCCGGCACCAGGGCCCGCCCCCCTCCAGTTACATTACTGGTTTCAAGCCTAAAAACAGAAAAGGATAAACAAATACTGCTTTTAATTTTTAAACATAAAAAAATATGGAGCTAATATATATTAATTGGGCAGGTTTGAACATCCCATCAGAAGAGAAGCACATTGGCTCATTGATCTGCTTTATTGAGGTCTCTGCAGGCCCTTCTTTATTATTCAATCTGGCCAATTTGTCCCAGCACATTGGCATCCAAATTGGGTCCCGATCTGCTTGTTTGTTGACTTTGAAACAAAAGTTCATCTGCCTGTGTATGGGCAACTTTAGTTGTTCTTGCCTGCTGCCTTAGTTCTCGAGGAAGGAATTAAAATGGCTTGAGGTGATCATTAAAGATAAGAAAACTGTTGTTCAGCAAAGTGAAAAAAAGGAATTCACTGGGAGCTAGATTACAATTTAAAGGTTAGAGATAATTGGATTGAAGTTATGAACTGTTTTATCTGGGAATTTTATATCTTACTCTGTAAAAAGTGTAATAAACAGGTTTGAGCAGGTAGATGGACGGCAGGAGAGCCTGGAAACCCAGCAGGTAATTAGATACGTACATATGTTTTTTTTAACAAGAGAGTGGCATTGATGGGGGGGTGTTCATAATCTGTGATAAGACACAGGGGAGAGAATATCAAAACTCTATATAATATTCAGCACAGTCAGTAGAAGGGTATGTCTTTCAGTGTGATTCAATGGATTTAATGGTAAAGAAAATGATATGATGAATGTTCTTAAAAGGCAGCCACATGCAGAGCAAGCAAGTTTGCCAACTCTCTTATTTTGTTAATATTTTAGCCTACAGTTAGGCTATATTGACTTTTAGTAGTGTCTTACATGCAAACTAATTAGTTTGTATGTAGGACACTACTAAAAGTCAATATAACCTAACTGCAGGCTAAAAAAAAATTAATTGTAGTGTTACAAATATACAATCTGGATGGCAAACAGTGCCTAATGAATACATGGGGTCTGCCCTTCTGATAAATTTTTATTGTTTTGTGGGAATGTTTATAGGTGGGGCTTTATTGAAATCATTCATCATTCGCATTTCTCCCTGCCCTGGTGGAACTTATGTTTAGGGCAAAGAATAAAAAGGTCTGAGGAAGTCTTAATTGTATTCTACTTCTAGGACTTAAGAGCAGTCTTCATAAATTGTGGGTCATCTTGATCTTTTGGCAGGGTACTAAAGAAATAAAATATGTTCTATTACCCTAGTCATCACTTACGTCTATTTTCTCACCAAACATGGTGCTCTTGGACAGTTACATTTCCTCTTGTTACTTATTGTTTATATCAAGAGTGAGAAATACAATTGTCCTTGTCAAAGGTATTAATCATTACCATTATGCTTAAAATTCTGGTAGCAAGTGGTAACCTCATTTGATGAGACTTTGGGCCATCCAGCTCGTTAGCCTGTACTATTAAACACAACATAGTTTCATCTTAATATTTTCTATTGCCCCACACATGTGAATCTCTTACCTGAACTCTACTGGATCCTTCACCAACCCATACTCTGGAACACAGCCACAATCCCTTCTGAGAGGAATCCAAGAAACAGAATATAGGTCCATCCCAGGTCTTTATACAATTGGGGGTTTCATCCATCACTGTCAGTACCACATAGGTCTGTAACCCACCCACAGTATCTGACATAAGCTTTCGCTAACAGCAAACCTGCCAAGGAATTATTAGCTATACAAGTAGGTTGTTAGCTACCTGTTCCCTAGCAGCACACTATACTATGAACACACACTTCATAGGGATGTCCCCTTTGCCAAACAAAAACAATATTCCAGGAAGATTAAATTAGAAAGTCATGTTACAATCAGCTTTTAGTAGGTTTTTTTTTATTTCTTCGTTATTCATCCTTTTATTGATATTGAATTGACCTCTTCATTTTGGAATGGAAACTGCTTGCTTCTTACTAGCAATATATACACAAAAATGTAACAATCTGTCTGCTTTGTATTGGGCCAAAAATGATTTAAAATTAAATGTTAGTGTTTTGAAAAAAAAAGTTGCATTTTTGGGCAAATAAATGAATAATAAATGGTCTTACGTTAGCTACTTATCTAGTAAAGTGTTTTAAAGTAATTAACACATAATATACTGTTAGCATGCACTGGTAAATGTTGTGCATTTGCTTCAGAAACTCGACTATAGTTTATATAAACAAGCTGCTGTGTAGCCATGGGGGCAGCCATTCAAAGCTGAAAAAGGATAAAAGGCACAGGATACACAGCAGATAACATATAAGGCCTTTCAATTGTCTTTTATCTGTTCTCTGCTATGTAACCTGTGCCTTTTCTCCTTTTCTAGCTCGAATGGCTGCCCCCATGGTAACACAGCCATGTTAAAATGAACTATAGTAGTCTTTGTAAAGCAAAAACGCCAGTTTTACTAGTGCAGGCCAACAATACATTCTATTTAAATTACTTTGATACACTTTCAGTTCTTGGTATTACTGTTCCTGTAAGACTGTTAATTACTTTGCCCTTTAGGTTTCCAAAGTATGCTTTGTTGTCTTAGATGAATTATATAATGTATATTGCGCAAAATGCATAATGATACAGGTATGGGATCTATTATCCAGAAACCTGTTATCCAGGAATTAGGTGAAGGCCAACTACTATAGACTCCATTTTATCCCAAAAAAAAAAAAAATTATTTCCTTTTTCTCTGTAATAATAAAAAAGTAGCTTGTATTGATCCCAACTAAGATATCCTTACTGGAAGCAAATATATATATATATATATATATATATATATATATATATATATATATTTTTTTTTTTTCCTTAATTCAGGATCCCTCCAACTCTTCATGAGAAGTTTGCAGGCAGCTGATAATAATGCATGGTGATTCTTCATCCCTTTGATGTGCTGCCGCACTGAATTTTCTTTGAAGTTCAATGTGCAAATAGATGGACCAATTTTTTGGCCTTTTGCTCTGGAGTTTAGAGTTCCATATATGAGCAGGAACTTATGCATCCCTCCTAAAGTATGTCCTAAAAGTAATTTTTCATTTGTGGCTGTATCGTCATAAACGTCTGCAATCAAAGAATTCTATAAATATCCGAATAATGAGGATACATCAGTGTGTATGTGTAACAGGGAAAATAACAGTGTAGGAAAGTAGCAATTAGAGGTAAAAGCAATTATTACTTTCATATTTAAGGTCACATTAGAGTACACAGGCGTGCACAAGTACTTGAAAGGCAAGTGTTAGTAGGGTTCATTTTAGTACTATATGCAGCACATTTAATAAAAAAAAGTGAACTGGAAAAAACAAATCATGTTAATTTGCAACAACAAAAATAAAACTTAATCACATCAAATTATGCTTTTTAAAAAAGCTCAGATTGGAAAATAGCTTATCTGTTAAAATCACAACTCCCACTGTCTTCTTAAGAAGCTTTCTAGGTTTTAGTAGTAGGGATGTAGCGAACAGTTCGCCGGCGAACTAGTTCGCGCGAACTTCGACTGTTCGCGTCCGCCGAATGTTCGCGAACGTCGCGCGACGTTCGCCAATACGAGTTCGCGTTCGATTCGAACAAAAATCGTTCGACCATTCGACCATTCGATTCCTTCGACCGCTAAAATCGAAGGATTTTCGTTCGAATCGAACGATCGAAGCCATTGGATCGAATGAAATCATTCGATCGAATGGCTTCGATCGTTCGAGTCGAACGAAAATCCTTCGATCAAACGATTAAAATCCTTCGATCGTTCGAATCGAACGATTTTCGGATGTTCGAAGTTCGCGAACTGTCCGCATTTTTTGCCGGTGTTCGCGAACGGCGTTCGCGAACACATCGGCGGCGGTTCGCTACATCCCTATTTAGTAGATATGTTTTAATTACTGAAGGGCAAAACTGGGCAAAAAATAGGAAAACTATACCCCCCGAAACAATGTAGGTCTCTATAAAAAGATATTGCGTAAAACAGCTCATATGTAAAAACCTTCTTCATGTAAATAAACCATTTTCATAATAATATACTTTTTCAGTAGTATGTGCCAATGGGTAAACATAAATAGAAAATTGCCATTTTAAAAAATAAGGGCCGCCCCCTGGGATCGTACTATTCACAGTGCACACAAACATACCAAACAAACTATACATGTTAGGTCACATGAGCCAATAAACAGACATAGTTGTGTCTTTTGCTTCCACACTTCTTCCTGTAACAGTTAGAGAGGCAGTGTTTCTGGTCAGGTGATCTCTGAGGCAGCACACAGACCATCATGAAATGGTGGCTCAAGACAAGAGATGGAATATCTTACTTGAATATAGATATACATGTTGTATATATATATATATATATATATATATATATATATATATATATATATTTATATATATATATATATATATATATATATATATATATATATATATATATATACACAGTATATAGTTGTTTATATGAAAAACAAGAATGCACCAGTGCATTATACTCTAAATATAGAAGGATTGTGCTTACAAAAGTAGTGTTTCAGGCTGATTTATTGAATTTTTTTGTAAAATCCCTACTAATACTACCCATTTGCTCCATGTCCTGCTGCCACCTTTCCCAGGTTGTTCAGGGGAGCAAGTGGCACACAGAACACTGTAGAATAGGAACCAATCAGCAGCTAGGCTGACCTGATAGGGAACCAAAGCCTGTCTGACTGCAGGACTGTGATTGGTTATTCCCCCCTCCTACTGTGCTTATGACATGGACTGCTAAGACATAACCATGCAACCATACCTCATGTGAAACACAAATGGAGACCAGAAAGGATCTATGGGAAGCACCAAAAATATTTGTAATACTACTCAAGTGCGGCGAGCATCTGCTTCCTTTGCGTGCCAGCCTCTAATGACGCACACTCACACTGCTTCCAGGTTTGACGCAAGCTGATCTGATGTCATCACACTCGCCAAGAAATTTGAATATTTAAAGGGACCACACACAATTGTTCACTGCCCAACGTAGGTCTATTTTCAATAGTTCCTGGGTGCAATTTCTTGTGTTTCTGATCTGTTCTTTACACTGCCTGTCAGTGACCGTGTCTAGCCTGCTGCCTGTCCTGACCCTTGCCCTTGTACTGACTACTCTTCTGGATTCTGCTTTGTACTGCGATATTGGTGTGTTTGACCCGGCCTGTGACCTCGACTACTCTCTCGTCTTCTGTAATTGTACTGCTTCTCCTGATTGGTATCGACCTGGC
Source organism: Xenopus petersii (assembly GCA_038501925.1). NCBI lineage: Eukaryota > Metazoa > Chordata > Amphibia > Anura > Pipidae > Xenopus > Xenopus petersii. Next base: position 107,606,292 of record CM076677.1, read on the forward strand.
CTGTCCCTTGACCATGCTCCTTGTTCTCTGTGTCTGCTGAAAATGTACGGTTCCCTTGTCTGTCCAGAACTCTCTCCTTGGTCCGCTCACGTCCGCCAGGTGGCAGAGGGTTCCTCTTGAAGCGAAAGGTGGCTGTTATAGTCAGAAAAATGAGCTGTGACCTTGGGGTTTGGGAGTCAGTATGTAACAATATTAACTTTTAGCCCAAATTTAAATGAGCACCATATACAGTAGGGTTCATGTACCCGATATGTATTTAAGCTTGCCAAATACTTTTACCTTAAAGAAACTGACATCTTCCTACCCTACTCATTTATAGGAACTCACTATAGGTTTGGGGACATATTTACTCTTATTTGCTAATGATGATTTGTAGGCAATTTAGTTATGGCACTAGGATTTAGTTTTGACCCAATGGTTGGATTGGATTTGTAAGATAAACCTGCTCCTAGGCTGCATGGATTTAATCAGAAGGAGCATCAGACTGGCACTGAACAAGGTGGCATTCCACCCTACCACACTGGAAATATAGAAAATACTGAACTATCAGTTCAATCAGGTATTTTATGTCACATATTAAATAGTGCTAGTATTACTTTGGTACTAATGGTTATTCTTAGTTCCACTCACCCATCAGACACATGTATGATAAATATATGAATAAAAAATATATCCATTTTCTGATATGAGAAGTCACACATATCATGCCAGAAAGTCCTGACCTTATTAATATGGCTAATTTAGCATAGTTTTCCAGAATCCAGCACCAAGTCAGCCCAACCTGTAGGGGAAAGGATATTGCATGGAAACCTAAATACTGAATGCTGAAAAGGTCAGGAGAAATGTCACAGACTACTGTACATCAGGTATTATAGACTTCTGATTTCTCTATTCAAGTGACAAAGATAAAGAGCAAGGTGGCACATTGATGCAATCACATATCTTGTGTTAGAATGTACGAAGTTTAATTGAAACATGGGGTAACTCTCAAAAAATATTTAATTAGCTGGAAACAGTGTAACAGTCTCATGAAGTATAGCTCTCAACAGGTTGAGTCCTCCATGAAGCATAGCACGCGACAGATTGACAGATTGAGTCCTGAGACTATATATAATACACTGTTAAAAACTAATGTTGTCTATAGAGTTGCCTACATAGTCCATGACAAACAGTAGGACCTTTGTGTAAATAAGCAGAATGGTACTATAAACTGTTCCGGGATATGAGTAATGCCACGAGGGAGAAGGGACGCCGGCATTACTCCTATCCCGTATCCAACTGGGCAACCTGCAAAAAGGCTTACACATGAGTGCATTTACAAATGGAAAGAAATGTGAGTGAAATATTTTATAATTTTAAAAAGTTTTATTAAACAAATTACACTATAGAGGTCTTGTTTTATATGTGAGAGCATATGGAGTGACGGAGGAGGAAGGGAGCTGAAACAATATTACGTGCGAGTTTAAAACTACTTTTTGGCTAACCCTGGTGGAAGTATCTGGAGCAATCACGCATGCATGCCTAAAGGATTTAATGGTTGTCCAAAGGGAAAGCACATGGGATATCCTCTTATAGTTGAGTGAATATTTAAAGGGGAAGTAATACATCACAACACCATGTCCCTTTTCCAACACGAATTTGAGAAACTTCGAAATTCCAATTCAAAAGGACCAACCGAAATTAAGTCTACATTTTTTTGTGGCAGAACAGGACTGTTTTTGATCGAATAGGTGCATAGTTCATATTTTTTTTAATTTGAAAATTCACATCGACCTTATACAAATCTGCCCCATGTTGTTCAGTTGGATAATTTTGAAAATACTACACTATATTCTGCCTTTTGTTTTTATCGTTTGTTTTCTCCATTGCCAGAGGCGCTGATCCATTTTTTGTGAAGCAATTTTACTGTTGAGAGACTGAAGTAGGACCGGCAGGAGTTAACAGGACTAAAAGGACCAATTTTTTTTCCTCCCTTTGGTATCTTTTTTGTTATTTTCTCACCTGGAGTATGCAGTGCCGTTTTGGACTCCAGTCCTTAAGAGGGATATGAATGAGCTGGAGAGAGTGCAGAGACTAAGTGCAACTAAACTGGTTAGAGGGAGGGAAGACTTAAATTATGAGGGTAGACTGTCAAGGTTGGGCTTTTTTTCTCTGGAAATAAGACACTTGCGAGGGGACATGATTACACTTTACAAGTACATTGAGGACATTATAGACAAATAGCAGGGGACCTTTTTACCCATAAAGAGGATCACCATATCAGAGGCCACCCTGTCAGACTAGAAGAAAAGAACTTTCATTTGAGCAACATAGGGGGTTCTTCACAATGAGGACAGTGAGGTTGTGGAATGCACTGCCGGGTGATGTTGTGATGGCTGATTCAGTTAATTAATTTAAGAAGGGCTTGGATGATTTCTTGGACAAGCATAATATACAAGGCTATGGTGATAATAAAATCTACAATTAATATAGATATTAATATGTGCAGTTTATGTGGGTATGTGTATTTAAGTTTTTTAAAATGTACTGTTTCCCTGCACTCGTAAAAGTGATATATTTCCTTCAGAAACACAGCTATAGTTTATGGGGTAGCCATGGGGGTAGCCATTCAAGCACATGATACACAGTAGATAACATATGAGTTCTGAAGAATCCCATTGTATACTACATAGATTATCTGTTATCTGCTGTGTATCCTGTGCCTTTTCTATTTTTTTCTGCATTGAATGGCTGCCCCCATGGCTACACAGCAGCTTGTTTAGACAAAAAAAACATTTGTGTTTTTGAAGCAAACACACCAGTTGTTCCAGTGCAGATCAACAGTATATTGTATTGTCATTCATTTAAAACACTTTTTTTTGGTGTTTCTGTTCCTTTAAGATTGTCATCAAATAAATGTAGAACTCCATATCTGATCCATGTGCCAGTCTAATGACTAGACATTTAAAGGGGGAGAGGAGAAAAACATGACTGCTGATGTTGCCCATAGCAAACAATCAGATCTTTGCAGATCTGTTTAAATCTAATTGCTGATTGGTTTTTATGGAGTGTCTTTATTACAGACATATCCTACTGCCGAAATAATTAAATAAAGCAAAGCCCTGTTGTTGTTTTATAACATATAGTTGTGATGTTTTAATTCTTTCATTATTGCAGTCCCTTTCTTCAAAAAAAGTAGAAAATCTTGTGATATGTTTGACAGGTGTCCCATATTGATGTCTGAATTACTGGGTCAAACTCCCATTGCTCAGAAAGTAATTTAATACATGGTCCACAGAGTGTGTCTGACAGTTGTGTTCCTATAGCAGATCTAAGGATCATTGTGCTCGTGTCCTCCAAGGTCTTGTGTCATTTCTTAAAAGACTCAAGTCTAAAAGAGGGGGTAAACATGTTCTAGTTCCTCACTGCCTCTGCCCCTACCCCCAAAAGGTTTCCAAGAGTAAACTGGTGTCCAGTATGCACAATGGGGCAAGACATTCCACATTTAAGACTTTCTCTAGATATTTCCTAGCCTCTTTTCTTTATAATGACCTGTCTTCTTCACTCACGTTTGTCCCCACTCTTGGTGGCCTGCTCTTGAGGGAAAGAAAGTCTGCTAACCCATTTAAAGGACATTTTTGTCAAAACAATGTCAATCCATGCTGCATTGAATGGCCATGTCCTATTTTATGTTATGTATTTTATTTAGTTATTTTATTCCAACACAAAAATTCATGTCCAACACATTTCTGCAGTGAAAACACCTGTCCTACGGATAAACCCCGTAATGTAAGTGCGGAGGAGGAGGCTAAGCTCCTGATGCAAATAGAAAAGGCTGCTAATTTTGGTAAAGTAATGATTATGGGGGATTTTAATTACCCAGATATTGACTGGAGCAACAGTACTGCCAGATCAGTTAATGGAAACAATTTTCTAAACTTGTTGCATGACAATTTTATGGCACATGTTGTTGAGGAGCCAACCAGAAAAATAATATTCTAGATCTAGTAATCTCAAATGATCCAGAACTTATAGTAAATGTGCAAGTCATTGAACCCCAACAAAACCGATGAATTTTAGAAAAGCTAATTTTAGTGCCTTGAGGACTGCCGTTCAGATTGGGGCATTAAGTTTTCAGCTAAAAACACAGAACAGAAATGGATGTCATTTAAAATTATATTAAATCATTACTGTTCTCAATTTATTCCCTTAAGGAGTAAATGTATGTAGAAGCTCTAAGAATCACCCTATGTGGTTTAAAATAGAAGTAAAGAAGTTAATAGGAAAGAAGAGAACGGCATTTAAAAACTACAAGTTTGTTGGGACAGAAGCTGCATTTAATGAATATAAACACTATAATAAATGTTGTAAATCAGCAATTCGGAAGGCAAAGAAAGGAAATGAAGAGTGCATTGCGGCAGAGGAAGACTAACTCCAAAAAGTTTTTTTAAATATATTAATAGTACATAGATGAAGGTTGAGAGAATTGCTCCATTAAATAATGGTACCAGTATGGTTGTAACAGATACAGAAAAGGCAAATGGGCTAAACCAGGTCTTTTCTTCAGTGTTATACAATGGAGTGAGTTCCCAGGCTCACTTCATAGCTGCACTGATGGCTTAGCTCAATCTAGTCAGTGGCTGACTCAGGATATGATCCATAAAGCTTCAATAAAAAATAATGTAAACAAGACTTCAGGGCCGGATGGCATACATCCCTGGGTTCTAAGAGAGCTTAGTTCAGTTTTAGACCAGCCCCTATTTTCTCTGATTCACTTTCATCTGGTATGGCACCTATGGATTGGAGAAAACCTGATGTCATTCCAATATTTAAAAAGGGATTACGATCTCAGCCTGGCAATTATATGCCGGTACGTTTGACATCTGTGGTGGGCAAATTATTTGAAGGCTAGGGGTCCCTCAGGGCTCGGTATTGGGTCCACTTTTATTTAACTTGTTTATTAATAACTTAGGGGAGGGTATTGTAAGTAATGTATCAGTGTTTGCAGATGACACAAAACTAACCTGCCCAATTAATTCCATCCAGGATGTGGCATCTTTGCAACAGGATCTTGACAAACTGGCAATCTGGGCAGCTAAGTGACAAATGAGATTCAATGTTGATAAATGTAAAGTCTGCACCTGGGATGTAAAAATATTCAAGCCACTTATACCCTTAATGGGACTGCACTAGGCAAATCCATTATGGAAAAGGACCTTGGAGTCCTTGTAGATGATAAACTTGGCTGTAGCAAGCAATGCCAGTCAGCAGCATCAAGGGCAAATAAGGTCTTTTCTCAATGCCCCTTTTTAAAAGGGGCATTGATTCACGACAGGAAGCAGTCATTCTTCCACTTTATAGAGCACTGGTAAGGGCCCATCTAGAATATGCCGTACAGTTTTGGTCTCCATCACTCAAACAGGACATTATTGTATTAGAGAGGGTACAGAGAAGGGCAACTAAGCTGGTAAAAGGTATAGAAAAATGTTCACGCTGGAGAAGAGGTGTTCAAGGGGTGAAATGATAACTTTGTATAAATATATAAGGGGATCATATAATAATCTCTCTAATGCTTTATTTACCAGTAGGTCTTTCCAGCTGACATGAGGTCACCCATTCTGTTTAGAAGAAAAGAGGTTCCGCCTAAATATTCGGAAGGGTTTTTTTTACAGTGAGAGCTGTGAAGATGTGGAATTCTCTCCCTGAATCAGTTGTACAGGCTGATACATTAGATAGCTTTAAGAAGGGGTTGGGTGGCTTTTTAGCAAGGGAGGAAATACAGAGTTATGGAGGATAGCTCATAGTACAGGTTAATCCACTGAATAGTCCCATTGCCAACTGGCAGTTAGGCAGGTTAAAAAAGTAAAAAGGTTGAACTTGATGGACGTGTGTCTTTTTTAAAAATAACTTACTATGTTAGATTTGCATTCCATTAAATGGTATAGATTTAAAAAAAGACAATAAGGTAATTTTATTAGACAGAACTCATTTTCAAGTTTGGTTACCAACATTTTGTAATATAACTGAGTTGATCAGATTTTACCTTAAAGTTTATTCAAACAACTAGCACAATTATATGTTATGCATTTTTCATAAGCCTCCTGTATCTAAAGGGTACATCTTGTCATGTAAATTATAATGCAGTACTGAAAGGCAGAATGCACCATTAGGTTGAATTATTAGAATTCACTATAAGGTCAGAATTAATAGTTAAGAGGCAAGAACACTGATAATAAGCTTCTCCAATCTAACACGGTTTCCTTGAAAGACTTATTTAAGTACTTTCCCAAAAACTATCATTATGTTTCTTTGAAGTTCTTATAGCAGTGTAGTCAGTTGGCTTATTTCTTACTTTGATAGTCTGATTTATCACTAAAGCCCTAAAAAGCTTCAATCAGGAGTGTAACAACTGCGCTGAATAAATTTCAATATTAAAATGAGTGTTGTGGGGTATGTCAAGTTGGCCAGAATATAGCACCCCTAGTTCATCTAGAATCAGAGATATTTAGATAGTTTACTCAAATGTGTGGGTCTGTCTAGGGCTTTTTTTCTCATGCTCTTACAGTGACTATGAGGAAGATCTAGAATAGTCTGTTAATTCCCCAACAGGTTCAAGGATAGTGTTCTTCCCGAGTTGATCGGGGGGCACAGAGTGTCAGTCAATGCATTCAAGAGTGATGAGCACTGATTAGTCATGGACGAAAAAATTAGACAGGCATGAACTCGCAGCAAATTTCTGCGTTTCGCCGTCGGCGAATACATTTACGAAATTGCTGCGAAAATTCTCTGGCGAAAAATCTGCAGAGTCAAAAAAAATGTAGGCACGTGTCAGAATAGTCATGCACACAAAAATTGTTGTGCATTACAATTCGGACGCCCATTAACTTTAATGCATTTGGACAAAATAGGTGCGCATATAAAAATGTCACGGGCGTCGAAAAATTTTCAGCGAAATGGGACAAATTTGGGGGGGGGAAAAAAGACACTATCCCATCAAGTTCAACGCTTCCAAATTATTCCAAGAACATATATATATTATATACACACATACTTAAAATCATATATATGTGTGCATGTGTGTTTTCTTTATTTTTTTTACCCAGTGCCCTATAGTAGGCATTTAAATACAGTGATGAGCTGTACCTTTCATTTTCCATCAACTCAAAGTACAAAGCTTATGCTGCACTAAATCCCCTGCCACAAGTGTTCCGTTGAGGACTAAATTGTGCAATTTTGCTCCCCTTAGTGCTTTCGCACTTTCAGTAGGGGATTTGGTAAACTTACTGTATTTTTTTGTTCCGAGTTTGAATGGGACCAAGATATTTGTTAGCAGTGAATGAAACTCAAGCACTGCTCTAAAAGGGAGTAGATGCAAATCAGGAAAAGGCTCCGTTCTTTTGCTAGGTATAACTCATAAACATAACATGGACATTTCAAGATATTCCCCTGCAAAACAGAGTTTTAAGTAAAAAGATCTATTGTTATAGCAAATAAAAAGGATGTTGGTTTATAGTATATCTTTACATTCTAGTACATTTTAATCAATGCAGCATCTTGTCTGGAGTGCAATTATCCTTAATAAGCACAATAATGTTTAGCCAAGAGGGGGAGAAAATATGACGAGGGGACTCTTCAATTGCCACTTTTGCCTTCAGCCCACTAAACCCCATTGTTACATACCTTAATGAAACACCAGGAGCTACAAATGAAGTAAAATGGCCACAGTTTTTATTCACATTTTATCAAATAAATAGGACCTTACCAGCCTCACCCCAAGGCAATATTCAAAGCCAGAATTTCTTAAGAGATCACTATTATGCTCTGCCGTTCCCCACTTGAGATCAGCACTATGTCATTATATCCACTGAGTATTAGACTGCCTCTACCTACAGAGAGGATGGCCCCAAATCTGCTACAAGCTGCATCTCCCACCATGAGAGAAGTTCAGCAGCCCTCCTGGTGGCCCTGAATCTGCAGTGCATCGATGATAGGAAATCCAAGCAGGCTGTCACCTAGCGCAAGCAGTAATCAACCCACTGTGCAGTCACAGGAGAAAACCTCCTTTCTCCTTCTTCTAAACTTACATGTGTAGTACTCTGGCAAACTCCTACCACTGCTGTGACAAATAAAACTTAAAATACATTATCATATATCCACTGTTTTGATTCAGAAGAAGGCAAAAACACAGCCTGAAGCCAGTGACAATTATGCCTCAAGAGGAAAAAAAAAATTATGACCCGAATGGTGATTGGAAACATTCCCTGGATCAAGCATTTGCCATTCATTTAACATGAATAATACCATGCTGACTCTCACATTTCTACTGTATTACCATACCCAAACCACAATATAAAAGTGCATGCTGGAAAACATCCACCTACAGTAACATGGGACCTGTTATCCAGAATGCTCGGCACCTGGAGCTTTCTGTATAACGTATCTTTCTGTATACTGTTTTATTATAACAGAGAATAGGGAAAAAAATTAAACATATTTGGATTATTTGAATAACATGGAGTCTAAGGAGATGGCCTCCATGCACAAGCAGGATGACTAGCAATGGATTTTGGTTCCATATCAGATATGTGTTTGTTTGTTTGTTTGTTTGTTTGTTTGTTCACTGTTGTAATTTTTCTGGTGTGGGATCTTGAATGAATAAACCCTTGTTACTGTGTCCTACTGTATCTTATAAGTGCAATCATTTGTTCATACCACCTTTCCTACAATTATAATATACATACATCAAATTGATAGTATATTTATTGTAAAGATTCCTTCAAATGTTCTGGTATAAGTATAATGTCATCAAGTTTGGTTTTGCTAACCTGTCTGTGTCAGTCCCTGCTCTTGGTACCCACTGTCTACAGGGGAAGATCATTTTTATTGAAATATATCTTAATTCCTTTGTCTCTGTGCTGACCTTTAGACTCGCTTCCCTCCCCAAAGTCCTGTTCACAAGGCGCATCTAATGATACCAGCAGATATTTCTCTATTGGAAGATGAAATAGATTCTCTTTGGAGATGTAACATCCTGTAGATGTTGAATTTATGGCTATTGCATTATTGCGCTGGTGTCAGCTAACCTTGGTATGGCCGAGCTTCTATGCTCATTGGATATCACTTGTAAATCTCTTTCTTCTTTTGCTTTCCTCCTCTGAGACCTTGCCAGCAAATTGATGCCCCCTTCTTATCTGAGGCAGAGAAAACCTCATGCACATTGGAATTTCAAGGTTCGGTGTGTGCTAAATCTTAGCTGACTGGTTGCACTGGCTAAACTGTGGATATGCAAAAGCAAAAGAAACTGCATATTTCTTCCCTTGAGTGACTAGTGCTGCTGGAATTTATTTTTAGAGGAGAATACTGGGAATATTATTATGCTTCACAATCTGTGGACAATGCATCATGCTGATAATAACATCAGCATGATGCATTTTACAGAACATTTAATTTCAACACCAGTGAAGCCTCTGGAAATATTTCACATTGCTGGATTTGGTGAGTGGCTTTGAGTTGATTGTGCGTTGTATTGCACACCTCTCTAGAAGAGTGGCTGAAGCCCAAGTTTCAATCCCGTAGACTAATATTTAATTATCATGTCATAGGCACACACTGTAACAAATCAAACAACTTATATTAATGGCATCTATGGATGTGTCAGTGCTACGCATGATCAGATTTACGCACATGATGCAAATCAGAGCTGAATACTAATATGTGACTAGTGCTATCCTGCATCTTAATGCATGTGCTAACAGAGCTCAGGAGTATATGTCTCATCAGGCAGGTACCTACAGATTTATTTAGCATGAAAGAGGACATTTGTCCTTCAGCCTCAACCCTTCACTGTATCCAGCTGTATTTAGAGCCAAAGTCTCATTTTTCAAAAGAGGAAGGTTCCTAAATAAATCTGTTTAAGTCTGACTTGGATTTCACTTAAATCTTCATGCTTTAAAAACTAAAGGAGTGGTTCACTTTTAAATTAACTTTTAGTATGATATAGCATGGCTAATTCTAAGCAACTTTTAAATTGGTTGTTGTTATTTATTTTTTATAGTTTTTATATTATTTGCATTCTTCTCAAAACTCTTTCCATTTTTCAAAAAGAGGTCACTGACCTTGTCTAAAAACAAATGCTCTTTAAGGCTACAAATTAATTGTTATTGCTACTTTTTATTACTCGCTATATTCAGGCCCTCTCCTATTCATATTCCAGTGTCTTATTCAAATCAATTAATGGTTTCTAGGGTAATATGAACTCTAACAATCATATTGCTGTAAGAGCTGCTAAATAATTAAAAAAAGACTATTAATAAAAAATTTAAACCAATTGCAAGTTGTCTCAGAATTTCATTCCCTACATGTATTAAAAGGTGAACAAGCCCTTTAAGGACAATTTGTAGATTGTATAAGCACTGGTTGAAATTCTGGTCATAATAAGCCTTATAGAAAAAAGTTCCTTGTTCTGTTTTTCAATTAAAATGGTGATTTACTAACTCATGGATGTTAAAGGAAAAATAACACCAAAAAATTAAAGTGTTTTAAAGGAATTACAATACAATGTACTGTTGCCCTGCACTTGTAAAACTGTTGTATTCACTTCAGAAACACAACTATAGTTTTAAATAAATAAGCTGCTGTTTAGCCACTGGGGCAGCCATTCAAAGCTGATAAAGGAGAAAAGGCACAGGATACAGAGTAGATAACAGATAAGCTCTGTAGTATACAATGGGATTCTTCAGAACGTATCAGTTATCTACTTTGTATCCTGTGCTTGAATGGCTGCCCCCATGGCCACACAGCAGCTTGTTTATGTGAACTATTGTTGTATTTACAAAGCAAACACACCAGTTGTACCAGTGCAGGGCACCAGTATGTTGTAGTGTCATGCCTTTAAAAAAATTGTTAGTGTTACTAACTGGTTTTATGTATCACTGGTCCTGGAAATAAGAAACACACAGAATGTTTAGTTTAATTTTAATATAGTTTGCATGTTTTTCTGTTTAGGTCCTCTGATATTCAGCATCCATCCGGGCTTCCTAGTGGCTGCCTGGATGCTAGACTAATAAATCCTTAGCATGCTAAATAGAGCTGTCTATACCTGTGAGCTGCAGAACAAAAACACACAAAATAAACAATTGATTAAGCTGTTAAGGCAAATGACCATTTTTAATTAAAAATCATGTGCTCACCAATTTTATTACATTCTTCCAATCAGAGGGTACAAGTGTACTCCAGTCAGGGACTTTGGGGCACACGAAGGCCCAAGAGATACAAAGATGTGAATGGTACAGTAGGTTGTAAAGGGTGTGGAGTGTCTTGTCAGTGGGAGGGTCATGTGGTGGAATGGGTAGGGTTTGGGCAAATCATGGGAAAAATGTTGCCATAATAGGGTGTTGATAAAGGCCTCATTCTATTTCTTAGTAGGGTCCAGATTACTGTGTGCTAATCATTGGGATGCCCTATGAGTGAAGGGTCTTATGTGGCCCCATAATTTATGTTGACAGCCCTGCTTTTAATATGCTGATCTGCAATGAATATCGAACATAGTAACTGTTTAAAAATGCATCCAGTTCTTTAATGTAGTAAATTGAGACTTTTCCTTTGTACAGAATTCCACAAAACTGTAATTTAAAGAACTTTTGCGTATTTTTCATGGTTTGAATTAGTTATAAGTAAACCCCTTAGCACTGGCTCAGCCAAAATAATGTATACCATTAGGGATGTCGCGGACTGTTCGCCCGCGAACTAGTTCGCGCGAACATCGACCGTTCGTGTCCGCTGAATGTTCGCGAACGTTCGCCAATTTGGGTTCGCCTTAGCTGGCGCTTATTTTTGCCATTTCTCCCCCAGACCAGCAGATACATGGCAGCCAATGAGGAAGCTCTCCCTCCTGGACCACCCCCACACCCCCTGGACCACTCCCCTTCCATATATAAACTGAAGCCCTGCAGCGTTTTTTCATTCTGCCTGTGTGCTTGCAAGAGCTAGTGTAGGGAGAGAGCTGTTTAGTGATTTGAGGGACAGTTTATAGTAACTTTGCTGGCTAGTAATCTACTTCATACTTTATTTTCTTTTTTGTTTTTTTACTTTGCTACTATAAGAGCCCAGTGCTATTAGTCTAGCTGTGTTGGGGAGTGGGACTGGTGTGCTGCTCCTCCTAGTAGTTCACCACTACCAGCACCAACCAGAGTCCAAATTGTTACAAAGTATCTTATTTGCACCTGTTAGCTGTTCTGAGCTCTCTGCCAAAAGCCAATTAAGTTAGAAACTGGTTTTTTTGTGGCTGTTCAGTGCAGAGAAAAGAGGGACTTTCCAGTACAAAAGAGGGACAGGGGGTTGAGTGGTCAAAAGAGGGACAGTTGGGAGGTATGCAAGTGCCACCTAGCTGTCTGAGCTTTTTCACATTCTGTCTAAATAACAATAATAATTCCGTGTCCGTAAACATCACCTGAGTGATGTTTTTACAGCAGCAATAATATATTCCGTATCCACTACTGTATACGTTGCCCTTGCAGGCATTGTTTGCCCAGTCTTTAACCAAATGCCACCTAGCTGTGTGAGCTTTTTCACATTCCGTGTCCAGAAACATCACCTGAGTGACGTAGTGTGATTTCTGCCCTTTACAGCACAAAACGCAGCGCTGTGTCAACAATGTATTTTTCAGATACATTTTTGCCCTTGATCCCCCTCTGGCATGCCACTGTCCAGGTCGTTGCACCCTTTAAACAACTTTAAAATAATTTTTCTGGCCAGAAATGTCTTTTCTAGCTCTTAAAATTCGCCTTCCCATTGAAGTCTATGGGGTTCGCGACGTTCGCGAACCGTTCGCATTTTTGGACGCAAGTTCGCGAATATGTTCGCGAACATTTTTTCCGATGTTCGCTACATCCCTATATACCATTTAAAAATGTTAATAAAAAAAAATCTTCTTTTGCTGAAGTTTTAGTAGGATTTTCTTTCCACTTCGAAAACAGTTTGTCAGGGCAGATAGTCTCCATTTTCTTCAGAAGGCATTCGGGGAAGAAAGCCGAGTATTGTTCCTAAAACGTCCATTAACGTTTTAATAGCAAAGCAAAAAGGATGCCTTTTCTTGCATAAACTCAACGAGTACAGATATCACAACATCAGCAGACCAAATCATTTTACACAATAGGTTCATTCCTCCCATTCCAACTTATCTCCATTCTTTGCTCATACCACTTATTGAAGCACCTTCACCTTTGTTGGTTCTCGTATTCCACAATCTGTTACCTTACCAAATTGTGAGATTCATAACTTTCTCTTTAGCACTAATGTTTTGCTCCTATTCATGTCCTTCCCACTTAAGAAAGGAATGACGTTCTGTAGAATCATATATACTGAATCTGAGACAGTACAGCAGGATATTATAATTTTGAAGGTGTCTTGGGTGTCTTGAGGTTGTCAAATTGCCACTGTATTTTCCCTTAGGTTTCTCCTTGTTTATATGATATTGTTACCCACTTTTCTTGTAGAAGGACTATATGTTTCTCAGGTTGACTGGCCTTGAGCACCAGCTTCCTATTAAGGGGCATGGTGTGGCAGTCCAGTGATGTAACAAGATTCCATAGGAGATGGGGCTGAGATAAACACATCAGGGACAACTCACTAGCTTTTCCCATAGCCTCCACCATATATCATAAATATATGACAGCCTAAATATTATTGGGTTTTAACAGAAATGTAAGTGGATACTGAAAAAAAAAATAGAGAAGATATCTACTTATTGTGTTGAGAAGAGCTGAGGGAAGAGGCATGATGGAAGGATAGGTCTTTTAAACTGACAGCAGTTAGTTTTTTTTTGTCATTACTATTAGTTCATGTTTTTTCAATACACAGAGAAAAAATATGTAGACTATATAAATATACAGAGAACAAATAAGCAGAAGGCAATGGATCTTTGGGTTAAGAAATATAAGATTCAATTGTCCTTAAAGTACCGCATTAATCTAATACTGGCTTTGTGGCAAGACTTATTTTTTATAATTACCTTCTGTTATGGAAACATTATTAATAAACCATTGGATTTCCATCATTTATTCAACCTTCTCTGACAGTTCCTTACCAACTGCCAAGAAAACGGGCATAAAATACAAAATATTTTATGGCAAAACTCTGGTATGCTGTGTGCACCCTTAATATTGCCACTTGTAACCCAAGCTAGCCATGTAAAAATATCCTGACTTTATGGGAACTAATTAAGATGCCTAGCAGGCATTGGATCCATTAATTAAAGTTGTAGATGAATGATGTAGACCTGGGAATATAGCTCATCTAATATAAGGCTACTCTCAGGCGTGTATTAACATTTTTTCTCCCTTTTCCCAACCAGTTTTTTCTAAAATATATTAATTTAATATGTATTAACCCTCTTAAGGTGATGGAATGAAAATTCTAGATAAATGAAGTATTTGCACTGAGAAAACATGATAAATATTTTGCTCCTTTATTCAGGGCATATGTGTTAACTATGCAAAGATTTTGATTCCCAATTTTATATACATTTTATTTATGCATTAGATGTGTGACAATCATTTAAAATATAAAAATAATTATTGTGAATAAAATGTTTACTTGGGAAACTAGGAATGTGATTGATAACTAAATGTAGGATTAAGGGGGGCGTGGCCTGCATGGGGAACGGCTAGGACCATATACTGCTGAAATCCTGCTGATACCCGGCAAAATTTGCAACCCTGCTAAGTGGCAAGTACCCTACTAAGGAGACTGCAACTCCTGATGGTGCGGAGAGGTCGGAGCAAAGGCGCAGCACTAGCGAAATCGTCGAGGCACACCATGCCAAACCAAAATGGCGCCGATCAGTCTGCACGCAGCAAGACTCCTGAACGCACAGTGAGCGCTCGTGATGTGGCAGCACAAAGGCTTGCGCAGTTTGTAAGAGACCCACAGACTCAGCGACCAGCTAAGGGTGAGTCTATTCCCCCTCAGGGGCCTGCTTCCCAGCAATATGACACTCCAGGCACGGCTACATCGCCTGAGCAAGTACCCCAGGCCCCATTAAGCCCTGGGCCTATAGAACCCACGCTCAATGAGGTTCTCAGTGCCATTACATCTAATCACACTGTGCTCATGGGGAAAATTGATGAGCTTAAAACTGACTTTGCGATTTTAAAACATGACACGCAAAAGCTCAGGGAGAGAACAGGGGAAGCAGAGAGGAGGATCAGTGAGCTGGAAGACCATACTCGGCCTCTTCCAAGCCGCCTAACTGCTGCAGAATCACATATTGCTTTATTGGTGTCTAAGGCGGATGATTTGGAGAATAGGCTCCGGAGGAATAATATCAGGATCCTAGGACTTCCTGAGAGAGCAGAAGGGGCTGCAACAGAAAGGTTCATTGAACAGTGGCTTACTAACACCTTTGGCCAACCAACGTTCTCCTCGGCCTTTACAGTGGAGAGGGCTCATAGAGTTCCAGGGAAACCACCCCCGCCAGGTGCCCCCCCGCGACCCCTAATAGCACGTCTGCTGAATTATAGGGATAGGGATGCGGCTCTGGCTGCGGCTCGACAAGCGGGTGAGATTCTCTATGAAAATCAGAGAATATCCATATACCCTGACTTCTCTACAGAGGTACGGAAACAGAGAGTGAGATTTACTGAGGCAAAACGGCTCCTGCGACAGAAGCAACTACCGTGTCCCATGTTGTTTCCGGCGAGGCTGCGGGTCAACTTCAGTGGTAAAGCTTATTTCTTCACTAAGCCGGAGGAGGTCATACAATGGATGGAGGAGAGACCACGTGGTTCCCCACGCAGAGACTGATGAGGTTCTCTATGCAGATTGGAATATGGAGGTCCCGCGCACAACTTCTGGAGGATTGTCACTGGCTTTATGGCTCCGGCTCACCTTTTCCTTTTTTTGTCTGGGTTTGGTGGCTACGGGCGCTTATTCAGACTCCTACTTGATTACATCAATGACTTCTCGCAGGACAGGTAAAGGTGTTTAATTTACTGTCTATCGGGACAATCTAGAGATATATCTATCTTGCCCCAGGTTGGAGGGCACCGGTGTGGACTGTTGGTGGGCACCCCCTGGACTGGACTCTATGCGGACACTAACCCCACGTCAAAGTTAAGGCTTGTTTAAGTTAAGGGCAGTAAACTCACTTGTAATATGTTTATGCAGTGGGTGGGGAGGGGGTGGGGAGAATGGTTTTTAGTTATGACTGTTTTGTTGCTTGATGTCACATGTAGCGGAAGGTCGTGTCTAGTTCTACAACTGTATAGTGAATAAAGCAGCAGCACTCCGGTATTTTTGAAAATTTGTAAATCTTTACTTAAATGCAATAGGCAACGTTTCGGGCTATACAGGCCCTTTGTCAAGCCATGGCTGCTGCTTTATTCACTATATGGATGCGTTGCCCTGGCAGGGGGTACGGCGTGCACCCGGGGCTGCAAAGAGCTTAATCTGCTTTTGAAGCACACCTTATCCACATTTACTAGTTCTACAACTGTGTTTTGACAGACACATTCCCATGGTAGCTAATATGGAAATGAATAGGCAAATGAAGAGACATGGCGTCGGTTAAAATCTTATCATGGAATGTGAGGGGTATGGGGGATGCCATAAAAAGAAGATTAGTCTTTGATTTTATACGTAGACATAGACCCCACCTGATATTCTTACAGGAAACTCATTTGGTGGGTGGGAAAACACTGGCCCTAAAAAAACCTTGGTTGGCTACGATGTGTCACTCAGTGTATTCAAGCTATTCTAGGGGGGTCTCTATTCTGCTGTGTAGATCGTGCCCTTTTGTAACGGAAACAATTATCTCAGACCGGCTTGGCAGGTTTATAATTGTGCAAGGCACTTTATTGGGTAAGAAAATTACGTTGATAAATGTGTATGCCCCCCCTCCTTTAACTGATGCCTTTTTACAGGAATTAACTAACAAACTCCTATCCATTGAAGTGACCCGGTACTTCTTATGGGGGACTTTAATGCGATAGCTCATGCGGAGGTAGACAAACTTCACCCCCCCAGACTTTCCTCAGCAATTTTAAATAGGTGGCTGAACACTTTTCAATTGGTTGACCTATGGCGGGTACGTAATCCGGGGGTGCGGCAGTTTACATGTTACTCACCTGGGCACAATAATATGTCTAGAATTGACCTGGTGATAGGCTGTGCAGAGTTTAACAAATGGGTTCAAAAGGTGGAAATACTTACACGTGGCATATCTGACCACTCCCCTCTTCTGCTCACTATGTCGACCTCGCTAATCTGGTGCAAAAAACTGCTGAGGTGCAGGAAGCCGAAATTTGTTATGTGGCACATCCAAATGACCAAACTCTAAAACTATGGCAGGATAAACAGCAGGCACTACAGCTGGCCCAGGTTGAGCTCACAAAAAACATCTGCTTTATCAAAGGTCCAATATTTTCGAATTTGGTGATAAAAATGGGAAGTTGCTGGCTCTACTGTCCAAAGAAGTGGGCGGTTCTATGGCTATACCAGCAATAAAACTTCCAACGGGAGATATTGTTTCCACTCCAGAGGGTATTAATGAACGGTTTATGAGCTATTACGCGGATCTTTATCGATCCAAGGTGACAGTAACGGATGGGGAGGTGGACCAATACTTAAATACTACAGATATACCAGAATTGGATGTAGGTACAGTAGTACAGTTAGCTGAGCCGATTACACAGGAAGAAGTGGAGGTAGCGATAGGAGCCTTCCCAGGGGGAAAAACTCCAGGATTGGATGGCCTTCCCATCGAGTGGTATAAGCAAAATGTTAAAAAAATAGCCCCTCTGTTAGTAAAATTGTATAACGCTGTGCGGACAGGGGCACCCCTACCGGAGTCTATGAGGGAAACGCTCATTATACTGATTTTAAAACCAGGCAAGGACCCATTAGAATGTTCCTCATATAGACCAATATCGCTTATTACTGTGGATGCCAAGATACTGGCAAAGGTGCTTGGGACTAGGCTGGCACCTCACCTGGCCACAGTTATTTCACCGGATCAGACGGGCTTTATGCCGGGTCGTACTACTGACATTAATATCCGATGGCTATTTACAAATATCTCGGTAGTGCATGATAATTGTGGGGAGAGAGTAGTGGCGTCATTGGATAACGAGAAGGCATTCGATTCGGTGGAATGGAGTTATTTATGGGCCACAATGAGGAGGGTGGGGGTGCCCTTAGACTACATTAAATGGGTGCAGGCACTTTACTACTTACCGGTGGGCAAGGTTAGAACCAATACCAAGGTGTCTCAGGCCTTGGCTATAGGAAGGGGCACTAGGCAAGGTTGCCCCCTGTCCCCTCTTTTATTCGCTCTTGCCATGGAACCATTGGCCTGTCGAATAAAACTTTCGCAAGATGTACAGGGTTTACACCTGGGCTCGTGTAGGGAAATTATCTCCATGTATGCTGATGACACCCTCCTTTATCTTCCTAATCCAAATCATGCTCTCACTGGGGCACTCGACATAATAAATATGCACACAAGGTACTCAGGGCTGAAGATCAATTGGTCAAAATCAGTGATTTTTCCCATTGACCCCCTACCATCGAACTTACCTCAGAATATCCATGGTCTTCAGTGGGCGGAAACCTTTAAATACTTGGGGATTTGGGTACACTCGGACCTCCAGAAATATGTGGAGCTGAATGTACAACCCATCCTAAAATATATGCTGGAAAGACGGGAAGCTTGGGCTCATCTCCCCCTTACCCTCCTGGGTAGAATTAATTTGTTTAAGATGTTGATTCTTCCAAAACTAACATATGTATTCCGACAGGCCCCGATTGGCATCCACAAGGCTATTTTTTCCAAAATAAAGGGTATAGTGTTGTCCCTGTTTTGGAACAGTGCTCCTCCCAGGTTAGCTTTGCGTACTCTGCAGCTCCCCATTACCCAGGGTGGTTTAGCGGCTCCTAACCTCTACTGGTACTACTTAGCATCGCAACTGGTGGTGGCAAAAAGCTGGGTTACTCCTTCCCTCACTAATGCGACAACGCTTCTGGAAGCACAAATAGTGGGCTCATGGGAAGGACTCAAGAACCTGTTGTATAGAGGTACCTCCCTTACTAAGAATTTGTCACCCTTAATGTCCACCACAATCGCGGTGTGGCGCACGGTTTTGCAATTTTACCCCAAAACCCAACCGCACTGTTCAGAATTTTCCCCACTGTGGTGTAACCCCAGACTCCAACATCTCCGCACTATACCGGACCTGTAGTTATGGGCAAGATATGGGGTTAAGTACCTCCCAGATGTTATGCCTGATGGTAACTTCAGCTCGTTTCAGGGCTCGAAACAGAAATTCTCTCTCTCTAATCCAATGCTTTTTAGGTATTTACAACTGAGGCATGCTATAGAGAACCAATTTAAGACCAGCCCACCAGACACTACCCCCAGGAAAATAGAGGTAGATATCCACTCAGAGACTATTCGGAAACCTCTTTCATACTTTTACACCCAATTGATTAGAGTTGGTAGCCCCTCACTTACCAAACTGTTAACTAGATGGCAGCAGGATATCCCTGGGCTTACTCTGGAGGACTGGGAGGAGATACTAGAATTGAGTTTGGATGGGATTATCTGCAGCAGGGCTAAAATGACCCAGTTGAATTATTTGCATAGGGTATATCTTACTCCTTACAGACTAAAAAAATGAACCAGGACTTGCGGGATGAATGCCCCAGATGTTCTCACTCACCAGCAAACTTTATGCATATGATTTGGGACTGCCCGGCTATGCTGAGATTTTGGGGAGAGGTCAAACAAATAATTAGTACAAAAACTGGTATTCCAGTGCCACTGAATCCTAAGGTGTTAATATTGAATCTACTGGGGGAGTTCTCACACAACAGGGCACAGAGGACGCTTCTACTCACTCTATGTATGTATGCTAAAAAAGCCATAGCTTTGAAATGGAAGTCTAGTCGGGGCCCAACGGTACAGGAATGGGAGCAACTCATTAACAGTGCGCTCCCCCTACATAAACTTACTTATATGAGGAGGGGCTGTCCGGAGAAATTAAATAAAATTTGGGCATCATGGACAGAGGAGGATACGGGTGTGGGTTAACTACAGTAGCAGTATGTACTTGTATGCTATGCTGTTCTGTTTTATGTATATTTCATTGGAACATACCTGAGTAGAATGACCTGTAAGTGAATGATGACATCATGCTGGTTTAAGTTTGTAAGAACTGTTTAATTGGTTAGTGTAAAAGAAAACAAAGATGCAATGCTATTATACAACTGTCTGACTGTATTGTTATAATTGCACAATAAAAGAATTGTTAAAAAAAAAAAAATGTAGGATTAAGTGTGACCACAAAGGACACTGGGTAAATAAATTGTTAGGGTAAGGCCTATACTGGGCTCACTGGCATATTTCAAGTCACAGGTCCACTTTATGTGGGTTGTTCTGAGCTAATATTCAATGGCGCCAAGATCATGAACTGAAAAAAAACCCCTGAAACTCTTGATCTATTCATTAATTTTCCCCCATCACATTTTACTGTCCCTCTATTCTATTTGTATCTTCATTCCTACTTTAGTTTCTTCCTTTGTTTTTCATTACTCTTATTCTCTCAATCTTCTTTCTTTCATTTCCTTATTTCTTCACCTTCGTATTCTGATATTATTTCCTTTTTTCTTTCCTTGTTTCACTATTTTCTTGTCTGCTCTTTACTATTTGTTGCCTTCCAATCCTCCTCCTTTGGAAGGGCTCATATAAGGGCTCATTTACGTGCACAAGTGCAGCAAGCAATCTCCATGTTTTTCCCTACAAAGTTGTAATGTTTCCCAGAATCCCAGCATCATTGTGGTTGCAAGGGGACAATGCACCTGATGCAGTGCAATTGCACAGAGGTCCATCCATTTCCAGTGTTTGGAGCTTGAGTGATATCTGCTCCTGATTCTTTACCACAAGTGTGCTGCACCTATTGGTTCTGGGTGTAATGGATACCTTGGAGCTATTACCTGGTCAATAGGTGGCAGTGGCTCCAGGGCTCCCTTGCATCAATAGGTGTAGCACTCAATTGGGAGGAGAAGGCAGTAAAGACTGAGCAGGGCTGAGCAAACTATATGAACGTGCACGGAGCTCATCTTGCCTCTAATGAAAAGTGGTAATACAGTACACGCAACTGCCTATTGGGGAAATTTGCGGGAAACTGATCGTGTGGTTGTAAATAACCCTTAATATCTCTTTTATTCTGTTCATTACCACTTGACCTTCTGATCTCTTATTTCTTCACTAAGATATTCAAAGATTAAGTTTACCATGACACAACTATCCATTCCCAGTGTTGTTCAGTTGTTTGCTGGTACTGTAACAGCACTTTAAATATGTAACATGTGAGACTCATCTGTTATAAAAGGGAAATGGTTGCTGGTAACAAAAGGTACCTCCACGGGATGCCAGACAGCCTCAAGTTAATCTTGTAAATTTTGTAGCAGAGTGTTTGGAATTTTTTCTGCTTCTAACTCCAGAATCACTTGGCACAAAGTCATCGTACCACTGGATCACTCTTTATTGTGAATATGAGGTAACACTGGATCCAATAAACTCTGTACAAGAACCATCTCCAGGTACAGGCCTGAATTAATTCACCATGTCTATAAGTATAATGACTGAAGTGTTAATAGGATTATTTCAGGGAATGAGTAGTTTTCGCATACCTTCAGTATCCATTTTTTTTTCTGCCCCAAATTCAGTCTGACATTTAAAGGAAGCTGTGTCCAGTATTTCCCATTAATCTGACATTGTCGCTTGCAATGCAAAAGGTTGAGAATGGTAATTTTTATTTATTCCAGTCAAAAACAATCATAGCCCTTGTCAATATTTGCAGTAAGTAAACATGTACAGGCTTTTTGTATGGAATATTGAAATAACGATCCAAGTCTTGAGATCCTGACTTGGCCTTCTGTGACCTACATTCACTGCCATACAAGAAGAACTCATGGCTAAAGAAGGTCACCATAATTTCTAAAGAAATGTACTCTTTCTGAGGCTCCGGTAGGTTCAGGACATATACTCCAAGAACATTCTTGCAGAGGAACAGTTTTGCTATGTGAAAATAGCAGTAGTAGCTAATGGTACCTAAAAGCTTTGGTATTCAAGGAAAAAAGCATGATTCTGAGAAAATATGTAGAAAAATATAGCAGTATAGTTACAGCTTCTTAACGTTCATGAACCTTCTGTACTATACAATGAATGTCAATAAAACAGGCACATATGATAGCTTAAACATGATATAGTTCATATAGTTCATATATATATATGAAATCAAAGTTTGGAATAAAGCATTCCTGGGCCAGCACTTCCCTTAGCGAAACAAGAGTCTTTTTATTTTACACACATCACAGTGCTCCAACGTTTCGGTCCCTCTTGGGGCCTTAAAGGAATTGTTCAGTGTGAAAATAAAAACTGGGTAAATAGACAGGCTGTGCAAAATAAAAAATGTTTCTAATATAGTTAGTTAGCCAAAAATGTAATGTATAAAGGCTGGAGTGACTGGATGTATAACTTGTCAGTCAGAACCCAACTTCCTGCTTTTCAGCTCTCTTGGTTTACACTGACTGGTTACCCTGGCTACCAGCCAGTAACCAATCAGAGACTTGAAGGGGGGCCACATGGCTCATTTCTGTTGCTTTTGAATCTGAGCTGAATGCTGAGGATCAATTACAAACTCACTGAACAGAAATGTCCCAATTGGCCCCCCTTCAAGTCGCTGACTAACTCAGAGTTATAGAGCTGAAAAGCAGGAAGTTGGATTCTGGCTGTTTTATTAGACATCTGTTCACTCCAGCCTTTTAGGGATGTAGCGAACCGCCGTGTATGTGTTCGCGAACGCCGTTCGCGAACACCGGCAAAAAATGCGAACAGTTCGCGAACAGTTCGCGAACTTCGAACATCCGAAAATCGTTCGATTCGGACGATCGAAGGATTTTAATCGTTTGATCGAACGATTTTCGTTCGAATCAAACGATCGAAGCCATTGGATCGAATGATTTCATTCAATCCAATGGCTTCGATCGTTCGATTCGAACGAAAATTGTTCGATTTTAGCTATCGAATGGTCGAATGGTCGAACGATTTTGACGCGAACGCCTATTGGCGAACGTCGCGCGACGTTCGCGAACTTGCGGCGGACGCGAACAGTCGAAGTTCGCGCGAACTAGTTCGCCGGCGAACAGTTCGCTACATCCCTACAGCCTTTATATATTACATTTTTGGCTAACTAACTATATTAGAAACATTTTTTATTTTGCACAGCCTATCTATTTACCCAGTTTTTATTTTCACACTGAACTATTCCTTTAAAATACTGCACAGTGCAGCCAGTGGAATAAAAACATGACACTGCACCCCTCTTCTTTGATCCATCCCTCCAGTCACTATTGTACCCTCCACAAAATTGCATTAGCTTCCTACCACTACTTCTGATCCTGTTCTAACTATTAATCTATTATACAAGCAATATAATACAGATAAAAGCATTGCTTCAGTATTAGCTTAGCAAACACAGAGCTATTATTACGCTGGACCCTCTCTTTCAGTTGGGCCTTCTCAACAATGTATGGAGTTAGGTTGCGGTGTTGCTGGATATTTTGAATACCAGAGGTTCTTTTCCATGTAACAAGTAGAGATGGCGCGAACTGTTCGCCGGCGAACTTGTTCGCAGCGAACATCGGGTGTTCGCGCTCGCCGGAAGTTCGCGAACGTCGCGCGATGTTCGCCATTTTGGGTTCGCCATTGTTGGTGCTTTTTTTTGCCCTCTCACCCCAGACCAGCAGGTACATGGCAGCCAATCAGGAAGCTCTCCCCTGGACCACTCCCCTTCCCTATAAAAACCGAAGCCCTGCAGCGTTTTTTCACTCTGCCTGTGTGTGCTGAAGAGATAGTGTAGGGAGAGAGCTGCTGCCTGTTAGTGATTTCAGGGACAGTTGAAAGTTTGCTGGCTAGTAATCGTTTTGATACTGCTCTGTTATTGGAGGGACAGAAGTCTGCAGGGGTTTGAGGGACATTTAAGCTTAGGTAGCTTTGCTGGCTAGTAATCTACCTTCTACTGCAGTGCTCTGTATGTAGCTGCAGTGGGCAGCTGTCCTGCTTCTGATCTCATCTGCTGACTGCTGCAATAACAGTAGTCCTTGTAAGGACTGCTTTTATTTATTTTTTTGTTCCAATACAGAGCAGTATCAAGCAGATTACTAGCCAGCAAACTTACTATCATCTGTCCCTGAAATCACTAACAGCTCTCCCCCTACACTATCTCTTCCAAGCACACACAGGCAGATTTTTCAGATACATTTTTGCCCTTGATCCCCCTCTGGCATGCCACTGTCCAGGTCGTTGCACCCTTTAAACAACTTTAAAATCATTTTTCTGGCCAGAAATGTCTTTTTTAGATGTTAAAGTTCGCCTTCCCATTGAAGTCTATGGGGTTCGCGAACCGTTCGCGAACCGCTCGCATTTTTGCGCAAGTTCGCGAATATGTTCGCGAACTTTTTTTCCGACGTTCGCTACATCCCTAGTAACAAGTGCTTACTTAGAAAAACAGAGAAAGCCAGTACTCACATGCTACCAAAGTATCAATATGCGGTAGCATAGTATGTTAGCTTTTAGTGGACCCAGGCTCCCTATCCGCTATGATCCCATTAACAAGCAGTATCACATGGGAGAATTGCTTTCAATGTACCAGTACTTATTGGAGCTGAGAATGGCTTTTTCTAGCTAGCCTGGCTTTCTTACA
Source organism: Xenopus petersii (assembly GCA_038501925.1). Classification (NCBI taxonomy): domain Eukaryota; kingdom Metazoa; phylum Chordata; class Amphibia; order Anura; family Pipidae; genus Xenopus; species Xenopus petersii. Next base: position 107,631,032 of record CM076677.1, read on the forward strand.
TTACTATAAAGTACTATTACAGTTGCTAGTCTATCACTAATTACCTCATTTAGGGCACTCTTCTTTACTGGGACTCCCTGGTAGACATTCACCCTGATCGGCTTAGGTTAAATGCTCCCTCCCAATATATCAGACCTCACAGGAAAGCCGTAACTGTCAGGAGTGCTCTATTAAGGAGTTGTAAAGATGGCAGCGCCCCGGGCTGCACACTGTTAGCGTGACGTCATCACATCGAAAATTCAAAACAAAAGGAACTCCAGAACGCTGGTTCAATGCCTGAAAATATAGGTTGCACTTCTTGGTGTTCCTGGATGCTTTATAATTCTTAATTTACTGATTCTTGGACTTTTGATCTTCTGACCATGACCAATTGCTGCCTGGCCTTAAACCTTCTTCCTGAATCTTGAACACACCCTAACCCTATGGCTACAATTTATTGGCGTTCGCTCCTAGTGTGTCCTCCTTGGTCTGGACTTCTCCACTAGTTGAACCATGAGGCCCTGACAATAACTTCCCTGGGCCAATAGGAGAAAACTATCCCACCCAGGTCTATAGATAACAGGACTGTGTATTTTCAAAAAGAGGTAAAATCAGACCCTACAGGTCCCTGCAAATGCATATATATAGATCTATTTAAATACTTGTTCATTTCACCTGCATAAATTCCCAATTCCCAACTGTTCTTTTTGTCTATATGGTGTAAAGTAAGCTCTATGGGCTTTTTTGAGCCTTACTTCTAAAGGTTTATTCTGTATATGGACCTTTTAACTTTCTTCTTGTTTACGGTTTTCTACCTGTTCTGAAAGGAAGACAATGGCATATAATACAGTTCCGTATTCAGAGACTGCTTTCTGTAACATTTCCCCATTTGTTAAAGCCAATGAATGGCTAGCATTTTGGCAGAATCGTAGGGAATGGAAAAAGCTTAGTGCTTTGTATCTCTCAAGTTCAGCCAGTTCTTTGATGAAGTTAAAATACCAGCCAAATGCATGAATTGATCTTGGTTTCTAACTTCAGCTATTGTTGCATTTGCATGTAGTCAAATGGATTTTATTGTTGGTATCCTAATGTGATGTTTTCTGTCGGGCACTGACAATATATCCCATATTTGTTCACAGATGGTAGGCTGGATAGCTTGAGATGCTGCACTTCATGACCCACACATAGGGGTATAAAGATGGCTGGAAATATATATAGATACTTCCTGGTAATGGTTAAAGTCAACAACTATGTTATAAATGGATTTTAAAGCAGCAGTAGCTGGTCTAGTAGAACCATTGAAATATCATTAGATATCACTTATGTCTGCTAAGTATATGCAGTTCCTTAAGGTTACCGTAATTTATTTGTGCCAAATGTTGATGCCTTTTTTTGGTGTGTGGGGGTAATTTTATTTCAACCCTACTGGGGAAGCAGGAAATATTGTTGCATATTTTATTTGATTTGTTAAAGCTGCATTGGTTGAATTCTGCACCACTAAATTCATATATCCCAATACCCCATATTAACTCAGCCCATAGCTGTTTGTTTGCTTGTAAACATAGGTTTGGATGGAGCACATAAGACACAGTCTCTGCCGCAAATAATTATTTATTGAATCACAACATGTTTCGGATCACAAGGATCCTTTATCAAGTGAAGGTACAAAAATACAAACACACCTTATAAAACCAACCCCACCTTACAGCTCCACCCCTGTAAATTATTATACTTTATTTGTAAGTGCTGCCAAGTGATTCCTTCTTCCACTCGAGTACTCCAAAGTTAAAGTCCAAACAGTAGAAGTAACCCTTCATAATGTCCAAAAAACTGTGAATATTCAAGCTGCCCAAATAGAAATATATCCACGATATATCCACGATACACAGGTGAAGGTGACTGAACGAATTTTCTGAAAGCTTGTTTGCTTGTAAGTAGGGAGGGGCGAATTTGACCCGTTTCGATTCGCCAAAAATTCGCCGCCGGCGAAATGTCGCAGACGCCCATTAAAGTCTATGGGCGTCAAAAAAATTTTGTTGCGCGGCGAAACTGTTTTGATGCGCGTCTTTTTTTTTGACGCACGCTGCCATACAAGTCTATGGGCGTCATTTTTTCGGCGAAACGAGGCAAAAAAATTCGCCCATACCTACTTGTAAGGGATTATATCAATAGCTTGTTATTCTATTTTCTTTGTGTTTTTACTAATACATTTTCTTACAGGTATATTTAAGTATATTTAAAAGAGGAAGTGTGGCCTATCTGTCATTGTGTAGATAGGGACAGTAACCTCTTAGAGAAAGCTGAGTCCAGTTGTGTAGAAAGGCCACTGTATAGTTATAGTGACAGGGGCCCACCAGAAAACCTTAGGCTGAGGGCCCACTTTCCCAACAATTATACCTCCTCTCCTCACTTAACCTCTTTATTCCCCTAGTCTTTTCTCTACATACTATACTATATTCTTCCATTATTAAGCCTCTTTGTTCTCATAAAGAAACTGGGAATGACCATGAAATAGGCCAAATGGTTAGAAGCAAGAGGCCCACTGACCACTGGGCCCACCGGGAGTTTTCCTGGTATCCTGGTGGGCCAGTCCAACACTGCATTGCAGAAGTGTTGGGCATACATCTTCTATTTCATACCTTACATTTCCATACTCTTACATGCATCCCATAGTCACCCTGCCTTCTTCTTTCATTCCTTCCTTTCACCCTACCTTACATTAGTACATAACACATGACACCACAACAGAAGAAGAGGAATGCTTGAAAACAGGTATATATTGGTCCCCTTGCTCTTTTAGAATCATCTTTTCTCTGTCTGGTTGGATCATAAATACTAGACAGACATTACAGCTAGTGACGGGTTATAAATGAGTGAGGAAAGTTTAATCCAGCTGTTCCCTGTGCCCAGAATTCTGATGGTTCAGCCCTGCTCTCAACTCTGATCAGTCAACTGCAATAAATGGCCCAAGTCATACGTAGTGTAGAATTTGCATGGAATAAATAAAGATTTTCTAACAAGGCCCACAGTTATACTGATTATGTTTATGATGAAGGCACTGACACACTGCTGGGTATGTGGTTTTATAAATAAATAAATTGTTGTTTAACTATTCAAATAGCCTCAAAAACAGAAATAGCCTCAGTTATGAAGAGTTAGGGGCAAGTGCAGCAGTGCTAAGGATGTTAAATCCTCAATGCCTCGTGTAACAGTATGAAGCCTTGAGAGGACGTGGGCATAGAGTAGTACTCAAACATAATGCCTTCAAGGAATGAGGCCCTTGAATGTAGCACTACCGTAGGTGGGCGTAAGATATGTTTTGATAATGTAACTTGCTGCCAGTTTACCCAGGACCCTCAGGCTAGATGCAACCCCTTGCAACTCCCAGGGCTGAATAATGGCCCTTTAAGATCTTAACCCGCAGTTAAATCCTGGCTTGTTTTCTGGTACACAGATCAACCCACTTGAAAATAACAGCAGTCCAGAGGTTGATTCAAACCAAATTAACTTTTTTATTGAACAGGACAGACAGTTTATCTGTATCACAGCTGTCAAATAGTAGAATCCTTAAACATATTCAATTCAATCAGTGGGAACCTTCACACTTTGCGATGAATTCGTATTTATAAGTATTTACACTTAAATTAAATTTTTGTACCCATACTATAATCAGTATATCATACTAGAGATGCACCCACAAATCCAAAATTTTGGATTTGCCTGAATCCCTGAATCCTTCGCAAAAGATTCGGCCAAATACCAAACCAAATCCGAATTTTAATTTGCATATGCAAATTAGGGGTGAAAAGGGGAAAACATTTTTTACTTCCTTATTTTGTGACAAAAATACAAAATTTGCATATGCAAATTCGGATTCAGTCCGGCCGGGCAGAAGGATTCAGCCGAATCCAGGATTCGGTGCATCCCTATAAATCTCCTGTATTTTAATGTCTTTGTAAGCTGAATCGACCATGCAAGAATATATTTTGTTGAAGCACAGAAATATCAGAAACATTTTGTTGCATATGGTAACTCAAACCCAGAACAAACCCCAATGTCCCGGCCATTTCATACTACCGCCGATAACAATTGCCTTTTGCTTCGGCGGGAGCCCTCCGCTACTAGGATGCCACCAGGTCTTAAAGTGAGAGGACCAGGGAGAGAGTTCTGGCAGGCAAGGTAACCAAACGTTAACAGGAAGAAGAGAGGAGCATGGTCGTGGAACAGGCTGGATCAATACCAATCAGGCAGAGTGGTACCAAATCAAAAGGTAAGAGGGTAGTCGAGGTCACAGGTCGGGTCAAACACACCAATTGCACAGTACAGAATTGTGATCCAAGAGGGAAGTCAAAAAACAGGCAGTCAGGACAGGGAGAAAACTAGACTAGGTCAGGGACAGGCAGAATCAAGAACAGATCAAACACACTAGAATCACACCCAGTAACTACTGGAAATAGACCTACGTTGGGCAATGAATATTTGGATGAGGCCCCATTTAAATATTTTAAATTTGCACCAAACACAATGATGCAACACAAGGCGCATGCATCAAAAAACTAGGAAGTGCGCATCAAAGCTAGAGCAGTATGTGGAAGAGGAAGCAGCAGGCATCCCCGCAGCCAAACAAGACCACCAGGTACTCTCGCATATATGGGGTGACTGCCGCCCCCATTTCAGTACCTCTTCATTGGTAAAAAAAAAATGATTTAAAAAAAAAGTTTTTGTAACTCTCTAATGTTAGAGGAAGATTACTAGGAAGTACTGAGTCTCCAATAAAGCCTCCAGCATGAAGTGGAAACACTCTTTTTGTGGTGAGGACTGGAGGTGTAAAATATTGAATATCTATACTACAAAATCATACATTGTAATTTGGGAAAGTTAGATTCTAACAGAAGAGGTCACATGTGGGTATATTTTGGAAACTGGGCTGAATATACTTAGTATACAGTGATTCAACCCCAACATTATGGGATGCATTGGCGGAATAGCCAAGGAATTATGAAAAGGAGCAATTAAATTAAGGTGAGAGGGTGGTCTTTAAAGAGTTAATCTCTAATGTTCCTAGTTATAACCAAATTTTTGCATGTATCCAGTATCAGCCTGAACATCATGTTTTATTGTTGATAAGAGATTATAAAGTACTGTAACTTTTCATGCCGTTTAAGCTTGAGAGCTGGTTTATACTTCATTCATATGCAGGAGTTATCCAAAACTAAGCTGTTGCCCCATTAATCTGCAGGTTTTCTGAAAATGTTAATATTGCTATGTGATGAGCATAGTACCAGTATTTGCTTAAAGGAGAAGCAAAGGTTAAAATGAAGTAAGCTTTATCAGAAAGGTCTATATAAGTACACCAGTAAACTCTCAAAGTAATGCTGCTCTGAGTCCTTTGTCAAAAGAAACACTGCATTTCTTTCCGTCTATTGTGTACACATGGGCTTCTGTATCAGACTTCCTGTTTTCAGCATAAATCTCCATGGCTTGGGATTGAGCATGCTCAGTTTACTCCTCTCTCCCCTCCCTGCTGTAATCTTAGCCCAGAGCTATGAGTGAGCAGGGAGAGACTCAGGCAGGAAGTGATGTCACACCAAGCTAAAATGCCAGCTGCTATCCTAAGCAAACGGAGAAAGCTTCTAGAGCTGTTAATTATGTTAAAGCATTCTGCAGAATAAATATAGTGTTATAGCTTGCACTATTGTGACTAATCAATTGGCAATAAACTTCCTTGGTAACTTTCCTTCTCCTTTAAGAGTACGATTGGAATATGGTTGGTATATACCCCTTAATTCCCATATTATGGAAAAACATCCAAAATGTAATCAATAAAATGTATTTTAAGCTTCAAGCATTCATTTTCTAGTAATTGTTAGAGACTCAACTTTTCATTCATAAATTATAATTGTAATAGCATATAATCCCAAATCTTGTGTTTAATAGCAGCATTTATATTGTGGTCAAGAAGTAAGAAACTAGGTTGATATAAATAATTATTATATTTTTTTTATAAAGAGTGAGTTTTATACAAAAATAGGATTTAAAAATATATATCTATATATCTATATACTGTCTATCTATAGTTTATATGTATATAGTTATTATTGTAACAACATTTTGAATTTAATAATAGCATTTATACTGTGGTCAAGAAGTAAGAAACAAGTTTCATATAAATAATCTTATACAAAAATAGGATACAAAAATATATATTTATATACTGTCTATCTATAGTTTATATGTATAAAAAAGTTAATTAAAATTAATATAATACATTTCCAACGTTGGGGTCCAACGTTTCGACCCCCATTGGGGTCTTGATAACATATGGTAATGGTAACATAGTAATGCAAAAATGAAAGAGAAAGGAAGAAAAAGAAATAAAAGTAAATCAAAATCAAAAGAAAAAAGAGTTAAAAAAAAAGAGTACATACAATTAGCATATGTTCAAAATATCAATAGCTATATGGCAGTGGGGTATTTTTATTATTACTTCTATGTTTGTCTTAGAATATTCGGATTACTGGCTTTTTCCTGAGTACAGTATGTCCCCTCGTCACAAGTGTAGGGCCAGATAAAGCTGAGAGTCATTTTCTTGGGCTAACCAAGGGAGCCATATTAGCATGTTTATTTTTTATTAAAAAGTCACTACAATACTGAACGTGATGCAATAATATATCTACAAATCAAATCAAATACATTAAAAAAGTGAAAACTATACCTACCTATACCTACTATGGTATGAAAGACCTTTTTTTACAATAGGTAGAAAACCTATAAAGAAAAAGAAGACTTTTTAATACAGATAAGGAGCTCCAGCTTAGACCATCATGCAGTCTGTCCATGCCCTCCCACTCAGACCTGAGAATTGGGATTTAGGTAGTGTACAGTATATAGTGCTATTGTGCTTCCCTACTTTATAAGGGAATCAGTCATAGAGGAAAGCAGTATAATAACATACAATACAATACTGGATAATAATAACTTGCTTGTGTCCTAATAAAGTTACACAGCACACACTGAGCATTCACTTGGGTGAAATGTTCCCTAGGAATACAAACGGGTGCATGGAGTTCAGAATAACTCAAAAACCACCATTTGTTAAAAATGAAAAATTTGCAAATGATCTCAGAATATCACTCTCTACATCATATAAAAAGTTAAATTAAAGGTGAACAACCCCTTTAAAATGTTGAAATAAGTTCAAAAGACTAACTATTCTGAATATGACAAGAAAGGTGAAATAATATACTGTCCAGTCCCTGCACTGCTTTGTTCCAATCCATGCACTGTTTTTCTCCTATCCCTTTAATGCTTCATGCGAACCCTGCACCGATGTGCTCCAATCCTAGCACTGCTTATCTCCAGTCCCTGCACTGCGTTGTTCCAATCCCTGCACTGATTTGTAGCTATCCATGCACTGCTTTTTTCCTATCCCTACATTGCTTTGCTGCAATCCCTTCACTGCTTAGCTCCTTTTATCCATTTTGTTTTGTAAAATTAAGAAGACAAAAGAGTCTCTTAAATGTTGACAGAACATATGTGTTTATATGCTTATTCTACAGTATTTGTATATTAACTTCTCTGCTAGCAATGCCAGCTGCAATTCAGTGCTAGATCTTTTGGCAGAATATTTTATGCCCACTCCCAGTTTGATGCCATTGCCTACAACCTTTCCAATGTCTGGATTTGCTGTCCAATCTGGCATTAAATCAAGATAGTCCTCAGCTTGGGAGAGGAATAGAGTTTAGCAGGCAGAGGGAGAACAGTATAATTAGTTGTAGCAGAGATTCTAATTAACGTGCCTTTGTTTGCACACATTCCACATGCCAACTGAGTACAGAGCAGGCAGAAAACAAGGGTGGAAGAAGACTGTTGCACAACACCTTGGCGAACGCTCTTGCTATCCTTCCTTGGACAACATGGCATCACTTCTGCTAATGGAGGAAACCGAATGGAAAGCAGCTTGGCACGTCAAGGCCTTCATATCTTATGGCTCAGCCAACCCAAAATAACCAAAATAAACGTATATGTTGTAATAGCGTTAATGTAATATAAAGTAGATATAATTTATTATTTATTTATTTATTTATTTCATGTGCCTTGAGAGTGAAGGACTGGGCACGGGGGTCGGCAGTCAGGGCTGCATTCCTGGAGCGAGGTTTGGAGACATCGCCTTCCTACTGCTGCTGGATGAAGGAGGATGAAGAAGACCTGGAGAAGGCGATCGGGCAGAGGACACGCTGTCAGTGAATAGCCAGGAGGAGAAATCGAGCGCTGCAGGATGGATGGTCGCCGTTTCTGAAGAGGACAGGAAGTGGAGTTTCTGTAAGTTATTTCTCAATAAAGGCTTTGCTATTTTAAATTTTAAATTTGTGTTGGTGTTTGTTTTTCGTTGTATTCTTACGAATAAGGCCTTTGCCAGCAGAAATATCAAAGACAGCATCATCAAGCATATGTGGCCCTCAATCCAACAAGAAAATCAAACCTGCCCAATCAACATCTGGAAAATTTTTGGCCAGATATGGACCCATCGGAGGGCGCCATATACTGGCAGCAAGGCTACTGAATTGTGCTGAAGAGCCCAATTGGTAGCTCAAAGAGATTATTCACCTTTAAATTAACTTTTAGTATGATGTAGAGCAGTGATCACCAACCAGTAGCTCGTGAGCAACAAGTAGCTCTCCAACATCTTGGATGTTGCTCTCAGTGGCCTCAAAGCAGATGTTTATTTTCAACAAAGGTTGACAATCCACATAGGAGCTACCAAATGGCCAATTATAGCATTTATTTGGAACCCCAAGAACATTTTTCATGCTAGTGTTGCTCCCCAACTTCTTTTACTTCTAAATGTTGCTCACAGGTTCAAAAGGTTAGGGATACATGTAGAGAATGATATTCAGCAGCTCTCCAGGTTGCAATCTGGTTGACATGATCCAAAGGACCCTTGCAACCATGCATTTGTTTTGAATAAGGAACTGAAATATGAATTAGAGATATGCTGGCCAGGCCAACACCAGCAGAACCCATGGGTCCAGTGGGTTTGGGTTGAATTCGTTCTTCCGCTCTCACTCCCCCCCCCTCCCCCGTGTATGCTTCCCATGGTGGCAGCCTATTTTTATAGCCATGGATCTTTTGTGACATCATAGATGGGAGAGTTGGGTGCGAGTCTATAATAGAGCTGCCATCAGATTAGGGTCAGGTGCAGGTCATATATTTGTCGACACACTTATCACTATATGAATACGGGAGGGCCTGAATAGAAAGACGAGTAACAAAAAGTAGCAATGACGATAAATGTGTAGCCTTACAAAGCATTTGCTATTTAGATGGGGTCAGTGACCCCATTTGAAATCTGGAATCAGAAGAAAAAGGCAAATAGTTTAAAAAACATAAAAAAGAGAAAATGAAAGCCAATGGAAAAGTTGCTTAGCATTTGTCAATCTATAACATATTAAAACTTAACTTAAAGGTGAACCACCCCTGTATTTCCTCAGAGAACAGATGTAAACAGTGAAACAGCATATAACTTCTTTAATGCACTGTAAGACCTACATTGATATTGAGACATATAGCTGGAGAAGAACATTGTGGTCCTACGTAAGTAAACAATTGAGGAGCTGCAGGGAATCAGAGGGTTCATTTTAGAAGAATATAAACCTGGAAAGGTTTTTTGCTTGAGTGGAAAATGTACATAGAAATGTTAGGGGACTGTTTGGGTAAGAAGAGAAAAAATTTGTGTCCATTCTGCACTTGCTGTTGTGTTTGTAATTGAACAAACCCAACCATGTCTTGTTCAATCAGGAACAGGGTAACATTTTGGAGGTAATGATTTCCTGCATTGATTCTGCTGTCTTTTGCAGGGAAAAATCTCTTCCCATGAAAACCCCAAGCCTTGTATTTAATGGATATCTGTAGAAACACATCACTTTCACATTTCTAGTTCATAGCAGCTCAGTGAGAGAATTGTGTGTTCCAAACAATCCCTAACACCCGTTCTGTGCCGGAAATTCCTATTAGCAGGAACAAACCAGGCAGCAGCCACAATAAGGCATTGTTGCACTCAGAGGCATAAATAAAACAAGCTTTTCTGGAGCTGCTATTGATTCTTCTGGTGACTCTTCAGAGCTGAGATTACGAGCGCCAGGTTTGATTTATACTTTTAAATCAGCTGTTCTTTTTTTCACTGCATTTAGTTATTCTATCAATTTATTTGAAACCTCTTACTACTTTGAACTAACTACACAGAGGGGTACTTTCACCTCTAAGTTGTGTAATTAGAATATCAGCCCTAGGGATGTGCAATTGATTAAATTTTTATGTCTGGGGTTCCGAGCGCTAAATAGTACTGCAGATTATTATAGATGTTTTCTTATTTTATGAAAGTGTTTTGTCTGTCTATATTCTGCCTTCATTGACACATATCAAGTTCAACATGCAGGAGACTGAATCTGAGAGGCTCTAAGTTCCTGTCCCATCACTGTCCAATGCTATCCAGCTACTGTTCCTGGATACCACAAGGCATCAGAATGCCCCATTATTTCTGGGTTGTTACCCCTTCATTTTCTCTGCTCTGTCAGCTAAACCTTTTGGTTGCAAAATAATTAAATTCATAGTTTATTATATAATTTAAATTGAAAAAACTTGATATTTTAAAACTGATTTCTATTTACTTAGATTATTATCACTAAAACTTAATTTTAATAGAAAAGAAAAGGCATAATTAACACCCCCTTCCCCCAGTGTTTATATTTGCTTACCTGAGACCCGGATGCAAAATGCCATAATAACGTTTATTTACTTTTATTGATAGAGCATATAACCTGAAAAATAAACTGAAAATAAAAAATGTACACACTTGCATTATGAGAGGTATCATGTTTTGTTGCAGAGAACTGTCTGGATTAAAAATGCCTAAAACATGTACTCTTGACTTTTGATAAGATTAAAAGAAGCTTATATTTCACAATGGGGGATAGACATGCTCTTTTGGTCTATAATGATCAAAAGGCAGCATTCAGACCAATGTGGCCAGACCTATGGAGGGGTTAGTACCCTCAGAGCTTGGTAGAGGACAGCAACGGCAAGGGGGTTCACTCTAGGGGGCACACTTACTAAAGAGCGCATTATGATTTTTGGGCAAAAAAATCAGCAAAATGTAAATTTGCAGAGAAATGGCCAATTTACTTAAAGGTGAAAAAGACAACTCACTAGCGAACTTTCATGCTATTTCACCAGGCAAATTCGCTCAGGTGAATCATCATTATGACACAAATTTAATGTAGTGTAAACTTTCCAATACATTACCCTTTTCACCAAAGTCTACTTTTCCTGGTTGAAGCTACATCAACAGTGACATTGCATCCTAGACTCCAAAAAAGTCATTAAAAAAGACAAAATGTAAGCATTTTTCCCTATTGTAATGTAGGATTATGTTTACAAGTTGTAGCTGTTAAATATATGTTATTTACAACTATTTGCCAAATTTGTTTTAGGGTAGGTGTATGTCTAGGACAATAGAGGATCTATTTTGTCTTTATGTTTCTTCCTTGGGCATTTTTAATAATAAGTAGCCTCTTCCAGCAATTTCACCATCACTAGTACTTACATATAACCTGTATGTATCGGCCATATTAAAATGAATGTATGCATAAGTATGTTAACAAAGTTTCGCTAGAAAGAAAGTAACGCTAGAGAAAATAGACTTTCGCAGAGACGAAATAACATCTGATGAAGTTATGCAACATATGGTGAAGATTTCCAAAGCAAAAATTCAGATCAAAGTAAATGTGCCCCAAGAGTGAAAGTTAGAGAGGGCTAGTTAGCATGGATAGCCTGTTGTTCCGAGGAGGAGTGACTATATAGGAGATAGAGTCCCTGGAAGAGATTGTACTCCAGTGTTATGGATCTGAGCGTGTAGGTGTAGGTTTAGTAGAGGGACCTATGATGGAAGCTTGGACACTGTATGTATGGTCAGCCCCCTGGAACAGCTAACAGCACTCTGTGTGTGCATTCTGACAGTACAAGGACCCTAGGAGGCTTCGGTGAAAGACACTCTGGCTGTGTATGTATGAGAGAGAAGTGCAAAAGGAGAGAATTTGCTGAAGTAAAATGTATTATAATACTTTGTCGGCAACCAGAGCCCCAGTCTCCCTCCCTGCAGGAGATTGTTAATTAATAAAGTGTGTTTGAGTTCATAGCACTTGTGTGAAGATGTCTACTTCTATCAGCTAAGGCCCTGTATGTGGATTTTACTGTAATAGTAATCCATTCATTGAGATATTTAATTGTTTTCTGAGCAACATTTTCCATCTTGTCTCATTAATTTTATGGCAAATATTATCGGAAATATCATAAAACTTAAATTGTTTGTCTACCATTTTGTTTATATGGATTATACAGTAGATTGATGGTATTTTTACTAAATTTTAGCAGGTATGGCTCTCTTTACTGAATCCACAGTTCAATTTGCTGCTGAACAGATCTCCTTTGCTGCATCATTTGGAAATTGTTTGGACATGCAATAAATAACAATTGGTTCAGACTTAAAACAAAAAAACAAACAAACAATACAGTGCATTCTAATAACTGTCTGAAATTCCCTTTATTTGCATACTGAAAAATGTTTCTATTCAATTGATGTTCTGGAAAATACATTATATGCCTGATACTACTCTGGGTTAAAAGGTGAACATGGCACAAGATTACTATTTCATACAGAAGCAGAGGCCCAGCACCTTGAATATATCGGAAAATCCTCTAAATCCCTTGTTTGTGTGCATGAAATACTCAGGATACCTGCTCTGACCTAATGACCCAGAATGGACTATGCCAAATGCTGTTGAAGAAATAGCAGCTGTCATATACCTGTCAGTAGGGCAGCCATTCAAGTGCAGATTATATCCTTTTGATATGTTCCCTCCGGTGATTCTTTGGGAGATTAAAACTTCACAGTCCAGTTGCAAGAAAACAAAAAGGGAAATTGTAGTCCTGTAGTTGACATGAACAGAGAACTCATCTCCAAGCCTTCCCCCGGGGAAGAAGAGAGCAAAAGTATGGCTGGGAAAGCTACTCTTTTCTTGAGTAATCGTCTCACTCTCTAACATTGCCTGTCCTCAAAGAAAAGGTCTATATAGAAAAACAGCAGGACTTGCGATTTCAAGCCCTGGCGGATTGCTGTCCATAGCTGTCTGAGCAATCCACTGCCTGTTTGATCTTTGCACTTCTTCTAGAAAGGTCTTAAAATGCACTGTTCGCTTAACCTGTTAGAAATTAACAGGTTGTTGTGCCCATCTCTAGCTGCAAATGCCTGTATGAGATTATTTATGCTATTACATAATTCATATCAGTTCCTGCCCCAATAGAATTTACAATCTATGGTCCCTATCACGTTCATATGGTTAATTTCATTAGGTGCCAATTTACTTGCCCACATAACCTCTGGGGACAACAGCAAAAAATTAAAAAGCTGCAGATGTCAGAATGAGATTAAGAACTCTCTTGCATTATTAGTCTTTGACTTTGCTTTCTACAAACACAACACTGGGTTGATAATAAATTTACCCCCAGAAGATTCTGCAGCAGCTGAGATCAAGCTGGGAGTATGGGAGGCTTAGGGGCATGTTTACTAACATTGGAGATAAATATCTGGAGAGATTTCTGGAGATGTTGCTCATGGCAACCAATCAGCAATTAGATTTAAACAGCCATCTATAAGTTACAAAACAAAAGCAAAGATCTGATTGGTTGCTATGGGCAGCATCTCCAGAAATCTCTCCAGATATTTATCTCCAATGTTAGTAAACATGCCCCTTAATCTTGGAACTGCTCTGGTCATGGGTAAAGGCTAATGTTACTTGAGATGTTTTCTTCACCCAGCAAATGACAATTTGCTTCGATCTAATGTAATTTCAACATTAAAATGCACACATGCATTTTTTAACTGAAATCCAGGTCGGGGTAGATTGGAATTGTCTTCACTGGTGGCAGAAACATCTCATGATATTCAAGCAACATTCAGTGTGGATGTATATAATATATATGTATGGACTCATAGGGTTAAGTTCCCTTATGGTCTGAAAATCTCCACATGGTTGGAAATCCATTGCTGTAGCCAGCTGAGTGTTGGACCTAAATTGCATCTGGAAGGGGGAGTGAGCCATTTGTTGCATGTGCAGTGACCCCTGACAGATTCCAGATTTGGACACAAGGTGTCCCTGTTGCACAAAGACTATAAAAAGATGAGCTGCCATATGCTCGGCCCTTCTTTACCTTTTCACTTTAGCCAGGAGTGAATGAACTGTAGCAAATCTGTAATGGACCTGATGAATCTGAGAGGCCTGTGAAGGGCTGGGGGTACATTGCCCTAAGCCTGGTGAGCTCAAACATGGAGGGTTTAGAGTTCAGTGGCAGAGACTGGCAGCAGCTGCCTGTAGATGGATGCCAGTAAAGGGGCATCCACACTTCAGATAGTCCTGGGAGCTGTGCCCTGACTTTGGGTACTCAGCTTGGGTAGCTCTGAAGCTCAGCTTGAGGATGCGGAGACAATGTGGATGCCTATTACAGCTCTGTGTGAGCCCTGGTAAATCTACCTGAGGGAAGGTAGGGAAAGGCTCCAGCATGTGTCTCCTGTGTGAGAACAGGTGTTGTCCATGTGCCTAATACGTGGGAGCAACTACCTCTGTCCAACCGGAGAGGTATTTGGGGCAGATAATGCTGCCTGGGGAAAGTTAAGAGCTCTTGGGGAAAAGGGACTGTTCCTCTCTTTGTCCACCATGAGTGGCATGTAGGACTTTGCCTGGTAAAAAGGAAGATTATTTCATACTTACCGAGATCTTCCTTTCCTAGACGTACTCCATGTCATCACGTTACGGGATAGCCCCTCCTCCCTGCTCCCATTAGAAGGAACCTTCCCAAGCCTTTAAAAGGCCAACCACACCCACCTACCGGCGTCTTTGTAACAAGCTCTTAAATTACCGGAAAAGAAGGGGCGGGTGTGATGACATGGAGTACGTCTAGGAAAGGAAGATCTCGGTAAGTATGAAATAATCTTCCTTTTTCCCTAGACGTACTCCATGTCATCACGTTATGGGACATAGCAAGTTAACGTTATCCCATGGGAGGGAATATGCTTTAAGAAGAAACTGTAATAAGGAAAGGAGTATCTCTGACTAGATAGTCCACCATCATGCAAACTCCTTACTTTAATAGAGAGTCCAGGTGAAAACCCCAGAATAAGTTCACCAGGCTAAGAATAGAGCTATAATATAGCCTACACTATAGAGAAAAAGAGAGAGCGAGAGAGAGAGAGAGATGTTAGCCCACTGAGAGTGAGGAACAAGTTAGCTCACTAACCACCACTTCACCCTCCAGAAGAGAGAGAGAGAGGAAGACAGTCCTGTAAAAGGTGAATTCAGCAAGCTGAAATACTTACTCTCCTACTCACCAAAAGCATTCATCACATGTATGCCTAATTTCAGTGCAAATTGTAAGGTACCTGTAAGAAACACTTGGTAGGAGTAAGCACCCAAAACGGACACAATAGGAATGATCTGCTTAGGATATATCCCTAAATGTAGGATATCCAATGTACCCTGAGGTACCCAAGTCCAGTACCATAAATATCTTCATATCAGAATGCATGTTAGTCAGGACTGTTCTAACAGAAAACAGATCCTAAAGATCGGACAAGGGCACCTGAGAAAACAATTGGGATTAGAATTCCTTACACTGTGTAAGATCCTGTGATGAGGCAGACTCAATTAACTGTAAAGAGTTGAGCAACTACAGTACCTAAGAAAGAACCCCTGTTGGTTGACCCAACCTAGTACTCTGAGAGGTATAACTGAATACCCCTAAGGTTACAGATCCCAATAACACCGTGCAACTAAAGGACTAATTCCAAGATTTATGGAGGCAGATTACATGCCCTGGATAAATGTTTACAGTCACCCACAAACCTGTGTTCTTTCTACCCATAAGGGACCCATTTATATGTGGAATCAATTATACTACATATTTAATCGTTGAGGCTGACCTAGGAACTGGAAGAACCCTATGGATGTTCCAGTAAGTGTCAGAAGGGCCTCTGATCTACTAGAGTCATGCTGGATCCTATGTATCAGGAGAACAAACTAGGATAATAGGAGTGTTGTATCTGGAAGGGACATTGAGCTCTGTGCGAATGTTTCAGACACAATTTTCAGCAGGTGTAAATGTAATACCCCTAGTATAGGGAACAATGTGACAGACATGGTCAAAACAGATAAAAAATACTTCCAAACCTCCCCTTTGACGCTAGACAAACCTGTAGGACAGATACATAAAATATCCTTAATTCATTCCCAATGAAATTAATGACTGGAAGTGGTAAGAGATTACACTCTACTGTAATGACTGCAACCGTCCCAATTAAGGGAAGACTCTGATCCTGCTCAGAAGAGCCAAGTACATTCTCGGCTGAAGCAATAGGACAGGTAGCAACTGCAGTATGTAACTGTGAGGAGGAAAGATCCAAAACTGCTGGTGTTCCAAGAGGGAACAGACATAGAGACGAAAAATAAATTAACGCTCCTAGGATGCCTCCATCTGCTGTCCAATCAGATACCTATCTGGTGTGGAAGAACAGCTGGCCCTGTATTCTAAAAAAGAAAAACCCACTAACTAGGGGATTGAGAAATTGAAGAAAAAATAAATAAATAAATAAAATAAATGGACCCAAAATAAGTGCCTTCTGGACACAGAGCCTTAAGTCACAAAGCCGTCTTGTTTTGTTGATAGTATAAGGTAGTATAAGCAGAATATCCCTATCCTGGGCCAGACTTGAACCGAGGTCATCCCTAAGGACTAACAAGACACTTTGAGGACTCTTATAGCCTGAAAACCCTTGGTTTGAAATATATATCTTATGCAAATTCCCAGTGGCCTGATACGTATGTGAACCCTGTCTCTATAGACACCCTGTATTGGCAGATAAAATGTCCCATCTATCCTGACATTAAGAATATCAGTAGAAATAGTATAGGAATAACACTGGGTAGTGGCTCCCCTCTCTAATTTGTAGGAGGCACCAAGGAGTCACCCTAGAAAACGGTAGAGATACATCTGGGGATCCTTCAGCCAAGCATAGAGAACTGTGTACCTTGTTCTTCCTTAAACCTATGAATATGGAATTTCCACAGGTTGCACCCCTAGAAACTAGCCAGATGTCCTGGCTGCTATAGTGAAATTTATGGATGAAGAGTTCAAGTACTGATTGTTCCAGGAATCTGTTGCATAAAAATATAGGTTTATTGAGCCAACGTTTCTGGTTCCAAAAAAGAACCCATCCCAAGGACACAAATCATATATAGATATCTGTGCAAACATATATACACACTCATATACATGCCTTAGTATTAAAATATATGCACCTGCCTATGGCCCTCTTATAGATGCAAACATATATGTTGCTTGGTAGACCAGTTGTATTATGGAGCTTATCCATTAATTGAGCATTTGTTCTGAAGGCAGTAGAATCCCCCTGCCGGATGTGGGCCATGGTGCAAGCATATATTAAAATATGTGATAATAATATGTACCTCGGTTAGTGTCCTAAGCTCCTGGTAGAGCACAGTACCCGACCCCAGAACTCGAGCTGCGTGGGTAGTAATAAACCGCACAATTGACTGGGCAAAGCAATTATCTGGTCCTCCATTCGTTCAGGCAGTGATCGGTGATACAAGGCTGCTGAATCTGGAAAAATTTACATTAAATGGTCCCAAAAGTAGTACATACCTGTGGTTATTGTTATTGTTACAATCCTTATGACAGACAGGCTTCAGAACTCCTGTAGTGTTTATCAAGACAAAGTTAAGCTTACCTGCCATCGGGAAAAAATATTGCCTAGTGCTTAATTTATTAAGCCCTATTTTATCCCAGGAGCAATGCCATGAAATGAAAAGACCTTCATATGTAGGTACTCATCTGGATTAAACCTGAATGTACCCCAGAAACAAATACAACCCCATGTAATGCATAGTTTAGGTTAGCTGCAGTCAGAGCAAACCTATATCAGACCTTCATAGCTACCCAGTCCAGTGATCTACATCTATTAGAGCTACTGGTTCAAGGTGAGCAATAATTAGAGCATATCATACTGCAGAGAATAGGAGCATACAGATATTATCACAGCAACATGTAATACATAAAATATTAGCTACTGCTTAGGGCAAGCGTAAATCTGGTCCTAGCCGTTCCCAGGCCTGTGCTTTACATACCTTAGGGCTACCTATTCTAGGTGAGCCATAGCCAGGGTATATACTGCGGAAGAAAATATAAGCACAGATTCAATCACAGTAACATGAATACGTAGTTTATATTAGCTGCTGCTTAGGGCAAGCATATCTCAGGGCCTAGGAACTCAAAAGGCCTGTGCTCTACATCCATTAGGGCTACTTGTTCCATGAGAGAAATAGCCAAATCGTAAACTGCAGAAAACATGTAATACATAGTTAGGTTAGCTGCTGCTTATAGCAAGCATGTGTCAGGGCCTAGCAGCAAGACAGATCTGTGCTCTACATCTCGCAGGGCTACATGTTCTTTGTAAGCAATAGCCAGAGCATAAGCTGTATAACAAAATAGTAGCACAGGTACAATCACAGCAACCTGAAATACATAGTTAGATTACCTGCTGCTTCGAGCAAGCATGTCTCAGGGCCTAGCAGCCAGCCGGACCTGTGGTCTACATCCTGTAGGGCCACGTTTTACCTGTGAGCAATAGCCAGAGCTTAAGCTGTATAACGAAATAGGAGCACAGGTACAATCACAGCAATATGAAATACATAGTTAGGTTAGCTGCTGCTTCGAGCAAGTATGTCTCAGGGCCTAGCAGCCAGCCAGACCTGTGCTCTACCTCCTGTAGGACCATGTTTTACCTGTGAGCAATAGCCAGAGCTTAAGCTGTAGAACAAAATAGGAGCAAAGGCATAATCACAGAAACATGAGGTCCATAGTTTAGATTAGCTGCTGTATAGAGCAAGCTTATATCGGGCCCTAGCATTCAGTCAGACCTTTGCTCGACCTCCATTATGGCTACCTATGTGAGTAATAGCCAAAACATAGAATGCCGAACAAAAATAGCGCAATACATATTATGGATTATCTGATGTTTATAGCAAGTATATATCAGAGCCTAGCAGCCCCCCCAGCCCAGGGATCCATATTCAATAGGGCTACTGGTGTCCTATTTGTAAATGGCCTGAATTCAGCACCCAGCCTGTCAGTATACAATACTTGTCAGCATAAGAGAATGTTAGCCCAAATATCTATTTGTATAAGGGCTACTGGTTTCAGGCAGGAAACAATCATAACCAGGCACAGTGCAGATAAGCATATGATTATATAGCATGCAAGCAGTTAGTTAGACTTTAGTACACTGCAGAACAGCATATGGAGACACTTCTTACCTGCTGCTCATTATGCAAGGCTGGAAGCTGACCCCTTAATGCCACAAATTCCAGGACACTATTGTTAACAGAAAAACAGGCCTCAAAAGTTTACTGACAACAGCAGGACTTACCTGAGGCTGCAGCTTCCTCGCTTGCCGAGTTAGAGAGTGGGCGGGGCCATCTCCACTTGCTTTAGCTGGACCTGATTATACTCAGCTGGTGTCTGCACTCAGTGGGGGGTTGATTATACTCAGCTGGTGTCTGTATAGGCAGGAACCCAAAGCAACTGCGTAGGTTATACTGAGGCAAATTGGATAATTAGTGTTGGTGCTTCCTGCACAGGCCCAAGTTTGCTATAATATGAAGCCTATAGCGAAACTTCTTTTATATTTTTTATTTTTTATTATTATTATTTTAACTACCTCCACCTTAGGAAAGTCTGTTGAGGGAGGCAGTTGGCCATGCCATGCCCCCATTAAAACAAAAATAAAACAAAGGTAACAGGGGGCAGTAAGGTTCAGGCCCCTAACTAATTAGCCTAAACTAGGGATGCACCGAATCCAGGATTCGGTTCGGGATTCGGCCAGGATTCGGTCTTTTTCAGCAGGATTCGGATTCGGCCGAATCCTTCTGCCCGGCCAAACCGAATCCGAATCCTAATTTGCATATGCAAATTAGGGTCAGGGAGGGAAATTGCGTGACTTTTTGTCAGAAAACAAGGAAGTAAAAAATGTTTTCCCCTTCCCACCCCTAATTTGCATATGCAAATTAGGGTTCGGATTCGGTTCGGTATTCGGCCGAATCCTTCGTGAAGGATTCGGGGGTTCGGCCGAATCCAAAAAAGTGGATTCGGTGCATCCCTAGCCTAAACTAACTGCCACCTCCCTCGCCCATCCGTAAAAATGGGGTGTAGGGGCCACATACACCACTGCCGCCGGACGCCCTCTGGGCAGGTCGGGAGGGTACACGAATGGGGGGACAAGCACCTGCCACCCAATGCTCTTGATAGCAATACGGGAAGGCAACTAAAATACGGGAAGACAAGGAGTAGCAAACATTGTACCTCAGTGCCTTACCTGATTCAAGAGCTGAAGTTCAGAAGACTCCAGGTCTGAGGTAGTGTGCTGGGGGGAAAAAAAGGTCCCATGGACCAAAACCCCTGTCCCTAGGACGCCCTTGGGGCAGGCCTAATGCTTTCCTAGGCATAAAAAGAGAAAAACAAAAATTTGCTTCTAATGATTGAGGCATTTGTTCAGAGAACAAAGCCAAGAGCATAAGAGAAGGAAAAAAAAGACGGTAGGTGTGTGTGGTTGGCCTTTTAAAGGCTTGGGAAGGTTCCTTCTAATGGGAGCAGGGAGGAGGGGCTATCCCGTAACGTGATGACATGGAGTACGTCTAGGGAAAGACTGTGTCAGGATTGGGACTACCACACGGGATCCCTAGGGCAGGGGTATTATTGAAATGTAAGAGGCACTGCAATTGAGAGAAATTCCAAGTACACCTTCATTTAGTAAAGGGGATTCAGGACCTGTGTATGGTAAAATATAAATATATTATAGGATATGCATCCTATAATACATGTGGTTATACATAGATAGATACATGTTTTCCAGGCTGCAGACACATCTGCAGCAAGCAATTGGATGTTTACATTAAGCAGCTCCCATGGTCCATCTGCTATCCTCCCCTTTCCTCTAACGGCTTGATAATAGACAGCATGAGATTTTAAAGAGTCAAGATGAGGTTGTACAGCAACCTAACCAATACCCAACACAAACATATAAGCTTAATGAGCTGCTTGAGAAGGCTGACACGGGAGTCTTGCTAAAAAAAACTCCTCAAAATGAAGAATCCCAGGGGGATAATACCAGCAGTCATTCACTTCCCAAATGTTTTACTGCTGTCTTAATTACGCACTCCCAACAACAGCCTTTCCCAAAATAGAGTGCACACCATTTAAAATGCTTCTGCTTCGCAGGCAGACAAAATGATAGCTGCCTGTAAAACTAGTCAGTTATCAAAGGGGAAATTTTGCAATTTTTTTCACATGAAACTACGGTAAAAATATGCAGCAAAAATTTTTGCTGCAACAAAAAAGTCGCAAACACAAAATTATCACCGAGACAAAAAAGTTGCCAAAAGAAAAATGCCCATTGACTTTAATGCATTTGGATTGAGAAAAAATAGTTGCACATAAAACAAATTTTGATGCCTAACGATTTCAATGTGTTTTGCGAATTTATCACAGTTTAGAGAATCTTTTTGCAGTTTCACAGATTTTTCACTCATCACTACTTATATGTCGCAATGTGTGTGTGTGTGTGTGTTCAATTTCAATCACTCTAGAGAACCTAGAAGAACCCTTCTCCATATAGAATGAGTCACTAAACCAGCGAAAAAAGTATCACATTTGTTACACCAAGAACATGATCAATCTGCTCAGCTATTTAAACACTCAGGGGCACAGATATTAACTAGCAAAAAGTTTTTGCCTTTAATCTAGTAGCTCTTCCAAGCTGATATGTCACAATATATTCCTTGCCCTTCATTCGCTGCTCCATTCTCTGCTTGCTTGTTGGATTCTAACAATACAAAGAAACTGGGCTTTTCTATTGAATCAATCACTTTCAGAACCTTTTGTATTCAGCTCTGGGCTAGAACCAGACTAGAAATGTTCTCGCTATTTTCTGAAAACCACTCAGACCAAATCCGCATGGACTTTCCCCCCTATTTATCAATACATTTTCACAAAAATGACTTGTGTGGGAAAAGACTTGAGACAAATGTAAAAAAAAAATCTGAATCCTACGATTTTTTCAGGTTTGTCACTGAAAACTACGACTTTTTCAAATTTCAGATGACGCCCAAAACCTGCGACTTGATTTGATGCTGAAACCGCAAAATCTTCAGGTTATTGAACAATGCAGTGCAGATCAGGATATCTTCAAAATGTCAATGGGACATCTACGATTGACTTTGACATGAACTCGGCAGTTGGAGTACATTTTTATTCAGACTTTTAACACCATTGGGGTTTAATAAATCTCAAAAAGGTGTCTAGATGGCAAACCTACAAAAAAAATTCTCTTTTTGGATTAGCTTTACTACAGTTTTCTTCAAAATAATATTCTTGCTGGGCATTAGCTGAGTCTTGCATCCCACATGCGGCTAGCCATGATACCCTCTAACGCTTAAGAGTATAGACCCTTGAGATAGTTGTAATTAAGGTCAGAAACCTTAATGAGATAAACCATGTATTAAATATATTTTTTTTACCCAGCAATTCTACATTCTCCTGAATCGTTCCCCCTCTGTTATCTGTACATTCCATGCATTAATGCCTCTCAGTGGGATACTGGCCTCAAATGGTAGTATTTTTTTCAAACTATGCTATCTTTAAGCTTTATCTACCAGTTAGCTGACACTTCCTCTAGCTGGTCATAGAGATATCACTATTTGCAGCCTGAACATTTCTCAGATCTGCTTTCTAAGGCATAATCCACAGATGCACGAGAAGAGATACCCTGGCATCCAAAGGAGTCTGCCATCACTAAGGTACCCTGAAAAGCTGGTACGACAGTGTTATATAAGCAGGGATAATTGTTATAAGCCAAATGAATCCCTAGTTCGCTGCTGAGAATTTACATTAGAGAAAACTTGATCTTGCATGCCAAATATCTTCTGGGACTTCTCTCTGGACTGGATTACATATTAACTGGACTGGCACTGAGGATCAGGTCACTTTATTAAAGGAAAACCATTTCCATAAAATGAATACTTAAGCAACAGTATTTATATTAAGTGACATATGAAAGAATCTTACCAAACTGGAATATATTTAAGTAAATATTGCCCTTTTACAGATTTTGACTTGAGCCCCCATTTTCTGATGGTCTCTGTGCTGCCTCATTGATCACCTGACCAGAAATACTGCAGCTCTAACTGTAACAGGAAGTGTGAGAGCAAAAGACAGAACTCTGTCTGTTAATTGGCTCATGTTACATAACATGTATGATTTGTTTGTGTTCACCGTGAATTGTAGGATGCCAGGGGGAGGTCCTTATTTCTAAAAATGGCAATTTTCTATTTAGGATTAAAGAATGGCAAAGACTACCAAAAAAAAAAGACTACTAAAAAAAGTATATTATGATGAAAATGATTTATTTACATGAAGGTGAGTTTTACATATGAGCTGCTTTTAGGGCCATATTTATATATAGGCCCCCGAGGGCTGTGCCTAGTTCGGCACGGTTTTGGGGGCGGCCCTCTGGATTAGTGATGGGCGAATCTCGCGTTTCGCTGAAAAATTTGCGAATTTCTGGCAAAATTTGCAAAATGGCAAAAAATCGTGAAAATTTTTGAAATTCAGACGTTTTCATGAAGAAATTCTGACGTTTTCGCGCTAAATCAAGCAATTCGAACCTTTTCACGAAAAAATTGAGCATTTCAAACGTTTTCACGAAAAAAACATAAAAATCGGAAATTGCCGCAGGCATGTGTTTTAGTCATGCAAAAACACAACGTTTCAGGGGCTTGCCCCTTCATCAGGGCAAGCCCCCAAAATGTTGTGTTTTTGTATGACTTAATAAACACGTAGGGGATTACCCCTTTTGCATTTGCTATTGAGTGCCAGTACTTTGATCTTCGAGCATTGCAGACATACAAATAGACATATTTATTGATTCTGAAGTATCTTGATAGGGAATAATAAGTTAGGGCACTGGTTAGATGGTGTAGCAGAGAAAGGGGGTTATGCCTTATTTTTGACAAAAGTCTTTCTAGTACATTAACCTATTGGACTTCATTCTCAAATGCCATGGTCATAGGTGGCAAAGTGATGCCACCCATCTATAGAGCATCTACACTTAGTGATTTATGATGCAAAGCTTTTTTCTGAACCTTGTAGTGCCTTGTAGTACCATGGCATAAGACTAATGTCCTATAGTACACAAACCCCAAAATGAAAGAGACGGGAATAATAAATGAACCCCCTTTTGCTTTCAATGAAATTCTATAAAATGAGATGCCATCTAAGCCTTAGCCATCCTTCATGTTAATAGGAGAGCATCCCTTTGGAAAGACAACTGCTTTAATAACTGAAGCCGTCTTTGAGTTTGCTGTTGATTAAAGGGAAATGATATTTGAAGTTAAGCATTTAAAGTTTCTAGCAAGAGAGAAGAGAGACTCCTTATACATGCTGATTGGGCACTCCATATAATAACATAATTGCATGCTTCTATTCACATCCTTTCATTGTGTCTTTCATCAAAATACTTTAATATTTCCATTTGTATGAAAGAACAAACTTGTAAAACTAAAGAGTATTAAGTTAAATGGTGCTAATTGCTGTGCTCTGCTTTCTGTGCTTGTCATCTTAATATATAATACTGTAGCCAGTCGATTCTGTCTGCTGGTACCATGTGATACCATGTGATTAAAAGAATGCCCCCCCCCCCCATTGTGTTAGGAATAACGCTACCTGTGTCCAGTATGGAACATCCACATTGCTCCACATTTCACAGTAAGAAGTTACTTTATTACTGTTACTATTGAGGATGGAAAAAGGCACCTGTCAATCAATATTTAGTCACATTCAAAGATGTTTTCAATTTGTCCCATAGAGGGGACATCAGCATGTTTCATGTTTCTGATGTTTCATCAGCAGAAAATGATCCCCTCTCAACATTAAAATTCCTATTGACAGTGCAGCTGCATTTATATGGATGCAAATATTGCACGTTATTCATTAAAGTTGATAGTGTCTAATACGCACTCCTTTTACATATAGATGTGCAAATTGCCGTCCTCTCCTCTACTGTATCATGCACAGCTGATACTGGGGATTCCTGGAGCAGTAATTTCTGGATTCCTGCAGCAGATCGCATCAAGCACAGGATCCACTATTTTTGAATTTGGTCCAATTCTTCATGAAAGATTCATTCAAATCTCAAACCAAATCTGATGCCTAATTTAAATATGCAAATTAGGGTAAGAGTTAAAAAAAATAAAAACAATTATTCCACCTCCTTGTTTGGTAAATGAAAAGTCACGAGATTCTAAGGATTAAGATTTGTTTGGCCATGTACTTGCATTTGGCCGATTCCAGATCATGCTGAAAATGGCCTGGCTAAATCCCAAATCCTAGATTTGGTGCATCCCTTGTCATAGCAGACTTACTGCAATAGAATCCCATGATAATACTGTATCAAGTGACAATGTTAGCCCCCAACTAACAACCAGTTCCCAAAAAATCACACTTTCATGGCCATAACTTACCTAAAGCTTTGTATCCCAGTTACTCAGCCATCACACTTGGAGCACAGCCAAAACTATTATTAATTATTAATTTAATACTAATTTTTAGAAAATCCACTGTATTATGGGTAAAAAACATGGTGCTTTGCATAGAAAAATTGCCCTTTGCACAATGCACTGAATTTGTAAATGACCCTTATGCTATTTTATAGTGCAGGTGGGATTCATATAAACAATAGTCTGTGTTCCCAAGGCACAGCATAGGAGAGGGATCCCCAGCCTTACATTGAGCCACATTCAAATGTAAGAAAAGAATTGGGGAGCAACACAAGAAGGAAAAAAGTTCCTGGAAGTGCCAAATAGGGGCTTTGATTTGGTAGCCCCTAAGTGGACAGAAGGCAGCTTACAGGAGGATCTGTTTGGCAGTACAGCTTGTTTTTATGTAACCACAACTTCCACCTCCATGCCTGGAATTAAAAAATAAGCATCTGCTTTGAGGCCACTAAACGCCTCATGAAAGGAGTTTGTGAGCTACTGGTTGGGGATCACTGGATTAGGAGAAGGGAGGGATATACTGTAATTGACTCATCTCACCCGGCCCACTACTCAATGTGAAATTCTGTAGAAACTGGAGTACCAGTCAGTTCAACTATTTGTATCTATAGGGCTTGTGTAGCCCTACTACCCATTGGGTTCTTAAACCTGAGCTCTTGATGGCATATATGCACAGTATCTCCCCAGTCAGAGAGACACCACACAATACATCCCTAATTAAGGTGCTGCTACTGATAAAATGGCTCATTTTAACACAGTCATTTTTACAAAATGAGGGGAGTAAGGATTCAGACAGGTTATAGTGCTCAGTGCTGTTGTTTAGCAGAGTTCAGCATTAGCACCCAAAAATCAGAATACTGTTTAACTACTGAAAGCAGACATTCAGACATATTGACAGGTACAGTATAATAAATATGATAAATATGTCTGTCTTTTAAAAGGTTATAAACATGTTATATGTTTAGAAAACATCAAACTGCTGGGAATTCTTCATGATCTGCCCTAAATCTGTAATGAGGCTACATTGTATTGCCCAGGAGAGATCACCAATAATGTTCTTCTACAGAAATATCATCTTAAGTAAAAGCTTTCCTGCAAACAGGGGCAAGTCCAGCCAATCAGCTGCCTGGGACAGTAATTCCCACCTGCCTCCACTCAATCCAGTTCCATAATAATAGCATCTAAATGGAACAACAAACTGTTTGCTTGTTCTTGACATAGTAACTCTTGGTCTTGACACAAAGTTCATGGCTTTAGTCTTTTGCCTGAGCTGGAAAACATGGAAGTAGAAAAGGTTTTGAAAATGCAAGATACAGTGGTTAAAGCTCAGGACCCACAACATGTCTCTACAAGAACTGACATTTAAGTCTACTTTGGGCAAGCAGAAATAAAGGACCCTCAATGCACGCCAGACTCACAAGTATTTCTTTGCCCAATTACTACCAGGTTTTTGTGTTTAACAGCTGATAAACTATTACTAGATGTGCTGAAATTATAATCTTTGTTACCAGTTTCAATGAACTGGATATAGGTCCAAAATAGAGCAAATTCGTTGTGTTGACCCAGTCCCGAATCAACAAATCCTGAGGCTCTGTCTATTAAAACCAATACTGATTTTTCACAGAAAATGTGTGTCTTTAATTAAGTTTCTTGACTAACCTCCCTAACTGAATGTGTATACAATAGTGTATACAACATATCCGCTATGCTGCCTGTGCACTCTGTATGTTTCCACCAAGAACTGTAAATATTGTTCCTCACTGAAACTTTCTGCATAATATCTATGGAAATGCTTGGAAACCAACTTTGTACTCAGAAATTACTCAAACAACTTCCCTATCCAGAAATTAAGAGGGTGGGGGGGGGGAACAGACCAAGAAAACAACAGCCTGCAGCTGCTTAATTACACCTTGGCTTGGTGACGAATGAATCCATTTTGTGCAACTTTTGTTTGCTTTCTGTAAGCCTGATGGTGAGCCCTGGCCCAAGCAGAACTGCACCTGCACATCGCCCCTTCATTGTACAGGTGCTGGCATCCTCGCAGCATTCAAACAATTCCCTTGAAGGATATTCCTCCTTACGCTGTTATTTGTGACAGCATGTGTCCCCTTAATCACTTTTCCTACACTAGAAACTTTTGAGAGTCTTTTAAATTCCTCAACAACCAGCAGAGGGTTATATTATGAAAGGGAGAATATTTAAAAATGGCAAACGGTCTATGCTCTTCGGTTGTTTCTATAACTACGAAAATATTCTGAAATATATATATTTTTGTGCAGTGGAACAAATTAAGAGAAAAAATATAAAATGAAGCCATATATTATGGATATGGAGAAATGCTTTAATTTTTAGTAAATGGTATATGGTAAATATATCAATTCCATATTATAATCCTGCCAGAGAAGCTGTCTTATTAGCATTACCAAGCACGCATTACAACTAATATCCACATCTAATATCCAGACTCAAAATTCCAGAAGGTACCACCAAACTTTGTTATGATGTCTATAATCATTGTAGTTCCAAATGTGCCCTGCACCCTCCATGTACACCCAAACTTGCCCGACACACAGGTATCGGCATAAGCTTGCTAGTCACACAGAGTAATGCTGTATTAATGGACCAAACACAGGTATCTGCTCTCCATATTGGAGTACACAGACCTGCAGCAATTATTCAAAAATGCAAAATGCAATAGGCAAAACATGTTCCTAAATTAAGATGCATTTGGAGTAAAAATAAATAAACTCAGCAGAAAAATGCCCATATTACTTCAACGTATAATTTGTCTCCTTCGATAAAAAAACACCCATTGACATTGCACACTTTGCACAAAATAAAGTGCAGTGAAAAAAGAGCCACTAACTTCATTGCATTTTCATAGTTTTGAATAATGTTCCATTGTTTCACAAATTTTGCAGCAAAGAACAATGGGACAGATTCCCTCTTCATTAATATGTATGCAAGACAAGAGGGTAGTTTAACTGAAATTGAAGACTATTTTTCCCAGAATTCCAACATTATTTAGTTGCCAGGAGAAGTTGTATACACTATTGAGGCATTGGCCCAGTTGCACCTCAAAGAGAATCAGGCACAATTGTACTGAAATTTTTTTAGGCAAGTTGATGTGATTTCCCACTTTTGGTGTAAAAGTGATATGGGCAAATGATTCTTCTGGCGCATCCCAAAAAGATAAAGGTTTCCCTTGTGTCAACAGAAGAAACAGACCTAATTTTTGGAACAGCAGGCAAGAAAAGGGCAGCGGTTTAAGTGGTAGTGGGTAGTGATGGGCGAATTTGGGACGTTTTGCTTTGCCAAAAAATTCACAAAACGTCGGAAAATTTGCGAAACAGTGCTGGCATCTCGTTTTTCATGCCGGTGTCAAAAAAATGGACTCTGACGAATTTTCACTGTGGTTTCACAAATGTATTCGCCGGTGGCGAATCGCAGGAATTTGCCGCAAATTCGCCCATCACTAGTAGTAGAAGCAACTGCTGCAAATTCCAGTGCCATTGCCACAGAGTGCATCTAAAATATGTGTGTGCCCTCTAATGTAAAGAACCATATTAAATGTTGTTTTGTGAATATTGGCATGCTAAAGCCACTCACTACCTTTATGACTACCTTGGGGGTGGAAACATGTGTTTGTTTATTTATGGGTCGGTAGGGGCAGATATATAGTAGTAAAGGAGTGTTTCCCATACTTTGGGGCTGGGGGACAGAGTAGCAGATTTGGAGCTGCTGCCTAAAGGCCAGTTAGGTGAAGATTGGGGAGAATGTAAATTTGCTCTTCTAGATACTCTTGCAAGCCCAAACTAAGGGCCAACCTCGTCCTATGGCGTCGCTACATAGACAATATAATAATCGTCTGGAAGGGCCCCATTGATTTATTGACCAAATTTGTTACAGGACTAAACAATAATGATCTAAATATAGAGCTATCTCTTACCTATAGTCACAAAGAAATTAACTTTCTAGATTTGACCATCTACCCAACAAATACACAGTTACAATTTAAAACTTATTTTAAGGAAGTGGACGCAAATAATCACGTCCTACCCAGCAGTAATCATCACCCACAATGGATCAAAAGTATTATATTTAGCCAAATGTGTAGAATAAAAAAGAACTGCAGTGAGGAAGGGGTGCAAAAGAAACAACTAGAAAAATTAAACAATAGGTTCAGAGAAAGAGGATACAACAATAGGATATTAAAAGAATCTCGGGTAAAAATAGACAAAATAGAGAGGAGTGAACTATTGACTGAAAGAAAAAAGGAAAAGACAGAAACAGTATAAGAAATAGTGTTCTCCACTACATATAACCCCTTAGCAGGGGATATAAGTAGAATTATTAAGAAACATTGGGGGATCTTACAATGTGATATAGGATTAAAAAAGATCATTCCAGACAAACCGAAAGTTGTTTTTAGAAGAGCAAACAATTTAAAACAAATTTTGACAAATAATCATTGCCGAGATAAAGATAAACAACTAGACACTAGTGGACACCCATGGGCAGGTTTTTTTCCATGCTCCCTATGTACAGCATGTAAATATGGCAAAAAAAGAAAAACATTTATTTCAGAAGTGAACAAAAGAGAATTTAAAATTAAACAATGTATTAAGTGCACAACTAAGAATGTAATATATTGTTTACAATGTTCCTGTGGCCTACAGTATGTGGGAAAAACCAACAGAATGTTGAAAGACAGAATCAGAGAACATGTGAACAATATAAAAAAAGGTAACGAAAAACATAGTGTCTCAAAACATTTTAAAGAAGTCCACAATAAAAATCCAGCACATCTAACATACTGGGGTATAGAAGAGGTTAAGAGTAGGGATGTAGCGAACGTCGGAAAAAAAGTTCGCGAACATATTCGCGAACTTGCGCAAAAATGCGAGCGGTTCGCGAACGGTTCGCGAACCCCATAGACTTCAATGGGAAGGCGAACTTTAACATCTAAAAAAGACATTTCTGGCCAGAAAAATGATTTTAAAGTTGTTTAAAGGGTGCAACGACCTGGACAGTGGCATGCCAGAGGGGGATCAAGGGCAAAAATGTATCTGAAAAATCTGCCTGTGTGTGCTTGGAAGAGATAGTGTAGGGGGAGAGCTGTTAGTGATGCTAGATGGCAGTTGGTTGAATAACACACTGGGCAAAAAATGCCTACAGGGCAAATAATGCCTAAAAGGTCAACTTATACACTACTACAGCGGTAGTAAAATAAAAAAAAGTAAAATAAAAAAAAAATGAATATTAAAAAAAAAAATTACAGTTGGTGCTGCTGAACTACTAGGAGCAGCAGATTAGCACACCAGTCCCACTCCCCAACACTGCTAGACTAATAGCACTGGGCTCTTATAGTAGTAGTAGTAGTAGTAGTAGTAGTAAAACAACAAAAAAATAAATAAAAGCAGTCCTTACAAGGACTACTGTTATTGCAGCAGTCAGCAGATGAGATCAGAAGCAGGACAGCTGCCCACTGCAGCTACATACAGAGCACTGCAGTAGAAGGTAGATTACTAGCCAGCAAAGCTACCTAAGCTTAAATGTCCCTCAAACCCCTGCAGACTTCTGTCCCTCCAATAACAGAGCAGTATCAACACGATTACTAGCCAGCAAACTTTCAACTGTCCCTGAAATCACTAACAGGCAGCAGCTCTCTCCCTACACTATCTCTTCAGCACACACAGGCAGAGTGAAAAAACGCTGCAGGGCTTCGGTTTTTATAGGGAAGGGGAGTGGTCCAGGGGAGAGCTTCCTGATTGGCTGCCATGTACCTGCTGGTCTGGGGTGAGAGGGCAAAAAAAAAGCGCCAACAATGGCGAACCCAAAATGGCGAACGTCGCGCGACGTTCGCGAACTTCCGGCGAGCGCGAACACCCGATGTTCGCGCGAACAAGTTCGCCGGCGAACAGTTCGCGCCATCTCTAGTTAAGAGAAAGTGGAGAGGAGGTGATTTGGTTAATATAACTCTGCAAATCGAGAGCAGATGGATCTATACTTTAGAAACATTTACCCCAAAAGGTCTAAATATAGATATCAACTTGAGGGCCTTTCTGTGAACCTAACCCCCCCCCCCACAATATATAATGCTGGAATATCTAATTGATTTTAGGAGAAAATCCAACAATATTTTATTAGAGTAAATGATCATTATTAATATCAGGTATAGCTGGGAAAACTAAGATTCACCATGATGTAAAATGAGGAAAGAAAAAAACTTTTTTTATGTCTGCATAGGAGCAATTTTAAGGAAAGATTTTTAAGAAAATTTTTTTTTATATATAAGTTTTTTGACTGTATTTATTAATGTACAACTCTGTAAGTCAATATATTTATATAATCCTGTAAAAGAAATTTATGTGAAATTTTTGAGAAGATTGTTGAAATTATGATGGTTGCTATGGACTGGGACTCCATGGCAACAGATTGGCCATAAGGAGTTAAAGAACAATAGAGATGAATATATGACAACCCAGCAGCTAGATAGTACAAAACACAAGAGAGGAGAAAAAACGCCACCGGAATTATCGCCAGGACGTAAAAACGCATGCGCAAATTACAATTTGAAGCCTTTTGAAAAAGGACGCGAAGGACGAAATGCGTCAAGGCTAATACGCCACAGCTAAGCGCCTGAGGTTTACACGCGGTGAGAAAAGACGCCGGCGAATTTTCGCACCAAAATATAAATAACTTGTAGACTCTTGGGGACGTTGAAGTGGTGATTGTGGGAGACAAAAACATTTTATGCGATTTTATTACTGTAACATTGTGAGTGCATTTTTTAACATTTGTTTATTAATTTTACACTATGTCAGTGAATTTCCATAGTGGGATGAAGCTTTGGAGCCGCATGTAAAATCCGCTGCTGATATCTACGCCTCTTTTCTGCACAGTATCTCTTAAGCGTTCGTGAGTACCCCTCTATACTAGGGATGCACCGAATCCAGGATTCGGTTCGGGATTCGGCCAGGATTCGGCCTTTTTCAGCAGGATTCGGATTCGGCCGAATCCTTCTGCCCGGCCGAACCGAATCCGAATCCTAATTTGCATATGCAAATTAGGGGCAGGGAGGGAAATTGCGTGACTTTTTGTCAGAAAACAAGGAAGTAAAAAAATTTTCCCCTTCCCACCCCTAATTTGCATATGCAAATTAGGGTTCGGATTCGGTTCGGTATTCGGCCGAATCCTTCATGAAGGATTCGGGGGTTCGGCCGAATCCAAAAAAGTGGATTCGGTGCATCCCTACTCTATACAAATTCGTATGAGATAAAGTCTGGGATAATACGTTGGAGTGGATACAAGGGACACTTTTACTTATTTATTTATTTAGTATATATGCTAATCACATAAAGGTGTGTGTACACATTTGGAAAATACTACACCATATTGGCGGAAATCTCTCTTCTCTCTTTTATTCTTTTTTTCTGACCTCGTGCTGTGAGCGCCGGTTTTCCTTTGTGAGCGTCGGTTTTCCTTTGAAATTTTGAATCCAGTTGTAGTCAAATTTGCTGTCCTAGATATTCTTGGAGAACAATAACAAGGGGTTTATCACATGAAAACTCATAGACGAGAATCAATTTGAGATGCCATTCTATTCAGAAAAATGTATCTCACTGTTTATCACATGAAAACTGTATTGAAGTCTATGAGAAAAAACTGGAACTGAATTTGGAGAATAGTGTTTTTTCTTCGAACTGAATCTAGTCCATGAATTTTCCCATGATAAACCATGAGATTTCTAGCTGAATCAAATCCAGCCCATTATATGTAAAACAGTCTTCCAGGTTTGGATAGTGATAAATCCCTAAAATCTTTGCAGTAGTACTGATATTTGGCCACCCCGTTGGTTGGGTCGTAAAAGCATAAATTGCCAGAATATTCCTAGTCCTGTAGCCCATTCTATACAAAGTTAAACAAGAAAAGCAAATAGCCATATAGGATTTTAAGTTTTATGTTAGAAAGGCAAACAAACAGAACAAAAAAAAAACTAGAATAATTTGCAAGATCAGTTAAGGCAAATCAAGGTGGAAAAATTGCAAAACACGAGTTTTGATGCTGGCGTCAAAATCTACGAAATGTGGAATTTCGTCACGAATTTGCGACTGGCGAATAAATCCGCCCATCACTACTAATGAGTATGTAACCCTTTGTTAGCACATTCATTTAGAATAGTATCACATTCACTTAAACCTGAAGCTTTAATCTAAGACTGGCAAACATGGAACCTCGGCTAAATTTTGGGAGGGACTGGGATCTTCCAATGCAGTGCCCCTACTTAATGAAGGAAAAACCTCAGGGGCTCCCACTAGAAAATAAAACACAGAGATCTACAACTATAAATAACTGTACATAGAAAGAAAATTGGTGAAAAACAGTGTAGCACATCAAAAAAATTGTTGTGCATCAAAAATAAATGTGTCACCTCAATAAACAATTTCTGCCCATAGACATCAATGCGTTTGGCAAATTTTTCACCATTTCGCTAATTTTCAGTGACGTGAAATGGGTCAGCTTCATCTATCACTACGTAATATGTCCTTTCTCAAGAGCACTTATTACCCAAGGTAGTTCTATCTTCCCCAAAGTACCTCTCCCACACAAGATCTGTACTCACAGGAGCCACTGACCTTTATTGTTTATTTTATCTCCTGGACAATCTTTACCTCTCTGGTTGCAAGTTTGGATGTGTGTATGCACAGACCGAGCAATGTGTGCATGCACAGCACAGAATCTCCAGGAAAGGTCTGCGCATTCATGTTATGTCATTTCCTCCTACGGTACTTCCAGGTGGGGAAAATGTTTGCATATCCTAAAAATGAGCATTGAACGTTGACAGTTTTGTTTCTAGGCATTCTCCAACATAATTCAGTTATGTAGTGAAGTGGAGGACTAAAGAGAACAACATTTGGTAATGACTTATGCATAAGTTCCAGGCTGATACCTGCAGATATTAGGATTACTGCTATTATTTCCTAAGATTTAGAATGAGCTAAGTGGAGAAATCAGTTAATATCACAGTTCCTAACACTAATTAGGACATAGTTGCTAGTTCAGGATTACCCTTTAGTCACTTACACGGAGCTGGGGCCGATGCAACAACACAATGTTTATGTACTGACTGACCTGCAGAGCTATAATACAAAAAATGACATAATTCAATGCAGTGGATATTTGCAGTTTTAAATATTGAACATAAACCAAAGTGGCTGCCAGCTCTGTTCTCCTAAACTGTCAGTTGCCTGTAGGCATGTACCAAGCTGCCGAGTCAGAAATCAGGCCCTTGAGCATTAAGCCAGTAGCAAGGTTGAGGCTATCAATGTCTGAATTGCTGAGCATGGAGCTTGGTAAGAGAGAAACTTCTGAAGTTTATGTT
Organism: Xenopus petersii; assembly: GCA_038501925.1. Taxonomy (NCBI): domain Eukaryota; kingdom Metazoa; phylum Chordata; class Amphibia; order Anura; family Pipidae; genus Xenopus; species Xenopus petersii. The sequence continues at coordinate 107,666,126 of CM076677.1, forward strand.
TTCTAATTAATTAAAATCACCATACTTAATACCAACCTAAATACCAACCTAAATACAGAACCTTTCTAAATTAAAACAAAATATAATTTTTGTTTTATTATATACAGTATAAGGCTTTAGAACTTGTGTTTAGCATTAAACACTATAATGTGTATGACGAGCAAAATGATTTGGCATGTTTTACATTGAATACAAATACAAACATTTTTAGAGGGTGAAAAGTCAATAGAAGACATAAAAAGAAAAAACTTTGATTTCCAATAAGCTTCTTGAAAATTTCAATACGATATAAACAAACAGTCCAAGAGAGACAACTAGACAGTTGTTTCCTGAAGACGGCTCAAGCCGAAATGTTTAATAAATTTGTTGTTTTTGACACTATGCCGTTCAGTAAAAGTAGAAAATCTTTATTAAATCATGGTTAAAAATACACGCTGTATCTTGCGCTTGACGCGTTTCGGGCTCAGCTGCCCTTAATCATAAGCATATAGACACGGTGAAAATCCCAACTTAAATAGCTAATACCCACAGTGACCCCTAATGGTCAAAAAGAGGTAAATAGATTACAAAACATCTAAAAAGTATCTAAAAAGTATCCAATTAATGAAACATGAAACAATTATGATACATATAGAGATACATTATGATTAGCCACTCAAATTACTTAAGTTAAATAAGAAATATCAAATCTGGTATTTAATCCATCTGGATTGCGTATATTTAAAGTTAGAATCCAAAAAGCTTCACGGTTATTTAATGAAAACAGCGGATCACCACCCCTTTTGGGCAAGGACACTCTTTCTATTATTTTTACTCCCAGATCTTGTATACCGCGTTTGCTGCAAAATTTAAAATGTTTGCCGATAGGGGATTTCATGTCGCCTTTCTCTATACTGAGTAAATGTTCTCTTATTCTGTCTTTAAGAGGGCGGATAGTACGTCCAACATATTGTTTCTTACATGATTTACATTCCAATAAATATATAACCCTATTGCTACAACAATTGTTATAACTGCGGTTACTGAATATTGTAACATTCGATTTAAAATCTGTACTTATTGAAATTACCATACAAGTTTTACAGGGATACTTTCCACACTTATAGGTACCTTTCGTTGTTAACCAGGTGTTGGACAAAGAAGAATCTTGACTACATACCATACTCGGTGAAAGCCTTGTTCCCAAAGTAGGAGACCGTCTTGAAATCATTTTAACTTGATCATCATTAAGTATTCTTTTCATTATGGGATCATTAAACAAAACCGGAATGTGTCTACGTACAATTTTGCATACATCATTGAATTCCATGCTATATTGTGTGCTAAAATAAATCGGAGTTTTACTGTTATTCTGTAATAAAGAAGTATCAATATTAACCTCAGTATTGGAGTCTTCATTTGAATTTTTGATAATATTGTATTTATTCTTATTTTTATTTTTATTAGTATTATTGTCATTATCTTTATTTCTAAAAAGAAGGTTCTGTCTATCCCTGGTTCGTGCCTTCTGGTAGGCTATTTCAACCAAGTTCGGTGGATAACCCCTACTTATTAATTTCTTTTTTAATATTGTAGACTGTTCATCAAAAAACTGGAGTGTTGAGCAGTTCCGTCTGAAACGTAAAAATTGACTAAAGGGAATACTGGTCTTCGTGTGACTTGGGTGACAGCTGTCAGCCCTAAGGATAGTATTACCTGCTGTGGGTTTAATATAAACCTTAGATTCAATTTTGCCAGTACTTGAGGATCCAATTAGTAATGTGTCCAAAAATTCAATTTGGATGGGATTTTGGTTCATGGTAAAAATCAGATTAAAAGAATTGGTATTAAGATACTCCAAAAACATATTAAGTCTAACAGACGATCCACACCAGATAAATATAAGATCGTCTATGTAGCGGCCATACCAAACAATAGAGTTACTGAAAGGGTTACTATCACCAAAAATGTGGGTTCTTTCCCACCAACCCATATATAAATTCGCATAGGAAGGTGAGAAAGCAGCACCCATCGCCGCTCCCCGCTTCTGGAGATAGTATGACCCATCAAAGTAAAAATAATTATGGGTTAACAAAAACTCCAGAGCCATAATCAAAAAAGTTATACAGTCCTGAGAATATACTTCTGATTTCATAAGAATATGATTAATGCAGTCCAGCCCTTTATCATGGGGAATGGATGAGTATAATGACTGAACATCCATAGTAACCCATGTATAATCATCAGACCATCTTATATCTTTTAGAATAGATAATAAGTGGCCCGTATCTTTAAGATAAGATTTCAGATTCTTTACAATGGGCTGGAAGCATTTATCAATCCAAATCGAAAGTCCCTCATTTAAAGAGCCAATACTAGAGACAATGGGTCTACCCTGAGGACTGGTCATCGATTTATGAATCTTAGGTAGATGGTGAAAAATTGGAGTAATAGGAAATTCTCGAATCAAAAAAGGTACATCTCTAGTATTGACCACTCCCATTGATGTTCCAAATTTAATAAGAGCAGTAAGCTCAGATTGAAAACATTCAATAGGATTTTTTGATAATTTCAAATATGTATTCAAATCCGAAAGTTGGCGTATAGCCTCAGAAATATAGTCAATAGTGTTTAATATCACCACAGCTCCCCCTTTATCTGCTTGGCGTATGGTGATATTAGGATTGTCATAAAGTTGTTTCAATGTCAATTTGTCTTGAGAATTGAAATTATTAGTACAATTTTTGTTTTTTGAATTAAATTTAGATAATTTCCATAGATCCTGTTCTATAAGATCCTGGAAGACATCCATTGAAGGACAACGCGAGTTAATGGGATAAAAGGTACTTTTTGGTTTTAGACCTAAAGATATTTGTGTAATAGAATCCTTATTGGTAGTATTTCCTTCAAACAATAGATCTTCCAAGTTTTGAAGGCCCATTAAATCGGAAAAATGAGAAAGACTTACATCATGTTGGTTAACATCAGAAACATCATTAGTTACCTCAACAGAATTAGATGTCAAAACATTATCAGTATTCTGAATAACATCTGGATTAGTTGACTGTACATTATCTGGATGTTCTTCAAAAAAATGTCTGCGTAAAGTCAGTTTTCTTACCAGTCTGTTAACATCAATTAGTGTATTAAAGATGTTGAAATGACAGTCCGGAGCAAAGGATAATCCTCTGCTAAGAATGTCCCGTTGTCGAACTGAAAGGGGAAAAGAGGAAAGATTAACTACATTCAAAACTTTCTCCCCCTCATCGGGCGAACATCTCGTAGTTGATATCGCGTTTCTACTATGTTTCTTGCCCCCTCTTCTTGTCTTCCAGGATCTTGTATAGGTCGCTTCCATTTCGATTTCTTGTTTTTTGCAACGTCCGTAACCATTCGCCCTTGGGCCTGGGATCCATAGTTTTTTGGAATCCTGGGGTCAGGTGTGCTCATCGCAAAGTCCGTTGATGGACTACGTCTATTCTCCTGTAACGAAAAAGGCTCCATATCAGATACCCCATATGAGGCATCATCATCCGAGCCACTAGAAAACGAAACATTCTTGGAATTATTACGATTCCTTAGAATTGATTTTGGTCTGCGCCAAACATATACAGAATCATTATCATAATCTTGTTTGTCTCGCAAAAATTTGCGTTTTTTCTTTTCACTAACAGATTTTTCCAGTGAATCCAAATAGTGCTTCAAATCTTTATCCAACTGAGTAAACGATATAGTTTTTTCACAGGATGATAAATCAATTTGTTTTATTTTAATGTCTTCCCGTAAATCAATTAGTGCATCTTTCTTATAGTCAATGATTAGTGTCATTAATTCAAAAGAGCATTTGCTCAAAACATTATTCCATTTCGCCACAAAATCATTGTCACCTCTGGCAAACATGGGGAATTTCTTTATACGAAGCCCTCTGGGAATTCTTGATACCCCAATGTATTTTTCTAATGTGGCTATATCCCAACAAAGGAATGCCTCCTGGGACAACAATTTCTCCAATGCTTTAAAATTTGTAGCAATTAGTATGGAAGGATCATCCTGTGTATAGGTTTCTGAAAAGGCAGTTTCAATTAAAGACAGATTACTTGTGCGATCCACAACGTCCCGCAAAGCATAAATGTCATTGGAAACCGGATCAGGTGGAGCCGGTACTTTCTTCTGAGACATGATGTCAATATTAAATGTTTGAAGCCAGCAATTAGCATACAACAATCAACAATATGTTATTTAGAAAGGACGTATAATAATGTCCGTTATTAGATTTTCTTTATGTGTGTATTCTGCGGGTCGAGCAGGTATCCAAAGCGGGACAAAGTTCATAACATTGAAGAAAGCGAGAACCGCTCCGACTCACCGCAAGTTGATTGTAAGGCAGCCGGCATAATGAAATCCAAGTTCGGGTGCTGGAAAATTCGGCGTCCCAAGCCGTGAACGATAAGGATGAGTAGGGGAGAACAATTCCGCACACCAGGCCGTTCAGTAAAAGTAGAAAATCTTTATTAAATCATGGTTAAAAATACACGCTGTATCTTGCGCTTGACGCGTTTCGGGCTCAGCTGCCCTTAATCATAAGCATATAGACACGGTGAAAATCCCAACTTAAATAGCTAATACCCACAGTGACCCCTAATGGTCAAAAAGAGGTAAATAGATTACAAAACATCTAAAAAGTATCTAAAAAGTATCCAATTAATGAAACATGAAACAATTATGATACATATAGAGATACATTATGATTAGCCACTCAAATTACTTAAGTTAAATAAGAAATATCAAATCTGGTATTTAATCCATCTGGATTGCGTGTATTTAAAGTTAGAATCCAAAAAGCTTCACGGTTATTTAATGAAAACAGCGGATCACCACCCCTTTTGGGCAAGGACACTCTTTCTATTATTTTTACTCCCAGATCTTGTATACCGCGTTTGCTGCAAAATTTAAAATGTTTGCCGATAGGGGATTTCATGTCGCCTTTCTCTATACTGAGTAAATGTTCTCTTATTCTGTCTTTAAGAGGGCGGATAGTACGTCCAACATATTGTTTCTTACATGATTTACATTCCAATAAATATATAACCCTATTGCTACAACAATTGTTATAACTGCGGTTACTGAATATTTTTCCTGTAACATTCGATTTAAAATCTGTACTTATTGAAATTACCATACAAGTTTTACAGGGATACTTTCCACACTTATAGGTACCTTTCGTTGTTAACCAGGTGTTGGACAAAGAAGAATCTTGACTACATACCATACTCGGTGAAAGCCTTGTTCCCAAAGTAGGAGACCGTCTTGAAATCATTTTAACTTGATCATCATTAAGTATTCTTTTCATTATGGGATCATTAAACAAAACCGGAATGTGTCTACGTACAATTTTGCATACATCATTGAATTCCATGCTATATTGTGTGCTAAAATAAATCGGAGTTTTACTGTTATTCTGTAATAAAGAAGTATCAATATTAACCTCAGTATTGGAGTCTTCATTTGAATTTTTGATAATATTGTATTTATTCTTATTTTTATTTTTATTAGTATTATTGTCATTATCTTTATTTCTAAAAAGAAGGTTCTGTCTATCCCTGGTTCGTGCCTTCTGGTAGGCTATTTCAACCAAGTTCGGTGGATAACCCCTACTTATTAATTTCTTTTTTAATATTGTAGACTGTTCATCAAAAAACTGGAGTGTTGAGCAGTTCCGTCTGAAACGTAAAAATTGACTAAAGGGAATACTGGTCTTCGTGTGACTTGGGTGACAGCTGTCAGCCCTAAGGATAGTATTACCTGCTGTGGGTTTAATATAAACCTTAGATTCAATTTTGCCAGTACTTGAGGATCCAATTAGTAATGTGTCCAAAAATTCAATTTGGATGGGATTTTGGTTCATGGTAAAAATCAGATTAAAAGAATTGGTATTAAGATACTCCAAAAACATATTAAGTCTAACAGACGATCCACACCAGATAAATATAAGATCGTCTATGTAGCGGCCATACCAAACAATAGAGTTACTGTAGTTCTCCCCTACTCATCCTTATCGTTCACGGCTTGGGACGCCGAATTTTCCAGCACCCGAACTTGGATTTCATTATGCCGGCTGCCTTACAATCAACTTGCGGTGAGTCGGAGCGGTTCTCGCTTTCTTCAATGTTTTTGACACTATATAAAGTCCTGGGTGGTGTGGTTTTTTTCTATACTATTTTTGTATATATATATATATATATATATATATATATATATATATATATATATATATATAATTTTTTTTTTTTTTTTTATCAAAGTCCAAATGGCAAAAACTAGGAAAGTTTTCGTTTTTTTTTTTTACTATAAAATCCGAATTTTTAGTGGAAAAAACTCAAATTTTTCCCCTTTTATTAAACCTCGAGTATGGAAAAAGTATGGATCCAACTCTGACCTGCCAAGGTTGTATATAAGTCAGTGGGAAAGGTCCTTATCCTATTTGGATGTTGCTGTGGTCTAAGCTGGAATTAGTCAGAAAATCCGATTATTTCAGACTTTTTTTTTGGCCAAAGATCCAAAAAATTCTAGAGATATATCTAGAGATTCAGAAAAAAAACTACTAAAATGTTTTACCAATTTCACTCGATTTTTTTGTGTTTGTCCCCGATCCAATTAAATAGTGTTTTTTAAATGTTTTCTAATTGTGGATTCTAGTTTGGTCAGACTTTTTTTTAGTTAAATTGTCAGAAAAATTCGGATTTTGATAAATATTGCCCCCTATGTTAGACATTGTTGCTGTCCACTCTTGAATATAACCATTTGACTGTGAGATACATTCTCCCACAGGTAAAATGGCCTCTGAAAATTGACATTAAAAAGTGTATGTCCTGTAGTTCTTGCTGCTCAACCCCAAGAACAGAAAAATGTCACTGGTAGGTCTACAGTGTTTGATTTTCATTTTCATTTCTGCACATAGTCAGTGGCTTGGCCCTTTGCTCATCCAATTGGTGCATGTGCAGTAAAGTCTCTGCATGTGTGATGATCAGGTAGGACAGGGGTACCACCCTAGGTGCCTATATAAAAAATATGGTACCTATATAGTACCACAGCAGTATAACAGTTGTAAAAAGACAAGAGATGAATTAGATCTCTCCCACTTTTATAATTGACAGCTATGGACAATGTCTCTTTTGGACAAAGTGGGGATTGAATGTAAATCTAGTTGAAAATCCATAGCCTCCTTGGGTGTTGTATCGATGGTTCAGTAGATGTGAAACTTTGTGGATGGGGAAAGGAGATAGCAAGACTCAGAATAAGATGAAAGAAAAGAGAATGGCAGAGTAGACAAATACATAGATGGTATGTATATTTAGAGAAGAAACAGATTTTCATCAAGGGAGATCTGGCAGGCTGTGCCTGTTATGCTGCAGAAAAATCTCACAATTCAGTTTGAAGAATAAGGTATTGGAATTGTTAAGCTAATAACAGAAGATTTTAATTAAAGAATCAGAGCATTTATCGTGCACTTACATCTGCATATGGGTGCTAGTTATTTTCCAATATTAATGCATTTAAGAATTAATATTCTAAATGGATAATATAATGCAAACACACGAGTCTACTTTGTTTCATTCCAGATTTCAGGACTCTTTTCCTTTCCTCTATGAGTTTAGAGCCAAAGGGAGTGCAAGAAATAGACAGATACTGTATAGTCAGTATTATTTCTTTCTTCGGCAGCTTTAAAAAAATTTTTGTCAGACCGCCTTAAATACATAAATTTTCTTTTAAAGTTCCTTTAGTTCCTGGGGTTGAAAAACCATCATTTGAGCTTGACTTCCTGCCAAAGAGCTCAAAATAAAATAAGCCACAACAGTTTCCATTGCTGTGAGATATTATTTGAAATACCATATTAAATGCCCTAACATCGTACTTAACTGTTTTCATAATCATGTATTATTATAGTATGATTGTGTGAAAGTGTAACCCTTTATACCATTCACTATTCAATTAATGAGAGAATGGGGCATAACGAGCAAAACACAGAGAGTTATTAAATTATATTGCATGATACATCATCGGTTATTCTTACTGAACCGATGTTAATATAACACGAAATACTAGAGATACCTAGCACCAGGGTTATATAGGGTATTCTAGCTTCATGGTTCTACAACTATGATGTCCAATGACATACATATTTGAAATGAGTTAAAATGAATCTAAAACAAAAAGCTAAATTTTTCTTATTTAGGTTGGCTCTTAGTTGGATGAATTAGTTAGGGTTTAATCCCAGAATCAACTTCTTGTGATTGAGGCATCTTCTCATGCCTTAGGTACACCAATAGTTGAGGCAAGATTCTTTGTGATGCCTGACAATTCTATAATAATTTATTACTGTATTACATTATGATTGATAATGGTGACATATAGTACTAAACCGCCCAAGTAGAATAATAACAGGAGAAGCAAACCCTGAAAGTGCTGGGGAACCCACAATATCCTCCTTGCCCAATCACATATAAAGGATATTAAGTTATACCTGTACATGTTTCATCCTTACCTACTATATATTTATGTAGGTAGGTACATGTGTGAGTCTTACAGTGTGGAATATTTAAACATGGGGTTGGAAAGCAGACTCCTGATGCCTTAAGACCATAGCACATTTAAAAAGGTACAAAAGTGTTGTTTTCGCATAACCAAGGATTTTTGTTATTTAACATCAAGTTCAAGGTACAGTCTTATTATTACTGAGGAAAAGCAACCCATACATAAATGAAAAAATGATTGTCGAAGTGGCATTTCATTATTTTGGAGATTTCCAGAAAATGAGTTTCCAGATCATACCATACCATACATATGACTATAATTACATATATTGAAGTGTGTTTCCCACTAACTTCTTTTCTTTAGATCCAATTATGTGGCCCGGTCATTGCACTGCTTTATATTTATAACAAATGTAGGGGACTCATAAATAATGTCCTCAATTATTGTGCAATCCTCTAAACTGTGGCCACTGATGGCCCCTTATTTATATAGGAGCTGTGCCTCTTTTCAAAGCATGACCCTTAGCTTTTCTGAGTTTGGCCACTGACAGCAGTGTGTAATAATATATAAGGTGAGCCCACATGTGCTCAGGGTCCATTTTGTCAGTCCTCTTTCCAGAGCAGACAGGACGGGTTTGCATTTGAACCTAGATAAGGTCAGATCTATCAAGCGACAGGCTACTAAATTTAATAGATCACTCTAGGAGTGATAGATAGCCAGGGCTATTTAGCCAAACAGAACAGACTCCAACAAGGAGTGTGGACTGAGACTAGAATCCCTGGTACAATTGCCCATACGCCTATAATTAAGTGCCTCCTGAGGCATGAATCGTGTAAGGCTTTTGTTATTCATTGTGTATGGACAAAATACATTTTTGGTGGTCTGGATCCAGCCCTTATTCGGTGTATTTGCCGAGAAGTAGGGACTAAATGTTGAACCAGGGCTTATGGAGACCCCCAGGAACTACACTTTGGGTAAGGGTTGAAAGCTGGGAGAGCTTTTGTCTATGCTGTGTATTCCCTCTCTTACCCTGTTGGGATTTATACAGGAACATTTCTAGCATTAGAGCCAGCTGAGGAGGCATTCACTATGCTGCCCCTCCCCCTCGCTTCCTTTACTTTGCTGGCTGGGGATCCGAAATTGAGCTCTTGGTGCTAGAAAAGCTGGTTTAATAGCCAGAAATGTGGCTCTTAAAGTTACCAGGAGTGGCTTTTTGCTGCCCCTGTTCATTTATGGGGAACTGTCCCTTGCATTTACACTGATTTATCCATGAATGCTCCTTGTTCCTAAATTACCTCATTGATTTCCTTTGTGTATTGCTCTCAATAAATAAGGTCTATGGTTACGTTATAAGAACCACTGGTGCCCAATTCTTGTGGAAATACTAAAGGTTACAGTTGCACTACACTCTGCCTCCACCCATTGCATTGCGAGGACCAACACCTGAGGGTCTTGATTCTCATTCGGAACTAATTTATGGTAAAGCTAATAGCTCAGGAGAAGAGGTGCTACTACATTTTACTTTAGCCTTACACAAATATAATATATTCCAGTACTAAATATGAAGAAATGACTTTGCCTCAGGATTGCTCCAGTGATAAGTGTGAGAATGCTAGGTATGTTTGTTATCTATATCAGAAATTTTGTTTTCTAGTTACAAGTAGGGATGTAGCGAACTGTTCGCCGGCGAACTAGTTCGCGCGAACTTCGACTGTTCGCGTCCGTCGCAAGTTCGCGAACGTTGCGCGACGTTCGCCAATAGGCGTTCGCGTCAAAATCGTTCGACCATTCGACCATTCGATCGCTAAAATCGAACGATTTTCGTTCGAATCGAACGATCGAAGCCATTGGATTGAATGAAATCATTCGATCCAATGGCTTCGATCGTTCGATTCGAACGGAAATCGTTCGATCGAACGATTAAAATCCTTCGATCGTTCGAATCGAACGATTTTCGGATGTTCGAAGTTTGCGAACTGTTCGCATTTTTTGCCGGTGTTCGCGAACGGCGTTCGCGAACACATACTCGGCAGTTCGCTACATCCCTAGTTACAAGCAGAGGAAAATCTCTACAATAACTTCAATACATTCTGGACATTGATGCTGTGCAATAATGTGTAAACCCACTTATTGCTCGTTATATCAAGAAATATGTGAAATGGAAATATGTGAGGTAATTTTATTTAACACCTTGAATTCTTACTGGGTTATTTACTAAAACTAGACTGTTTCTCACTTTATTTAAAGGGCCAGTAACATCAAAATATGTTTTTAAAAAATGTGTTAGTGTACATTGAAAAAAAAACCCACCAAGACAAATTAAACTTTAAAATCGCAAAGTCTTTATTAAGAAACAACTTACTGATACTCTGCTTTTGCTCCTCTTCAGAAAGCGATCAGGCAATCCATAGGAGATAGCCAGGGAAGACAAATCGAGCTCCGCACGTTGGATCGTCGCCCTGCCGCCTTTTCGGAAGAGGAGCGGAAGCGGAGTTTTGGTAAGATATTTCTTAATAAAGGCTTTGCGATTTTAGTTTAATTTGTCTTGGTGTTTTTTTTTTTTGATGTTATTAGTCCTTTAAAAAATTGAACCACGTAATTTCTTTAAAAAATCAGTGCAACAAAATTGCCGACAAATTGGAACATCACTTGAATCATGCCTCTTTTTTGAATTGCCGCTCTGAAAACTCAAGTTTATCGAATTTTCACCCTGAAAACTCAAATTTATTGGATTATTAAATGAAAACCAGTGCAAACAACCCAAACATGTTCGAATTGTTAAAGGGACCATCTGCCATTTACTTCTACATGGTTTAGACAGGTTTTAGCTGGAGTATTTTTGGATTCAAAATTTTAGCAGCTTCAGAGCATAATAAATCTTGAAAAATTCAAGTTAAAAACTCGACCAGAAAAATCTGAGGTTTAATAACTAAATGTGTTTTTTATATGGATATTTGTAACGACGATAGTTTACCTTGGTGGTCCAGTGGCTCTCCATGGTGGTCTAGTGGCCAGCGGGGCACCTGCCGAGCCTCCAGTGGGATGCCTGCCACATGTGTCTTTCTTACTCCAGTTCTCCCATGGCACGCACGGGTGCGCACTTCCGGGTTCATGCACCGGCGTGATGACATCATCGCGCAATGCCGCAAAATTCAAAGAATTTAAAGGGGCTTTAAATGAAAACACATTGCCCGTTGTTAGGTTCTATTTGTTGGTTCCTGGGTGATATTTCTATGTGAATCCTGTTGATCTTCTGGTCAGTGACCCTTGCCTTGCCTGACTATTCTGAACTCTGTATCCTGACCCTTGCCTGGCTGTTTATTCTGAACTCTCAACCTGACCATTGCCTGCCTGTTTATTCTGACCTCTCCAAGTTGACCTTTGCCTGTCTGACTATTCTACGTTCTCCAATCCTGATTCCAGACAGTCTGACTATTCTTAACTCTGCTTGTGCTGGCCCAGCCTGCCCGTTCATGCTACATCGTCTGGTCTGTCTTCCAAGCAGGGTTGTCTTCCATCCAGTATCCTTGGTGAAACGATTGTGCCCCTTTGTCATCCAGAACCTTTAGGTTTGCTGCTCTCTTAGTAAGACCTGGTGGCATCCATTTAGCTGAGGGCTCCTCCCGAGGTGAAAGGCGGCTGTTAAAGGCAGAAGCAAGAGCCTAGACCCGGGAGCCTAGCATTGGTTCTGGAGTTAGGGTGCCAATGTGACAATATTGTTCTTATACTAAGAGAAGCAGCTGGGACGGGTGCAGCCCTGGTACTGCTCCACTATGTAAAAAAAACTGAATTTATATGATGTTGTAAAATGACCCAGTAATTGCACACAGGTCTACTATATGAGCGTATGAGTGGAGATGCTGGTTTTATCCATGGTCAATGAGGAATTTAACAACAACATCCACCAATGAGGTTTCTGGAAGGCTCTGAATAGTGAGGTCTCTGAATAGTGAGGTTTCTGGAAGACTCTGAATAGTGATTTGTACTGTACCATTAGCAAGAGGTTACCAAACAACCTTTTCCCACCAATAAATCTATTGTATGGATCAATATGGTAAATAGTCAATGGTTGGAAAAATGATGGCCAGGTAAGCAATGTTTATAATATCAAAAGGTTAAACTTTTTTTGCTTCCTTTAGAATGTACATAGAATGTGCTGTAGAATGTACATTAAAAAGGCCACAGAAATATTTGTCCATCAAAAGTCACTGTTAGCAGGACAGATGGTAGAGTAGGGCTAATTAACCTGCTGGGAGCAATCAGGAAAGCTGCCAGATTTTCTTTTAGTTTGTCACTCATTTCTAATTCTGGGCTTCTTAGAAAAAAAGGGACTTTTCCGGTTTTCTGCAAATAGAATTTTTTAAAGCTCCATACAGGAAATAACCTAAATTCCAATGCTATTGTACACTGAGTAAAAAAATTGTAAGAAACTTACCATGGTGGTCTAGTGGGCAGCGGGGTCCACGTCGCGTCCTTGGCGTGGACGCCCTCTGCGCCGCTCCTGTCCTGCCCTTGCCGGAGCCATCTTTGATTCCTAGGGCGCGCGGCGCACCTGCGCATCTCTTAAAGGCGTGATTGCGCCAGCGCACAACGGTGCAAAATTTCTCACGGTTTGGCGCAAATTGTATCCCTATTTAAGGCCAATTCAGACCTGTAGCCAATGCCCATTATAGGATCGTATCCTGTGGTTTCCTGAGCTTTTGCTACCTGTTCCTGAATTTGCTATCCTGACTGATTATCCGTGTTTGACCCAGCCTGTTCCTGACTACTCTGCATTCTGTATCCTGACCCTTGCCTGCCTACGACAACTCTTCCTGCTTAACCCCTTGATTGACAACCCGGTTTGACCCCTGCCTGCCTGACGATTCTGATATTCGCCTGCCTCGACCCAGCCTGTCTGACCATCCTTCTGCCTTATCCAGTCTGTCTGATTATCTGGTTTTTACCCCTTGCTTGCCTGATGATTCTGTTATCTGCCTTTCCTGATCCGGTCTGTTCCGTTTCCACCAGACGCCTTGTCCTCGACCTTCTGCCCAAAGACTCTTGCTATCCGGTCGTGCCCCTTTGCCAGCCAGAACTCCTCGCCTTGTACCCCTCGTCAAGTCCAGGTGGCACCCAATTAAGCTGAGGGCTCCTCCCGAAGTCCAAAGGAGGTCACACTACTGGTGAAGCCGAGCCAAGACCAGGGTCCTTGGCATTTGTTCTGGTATTGGGTGCCGGCCGTGACAAAAATATTACATTCTAAAACCTCTGTGTTTGATTTGATAGTGTCACTGTCGGCACCCTAAATCCAGAACCACTGTTAAGCACCCTGTTCTCAGTTCTTTAACAGCCACCTTTCACCTCGGGAGGAGCCGTCGGCTAATTGGATGCTGCCAGGTCTTATTAAGAGAGGTTCCAAGCTAAGGGTTCTGGACAAGCAAAGGGGCACGACAGTAAAGCAAAGTCTTAGGCCAGAAGGTCGCAGTACAAGGCGTAGATAAATTGAGTAGTCAATCAGGCTAGGTCAAGGCAGGCAGAGTACAAGCAGAGTCAGACAGGCAAGGGTCAAACCAGGAGATCAAACAGAAGGGATACGGATACAGAAGAGTCGGTTACCAGGCAGCGTCAGGATTCCAGAAGTCAGGATAGTCACAAAACAGGCAGGGGTCAAAACAGGTAATAGGATATCAGGAAACAGAAGCTTAATAGCACAGAAGCACCCGGAACTCACTAGGAGAAAACCTATTACGGCAAAGAATTAAACACTAGAATTTCCTTTTATAGTGTTTGAGTTTCCCACCATAGCGCGCTGGCGTCTTCATGCCAGCCTGACTGTGCCTTTAAATATAGCAGAGGCACACTAGGAAATCAGCGCTTGAGAAGAGGAAGATCGGCATGGTGGGCATCCCCACCTGGAGCGTGGCGGCATCCCCGCTGGCCCACTAGACCACCAGGGTGAGTAGCACTCACAGATAGGCTAGAAGGCGTTTCCTTCATTAAGTTAATCCAAGTTTATTGCATCCAACTGCAGATTATGCTGGTTTAAGATATGTTTTTCAGTGGTGGCAGGACATTCAAAGACAAAAGGAAAGTGTAGTAATATAATGAGTTAGAAAAGACCTAGTAAATAATATTTCAGGAATCACTGTACCATAGGTCTGGAGGCCAAGTTTTTTCCCCTGGTGTTCAATTAAATGCATTTTCTTGAGTTTTTTAATGTGTGTTGTGATTTATACTGGGAGAACAAATGCATTTTAAATAAAATGAATTGGTAAAAAAATTGAAAGGGAAAACAAGACAGAGCCTTGACTGACTTGAGACTGAGGGGAACGTATATTCCCTCCAGTAGTGCAAAAGGATATTTAAGGTTTGTTGATCTCTTTGAGGCATAATACATACTTAAAGGGTCGGTAGGAGAAAACAGGAAGAAACGGACATTGATGTAAGGGTGGCGTCAGCGGATAATGCTCACTGTGCAAGTTCTGTGCACATGTTCTGTAGCAGCTCACAGGTTCATGCTGCTTTTAGCTTAATAGATGAGGGAATTTGGTCCAGGGCAGTTTAGTGAAGGAGCCACCTGGGATATTCTGCAAAAAATAATTGAAGGTAATGGCTGTGTGATGCAACCAAACGAAAACAAGCAATTTGGAACCGAGGAAGGCATTTTATGCTTATTTAATACTTTATAGCTTGTATTTCTGTCGGTTTCAGGCAGTTTTTTTAAGTCTTTAAGAGAGTTAAGAGAGTTAAGAGAAAAAGCTACTGGGTACCTACAGAACCTATGAAGGGAGGTAGTTTATATTTATTCAATATGTCCATATGGGTTAGGAAAGTTGAAGATACTCTTTTGTTTGCTTTTTTCCCCCTTTAAATTTTAAATTAATGTAAAGTATTAAAAAGTAAAGTGAAAGGATCTAATCTTGATCTGACCAGGTTCCATGACAGTTTCAAGTACAAATAAGGTCTTGGCTTACTGGTTAAAGGGATTCAATTGCAGGAAAACATGTTTTTTAAAAAAATGCATCAGTTAATAGTGCAGTGCATCTCCAGCAGAATTCTACACTGAAATAAAGAGCTAACGGATTTTTTTATATTTAATTCAGAAATCTGATATGGAGGTCTATTTATTGAAGGTCGAATTTTAGAAATTTTTGAAATCACAATTAACTCTATTTCTTTCAAACCACGAATACCATGAACATTATTAAAAGATCCAAAAACAAAAAGTACGAACAAAAAAGCGGCGAAAAAATTAAAAAATAACACATTTCTTGCAAATTAATTAAATTAAAAGTTTGGATGAAAATAAAAATTTTGATGCCCAAAAACCTCTAAAACCATGGATGAAATGCTGATTTTTTCAAGAAAAGAATGGGAACTTCCATTAAATTCTACGAGACCTTGGCAGCTTTTACATGCCATATTTTTGTATTCATAGATTTTATGGTTTTTACACTTGATAAATAACAAAACAATCGTTGCTTAAGTACTTATGCAAAACATTTCTTTGTTTGTGCTAAAAACTGCGATTTGGAGATATGAACATTCTATGAACATTCATAAATCGGTCCCATGTTGTCAGTTGCTCAGGTGCCCTCAGTCATATGACTTGTGCTCTGATAAACTTCAGTCACTCTTTAAGGTGGCACTGCAAGTTGAAATTACCCCCCCCCCTTCCCCTCCAGGAGAACACTGGGAAGGTAGTATGATAACAGCTTCCTGACACAAGATAACAGTTCCCTGGTAGATATGACAATTGCACTCAAAAGTAAAAATCCATGTCCCACTGTGACTCCTCCAGTTATACTAAGTAGGAGAAACAATAACTTATCTGAAAGCAGTTCCATTGTGAAGAGTTGGCTCATTCTGAAAGCACATTACCAGGCAAAATGACCTGCTATGGCTGCCTACACACCAATATAAATGCACTTGTTGGTTCAGGAATAAAATTGTATATGGTAGAGTGTAAACTACAAACTACACCACAAAAATCATGACAGAATCCATAGTCACTAGTCTTACCTCTCATACCAGAAATTACCTCTTTTAGCAAGACATTTATAGGGGAATTAAAAAAGATTAAAAGATTGCAAACTTTAAGACTGAGGGGCAAATTCCCTAACCGGCGATAATCGTCAGCTACGGCTTTGCAGCCATTGCAACACTTCACCAGGCATTAATTCGCTAGAACAGTGCTAATTCACTAAAATGCAAAGTTGCGTTCAGTGTGCCGAACGCTGGCAAATTTTCGCTACTGTTACTTCAGCAATCAAAGCGAAGATGCGCTAGCGTTGCCTTGCATACGTCGGTAAATGATAAAGTTACATGGACGTATAGTATATGTTGCAATAAATACATTGCATTAGTGCAGGGAACCTTAATCAAAAAAAACAGAGTTGTTATAATGCCCTACACATGAACCCACTGTATAGTTTATGTTCCATATGTTCCATATGATCTTTGCAGCCTATCACTCTGAGAAAAGGAAAAGATGCCAGCGTTTTTTGGGACTTAGAAAGTTTTTCCACTAAAAATTGAGGAAGTCCTGTGCACTCCATTGTACTTCCTCTGGTCTAAGCTGTGGAAGGCAAGTCTGGTGAAAGAGGTAACATTCAGTAAAAATCCGCATCTTAGTGAATTTGCTGAGTTACGTCCATTCGCCAGTGCGAAAATTTGCCTGGCGATAGAGTGCAAATGATCGCTAGCCTCTGTCTCTATAGCTAGCGAAGTTACGCCTGCGCCCGTTAGTAAATCGGCGAAGTGCCTGAATGATGTCACGCTGGCAAATTTTCACTTCGTCTTTTAGCAAATCTGCCCCCAAGACTCACATTTTGCAATCTAATAGTGTTCCTTATTACACTGAGTTTTTTTTTTTTTATTGTGCATAGCTTATTTAAAGACATGCTGGAAGTTGCCTACAAAATTAGTATTTTTCGGTTGTATACATTGGCACAAACTACAAAATGGACAATGGGATGAGTTGCTTTTAAGACTTTTGCTGTCTCTTAAAACGTTGCCATATTGCTCAAGTATAATTCTTTCTGTATGTAAGGGGGTTATTTATCAAAGTCCGAATTTATCTCAATATTTTCTGCTACAAACTCTGCTCAGGTTTTTAACGCTTATTTATTATTACATTTTCCCAGAAATCTGCTTTGCAGGAAAAAAATCTGATTTTCATGATTTTTTCATCCGTTTTTTTCGTAATTTTCACCCGAAAACCCTGAATACTTTGGAGTATTGCACGAAACCCACCGCACATCAAAAAATCATTGCAACTTCTCCAATTGACTTTTATGCAACCTCAACAGGTCTGAGATTTTCAGATTCTAACGTTTCCATCCTTGGGGGTTTAATAATTTCCTGAAAAATTTGTGATTTTTTAAAAGTCAAAAAACACAGATTTTTTGAGATTTTAGCATTCGGAGTTTAGTAAATAACCCCCTTAGTGTCGGTGCTCAAGACATGGGTGCAGACCCACAAGGAAGAATTAATTAAATTTAAAAATGCAAAAGAAATTGCAATATTGCAAACATGATTACTGTAACAATTGTAGGTATGTACCCAAAAGTTTAGGAAGTCATCCTTAGTCTGGGCACCCTTTACACTGGAAGTAGTGGCCAAGCATGCTATTAGTAATGTTATTCATACAATGAAACAACGTATTTTGCATAGCAGCAAGGCTGTTTGTAGTTATTATGGCAGATGGAAAATTATATACGTCTTACTGAAGACACTATACAAATAGGAAGCCAAATTGCAGCAGAGATTTTTTGAGTATATTTCTCCCCACTGCATAGTCTACAGCAGATACATCATTTTCCTAGTGTCGCTGGGTTTATTTTTAAACTATAATAGCTGTATTTTTAATCCCATTTAAGGCGTGGCTGTGTTTAAGCTTTTATCTGTATAGAAAAAATAAATGCATGAATGTTAGTTTTCTCTTCAGCTTATACAGAACAGGGAAGTTAAGATGTGAAATAAAAAACTAAAAATGTCATTGTTCTCAGCACAGGTATGGGGGTATTGGATCGATTATTCAGAAGCCCTTTATCCATAAAGCTCCAAATTATGAAAATGCCATCTCCCATAGACTCCATTTTATCCAAATTATCCAAATTTTACAAATTATTCCCTGTTTCTCTCTAATAATAAAACAGTAACTTGTACTTGATCCCAACTAAAATATAATTAATCCGTATTAGAAGCAAAACCAGCCAATTGGGTTTATTTAATGTTTAAATGATTTTCTAATAATGTACAAATTACAGAAGGATCCATTAAACGGAAAACCCCAGATCCATTCTGGATAACAGGTCCCATGCCTCTATATAGCTGTCTGAGCATTGATATGACTCAGAGCTAAATCTTACAGGCTGAACATTCCTGATGACTAAAATACCTTGATTATCACAGCTATTTACCGAATGCCAAGCTCAGAGCTCTCCTCTACAATGAAACAATACAAAAAATCTGCAACAAGAACTTTATTTTTTAAGACTTTTTTTTTCTTTTAGATGATGAGTGGGAAGACATGCTCCCTTTTAGTTCGGCAAGCGTGAACACGTGCCGAATTTCCGCGTTTTCCTTTTGCCACCGGCGAATAAATTCGCTATTTGCAGCAAAAATTTGTCGGCATCAAATTTTATTTTATGCCGGCAACAGAATCAATGCCAGTGACAACTTTGATGCCAGCGCCAACTTTTACTCTGGCGAATTGTTGCCGGGGTCAAAATCCAAGTATCGCTACTTATTTGTCCAATATTGTGAATTTCTGGGCACAATAGCAAGAGAAAACCTTCTATTTATACTACTGGATGTTCCCATGTCACTTTGCCAGCCAATCCCATGATATTTAAATTGACATGTCCCCTCTATAGCTTCCCTATCTGCCAGACAACCATTCTCATGTGACCCTAGCTACATATAGGGATGTAGCGAACGTCGGAAAAAAAGTTCGCGAACATATTCGCGAACTTGCGCAAAAATGCGAGCGGTTCGCGAACGGTTCGCGAACCCCATAGACTTCAATGGGAAGGCGAACTTTAACATCTAAAAAAGACATTTCTGGCCAGAAAAATGATTTTAAAGTTGTTTAAAGGGTGCAACGACCTGGACAGTGGCATGCCAGAGGGGGATCAAGGGCAAAAATGTATCTGAAAAATCTGCCTGTGTGTGCTTGGAAGAGATAGTGTAGGGGGAGAGCTGTTAGTGATTTCAGGGACAGATGATAGTAAGTTTGCTGGCTAGTAATCTGCTTGATACTGCTCTGTATTGGAACAAAAAAATAAATAAAAGCAGTCCTTACAAGGACTACTGTTATTGCAGCAGTCAGCAGATGAGATCAGAAGCAGGACAGCTGCCCACTGCAGCTACATACAGAGCACTGCAGTAGAAGGTAGATTACTAGCCAGCAAAGCTACCTAAGCTTAAATGTCCCTCAAACCCCTGCAGACTTCTGTCCCTCCAATAACAGAGCAGTATCAACACAATTACTAGCCAGCAAACTTTCAACTGTCCCTGAAATCACTAACAGGCAGCAGCTCTCTCCCTACACTATCTCTTCAGCACACACAGGCAGAGTGAAAAAAACGCTGCAGGGCTTCGGTTTTTATAGGGAAGGGGAGTGGTCCAGGGGAGAGCTTCCTGATTGGCTGCCATGTACCTGCTGGTCTGGGGTGAGAGGGCAAAAAAAAGCGCCAACAATGGCGAACCCAAAATGGCGAACGTCGCGCGACGTTCGCGAACTTCCGGCGAGCGCGAACACCCGATGTTCGCGCGAACAAGTTCGCCGGCGAACAGTTCGCGCCATCTCTAGCTACATACTGTATCTGTCATGTTTCCTACAGGCTAATGACCTGCATGATCCAGAAAATCTCTTCTGGCTCCCTAAGCACCCACGACTAAAACACCCACACACTGGAATATTAAGTCTCCTGTCCTAAAGTTTCTGCTTTATTGGCTTTCAGCTCCTGGTGGCCACCCAACAACCATTTCTATTTTCAAAGTCAAAGCCAATCCATGTACTGAACTAGTTCATTATTAGAGTACATTAACTGTGCTGCATCGAGGAATCTGCCTTTAGCATTCAGGGCTCACATGCCTTCAGCTAATTATTGTGCATGCAGCAAGCTCAGTAACCCTCTAAGCAATCACTATCCCTCTGGCCTATGTTCTATTTAGACTTAACAATACTTGTCAGTTGTCTGATATAAGGTAATTTACATAGTCTTTTTCTTTATCGATGAGACTGAACCATGTATTGCTGGTGCATGAAAACATTGGAAGGTTTGGATGAACGTTCAGAGCCACCAATGTAGATTGTAAACACTCCACTAAGCAAACAGTAAGTAGTGTCAAGAATAAGCAACTCATATAGAACCCATGTCACTGTCAATTCCATTGTATCTCATTGTCTGTCTCTAATTAATGATACCAGACATCAATTCATTAAATCCCTTCTCACAGTTCATTAATCATTTCCAGTTTTGTTATCTCTCCTACATGATGAATTATTTCTGCCTACCACTCTCTCTACAGTTTATATATAGCCTGCTCAACTCTACCCCAGTTCAACTTCCCCCAATCACTGATGCAACCAACCACCTTTCATTTCACTTAACTACATCCCACCATTGAACCTTATCACTCCTAATTCATCCTGTAATTGACATTTACTAATTACTGCCCTTAAGCTGATCCCTTTCTATTTCAGTAATGAAAAACTCAACTCAATTTCACTTCTTCTTGGTTATTGGTTACAATGGAATCCTGTCTCTAAATTTAAAGTGACAGGAAATCAACAGTCTAACTTGCAGAAGTAGAAGGTATAACAAGAAAGTAGAACAATCACATAGATATTTCCATTTCATATCTTTATATAGCACCAGCAAGTCATGAAGGACCATTATAATGAACACTCATCCTGATAGTCTAGTGGTCAGCAGGGACGCCCGCCACGTGGTTCATTTTCTCTGTTGCCAGGCTGTCTATGGCACGTGGCACGAACTTCCGGGTTTTACGTGTCGTGAAAATCATGACGTCATCACATTTGGCGCAAATTTTGAATATTTAAAGGGGCGTCGGGCTAGAAGTCATTGCCTATTGTTAGGTCTAATTTGATTAGTTCCTGGGTGCGATTCTATCTGTGTATTGATTCTGGTATTTGACCCTTGTCTGCCAAACTACTCTGAACTCTGCCAATCCTGAACCTTGCCTGTCTGACTATTTTGAACTCTGCTGATACCGACCATTGCCTGTCTGACCACGCTATCCCGTTTTGATCCTTGCAAAGTTGGTGTTGCCTTCCATCCTAAATCCTTGATAAAGATTGTGCTCCTTTGCTCGTCCAGAACTCTTGTTTGGCTCCTCTCTTATTAAGACCTAGAGGCATCTGAGTAGCTGAGGGCTCCTCCCGAGGCCAAAGGCGGCTGCTACAGGCAGAAGCAGAGCCCTGACCTGGGAACCTAGCACTTGTTCTGGATTTCGAGAGCCAACCGTGACAGCCATGCAATAATTTATGATAAACAGGGGTCTTAAAAATAATAAAACAAGGGTTACTGAATAAAATGAGGGTTAGCAAAGATTTAACTAGAACATTTACATCAAATAATGGCACCAGGAGAGGCATGTAAATGTATTCTCTGTAAATGTCAGTGAAATTTGTAGCAATGAATTACTTTATAGCACACATTCCACAGAAGTAAATGCAAGAATAAGATCAAACTTGTTCACATGAAGGAGCATGGGGCTGGGGTTATCTACTATCCTTAGCAAAAAGGCATGGGGCCCCAGTCTGGAGGGAAAAATCTGTGATGTACTACATGCAGCCCTCCAGATACACAAACAGCTAAAAATATATATAAAATACATTGAAATGCTTTCATTAATCCTCCCATCACTATGATTTGTTATATACATTGAATCTACTACTCATTTATGTACTCCTTTAATATATCATACAGGTATGGCTCCTGTTATCCAAAATGCGGGTTTTTACAGATAAGGGATCTTCATATCATACAGGTATGGCTCCTGTTATCCAAAATGCGGGGTTTTACAGATAAGGGATCTTTCCGTATTTTATGTCACCATTCCTTAAATCTGCTAAAGATCATTGAAACATTCAATAAACCCAATAGGACTGTTTAGCTTTCAATATGGATTCATTTGATCTTAGCTGGGATCAAGTGCAAGGTACTGTTTGTAAGGAATACTTACCCTCGCCCTCCAGCACTGCTACCCTACCGTCTAGTGATGGGCGAATTTGCGCTGTTTCGCTTGGCCAAAAAATTAGGGAAATTCCTGAAACAGTGAAAAATCTGCGAAACAGCGCCGACGTCTATTTTTTTGATGCCGGTGTCTGTTTTTTTGATGCCGGCGTCTGTTTTATGGATGCCGGCGTCCATTTTTTTTTTTATGCCTGCAAATTTTCGCCAGCAAATTTTCGTGGCTGTTTCGCAAATTTATTTGTGCAAATTCACAGTGAATTCGCACCTGGTGAATAAATTCACCCATCACTATGAACGCTGGAGTAAATTTGCGCAACGGATATAACTACGCACATTCACTAACGCGCGCATTGTTCTGAATGCTACCTTTTACGCTAGACTTCCTTCGCCACCTCAGACTAGGCGAAGCGCAATAGAGTACATAGGGATTTCTTCAAAAAAAGTTAACATAGAAAGTTTCTATATTATGGGTGATAGGCTGAAAAAGATTGAAAACATTTTTGAGACTCCCCTCCTTCCCCCCTACATTTCTTAACTCATGGCAACTTAACTATACAGTGGGCACATGTGTGGGGCAAAATAAAAATGTTATTTGATGTTTTGAAGGTTTCCCAGGCATTTGTAGTGCTGCTACATATTCCTCCATTGAAATTTGAATTTGGTGCCGTATGCAAATTAACCATCGCTAGCGTAACTTCGCTTCGCTTAGCAAATCAACGCTAGTGCAACTTACGCTACCCCTGAGCGCAACTTCGGATTTTAGTGAATTTGTGAAGCGCTGGCGAAACACGCCTAGCGAAGTGCGGCGAAGTTACGCCTGGCGCAACTATGAATCTTAGTGAATGTCCCACCTGGACTTTAATGGGCGTCGGCGAAGTCGCCGGCGGCAAATTTTTGTCTAAATGAAACGGGTCAAATTCACCCATCCCTAGTTTGCTGCCAAATGAGGCCTATTTAAGGCGTCAGAACACTACAGAAATTGCTCTAATATAGGTTCTACCTTGTGTGTTCCTGGGTGCGTTTTATCTTGTGATTATTGATTCCCATGTTTGACATGGGCCTGTTTATTGGACTTTGAACCTTTCTGCCTGCCTTGACCCATTTGCCTGGACTTACGATTCTTCCTCTTCACCCTTATTGGATACCTTGAACTGTGTTGGACTGGTGTTTTCTCCCTTGGTCCGCTATCCTTACTGAGCCTTCGGGCCCCTTACACTGTTTTACGATTACAGAGATAATCATTTTTAAAAATTTGACGTATTTGCTTATGATGGAGTCTATGGGAATTGGCCTTCCCATAATTCAGAGCTTTCTGGATAACAGGTTTTTGGATAATGGATAATAAATCCCATAGCTGTACTTTATGCCTTGTCTACATTTCTGGGTTTCAATGTGGTCTGTGAGGAAAATATGATGCTTAACAGGTTAAATTTGAAATATTTTTTTTGTTGTGCAACGTAATGGTAATAATCATTATTTCTGAATATTCTGCTTGAAATCAGATTATCTGCAATGTCTCATACACATGTTGTGTCATTTACAATGTTCCGGCCATAGTCCTGTTTTCCTATGGGATCCCCATTTGCTATCGTGGGGAATTTTCTTCTCTATTACCTTGATTTTTTACTACACATACCAACAAGCTCATTTATATATTGTTCCCCTCTGTTTTTGTTTTTTCTCTTGGTTTAACTAAAAGGGGCAGATTTATCAAGGGTCAGATTTCAAACTTGAAAAACTTCGAAATTCCAAAAGACCAACCGAAATTAAATCAAAGTTTTTTTTGGCCAAATAGATCCGTTTTCAATCAAATAGGTACGTTTTCAATCAAATTTGAATTGTATGATTCGAAGTTTTTCCCAAAAAATACTTTGATTTATCAAAGTCCACCAATTGACTCCAAATAGGTTCTAAGAGGTCCCCCATACTCTAAAACAGCAATTCGGCAGGTTTTAGATGGTGAATGGTCGAAGTCAAATTTGTAAAGAGTACATTTTGATATTAGAATTTTTGATTCTTTTTCAAAATTCAAATCAAATTTGGACTATTCCCTAGTCGAAGTACACAAAAATTAGTTTGAAATTCAAATTTTTCGAATTTGAATTTTATTCAGAATTTTTTAATTCAAATTCTTAATTCGACCTTTGATAAATCTGCCCCTAAGGAACAGATTTATCAAGGGTCGAAGTGAAAATTTGAATTTTAAAATTCAAATTTTGAGGTAATTTTAGTGTACTTCTACTAGGGAATAGCCCTCATGCGAAACAATTTTTTTTTTAAAAAAATAGAAAATTTGAATATCAAAATTTATCATGTCCTGTCTCTTTAAAAATTCGACTTCAACTATTCACAATCTAAAAACTGACAAATTGAGTTTTAGCCTATGGGGGACCTCCTAGAACCTACTAGTCATTTGGTGGACTCTGAAAAATCAATGTTTTTTTTGTTAAATACTTTAATTTGAATTTGATCGAATACGATCTGAATTCGAATTGATCAAATACAGCCTGAAGTTATAAAATTTGATTTTTTTAAATAAATTTCAGTTGGTCCTTTTTTATTCGAATTTCGAGGTGATGAAAGTTCAAAAAAAATTCCCATCACCTCGAATTTTGACCCTTGATAAATCTGATCCTTTGGGAAAGCCTGCATTTATTGATATCAAAATTCTTTGTTGGTACATGTGTTGCCAACTCTTGCTACCGAATCATTGTCCTGTGTCGTACATGTTTTATGTTTTGTACTGTATAAAATCAGTCGCATGAAGGGAAAGTGAGCCAGAGTATCGTATACTGTCTATACTGTATTTCTTCTCCATAAAACGATAAACCACTACAGTGAAACCTATTTTACATACCCTGGTTTTAAGTTTCCCCTCATTTTATACCCTTTTCTTTTGGCCCACCAATATATAATTTATTATACATTTCCCTGATTAAAAATTTTCTTGAATTTTACATAAATTCTGGTCCCCCGAAAAATTTGGGTTTTATTGTATTTTTTTTATTGTATTTTTAACAGGATTTCTTAAAATTAGGGATGAGCACAATATTTTATCTAATTTCACAGAGAAAAAAACATCCATTGACTATAATGATTATTAAAAAAGTGTCACCAAACACATTGAATTCAATGTGTTTGGTGACTTTTTGCAAATTTTAGGCGAAGCAAAAGGGTCAGATTCACCCAACACTGCTTAATACTAAATTAAAGGTATTCTGTCATGATTTTTGTTTTTATTTGTAAAGTACACTTTTTACACTGCAAATAATAAAATCTACCATGTATTTCTAACCCAACAAGTATATATTTTAGTTGTAATGTTAGTCTCAGGTCATTTTGTTTGGTCATGTGCTTTAAAAATAGCCAGCACTTCAGGATGGAACTGCTTTCAGGCAGGCTGTTATTTCTTCTAATCAATGAAACTGAATGTGTCACAGTGGGACCTGGATTTTTACTATTAAGTGCTGTTCTTATCTGGTTACCTTCCCATTGTTCTACTGATGACTGCTGTGGGTTCTCATAACTACCACTAGGTTGGACAGGGGAGCATTTTTAGCAATGCAGGTTTCAGGGAGGTATTTTCTGGTTACCCTCTCATTGTTCTGTTGATAGGCTGCTGGGAGGGAAAGGGAGGTTATATCACTCCACTTTACAGTGCAGAAATAAATAGTGAAGTTATTCATTCTGTAGCACAAGTCAAACGACTTGGGGCAGCTGGGAAACTGACAATATATCTAACCCCATGTCTGATTTCAAAATTAAATGTAAAAAAATCTGTTTGCTCTTTTGAGAAATGGATTTCAGTGCAGAAGTCTGCTGGAGCAGCACTATTAACTGATGCATTTTGTTTTCCCATGACAGTATCCCTTTAACCTCAACCGCATGTTCTGCACAAAGATATGACAGAGCTTTATTGAACGCTTTGCTCTGCATCGAATATGTGTAGCTCTCCAAAGAAATATACACAAAGGGGGATCAGCGCCTGTGGCAACAGAAATCAAGAACCCAACATAGCGTAATACGTTTGCTACAGAAAAAATAGGGGAGGGGAAATGGGTAACCCAGTGTTGTTGTAAGTTCTACTAGGTAAGTGCTCCCCTGGGTAAATTGCCTACTTACAAACTGCTTCTGCAGTAGTGCGCATATAAGGTGTGAAGCTTATGGGGGTGTGGATAAACCTCCAGGTTTATATTCTCTCCTGTGCGTTAATCGTTCAAGTGCTTGAAGTATGGATACCTCCACCACTGAGTGAAATGCCTACTTACAAACCACTCTGCGTACTACTGCAGGAGTGGTTTGTAAGTAGGCATTTCACTCAGTGGTGGAGGTATCCATACTTCAAGCACTTGAACGATTAACGCACAGGAGAGAATATAAACCTGGAGGTTTATCCACACCCCCATAAGCTTCACACCTTATATGCGCACTACTGCAGAAGCAGTTTGTAAGTAGGCAATTTACCCAGGGGAGCACTTACCTAGTAGAACTTACAACAACACTGGGTTACCCATTTCCCCTCCCCTATTTTTTCTGTAGCAAACGTATTACGCTATGTTGGGTTCTTGATTTCTGTTGCCACAGGCGCTGATCCCCCTTTGTGTATATTTCTTTGGAGAGCTACACATATTCGTTGGAGATTTATTTACAGCTGAGAGACTGTGAGGTGATCGGCAAGAAATATCTAAAGGACTAACATTTTACCTGATTGCAGTTTAAGCAATTAATTTTTATTGCTTTGCTCTGCATACCTGTCAGTGGCTGATGATATTTCTATGCAGATTCTAAAGTGCCAAAGCATTGCATTTCATTTGTTCTGTCATGACCTTTTCTGTAAAACAGCACGGTATGCTAAACAATAATTTGAAAGTGAGACCATAGAGACAACACTTTTGAGTATCTGCTACTCTAAACATGGTTGCTAGTGTTCAACATGATGTAATTAGTAGCATGGGCGACAATAAAACTGTATTGCTTTCTAGCTGCTTTAAAGGCCTCAGTCTTTGGCATCTACTTGTTTTATTTATATAGTGTATTTAACTCCTTTATAATGCAATGTGGATATTATATCTACCCCCATAATGGGGTTAAGTGACATTTTATATAACCAAAGGCTTTCCAAGTCTTAGTAGCACAAACATGGTCGGAGTTCGGATTTTTCTTGGTGTTACTGAGACTTCTCCAAACGCTTAATACATATGTCAGATGGACTGTAAATTAGCGAGATTTACTGATGATCAATGAGAAGAGGCAGAAGCGGTTTAATCATCCTTTGCAGGCTTAAATTGCAATTCACTTACCATTTCCAAATGTATACATCTTTCTGCTGAGCATTAGTGAACTGTAAATATATGTGCCACAAATTAGTGTTATAAACTAACACAGACACCTTTGATTTGTCAGTTCTTTTGCAAAGGCAGAATGACTTGAATACTTTCTTCCACTCCGCTTGCATTCTGTGCGGCTCACATAACTAACTGCCAGGGAAACATTACCGAATGCCATGGATATCTTCCAGTTGGGGGTCACTACTACCTGTTGGTTTCCACTATATTGTTGGAGAAACTAGGACTTTCACACTCACAGATCATTGAAAGGTTGCAAAATGGGTCATAGAATTAGATAACTCAGCCAAAGTGTGAGTAACGCAACTATTAAAGAGGTTGTTTAAGTAGAGCAGGGGCCCCCAACCTTTTTTACTTGTGAGCCACATTTGAATGTAAAAAGAGAGTTGGAGAGCAACACAAGAAAGAAAAAGTCCCTGGAGATGTCAAATAAGGGATGTGATTGGCTATTTGGTAGTCACTATATGAATAGGGATGTAGCGAACTGCCGATTTGATGTTCGCGAATGCCGTTCGCGAACACCGGCAAAAAATGCGAACGTTCGCGGACAGTTCGCGTACTTCGAACACCCGCTAAAATCGTTCGATTCGAACGATCGAAGGATTTTAATCATACGATCGAAGGATTTTCGTTCGATCGAAGGATTTTCATTCGAATCGAACGATCGAAACCATTCGATCGAATGCTTTTCATTCGATCGAATGCTTACAATCGTTCGAACGAATGGAAATCGTTCAATTTTTAGCGGTCGAAGGAATTCGAATGGTCGAATGGTCGAACGAATCGAACGCGAACCCAAATTGGCGAACGTCGCGCGACGTTTGCGAACAGTCGGCGAACGCGAACGGTCAAAGTTTGCGCGAACAGTTCGCTACATCCCTATATATGAACTGGTAGCCTACAGGAGGCTCTGTTTGGTAGTAAATCTGGTGTTTATACAACCAAAACTTGTCTCCAAGCCAGGAATTTAAAAATACCACCTGCTTTGAGGCCACTGAGAGCAACATCCAAGGGGTTGGTGAGTAACATGTTGCTCGCGAGCTACTGGTTGGGGACCACTGATGTAGAGAGTGCTAATCTGAGATCATTTGCAATTGGTTTTTATCATTTGTGTTTTTTTTGTTATTTAGCTTTTTATTCAGTGGCATTCCAGTTTTCAATTTCCGCAATCTGGTGGCTAAGGTCCATATTACCCTAGAGACTGGAATATGAATAGGAGAGGGCCTGCATAGTAAGAGTAGTAATAAAACATAGCAATTACAATATATTTGTAGCCTTACGGAGCATTTGTTTTTTAGATGGGGTCAGTGACCAACCATTTCAAAGCTGAAAAGAGTCGGAAGAATAATTAAAAAAAAACTATAACTAAATAAATGATGACCCAATCGACCAAAGAACCAATTGAAAAGTTGCTTAGAACGGTCCATACTATAACGAACTAAAGGTTAACTTTATGGCGAATCACCCCTTTAAAAGGTCATATACATGGGGGGGATTTTATGTGCAAAATACTGGCGCAAATCACTAATGCACCTTGCACCTCAGTACTTCACTGCACTTTTGACCTTCAGTACTGAGCAAAAAGAGTTGCAACCAACATAGAACTGCAGGCTGCCAACTTGCACTTGGCATTGGTGTACACTTGCATGCCCCATGAATCATTCAAGGCACATAAATAGAAGCACATACAGGTGGAAGGTGCTTTTGGAATCCTGAACAGAATCCACAGACTTATTTGATTAGTTTATATTAGGCTCTGACTGGTTCAGGTATGTGGATGACACTTGGGTTAAAATCAGATCCAATGAAGTGGTGGCCTTTACAGAACACATTAACTCAGTGGACAGTAACATCAAGTTCACAAGGAAAGATGTCCAAGAGAAAAAACTTGCCTTTTTGGACTGTTTGATATGCATCCAAGAGGGGGGTAACTTGAAGACGGAAGTATACAGGAAACCCACTCATACGGATCTGTTGTTTGATTCCCACCATCCACTGGAACACAAACTGGGTGTCATTAGAACTCTGCACCACAGGGCAGAAGTTGTGGCAACTGATACAGAGTTCAAAGACAAAGAGCAAAAACATCTTAGAGGAGCTTTGAAAGCGTGTGGCTACCCAGACTGGGCCTTTGTCAAAACAGCAGCAACCAAGCCCAACAGAAATACCAATAGAAATAACCACCCGGAGACACACAGTAGGCGAAACAGTCATCCCATATGTAGCTGGAGTGTCTGAGAAACTCAGGAGGATTTTTAACAAACACCACGTCCCTGTGTTTTTCAAACCTAGCAACACACTGAGACAAAAACTGGTACACCCAAAGGATCCAACCCCTAAAGAAAAACAAAGCAATGTGGTATACCCAGTCCAGTGTAGCGAGGAGTGCACAGATCTATACATTGGGGAGACAAAACAACTGCTCTCCAGACTAATGGCTCAGAATAGGAGGGACAAACTCTACAGGACAAAACTCAGCTGTCTTTCTACACTTAAAAGACAAGGGGCACTCCTTTGAAGATAGCAAGGTTCAAATCTTGGATAAAGAAGACTGCAGGTTTGAGAGAGGCGATTCATGTCAAGGTGGAGAAACCATCCCTAAACAGAGGCGGGGGTCTTCGACACCACCTGTCAATGCATACATACAATGCTGTTCTAACATCTGTATCCCGGCGGTTTCAGAACACTTCACACGTCCATTCATGAAACTCTCACAAGTAACACCTCTTTCTAGGAGTTGCATGACACATTGGATAATCCTAACACAGTAATCACAGAATCTACACCTCTGTGAATTTCTTCAGATGTCACCTCTTTGAAGAGTTACAATGTGCCATTGTGATTGGATAAATGGAAGAGTTTATATGACGAGTATTTCCCACACCAGTCAGTTGAACTGAAGAAGCTGCTCGGATGAGTAGTGAAACGTCTTCATTGATTACTCAGCAAGTCCAGTTGTTTTTAGATTGACCTATACTAGATATACCATGACCTGGATAAATGAAAATCTTCCTAGTCAAACACAGTTGTAGTTGTGTAAAATTGATGCAGATGTTGAGTGGATTGATGCCATTCATTAAAGGTACTTTTGTCCAAATCCGCCCCCTTCACTTTCGTATATTGGGGCTTGTTGCTGTGGCATCTGTCCTGTCTTCTATTCTGAATTGTGTGCAAATGTGTGTATTTATGGCAGTAGCTCCAGGGTTCCAAAAGCGGTCAGCATTAGTAATGGGCAAATAAATTTGCCAGGCGCCAATTCGGAGGAAATTTTTGTGTTTCACTGCCGGCGAATACATTTGCAAATCTACAGCGAAAATTCGCAGACGCAAAAAAATTTTGGACGCGCATTGGAAAAGTCAATCTCGTCAAATCCGTCATGTGTCAACATTATTTGGACCCCCATTGACTTTGATGCTAGCGTCAAAATTTACACAAGTGACAAATTCGCACATCACTAGTCAGCAGCAATATGCGCAATGAAAGAATTTAGTACAGACATCATTTTAAAGCTGAGTAGTGGAATTGTGTTGTTACAGACAATTTCAGTGCCATTGTATGCATTTTGAAGCATCAGCCACAATTATGTCACTTGCAACTCTCCCTTGTGGCTGCAGTTTTACTGGAATTGTGGGGGAAACACTGTATTTTGCATAAAAACCATGGCAAAGTGCATCTGAAATTGTACTTTGCACATTGTACTTAAGTAGAATGATCCCTCTTCTTTCCTTAAGGTGGGGCTTTCCATATGGTCTGTGTCTTTGCTCTATAGACAGACACGGGTGTAGTCTCCATGACTCACTCAATGAACAGACTAATAGTGATGTAATTTTCACTATTATTCATAGCTAGTAATTAACAAAATGTTTCACCAGATTTTGCAGCAAAAAAGACATCAATAGACTCCAACAGGTGAAAAAGTTGTTGCGTTTTTTAAAAAAAGAAAAAAATCACCCCCAAATGCATTTGGCAATTTTTTTGCCATTTCACTAATTTTTTGGTGAAGGTAAACAGGTCTGAATCGCCCATCACTATTCAGACTGGATTAGTTACAGCCCTTGCCATTTTTTCAAGTACCATGTTACATGATGTATTGAATCTATATATTTGGTTCACTCTCCCCTCTGTTATCCAGTCCTGCAACTCACACAGGGACATAGATGGAGCTCCACTGGAATATTGAGCCCATTTTGCTCAAATAAATAAAGTTCTGCTTAGATCTGCAGCCTGATCTCATCAAGCAAGAGATTTTAAGTTTCAATGGCTTACGCTACCAGAATCAACGTGGTCCAGATATATTGTCTCTTACACATTGTAAACTGTTATTAGATGTCTCTTGCTTTAGGTTCCCCTTGAGGCAACAGAGGTTTAGTCTAACGCGCATGTCCTTTTGTGAGACCAACAAGCTTGTATTAGATGCCGACCTTCTTAAGCATTCTCTGCTTCTATGTTCATGCAATATGTGGTGTACTTTCCCTGTAATAGTATTATCCCAAACTAGGGCAGGTGTTCCATCAAGCCTCCCAGCCTTGCCTGAAGCTGAAGCTGTGAATGTAGAAGCAGTCCCCTCCCTGTAGCCATACCGATACTTAGAGCTCTCTAATGCATAGAATGAACTTTATTGACTCATACTCAGCTGCAAAGAACTGAAACATCCATGGGAATGTGGCTTTAATGTGCTTTTCATAAGTCCAGTTTTCCAGCTATGTTTTAATGAGTCCAGAACTTGATAATGGCCTAAGTCACTTTGGATATATAATTGAATTCCTGTATAGATAGCAATTGCATGAATGACTCACGCAGAGATTTATCTATGTACTATGAATGCAAATTGGCATTTACAATGCTAGCAGAGATGCCAGTAACCTGGAATGGCTTATGAAGCAGTTTTGGCAATAAATATTTTTGGCGTAATGGATTTTTATGGAATTTAGGGCGTCAACAATGTCCAGGGGTTACCACTGATGTCTGGTATGAAAATGCACCTGTCAAGAATAGTCTAAAAAAGAAGAATGGAAAGTTACTAAACAGATGCTTTAAAAATTATATATACAAAGAGGGGATCATCTACAAAAAGAATTCTGGATGAACTGATCCCGAGGAATGAGGAAAGCAACATCCCCAACCAACATACTCAAAGTGTATAGGTCTAGCTGAAGAAACTAGGAACTAGAAGAAATAAAGCAAATTCTGGACAGTTCATGGTTTTATGTTTAGTTCCTAGTCAAAGGGGCAAATTTACTAACCTCCGGAAATTCCCAGCGACAGCTTCGCTCACATCGACACACTTCGCCAGGCGAAAATTCGCTAGGACAACGATATTTCACTAAAATGTGAAGTTGCGTCCAGGGCACCGAACGATGGCAAAGTATCTCTAGCGTTAATGTGCCAAGCAAAGCGAAGTTGCGCTAGCGTTGGCTAATTTGCATACTGCGGGAAGTTAAATTTCAATGGACGTACTGTATATGTTGTAGCCACTACAATACACTACCCAGGGAACCTTAATAAAACAAAATAGAGTTGTTATAATGCCCTTCACATGAGCCCAGTGTATAGTTTATGTGCCTTTTGTAAGGAAATGTAGTCGAGTACCCTAAAAAATATTTAAGATCTTTTGCAGCCTATCACCCTGAAAAACTGGGACTTTTTTTTGAGGAACTCCTCTATTGCACTTCGCCTGGTCTGAGGTAGGGATGCACCGAATCCAGGATTCGGTTCGGGATTCGGCCAGGATTCGGCCTTTTTCAGCAGGATTCGGATTCGGCCGAATCCTTCTACCCGGCCGAACCGAATCCGAATCCTAATTTGCATATGCAAATTAGGGGCGGGGAGGGAAATTGCGTCACTTTTTGTCAGAGAACAAGGAAGTAAAAAATGTTTTCCCCTTCCCGCCCCTAATTTGCATATACAAATTAGGGTTCGGATTCGGTTCGGTATTCGGCCGAATCTTTCATGAAGGATTCGGGGGTTCGGCCGAATCCAAAAAAGTGGATTCGGTGCATCCCTAGTCTGAGGTGGTGAAGGCAAGTCTGGCGCAAGAGGTAACGTTCATTAAAATCCGCATCTTAGTTAATTTGTGTAGTTACGTCCATTCGCCAGAGGAAAAATTTGCCTGTCATTAGAGTGCGAAGTAGTGCTACAGTTTATCTCCTTCACTAGCGAATTTATGCCAGTGTTAGTCACTTCGCCCTTTAGTAAATTTGCCCCAATAACTGTCAGTGCACCTAAAAACATTAGTTATAAATGGCAGAGGCAGTCCAGGCTGGCTGGGCGCCCTAGGCAACCCATCTCGCCAGCTCGCCCCCTCTTTCCCCTGTAGCTCGTTTGCAGATGCTAGCGCACACAGATGTGTGCTGATGCTGGGGCAAGCATGCGCGCTGGTGTGCGCATACACGGCAACGATGGCGCGCATAACTGCTGTTAGAGGAGCGCAGCCAGGTCTAGGGGTAGGCAGAAGAGTTAGCTGCCCAGCGCCCCTCAATCGTTGCGCCCTAGGCAGCTGCCTCTTCTGCCTACCCCTAGTTCCGGCCCTGATAAATGGTTGTTAGATGATCACAAAATATTCAGTGATTACTATAAGAGTGGATCAGAGGACACTATTTGCAACACTTAACTGCAGTCACCAGTCAGTGGTAGAAGAGCCAAAAGGGAGATGTGCGGAGAAGAAGAACAAATGATTATAAGCAAACAAGTGTTAATGTTTTCCTTGGCAGGGGGCAGCTGGATCTTTACTGCTGGATCTTTTTATACAAAGGAGCAGAGCTTGCTAGACAACATAGGAAGGAGCAGTCTAACACGCTGGGCACAATAATATACTGTATTCAATAGAGACAGATAAAAATCAAATGCGCAGTTAAATCTATGCTTTTCCTCTGTATTTGCTGAGCTAAGAAACCACAGCAAGGCACATGCTTTAGAACACATTTCAATTAAATGGCACCCTAATCTAAATACAAAAAAGAAATAAATGCATGTATGGGTGGCATCTAGGGGGTGTATTTTCTGCAATAACGGTGAAAATTAAATTAGACAGCAATAAAATGAAAAGTACAGGTATGGGATCCATTATCCAGAAACCCGTTATCCAGAGAGCTCCAAATTACAGAAAGGCCATCTCCCATAGACTTGATTTTATTCAAATAATCCAATTTGTCTTAAAAATTATTTCCTTTTTCTCTGTAATAATAATAAAACAGTGCCTGGTACTTGATCCAAATTAAGTTATAATTAATGCTTATTGGAAGCAAAACCAGCCTTTTGGGTTTATTTAATGTTTGCAAGATTTTCTAATAGACTTAAGGGTTGAAGATCTAAATTATGGAAAGAGCCATTATCTGAAATACCCCAGGTCCTGAGCATTCTGGATAACAGATCACATACCTGTATATAAAAAAGCTCAGCATGGCTCAAACATATTAGGGATTCCAAGAATTCTTAAACATTGTCTGTCACAAAAGAGTAAAGCGGAACAGTTCTTAGAGTAGGGCTTTCATTCATCACTGCATATTATATAAGTCTAGCACTGAAAACTAGTTATGGGCGAATTTGTCCCTTTCACTTTGCCACAACTTAGCTAATATCTGAGACCCATAAAGATAAATGGCTTATTTACCATGGCAACCACAATTGCGTTCATGCAAAAATTAATGCTGTCATTGTAAGTGTTGATGCCATTCATTAAAGGTACTTGCATCTGAAGCCACTCCTTGCATTTCTATATAGGTGAGCTCTGTGCAGGGACTCTATTCTGCCTCCTGTTCTGAAGCGCACACAAGAATGCTTATTGATGCAGGAAAACCCTGGAACTACCAGTGGTTTCTTTATTTTCATTATGGCCTGTGTCAATAAATGTAGTGGGCTTACACCTAAAGAATCGCTCAGAAACATCATCTTTAAGTCAAAGGTTAAGACCCACCATTTGCAAAAAAATATATTTTGTGGTCATGAAAAGGTTTCAGTATATAGCATCAATGTAACATAGATTTGGGCCATTGTGTTAAAGGAGAACTAAACCCTAAAAAAGAAATGGCTAAAAATGTCAAATTTTATATAGTGACGCTATTGCACCAGCCTCAATTTCAGCTTGTCAATAGCAGGAATGATCCAGGACTTCAAACTTGTCACAGGGGGTCACCATCTTGGAAAGTGTCTGTGACACTCACATGCTCAGTGGGCTCTGAGCAGCTGTTAAGAAGCTGAGCTTAGTTATTAACACATATTTATATAGTTCCCACCACTTCGCAACTACGCTGGAGAGGATGCTCCATAGAGGGCACATTCTACCATATATTCTGGGAATGATCACAGGTACAGCGTTTATGGATTGAAAAAGTTACTAGAACGGCTAGCACATGATAGCATTCAATTACAGTAGATAGTATTACCTTTCTTTTAGGGAAACCCTTTGAAGGGCCATCCAAACAAACTCAGAAATTATTTAACCAATTACTAACGATAGTCTGTATATCCATAGCATCTAAATGGAAATCAAAGTATCTCCTCTCCTGGTAGGGTTGCCACCTGGCCGATATTTTACCGGCATAGCCGGTAAAAACGATGGCTTATCCCAATCTTATTAATAGGGGAAAAAGTAAAATATATAAGACAACCCTACATCCTGATCAAAAATAGTGATGGCAAATTTATTCGCGAGGCGCGAATTCGCAGCGAATTCGCGAAACGCCCGCGAAAATTCACGGTAAAAATTCGCCGGCATCAAAAAAATTTTTTTTCAGAAAAAACTTTCGCAAATTCGCCCATCACTAATCAAAAGTAAATGAAAGGATTGAGAGTAACAAGAAATTTGAATACACTATTGCCTTAATATAAAACAGAGTCCTACAGTTTTCGAGGGAACTTCAAAATCTTTAATTTTTAATCCTGGATATTTGGGTCGATTGCCATCAGTCACGATGGGAATTAATAGGGCCGATTCTGAGTTCTGTAAGGATCCTAACTAAGCTGTACTGTATATACTTGAGTCTAACTTATGTTTAACTCTTCTCTTATTTATTGTTATTATTTTTCTTTATCTTTATATTGGGCATTCATTCATTTATGACTCCAAATACCTGTTATAGCATAGATACTGACATTGAAACCTAATGCACTGTAGACAGGATAAGAATATTGAATATTGATGTAACTGTACTACAATTGTTGTACTCTACTATAACTGAAAGTACATGTATTATTTATTTTATGCCTTTAATATGTATAAAAAAAATTAAGTTACAAAACAAAAAGAAGCTAAGCTTAGGGGTCGTCACAAATTATTAGGCAGAAAATGAATTCAGCCTTAAATTGTGACATTTCTATTCTATGTGTACTGTATATTGTATTTGGATCCCTAAGCTCAGTAAGTGACAGCAGCACAGAGCATGTGCAGTGAATCAGCAGAAAAGAAGATGGGGAGCTACTGGGGCATCTTTGGAGACACAGATCTTTACTGCTAAAGGGCTGTGGTTGCCTTGGGCTGGTACAGAAGCTCAAAACATAATGTGCAACATATCTAGCATATTTCTTAAGCTTTAGTTCTCCTTTAATAGGTAGGTCTGGAGACACATATGGAAGGTTCTCAGTAAACTTCAGGCAGAATTTATATCTGAACAGTCTATATTTCATTCTCCCTAATTCTATTGTTCTGGGCACTTAAGGTCACTATGCTGTTCAAGTCATTTGTCTGAATAACCAGAACCCCATCGAAATATCGTCGCCCTGATTAACCATGACATTGATATAATGGAGATGAATATAGATATAGTATTTTTTCCCAGATTTCATTTAGTAGTAAGCAACATCCAAGGCTATGTCTTGCACCCTTAACCTGTATAACACAATTATCTTGATGGAAATATGATTGAGGATAAAGCAAAATAAACTACACATGATTTAAATTTAATGCAGCCATCATGTCCATTTGTGAACCCATTCTACATGCATTCATACTAAGCTCATGAATAACTGTCAGGCATATGTGTGGCTCGCTACATGTCAGAAATTCCATTACCATAGTGCAGCTAACGATCTTTTGATCAAAGCCATTTCCATGGAGAATCATTGTGTGATGGTGAAATAATGGTACAGTCTGTTGTGTCAGTCCATTCCATGACTGTTACAGAATGGTCATCTAAAAAGCACCACAAGGACTAGGACTTTGTTTCCATAAACCGTTTCATTATATTTTAAAAAAAAAAATGTGCCAAAAATGCACCTTCAACAGGTGTTCTGGAACATAACCTATTGAATTGCTCTGGTTTCGCAAGAAAACCATTCAATTCTGGCTAGACTCGATAGCAAATACTTAAGAGATATCATTTTAAAATGATTAACAAACATTTGGTCTCTTCTATATTATATAAATTCAATGTACAGCAGGACAATATGAAAAAAATCAGTAGATTTTTTTTTTTTTAATTTATCTGTAACGTTCTAGCATATGGCATCTGGAGTGGAAGAAAATATTTTTAAATAATTGGAGAAATCTCAGAATTTTGTTTACGAAAATGTTCTGAAACTTGCTGAAAATTTTCGGTAATCTGTTCTGTATCATTAAAGGGATACTGTCATGGGAAAAAATATTTTTTTCAAAATTAATTAGTTAATAGTGCTGCTCCAGCAGAATTCTGCACTGAAATCCATTTCTCAAAAGAGCAAACAGATTTTTTTTATATTCAATTTTGAAATCTGACATGGGGCTAGACATTTTGTCAATTTCCCAGCTGCCCCAAGTCATGTGACTTGTGCTCAGATAAGCTTCAATCACTCTTTACTGCTGTATTGCAAGTTGGAGTGATTTCACCCCCCTCCCTTCCCCCCCCAGCAGCCAAACAAAAGAACAATGGGAAGGTAACCAGATAACAGCTCCCTAACACAAGATAACAGCTGCCTGGTAGATCTAAGAACAGCACTCAGTAGTAAAAACCCATGTCCCACTGAGACACATTCAGTTACATTGAGACAGAAAAACAGCAGCCTGCCAGAAAGCATTTCTCTGCTAAAGTGCAGGCACAAGTCACATGACCAGGGGCAGCTGGGAAATTGACAAAATGTCTATCCCCATGTCAGATTTCAAAATTGAATATAAAAAAAATCTGTGTGTTTTTTTGAGAAATGGATTTCAGTGCAGAATTCTTCTGGAGTAGCACTATTAACTGATGCATTTTGAAAAAAAAACATGTTTTCCGATGACAGGATCCCTTTAAGAATAGTGTTTGCTTAGAAATCCAATAGAAGCACAATTAATCAATTTGCAACGGAGATGGAATCCCTTTTATGTCATGCCATAAAGGAATGTCCCTTCTTAACCTGTCAATTAGAGTTTCTAATGCTAATGGGCTACTGATGCACAAATATGGCATAGAGGAACATGGGGGTAAAAAAGGTAATGTAAAAGCTTCAGGTGAATACTTTTATGGCAAAATTATAAATAGCATTCAAAGATAATGTTATGATGGATATTAAAAGGATTATTTTGTGATGTCAGTATGTCTGAAAATTCAAATTCAAATTAGAATTTTTGAATTTATTTTCGAATTGTGAATTATCCAGATTTAAGTTTTAATTCAAGTTTTAATTTCGAGATATATCATACTCTGGCCCTTTAAGAACTCAAATTTGACTATTCACCACCTTAAACCTGCTGAATTGCTGTATAAGTCAATGGGAGAGGTCCAAGGGTCAATTTGGTGAAGTTTGCAGCCTTCCTGACATTCAACTGACTGAGTTTTTTTTTTAAAAATAAGATTCAAAAACTGCTACAACCACACCAGAAGTCACTTCACACTGCATGGAAGTCTGCAAAGGAGCCACAGGTGGCAGATCCTGCTCCAAAATTTTCCTAGTCAGAGTGTACCCGACAGGCCAAAGGGATAAAGCCTTTATGCTTCATACAATCATGGACAATTAGAGCAACAGATTTCTAGACTGTCCAGCCTTCTTTGATGTATTCAATAGCAAGTGCCCACACACTCCTTACTCAGTAAAAATATGTGGAGGAGACAGCAGGGAGGAAAGCGTCTGACTACCAACTAGAGTCCATAGATGGACAGATACACTTTCCCCTACCAACTATAATTTAATGCAGTCAGGTTCCTGACAATAGATCTGAAATTCCTACACCTGATGTAGCAATGCACCATGGCCACTTAAAACGCATAATGCACTTAATCCCTGAACTTGACCCCCAGGGCTCATATAATGCTTCTAATTGGAATGGAAATCCTACAGGTTCACAAAGCAAGGGACCAGATAAATGGTCCTCACAATGCACCTTATGCACAGAAGCTAGAACTTGGGTGGGGCATCATAGGTGATGTTTGCCTGGGAGATGTACACAGGCCAACCAGCATCAACACTTTGTTAATAAAAACACTAGAGAATGGTTGCTCTTCTCTCTTCCAACCATGTCCAAATCATTTTCTGATCAAAGAAACTCAGAATAACTCTCACAAAACTAACTTGTTGTAACAGCTACCTCTGCAGTGAAGGTAAGGATCACTAAAGGTGGCCATACACGAGCCGATAAAAGCTGCAGACAGACTGAGTCGGCAGCTTATTTGCCCGTGTATGGGGCCCCCCGACGGGCTTCCCCTGATCGAGATCTGGCTGAAAGTCGGCCAGATCTCGATCGGAAGGGACTAAAATTCCCGTCGGATCACGCCCCCATCTGTTCGTGCGGTCCCACGATCCGACCGCCTGTTACCATTTGTTAGGATCCGATATTGCCGATCAGCTGGCTCTCTCCATTGAAGACAAAACCTTCTTAGCAAGGGATGTGCCAACAGCTGGGTAGTTCCACTTCCTTTCAAACTGCAAATACATTCTCTTCCTAATAATTGGGAAGAGGCACTCAAACGTTTCACTTCTCTCACACGCACTCTCCAAAAGAAACCGGGGATGAGAGAGCACTTCTTTACATTCATGAGAAAGATATTTGAAAATGGACATGCAGAAGTAGCTCCCAGTATTAAAAATAAAGAACAATCTTTGGAGTATACCACCCAAAGAAGCCAGGTCAGATCCGAGTCGTGTTTGATTCCAGTTCCAAATATGATGGAGTCTCCATAAATGATGTACTTTTAACAGGTCCAAACCTCAACAAACTCTTGGAAGTACCCATATGGTTTTGCAGGAACTCAATTGCTTTCATAGGAGACATCCAGCATATGTTCCATGTGAGAGAAGACCCTAGGAACTTCTTGAGATTCTTCTGGTTCAGAGACAATGATTCAGCCAAAGGTATATTAGAGTACTGCATGAAAATTAATGTGTTTGGAAATAGTCCCTCCCATTCAGTGGCCATATATGGACTCAGACGGTCTGCCCAGGAAGGAGAACCAGACTATGTCAAAGATGTCAAACAATTTGTAGATTGAGACTTTTACGTAGACAATGGATTAAAATCATTACCCTCTGATTACACAGCAATCAGTTTACTTAAGAGAACACAATGCATGCTAGCCTGCTCCAACCTCAGACTTTACAAAATAGCCCCCAACAGCAAACAGGTAATGAAAGCCTTCCCATCACTAGATCACACTAGTGACTTAAGAGACCTGGATTTGGGAACAGACACCTTACCTGTGCAACACAGCCTTGGCCTAAACTGGGATTTGAAATCTGACACATTTACATTTCAAGTGAACAAGGATGAGAAACCTTTAACTCGCAGAGGAGTACTTTCCACAGTAAATAGTTTGTATGACCCTCTAGGGTTTGCAGCTCCAGTGACCATTTAAGGCAAAGCTCTACTTCGAGAACTAACAACAGACTCCTGTGACTGGGATTCACCACTTCCATCAGAGAAAGAACAAGTGTGGATAGAATGGAGAGACTCTTTGGAGACACTGTCTACCATACACATGCCGATGCAATACTTTTCTACTCCTCCTGCAGGAATAAAGAAGAGGAAACTCTGTGTATTCTCTGATGCTTCGACCAAGGCAATATCTGCTTTTGCTTACATCAAGACGCTCATACGCTAATTCACTAATTTGCACATTTTACTGAACATTACCTCTTGCGCCAGACTTGCCTTCGCCACCTCTGACCTGGCGAACTGCAATAGAGTAGATAGGGCTTGCTTCAAAAAAAAGTTGAAAAAGATGCTGGCGTCTTTTACTTTTTTGACTGTAAAAGATCGTAAATATTTTGGGGTACCCTCCTTCCCCCCTACATTTCCTAACATATGGCACCTAAACTATACAGTGGGCACATGTAAAGGGCAAAATAACAACTCTATTTTATGTTATGAAGCTTTCCCAGGCTTGTTTAGTGTAATTTATTTGCTGCTACATATACGGCCACTATACTTTAACTTGGCGCCGTATGCAAATTAGGCATTGCTAGCATAACTTCGCTTTGCTTGATGAATTAACGCTAGTGCAACTTCGCTAACTTTCACCTCCCTGAGCGCAACTTTGGATTTTAGTGAATTAGCGGCACCCTGGCGAAGTGCGGCACAGGCGTCGCTAGCGTATTTTCGGCACTTAGTGAATTTGCTCCACTGTCTACTCAAGGAAAGGGTGATGTATGATAAAACCACATTGATACTTTGTAATTTGCTTTTTGCTCCTTTTCATCGTGTTTTATTATAATCAAAGAAGGGCATCACTTACTGCTAAAAGTGACAAAGCCATGCATGACCTTGTGAAGCCACAGGAAACTGCTGCTAAAAAAAAAGCTCAGTTTTAGCTGCATTTAAATTTTCCACTAAATATTAATATCTTGATATGTAAGCGTTATTATTCCTGACTAAATGTTTTCCAGCTGAATACGTTTTAATTTACAATTTATGAAAACTTTTCTTCACATTCTGAAAACTTCAATGTTCAATGTTCATTCTCCTGAATCAAAGTAAAAGGTTAAGGATTAGAGTATTTTATCATCTCTCCACTTTTTTGACTGCTTTTTTTGTCCAGAAGGTGTATTCCAGCTTTGAGCAGTTGAAAACCATTTCACATCCATTCTATTATCTGAACCAGAGAATTGGAGTCCTGCAACTCCAATATACTTTTTCACATCTTTACACATCGCAAACTATGTTAGGAAATAATGATAAATAAAAAAAGATAACAACTCAAAATGATTTCACTGGTGATCAAATGTAAAAGCATTTTCCTCCAAACTTGTCGCTATTTAAAGAAAATAAATATAGATGATAGTTATAAAATAAAAACAGTAAATAAAGTAGCCGGAATGATGAAAATACACCTTTTTTAGGGGTAAATTTACTAACCTGCGAAAATTCACCCATGCACCCATCGCTACACTTTGCCAGGTGAAAATCCGCTCAGACAACGCTAATTTACTAAAATGCGAAGTTGCGTCCAGGGTGCCAAACACTTGTA
Organism: Xenopus petersii; assembly: GCA_038501925.1. Classification (NCBI taxonomy): domain Eukaryota; kingdom Metazoa; phylum Chordata; class Amphibia; order Anura; family Pipidae; genus Xenopus; species Xenopus petersii. Next base: position 107,709,542 of record CM076677.1, read on the forward strand.
AATGTTCGCTATTGTTACTTCTTCAATCAAAGCAAAGTGCTAGCGTTCAATTATACCTAGTGCAATTTCGTTAGAGGTCTTCGCTCAGGCTAATTTGCATACCGCGGGAAATTTAAAGTTGAATATGAAAAGTAAACGTAAAGTTGGCGTACATGTTGCAGCAAATACATTACATTACACAAGTCCAGTCCACATTAACCTTAATAAAGTTGTTATAATGCCCTACACATGAGCCCACTGTATGTTCCATATGTTCGAAAATGTATGGCGAAAACCAGTTACCCAAAAGTTACGCCTGCGTCCGAAGTGCCTGAAAGCGGTAACTTGTTTCGCCCTTTAGTAAATCAGCCCCACTAACTTCTATAATAGCTTGGTTCTATTTTCAATTTTCAATTTTTTTAAAAAAAAAGTTCTATTTTGGAAAACTCAGATTTTAACAGAGTGTGTGTTTTTGCCATGATCAAGGAAAACTATTATATATTGAATTTTAATACATTTGTGCTGTAGTGTATCATAGTGTACATTTATTTGAATTTTTCGAATTAAAAAAAAAATAAATGCACTTGAACACATTTTTCTCTAAATGTTCAGTATATTTACATAAAGCTTGATTTAATTAAATTGTGGCAAAAAATGTGATTGCAGGAAAAACATAATAAAATAAAATAAAATAACCCTCTATTGGCTTCTGGGGAAGCTTGTCAGCTTTTAGATGCTGTTTGAATTAATAAATAATTTAAATAATATTTTAATAAATCAACCCTCTTAGGGGGAAATTCACTAACGGGCAAAAATTTGCCTTCGTCACGTTCGCCAGGCGGAACTTTGCACAGACAACGCTAATTCACAGAGGAGCAAATTTACTTACCTTCTGGCGTTGGCTTTGCCACACTTTGCCGCACTCCGCCAGTCATAGTTTCGTCAGGGCTGTGCAAATTCATGAAGATTCGAAGTTGCGCACAAGTTACCGGTCGTTTGCGAAGTTCGTGCTAGCGATGTTATGATCACCGGTTCGAAGTTACGCTAACGATCAGAACTTTGCATAAGGCGTGCAGTTAAAATACAATGGCCGTATATGCAGCAGAAAACACTTTACCCTACACAAGGCCAGGGAACCTTAATAAATGTGTTCTAATGCCCTACACATGTGCCCACAGTATAGTTTAGGTGCCCTAAAAAAAAGTTCATTCTTTTTCAGCCTATCACCCTTAAAAAAGTAAAAGACGCCATTTCAACTTTTTTTGGTGCAATCCCTATCTACTCTATTGCATTTCACCTGGTCTGAGGTGGTGAAGTAAAGTCTGGCATAAGAGGTAACATTCATGAAAATCCGCAACTTAGTGAATTAGCGTAGTTACGTCCCTTCGCCATAGCGCAACTTTGTCTGGTGTAAGGGTGCGAAGTAGCGCTAGAGTAGGTCCACTTCGCTAGCAAATTTACGCCAGCACCCGTTAGTAAATCGGCCCTTTAGTAAATTTGCCCCTAAGTTGCAAAGTTTCATCACCGGCGCCAAACGCTTGCAAAGTTGCGCTAGCGTTAGATAATTAGCATACGCCAGGAAGTTAAAGTACAATGGACGTATATGTAGCAGCAAATACATTACACTACACAAGCCTGGGAAAGCTTCATAAAATAAAATCGAGTTGTTATTTTGCCCTATACATGTGCCAAGTGTATAGTTTAGGTGCCATATATAAGGAAATGTAGGGGGGAAGGAGGGTACCCAAAAAAAAAAAATACAATCTTTTTCAGCCTATCACCCTGTAAAAAGTAAAAGACGCCAGTGTTTTTTGGGGCATAGAAAACATTTCAACTTTTTTTGGACCAAGTCCTGTCTACTCTATTGCACTTCGCCTGGTCTGAGTTGGAAAGTCAAGTTCATTTTGCACTGGTATACTTATGATACTGCACTGATATTAAATATAAAAGGTAATACATTATGTTTCATGCTCTAAACAACCCTAACCTGGAAGACTGTAACTGTATGCCTTAGCCCGCTATATGCTGAATGGAAACACTAGTGTGTGTATGCTGCTTAACCATTTGATTGCTGGTAAGGAGAGTGTGAGTTCCATTAACCTTAACCCTTACCTGCTATAGTGCTTGGCATCTTCCATGCCGGAGAAGTTTGAAGAAGTGATGGGCGAATCTGAAGGGCGAATTTGTGGAGCAGCAAAAAAATCACAGAAATGCATTGAAGTCTATGAGTGACAATATTTTGTGACAAATTTTTGATGCACAACAAGTTGATTCACCCATTATAGTCTATGGATATCATTTTCATGGCAAAACTTGGTGAAAATTGTAGCTCATCACTAGTATGAAGTAGGAAATGGTGGCAGCATGAGTATGAGTATGAGTTTTGGGGTGTTGATTAGTGATGGGTAGTGATGTAGCGAACTGCCGATTTGATGTTCGCGAACGCCGTTCGCGAACACCGGCAAAAAAGCGAACAGTTCGCGAACAGTTCGCGAACTTCGAACGCTCGATAAAATCGTTCGATCGAACGATCGAAGGATTTTATTCGTACGATCGAAGGATTTTCGTTCGAATCGAACGATCGAAGCTATTCGATCGAATGATTTTAATTCAATCGAATGCTTATAATCGTTCGAACGAATGGAAATCGTTCGATTTTAGCGATCGAACGGTCGAATGGTCGAATGGTCGAACGAAATTTTACTTCGAATCGAACGCGAACACCAATTGGCGAACGTCGCGCGACGTTCGCGAACATTCGGCGGACGCGAACAGTCGAAGTTCGCGCGAACTAGTTCGCGCGAACTAGTTCGCCGGCGAACAGTTCGCTACATCCCTAGTGATGGGCGAATTTGGGGCGTTTTGACGAAAAATTGCGAATTTCCAGCGAAACGGCAAAACATTTTCGAAATAGCGCTGGCGTCTCATTTTTTGATGCTGGCATCCGTTTTTTGACCCGTCGCAAATTCGCTGGTGAAAATGCGCTGGCATCCCTTTTTTTATGCCGGCAAATTTTCACCAGCGAATTTTCGCCACTGTTTCGTGAATTTATTCGCCGGGGCGAATCGTGGGAATTCGCCCATCAGTAGTGTTGATTTGTCTTTTGGGGTGTTACTCTAACTAGTGCACAAGGTGGGTGAGAGACTAAGTTAGTGATCCCTGATAGCCACACCTAGGGGCAGATTTATCAAAGGTCGAATTTTGAATGAATAAGAATGACCTGAAAATCCAAACTGATTTAACATTTTCAAATGGTTCAACGGACCTCTGCCATTGACTTCTACACGAACTTGGCAAGATTTAGATGTCAAACATTCAAATTAGAACTGTTTCCGGAGTTGAGGTGTGATAAATCTCACATTCAAATTCGAGTTGGTGCTTATAAATTAGATTTTTTTTTTTTGAAAATTCTAATTTACTATTCAAACCTTAGTAAATTTGCCCCCTAGAGTCACCTGCAGATGGAAGTGCCATAATCATGACAGACCATGAGTGCCACTAAACAAATAAATAAAAACAGCCTTTAGTCTAGCAAAGTCAATAGTCAATGATGGGCACCTAATAGCAGGCCCATGGGCACCTAATAGCAGGTTCTGCATCCCAGTGGTTTGGACTTTTAGTACTAACCTACTCTATGTTAACTTTCAGTAATGTTATAATGCCTATTTCATGGGAAATGTAAGTACTATACACATTGGGGTTATTCATGTTTTTTTGCTATAAAATCTGAATTTTTTGGGAATTTATTATACCCTGACGATGGAAAAAATCTGAATCCAAAAATCCGACATCTCAGAACTGCCAAAGTTGCATATAAGCCAGTGGGAGAAGTCCTGAAAATATATTGATCTGCGCTGGGTTTTGTGCAATAATCTGCAGATTTCGTGTTTTTTGGGCAAAAATCCAAAAAAGTCTGAATTTTCACATGGAAAATCCAAAAAATTTGTACGATCTGAATTTTTCACAAATTTTCTGGGACTTTTTCCGCACAGGAAATTTTCCGCAAAATGTATTGATTAATAGGGGGGAAAAGCTTTGGTCAGATTAGTTTTCAAAAAATAATGAGATAAATTTGAACTTTGATAAAAGGATCTCAGTGTGTCTGAACAAGAACATGAATAATACAAAGAGTTACTTATCGAAAAGACTCAATGCAATGGCAAATATATAAATACATATATGTGCAGTAGTGTTCATACTTTCTTCTCTAACTATAGAAACTAATCTCATTACAGCTAGAGTTATTCCGAAAAGATTCAGTGAACATAAGTTAAAAAGAAATATGGTGAAAAGAAGGTGAAAGAACTTCCAAGAGAAAATATTCAAGACATCCTTAATAAAGAAACAAAAAAATAATAAATCTAACAATTGCTCTAGGATATGAGCTGAAGATAAAACTGAAAATACCAAAGATGTTATTAGGAATGAAAATAAAAGATAGAAAAGGAGAAAATGTAGCATTAATCATGTAGATGGTATCAGGGGTATAGAAAGAGAAGAGCGAGACGATGGCTGTGCCCTTGTGTTGACCTGAGCATTATCAAGAAAAAAGAAAAAGTGGAATATCATTGTGATTAAAATGGTTTTTTTTTTCCAGACTGTAGTGGAGGTTAAATAAAACTGTTTCACAAATACTCTACTTTGTATCAGGAATCGATTGAATTCCAGATTTGAGTAATATGGCAAAATACCAAATCTTGCAAAAATTACAGAGCGGAATTCAAACTCAATGTTCTCAATGTGTTTGAGAAAAGTAAAAAAAAAACATCATCTGTTGAATGCAGAATCTGTGCAATTTATTATTTAGTTTAATTAATTATTTAGTACAGGGCAATGACACATGTTTTACTCTGACAATCACTACTGGAAAAACACTCCAAATACAGAAATGCATTTTTTATGTGTTTTGTACGATTATGTGATTTGACTGTTTTCCCAAAAGCACATCTCAGAATCTACTATGGCAGGTCATTTTTTAACAGCGACAAAAACACAGGATTAATTCTTCTGTTTACTGTCTCTGCCAAGCTTTATTTTATCCTTGTTATATCAGCCTTAGGCAACTCCCAGAAGCAATGAAATACATTTTAATGAGCTTTAAGATAAACCGATTCTTCTTTGCCTTGTGGGACACAAACTCTGGTCCTAAATAAAGTGATCCCCCAAAAAGGAAAGAAAATGGGACTACAGAACACAGTTTTTAAATTTTAATCTCTTTCCAAGTTCATGGGCAATGTAAAATAAGTCAAAAGCTGTTAGTTCTGTGCAATATTGGCAAAATGTCCTCTCTTTCACAAGCAATAACTAAGCCACTTGTACATGCCCTCACCCTAGCCTGCCTAGTCTACTGCAGCTTGTTACTAACTGTGTGGTCTTCCTTAATGACATATCTCCCCACAACAGTCTGTCTTAAATCGCACACTCCACTGCTACAAATTTTCATCATGACTACGCATAGCAACACATCACTACCCATTAAAGGGGACATTTCATATAACCTTCATATTCAGATATATTGCACATCCTTCCTCAAAACATGGAATTATGCAGAAAGAAAAACTTTTTGAAAGCATTTTACCTCCTAGAACTGTCATTATATCAGAGCTGCAGAGAGAACCTCTCTGGTCGGTGTCTAGGCTGAAATGAAGAGTGGGAGTGTCTGTTCATTCTCTCACAGGAAGTGGTCACAGCACAGACTGACAGGCTGAACTCCTGAGCTGTAGCAGCCAAACCCCTCCCCTCCCACCCTCTGTCCTGTGTGTCCAGCCTGAACATAACTGTCTTATGCTGCTGCCTGATCATTCACTTATAACTATATATCTTTAATGCTCAACATAAATAAATAGATGTGAAGGTTAATACAAACTGTAATAGTAATGTAATAGTATTTTCTTTTATTTAAAGTGCAACAGTATTGTCCTGTGTTCCACAGCAAATAGGCATCAGTCACACATGTACCTGGATATAATCTATAGTCCATAATATAGTGGATAATGTACCCCCTACTGTAATTTATAAAGATATTATGTTACCGAGGAGTTATGTGACCATATAAAAGCACGAGGCCGCAGGCCGAGTGCTTTTATACAGGTCACATAACTCCGAGGTGACTATTAATATCTTTATAATTTTCTGTAGGGGGTACATTATCCATTATAATCTACAGTGTTTTTACTTTTTTTATTGTCTCCCTGTGTGATTCTTCTCCTTTAAACTAAGTTCTGTGGCATTTTGACCACATGGTTGCAGTTGCAGTCCTTTGGCTTTAAGTTAAAAAGTGGCAGAAGGGGAAAGGCACGAAGGGTGTAAAATGCAGGGGGGTGGGCAACTCCAGAGATGAACTGAGTGAGATAAAGAGGAGATTGATGGCACAAGAGGTACGTGAGTGTGAGGGACAGACGCAGCGAGACTAAAGTTTGAAGCTGGGGGGTGGGAGCAGCAAACAGATCGAGACAAAGAGTAACAGGGTGTGGGAGGGGCAGATGGAGAGCGACGAAGAAGGAGGGGGAGCAGTAGAGAGAGGCAGACGGAGCAATATTGAAGTTACCTGGATTGGAGCGCTGAAGAAACAGGAGCAAACGGTGACAGGGTGTGGGAGGGGCAGAGGGAGGAGGAGCGGAAGAGGAAGCCCGAGGCAGACGAAGTAAGATCAGTAATGGAGGGGGAACAGAAGAGGAAGAGAGACAGAGGGAGCAAGCATCAGAGGGTGGGAGACAAATGGAGATTGGAGAGGTAGGAAAGGCAGCACGACCTTAATAGGAGGCGCGAGAGAGCACGCAGCGTGAAGGCGGAAGTGAGGCAGACAAAGCAGGAGGAAAGCTGTAGGGAGAGTGCAGCACTGATAGCTGCTGACGCATTAAGCTATAATCGGCGCGTTCCGACGTCAGAACGCGCCGTTTATAAGGATATAATTTACAGTCTGGTCCCATAGGGAAATGACCAGACTGTAGATTATATATTGTTATACACTATGCAACTCCCTGCCTCTATTACATTATAAAACTTATACAAACAGTGTACATTAGTATTTACTGCTATGATATTGCAGAACAGCAGCTGTAGCTTTGTTTTACTTCATATTCATATATGACCAGGTGCAGGGAGTTGCAAGGGGAAATGCAACTATTCTGGAACAATTTATGACCAGGTGCAGGGAGTTGCCAGGTAAAATACAGCTGTTTAGGAACAATTTATGACCAGGTGCAGGGAGTTGCAAGGTAAAATGCAGCTAGTAATAACAACAAGTAATAAAAACAAGTAATAACTCCTTCTCATAATTTTCCAGGTCCTTAAAGTTTGTACACCTCACTACATCTCTGTTCTTGTGTCTCCATATATTCCTGGTCAGCTTCTCCACTCATTACCGACAACTTCCACCGCTATTTCCCGCCACCAACTTCCAATGCTATTTTCCACCTAATACCTTTTTTTCTCTTGCTACTCCCTATTTCTGCAATGCCTACCCATGGATGGAAAAATCAGAAAACCCGGCATCTCAGACCTGTCGGACCGGTTGCATATAAGTCAATGGGAGACGTCCCAATGATTTTTTTTGATGTGCTCTGGGTTTGGTGCAATATCCTGAAGTTTACAGAGTTTTCGAGCAAAAATCTGAGTTTTCATGAAAATCTGATGAAAAATCTGAAAAATCCTGAAAATCAGATTTTTTTTTCCCCCGCAAGCAAATTTTCGGGAAAATATAATAATAAATAAGCATAAAAAATCTGAGCTGATTTGATCGGAGTTTGTAGCAGAAAATATTTAGATGAATTCGGACTTTTGATAAATAAATCCCTAAATGTAGCTACCTCTTGGAGTACTCTCAACATCTGACTCTTTCTTGTCACTTATGCAATGCCCACCACTGTAAATTGCAGTGTTTATTATGCTCTCGCCCACTTTGATTGTAAGCTCTATGGGGCAAGGACCTCCTCCCTCTTGTGCTTTCAGTCTTAACACTGTGCTAAAAACTAAAAAAAAAAATTGTTTATTTTTCTATAAAATCCAAATTTTTAGTGAAAAAACCCCCCTCAATTTTTTCTAGATTTATTATACCCAGAGGATGCAAAAAGTCTGAATCAGAAAATACTCAATTTTCAACCTGTTGAGGTCCTGTAGAAGTCAATGTCAGAGGTCCTTTTTGCAATTTGAAGATATTATGGTCTGTGCTGGGTTTCGTATGATAATCCGAACATTTCAGGCTTTTCCGATTCCTCAGATTTCACGAAAAAATTCTGACTTTTTGGGCATGGAATCCGAAATATTTAGATTTTTCGCACAAAAATCAAAAACGTTGCATTTTCCATACGACAATCTGAAAAAGTTGTGTTTTTTTACATCCAATTTTTTGTGTTTTTTTAATGATAAATAAGGGTAAATCATGAATTCTAGTTTGGTTGGATTTTGGATGTAATTGCATTTTTTAGCGCAGCCTACACAGGTAGAAATTAAAAGTATAGAAATATCCCCTTTTTCTATGTAAAAAAAATATACATACAAATATACATAATGTAAAAATATATAAATGTATACAATAGCAAACTCTAGGACCTGTCCTAACATAATATGTTCTGGTAACATTTTCAAACATGACAAAATGATATTACACAATTATCAAGATGGAATGGAGCAGAGTAAAACACTTTATAGAGGCGAGGAAATCTCCCCAACAGAAATATAATTATATATTCATAATAAAAGGAAGACATCAATAAATTTTATTTGACATTGTGCCCATAGGATATTATTTTCTAGAACTGCAGATTGTATGTATAGCTGTTGTGTATAGCTGTGTGGGCGTGCAAGCATGAGGGTATTTGTGCAAGTGACTGAATGGATTGAGATGTAAAGAAAACTATACCTCTTTCTTAAGAATAGTGTTTGCTTATAAATCCATTAGAAGCACAATTAATCAATGTGCAAAGGAGATGGAATCCCTTTTATGTCATGCCATAAAGGCATATATCTGTAACCCTGTTGCAGAATGCATAAACAACACTCAGATCTAATATGTATAATACAAAGGGAGGGGAGGAAATGATGAACATCTCGCTCTTTCCATGATATTTTCTAGTCAGTGCAACGTCTCCACGAACGAACGTGCATTTCCCCTGGAAAATCATATCTATGATTGCATTCTTTTCAAAACCACCAGCATCTTCTTTGTTTCCATGTTTTCTAACTTCACAATAAACCCTGTAGATTATAACAGATAAAGAGCTTTGCATATTCACATATTCTAAATGAGTGCAGGAAATCTATTTAAGTCAGGGACGCGCTGTATACATAGGAGAGCAGAGTATGGATTACATTGCTGTTATTTCGGAAAACGTGGTTTAAACTGTTTATGTATAAAGAGATATAATTGGACAGGAATGGATATTACAGTAGGAGTGAAGTATATTATTAAGGGCTAACCTTGAGGATATATGAAAGGTATCCTTTTATATTCAAGGTAGAGGACTATAACTGGGAACATACTGTATCTGTAGGCTGTAGTCTTACTAACAAAGTGGTAACAATGCATTGCTCTTATTTCTAATTATAAATTGTGATTTCTAAATATAATTTACAGTATATGAAGAGGGTGAGAAACAATAAGATCGGTATGCTTCCTACTGTCAACTATCTCACCTACTAACCAAATCCTCCAAAGTTCTGTTTTTCAGTTAAGAACATGTGCTTGTTCCACTACACAATCGATGAGATTAATTTTGATTTGAACTAGTCATAATTAAATTATCAATGGTCCCGTAGTTGATAAATCCAGTACTAAGGTATGTCCCACGTGCAGTGTGTTGGATTCCATGTTAATGGCATGAGTTTTTTCTTTTGGTTCCACTCATACCATTGCATGCACAGAAGTGGGTTATGGCATAACCCTGAGCTTTTTTAGAATGGTGAAAGATAATCTCTACTGGACTGAAGAGTGGCCAATTTTGCTCATATTCCTATGAATGCTAATGACTAGTGATGGGCGAATTAGTCCCATTTCAATTCTCTAAAAAATATGTAAAACAGAGGAAAATTTTCTGAAAAGGCTAAAAATTTGCAAAAAGGCGAAAAATTTGTGAAACGCATTGAAGTCATTGGCGTCAATTTTTATAGGAACAACAATTTTTATACATGCTACTATTTTGTCCAAATGCATTAAAATCAATGGGTGTCTGAATAATTTTGACGCACAACAATTTTTATGCACTAGACAATTTTGATATGCGACAATTCTTTTTGTCATTACCAGTGAATTTTTTCCATAGTTTTTGCACAAGCATTCATGGCCAGCAAAATGTGGAAATTTGCCACTATTCACATGGCAATTTTACTATGAGTTGTCTAGTTGCCTGGTCAGTTGTCCTCTCTCTATCACCAGATACTATGCTAATTTTCAGTGGATTTATATGGTGTCATTATTGGAAGTGACTAAAATTCTCTAGTGCTGGAGAAACATGGCTAAAATTCACTTATTAAGACATATTTATACTCAAAGAAACTTTTTTGGCACTGTTGGGACAACTTTAATCATACAGCAACAGCATGTAAATGTCAGACAAAATGAATGAATATACAGAATATTATTCCTCTTACTTGCAGGTTTTCTACATCATTTGTGCTGGCTCAGCACACTGCTTGGGGGTCATCTTTGAACAGTCCCTCTCCTTCTCTGATCATATTAAGAATACAGCCAAAATTCGTTGCTTCTTCCTCCCCAATATAGTCAAAATGCTCCCCTTTTTTCCTACAACCAACAGCCAAAACACAAATCCATGCCCTTATTCTATCCATATAGACTATTGCAATCTGATACTAACTGGTCTACCAGACTCCCATCTCTCTTCCCTCTCCAATCTATCTTAAACTCTGCTACCAGGTTCCTCCAGCTCTCTCCTAAGTCCTTAGCATGGCTGCCTGTTAAGCAAAGGATAGCATCTACTGAAAAATTCTTTTGATAATATTAAAAGCCCTTCACTCCTCTGCTCCTCACTACATTTCTTCACTTATCTTACTGTTGTCTGGTTGTCTTCTCCGCTCCAGAGCCACATACTTTTCACACCATCCACTGCCACCTCTCATCTCAAACCTTTCTATCTTGCTGTTCCTTACCTCTGGAATTCCATCCCTGAATTCCTCCGCTAATGCTCTATCATGCTCTTCAAGAAAAAACTTAGGGGAATTTATTAGGTTTCATTAGTGCAAAAAAACATTTGCGAACATTAATGACCATGTTTGCACCATTGTTGACTGACGACCTCCTCGCAAAGTTTGAGACCAAATAGCAGTGCATGTAATAAAATTTTGTAATCGCAAACATTTTTTGCAACAAAATATATAACTGAAACCCCAGAGCAGGTGCTAAAAGTTTACAATGCAATGCGCAATTGAGATTTGCAATACAATAAAAGCCTAATGAAGAATGATGAATTTTTGTTTGCAACGTTTTGCTCTTGGCAAATTTTATTACATATCCCCTTTAGAGTCTACCTTTTGGAGCACTTAAACATTAGTCTAGTCCTGGTGCCTATTGGGAAAAGCATTCACCTTGTGCACTTTTTCCCTCCAATTTGGACATTCACCCACCCACTTAGACTGTAAGTTCTATGGGGCAGAGACCTCACTGTGTCTCTTACCACATAGCACTTAAGCTCTATGTCCTACTCCTTATATGAGATCTGTGCACTGTGTATATGTATATTCATTGTAATATCTAATTTGACCAGAAAGTCATTAAAAGTGATGATTTTAGTTTACGGGGTGACTTTATCACCTTACTATAAAATACTCGTACAGTAGCATTTACCCAATAAGTAGTCATTTTAAGTGAGAGTAATATGCAGTTCAGCTTATTACTAATCAGTCATGCCTAGTGTATTTGATAGGAGTTCAATTTTATGATCTAGAAACCAAGAGCTCGTAAAATCCACATGCTGCAGGGCAAATTAGTAATTAGTTCTTATGTCCCATAATTAGCTACAGAGACACCAGTTCAGCCTATAATATGCTTCAAAGCTGATAAGCAATCAATCAGGAAGCTGAGGTTTATGTTTTATGTTTCAAATTAGTTGAGGGTTTCACCCCTAAGATTCAGAGATGTAATTAAACCGAACTTGCATTTCTCATTGGTAAATTATCAAACACGCCTTATCTTTATGGAAAGTTATTGTATTTATTTTGATAGTTGAGAGCAGGGTTAATTCATCTTTGCTGTTATAGACTTGCTTTGTATTTTTGTCATACTTTAGTTGTTCTTTAATAAAAGAATGGGAGTCAATGAATGAAGAATACCACCACGATGACTAGATTCTAGATTCTAAAAAAGGGACTTTAGCGTTAAAGTTATTTGGCTATAGAAGCTTACAGTTTTGTGAAGTCAAGGACCAGGTAAAGCAGACATAGATGTGAATCACTCTAGTTAACGGGGAATGCATTTGAGGAGCTAAGCATGTGAGTAATATGATGTTTATGTTTCTTAATTTTGCTTCTACTTACCCCATTCTACACATTAAATATTTATTGTATTTTTTTAGGAAACCCTAGTGACAAATATTGATGTAGTTATAATATCAGACAAGGGCATAAAAGGTCAACCCAGGAAGGGTAAACAACAACTAACAGGAGATGTTGCATGAGCTCCTATAAAAAGCAGCTACAGATGGAGCATCCTTGTCCTTAATTCTTGATCTTGATGGCTCAACATTTGTTGAACTCCTTTGAACAAACACTTGATCCTAGCTTCAAACTCATCCCTAGAATTCCATCTTATGAAATGTGAGATATCTAGGTGTGTAAAGCACTTACAATCTACCATTTTAGTGGGGGTTCTCCCCCTTTTTTATCAATATTTATTCACGTTCAGCAAGTGGTTTGTAATGAATTCAGTCACTTTTCTTAATTAAATTGTGGTAATTCTGGTTTTACTTAATTTATTACCCTGATCTGTGCAGGCACTTTTTATTTCATTTTATTTTTGTTATTCTAATCATGAATTCAGAATAAAATTTATACTAGCACTTTAATTAATCACTTAATTTAGTTTTTTATAAGTAATTTATAATCACTTAATTTAGTATATTATAAGTAATTTATTATTATTACTTAACGGCACAAAGTACCTAACAGGGTAATCACCTTTTGGTGGTAAACACCATCACGCAATAACGAATCAGAACATAGTTTCTTTAAAATATTTACAATCATTCACAATCATCAGAAACTGAACAGCTGAATAATACAGATATCTGGAATTAATGTGGTATTAATAATTGGTGGGTAACTAGATGGAGATGGAGAGGGGTTTTACTCTCTTTTAATTTTAGCAAATATCTAGGGGGCCCATTTAATTAGTTCGAGTGAAGGAATAGAGGAAAAATAGTTTGAATTTCGAATGGTCGAATATGGCCTTCGACTTCGACCATCGAATGGGCTACTTCGACCTTTGACTTTGAAACGAACGTTTCAAACTAAAAATCGTTCGACTATTCGACCATTCGATAGTCGAAGTACTGTCTCTTTAAAAAATTCTTCGACCCCCTAGTTCGCCGCCTAAAACCTACCGAGGTCAATGTTAGCCTATGGGGAAGGTCCCCATATGCTTCCTAACAATTTCCTGATCGAAGGAATATCCTTCAATTGATGGATTAATATCCTTCGAATCATTTGATTCGAAGGACGTAATCATTCGATCAAACGATTATTCCTTTGATCGTTCGATCATAGAAATAGCGCAAAATCCTTCCACTTCAATATTCGAAGTCTAAGGATTTTACTTTGACGGTCAAATACCGAGGGTTAATTAACCCTCGATATTCGACCCTAGGTAAATGTGCCCCATAGTGTTCCATCTGTAGCTTAAAGAGCTGAATTCCATTGTAGAAGAGAAGTTTTGGCCCTGAACATTACAGTAAGACAGTTTGCTGTATATTTGCTGTACAAGAAGCTCACCCTAACCCAGATTCAAAGCTGGTTTTGGGAGGGGGGACAGTTTTTGGGATAGTTATGTTTTTTAAGGCTGGGCTCTGTTGTTTTCCTATTTATAAAAAAAAACTGGAAAAAAAAAATGATGAGACAAATTAGTTATTCAACATTAATCTTTGGGATATCGGCAGTACAGTCACAGTTGGTGCATATGGAGCTATTAATTTACCCCAGGATTACTGTAGATAAATGTGACCCACTGCAGTGAATGGCAAGGTAATAAGAAATTGAAGAAAAGTCAGATAAGATAATGATAACAATATAGTCCCCTAACTTCATACTTAACATGATTTACAACAATCATTGCCATTTCATTGCCTCAGAGAAAACTGCCATATGCTTGCACCATTGCACCATTATACTGGAACCCTGAGAGCAGAACCTTCCCTACTGTGAGATAAATATTTGGAAAACTCAGGCTCTTGCAGTTTTATGTATGAAGTCCCTGATAAATTTTTAACAGGTGCCATGAATGATGAAAAGGCAACTTGGAGATGATTCACTCCGGTTGGAAATAGATCCAGAAGGCAATAGATCAAGAAAATTAGAAATAATTATAAGTGGGAAAAAAAAGAACATCAGGCACTGAAAAACAAACTGAAAGCCATCCCAGCTTTTTTATGCTATGCAAAAAATGTAGCTACCATCTTTTCAAATAAATATGCAGCTTACTTTAGTCTAGATGTAAAAATAAAATGTTAATAAGTCTATGAAGGGAGGCTATTACTGAAGTATCTCATGGTACTTATGTATAATAGGGCTCATTAACAAATGCCAGCAAAAAAAGCAAACAATTTTGCTCAAAACTGCTTGCATTAAACATGATTCACATTTGCACCTATTCAACATGCATAGGCAGTATAAGGGCATTCAAGGAACCCTGGAATTACCTGGGGCCATTGTGTTGGGCCATTATGTCCCCACTAGGTCACTTGTGCAAGAGGGAGTCACAGGAGTGTTCTAAGATAGAGTTCTGCCCTATGCTGAGGGTGGTAGACCATCTCTGAGCCTTAACTCCAGGGGAAGGGGTAACTTTAGCCTTTGTTTTTGGGATTTACTGCATTAATGTATGTTGCAGAGTGGAGCAAGCATATAAGAACTTTATTCTTTTGAGCGCTGTGTGGAGTCAAAAGTTGGAGTGGGATTTGCTAAAATGTACAGTAGACCTATCCTTAAAAGATTAAATATGGCACAGGAATAAATCAAACTTTAACATAAATCAGCTAACGCCGAGTATTGGCTTGATTGAAGCATGACACTATAAAAACCCTGATGTGACACAATATTATTGCTCTAAACTGTCAAGGATAGACTGCCTTTTTAAATGACTGAAGTACCCCCAAGGTTGTCCAGAATCTTGGATAAATCAAGGAATATTTCTGACCATTCTTCACTAAAATGACCAAGGTCGTCTTTTAACCATGCTTGATAATAGGGAATAACTTGAATTCCAGCTGTAAAATTTTTTTTTATTCCATTGTCTTTCAAAGATTATCTCGGGGTCTCTTGGGGATACACAATGCTGACATAATAACTTGTATAAAACAGCTTAAGACACACATTAGAGGAAAATATAAGAGACCAGAGGTGGAGTTAATAGGTCATCAACAACAAAGGTCTCAATATACAGTAGTAACTAATGGAACTCCAATAGCAATACATGCATTGTATGACAAAAAATGCCAGACATAAAAAAAACTTCAAAAGTTTATCTATACATTAGGAACATGGGGGAAAAGATGGGCCATTAAAAAAACCTACATGTTTGTATTAACCTCCTTAACACATGAATCTACCAATGCCTTTTAAGCAAACAAGACTAAGCTTCCTTCAGATAGAAGGTTAAGCAAGAAAATAAGGTTATTTTTGGGCATGGACTGAACCTAACTGTAAACAGCCTTAATTGTGAGGCAAGTCTTCATGAATCTATTCCTAGCTCATTGGTTTGAGAGCTTTAGCCACACTTGATACTGCAAAGTCTTTCAGTACAGTTAAGAGGAACTATCTAGTGAAAGTTATGCTCGGCCTTGGTTTAGGTTTTCTTTACCTTGATTTTGTACAAGCCTTATATAAAAAGCCCATAGCCAACTGGAAGTCAACCTATCTAATGTAAACTTTTTCCAGCTCACTGCAGGAACTAGTCAAGGGTCTCCTCTCTTAACACTCCTTTAAGCAGTACTGATCAGGACAGCGAGGCATAATTACCTTCTGTGGGGTTGTCACTTTCCTATGGTCTGCAAAAAATTCAGATTCATGCTAATGACCTGCTAATAATGTACCTTGGTGACAGGGTTTGTCAGAAAACAAACAAATTGTCCTCATTACCATAATTGGATTTGCTTCTAGACTTTCAATCTTTTTTCCTGTTAACTATCACTGAGAGAGAGGCTACAAAACACAGTGCCTTGCACAAAGTGTAAATATTGATATACCAAAGAGTAAAAATAGCACTTCCATTCAAAAATAACCAAGTATTATTTACCATGCCATAGGCTTTGTGGTCAAGTACAGTTCGTTACAACGAAGTCCTAGACAAATATATTATGGAGAAATGGCCACTGTAGACTACACCATGTTGATGTTCACTTTGTAGGGAATCAAAAAGTCTCATAACAAATACTTTGATTCACACTGATCTACCCTAACAAATCCCAGCCCAGTAAAAAAAGGAAGGTTCAATTTCACACTCACTCTAAACTATCTAAACTTGAACTAAAACAGAGTCCTGCCCAGTGAATTAGAGCAGTGACTCAAATATAAACAGATAAAAAGTTAAAGTTGCAAGTTTCTTTTTTAACATGATATTGGCGTGCTCCAGGTCTTGAAATGTTCGTTGAAAGGAACATGTTAGTATGGTGTTTTTAAACCTTTCAGTCATTAATATAATGTGTTAAAATAAAAGCTATGCCAACCCACTCCTCCATTTACTTGCATGCTTCAGTTACTAAGACTTTTTCAGCCATATGGCTGCACTAGTAACTAGTATTGATAGGAGAAAGGATTCCTGCCCCAAAGCATGTTTGACCTGCCCTGCAGCAGTCATCATAGGTGGGTGAACACAGAGTCTGTAAGTAAGAGAAGACCCTTTATATAACTTTGTTTTATCCAGATATTATCTTATCTTGACAGTATGATTGATAACTATTGATTTTGAAGGAACTGGGACAAACTCAAAGACTAATATAGAGGCCACTGAGAAACTGGTGACAGAAACTAGTACAGATAAATGCAAAAAAGTGCAAGTGTGCTGTGTATGGTATTTTAACCGGCACAATGATGTGCCCATTTTAGTGCTAAGTGTGGTACAGGTATGGAATCCGTTATTCGGAAACACATTATCCAGAAAGCTCAGAATTATGGAGAGGCTGTCTCCCATAGACTCCATTTTATCCAAATAATTCAAAATTTTAAAAATGATTAACTTTTTATCTCTGTTATAATAAAACAGTACATTGGGGCAGATTTACTAAACTCGAGAGAATAGTTGGAATGCAATGAGTATTTTTTTGGGTAAATTCGATTGGATCGAATGATTCGAACGATCGATGTAAAAACCGTTCGACCATTCAATAATCAAAGTACTGTCTCTTTAAAAAATGCTTTGACTCAATACTTCGCCAAATAAAAGCTACCGAGTTGAATGTTAGCCTATGGGGACATTGTTTTGGGCACTTTTTATGATCGAATAAAAATCGGTTGAATCGTTCAAAAACTTTTGCGCTAAAATCCTTCAAATTCGATATTCAAATTAGAAGGATTTTACTTCGAGGGTCGAATTTGAGGGTTTTTTAACCCTCGAAATTCGACCCTTGATAAATCTGCCCCCTTGTGTTTGATTCCAACTTATATATAGTTAATCCTTATTGGAAGCAGAACCAGCCTATTGGGTTTATTTATTGTTTACATGATTTTCTACTAGACTTAAGGAATGAAGAAAATCCAAATTACAGAAAGATTTGTTATCCGGAAAACGCCAGGTCCCAAGCATTCTGGATAACAGTTACCATACCTGTACTGTAAATGAGACTTCTTAAATATATATATTTTCCCCTTTTTAGCAAAAAGATGTTTTTGGTTCTTATCATTATACGCTTCTACTTCACTTGCTTAAAATAGCCATATATTGAACATGAAGGGAAAGGAGTGTGGGGGGACACAGTGCTTAATATTCTACAGCTGCTGAAATCCCCAGAGCACAAAACAAGGCAGATTTAGTGACTACACCAGGCTAGCTTCTCTCTCCGTAATAGAAATTATTGGAAGATGATTCATTAGTTTGAACAAAGTAAATTTTATTCTACAAAACAGGAAGCATCTTTCCCATGGAGGGACTGTTTGCCTTCCTTTTTTTTCTCTCCAAACCATATGGTAATTTCAAACTACAAAAAAACACTTTATGTGCAGGCTGCAGATCACAGGGAAAAATAGGTAAGGGGATTTGGAAGGGAATACATACACAAATAAAAGGCGCAGATGTTGCCCAGGTTTATTTAACCATCACAAACGAGTGATGGTTAAATGATGATTGGGTGCTTTGGGTTCCTAAACCAGTTTGCACCTTTAATTTTATTACTCCTGCAACCTGCCTAGGTGGGGCAACTTGCTTCCTAGGAGATGAAACCCAAGGCAAAATGTCTACATCTCTGGTCTCATGCCATATACATTTTAAAAAATGAACCCAATAAAAGAAATCTATAATGGAAAATATAACATCCATGATGGTGAGTTTGTAACAAGACCATATTTCCTTTATTGGCTTTAACTGCAGCCACCATCCTTCCTTTAAACCCCAGAGTATGTCCTTACAGTATATTTTACTCTATAAATTGTTAGCCTATCCACAAAACCTTGTGGTTACCCTGGTTACCAGGCAGTAACCAATCAGAGACTTGAGGGGGCACATGGGTCATAACTGATGCTTTCAAGCTGAATGTTGAGGATCAATTGCAAACTCACTAAACAGATATGTGGGTTATCTGTTCAGATATGTACACCTTCAAAAATGTGGCAGGCCCCTCAAATTGGTTAAAAAAATTGTTAACACACAAATCTTTATTAGTTAGGACTTTTGAAGACAATCCTGTGTTTTTTACAACTTTTATGACTTTCTTGCATGCAGGATGATGTCGCTGACATAAGATTGAGGAGGATGTAGCTTCATCTTATCAGTTCACCAGGTCTAAGGTGGCAAGGAAACTCTGGCGAAAGAGGTAACGTTCTGTAAAATTCGCATAGGGTGCAAAACAGCGCTAGCGACGGTCTCTTTCTCAAGCGAATTGTCCTCTTAGTAAATTGGTGATGTCCCTGCGCATGAGATTTCTGGTGAATTTTCACTAGCGATGGCCACTTGGCCCTTTAGTTGAATCTTGTCCATAAGGTTTCAAATGATAAACTGTGAGATAATTTTTTCTCACTGAATTAAATCTGGCCCATAGTGAAATGGGCGCCAAATCTTTAGTTTTTACTGTAGACAAGAAGGACCAAAAATAGCTCAAATATTCTGACAGCAGTGCAATTTCTTGCCTAGATTTTATGGAAGTGTCCTTCTTCTTTTTCATTATCCAGTTAATGTAATATTATCTCTCTAATCCACACCAGGACCCTTGGTTTGCATTGTGCACATAATACCACTTAAAACTTGCTACAGTATATCACAATAAGTGGAGGCCCTCATCTGAACTAGAAAGGGACTCTATAATTAAGTCATTATATTTATACAGGACAGTATTTCCTTTATGTCTCATTATTTGGGCTGCTCTGAAACATTTAAATGCATTTAAAATGCCAAATATGGGCAAAATGATTAAATATGATATATACTGAATAAAGTAAAACATCTATTACAATTTCCTTAGGTTTCCTCTCTCTGTCTGTGTGTTTTGTGCCACCCAAAGAAAAATCAGCAGCTTTTTGAAGAAATCACTTAGCACAGCGCAACAAGGCAACAATATTCAATTGGTCTGCTTAGCAGGAGCCTACGTCTCTGTAATATTAAATCCACACGGGTCCTCACAGCAGACACTCGCTGCTTAACCAGGCCTGTGATGTACAGAAAACAGAGCCTGCAATGACTAATAGTCTACTCAGAAGTCTGAATTGGAAATACACATATATTTTAACATCTGATATACAATTTATAGATACATACCTGTACAAGAAAATATATTCTCTGTCTCACATCACAATCTGTCGTATCTTTTTCCAAAAATACAGCAAATTTTGGCACAACTGAAACTGTCTAAACACAGGTACAAATATGTCTGCTTAATTATGGGTGTCATGCCAAGAGGGCATTGGCATTGACTTGCATGTCATTCGATTATGCATAATTTCACTGGTGCATCATAGGAGGGTACACAAGGATAATACAGAGGGATTTGTGCATTTAACCACATATAGAGCACATATAAAGTACAATAAAAACAAGGTCTTATTGATTCATGTAGACATTGTTCAGTTCTTGTCCGTAAAAGAAGTACAGATAACTATGATGCCGAACTATGATGCTGTGAGACCTACAGAATCTGAGGCTGCTGAGAACTCACTTAATTTACAGAGACTACAGATGCAAGTGCAAGAGAACTAAGGAGCACATTCAAACAATAGTTGTATCCAGGGGCAAAAGCATGCAGTGCCAGTAGGTCCAAAGACCAGTCCAGTTTTTACCACCTGCCATAGGGTAGCAGATATGTATAAGGCTCCAACACAGCCCTGGGAGAGAAGATACCTAAATGCTTTCTTCCCCTGTCTGCCCCTCAGGAATACAGAGCTGCAGAGTGCATGAAATGCAGCATTCATGAGAGAAACACATGTCTGAAAACAGGCCCGGATTTGTGGCAAGGGCAAAAAGGGCCAGGCCTAGGGCGCAAAATTTTAGGGACGGCATGTTGCCCAACCGCATTAGGAACGCATCGTTCCTGTGTTGCGCTCATGCATGCAGGGTGTGCACGCGGACGATAGGGCCGCGAGGCCTCAGGGCACTGCAGATGCCGCGGATGCAAGCCTGTTCCCTGCTTCCGAAGCAAATTTGAACAATCATGAGCCTATGTGTCACTGACCCGCCCCTCAGCATCACTGATACACCCCTCCATGTCACTGGCACTCCCCTTCTCACCATTGGCCTGCCCCCTTATGTTACATCATCAACCCCACCTCTGACATCACTGGTGCCAGCCCCTGTCTGGATTCAAAGGAAGGAAAAGGTGGCAACCCTACGCTTCCCATCAGCAGTGTTTAACCTTGCTCCATATATATAAATAACAACGTCTTGGAGAAATGTAATCTGATTGTAAAATAAATGAAAAAGTCACTCCTCGATGCAAGGAACAACAAGGAAAATAATTCTCAATTAAATTGAAATTTCAACAAGTTGCTTTTGGTAGGAAAGAAGCAGGTGTCTAAAAATTACCTTTCACAAATGCAAATAACACTGAATACATATGTGAACTTCCTTCCAACAAACAGTCTCACAACTGATTAAGAATAGACATACGGCACATGTTCATGCATTCATTAACTTAATGTAATTCTAAGGGCTCATATGAGCACTTAAACCCGCGCTCCCCTGAGTTCCATTTTAAATCGCTCAGCCACAAGGGATGGCAGGAAGATCCACAGCCAGCTCTTATGGGCACGTACTGACACAAGTGCATGTACTGTAAGTGATGAACACAGGTGGAACGTAACATGCTAGGTTCCACGCTTACATGTGCATGTGTCACTGAGTTCCCTGGCATCTCAGCGATATGGAATGGAACTCAGGGGATTGCAGGTTTAAGCGATAATATGCAGGAGCCCTTAAACATAGAACAACATTCAATGCATGTTGGTTTTACAGAAAAAGACATGCTAGAGACTTCAGAATATCAGAATGTCAGGTTTATTCAGTTGGCTCTAAGAGGAAAAGAAGAAACGCATAAAACTTCCTTTTCAGATGCAGAAAGGACTCTTTTTTTATTGTTAAATAGATGTTTTTATAAACATAAAAAAAGGACATTTTGATTGAAAGGTTTTTTTCTTTAAAGCTGAAAAGCTTTACAGAAGCCCAAAAGGGACAGGTGTGGAAGGGGGCACATGACTGAGGGGAGAGTAGTAAAAGGTTGGTGTGGGGTGGTAGTGGCATGATGGGAGTTGTAGTGTGGGGGATGCAGGAAAGATGGGGGCAGGGCTTAGCCTTTAATTTGTTGGAAAAGTGCAGGAAGTGGTGTTACCTGGGACTGCACGTGAACAAGCATCGTTCCTCCCTCCCGTCCGGTGGAGATGGGGTGGTGGGAATGGTATGTCACATCATTGGCTGCCCTACTGGGTAGCAGAAAAGGGGGCTATAAGGTTAAAGTGAGGTTGGTGTTGGATCAAGAAGGGTATTGGTAATTTATTGTAACTATTATTGTAGCTGTAATTGTTAAAGTATATGCAGGGGGTTGGAAAGAGCATACTCTAGTCATGTGCAAAGTCAAAAGCTCTATTCTGCTACACACCTAGGGGCAGATATATCAAAGATCGAAGTGAAAATGTAAAACATTCAAATTTGTTGTGTACTTTGACTAGGGAATCATCCAAATTCGATTTGAATTTGAAAAAAATTTGAAAATTAGAATTTAGGAATTCATCATGTACTGTCTCTTTAAAATGTAACCATTCACCATCTAAAACCTGCCAAATTGCTGTTTTAGCCTATGGGGGACCTCGTAGAACCGATTTGGAGTCAATTGTGGACTTTGAAAAATCTACGTTTTTATTTGGAATACCTTTGAATCAAATCTGATGAATGCGCTATTACTTCGATTCGTATGATTCGAATTCTTTTGAAAAACTGACCTATTCGATCAAAAACAGACCTATTCGCCAAATAAAAAACTTTGATTTAATTTTGGTTGGTCTTTTTGAATTTGAATTTCGAAGTTTTTCAAATTAGAAATACAACCCTTGATGAATCTTCCCCCTAGTGCAATATATCCATTTACCAATGTGCTGCAAAGATGGGAAATGGTGTAAAAGTATCAATACAAGTGAATTTAACAATGATCTGAAACTACAGGTATTACGGGGGGGGGGCATATCACTGTAGGGAGCGGCAGATTTAGAGAGATAAGACTTTGGAAAACATTGGATAGTCCCCTTGCAGGTACATCTGAGGGCCCTTGTTTCATATTTAAATACTGTAAACTCAATGTTCCCATATACAGGGTCAGACTGGGCCGGCGGGACACCAGGAAAAAACCCGGTGGGCCCCAGCCCTCAATGAGCCCCCGGCAGCCCAGACCCACTCCCCGATGTACTGGCCCCCCAAAAAAACATATGCGTGCCACATGCTGGATTTTGCAGATGTGTGCCATGGGCTGGTGCTGGTGTTTAGGGGGGGCAGAAGTTTGGAACCCAGTGGGCCCCCAAGACCCTACCCATATATATAATGGACAATGCATCCGCTACTAAAATTTATGAGGATATTAGAGGTCAATGAGGAGTTATGTTGCTCACTTAAAGGAGAACTAAACCCTAAAATGTCATATTTTATATACTATGAAAGCTGGAATGTGCAATTGTTTTTATTCTTTCCTGATAATTTTAAGAGAAAAGCTGTCATATCATCTGTTTGCATTGTGGATTTCATAGTAATGTCTGATTAGTACTGTTAACTGTTTACCCTGAAAATATCTGAATATTTAAATAAACATGGAAATTGCCTTTTATTATAAATGTTGGGTGTTCTGATATAAAGTTTGGGGTGTTTGTGGGAGGCTTACAGGCTCAAGGGACAATTTTGGATAAATGGAACACGAAATAGAGAAGTGGGGGTAAGTGTAGAAGAGATGGGGTGGAAATGGAATGGTTGCCAGCCCAATGGAAATGCTAGAAATGACTTCATGACCCTGGCATTTCAAGTACACAAACATCACTGTATTGAATCTTATAGTAAACACTCTGGCATATCTAACCTAACTTGCAATTCTGGTAGGGTTTATGTCTCATCATTGCTCTTCATGTTCACAGAAAAGAAAGCACCCCACTTTTCTTAAGCTGTCTTCTGATTCCAAACTCCACAGCAGAGTGGGGCATCCAAAATACTAAAATAAAGACGCATTCTAGGTGATGCTTGATATGGCAGACAACTGGCGAATAATGAGCATTGTGTAAAAAGAACTTAACCTTAGTAAAAGAAAGGTTAAGACCTGCTGCTGTGACCAATACAAGTATACACCTGCACTTGAATAATAGTTTGTCCCAGCTAAATAGAAAGGGGCCCATTCACCAAGCTCGAGTGAAGGATTCAAAGTAAAAAAACTTCGAATTTCAAAGTGTTTTTTGGCTACTTCGACCATCGAATGGGCTACTTCGACCTTCGACTACGACTACGAATTGAAGGATTCAAACTAAAAATCGTTCGACTATTCGACCATTCGATAGTCGAAGTACTGTCTCTTTAAGAAAAAACTTCGACCCCCCAGTTCACCACCTAAAAGCTACCAAACCCAAGTTTTTTTGGTCAAAGGATAATCCTTCGATCGTTGGATTAAAATCCTTCGAATCATTCGATCGAACTTTTTGCGCAAAATCCTTCGACTTCGATATTCGAAGTCGAAGGATTTAACTTTGACAGTCGAATATCGAGGGTTAATTAACCCTCGATATTCGACCCTTGATGAATTTGCCTCTAAGAGTATCACAGTATGCCGTACCTCTTGCTACATCAAGCTATTGAAACATTTACATTTATATTGATGAATTCCACAACATGCCCTTTCATACAAGAGCAATTTATTCAGAAGCCTCAGTGCTGCTGCTGTAACCTTTTCCTTAGCATTAGCTCCTGCCATCTGCATTGAGATTCACTAACAAGGGCTACGTTTGTCCTCGGCATAAACAAAGGGCAACAAAAGAGGGAGTTTTAGATTTTACAGCCAGTACCGTAGGCACAGGGGACACGGAAAGAGAAATGTGGGTCTTGCCAATAGGAATTTGTTGTTTTCAACTGTAAATTATACCTAGCAATTATCTGAAGGTCATAATTTGCTCTGAGAGGAAAGGGCCATTCAGTTCTATATACCTGCGGATGCTGAAATCTCAAATGGAAAAGCACATTCTTTAGCATTTGGAGCTCACAGTGAGACAACCAGAGCTGGAAGGGGACCTGGATGCTTCACTTTGGTTGCATATAATTACTTGTGATGATGCTGCCTCGTCTCGTTCCCAGATTACTCACAATGAATATATATATATATATAGATAGATATATATATCTATATATAGATATATATAGATATATATATATATATCTACTACAAGAAGGTCTGCACTCTCAGGACTTATAAAAATCATATTATTTAACATAAATGACTAACGTTTCCACTGGGTCCCTAGACTTTCTCAATGTAACAAACTGAACATTAAACCGCCTCAAATATACACTGTCTAAAATCCCCATATAAACCAAAACTAGACAATATACCGTATATACTCGAGTATAAGCCGTCCCGAGTATAAGCCGAGGTACCTAATTTTACCTCCAAAAACTGGGAAAGCTTATTGACTCAAGTATGAGCCGAGTATAAGCCTAGGGTGAGAAATGCAGCAGCTTCTGGTAAGTTTCAATCAAAAAATTTAGGGTATCTGCTCCCATTGGAGGTGCCGGCGTCTCGTTTTTGGACGCCGACGACCATTCTTGGACACCGGCGACTATTCTTGGAGACTATTATTGGACGCCGGCAACTATTCTTAGATGCCAGCGACCGTTTTTGAGCTTGACCCAAGTATAAGCCGAGGTAGAGTTTTTCAGCATATTTTGGGGGCTGAAAAACTCGGCTTATACTCGAGTATATACGGTATATATATATACCCTAGTTCATTTTAATCACAGTTAAAAACAAGACATTTGTAACCACTGATGTTTAACTATTTAGTTACTTTAACGTGAAACAAATTAAAAGATTATGTTACAATAATGTCCAAAATTTTGAGTATATTTGGCACTATATATCAATATACCAAACTATCATGGGCTATTGCATCCATAGTTAATTTAATTTAATCCTATTATAAAAGTTATATTGCCCCATTCTTTGGGAGCTCTCTATATGATAAGGTGTCAATGGTTGGACTATTACATATCCTTGTTTTAACACACCTGTTCCTATTTTGCTCTCTGGATAAAGGAAACTAATCTGCTAGTTAGTGGGTTTTAGGGCTTAGGGCCTGTGTGAGTACAGCCCCATTGAAAAAAGCTAAATGTGTCTATTCCTGCGCTCCCCTGCGGCTGAACGCAGAAAAACGGAACGCAGGGGAGCGCAGCTTCAACCGCTCATCAGTAAGAGCCCTAGACATATCGTCAGACAAACTGTGTACAAGGAGACTGTGTTTTATACGTATTGGATCCATTTATTAAACCTATAGCACGAGATGTGATCTCATAGGGACAAGACCAGGGTTTGGAACCCATAATTTATACAATAATATTCATGTGTGGATGGTGTGGGAGTGTGTCCTACCTATAAATCTTTAATGATATAGATATCACCCCACTTATATGAATATATGTGCAATAGCCCCATATGTGTAAGTTAAAATAACCCTGTGTCAATATCGATGAAAGGAAAATGTGTGCCAATATATCAAACCTGTACGATAATTACTTACTCCCCAAACCATACCTCAGGGTAAAAAAATTAGTTAAGAAAATGTTTGCACAAGAATATCTAAGGATAAAAAATTAAAAAATACTGAAAGTATATAAGATTATGCAACACCATGTAAGTGGTTATAACTCCCTCTATGTAAATGAAAGTTCCATTCTTTAAAGTAGTGTCCACCTATTCATCCAGTGAAATGTCAAATCATGCATGGTCTCTTTACTGTGCACTAGCACACTCCCTGAGCAGTTTCACAAATGTGGGAGAGAAAGTTTTCATGTGAAATCTTTGTGCAGTATTGTTACCTCCAACCGCAACCTGTCACTCAAGCGCCTTTACGAACCCTTTATGTTCATGGAAGGAGCGGGTCGACTTCTGTTGCGTCTCGCGGTCGTCATCACAGCAGCATAGGAACCACAGGCAAACCAAATCTTGCTTCTAGGAACCCAGCTGACCGTGTGCTATAGCTGGAACCAGCAGTACATTTTCGGTGAGTACTCCGCAAGGTTAAACCCGGCATCGCTCACCTTACATCTAAGATCCCGGACGCCCATGTATTGTGGCTAGAATCAGCCAGGCTGCCGCTCCCCAGGTGCATTTAACCACACTGCTTAGTGGTGCACAGCTCCTTTCCATGTTCAGATTCTGCCGGCTATCGCCGGATCACATCCACATACTCACAGTTCATTAACGGAATAGTGCCCATTGTTTGGTAGATTTGTTCTGGTCGACACTAGATAGGAAGTAATCCTCACCCAGTAGCCTTCATCACATCATTGTGCTCAAACAGTTCAGGAAATAGCCAAGGTGTGTTTACTCGCTGTAATCTCCCCCGTCACTTGTAATCAGGGTAGTATATAAATAACTAGTAAATTTAGGTAAAAAAGTGACTTTATCGAGAGTGCTTGCAACCCATGGACATTATATAGTGAATAAAGTACCCCCTCATGTAAAATATAAGGATATTATAAGTTACCGAGGAGTTTCATGTCCATATAAAAGCATGAGGCCTAAGGCAGAGTGTTTTTATACAGGTCATGGAACTCCGAGGTAACTTCTAATATCCTCATATTTTGCAACTGGGGGTGCTTTATTTATTAAAATACACAAGTCATGTGACTGAAATGACATCAGAACTCACCGTTTATAACTGATGACATCAGAACCCACCATTTATAAGGATATCTATCATTTGCAAGATATTCATGGCATATATATATATATATATATATATATATATGCCACATGCTTTCCGTTTCCGTTGTCCGTTTATTAAACACAAAGCAGCATATTAATATTAATAAATGGACAGATGAATACTAATAAATAGACAACAGAAATGGAGTGCGTACGCTTATTTTATTTCTGCGTAATTCAACCATAGCACAGCACCCAGAAGCTTTTTTATTGAGTGGAGCTACAGCAGAAGGTTGTATAGGTTATATATATATATATATATATAGTCTGCTTGCAGTTATGTGAGCATTATAAAGAATTGGCTAAAGACATAATAAAGAATGAGCTAAAACCAGTGTCCCTGAGAATTTGGCCAAAGATCCTTGGATACCCTGTGGATTTAGATTACTCATTTATAATTTTCAGCATGAGCCCTTGTTGCCATAATTTCAGACCATGCATTGAACATTGGCAGTAGGTTTGAGTTAAAGAGGATCTACAGAGAAAATGAACATTTAATATTAACTTCTTCATACTGAAATAAGACATTTTCTAAATATAATCAATTAAAAAAGGTTAGTGCTCACTAGCCCCCCTGTCAGCATTTGTTGCTCTTTGTCCTCTCTATCTTTCAGTGTCGGACTGGGACACCAGGGGCCCACCCAATGAGCTTAAACCAGTGGCCCACCAAGACTAGTGGCCCATTCTCACTATTTTTCCTCTCCTCACTCAACCTCTATTCTCCTAGTCTCTTTGGGGGGGTTGCACCCAGTGTCGGACTGGGGTGTCTGGGGCCCATTGGGGCTGCTGCCCCCACCCCAGTTGCAAGTGCCACCACCAATCCCGGGTTAAACCAACCTCCCCCTTACCTTATTCACAATGTTATTGTTTGTGTGTGCATGCGCAGGAGAGGGGGTGGAGCGCCGCAACCGGCCCTGTAGGCAGAGGATTCCAGCATCGGACCTGGGTCAGCCGGGGCCCACAAGTGGAGGTTACCTGCATCAGAACCTAGGTCGATGGGGTCCAACGAGGACTGGGCCCACTGGGTTTTCTCCCAGTGTCCAACGATGGTTGCACCCTTTGCCTAGAAGATATATTAGAGTTCACTCTTTCAAAATAACCGGCTTTGACAGAAATCTAGTTTCTCTCTAAAGGATGTGAGTCGTATTTTGAGTCAGTTATTTGAGATAGCTTTAATACATTTGCTGGGAGAATGAGTCCCACCTAAAAGATGTACTGTATTTGATCTACCAGTCAATCAAAATCGTGATTATTTCAAAAATTATACACAATTTCAAGTTGATTATATTTAGAAAGTTTCATATTTCCATGAGACAAAGAAATTTTTTCCACATAAATCCACATAAATAATTAACTTGTTAAATTAAATAGTAATGAACTTTATGGAAAAAGTATAAATGGTAGACAAATAATTAACAGATCAAATGAGTTTATTCAGGAATGCAGTTCAAGTGAGGCCGAGCTCCGATGGACAGAAGGTTGCGCATGCATTGACATCATTTATTAAAGATACTTGCGTCCTGCACGTGCACAGCAGATAATGTTACAGTTAGCTTTCTCCTACCGACTTCACCCCCTGCTTGGCTAGTGACTCAGAAGAAAGGCCAGATCCTGTTACAGA
This sequence comes from Xenopus petersii, assembly GCA_038501925.1. Classification (NCBI taxonomy): domain Eukaryota; kingdom Metazoa; phylum Chordata; class Amphibia; order Anura; family Pipidae; genus Xenopus; species Xenopus petersii. The sequence continues at coordinate 107,738,933 of CM076677.1, forward strand.
GGCTGGATGTCACCGCACGCACTTTCCAATAAGAGCATTAAAGCTGTATGAAGTGAAATGCAAAAATAAAGCTGCAATTACTGCCACAGTGACATGACGTAGATATATATACAGTATATATACAACATGATCTTATTTGAAGAGCACACTTTTAACATTCATATTTTACATAAATGGCCATATATTATGCAACATGCCATTTCAGAAGAAGAAAAGCCTTTCTGAAGCCATTAGCCTTTAACTTGTTCCATCTCGGCAGAATCTACAGTGAGGGGGTTATTAATCAAAATCCGATTTTTTTTTCTGATTTTTTAAAATTAAAAAGTCTGACCAAACTAGAATCCACGATGTGACCTTATCTAGTTTTTTTAAAAAAGCACACTTAAATCGGATCGGGCACAAACAATTAGGGATGCACCGAATCCAGGATTCGGTTCGGGATTTGGCCAGGATTCGGCCTTTTTCAGCAGGATTCGGTTTCGGCCTAATCCTTCTGCCCGGCCGAACCGAATCCAAACCCTAATTTGCATATGAAAATTAGGGTGGGAGGGAAATCATGTGACTTTTTGTAAGAAAACAAGAAAGTAAAAAATGTTTTCCCCTTCCCACCCCTAATTTGCATATGCAAATTAGGGTTCGGATTTGGTTCGGTATTCAGCCAAATCTTTCACAAAGGATTCGGGGGTTCAGTCGAATCCAAAATAGTGGATTCGGTGAATCCCTACAAACAATTCCCGAATCTTACAATTTTTTTGGGCTTTTCCCTAAAAAACTGACTTTTTCAAATTTTTGCCCGAAAAGTCAGAAATAGTCGGATTTCTGGGCTAATTCCAGAGCAGACCGCAGAAACTTCCAAATAGGATATGGACATCTCCCATTGACTAATACTGTATGCAACAGGTTTCGCATTTTATAGTAAAAAAAAACTCAAATTTTTCGAGTTTTTTTCCATTCAGGCTTTAATAACTAACCCCCTAAAAGTTGCACTTATACTCCTGTGTCGGCAAGGGCTGCACTGTAGAGGACGATGAGAATTGCAGCTTAGTATCAGTTGGAGTGCAGTACAGTATTTTGCATTATGGTAGATCGGGGGGGGAGTATGGAGTGCACATTGGACGCAAAATACCAAATTCAGATTGAGATGTATCAGCATTTGTGCATGTTTGATGATGATGGTCATGGCTGCTTTGTATTTACTTCTTTTTTGCTGGCTTAGGGGTAAATATGCAAAGTTTGCACCAAGTCTAGTAATCCCCATTAACCAAGCAGTTGAATGCGTTGCTGTGGGTTACTAGACCTTACAGATGTTTGCTTGTGACTTTTATTACATCACTCGCTATGATATTAACAGATTCAGTATTGACATAGGTATATGTTAGCACCACTTTACAGGTACTTGTACCCAAACATGCTTTTGCCCTTTGCAAACATGCTTTTGCCCTACTGTATACCTACTGTATACATTGAATACCAATTCACCTGCCAAGCCTTCGCTGATGAATAGTTTGCATGTGTGTCTGCTGACATTGGGGAACTGTCAAAGTACTGTCCCCCTGCACACAGAGATTCAAAGGTACCCACAGCAGGTTCACCAATAGCTACAACAACCCTTTTATTGTCTTATGGGTGCAGCCCCACTTATACAAATGGCCTACGTTGTCTTTTATCAAACGGAAACTGGCAATGAACCATTTTTTAGAGAATACAAGGAAAATGGCATCACTAAAGTTTTCATACTTCTCATTCCAACAAAAAGAATTCTCATTTACAAAATACATCTCATTCTCATTTACAAAATTTATCTCATTTCAAAATAAAATTGCTAATTGCTTTCTGCCTCCCCCACCCTTTTCCCATTACATCAACAATTAGTGTTATTACAATGAGACGCCTTTGAGAGACAGAGCTTCAAATTGCTCATTTTTTTTATTATTCTACAAGTAACAAAAAACATTTAGTCATTACTAATGGGCGACATTGTTTTCATGAAAACCAAAGCTTCCTGTTTCTTGCAAAAAAAACCCCAAGCTCATATATAATGCTCATGCTGTATATATGCCAAGATTGGAAGGAGTACTGCTATTGATTATGAACACTCTCAAGCTAGGGTATCTTAAGAAAATTAAAACTTTAGAGGTTGTCCTCAATCCTGTAACTAATCTGATGTTTACAAAGAGAACCAGTTATATGGTTTAAAATTAGCAAAATATTGTACCATTGTCCCAGTGTTCCCCAACCAGTGGCTTGTGAGTAACATGTTGCTCACCAACCCCTTAGATGTTTCTCCCATTGGCCTCAAAGCAGGTGCTTTCTTTTGAATGCCAGGCAATTTTTAATTGCATAAAAACTAAGTATACTGCCAAGTAGAGTCACCTGTATGCTGCTAGTTCACATAGGGTGTACCTAGTAGCCAATCACAGCCCCTATTTTGCATCCTCTGGGACTTTCTTCATGCTTGTGTCGCTTCCAAACTTTTTTTAGATTTAAATGTGGCTCACGGGTAAAAAAATGGTTGGGGTCCCCTTGTCTAGACAGTTGCATCACTAGAGGAGAACCAACCCATCCATACTCCAGGTTAGCCACTGATTCCATAAGTATATATATATATATATATATATATATATATATTAGGGATGCACAGAATCCAGGATTCGGTTCGGGATTCTGCCTTTTTCAGCAGGATTCGGATTCAGCCGAATCCTTCTGCCCGGCCAAACCGAATCTGAATCCCAATTTGCATATGACACAAAACAAGTAAAAAATGTTTTCCTCTTCCCACCCCTAATTTGCATATGCATATGCAAATTAGGGTTCGGATTCGGTTCGGTATTCGGCCGAATCTTTCACAAAGGATTCAGGGGGTTCGGCCGAATCCAAAATAGTTGATTCGGTGCATCCCTAATATATATATAAATATATATATATATATATATTTCTATATTGGTGGCTGCTAATCCGACAAATACATTGTCCATTGATTCCAGATTAATACTGGATTTACTTCAATGAGTATTTGATGATTTCGAAAGCTTATCCAGAATGCCCACACACTGAAATGCAACTTGCTGGTTTAAGTTCACTTGAACTGGATGTGTGTGGGCAGATTTAGTAAACCATGGACATACATTTCCCTGTGTTTCTAGTGCACATCCCAGAACAATGGACAACTGGAGGAAGGACAATACTTTCTAAGATGTTTAACAGATGGACTAGAACACATTGATGGTAATACATTGAGCCACTAACGACAGTTTTGCAGGACAGACAAAAACAATGTGCAAAAGAAAAGATGAAAACCTTGCTGGTCCTTGCTGTCATGTCATCTGTACTTTATGAAGCCAATATATCCTACAAATAAAGGGGTAATAGGAGCAACTTCTTAGCAAGTCAATTAACCTAATAATCAGAGCGTATCGTGCCACTATAATGGCAGTTTTCGGCACAAAACTCAGGGGGCTACGTCTGGATTGGAGGACATATCAATGAGCTCTAATCTCACTTAGTCAAAAATTAATTAATTACCCCTGTGGCCTATTCACATTAGATGTATATACAGAATGGGATGACAAGTCTGTTAAAAAAAATATAGAACATTGTGTCCTACAGAAGACAATTGACAAATTGTCAACAGATATTTTATTACTATAGCAATTAAACATACACATTTACACAGAGCCGGACTGGGAGTAAAAAGCAGCCTGGGCAAAAAAAATCAAAGCAGCCCACATGTAAACACACAATGCTCTTGTACTCAGATGCTTATATACTGGGTTAAAACATATATATTGCGGTTCACTTTGTGTGTCTGTTCACCATCCATGTATGCAAATGATCCACTAAATAACTGTGATATACTGGCATAGATGCTATAATTCATCAGTGCAGTTGCCTATATAAATCATTCAACGGCTTGAAAATGAAAGTAAAGGTTCAAATGGCTGTTATCGGGAACCACTCTTGTGCAATTTAGCATCTGTTAGTGAATCAGCCTCAGTGTATTTATTAAAGGCAAGGTGCTAGAGGCAAAGCATAGATAGGATATCTGGTTTAATGTAAACAACCTGTAGGGCAAATAAAGCGACACCAGTGATTTTGAGTGTTGATGAGGTAACAGACTACCTTCCTCAAACTAGACAAGAAAGAGTATCTTATAGTTTTGCGCGCACACACAGGGCTGGTCTTACCAACTGTGGGGCCCAATTAGAACCATTTTGGCATTGCCCCCTAAATGGAGTTTTGCCATCTGGCACAGGGTTCCAGGGCTGGGTGACAAAGAGTGACTGTCTTACCCTCTGTCCCATGATAATTACTCACTAATTTATTTTTCTAGAGTTCAACTGCATACACAGCACATTAATTCATTTTCACAGTATATATGTATGTAAGTTTTATGGGATCTCTCTGTACAGACTATGAGCAAACTTAAGGTGGCCATACACGGGCCAATAAAAGCTGCCGACAGACCGTGTCGGCAGCTTATTGGCCCGTGTATGGGGGCCCCGACGGGCTTCCCCGATCGAGATCTGGCCAAAAGTCGGCCAGATCTTGATCGGATGGGTTTAAAAATCCTGTCGGATCGCGGCCGCATCTGTTCGTTGATGCGGTCCCGCAATCCGACCGCCCGTTTGTGAATGCTAGGATCCGATCGTTGGGCCCTAGGGCCCACGATCGGATCTGCCCGATATTGCCCACCTCAAGGTGGGCATATCAGAGGGAGATCCGCTCGTTTGGCGACATCGCCAAACAAACGGATCTATCCATGTATGGCCACCTTTAGGGACTGTTCCTGCTGAATTGTGCTTTGCCTATGCCCACTATGGGAGATATATTGAATGTATAAATAGCTGAATATTCATTTTAGCTGTTCCTAAAGCACAAATTTCATCATTCTGAGAAAAAAAAAGACACTGAAGCAATTTCATTTATAAAACCCAAACAACAATACCTCCAGAAATCACATCAGATTCATTATAGAATGACACAAATGCAATTTTTTCTAACAAGGAAAGGGTAAAAAAAATCACAAGGCAGTATAATAAACGTGATTTGTAACCTTGGCCAGCATTCTTTGTGCACTGATAGTGGGGGGGTGGATCTGCAGCAGCAGTGTTTGCCATGCATTGTGCCTGTTACAGTACTGGACAACACAGCAAATGAACACTGGTGCCTTTTTCACCCTGTCTGCAATTGGTTGTCATGTCCCATAGCTCAGGGCACCCAGCTACACATAAGGAACCCTCGTTCTCCCAGTCCCAGCTCTGCACCCCACACTTGCTCAAACCCCCACCCCCCTCAGTCTGCTAAAGTCAGAAAGCAATCCGGACAGAGAGAAAAAAAAAGAAAACAGACACAGCCCTGGGGGTGGGCTCTTTGTGAAGAAACTGATCGGTTCAGATGAGTATTAGTGCACACACAGCCAGGGAACATTTGGTGAGGGAGAAGCACCAGGGCCAGTCTTACCAATAAGCTTGTCCTTGGTGCGCGGGGCCCGATTGCCGGCACTACACCCACACACGCCCCAACCCCCTCTCTCTCCCCCTCTACCTGGAGATTCTTGCTTTGTAAAACAGGGCAAGAACAGTCACATCGCACTTGCTGATTGATCAACGCCCAGCCCGTCTGCTGACCAATGAGAGGGCGTGGTTCATTGGTCTTTCCCTGACTAACGGCCAATAATAGGAGAGAGGGAGGAACGGAAGGCTGTTCAGTGAATGAAGGGAGAAGCAGAGCAGGGGCAATAACTGGCTTGCGTGCGGTTGTATTTAACGCTGTCCAAGCCACCTGCGATAACTACACAAAGCGGCCCATTTCACAAATAGATGGAGCGGCCCTTCGGGCAATTGCCCGCCCCAACAGATTGTCAGTCCGGCCTGCATTTACAGCTTTGTGTTAGGGTATTAGAAAATAAAAAGCTGACAGCAGTTATGTTTCTAAAATATCCACACTTGACACCCCCAACTAAGTTCTAATAGTGCATAATGGTCCTAATAGTTCAACAGCTCTGCAGTAATCCCAGATTGTCAGAAATGTCAGTCGATTGCTGTTATTGTGCCGTAGCCATAACCTTTGTCCATTTGCAGCACTTTGATCACTTCACATTTATGTGATATTTAAATGTTAAACAACAAGTGAGATGTCCAACACTTACTGCTATTTTGCCCACCATTATATCATCTCACATAAAGCACATAGATTGACATAGTCGAGACTCCACTAATTGAAAAAGTTTAGTTAGATGGACCAACCTGGAATGCTGATGCAGATGAAGAAGAAATGTTTGCGGGACCTGCGGGTCGGGCGGGTTCGGGTCGACCTCGCACTGCCACCTTCAAATACCGGCTTCTGACTTCAATGTTCCATTTTTATAGTCTAGCGTCTACTTGCCCCGCCCCTTTTGTGACTTCATTGTGACATCATAGGCGGGGCGTGTCGGCACGGGTCTATAAAAGGACCCCGGAATCGTGGATGCGGGCGGGCTGGGGCAGGGCGGGTTAGGGTCGGGTGTGGGTCAGGAGAACCCTGACCCACACATCACTAGACATTATAGAAAGTGTGTCAATAGAGAAGTCTGTTAATAGAGAAGACTGTTCTATTAGGGTTATGCAAGATAGCTCGTAGTACAAGTTGATCCACGGACTGGTCTCATTGACATCTTGGAGTCAGGAAGGAATTTTTCCCCATCTGAGGCAAATTGGAGAGGCTTCAGAAGGGATTTTAACCTTCCACAGAATCAACTAGCAGTTAGGCTGGTTATATATCAACCTAAAGGGGAAGTAAAGTCTAACATAGAATAATGCTAGAAATGCTGTATTTTGCATGCTAAACATAAACATGAACTTAGTGCACCACAAGCCGAATAAAACAAATGGTTTATGCTTTCAAAGTTGGCAACAGGGGGTCACCATCTTGTAACTTTGTTATACATCTTTGTAAGACCAAGACTGTGCACATGCTCAGTTATCAAAACAGCACAAGTCAAATAATATCTGCCAGATTTAATATCTGGATTTTATAGTTTTTTGTATTGTTTAATACAAACTTTCTCCAACTCTGCAGAACCAGTGGCTGCAGCAAAATAATCCTCCAAATAGAATCCCAGTTTATCTGTTTAAATCTGGCTCCATGATCTTTGTCCCTGCAGCTGGAGTTGGAAACAGTAAAGGGGATGTAAAGGCAAAAATAAAATCCAATACAAATCTCTACACAATTGCCGACTGCTCTACATGGAAACAAACAAAGCTGCTTGAGTTCTGCATAGCTAAGAAGTAAGGTGGGGGATCTCCCTGCTGTTCATAAGTATTATTGTTTCCCTGCTCAGCAGTTAGGGACCGTCTGACAATTCCTATCCACAGCAGTAAATAAAGGGAGAATTTCACTGCATACAGTCAGGTTTCTTATAAAAACTGCACACTTTTTTAATTAAAGTATATTGGACATAGTTTTTTTTTCATTAAAGAAAGTAAAAATGGGATTTTATTTTTTTGCCTTTAAATAACCTTTAAATGGTTGTACTTGATGAATGCATGTCATTTTTCAACCTAACTTACTATGTTTCTATTACAGTGATATAAACACAAAGTTAAAAGTTTCAAAGTTATTGTTCTAACCCAAACAAGAATTTGCCTGTTAAGAGTTAATTTTTACCAGATTTAGTAACATTTACCAAAACAATCCGATTGTTGGTTTCAATTAGGTGACCTATAAATGCTACTAGCTGATTCATTGCTATGAAATACTAGACACGGACATTACGGAATCATAGATTTGTTTTTATATTGGTAGGCACAATTCATGTGGCTCTCTGTGCAGAATAACTGAAAACATTTGTTCTAATAAGTATTTATAGAAAACTATAATAAAAGGAAACCATACTTATAAATAGGCTACATTTTCACCTTAGATGGCAATGCCTATGGAAAGCAGGAACCAGTTCAATCCTATGCTTTATTGATAAATCTCTGTCTTGTTTAGTTGGCTTGTGTGACAGAAGAAGTCATTTCTGGTGCCTTTACACATTAACCAGAGGGTGCACACTAATTTAAAGGAGTGTGGTTTAAGTGCGCTTATGCAGAATTACAGCACTTGACAGAAAAGAGAATATGTTTCCTTTATGAATTATAGTTAGCTAGAGTGATACTTGAAGACTTCTAAAGGAAATACATATTGATGGGTAAGTGAGAACATTTTAAGTAAAAAAAAACCAATACACCTATTTTTCATTAGACTAAATTACTGTAGAACAAAGCAGGGAATGGGGCAAAGAGTTAGTTCATGTCTGTAGTCACGCTATACAGATTTATTCGCCGGCGGCGAAATGCAGAAATGTGCTGTGAATTCGCACCTGGTGAATTTATTCGCCCATCACTAGAGGTAATTGACTAAAATCTAAGTAGATGGACCAATTCCTCATCCACAATTCTCTTACAGTGTTAATTTGAAGTCTATATAACTAATTAATTGAGATATAGGCGGAATATTAAGTATGGCATAATCCTAAATCAGAAGGAGACAACAGGGTTGGTTTCGGAAGCTCTCCCCCACGGAGGCAATACACAATATGTGCCACAGCCTAAGGCTCCATTTGGCTTTTTACTATTGCCCTTGGCTCAAATGCTAAAGCACTAAATGGCACAAATTGCCTTCATTTAGGGCCCCTACTTAGAGCACCTCTGCTTGAGGTAATGCACCTTGCTCTGGATATTCTAAGATATTTTTATTCAGCAGCTTTCCATCTTGCAATGCCAGCAATCTGTTTGCTAGAGTCCAAATTACCCTGGTAACCATGTGTTGATTTGAATAAGAGACTGGAATATGAATAGGAGAGGGCCTGCATAAAAGATAAGTAATACAAATTAGCAATAACAATCAATGTGTAGCCATACAGAGCATTTGTTTTTAAATGGGGTCAGTGACCCCTATTTGAAATCCGGGAAAAAAAACTATAAAAAAGAAATAATGGTCAATAATAACCAACTGAAAAGTTACTTAGAATTGGGCATTCTATAACATACTAATAGTGAGCTAAAAGTTGAACCACCCTTTTTGCTCCATTCAACCAGATCTTTGTGCTCCATTCTAAGGCCTTTGAAAAAACAGGGTTTAATCAATCAGATCTTTTTCTGGCTAATCCAGTTAGATTAAATAAACTAACTATTGAACAACAAGGGACAAAAAATCTCTCTATAGCTATAAAAATCTCTCCATCAAGGGCATTCAAGGAAACAGCCATACTGGTCCAATAAACAAAAGTTCAGCTCTCTGCTACATTTTGAGCCTCTTTTAGAGATTCTGGCACAAGTTGTGAGATGGGGAAGAAGGTAGACAAACTAGTTTTAATATTTTAATTGGATCAGATTGCTTTGCTGACTCAGCTTTATGGCGTATTACTTTACTGTATGCAGATGTTGGTCATGATAATCAAGTTGTATATCTATTAGGAACAAAAATATGGTGGTCATTCAAAAATCTGGTACAGGTATAGGAACCTGGGGTTTTCGGATAACACATTGTTCCATAATTTGGATAGTCATACCTTAAGATGGCATACCTATGCCACGAGCAACGCTAAGAAGACAGCTGGAACTTAGGGAGATGAATGCATGGCTGAGAGATTGGTGTAGGGAGGAAGGTTTTGAGTTTTTGGAGAACTGGGCTGATTTCTCAGTCATCTACAGGCTCTTCTCTAGGGATGGGCTGCACCTCAATGATGATGGTGCAGCTGTTTTGGGGGAGAAGATGGCTAGACGGTTGGAGTATGCTATAGACACCCTAATGTAAGTGAGGAGGAGGAGGCGAATAGAAAAGGCTGCTAGTTTGGGTAAAGTAATGATAATGGGGGATTTCAATTACCCAGATATTGACTGGAGCAACAGTACTGCCAGATCAGTTAACGGGAAAAAGTTTATAAACTTATTGCATGACAATTTTATGGCACAAGTTGTTGAGGAGCCTAACAGAAAAGAATGCTATTCTGGATCTAGTGCTCTCTAATGACCCAGAACGTATAGCAAATGTGCAAGTCTATTGAACCCCTGGGTAATAGTGACCATAATGTTATGTCATTTAATGTCTGGTGCAAAAAACAAATATATACTGGGGCCACAAAAACCATGAATTTCAGAAAAGCTAATTTTAGTGCCTTGAGGGCTGCCCTTCAGAGCATTAAATGAGGCATTAAGTGAGGGAACTGAAGCGGGCATACCATACACAGGATGGCGGCAGCATTAGGCAAAGCAGGCTGTAAACCGGAGATATAAATAACTACTCAAATTTACAAATAGGTGAGCTAAAAATATAGCGATCACACACTACTATAGTAGGACTATTCAGGGGTGTGGTGTGTAATATTTGCCTTTTGTTCAAAAAAGTAGAAGCTCTAAGAATCACCCTATGTGGCTTAATATAGAAGTAAAGAAGTTAATAGGAAAGAAGAGAAAGGCATTTAAAAACTACAAGTCTGTTGGGGCAGAAGCTGCATTTAATGAATATAAACACTGTAATAAATGTTGTAAATCAGCAATCTGAAAAGCAAAAAAAGGAAATGAAGAGTGCATTGCGGCGGAGGCTAAGATTAACCCAAAAAAGTTTTTTTAAATATATTAATACTAAAAAGATGTAGGTTGAGAGTGTTACTCCATTAAATAATGGTACCAGTATTGTTGTAACAGATGCAGAAAAGGCAAATGTGCTAAATCAGTTCTTTTCTTCAGTGTATACAATAGAGGAGTCTGAGTTCCCAGGCTCACTTCATAGCTACACTGATGGCTCAGCTCAATCTAGTCAGTGGCTGACTCAGGATATGATCCATAAAGCTTTAATAAAAATTAATGTAAACAAGGCTCCAGGGCCTGATGGCATACACCCCTGGGTTCTAAGAGAGCTTGGTTCAGTTTTAGACCAGCCCCTATTTATGATTTTCTCTGATTCACTTTCATCTGGTATGATACCTATGGATTGGAGAAAATCTAATGTAATTCCAATATTTAAAAAGGGATTACGATCTCAGCCTGCCAATTATAGGCCTGTAAATTTGACATCTGTGGTGGGCAAATTATTTGAAGGCTTGTTAAGGGATCACATTCAAAATTTTGTCCAAGTGAATGACATTATGAGCAGCAATCAGCATGGCTTTATAAAGGATAGGTCATGTCAGACTAATTTGATTGCTTTTTATGATAAGTAAGTAGATGTGTTCTATTTGGATTTTGCCAAAGCGTTTGATACCGTGCTCCACAAACGACTGCTTTCTAAATTAAGGTTAATGATGTTGTTTGCACAAGGATAGTAAACTGGCTACAGGACCGGGTACAGAGGGTGGTTGTTAATGGTACATTCTCTACTTGGAGTAAGGTTCTTAGTGGGGTTCTTCAGGGCTCGGTAGGGATGTAGCGAACTGCCGTTTTGGTGTTCGCGAACGCCGTTCGCGAACACCGGCAAAAATGCGAACAGTTCGCGAACAGTTCGCGAACTTCGAACACCCGCAAAATCGTTCGATTCGAACGATCGAAGGATTTTAATCGTTCAATCGAAGGATTTTCGTTTGAATCGAACGATCGAAGCCATTCGATCGAATGCTTTTCATTCGATCGAATGCTTACAATCGTTCGAACGAATGGAAATCGTTCGATTTTAGCGGTCGAAGGAATCAAATGGTCGAATGGTCGAACGATTTTTATTCGAATCGAACGCGAACTCAAATTGGCGAACGTCGCACGACGTTCGCGAACATTCGGCGGACGCGAACAGTCGAAGTTCGCGCAAACTAGTTCGCCGGCGAACAGTTCACTACATCCCTAGGGCTCGGTATTGGGTCCACTTTTATTTAACTTGTTCATTAATGACTTAGGGGAGGGTATTTTATGTAGTGTTTGCAGATGACACAAAACTATCCAGCCCAATTAATTTCATCCAGGATGTGGCATCCTTGCAACACAATCTTGAGAAACTGGCAATCTGGCAGCTAAGTAGCAAATGAGATTTAATGTTGATAAATGTAAAGTCTGCACCTGGGATGTAAAAATATCCAAGCCACTTATACCCTTAATGGGACTGCACTAGGCAAATACATTTGGAAAAGGACCTTGGAGTCTTTATAGATAATAAACTTGGCTGTAGCAAGCAATGCCAGTCAGCAGCATCAAGGGCAAATAGGGTATTGAGGTGTAGTAAAAAGGGCATAGTTTCACGTCAGGAAGCAGTCATTCTTCCACTTTATAGAGCACTGGTAAGGCCCCATCTAGAATATGCTGTACAGTTTTGGTCTCATCTCTCAAACAGGACATTATTGTATTAGAGAGGGTACAGAGAAGGGCAGCTAAGCTGGTAAAAGGTATGGAAAATCTTAGCTATGAAGAAAGACTGGCCAAATTTGGGATGTTCATGCTGGAGAAGAGGCGTTTAAGGGGTAATGTGATAACTATGTATAAATATATAAGGGGATGATAAAATAATCTCTCATGCTTTATTTGCCAGTAGGTCTTTTCAGCTGACACAAGGTCACCCATTCCGATTAGAAGAAAAGAGCTTCCGCCTAAATATTCAGAAGTGAGAGCTTCACAGTGAGAGTGGAATTCTCTCCCTGAATCAGTTGTACAGGCTGATACATTAGATAGCTTTAAGAATGGGTTGGATGGCTTTTTAGCAAGTGAGGGAATACAGGATTATGGGAGATAGCTCATAGTACAAGTTGATCCAGGGACTATAAAAGTCAAAAGGTTGAACTTTATGGACGTGTGTCTTTTTTCAACCTAACTTACTATGTTACTAAGTCTACTAGAAAATTATGTAAACATTAAATCAACCCAATAAGTTGGTTTTTCTACCAATGAGGATTAATTATATTGTAATTTATATAAAGGATGAGTTACTGTTTTATTATTACAGAGAAAAAGGACATAATTTCAAAAAATTTGGATTATTTGAGTATAATGGAATCTATGGGAAATGGCCTTTCCAGAGCTTTCAGGATAAGGGATTTTACGGATGACAAACCCCATACCTGTACTACACGAAGGCAATAACTTCATTATGGTGTATAGAAGCATTATTGCTGTATTTATTACGTTACCTTATAAATGTCATGGTCGCAAACTTTTACAGCATATAGAAGGCTTGTCCCTTGTAAGAAAACATGATATATCATCAACAAGCATGAACAAATTCAGTTTCACAAGGTAACTTAATTGTGAATAGTCATTTATTTTCCTTGCATGATAATTCCAAGTCATTCGCATATAGAAAAGATTTTCTATAGCACCCCCTAAGGAATTCTGAACCAGTGATCAATCTTCTGTCTATTCCGTTAACCTCAGTAAATAAAAAAACTCAAAATAAATAAATCTCAGATAAAGAAATATATGCACATTCAAATATCACTGAAATGACATTGTGGCATCTATAAGCCATATAGAGGCAGATTGCTTCTGATTTTTTTTCCTTGACCTGAAGTATATTTGAATACTATTATCATATCCTCTGACAGATGCTTCTATTATTATGAGCACTGCTTGGCTAGGTTCCCCATATATCTGAAAGATACCATTCTTTTTATTAATTGTGAACTCATTCCAGTTCCTAATGTTTTTGTTTATGGGCAGGTGCCCAAAACGCTACTTCATGCTGAAGATAAGATGGGCCAAGGGTTTGTTAAAAAGACAATCTTTTCATCTTTCAGTGTTTCTGTCATTATTTACTCTAGTTAGTTATTTTCCATAAAAAATGTTTTGCCTCAGAATATCAATGAGCACTTTAATGAAGCCTATGTCATTGACACCCATCTAAATTCCTTTCTCTGCACTCAAAAACTATAAAAAAAGAGATCACAAGACTCATACCTTCTGCATTCCTAGTAATAATCATCTGCTAGAACAAACAGAAGGATAAATAGGAAGCCTTGCTTAATTCAATTCACTGATTTGCCTCCTTGGACTTTGATTTTGACCCCAAGGTGTCTGGTAGTATTCCATTGCAGTGTTAGGATACAGTGAGCTATGATTTGAGGTCATCTGAGAGAAAAAGTCTCTAAATTTCACCGCCTGGAATTTGTTTTTCCATAAAAATAATTAATTTTTTGTGTGCTGACATCCCGAGTGAGTTGTCAAACTGATCATTAAGCGTGGTCTAATTGATAAAGAATGAACTCATTTAGGAAGTCTCACAAATCATTAATCCCCAAATGAAGAAGTCTGAAAATTCGTTGATGCTTTATAAAGAAAGAATATTAATAGCATGTCAAGCTGGGAATCTAGCAGAAGGAGGAAATGCATGGGGATACAATGAGGGTGTTGTGTGTTACAGAATGGACTCTATATTAGGGGGCTGACCTCATGATAAAGGTTCAAATGACTGCTCAAGGTTGTTGTGAGATTTTAGCTTTTTAGAGATCTACAATACACAGAGATTCTTTGTAAAGCTGGTCATACATACAGTAGGCCAATAAAAGTTGTTCCACACTGAGTAGACATCTTATTAACCTTTGTTCCTTTGTTGGAAAACCTGGCTGAAAACTGACTAGCTATGGGATCAGCCTGATTTGACAGCATAGATCACTAAATTGGCCAAATCAGACACAGATCTTCTCATTTGGAGAACTGACAAAACAAGCAGTTATCACTATATTTGTCTAGCTTTAGTCTAAGATCCTTAGACGATGGTGGGCTACAACTCCAAGTATCCTCAACACTTGCTCAAAGTTTAAACAATTCTGGTTGTTGTACTTTACTTACTGTATGTCTGGGGATCATGGTGAAACCCATAGAGGGAAATGAAAACTCAGGGAAGAGGATGAGAGAACAAAAACTCACAATTTCACAAGTGGCAATTCTTTTGTGTGTGCAAATTTGCGCTAGAATTTCATCATTTTGTACCCCCCCCAAAAAAAACTGCATATGTAATTATTATATCCACTTTGCCTTCATCATCATCCTATGTGATTGAAGCTTTCTGCAGACGTACCCATGTATATATACAGTATATGCACATGCAATTGGCAACATGGGAGATTTGTACAGTTTTTGAACAGATGTAGCATAGTGGAATGGAGCTTCTCTAACAAGGTAGGGTAATGTACTGTATATGCTATTGCAGAGCTAAAATGCCTCAACTGTGATGTAATTTCAACTTACCACTGACTCTTAGTCAATTCGATTCTATGAAATGTTGAGTTTAACTACATTTTCTGATTTGGAAATGTTTACACAAAGAGAAATGCTCCATGTTCACTAATGAAAAATATAAAAACTATATATTGAAAAAGCAGAAGGAATTAAGGGAAAATGAGCAGGAAATAGTTAAACAGGCTGGCACACAGTCAAATGACACGCATCTAATGATAATGAGCCTCCATGCTTCCCTGATAACTGGAAGATTATCATTGCAACACATTTCTTTTTCCTAAAACTATTAGTCGCCATGTTTGTCCTGATACAGACAAATGGTTGTAGCTGGAGATTTCTATTAATATAAATTATAGAGCTTTCTAAATACCACTGGCTTTTTACTTCAGGAAGAGCTTATCTTTACTGCAACAGCAGTTTATTTTGTTATATAGAGACATATTGAAATGTATTTTCTATTACTAGTGGATTGTAATTCAGTTTACAAAAAGAGATATGGAGTTCTTTGATGAAAGCTTGATTAGAGACTCAGTAAAGCAGAAGAGATCTTTTGCGTAACTGGATGAGGATTAACGGAAGCATCTGGCACAATAACCACACCCTTTGCCCATTATTATTTTTATAATATAATTTGGGAACATGACACTGTGCTTTATTTAGATTGT
Source organism: Xenopus petersii (assembly GCA_038501925.1). Lineage (NCBI taxonomy): Eukaryota > Metazoa > Chordata > Amphibia > Anura > Pipidae > Xenopus > Xenopus petersii. The sequence goes on from CM076677.1 coordinate 107,754,711, forward strand.
TCATCATTCACACCTTAGATAAAATTGCCCATAGTGTGTGGATGTAATAGGGAACTTAGACTGTAAGCGCCATGTAACTAAAGTGCTGTGTAAATGTGCTGGCACTATGTACGTAACAGATACTAAGGGGCATGTTTACTAACATTGGAGATAAATATCTGGAGAGATTTCTGGAGATGTTGCCTATAGCAACCAATCAGATTTCTGGAGATGTTGCCCATGGCAACCAATCAGCAATTAGATTTAAACAACCACAGCCAAGTTAGAAAACAAAAGCTTTTGTTTTCTAACTTGGCTGTGGTTGTTTAAATCTAATTGCTGATTGGTTGCCATGGGCAACATCTCCAGAAATCTCTCCATATATTTATCTCCAATGTTAGTAAACATGCCCCTTTATATTAAATATATGTTAATAGTATCACTGAGCATGCCTACTGATGCAAACTGGAACTAAGGGAGTTTGTACCCCCTTTTTCCTCACCCAACCCATACCGCTCCTTTTTTCAGGTGCTGCATGGGAGCTTTAATATTCTTCTTCCACCTCTGGGCTTAGACTGTGAGGAGGCGTGTGCTTATTGTGTAGCAACCTAACATCTTAGCTGTTAATACACTTAACATATAGAAAAATCACGCTGAGACAAAACTTCCTTTATGTGGGTGAGCGTCGGCCACAGCTTTTATTTGAACAGATTATTATTCATAACGTAAACAGAAAAAGCTTGCCATTACATAACTAACCATTAATCTCCAGATGCCAGCCACCGCAGCCGCGGTGGGCATTTAGGTTACGCCAACCAGATACAGTATAACCAATGGCAAGGACACTTTTTACCCCGCTGTGACAATGAAAATGGAAAAGCAAATGGAATGAAAGTTTTTTTTTTTTTTTTAATTATAAACAACGTTAGAAAATATAAAATGACATAACAACCACGGAGGAAAAAGACGGGAGGGTGGGAGGGCAGCTCCACCAGCGCTCCAGGATCCAGGGGGAAGAGGAAGCAGGTAAGTAATTGGCAGTATATATACACCCCTCCCCTTCTACCCCAACCTATCCTGCTCTAACCACCTCCCTGGTAACCAATCCCCTGCTCTGCCATCCCTCCTCCCATTGGTCATTGGCACCCTCGCTAGACCCTTTGGTGCCCTCCAAACGTGCAGGAAGGGATGGCATGACATCACTTCTTCCCCTAAGTGGATGGGAGTCAACTGTAGAGCACATTATTAGTGCAGGATTTAGTGATGGGCAGCTAGAACCCATCACATGTCTCTCTAGGAGAGATTGTCATGTTTAGGGCTAACTTATATGAGCAGCTCTTGGCTCCACCAAGGAGTGGTGGAAGGGGTTAGATCCCTGCTGGCATTGTGGCCTACAGATAGAACCAGGGCACAGATTGTAGGGATTAGATAGTCTCCCCACCTGGGTTCCACTTAAAGAGGAGTCCCCTGAGGGAGAAGAAAAGCTCTGGGTGGACTGAAGGATACCCCCTCTCTCAAGCTCTATTATTCTGCTAATTTGTGAGTATGTATTGACCCACTAAATGACTGTTCCCTGTATCATTACCTAATTCTCCTTTGTGGATGGTCCTAAATAATTCAGCTCTGGTTAATGTTCGAAGAACCAATGACACTCATTCTTTTGAAATATTACTGTGCAATTACAGTTGCATTACTCACTGTCTCCACAACTGCACCTGAGAATAATACAGTAGGTTCATCTGGAGCACACATATTGGTAATGCTGCTCCATTTACTATAGTCTTATATGAAAATCACATAGCAATTGCTGTTGCAATGGTCGACACCCATTTGTGTTCAAATGTTAGAAATTGCGGGTTTCTGTTTACATAAGTGTGGTTAGTACATGACCCCACTGTCTGAATTAAAATCACATCATCCTAAGTAGCATCTTTATTGCTTAATAGCAGACATGTTTTATCTCAATATGCTCCCACTTTGATATAGTGATTTTAATCAGTGGCATAACAATAGATGGTGTCCACGTGGGACAGCAGGTAGAAGAGGATATAAGGAGGTGGGCTCCACCAAGGAGTATTAGAAGGACAAGTTTTCTGGTGAAATTGTTGCCCAGAGAGAGACTGAATGTGTGGCCATAGAGTTTAGGTAGTTCCATCAGGGTGCCACTCTGAAAGAAGTCCCAAGAGAAGGGTTTTAAGAAAGTTTTAAGATAATTGATTGGCTTCTCTTTGAATATTCTACAGATGTGCATACTTTTCTCACATTGCTATATTATGGGTACATGGTGATATTTGCGATTTGTGTTAATCTATAATCTGATTTCTGGATAAACAAGGTCTGGTTAAATTTTAAAAACCACTTGCACCCATTTCTGTGCAATACTACAGATTGCAGTTTAAATGCCGCTTCAGTTTACCATAGCCTTACATCTAAAAATGAATTCTGAAAGCACCAAGATTTATGTGATGAGACTTTCAGTTTAACCCCCCTATTTTTCTTTTTCTTTCTTTCTTTAAATATTAAAAAAATTAAAGAAACATAGAATTAAAAAAAAACGGATGTGCTGGGTGTTGTGAATGGAAAGAAAATGGGACAAGAAGTAGTAGTATGATGTGCTACCATTCAGTCTATTAGGTACCTAGCTGGTGGTCACCACTATTTTTATAGGGGGAAAATAAATTAGAGCAAGGATACTGAGCGTTGCAGCACTTCCTCTAGCACCTACCCTGATTTTGAATTCTGTTCCTGTGCTTCCCAATTAACTACATTAAACGGACAGTATACGCCTAAAGACCATTTGCTAAAAACTGTGGGGGGTTTTTGCATTAATTTTTTGTTGTCTTTCCCAGTTTTAAAAGTTAAGGAGTGTCCTGGTTCCCAGCAAAGACTTATATTGCTATGTGTGCCACTATCCTATGATTACTACTAGAGAGAAGGCATGGGGCAAATTTAATAAAGGGAGAAGTGGCTAACGCTAGCGAAAATACGAAAAGATTTCATTTTGCCACTTCATCGATTTACTAATGGGTGCTGGCATAAATTTGCTAGCAAAGTGGACCTACTCTAGCGGCGCTACTTCGCATCTTTACGCCAGGCAAAGTTGCAATATGAGGAAGGGACGTAACTATGTTAATTCACTAACTTGCCGATTTTCGCTGGCTTCTTTTACTTTTTATAGGGTGATAAGCTGAAAAAGAGCGAACATTTTTTTAGGGAATTCTCCTTCCCACCTACATTTGATAACATATGGCACCTAAGCTATACTGTGGGCACATGTGTAGGGCATTAGAACACATTTATTAAAGCTCCCTGGCCTTGTGTAGTGTAATGTATTTGCTGCTGCATATACGCCCATTGTACTTTAACTGCACGCCGTATGCTAATTTCCTATCGCTAGCGTAACTTCAAACCGATGATCGTAACATCGCTAGCACAACTTCGCAAACGTTCGGTAACTTGTGCGCAACTTCGGATCTTCGTGAATTTGCACAGCCCTGGCGAAGTGCAGCGAAGGCAACGATGGCGCAACTTCAAAGGTAAATAAATTTGCCCCAGAGGTAGAAGTAGTGTATTGCTCATCTGATCACTGGTTTCCAACAGACAAACATAAAACAAAAAGACCATACGTCCTTAAAAACACAACCCTTTCCAAGTACATTTGTCAATGAGATGAATGTATCAACTTCATATCAAATAAAGATGTGTTTATTGTGTTTTACATCCCTTCACAAAACATGTTCTTCCTCCTTCATCCTCCAAAAATATTCTCCCTGGTTCTCCAGCAACACAATAAATGTTTAGCCTGACTTGTGGTGGATTTCTAATAGGAGAAACAGCACATCACGAGATTATGTGTATTATAAGAAGCCTGAGGCTCTGGAGTGAACATGGAGTTATAAATGTTTATGGTTAGGGTTAAAGCCAGCATCCAGTTCCCCCTGGAGGGTCTATGAATGAATGAGGCTCCAATGAAGCTGCTGATTGTGAGAACATTTTATCATTGCTAAAGACTTTTCATTTTTTAAAAAGAATTCTTCTCATTCGCCAAAAGTGAATGAAGACATACATTTTCCTAAGAACAATTGCTTGCGATAGTGATATAGGCACCACACTGCATGACACAAACCTCCTATGAAATAAGTGGGCTCACACTGCGTGTAGCCTGGGGAAGGTATAAGTGTCGGAACGTTTATAATGGGTATAATCTCAGTAACCCTTCTCTGCCAGAGGCACAAGGAACATAATGCACACAGGCCCCAGTGAATTAAGGCACAACGAGCTATTTCTAGCATCTTTATAATCCCTGCAGAAGTGTCAGTTTCCTTCATTTAGTCTAACAATTATTTTTAATTAATAGATACCGTCTGGGAATATTGCTAATGGTGAGACTTTTTTGCCTTCCGTCTTCTTGATTTAATTTTCACAAAAAAAAAGAAGACATTATTAAAATCTGCTTCCATCCCATTTAACAGCTTCTGTGCCTCCCAAACCATTTATATGTGGGAATAAATGACAGAGCAGTTTAATGTTACTTTAGGTCAGTGTTTGACCCAAGGGTAGTGTTATTTGTGTGGTTTGATTTACTTACTTTTAGGTAAAAAAAAAAAAAAAATCTAATGATAATTGAACTGAATTAAAATGAATGATGAAGACCAACCATAACAACTTGGGGAATTATTTTAAGTTCCAACAGGGCCACTATCAGGAACCACTGGGCCCCATACTAACAGGGTCAGACTAGGCCCATGGGACACCAGGAAAAAACCTGGTTGACCCCACCAACCCAGGCCTGCTCCCCACATTGATCTTGGACATGAGGTGACAGGGGGCCCTAAGGTGACAGCCCCAGTGGGTCCTGTACATCCCAATCTGACACTGTATAATAAATGTACCCCAAGCAGGGCCCAAATTATTAATCATTTGTTCACCTGGAGAACACTGTCAACCTGTAGACTAGGTCCCCAATGAAAACAAGTCCTATAAGTCCCATTATGCTGAAAGCCTTTCCACCATCCACTTCAAGCCTCCTCAAGCTCCCCCCCATTACGACTTCACAACCCATGAATTGTACTTTTACCTCTCTTGGGGTCCCCTCTGCTATGAGGCTTCTTAATGCAGAGCCTCCTGATGGGGCTTTGGGTCTCAGTCAATATGTCAATATGCCCTTGCAGCCTTTCAGTATGTAGAGAAGCAGCAGAAACTCCAGGAAGAATATTCAGTAAGAGAAAAATAAGACCAGTTTAGCTTTTTTTCCCCTCCCAATTAAAAACTGAATGTAGAAAACTCATACAACCGTGTTACTTTATCTCTGATTGGCTGCAGTGAGACCAAAGGTGGCCATATACTGTATGCACAGATTGGGTCAGACAAATTTCAATCATATACGTAAAGACTCATTAAAATCTTTATTCCTTTATTTAATAATTACATTCTAAGCCATCCAGACTGATACAGTGTATCAACTACTGATGCATTTCGTGCCCCATTTCCTGACACTTCCTCTGATGGCTTTGAATATAGTTAATAAATAAAAGAATGACAATATTAATGATCCTGATGATAGCGAGAAGTAACCATTGCCTGAAGGTGGATTGAACAATGAACACTTGACTATCATGGTTGAATTGGTGAGTTTCACACTTTATGCGGTGAAGTTTTGCTGCTATTGGTACAGACAAATTTCTATTGCCCGACCATCTGGGCAGGCACATCAGAAGATCATTTCCAATCGTTCATCCTGTGATGATGTTTTTTGTTTGTAAAGGGGAATTCAGTCATGGAGAACTAGAGGATACTTTAAAAGAAAACCTTAATTCTCCAAGGCTGATTTGCAATCACTTCAGACTTCTGCTGCAGATTGCATTAATATGCAGCTATTGAACATGCACCTAAAACGGTGTGAATGTTAATGAAAGTGCAAGCTGAATACAGCACAGGAGAGACTTTTAGATATTTTGGGTTCCGACCGATTTTTATGGTCCGTTTCTAAAGGTTACAAGCACCTGATGCAAATTTTATATAACAGACAAAATGTTGCATCTTATTGTTCCTCCTGCAGCTGAAAAGAGCAAATCATGAAGGGTTACAACAGGTTACTGCCCAGGCATACATTTCCCAAGTGTTTGCAAATAAACCAAACTGCAAACTTGCTGCAGCCTTGCAAACTTTGTATGCAATTAAACATACTTGAGTGAGGAGCACAAAGTGAGAACAATACCTAGACTACTAGGGAACTTTCCGAACAATAATGAACCAAATTATGAAACTAGTGATGGCAAACCTGTGCAGTTTTGCTAAAAAAATTGCCAATTTACAGTAAAATTCATGAAACAACAAAAAATAATTAATAAGTTTGACGCGCCTTAAATTTATTTTTGTCGTGGTGGATTTTTTGAATTGCAGTTTAGCAAATTAATTTACTTGTGACGAAACACAGAAATTCGCCACAAATTTGTGTCTGGTGAATTTATTCACCCCTCACTATTTATGACCTTTATGAAACCAATTCATCCATTCCCATGGTAGTAATAGGACCACTATCAAACATTGCATGAGACAATCCTATAGATAAGACCACATATATTTTATTTGAACGTCCCAAAAAGTACTTCCCTTTCCCATGAAACCATGAACAGGAGGATACAAGGAGCTCTCTCCACACTATTAAAAATGTGCTAATTAGTAGTAATAAGTAATGGGATATAACCCAAGCATCATTTATAACCACAGTGCTGAATTCAAAAGTTCCAAAGGGTAATAAGGCAGGATTTGAATCAACCACAATGTTCAGTTGTACCAATATTCAATGGTTTTTAAATAGGTGACAATCTTAGACCACGATGCTGGACTGTGCAGCCAAGTTATCTTATAGTTCAACAATGCATGCACAGGAAAAGCATCACAGAATTCAAATGCTCCTTAAAAATCTGTCCCTTATGTCCAATGGTCAGTATAGCTCCTATAAGGAAGCTTACTTAGTCAGAGTTGTTCATAATGTACTTCCAATGGCCAAGTCAGAACTGAACTCAGGACCCTTGCACTGCAATAACTGCTACCCTTTAAAATATTAAGAGTCGTGCTATTTATATAATAGGGGACCTTTTTTTCCTATCAATAGGATCACTGTACCAGAGGCCACCCCTTTAGACTAGAAGAAAAGAACTTTCATTTGAAGCAACGTAGGGGGTTCTTCATAGTCAGGACAGTGAGGTTGTGGAATGCACTGCCGGGTGATGTGATGGCTGATTCTGTTAATGCCTTTAAGAATGGCTTGGATGATTTCTTGGACAAACTTAATATTCAAGGTTATTGTGATACTAAATTCTATAGTTGGTGTATGAGTATACATAGTTTATGTGAGTGTATGGAGGGGTCAGTGTGTGTGTGTATGGATACTGGGTTTCATTTGGAGGGGTTGAACTTAATGGCCTCTGGTCTTTTTTTAACCCAACTTAACTATGTAACTATGTAACGAATAACATAACCAGACATTATTAAGTGAGTCTCTTCAGGAAATACCTTTAAAAGAGATTTAAACCTAACAACATATTTCTGCCTACCGTATATACTCGAGTATAAGCCGAGTTTTTCAGCACCAAAAATGTGCTGAAAAAGTTTACCTCGGCTTCTACTCAAATCATCAAGATCCAGTTGGTGGCAAAATGCAAAACAAAAAAAAAAGCGTGACTGACGGCATTATGTTAAAAACTGTTGAGAAACAGGGGGGTTGGGGGAAGGGGCGAGGCAGGCCAGTCTTCTTAGGCTGAGGATATTGGGCCAGTACACCCCCATTTATTTTTAATATCCAACTACAGTTAAGGGTTTTTTTTTTTTTCCCCAGCAGGGAGCATTAAGTAAGGGCCCGAGATGCTACTGCGCTACAGTGAAATTTTGCCAGTTCAAAGCCTCCGAATAAACGGCAAGCAGTGGTCCAGAGGGAGGGAGGTATTTCTAGTAGAACCTGCCTTGTGAATTCCGGTTATTTTTCCTTAATCCCCCTTTGTACCTCAGATTAGGGATGTAGCGAACGTCGGAAAAAAAGTTCGCGAACATATTCGCGAACTTGCGCAAAAATGCGAGCGGTTCGCGAACGGTTCGCGAACCCCATAGACTTCAATGGGAAGGCGAACTTTAACATCTAAAAAAGACATTTCTGGCCAGAAAAATGATTTTAAAGTTGTTTAAAGGGTGCAACGACCTGGACAGTGGCATGCCAGAGGGGGATCAAGGGCAAAAATGTATCTGAAAAATCTGCCTGTGTGTGCTTGGAAGAGATAGTGTAGGGGGAGAGCTGTTAGTGATTTCAGGGACAGATGATAGTAAGTTTGCTGGCTAGTAATCTGCTTGATACTGCTCTGTATTGGAACAAAAAAATAAATAAAAGCAGTCCTTACAAGGACTACTGTTATTGCAGCAGTCAGCAGATGAGATCAGAAGTAGGACAGCTGCCCACTGCAGCTACATACAGAGCACTGCAGTAGAAGGTAGATTACTAGCCAGCAAAGCTACCTAAGCTTAAATGTCCCTCAAACCCCTGCAGACTTCTGTCCCTCCAATAACAGAGCAGTATCAAAACGATTACTAGCCAGCAAACTTTCAACTGTCCCTGAAATCACTAACAGGCAGCAGCTCTCTCCCTACACTATCTCTTCAGCACACACAGGCAGAGTGAAAAAAAGCTGCAGGGCTTCGGTTTTTATAGGGAAGGGGAGTGGTCCAGGGGAGAGCTTCCTGATTGGCTGCCATGTACCTGCTGGTCTGGGGTGAGAGGGCAAAAAAAAGCGCCAACAATGGCGAACCCAAAATGGCGAACGTCGCGCGACGTTCGCGAACTTCCAGCGAGCGCGAACACCCGATGTTCGCGCGAACAAGTTCGCCGGCGAACAGTTCGCGCCATCTCTACCTCAGATGTGTCTTCAATGTGTTTGTATGGAGCGTAATTCTAAGGTTATAGACCCGGGCCTTACATCAACCCCGCCTGGTGTCACCCTAACTTCTACGGGCCTATCCATACATACTGTAGAGGGGACAAAACTTCAGTGCTTTTGTTCAGGATGTTGTTTCCACTCTGAGAATGTTGTGTGTTTTGTTTTTCTACTGAACTGTAATCCTATATATGTGTATCTTTCCGATCCCCTTGCTGCATCACATGATGCTGTGTGTTGTTTGGGGGTGGGAGAGCTGTAGCCGCTCTGTGCTTTATTGCTGTTGGCACACGCAGCAGCTCCAGAAATCCTGCTTTGTTAAAATGTACTTCAGCTCAGTACAGTGGCATCGGCAACGGATGTGTCCTAGCACTGCTAGAAAGGCAACATTCTGAGGTGTTTTCCTGTGCTAATGTATAATTGTCTTATTTGTCATGAAGCTTATTCACTACTGGTCAGCCTTTATCTCCCCTCAGTTTCAGTTTTCTAATAGGGCAATATAATATGCCATGTAATTGGCCATGTCCTAAAATGCATTTCTCACCCCTAGGCTTATACTCGAGTCAATAAATGTTCCCAGTTTTCTTAGGTAAATTTAGGTACCTCGGCTTATACTCGGGTGGGCTTATGCTCAAGTATATACGGTAATTGCAATTGCAGCTGAAAGTGGGTTTTGTCTGCCCCTTTATGCGCAGGGGCGCAGATCAGCAGGCTTCTGCAGCATTATTTCATAAGGAAGAACCATTGGGGCAGAGAATAAAAAAGAACACACAGATTCTGCTTTTATTTGGAATTACCTTTAAAAACAACTTTAATGTGGAATACGTTAATATTGGAACGTTCTTTCATTAGGCAAAATGTTATTTGGGGGTTGCAGTGTCTGCTTACAGGTATGATTTAGCATCTCCAGAGTTTTTTGTTGTTTTCGCTGTTTTCTGAAGAAGTAACGCATGAGACAAAAGATTTTTTAACCCATAATCTCAAATTTGGTATTTGTGCAGTGCCCGCATTCATTTCTCTATGATTGCAGAAATCACATCAGAATAATAAACCTGGGTATATCACATGGGATGAGACTAAGTTGTAGTAAAATGCTGAGCTGGCTTTGCCGGAGGTCACAAAAGCCAAATTTTAATAACAATGTTCTCTAAGCATGGGCAGTAGAAGAGACAACAAAGGCAATTTTAAGCACTAAGAAATGCGTTATTCGCACTCCCAGCTTTGAAACATTTGGAAAACCAAATAAACACATCCATCTTTTAAGAAATAAAGGGATCTTATAGGAGTCCAACAAGGCATCCTGCTTTAAAAATTGCTTTCTGGCATTTACCTGTATTTTGTCTTTAAAGTGGAGCTATTTTCCTATAATCTATTCTAGGCACTAATCCAGTGCAGGTTTCATCTAGGATTGCACAGAGTTCATTGTTTAGAGTTAGTCCAACTAAATCTGACTTTGGAGCTAATCATGTTTAGGTCAGTCCCAGGCTAATATATATATATATATATATATATATATATCCATATATAAGTCCAAAGTAGTTCAGCACTAGTGATGGGCTAATTTGGGCTAATTTGGGCAAATTCACGAATTTCCCGCAAAATTTGCGATACAACCAAAAATTTGCGAAACATTGCCGCCGTCTAGTTTTTGACACCGGCGTCCATTTTTTGGAATTTTCACAGCAGTTTTGCGAATCGCGCAAATTCGCCATGAATTTGCGCCTGCCGAATAAATTCGCCCATCACTATTCAGCACACCAAAAACGTGTATAAATGATTCAAATTACCTTGGTGCTGTCCACTGCAGCTGAATTTGGAAAAAAGGTCCAAGGAGATGAGGAGTTTATGAAAAGTTAAAAAGTCATAATCTTTATTAGAAACGTATTAAAAAGCAGGTCGACTTTTCGGTCTGTGTCTAAGACCTTTCTCAAGACTTGTCACACAAACAAAACATATTGTTGTTCTTGTGTAATTACACATACAGTATAGTGTTGCTTTAGTAATCACAAATTCAGGATAGTGTTGCACTTGTAATCACACATTCAGCACAGTGTTGCTTTAGTAATCACACATACAGTCTACTGTTGCACTAGAAAGGACTGCACGCTTACTTTGGATATTCAATTTCCATTTATATTAATAAGTTCCTCTGCTGCAGGAGAGACAGAAAGTCTGTGTCCTGTGGGATCTATAGGACCCACTTTTTTATAAGTGGGTCTATAAGGTATATCGAATACAGTGGTTTTATTTTTTATGGTCTTAAAAACAGGGGTAAATATTGTTTATTTAGAAAAATTTGAGATTATTTACAGGTAGGGGTACAGATTTGTGCCAAGGGACCGTACAAACTATTTTAAATATTAGTCAAATGAATAGGGCTTAACATACTTTTTGCCTATTGTTTTACTTAGGAAATATCTATGTTTTTGTTAAATCCTGCACTAAACAGGGCAAAATCCTAAATTGAAAGTAATCCTATTCTGCTTCCAGTGTTTCTGAAAAATCATAAAAAACCCTCTGTATAATGAGACAGTCCTTATCTTACAATCTAACAGGGTGCCACTGAGGGAATGGAAGGGTTTGTTAATACAGAGGGCCTTTCAATGTATTGTTTGTATGTTAAAACAAATAACAAACGCTCCTCAAGGGAGAAGTTGGTCAAGAGATTAAGTGGTCGGCCTCATGGTGGACTCCTCCCTAACTTTTAGGTATATATTTCATGGCTACACGATACCATTGCAGTTTGTCATTTGAAACCAAAAGAAATGTTAGCTTGCCATAAAATGCAATGGTATAAAGGGATTGAGATGCATTTTAACTGTACAGAGCAGCAGTAGAAGCAGAAGAATTAGGCTGTTAATTTAGCCTGGTTGTGATGGAAATGTCTTCTCCTGTAGGAGCCATGTAGTTCAATGAAATGTATGTCTTCAGTTTCACTGAAGAATTTTCCCAAAAGGACAGAAACACTCAAAAGCAAATATGTTGCATAAACCACCATTGCCACCTCCTGATATTAAAGGAGAAGTAAAGCTATGGAAGCATTTTATTGCCAATAGATTAGCTACAACAGTGGAACTTAGAATGCTATATTTATTCTGTAGAATGTTTTACCATACCTGAGTAAATAGCTCTAGAAACTCTCTGTTTGTTTAGGATAGGAGCTGCAGTATTAACATGGTGTGACATCACTTCCTGCCTAAGTCTCTCCTTGCTCTGGGCTCAGATTACAGTAGAGAAGGGAGGGGGGCGGGGAAAGAGGAGCAAACTGAGCATGCTCTTGCCCAGGGCAATGAGGTTTAAGCTGAAGGCAGGAAGTCTGATTCAGAAGCCCATGTGTACACTATAGAAGGAAAGAAATGCAGTGTTTCTTTTGACAGAGGACACAGAGCAGCACTACTTTTGGGGTTTACTGGTATATTTAGATGGACCTTTCTGATAAGGCTTACTTAGTTTTAACTTTTCCTTCTCCTTTAACAGATGAAAGTAAAAAGAAGGCAGCTTTGTATGAGTCACAGCAAATGTTCTCTCCCCAGCATGCCTCAGCATCTCAGGTGTAAGCACACTCTTCCCAGCACGTTGGCTTTCTCCGGCAGAACCTTAGCTGCTAATGACTGTTGTTGATCTAGCACACAAAGTTTGTTTTGCATTTCCCTCTAATGCCCTCGTTAATGAAATGTGAAAGACGACATTGCCAATAAAGAACAATTAGGTCTGCAAATGCCTTTAATGAACAAATTCGCTCCCGAAATAATAAACTGGCTAACAGATTGCAAGAAATAATTTCCGAAATTGCGGACCTCTGGGAAAATGATGATAGAGTAAATTAGGTTTGATGGCCAGAATATGTTGTAGTAATTTAAAGAGATTGACCCTTACATTGCTGGGTTACGAGACAATGCTTTAGAAGAACATTCTTTTAATGCTGACATGAAGAATAAAATCATTTCCTACCAATTCCACCAAGCCACCCACCCCTTTTCCTCCATAAATTCTGAGAGAGCAAAAACATTTAGCATGTTTATTATTCATACATATTCTATAGTTTGGAGCGTCTGCATTTATTTGAAAGCAAATAGAAGACCTGTGATTGGCTAATTCAGGTGTCTATATAAGATATGTCAACAGTGTTATGTTAATTCTGTTGGAGGAGCCAAATTTTCCATTTAAAAAACAGAGATTCTGTTCTTAAAGTTACCAAGAGAGGCTTTTTGGCCCAACTGTGTTATGCTCAACAATCTTTTATTTTATGAAGACTGAGATTTATGTTATATGCTGAGTAAATCATGTTCTCTGAGCTGTAGAGGCAAAGAAAAAAAAAATAAATGTACAGGTACCTTCTATAACAAAAGCTTACTGTCCCTGGTCCGTGTACTGCTTGTACTGTCTATGATGCAAATCTTGACTCATTCCAAGAGCGTACGCTTAGTTCAACAGAAACAGAATGGACTGGTCACAGATGGTACGGAGAGATACAGCATGCTCAGTTAGGGGGCATGTAGAATATAGAGCACAGTTAGCAAGGCATGACCGGGAGGGATGCTAGAGTAAGGACATTGTGATTTTTTAACCTGTTGACTTACAATTAGGGATTTTAGTATTCTAGGAAGGAATCCTCCACCAATGATTAAGCCAAATCTAGAATGGAATCCTAAACCTAATTTGTATATTGCAACTAAAAACAACAATGACTTCCAGTCTAAAGTCATATGATAATTAAAGGGAATGGCAACCCACAAAATATTTTTTTTGCCTAATAAAAGAAAACATAATTCTAAGAAACTTTGCAATATACATTCATTACATGTTTTCTGTGGTTTTTCAGTTACTTGCATTGATATTGCTATTAAAAGCAGTGTTTTTCCCTTTCTTTTCTCTGCCCTGGTGGCTCAGACTGTTGGAACAATGTAAGACAAGTAGTGATGGGTGAATGTGCACCGTTTCACCGAAAAATTCACGAAATGGTGAAAAATTTGTGAAACCGCGCCGGCGTCTAGTTTTTTGACAAATTTTTACCAGTGAATTTTCGCACCCGTTTCACAAATTTATTTGCCGGCAGCGAATCGCGCAAATTTGCCCCAAATTCGCGCCTGGCGAATAAATTCGCCCATCACTAAAGACAAGGCAGCTGATTACCAGATCCTAGTCCTTTCTAAAACTTTTCTAACACTTTTGCAACATTGTTTAAAAAGTAACAACCAGGAGTTAAGCAAATTACTCACTATTAAGCACTAAATATTGTTATTAAATTTATATCGGCAAGTTGCTTAGAATTATGTTTTCTTTTATTAGGCAAATTTTTATTTTGGGGTTGACTTTAAGACTCAGATTTGAAAAGACAGAAAAAGGATCCGAATTTGGCCAATTCTTGGTGCATGGGATGCTGAGAGAATAACAATTATTATTATTATTAGCATGTATTTGATAGCGCCAACATATTGCGCAGCACTGTAAAATAAATGTGTTTATACAAAGAAATTGCATAAATTACACACATACAACATACAGAGTTACATACATCGTGACCAATCCCGATACAAAAGGTGAGGCAGGCCCTGAGCAAAAGAGCTGACAGTCTAAAGTTGGACAGACTGTGGGAGAGAATTCCAGAGGAGGAGTGCAGCCCTTGCAAAGTCTTGAATGCGAGCATGTGAGGAGGCAATGAGCTATATAATAGGTCAGATTAAGTGATATGCTAAATTTTTCGCCAAGGTTTCGTTGTGAAAAAAACGCCCATAGACACTAGGTAAAAATAAAGGTTGCATGTCAAAAATATTGTATTGAAAGAGTTTCCCATAGACTTCAATGCATTTTGGAGAAATTTTAGCTGTTTTGCAAATTGTCGATGAAGCTAAACGTGTCATATTCACCCATCACTACTCAGATTCATGTTAAAGTTGTGGGGGAAGAGGAGCAATGACTATTTTGCCAATGAGTTGGAAGTGAAAATATTCTGGCATTGTCACAACTGAAATTCTGGTTTCAATAATAAGTTAACACCCAAGATTAGGCCTTTATTCATAAACGAGTGTCTACTTTAGCCAGAGATTTTTTTTTTGTGCACAAAACATTGTGGCAAAATTTTGATGTTTAGTTAAAATATTCACTGATATCAAAATGCTGAATTTCACCACAAATCCATGCCCATTACTACTGCTTAGTTGTTCTGGTATATTATATATTAAAGGAGAAGGAAAGTTGGTATTTACTTGGAGGTGCCAAAAGTTAGGAACCCCCAAGTGATGATTTATAACCCCCTGACATCCCAGGCCAGTGCCAGAAAATGGCACCAACCCGGGGTTATTCCAGTGAGCACCACAAATCGATCGTCTTCCTCCTTGGTGTGCATGCGCAGTAGAGCGAAAAGCTGAACTTCAACTAAGAAGTCGGCTATTTTGTTCTACTGTGCATGCATCGGCCCTGGGATATTTGAAGAAAGAAGAAGAAGTAAGCTGATCAATCGTGGTGCGTGCTGGAAGACTGGTTCAATTTTCTCCTGATAGGAGCACTGAGCCGGGGTTTCAGGTAAGTATATACAATCACTTGGGGTTACCAACTTTTGGCCCCTCCTAAGTAAATGGAATTTGCCCTGGGATAATATGTGTAGCAAATGTCACTTCCTAAACTCTGCTCTTTAGCCATGTCTTTCTCTAGGTTTCCCTTACCATAAACCACCAGAATCCACTGAGTTAAGAACTTCCCCAACTGTTCAGAACCCATAATTCACCCTTTGCAAGGCAAATTGGAGCTTTATGCTTTATTAGACCTATTTTCCAGCAAAGCCAGTCCATATGTTTGTCCATATGTTTGTCATTCTGTAGCAGCCTTTGCTATTTGTACACTTTAACAAGGTTCTAATCTTCCTTGACATATTTATTCTGGATATTTTTTTTTTTTATTGCGAGAAGAGAGTGTGAGAGAAAGAAAGCCTTAAGTGTAATTGAGGGGCTGAATGTTTGCTTGAAACAAGCTTCTAATTCCCATCTTCAAATATTCAATAGTCCTTAGAAAATAACTGTAATAATGTGCTTTTTCCCCTTCTCTCCTGCACAAGATTGCCGCTGATGAGAGAGAAAAAAGCCTCGCTGCCTGGAAGCTGCTCCACTTAATGCCTCAAACAGACAGCGAGGGTCGGACGTGTTAAATGTTGCTTATGTATAGAAATCAGATCATAGTTACCTGTAAAAAACATAAAGATCTGTTTCCTTGCACTGTTTTAATTAAGAATATTTCCTTATTTTCTGTTCAAGCCTAATCATTAGAACAGTAGTGTTTCTCCCAAAGCCTGGCTTCATCAATATTCCACAAGCATGGAGTAAATCCACAGCAGCAGAATTCCTCTGAGCTATTGTATTGATTCCCACAAATCCAAACTCGAATTAGACATTGCATGTGTGAATTGTATTTTACACCACCCAAAGCCACAACCACACGCAGTAGTATACGTCATTAATTTACACCACCAACATGGCGTCTGTTTTTTGTGCAACCACTTTAAACAATCCACAGCTTGATAAGTATGTTGTCGTCTACTCAGCGATCTATTGATTTTTTTTTTAATATTATTTTATAGTCCAGGATATATACTCAATGCAAGATTTATTCATCTTCTCTGAAACACAAAAAAAAATAATTTCTTAAGATAAAACTGTACAGAAAACGGAGCAACTAGCCCTTCTGTATTAATCCCCAGCCAGAACTATCAATGTTTCCCTCAACATTGCTGGGAATGATCTTTGGGTCTCTGTTTCATTGCAGGACCATAGCGTCTGTGGGCAGGTCAAAGTTCTACTCACTGGGGTTGCCCCCAGCCTCTTCCTTTGCACACACAGCATTTTCTGATGAATCCCTCTCATTACCCTCAATCAGCCTTTGATATAGGCCAGTGCATTTCAACCTCTCCCTCAAGAAAATCCTCACAGGATAGGATTTCAAGATATCCTTGTTTTACCTTTTTGTGAAATATTTGAAAGACAAGCATAGACTCTTTTATATAGATTAATGCTGGGTAAATTCCAACTGCACACAACCAGATGAAGGGGTAAAGCCTAACATCAAGGGATAATCCTGTGTGCAGTAAAAACTTTCTTCTTTCTACTATCACTGTTTAATAGGTGGATCCCATATTGTCATCTTAGGCTGTCGGCTGTTGGCACATGGTCTGGAGGCTTCACTGCTCTTTGCAGGCTGAGAGAATCAAAGCCACTCCGTGACCCTGCTCTATTAACCTTCAACCTGTATGTACACACATGCAGCGGAGGTCAACCCAGAGAGGCCTCATTTTGCGTATTTGGGCTGACTTCAGCTTCTGCGCAACTGCTCATTCACCTCTCTCAGCCTGCAAAAATACTTGCACTGGGCTGTTGTAGATATAACAGGAGACTGGATCAGGAGCCAGACTATATAATTATTGCACACTAAAAAGCAGAGAGGTTTGTACAGATAAGTAATCTATGCGTCTGCCCATGTGCATATTATCTTATGACATGTTGGTAAACATATTTAGCCAATTAAAGCAAGACCCAGAGGTTGATGAGACAAATAAATCTTTGCAGGTTCAACTTTGCAAATACTATAACGCTGCCATAGACGCTAAGATAAAGTCATTTGGGTCGAAGGGTCGTATGATATTTGGACTGTACCATGGCGTTTGGTCGTTTAGTTGATCAGACAGGTTAGAAGATTTCAGTTGGCTAATAATCATTTCTCTATGGATATCAAGGGGTGATTGTCAATACTATTTGTCGGACATAACTTTCGTAAAAGTTACTCTTCATGTGCCATGTCTGTCTCTTAGGGCGCAAGCGCGTCTCGTCCCCTTTATGGGGGACGCAAAGGCGCCCGATGGCGCAAAATTCAAAGGGTATTTAAAGGGACTTCATTCATTCTTGCATTGCTCGTTATAGGAGTTTGTTCCTGGTGCTGTTAGCATTGCTATTCTGTATATCTGATCTTGTTTCCTGTTTTGACCCCTGCCTGGCTATTCGACGATCCTGACTTCTGTAATCCAACCCTTGCCTGTTATCTGACTCCAATACTGCTAAATCCCTTCTGATTAGTGATGGGCGAATTTGCGCTGTTTCGCTTCGCCGAAAAATTCGCGAAACGGCGAAAAATTCACGAAACGGCGCCGGCGTCTCGTTTTTGACGCCGGCGCCCGTTTTTGACGCCGGCGCCCGTTTTTTCGACGCCGGCGTCCATTTTTGACGCCGGCGCCCGTTTTTTCGACGCCGGCGTCCATTTTTCGAAAAAAAAATTTTGACGCCGGCGAATTTTTGACGCGAATTTTCGCAGGAGTTTCGCGAATTTATTTGCTGGCGGCGAATCGCGCAAATTCGCCGCGAATTCGCACCTGGCGAATAAATTCGCCCATCACTACTTCTGATTGATCACCCGGGTTGAACCTTGCCTGTCTGACTACATTTGCTCTCTGCCTGCCCCAACCCGGCCTGATTTGACTACGATCCTGTCCTACGTTTTGTACTGTGACCTTCTGCCCAAAGACTTTGCAAACTGTTGTGCCTCTTTGCTTTGTCAGAACCCTTCGCCTTGCACCTCTCGTTTTAAGACCTGGCGGCATCTGAGTAGCTGAGGGCTTCTCCCAAGGCCAAAGGTGGCTGCTACAGGCAGAAACACAAGCCGAGACCAGGGTGCTTGGCATCGGTTCTGACTTCAGGGTGCCAACTGTCACATTATACAGATATTGACCTATATGAACAGTTTAGCCCACCATGTATATAGAGAACTTAATGATCTGCCAAGGTCTAGCCAGATTAAATTTTCCATTCACAACCTTGCTCCCAAGAAATGCCAGTATCCTTTTTATTATTTAATACACATATAAAGTTAATTAAAGAGTCTTGTTCACACTAATTGCCATTCTATTTCCAATCCAATAAAATAGCATGACTTTTCTTGACATTGGAGTAATCTGACTATGGAATCTAACTCAGCCTGTTAGGTCTCAGGATGCAAGAACTATTACCAAAATGTCAAGAGACTTTGGGATGTTGGATGTTGGTTGGTTTTTACCAGATGTTGGTAGTTTGAGAAAGTCTAGTGTGTAGAGAAGGCTTTACTTTCCATAGTGCCAAGGACTTTATTTTGTAACATGCCCGATTGTGCAGCTGTTAATAACCCAAAGCATGGATCAATTTATTGCAGCTTCAATAGTGAAAAGATGTGTCTGATATTCTTGTGGGTCAATAAACCAGGGCACATTTTTGTTTTAACAAAACCACCCCTTGTTCCACACAATACTTGCATGGAAGTGGTCTCCGTAGCAGAGAAAACTAGAAAGCACTCTATGTAAAATACCCTGCTAATTATGTTTCTACAATTTCCTACTTGACACACGTCTGGTTTTAATTCAGCATCTAACAGATTTCTGTTGTTTCAGATTTGAGGTCAGCTTTATGCAAGAACTTTGAGAAGAAAATTCCAAGCAATAAAGTATAATTTTGAACATAGAGTCACGGATGATTTCTAGCCGACTACATGCCAGATGGGTTTAATATACTGTGCTAAATCAGCTTCATTATTACTTTAGATAATTAAAACACATCACACATCCATACACTCTGGAGAACAGTTGTCCTGCTTGAAATTCTTCTGTAGCTTGAACATATCGCCAGTTGTATTATTTCATTATTTCTCCATTTTTTTTTCTCTCCCCCAGATTTTCTCAGTTTTACAATGTTTGTTTTTTTTCTTCCTCCGGTATCCAATAATGAACTTGTCTGTCAAATAGTTTATATACTGATTGATCTGATTCTATACCAGAGCTTTGGCACCTGTCTCACTTAGATTACAGCTATCAGCAGGGGCTGTACAAACCTCTCTGCTTTCATCCCTCGTGCCTCAGCAATCTCCTTCCACGTGAATCAGCTGTAAATGTGGCAGAATTCCTACAGCTATAGCTCCATCCAAACAGAAAAGTTTGTTCTGTTACACAAGTCCTCTATTTCTGTGCTCTTAGGGGAACTATGAAATGCACATCTGTCCGTCAAAGTTGACTAATCACTTTAATCCTATTAGTGAGAATGAAGTCAAATTTATATAGGAGGAGGGTTCAAATTGTCATTTTATTTACACTTGGGCAACCTTGTCACCCTCAACAATTGCTCTAAAGGCCAATAATTACTTTGGATGACTACTGGATGATTTTTTTGCTTTTCTGTATATATTGAATAACCTTCCATAAAACTAAGTTATTCTGTTTCCTGGCAGTAGATCTTCTAATTGTAAGGGAGAAAGAACCCTAAAATATAGACAGCCTTCCTGACTATATTCTGCATTCCAGAAATAGGGGAGGAGCCT
The DNA here is from genome assembly GCA_038501925.1 of Xenopus petersii. NCBI lineage: Eukaryota > Metazoa > Chordata > Amphibia > Anura > Pipidae > Xenopus > Xenopus petersii. The sequence continues at coordinate 107,774,930 of CM076677.1, forward strand.
TGAATGGGAAAGAAAGAGGGGAGGTCATTGCTTTTCCTGCATTGGGAGGTGGAGGTAGGGTCTCTCTCTTCCAGTTGCACGCCTTAAAGGGATCCTGTCATCGGAAAATGTGTTTTTTTCAAAACGCATCAGTTAAAAGTGCTACTCCAGCAGAATTCTGCACTGAAATCCATTTCTCAAAAGAGCAAACTGATTTTTTTATATTCAATTTTGAAATCTGACATGGGGCTAGACATATTGTCAATTTCCCAGCTGCCCCAGTCATGTGACTTGTGCCTGCACTTTAGGAGAGAAATGCTTTCTGGCAGGCTGCTGTTTTTCATTCTCAATGTAACTGAATGTGTCTCAGTGAGACATGGGTTTTTACTATTGAGTGTTGTTCTTAGATCTACCAGGCAGCTGTTATCATGTGTTAGGGAGCTGTTATCTGGTTACCTTCCCATTGTTCTTTTGTTTGGCTGCTGGGGGGAAAAGGGAGGGGTGATATCCCTCCAACTTGTAGTACAGCAGTAAAGAGTGATTGAAGTCTATCAGATCACAAGTCACATGACTTGGGGCAGCTGGGAAATTGTCAATATGTCTAGCCCCATGTCAGATTTCAAAATTGAATATAAAAAAATCTGTTTGCTCTTTTGAGAAATGGATTTCAGTGCAGAATTCTGCTGGAGCAGCACTATTAACTGATTAATTTTGAAAAAAAAATGTTTTTCCCATGACAGTATCCCTTTAAGGATTAATTATTATTCTTAAGGCACTGTTTTTTATTTTATTTCACCATATTATGGTTTGGTGGTGGAATACATGTGAAACTATAGTGTTATGTATGAGTTTAAATGCCAGTTTACTAGGTGGGTAATGGTTTCCTCTGTGGGTTTGAATTCCAGGATATATGGGTTATGGTCCTACCCATTGGTGGCTGGCACAACAGGTAGCCTATTATGAGTTAATGAAAGATTGGCATGTATTCTTAAAGGGCATGTAAAGTCTAAAATAGTATAAGGCTAGAAATTCTGTATTTTATATACTAATATAAACATGAACTTACTGCACCACAAGCCTAATCAAACAAATAATTTATGCTTTCAAAGTTGGCCACAGGGGGTCACCATTTTGTAACTTTGTTAAACATCTTTTAAAGACTAAGACTGTGCATACGCTCAGTGTGGTCTGGGCTGCTTAGGGATCGTCATAAACAAAGTTGCTTGAGTTCTGCATGGCTGGGAAGTAAGGCGGGGTCTCCCCCTGCTGTTCATAAGTATGATTGTTTCCCTGCTCAGCAGTTAGGGACCGTCTGACATTTCCTATCCACAGCAGTAAATGAAGGGAGAATTTTACTGCATACAGTCAGGTTTCTTATAAAAACGGTACATATTTTTTAATTAAAGTATAATGGAGATAGGTTTCTTTTTCATTAAAGAAAGTAAAAATGGGATTTTATTTTTTTGCCTTTACATGCCCTTTAAGAATATTTTTTTCTTATTTTGAGAGTTATATTGGTTATAAATATGTTCTTATAATGTTCATGTAGCAATTTGTACATTTGCTAATACAATCTTTGGTCATTTTCATTCCATACAGTGTGGTTTATTTGTCCCTTGTAGTAATGGGCGAATTTATTCGCCAGGCGCATATTTGCGGCGAATTTGTACGATTCGCCACCGGCGAATAAATTCGCAAAAAGGGCGTGACAATTCGCTGACGAAAGTTCGCCGGCGTAAAAAAAAAATTGTCGCTGGTGTCCAAAAAAACGGACGCCGGCGTTAAAAACGGGCGTCAGTGTAAAAAAAACACACGTCGGCATAAAAAAACGGACGCCAGCATCAAAAACGAGACGCCGGCGCAGTTTCGCAAATTCGCCCATCACTAGTCCCTTGAGCTGGAAGAAAGTAGGTTATGCCAGAAGTGGGAAGGTTGTCAGGAGCAGTTAACTTGACAATGCCAATGATGAGGGTAGAGTGGATTGGAGCATGACTTGGAATTTCTTGGTGTGCCCTGGATGACTGTGGCCCAATTGTCTTTAATTTCAAATTGGAATTGTTAGATCACAGGATCATGACCAATACAGATAGCCCTTCTATTTCTATTTGTTATGGAATCAGATGCAAAACTCTCTACTGCTCTTATGCCTTTAACTATCCATTCAACTGGCCTCACAAATGCAGAATGCTGGGCAAAGAGCACAATGCCGAAGGTAAATGCACATCAGTTAGTTACAAAGAGCCGCTTAGTTCTGTAAATATTGGAACTGCAGCAGCTTGATGGATGATCCATGTGAAATGCGTTTCTGTCCGCAATTTATTTCATAAACCCTGTTATTTAATGATATGCCAAAAGAATACAGATAGGGTTCTGAACCACTCACTGGGATGAAAAGGTCTAAGTTTACAGCATGAAGAGTAATGTCTTAATTAGAACTCTGCTTTCTACACACTTTCCCACCCTCCACTCCTCACCACCTACTCCTGACCTTTTCCTTGTAGAAATAAGAAATTGCTGAGATCGTTCCTCTCTTATTTTGCAGATGGTCCCTCTCCCCCTTGCATGTATTTGGTTTTAACACTCTCTTTTTAACTTGAGAATTTTTTTCACCTACTGTTTTATTTTCATTTTTTGTCATAATTTTTTTCTCCTCCCGTGCACAGCAGGAGGTTAAATAAAGGGCAGGGGAAAAGAGATCAAAATGTGCTGGGCTCAGGTGACAGATAAGGGACAGTGACAGCAAATCAGTCATGGTGGAATGAACAAACAGGACAAAGAAAATGGGCTGTGACCAGCTTAGGTGACATGAAGTGCAGAAGCCACGGTTTGTGCATAGAGACAAAGTTTGTCAGAGGAAACAAAGAGCTGAAGGCGATAATGATGATAATGGTATGGGTTTATTCATGCAACACTAACCGAACATAAATTGCTCTCACAATGGAACCAGCCTGGTCTTAAACTGAAGACCATAAGGCTCAATTAGTTCATTAAAATGACAAGTTGAGAGGACATCTATATGCAAGTCTCAGATGTGACAAAAAGTTGAGAGCACACCTACAGTATATGCAAGTTTGAGATGTAAATGTCTGTAGAGCACCAGATTTATATGCTTATGTACAAGTGATCAGGTTAAGAGACCACTCATATGCAAGTCTCATATGTATGGCAACAAGTTGAACAGGAACCTATATGGAAGTGTCAGATATGAGAACAAGTTGAGAGGATAACTTTATGCAAGTGTCAGATGTGACAACAAGTTGAGAGGGTACCTATATGCAAGGGTCAGATGTGAAAACAAATTAAGAGGAGTGTTGAGAGAAGATTCTGTAGGGCACCAAGCTTTATGTGAATATAAACAAAATGATTGGGGTTCCACAAAAATCATTAAAGTAGTGTCCATACAATTTAGTGTTATCCAGCTCATTGGCCTATTTATTGAACAGTAATTATGTTGCATGCTTAGGCCACATAACATTCATTTGTTTGTACATATAGCCTGTACCCATGTTAACCAAACAGGTGGATTACATTTAGTTTTGATGTCATTATGATTATGTAATAATGGCCTATTAAAGTGATATGATCCAAATGTCTACATAAAGTTGGCTCTACCTGTGTGAGCACACACTGTCCAAGGATATATGAATAGAACAAGCCTCATACATTTGACTGGGGGTTCAAGCAACGTAGCTTAACACTCCCATCATCCTCACCTATCTGGAGCAAGCACAGTTTTGTGGGTTAAAAATGAATAAACGTTCAATTTCGAGCCATTGATTCAGCTCTCACACACAACACATTCAGCTGATTTTAGTAATAACATTTCAGTGAAAACATGCAAAGTCTCGCTTTTTCTGCTGAAATCAGCTAAGTGCATACATGCCGAAACAGGCTTAATGGTTCTTTATGAAAAAAAATGGAGGCTACTGCTCACGTAGGGGCTGATTTTAGGCCTGCATATTTCAGCAGACCTGATTTTAGTCCCTGTGTGTCATTATCCTAAAGGTATAATCACTGGGTGGTACCAAAATGCTAGGCAATCCCCAGTGATTAGAATCATACAATATACCATTTTTACTTTCTTTAATGAAAAAGAAACCTATCTCCAATATACTTTAATTAGAAATTGTGTACCGTTTTTATAAGAAACCTGACTGTATGCAGTGAAATTCTCCCTTCATTTACTGCTGTGGATAGGAATTGTCAGATGGTCCCTAACTGCTGAGCAGGGAAACAATCATACTTATGAACAGGAGGGGGAGCCCCCGCCTTACGTCCCAGCCATGCAGAACTCAAGCAGCTTTGTTTATGACAATCCCTAAGCAGCCCAGACCACACTGAGCATGTGCACAGTCTTAGTCTTTAAAAGATGTTTAACAAAGTTACAAAATGGTGACCCCCTGTGGCCAACTTTGAAAGCATAAATTATTTGTTTGATTAGGCTTGTGGTGCAGTAAGTTCATGTTTATATTAGTATATAAAATACAGAATTTCTAGCCTTATACTATTTTAGACTTTACATGCCCTTTAAGAATACGTGCCAATCTTTCATTAACTCATAATAGGCTACCTGTTGGGAGCCCCCGCCTTACTTCCCAGCCATGCAGAACTCAAGCAGCTTTGTTTATGACGATCCCTAAGCAGACCAGACCACACTGAGCATGTGCACAGTCTTAGTCTTTAGTGATGGGCGAATTTGCGCGAAACTGCCAAAAATTCGCGAATTTTGTGCGAATTCCGCGAAACGGCGGAAAATTCGCGAAACAGCGCCGGCGTCTCGTTTTTGACGCCGGCGCCCGTTTTTGACGCCGGCGTCCATTTTTTTCGAAAAATTTTTTTTGACTCCGGCGATTTTGACGCAAATTTTCGCGGGAGTTTCGCGAATTTATTCGCTGGCGGCGAATCGCGCAAATTCGCCGCAAATTCGCGCCTGGCGAATAAATTCGCCCATCACTATTAGTCTTGCAAGATGTTTATGTTTTTTTGTTTGATTGGACTTGTGGTGCAGTAAGTTTATGTTTAGTATACAAAATACAGCATTTCTAGCCTTATTCTATTTTAGACTTTACATGCCCTTAGTCCGGTAGATGCTCCTGTTTGCAGTAAACTGCAACAGCCCTGGGTCCTTCTGTAGAACTTCATTCGTCTTCCTCTTCTGTCTTTTCTTCAGGCCTGGGCAGGCAGGTGTCTGCTGCAGGTTTAAGAAAACAGGAGCACCAGCCTTGGATATTAGGTAAGTGATTATGATAAATAACAATTTTGCCATCCCCTAGTGATTCTACCTTTTTGTTCTCTTTATGTTTAACCATATTGAGGGGCAGAATTGTAGCAAACATGACTAATGCTCAATACTAAAACATTTTCAGCAAATATTTAATGTGTAGCTCTCAACCAGACCTAACAGTGATACTGCACTCAAAGGGAATGCTCAATGGTGTAAAACACTTCCCAGCATCTCCAGCTATCCTCTAAATGCATGCACTTTATTTGCATTGCCCCAGTAAGCTGTTCAGATATATGGGCATAATATACTGAATTCTGATGGATTTACTAGACGAAGATACAGCCTGAAGGGGCAGCTTTATCGTGACAATTTAATTGTTGAGAAAACAAACAATTTCACTTTGGCCCCTATGGGGCGAAAGCATAGTGGTGACAAATGACTCTCTTTCTGGAAGCTCAGCACACTTAGGGGCATATTTAGTAAAGGGCAAATTGTCCTTAAATCAGATGAAAATGCTCTGTTGTTGGCTGTCCTATTTATCATGCTGGGAAGAAGCAAGTTTCCATGAGTATTTCCTGGTAAGTTCATGATCCTTTTATTTTTTTAATTAAAATTAAAACTAGGCCTTCACTTTTTAATAAATGTCAGATTTTGCATCCTAGCGTTGCCTCTCTCATCCTCATAATAATTGGACTGCTATAGGGAAAGTGTCCAATAAAGCCCACCATGGTCATTGGTTTAAACTCTCCATCACAGGGTGGTCCTTCATTTGGTTAAGCCCCCTCCCACCTTGCATTATGGGTGCAAGTCAATGTGTATTGGACCTCTCCAAATACTCATACCCAACCCTATGCTGTAGTGGGCAGTGAAATAATAATAACTTTATCACTGATACATTAGATAGGAGTGTTCTATCCTCACTACGTGTTACCCTGGGGTAGTGTGTAGCTTGACATGCAGCTAAACGCCTTCCTTCATTTATCCACTGAGACCAGATTAGAAAGTTTCAGTTTTATTAATAAGGGGAAGGTGTAAAACTAGGGAAAGACAAAATGACAGTGCTTAGTAAGGCTGTACAATATAGCATTGTATAGAAAGTACATAAACATCATGGGGAACAACATAAACTGTATAAATGCATTAACTGTGAGATAGGCATCTGTATAAAAGTAAAAGAAGAGAAGCATCCATATAGAAGTAAGACTTAGGGGCTTATTTACTAAACTCCGAATGCAAAAATCACATCAGTGATTTTTTTTTTAAAAAAAATGGACTTTTAAAGAATCACAAATTTTTTGGACTTTATTAAACCCTGAGAATGGAAAAATCCGAATCTGAAAACCAGGCATCTCAGTCGAGGTTGCATACAAGTCAATGGGAGAAGTCCCAATGATTTTTTGATGTGCTCTGGGTTTTTGGCAAAATCCTGAGTTTTCAGGGGAAAAAAACAAAAGAATTGTGAAAATCAGATGAAAGATCCGAAATAAAAATGTGAAAATCTGATTTCAAAATTTCGGGAAAGTGTATTAATAAATAAGCCCCAAAAACCCGTGCGGATTTGAGTTTTTTTCAGAGAATATTGAGATGAATTCAGACTTTCATAAATAACCCTCTTAGATACCTAGTGCAAAGACTGATGCAACAGTGCCATGAGGTGACTGTATATAGACAGATATAAACTTGTATAAAATAAACAGGTAAATAATCATCTGCCTTTATAGACCAGGTTTGGGGTACAAGTAATACCTACCAACGATGCTACCACAAGGCTGGATGGAGTAGGATTACTGTGGATGGTGTTGTGCTAGTTGTGAATAGGGATGGGCGAATTTGACCCGTTTCATCAAAAATTTACCGCCGGCAATTTTTTTTTTTTTTTTGACGCGTGTCTTTTATTTTGATGCACGCCGCCATACAAGTCTATGGGCATAATTTCTGCGGTGAAAAGAATTGCCCATCCCTGATTGTGAACACTATAAAGATGGCAGCTAGACTCATCCTTTCCTGGTATTACACGGGATCACATGGTAATGGTATGGTAGCCTAAGAAGGACATTTTTATAACAAAGCATACACCATACAACTAAATTACTAGGTGATGCAACACAAAGAGATACAGTAAATACAGTTCAGTTGCTATTGTATGTATCTTAACACCACCCTGATAGACTTGATGCAATAATACTAGTTTACATGAAGAGAAATCCAGATCTGTGCAAAAACCATCTTTTCTTGGCAGGTGGCTCCCTATGTGGTTGAGATCACACTAACCTATATGAAGGCAGATATTCTCCATTATTTCATCTGTTCAGTAACTTTCATGACTTTATCCCCGGCTCTTTGTAGTAGAAATTCAGTGGCTTTAGAAGGTCATTATCTGACCTTAATCTGCTCACATCCAAAACTCTTTCTTCCGTCTTTTGAATTGCGTGAATGATCAGAAGCTGCAGCCAAGCTCTTTGTCTGGAATAATTATTTATCACATCCCAAAAAGATGGATTGTTATTTATTGTTAAAGGACCAGTATTGACCAGTTTGAATATATATATATGTCTTGAGAAAAACCCAGAACGCGACCGAAACGCTGACAATAAATTTTCTTTTCTAAACTGCATTACGAAGCCCTGGATGCGTCAGTTTTGGGGAACTACTATCTACAATACATTTGACAGCACCCAGGCATGGAGAACGCTTGACTGGAGTGCACCACAGCTGTAACTATATATATATATATATCTCCTTAGTAACACTGGAGCACCCACATATATAGTTATCAACTGCCTGGGTGCTGGTTCTAAAATGGTATTAACAAAAGGAAAAATAAGCTGCACTCACAGGACTTGTCTTTAGTGCAAAGGTGGTGGTTTTATTGCAACGTTTTGGCTCCTACACTTGAGTGAGTGCAGTTTATTTTTCATATATATATATTTATTCAAACTGGTCTATATATATATATATATATATATATATATATATATCTATATATATATATATCTATCTATATATATCTATATATCTATATATCTATATATATATATATATATATATATATATATATATATATATATATATCTATATATCTATATATCTATATATCTATATTTATATATATACACATATATATATATATATATATATATATATATATATATATATATATATATATATGCTTTCTCAAGCATCAGATGACTACTAAGACATCACATCCTATTTAAAGCCATGGGTATTAGACACACCCATTTAACATAGTATCAGACCAATGTAAAATGGACACCCTGTGTCTTACACAGATATACATGAAACGTAAATATGGAAATAACACCAAAAACAACATTTGTAACATACAGGGGTATTGGTCATATGATGAAGAAGGATGGAACAAATCAAATTCTATGTAACAAATCAGAAGATATCAGAATATATGTAACAAATCAGTATATAGGGTATGTCATATTGTAACAGTCCCAAATCTACCCCTGCTAGAATGTAATCGTGTATCTATATAAGTATACATTTTTGTTCAAATAAAGGCATATTAGTCATAATCACTATTGAGTCCCTTTGGATGTAGCGTTTGTACGTCAAGACAGGAGATATTATTAACATTATTAACATGTATTTATATAGTGCCGACATATTTAGCAGCAATATTGTTGATTCTGACACTAGAGGGCTCAATCACTATTGGACAAAGCTGGTGCATTAAGAGGCACTATACTGCAGCCCATAGGGTGTCATTTCCATAACACTTGGGTGCAACGTGCACATTGAGTCAGTTGTGTTTCTGTTGGTACATCCAGTCCCAGGAGTATTGCACAACACAACACACTGTCTGCATTATTTTTATGTGTCTCATGTGAATTTTTTTCTGCATTTCAGTAAATACATAATTCTTACATTAAAAAGTACACTAAGTAATTTTCTGCTCACCCAGAACTTTCCTCTTTTAACAAAGTAATACAAGGGGAAAACTATACTTTCTAACCTTTCCTTCCACTTCTGCCTGGCAGTAATCTATTTCAGATGTTCTAAAAATGACTTAAAGGGAACAAAACAAGTGACCCCTATGCTCTAGAGCCCAACAACTAGCGATTAAGCGGAAGAATCCCACAGGCCGCAATACTTACGTGAACTCACCGCACGCTGTGATTGTACATGAAATGCCATTAATGGGTATAGGGGAGAAAGGCTGGATCAGCAGGTAAATCTGACTTCAAAAGATGAAATTTACCCATACAAATAATAGATCCATTTGCAAAAATTACTATATTTTTTACTTCCCTGTTTAAGAGGGCAGCCTGCGTAAAATATATATTTTTGAGTCTTGTAGCAGCCAGTTATTGCCTGGTTTTAATAAAAGTTTTGGTAACTTGGTGGAACTTTGGATAACACTGAATGTGAATTGTTTCTCTCCCACCTAGCAGAAAATGCTACTGTAGGTGGGTAACCAGATAGTTAGTTTTGGAATACAGCAGGTATTACAGAAGGTCCTATGGGCTATGGAATAGGGGGTGAAACTCAGCTTCTTGCAGTTCCAGGAAATTCCAGCTTGGTGGGCTGATGGCAAGGTATTGGTTACATCCCCTTGATTGAATATATTCCTAATCATCTAACACTAGAAATCACTGGAGCAGCCTCCCTGTACTGTATCCTTTGTCCCATAGCAAAGGCACAAAGCAACAGTGAGTTATTGAAAATTACAGGTCTGGGATCCGTTATCAGGAAACCTGTTTTCTAGGAAGCTCCGGATTAGAAAGGACATCTCCAAAATAAATAGTCAACTAAATAAATAAACCCATCAGGATTGTTTTGCCACCAATATGAATTCCTGCAGCTTAGTTAACACCAAGTATGAGCTCCTGTTTTATTATTACAGAGAAAAATTATATCATACAGTATATAAAAAGGAGAATTGTATGCTCATAATAATAATAATAATAATAATATTATAACAGACTTTATGGCGTATGGTCTTCCAGAAATTTGGAGCTTTCTGGATTAAGAGGTTTCCGAATAAAAGATCCCTCTAACTGTACTATAAACCATTCTCTCATAATTATATATTATCAAGTTGCGTTTTAATATTTTACTTTTCTTTTAGCTCTTTTTTTTTCAAAGTCAAAGGTGCGCACATATAAATCTCTTTGATTAAGTAGAAAAGTTTAATCTCCACCTCCAAACAAATAAATTTCCTAATCAGACTGACTTAGCCAGTGATGCATTTGATCTCTTTTATTGGAGCCCATAAAATTTAGGAATGTCATTAAGAATTTTCTTGCAGTCCATTTTTATGGCTTTGCTGGGGAGATACACTCAACCTACATGGTGTGTGTGTATATATATATATATATATATATATATATATATATATATATATATATATATTGGATTGGATCTGTTATCTGGAAACCAGTTATTCAGAAAGCTCCTAATTACCAATGAATAGACATAATTAATCTATATTTAAATATTAGTTTATTTTAGTTTATTTAGTGTTTAAATCATTTTTTTAGCAGATCAATAGAATAGAGGTATAAATTACGAAAATATTCTTTATCGGAATGTCCCCAGCATTCTGGATATCTATATATCTATCTATATACAGGTATATATATATATATATATATATAATGGTTTTGAAAGAACCCGCACTATTTAAGTATACATTGAGTCCATCTTCATGTGATTAAAAAGATAAAACAATAAAGATACGTCACTTACTTAGTTTTCAGAAATAGCAGATACAAAGTAATGTTACCTAAAAATTAAGGAAAAGACCAATTTATATTGCTGTTACTTTTTTTTCAGATTCCTGCACAAAATACAATGTTTTTTATTGTAATATACTACTCGCTTTTCTGGAGGGAGATACACTATTTAGGTCAAGAAAGCACTTAAAACTAGCTGTCCATTCAATCCTTTTGGTGCCACGCAGTCCAACTTTTGGATCCAATAGGCTTCCCTTCTCAAGAGTATATTCTCATAATCACCACCTGTAGCCCTAATAGAAACATGTTCAATCGGCATGTACCTGAATGCTGCCATGCTATGTTCGGCCTCAGCCCAATGCCTGGCCACCAATTGTTGTGAAATATCCTGCTTTTTGTTTTTATTTTTATCCACCTTTTCCAGATCTAAAGCTGCCCTGATACTGGACCTGTGCATTGCAATTCTCTCTTTCAGTTGTCTTATGGTTTTACCACAGTACAAGAGTCCATAAGGGCACTTGTTAATATATATATGACCATTAATGTAGTACATGTTATTCTTTGTTTCACCTCATAATTCCTTCCTGTGTGTGTACAAATTGGGATCCCAATATTAAAGTGCCACACACGACACACCCCATACATCTATATACACCTGGTCATTGTGGTAAAAAGTGCTGGGTGTGGTCTATCTGGTATTTCATCACTCTAAAAAATCAATTTCTGCTGTGTCATATTTCATGGTGATTTTTATCGGACTATCAATGTTGTTTAAGTGTCTAATAAATTCATCCAGTTCACCTGTGGGGCCCACCCACAGGAAAAACACATCATCAATTTATCTCCTGTAGAAGGCCACACAGCGTCTGAATGATGAAATGACAGTGCTAGGGGCATTCACGTTCACATTTGTATCAATAACAACCACTTGTCCAAATCGGATATTATAAGTCACAGCGGAGTTCCATGACCATATAAAAGCACAATGCCAACGGCTGAGTGCTTTTATGTATTTCATGGAACTCCGAGGTTACTTCTAATATGCTCATATTTTCTAACAAGGGGTAGTTTATTTATTAATACACAATTTTTAGTGAGTCGTGACAAAAAGAACATCATTAAGCTCTGTTTATAACTGATGACATCACTAGGAGCTGTTTATATAGTGAATAAAGTACCCCCTATTGTAAAATATAAGGATATTATAAGTCACAGAGGAGTTTCATAACCATATAAAAGCATGATGCAGAAGGCCGAGTGCTTTTATACAGGTCATGGAACTCCGAGGTTACTTCTAATATCCTCATATTTTGCAACAAGGGTTACTTTATTTATTATTATACACAAGTTTTAGGAGTCATGTGACAAGAATTACAAAATTACATCACTACTCACCATTTATAACTGATGACATCACTAGTCTGTTTATAAGGATATAATTTACAAGATATTCATGGCTCTTGTGTAATATATATATGTATATATATACATATATATATATATATATATATATATATATATATATGTATGTATATATATATATATGTATATATATATATATATATATATCTATATATATGTATGTATATATATATATATATATATATATATATATATATATATATATATATATATATATATATATATATATATATATATAAAACAGTCCGCTAGTAGGGGTTTCTTTAATTAAGTATCTAGGTGTCTCTGCAGTCTGGTACCTTATTTTGTAACTTTTGTATTAACATAATATAAGCTTTTAAAATGTTTTAATACTGTTGTGTTTTTTCAGTGTTTCAACACCTATATGGTTAATATTTTACATGCTGGTGAGTGGGCTTTTCCTTATGTTCACATGACCTTTACGGGTTTACACGTTTGGGTGAGTGTCTTTACGTTTGTCTACTTAAGATGTTAATTTTAAACAATCATGGTCTTGATAAAGGTCCTAGAAGGGGACCGAAACGTCGGCCTGTCTTTTAATTAACTTAAATATAAATGAAGTTTTAAATAAACCTATTGAATGGTTCCCAGTGTGCACTCACTACTAGCGGACTGTTATTGATAACTTTTGGAGTAGCACCTGGGTCATTTGTTTATTCCAGTGGAGTGTGGACACACCAAGGTATATATATATATATATATATATATATATATATGCCTTGCAGCTGAAAAAAAGAAAGAAATTGTATTTAGACACTATTATCGTTATGTGACAATTTTGCAATATTTTCTGGTCAAAGTGTTATTTTTATATAAAATTATATATTATATTATTGTATATATCTATATATAGGGTATATATATATATATATATATATATATATATATATATATATATATATATATATATATATATATATATATATGGTGTACAACATTAGATTATGTTCAAGTACTGATCGATACAGGATACCGATATAGAAGGGCCTTGCTCATTAGAGCTTACAATCTAACAGATGTAGGGTGAATGAGTTACATGGTGTCACAAGCACATGAAAAACATTAATTCTGGCAATGTTATATAAGAGTGCTAGATTAATCAGCAGAATGCGACCCAAACCAACATCAACTATTGATCAAACTATTCATTGTTGTTCAAATGTATCATTTGTTATTGAAAATTCAGGGTTTTCAGATTTTTGCACCGGCAATTTGTACTTTTTGTATTCAGATCTTTTAACAACTTTCATGGTTTAGGTAATTTTAGAAAGGTAGAGCTTAATTGTGGTTTCAAGAAGCTCTACAACTCGTTAATTTAAGTAAGTTACTGCTCAACTCCGGCCTGTGAACCTGTGAGAGCTGCGAATAAACGTTTGCCTTAGTTCAATAGCAGCTATGTGCATCATGCTTTATTCAAAACCAACAGGCCCAGCGGGTGCCCTGGCAGGGAACGTACCAGTTACACAGCAGTTATGCGATAATAATGCACTTAGCACTTGATTATTACTATTACTACTATTACTATTTAAGGATGCATGCAACAATGATCTTTTGGATGATAGAATCTTTAATTAGCCCTGTCCAACGTGGTCCATGTCCTTATGGATTGTTTGGTGGGTTACAGAGGCAGAGTTGGCAGGTTTATAGGCCTGTGTATAGTTGGGCACTATATCTAATTTATAGTATGTCTTTTAGAAAATGTAAACAATTTAGACACATTTAGAAAAAAAAGCAGCTGTAATCAGTTTAGTACCTCTCACATTCTGCGCCAGGGAGCTGATTTTAAAACCATGTAAAACATAGCAACCAATCAAATGTTTTAGATCTTTTAACTGGCTGTAGGCTGCTCATTGCTAATTGCTGATTGGTTGTTGTTGGCAACTGCTTTTTCATGGGCGGTTAAGCAGTTATAAACTTATTTATGAACAAATAAGTTCATTTGTGTATTAACATTTTTTTCCCAGAATGTTTATGGGCCCCACTAGACAAATCACAGTTTTTGTGTCAAGGCCTTCTCATGAGGTATGAGGACTAGAAGAGGATATTGGGATCATTCCAGTAAGCATAGCAAATATATTTAGCAGATTTACAATGTCCAGGGATGTCTAGGGCCTAAATTCTACTGCTATACCATGTCTTGGAACTAAGTTTGCCAACTTTCCTCTCTATTTACTCTGGCCAGGGAGGTGGGCAACCATGTAGTAGGGGTGGGGTGTCACATAGAGGGGGGTGGTGATGTGGCGTAGAGGGCAGGTCTTCAATTTGGCGATTGGCCGATCACTGTGTCAATCTCAGGGAATCCTTTCTGGTTTTCCTAACTTGTCCTGGACAGCCCTTCAAAAAACTGGGCTGTCCGGGTCAAAACCGGACAGGTGGCAACCCTACTTGGAACACTTTTTGGTATGTGGTATTATACGATATTGGTATACAGTAGCAATTGCCAAGAGAGAATTGGTAGGGCGGCGGGAATTGCTGATTGGTAAGCATGCAGATGATAAATATACCACCATGGTCATATACACCAATGCAGGTTAATGATATGATCGAGTAAATGAAATGACTTGGAAATGACTATCGATTGTAGACGTTTAATTTCATGCTTCTTGCCGGTCAACAATGCTCATTAATATGAATGCTTTAAAAATAACTAATACTATACTACCAGCAATAGGAAGACCTTGTTCTTGCACTTCTAATTGCGGATGGTGAAAGGCATTGCCGGGGAGGTCGGTAGGTTAAATTGTTTGTCCTTAGAGAAGTCTTCAATTAACATAGACATAATGCCAGGGCTGATTTTATGCATTTGAAGGATCAGTAGTCTCATTTGCATTGAAGTCGTTCAGATTAAATAAATATTTTGTGTAATCCCCTCTAAATTGCTCTTATTTTAGCTGTTGTGTACTAGATTAGCCTGCACCCACAGCAAAAAAAATCACTTGCATCAATTCAGTTTCTACACTAAAGTTATCTGCATAGAGTGAAATAACTACCACTCTCCAAGCAATTTGGTAAAGGCCTCAAACCAGATGGCATGACAGCCATAAATTGTTACTGAGTTTGAAAAGAGACAGTTTTCCGATCATTTACAACCTTATACTTATAATTAATATTTATTCAGTTTCTCCAGATTACAATAGGGGCGCTGTGCCAACGAGGCAAGCTGAGAAACACGCCCAGGTGGCAGTGCCCCACCAATTATGAGGGCTAGCAAAAAAGCCACTCCTGTTAGTGATGGACGAATTTATTTGCCAGGCTCGAATTCACGGCGAATTCCCGTGATTCGCCGCCACCGAATAAATTTGCATAACCACCACAAAAATTCACCAGCGTCAAAAAAAATGGACGCCGTTTCACAAATATTTCTGTAAATTCGCAAATTTTTTGGCGAAACGAAACACCCAAATTCGGCCATCACTACTCCTGGTAACTAGTGATGGGCGAATTTATTCGGCAGCGGCGAATTGCAGGAATTTGCCGCTGGGGAATAAATTTGCAAAACCGGCAAAAAAAAATGGACTCCGCTGCATTTTCGTGAATTTTTGCCATTTGGCGAATTACCAGCTAAGAGAAACGCTACAGATTCGCCCATCACTACTGGTAACTTTAAGAGCTGAATTTGTATTACTTACATTAGATTTGGTGCATCCGACGTGACACCTGCGATTAGTCTCATTGCATCGGAATGGAAGGTATCGCAGGTAAAATTGCCCTTGGAGTTCTACCCTTAAAGATAAACAATGTGGAAAACCCCAATTGTTGTGTAATTATGTGTGCTGCGCGTCTATTGATGTGACAACTATATGTGGGGCCTCTTTGTTTGCATACTCCTTTAAATATATTTTTAAGCTAGGCCGAAGAAGTCAAATGAAAGATGGGTAAAGAGATATACAGGTATTGGATCCGTTATTCAGAAACCCGTTATCCACAAAGTCCCGAATTTCGGAATGGCCGTCTCCCATAGACTGCATTATAATGATATAATCCACATTTTAAAAAATGATTTCCTTTTTTCTGTAATAATAAAACAGTACCTTGTACTTGATCCAAATTAAGATATAATTAATTCTTACTGGAAGCCTATTGGGTTTATTTCATTTTTGCATGATTTTCTAGTAGACTTAAGGTATGAAGATCCAAATTACGCAAACATCTGTTATCCCAATCATTCTGGATAACAGGTCCCATACCAATATATATATATATATATATATAAAGAGCAAAAAAAGCCAGCACAGCTCGTTTAAAAAGTCTTGTTGCCTGGGTGCTAACAGCAAAATAGTAATGTATATCTGGAAACAGGCGAGCACACACAGGTCTTAGTTGAAAAGCAAAAGGTGTTTATTAAACAAAAAACTAACGTTTCGGCTAGCACTCTAGCCTTTCACTTTGAGAAAGGCTAGAGTGCTAGCCGAAACGTTAGTTTTTTGTTTAATAAACACCTTTTGCTTTTCAACTAAGACCTGTGTGTGCTCGCCTGTTTCCAGATATATATATATATATATATATATATATATATATATATATATATATATATATATATATAGATATATATTCCTTTAAAATGGAACTCTGAATGCCTCAGAACATGATATAGCTATCTATAAATATAATTGTTGGCAGATCATAAATTAGAGTACTGTATCATGTTTCACGCATATATGTAGTTATACCTTCCTATGATATAATTCAGCAAATGCCCCTTGCTTTCTACACTCATTGCAATACTTGGGAATCACAAGCTTAGCTCTGACATAAGAATAACAATAATAGTAATAACCTGATCCATAATCCCTAGTGAAGATCTCATTTGTGATAAATTGGTATTGAGGGAACCAGAATGATTTATATTCAGAAGGATTGATGGGATCTCAGAGCTTAAGTTTTTTCAATTCCTGAAAAGAGCTGAACATATTATATTCCTTCAGGGAAGAAAGAGCATGGATAAAGAGCTTGCTCCACAGAGAGAGATACTGTAGCTCTGCTGTCTGAATCATTTTAGGGAGTATTGGTTCATTTGCACTTCCCCACAGCTGAAACGGAAGCCTCTGATCTTACATAGGCATCACATTGCTAGACAATGTTAACAGAATCATGTTGGGATGCTGAAGCTATTGCTCTCAGTTGCATCAGTACTGTTAGTAAGGATATGATCTTTTAGCTAAGCCAAACCTAACCCATCCTTACCTCTCCTTACCTAACCCAAACCTACCCTACCCAACCCAAACCTGCACTTATCCAATCCAAACCTACCCTACCCAACCCAAACCTGCCCTTACCTAACCCAAACTTATACTCACTCAACCCAAACTTACCCTCACTCAACCCAAAGCAGCCCTTACCAACCAAAACTCACTCTCACTCAACCCAAACCCTTCTGGACACACTATAACAAACAAGGGAAAGCTGTGCTTACCACTATTTTTTAAAAACCATTAGGCGGGGTGCAATGAGGGTGTGACCACAAAATACATATCAAAATGTCTCTGTCTTAAATATATTGATAATGGGTTGAGTGCAGAGGACTCTTGTATTTGACTATATGTATTTTGTGGTCACAGCCTTATTGCACCCCCACCTAATGGTTTTAAAAAATAGTGGTGAGTTCAACTTTCCCTTGTTTGTTATAGTTATACAGGAGCAGTGACCAGCTCCATGTTGTAGCTCCCACCCTTCCCAGCTATAGTCAGGTGATCCCACTGGTGTCTAATAAAAGGGCAGCCAACTTTGGGAGTTTTACTTTGAAAGCAGCAAGTAAGTTGCAGGTAAAACTTAGTCCCTTTGTAAAATGTATAATTAAGCAATTGAATTCTTAATGAATCAGATGAAAATTAAGCATAGGACTGGCCAGATATGGGATGACTTTGCCATAGTTGGCCAGCTTAAATATATTGCAATATATGGACAAACAATCCCTGTGTTGTTTAAAGGGTAAGGCATTTTTCAGTAGCAGTATGCACAAAATGTCTCTGTCTTTAATATATTGATAATGGGTTGAGTGCAGAGGACTCTTGTGTTTGACTATATGCATTTTGTGGTCACACCCTCATTGCACCCCCGCCTAATGGTTTTTAAAAAATAAGTGGTAAGCACAACTTTCCCTTGTTTGTTATAGTTATACAGGAGCAGTGACCAGCTCCATGTTGTAGCTCCCACCCTTCCCAGCTATAGTCAGGTGATCCCACTGGTGTCTAATAAAAGGGCAGCCAAGTTTGGGAGTTTTACTTTGAAAACAGCAAGTAAGTTGCAGGTAAAACGTAGTCCCTTTGTAAAATGTATAATTAAGCAATTGAATTCTCAATGAATCAGATGAAAATTAAGTGTAGGACTGGCCAGATATGGGATGACTTTGACGTAGTTGGCCAGCTTAAATATATTGCAATATATGGACAAACAATCCCTGTGTTGTTTAAAGGGTAAGGCATTTTTCAGTAGCAGTATGCACAAAATGTCTCCTTCTGGACTCACTGCTCAGTGATGATTTATATACCCATCCCCAACCCTCCTTTCCCTGATGGTGAACATGGTGTGAAGTAAGGAAAGATGGAGATACTGTACTGAGGGAGAGTCATGTCCTCCACCCAATCCACTGGAGTAGCAATTGTCCATGAGTTTCTGGCTGACCCACACACCGTTAATGAGAACTGTAGGAAATCTGGCTACTATTATATTGTTCCAATAGTCAAAATCATCAGTGCCAAAAAGAAAGAAAAGGTGCTGCTTTAAATTACAAATAAATGTACAAATAACTAAATTAACAATAAAATGTTTGTTTCATTTATGGCTGGATGTACTGATAGATGGACTAATTATAATGGCTTCACAGATCATATGAGCAATATGTTATGAATCCACTTGGACCTTGAGGTACAATTGACTGAACCAACCAGTAGCTGGAGTGTTGTTATCTCTCTAGTAGCTTAATTTTAGTGTAGTAAATTGAGTGCACCATTCTCTAACTACGTGCTCCGGATGAGACCTTAAATCCTAGGGAGTAAGCCCTCAAAAACGGTGTGGAGGCAGGGTTTAGTGTAACTGTAACTTGGTTCAGGGTGCAATAATTGGGTGGTTCTTATAATTTAACCAATGAACATATTTATTGAACAAGAATAATCCTTAATGCAGTGTACATACAGGACAAACAGAATCATACAGAACAGTGAATAGGCATATACTCAGAACACCTTTGGTCAGTAGCTGTCCCCCACAGAGATGGGGACAATGTACACAACAGCAGCTCAGGGTACATCCAGCTTTTAGCCTTTTCCCTAAGTGGAACCTGAGGGGAATCTCTACATCCTTAGATCTGTACACTTAGTCCCTTCTTCTGGGCAATTAATCATAATCCCTCTTACAATCCTCAGAGGAGCCTCAAGATGCTCAGCTAAATAGTCTGTCTATCTGTCACTCCTAGAGTGACCTCTTAAGGTGAGTTGCCAATCGTTACTAAACTGACCTGTCTAGGTTCCACTCGAGCTTTGCCTGCCTGCTCAGGCTAGAGCCAGCACAAGATGGACCCTGAGCACATGGATACCAAGAGTTTTTATACTTAAGCACAGTGCTATCTACTGGTCAATATTGTGAACACCCAGGGGCATATCTTAAGGCAGAATAATGAAATAGGTCCCCTACATTAGCATTCATCATTTTTTGTTAACCTGAGTCGGGTAACTTCAATGTTTTTAAATTTTTGCAATCGCCATAATATCAAGTTCTTGCAAGAATGCTATCCTCTCATATTGCCAGAAATCAAAGCTGCTCTTAGAGCCAGTTTATTATTTCCCCAATGTGGCAAATGCATACATATAACACGTGAACTGTGGACATTTCTGCTTTCGAGTTAACTTTTAGCACGATGTAGAAAGTGATATTCTGAAACAATTTGCAGTTGGTTTTCATTTTTTTATTATTTGTGGATTTTAATATATTTAGTTTTTTATTCAGCAGTTCTCCAGTTTGCAATTGCAGCAATCTAATGGCTGGGCATCAAGTTTCCTTAGCAACCATGCATTGATTTGTATGAGAGAATGGAATATGAATAGGAGAGACCTGAATAAAAAGATGAGTTCAAAGTAGGAATAACAATACATTTATAGCCTGACAGAGCATTTGCTTTTAGATGGGTCAGTGACCCCATTTGAAAGCTGGAAAGAATATGAAGAAGAAGGCAAATAATTGAAAAAAACTATACAAATAAAAAAATTAAGTTTCTAAGTCATACACACTCCCTATTTACAGGAAATCTCCCTCTGGCTGTCAATCATTGTCCTGTTGTTGTGAACACTGTCAGAAAGGCATAAAAGTCACCAAACTCATTGAAGTCAATGGGATTTTTTTAGTGTAGCAATTTTTCAAACAGTACATTTTTTTACCATCCCTTATAGACTTTGGGTGTTTTTTCTCGTTGAAACAAGAAGAAATATTTTGCTCATCCCAAGCTCTGAACTTTTCACTCTGCTCTGTGTTCATAAATTACCTTTGTGCAATCTTTTTGTTATTGTTTAATTTTCCTTCAAACCCTTACTTCTAATTCTGCCACATAATTGTTCACCCTTTGCCTCTCTTTTGTAGTAATAAATAAAGAAGGACATACTAAATGTACAAATACTTATTGCTGAAAATGTGTCCATCTTGCTGCTGTGAGCTGATTTTTCCTCTGCACCATAAATACTGTATTTGGTCCCAATATATTGTTTAGATAAGGAGCTATATAAGTCAAGGACCTCATCTTTGGTGCCAACTCTGAACTGAAAGAAATTGAGAATTTAAAAAAGGATGTGTATTTTGCTGAAGTTCTGTAAAAAACAACAAACACTCCAAAGAGAATTCTAGGAATATCTTGCCATCTGAAGCCTTTCATGGAGTAAACATATTTAGAGTAAATAAAGGTCTATTACATTAATTGATCAAATAAATAAGGTGAAGTCCATTCTCTTTTGGGGAATCAGAGATATTATAGCTTGCATTCATGTTTTCATTGCCCAAATGGCATCCATTTATCAAAGCAGGACTGAAATATATATTTGCTCCTTACTTTTACTTTGTCTAAATAAAGCTTCTAAAGAAGAAGCAATATGAATGCAAAATTTGAGGTCATTAATAAATAAATAAAATAAAAAGAATGACCCAAATACAGAACCCAGAGATATTTAATGTACATGTAAAAATAGATTCAACTAGAAAATATCCCATTAGCAGAAAAAAAGACAAATGCTTTGATATATAAGGTAGTAGGAGAGTCTTGTGTGGTTTCTTTTTCATTGCTTTTTAGTCTCGCTGGACCTAAATAATGCTGGAAGTCTGAAAAGTTTGAGGCTTATGGAACACATTTGGGAATTTGCACATGTAAGAACTGAATATATTTAAAATAGTTCACCTTTTTGTGCTTCTTCTGTGAGAGAGAGAGAGAGAGAGAGAGAGAGAGATGGATAGAGAGAGAGATGAATAGATTAGATAGATAGATAGATAGATAGATAGATAGATAGATAGATAGATAGATAGATAGATAGATGATAGATAGATAGATAGATTTTCCTATAATGACAGCATTGACACCACAGGATACTAACTCTTATTAGCCTCCTCATTGGAGCCTTGACTGCTCTACTAACTCCCCTGATCCTGTCTTTCATTATTAGAGAGAACAATTACAAATCTAACCTTGCAATTATTTCTCCTATACCAGAACATTCCTCCATTCCAGGCTCTATAGAACAAACCTCACCTCCTCCTGCAAGTGGGGGAATCAAAAGAGACAGAGCATGAGTTTGCTTCGCTTTTTATCATTTAGGGGAAACTGACACCATGCACTGAAAGGGAGCTATTCCCCCTCCCAATCAAGGATCCAATATAGCTGACCCCTTTTGGGGAACCTAATAGAATTCTAGGTTGCAAAACCTTTTCCTTATGTTTAAGATGTTTCCATTCCAAAATATGTAAAGTCTGTTTATGAAAATTAAATTTTCATGCATCCATCTCACTGTTTATCCAAAGATTGAATACTAAAAGAAGCATTTTTTATTATGCTGAGCAGTTATTTATTAAGTGGCAGACAATTCTGCAGAGCTATGCAACCGAAGAGACTAAGTAATCATTTTGAAGGTGTTACTTTTTTATGAAAAAAGGAAAAACCTGTGTGCTTGCAGTCTAAAGGCATTAATAGAAAAATAATGAAAAATGGTACCTTGTTGCCTCTTTGGGGTTGTGGGTCTAGGGGACACCAGTAGATCATAAATCTAAGGGGGTTGTTTATCAAAGTCTGAAATTATCTCAATATTTTCTGCTACAAACTCCGATCAAATCCGTTCAGGCTTTTTACGCTTATTTATTATAACATTTTCCCAAAAATTTGCTTTGCGGGAAAAAATCTGATTTTCACAATTTTTATGATTTTTTTAATCACAATTTGTCACCAGAAATTTTACATTTTTGCAAAAAAATCTTAAAAATTTTGGGGTATTTTGGGACTCCCATTGACTTTTATGCAACCTCGACAGGGCTGAGATGCCGATTTTCTGATTCAGACTTTTCCATCCTCTGGGTTTAATAAATTCAGAAAAATTCGTGATTTTTTAAAAGTCAGATTTTATTAAAACAAAATCACAAATCTTTCACAGTTTTTGCATTTGGAGTTTAGTAAATAACCCCATAAATGTCCAGAAGATCATGAAGATGAAGACCAGTAACTCATAACGATGCAGAACAGTGATTGTACCCAGAAAATATTTTAACAGAATATATATATATATATATATATATATATATATATATATATATATATAAAGACCAAATTCTGGTGCACACATAACAATTGTTACTGCCTAGGTGCTGGTTATAATGAATCATAGATAAAGCAACAAGAACCGCAATCACAGGACTTTTGAAGGTGCAAAATCAAAAAAATATTTTTTTGATTTTGCACCTTCAAAAGTCCTGTGAGTGCGGTTCTTGTTGCTTTATATATATATATATATATATATATATATATATATATATATATATATATATATATATATATATATATATATATATATATATATATATATTCCTATGGATTGTAGAACAAAATGCTTTAATGAAAATGTAATAAAAATGATAAAATGTTATATTGTTGCAGTGGGTGTTTTGACTCTGAATCTGTTCCCAGTCCTATATTTCGTAACCACAAATAAAGAGAACACAATGAAATACAAATATAAAAGCACCCCTAACCCCTAAAAAATCATCAGACTAGGTGGGTGTTAACCCTTGCTAGGATTAGATAGAGCAGTAGTGTATTGTGAGTAGCTAGGAGGAGAGATAGTTAGGGTAGCTAGCATAAATGCACAAGGAATAAGTATTTGGGGTAGGGCCCCGTGCAATTGTGCGCCAGTTAGGAATTGAGAGCATGTAGGACCAGGTTAGTGGAAGCCTAGTATGGAAGCTTGGCCACTGTATGATGGACACTGCCAAGAATCAGGGGACAGTTTATTTGTAAAGGAGGTCCTCTCAATGGCTAACAACACTGTGCACTTCAACATGACAGGGGTCCTGAAGGCTTAAGGGAATATGCACTGTGTGTGAGCATAAGATTGAGAAGATAAGATAGTGTTCTCCATGAAGAATATCTTGTGTAACTTTATGTTCCTGATTAATTGGCTCAAGTCTGTCCCCTGGGAGAGGTTATTCAATAAACTTTTATCTTGGTTGATCTCATCAAGTGTATGTTGCCTACTTCCTACAATAAAGGCCTGCATGGTGTCCATGCTTGGAGGGTACCAAAAATGGGTGCCAACATCACACACCTTTAAAAATTTATTTTTTGGGCAAAATTATCAAAATATTATTTTATAGTAATGCCTATTTTAGTAACATTTATCAACTGCCATTGCAGTATGGGCAGCTATTTTCTTTTCTTCTTTTACTTTCGTAAAAAAGCTTTTTGATAATTTAACATTTTACTTTAATTCTGATATTGACAGGATGTTTATCAAGAAAACTGTTAGTCGACACAATCAAAACTGTAAGGGTCAGATTTACTAAGGTTCGAGTGAATTTTTGAAATACAAAAAGTTCAAATTTGAAAGAATTTTTTTGGATACTTCCACCATCGAATAGGATACTACGACTTTGATTCGAAGTAAAAATCGTTTGAATATTCGACCATTCAATAATCGAAGTGCTGTCTCTTTAAAAAAACTTTCGACTTCAATACTTCGCCAAATTTAACCTGCCGAATTGCTATGTTAGCCTATGGGGACCTTCTACAAACTGTTTCTAAGTCTTTACACATCGAATAAAAATCCTTCGATCGTACGCTAAAAACATTCGAATCACTCGATTTGAATGATTTAATTGATCAAGCGGTTTTTATTTGATCGTAGGATTGCCAAATTTGGTGAAAAAAAACTTTGAATTTGATATTCGATAGACGAATCTCTACGTTTTTTGTACTTTCGACTTCAATACTTCGCCAAATTTAACCTGCCGAATTGCTATGTTAGCCTATGGGGACCTTCTACAAACTGTTTCTAAGTCTTTACACATCGAATAAAAATCTTTCAATCGTACGCTAAAAACATTAGAATCGCTCGATTTGAACGATTTAATCGATCAAACGATTTTTATTTGATCGTAGGATTGCCAAATTTGGTGAAAAAAACTTTCGAATTTGATATTCGATGGTCGAATCTCTAAGTTTTTTGTACTTCGAAATTCGACCCTTGATAAATCTGCCCCTAAGTGTAAACCCAGCGGGAGGTCTTATTGGACAAAATTTTCAGACGGTAGCATGGGGTTGAGATCTCATCGGTGGGACTGGGGAGGCACAGAACCAGAGGGGTTAACAGCAGGCTGGGAGAGCAGGTTTACCTCTTGTTCATCTTTTTCATTTTGTTGCATATTTTCCTGCACAAAAACCATGTATTTTCTTTTGGAAAAACTAAATCCATGGCTCCTGATGAAAACAATCATTTTGCTTCAAAACTGAACCAGGCAAAAAAGATTATTATAATTATAATACCCAATTATATGCTACATGTATATTTCTTTCACATCCCATGAAGCAGATAATTAGTACTGTGTTTAAGCGGGGGGTGGATATGTTGTATATCTCCGCCTTAAAGGAATAGTAACACCAAAAAACTAAACTGTTTTAAAATAATGAAAATATGATGAACTTTTATGCTGCACTAGTAAAATGAAGGTGTTTGCTTCAGAAGCTGTACTACAGTTTATATAAACAAACCGCTGTGTAGCCATGGGGGCAGCCGTTCAAAGGTAAAAAGGAGAAAAGTCACAGGATACACAGCAGATAACAGATAAGCTCTGTAGTATATAAGATATATGAGATTCTTCAGAGCTTATCTGATATCTACTGTGTATCCGGTGTGTGAATGGCTGCCCCCATAGCTACACACCAGCTTGTTTATATGAACTATAGTAGTGTTTCTGAAGCAAACACACCAGATTTACCAGTACAGGGCAACACTACATTATATTGTCATTCCATTTTTGGGAGTTACTGTTCCTTTAAGGGTAGCATACTACTTTATTCACCAGTAGATCCAACAATGAAGTATAATCATGAAGCAGTACATCACAATGTCAAATCCTGCAGTCACTGCTCTATTCTATGATCCTAAAGCTACTATAGATCTCAGTCCTTGTCCGGGTTAAAAATCCTCTCTTACTTTGGTTTTGTATGGAAATGCTGCTTTTAATGGACAGTACGTTTACAATTAACTGCCTTCTTTTGGTCAATGTTTGTTGCAGTCTCATTTAAAGGAGAAGGAAAGCTACGGAGGCATTTTATTGCGAATAGATTAGCTGCAATAGTGCAAGCTAGAATGCTATATTTATTCTGTAGAATGTTTTACCATACCTGAGTAAAAAGCTCTAGAAAGTCTCTGCTTGTTTAGGATAGGAGCTGCAGTATTAACATGGTGTGACATCACTTCCTGCCCGAGTCTTTCCCTGCTCTGGGCTCAGATTACAGCAGAGAAGGAAGGGGGAGGGGAAGAGGAGCAAACTGAGCATGCTCTTGCCCAGGGCAATGAGGTTTAAGCTGAAGGCAGGAAGTCTGATACAGAAGCCCATGTGTACACAATAGAAGGAAAGAAATGCAATGTTTCTTTTGACAGGGGACTCAGAGCAGCATTACTTTGGGAGTTTACTGGTATATTTAGATGGACCTTTCTGATAAGGCTTACTTAGTTTTAACCTTTCCTTCTCCTTTAAAGTGGGTTTCCTTTTTCCCCTTCCATCTCTGAGTAATAGTAGTGTTGCTCCTGTTGATTATAATCTCACATGTCCTGTTGCTCACAAACATTGAATACGAGCTTTTCAGTGTGCTTTAGGTTTATGCCAGGTTCTATGGATTTGTTTTTCTGATAACAGTAATCTGCCTCCCTACTGTGTATAATCACTGATGTTTCCCCGATGCTTACAAGTCTGAAAGGCAGAAATCCTGTTGAAACAAGCAGCATGTATACATTTGACTTGTGATTGCAAGCTGTGCACTTTCATCCCTCTGTTTCTGAAGCTCTAGCTGGATGCAGTATCTCTAGTTCTTGCTGAAGAACATCTGTTGCTGATAAATCAAAAAGTTGTTTATGTATTAAAGGTATGGGACCTGTTATCCAGAATGCATGGGACTTCCGGATAATGGATCTTTCCGTAATTTGGATCTTCATACCTTAAGTCTACTAGAAAAACATTTAAACAATAAACCCAATAAGTTGGTTTTGCTTCCAATAAGGATGAATTATATCTTAGTTTGGATCAAGTACAAGACACGTTTTCTCATTAGAGAAAAAAAGGGGAATCATTTTTAAAAATTTGGATTGTTTGGATAAAACGGAGTCTATGGGAGACAGGCTTTCTGTAATTCTGAGCTTTCTGGATAACTGGTTTCCGGATAATGGATCTCATACCTGTACTAGCTTACAAACACAAGCACAACTAATAAGGTGTGTAAGGGATGATATGAGGACTATGTATAAATATATAAGGGGATCATATAATAATCTCTCTAATACTTTTTATTTACAGTAGATCAGATAAGAAGAAAAGAGGTTCCGCCTAAATATTTTTTTTACAGTGAGAGCTGTGAAGATGTGGAATTCTCTCCCTGAATCAGTTGTACAGGCTGATACATTAGATAGCTTTAAGAAGGGGTTGGATGGCTTTTTAGCAAGTGAGGGAATACAGGGTTATGGGAAATAGCTCATAGTACAAGTTGATCCAGGGACTAGTCCGATTGCCATTTTGGAGTCAGGAAGGATTTTTTTTCCCCCTCCGAGGCAAATTGGAGAGGGGTTCTCAAGTTGAAGGTTGAACTTGATGGACGTGTGTCTTTTTTAAACCTAAATTACTATGTAATAAATCCGACCACCAACAGCTAATATCTAGGTACTCAAATCCCATTATTTCTTGTTGAAGGAGAGGGGAGGATAATATGATGCACACATTTTTCTTTGTCTTTTTTATCAAAAACTGAGCATGTGACAAATTTATTGCTCCATCTTGAGAAACTTTTTGCCAGCGGCGAAGCTCAAAAATCCATGGTGAAACTATACATGGCGATAACATTAGTTTAACACTGTTTACAAATTCTACTAAAAAATAAAATAGCTTGAATATTAAAAATGCACTTCCCACTTATAGACAGGGGACATCCAAAGTTTTGTTGCAAAATGTTTCATAATTATTGAAACTGTGTTCAGAAAATGGAAATTTAAAAAAAAAATCATGGTCACATGTTTTCATCACTAAGTTTAATGTTTGCCCCACATTCTCAGATCCCCCCCCCCATATGTACACTAAGTTTACCCAGGAGCAGTTACCTATAGCAACCATTAATATGGCTTTCAAACAGGTGACCAGTCAATGCTTCCTGCTGATTGGTTGCTATGGGTTACTGCTCCTGGGCAAAGTTATTGTATTTAATTACATGACCCCCAAATGTCTAATGTTTCCTACTCTGTTTCCTACTCTGTGCAGTAAAACTAAGGTCAAATTATTCTTCTATGTGCTCATTTTACTTGCCAATATTTTTTAATTTTGATTTTCCAATTTGATAGTAGCAAAATAAGTTATCGACAAGGGGTTTTCCCCTCCAAAAAATGTAAAATCCCCCAAAAAATCTGAAAATAGTTTAAAAAAAAAATCAAAACCAGGGCAGTGATTCTATCCTATCAAACGCATTTAATCTAGAGCTTCCATAAAAATGGCATTTACAAAGTTTATAAAAGAATTTAAAAAAAAAAAAAGGTCCTTCCTGTCAAACACAATTTCAAAGCAAAACAAAAATTCATTTCAAAAGGTTACTGAATAAATGCTGGTAAAAGACAATTTAAAAAAAAATTCTTGCAATAAACGAAGAAACAAATCACGAAGCAGTGCAGAACTAGAGTGGATTTAACAGAACAATAAGCAAACCCCTATAAAAAATGAAGCTTCTAGGGGATCTAGTGCACAGTGTAAGCTCAGAGCTCAGAGATCTGTGGCTAAACCATTGAATTAAGTACTGGCTGCATTAGGCAACAATCTATCCAAGAGGGGAAGACATGGGGAGGCAAGTTGGGATCCCCTCTGCTACCCCTACCTGTCTCCTATGTTGCACATCACTTAGATTCGCAAGTTAGGGGGGAAGCTGAAGGCGCAGGTTGTAACATGGCTAGATCGCACCTCCAAATCCTCACATTGGAGTTTCAAATCGGTGTGAGTAGCAAATGCAGAATTTCCCAGAATGCTCACTCCACTCAATGATTAAGCATGGAGGATGAGGAGAATGAGCGTGAACATGAATTAAAATGTTGCTTACTTTCTGGCCAGAAGAAATTACTGACAAGGTGAGTGTATCTTTTATCTCTTTAGCATACAGAGAATAAGCATGGAGTTTGAATCTTTGGCATCTCCAACAGGATTTATTTTGTTTAGTAAACTTACAAAAAACAGTCACCATACTAATTAGGGAACAAAAGTATTGCATAAGCAATAAAGGGAAGACAGAGCTTATTAAGATTGTATGCTGGCTTTCAAATGTTCCAGGTGCCCACTGGAGCTGAAAACACATATAACTGGTAGTCTATTGCTTATTCATTTTTGCCTGTTTTTTTTTTACTGGTCCTACAGTGAGAGCTAAACAGAGATATGGAGAAATATAGAGAATGATGCCTCTAGTTTCAACTCTCCTCTTCTAATTGTAGCTGCAATGCTTTTGTGGCTGGCACAAAGTTTCTCAGTTTTTCATGGTCCCCAAATTAATTCACAACCTTGGAAAGACATACGTATTGAGTTGCATTGTTTGACCACCGACTGCAACCAGGGCTGGAAATAGGGTTACCTAAAAGACAGTTTAGTAAACTACCCTCTATCTACAAATCTGGATACTCTAATGTCTCTAGAGATCCAAGTAGATAGAAGACAGAGGGAGAGAAGGGGTGGGAGGGGTACTTCCTTTCCTACGAGGTTTACTAATGTTAAGCCATCTAACCCCTCAGTGCCTCTGCCTCAGGAGGAACCCATGCCATTGGGTATCACTCATTTAACTCCTGAGGAAAAGGCCTGCAGGCGGTCTCAGGGTCTTTACTGTGGGGAAAAGGGTAATTTTCTCAACCAGTGTCTTAAGAGGCCGGGAAACTTCAAAGCCTAAATGGAGAAGGGGAGCTCCATTTGGGTCAAGAAACTGGGGAGATTCTTCAATGGGGTCAAAAATGTAAGGGCTCTTGCATAAGTGTTCCTCAATTGGTGGCAGTCACATCCCTAGAGAGTTTACCGGCAATTTATGCTGACTTCTCTGAAAAGTCTCTAAAAAGTTCTCTAAAAAAGCAGTGTAAACATTACCCCCACACAGGCGTTATGATTGCCCAATTGACCTCATTCCTGGGTCTACTCCCCCTAGAGGGAGAACTTATCCTCTTTCATTGCCTGAAGCCCAAGCAATGAAAGATTATATAAGTGCTTTATTAGACCTTCTAGTTCCTCTGCTGGTGCTGGGTTCTTTTTCATGGGCAAGAAGGATGGAGGTCTTCGCCCATGTATCGATTTTACAGGCCTTAATTAAATTACCATTAAAAACCGCTATCCCCTTCCGCTGATTTCTGAGTTATTTGATCAAGTCAAGAATGCTACCATCTATTCCAAACTTGACCTTGACCTTGGGTGCAAATAACCTCATTCATATCAGGGAGTGGAAAATGGCCTTTAACATTAGGGATGACCACTACGAATATTTAGTTATGCCATTTGGTCTTTGCAACACCCCTGCAGTGTTCCAGGAATGTGTCAATGACATCTTCCGGGACCTGCTGGGGTTATTTGTAGTGGTATATCTTGATGATATTCAAATTTTTTCCTCTAACTTGGGTGACCATCAGAAACATGTCCGAGAGGTTTTGCTCAGGTTAAGGAAGAATAACTTATTTAGCTTGATAAATTCACCTTTGAGGTTTCTTCTGTCCAATTTTTGGGGTTTAATATCTCCGGTAAAGGTCTAGAAATGGATCCTGGGAAGGTTAAGGCTGTACTGAACTGAGCTCAGCCTCTTTCTTTACGTGCAACCCAGAGGTTCTTAGGTTTCGCTAATTATTATCGTCTTCCGGGACCTGCTGGGGTTATTTGTAGTGGTATATCTTGATGATATTCTAATTTTTTCCTCTAACTTGAGTGACCATCAGAAACATGTCCGAGAGGTTTTGCTCAGGTTAAGGAAGAATAACTTATTTAGCTTGATAAATTCACCTTTGAGGTTTCTTCTGTCCAATTTTTGGGGTTTAATATCTCTGGTAAAGGTCTAGAAATGGATCCTGGGAAGGTTAAGGCTGTACTGAACTGAGCTCAGCCTCTTTCTTCACGTGCAACCCAGAGGTTCTTAGGTTTCGCTAATTATTATCGTCAATTCATTAAAAACTTTTCTTTGGTGGTGTCTCTCAAATCTTACCAAAAAGGATGCAGATCCAAGTATGTGGCCTCCCGAGGCTATTCAAGCTTTTGAATTTCTTCAAAAGTATTTGTGTTTGCTCCCATTCTTCGTCACCCTGATACTACTCTTCCTTTTTTCGTAGAGGTTGATGCCTCAGAGGTTGGGGCAGGGGACGTTCTTTCTCAAAGACATCCGATAACCAACAAGGTTCATCTATGTGCATTCTTCTGTAGGAAATTTTCACCTGCCGAAGCCAATTATGACATTGGTAATTGAGAATTATCAAATGGGCCTTTGAGGAATGGCGACACTTGGAGGGGGCTAAACATACTATAACGGTCTTCACTAACCACAAAAACCTGTTATACATTGAATCTGCTAAAAGGTTGAATCCTAGGCAGGCTAGATGGGCTTTATTTTTTACCCGGTTTAATTTCTCCCTCACATACAGACCTGGTTCCAGATGCACTCTCTAGGAGCTTTGAATCTAATTTGTCTGAACCTATCATTCCTGGTATTCCCATCATTCCTGGTGAATTGATTGTGGCAGCTCTGGTATCAGATCTTGCCACACTGTCTCCAGTACACTCCTCTTCCCCTGTAGATACTCCTTCTGGGAGGTTATTTGTACCTGAGGACTTAAGGGAACAGGTTCTGGGTGAGGCTCATAATTCTAAGATGGCGGGACATCCGGGTATTTCTAAAACCTTGTCTTTATTGAATCGTTATGTGTGGTGGCCTTCATTTAAACAAGATGTCAAACATTTTGTTAAATCCTGTCCTGTCTGTCAAAGGTCAAAGTCTTCTAGAAACCTTCACAGGGGTTGCTAAGGTCATTGCCTATTGCTGACAGACCCTGGTCCCATCTGTCTATGGATTTTGTGGTTGATCTCCCTCCATCTCAAGGGAAGATAGTGATTTGGGTGGTGGTGGATAGATTCAGCAAAATGAGTCATTTCATTTCCCTCCTATGTTGATACCATAGTTGAACCATCTAACAGATACTTCTGTTCTCATTGCTTCTCTATAGATTTCTATTCTTAGCCTGATGTATGGAATCCTGATGTAGATGCAGTGTTGTGTGGAATAAGGCTCATCACCTGTGCCCCCTTCTTCATGCTCTTAATATTCTACCCAGAGATCAACATTCCATTGCCTATGTGAATATTAGGAGTCTGCTCCTTGTTTCCATAGATTGACAGGTATAAGTATATTATAAGGCACAAGGGTTTCTCTTGTCTCTATACCATTTATGAGGAATTAGCTTATATTAATTGTCAATAATTCAGATTCTTCCTTAATTTTTCCAGGTTTTCATTGTAATCGCTGGAATATTTCAAGTTATATGCCAATTCTAGTTATGAGCAAATTTATTTACCAGGCATGGATTCACGGTGATATTTCATACTTAGCCACCCGCAAATCTAAAACAACAATTTGCTGCGATGAAAAAGTCGATTGCGGAAAATATGTTGCACATAAAAAAAATGTGATGCCCATTGACTTTAATGCATTTGAACAAAAAAGTAGTGTAATTGATATAAAGTGTGAGGGCAGCAGGTAGACAAAATTGCTTATTCCATACAAATCCATTCTAAATATTGTGAAGTAAAAGTTAATTTTATTGCACAAGACTCCACACCAATTCACCCCTTAGGGTACCTGAGAGTTATTTTTGGCTGACAACATCTATAGTGATTGAATTCTTTGTCATTTTCTGTTTCTGCTTCTGGACATGGAGAGTTACACTATACATATTCTAAAGGTGTCTAGTGGTATCTGTGATGAAATATTAATGTTTGTCTGGGTCAAACTGTAATAAAATATTTAAGAAACATTTAAACAATCTATAATTAAAGCATAGGACCACCCAGAATCATGTCTTCTTTCAATGATTTAGTAATGAGCCCCTTTTTCTGCCATTGTTACCAGGGTGGAAACCCACATAGAATGGATGTGAATGTCTAGGTGCAGTCTTTAAGAGAGTCGCACAGATACCATATTTGTTGCAGGTGGGGAGCTTAGTTCATTTATTGTGACCACCTGTGCATCTATATTTTGAAATTGGAACGGATTTATATTTGGGACAGATTCGCTCATCACTACTTGCATCAAATGCAAGACCCCTCATAGGTGACATAGAGATCAGATAAAAATCTAAACACAAATATGAAATTCATGAAACTAAAATGCATCTTCGCTAACAAAAGAGATCAGTTTTTGCAGTTTTGCACCCTTTCGCCAGGTGCATTTTTGCTCAGGTGAATTATCATTACTCTGCAAATTCACTAAAGTGGGAATTAACAGAACGTTACCTCTTTTGCCAAAGTTTCCTTCACTATTTTTGTAGAGTTCCCATTTAAGGGCACAGACATCTTTATTGTTTCTTCAGAAAACCTTCAGAAAAGCAGCATCTTGAACATACTGACACCAAACATTTTTATTTTGTTTTCCCCATGTATTCTTTAGCTGAGTATAAATCACAATAAGTCGATTTCTTGCAATGATTGGCCAGTATAAATCCGTTTTCTTTAAAAAAAAAAAAAAAAAAAAAAACACAAAAGAAAACCTGATAAATAAAATTGCAGAAATCCAATGTCCTAACCGCCAATGTACAAGATGCTTTGGATCAGCCACAATGATGCTGGGGCAGATTAGGGTATAGCAATATGTAAAATACTACAGGGCCTGCTGTTTTATAATTCTGCATTTCACTCTCTGTTGTACAACCAGATTGGTAGTTTCAGTGCAAGAGGATGGTGGGGGGGGGGATATTTAAGATCCTAATCATTAATCTCAATCATTATACAAAAGGCATTAATATGGCCAGGATGTAAGCAGCTTCTAATCAACAACACTGTATTTTTTACATCTCTGTGCATATTCCCCCTTTCCTGCAAAACGTTCAGTTGACTGTATTATAGTTATGGAAATTAGCCAATCAGCTATATTTTTTAACTTTACATGGCAATTCCATTTCTTTTTAAGATCAGGAAGTGCAGGGTTCCTGCTAAATTTAGTTAGAACAGGCCACCATAGTGCCCGAGTGCCTAAGTTCTAAGTGAATCAGGTGTCTGACTATTTGCCGAGTGTTTTTTTTTCAGCGGAAGATCTAAAGTCAGCAGCTGTTCCCCAGCCGCACATTATTCTGCCTTTATGTATTCTTGGTCGTTTTTTGTTGGGCTAATGACCTTATTTATGTGTTTCAGGACCAAGAGAGCCTAATGCGATTGTGAATGCTCTTGGGCATAGAATTGAGGGTTGTCCATCATATTGAGGAAATGCATTGCACAACCACTAAGCTTCTCAGGCCTCCAGCTGATCTACAACTCCCAGAAATCTGGAGATATACTGTAATTCAGAACAGCTGGAGAGACCTTCTGATGAAGTTTAAAGCATCCATCTTTGGCTGTGTTGCAGTGACACAGTACAGCAGTGCTAATGGATGGGACTGAATCTCTACAGCAAATTAAATGATCAGGTTGATTTCCAGGTTTGCCTACTGCTTTTGGCCCCAAGAAAAACACATAAATCAGTTCTCTTCCTATTAAAACTCAATTTAAAGTGGCTATATTGATTATATTGAACGACATATTTAAAACAGAGATGTTTCCATGTGCTCTCAGACTTAATAGATCTGTAATGAACAAACTAGACTTAATTTGTTGATTGTAATAGATTCGGTACTATAGGTATTCCAAAAAGTTCTGTAATGCAGTATAGTTAAATCGCTCTTTCACATCTCTACTAATGGATTGTATCTCTAAAGGTGTTTTGTTAAACCATATGGTTATTCCTATAATCTATAGATGTAAACTGCTTTTTGGCCCATGGATGAAAACAAAAAGATGAAGGCTCGCTCAAATATTGGTTAGGTCGTAAGGAAAATCTCAAGGATTGCACCATAGATGCTCTCTGAAGCAGTTTCTGATTTGACCCCCTATTGAGTGACCTGATTAGACAAAGTGTTGCTGATTTTCCAAGTGGACCAAACAAGTGGCAGTCCAAATATTATTTAAGTAATTTTCTCTAAATAGCCTGCCAATTTAGCAATAAAAATATATGATGACTAGACTAGCAGAATGCCACCCAAATTCTGCATTCTCAAAAGCAATAGCGATAGCAGACGTAGAACCGAGTTATACACAGGCCCGGATTTGTGGAAAGGCCACCTAGGCCCGAGCCTAGGGCGGCAGGATTTTAGGGGGGCGGCATGCTGCCCAACCACACCCACATTGGTTCAAAAACACTGGGGATGCACTGGAGATACAATATTTTTTTTAATTTCCCATGCACCAATCCCCATTGGTGCATGGGAAACGGTAGTGGGCCTAGGGGCGCCCACTATGTAAATCCGGCCCTGGTTATACATTCTGTCTATTGTGCTTTTCCATATATAATAACATGGGCAACATAACAGCTTGGGTGCGGACAAGGAAAACAGATCCATAGGGGCAAATTCACTAAGATGCGGAGTTGCGCCAGGCGCAACTTCGCCGCACTTCGTCAGGCGTAGTTTCGACAGTGCTCCGCAAATTCACTAAAATCCGAAGTTGCGCACAGGGGTAGCGTAATGTTGCGAAGTTTCGCTAGCGTTGATTCGCTATATAAAGCGAAGTTACGCTAGCGAAGGCTAATTTGCATACGGCGCAAAATTCAAATTTCAATGGAGGAACATGTATCTGCACTACAAATGCCTAGAAAACCTTCAAATCAGCAAATATAAATTTTATTTTGCCCTACACATGTGCCCACTGTCTAGGTAAGTTGCCATGAGTCAGGAAATGTAGGGGGGAGGAAGGGGAGCCCCAAAAAATTTTCGATCTTTTTCAGCCTATCACCCATCATGTAGAAAACACACCAGCGTTTTTTGGGACTTAGAAAAATTTTTGACTATTTTGGAAACAATCCCTATCTACTCTATTGCGCTTCGCCAGGTCTGAGGTGGCGAAGGAAGTCTAGCGTAAAAGGTAGCGTTCAATACACTGCACAAGTTAGTGAATTTGCGTAGTTACATCGCTAGCGAAAATTCATCTGGCATAAGGATGCGAAGTAACACTAGCGAAAATACGCCAGCATTCGTTAGTGAATTTGCGCAGTAGCAAAAATGCCGAACGCTAGTGAATTAACGCTAGCGTTCGGCGCTTCGGCGCTTAGTGAATTTGCGCCGTAGACTGGAAGAAGGGCCTCATTTTTTAAAAACTGCTTTTTTGCAGGCAGGGGTCACAACAGGGAATCAGATAAACAAACAGCAAAACAGCACAGAAGCACCAGGAACAAGATCCTATAACAGGCAGTAAAGAATTGGATATTGGCCCTTTAAATACATTTGAAATTCGCGCACTTGTTTGCTGGCGACAACACGCCTGCGCTTACAGATACAGAAGATGCAAGCCTAACAAGCTCTTAGCTAACCGGCGCAGAGGAGCGGCGAGGCGGTCGTCCCCGCCGCACCGCTGGACCACCAGGGAGGCAAGTTATTACACTACTGTTTCTTCATTAGTGCCATACATTTCATAATTGACTCCTTATACTTAATATCTTATATATTAAAGCACCAAAGTGCAAAACCAAATTCATGATATATTTATGTATTTGGTTGCACTTTGGTACTTTAATGTATAAGATATTAAGTATAAGTATAAGTTATTTATGAAGTTGTTTATTATTTATCAAAGGTAGGCAGACTGGGGGGAGACACTGCATTGTGGTGTGTTATGTTAAAATGCTATGCTTGGATAAATTATTGTGAATGTTATTATGGATGAATTGTACAATTAAATGTTTTAAGTGAGACACTGCTCATGTCTTTAATTTATATCTAATATGACTCTATAATAGTTGCAACTTATAATGGTGTACCAATATACAAGATACCCTCCCTCCCCTCTTGTCTAGTGATGGGTGAATTTATTCGCCAGGCACAAATTTGTGGCGAATTCCCATGATTAACCGATGCGGCGCCATTTCGCGAATTTTGCGAATCACCCCAAATTCGCCCATCACTACTCTTGTCTTCTGTACCCCCTCTCTTGTTAAAATAATAAATAAAAAATGTTTAAAAAAAAGTTGAATGTTGCTTTCCAGAAACAATAACAAAGGGGGACAACATTCTTTTAGCTTTCTTCTATTATTTTGCTAACTGTTCGGGTAATAAATATGTAAAACTTTCAGATCGTTGTACTGTACTTTCCACAAATGATCTGCATATCACAATGGAGAAACCTGCTCTGTCTCTGAACTTTTCTCTGCTCAGACCTGGTGGCAAGTTTAAACAGGCTAGAGGTTTCTTCTTCTTGCCCTTTTGGTTGTTCTCCAACTGTCAGAGTCTGGTGCCTAATGATTATGTTCATTAGATACAAAATAGTATGAGTTGAGGAATGCTAAGAAATGTCAACCTTTAAGTACTAAAAGACAGAGGAGTTCTTATTTTTTTTATAGCTATTGCTCTTATTCTTCACTTTTCATTATTATTGTAAAGATGTAAGTGCTACATTTCTTGCTGATTCTGTATGAATGCGAGCATATACACATAGGTATTATATTCAAAGTAATTCTAAGACATGTAGAATAAAATCTTCATCTTCTGTAATAAAGAATGAAAGAGGTTCTAT
This sequence comes from Xenopus petersii, assembly GCA_038501925.1. Taxonomy (NCBI): domain Eukaryota; kingdom Metazoa; phylum Chordata; class Amphibia; order Anura; family Pipidae; genus Xenopus; species Xenopus petersii. The sequence goes on from CM076677.1 coordinate 107,812,799, forward strand.
TGCTCTTACTTAAACATGCACACATAGATGTATAGTGCTGCCAAACGTCTTTACCCAGCATACTTCTGAATGTATAGAGATTTTACTGCTGAAAATGGATTCAGAGCATTGCATGAACCCCAGATGTGCCAGTAAGATCACTGGATTCAGAGTACACCATTAAATCCAGACATGACAGTTAGATTATTTCAGATGTTGTTGGCATCACTATGATATACAGGTATGGGATCCATTGTCCAGAAACCTGTTATCCAGAATGTTCCATATTATGGAAAGGCTGTTTCCCATAGACTCCATTTTAATGAGAATTTTTAAAAAATCATTTCCCTTTTCTCCGTAATAATAAAACAGCACCTTGTACTTGATCCAAACTAAGATATAATTCATCCTTATTGGAGGCAGAACCAGCCTGTTGAGTTTATTTAATGTTCATATGATTTTGTAGTAGACTTAAGTAGCGATGGGCGAATTTATTCGTCAGGTGCGAATTCTTGGCGAATTCCTGTGATTCGCCGCCAGCGAATAAATTCGTGAAAACTGCTGTGAAAATTCACCAGCGAAAATTTGCCAAAAAATAAAAATGGACGCCGGCGTCAAAAACTGACAGTGGCGTCAATTTTGTGATTTTTTTGTGCCATTTTGCAAATTTCACAGTAAAATTCGCAAAGTTTCGGCAAAACGCTCCAAATTCGCCCATCACTAGACTTAAGGTATGAAGATCCAAATTATGGAAAGATCCATTATCCAGAAATCCTCCGGTCCTGAGCAGTATTTTTGGCATGGTTATTTGATGATGGCATTATCATTTAAATATTTATAAGCAATTATTATGCAGCCATATTGCTATTTATTTGCATTAGTGACCACTGCAGGGGTCCTTAATTGTGACTTTGTCAGATGGCCTTTAAAGCTCATAATTGAACGTTAAGTTTGAAACTGCAAAGTTTTCAGTTCGAAAATATTATGGAACACAACTGAGATCCAATCTACAATCCATTCCACTTCACTGTACATGATTATAGGAAGAGGAAACGTATCTATTACCTACAATGCACTCTTCCACCGTTTGTGCTGCCAGAGGGCAGTAGTGATGTCACACGCCATGGATTGTTTGCGCCCTGAACAATGTAACTCAGAAGTTTCAAGGTATAAAACCTGTTAAGACACAATGATTTTTCTTTTTTTGTATAATTTTTGCCCCTGATGAAGACCGCTTTATGGTCAAAACGCGTAGGCAAGTTACTTTTTTATGTTACTTTATGTAATATATATATATTTTTTCAAGAATGCCCGGGGGAGTGAGTCAGGAACTGGGAACAACAGGGCCATGACAGGGCTAAGAATGAGAGAACCGGAAGAGGAGATTAAAGCTGGCCATAGACATACAGATCCTATCGTACGAATCGAGGATTCGTACAATTTTCGGATCATGTGTGGAGAGTGCCGACATCTTTCGTACGGCGAAGATCAGTCATTTGGTCGATCGGACAGGTAGGATTGTGACTAGTGATGGGCGAATTTGCAAAATTCGCGAAACAGCGAAAAATTCACGAAACTGCGCTGGCATCTCGCTTTTGACGCCGACGCCCGTTTTTGACGCTGACGCCCATTTTTTCCGCCTGCCGAATAAATTCGCCCATCACTAATTTTGACCCGACCGATCCCAGCGGAGCCCATTGCACATCAAAATCGGATAGATCGGCCATACATTCAGATTACCCCTGATGTAGCCATGCTCGTTAATGGCATAACGGGGAAAGATCCGCTCGTTTGATGATGTCGCCAAACGAGTGGATCTTTGCATCTATGGCCACTTTAAGATTTATGGGTGTTGTAGTTCCTGGGTTTCTATTGGGGTGGGTGGAGACACGAGGGGTTAAAAGAGAAGGAAGTGAAGGAAGCGCTTTTACCTTGAACAGCTCCAGCCTGCCCTCCCCAGAATAAAGGAGTAGTTGGGTAAGGGGGGAGTGTTAGTATAATTTTGCAGCGGAAGGCACTCTCCTAAGGGGGAGTCAGTGAGAGTGGAAACAAGTGTAGAGCTTGACAGGGGTTAGGCCTGGGGCCAAAGTGATGGAAAGGGCCCGGTGGAAGGGGCATGAGTTACGGAGGAAAGCCTTGCCTAGGACAGACAGCAGACGGGCTCCTTACTTTTGGGTACAATTCTTCTTTTTACCCAAGATATCAAGTGTGGTTGGTTTGTAGGGATGTAGCGAACTGTTCGCCGGCGAACTAGTTCGCGCGAACTTCGACTGTTCGCGTCCGCCGCAAGTTCGCGAACGTCGCGCGACGTTCGCCAATAGGCGTTCGCGTCAAAATCGTTCGACCACTCGACCATTCGACCGCTAAAATCGAAGGATTTTCGTTCGAATCGAACGATCGAAGCCATTGGATGAATGAAATCATTCGATCGAATGGCTTAGATCGTTCGATTACAATCCTTCGATCGTTCGAATAGAACGATTTTCGGATGTTCGAAGTTCGCGAACAGTTCGCGAACTGTTCGCAATTTTTGCCGGTGTTCGCGAACGGCGTTCGCGAACACATCGGCGGCGGTTCGCTACATCCCTATTGGTTTGTTATTTATGTAAAGGGGGTGGGATACTTGGTGTTGTTGGAAGGGGCCTGTCAGACTGATGCTGCCCCTGTCATGTGGAGTGTGCAATCTGCCTTTTTAATATTATCGATACATGGGATTTAATGTGACTTGTGACTTGGAGAAGGTCTGGACTGGGAGTCAAAACAGGCCCTGGTATACCAATTACATAGAGGCCCAAATAGTCCCCCACCAACCCACTAAATAGCGGCTTTCAACTACAGCCCCTCTGGCATTTGCCAGAACCCACAAATTACCAGTCCGGGCCTGACTTGGAGTATGCGCTTTCAAACTACTTTTTGTCTACAGATCATTTAAAAAAACTGAAGTTAATTGTTTTAGAAGTAATTAATTCTAGTGAAAAAAATGCCCACTATCACCAAGGATTACAAATGAAAGTGCTACGTTAATCTTGTAAGTAGTGATGGGCGATTTCGCAGTGAATTCCAGTGATTCTCGCTGGCGAATAAATTTGTGAAACCGCTGCGAAAATCCATTTTTTTGGAGCGCATTTTACCAAAAACCAACGCCGGTATCAAAAATGGACGGCTGGCGTCAAATACGAGACGCTGGCGACGTTTCGCAAATTTTTTACCGTTTCACGGGAAAATTGTGAATTTTTCAGTGAAGCGAAACGCGCCAAATTCGCCCATCACTACTTGTAAGCATCTTCATGCACTTTCTTGACCTGGCCCCTATTTGAAGATAAAAGTACAATGCATGTCCCTAACAGAATGATGATCTACAACATCATCAGCTAATATCTGGCTTTCAGGTGAGGTGAAAAGAATTTGAATATATGATGTTTTACATTTTACAAGGAAAGTCCTTTTATTTTTGGTGTATTTTTGTCATTCACTTTTCTCTGGGGATTCTGCTAATACCAACATTGTGGTTGGACACTTACTAGAAACCAGAAAATGAATACCCCATCCGTGGGGTATAATAAATTCTTAAAAATGTGTGATTTTTTGAAAAGTCTGATTTTATATATAAAAAAAATTGATTTTTGCATTCTGAGTTTAGTAAATAACCCCCCAAACCTACTGAAACCTATAGGCTCTTGGAAAACTACCCATATAGACTATATTGTAACCTGCCATTGTGTTTACTTCCTATGCATTCTCTCCTTCATTGAAACAATGACACATTTGCCTAAACATCTGATATAAACTCATCTGAGAAACATTCAATCAGTAGACATATTTGGTGAAATTAAAAAGTGTGTGTTTGTGGCGGGCAAATGGAAGCTGCTTGGAATTCAGTTAAAAGCTAAAAGTTCAATTTAAAGATTAAAGTAGTTTAATCCATGTATTTTTATAGTTTTAAACTATGTCTGTACAATCCAGTCACCAGTGTACCTTATCCTACTTCATTATATCTATGGCAACATAATCTATTTGGAGACTTTTTAATTGCAACAGTGTAGAGATCAGCACCACGGACAGCTCTCTGCAGCCTTTTTGTGCTTTAATGACAGTCACAGGAGTCCCCTGACTTGAGCCCAGACCAGAGAAAAAACTAGTGAACTAAGACAAATGAGGCTGCAATTACAGATGACGAACATGTTAGCTGAATTAATTGCCCTAACCTGTTTAGGGTAAAAGTCAATGCATTAGTTACTTATTGCTGTGTTTTACTATCCTTTATAAGTGGCCAGCACACTAATGATGCCCATTAGATGAAGGCGCGGCATGATGCAATCAAAGAAGAGATGACATCAGTTAATACAGAGATCTTCAACCTATTTACAGTAACGGATCTAACCAGTGCAGACCACCCCCCTCCCTCCAGAAGCGGGGGTGCCAAATATTCTGAATAACAGATCCCATACCTGTATATGCATTTTAGATGGAAGGTTGGTAGGTAGAAAGAGACCTGTATTAGGCAATGTGCAGACAGAAGGGCTCATTTATTGCTTAGTTTTAGTCACCCCCAAGTGCAGACCTATAACATGGTTGCTTTCTTAATTCAGTGTGTAATGTGTAAGGGTTTAAAACCAATGGCTGGTTGATTGCACTATGTTCATAAATCAGCCCTAGAGTGTCTGTTCTTCAGTCAGGATGTGAGTTGAATAGAGTGAATGAAACAAGATCTGTGCAATTCAATGCACTAGATTTAGGGCGTTATTTATCAAAATCCGAATTTTTCTGATGTTTTAAATAAAAAAAGTCTGACCAAACCTTTAACCTTATTTATCTTTAAAAAAAAACACCATCGGAAAAATCATAACTTTTTCAAATTGTCGCGCAAAAAAATCTGAATTTTCAGATTTGATGCCTGAAATCGCCAGTAAAGCCCAAAATTTTAGCACAGACCATAATACTTCAAAGACCTCTGGCATTTACTTCTACCGGACCTCAACAGGTTGAAGATGGAGTATTTTCGGATTAGGCCTTTTTGAATCCTTGGGGTATAATAAATCTGAAAAAAAAAAATTTCACAGTATAATAGTAAATAGTAATAGTATAAAAACGTGAATTTTTCAGACTTTAATAACCCCATAATGTCTACCTAGCATGAATTGAAGCAGTGATGAGAAACAGCTTTACTAATATTAAACATTAGTGATGGGTGAATTTATTCGGCAGGCGCGAATTTGCGGCAGATTTGCGTGTTTCGCCGCCGGTGAATAAATTTGCGAATTTGCCACGAAAATTTGCCGGCGTTGGAAAAATGTTGACGCTGCCGATGATTCCGACTAGGGATGCACTGAATCCAGGATTCGGTTCAGGATTCGGCCAGGATTTGGCCTTTTTCAGCAGGATTCGGATTTGGCCGAATCCTTCTGCCCAGCTGAACCGAATCCGAATCCTAATTTGCATATGCAAATTAAGGGTGGGGAGGGGAATCATGTGACTTTTTGTCACAAAACAAAGAAGTAAAAAATGTTTTCCCCTTCCCACCCCTAATTTGCATATTGCATTGCAAATTAGGATTCGGTTCGGTATTCGGCGGTTCGGCCAAATCCAAAATAGTGAATTCGGTGCATGCCTAATTCCAACGCTGGCGTCAAAGTTTTTTCGCCACCGGTTCCGACACAGGCACCAATTTTGACGCCGGCGCCAATTAATGGACTCCCATTGACTTTAATGGGCGATCGGCATTTTGAGAATTTTTTGCCAGTTTTGCGAATTTGTGGCAAAGCGAAATGGGACAAATTCGCCCATCACTATTAAACATATAACTATGTATAAATATGTATAAAGCGCCTTCCCATGCCAGGCATTGGGTCCCAACTTTTTAGCAAGGGATATGTGTGACTAACCTGGGGTCCCTGAATAAACCTTTTGTCTGATTTTCCCTGTTTTAAAAGGAAAAATACATAACCTGTCCACTTATTCATAACAATAAGTGCAAATATAAACACATTGCATTGCTCTGCAGTATGAGTGACATTTAGTTATTCACATTATTATTCATACAATGGCTGAGTTCACCATTCACTATAATAAGTTGTCACTTACATGTTTGCTTTTGCAACAGAGCTTTTACTCCAACCTCCCTAATAAATATATGCAGTGCTCCCCCCCCCAAGACTCCTTCCTCCTATTTACTGGCACGGAGTCCTGTTAATAAGACCTCAGTTTGGGTAAGATCCAAGCGTGTGCTCTGCATGAATATCTAAAACAAGATCCTATCTCGGCTCACTCTTACAATGCAAATGACTGAGCAGTGAGTCATACATGTCATTTTTATTATTGCTTTTGCCTGATTATTGCAGATTCCTTATGTAATAAACCCACACACCTGGGAACTTGCTTTATTGCACAAACTGCATGTACGGGTTTCATAAATAGATCATCTTTAGCTGTAATCAGTTAATATATACTGGTAGCAGAACAGCTACGCAATGTTGTGCATGTTACTGTCTGAAATTGATATACAGCAGAGACAATGTATCGGTGGAGGAGTAATCAGTCAAAAGAATGAGTCACATTTGTGCAGAATTGATGCTTAATATTGGTTCCTGGTGACACGAATATTTATGATTACATGGTCTTAAGATTTACTTGTAAAGCAAATTCGTAGCTTAATATCCCTTTTAAAATGACTATCCATAATGCTCAGGAGCAGATTTAGCAATAGCTGAGCTTTTTACTGTGTAAATTTAAGTCATATATGGTACATATATAAATAATATTGTGGAAAGATTAGCTTTTATAATGGAAAAAGCTGTTACAAGGAAAACAGAATAATACTAACTTAACGTATAATTCTTTACCAAGTAATGCACATTTCAAAAGTAAAAGTAATAACCTCTGCTGTATGCTGGCAAATGCACGGAGTTTGTCAGGTAAAATGGGAGACCTAGAATTAATTGCATGCTCTAAAAATTATGATATAATTGGTATCACTGAGACCTGGTGGGATGAAACATGTGACTGGATTGTGAATTTAAATGGTTACACCCTTTTTAGGAGGGATAGAGGGATTAAAAAGGGTGGAGGAGTGTGTTTGTATGTAAAGCCTGAATTAAAGCCATGCCTTAAAGAAATAAAAATAGCTGGCACTGGTGAGGGTGTAGAATCACTCTGGGTAGAGATTTCGACTGGGCAAAAGGTATCAAAAAGAATTATCATTGGTGTATGCTATAAACCACCTCGTATAAGTGTCGAGTATGAAGCCGAGCTACTCTTGCAGATACAAGCGGCTTCACAGCTGGGTCAAGTTGTTGCTATGGGTGACTTCAATTATCCAGACATTGACTGGGGTAATGGGGTTGCTAAGACAGAAAAGCTAGTAGGTTTGTAAATATGCTGAATGACAACTTTTTATTCCAGCTCGTTCAAGAACCTACTAGGAATAACTCTCTTTTGGACCTTGTAATAACTAACAATACTGAACTCATCTCTAACATTTGTGTGGGTGAGCATTTAGGGAATAGTGATCATAACATGGTCTCCTTTGAGATCCTGTTGCAGAAGCAATTCTATAAGGGAGTAACTAAAACACTAAATTTTAGACGTGCAAACTTTGACAGTATAAGGGCATCTCTGCAACATATTAAGTGGGAAATGCTTTTCACAGGGTTAAACACAGAACAAAAATGGGAAGTCTTTAAAATGCTGCTTAATAAATATACTTGTCAGTATATTCCACTTGTAAGCAAGGAACGTCGTTGCAAAGCAAAACCTTTTTGGTTCAATAGAAGCGTTGGTGTTGAGGTGGGTAAGAAAAGACATGCTTTTAAGGCTTTCAAGTTAGCTGGTACAGCCGAAACATTTATAAGGTACAAGGAGGCCAATAAATCATGCAAAGAAGCTATAAGGCAAGCTAAAATTGCTATAGAAAAGGATATTGCAGCAAGCAGTAAAAAAAATCCAAAATTATTTTTTAAATATGTCAATAGTAAAAAAATGAAGCAGGAAGGGGTGGGACCCTTACTATCAGAGGGGGGTCAGCTGGTTGATGAAAACAAAATAAAAGCGCAGATTCTGAACTCGTATTTTTCATCTGTGTACACAAATGAAGAACCAGTAAGTGAAGGTTTCCTTCTTAACACTCCCAATTCTAGTAATACAACTAATGATGCATGGTTCACACATGAAGAAATTCAAAAGAGACTTGAACATGTTAAGATTAACAAAGGTCCAGGGCCAGATGGTATTCATCCCAGGGTAATTAGCGAGCTTAGCTCTGTGATTGCCAAACCTCTTTACTTAATTTTTCAGGATTCATTGAGATCTGGCATTGTGCCGAGAGACTGGCGAATTGCTAATGTGGTGCCTCTATTCAAAAAAGGATCCCGTTCTCAGCCTCAAAACTATAGGCCAGTTAGTCTGACGTCAGTATTAGGAAAGCTTTTCGAAGGGTTAATAAAGGATAAAATACTGGACTTCATAGCAAATCATAATACTATGAGTTTGTGCCAGCATGGTTTTATGCGTAACAGATCTTGCCAGACTAACTTAATTTCTTTTTACGAGAATGTAAGTAGAGACCTCGATTCTGGGATGGCAGTGGATGTGATTTACTTAGACTTTGCTAAAGCATTTGATACAGTGCCACACAAAAGGTTACTGGTTAAATTAAGGAATGTTGGCCTGGAACATAGTATTTGTACCTGGATAGAGAACTGGCTAAAAGATAGACTACAAAGAGTGGTGGTAAATGGAACATTTTCTAATTGGACCAGTGTTGTTAGTGGAGTACCGCAGGGCTCTGTACTAGGTCCCTTGCTTTTCAACTTGTTTATTAATGACCTGGAGGTGGGCATTGAAAGTACTGTTTCTATTTTTGCAGATGATACTAAATTGTGCAGAACTATAGGTTCCATGCAGGATGCTGCCACTTTGCAAAGTGATCTGTCTAAACTGGAAAACTGGGCAGAAAACTGGAAAATGAGGTTCAACGTTGATAAATGCAAGGTTATGCACTTTGGCAAAAATAATATAAATGCAAGTTATACACTAAATGGCAGTGTGTTGGGAGTTTCCTTAAATGAAAAGGATCTAGGGGTCTTTGTAGATAACACGTTGTCTAATTCTGGGCAGTGTCATTCTGTGGCTACTAAAGCAAATAAAGTTCTGTCTTGCATAAAAAAGGGCATTAACTCAAGGGATGAAAACATAATTATGCCTCTTTATAGGTCCTTGGTGAGGCCTCATCTGGAGTATGCAGTGCAGTTTTGGACTCCAGTCCTTAAGAGGGATATAAATGAGCTGGAGAGAGTGCAGAGACGTGCAACTAAATTGGTTAGAGGGACGGAAGACTTAAATTATGAGGGTAGACTGTCAAGGTTGGGGTTGTTTTCTCTGGAAAAAAGGCGCTTGCGAGGGGACATGATTACACTTTACAAGTACATTAGAGGACATTATAGACAAATGGCAGGGGACCTTTTTACCCATAAAGTGGATCACCGTACCAGAGGCCACCCCTTTAGACTAGAAGAAAAGAACTTTCATTTGAAGCAACGTAGAGGGTTCTTCACAGTCAGGACAGTGAGGTTGTGGAATGCACTGCCGGGTGATGTTGTGATGGCTGATTCAGTTAATGCCTTTAAGAATGGCTTGGATGATTTTTTGGACAGACATAATATCAAAGGCTATTGTGATACTAAGCTCTATAGTTAGTATAGGTATGGGTATATAGAATTTTAATTAAAAGTAGGGAGGGGTGTGTGTATGGATGATGGGTTTTCATTTGGAGGGGTTGAACTTGATGGACTTTGTCTTTTTTCAACCCAATTTAACTATGTAACTATGTACTATGTAACTATGTAACTATGTAACTATGTAACTATGTAACTATGTAACTATGTAACTATGTAACTAACTATGTAACTATGTAACTATGTAACTATGGAAGGCAAAATTATTTCTTATGCAGAGACAGGGACACAAAAAAGCAGAAAAACTGTTTAACAACAAAAAGACATCAACAGGGTGTTTGTCTTCATGTGGCAATATGGCATCAGAATATAACCGTTTCTCTCTTTGTCAGACTCTCTGGGGCAGATTTACTAAAAGGCGAAGCAACCAACAATGGCGACGATTCGGCAGCTTTGCCTCCCATTTACTAACGCTGTCATCACTTCGCTAGCGAAAGAGATAGACGCTAGCGATAATTCGCACTCTATCGCCAAACAACTTTTCGTTCTGGCGAATGGACGTTACTCCGCAAATTCACTAAAATGCGGATTTTACTGAATGTTACCTATTTCGCCAGATGTGCCTTCGTCAGCTCAGACCAGGCGAAGTGCAATGGAGTGCATAGATCTTCCTCAATCTTCAGTTACTTACATCATATTTTCTGAGTGGAAAAACTTCTAAGTTCAAAAAACACTGGCGTCTTTTCCTTTTTTCAGGGTGATAGGCTGCAAAAGTCCTAAAAAAATATTTTTATGTAACTTGTTTCCCCCGTACATTTTCTAACACATGGAACCTTGTTTTACAGTTGTCTCGTGTGTAGGGCATTAAAACAACTCTATTGGCTTTATTAAAGTTCCCTGGACATGTCTAGTTATCAGTGTAAATGTAATGTATTAAATGCAACATGTAAGATAAAGACGTCAATTCAACTTTAAATTTCCTGGTGTATGCAAATTAGCCTGAGCGCAAGACCTCTAAAGAATTTGCGCTAGGCAGAATTAAATGGTAGCGCATCTTCACTTTGATTTGCTCGCATTGCTGAAGTAACGCTTGCGCCCAGGATGAAACTTTGCATGTTATTGAATTAGCGTTGTCTGGGGGAATTCTCGCCTGCTGAAGTGTTCCGATGGGCGTGAATTTTCGCCAGTTAGTTAATCTGCCCCTCTGTGTCTCAGGCTCCCTTGGTCCTGTAACACTCCAGGAACCACCAGGACAGTGTCTCTCCTCCAGACATTCAAGGAAAAGCCAATAGGCATGGGAGCACACACTCTTTTACCTGCAGTAGTAGCCCTGCTCTCAGTTGCCACCTAATAACTTATTGGGAGGGAATATTAACCCTATCTGCACCAGGCATCCCCCTGGGGTATATTTATCAAAGAGTGAAGTTAGAGATCGCCACAGTCCTCTAGAGGGAAATTCCGCCACTCTCTATTAATTTCTATGTGATTTTTGAAAGGCGTATTTATCAAAGAATGAACTTTCATTGATAAATACTCTTTTAGAAATCCCATAGAAATGAATGGAGAGGACTGTGGCGATCTGTAAATTCACTCTTTGATAAATATATCCCTCTATCATATATATATATATATATATATATATATATATATATATATATATATATATATATCTATATTTTTTTTTTTTTTTTTTTTTTTCAGATTCGGATCCAGCATTTTTTCCATCCTCGGGGGTTAAATAAATCTGGAAAAATCGAGGTTTTTTTTTTTTTACTAAAAATTCAGATTTTATAGTCAAACTCAAATATTTTGAATTTTCGGCATTCAGACTTTAATAAATAACCTCTTAGTATGTTAGTATGGACAATTCTAAGCAACTCTTCAACTGGCCTTACATTTTTTTCTTTATTACTTGCCTTCTTCTTCATCTCTTCCCAGCTTTCAAATGGGGGGGTCACTGCCCCATATAAAACATCTGTAAGTCTAAAAATCTGCTTTTTTTTTGTGTATTCACTTTTTATTTATCAAAAAGTATAATCATATCAATAAATGTACATTTCTAGATGTATTTACATTGAATTCACTGGTTCAAAGATAGTGTCAACATTAACATTTCCATTCTCCTTATACTGCATTGCAAATTATCACACATTTCAGATAACACAACTAAATTAACAAACTATTACTGCCATCATGTAATTTCTAATAGTCTGATACAATTGTGTATATCTTAAGCCATCTCTCTTGAGATCTTATATTTACTGGGCTGAAACACTTACAATCTGCTCAAGGTAGATAATATAAGTACCACTTTGACCACTTATCTACTGCCTCAAAGATATTCATTCCCTAAAGCGGTACTCACTTATGTTTACTCGGATCTCACTGCGCATTATGTGCGTTACTGGATAGGTATTCTTTCCAGGGAAGCCCTATAGTTGTATATGTTTCATATTTATTATTTACATACGCCGTTAGTTCTTCCATTTCGTGAATATCATTCACAGTTTGGAACCATTTCTCTTTGTTTGGGATATTTCTACTCCTCCAAAGCAAAGGGATTTGGGCTTTAGCTGCAACCAACAATTGTAAGAGTAATTCTTTTTTCATACATTCATTTGGTGCGTAGCTATGAAATAATAGGATTGTTAGGGAGTCTATTAGTATTCGTTCTCCCATTATTTTCAAGCATTCATCTGTGACCATTGCCCAATATGATTCTAACATGGGACAAGTGAACCGTATATGTTTTAGGGTCCCTATATCCAATTCACATCTCCAACAAATATCACTATTAAACAATCCCATTTTTTTAAGAATTACCGGTGTTCTATACCACCTAGACAGTAGTTTATAAGACGATTCCTGTAGTTTGTTACTTATGGAACACTTATTTACCGTCCAGGAATATTCTCTCCCATTCCTTTCCTGTAAGTACAACATTTAAGTCAGTCTCCCATAATTTAATGAAAGATGGGTAGTCTGGATATTTCTTATCTATTAATATCTTATAGGTAAGAGACAGCATATGTCTTAGTGGTATTGGTAAAGCACAAATTGGCTCAAAATTCGTAAGTGTTCGTATTTGGGAGTTCTCTAGCTGCAATCTGTGTAAAAAGTGTTGGACTTAATGTATTCTCCATTGGTCTCTGATTGACCACTCGCCCTTTTTTTTAATAATTAAAGCCATTTCCTTATCATTTGCAGGTAAGCAATGTCTCAGCAATGGATTTTGTATTTTAAATGCTGTGAAGTACCCTTGATCGATCATTCCTGGAATAAATTCAACATTGTTATGCAATGGAATGAGAGGTGATGGATAAGGAGCTATTGCCAATTTGTTATTTACTTTATGCCAAATTTCTAAACAATTGTTTAATAAAATATGTGTCTTGATTTCTTGAGGAATATTTTCCTTGCGTATCCAAGGTAAGCTTTTTAGGGTATCCTTATAACCACAGATTTCCTAAAATATTCCATTGTAAGTCTTTATGTTCCCTTCCAAATTCCATTATATTGGATAATACTGCTGCTTGGTAGTAGGTCGCAAAGTCTGGCATCGCTACGCCCCCTCTTTGCTTTGGCAGATAAAGAGATTCTCTTTTAACTCTACTTTTTTTGCGCCTTCCATATAAAGGTAAATAAAACCTTATTTAATTGTGAAAAATAGGTGTTTAGAAAATTTTATTACTCCTTTTCTTAAGCTCCTCTCTTATTCATATTTTAATCTCTTATTTAATTAAATTTTTGGTTGCATGGATAAATTGGACCCTACTAACCAGACTGCTGAAGTTGCAAACCGGAGAGCTGCTGAATTTAAAAAAAAAAAAAAAAAAAAAAAAAAATAGCAAAAAAATAAATAAATAATAAAATAATAATAATAATAAAAAAATAATAAAAAATGAAAAACAAATGCAAATCGTCTCAGAATATCATTCTCTACATTATCCTAAACTTCTTCAAAAACATTCTTACTCAGTCTAACCAATCCCAAATGTGTTTGTTTCACTTTATTATTCATATTCATTATTTCTTGAGTGATTTTCTTAGGCATGGGGATGGCCAAATATCGTCTTGAATTTTACAAGGTTGCCATGTGCTTTTATTGAATGAGTTTACTAAGCCAGCTCAAGAATTCTTGAATATGTCTATTGATTAAAGGAATGACTGGTGTTCCTATTGGATAGAATGGTTCTAAGCACCTCTAAGGTCTTAAAATTGTAATTTGTGGGGGAAATAGAAAGCAGCGATAAGAGGATAACTGAGATGTCCTATTTTTATAAATATATACTTATTTTTAGTTCCCTAAAAACACACGTCTCAATGCATTGTGTAGTCTACTGGAATAGAACATAAGGGTGTGAGTAAATAAACTGCATCAGCGTGAATCATACCAAGGCAGCATCTGTTACAATATAAAGAAGAATACATTTAATAATACATTTATCATCATTTATAATAGTTTTGGCTAGTGATGGGCGAATTTATTTGCTAGGCGCAAATTCGCAGCCAGCGAATAAATTCAAAAACGGCTGCGAAATTCCCTAGCGAAAATTCACCGGCATCAAAAAAAATTTTCGCAGGCGTAAAAAAAAAAACTGCGCTGTTTCGTGAATTTTTGGCCGTTTTGCGAATTTTGCTGGAAATTAACGAATTTTCCGGCGAAGCAAATTTTTCAGGGGAAACAACGCAAATTCGCCCATCACTAGTTATGGCCCCTGATCATTAATAATCTGTATGGTCTGTAGGACAGGGTTCTGCAGGTATGGGATCAGTTATCCAGAAACCAGTTATCCAGAAAGTTCTGAATTACGGAATGGCCATCTCTCATAGACTCCATTTTATCCAAATAATCCCAAATTTTTAAAAGATGATTTTCTTTTTTTCTGTAATATCAAAACAGTACCATGCACTTGATCCCAACTAAGATAAAATGAATCCTAATTGGAAGCAGAACATGTCCATATGCCAAGAGTATATGCTAGTGCTGCCTGTATTGTTTAGTCTCTTCCAGGATAGTGCATAATGATGGCATGGAATGAATGATGTGGATGATTTAATGCAATGGACAAATGTCTCTACTATGCCCAGAGAGTCTGTTCAGCTTATTCTAGAAAGTCCCCACAAATCTCTTCCATGCACAACTCCCTTAAAAGAAAACAGAGACCTTTAAATATATGCCATTATTGGATAAGGAAGAAATACACTTACCATTATTATCACCAAGCTTATTACCATTAAATTCATGGCATTGTGAAGCCCCAGGATAAGGTATATCTTCCCTTCTATGCCAGTTTCCCTCCTGGGACCTCAACATGTGCCCCACCTCAGATCCTGTATTCAGGGCCCCATTAGAAATCACTGAGGGGCCCTTACAACAACATTTTCGGGGCCCCCAAACCCCGCCCCAGATCCTGCCCACTCCACATCACAGTTAAAAGACTACACGTACATCAGCGCTTAAAAAGTAACTCCCCACACACAAATTATAAAAATCTATTGATCAGGACCCCCTTATAAGTTTAAAAAAAAAAACATTGGCACCAGGGCCCCCATAAAAGTTTTTTTAAAAAAAAAAAAAAAAAAAAAAAAAAAAGCATTGGTGCCAGGGACCCCTTACAAGTTAAAAAAAATTGGATCCCCAAAAAAATATTTTTTATAAAAAAACATTGGCGCCTGGGCCTACAGAATATTAAAATAATCCATTACTGGTCAGGGGATTAAAAAAAAAAAACACAAATTGGTGTTCAGTAGAATTGAACTCATGGCTTCAGGACTTCAACTTCGCCTGCTTTCGTGACTTCGGGGCTTTTCGCCGCTTCAGGACTTCAGTTTCGGCTGTTTTAGTGACTTTGGGTCTTTTTGCTGCTTCAGGACTTCAATTCCGCCTATTTTCGTGACTTTGGGTCTTTTCGACGGTTCGGGAGTCCGGCTTCAGATATTTTCGTGACTTCGGGTCTTTACGCCGCTTCGGCAGTTCGGCTGTTCGGCTTTTCGGCACTTCCGCATTTTCGACTGTTCGGGATTCAGAAATGGCTGCAAATCTTCGGCACTCACAAGGGGGGCTCTGATCTTTCAAAGTGCAGCACTGTCGGCCCCCCTTTCATGCCCCCCCCTGATGGCGGCCCTGCCTGTATCATTGCATTTGGAGTATCAGTACAAAATACTTGATTGAAAAGCCAACTGTTTGTTTAATCAGGATCATGTCCTATCAGCAAAACGATTCCACTTGCAGATCCCTGACGTTGTGGCTTGTTTATAAATTCCCTCCACTTCAAAGCCCAGCACCTCACTACCTGCTTGTCTCCTGTCTGCCTGTTTGTATTAAATGTTCTTAACTCATCTCTGCGAATTATCTCATCAGGAAGATTCATACTTCAGAGAAATCTCTTCTGTACACTCCTGATCTGTTGAAATTCACTGTACAGTTTAAGTTAATTGAATTTTCATACCACAGAATCTCACAGCTTCATTTTCATCCAGTGTGACAGACTGTAAATATTATAGTTGGCTGCATTCAGATTCACAACATTTGGAAGTTGTCCTCTTGGAAATTCCTTGATATAATGATATGAACTTGGATTCTGGCTTTGAAAATAAGGATATCTTCTATGTAAGAATGGTCAGTATGAGAGCTGAAATCCATATGGATCCAGAACACCCTTAAATAAAATGATGATGAGCTCAGAACCCCACCCTGGCTTGCAGTGTGATCTTGTGCACACCCTAGGGCAGGGTCCCAAATCTTTTATACCTGTGAGCAACATTCAAATGTAAAAAAGAGTTGGGGATCAACAGAAGCGTGTAATAAGTTCCCTGGGGGTGCCAAGTAAGTGCTGTGATTAGCTACTTGCTAGACCCTATGTTGAATGCCAGCATACAGGAGGATCTGTTTGGAAGTACACCGGGTTTTTATGCAACCAAATGTTGCCTTCAAGCCAGGCATTAAAAAATAAGCACCTGCTGTAAGGCCACTGAGAGCAACTGTAACACTCACGTTATCAGGAACCTTGTGCAGTGACGGATACCCTCAAATGCACAGGTGGCCCCTGTGGATTCCAGTATTCGCTGACGCCCTTTTGGGGCCCCGGGCTTTCTGCTGCGAAACCAACACGGATGTGTGTAACTTGTACCAGCAAAGAGTAAGAGAAGACGTAATCTAGAATCAGGCGAAGAGTTCAAGGCTGGCGGCAGGAATTGTAATCAAGCGGAAGTCAAAAACCAGAAGATCAAAAGTCAAAAAATGCTTTAGCAGGAACAGTAAACTGAAGCCTAGCCTGGTGGATCAGGCTTTTAAAGAGTAATTGGCGGCAAAACATTCAAAACTGGTGCTGCATAGTGACATCATGATGCTCAGCGTCACAACGCCAGCGCCAAGGCACCTGGCATCAAACACCATCGGCAGATCACAAATACAGAAGTGAGAGGAACTAGAGGCGCTCCGGGAGGTAAGCGAAGATCTTCTGGCTTGTCTTACAACGACATCCAAGGGTTTGGTGAGCAACATGTTACTCGTGAGCCACTTGTTGGAGAGGGATCCCTGCCCTAGGGTGTCCAGGCTTTACTGTCGCAAGGATATGAATAGTAGCAAGATTGAGGGGGTTAACCTGGTCCATACAAATATAGGCCATGCAGATTACTCCTGTCCTTGTGGATTTGCAAAAAAAGAAACCCTGTTCAGCCATAGTCTAGTGTACACCAAACCAAGAATGGAAAACTGAACTGTAGGAGTAGAAGGTACTTTGCTGATGTTCCATGCAGTCTAAAACAACTTAATTAGGGATGTAGCGAACGTCGGAAAAAAAGTTCGCGAACATATTCGCGAACTTGCGCAAAATTGCGAGCGGTTCGCGAACGGTTCGCGAACCCCATAGACTTCAATGGGAAGGCGAACTTTAACATCTACAAAAGACATTTCTGGCCAGAAAAATGATTTTAAAGTTGTTTAAAGGGTGCAACGACCTGGACAGTGGCATGCCAGAGGGGGATCAAGGGCAAAAATGTATCTGAAAAATCTGCCTGTGTGTGCTTGGAAGAGATAGTGTAGGGCGAGAGCTGTTAGTGATTTCAGGGACAGATGATAGTAAGTTTGCTGGCTAGTAATCTGCGTGATACTGCTCTGTATTGGAGGGACAGAAGTCTGCAGGGATTTGAGGGACATTTTAGCTTAGGTAGCTTTGCTGGCTAGTAATCTACTGTTCTCTTTAAACAACTGCCATACGTTGACCTTGTAGGCATTGTTTGCCCAGTTTTTTTGGACGCAGCCACTGAAGCACAGTTGCCAGAAAAAATATGCCATATAAATGCTGAAAATAGTCATTTTTCGCCATACGTTGACCTTGTAGACATTGTTTGCCCAGTTTTTTTGGACGCAGCCACTGAAGCACAGTTGCCAGAAAAAATATGCCATATAAATGCTGAAAATATAAATTTTTTTGGTTGCAGCCACTGAAGCACAGAGGCCAGAAAAATTATGCCATATAAATGCTGAAAATATAAATTTTTTTGGTTGCAGCCACTGAAGCACAGAGGCCAGAAAAAATATGCCATATAAATGCTGAAAATAGTCATTTTTTGCCATACGTTGACCTTGTAGGCATTGTTTGCCCAGTTTTCTTGGTCGCAGCCACTGAAGCACAGTTGCCAGAAAAAATATGCCATATAAATGCTGAAAATATAAATTTTTTGCCATATACGTTGAGTCAAGGTATGGCAAAAAATGACTATTTTCAGCATTTCTATGGCATATTTTTTCTGGCCTCTGTGCTTGAGTGGCTGCGGCCAAAAAAACTGGGCAAACAATGCCTACAAGGTCAACGACGTTGACCTTGTAGGCATTGTTTGCCCAGTTTTTTTGGCCGCAGCCACTCAAGCACAGAGGCCAGAAAAAATATGCCATAGAAATGCTGAAAATAGTCATTTTTTTGGTCGCAGCCACTGAAGCACAGTTGCCAGAAAAATTATGCCATATAAATGCTGAAAATATAAATTTTTTTGGTTGCAGCCACTGAAGCACAGAGGCCAGAAAAATTATGCCATATAAATGCAGAAAATATGCATTTTTTTGGTTGCAGCCACTGAAGCACAGAGGCCAGAAAAATTATGCCATATAAATGCAGAAAATATGCATTTTTTTGGTTGCAGCCACTGAAGCACAGAGGCCAGAAAAATTATGCCATATAAATGCAGAAAATATGCATTTTTTTGGACGCAGCCACTGAAGCACAGTTGCCAGAAAAAATATGCCATATAAATGCTGAAAATAGTCATTTTTCGCCATACGTTGACCTTGTAGACATTGTTTGCCCAGTTTTTTTGGTTGCAGCCACTGAAGCACAGAGGCCAGAAAAAATTAAACCAGTAGGGTTTGCACCCTAGTTTGTAACGGTGGCGGAGGGAGGAGGACGCTAAAGGACAGCTGTGTGTGGAGTCATGAGGCTTGAAGAGAAGGACAGCTGCATAGAAGTCAGAACAAGTCTTCCGGCGTGCAGTAACCCTCCGAGATCCACCCCTCATTCATTTTAATAAAGGTCAGGTAATCGACACTTTTGTGACCTAGGCGAGTTCTCTTCTCAGTTACAATCCCTCCTGCTGCACTGAAGGTCCTTTCTGAGAGCACACTTGAGGCTGGGCAAGACAAGAGGTTCATGGCAAATTGTGACAGCTCTGGCCACAGATCAAGCCTGCGCACCCAGTAGTCCAGGGGTTCATCGCTCCTCAGAGTGTCGATATCTGCAGTTAATGCCAGGTAGTCCGCTACCTGCCGGTCGAGGCGTTCTTTGAGGGTGGATCCCGAAGGGTTGTGGCGCTGCCTTGGACAGAAAAACATTTGCATGTCTGACGTTACAGACCGGCCAAAGGGCTTTGTCCTTGCAGGTGTGCTCGTGGCAGGATTACTGGCACCTCTGCCCCTGGAATGTTGATGAGTTCCTGAAGTGACATCACCCTTAAAAGCATTGTACAACATGTTTTGCAGGCTGGTTTGTAAATGCCGCATCTTTTCGGACTTGTGGTATGTTGGTAACATTTCTGACACTTTATGCTTGTACCGAGGGTCTAGTAGCGTTGCGACCCAGTACAGGTCCTTCTCCTTAAGCCTCTTGATACGGGGGTCCTTCAACAGGCATGCCAGCATGAAAGACCCCATTCTCACAAGGTTGGATGCAGAGCTATCCATCTCCGCTTCCTCATTATCAAGGACTGCATCATCCACGGTCTCCTCCCCCCAGCCACGTACAAGACCAGGGGTCCCCAAAAGGTCACCACTAGCCCCCTGGGAAGCCTGCTCCTGTTGGTCCTCCTCCTCCTCCTCCACAAAGCCACCTTCCTCCTCTGACTCCACTTCTGGCACCTCTCCCTGCGTTGCAGCAGGTGCCTGGGTTCGTTCTGGTGATTGCGACCATAAATCGTGCGCTTCCAGCTCCTCGTCACGCTGGTCTACAGCCTCATCTGTCACTCGTCGCACGGCACGCTCCAGGAAGAAAGCGAAGGGTATTAGGTCGCTGATGGTGCCTTCGGTGCGACTGACCATATTTGTCACCTCTTCAAAAGGTCGCATGAGCCTGCAGGCATCGCGCATAAGCACCCAGTAACGGGGGAAAAAAATCCCCAGCTCTGCAGATCCAGTCCTACCACCCAGTTCAAAAAGGTACTCGTTGACGGCCCTTTGTTGTTGCAGCAGACGTTCCAACATAAGGAGCGTTGAATTCCAGCGAGTCTGGCTGTCAGAAATCAAACGCCTGACTGGCATGTTGTAGCGCTGCTGAATGTCAGCAAGGCGTGCCATGGCTGTGTAGGAACGTCTGAAATGGGCCGACACCTTTCTGGACTGGGTGAGAACGTCCTGGAATCCTGGGTACTTGGAGACAAAACGTTGGACTATTAAATTTAACACATGTGCCATGCAGGGCACATGTGTTAAATTTCCCAGTCTCAACGCTGCCAACAGATTGCTTCCATTGTCACACACCACTTTTCCGATCTGCAGTTGGTGTGGGGTCAGCCACCGATCGGCCTGTGACTGCAGAGATGACAGGAGTACAGATCCGGTATGGTTTTTGCTTTCCAGGCACGTCATCCCCAAGACAGCGTGACAACGGCGTACCTGGCACGTCGAATAGCCTAGGGGGAGCTGGGGGTGCACAGGTGTGGAGGAGGAGAAGGAGGACCCAGCAGCAGAGTAAGAAGAAGAAGAGGAAGAAGACGAGGTAGAGAGCGATGGAGGAGTAGAGGTGGTGGCAGAACCGCGTGCAATCCGTGGCGGTGACACCAACTCCACTGTTGTTGTTGTTGTTGAGCTACCCATTCCCTGCTTCCCATTCCCAGCCATTACCAAGTTCACCCAGTGGGCAGTGTAGGTGACATACCTGCCCTGACCATGCTTGGAGGACCATGCGTCAGTAGTCATATGGACCTTTGGCCCAACACTAAGTGACAGAGATGCGGTAACTTGGCTCTGCACATGTTGGTACAGGTGTGGTATTCCCTTTTTAGAAAAAAAATTGCGGCTGGGTACCTTCCACTGCGGTGTCCCAATTGCTACAAATTTGCGGAAGGCCTCAGAGTCCACCAGCTGGTATGGTAAAAGCTGGCGGGCTAAGAGTGCAGACAAGCCAGCTGTCAGACGCCGGGCAAGGGGGTGACAGTCAGACATTGGCTTCTTACGCTCAAACATGGCCTTCACAGAAACTTGGCTGGTGGCAGATGACTGGGAATGGGAACAGGTGGTCAAGGTGGAAGGCGGAGTGGAGGGTGGTTCAGATGGGTCAAGGAGAGCAGAGGTAGAGCAGTAAGATGCTGGACCAGAAGGAGTGTGACTTTTAGTTTGCCTGTTGCCTTTGAGGTGTTGCTCCCAAAGTGCTTTGTGCTTGCCGCTCATGTGCCTTCGCATAGAAGTTGTACCTATGTGGCTGTTGGGCTTACCAAGGCTCAGTTTCTGACTGCACTCATTGCAAATTACAATGCTTTTGTCAGAGGCACACACATTAAAAAAATGCCACACTGCTGACTTTTTGGAAGTCTGCGATCTGGCGGTAACAGTAGAAGTTGGCGGCATTGGCGGCAATGGCGGGTGCGTTGGCCGGCTGAACACAGGTGCCGATACATGTTGTTGCCCTACTGATCCCTGCGGGCTGGCCTCCCTGCTTCTTCTAAGTCTTATTCTCCTACTGCCTCTCTGACTCTCCGTCTCTCCATCTGAACTACCCTCCTCTTGCTCTCTTCTACTAGGCACCCACAAAACATCAATCTCCTCATCATCATTCTCCTCAGATGCATCAATTTCTTCTGACACATCACAGAAGGAAGCAGCAGCGGGGACCTCCTCCTCCTCCTCATCACTCATCATTATGTCCATCTCTGTCGTGTTCTCTGCCAGAATTAAATCTGGTGTAACGTCCTCATCTCCTTCATCTTCTTCTGCCAATAATGGTTGCGCATTACTCAGTTCAAGAAACTCATGGGAAAATAACTCCTCTGACTCCAGTGAAGATGGGGCACCGGTGGTGGAGGAAGTGTTACGTGGGGTGGCCATAGCAGTGGAGGATGAGGAGGATGTTGTGGTAAAGTTAGAAACGGTAGAGGATGGGGTGTGCTGTGTAAGCCAGTCAACTACCTCTTCAGCATTTTGGGAGTTCAGGGTCATTGGCTTTTTAAAACTGGGCAATTTGCTAGGGCCACAGGATTGCATAGCAGCACGGCCCCTAGCACGGCCTCTGCGTGGCGGCCTGCCTTTGCCTGGCATTATTTTTAAAAAAACAACAACAACAAAAACTCAGTTGGTTTTTCTGGAAACGATAATACACACAGCTAGATGGCAGTTTGAAGAAAACAGTGTGCAAATAATGCCTACAAGATCAACGTATACACTACTACAGCGGTGGATACGGATTACGTAAAATATATGAATGCTGCTTGAAAAAAAGTAACTCAAGTGGTTTTTCTAGAGACGATAATATTATCAATATTTAGACAAAATGTGAACAAGCTCACACAGCTAGATGGCGGTTTGAAGAAAACACTGTGCAAATAATGCCTACAAGGTCAACGTATACACAGCGGTGGATACGGATTACGTAAAATATAAGAATGCTGCTTGAAAAAAAGTCACTCCGGTGTTTTTTCTGGAGACGGTAATATTATGGATATTTAGACAGAATGTGAACACGGTCACACAGCTAGATAGCAGTTGGTTGAATAACACACTGGGCAAAAAATGCCTACAGGGCAAATAATGCCTACAAGGTCAACGTATACACAGCGGTGGATACGGATTACGTAAAATATAAGAATGCTGCTTGAAAAAAAGTCACTCCGGTGTTTTTTCTGGAGACGGTAATATTATGGATATTTAGACAGAATGTGAACACGGGCACACAGCTAGATAGCAGTTGGTTGAATAACACACTGGGCAAAAAATGCCTACAGGGCAAATAATGCCTACAAGGTCAACGTATACACAGCGGTGGATACGGATTACGTAAAATATAAGAATGCTGCTTGAAAAAAAGTCACTCCGGTGTTTTTTCTGGAGACGGTAATATTATGGATATTTAGACAGAATGTGAACACGGGCACACAGCTAGATAGCAGTTGGTTGAATAACACACTGGGCAAAAAATGCCTACAGGGCAAATAATGCCTACAAGGTCAACTTATACACTACTACAGCGAGGGATACGGATTACGTAAAATTTATTATGGCTGCTTGAAAAAAGTCACTCCGGTGTTTTTTCTGGAGACGGTAATATTATGGATATTTAGACAGAATGTGAACACGGGCACACAGCTAGATAGCAGTTGGTTGAATAACACACTGGGCAAAAAATGCCTACAGGGCAAATAATGCCTAAAAGGTCAACTTATACACTACTACAGCGATGGATACGGATTACGTAAAATTTATTATGGCTGCTTGAAAAAAGTCACTCCGGTGTTTTTTCTGGAGACGGTAATATTATGGATATTTAGACAGAATGTGAACACGGGCACACAGCTAGATAGCAGTTGGTTGAATAACACACTGGGCAAAAAATGCCTACAGGGCAAATAATGCCTAAAAGGTCAACTTATACACTACTACAGCGATGGATACGGATTACGTAAAATTTATTATGGCTGCTTGAAAAAAGTCACTCCGGTGTTTTTTCTGGAGACGGTAATATTATGGATATTTAGACAGAATGTGAACACGGGCACACAGCTAGATAGCAGTTGGTTGAATAACACACTGGGCAAAAAATGCCTACAGGGCAAATAATGCCTAAAAGGTCAACTTATACACTACTACAGCGGTAGTAAAATAAAAAAAAAGTTAAATAAAAAAAGAATGAATATTAAAAAAAAAAAATTAAAGTTGGTGCTGCTGAACTACTAGGAGCAGCAGATTAGCACACCAGTCCCACTCCCCAACACTGCTAGACTAATAGCACTGGGCTCTTATAGTAGTAGTAGTAGTAGTAGTAGTAGTAGTAGTAGTAGTAGTAGTAAAACAACAAAAAAATAAATAAAAGCAGTCCTTACAAGGACTATTGCTATTGCAGCAGTCAGCAGATGAGATCAGAAGCAGGACAGCTGCCCACTGCAGCTACATACAGAGCACTGCAGTAGAAGGTAGATTACTAGCCAGCAAAGCTACCTAAGCTTAAATGTCCCTCAAACCCCTGCAGACTTCTGTCCCTCCAATAACAGAGCAGTATCAAAACGATTACTAGCCAGCAAACTTTCAACTGTCCCTGAAATCACTAACAGGCAGCAGCTCTCTCCCTACACTATCTCTTCAGCACACACAGGCAGAGTGAAAAAAAGCTGCAGGGCTTCGGTTTTTATAGGGAAGGGGAGTGGTCCAAGGGAGAGCTTCCTGATTGGCTGCCATGTACCTGCTGGTCTGGGGTGAGAGGGCAAAAAAAAGCGCCAACAATGGCGAACCCAAAATGGCGAACGTCGCGCGACGTTCGCGAACTTCCGGCGAGCGCGAACACCCGATGTTCGCGCGAACAAGTTCGCCGGCGAACAGTTCGCGACATCTCTAAACTTAATGTGAGTAGAAAGCACTCAATGTAAACTCTTCCAAAGAGTAGAATGAAGTAGTTCCTTATTCATAATGGTCAACACAACAGACAAGCATGGTGCATCTGGTACCTATGGTAGCACTTACTCATAGTTTATGAGTATGTGCCCTGTAACACCTAAATCAGACTTAAATTTGAACCACAGATAAGCAAGTAGAACTTCTCTGCCATGGTGTGTATGCAGCCTGGTTAAAAGAATAGTTCAGCATAAAAATAAAACTGGGTAAATAGATAGGCTGTACATGAATGAATGTCTAACATACAGATGAAGCCACTTGGATTTGTGAGTTAAATGCGTCATGACTCAGGGGTAATTGAAGAAACTGTGTTATCTTAAGTCATCTTAACTCATTTAATGCATTTAACCTTTTCATTAGCATACCAAAGCTCCATTGTTCACAATGGTGAATGCTTTAATTAGATGGGATGTTGTGACGCAGTTTTCTGTGTTAAATGAGATAAATGGGATATCTGTGTTTAGTTATTCTGTGTCAAACAGACAAACCAAAGTGGCTGCATCTGTAATAGCCAGAACACTACGTCCTGCTTTGCAACGCTCTAATCTCTTAGTAAGTCAATGATTTTAATGGGGGGGGTGACATGGGGATCACTGTTCAGTTAATTTGCTGTTAGCAAGCTTTTAGTATGCAGGTCAGATTCAAAAGCAAACTAAATAAACAGCTATATCCCATGAGGCTCCCATTCAGGGCCGGAACTAGGGGTAGGCAAAAACCAATCAGTGTCTAAAGCTTGGAGGGCATCAGCCATGTAGCTTCTCTGTCACCTCGGCTACCCCTAGTAGAGTCAGTGTTGTCCTACTGAGCAGTTCTGCTCCCCCAAGAGCTCGTATGTAAGCCTTATCACACATATGCATACTCAACTCATTCCAGTCACTGGTTGGTTACTGACTGGTAACAAGTTAGAGAGTAATGTTTTAGCTATTATGTTAGACATCCGTTAACACCAGCCTTTATTAGTGATGGGCGAATTTGTCCCGTTTCACTTTCCCAAAAAAATTGTGAAATATATTCAAGTCAATGGGGGTGAAAATTGTTTTGACGCACATCAATTTCGACGCCCTGACAATTTTTATACGCGCGTCTATTTTGTCCAAATGCATTAAAGTCAATGGGCTTCCGAATAATTTTGAGGTGCGACAATTTTTATGCGTGCGTCTATTCTGACAACGGCCCAAATTTTTTTGACGCGGCAGATTTTTCACCAGCGAATTTATTTGCTGGTGGTGAGACGTGGAGATTCGCTGCAAATTTGCGCCTGCCGAATTTATTCACCCATCACTAGCCGTTATACATTACATTTTTGGCTAACTACATTAAAAGCTTTTTATTTATTTCACACAGTTATTTATTTACCCAGTTTTATTTTCACACTGAACTGTTACTTTAGGGTAAGTTAATATGCAAGTCAGCAAGGGAAATAATGTGTTAAATTGTGTACAAAGGAGTAATTTTTGCCAAAAGAGCACAAAGTCTACATATATAAAGGAGAGTTTCAAAATGAAATGGTTACCATGAAGAGTTGATTTCATATTTAAATGCATTCCATTTCACGCTACTTCTATAAGATATACAGCAGGGCTTAAAACAGCATGCTACCTTTTTCTGCAAATAAATTAAATATCCAACAAAATAAAAGTTTGTACCTGCAGCCAGTGCCCCAAAATCGTAAGTTATGCGCCTTATGATATAATACTGATGAAGCAATAGAATGATTGCACTTTATTGTCAACACCCGTTTAGCAAACATGGTCTCCCCCTCCACTAAAGGCTTTTGTTCGGAAGAGAATAAAAAGAGAGATGAAACCCAGCGTTTGATGAGGATGGTATTATCTTACCTCCAGAAAGCTATATAGTAACATAATGAATGAAAATCAGAGGCTGTCAGATACAGAACTCAATCTCGCCACTGTCATTCTGAATTAGTTCCAGTGTTCTGAGAAGGAAATTGGTGCATGCATCCTGTGATAAAGCAGAAGTAATGGCATTTAAATAAGCTCAAAATTGATTTTTATGCAAATTTAATTTCCTGTGTTTTATGATTTAAAATCAGGTTGGCAAAATTTTTTTACATTATTCCCCCCAGCAGGCAGAGTGCACGGTCATAGCGCACATAAAAGGACCCTTAGATCAGCATGGCATCCGGCATGGCTTTGGTTTGACCATGAACATTTATGAGAAAACAGTACAGAAAATTAGATTTTTTCGACTTAAACAAGAAAAAAGAAGAAAAAAAAAAAAAAAGCATAGGAGCTACAAATAACACTGAGAAAATAGCAAATAAAGAGCTCCAGCATTGAGGATCAGGAAGTTAAACCCCTCAATGCCAGTGCCGAGAAAGGGTTCAATAAGGCAACGGGATTTTGTGATGCTCGGGGTTATTCCATTCATTGGCTCCGTGCTGAAATGCTGCCTCACACGAAAGCGCAATATTTTCCTGGAAACATAAGAAACGATACATGCGGTGGAGTCGCAGGGCTGCATTTTTCATGTTCCTAAGTCTTCCCAATAAAAGTGACTCTATTTCATTGCATATATAGAAAAGTATAAAGGTGTATGTGCAGGAAACTGCTGCATATTTCCATACTATATGGATAAGTGTGGATTATCATATTATCATGTTACATCTATCTGTGGCTCCATTCCCCATACCTGTTCCTTTGTTGTTAACAAAGCTTTTTTTTTTAAATGTTATCACTATTGTAAAGTTCATTGGTAGAAAGGAGAAAATGTTGAAGATGCTGGCTTGTGTAAAAATAAAGCAAAATTCTAAATATTTAATTTTACCAAACTCATTCCCAAGGATAATGTCAGAAATGTGTCTTCATCTACAGGATAATCATGATACAGCCAGGGGCGTAACTCCCGGGGGAGCAGGGGGTGCGATTGGGCCAGGGCCCGCACCCCCTCAGGGCCCCCCGGCAGCTTGTGTGCCACTGGATTCCGGGCAAAAATTACGTACGGAGGGGGGCCGGGGGTTATGTTACTGGATACAGCTATAAATTTTAGCAGCTTGGGTTGTACTTTGCTAGAGATGGGGGGGGTTGCAATGAGGAATGGTGATACAACATCAGTCTACCACATCCATCCAGACTCTGCCCCCGATCTGCTCAAACCTACCCTTTCACTTAAAGGAACAGTAACACCATTTTAAAGTAATGAAAATTATGATGTATCGTTCTGCTTTAGTTGGTAAAACTGGTGTGTTTGCTTCAAAAACTCTAATATAGTTTATATAAACAAGCTGCTGTGTAGCCATGGGGGCAGCCATTCAAAACTGAAAAAGGAGAAAAGGCACAGGAAGATAACAATAGTATACAATGGGATTCTTCAGAACGTATCTATTGCCTACTTTGTATCCTGTGCTTGAATGGCTGCCCCCATCACTACACAGCAGCTTGTTTATATAAACCATAATATGAGTTTCTGAAGCAAACACACCTGTTTTACCAGTGCAGGGCACCAGTACATTATATCGTCATTCCTTTAATACTCTTTCATTTTTTGGTGTTACTCTTCCTTTAAGGCCACACTTCATTTTCAACAGTCCAGAACCCTGTTAGGTCTCTTGTCTATCTTCTTCTGACGGTGGCCCTAGAGAGGACCAAGCCGACTAGTTCTTTGTTAAGCTTAAATCCCATGCAATAGAAAACATAAAAATGTTCTCATTACTATTAAAAAAATAATGCTGTAAACGAAATAGCAGTTTGTTGGTGTAGGATATTCTATAGCACCTCATGTGTTTGTATCACTTCTGCTCAGGGGAACTTCTGACATGAGCTTCAGGTGGCAGTTTACCAGGGCCGTAAAAAAGCTGGGTTTGGAAACTTTAAGAACATAATTTTCTTCATTATAATTTGGGAACTGATTTCTTTTAGTGCATGAGAGTGCAAATGGGGTTTCTACTCTTGCAGTCCACCATCTACCGAGTAAGTATGCATTGGTTCCAGTTGGGTGTAAGTACCAGGTAATTATAGATTGGTTCCTGCTGTGTGTATGGAATAGCTGCAATCTGTAACTACTGCCAAACTCGAATGGTGTCATTGCAGAGATGTTCAATCCCCACCACTAGATACATTATACATCCCCAGTGAGAACATATTCATAAAGAATACTTGCCATGAGTTTAACCATTGAAGAACAGATTGATGGACTGATCTGACACATACGCACCACAGAACAGCTGAAGGAGGCTGAGCCTACAATTTAGATGTATAGAATGACACAAAACCCATTGTTTTTGCAGTGTCACATCAAATCAACTGCAACCCAGTGTTATAACGGTTAACATTAGCATATTGTACAATCCCACTTTGTAACAAGCTGCAATATGATGGAATAATTCTAAGCATTTCAGAAGGAGTCTGCAATTATCACATGACCTTTTGTAGGAGGCCACGTACACGCTAATGTCAGGCATGTAGGAGTAGAGCATCCTTGTGGTAGGTCATTTTGCATATGGGTTATAATTCTTAGAAGACTTGTCACATATGCAATCATATTTGAATGAAAGTCCTCCACATTCATAAAACATTAAGGATATATTGTTACAGCTACATGGTGAGCTGCCTCTAATTAAGACCAAAAGCACCAGAAAATCAATCCACTGACAGAGACAAGGGGGCCATCTTCTTAACTACTTGGGCCCAACATTTGGAGCTGTCCTTTCAGGTGTAAATATTGGTGACCCTCAAGAGTACCACATACAGTAGTTGTGTCATGTAGACCCATGCTTGTAGACATGATGGAAAACAACTTTAACAAAGTAAGATGATGACACTACGGCAAGATTCCACAGTGAAAAATTAAAAGGCTAATTTAGGACCACAACCATAGTTTCACCATTGGAAAAAAGGTAAAATAAAAGGCATTACATGAATCAGCATCATTCATAATAAGTCATTATAATCTTTCTCCCATTGAATTCCTAGAAGGTAATAATAACTTGGCACCCATAGGGGACAGTTGTTGGGGAGCAGCATCTGCAATCAGGAAAAGTGTAGGAAAGTATGATGTATCATAGGATAGCTGCTGGGAAAGATGGTATCTTTAGTATCAGTGGGGATAATAGTCTCTGGGAAGGGACTGTGGTTGTGGGATAGCAGGTATAGTAGGGAGAGATGGTGCCTATAGTAGCAGTGGGATAATAGTCCCTGGGAAGGGAGTGTAACTGTGGGATAGCAGGTTGAATAAGGAGAGATGGTGCCTATAGCAACAGTGGGATAATAGTCTCTGGGAAGGGACTGTGGTGGTGGGATAGCAGGTATAGTAGGAAGAGGTGGTGGTGCCTTGGTGTCAGCAGAATCAGTGAGTTAATCATGTAACTTTTATGATATGTATGACAGTAAATAAAGCAGTCCAAGTGATGACAAGTGATAAAGCTGGTCAAGTCATGACAAATTTTATGCCCTACACTAATAACTATTTACACCAGTGCTCATAATGCCCAGTCTTACCATTATTTACTGCCAATCTCCACTTACCGGTTTGAAATTCCATGTCACACAACATTACATTTTCCTTTTAAAAAAAGAATATCAACACATGCTACAGTCTGCATCAATATAAATGCTCCATGTAACAAATTTGTTGTGTAGTTACCTACATGGTGTATAAATTGAATCCAGGGGTAACATTACTTATCCTGGCAAGATTACATTACTTTGGGCATTTGCCAAGCAGAAGTCTTATGTGTAGAAAGTGATGTCTCAAGATGATCTTCTTTTCATTTAGATCAGTGGTGGCTGCATATAAAGGGATGAGATGGCAGTTGCACAGAGACAGGACATGGGGCAGTTGCAGGGGTCATTTATTTTTGCTTGCAGACAAGTACCGCGCTGCTCGAAGCTCATTTCTTGGTCTGTTTCAGTTTGAAGCAAACCAGGCGGCATTGCTTCTAAAGATTCATTTCCAGAATAAACTATCTCATTCATTAAGTTTGTTGCAATGACACAATCAAATATGCATGGGTGGGTGAAATGTTTTGTTTTATGGGCAAGCAAATTAATAGGACTGTGCAGTTAGCAAATTTCTGCTGATGATTCCTTAAGTGAGGACTGGCCTGGAACAACCCTCAATAAACTTATTCATAATTATTTTACAAGGAAGATGCTGTCTCATTTTTCCAGCAGTCATTAGTACACAATTAGCAGAACACACTTAAAGGGAGAGTGGGGAATGCTCACTGTGAATATGAGTTCAGAATACAAGCGCTCGGTGGATTTATGGAATTAATTGCCATACAATGGCAGAATATGCTAATTAATGCATTTAGGGTAATGTGAAAACAATTACGCTTTCCAGTTTTTTTTTCACGGCGTCCATTTTAATGCAGAAAACCTAAAAAAAGTTACGGTAAAAAAAGATGCACTTTAACGATTTATAATCTGTTCCAAGTCCAAATCTAAAACATGACGAGTCAATATAAAAGTCAATGGCAGATGTCCCCTTAACCATTTGAAGACGTTTTAACCCTTTAACTCTGTTCAGAGTTTTTCGGGGTTTGACGCTGGTTTTTCAGAAAAAACGCAAACTTTACATGGTTTTAGGACATCAAACATGTAAGATGTGGGTTTTTTGCGGGACAATCTGAAAAAGAGGCGGTTTTTCCTGATCTGTATTTTTTCACGCTTTTTTAAGGATAAATAAGGGCAAATTGTGGATTTTTTATTTAAAAAATCTGAAATATTTTCGGATTTTGAAAAATATCCCCCAGTATATGTTAGGGATGCACTGAATCCACTATTTTGGATTCGGCCGAACCCGCGAATCCTTCATGAAAGATTCAGCCGAATACCGAACCGAATCCTAATTTACATATGCAAATTAGGGGTGAGAAAGGAAAAACAGCTCAGATGTCCTTGTTTTGTTACAAAAAGCCACACGATTTCCCTCCCCACCCCTAATTTGCGTATGCAAATTAGGATTCATATTCGGTTTGGCCGGGTAGAAGGATTCGGCCGAATCTGAATCCTGCTGAAAAAGGCCGAATCCCGAACCGAATCCTGGATTCGGTGCATCCCTAGTATATGTTCTACTTCTTGTGCCCGGCAGGAGACAAGTTCTGAAAAAGTCATAGAAAACTGAATAAATGACCCACATTATCTTAATTAAACCTGCAAAATAGTACCCAGTACAGGAGAACCCTAACGCTGCCATAGAGTTATGATTGCACCGTCCAACAGGAGGCCCATGAGCTTAAAGGGTTTGTAGTTTATCCCAAAGCAGCTGAAGGGTCCATAGGGTTTGTGTGACTTTTTCATTTAAGTACCATTCATACTCAAAAACTATAATTAATTATATATTTTGCAGTAAATACCTTAGTGAGTTTAACTGTGGGTGGTTTGATCAGTCACGCTCAAGAGTCTATTTAGCTCAACTCAATCTTCTCCTTTTCCTGAGCGTCCTTGGACTTGTGTTTTTTAGGAAAGTCAGTTCTACAAGAACTAGTTAGGGGAGTTAAATATCAAGACCACAGTCCCTGGTACTCAGACTTCTCTGTGGTGTCCCGAAGGTAGCAAAAAATGGAGATAGTTCTGATGGGACAACTCCACCCTCTATGAATTTTCTTTATATATTTCACAGAGAAATGGTATGAAGTAAAAGCCATTATACACAGTTTAAAGGGAATTTGAATTGACAATAGTTAATGAGTTCAGTATCATCTTAGAATTCTGTATGTGTAATTAATTAATTGGTTGGTAAAAAAAATCACTGTTTTATAAGAATCATTTTGACTAATTACAATAAATACTTCTGGATTTAATTGCACTTATTGGGAAATTGATCAGTTTTTGGTAAAAATTGAGAACAGGGTACTTTTTCTTTATATTTCATAGAATTTTATGACTTACCATACACCCTGGACCATGCATCTGCTGGCTTCATGTAAGAGGTTCATAACACAATAGGAGGATCATGGGAAGGTTTTCTTGCAAGAGGATCATAACACATAAGGAAGGTTATGGGAAGGTTTTCTTGCAAGAGGTTCATAACACACAAGGAAGGTCAAGGAAAGGTTTTCTTGCAAGAGGATCATGACACACAAGGAAGGTCATGGGGACGTTTTCTTGCAAGAGGATCATAACACACAAGGAAGGTCATGGAAAGGTTTTCTTGCAAGAGGATCATAACACACAAGGAAGGTCATGGAAAGGTTTTCTTGCAAGAGGATCATTACACACCAGGAAGGTCATGGAAAGGTTTTCTTGCAAGAGGATCATAACACACAAGGAAGGTCATGGAAAGGTTTTCTTGCAAGAGGATCATTACACACCAGGAAGGTCATGGAAAGGTTTTCTTGCAAGAGGATCATAACACACAAGGAAGATCATGGGGACGTTTTCTTGCAAGAGGATCATGACACACAAGGAAGGTCATGGAAAGGTTTTCTTGCAAGAGGATCATTACACACCAGGAAGGTCATGGAAAGGTTTTCTTGCAAGAGGATCATAACACACAAGGAAGGTCATGGAAAGGTTTTCTTGCAAGAGGATCATAACACAGAAGGAAGGTCATGGGGATGTTTTCTTGCAAAAGGATCATTACACACAAGGAAGGTCATGGAAAGTGTTCTTGCAAGAGGATCATAACACACAAGGAAGGTCATGGAAAGGTTTTCTTGCAAGAGGATCATAACACACAAGGAAGGTCATGGAAAGGTTTTCTTGCAAGAGGATCATTACACACCAGGCAGGTCATGGAAAGGTTTTCTTGCAAGAGGATCATAACACACAAGGAAGGTTATGGGAAGGTTTTCTTGCAAGAGGATCATAACACACAAGGAAGGTCATGGAAAGGTTTTCTTGCAAGAGGATCATGACACACAACAAAGGTTGTGGGAAGGTTTTTTTACAAGAGGATCATGACACACAAGGAAGGTCATGGAAAGGTTTTCTTGCAAGAGGTTCATAACACACAAGGAAGGTCAAGGAAAGGTTTTCTTGAAAGAGGATCATAACACACCAGGAAGGTCATGGAAAGGTTTTCTTGAAAGAGGATCATAACACACAAGGAAGGTCATGGAAGGGTTTTTTTGTAAGAGGATCATAACACAAAATCATAGAAAGGTTTTTGCCAGTCATCCTGAGAGCAAGTGGAAGCTTGAACAAAGCTAAAACTATTGGCTGGGCCAGTACCAGCTTAATTTAAAATAAGTGTTAATTAATTGCATAATAAGATATCCTAAGTACTGGCCACAAGGATTTTAAGAACACAGAACAAACAACAATAAGCAGATTTTCCTTTTTAACAGGCACCTTGTTAAAGGGAAAATATTACCCACTTATGACAAAGGTTTTTTACATCTATTGATTTTCCGTTAAATAGACAAAAAAAAAAGAGAGAAGTTCCAGGGCATACGGCACTTGTGCGTTCAATGTTTAATGTGTTCATTAAACATTCAACTTGCGTTCTAAAATTTCTGTCTATTTAGCGGATTAGAGATTTGCAGAGGCTGCCATACAGGAGGATACTTGCAACCATAATTATACTTTAACAATGTATCTGCTGCATGGACAAGCAACCAGGCAGTAGGGATGTAGCGAACGTCGGAAAAAAAGTTCGCGAACATATTCGCGAACTTGCGCAAAAATGCGAGCGGTTCGCGAACGGTTCGCGAACCCCATAGACTTCAATGGGAAGGCGAACTTTAACATCTAAAAAAGACATTTCTGGCCAGAAAAATGATTTTAAAGTTGTTTAAAGGGTGCAACGACCTGGACAGTGGCATGCCAGAGGGGGATCAAGGGCAAAAATTTATCTGAAAAATCTGCCTGTGTGTGCTTGGAAGAGATAGTGTAGGGGGAGAGCTGTTAGTGATTTCAGGGACAGATGATAGTAAGTTTGCTGGCTAGTAATCTGCTTGATACTGCTCTGTATTGGAACAAAAAAATAAATAAAAGCAGTCCTTACAAGGACTACTGTTATTGCAGCAGTCAGCAGATGAGATCAGAAGCAGGACAGCTGCCCACTGCAGCTACATACAGAGCACTGCAGTAGAAGGTAGATTACTAGCCAGCAAAGCTACCTAAGCTTAAATGTCCCTCAAACCCCTGCAGACTTCTGTCCCTCCAATAACAGAGCAGTATCAAAACGATTACTAGCCAGCAAACTTTCAACTGTCCCTGAAATCACTAACAGGCAGCAGCTCTCTCCCTACACTATCTCTTCAGCACACACAGGCAGAGTGAAAAAACGCTGCAGGGCTTCGGTTTTTATAGGGAAGGGGAGTGGTCCAGGGGAGAGCTTCCTGATTGGCTGCCATGTACCTGCTGGTCTGGGGTGAGAGGGCAAAAAAAAGCGCCAACAATGGCGAACCCAAAATGGCGAACGTCGCGCGACGTTCGCGAACTTCCGGCGAGCGCGAACACCCGATGTTCGCGCGAACAGTTCGCGCCATCTCTACCAGGCAGTCCAGGATTGACTGACCTGCCGAGATACTTGAGAATATCCTACCTACGTTCCCTCTCAGTCAGCTCAGTGTTTAAAGGGACACTGTCATGATTTTTATGGTGTAGTTTTTATTTCTAATTTATATTGCACATAATTGACCCCATTGTATCCACTATATGAGTGCGCTGACCCCATTGTATCCATTATATGAGTGTGCTGAACCCATTGTATCCACTATATGAGTGTTCTGACCCCATTGTGTCCACTATATGAGTGCGCTGACCCCATTGTATCCACTATATGAGTGTTCTGACCCCATTGTGTCCACTATATGAGTGCGCTGACCCCATTGTATCCACTATATGAGTGTTCTGACCCCATTGTATCCACTATATGAGTGCGCTGACCCCATTGTATCCATTATATGAGTGTGCTGAACCCATTGTATCCACTATATGAGTGTTCTGATCCCATTGTATCCTCTATATGAGTGTTTTGACCCCATTGTATTTACTATATGAGTGTGCTGACCCCTTTGTATCCACTATATGAGTGTGCTGACCCCATTGTATCCTCTATATGAGTGTGCTTACTCCATTTAATCCATCAAATGAGTGCGCTAACCCCATTTTATCCATTATATGAGTGTGCTGACCCCATTGTATCCACTATATGAGTGTGCTGACCCCATTGTATTTACTATATGAGTGTGCTGACCCCATTGTATTCACTATATGAGTGTTCTGATCCCACTGTATCCACTATATGAGTGTGCTGACCCCATTGTTATCCATTATATGAGTGCGCTGACCCCATTGTATCCACTATGAGTGTACTAAACTAGATTGTATCCACTGTATGAGTGTGCTGACCCCATTGTATCCACTATACGAGTATTCTGATCCCACTGTATCCACTATATGAGTGTTCTGATCCCACCGTATCCACTATATGAGTGTTCTGACTCCATTGTATCCACTATATGAGTGTGCTGACCCCATTGTATCCTCTATATGAGTGCGCTGACCCCATTTAATCCATTATATGAGTGTTCTGACCCCATTGTATCCATTATATGAGTGTGCTGACCCCATCATATCCATCACAGGAGTGTGTTGACCCCATTTTATCCATTACATGAGTGTGTTGACCCCATTTCTATATATTCAGTAAATATAAGATATATAATATTACACAGTCCCATTTGTAAATGTATACACTTTTTGAACCGTGCACCTCAAATAAAATAATTTGTTTAGAGTGTGGGCATTGTAAATTGTAAAACATGAGGGTCATTTCTCTGGTAAAGTGGTCACTACCAAACAGGCTTTTGATTGCCACACGTATTTCTGCTTTACAAATAATATCTGAAAGTGCTTTGAATCAGGAAATTTGTCATCCCTGTGTCCTGTCTCCTTAACTGTACCAATTCCAACGGGTGCAAGCCCCCACAATATACATACTTTATATTTCTCTCCCTTCTCACACAGACTCAGTCTTTTGATGGAACCCCGATTTGTATTGCACAAGGATAACCATATCCTTAATTCCTCTGAACCTTCCCTTACTTATGTGCAGGGCTCAAGATACCAATTTGGATGCTGATAATTAGGCTGTAAGCTGTCTGAAGCATTATACAAATAAAATCTGACATTGATCAAATAGATGCACAGCACTGAGAGATGCCTCATTATGGATATTGGAAGCCCATGCACTCTCTCTTGCTTGCTTTGTTAACAGTGAGAAAGGACATTTTGGGCTTTGTGATTAGGGCAGCAGGTTTCTCAGCACCAGCAGTCAGATTCATGTTGCCTTTTTACATACAGAGAATGTTAATATTTTTCTTTTACTAACAGGTAGAACTACCCTCTCATGCAGCTCAAGCCTATATTTCATTTTCAATAAATTCCTTCACTACACATTGCACAAGGATAAACAAGGATTACCACATCCCAGTACTTATATATATATGACCAATATATAACAAATAATAACATTATAACCAAAACATTACACATTATGCCAGATGCTGAACAAGTTAGCAGACATGAATTGGGAAACACGGAGTCTGCTGCCTCAAAGGGGGGCAAGCTATAGGCTCACCAAATTTGTATCCCAATTGCCGTTGGTGGTGAAAAGATCCTAAAGCTGTGAAACAATTTGTAAACGACACTGATATTAATAAAAACATCTGTAAATCCTGCTAAGGGGGTAAATGGGAGGTAAGCAGACTTCCTTAGGTTTGCCATGACCAAGTGAACAGTAGGGTTGTGGTGAGTGGGAAATGCTTATTGCCTGTCCCACGGGCAGCCAATGTTGTTAGAATTGGCAATGAAATCAAAAACCTCAGGGTTGGCTCCAGTAACCATGGTGTTGGGCGGCCTATACATCTGAATTATTTTGTGTTTAGCTTGTGGCTACAACATATTTTGTGTGTGTGTGTGTGCTTTTTTCATTCATTCTAAAAATTGTAATCTCTAAATGTCTAAATGATGTCTTCTTCTGATTCTTCAGGTGCAAATCTGCAGTGGGAACCCTGGAATTAGCGCCAGCTTGAAGGTGATGGTATCTCCAGGTTCACTGCACCAGTAAGTAATTGCAGCAGAAGGTGTGGGTGAGTGCACCAGCAACCAGTGCAACTACAGATATTGGATCCATTATCCTGAGACCCGTTATCAAGAAAGCTCCAAATTAGGGGATGACCATCTCCCAAAGACTCAATTTTAATTGAATGATTCAAATTGTAATAAAATAATCCAAATTTTAAAACATGATTTCCAATTATAAAATAATACCTTGTACTTGATCCCAACTAAGATATAATTCATCCTTATGGGAGCTTAACCAGCCTATTGGGTTTAATTGATTTTTTAGCAGACTTAAGGTACGGAGATCCGGAAAAATTGTGGGTCCCTTTTCCAGAAAACCCCAGGTCCCGAGCTTTTTGAATAACAGGTCCCATACCTGTATAGAAAGGTGCAAAGAGAATATTTAATGAATATTGACAACATGTGCAATCACTGTCCCCCACTGTCACTGCGGCTGTACAGAAAATGAGCCAAAAATATAATTTAACATGTCATAACAATTATTTTTAGCACTAGAATTGTAAATAGGATTTTAGATTGAACTGCTGGGAATCCTTCTGGATGCACTGACCGAATCTTTAATAAATCTGCCCCTTCATTCAAACATAGTAAACCTTTCAAGCATTTCAGTAACGCATATGCCTATATCTCTTTAGAAGGCTTTCCCAGTACTTCTCAAGCACACTCTTGTGCAGTGTTATCTCCACTCATTTCTGCTGTCTTCCCATTGCTCTCATCACTCATCAATGCCCATCCCTTCATAGAGACTTCCCAAAGGGAACAATTAAGGCAACTAATTACTCACAGGCAGCTCTGACACGCACAGCATGACCTTGCCACCTACATTTCTAATGCCCTCCGGCAAATTGCTCATGAACTGAACAAACATGAGGACAGACAGAAAATTAACATTGCCTTCGTCAGATAAAAATATATGTGTGGTGAGAGATCAATTAACATGCAGATATCATTTGGAACGACTTTGAACTCAGCATCCCTAGTTCCCCTGAATGACAAAAGATAACATATTTTATTCTCTGCTAACGGAGACACCTACAGCCTATAGGGATAATAATGTAGAATTTAATTTCCGCAGGAACATTTGGAGATGATGAAAATTATTTGATTTAATAACAAAAAAATATCTCTACTACTCAAATATAGTAGATTAAAAAAAAATCAAGGCGTACTATAAATTACATTTTCTTATATGAAGACATTAATGCACATGTTGCCTCTGGGATTTTAACCTTTGCTATCTATACTGTCGTTATCTGGAGGAAGATTGTGATTAACCTTAGATATAAGTGTGGCCGAGTCTATCGCTTATGTATGGGCAAAGTGGGCTTGCACAAGCTCCAGGATTCAGTGATAAGCTACAGAGCAGGGATATGGCAACTAGGGACTTCTAGAGGTTCCTGGAACCTCAGCCAGAACTGAAGTGTCTCCACATAGAAACAACACAATGCAATGTTTCATTATAGAAATAAATAAGTCTTTTGGACCCCCATCCTATAATACAAAACTGTGTCAGAAGTCATTTAACTGATTTAGATGTACAGACCAACACTTTAGCCAGAGTTCAATAAAGATACAGTGAGAATGCTGTCTTCATTGGCCTAAACACAAATGTAAGAGAGTTCTACATGTAAGACACTTCTGGTAGACATTCATAGTACATTTTAGTTCACAAATACCAATTTTAATTCTAGCTCAGTGTAAATAGATAGTGGGTGTCACGATCGGCACCCTAAACCCAGAACCAGTGCTAGGCTCCCTGGTCTCGACTTTTGCTTCTGCCTTTAACAGCCGCCTTTCACTTCGGGAGGAACCCACAGCTAGTAGGATGCCGCCAGGTCTTAATAAGAGAGGAGCTAAGCAAAGATTCTGGACAAGCAAAGGGGAACGGTCGTTAGCAAGGTTTTGGACGGAAGGTACAGTTCTAGGAGTAAACAAATCGTAGTCAGACAGGCCGTGGTCGGTGCGGGCAGAATTCAAAGATAGTCAGGCAGGCAAGGGTCACTACCAGTAGAATCAGAATAGTCAGGCAGGCAAGGGTCAAGGTAATCAGAGTTCAGAGAATTTAGGCAGGCAAGTGTCAGATTTGGTAGAGTTCAGAATGGTCAGGCAGGTAAGGGTCAAAACAGGAATCAGACAGTAGAAGAATCTTGCCCAGATACTAACAAGTAGTAGACCTAACAATGGGCAATGAGTTTGTGCACAGAGCCCCTTTAAATATTTGAATTTCGCTCCATTGCAATGACGTCATGACGCTCATGACACACTAAAACCCGGAAGTGCGCGCCGCACACGCCATAGAGAAACCAGCACTGAGAGGAGCAGATCAACGAGACGGGCGTCCCCGCCGGCCTGCTAGACCACTAGGTTGAGTCTTCACAGTGGGGGTCCCATTGCAAAATCATTTAAAGGGTCCTCATTCAAAACCTTATTTGTTTCTCACCTACATTCCAAGTTCCAAGTTTTTGAGTCCTCTCCCTGTTCCTATACCCTTGACTTGGTTCCCTACCTACTTTGTGTGATCTCTGACCTCTTCCTGCTCCTCTGGACCTTCCCTCTGGACTTCTGCCTGTCTCGATCTTGGCTTGTTTATTGGACTTTGCTTTTGCCTGCTGGTACCTCAGTCATATTCTGTTTATTCATTTGGTTTCTGTTTTACACTTTTCCATTAAAGCTTCACCTTTTCATGGCTTACAGACTCTCTTCTTCCATTGATAGTTAAACACTTATTTTATAAAGTATTTTTTTTTATGTTTATTTTCATTATCTTTTTATCTTATTCTGTTAACTGACAGGATTTAGTATATAAATTTTGTTGTTCTTTTCGTTCATACTGTTTATTTGAAAATGCTAATAAACACAATTGAAAAAAAGATAGTTAAACAGGTTATCCAGTATACAGACTCCCTTCTTCCAACTGTCCTCAGTGACAGAATGTAACAAACCTTCTATGATATTGGTTGTTGGACTTTTTCAGTTCAAACACCCTCTCTGAAAGTGCAAACTTTGGTCAGAGACCACCTTAGCTTGTAACAAGTTAAAAGATATAGAAAAAAATATGTTTAGCAATCATTCAGCCATAGTTCCAAGAATATATGGTGAATTAGGTATTCCAATAAGCATTCTCTCCAAATATTATCCTTACTGACCGTCAAACTGTGCTTTCAAGTAAATCTAGGAGAGTATTAGGCATCATCCCTAATAGGCCTCACCCATGATACAAAAATCAAAATCACTATATTAAGCCACTAAATGGTCTGCTGCATGGAGCAGCCTCCAAAGGAGTCGCAGAAGTTTCATTGTAAGTACTGTCTCTGAAGACGGAGTATTTATTTGTTTCGATTTGGTATATTATAAATTATAATGTCAAAATATATTGTCCCTCCCTACTATAGGAAAAAATAACTATGCCCAGTTTGGGATTGAAAACTTCCACAGCTTTACATAAAAGATAAGAACAATAGTAAAGAACCCAGCCATTTGACTCCTCCCCAATCTCTGGAGCTCTCTTCTCTGCCCACTGTTGACTTCCTAAATACCACCAAGGTAGTCTTCCATTGGCACATAAACCATTCTGTATGTGATAGTTTGCAAACTCTTTGCCCCATCTATATATGGTCACATGCTTGAAGCACATACCAATTCTGCTAAATTAAAAGCATGAAAATTAATTATGTGAATCAATTGGGATGAGTGCAAGCTACATCACTTATCATTTGTAGTCAATCGCTGGTGATTACAAAGCTGACCTAAATATGTTCACATGCATTGGGTACACATTTCCCAGAAGCTGCTTTCTCTGTGGAATATAATGTGCAGGGCATCTGGGCATGCTTTCCTTGTTGGATCCTTCTAAACACTACACTTATCCATAAAATAACAACAATTTGAGAAAGGGCCCTTAAGATGAATCTGAAAATAAAATAGTTCTCATTTAGAACTGCATGGTTTGTGGATCCTACTTACCCTCTAGGCCCACAGTATGCAGTTCCAAGTTCTAAGGTCAGTAGGGCATTCCAGGTATTATATTTATCCTCCAATTAAGGAACCACAAGCCAGCAAGAGTAACTGAACTACTAATTGCCTTACTTGTCCTAAATCAGAGATATTTTTCAATATTAACATGTTATGACCCCTGGGGGCCAGAATTCCTTCACCCTTGCCCTGTTACCATTATGAAGAGTAATGCATGAGTGGGTCAGACAGTAATAGAAGACAAAAGACTTGCTTGTATAACATGATAATGTTATGTTATGTTAGCATTGCCATAGCCATCAAATATTACAATAAGACTAGACAATAAGATATTACCCCAAGGGCTTACAATCTAAAGGGGTCATTTTAGATTTGGCAAGCACTTTAAATATAATGGCTGTCCATTATATTGAAACTAACCCCTTCTTCACCTCCAGTTATTGATTTGCACTGTAAGAAGCCTTACATAGCTATTGAGATAACTGAGTGGGTATTGTGCTTGGGCTTGGCACATTCAGTTAAGGACACATCAGCAATGTAAGGGCAGGTTCTAGTATGCAGAATACATTTCCTTGCCCTGAACTGCTGCCCAAAGCAGATATTATTGTGTGAGCAATTCATTATACAGTTGGCCTCTTTTAAGGCATCAAAAATTCAAATTGCTGAAGCGGGTGCAAACTCTAACACGTATGGAGTTTGCTTATACACTCTTCTTGCGAGTACTAATGGGGAGCACCAAAAGACCTGGCCAGCATGCTCTGATCAACAATGAAAGCTAAAGAAAGGAAGCACTGAAAGTTGAGGTAGTTTCAGGGTTCCAATAGTTCATAGATTAGGTTCTGCCGCACACTAAGGCTGTTAATATTGCTGCACACACTTGAGTTCCAGTCCCACTCATGAAATATGCACACAAATGCAGTTGTGTGGCTGCTTTAAGGCTGAATTTCTTGGGTCAGGCCTGGACTAGCAATCTGTTCTGGCAAATGCCAGAGGGCTTGTTGTAAGATGCCAAAGACAGTCATTGTGGAGTGGGCTG
Source organism: Xenopus petersii (assembly GCA_038501925.1). NCBI lineage: Eukaryota > Metazoa > Chordata > Amphibia > Anura > Pipidae > Xenopus > Xenopus petersii. Next base: position 107,855,540 of record CM076677.1, read on the forward strand.
GTGGGATAATTGTTGGGCCTCTATGTACTTAAAAGGCCAATGCCCTTTTTGGGTCCCAGTCCAGACCTGTATGGGGTAGGTACTCATAGAGAACAAAAGAATCACCAGACACTCAACAGCAGATGAAGCGGGCGAACCCCTGCTTGTTTAATTCAAGTCTTGCGTTTTTGGGATAGACCCCTTCGTCAGAGTAGGTACTCGTAGGTCACCAAACATTTTGCACACAAGCACATTTTTCTTTCTTCAAAGTCCAGGGTATAGAGAGAATTTATCTTGGGCATAGGGCAGGTGATGTATCTTGTAATATTCTTAAACAAGAAGTTGTTTTGAATGCGCTTGAGTTTGATATGTCTTGTTACCATCATTAGAACCTCTCCTCTCGTAATTTTATATCTCCTTTATTGGTACATTTATGTATTACCTTTACATACATGTTTTATGCATTTTCTAGGGATGCATCAAATCCACTATTTTGGGATTTGGCCGAATTCCGAATCATTTGTGAAAGTTTTGGGCGAATCACAATCTGAAACTTTGTCTTTGCTCGAAAGGGCTAAAGAGAACCACATGCTAAAAGTTGGTTTTTTTTGTTTGTTTTTTGCTTCCTTCTTTGTGTCATTAAATTCCTGTGATTTTAAAAGGTTCAGATGTGGTTAAAGCAGAAACTCAGAGGGTTATTTATAAAAGTCCAAATTTATCTCAATATTTTCTGCAACAAACACCCAATCAAATCTGCTCTGGTTTTTCTTATGCTTATTTATTATTACAATCATAATTTTTTCAGATTTTTTATCTGATTTTCAAAAATTTTCCAGATTTTTCACCCAAAAACTCAGATTTTTGTATGAAACTCAGCGCACATCAAAAAATCATCGGGACTTCTCCCATTGACTTATATGCAACCTCGACAGGTCTGAGATGCCGAATTTTCTGATTCGGACTTTTCCATTCTCAGGGTTAAATAAATTCCGAAAAACTTGCAATTTTTTAACAGTCCGATTTTATTACATTTGGATCCCCATACCTTAAACCTATTTAAAACATTAAATAAACCCAATATGAATTTGTTTTATTTTAGTTTGGATCAAGTACAAGACACTGTTTTATTATAACAGAGAAAAAGCAAATCATTTAAATAAAAATGTTTATTATTTGATTAAAATGGAGTCTATTAGAGATGGACTAGTGCAAATGGACTACATTCCATTTCTGGTGAGTTACTGTTGTTTTTTCAAAGACCCTACTACAGGTATAGGATCCCTTATCCAGAAACCCGATATCCAAAAAGCTCAGAATTACGGAATGGCTGTCTCCCATAGACCCCATTTTATCCAAAAAATCCAAATTTTTAAAAATGATTTCCTTTTTATCTGTAATAATAAAACAGTAGCTTGTACATGATCCCAACTAAGATATAATTAATCCTTATTGGAGGCAAAACCAGCCTATTGGGTTTATTTAATGTTTAAATGAATTTCTAGTAGACCTAATGCATGAAGACCCAAATTACAGAAAGATCCGTTATCCGGAAAACCCCAGGTCCCGAGCATTTTGGATAACAGGTCCCATACCTGTACCTACAAACAATATTGTCATTCAGACATCTGGTCTATTTATACAATGTTATATACACAGCTTTAAGAATAGGCCCCTTGGTATGCATTTAGGTGGGCTTTTATCATTGCTTTAATTCCCATCTAAATTTCATTCACCTTTATCAAGGATGAATTCAGTGAAACTCTTTACCATTTCATGTTTGTGCAGCTTTTTAATTTCCTAATGTGTTACATGGTTTCATTGTATTCTAGGCAGGTATCATGTCTCAGCCATAAAATCTCAAGGTAATGCACCAGTTCCAGTTTTTTTTCCCCTGCACACTTCAAAAATTAATACTTTTTAACAAATTGGATTGGAAAGTAAGAAAAAAGGGCCTGAAATAACAGAAGAAGAAATCTGCTTTCTGTTATCTAAAATTAATTTTCTCTGGATTTTTACTGGAGAGAATCAGACAATGCTGATTATATTACGCCTCATAAACTATTGCCCTGTGCAAAACTTAATTAAAACCAACAGATCTTGCAGTCCTGGGTGCAGAGCTAAATACTGTTTCCTAGATTTGGAGGCAGAGGAAAAAAACGGTGCCAAATGAGTGAAGGGAAAGGTACGCTACAGCTGTTGTTTTAATAGACTGGCAGAGGGGAGCCTGACATCTGAATCTGTAAATGAAATGTGGATGGTATCCATCGAAGAGACAGGTTCGTTAATAACAGATGTTCCAGATTATTTCCTAGATAAAAAAAAAAATCATTATCTAAACCTCAAAACAGTTTATCTCTTCAAACTGATACCGACAAGTTGAAAGGAAAATGAGGAGTTGTTTATAAGTACTACATATATACTGTGTGCTTTCATTTTCCTTCATCTCCCCCCACAGAGCCAAATCTGGACTCATCTGATAGATTTCAGTGAGGGTGTTTTGTTTCTGATTTATTATTATTTTAAAAGGGCGCATGCATTCAACATACAAGTTACATACAAAAATGACTTGGCACAGGAGGTGAAGAGGGTCTTGGTCAACAGAGCTTACTATCTATAAAGAAGAGAGGGCAAGCAACGTTTGGATATACATGCTGCTGTGCGGGGGAAAATGTGGCTCCAAAATCCAGAGGAACCCGTTATGATGGTTTTCCAAATTAAAATCATCAATCAAGGCCATGAATCAACCCCAAACGCTCTCATTCATTGATGAAATGGAGGAAAGGGTGCTCAGGTTATTTGTGAATGTAGGGAATGTAAAAGAGCTATCTTCCCCTATTGTACTAAGTGTAGCCAATTCCACACTGGAATGTATCCATTATAGTCCAAGGATACTTAATGTAAAAAGAGAGAAGTTGCTATGTTCTGCATCTTTAGACTCCACACTGTGAAGGGTTTTGTTGTTGCTGGGGTGCTTGAGACCTCAGTAGGAGCCTGAGGCTGGAGTATTCATGAAGAAGAAGCCAGGGCCCTAAGGTATGCAGAATATCTTTGTTTGAACCCCACGAGGGCTTAAAATGAGAGATAGGCTACTAATGGTAGCACACTCTAGGAGTTTGAAATAGGCAGGGTATCGAGAATGAGAAGCCCTATGGTTCTTGTAAGGAAAAACATGGACTTCAGGGCTAAGGGTAACATTTACAGTACTGAATATACAGTTTGCTGGGGATAAAACATGTTGTGAAATTAACCTTCTGAAGGAACAATCCTATACCTCCTTTGTATCTTATGAAAATGAACAAGCTATTTCTGGGTAACTTTCCAAGTGATGTACCTTTTTTACTTAGCATTTTCTCATCTATTAATTCATTGTTCTGTAAGGGCCCTGCTGAGAGACAGAGTTGCATGTAGCATAACTAGAGAGCAGCAGGAGTTGAAGTACCTCCATGTCTATATTGCTACAGTGGGGAAGCAACTGAAAGCACAGCTCATGCTCGTTTAATAGGGAGAAACATCTCCTAACTTCCCCTCAACATTTCAATGGTTACTTAAAAGGAGAGTAAGGACATGCATGGTTATTTATGAACACATAGTTGAAAGAGAACAAGGTGCTCCAGAATGAGATATAAAGTTACTCACTGAACAGTGAAAGTGGTCCGTCGTGCACCAGCCCCAGACCCCCAGCTTTAGGGAGCGGTACAGCAACAAATATGGAAGCAGTGTTGACCGGCACTCAAAACGGATCCAAAGGACCAAATGAATTCAGTTAAAAAATAATTTTAATTTTATTTGTAGAAAAGTTAAAAATATATCAGCATCTCCATATATCCTACGTGTTTCGCACCCTTAAAGGAACAGTAACACCAAAAACTGAAAGTGTTTTAAAGTAATGAAAATATCATGTAGTGTTGCCCTGCACTGGTAAAACGGATGTGTTTGCTTCAGAAACATTACTATACTTAATATAAACAAGCTGCTGTGTATCAATGGCGGGAATTGAAAAACGGCTAAATGGCACAGGATAGATAATGGATAACAGATAACACCATTAGACAGACAGAGCTTATCTGCTGTCTGCTGTGTAACTTGAGCCTTTTCTCCTTTGAATGGCTGCCCCCATGGCTACACAGCAGCTTATTTATATAAACAATAGTAATGTTTCTGAAGCAAACACAGCAGTTTTACTAGTGCAGGGCAACATTGCATTATATTTTTATTACTTTAAAACAATTTAATTTTTTGATGTTACTGGTCCTTTAAGGGCACTTAGTCATGGCCTCTATGCATATTCGTTATTTATGAACACAGCCACAGTGTGTAAAGTTCATTTTTTTTACACAGTTTGCCATATTTTTACTAATAATGCAGCATTTTTCCCTTTACAGTTCCAGTGCTATTGTGGTCATGTGCTTATTTGCATTCAATGTCGGACTGGGGTGTCTGGGACCCACCAGGGCCACCAACTCAGGGCTTCCATCCCATGGCAAACCTCCCCCATGTCTACCGCCAATATGTACCTTATACATCCTCCTGCAAAACTATTGTGGTGGGAGGGGACTGCAGCCCAATTCAAGCAGTGGGCCTGGGTTGGCAGGGCTCATGAGGGTTGGAGTGCACCAGTTATTTTTCTGGTGTCCCCTTGGTCCAGTCCAACAATTGTTGTTCAGGAAAAATTCCCTAGAAAGAGTGAAGACCTTTTTTATTGGTTTGTCAACCAGAAATGGTGGAAAGCTACCTTCCTCCTACAATCTTCTAAAGCCACTCACCCCCCATTAAGCTACAGCCCAAAACCCACAACATGAACTGCCATAGCCCCTGCTAAGAGGTTGAGTCCAGTTATATAACCACTTCTCCAGCCCTTCTGTCTAAGTGGAAAGGGTACCCAACAGGTAATCTACCAGTTGGTTTTGAGCCATTGACCACATCTGCCTGCTACTGTCCAAAATTAGTTCATTTAGATTACCATGCTAGGTGCATACCATTAAACTGATTTAAAAGAAAAAAAAAAGTAGTTTCATTGGGGATCACTGGTAAAAGGGCCTGTAAATCCATAAACAAATCCTGCATAATGAAAGAAAATGTAATTTTAAGCAACTTTTCCATAGGTATTTAAGATTCAATGGTTTTAACGTTTCCGCTCTAGTTAAGGCTCTGATTCCAACACTGGTTTACATGTCCTGTGATTTTAAGACTTGCATTGAAGGTAAAAAGTATGTCATTAACATTATATTGGAACATGTTAATATCAAATAATCCTTATAATATTATATTTGGGTTTACAGCCCAAAAGGTGTCTCATTATGATACCCTAGGTGACAATGCGAGTACTTTAATTCCGTACCTGAACTAACACCCCCCCATCTCTGGTATTTCTGTGTTTAGGAATTTCGAGTAAATTCTTCATAAAAGAAAATAGAATCTCCTATTATTTGCTGTCAGTTGGATGTAATAATATTCAATGTCAAACCCCATGTTGTATTTGTTCCCAGCCCCGCTGCACTACAGAATATATAAATGTTTTATAAACAAAAGATTGTTATAGTAATAAGATCACTACTGTTGATTATACAGCAGATCAGTAAGGGGCAGACTACATGGGACAAGGATCGGTAGGCTCCTCTCACATTTTATGTTTCCATATAATAATATGAATAATTTAGTCTGTTCTACGGAAGGCCTGGGGTTGAAGTATAAAAGACAAAGATACTGGCTTAGTCATTTTGATTTCCCTCCTAAAACAGTGCACAATATATGCCGTTAACTCCCCATTATCAACATGGTTAGTCACTCTAGGGCATTGCACCCTTCTGCTATATGTTTTTAGATTTATATAGAGAGAGAAAGACAAAAGTTCAATGATTTATTTTTACTAAAGGCCACCTATGTCATGCAATTTGTTTAATTTAGGAAGTGCACTGCTTTCCTAAATGAAGTCTTAAAGTTTTCAACATAAAACATTACTCCGCTTGTTCCTTTTCTATAATTATTTATTTCATTATTCTATTCACACCAGAGCAATAAAAGCTGATCATTGGATCATGGATTTTGCCTGATCATAAAAACGCCATTCAGAGCAGCTTGGGAACCACAATTGAACTGTAAATCTGCAATGACTTGTGTTTGACCGATGAGCAGTGCTCATTGAGCACCAGTCATGAATCTATTGGTATTGTTGCAGAAGAGCAGCTATACCATCTATATACACCCCTTACATATCCTTGCCTCAGCCTATGGATAGGTGGCTTGGATAGTGGACTTCAATGGTTGCCTTGACCATAAAGTCTACTGAAACAAACTACAGTATTACAGTCAGGACACTGAACTAATGGTAAAAGGGGTGTTTCTCGGTGTGTACCAGATGTGCTAGTACTTTGGTTACTCCTGCTCCATCTGTATTTCCCTATGAAAGAATAAAGTGTCTAAAAGTTTTCCCAATCTAAATGTTAAATAAAAACTTTTTTTTCAAAACTGATCTCTAGTATTTGAATATTGTGTATAGAATGATTTTCATATTCTTGCTATATACAAATGTTGTAAGTATGGGTAAAGGTGGGTATAACAATAAATGTCACTTGGGCAGTGAAGAGGACCATATCAAATGGTTGATGCAATCCTCTCCCAGTCTACATAGGACTTTATTATGATCCAAATGATTGGATGGCCAAATGATTAAATAAGCCCAAGTTTTCTCATTCTTTGACCTTGCCAAGCTACCAGTTTATCTACTAATAAATGGCCAACTTTGGCAAGATGGTTCCTAAAGCAAGAAGAAACAAACACCATGCCAGTAAACATCTGAAAAACTTTTTGTTTTTATTAATTTCAAAGTTTAAAAAAAATAATTTATTTTTGAGCTTTGCTCATTTCAGAAAAGAGAAGTGCGGTTAGCTCACTGCCTGGGTCCTTCAAACAAGCAAAATATTCTCAGACAATATAAGAATAACAGCTTGCCTTGCCCTTTTGCCAGGAAACCTTTTCCCTGGTTCCCAATAAGAATATTCTCCCACAGTCACCAGCCACCCTTTTAGCATTTGTTCTGATTTACTTCTTCCAATTCAAGTGGCTCAGTAAAGCTGGCCATAGATGCTGAGACCACGATTATCTTGGAACGATCGCACGATCGTACGAACAACTAAAAAGACCAATTTGCCAGGAAAACAAAGGGTAGCTGCCTGCTTGTCCCTGCAGACAGTGGCGTAACTACTGGGGGAGCAGGGGGTGCAATTTGGCCAGGGCCCGCACCCCCTCAAGACCCCCCGGCAGCTAGCACGCCACAGCCCACCCCCCTCTATTTATGTTACTGCCTGCAGACATAGATAGATTGCACTGGGGCTGACAAAGATTTTTTAACCTGGCCGATCAATTTCCTGACATGTCGGCCGAAAAATCGTAAGATGTTCGATCGTTCAAATCCCACTAACTGCACGATAATTTCAAAGGATTGCTCGGACTTCGCTAAAATCGAAGAGAAATCTTTGCGTCTATGGGGACCTTAACATGTTTAACTCCAAACGATGTGTATTCTAAAACATATTGCTATAGCAAAGGTCCTGCCGAACTCAGATCCGGTAGTCCTTAATTCCTCAGTTCATTTCACTAAATAATCATGCAGGGGTTTAAGAGCTAAAAAGGCAACATTAATTATAGTCTAGGATTAGAGTGGAGCAGATTATTCAGGATGAATCAGTGATTTGTGGGAATCATAGCAAATCTCCTTGAGCAAACAGATTCATATAAGACTCTTTGATATGTCTACTTGCCTGAAAGTTAAAAAATAATGCTCTAAATGGGTATGGGTTTGCTTCTAGATTTACCAAGGTAACAGAAGTATCTACAAACACTTACAAAAGATAAGGGTTTGATCAATGCACATTCCATGGTCCCCTGTTTCACTATTAATTTATAAGGCAGGGATTTTTAGTTACAAAGTTATTATCCTCAAACTGACAAGCCTCCGTACCATGTCAAGGTAAGCCCCATGTTGGTCCTAACTATTTAGTGTTTCCCATGGAATTGCATCTGGCCCACTGTACACTATATACATTTTTTTTACTTACCGTATATACCCGAGTATAAGCCGAGTTTTTCAGCATCCAAAATGTGCTGAAAAAGTCTACCTCGGCTTATACTCGGGTCAGCGGTACCCGACCCGAGTAGCTGAGATTGCAGTCACTTTTAATCATTCCTATACCAACAGTTCACTTGGGGAGAGACTGCAATATCCCACAATGCCCTCTGTTGGTTATATGAAAGAATAACAGTGCGCCCTCTGTTGGTTATATCAAAGAATAACAGTGACTGCAATATCACACAGTGCCCTCTGTTGGTTATACAAAAGATTAACAGTGATGGCAATATCAAACAGCACCCTCTGCACATGGTAGTGGGACAGTGGGACAATGCACACAGAAATCCGTTTGGCAATTCTCTGTCACCATCAACTTTGCAAAAAAGTCCAGTTGATCGCTGGGGGGGTCTCTTTGGCGGAATATGCGCTGCTGGGAGACAGGGCTGTAGTTGTGTCTAGGCTTATACTAGAGTCAATAAGTTTTCCCAGTTTTCATAGGTAAAATTAGGTACCTCGGCTTATACTCGGATCGGCTTATACACGAGTATATACTGTAATAACTATACCCCCAAAATGAATACTTAAGCAAAATAAAGTTTATATCATATTAAGTGGCATTTTAAAGAATCTTACCAAACTGCAATATATATGTATGTAAATATTTTCCTTTTACATCTTTTCCCTTGAGCCCCCATTTTATAATATTCTCTGTATGGCCTCAGCGATTTCCTGACCAGAAATACTGCAGCTCTAACTGTAAAAGGAAGAAGTGTGGGAGCAAAAGACAGAACTTTGCCCATTAATTGGCTCATGTGACCTAACATGTATGATTTGTTTGTGTGCACCATGGATCATAGGATCCAGATTCCGGCCATTGGTTCTTCAAATGACAATTTTCTATTTAGGATTATCCAATGGCAAATTCTACTAAAAAGTATATTATTATAAAAATGGCTAATTTTCATGAAGCATGGTTTTACATATGAGTTTTTTTATGAATTATATTTTATAGAGATCTATATTGTTCCCGGGTATAGTTTTATAGTATAGTTTTTAGTCCATGTGATCTTGTGTTAGATGGAATGCTCTGCTAAGGGTTCCCCTGGCTCGAGGAGTGACAGTGTCAGACTCTTAGGACCCACTAGTTCCTACTAATGTCTGCAGACCTCCGTTATACGTGTTGTATGGCTCTTTGGTGTGTAGGGGACTGATAAATTGAATCCCCATTTCTATTGCTTATTTCCTTAAAGTTTGGTCACTTAAGGCCTCTTAAAGGAGAAATGTAATGCTGCTCTGAGTCCTCTGTCAAAAGAAACACAGACTTCCTCTCCTTCTATTGTGTACACATGGGCTTCTGTGTCAGACTGTATTCTGCATAAACCTCCAGGGCTTGGGCTTGAGCATGATCAGTGTGCTTCTCTTCCCCTCCCTGCTGTAATCTGAGCCCAGAGCTATGAGTGAGCAGTGAGAGACTCAGACAGGAAGTAGGGTTGCCATCTGGCCGGTAATTTACCGGCCTGGCAGGTAAAAATGATGGTTGATCCCAATGTTGTTAATAGGGAAAAATTATAAATATAAAGGAAGGCCGGTATTTTTTTCCTGGAAAAGATGGCAACCTTAGCAGGAAGGGATGTCACACCAAGCTACTATGGCAGCTGCCTTCCTAATCAAACAGAGAACTGCATTCTGCAGAGTAAATATATTGTTATAGCTTGCACTTTGGTAGCTTTCCATCTCCTTTAAGGCCCCCTTAGTTATACAGGACCTAGATTAAAATTTCTGGGTCAAAGTATGCCCTTAATTATCCCAGGTTTACCCACTAGGTGTTGGTGTATTAACCAATATAAAAAGCTGAGCATACAAGTGATCGGAGTCCACTTTGTTAATCCCTTTACCTGAGCAGGCAGGAAGGATGATGTGGAACCTATAGAAGGTCAGGTCAAGTAAGAATAGGCTAGCTCACTTTTACAGATCACTCTAGGAGTAGGGATGTAGCGAACTGTTCGCCGGCGAACTAGTTCGCGCGAACTTCGACTGTTCGCGTCCGCCGCAAGTTCGCGAACGTCGCGCGACGTTCGCGTCAAAATCGTTCGACCATTCGACCATTCGATCGCTAAAATCGAACGATTTTCGTTCGAATCGAACGATCGAAGCCATTGGATTGAATGAAATCATTCGATCCAATGGCTTCGATCGTTCGATTCAAACGAAAATCGTTCGATCGAACGATTAAAATCCTTCGATCATTCGAATCGAACGATTTTCGGATTTTCGAAGTTCGCGAACTGTTCGCATTTTTTGCCGGTGTTCGCGAACGGCGTTCGCGAACACATTGTCGGCGGTTCGCTACATCCCTATCTAGGAGTGATAGATAGGCTATTAGCTGAGCAGCTGAGGCTCTACCGAGGAGTTTAGTGGGATTATGATCCCGAGTGCCAATTGACCAGAAGTATGGACTAAGCGTTAGAGTTTGCTCCATTTAGGAAAAAGGCTGAAAGCTGGGTGTACCACTGGAGTCGGGCCTGTGGTACTTGTGAGTATTTGCCTATTCACTGCTGTTCTATATTCCTGCTTATCTCTGTTTGAACTCCAACATTGATAACCTTGTGCTTCAATAAATTTGTTCTATGGTTAAGTTTTCAAGAACCACTGGTGCCTTATTATTGACTGTTAGAGTTGTACTACACCCTATTTCCACCCTGTTGCAAGGGCTTACTCTCTGAGAAAGGTCTCATCCAGGGCACATACTGAGGTAAAGTTGCAGCAATGGTGCCACTCATTTTAGTATAAGTTTACAGGTGCAAATAAAAAAAGAGTTGATGGGAATTTTCATGCTATGATGGAAGAGTCCACCGGGACCCTGGCAGGTCAACCTGAACCTGTGTATTCGGGTTATACACACTAATTTTTTGAGTCAGTTTCCTTAAATTAGGTGGAAGTCTTATATACCCATTTCCATTTATTTTGCTCTATCTATTGTGGGCCTTGTTTAGAGAACGCTAGTGAGTTTCCCCCTGTGCTTCCTGATAACCAAACAAGTAAACCCACACAGTGCATGCACTTTCTTTTCTTTCTTAAGTCTTCTGACACAAACATCCCTCTGGCTCAGACAGTCCAGGCAATGAGTGACAGGAGGGGGTGCTCAGCATCATAAAAATGGATTTACAAGATAATCAAGCAAGAGCCCTCACAGAGCCATGAACAGAGGTGGGACGGATCAGTCTGCAAATCCTTTTAACCTGAACTTTAATTACAGGATTAGAGATTCCTTTTTGCTGCGGAAAGACAGCTCCAGTCAATTTATTATGCATTTATTTAAAGAAGGAAAACACTCTCTCATTACTGAGGAGTTTTGTGAAAGGCCAGTGTTATCGCCTCCGTAAAGGATTTAGAACAACAGCACTTCACCAGCTTATGGAATTGTAGGGCAGTTAATCCATTTCTACCCAACAGACTCGTGTCACCTTATTTGCATTTGCTTGACTGAATGAGAACTGACCAGTGCAGGAGTATTTCACTGATATCTGTAATTAGAACCAGGAATGGCAAAGCACAGACTAATACCAAAAGCAAAATGGAAATATTGGAAAGTTGCTTAGAATTCAGCATGTTTCTCATACACAAAATGTTTTTCTTGGGTTAATATGGGCTTTAATGGTGTCCGCCACCCATAAATCACCCAGTAATATGTCACATAAAAATGGTCACACAAATTGGAAAAGATTGTAAACATAATAATATAACAATAGAGAAGTGACTAACCAAGCGCAGGTCTCATCAACATCCATTGCTGTTAAGCAAAAATGGCTTACATAGTCAGAAGGGTGGAAAAAACTAGTGATTATGAAAATTAAGATAATTACAGACTAAAATGTCAATGTTGTTAAATAAATGAGCACTTTATATCAGCCTAATGTATCGTTAAGCATTAATATTCAGTTCAGAGACTGAATATATCCTAACCTGTTACTTTTGATAATCCCAGTTTTCTTTGTTCCTCTATATACTTTTATTCCCTGTAAACATAGGATATGGATAATGATAGATGATATATTTAGTTCAGAGACTGAATATATCCTAACCTGTTACTTTTGATAATCCCAGTTTTCTTTGTTCCTCTATATCCTTTTATTCCCTGTAAACATAGGATATGGATAATGATAGATGATATATTTAGACCAATAAATCCTATCCAGTAGTTCCTTTTTTCACAGTGACATGTCACCTACATTCTTTTATTATATTTGTATAAACGTTTGTATATATATATATATATATATATATATATATATATATATATATTTTTTTTTTTTTTTTTTTTTTTTTTTTATTTATTTATTTATTTTTTTTTCATTTTTTTTTTTAATCTACTATTTTTGTACCTTTTGTATTTTTGCATAGATATTTTTAATCACACCAACCCATGTTCTCTAAAGGTGCAATTTGAACTAATATTTATTCTTTCAAAGGTTCTTTTTATTAGTTTGAGTTTTACATTACATTTTTGCTAACCATACACTTACAGAAGTTTGCCATAGTTTCCTGTATACTAATATAAAACCTCATGTGTCTATAATGTCTACACCTATTTACAAATTTACCTACAGAGGTGTACAAAAATGGCCTCTTTAATGTCTACACCTATTTACAAATTTACCTACAGGGGTGTACCAAAATGGCCTCTAACTGAAAGAGGCTTGGCTCTTACTTAAAAAAAGGCTGGACTCAAAATACTCTCCCTAAAGAGATGCACCTGAAATAATTGAACACAAGGGTTGGTCTGATGTGGGACATTCAGGGATTGGTTAATGCTTTTATTGTTGGAGTGTTGTGATTGGTGCACTTTTGTTTAAATATTTGTTTGAGCATCACTTACTCAGCCTATGATTATGTGTTTGTAACACGAAACGCGTAAGGCGGAGGATACAATACATCTTTTCTACTTGATTTCTACAATTTGTTGGAAGATTGCCTTTATTTGAGTGCCTGCCATCAGACTTATTCACTGAATATATCCTAAAATAGTATGAGAAAGGTTCAGAATATATTAGAGACATAACTAGTTATGGCAGGCCTTAATGTACAGAAACTACTTCTATAGAAAGGAGGCCTAGGACTAAACATTTAGCCCATTTTTTTTTAGTAGGACGACTATATCAGCTATCCTACAACCACAGTTCCTTCCCAGAGACTATTATCCCCCCCTACTATACCTGCTATCCCACAGCCACACACAGTGTCGGACTGGGACAACAGGGGCCCACCATAAAACCTTAGACCAGGGTCCACTCTCAGTACTATTATAATTCCTCTCCTCACTCAACCTCTATTCTCCCAGTCTCTTTCCTTTACATACTATAATGTATTATTGCATCTATTTAGTCTCTTTTTGTTCTCATAGAAATAGGGAATGGTCATGAAATAGGCCAAATGTTTATCAGCAGGAGGGGCCACTGACACCTGGGCCCACCGGGAGTCTTCCTGGTATCCCTGTGGGCCAGTCGACACTGGCCACACTCCTTTTCCCAGAGACTATTATCCCCACTGCTACTATAGGCACCACATCTCCCTACTATACCTGCTATCCCACAGTCCCTTCCCAGAGACTATTATCCCACTGCTACTATAGGCACCATCTCTCCCTACTATACCTGCCATCCCACAGCCACAGTCCCCTCCCAGAAACTATTATACCACTGCTACTATAGGCACCATCTCTCCCTACTATACCTGCTATCCCACAGTCACACTCATTTCCCAGAAACTATTATCCCACTGCTACTATAGGCACCATCTCTCCCTACTATACCTGCTATCCCACAGTCACACTCCCTTCCTGGAGACTACTATCACACTGTTACTATAGGCACCATCTCTCCCTACTATACCTGCTATCCCACAGTCACACTCCCTTCCCAGAGACTATTATCCACTGTTACTATATACACCATCTCTCCCTACTATACCTGCTATCCCACAGTCCCTTCCCAGAGACTATTATCCCACTGCTACTATAGGCGCCATCTCTCCCTACTATACCTGCTATCCCACAGCCACACTCCCTTCCCAGAGACTATTATCCCACTGTTACTATAGACACCATCTCTCCCTACTATACCTGCTATCCCACAGTCCCTTCCCAGAGACTATTATCCCACTGCTACTATAGGCGCCATCTCTCCCTACTATACCTGCTATCCCACAGCCACACTCCCTTCCCAGAGACTATTATCCCACTGTTACTATAGGCACCATCTCTCCCTACTATACCTGCTATCCCAAAGCCACAGCCCCTTTGAAGAGACTATTATCCCTACTGCTACTATAGGCACCATCTCGCTCCCTACTATACCTGCTATCCCATAGCCACAGTACCTTCCCAGAGATTATTATCCCACTGCTACTATAGGCACCATCTCTCCCTACTATACCTGCTATCCCACAGTCACACTCCCTTCCCAGAGACTATTATCCCACTGTTACTATAGGCACCATCTCTCCTTACTATAACTGCTATCCCACAGTCACACTCCCTTCCCAGAGACTATTATCCCACTGTTACTATAGGCACCATCTCTCCTTACTATACCTGCTATCACATAACCACAGTCCCTTCCCAGAGACTAAAATCCCCACTGCTACTATAAGCACCATCTATACCTTAATCTTAGTCCCTTCTGTACAATAATTATGCTCAATTCGAAAATGGGTAGGTTGAGTTGGAAAATTAGCCAGGCCTGTATCTCCATCTGCTATCGTGTATAACTTTCATGAAGAACAACACCTTGTAGTGAAAAAAAAGCCTTTATTGATCCTGTTTTCCTGGGGAGTGTTGTGCTGACTTAGAATATATTGTTTACTGCATCTGCTATCATCATACTTTTATAATTGTCAATGTATAATTTACACGTATGGATGTCAATTTACTTGGTGTGTTCCTTCATTCATTTTATTTACAGTCACAAAGATCTTGATGTGAGATCTCATGAAATCTTTCAGATGTATTTGCACCTTTCTTCCACCGGTTGCTGAGCAGTAGGAAGCATCCATTTGCTTTCCAGATGGCTGATTATAACAAATATCTACTGAAAATGTCAACAGGATTGTGAATAATACATTTGTTGGCTGTGTATGTGAAAACAAATCAATTTGTCTCTTTGTTATCATAGAAGAAACCTGCAATTGCACTTCTAATCTCTACTTACAGGATCATCTAGAGTTTGTCGGACACAGACAGTAACCTTTCTAGAAATTCTAGTGTGTGTTGTTCATAGCTGTCATAAATACAGGCAATATTTAAACACATCAAACTTAGATAAAATAAAAAGTATCTTACTGATGCAATAAACATTGCAGCTAAAGACTGATAATAATAATCCTTCCTTTAGTAAATATATGATTCTGTGAGTTTCTAATGAGGTTGGATCTTGTACAGTATTACACATAAGTCCCTTTAAAGGAAAACTGTAGACTAATTAAGTCAACTCAATCTGCAGACCACAGACATCAGGAGACAATGAAAGGATATGCAGATGAAGACTTCAATAAAGCATCTACTGTGCATGAAGGAATGTGAGAACCAAGATTACCTTTCTCATTAGCTTCAATGAACTGAAGAATAGGACACATCTCTTTTTTAATGGTTTTCCATGTCTGATGCTAATTAATTCCTTTATCCACTCTATGAGCTTCTTCTTCTCTCAAGTCTCTGCTCCCCTTCCTGCCACCCGTTTAAGTATCTTCTTTGTCTCTGACATGTAAATGTCCCTGGATTTACTTTATTTGTCACTTATCATAGTTACCTACCCTGCTGGTGTGAGTTTACTCATCCATCTATCCTGATTCCAAACAAATGAATGGATAGCAGTTGTGTATAGTAGGGTTCTTCAGGAACACAAACAGCGGTGTGTGAATTATTTATGTGATCTGCAAGTGGAAAATTATCTCAACAGCATGTCAGCTTGGTTGTCATAAAAGGGTTTAACTGGAACATAAGTTATCGTATTTAGAAGGGCATCTTATTTATTATAGAAAGTAACAAGAGTTAACCTACCAAAGTTAACGGGCCATAAATTGAAAGAACTGCTCATTTGGCAAGGTCACTAAACCAGCAGTTCCTTTAATGTATGTCCACCTTAAATTCATTATTTAACAGTTTTTTTATAATAGATATTGGTATTTTAAGAGTATTTGGTGCTCATATATGGCTGCAACCACAGTTGCAAAAATGGATTTAAAGTTGCCATACATTAAAAAAAAAAGAAAGTAGAAACGTACAGATCTTTAGCCATATGCCCTCTTTGAGTACAGATGAAGCCACTTGGATTTGTGAGTTAAATGCGTCATGACTCAGGGGTAATTGAAGAAACTGTGTTATCTTAAGTCATCTTAACTCATTTAATGCATTTAACCTTTTCATTAGCATACCAAAGCTCCATTGTTCACAATGGTGAATGCTTTAATTAGATGGGATGTTGTGACGCAGTTTTCTGTGTTAAATGAGATAAATGGGATATCTGTGTTTAGTTATTCTGTGTCAAACAGACAAACCAAAGTGGCTGCATCTGTAGGTAATGTCAGGTTGATCTGATCATCTGGTAAAACACATCAACAAGCAAGTGCAATCCTCGCCCAAAGTCAGAATGGATATTGCGTTATATTTAGATGTTTTATATATGAATTTTAAAAATATCACAAAGGTGGCTGTCATGGTTACTTGCATTAAATGAATACATGCTGAAACTGACATAATAGATAATCTGCGGCAGTGCAGTTCACATGGCTTCATTAGTATTTAAACTGAATTTATTCATCCTGGGAAAAGGCAGGAGAAAGCATGCAAGTTGCTTCCTAGATGTCTTTTATGTGAATCTTCACTGTGTAATTCAGATCATAGCCAGAGGGCTGACACTGGCATATCTGAATCTGACTCTTGCAACTCACTATGGGGTCTTTACACTGCATGAAAAGCAGTAGTTACTGTGGGCACATTTCTATAAATGTATCTAGGTTTAAACTCCTATGCTATCTTCATAAATCTCTCTGAATGATGTCCTGCACCAGCACTTCTTTTCACAACTGTTCATTAATTTAGCTAAACTGACAGCTGTCTATGTGGTCCTGTCTGTGCCTATTACTTTACATAAAGGGTAATGGATTCATGCTACAGTTTTCCACCAGAGACAATCAAAGTTAATGCATTAAGAGAAAAAGGCTTTTGTAAACCTAAGAGAACTGGCTGGGGTTTTAAGTAAGCTGACGTTAAAGAATAATGAGGAGCAGGAAAAGAATTGATTTACAATGTCAGATAGACATCACTGGATTTGTGATCCTTCCTTTTTTAGCGTTACCCATTATGATACTATGGTATTGTCTTCCCATAAAAATTGCTCTACGGAATGCACCACCCCCTCTAATGTATAGAGGGGGTGGTGCAACAGTGAAAGGAAATCAAAGGAAAGTGTGAGGACTCACCCTGGTGGTCTAGCAGTAGTGCAGCTGGGACACCTCCCACGTCCTTCTTCTTCACGCATAGGCTCGAAATTCATATATTTAAAGAGCCGGAGTCTTTTGTACCATTGTACCATTGCCCTGGGTGCGATTTCTGTTGTTTAAAGCCATGTTTGATTTTGCCTGTCCATGTTTCTGCACTGTCTGCTGATGTCCTGGCCCTTGCCTGTATCTTGACTAGTCTTACGGATCCTGTTTTGTACTGTGAAACTGGTGTGTTTGACTCAGCCTGTGACCTTGACTATTCTCTTGTCTCCTGTATCTGTACTGCCTCTTCTGATTGGTATTGACCCGGCCTGTTTCCCGATCACGATTCTTGTTCTCCGTTCCAGTACAACATTCGGTTCCCTTGCTTGCCCAGAACTATCCCCCTGGTTCTCTCACACTAAAACCTGGCGGCCTCCTGAAGCTAAAGGTGGTTGTTATAGGTGGAAGTGTGAGCCGCAACATGGACCTTGGAGTCATTTCTGGGTTTGGGACCCAGAACTGACTGGGTCTGGGACTCCGTTCATAACATGGGGCATAGCTAGGAACAATATGAATGAGAAAGAAAGGTTGAGTAACATGAAAGTTGAGAAGTATCTGGGTATTAATATAAAGAAAAGGTAAAATATGGGAACAACAAACAGGGAAAAGAAAATGAAAGAAAAAGGGAACTTGGCATCAGAAATCACAAAACACATTAAACCAGATATACAGTGCTTGTTGCAAATAAACTGTATATTATGACAAGAATCCTAAAAACAAAATGCTACATTCATAATATTAGGCTGTACCATTTGGTTCAGTTCCCTTAATTTGTGCCCTCTTGGGTTTTAAGAACCAGCTTTTCCCTTATGGTTCAGTACTCCAGTACTCTGAGCTTTTCCCTTATGGTTCAGTACTCCAGTACTCTGATGCACAGGACCAGGTCAGTTTTCTTTGGGTGTAGGCACCAGTCTAAGGATGAAACAAAAAGGTACCCTGGTATATGTCACATGTAGCAAGATGTCAGAATAGCCAGAGGTCTGCCAATAGGTCAACTAGGATAAAGAGAAAGGTGGAATAAACCATCAGGGCAGGAGGTCTCAGCTATGGTAAAGCCACAGCTGACAAGAACAAGTCCTCCTTGGAATACAGTCAGTGCCGGATTTCAATAAGGGGCGCCCCTAGGCCGCGCAGTCCAACCAGGCGGCCGCACGGTCCTAGCGCCCACCTCACCTCCCCTTCCCAGCGCACCGGTGAAAAAAGGCTGGCGCAGCTGCATTATGGGCACGCGTCCCCACAATGCGTCTGGGCGGCATGCCGCCCCTATTTTTTTGCCGCCCTAGGCCCGGGCCTATGCGGCCTTGCCGTAAAGTCTATAACTGGACAGTGAGTCAGAACAGCCAATAGAATTTTTTTTTCCAAGCCTCATAATCACCCTGTGCCAATATAATCATAACACTGTAATTTCTTTAAAAACTGTTTGTGCCAGTATTGAGGGTTTCCCATCTCCTCTATTCTATATTAAGTTGGGCACGTGCAAATATCCATCTTGCTTTATTTGTTCTGCCACATCCAATGAAAGAGAGAGAGAATGCCAAATGCATTTGTTTAACAGCTTATAAAGTCTTTATAAGGCTATACTCTTATTTTATACTTTTATTTGACAGTGCATATAGTTTCCTTTGCTCATTTCTCATTCAAGCATTTTGGATTCTGGAGTGACAAAATCTTAATTTCATTTTCAGACCTTTGTGGTCATCACTTTGTAGAGTAAGATCATTGAAACTATATTGCCAAAAGTATGTGGACGCCCATATTAACAGTGGGATAACTGGCATGCACAGCACCCTGACTTCAACTGAACACCTGTAAGATAAATTGCAAAGCAGATGTGATTACAAACATCAGTAAGCAATCTTATTAAAAGGTTTGCTGCTGGAAGCAAATTTCAGGCTCTGCTAGGATTCAATCCATGGACCTTTGGGTTTCTGGGTCTGCTGCATTGGGCCAGGTGAGCAGCCTGCAGGGTTGCTCACTATCTATTACCTGGCCTTCGCAGTCCTAGCCCAGCAGCAACCTGATTGATGGTTTTGGGTCAGCCAATCAGGGCTGATCTTGCCTTATTTAAAGCCAGCCCTCCTCACACTCCTTGCCTGAGCATTACCTACAATAGCACTTTAGCATCATCCCTAGCTAAGGTTCCTGCTCTAGCCAGCTTCCTTATTCTGCCTTGTCTTGTCTAACCTTGTCCTGCCATACCTTGAACCTTTTTTTGTTAGCGTGCTTTGTTCTGATCACGTCTTGCCTTAACCTTGTTCTGCTTTTTTCTTACCTGACTTTGACCTGCCTTGCCTTCCCCTACCAGTTCTGCTCCAGTCCTGCTTTAAACCTTGCTTTGCCTTGCCTGTTCCTACTCCAGTTCCAGCCCTGCTTTGACCTTTATCTTGCCTTGCCTTGACCTTGCCCCACCTTGATTTTCTTGCTATTCTGAATCTTGCTCTGTTTCTTGCTCCTATCCTGACCTTGACCTTACCTTGCCCTATCTTCCTTCTCCTGTCTGAATCTTGTCTGCCTAGCCTGATCTTTTTCTTTCCCTTTCCTGCCATCCAGTCCTCCTGCTATCCAGACTGATCACTTTACTCCGGTTCCATCTTGTTCTGGCCTGTCCTATCCGAACCAGCATGTGTATGCCCACGACATCCTCTCTAGATCTACGCCCGCACCGTCCTGTCCCATCCAGTCTGTTCCTGTTCTATGCCTGCTCCATCCTGCTCCAACCCAGTCTGCTCGTGTCGTGACTCTTGCCTTCTTCTTATTAAGTATGACTCATCGCCCCTTTCACCTAGTTCAGTCTTATATTCTACGTCCTCATCACCCTATGCCTGTCCTGCCATTCAGATCCTTGTCTGCACAGCCAGTCCCTGCCTGAAAGACTCACCCTTTCCTCATCTGCCTCCACAACGCCCCCTACCTAATCCTTTACGCAAATCCCCTAACATCTCATGGAAAACCTTCATAGAAGAGCAGAGGAGCTATAGCAAAGAGACGACCAACTTCATATTAATCCCCTCGATTTGAAAATGAGATGCTGTGCATGCAGGTGTCCACATCCTTTTGGCCATATTGTATACATTTTTGCAGAGAAAAGCAATTGTTTCCTTGGGTTTTTGTTGTCAGAATTTATATTTTACAAACCTCTTTTCTCCAGTTATAAGGAAAGGCATAATGTCAGGTGACTGAGCAGCTTTATAACTAACAAGGAAATGCTTTATTTCAAGAGTTTTTTTTTACTAGGTTGTGTCCAGTTTCTGGTTCCTGTAGAGAACGTGGATTGTTAGTTCAAATTGTAGCCCAATTAATTGAAAATAATGATATCAGAAACCTGCAGTTATTACTTTTTCTATATGTCAAACTTTTGACCAATAAAATGATGGTAACTGCAGTCCAGCAAGAGCTTAAAGAAAGAAGGTTGGCCCTAGCTGGGATAAATACTAAAAATATGACATTTGAAATATGAATGGTGCAGTTGATATCTGTTGTTCTGTTACATGAGATATCTAAATGGCAAAATATTATAGGAGGGACAAGCTGAACTTCCTTATTTTGAGTTAAGGAGAAAGAGGAGCTTTATGGGGACAGTACATTCATTTGCATGCCTTTCGGGGCAGGCCACCTTGGTATTTATTCCTGTCACCTCCAGATATCACCAGCAATTTGTCACCGTTTGCCCTCTCTTGTCTTAAGGCTAAGGCCACACTAGGCGATAGCGCCGCGATTTGACTCGCGGCGACTTTTCGCCGCGACTTTTAATCCGCAATCGCTGCGGAAACTTTTGCGCTGGCGTCTATGGGGAATCGTGAAAAATCGCCAGCGTCAAAACACACGCGGCAATCTTTTTTCTATTGTCGCTCGAAATCGCCTCGCTAGGCGATTTCGAGCGACAATAGAAAAAAGATCACCGCGTGTGTTTTGACGCTGGCGATTCCCCATAGACGCCAGTGCAAAAGTTTCCCCAGCAATTGCGGATTAAAAGTCGCAGCGAAAAGTCGCCGCGAGTCAAATCGCGGCGCTATCGCCTAGTGTGGCCTTAGCCTAAAGGTGCATTTGTTGAAGTGTTAAATTTTCTCTGCAAATATTGTCTCCCTAAACCCGACAAATGAAACTCAGTTGCAAATAGGGGATGTTTAAACAGAGATTGAAGGCAAACAGGCCCTGAGCGTTGGATTGCAAACAGGCTTCTGCCAGCAAAATCTCTCCCTGCTCTGTATCTACCAAACTGCCCCAAGGGAGGGGCTAATCCTCTTTCACTTTCCTTTCACACTCCAAGAACCTTTGGGTTTAGTTAAAGAATAAAATAAGAATGTTTGTTTATATTAAAACTAAGCAGAAGTTCAAGCTGCATTATAAGAGTGGATGGTGTTTAAACTGCAACCAGAATATGTTTTGATAACCTACATTTATATCTGTTGGTCTCCTAATAACATACATATAATACGTATAATGTTATCCATAATGCTCAAGACATGGGGTTTTCTGGATAACTTAACTTTCCATAATTTGGATCTTCATACCTTAAGTCTACTAGAAAATCAATTAAACATTAAATAAACCCAATAGGCTGGTTCTGCTTCCAATAAAGATTAATCATATCTTAGTTGGGATCAAGTACAAGGTACTGTTTTATTATTACAGAGAAAAAAGGAAATCATTTTTAAAAATTTGGATAAAATGGAGTCTATGGGAGACAGGATGGAGCTTTCCGGATAATGGGCTTCCGGATAACAGATCCTATACCTGTATTTCATTCTGTTTTGCTTCTAAAACTCCATTAGTACATCTCTGGGGGCTGGGAAGCCATTTCACCTCTATTGTTCTAGCCATTGGCTGAAATCAAGTAACAAGTGATGAATGAATCTGTCCCATTTCGATTCGCCGAAACAATTCACAAAACATCAAAAATTTGTGAAAAGCCCTGAAGTCAATAGGCATTTTTTTCTGCGTACAATGAAATGTTTTTCGACGCACGAAATGCATTGAATTAATGGGTGTTTTTAAACATTCATCTTTTTTTTTTTTACACAGAACGCAGTGGCGTTTTTTATTTGTGCATTTTTTTTTTTGGCAGTTTCAGGGAGTCAGTCAATAAGCACACTTGCACATTAGCACAAGGGAAAGTTGGCCAGGCAAACTGGCAATTTAGCTCAACTATATGGAAGTAAAGTACCTTTCAATAATAGTACAGGTATGGGATCAGTTATCCAGAAAGCTCCCAATTATCGGAAGGCCATCTCCCATAGACTTCATTTTAATCCAATAATAAAAAATATTTTTAAAAAATATTTAAAAAATGATTCATGTTTTCTCTTTAATAATAAAACAGTAGCTTGCACTTGATCCAAACTAAGTTATAATTAATCCTTACTAGAGGCAAAACCAGCCTATTGGGTTAAATTAATGTTTAAATAATTTTTCAGTAGATTTGAGGCATGGAGATCCAAATTATTGAAAGGTCCTTTATCCGGAAACCCCCAGGTCCCGAGCATTCTAGTTAACAGATCATTCTAGTAAACAGATCCCATACCTGTATAACATCTGTTTTTTTACACCGCCGTCCGTTTTCGACAGTGAATTTTCACGCCCGTTTCACGGATTTAGTCGCCAGCAGCGAATCGCGCAAATTCGCGCCTGGCGAATAAATTTGCCCATCACTAAACAAAATCCCTTGTGGTATGTGGCATATAGATAGGGAATAATATGTTGCTTTAGGAATATGGCCAAACTAGAAGAATAGAGAACTCACTTGGCAAAGGTGCACAGTCTCTTCTATAGCAGCACTTAAAATAAATGCATATTACAGGTATGGGATCTGTTATCCAGAACATGTTATCCAGAAAGCTCCAAGTTACAGGATGGCCATCTCCCAAAGACTCTATTTTAACCATTTAATCAAACTTTTTTTAAAAATGATTTCTTTTTTTCTCTGTAATGATAAAAGGATACTTTGAATTCAGATAGAATTAATCCTTATTGGAGGCAAAACCAGTCTATTGGGTTTATTCAATGTTTACATGATTTTCTAGTAGATTTGAGCTATGAAGATCTGAATTATGGAAAGATCTGTTATCCAGAAAACCCCAGGTCCCGAGAATTCTGGATAACAGGTCCCATACCTGTAACCAAATTTGACTTCCATTGACATTAATTAATGTAACCAAAAATCCCTGAATTTTTCCTTTTTTTCCCCCCAAGAATTTTCAACAAAGGGAAACTGTAAAAATCTACTAATCGCTATTCATCCCTAGAAAGGTAGGTTTCTATTTCTAAATAAATTCCTGTACTCGTACAAGTTTATTTACCCCCTACACCAGTAACCCACAAGGACAAGTTGGGCACAATTTTAAACACCGGGCAAATTATATATGAGCAGTAACCCATAGCAATTCAATCAGTAATTGGCTTTTTTCCTACAATAAAATCCAACATTTGTTTGGTTGCCATAGGTTACTCCCCAGGTGCCAAATAATCCAAATCTTTTAAAATTATTTCTTTTTTCTCTGTAATAATAAAACAGTAGATTATACTTGTGCCAAACTAAGATATAAGTAATCCTTATTGGAAGCCAAACATGCCTGTTGGGTTTAATTCATGTTTAAATGATTTTCTATTAGACGTAAGGTATGAAGGATCCAAATTATGGAAAGATCCGTTATCCGGAAAACCCCAGGTTCCGAGCATTCTGGATAATAGTTCCCATACCTGTATATAAATTGCAAATAATTAAATAACAATTGAAAATAGTTTTTTAAACAATTGCATATGGTTATAGTCGTCATAGCACAACAGTATCATAATAATATTATTTATTGACATTAGTCATGATTTGTTCTATCTTCTCAACTGAGCTGTGTGTCTCTTGTTCAACACTGGTCATTTCTAAGAAATCTATATTCTAGCCACCAGTAGTGATGGGCGAATTTGGCCCATTTCGTATTGCCAAAAAATTCGAGGCTTTCCCGAGAAATTCGCGAAAGGCCGAAAAATTTGCGAAACGTTGATGGCGTCTCGTTTTTGACACCAGAGTCCGTTTTTGACACCGGCAAATTTTCGCGGCAGTTTCACGAATGTATTCACCGGCGGCGAATCGCGTGAATTATCCGTGAATTTGCTCCTTGCGAATCAATATGCCCATCACTAGCCACCAGCGATCTTCCAAGGCCAGGCTGTCGCACAGTAGAAGTTCTCTCTTTCTTTACATTACAGAAGGATTTGTTTGCATTTCTATTCTGAGACGCATAAAATGTCTTTAAATGCAGTTCCAGGATTCACAAAGTACTTGTTTGCATTGATATTCAAAAAGCTACACCATTTGCTCTGTTTGTGCGTAAACATTTTGCTTTGCTGCCAAGGTCTGCAAGCCTATGAAAATATCAAATGTTCAAACAAAGATATGAGGCAAAGCGGCAGTGGAAGTAATGACTGTAAATAGAGTTTAACAACTGCGTGTCTCTACTCAAAAGAGATGGTATAGGAGGCTCGGAGTTTAACTTTACCCCTGCCTGGATTCGTGCTCTAGCTTTCTTTTCACTCATTTCAAAAATGTTGAGAACTAGTGATCGGTGAATTTGTCCTGTTTCACTTCGCAGAAAAATTCGCAAATTTCCCACTAAATTTGCAAAACAGCAAAAACATGAATTTTGACGCCCGCGTCAATTCTGAGGTTCGCATCAATTCTGACGCCAGCAATAAAGTCAATGGGCGTCTGAATAATATTGACGTGCAACGCGAGTGACTTTTCCGACGAGTCCAAATTTTTTTGACGCCAGGGAATTTTCACCTGAGAATTTTCACCGGAGTATTTAAATACTTTGGCGAAACGCTGAGATTCGCTGCAAATTCGCTTCTGGGGAATTTATTCATCCATCACTATTGATAACTGGAAGCTACAAGCATATCAGCAGTCCCCGAGGGATTCCCTGCCTGCAGTCTTTGTTCTTTATGAAACATTTGGAATTAAATTGTGACTTGTAATTTCTGAATTTTAACTGTGGTGATTTTTGGAAAAGTAAAATTAACTGGAAAAATGAATATTAGGCACTCAAACGTACCACAAAGTAAAAAACTTATATTTAAACTTGTATCTATCAATAGGGATGGGCTAATTTGACCCGTTTTATTTTTCGCAAAAAATCGACCATTAACGTCTATAGGCACCAAAAAAATTGTTGCGCGGCGAATTTTTTTTGACGCACGTATTTTTTTTTTTGACGCATGACGCCATACAAGTCTATGGGCATCAATTCCGTGGCAAAACAAGGCCAAAAAATCAAATACAAAATATTAAGCCTTACGTGTTTTGTGCCCGAGAGGCACTTGAGGGGGGATGTAATTAAAATCGTAAGCATTACTTAAAATGCCATTTTGTGAATGTTTAGCTCTGCTAGTAATAAAAATATTACATTGAGCATTATCGGTAAGCAAAGGTTAACGTTAATACCAGCTGTGGAGTTTCGTTAAATATTTTGTTGCAAAAAACGCTTTGCGATTGCGACATTTTATTACATAAACTGTGAATGTTCGCAACAGCCACTTGGTCCCAAACTTTGAGTGGAAGTCATTGAGGTCTGTAATGGTCAATAACGTTCGTGAAGTTGTCTGCAAATGTTTTTTTGCACTAACGACACATATTACACCCCCCATTCATTTTTTTGCCATACTTTTTTGTCTGGCCTTTTTATGTGGTACCTTTGCATGTCCAACCAGCAATCTTCTTATAAACTCATAGACATTATATGTGTTTCGGTAATGTTTTTTTTTTCACTTCATAGAGCTGAGGGTCTGGGGTCCGAGTGTCTGGGGGTAGAGTTTTCTCAGCAAAAAAACAGAAAAATTCTCACAATTTTCTTAAAACGACTTCAACCAAATCCACACAGACTCCCCCCCCCCCCTATTTATCAATATCAAGTTTTTTAAAATTCACCTGTGGGAAGAAAAAATCGTGATAAAAAAATTTGAATCGTACAATTCTTTCAGATGTCGGTGAAAATGACGACTTTCTCAGATTTGACGCCCGAAAACGCTGACTTTTTCGGATTTGACCGTAAACCACAAAATCTTCATATTATTGAACGAAACCCAGCGCAGATCAGGATATCAACGGGACATCTGCCATTGACTTCTACATGAACTCGCCAGGTATGAGTGGAGTATTCTGAGTTTCAACACCATCTGAGTTTAATACATCTCTAAATATTTTAGGGTTTTTATCTACAAAAAATGGTGGTTTTTCCCTTTTAAAAGTCCGACCAGAAAAAATCTGGTGTTAATATATAACCCCCTAAGTGTCTCCTGGACACTAAACGTATAAGGCTTGATAAATAATTTTACTATACTATACTTTTACTATACTTTTTTGTCTGTGTTTCCTTTACATGCCCAACACCCATTTTTACAGTTTCTGTGCTCCCTGGAGCCTCAGCTGGAGTAATGGGGGTTCTGGAGCACCTAGACCACTATGTTACTTTGAATAGTGCATCTGGTGTCCATAAATTATCCATTTTGTACAGCAAAATTAACGGACCAATAATTTGCCCCTTCATTTTCATCTTTGGGCTTGTTATAAATACTTAAGCCCACAATTTAATGGAGTGGACTCCATTGCTGCTTCCCAAGAGCAAAGCTTGTGCTTAACTCAGACCAATACCAGGCTCAGATATGCGATTGGTGTTATGTATTGTCAGCTAATGAAGCCAGAACTCATCGTTCCATGCCACCTGCCTGCAGGATATTCCCTGGCGGGAGCAAAGTAGGAATAAGAATCTGATTATGTCAGTAACATTAAGGATGTAGCCATTTTTCAAAGTACAATATGTATTCACAATGCATCAATATGGTAGTAGGAAACCATTGCATGAATAGGTAATCCTTCTGTACATCAGTTCCCTTAGCATACATTCCCCTGCAACAGCGCAGCTGTCATTTATTAAATTAATTATTAATTTATTAATAAATTATCTTTTAGTATGATGTGGAGAGTGATGTTCTGAGACAATTTGAAATTTGGTTTTAGGGATGCACGAAATCCCTAAAATTTGGGATTTGGCTGAATCCCCGAATCCTCGGTGAAAGATTCGGCTGAATTCCGAACCGAATATGAATCTTAATTTGCATATGCAAATTAGGGTCAGGAAAGGAAAAAGTGGAAAAAAAATTGTGATGAAAAGTCACATGATTTCCCTACTGCCCATTATAATTTACATATGCAAATTAGGATTCATTCGGTTCGGATTTTTATTTTTTTCGGTTTTTTATGCTGCAGCTCTCGAGTTTGCAATTCCAGCCCTCTGGTTGCTAGAGTCCAAATTATCATAGCAACTATTTTTTATTGAAAACGTTCGAATTTCACTATTTTTTTGTGAAACCGTTTGAATTTCACTATTTTTTCATGAACTTACCGATTTCACGATTTTTCGCGAATTTTTTGGCCAGTTCGCGAATTTTGCATGAAATTTGTGAATTTT